>CM056554.1:13570000-16252500 GCA_029721515.1 Synanceia verrucosa
TAACTCTTCAGTTCAGGAGTAGTTGGAAAAGCAGATGCTGAGCTTTGGTCCTGCCTCCCCCCTCTGCCTCCTGGTGAGACGGGATGTGGAATGCTGCAGAGGGGAAATGCAGTGTGAAGTGTGTGCTGACAGAGAGGTAAAGGAGCTCAGCATGAGCCGCCGCAGAGCCCCACAGGAGTGAAACTTTATGTCGAGAGAGCGCCATGTGCTGTGTGCGCTGTATTTGCTTGAGAGTTAGGATTAAAATACTTTGGCAAGTGGCACATGATGGCCTGTTCAGTGAAAATCTGATATTATAACACACACATATATATATATATATATAATAACAGTATGATGTGATATTGTGTTTAGATTTCAGATGTCATTATACTGCATAAGTGTTGTCTTTTTCTGCTTTTAAAGGCTGCATTACAGTAAAGTGACGTAATCTTCTGAATTTATATAATGTGCCTTTAACTGCTTTTTACTATATCCACATTATTAATGATTATTTTTCAAAAATCTCACCTTCAGTCTTCAATCTCATTATTTTTTAATACCCATAATCAGTCCTTCAATAGCATTGCAGTATTGTGGTATATGGAAATAAATATTATGATGTTTGATTTTCTCCTTATCAGAAATCACATGCTACATGCTAAGCTAACTGTACTTGCTGTAGCCTCATATTTGGCTCACTGACATGTAAACGGTACTGAACTTCTCATCTCACTCTCTGCAAGAAAGCAAATAAGCTCATTTCTTAAAATACTGAACTGTTCCTTGCAGACCTCATTGCATTGTGGTGTGTTTGATCATACTTAATATAAGCAGGAATGGCTGATATAAGTTAAACATTTATTGCCCAACCCTAAATAAGCTACAGAAAAGACAAATACTTTTTTTCCATGACCAACATTACAACAAAGAATGTTATTTTATGCTTCTCCCTGTGTTTTAAAGTAAAGAAAAAAAAAACATAGAGGTACAGTATCAACACCATTGTTATTTTTGGGTCCAGGTGCTGACAGGTGGCAAAATGGGGCGGATGTTATTGTGGACTACAACACTGCAGATCCTCTAATCCGCTGGGACTCCTACCAGAACATCTGTGATGGTGAAGGTACAGTTTTAACACCACATTAGTCACAATATGACTCACAAGGCTTTATAACAATGCAGTCTGCCTAATGAATCACTCCCTACCTGACTGAAAATATCAGTGCCTGTTTTATGAATGGAAGACGTACTCATAGGGTATTATTTAGACATTAAATGGAGTTTCCCTTTTCCTCTCGCTGTTATTTTTCCATTATTCAATGTGTTCTGATTCACAAAAACACACACACACAAGTTCTGTTTTCCCCTCGGGAAAAGAGCAAAGCATGATGGGTCTTGTGCTCCATGTTATTGAGGGCCTGCAGTGTGATTGCATTAACATGAGCGCGCAGTCGCCACTAACTTGGTTTATGTTGCAAGCGTTGCTAGCGGGAGTTATTACTCATGAGTGGGACTTAAAACTCAAGCAGGTCCTGTGGAAACAAGACTTTTATTATGGCGAGGAAAGAACAGGAAGCTGAACGTACCTTTAGGCTGCAGTATGATGGGCAGTGTTGGTTCAGTGTTGCTGTATGTTGGGAATGCTGGGTTCAGAGAAAAAGCAATTAGTTCTCAAGAGAGTTCTATTTTGTTGTTTCATCAAATGAATAGGCATGTTTTAACCATCCCACAAACACACACCAGCGCCTGCACAGACACACAGCCTCAGAGCCTCCCTGTCGGGCCGTCCCGTCCCAGCTGTGGTTGTTGCTCGCCGCTCGACCACAGAATTCACAACAACCTCCCAGAATAGAGCGACGTGGTGGCAGCATTAAAACGCAGATCCACCCTTTCTCAGTATTCATTGAGTGTTTTTATAAGCTCGGTTCAGCTTGAAAATGAGCTGCCTCTTTTTCTGAAATTTTAATTTTAACTACATCCATATATAGTTTTACACACACACCTCTGGGAATGCAATTAAAAAGCAAAACGCTCAAATTTAAGAATTCATCAAAGCAAAGAAGAGACATTAAAAAAAATGAGCGTTTTTTATTTATTTATTTATTTATTTTTCTTCTTTTTGCCCTGATTCCAAAGCATTCATGTGGGATGTTTACAGCCATGTTTTCTCATGTAAACACTACATCTGAGACGGGAGGCTGGGAGCGCTCTAGGAATTCTGCATCTACTTACCAGCAGAGTCTGCTCTGACTCTGAGACGCTGTCACTCAGGAGGAGGAAGTCTGAAGACCTTTTGCCACCGTAGTGCTAAGGTTGTGAAAAGAAAACCTCATTTACTTCAATGGCCTTTGAGGGTGTGTGCTTATCCCCACGTGTGAATGAAGAGTTGAATTTTAAAAGATCGGTTGTTTACTTTTTGTTTCCTGTCGAACTCGGCTGTCGTCTTTGTGTGTCTTGGCTGACTGCAGATATTAATAGCTGATAGTGGTTTTAAAATGAATGTCTGTAAGATCTCAGTCATCCAAGTCGAAGTAAATTGAAAAAGAGTCAGCTGGGCTTGCTTAAGGTTTGTTGATGTCGTTTCACCTCTCATACAAGAGGGTTCTTAAGTTCTTCAGTTTTGCTCTTTTTGAAGTGCTGGATGGTAATTTCTCAGGTGCATTTCTATCTCTAGCAGTATATCGCCATGCAGATGGTTTGTGATGTGTTTCATTTGTGAGAAAAAGTTACATGGAAAAAAGTCAACACCATAGTAAAAGAGTTCTGTCAGAGGAACATGATTCATTTCACTTCAATATTGAAATTTAGTGTCACGTTTGGATTTTTTTTGTCAAAAAAAGAGATACTTGCAAAAAGTTGCAAAAAGAGAGAAACCCAGAGTGACTGAGACAATAAGCATGTTGCAGATTTATTAAAAATATTTCATTTTAATGTCCATCCATCCATTTTCTACCACTTATCCTCATAGGGTCGTGGGGGGGCTGGAGCCTATCCCAGCTGTCTTAGGGTGAAAGGCAGGGTACACCCTGGACAAGTAGTGTTAATGTGTTTTCATTGTTGTTATTCTGTACCATCTATTGCACATCTGTCCATCCTGAAAGAGGGATCCCTCCTCTGTTGCTCTTCCTGAGGTTTCTTCCGTTTCTTTTTCCTTGTTAAAAGGTTTTTTTGGGGGGAGTTTTTCCTTAGTCGATGCGAGGGTCATTTGTAAAGGACAGAGGGTGTCATATCCTGTACAGATTGTAAAGCCCAATGGGGTAAATTCATAATTTGTGATATTGGGCTATACAAATAAACTTGACTTGACTTGACAAGTCTCCAGTTCATCACAGGACACATAGAGACAGACAACCACTCACACTCACATTCACACCTACGGACACTTTAAATTAACCAATTAACTTAATCCCCATGCATGTTTTTGGATGGTGGGAGGAAGCCAAAGTACCCAGAGAGAACCCAACTCCACACAGAAAGGCTCCGGGCCGGGAATCGAACCCGGTTCCTTCTTGCTGTGAGGTGACGGTACTAACCACTACACCACCGTGCCACCCTTAATTTTAATATACTTAATAAAATGAATTAATTTGAAATTAAATTAAAGGGGCATAAATCTCAGTGATCTATATCAGAAAGTTGTCTGCATGGAAAAAAACTTGCGGCATGTTTGAAAACTTAAACTCCATGATGGCGTTTCCCATCCTTACCTTTTCTAAAATATGTCCCGCACAGATGGACACAAGAATTTAATAGACGTGGCCGGGAGATGGTCATCATCATTATGCTTTAGACGCACAGTTTTGGCATTTGGGAGGTGTGGGATGGTAGTAACTGAGGAGGAATCGGAAGGGTTGAGTAATTACATATACATACGGGAGTAGACCTCCTCCTGCGATACCAGAGCAGCTTGAGGAATGATTTGGTTACGCTGCTCTCCGCACTGTAATTGGTGGATCATTCAGGGACTGACCATACCACAACAACCATCATGATGACTGATAGACTGCCAATGATTTTCTCAAGCTAAGAACACACTTGGTTAACCGTTCACAGGTTTGTTAAATGTCAGTGTAATCCCGATAGGTAAAACCGTTTTTAAAACAACTGTTGAAGCCCATAATTGAGTCGAAGGGCACAGCTGTTTTCTTGCCGACATTGTTCCATGAGAACGGCGGGCGGGCAGCTTCATGACACACAAAGAGTGAGAGAAAAACAACGTGGCTTCTGCTTCTCATAGCTCCAAGTAGAAGGCATGGATTGCTTTAATTAAAAAGTGTCTTTTTACAGAGTGAAAAAAAAAAAGCTGGAGCTGTAGGAATGTTGTTTTCTCTCTCTGATCCTCTCTGGGCCGCCCTCTCTCTCTCTCTCTCTCTCTCCCTCTTTCTTTCTTTCTTTCTTTCCTTCCTTCCCTCTCTTCCCCTCTCTGCCCATTGGGTAGTCCCCTAATGCAGGGCAAGAGGTCGGGTTACGGCTTTCCTCCAGCCCGCCTCCATCCCTAAGCCCCGCCTCACTTGTTTACATTCCTCTGCCCTTATTTGGAAATCTCAAGCCCCCCCCACCACCACACACACACTTGTGTGGAGTGCAAACACTCTCACCTTCTCAGCAGAGAAAGAAAGCAGGGGCCAACTTATTCATTCTGTCTTGATTCGACCCTGTTTAAAAGACATGTCCACTCTCTTGTGTCTGCGTCGCCGCTTGTTCTTCTCTGCAAGTTTTGCCCTCCCGGAGGCTGGGAATGTCTTGTGTGCTCATCTGGTAGCAGCAGTGAAGGTAAGAGATTTTTCCTCATGAGACAGATGGGTGGCCATCAGGGGGAGGGAAAAGAAAAGGGAGGCAGGAGGATGACATGAGTGACTAGTGAAAGAGAGAGAGAGCATTGAAGGAGAGGGGAAACATCTGTCTTAAAATGCACACACCTTGGTGGAACAAGAAGGATTTGTTGGAAAACTCCCAGCGGAAGTGACCTGCATGGAGGCCTGAGCCGAGGCCGGATGCAGGTTCAACTGGTGTGTTTGTGTGAGCAGAAAGGAGGGCAAGCCATACATACATACATACAGGAGCTGCTGCAGAGGAGGAGGGGGTCCTTTTATCATGCATGTCTGGTAGTCAGATCCTCCAGTCATGGTTTGACTGAAAGGCAAGTACTTAAGGCGGCAGATTGAGGCACAGGAGTCATGTTCCAGCTCTCTTTTGTGACAGTGAAACATCAAGTTTTACTCTCTTGGCACTGCTGCTCTCACATCTTCTCCAGCCTTCATTTTGCGTAAGTCTGTGCTTAACTTGATTTTTGTTGGCTACTTTTTTTGTGATGAATGTGACTCTCGCTTTTGCAAAATGACTTCTTTCACGAATGGGGATTAAGGAGGTTGTTTGGACATATGCTGTGGGTCAAGGGGCAGGCGAGAGGGAGTAGGGTGGCTTAATCGCAGCAGGGTGAGGAATGCAGGGGTCAGACTCTGAAGATCCACAGCCGTCTGACTGCTGCGATACGTCTGTTATATAACCTGAGCATGAGGTTCACCTTTGTCTGCTGCGCACGATGTTTGGCCGGTCACCTTGCGGACTGGTGATAGTTGTTATGACAAGATGAATGGACTAATTAGCTTGACGTAAACTCAGATTTTTATATCATAAAGAGGGATTTTTCCTGACACATCAGTTTGTTTTGTTCTCTCTTTCATTGTATTAATGTCCCAGTTATTTGTAGTCTGATGTTTGCTCTGTATCGTCTGGGATGTCTTTGTCAGGTGAGGTGTGACTGTGTGTTAGTGCTGAGCTTTTGTCTGTGACGGTTGTGGGATGACACAACTGTGCATGTTAACCAGAGTGTTGTTCCGTCTGTGGTTTTTGTGTTTGTCTGTGTGTCCTCTGTGTGTTTGTGTGCCCATACCAGCTGACCGCATGAAGCGCTGCATCTCTTCTATTATTTTGCAGCACCACGCTCTCAAGGCCTAACCCAGGACAAGGCGGCTAACAAGAGGAGCCTCGGTGGAGGAGAGGCGACGCTGGGCAGAGGGGCCCGCACGACGTCCGCCACCTCCAGCCCAGACCACAGCGACCACGCCCTCTCTGTCAGCAGTGACTCTGGCCTGTCGAGCACTTCTCTGTGGGCGGATAGACCCACACCTGTTCCCACTGCTACCACCACGGCCACTGCCACCATCAGGCCCAACCAGGGCCCCAGCCAGCAGGAGAAGGTCCAACTGAAGCGCCTTTTAAGTGGCTTTGGTCTCGAGGACCTGTCGCTGGGGGAGATGGGTGATCAAGGCCCCCGAGTGGTCATCCAGCAGATCATCCCAGCGCAAGTCCACATCAACGGAGACCCCAGGGTCCGGGAGAGGGAGACAGACATCCTGGATGACGAGGTCATTACAGGTCATGATCTGCACAGCGTGGACAGTTTAGGGACCTTGTCGTCCTCCTGCCACAAGAGCAGCCAGAACTCCCTGCTGTCAGATGGCTTCGGGAGTCCCGGAGCAGAGGAGCAGCAAAGCCAAAGCCAGCAGCACCACCCTGCACCTCCTCCCATGGAGGAGTATGAGAGAGCCTATGCTGAGGCTAGAAGGGGCTGTCTGAGCTCCAGGAGCAACTCTGTGGCCTCCGCTAATCCCAGCAGCGCCCCCATGCCCAAGCAGCACGTCTACAGACAGGGCAGCTATTCCACTCAGTCCTGGGTTCGCCAGCAGCAGATGGTTGCCGCTCAGCAGTTCGTCTACATGCCCGAGCATGGAAACGATGCAGAAAGACACCCAGGGAACAAGCAAGGGGGCAAATCAGGCATGCCCACCGAACCGCAGGGCCCTACCAAGGACGCAACGACAGACGTCCTGAGAAATCCAGCGCCGCTCAAAGAGCAGGCAACGATAAACAATAACAACAACAACAAGCGTGACGAGGAGTTCAAATCTCTAACGATGGACATCGACAACTCCATCGACCAGCTCAACCAGCTCATCATGGACCTGGATCCCACGTTTGTACCTGTTTCGAGCCACAGCAGCTCCTCCATCAAGAGGAACGGCGGGACGCACGTGAACGGCTCGGCGTCCAAATGCTCGAACGGCATCGATCTCCGATTCGGCGATAATAACACAGCGACCCTGCAAAACACACAGCAGACAGGTAAGACAGTCAGTCTGGGTGTGGTGGTGGTGGTGATGTGGTCTGGAAGTGTTGTGAAACCAGAGAAGCTATTTTGCTAGAAATGTCTAATGAACATAATTTGAACAACTTTAATTAACATGCCGGGAATGTTTCGAAACTGAGCAGTCCCTCTGCAGCAGCAGCTTTTCTTCTCCATTCATTACAGAGTTAACTGAACAAAGCACCCCTCCTCCTCCTCCTCCTCCTCTCCTACCTGGCGTGTTTTAGTGGCAGAAATAGCAGGGCTGCTGCCAGGTTTTCAGATGTTTTCAGTATGAATCTGAGGAAAGAGCGCCGTCCAGACTTGCCTGTATAACTATCTGAGTAGAGCATCAGTGCGGTACATGAAGAGAGGGAGAGCAGCTGTCATCGACCTCTCTGAACATCGCCATCGCTCGGTGTTTCATTACAGAGATCACGTTCTGGGGAATTCAGATATCGGTCTTTCACATTATGTTTCCCTTAGGTGTACGTTCCCGCTGTTTTTTTGTTTTTTTGAAAGAGGTTTTAAGCATTACGTAAAACACACACTGCTTCTTTTGTTCAGTGTCTTTTTGTGTTCATTACGCTTCCATCTGTTCAGTCATTATCAATGTTTGGTTTCTATGAGCTTAAAATATGTCGGGTTTGTTGTGCTGAGTAGATCGCCACTTTGTTCATGTTGAATATGCTCCAGGGAGGATATTTAATGATGCAGTCTTAAAACACTGTAAAATAATTGAAATGGGATTTATGTATGCTTCTCCCAACAACCTGGAAACGTCCTCTCTCTTATATATTTTGTAATATCAGATGTGGCTCTCTGTTACTGGTTATCAAGTTTGGTGTACTGTCTTATCTTCATATTAGGTGAAACAGGATCTTTTTCTTTCTTAAGCTGAAAACCAGCGAGGCAGAGATAATACAGAAAGCTGCCTGGGTTTTAGCGGCGCGTGAATCATGTACATTTGGTTGCAGGGGGGCGAGATGGGGAGGCCTGAGGAATTTTCAAGGGAGGAACAAGTGAGGCCTCAGGCAGTGTTTTTTCCACTCTAATCCAAAGGCATACCTGTCTGTGCATATCAACTACACTGACGCGTCATTCCAAGGAACAAATAGCCAAAAGCTTTAGCTTTTGCTAATTTGCAACCAAATAAGGGAATGGATTGTTTTTAATGTAGCCTTTTATCTGTTTGCACTGGGGGAAGGAGTCATGGCTCAGAGTCAATCACATGATATTGATTTTATGAATAAATCACATGGAGTGCTGAAAGCAGTTCAAGTGTTTCTGGCTTACAGCTTTCATCCAGTATCCCTGCAACTAGACCAGTCATGCTCTTTCTGCTGGGCTCGGCACATCATCGCACCACGCCTCCGCATCGTTGCTGTCGTTGTTTTTATTGTGCAAAACATGAGAAAATGGAGACGGAGGAGGAAGGTTGAAGAATTTATGTTATGTAGAGGGGTTGACGTACAGCGCCTGATGGGAAGTGACAAAAATCTCAGCTATTCACCCATAGCTAAAGTAAAGAAGAGCCATGAATTCCTCATGGGCTTAGATCTCCAGTAGTTGTGGCTTCCAGGAGACAGTAACATTTTAATGTACCTGCATGTAAATACAATGCTTATGTTGATATTAATATTCATTTGATGACTTATTGCACTTTTTATGGGTGGGGGAAAAATCAATACAGCATAGTATTGTGATATTTTGCATGGCAATATAGTGTCAATACACAGATACATACTGTATTGATTTACTGTTGATTTAATTTACTACTTGTACTATATACTATCAACCTGCAAACAATCAGAGTGAAAGTATCTTATTAGAAAAAATAAATGTTGATGAACTGCATAATTAACAGATGAAAAATATCCATAAATACACTGTTGAAAATCACAGCAATGTATCTCTAGTATTGAGATGATATCATGTCATTGGGCCTTTGGTCATTTCTACCTCTAATGTTTTTATTATGATATTTGATCAAATAAATAAGATTGCTCTTTAGTATGGATTATTGTCATCATATGTACTTTTATATTGTTGGTGAATCCAATGAATGAAAGAGACCTGACACATTTATTCATGTAAAGACATCATTGCCTTAAAGAGGTCCTGCTCGCAGCTTTGCAACGGCCTGATTCAAATAAGGGACCTTCAAGGAGAGATTTGGAAATAGCCAAATTTCCTAACAATACTATATGTGTCCTCATGTTGCCCAACCCCATACTCCAAGGTATATTAGGTTACAGGAGTTATGGCACTGAAAGAGCCATTCAGGTCCATGCATGTTTCACATCCCTCTTATGTAAAATCATGTAGAGTGATTTAATGAAAAACAAATCGTGTCAGTGTGATGCATGGAGAAATACTGAAGAGTATGTCATGACACGGTATGTGTCAGCTGTACTCGCCCCAGACAAAGTGAGTAATGATCCCTGGCATTAGCACTTCTGCATCATTAGCATTCTTCAGGGCTGAGAGGTCGGAGCTCGCTGGGAGGGCTCAAATTAACATCCTGGTGCTGAGTGGCAGCACCGGCAACATTGACCCCCACACACACACTTCACACACCCCTGGCATTCCTCAGCTGTCCTCTCAAAACATCCAGCAGTAGCAGTGTGGCGCTGTCACTTTCGAGGAATTCCAGAGAGTCTGTTTTCACTAATACCCTGACAGTGTTGGAGAAAAAGGTTAAGTGACTGTTGTTTTTCAGCTGTTGTACTTTACTTCCTTGAAAACAGTGAAGCCCGTAACATTTATTGAGCCGTTGCTGCTGTCTACCTGTGTGTGTGTCCAGCTGTCCAGACCAGTGAGGAGCTGGTGGGTGTGTCGCATTGTCTGAGTCGCCAAGGAAGTGATGTCACAGATCACCCAGGATTCTGTAACTCAGGCTGGGTCGGGACAGAGGAGTACAGGGTCCAGCGAGCGTACTCCCCCTGTGTGCCACAGGCCCAGGTAAATACAGCACACAGGCTTTTATTCCCACTTTATGAATCCTTCTGTTCTGTGCGGTTGCTAACCTGTATGTGTTTATCATTTGTTGCAGCATCCCTTGTTGTACAGGACAGACAGTGCTGACTATAGGGCCCAGGGCCCGGACACAGACAGCGGAGTAGAGGCCGGGAGCGACATGACTCCACCCACTCCTGCCTTCCCCATCTCACCACCAACACCTTATGGTAAGATAAGATTGAGGGAAACTGATGTGCACAAAGTAGGAATTAAAAATGTACATATAGTGCATTAAATTTAACACTCATGTCCTTGTTTCCTTTTCTATTTTCAGTGAAAACTATGTCAGAATTGACTCACCTCAGGCAAACACCGTCTCCTAGCATGCAGTCTTATGGAGGCTACAGAACAGACCATGGTAGGTTCAAGTCAAGTCAAGTCAATTTTATTTGTATAGCCAAATATCACAAATTATGAATTTGCCTGGGGGCTCAGATCACTTCAAAACACAAACTGAATGTTTCATCAGAATGAATGTTTATTTGTCCCCAAGGCTCAGTTAAGCAGTATATTCCCAGGCTAAAATAAAAGGAAACACACAAAAAGAAAAAGAAGAATATGTCCATACCAAAGACAGTCAGTGTAAGGCTCGTACTGATATGTATGTGACAACTGAATAAATGTTATTTCACATAAATCTGTTATGGAGGTTTGTCAGTCTCAAGGAAAGAAAGTGGTCTTTCCCTGAAAACGTAAACACAGTGTTTAAGACAAAGGGAAGCACAGCAGTGGTATAGAGAACAGTTCTCCATATAATTTGAGGGTATATATTTAAAATACGGAAATGACATTCTATCGTGAACTGAAAAAAAATATGGATCATTTGGCCACTTTTGAGGAATTTTATCATAGATAAAGAGACGTGTTGAATGAAATAGTTATTTTGTGCGGAGGCTCTTAACTTTCCCCCCTGCTTCTACTAAGATGTGTTTTTCCATTCAGCCAATAAAAAATAGTGAGTGAGAAAGCGACACGAGCGAGTGTGAGGTTACTGCATGTCTCTCACGTCTGCCCTGTGACTGCATGTTTGCGTCACTATCTCATTAGATCTGTCCCTCCTGCTTTACCTAATAATGGTGACATTGTTTGCGGCGCTTTTAGCGGTTTTGAGACAGAGGCTTGAAAACAAAGACGTCTCGTAAATGTGAAGCAGGGAGATTCCTAACCAGCGTCTGCCCTTCATGTTTGGTTTTTGGAGAATGTCTACGTGGTCACGGTCTGAAGAGCACTTTTTATTTTAGACACAACAGTGTTGTTCTTTGCCTTTTTTTGTTTCTTTTTGTGTGGACTTTTTTTTTTGTGGTGTTTATCTGATGTGGAACACACCCTGGCTAAGATTGTCAGAGATGGGAGGAGTTGTGTGTTTGTAAGAACTTTGTAGCATCAGCATCTGTAGGACTTGGATGTAAATTCCAAAACCTTTTTATGTTTTTATGGCTTACTAAATTATTCATCATAGCTACTGCAAAAATGAATGTATATACTGTGCCCTGAGCTTCTGTTTGAATTAAGTTAGCTGTGTGTTTTTAGGTGAATTTTGGATTTGTGTTATTAGAGAAGCACAAGATGGATAATCTCTCCATAAACTTGACCTTTACTATTCATTCTCCTTCCACTTTGACCTGTTATGGGTTTGTCTCCATGGTGATCTACAGTATGTCTAAAGGGCCTGGGAGCAGATCTGTGCCCCTGCTGTGCCTCTTGCTACCTCAGACTCTCAGGCAAGAATCGCCACATTCAGTCTCGCTCCATCTCCATGGTTACTGTGGGTCAGGAGGTATGACACAAAAAAAAAACTTGTCTTTCCCCTGTGAAAGTGTCTCTGTGTACACAGAGAGGAAATGGGGGGAAAGAAGAAACCAGCAACTCTTTCAGGTTTGCACCTCAGTCCTAAAAAAGTAACCAGAGAGAAGTGAAGACAAGAGTGAAGCTGGAGTTGGAAAACAAGCTCTCACATTCTGCGCTGTCGGTGATTCAAGGCTGTGTTGAAAAAAGCTTTTAGATAATTATGTCAGTGGGCTTTTAATTTCAAGCTGCTATGAAGTCTGATTTGTTGACTTCATGGCTTGCGGCAGGGGTAATTGGTGACTGGTTTTATGTAGATTGATGGCCGGGTCCAACACCATGTGGACAGTTTTCATTTCACCACCAGTATTGATTGTTTGTCACTGGAAAGAATCCAGAGCTTAATCCTGCTTCATACAGCCAGTTTATTTTTGCTTTTGTTTAATTTTGCAAATTTTCTCTCAGTAATTCTCGTATAGCTATATTTGACATTAAGTGTAATTTTATTTATTTTCATTTCATCAAAACCACCACCTGACAGTGAAGGTAATCACTAAATATGCTTGAATTATGTATAATATTTTTTGTTTGTTGCTCTGGCACAGAACCCCGGGGATATTCTGAGATGATCAGTCATGTTGGAGTCGACAGTTTACCAGACTCCTCCATCAACTGCCACAGGACGCTAAGTGCTACACACTCTGCCTCTGTTGTCGGGAACCTTCAGTGGAAAGACAGGTACAGATCGGTCCGGTCCAGAACCCTAAAGCTGCACTCAGCATTTGTTATTGCTAGAGGGCAGAATTTCCAAAACAAACTACAGGCTGGTGATGATATCCAGTGGGAAAGAGAGTATTAGCAGCACCTTTACATGAATGACAATCTGTTATATAGCGAGCCCCACTGATATAAAGAGAAACTTTAAATATTGTTATTTTTTTACCCTTGGCTAAGGTGAAACAGTTTGTGTATTGAGAAAATCTAAATGCGGAATGGAAACAGCCTGAATGAATAATGACGTATATGAAGCATGAAGGTCAAGCAACACTGAGGAGACAAAAAATGATGACAGAAATGCTTCACATCTGTGTGGACTGTAATTCTCCTCAAATTATTAAAATAAATAACATTTTCATCACATTTTATACATTTTTTGAGATTTGACTGGCGCTCTTCTAGTGAGCTCCGTCTTCAGTACTTTAATGGGAATCAATGAAAGAAATAGTGCCACCAACTGGAAATGGCTTTTTCGTTCGCAGATTTTCTGGAAATTTGGTTGAAATTTGTTTCGGTAAAGTCACATTTTATTTACTGTATGTGTATGACCTTTATCTTTTCTGTAAAGCTCATCCACAAACCAGTCCTGGCCGGAGCATCCCGTCCTGAGCCGCCACTCGTCTCTGAGTAGCTACCCCTCTACCCGACAACAACCGCCGCACTCCATGTCACTGGACTACGGCCACCACTCTCCACCACTGCACCACCCCCACATCCACCCTGCCCCCAACGCCCACAGCTCTCCCCGAAGCAGCCAACGAAGCCACATGGGTTGCTACGCTCTCAGCCGCAGTCCAGCTCAGAGCTTTGACGAGCAGGAAGACTCAGGTCTCGGCTATGGCACGGACTGCCCCAGCGCCGCCTCGAGTCGGCTGGGAAACGGAGGTATGGACAAGGAACTTTTGGCCTCCATGGATGGACAGAATCAGCTACAGCTGCCCCCGATGCAGCCCCCACTTCTGCCAGAGAAGAAGAGGGCGTCGGACGGGGAGCATTCGCTTGGGAGAGCGTCTCCGGCCCTCAGCGGGTTCTCCAGTCCCCACAGTGGGAGCTCCCTGAGCATCCCCTTCCCCAATGTTTTGCCTGACCTATCAGCTCAGACGTTGGGAACAGCCTCACCTCTGCCAGGTGAGTCTTCATTGGTGTCACATGTCTTGAAAGCCCCCCCCACAGATGAATAATTTACTGATTATTTGGTTTATATTTGTGTTTTCCAGATGTACTAGCCAGCAAGCAGGTTACCGTAAAGTTTGTGCAGGACACATCCAAATTCTGGTACAAGCCAGACATCTCAAGGGATCAAGGTAGGCACCCAGTGTGCCAAAGTAATAAAAGAAATGGAACGTTTTCACAGAACTGCTTCACAGTGGTGTTTCTCTTCACTCAGCCATTTCAGTCTTGAAGGACAAAGAGCCTGGTTGCTTCATCGTGCGCGACAGCCATTCCTTCAGAGGAGCTTATGGACTGGCAATGAAGGTGGCGACTCCCCCACCCTCAGTTCTCCAACAGACCAAGAAAGGTAACTCGTTGATTTAAATAATTTGTTAATGCTAATTCATTTAAAATAATATATAAAAATAATACTCTTTAAGTAATTTTTTTTTTCTCTTTGATGTATTCAAAGTAAATGTTAACTGTTTTAGAAAATACACGCATTTGCTGTCATTCTGAAGTTAGCTTCAGTTTACTGTTTATTTTTTTATCTGTACGCTGCTCTTCTTATATGCTGCTGGAAATTTTAAATTTCTGGAAACTTTTAAAGACTGGAAACTGGGGGAAATGGCTACACCAAAATAAAAAAAACACCATGCAGAAGAAATATATTCCTTAAAAAGTTGAATTATTTTTTTTTTCATTTTCATATAGACAATATCAGGGATTGGTCCAGTGGTCCAGATTTCCTGGGAATGATCCATCACATATTCGCACACAAAGCCGTCTACAGTTACAGCCCACTGTACTCGCCTTCATGCTGGAACATGAGAGTGTGTTGTGTGTGGGAGCTCCTTACTGTGTTTCTCTCCTGGGCATCATCACGATGAAGCCAAACAGACCCCCTTTTTTGCGTGATAGTCTTAGATGTGCAGCTAATGTTTCACCCTTTAACAAAGGATGTACCGGGTTCATAAGCCAGCGCTGATCCCAGGGCCTTCTCTTGGGAAGCTCTCTGCCCCATATAGCTCCGTCTGGTATGAATGTAATATCCAGGAACTGGGGTCAGAACAGGCTGCGTGGTTGTTTTTGTTTAGCATATTCAGGAAACACATGGAGGTCTTTTTTGGGAAAGAAAACTTTAGAGTCTCTAGAGAAATCTGGCCAGACATTCTCTGGCTGTGTTTCAACATGGAAACAAAGGCTGATTGAGTGATGATAGAGATCCACACACAAGGGCCACTGAATCACAAAGTCTGTATCAAAAACGAGATGGACGATTTATCTGTTGAAAACGAGTTTGCCCTTCGTTTAGCAGCCCATCACAGCAGCGCTCAACCCTTTCTTTTTATCTCCCACTCACACCTGTCCTTTTGTTTGCCCTCACCCCGACGCAGTCCGGCGGCACTCGTGGTTACATCACGACAGAGCCCTTCTCCACACTCTCAGCTCAGGGCATTGTGGCTCCTTATAAGTGTGAAACCCAACCCACCTTAAGGAGCTGGCCTTTCTCCGAGCCTTTGTGTCAAGACATTCCTCACATAGACTCCTCCTGCCCCCTTAGAGGCACTGTTGTTGAATCATAATCCCATTAATCTCTGGGGAGATTGAATTTAGTGATTCAATATGTTTTATGTAACTCTTTGAGGCTGGGAAGTTTTGTGTTGTGCTGAGATAAATGTCAGATAAAAGGACAGTGTTGCTAAAACATACTATGGACCATTGTGAGGAATTAATTAATAGTTTTATCACTTTCTCTATGTTTTTTTGGCCATTTTTTCTTTCAGGTGGAGACCTATCCAATGAACTAGTACGCCACTTCCTCATTGAGTGCACGCAGAAAGGAGTGCGGTTAAAGGGTTGCCCGAATGAGCCCTATTTTGGTGAGTTACCTTCTCTATTAAAACCTGCTGGTTTACAACAGTGACACCTCCTGGCTGTTGAGCTACACTGCACCAACAAAAAGACTTAAAAAGTGGGTGGCGCAGTGCTCTACTGTACTGTCTGCTCATTGGTCATTTTGTCTGCTGCGCAACATAAATGTGCTTGTACTTGGTAAATGTCCTTAAACCAGACTAATGGTATCCTCCACTGAATTGTAGCTGTGTGTTTTTATACTATTTATTGGTAAAATTTTGCATGTTCCCTTATTTCTTTTTAGATGCATGTAATTATCCATCATATGTGATATTTGCAGAAATTACACAACAACAAATTTTGTGCGTTTTTGCAGTAAAGTTTTAAATAAACAAATTGCTGTGCATCAGATCTCACTGTAATATTAATTTGTTATCTTATTGTTTTACGGGAAGTCTAAACAATAGATAATTGCTTTTATTAAAATGTATGTGAATTTAACTTTTTTTTTTAGAAAAAGAGCAATTCATTAATTTGACACAAGTTTGTTAAAAACTACTTTTGCTCAGAGGATATGAAGTGATGTTTGTGTTGCAGTTAATTGATGTGGTAACAAAGCATCAGATCTCACTGTAAATATTTATTTGATATCTTATTGTTTTACAGGAAGTTTAAAACAATAGATAATTGCTTTATCTATGCAATGTAAATTTTATTTTTTTTTAACCATGGCTTCTTTGAACCTGCTAAATAAGTTTGTCCTTTAAATGTATGCAAATTTATTTTTTTTTTAAGAAAAAGAACAATTCATTGATTTGAAACAAGTTTGTTAAAAACAGTACCTTTGCATGATATTCTGGTGATAGTGATATGTGATAGTCTACTCATTCGTTGCTAATTTTATGACAAATTGTGCAATGTAAACAGTTAAAATTTGTGAGATTTGTGTTGCAGTTCATTGATGTGGTAACACAGCATCAGCTCTCACTGTAATATTGGTTTGTCCTGCTTTTGTTTCACAGGAAGCTTAACTGCGCTGGTCTGCCAACATTCAATTACCCCCTTGGCTCTGCCCTGCAAACTTATCATACCCGACAGAGGTAATGTTTGAACTCAGTCACAAGAGGAAAAAAAAAACATGATTTCATGTTTTGTTGTTGTTCGCCTGTTTGGTCCTCTAGTCATTTTATTTGTTGTGGTTTTCAACAAAGAATCTTGCTGACAGTTGTACACTTTCCTTGTTCACAGATCCTCTTGAAGATGTTGTTGAGACTACGACACAATCAGTCACCAACTCTGCGGCTGAGCTGCTAAAACAGGGCGCAGGTAAGATCACTCACTTTGAATAGACGATGATGGCACCACAGGGGGAAAAAAAAAAATCCATGTATTTTTGTGAGACATAGACACGTTTCCTTATCATGTTATTATGGTCACTAAATCCACTACATGGTGTAATAATGTGACTCTGTGTGTTCCTGCAGCCTGTAATGTGTGGTACCTGGGCTCTGTGGAGATGGAGTCACTTACAGGCGTCCAGGCGGTGCAGAAAGCCACCAGTATGTCTCTGAGCTCCAACCCTCCAACGACCTCCACTGTGGTTCATTTCAAGGTGTCCTCCCAGGGGATCACCCTGACAGACAACCAGAGGAAGTGAGTAGCGCACAGACATGTTCACACAACATTCAGAGACACTTTTCCCTCAATAACCAGCCTTCTGTCTCCTTTCAGGCTGTTCTTCAGGAGGCATTACAATGTCAACACGGTCATATATTGTGCATTAGACCCTCAAGATAGAAAGTGAGTACTGCTGATTCATTTAAGGGTTTCCAGTCATGTCTGTAGGCAACAGACATTATTTTACACTGTCACTGCTAATTTTCAATGTGCATTCGAAAAGTTCTCCTCAGCCAATAACAATCCTCCTTTCAATGCTCATAGGTGGAAAAAAGATGGCTGCCCTTCAGCAAAGTAAGTCAATGATTATTATTTTTTGCATTGCTACCAACCAGAGCAGCATTAAAGCAGATCTTTTTAAAAGAACATGGTCAGTTTGAGGCAGATGACAGTACTGCTATTAAGCACTTTTCTCCACCTCTGCAGGATCTTTGGCTTTGTGGCGAGGAAAACTGGCACTTCCATGGACAATGTGTGTCACCTGTTTGCAGAACATGACCCAGAACAGCCGGCAAGCGCCATTGTCAACTTTGTTTCCAAGGTGATGATTGGCTCACAGAAGAGTAAGTAGGCCTATCTTGGACTGAGCTGATTACCTGGATAGACTTTTGCTAAGACTAGCAGCAAGTAAAAAAGACTGAACAAAGGACTGAATGCAGCTCGGGACTGAAGATGGTGACGTCAACCCTGGATATTTACTGGATATTACGTACACAGTGATCATTTACCAGCACCAGGATATTTAATCTGGAAAAACCTTCTATGTTGTCATTTCTCATTCCTGTAAATCTGCCATACACACAAGACAGACTGCTTTTGTCATTCGTGCATTGCATTTTTATGGACAAATCAAGATAACCGTACCTTGTTGCATGTAATCTTTTTCTAATATTTAACCAAAACAAACTTTATTTAAGCTATAAACATTCTGTAAAGTTATAGCTAGTGTAGAAGCCCCTCTGTGCTGCGCCTGTCCAGTATGCAGTATTTTGTTGTGGAGTTTAAAAATGTGGAAAAGCAGTGCACCAAATATGTATAATTTGGACTTTGGGACAGGATATCTAATACAGGATTATCCTATTTTATCTATGCAATGTAAATTTTTATTTTTTTAAACCACGGTCTCTTAATCTGTTAAATAATATTCTCCTCAAGATGTATGTGAATATGACCACTATTAGAGCGGACATTTTAATTAAAGTGTGTGCATGTATGTGAGAAACCATAGTAAATAATTTAATTAAACCCTAATATATATATATATTGATCTGACACGAGTTGGTTGAAAACACATCAGTACTTTTGCATACAAGTGTTCATTCCACTCACTTGCTGCCAAATTCTTTATTTTATTTCGCCCTCTTTTCAGCACTGCAGCATTTCAGTTTATCATATCAATATCCTCGATTTTGTACATTTCATTTGAATTTTAAGAAAAGACATCAGCTGCTATATGGAGCAAATAACTGCTGCAATTGTGTAGGTGTTGGAATTGCTCAAGTCAATTTAGGATTTGACATATTCTGTTAGTCATCTGTAAGTGACAAATACAATATACTAGCTCTGGGACCAAGATGAAGCTTTTTTTACCCTAGATGAGTGCTTATTGACATACAGTATGAGATGCGAGCTTTACTATTCTCAACTTTTTGTGCCATTTTATCCAGAGGGGGCCACAATACAGCTCTGTTGGCATACATTGACTGTGTACACATTTGTTTTCTTGTTATCTATTATCTGTACCTCATACTTATCTCATACAAACTGTGCCTCTGTGTATAACATGCTACATGTGAGCAGTTTATTTGTATATTGATAATGGTTTGTTTGATGTGTTCTGTAAATAAACAAAATGAAACATGTATTTAATGGTGTTGATCTGTTAACCTGTGAGAGGGAAATACATCGACATATAGAGAATGTGAACGTGACGTGACGTCGCTGTGCATTTTGGGTGTCAGTGCCATTTTGGAAGGAACGCGAACGTAAACAAAAGCGATCGCTGTAAGAGCTTTTAACACAGCAATGCTGCCTGACCATGGCTGCTTCAGAGTTTCCTCACTGAGATACTTCAGAGAAAGTGAGGCAAAGTACCACAGACCTCCTGAATAAGTAACTAGTGCACAAATACACACTCAGTGCTTCGTGAAACATCACAATTACAATTCAAAGTTTTACTCTGATTATGAATTAAATTGTAAGTGAAACTGACTGCAGATGTGAGTGAATTGTATAAATCTATGTAACTGTAACTATTAAGTATGTAAGCGCTGCGTTTATGAAAAGAATGTCTCTTTCACACATTTAATTTTTGTCAATTTCACGTTACAATTTGACACTCTTGCTCTTTGGTGGATTATTTGATTGCTGAATTACAGTGGAAGCTTGGACAGATTAAAAGAACAGTTCATCTAATTTTATCAGCATTTTTGATGGGTAGGTACGGCTGCATTTTTGGTTTCTTTGATTTTTTTTGAATGGAGTTCTTCTTCATGACCCGCTTTAATCGTGTTAAGTTGTTCCTCATTTCGGAAACAGTAGCACTAAATATAATATAATTGGATTTAATAATATAATTTGGACACGTTCGGCGGGTCACATTAAAAAGCCTGTAGTTTGAATGTGATAACATTGTGTAGTGGGCAGTGAAATAACTGACTGTTGACTGAGATAAGGGATGAGATTAAATAAATGCTGGAACATAGCCTGGTCTGGAGCTGTAAATCTATAGAGAATAAATCTCCATGGTAACTTATACCATAACATATCCCTCTGTCCTCTATCCTGCTTTTGTGCAACCGGATCATGAATAAATTGAGCCAGAATCACCAAGATAGCCCAGTTTAGTCTCTTATTCTAGTTTTGTGCAACGGGCGGGAGGGATTGTTTACGTATGCGATCCTTCCAAGATGGCACCCAAGATCCCACAATGCATAGCGGTATGACGTACCTTCACATTCTCTATACTGCCATGACTAGTTGTAATTTGTAAAAAGTTCATTAAAAAATGTAATTTGTCTGTGATTTACTGTATACTCAGTTTTAGAAAAATTACCTAATGAAATTCATGTCAATAGGCCTTTCTCACAGCAGCTTTGACCTGTCAAAAATGGAAAAAGCACAGGTGTTACCATGGATACAAAATAAGGCTATGGATGCTACTAATGAAGCTAACAACAGCTCGGCTCTATTCAACTGCTCAGTTATTCACTTGTGCTTTTCCTACTATTGTAAATAAAATTTCTGAAATTTGGAGGTTCTTATAAACAGATTTTAATTGCCTTTGTACAAGCGATATTTAGTCAGCGGTGTCTCCCATTTCATAAGCTAACTGGCTAATTGGTTGCAAGCTAAGCTAGTTAGCCACTTACTAGCAATAGCTTCATATTTAGCAAACATACATGAGATTGGTTATTAGCAATTGCCATAGCTTAGGTTAAAACTGTAATTAAACACATGAGCCAAAATGTCAACATGCCTTTGTTTCACTTTCAGTAGCTTTTTGTTTTTAAAATCTCTAAATCTACCTATGTCCTTCTGTTGTTAGCAGCTTTGTGATTAAGCTCTCTGATGAGTGAGATAATCAAAGCCTCCTTAAAAGACACATTTTTCTGTATCATTTTGTTCCTTCAAATTCAGAATGGTAACTACTGTACATAAAGTATGCTGCGTTAAGTAATGGGGCAACCACTCCATGCTCCTTTAGAGACACATAGCGTCTGTTCAATATGCAGCCAGCAGAGGGCGCTAGCAACACAACACTTTTGAACCTGAGCATGTGGAGTCAAGTGGACAAAAGTGTGACGTGGCTTACTAAGATTAACTTTCTTAGTGAAACAGTAACCTAATGGTGATGGATGTAAGAGAATCACCATCATATCCTTCAATGAGGCTGACACACAAGCACTATTCATTGGTGTCTTTGTTTTGCAGCTGGTCCACGTTCTCATTTATGAAATGCAGTAAAAGAGGATTTTACCTCCATGCAAGCCTGGACAGGTTGCTCTAATGGTGTTGAGAGGGAATAAAATTGCATAGGCTCGCCAAGAAGGGAGGAAAGTACAATGTGGTAGACCCTCCCTCACTAGTGTCCCTCTGCAGGTGGTGAAAGTGAAGAATTCCCGGGGAGGGCAGGAAGGAAGCGAACGCCCAGGTGTGTCGGCTGCAGAGGGCCCAGAGCCCAGTCTTCCTCTGTTATTTAGAGCGAAGTGGCCTCGGAATAAAAGAAGCTGGGGAAAGTCCAGAAAACCCGGTCGCAAAATTCAACCGCAGGAGACAATATTTCACACAGGTAATAACTGAGTGTGTGTGTGAGCAAGAGAGAGCTACGCAGGCCTAACTTGATACTGCAGTAACTCCCCATCAAACTTGATTTATACGTCTTAATATTTACTATTACCAAGATGATTAATGATTATAGGAGAATGTACTCCAAAAGAAAAACAGACAAGAAATTGCCTGCGTCTGGCTTATTTTCCAACCATTAACCTGCACATGGAGACCTCTGATGAGCCTCTGTAATATAATCAGTGCCATTGTGTTGACATTCCTGACCTGAGCGAGGACCCGTAACAGACACTGATTAAGCCTGTCACATACAGTATGCCCGTCTTAACAAATGCCAGCTTTCCAATAAACTTCACAGATCTATACCAGTCTCTTCTAGCGGGCTGAAGCCAATCAGTGACAATGGTCTGGAGGTGAAAGGCTGTGTTTATCAAGGCTGACGGAGCTCATTCTCATTCCTCGAGCACCCCGGCTCTGCTGTGTTTTTACGGCCACTTAATTAGAGGGGCAGGGCTCATCTCGTTCCTCTGAGGCAGAATAAAGGTTGGGGAGCAAAAATAGAAAGAGCATTCTGGCATGGCTGCACAATTTGAGGCCCCCTCAATTTAGTTTTCAGCAGACGGCGAAACCTCAAAATGCACTGTGAGATTAATTGTGGGCTTTCATATCAGGCCACGTAATAGCTCAGGTCAGTGGACCTTTAGCTGTTAATGAGTAAGGCAGTAGAGCAGTTATTTTTGTTCAGAGTCATTTAAAAATTAACATAAAGGTGTGTATTTATGTGCCATACATAGAGAGGAACACAAATGAGTTGTGATGTGCGGCTGTCGTGACTGAAGGGTGAACCTCTAAATGGAGGGTCGAAGACGACAGAGCTCACGTGTTCTCTGGATCCCAGTCCTGGATACGTGTCAGTGATCATGGCTATGGAGGTTTTTATGTTGTTGGGTGAACATAAAAAAATGATGGAAAGTATTTCCACCCAATTATAATACACTAATTTAAAATTTGTTTTGTTGAGTGACATAAATGTAAATATGCTCAGTCAACATAAGGTGTTGGCGATACTATTACAAGGGGTAAATCCAACATAATAATCATTTGTTGGATGAACATAAAAAAAAATTATGGGAAGTATTTCCACCCAATTATAATATGCTCATTCAACAAATGCTAAGTAGCTAACCATAGCAACTAATGCTGCTATGATTAGTGAGCTCACAACGAAAACGTTTGGTGATGAAATCGTTCAAAATTATAGAGCGGACAATAACAAGTTATGTGACATTTCTGTGCAGTTGTTTATTTTTAAGTCAGTTATTTTAAGTCAAGTAAAGGACTTAGCTCACTGTCTTCCACAGCGATGTGTTTTGAACTGTGTGCTGAACTTCAGGAAGTAAAGTTTCTAAAACTCCCAGCTCGCACACGACTGCCACCGAAGTGCTCTGCAGCATGTGTTTTGCAATTTTACGCAAAATTCGTTTACACAACTTAATTAACTTAATGCACATCATGCTAAAATAACATTACTCAATGATGTTCAATCACAAAACATGACTATATATGGTAGAAGCTACATGTTACACAGGTTGATGTAGCAGATACCCAGCTTTTTAGGCCCTATAGTCATGGTTACTGAACTGGACCCAGCAAGCAGTGAGGTCAAGTGCTGCCTTTGTGATGTGAATTTAAGCTCAAGAACTCCTAAGCCAGTACCACCATTTATCATTCTCCAACTGTGGTACTGATGTTACAGGTTTTTTTTTGTTTTCCACCTTTGAGAGAGTGGTTATCCTTTAACTGCAGGATCGACACTTCGATCTTCAATGTGAGTAAGACACCGATCCCCCAAGTTACTCCCCAGACACTTTACAGCGGCCCACTGCTCATAGCAGGCCATGGATGGGTTAAATGTAGACATAAAATGTCATACATGTTCCTGTATTGATATGACAAATGTGATAAAGTTTTGGATTTGAAGATATTTGTGCTACTTGCAATGCAAGTCATAGCACAACAGATTGTCACTGTTTTTGAGACAATACATATAATAAAATCTCAAACCTATTTATAATCTATTTAAACCTAATAATAACCTATAGGTATAATAATAACCTATTTAAAATTATTTTTTTTCTCCTAAAATTTTTTGGAGAATTTATAAAAATATGTGGATTAAATTTGGCTGAGCTGTTCTGTCCTCCTCCCCTGCTGTAGAAGTAGCCCCTGGGGTATAAAGTACAACTTTATTGTAACCTGTAAATAGTTTCTCGTTGGGCACACACTGTAACTTGGGCTCCTTGTTTGCCTAAATGTTTCCTCTCTATTTTCTAATTCACACAGACCAACAAAGTAAACTACACTAACAATTAGAGAGTAAACAACAACAGGGGAATGCATAGGAATCATGTAAAATATGATTTAAATACACACACTTGCATATGGATGCTATAGAAAGTATATTAGATTAGCTGGGTGGACCTGTCAGAAACACTTAACTTTTTCTTTTCTTGTAATTTCAGCATCAAACCACATCTTGCAACCGCAGACCACCATCACTTATAAAATAAATGGAGCATTGTAGGGCCTGCATCTGCAAGGGCTATTCCCTCCCACACCAGCTATAATTTTGCCTTTGTTTACGCATGAGTAATGGTGTGTTGGTGTCAGCTAGAAAATTATTGTGCAAGAATAAGTAACATGTCCTTGTCCATTTAATTTGTATTTAAATCATTTGACTGTATTGTTGTGTGCAAACGTTCAAAGAAAAAACCTGATGAATGGAGCACGAGTGGAAAAAAAGTGTGCTGTTTCAAAACCAGCTTTATTGACAGGACATATTTACATTAAAATCACACTTTCTACATATAATAGCAAGGCTGGAGCAAAAAAGAGACTCAGTGTGTTTCTCACATGTGAGGGAAAGCACAAACATGTGTGGATACATGTTCTAAAGTCTTAATGTGTCTGTAGGAGACATAGAAATACAGATGTAGGAAGTGATACTGTCTGAAGGGGGGATTCGCGGCCCAAAGTGAGCGGCGCCACTCTCAGCCCACTTCCGAGCACCCTGCAATCCGTCAGGCTGAGTGCTGAGAGCTCCTCTCTCTCCGTCCTCCACTTCGCTCAGGCCTAATTACAGCCTAGGACTGCCTCGGGGGCCAAGCCTCTAGAAATGGGGACCACGACAGTTCCACGAACAGACCACTCCAAAAAAAAATAATTAACCGACCCTGGAATTAGATGAAAGGTGGCCTTTGCCCCCATCTTGGCTCTTGATTTCGTCCACCATTAAAACCACATCTAATAATCGGATAACTGTCGAAGCGCTGTGTGGGTGCCAGTCTGAGCAGAATCAAAGGGGGGAAAAGATGATCATATTAATCATAATTAAAGAGACCGTTGCATCCAGTTCTTCTGTGATGAGAGTCAACAGCTCTCAGACAGGGGCAATTATATGAGGGATGGTCATGAGACTATGGGGGGGTAAAGAATAAGAGTGGTAACAGACTTGTCATGTGAATTATGGCAGCCCCATTCCTAAACAGTCTCACCCCTTCCACTCTCAGTCTGACACACCTACATACAATATATGTGGACCCCCACTGCCATCCCAAATTCCACTCAAGAATGGGGAAAGAGTTGGTCGGTGTTTGAGAACGAGGTACACACACACACACACACACACACACACACACACACACACACTGGGTTAACCCAAACATGTTCTGCAGACCTCCAGCTGATTAAACTATGTGCTTTTCTTTGGCTCTTGCTGCAGATTCTTGTGCTGTACCCCGACACTACAGAAACACCATGGCCTCCATCTGTGTGCTGAACACAGGCAAAATCACATCAACAGAGCCAGATGTACGGAAGCTACCAAAAAGAGCAAGACAGATAATAATAAGAAAATAATGAATAATAATGAAAGGAACACACTGAGAGGAATCCTGCTCATACATCACTAATACAAAGCATATTTATTCTCCCTGCGTGCCTGTGATTAACCATTCATATCTAAAAGGGGAATTACAACACTGTACATTTGTTTAAAAGGATCAGTTAAGGCACTTTTATGCAGATACATCACACGCAATTGATATGCTGGTATTTCATTCTTTTTTCTTTTTGCGCTGCTAGAATGTACCACTGCTGGAGCCAATGCAAGAGCACTCTCAGAGCTTCGAGCAAGTGTATTTGTCCAAATTGTCTTAAAACAGTGGAAAATTGCTGCGGATTAGGATTTGACAAGCAGTTGCGGTTGGCCAGCGTAGCCTTTGACAGCAGGTTATGTCGAACACATGTACAGTAATATCCTGTGTGTGCAAAAGCAAATTCTTCACGCTGCCTCTTTATTGAGTGGCTGCTCTGCGGGACGACATTCCTGCAGTACATTACTCCCTGTGCCCAACGCTCTCCTCTGCTATGCTGAATATGCACAGGTGGCTCGGAGACCTCCTTCCAAAGAGCTCTGAGCAAAGGAGAGGGAGGAAAATCAGCAGGCTTTTTTCAGCTTATGAAACAAATGTTTGGCATTCCACTGAGCACTGCTCTGCTGTAGACCTGTCTGTTAACAGGCGGCAGTACGCCAGGGCTTGTTGGCAACTGATTTGACATTGGCTTCCAAGCACAGAGGAACTGTACACCTCGCTTCTCATGCTGTTATTCTTTTGAGGTATTTTGGACCTTTTGCACCGGTGTATCCCCTTCTCTCATCTGTAACCAATTAATAGTGGACCTAAAAACGCTTCAGATGTAATTACTCAGGAATTTTCTCACTCACGTGTGTGGTATGTGTTCTTATTTTAAGATCTGCTTTGTAGCACTGACAAATGACTAGAACAGGCCCAACTATGTCACACATCCTACCAACAAGTTCAGGGACCACTGGCTGCTTTACTGGATGTGTGAGGAACAGCTACAGGTCACCTTGAATTATGCTCGGCTGATGGATTTTCCCCATGATTTTCGGACAGAACTTGTAGTGCGCTGACAGCAGCTCCTATGCGTTGACTTTCATCTGGCCTACATGATGCTGCTCAAAGTGCATCACTGGGATCATCTTTGCCCCATTTCTAAAACCCTGCAAGAGTGACGTCCAGTGTCGCAGTTCTGCAAATGCTCAGATTTGAGGTAAATATGTCATACAAACAGCAGCATGCAGCTAAGAAGATCATTAGATCATCAAATTGTAGAATGTGTATGCAGCAGTTTAATATTCTAAATGTTATTCATATGTACTGTTTTTTTCTCATTTTTCTGTTACATATCTAATTTACTCTCTACTTAAATTGCACTCATTTCCCCCAAATTTATTCCTTTTTCCCCTTTATTTTTTAAATAAGCCAGTAAACACTGATGTAGCGAGTCTATCTAAGAATGTCAACTGTTTGTGAATATGACAAAGAACCTTGAACCCTATAACATGCCTAATATTTAATATTTTTATATAAGTATTATTCTGAAGGGTGCATTTAGGTCACCAATTAATGTATTGGTGTTAAAAAGTTACATTATGTGTCTCTGATAATTATGTGGTGGAGTAGAGGAATGAAGTGAAAGTAAAGCGGATAAATCGCGAAATTGCACGGACTCGCGGTGCGCATGCGCATGGTAAAATGGAAGCTGGAAGCGGAAGTGTTTTCAGGTGTAACTGCGTGTTTGCTCGTCTTGGATTAAACTGGATTAAACTGCCTGGTGGGTTGGCGTTTGTAAATGGTTAATTTCATGTAGTTTCGCTGTTTTGACCTGTTTACTTCAATTCATCAAGGATTTATTTGATTAAGTCAAGCTAAATGGTGAGTAATTGGTATAGGCCGTATGTGGTCATTATTAAGGAAAAAAAATGTTGAAACAATAATAAAGAAATGTACTTAGATATGGAGATTTAAAGTATGATTTCATGCATGGGATTGTTTATGCGTTTACACCATAAACAGGTCAGGCAAGGTCATTTTCAGCTGATCAGTGGACACACACACACACACACACACACACACATTCACCTGGTTTCAAACAGACAGTTCCTGCGCATTAAAAACATTAATGCACATTCTCCTGATGAATATTTCTTTCAATGTGTGACAAAATAAATTGACAACTGCGTTATGTATTGAAATGGGGCTATGAAAACCTCAAGTAAAGCCTTTAGCTAAGGTAAGGGGTTTTACGTTTAAAAAAAAAAAAAAAAAAAAAGTCATCTTTTCAAAATAAAGCTTGAATGTTATTCTCCTGGTCTGCACTTGCTCCGGCGGTATAACGGAGTCGAGGTAATTCATCAGTGGACCACAAGCTATTCGGGGGTGTGACTACAGTCACTGGGGTCTATATATTGAGATGTTTTGTCCGATGGCTTTATGTGAATGAGAGAGAAGCAGCCCAGGGAAAAAGTCAGCACAGTGCGCTTCCTCACTTTGACAGCCCGTCAGCTCTCAGACGCCACGATGGATCCCCGTTTTTGTGCACTTTGCATGACTTTTGTTCTGGCGTCGATCAGCCGGAGGTCAGGTGCGGTTGGTCCCGTTATCAGATGCGAGCCGTGCGACGTCGGAGCTCGGCTTCTGTGCAAACCTTTGCCCAAGGATTGCGCCGAAAGAGTCCGAGAGCCGGGCTGCGGCTGCTGCATGACCTGCGCGCTCAGCTTCGGTCAGCCGTGCGGCGTTTACTCCGGGAGATGTGGATCCGGACTCACATGTCAGCATCAGCCCGGAGAGACCAGACCCCTGCAGGCTCTGCTGGAGGGACGGGGGATCTGCGCAAACGCTACTAATAAACGACCTACTGCCAGACCGACTCCTCCAGTCAATGAACTACCAGGTAAATAGTGTGCGTGCACATTTTCCACATGTGAGGCACATGTGTATAGACTTTTGTGTGCTGCCCTCACAGACTCTGTAACCTGCTAATCACAAAGTGAGATGAGTTGAGAAGAAGCAGATGAGTCGCTGGAGATTATTTCAAAAAAAAGTGGCGCTCATCAACTTGTCAGTTCCTTGATATAATAATGAGAGTAGAAATCTAGCTCAAAACCAGCTCCTCATTCATGCAAAAACTGAGATTTTTGAGCCTTAGACTGAATATCTGGGAGGTGAATCAGATTAAATATGTTTTTATTATGCAGGTGTTTAAGGTAGCAATAATAGGTAGCAATTTGTGATAAAGTAGTGGAGGCTTTGTCGATTTAAAGCTGTATGTTGTGTCTGGGAGTGTAAATGGTTTGCTCATGACTGTTGAGATGACCTCCATCTGGCTTATTGTTTCAATCAAGCTCATGTTGTTTCCTTTGTTGTTCTCAAACTAGCAGATAATTCTGAGATTCGGGACGATGAGCGGAATTCCACCAGGTCTGGTCTTCAGACCTCGTTCAGCACCCACAGACCCACAGGAGCTCTGAGACCTCCTCTTCACCCTTTCTTTCCCTCTGCCAAGTCCGAGGTCCTCAGACGGGAGCAGCAGAAGAGAACCCAGAGCTTTAAAATGGAGGAGCTCCCGGGACCACTCATCACAGACCAGCAAAACTTCTCTCTGGAGACCAAACAGGAGCCCGAATATGTAAGTACCACAACCTGTTTTTTTCTGTCTTCGGAGCATACTGGAGGAATGTTATTCTCCTCTTCCTCTGTGTTTTGGTATGTATTTTTCTCCCTGCGGGTGATGAAATGTTTTGGGTAGTGGTGCTGATGGCTGGCAGGCATCAGGCGCAGTAGAATGGCATGGCAGCGAGCGGGTACGATGGCCCTGCGGCTGACCTGGGTCAGGCGGTTGTTTGGCCACAAGGCGTCCGCGTGCCGGGTGCACTGGGAGCCAGCGAATGATGGATTGGCCTATGTGAGTGCCTGTTGGGAAGTCCTGCTGCTATTTTGATCTTCTCTTTGGCCAGAGAAGTGAGCACACACTAGTAATGGGCTTTGACTGGCTGCTTTGATTAGTGACTGGAGTACTTGGACTTGAAGAGAAGCATTTTGGCTCCTGCTTTAAGTCCTTGGAAATTCACTTTACCCCCCCAACCTTTCTGTGAAGCGTAAGAACGCTAAGCAGCTTTGGCGACCCTTTAAGCTGCTACAAGTCGATTTTCGATTTTCTCTTTCGTCACCTCTTTGATATTGCAGCGGCCATTGTTTAGGTTTTGCGACAGAGCGGTGTGTGATGTGAGTCAGAAAATGTATGTCAAAATCACACTGATAAATGCTCATGACATCAGCTGCACAGAAAGTAACTGCTTATGTGTTCCCACATCTGTAGGGTCCCTGTCGGAGAGAGATTGAAAGCATTCTCAGCAGCCTCAAGATTACAGACATTCTCAACCCCAGAGGTTTCCGCATACCAAACTGTGACAAGAAGGGCTTCTATAAGAAAAAGCAGGTAAAGGAGCACATTGACAGAACATTTTTTGATACTGACTGTATGTTAGATATAGATTCATGCATCACGAGAGGCCGCACATTATATGAACATCACTCGATGACTACGTTCAATTTATTTACAACTTTGAAACGTCGTAAAAAGGAAACCAACATTTCCTTTTTTTACATGTTGCATTGATAAAGATCCAGTGCTGAAGTCTAATGACTCAAGCTTTAGGTCTCCTGCAGCCCAATTACAGATGCGTAGCTGTCCTCCTGTATTCATTGGTAGTCATTAGAGCCTCATCATTGCACCACCACACCAGTGAGGTAGACCCGAGCCACTGGCTCTGGAGATGGGAACCACAGGGGCCAAACCCCAGTGGGGCTGACGGCTGGGATGATTGGCCGTTTAACGGGAACCCTCCCAGGGAGACAGACGTCAAGGTGGCCACCGGCACCCGATGCGCTCCCCCATAATTGCTGGACTTTTGAGAAGTATGCACAGAAATAGAGCTGCAGCCATCCCCATGCTCACGTGGTTCACCCACGATTGGGATGTAATAAATGAGTGGTTCTGACGCATTCATATGGAGGCACTTAGGGCTCCCGCGCCACTGCATCGCCGAGGCAGCTCTTCTTATAACATAACCGTCCCCTCCTGCTTAATGGAAGCGTTCTCCTTGACCTGCAATCATCTCATAACTGGCCTCACAACACCGTGCTCGTTGTCTTTGTTTATGTGGAATGGACCACGGCTGAGCCCTGACGTGCTGATGGAGTGGGCACTTTAATTACAGACTTGTGCATGATTTTTAAGCAAAAAAATGCCCTTCACAACAAATGTTAGTGACATCAAATTTCTTATTTTAATGCTGGAAGCTGGAAAACTGCAGAGAAATTTGAATATCTGTTAAAATTTAGGCCCTGCGATGAGGTGGCGTCCAGGGTGTACCTTGCCTTCTGCCCTAAGACAGCTGGGATAGGCTCCAGCTCCCCCGCGACCCTATGAGGATAAGCGATAGATAATTGATTGATGATAAAATTTAGTACATTTATGTCTGCTAAAATGCAGTTGAGATGAGATCGTCTCCCCTGCTTCAGCTCAGATCAGCCTGAGATATTCAGCTAAATTAGGACGTCTTCTATCCTGATTGGCTCAGACTCCACCGTGGAGCAGCAGCACAGTTGCTTTAGCCTTTGAAATGAATGGCTGCATGTTTTACTAGAGTGGAGGTTGACCTTTAGTAAAATTGGCAGTAAAATAACAGCCCTTGGGTAGCTCCACAGACTCTGTAAGTCATTTGTAGTACCCATAATTTGGAGCCGTGGGGTATAATCAGCAACTGAAGATTCGTACTGGCCACCAGCTTCTGAAAATAGATCTTGGTTCTCAGTTGTTCACAAACGGGACTAAGCAAATATTTTACCAGGTTTCTGTTTACCTTAAAGGTCTCTATATGTGTGTGTAACAGGAGGTAGACCGTAAAAGCAGCTCAAAATACCACAGCGTGCTGGATAACCAAGGCTGCGTCGACTCAGCACAATCTCACCATTAATGCCTCTTAACTATTGCTGCTCTACTTCATTGAGTAAAGTGGATTCTCATAATGCTGCATATTTAACTGGATTCACACATTTAGCTGCACCACCTTTATTTCTCTTCCCTCCCTTCACCTTTTCCCATCCTTCACTTTCAGTGCCGTCCATCCAAAGGCAGAAAGCGAGGCTTCTGTTGGTGTGTGGACAAATACGGGCAGCCCTTGCCAGGTTTTGATGGGAAGGAGAGAGGAGACGCCCAGTACTACAACTCCGAGAGCCAATAGGAGCAGAGCAGGACGGAGGGAGGGAGGGTGGGAGTGAGAAGCAAGAAGAATTGTAAACAAATGGAGACACTGAGGATATTGGGAGAGAGGTCAAGAGATGGCTCATCCGATAAATGGATGGTTGCTATTTCTATCTGTTGCCTGTGGGACCTTTTTTTTCTGAGGCAGAGCAAGGGGAACAGAGGAAGAGAACGAGAAGTGGGAAAATAAAATCCTCTGTTTTGCAGTACTTTTCTGCAATGGATGGATTCTTCATAAGCTTTGACCCAACCGGGACATCTTCTGAGAAGAGGATACACTTAAACGAATTTCTGTCTGATTAGAGACATTGGTGATGAGCGTGCTCTTCATTTACGCACAATTAAGTGGCATTGCACATGTGTACATGCTTGTGATGTGTAATCCTAATTTGTATGATTTGTTATAATGACGTTGCGTGTGGTCACAACAACCATAAAATGTATGTGTGTATGTATGAATATGTCCTTTTGGATGTCGATGAATTCCTTTTTTTTTTTTTTTTGGTTGCTTTCTCCTCCTCAGGGAGTTGGACTGGACTGTGCAACTCAAACACTTCATTTTTTCTAATGCTGTGTCTGAAGCCACAAGAAAAGGGACATTGCCTTTAATCTGTACTGTGGTTGTAACTGTTTGGTTGTCAGTTTGCATAAGCTGATTTTTTTTGGGGGGGGGGATAAAGGCTACAGACCATTATCTCTCTGCATAGCCAGTGATCATCATTTTCATCACTTGCCTTGATTGACGTAAATATGCTGTTTGCATGTACAATGCAACCCTCAGAGGTCTATTTTTACTTAATAAAGGCAGTATAAAATCACCCAGGTATTGCATTTTCATTTTCTTTCTCCTAGTCTTGCCTCTGCACGCTCAAAGTGTGTATGGAAAAACATTTTAACGTGACCCAGTTGTTATAAGATGGCATCTTTATTTGGATGTACATCCACAGAATTAGAACAATATATACATTAATTAAAAAAAACAATAATGTAATAGGTCCTCAACAACAAACAAAAGCAGAAACACGTATGTTAATCGTAATAAATACTGGAATAAATGCTAAAATAGACAGGCAAAAAGGCAAAGAAATCCTCTGCTAAACCTGTGGACCTGCAGAGACTAGTAGAGGTAGACAAATGCAGAACAACCCATCTCAAACCTCATGCTGGCTTGAATGAGCCCTGATATGTTTGTGCTTGGCCACGGTGCACATACTTGCGGCACTTTTAGTATTTCCCCCAATACCCATTGAGGAAACGCCAATGGAGATACATTGAGACAATGTCAACACGTTGAATGAATGAGCAGCTGTGTCGTTTCGTGCCATGCACAGCTCCAGTTTTGAATGAATTAAAAAAAAAAAAAAAAATGATCCTGAAGACTCTGAAATGGGCCTGGCAGAGGCTGTGGACCTGCGGTTTTGAGCAATGGAGTTATTTAGTCAGAAACACAAATGTATACAGTGTTGCCCTATTTACAATCGGGGGGGAAAAAAATGGGCAAACATATAAAAAATCTAAAAATGACAAATGGTTAATGCTAGTAAGAATAAATAAGTCTTGATACATACATCATGCAAATAAAATGAGAGGAAATTTCCCCCTCTGAAATAGGATTTTTATGTTTTTGTGTGAATGAGTGTGTTTTTTTTTTTATGAAAGTCCAGTTCATCCTGTGGCTGCAAGTACATTTATACTTCATGAATCAAGTTTTGATTGCGTCCTATATGTGTCTGTAAAATGTTTGTGGGCGATAACAGAGTCCATCCTTCACAGAGTGACTTCTTGATGACACTCTGAGTCACCGAGCAGGTCGCTCGATCCAGGGAGTTTCTTCCCGTTCCAGGCAGAGACGCACCAGCAGCGAGCGGGAGGCCCGACCAGAGATGACTCACACTGACGGAGAAGCAGAGATGGGGAAACCGCATTGGGTGAATCACTAGGTTAGCTTTGGGACAAATCCAGGGTGGAGGGGATTTTGTTTTGAGTTTTGTTTGTTGTGTAAATCCTAAATCCTCTCACCTGCTTGGCCTTGTAGAAGCCGCGCTTATCGCAGTTGGGGAGGTAGAAAGTTGTGAACTTCTCTCCTAGTTTGTGTTGAGAGCTGGAAATCATGTCCAGTGCTGCATGCAGATCAATGTGACAGGGACCCTGTGTGTACTGTAAAAGGAAGACAAACAGTGAAAACTACATCCACATTTAACTATACTGCACACACCTAATTAGCTCTCCTCCAATCCACAGCCCCTCTAAAACAAGTGCTCCCTCTAGTGGAAGGAAGGCAAACCTCACTGACCCGTCTTTGTTAGTCAGGTTATAGATAGGATAGATTTGCTCACCTGTTGTGCCAGTTTGTTGCGGATGGAGTTGACCTTGGCTTTGATACTCTCCTGGCCCTCAGTAGTGTCTTGGTGGTCCAACGGAAGGTTGAGGCCCAACAGGTAGTGCAGGGAGCCGTGGTCTGGGACTGCTTCCTCTGTACAGGTTTTAGAAAATCATTTGGATTTTAATGTTTCTTGGATTGCTTCAAGGTGTCACTGTGACATCTCTAAGATCTCTATAAGCATTAACAATGCTACTCCGAGACTACCTTGGCCCAGGTCGTCAGTGCAGACCCCCTGTCCTCTGGTCAGAGCGTGGAGCGGTCTTGCCTCGCCGGGCCTTGGTGTGCAGTGGAGACCCTCGCCACAGTGGGCTGTGTGAACCCCACAGGATGCTCCTTTCTCCAGAGCGCAGGCCATGCAGCAGCCACATCCAGGTTCCCTCAGCACCTGCCTGCAGTCTGCTGGGATGGCGGGACAACCGTTGAGTTTCTCCTGTGTGCAGGCAGCACAGCGGATGGGCTCCGGTCCCACCACAGGGGACGACCTCACCAAGGCAAAGACGGCCAGAGCCGCTGCCATCACCACCATCCACTTCTCATGTAATCCAGGCATCGCAAGTCTTCAGATAAATATGCTTTTCTTTTTAGACCTGTCTCTGTAAACCACTCAGTGTCACTGTACTTTTCCTTCTAAAGGGATTTCTCCGAACCGGTAGTATTTATATGAGCATCTGGCCTCCAGAGGCATTAATGATTGACATGGTGGCCACCGATATTAAAATATTTTTGACGAAGCCTCTTTAAACGGTAGCTGACCTTGCTTGACGTGCGTAGCGTGAGGTTCACGAGGTCTGTTGTCAATATTGACTTTATGGAGTGATTGTACGTCAAAACAACCCTGTTTTCGGATGAGTAAATTACTGATCTTTGTTTTCCCTTTTAGGTCAGAAAAACAATCCAATGACTACTGCTATATGGATAACATCCACAATGAGGAATAATCCAAAGAGTCATAGGCTGTGAGATAATGTTGTGGTGCCGCTTATACAAAAAAAAAAAAAAAAGAAAAACTTTGTTATTGTTGATAGACTCTTATTTTGTTGCTGTGCTCCATTTCACGCTAAAATCCTGTTTGTCTCTTTAGTTTGCGTGGTGAAAGTTCCTGTTATCAGGCAGACAAACAAGCTCCTTCCCCTTTAGCATTGCATAACCCTAACATTATGGATTGCTCTGCTAGAATCACAACATGTTTGTCTGAAGAAAGATGCTAGTAACAGGTTGTTAGTGTAGTATTTGTCATAGTTATGTATGGCAAATGCCAAATACTTTCTCTTACTAGATGTGGCATATAGACACCACTGCTCACACTCTGCACTCTATGACCTGAGCTTTTTGTCTTTTTAAACCAGAGAAATGACATGTATCCACTAACTCAAAATAGATCATGCTTTGTAGGAAAAAGACGCTTCACAGACAGCATTATTTATTTTTATCATTACAGCACAAGTTCAAATACAGAGGTTGATCAACGTAGAATGACAGAAAACGTGTGAATGCATTTGCATGTATTTGATGGTCATTTCAATTAATAACTGGTTTGGGATTTAAATAATACAATTATTTTAATACAAAAAAGGGTGAATTAAACCCACAGATTTTTCCTGAATGATAACTGTAAACCAGGTTATACTTAAAAGGTGTAGGGCGTATGATTTGGTAGCGTCTGGTGGTGTGGTTGCAGATTGCAACCAAACAAAAACCCCTCCGCTCACTCCCCCCTTAACATTGTGGTAACATTTGCTGCTTGGTGTAAAGCTGTGGTAACGCTGTTCACCTCAGAGGCCATCTCTACCATAATAACACTACTTTAGGAGCAGTGGAAGTCATACTGGTACCACGGTTTTGTACTCTGGCCACCGTTTCACAGTCATGTCGAGAACTATGGTGGCCTTCAGTTAATTTAAAAAAAAAATAAATAAAAACACCTCACTACAGCCAGTGTTTATCCTGTCTGGGCTACTGTAGAAACAAGGCAGGTGGCCACAGATACATTTTTACATCATTTTTAGTATTCCTTCTTTAACTTCTGAATGCAAACACCACCTGAAAAACTTTAGGCGTGTACGAGGAAGAAGACTCCTACGAAACTATAGACTAACTCCAACAAAATATGTTTTTCATCAACACTGTACCTCGCCTCCACTACTCCTTGTTTGTTTGCTGATGACAAAGAGACACAGTGACTCGCACTTGTGGGGCCCATGAAGAGCGTTACTCAACCACCAGTTGATGAGACGTTGCCTCTTCAATGTTGACCAGCAGGTCGACCAGCCATGCAGGCAATGGATCCTCCTTAGAAAGATTTTTGAGGAAAAAAGCTACATTACATTTTTTTTTTTTTTTTTTACGTTAACAGTGTCTTTGCTTAAAATGAGCACTCACAGTCAGAGGAACCTTCTTGTTCTTCTTCCTCTGTCCTGGCCGTTGAGGTGTGTGCTTCTAACAGACACAATGGAGCAATGCCTCGTTTCCATTTCAGTTGTCTGAGATTCACATTTGAACGTAAAATTATGACTCACCTTTATTCTCAGCTCACCACCCTTGGACATCTTGCCCTTTCCTAAGCGTGTCTGTTTAGGAGGGGCAGCTTTGTTGCCTAAATCCTCCACATGTGTGCTCAAACCTGACTTAGAGAAATTCACCGTTTCCTCCTGGTGATTGCTGCTGGATTGGATTTGATGAAAGCTCTTTTGGTTGAGGGAACGGGACAATCGACCAGCTCTCAGAACCCTCAACAGAGTACCATCATCTTCAGCCTCTTCACACTCATTTTCTGCCATTACCTCCTCTGTTTCCACCTCCTCCTCCTCCTCTCCATCTGCTGTTTCATTTCCTTCGATTTCATCCTCCTTTTCTTCCTGTATGGGATCCAGACGCTGCCTCAGCTTCCCATTGATGTTTATGTCATTTTTAAAAGAATGCAAAACAGAATTCATGTAAAACACTCACTTATTGATACGTTAGGACTATTCATAAAGACGATAGAAGATTTATAAAGATGAAAAATACGTACATTTTGCTGCTGTTGCTCCATATCACTGGATCACTGAGCTGTTCTCAGGTTGTCATTAGTTGATTATGGAAATCAGGTGTGGGAGTTTAATGACAGGCGGATGACAGGTGGGAGAAGACCTCCTTTTTAAGTCAAATCAAATCAAATCAGTGTAAATACTTACTTAAAATCAGATTTTGAAATAGTGACACTTTATATTGGTTTATTTGTCAGTTGTAAACAGTTATGTGTTCTGTAGCTCTGGACAGAGATTTTCAAGTAAAAAAAACCCCAAAACACCCAGGAAATAATTATTTAATATGGTACTAATTATCACAATTGTGTATTTTAGTAGTTCATTTAGTATTTACTTCCAATACTACAAAATTAGTTTCAATTAATCGTGTAACTTTTCAAAAGCTTTTCAGCAATGAGACATGGGTATGAAAATGAAAGGCACTCTGTGGAGTTTTTGACCATTACTTGTGTCATGGAGCAGTGATTTAGCATTTTTTATATATATATATATATACATATTCATGCTCACCACTGATTGACGTAGCGTAGCAATGTGGGAATTAATGCAGCGAAGATGTGGACTGCAAGCTCGCAAACATGGATGTAAATGTTGAAATATGTGAGCAACTGGCTTTGCAAGTGTTTAATGAGAGCGAAGGTGTATGTATCCCACACGACCTCAGATATAGGCACACTTTGACGCATCCTTCAAGTTTCTACGACTAATTTAATGACTAATTTAATATTTCCTTTTAAAATTCTCCAGAAATTCCTCTGGAGATCATAAATTTAATACAACTAACTTAACTCTCTCTGTCTTCTATAAAATGACTTCCAAATTACATGGTTCCTTCCAGGAGATTATATAAAAAAAATACATATTCATAAAATAAAGGATTATATTATTAAGCATTGTAATAAATCCCTGACCTCATTTACTTCATCTTGACCCTTTTCAGCCTTGATGACACAAGGGGGAGTGTTATTTGTGAACGTCATTCACCTCGGATCCCCTTTATTGCTAAACGTCAGCTTGGAGTCCGGGAACTTTGTGTGATAACAACAGCTGTACTTTATAGCTGTGAAGTAAGAACTCCTTCAGGATACATCAGTTTTACAATTTATCACAAATTATTCACAACCGGCCAGAATTAGTTTTCATTTAATTCCGAAGCGAAACATAATTCTAATACTGTACTGTGCTGAAAAAGATTGAGCAACCCAGGTGTTTGTTGACTTTAACTGTTACACCGAGTGAACCCAAGATAAATTCTACACCAACGCTGAAACAGTTTTGGCCCCCGCTCAGTGTTTTTGACATGGTGGCATCCATCTGGTTCTGGGCTGTGCAGGTTCGCCGTTAATGACATAATAAACCTGTCATTGTCTGCCATATTTTGCTGCATGGCGTTATTTTAAGAGTCATAAACTAAGGTGTGAGAAATTAAATTTTATAGAGTGGAACTAACAAGGGAAGCTGCCTATAAAAAGTTTTATTTGATTCATTCGCTGTGCTGTGTGCTGTGCTTCGGGTTGGGGGGCAAAATGTAAATGATGTGTTCTGGATTGAATCCTGATATGGCTCGTCCAAAAAATCCACAAAACGTTCTTCATTCACATCCTCTACCATATGCTTACATGTTAGTAGCATACATTTTCGACATCTATTGACATTTAAAGCCCAACTCATTTGTTATTTTATACACCAATATTGTCTTTTATTACAAAATATTCAATAACCCAACTTTACACTGTACAAGATACAACATAGTTTACAGCTTTTGGCTATTTACAAAAAAGTATGATCTGCATATCAAAGTGAATATATCTAAAAAGGCAGATAGCAATCACTGTAAGCTTATTAAGTAAGGCAAAAAACTTGAAACATGATTTATTTACACTTTTGCAGATCAAGTGAAAGTTCAACACTGATAAAGATATAGGCTACAAAGACAGCGGAAGTGCCTTGCATTTCTGAGACTGTATCTGAGACATGCTAAAGCTTGTGTGTGTGTGTGTGTGTGTGTGTGTGTTTTTTTGATTGATTGAAGAAAATGTAAAAATGTAACTTAAATACAGCGGAAAAACCTGGAGTACGATAACGCATGCCTCAACGACGACAGTAGCCTGCTGCTGCACCAGAAGTTTCTGTGGTCAATGTACATGTAGCGTTTGAAAGGCTAAAGGACAAGCGCGTGCATTTGTAGAAGTTATGTGCTTATTGTATGTGCTTAACACATGTATGTGCTCGCTTTCTGTGTGGATGAATGTCCTGGATATCTACATATACATTATGTTTGCACCATAATGTAGGGGTGAATATGGCCTATTGTGTTGTGGCTGCCACACATCGACCTCAGTGGAATTGGTCTTTAGGTCGACAACCTTCTTATGTCCCTCCAGGTTTTCAAAAAAGACACTTTTTAAGTCTACTGGTGATGTCCCACCTGCCAAATATGTTCAAGCCACTGCAATGTTTTCTCTTCTCTCTTGTATGCTGAGGCAATAAAAGCAGTGCAACTAAAGATCTATGGGCTTTGGTTTTCTTTCAACAGGAGTATCTTTACTATGGCTGTCAACCCTTAAAGTCATGCACTATAAATTGTAAATATGTCTCAAAAAAGTTTATTTCATCCAGTGAGCTCTGAGTATATAAAAACAAGTATTTTGTGCTGTTTCGTTACAATTCAGAATTAACCACACATGCATACACACACTCACAAATACACGCATGCATGCTGACACATACCAAAAAGGAAACAACACCGTTTTACACTGTAAATAATGCAATGTATCCTTGGCATAATAAGAAAGACAGTGCAAAAGCAATAGCGTGATCAGTCTTTTTCCGGATATGCATGCACATATCTCTCGTACATGGAATATGTACTACATAGAAAACAAAGATGCACATTATACCTGGATCTGAGGAAACCCAGGAACACCACAAATCTAATCACCTGTTATAGAGGTGTTAAAAAGAGGATTTGAGATTCTGGGCATCTTTCTTCACTCCGCATCCCAGAGTGGCAAGCGGATAAAAATCCCTAAGTGAGTATGATTGTCAGTATCACCATGTCATTTCTCCCAAAGTTCATATCCTGAATGAGCATGTTCTGGGTTGTGCCAGTAGCTCTGGATTTATAGGAAACACCTGGACAGCTCTGTCTTCTCCAGGCCTCCAACCAGGCTTTTCTTTCCTTTTTTCAGTGGTGTTTGTAGTCTTATCTCTCTGTCTACACTGCTACATCTGCAACAGCTGCCACAGCCTCAATCTGAATCCCTGTCACATCTACATCCTCTTCGTCCTCCTCGCCCACCGCGGGGATGCAGGGTGAGGGCAGGCATGCCGCTTGGCTGTTGCTGCTGTTGGCGGCGTTCATCTGAATGTTGCTGCCCATGCTGGCGTATGCGGTCAGGCTGGCGGCAGAAGAGACGCTGCCAAGATTAGTTGGGACGCTTGTCTTGCCACAGGAGTGGATCCGGCGCGCCAGGCTGGCCGAACGCACAACCGAAGAAGTGGTTGCGGTGCCTACACCCTGGACCTTGCCTTCCAGGAAGAAGGTCAGCATCTCACCTTTACCCTTGACACTGACTTTGCCACGACACACCAGGTCATAGTTGGTGTTCAGCAGGCGATAGACGTCTTCGGTCACCTTTAGGGTTCAACAAAATTCAATCAAAATAAAACGCAGCATGTGTCTATTCATTACTATTTATTACTGATATTATCACAATTAGTTTAAAATATAAACATAAACATGTTTATATTAACATTATATAATATATATAATATAACACACAATGTATCGTCAAAAACAGATTTGCGTGATATGTTCTTAAAAGTTATTCCTGTGTTGCTGGACTTATTTTGAAAGTCCAGTAACACAAGTGATCAGTGCGGTTGCTCAAGCCCCTGCAATGCCACAGACAGCAAAACTGGTTAGGTTTAGCAAAAGATGTGCACTACGGGCATGGCATCACTTAAATACTTAATGTAATAATTAAGAAAACAAATGGGTTATAATAACTACAGTGATGTTTGTTTAGGACGTACTGTATGTGACTAGTAAGTCAACGTCGACTTCTGGTTTCACATGAGACACACAGCTGGATGAAAATCTGGTGTTTTTGTTGCTCTTTATACTACAGTATGTCACCTGTCCTGAATCATGATTATGTGCATTCCACATATATTATGTGAGTTACTGTATAATAAATGATACTGCGTTACTTTTCGTAGGTATAGCTACAAAGAGTTTGTGAGAAAAAGTATGCAGAAAGAAATCCTTCACATGAGTACCAACGACACATTGTTCTACTTAAACGTTTTTTACTTGCTTACCTGTATCTTTCCTGGGACCCCAGTGCTGTCCATCCTGCTGGCCACATTGACTGTGTTCCCCCAGATGTCATACTGAGGTCGCCGCGCTCCGATCACTCCTGCAACCACTGGACCCACATTGATACCTGCGCAGTCGGAAGACCACAGTAAACAAAAACAAAGTACAAATACTTTCTCATAATTATATTATGACTGACTTTGCGATAGTGTTTAACGTAGGGGTGAACGTACCCACTCTCAACACAAACTCATTGTATGACTGATAGTTGATTTCATCCAAAACGTCAAACATCTCAATGGCGTAGTCTGCTATAGTGCTCAGATGGTCATATCCAGACTTTTTGGCCTAAATGGAAATAGAGAGTAGTTAGCATCAAATTAAAACGTGCAACACGCACACAAAAGCACTAGATGACACTTCACCTTGGTACCAATGGTGGGGACGAGGCCCACAGCTGCCATGTAAGTACTGCCGATGGTTTTAATTTTCTCGATGTCTTTGTAGCACTCCTTATCCATGAGCTGCAACACATACATCCAAAGAAGCACACTATTCAAATCTCCTAGAGGTCAATGTTGAAAGTCGGGGACAAGAAATGTGTATCCCACCTCATCGAAGTCAGCGATGATCTCATTTAGTAATCTCAGGCACTCCACTCCCATGTTGTTGCCATCCAGCTCGATATAGAAATCGTTGAAGTTTGGGATCGAGGCAAACAGGACACCGACTTGTGCGTAGGACTGATAGTATAGATCCTAATGTAAAAATAAAGAATAACAGTAAAACACAATGAAATAACACCCTGTGATGTCTTCTGATTTGTGTATTGTTTTCTGTCTGTTTATCTACCTGTTTGTCTGTTTGTCTGTCTGCCTGTCTATTAGCGAGGCTCACCATGTTCCTGGGGTTGGATAATAGAAAGTGCTGAGCCACGTGTGCGGGCAGAAGATTGAAGAGAATCCTCCTGTTGTCCAGCTTGACTTTCTCCATGCCGTCTCTATCCTCCTCCGCCTGATATCAAATGTAGAACATAAAAACTGCCATGAGGACTGTAGCTAGTCCCACATTTTCACCACACGGGGTCAGTAAAAACCTTACAATGTGAACTGTGTGTCACATTGTTGGATGGACTTGGGTTCATCACATGACTGATGCTGCTAGATGAATGTTAAGAATGCTTAAAATGCAGCTTTTGCAATCAAGCTATGAAAACAAGCCTCGCATTTGCCAAACACACAGCTAGCAGCCTATAAATACAAATCCTCCATACATGCCCCATGAGTTTACATATATTAAAGTTGAAGTGCCAGCATTTGTACCGCAAACTTCTATTAAAACCCATATTATGACAATGAGATTTTAGCCGCTTAGCGTCCACACTGATGAACACATGTCCTGACCTGCACAGCCCATAGGAAGTCCAAGCGTAGTTTGAGGTCAAGCTGCCTGGAGTGGAGGGCCAGGGCGCTGACAAAGAGCAGTAGAGACAGGATGGGCTCATAGCCCCGGATGTGGAAGGACCCCCCACTGTGGAAGAGACCAACACACATTACGAGTCAGCTCTGGACTGGACCACACAGGAAACTCCACATGAGGGTTGAAGGGACCCCCCCACAGTGTCAGAGCAATGGTGAGTAATATTTTATTAAATAAGCAATATTTTTTATAAGGGGAAATGTATTAATGAGAGTTTGAACCATACAGTATTATATTTGTTACTGAATAAAACTAAAAAATAATCTAAACAAAATGAGTATCTCAAGGGAGATCTTTATCTTAGAACCTTCACTAATTCAACATAATCACTTTTCAGGGGCATATTTATATTCTGAGCTAAAATAAAATTGGCCGGGCCCCTCAGTACTGGGTTGAGACAGCTAACACGCTCCCATCATCCAGCCCACGTTGTCCTTTCAGGCTTCTGATTTGGAACTAATGAGCACATGTGCTGCTTCAAAGGGTGGAAAATAAAAGATGTGTGGGCTGCAGCAAAGACTGCTCCATACACACATACATCCCAGTACATGTACTGTAAATGTTCCTCCAAGCTCCTGGTTATCTGTCCCTTCTCTGGATCAAACACAAATAATGTTCCTCGACAGCCACTGACGATCATTTCCACGTGTAACTTCAGGAAATGACAGAAATAAAGCCTGTTTGCGTTTGGTGTCCGTGGTCATGTTGTGCCGTGAACCTCTTACCCTGCAGTCTTGCGAAAGCCGCTGAGCTCCAACACTGTGACATACAGAACCCCCAGAAGGAGCATTAGCACCATCTTTGGCAGCCAGGAGACCCGCAGGAAAAGTGCCAGAGTCAGTGTGCCCACCACACAGGACAGAAAGGCGTAGCGGGCACCGTCACAAGGCAGCTCTGCCATGGTGCGGTTAGCGCCGCTGTCCAAATCAATGATGACGATGGAGCTGTTGGTGTTGGCACTACCCCACAACCAGGGCATGCAGCCCACCTGACAGAGGCACACAGGAAAAGAAACATATGCATAATGATGATCTCACAGTTAGCTTTTCTGGTTTCACAAACTTGCACATCTGATAAAATATTTAGAACAACTGTAACAATAAAGCCATTTTCCTTATTGGCTGGTCATTTTTAGTGGATGAGATTTTTACGGTTGCCTTTCCCACTTACCACACAGGCCTGGGCCACAGCGTAGATTAAGAGCACTATGAGAATACAGAGAGCAGTGCGAATCTGAATAGTCAGGCACCCTGGAAAACACTGAGACACAAAAACAAAGAAAGGTTAGATGAAGAAGACCACGAGGAACATTTATTGACATGACTACATTACCAAAACAACATATATGTTGTACACATACAGTATATGTTCAAGGGGACATGTCATGCTCACATTGAGGTTAATTCTTTGATACTCAAATAGCAGTGGGTGATATATTTTGATGGGCCTGCATGTCACACAAGTAAGACAGTCAAATCTGCTAGAATTAGTAGACAGATACATAAATACATGTGCACATGCACTGAAAAAGTGTTTTTCACGATACAGTATGTCTATGTTTAATATATGACGATAGAATGGGACAAAGTGCGTTAGTAGCGACAAGATATATGAAAGAAGGACTTGAAATCAAGCGCTGTTTTGGCGAACGTGTATGTGTAAAAGCCCCAAAAGAAAACAACTTTCAAACTGATGTAGTCAGAGGCTTTGAGGAAGACCATCAACTTCAACAAAAGCTGAAATTAATAGACTAGCCATCTGAGTTTAAATGCTGCACAGGGGCTTTGAAAGTACTCTCGAAGCCAATGAATACTGAATCATTATTACAAGGCTTTATGAAATACATTTACATATTTCTCTTTAGTCAGCAAAAACAGAAGAATTACTGCAGAGAAAATATCAAGATAAAAAAATGAAAAAAGACAGCTCTGTTATGTAGCAGACCAGAGAGGAGAAGTAGTTAATATGTGAGTAAAAAGTGAGTGAGGAAAGGTCGAGAAGAAGGCAGAAAGCAGCTGTGTTTACCTGTACTCTTGTGATATGCAGGTACATGATACAAGCTACTAGGAAACAGATGCAGAAGACGAGAAGGACAAGTACCACTGTGCCCCTGAGTGAGAAAAAAAAGGACAGGAGAAGATGGTGGGATTAGTTTTAAAAAAGACAGAAGCCTGAGAGATAAATGGAGAGAGCGAAGAAGGGATGACAGAAGAATCTGGTGTACATACTGTGGTATGATGAGTAGATAGACAAGGCCAAACAAGGCAGCTAAAATCAGAGAGAGGACCACTGCACTGGTGAAGTACTCATCAGGAACCTGGTGGTACTAAGTAATGCCAGAGACCAGATAAGACTGAGTAAGACATTCAGTCAGTGCTTAAATGCACAACATGCACAGGTGTGTCCCTCACCCTCTGCTCGCGCTCAGAGCACTTATACATGAGTGTGAGGAAGTTGAGATCCGCCGTGTCCGACTCGGTCTGGCGGGCCTCGATCAGGCGGCCGATGTAGCGGTTGACCCTGGTTCTGGGGCTGCTCTGGATCACGTTAGCCTGGTTTGTGTTGGAGCGATTCCTCAGCTTCTGTGGAGCTGTCCGCATGGCCCTCCGCTGGAGGAGATAAAGAAAATAAATAAAGAAATCTTTGCTGAAAATGTCGAACTTGAAAAACAACAGTTTGATAAATAGGCTGCAATGCAGCGCTCTGTGTTCTCTGCACTACTGGAGTCTTATCATATTAGGAACAAGGTTGAATAAGAGTCAACAATAAACACAGGCAGCTGATTATACTTTCAAATTAGGACATTGCCTTCACACTTAACTTCATTACTGAATGCACCCCGCTGTGTCTTCGGCAGCCAAAGTGAGCAGCTTTGCAAAACACTGGGCACTGGAGCAAAGCCAGAGAGTTAACATGGCAGAGTGGATGTTTGTGTGTGTGGGTTGGAGTGTGTATATGTAAGTGATCATGCTGGATGAATTGTGCAGCACATAAATGCTCATGAGTTCATGACAAGTGTACAGCTCACTCACTTCCTTGTTTTGCTCCTTGTGCTCCTGCCCTTCTTCCTTACTTCCTTCTTTCTCTCCCTGTTTCCATCGGTTCTTTCCTTCCTTACTTCAGTATATTCTTCCTTCCTTACATCCTTCTTTCCTTTCTTGTCCACTCTTTCCTTCCCTGCTCCTGTCTATATTTCCTCCCTCTCTTCTTTCCTCCTCTACTTTGTTTATTCTTATATTCTACCTTTCTTCCTTTCATCGTCTATTCATCCTTATTGCCTTCTTGACTTCCTTGCTTCATCTTTGTCTTCCCACCTCCCATCTAGTCTTTCTTCTTCCTGTATCTCTGCGTTGTCATCCCTTATTTCTCTGCGTCTCCTCTGGTTTTGTCATTCACTAGGCAGCAGCAGATATAAAACTTTTCCTTATATTCCACATTGTGCTCAACGTACGCACCAGCGCAAAACACACCATGCAGCCATGTCTGCTGCACCACAAATCCTATTCATTCATCCCTTGTCCCTCCGTGCCTTGAATGCATATGTCATTTCACACAATCCAAGTGTGTGAGCCTGAATGCAAAATTACCATTCAGTTGAAGGTGCATGTATGTCTTAACCTGTCACCACTTTTCCATTTGTCTTTCATTTTATACTAATCTGCCTTCTGTCTATGGTGTGAGGATGTTATGATTATCTACTAACCCAGATCTGAGAGGAGACACTACCATGTAGTGTGTGAGGTGGAGATATACTGGAAGCAGCTGCTGAGGGCAGCGTTATAAAAGCAGCAAGATGAACCGCAGTCAAACTCTCACAGTAAATATTTAAAACATATCTGCACTGCTATACTTGTGAGGACATTGCTTTGACATAAATGAATTCCCTTGATGCTTGTCCTCATCTTAACCATCACTGCTACATGCCTTAACAACCCTTATCTCAGGCTTAAACCTTAAAATACATGATTAACCTTCTGGAGACAATGTTTTAGGGAACTGAGTCTCAACATATGTCAGTTGTTTGACCCCACAACAAGAATATATACAGTAGACAACGCACACACACACACACACACACACACACACCTGAAAATCTGCATTCAAACAGCTGCTGCTAGAATTGTATGTACAGCTCAGGCCAGAGGATTTTGTTTCAAGGCACACAAGGTCAAGTAAGCTCTTTGACATTTGGCCAGATTGCCAGTATTACTGACAGTATATGCAGGGGGATGTGAGTCTCTAGCGGGAGCGACATGCTGAGGTCATGACAGATGACAGGATCAGAGCTTACCATCACTGTATAGATCCTGTGAAAGCAGCCGCACATTTATTTACTGACTAAGACGTACAATACTCCTTTACTCTGGTTTGCTAACCTCAAGGCTAATTCACAGCACATTCAGTGTAAGCATGAATCAACGAGTGACTTTTATGAATTGGAATATTTGGCCGATTCAGAAAAAGGGCTCTGACTATTATTTTCATCATCGATAAATCAGCCAATTATTTTCGTTTCATCATTTTATTTAGAAAATATTAGAAAATAGTGCAGCAGCCATTTGTTCTCTGTGTCCACCTGGCTAAAATAAGTGGTTAACAATAACATAAGACAAAGAAAATTGATTGATGGATTCATATTCTGTGAACATACTAATTGTTAATTTATTTTGTCAGCTCTATTTCTTCAGTAAAGATGTGTAGAGATTAGATGGAAGGAACGAGCTGTGCTAGAAATATCACTGCAGTGCACAATGCTCAATGAGGTGATGCTTCTACTGTCCAACACTAAATCATGAAAGAATCAACAAACACACATTGGTGCTCCTTTAATGTTTGCCTCTTGGATGATCTACAACTCTGTTCTGTTGGAACAATGTTCTCTGGGGCTTAAACTCAAGATCACATCGTGGAACAGCCAAGTCTTAGTATTAAGCTAAAGTGAGACTTTTTTTTAGAGACACCCACGAGTGCAAATTAAATAACAATGATTAATACAAAGAAGGCTAAATGCCTTTTAGCTGCTGGTTTAAATCAGGCCATATTTATTCAAACAATTGTTTACCAAACTCCAGACATTCAGACTCTACAGCTTTTTGTCTCTATTTAGGTAAATCACAGCACGAACAAACACAGAAACGTCAACACAGACACTTAGAGTTTATACCTTATCACCGTCCTCGCAGTTCATGACATTGGAGAAGGGAATCTCAGCCTTGAACATCTTCCTGCAGTGCATAAGCTGCACTAGTAAGTAGCACACAGTTTTGAACTTCATCTTTTTGGCGGGCTTTATATCCGAAAGAATCAATCCTGGGAATATCTGTCACCAGATAAGAAACGGGAACAAGGATTTAGTCATGATACCCCACACAGTAATATATATTATGTAAGGGTCTATAAATCATGCACAGGCACTGGACAGCATGCTCATGCACACACACGCATGCAATCATTATTATCACGCTCAGGAATTTCACTAGAAAGTGTTTAAGGTTAATTCCTTAGGTGATTTTACTAGTTTTAGGACTTTGATGCCCTCTGTTATCAAAATATGTTTGATAAAGATTGAGTATATATTAATGAATTTGAGGGAATATATGTTTTGCTGAACATACAGAGTTGAGGGCGTGTCCCGAGAGTAATTAAAGGCACAATGGCATAGGGACTAGCAGTCTATTCAACACAGCTTAGTCAAGGCACATCCTTCTCTGAGCCATGTCTTTGATGAGGTCTAACCACCAGCTCTATTAAGAGGATTAGCAAAGTCTCTCGCATATCAAAGAAAAACACACGCAACTGGGATGTTACAGGTTCATATAAGAACTAAAGGTGCAAGCCTTCTATTGCATAACATAAAACCTGCTGCAAGAAATAACGAGGAAAGGAAGAGAGGAGAGGAGATGAGAGAAAGAGGGAGAGGAGTAATACAGAATCAAGACTGAAATTCCCTCTCCAGCTGCTTGTGGCACATCTGTTGGAGATGTGCATGTTAATGTGTATGCACTGACACACACACACACACACACAAGTTATCTCTGTAAGTTTGAGGACTGTGCAGATTTGAGATGATCGATGTCACATGCTTTATAGCCCCAGTCCAATCCATTAGAGGCTGTGGAAGTGAGATCAGCTCAACAACAAATGGGTGAGCGTTCCATCACATGATGCTGGATGTCTCTGTTCAGAGGTTTGACTGTAGATATTTACATAGAGGTAAAGACAGGTCAAGATGAGTCTGCTTCTTTAAACTAGACTGCTCTGACTTACCACATAAGTCCATTAATAGTGATTAGCATACGCCTTGCAGAAGCTTTTCTAATGTGTACACACATTAAAGGTTCAACTAAGGCCAACGTCCTTCAGGTAAGTGGCATCTCAAGATACAACTGATGCTGCCATCTAAATCATTAATTTCCTGTGCTGAAAGCTGACTATACAGTATATGCATTCATCGGCACAGAATACAATACAATACCTTCCGTCGGTGAGATGGCACTATAAAGAAGGTTTCAATTTCATGTTTTTGGAGGAAGGCGTTCCTTTCGTGACCATTTCCAGGCTCCACCTCATAATCTCCATTTAGGCACTCCAGCGTAGATCTGGTGATGTGGACTTTCCTGTGGAATAGAGGCAGAGATGTGACAGAACAATACATAACACAAGTAGTCTCACTGGCACAAACAGTTCTGTGCAGGTCATGTACAGAAAAATGTTACAATATGGCCTGATATCCTGTCTCTCAGTCCAGGTAATGTTCAAGGTACTATTTTTTTAAAAGCGCTAGCATTAAGACAGACTCTGGATTAAAAATATATACAAGACAATATTAAAATATTCACCATACAATATAATTTTAAGTGTTGATTCTAGATCACATAATAAGTGGGCATGTGTTATGCCCATAGCTGTTGAGACAGGTATTCATGTAAAATGTCAATACTGACCCAGGTAGTCCTCCAGTCTCCATCACATTGGCTAGGGTCACATCATTAGACCACACATCATACTGCCATTTCCTGAGGCCCAGCACGCCACAAAGCACCCGACCTGTATGCAAGCCCACGCGCATGTTTAGGTTGACCTCTGTGGCCTCTGCCACTGACCTGCAAGGACAGACCACATGGAGAATTAGGTTGTAAGGTCATGTCTCTATTGATATATAAAATTAGCATACCAAGGCAGCACAGAAGATGAACAAAATGTATGTAACAGTAAATCATTTTATTACTATTTATCTTAGGTAGTCTGTTTCACAACACAAAAGCAAAAATTAAAGTCACAGGACAAAATCCAGACACGCCACAACAGCTGCAGATGAGGAGAAGTAGCGTGTTTGTGGACGGCCGCTAGGTGGCGCCAACTTCAAGTCCAGAGAAGCGACGATCCGGAAATGAAAGGACATAAAAGTTTGCGTTCACTGACTGCTGAGTTCACGGACCAGGGCCACTTTGGAACAATGTCGCGGTTATAATTTATGTTATTGTACAACGGCACTGTGTATATCTTAATTATTAACTTTGTAAACCACCAAATAACTAAGTGACACAACCCTGATATCCGTAACTTGTACTATCGGCCTGCTGGGTCTAGCTAACATGCTAAATGTTGACATGTTAAACCGCCAGCGGACTTTTGGTGAGGAACCTTTACCTCCATCGTGGTGTGTTCTGCTGTGAGTGGACTTACGCTTAAACAGCATTCTGCCGTGATACTGAACGACTAGAGACGTTGGACCAGGAAGACATTAGGGAGGACATCGCGAGGTTCATGTCTCGCCGTCAAACCGGTGAGCAAAAACAACAAAACTGCTGAACTCAGGCGACTTGAACGTCAGCGACCGCATTGTTGCGGCAACGACATTGCCTAGCAACGCAATTGCGTAATTGAGTTTAAGCGCAGTCTTCCTCTCTGCCATTGTGAATATGTTGCGTTTTGTTTATATCCGCGTTGTCTAGCGGGTTTTGGAGATTATCTACTGTTCTAGAAGAAGTTTCTGGTGCTTTTGTGTCCATTTCCTGTTTTATTTATTGGCGATCAATTTTGTTTGTGATGTTGTTCCACTTGTGTAAGTAAGTATATATATTTAATGCAATCTATTTTGTAGCCCATCTCTTTAACTGAACACTTTAACCTTTTCAACTTAACATTTTTACACAATTGGCCTTAACTTTTACCTGAGTAACATTTATGGTGTTTTACTACAATAGTCCAGGTTTGAACATATACTACTGTACATGTGTCGGTCAAAATAGACTCTTGAGAGACTGTGAGTAGATTTTGACTTCAATAAGCTGAAGCATTTACAACATCAAAAGCTTCTTAAGCAGTCAGTGATTGGGTTTTACGGGTGATCCATCACAAGATACGGCGGCCACTACTCATTGTATGTTTAGCCACAAACCTTAAAGAAATTAAGTGTTACTTTTGGCAAAATTGTTATTATAACTTCAGAAACATCGCGAATAAAAGCAATCTTTGTGTATAATGATTGAGGTCAGATATAGATAAATAATATAAAAGCATAACTACAAGCATTCTTTTTAAATTGATATTTTAAATTGATCTGTCAAGAAGTGGAAAGGGAATAAATGCTCAACTTTGCTCCAACATACCAAAATAGACTAAAAGACAAAAAACTGAGCATTTCTGTTTAATCAGTATTGAGGGGGAAAAGAAAGATCTTAATTAACAGGCTTCTCATCCAGTCATGAAACTTTTGGATTTAATCTCAATCTCTCACTTTCTTTTGGTCCTTTCCCCCTCCACTTCCAAACTATGTAGGGTACGTGAGGACAACAAACTCTTTCAAGCTCAATAAAAAAGAGAAATATCTTTCTCCATTAAAGCCTTTTTTCTTCTCAGCCAACTGTAGTTCTGCTCACTCAGATGTTCAGTGTTAGAAATCAGTCACAGCACACATGGCTACTCAGACCATGCTCTATTCTCAACATGGACTCAGTTAAACTTTGTGTTTAGAATATAATAAATGATTTCTTTAGCTTCTACCATGCCTGTATAGAAATGGATGATGATGATGATTTAATTCATAAACACTAATAGAATGATACTTAATAATTTCACTACTATAAATACACATCATTCATCCATCCATTATCTACCGCTTATCCTCATAGGGTCGCGGGGGACTGGAGCCTATCCCATCTGTCTTAGGGCAGAAGGCAGGGTACACCCTGGACAAGTCTCCACCTCATCGCAGGACACATAGAGACAGACAACCACTCACACTCACATTCACTTCTACGGTCAATTTAAATTAGCCAATTAACGTAATCCCCATGCATGTTTTTGGATGGTGGGAGGAAGCTGGAATACCCGGAGAGAACCCACGCAGACACGGGGAGAACATGCAAACTCCACACAGAAAGGCCCTGGGCCCGGGATTCAAACCCGGTACCTTCTTGCTGTGAGGCGACAGTGCTAACCACTACACCACCGTGCCGCCCAAATACACATCATATTATCAAATAAAAGGCAACAAATATGACCACTCACGTTATGGTATCGATCATGTCCAGACCCATCTCTACACAGCAGTGGGCGTGATCGGTTTTGGGTTGGGTCAATCCGGACACACAGTAGTAACAATCCCCCAGGATCTTGATCCGGCGACAGTGGTTCTCCTACCAATCAGGAGAAAAGAGAGATTGTGATTCCATGTCTTCATCCAACCAGCCAATCAGTAACAAAATCATCTTGATTTATCCCTGTCAATTTCATCCAGCGGACTTTCACAGGGTAAAAAAAAAGTCAACCTGCAATCATCATGGTGAGCTCAGTTAGTATAAAAAAAACAGAGTACTGAATCATGCATCATTTTTTTTAGTTTAATCAGAGTTGCACCCATGGTGTTTGAGCTAAAACATTCTGACATTTAATTATAGTTTATCCATTACACTGATCCATATCCACTGTTGTAATTTCTAGCTTCAAGCTATCCATTGCTGCGAGTTCCAAGTTCAATTGAGTTTATGGTGCTGGAGTTGTGGCCTTGTTTACTGTATTTATTTTACCTCAACACTGTAATATGTCAAAAAGTGGCATCTCTCATCATTTTGGGAAAATTACATGGAATTACATGGATGCTATAGGGAGAATTCTTTCTTCAGCAGCAGTTTAGCTTAAATAAAACTCATTAATTATATTTTATTTATATTTTTTTATTTATATTTGTGAATATTTCACAGATAGTGATGTACTGGGCCATTTCTTAGCTGAGTATATCAGGAAATGAGGCTCAGTGGATAAACGGCTGAGAGAAATAGCTTGATACTCTTGGATTAAATTAGTGTTTTATGTCAGTGTCGTTTAACAGCATGCAGATAAAGATATGCCGCTAGCAACACTTGCTGTGTTGTTCAGAATCAGTAATCACAGGCAATTGAAAGCAACAGAATTCCAGCACCCAACCCAAAGCCTCCATGTATGGGAGTCAATCACTCAAAGAAAAGTTATACGACAATTAGATGACATTCATGACGATGCTTTGGATATTTCTACTGCATGTTCATGATCCCAAACAAACCCTCAAGACTTTTAACACACACCAACACCGAAATGGCTCCCACAATGCACTGCTAAATCAAAGGATCAGTCTCACTGTAGGGAATAAGGTGAGTCACTCACTCTTTGGGGACAATAAGCAGCAGCATGAAAAGGCATCTTACAAATATAACCCATTATTAGAGGATATGAGCAACACACCAAGATTTTACCAGGGAGACCGTGTTACTGTGGACGTCTCCTCATAACCCTTTATTGTTTTTATGGAGGTAATGGGATCACTGGCCATGCATGTGAAGAGCACAAAGACTTAATATAATAATAATAATTATGCACATCGGTGGGCAAAAGACAGCTGCTCTATTTTTAACATGTGAGTTTCAGGACAGAGAGATGGCCAGGGCTTGTTTGTCTGGTGTGGCTTTACATGGTGTGGTCATGCTTTCTGAGTGCTCAGTGGCATGTAGAGCTGCTTATGTAAAATACAGACACAAAAGCAAAATGAAATGAGGCAATACAGAGAGAATTATTGGCTCTCGAGCAGCCTCCTCTATAACTTCACTATGGGTTCTATGATATCCAGAGCATTAATATAGTATGATATACAGTCGTGGTCAAAAGTTTACATACACTTGTAAAAAACATAATGTCATGGCTCTCTTGAGTTTCCAGTTATTTCTACAACTCTGATTTTTCTCTGATAGAGTGATTGGAACAGATTCTTCTTTGTCACAAAAAAACATTCATAAAGTTTGGTTCTTTTATGACTTTATTATGGGTCAACTGAAAATGTGACCAAATCTGCTGGGTCAACAATATACATACAGCAATGCTAATATTTGGTTACATGTCCCTTGCCCATTTTCACTTCAATTAGGTCCTTTTGGTAGCCATCCACAAGCTTCTGGCAAGCTTCTGGTTGAATCTTTGACCACTCCTCTTGACAGAATTGGTGCAGTTCAGTTAAATTTGTTGGCTGTAATATACTTCTCCGACTACGTAATACGTTATCCGACTCCGTAGCTACGGAGACCCCTCGCAGTTCTCCGTCATGATGCGTGTTGTGCAGCCCTGCAGTGAAATGCACCCCCTCGGAAAGTGAAGCAATTCGCCTTAATATCGCAGATAAAAGCAGGGGAAAGTACTATTTTATGATTTAATTATTTGTGAGAGAGATAGAAGAGAAGAACATTGGACTTTAAAGCTCCTCTTCCTCTTTCTTCTCAACACAAAATCGGATAACGGCGAACACAAACCAACACTTTTCGGTATGTTCTGTGGAAATATACCCCAGCCATATTTACCAAATGAATCAAATGGATTTTTTGAGCAAATTTAATGTGTTTGACTTGCCTTTCACAAGGCTAATCAATTCTTTAGTTCCTGTCCTGTTTGCGCTGCTGCAGAGGCGATCTGTCTGTCTGTTGCTGTGTAGGGCGAGGGGTTACATTTCACAGCAGGGGTGTAAGTAGAGGACCAATCACAGCGCTTGTCGTCTCTGTCTTCGGACTGATTGACGGACAGTTAAAAAAATATTTCCTGTACCCGGAGAGGACGGAGAGGCTCTCCGTCAGGCACTCCGGCGACACAGAGGACTCTCCGTCTCTACGTACGGCACTTTACGGAGTACTATAAATTTGCCTTGACATGGACTTGTTTCTTCAGCGTTATCCACATGTTCTCAATGGGGTTTAAGTCAGGACTTTGGGAAGATCATTCTAAAACCTTAATGCTAGCCTGATTTTGCCATTCCATTACCACTTTTGATGTGTGTTTGGGGTCATTGTCCTGTTGGAACACCCAACTGCACCCAAGACCCAACCTTCAGGCTGATGATTTTAGATTATCTTGAAGAGTTTGAAGGTAATCCTCATTCTTCATTATCCCATTTACTCTCTGTAAAACACCAGTTCCATTGGCAGCAAAACAGCCCCACAGCATAATACTACCACCACCGTGTTTGACGGTAGGCATGGTGTTAAAGGCCTCACCTTTTCTCCTCCAAACATATTGCTGGGCATTGTGGCCAAACAGCTCGATTTTTGTTTCGTCTGACCACAGAACTTTCCTCCAGAAGGTCTTATCTTTGTCCATATGATCATCAGCAAACTTCAGTTGATCCTTAAGGTGCTGCTTTTAGAGCAAGGGCTTCCTTCTTGCACAGCAGCCTCTCAGTCCATGGCGATGCAAAACACACTTGACTGTGGACACTGTCATCTGTGTTCCAGCAGCTTCTAATTCTTGGCAGATCTGCTTTTCGGTGGTTCTCGGTTGACTCCTCACCCTCCTGACCAATTTTCTCTCAGCAGCAGGTGACAGTTTGCATTTTCTTCCTGATCGTGACAGTGACAAAACAGTGCCATGCACTTTATACTCACAAACAATTGTTTGCACTGTTGCTCTTGGGACCTGCAGCTGCTTTGAAATGGCTCCAAGTGACTTTCCTGACTTGTTCGAGACAATGATTCTCTTTTTCAGGTCTGTGCTGCGCTCCTTTGACTTTCCCATTGTAGTGTTTGTGGGTGTTTGTATCCAATGAGCCCTATTTAAATGGCCTCAGAGAAGTCACCAGCTGTAGTCACTCATGATCACTCACAAGAAGTTAAGAGGCCATGCTATCAAGCTTATTTCATTAACACAACTTTTTAAGTCGCCAAAATTTCTAATTCATGTTGCTGTATGTATATTATTGACTCAGCAGATTTGGTCACATTTTCAATTGACCCATAATAAAGTCATAAAAGCACCAAACTTCATGAATGTTTTTTGTGACAAAGAAGTATCTGTTCCAATCACTCTATCAGAGAAAAATCAGAGTTGTAGAAATAACTGGAAACTCAAGAGAGCCATGACATTATGTTCTTTACAAGTGTATGTAAACTTTTGACCACGACTGTAGATATATGTAAAAGATATAGAGTTGTAACATCTGCCTGACCACAGGAGTTGCTATTATAATCTGAGTTTCTCAGTGGGCCTGCAGCACATGCTTTTATTGCATGTTAGTGCATATGAACGTGTCATATTGACCAACTCACAGCCACCGTTCAGCACTGATGGTTACAACTGATAATCTAACCAACAGCACTGTCGCAGACGCGTCGCCCCCAAAGGTTAACACTGTTAGCAATGTTAGCTGCGGGCCGCCACATTGAGAGCCTTGCAGAGGCAATAGAATTAGAAGTTCCCAGTTTTTTTTTTTTTTGCACCTTTAATTTTTCTTTGTGGGAATCAGAAATGGCTCATGTGATGTTTTCTTATCTCACTCTTTAATTTGCAGCCTGCCATATATGGTCAGTGGAGCTCAGTGTTAACAACAAAAAATGTCTCCCGTTCAAAGTCGTTATTGTCTTCTGTATTCTGAATATGCAGAGCCTCTTTTCTAGCTCTATCTTTATGAGACCTATGTCACTCCATTTTAGTCAAGTTGAGGCTAGTTCACTCTACATACACAGCTCTATTTCAAGAAGAATGGATGTCAAAAGCAGAATAAATCACATATGTTGAGACAGACAAGGCTATTGACTGTGCTTAAACATTTAAATATGTCCTATGAACTACATCTTTTTTATCCATGACACCTAGATGCTATCCTCCCCAGATGTTTTATTTGGCGATAACACTTTTCTTCTCTAATCAAGGTGGTGGGGTCTCTCCTGGGTCACTCAGGTCATGGTGGAGCAGTAGCAGATGGTGCTGTAGCAAGGCATGGTTGAAGCTACGGGAAGCTGGGAAAGCCCTGGGACTTATAGAGTCTCCTACTCTGTACTTTTCCTGTGCTAATCTGCACTGTGAGGGCTTAGGGGCTGATTCAGTCCCAAGCAGGATTACCACTGTCATGTGACTGAAGCATTGTGGGCAATCTGGGTGGTCAAGATGGGTACAGAGACAGGAGTTTGAACACTTGTTCTCAATTTCCCTGAGAAAGGAAGCACCTTTTTATTCTTTTGGATGATTTATTTTTTCAGTGAGGTAAAAATATATATATGTGTATATATATGTGTATATATATATATATATATATATATAAATATGTATATATTTCGAATCCCGGGCCCGGGGCCTTTCTGTGTGGAGTTTGCATGTTCTCCCCGTGTCTGCGTGGGTTCTCTCCGGGTACTCCGGCTTCCTCCCACCATCCAAAAACATGCATGGGGATTAGGTTAATTGGCTAATTTAAATTGACCGTAGGTGTGAATGTGAGTGTGAGTGGTTGTCTGTCTCTATGTGTCCTGTGATGAACTGGAGACTTGTCCAGAGTGTACCCTGCGTTCCGACAGCTGGAAGGCTCCAGCCCTCCCGCGACCCTATGAGGATAAGCGGTAGATAATGGATGGATGGATGGCTATATATGTGTGTATGTATATAGTATACGCAAATGCTTGCAGGGATGCAAATTAGCACACACTGCAGTGTGCACAGACAAAGACAGAGATAAAAAGGGACACAGAGACAGGGAAGGGGAACATTCAGCAAATGATTATGAAGGAATAGACGAGCCAGCTGAGAGAAGCAGCAGTTCATTTCCTACAAGCCCCCGAAGGAGAGAGCTGTTCACACCGTGCTTTGTTTTCCACACAAAGACAAAGATCAGTGCTATGAACATATTATTGATGGAGCTAAAGATTAAGGTTTTTACCTCTGTAGCTTTGAAAGGACACAGGACACAATGTGTGTGTGCAGCTGCCCACTTCTGAATCTGCCCTTCTCTAGTTGTCTGAACGTTCAGATGCACGACACAGAGTTCAAGCGCTTTTCTTAATTGTAATTATAATCATTCACACTATTTTTATCTAATTAACAAATTCTTTATGAGTGCGTGCAGAAATTCTGACTGCACACAAGCAGTGACTGGAAATTTCCTTTTTTTGTGTCACCCAGCTCCCTTCAATTCAATATAATAATTTATGTGCAGCAACAAATGAATAATATATCAACACTTCCTCCACCCACCACATACTGGTGGGTTGGAGCAGAGCGGGTGTTGGGGATCTGTTAAGTAAACATATTAATATAGATATATTTAACAGATATGACGAATACAACAAACAACAAATATTCAGCGGTCCAAGAATGTTTTATTTGCAAGGATGCCACTGCTTTTTCTGAACATTTGATTGGAGCTGAAAACAAGGAGCGCTGTTCTCTTGGAATGATTAAAGATTTAAAACTGGTTAAAATATAGATTTGGGCTGCCGCTAACACACTCTGAGGACAGAGGTTCTCACTTCTTTTTCAGTCAAGGATCCCTTAGAAAACAGAGAATATATGGGGGGTCCCTTGGGATAATTTGATGAAGTCAGGCAGGGTCTGGCAAAAAGGGATGCATTATGGGAAGTGTAGGATTCTTTCAACATGAATTAGTGAAAAGTCAGGATGTCTTGGCCTCTGCTGTGTCAGGTTTGACTGCCCTTTTTATAATCTGCCTCCAAGTTATGAAAGTGCAAATTGATTTATGCTCACTTTAATGATAACCAACCCTCATCATGACTGTTCTCTTTCTTGTAACAGAAGCATTTTTTTTTCTCTCATACTCCTCCGTCCAGATCTCAAGCTGGCTTGTTTGGCTTGGGTTTTGCTTTAGTCCACAGTTTTTAGTGCACAGGCGTCTGAGGGAAACTGCAGGACTTGACAGTGATCCTTGCACCTGCTCATGAGACAAACCCAAACAGGCTTGTTTGAGCTGTGTTTACACCATGACTTTCCATTCAAGCAGGCAGCTGTCACAGTGTAGGCACTGAACAGTCCTTGTGCCTAATTTAAGAATAATACAGTTTTATTAGCATCCTGAGCAGTTGTGGGCTATTTGTCAAAGCTTCCTTGCCTTAGAATTTTGTGTTATATAAACCTGCAGATGTATAAATGATCAGTTGGAAGGGTTTTTTTTTTTTTGCTTAAAGTTAACTTTTTGCAGAATTACTGTACACTGTCCTTGGAAGTATAACTGTTTGTGTTTGGGAATTTTCACAAAGAGATTACAATTTTAAAACTGCACCTTCTCAGGTTAATCACAACTAGGGGTGTCCCGATGCGATATTGATAAGGTCCGATAAAATTATTGGATTATATCGGCCTTGTTGCACTTCATTATGTAATAACACTGCATTATGTAATAATGTAATAAATTTTCTCATCATCATGTAATAACGCCACATTTTGTAATAACTTATATTTATAATAAACAATTATACTCAGAACAACATTTATAACAATTACAAGTTTTGACTAATGAAACATCTTACTAGTTTGTCGAATTAGTTAGGCTATGAGTCAAGCTTTAAATCAATGTTGTTCTCAAATCATTATGTTTTTTCAAAGTTAAAACATCAATTTTGGTGGTTTATTACATAATCGACCAAATTATTACTTTTTCTTCATTAAAAAAGTGTAAGAGCCTCATTTTGTAAGAACCAGTGCAATATGAAACAACTTATTACAAAATGCAGCAAACTTAATTACAAATTACATTCAAGAATTTTATTAAAAAAATGCGGCATGTTATTACAAAATGGGGCGTTATTACATAATGATGTGAAAATATATTACATTATTACGCATCTAAAATCTCCGATATCAGGACTCCGATACCATCAGTCCATTCCAGACTCTACTCCAGCTCTTATATCCAGCAGCAGAGCCCAGATGTCAGCCGTGTGGCAGGATTTTGCATTACAGTCTGAAAAAGTTGTTGCAGCTGAGTGTCATGTCACCACAGTTTCCTGTGGTGGCACAGAAGTTTAATATGACCAACCTCATCAGCATTTGAAGCAGCATCACAAAAACATGAGGGTTTTCAGGGTCTTCTAATTTATTTTCATTTATTCCATTCATTTATAGAATATTCTTATGTTTAAGGTTAAAATTTACACAACCCATTCGTTAATACAGTAATAAATGGGTCAGTTTTTCTAATACCTACTGTTGCTGACCATTGTTCTCTGTTTGAGTAATATCACTTGGTCAAGCCTTTTTTAACATGCCATACTACAAAATTGGTAAGAAAAGTATGTATGAGTAGTGCTGATCAATACTAAAGGCTGTAATATCGGTATTGCATCGGAAATGACAAAGTTTGGGACACCCCTACTCACGACTCGATTAGTCTTTGTCGGTGCTTTCAGCAAATGAAGAACTTAGAGTATGATGTTTTAACAGGAAATACTGGTCCTAATTCAATATAGTGGATTAAAGTAAAAAGACAAAGGGATACTAGTATGGCGAAGAATCGCATCAACACCAGGATGCATTCATGCACTGCAAATATGATGCAGGCCATTCAGTAAAGTCTCCACAGTCATATGTGTGTGAATGAGAAGGGAACTCTGACTTGTCAAGGAAGTAAGAGGCAGCAGATTGATGCATCATTGAGCCATCCTAAAAATGGAAACACGAGAGAGGAAGAGAGTGCCGAGAACCACGGGGCATAAAAGACACAGTTGAGGGAAGTAGGCTGCCGCATGTCAATCAAAAAGCTGAGAAACAAGGAGCGGAGGAGTCTTAGAGCTGTGATGCAGGGAGGTGTTGTGAGAGGAGAGAAAAGAGAGACAAGAAATGAAAAAAGCTTTGTGAAACTCTGCCATGGAAACAGCAACGGCACGCGCACAGATACACTCACATACACAAAAGTACATCCAGTCCAGGGCTATTAATGTTATATAGCATCACAACAACCATAAATCAATCACAAAGTCCCTCTCACAATAGAAGCTGTTGTTTCAAGCGCCGGACAGACTGTTGGAAACTCAGCCAGGAAGAGGAAGTGTTTATCGAGCAACCAGTTGGTGTGTTAATTTACATTCTTGTTATCCTTCTTTGAAACAAATCTCCTTCTTCTCGTCTGCCTGAAGATAAAATGCTAAAAATGTTTCTGCTTACAGTCAAGTTCCATTTCACCAAACTCAAAGTTGGGGTAGTGATTCAAAGCTTTCTGCTCAGCGGTGTAGACGACAGATTCTCAGCCTGGTGGTGAAGAGTTATAATTACGCCCAGCTTGTGTTCTTGTGGGTGGTGGGAATCAAACAGCAAATACTGCTCGGTGTGAGTGGGTTTCCTGTTAATTTCAATATTTAACCCCCCCTTACTTAGTATTGTTTGCTATGTCTCCTATCGTGTGACAGTGCCACAATTCAAAGCTCTACTTTCCATAAAATACATATTGATATTTGCAACGATGGGGACCAGCTGTAGATTGCTGACTTGCTTTTATTGGTTGGAAACTGGTGGTAGGTCATGATGAGGCAATGGTTGGGGTACACACCTGATAAATGCTGGTGCAACCAACTCTGAAATCCAAACCATGACCAGCAGCTGTGCTTTGTTCCATCCATTATTGACTGTTAGCTTGGCAGGCCAATGCAACACATCAGTTTGTATGCTGTATTTCCCTCTGGGCGTTAGATATGTTTGTAACACATGAGCAAACGGCAACCTCTTGTGCTGAAAAATGAAGCCAAAGAACTGCCAAAAACTGCAGTTCCTCAAATCACCACTTGAGTCAATCAACATGTTAAAATGGCCAAATTTACACCAGAAGTAAACACAAAATTGTTTTGGTGTATAACTAATCCATGACACCTTTACATACTTTACTCTACCATTACATATAAATAGATATATATATATATATATATATACATATACACACGTATATGTGTATACGTGTGTATATATACACACGTATACACATATACGTGTGTATATATATATATATATATATATATATATATATATACATATACGTATATATGTATAGGTATATATATATATAAACTCATCAGTTCAAATTATATGAAGACTTAATAATTTCAGTGACAGGTGAGTGCTGTGCTGTTTCAGATCGCTAGCCACCTGTCTGCTACACTCTGATCTACCTCGTTGCCCATTTTTGGATTAGCTAGTTGTTGTCCTGTGTAGACACTGCCAAGATGACGACGAGGCCCACCCTTTTTGAGCTTCACTATGACTCTTCAGAAACCATCAGAGAGCGTCCATATTTTATACAATCTATTCACATGAACTATGGACACAGACAGCTGGTGCAGTGAGAGACAGAAGGAGCTAATTTCTAATCGATATTTTCACATAAATAATGCAAACATGAATTGTTTTTTTACCCAATTTTCTGCAGCAGGTAGCCGTTTTCAGCCAAAATAATGTTCTGATAAACTCACTACCTGACCAGCACCAAGGTAGAGGTGGACTATTTCGGGCCAGATGCTTCCCTCAGGAGTTAACAGAGGCCAAACCAGACTGAATAAACTGTTATTTGCAGCTTGTTATAAAAAGAAGGAGGAGAAAAACTGTAACAGTTGACATTGATTGAAATTGAAATCGAATAAATCACAGCCCGTCTCTTTGACAGTGAACGCTTAAACAGAAATAGTTTCATCCTTTTGTGAGTATTAGTGATGATTGATGTGGAGATAAGGCTGAAAAGTGGCAAACTGCTCCTAAACACACAAACATGACTATTTTTATCTCATGTCTCAGATTGAGCATGGGCGTGATGGTGATGTGTCAAATTGAGAAGTTTGTCAGCTACCTGCGGTTAAAAGGCTTGTCTTGATTTATGTAGAAACAAACTGGCTGGATGGCTCGAGAAGAGGAGACTCAGTCTACTACAGCACTTTAGGAGTACACTGCGTTCCTGGCCCACTTCCCATGCAGCTTGACAAGTCCAAAGAGTGGACAGGTGGTGTGGGGATGGTGCTGGAATGGTATTATGAGATGATGCCCGATGGCCATGTGGCATCGCCCGCTCTTCGTATGGAACGAGAAGCGTCTGCGTGCCCACAGTGACCACAGCTATGAGTCACTGGCACTGCCACTTCCTGCCAAAGTGGATCAGAATGAGTGGGGCTTTGGGTCAGGGCAAGGCTAGAACATTTGATGACAAGCTTCATGGCTGGGGACGGCCTTTCAGTGTAACGCGAGGCTCGAGGCTAGCAGCCAAGTGGAGAACAGACCCAAAACAACAAGACGGCTCCAATCACAACAGCAAGAAAACTGACGTAGCTCAAGATAGCATTTCCTTTAGCCAGACACTAAGGGAGATGAAAAGTGAAAATGTATGACTGGGGCTAAATGAAGTGCATCTTCGAAATGAAGGGGAGCTTGAATTACTTGTTGACATGACTTATAAATGAGACTGTGTGTTATAATGCATGGAATCATCTTGTTTTGGCTAATAACATATCAACTTTCAGCAGGATGAAGACAGACTGCAGCTGCCATGCAAAACAGCAAAAGCTAGGTAAAGCAACTGATCCAAGTCTAATTGGAAAGCCAATGACAATTATTTGACAACAACAATTCAAAGGAGACACTCGCTTTTTAGTCCGTTCTAATTTTGTGCGCGTAAACAAACAGGTTAAAAATAGAAGCTCCCTACCCGGCCAACTAAAACCTTCTATGAAAGCAAAAAAAGGGTTAGTTGTAATCTGGCGGATTAATGGATTTGACAAGGGCATGTGCCGAGTGTAAGTAATAGAGGCCAGATTACATGTAGATATGGCTGTGGCAGGGTGATCTGCACCCTCACCAAACAAATATATGTGTCAGCTGAATTCACACTGTCAGAGGAAGAGCGGGTACACTTTTGTGCTTCAGTTGACATGGGCACATTATCAAGTGAAAGCACGTCACGGTACCTGTGGTAGTTTGACTGGAACATTTTAGTAACACCAGCACTGATGGCGTCACATTGGAAAAGTGACTAGATTAAACCACAGCGGTCAAATTCACAGCAAACGTTGAGTGGATTTTCAGCACTGAAATCACAAAGCGTGATATATTGACAGATGGGAGAGCTGAAATCTTTTCTACATGCAAGACTGGGACAACTTCACTCAGTTCATTCACACAGCGAGTGACAAGTGGAGGCCTCGGGTAAATCTGGCCTAGATTAAAGAGCTCCGTCAACTCTTCCTCAAATGAAGCACTGGATAATCATACTAAGCATCATATGGGCTTCCAGTATTCACAGTGACATCATGCTAAGCTGGTACAATAGTGGCATGTGCCAGCGGCCTGTGGCTAAAGCAGCACACACACACACACACACACACACACACACACACACACACACACATCCTTGCCATGTCAAAGTTTGGACACAGAGAGCAGCTTTTTAGGCCAGCAGTTATGGTAATTGAAAGATACGTGGTCAAGGAAGGGAAACAGACTCACCGTGGCAAGCTCATCAAACTTTCCAAACAGCTCATTTAGCAGTTTAACCAGCTCCTGGGCCGTGCACTGGGAGGCCAGGCTGGTGAAACCCACTATATCTGCAAAGAGGATGCTGCAACAGAGACAGAGAGGGAAAAAGAAGCATTTCAGTTACTGCAGGTTATTTATAGCAGCATGTATGAAGGAGGGAGAAAAAAAGATTATCGGGCGCCTGATCAGATTGGCTCTCAAGAATTTGTTTTAAATGACATTTAGGAAGTCTGAGCCAACATTCTCTTTGACTATTTCTTTTTACAGCAAACTAATCAAACATTCAAATTAATGACCTGCAGCAGCAAAAATAAAAGAGAGCCAGAGGGTGCTCCGTTCTTTAACTGAGTGGAGGTGCAGTCGAGCAGAGCGACTCAAAATAGAAGCGAGAGCGTTCTCATGGGGATCAAGGTGGAGACATGTCCTGTTAGGAGCTGGTGAACACCCTTTCAGGGATATATTGCAACCATCAAGGTGCTGTCACCCTCCACCGCTGAACTTGTTTTCCCTTTCGGCTGTTGGTACACAGGACTGAGAGTGCTTGTGGTTTGAAGTTTCTGAGAAATCAGCAGAGTGGTCATCGTTCTTTATTTAACCAGGTAAAAGTATCATTTTCAACACAAGCAGAGCTACAGTAATTAATTTTACTTACAAGCTATTCAATTAATCACCAACTATTTTGGTGATCGATTTGAGGATATTTTCGGGAAGATAAATTCTCCGATTCCAGCTTCTTAAATGTGAATATTTCCATAAATTCTTTGATTTGTGGACAAAACAACATTTAAGGATGTCATCTCGACGTCGGGAAACATTGATCGTATTTTTCAACATTTCTGACATTTTAGAACTAACCAAATAATCAAGAAAGCAGTAAACAGATTGATTGACGATGAAAATCTGTTTAGTTGTACCAAATACAACTGTCACACACTACAGGTGAATGAGCACAATATGTGGTTAACATGCAATATAAAGACTGCGTAATCAAAATTATCAGCTCTGACAGTTTCTTTTCTTTCTTTACATTATTTTGGGTGTTATTTACGAGCTTTTTCTAGTTCTGCTCTAATATCGGAAGGATATTTATTTGGTTGGACTTGCAATGATTTCAGATTAATTCACTTTTCTGCTGTGATAGCACCTCCCACATTAATGTTCTCCAGGTGGCATGAGTTTTTGTTTCCGACTAAAGACGCCGGCGCTCTAATGCAATTGCTTCAATATCTGCGTAGGTGGGCTCCAAACGTGGTTATTAATATCACTACAGTTCCAACAGCCACAAAAGCAGTTAACCAGCTGGGAGGCTAATGTTGTTAGCTGCCTCTTTTTGCTGTTAGTCCCATCTGTGGTTTGAGCGGTCCGTATGCTGCTCAGTGACTGTGTGCTGGCTACTCTCTGTCGTCATGGTGTAGTGACTGCTGAGGTTACCTGCTGCTGTGAGTTTTCAGTCTGGTGATTTGCTGTCACCACAGTGAACTGAGAGAGCTGCTGATGAAATAACATGAACCAAGAGTAACATTTAGTGCTATAATGTTAGCAGGGGAGAAAGGCATCAACATGCATCAGAGCAGAGGAACTTCTCCTGTGAAGACTTTACTGGGTGGCAGTGGCCGGTGTGAAGGGGGATTAGTCACCAAACCCTCAGTGTCCGTCCAATGTCCAATACCAGACTGTTGCCTGCATGTGGGCCGATGTTTTCACACTGTGGCTGAAAACAGGGAGCTGCTAAATGTCACTTTGTCGTCTCACCGACAGATGTCTCCGTAACAAGGGGAAATAGATTAAATTTGTGTGAATGTATTAATTGCCAACCATCTGTGGCTGACAAATATTTGAAACTTTAAGTACTGTGTTAGGGTAAACATTTCAATACGCTGAAACTCTGAAAAGAACCAACACTAGATTGCATTTTGTATCAGTGGGCAAAATGCAGTCAAAGCATCTTTAATTTTCCAGAGTTCTAGAGCACAGAGCTGGATGACGGCCACTCATTTAAAGGTACAATATGTAAGGAATCTAAAGCAACTGGCCGTAAAATCATCCTAATATGTCACAGAGACTTGGGAATAATGTTCGTATAACATACTGAACTCACCTATAACAACAGTACAGCCAAAATATTTGCATTCAGAAAAATCTTTTTGCGGACCGCAAATCATGACCTTGTTATGAGTCCGAAATATGTTGTGACAAAGCCCGAAATAAAACAAGGACTTGTATAGGGCATGCCTTTAAAAGATGGAGACGGATGAAAGCGGATGGGCAGCAGCACTTCTGACCTCATACCCCCGGCCACCGCCAAGGAGCTCCGCTCACTTTGCTCACTTTACCCCGTCCCTCCACAGCTCTCTTCCAGCACATTTTACTCCTTCTAAGTGTCCATGATGATGCCCAGGTGGCTGCTTTTCATTCACTGTTACACTTTGAAATTTTGGACCTCCAGGTGGACCCCCGGTGCTACCCGCCGGCCTTTGCCAGGATCCGCAGACCCCGACCCGGAGCTCCACTCACATTACCCCAGCCCTCCATAGCTCTCCTCCTCTCCATTTTAGTCCTTCTAAGGGCCCATGATGAAAGGTGGCTGCTTTTCATTCACTGTAACACTTTCCGTTCCTGTTGGCTACTGCAGCCTAGCTGGCAACCTCTAGTCAGGGGAGAGGAGAGACACCACTTAATAGTAATTTGAAAGTGATTGCAGTACCAGTTTTGGCCACAATCCTACATATGGTTCCTTTAATCCCTCAAACCAACGCAACACATTCTGTTTCATGCCTTCAAATTCTTGTCTCAAATTAGCCATCTTAAAAGTTAAACTGCTGATTATAATTTTCACCAAAAATGTTTCCAGCCTTCTGTCGTTCCCTTCAAAGAATGGAAAAGTCAACTCATGTAAAATGTATCCGCAAATCCAACTCACAAGGAAACTTATTTTCTCTGGGTGAAAAGAAAACTACACTATGAAGTCATGTTGTTATATTTGGAGCAGATCATCAGTCATTTATGTCTTTACATCGGCTGCTGGCTATTAAGAGCACAGGACTCATTTTGCTTATGAGGAACAATGCTAATTATTTCAGGGCTCTGCTTTTAAAAATAGCACAGTAGCTCTTCATCGTCTGTGTGGAGTTGCTCATAGTGCATCTCTCTCTCTCTGTTGTGATTATATTACACAGGCAAGGTAGTGGCCTTACACACATTTTAGGATGATCCCTCGTGCGCTCACCAACACACTCACAAAGTGACACAGGTCTCAGTTTGAGGTAGCAGACTGGTGTTTCTTCTGCTCTCATGATGACTGCGTGCTTTAAATACTCTTATTTAAGTGCTCTTTTGTAAGGCAGTGTTGTTGTAATTGTCTCTCCACATTCGTTACTGTCCATATCCCTTGTAAATGACAAAAAAATGTCACAGCCCTTGTTTGCGCAGCCACCACTGGACTAGAAGCTGCGCCATGGCAAGTGAAACCTACAACCTGTGCACCTGTTTTGATTCACTAAGTAGTTTGGTTATGTATTTAGGATGATTTAGGCAGACATTTTCATACAGGCAAACAAATGTTTTGAGGTTTTTCTGGAAAGAAACTTGAAGAAAGAATGACTGAGGCTCCTACGGCTGTGCTTGAAGCATGAACCAGCCATAAATGATGCACTGCAGAGAGCATCGCGTTTAGTGCAGTCATTTTTTATTGGTGCAAGTTATTTTTGGCTGTGTTCGCCTCATTTAAACCACATGCGTACCATTGTCTCCGCTTTAATATGAAGCACGAATTACATGAAAATGTTTATGATTAAATGCCTCACCAACATGAGCAACTTGTTCCACTCAGCACATCGTAAAGGGATATACATTAAATACGGGAACACGTAAACTCACTGGGTCTAATAACCGTGTGCAAGCCTGCGGGACAGGTAGTCTACATCATCAAGACAAATATGAATGTCGGTGTGTGCTGAGCATGCAGTTAATTCCACAAACATCTGGGGCTTATTTTTAACTACAGTGCACTACTTTTAATAGGTGATGTGTCTGCATACCATGACTCCACTGAAACATGCAAAATGTGCACATGAACTTGAAGTGTTGCCAGGCATTTGGCATAGAAATATTTTTTTCATGTATTCTCACACCTCGAAGGCACCCATGTTTCTATGAGTTGGACGACGAGGAGCACAGGGCTAGCAGACTGGGAGCTACTTTATCTGATTTTGAATGTCCTCCGGCAAAACCTTCAAAACAAACACTGCAGCACTCTTAGCAATCGTTCTAAGTTCCTCCAGCCATTACTGTACTGAACCATACTCTGTGCTCAAGGTCAAATCCCCCCCTATCAACTTTCTGGCTCAGAAAACTCTTATCATCCACAGCAAAAGCACAACAATTTAAATGATTAAGAGATGTGATAGAAACAAGATTTTTCCTGTGGTAACTACAACTTGTCTAATAATATTGGACCAATTCAACCTCCCTCACACCCTCAACCATTATTTCCTCTCCAATGGCACATATTGGTGGATAGTTACTCCCTCAATTATCTCTGTCTCCCTCCGTGGGAGGCATTACTGTAGCTATTTTGGCAGATGCGATTTCAATTTAATCACACAAGCCAACTCACGGGTTAACTTTGAATGGGCCCCTTTGGAGCTCCAGTATGTGGGCAGTGTATGTGCTGATGTCGAGCCAATGAAGGGGCCAACGCAGGCGAGTGTGCAAGATGCTTACGGCGAATTTTAGAAGGATAAACTGCAACTTTTTTATGCGAGTGAGCATCTTAAAACATTACAACCTCCCTTGACATAAGCTCAAGAAGGTCATAGCTAGCATTCTGTGTATTTACTGTATGTGTAAGCACGGAATGAAATGTTAGAAATAGACTTGATGGAAATACAAAAACAGATTAAGTTAAAGCAGGTGCTAAATTATTAAGTGCTGAAATTTCTTTGATTAAACGTGATATTAAACAGTGATAATGTATCACTGCATTGTTAATATTTATATGATTAATAATGTGAAAACAAGTTAGACATAACTCAAAATAGTACGATAAACTATATACTATAAACGAGATTTAATTACTGTTGGTTCTGTACAGTAATCACTATCAACTTAAGCATATGCAGTATATATAGTATATAGTCATAGTGTATTATTATCATATCATTTACTGTAATACATCCATCCATTTTCTACCGCTTATCCTCATAGGGTCGCGAGGGGGCTGGAGCCTATTCCAGCCATTTTAGGGTGAAAGGCAGGGTACATCCTGGACAAGTCACCACCTCATCACAGGACACATAGAGACAGACAACCACTCACACTCACATTCACACCTACGGTGAATTTAAATTAACCGATTAACCTAATCCCCATGCATGTTTTTGGATGGTGGGAGGAAGCTGGAGTACCCGGAGAGAACCCACACAGACACGGGGAGAACATGCAAACTCCACACAGAAAGGCCCTGGGCCGGAATTCGAACCCGGTACCTTCTTGCTGTGAGGCGACAGTACTGTAATACAACCCCACAAAATAAACATTTTAATTCGATTAGTTAATATCAGTATGGGGAGTATAATATCCCACATCTTGGTAAATAAACTTCAGGTTTTTTTTTTTGTTTTTTTTTCATGAGTGATTACTACAATATCCCCATGGCTGGATTTTAATCAGATCAAATACTGCCCACAGTCTCAGAACATAATGAAGAAAACGGCGTGTACATTGTGCACCACACTGTTTACTTTCTAATTACAGTCCACCCAAATCACATAAATCATGTCTACATCCAGTCCAGATCACTCTCAAAGGGTGGCGCTATCTGAAGGAGTACAAGGCACAAAAGCAATCAGCAGAGCTCCACCGAGATGTGTCCATATTTAACCGCAGCGAGAGTGCGCGTGCGCACACACACACACACACACACACACTCTGCGTTATGCAACAAGAATTTAGTCTCCATTGCATTTAATCCCCTGTAGCAACTTAATCCTGGGGCTAAGCAAACTCTCCTCCTCAAGCCTCCCTGCTGCTCTGAGAACACAGAGGAAAGGATGTGGAGGAGATAAGAAAAAGGAGACAAGGAAAATGCTGGAGCATGATAAAGGAGATTTAAGGAGTAATAATAGGTGATGAAAAGGAGAATGTAAAATATCTGATTTATAAATTTCATAAACGAAGCAGCGGATATCATGCCCTCTAATATGTTACCGACAAGGGGTTAAAAGTGTAAAACGAGTACAATTCTGATGGGTTTACTTGAGTTTTTCCATTGATTGTGACTTCTACTCCACTGTGTTTATTTGACATTTATAGGAATGGGGGATTGAACCTACGACCCTGGGATTCAGGGAAGACCGCTCTACCCACTGAGCTGATCCTGCTCTTTTCACTTTTACTTGAGTAAATTTACACAGCGGTAGTCACATAATTCACTGCCATTTACATTTAGAGATTACGCAGTACCCACTGCAAGATCGTTTGTATTTCTGAAGACTTATGCTATAAGTAAGCGGTTAGCAGTTTGGATTCCATAGCGTCAACCTGTAGCAAAGTGTTGGGAGCTTGGCAACTGGGCATGAATCTCCTCCTCACTAAGCATTGCTTAATCTCTCTATTCCCCAGTACTGTAGGAACTCTAGCCCCCCAAAAGCCTTGCTTCCCCTGAGGGCTGCTCAGATATGATGGCTCAGAAGTGTGCATATGCACTGCTGGCATATTAGCCGTAGCTCAGCAAAAAATATGGCCAGATTTGGGTTAGTTCCTTGTTGCCCACTTTGTTGTTGCCATCCATATTAAGCAAATGGAAAGTGCAACTTAACATCTCTGGGTTTTATGTTATCCGGACTGATAATAAACAAGCGAGTCGGGGGCTAACCCTTGATATTCACTGTGAAGAATTAAATATTTCAGTTTTGCAGCCTTGGGCGCCGTTAATGTTTTAGGACACTGTTGGGTCACATCACACTACATTGCGTAGCCCTCAGTGTTCTTTCCAAAGGACACGTTTGTTCAAGTTATTCAGTTCCTGTTTAGCATGCACCATAATGCATTGAGACAGTGTTTATGCCACTATTTCGGCTGGAAATTCTCCTATGAGGAGAATATAGTGTCTCCAAATGCCACTGTTAAAAGTGGTATTAGTTAAAGCCATTCAAGAGGGACCTCATTCTGCAGTTGTGTTGCGTCGATGCAAGGATCCTACCTGACATTGTCATGGCGCTGGATGTAGATTTTGTGAAAGATCCTTTCTGGGGGCTTCAGGAAATCCTCTTTCATCTCCATAGCTACGTTCCTGGGCAACAGACTCATTAGCAAGCGCTCCTGAGCGTATGTGTGTGAGTGAAAGAGAGAGAAAATAGATAAAGTTCAAATTTACATTTATCCAGTCAAACACAGCAAAGTTATCATAGGATAAAGTGTTTGCAATAAGAAATGTGCTAGACAAAAAGGCATGAAATCTAACAGAAATGAATAATGTGTCGAAATGACTCACGGCACGAGAAAGAGAGAGATGGAGGCAGGGGGGAAGAGGAGGAAGGAAAACAGACGCACATCTAATTTTACCCATAGTTTCAGCTGTGTACAGGTGCTCTACCTGTTTCTCGTTCTCGTCCTCCATGCGGAGTCTCTCTTCGATGCAGTTGCGAGCCTGCAGGAAGGCCTTCCTCTGGGCTCGCTCTGTCAGGATGCGCACAAACAGCCCTGACAGGTTGACACTGGTGAACAGCACTGTGTTGGCAACCAGCTGCAAACAAGAAAAATATATAGGAATAAATAATTAATTCTTTAGTACAGTCGTTACAGAGGAAATAATCAGATGTGATGTATTTTTTTGGGGATGTGTGTCACCTGTGCTTATGATTTGTTTTGATTTTCATTTTCAGTAAATAATCAAATCTTGAGAGGGGCATGTCATGCGGGGAAAAAAGTTTTTCAGTGCTTGCTCTCATACATTTTTGGTGTCTGGAGCGTCTACCGAGATGAGCCAGTCGGTTTTTTGTAGGCTGCCTAGCTCAGAAAACATGCAAATGAACAAGCTCAGATTATCCTATGCCACATCCAGGTCATTATCAGCTGTATGAGTGACAGAGCATCCTAAAACACACTCCAAACTCAACAGAAATAAAATAAAACAACAATCACCGGCTCTGGTTTGGTAGAAAAATAACATTATTTTAGTTAGATGTGAAAATATGCCAGCTGTTCTTCCTCTGCTATCTGTCAGATTAATGGAGGTAGACAATTAAATAGGCAAAATAAAGTGACAAACATCTCCCCCCAAAAAACACCTGGTAATTGCAAATAGATGGCGATTCATGTGATCGCCCGACTCTGATGTGAATATCTCCCCCACAGCTTGAGAACTACATTTGCAAAGGTGCACCATATTTTTTTGTACGCCGATCAGAGCAGACTGTGTTTTTTTTGTTTTTTTTTTTGACAGAGACAGACACTTAAACAGAACGTTTCGGACAGAATGTTAAAGCATCTAAACATCTGGAGATGAACATGATGTGTGTCCCCCATACGGAAAAGAAACAGAAAAAAACGTATTAAAAAAAGTACTGAAATTCATGAATAGTATATGATTTACTCTTGAAAGTGGCCACTTCTGCATTCTTTTCATACAAGATAATAAAAAGAAGTGTAAGGATATTGTATGTATCATTCACTGTTGTATGCTTTACATGCAAGTTTCATGCAAAGGAAATCTCCTTTGCATGAAACTTGCATGTAAAGCATACAACAGTGAATCCAGATATAGGATCCTTAGTAAATTTAAACAAAATGAAACTTGGATGATTCGGGTATTTATCAGAATAGTATATGACAGTAATAATGATACATACAATATCCTTAAGTTTCTTTTGCGCATGGGCTTTAAATCTGCAGTTTGACTGGTATTTTACTCTGTTTATTTTTATCTGTTTCTATTGGTGCATGGTGCTTTCTTAGATATTTATCAAAGTATATGCACATACACATGTACACTTTCATAGGTCAAAGCATGTTCCTATTTTTTAGGTCCTTTAACTGGGGCTTAAAGGAGTTTAAGTAAACTTAATTTTTTTTATGTATGTATTTTGTTATGCTTATATGCTTATGCATCCTGTCAGATTTTTTTCAAAGATACTTATTCTTTATTAATGCCATTTTTACTAATTCCACTACATGTATCTTGACATGTAGTGTTTTTAGTTTTGTGATTAATTGTGTTTCAGTGTTTTTCTGATCAGGGTGACAACCTGCTGCATACAACTGCCATGACAGGGATCTGAATTGAGTAATTTCATTATAATCCATCCCGTTATTAACCGCTACATCCGGAGTAAACACTGTAGGTGACATGCTACTCTATAAGAAAAGGGTGAGAAGAGGGACCAAACATTTCTCTGTTTTGGGGGGACGTTAAAGCATTTAGGAATCCATGCTCCGGTTCATCCATCACAGCAGATGCACAGCAGCATGACTGTGTCCTGTGTGCAGGACAAAGAAAAGAGAGAGTTTTTTTCTACTTGACTGAGATCAGCTGGCTCTGAATTTGTACACAAACCAAACAAGGTCCTATATCTACCTCTAGCAAGCTGTTACCCTGGGCAGTAAGTATATATTCCTAAGAAAAAAGGTATGTATTTTCTCCATATCTCAGGTCATTCATCAGAAGAGTTTTGTACAGCTGGAGTTAATATTTCACCTCAAGAAAAACTATAACAAATTACTTTCTTTAAAAAAAAAAAAAAACTGTCAAGAGTTTCATATTATACAACCTCTCAAATTTAACAAACTTGTATTGCCACAGACAGGCATGTTTCCCAGTGCAATGAATAATGGATTCCCTTGAAAAGACTGTTTTTGGCAGCAGCAGTCTGTCTTTGTGCTTGGCAGCAGTGCTGGCAGCAGCATGTTCAAAACGATGCTCAACTTATTTTACAGCCTGCATACAGTAAACGTGGACATCTGAGATGAGTGGCGTAAAACACTAAACTGCTGATGTGTGGCGATAACCCCACTTAACTGACCTTATTGTGCTGTACTTATGTCAGTAAGATAGCGCTATTTAATACAGAGCAAGGAAACAACAGCATTTACTTTGGCTTTTGTTGTGTAATATAATAACAGTGAAATTCTCATGCAGGTTGGTGATGCTTGGTTCTTATTTTACAGTTACACAGTACACTAAAACAGTACAAACAGTTGAGGGGACAAAGAGGCATTACAGAAGCAGAATCCTATTTATTTGCTGAGTGCTGCCTATAGACAGTTTGATCAGAGCTAACTGGACTGCTCGCTTCTGGTTGGTTGTTTTCCTCCGGGCATCAGGAGCATTTTTCCCCACATAGTATCTGTCTCACGCACTACGGTCAAGATGTAGTGACAATTTTATAAAATCAGCTCTTTATCATATTTGCTAAAAGTTACCCAAAAGACAAACTGCCGGAGGATTAGTTAAATAAAAAATAGAAATGTAAGATTCACTACAGTTATATGGTGTGAATGTTCCTTGGATTGGGACTCCAGGCTTTATCTAGACATTTCAAGGTTGTAAACGAATGCTATATAACATTTTATTACTCCTAACTCTTTGATGCATCAATAAAATGTGGCACTGAAAAGAATAGTAACAGAAAATGTCGTTGACATGAAAACGAGTAATATTGGGATGGGATATGTCAGGTAGACTGAGCCATGAAAGCAGACGGCAGGCTGAGTACCTGGGACCTAGGTGGGTGGTTGGTGCAAGCCTGGGCCGTGCGAGGTCATGCCACACGGCTCATCTCTAAGCTTAATGGATTAGCTATCTCTGGTAGTACAGCTAACACCGTCCTTCACATGGCAATGCAGGTATCTCATAGCCTACATGCAGGAAAAACAATCTTCTCCACAAACACACTGTCGTCATCCGAGGGCACGATGAACCGATCAAATCTCAATTTTTTTTTTTTTCTTCCACGAGATGCACAATCTCGGTGTCATGCACTGCACGGAGCAGCAGACATGTTCCACTGCACCCCTGGAGGGTTTGACTGATGTGACATATCTTCTTTCCTCACACCTGGTGACAGTCACAAATGTTAGTGTGTTTCATTTGTGATAGGACAGGAAAAAAAGGTATAAATGCACAGAGAGCGGTGTACCAATTTCTATTTCGGCTCTGAAATGACATGAATGGCTGTGCCCTCTTTTCCATAACTGAAGCGTATAGTGTGGTGAAAGTGTGTGTGTGTGTGTGTGTGTGTGTGTGTTTGCCCTACTTCTGATGCTAGCAGGATGTCACTCTGGTTCTTCATTTCCCAGCCAGCTCCTTTTGGGCCTGAATCACATTCCCAGGGAAACAGCCGTGGGCATGCGGACTGTTTTTCTCATTCATATTTTCTCCTCTTTGTGTGTTTTCTTTTTTAGTGGATGGGTAGGGGATGGGGGTGGTTACAGGTAATCTGCATCACACCAGCTATATGCTAGATATAATGTGAGGCATATTCTTTTCTGGAAAAGGTGATCCAGCTGAAATCCACACCACTTTTCCACTTTTTTAAGATCAGAACCTAAAATTCTTCATGGCATTTTTCTTCATCTCAATACATCTCATTACATTATTTTTTTTCCTTATGTAACCAAGAATTACACTTTGGTCCAAATTTGATCAAAGCCTGATCAGATCCCATAAAGTCTGACCACAGGGAGCTGTCCTTGGTCCTGAACCCACACAGTGTGCTCCACTGCACGGCTCGTGTTAAACTGATGCTCACTATTATTGGCACGTTTATGGCACAAAACAAACACACAAAACAACTAATAACGCGTATAGCGCACACACGTACCGTTCTCCACAGTTTCTGCGTCTTAGCCGTGACAGAAGTGGCGGTCACAATCAGATGAGAGATGGACACCATTATCCCAAACACCACCGCTAACAGTGTCCGCACAGGTAGGAGCGCGTAGGCGACGAAGGTGACCAGGATGAGCTGCCACACTCCTTGCTCCGGGGAGGTCGGCGGCTCCATCCCCATGGCGCCCAGAGAGAAGGGGCAGCAGAGGAAAGAGAAAGTGAAGCCGAAGAGCAGAGCCAGGTTGACGATCTGCTGCAGCTGAGTCACCTGCAGGTACTTGACGTTAGTTACGATGAACAGGGAGACGAAGATGACACAGTGGACCGGATGGGACCCCTTGGAGATGGTGAGGCTGGGGCCGGACAGCAACTCAGACACGGCCAGAGTGGAGGACATGAAGATGAGCACGGCCAGAGCTTTGAGGGTGGATGTTTGCTCCAGCTTCAGGTTGTAGTTCTGGAAGAGGGACTCGAGCTCCTTGCAGTCGAACTCGTCCTCGCACGCGATGGTGGTCAAGGGGACTCCTGTCGGACAGTGACTTCTCTTCCGCCTGGTTTTGACTTTCTGAAACGGTATTTCCTCCATGTCAGTGCCATTCATAAACTGAATACCTGCTCACGGCTCGAGGGTCAAACGGAGCGCCGGGATCCACGCGTACGCAGCGGGCTGGAGGCAGAGCTGTCCCACAGAGAGCCGGGGACTGACCGCGGACGCGCTCCAACACTATCCACAGGTTGTGTTGTGTTGTTCGGAGAGATCTGCCACCAGAGAAAGCTTCATGTTCCGGCTGTTTTTGCACGCGATCTGCAAAATGTCTTTCTTTTCTATTTTTGTTCTTGTTGTTGTTGTTATTGTTGCGCGCAACATGGAGAGCAGCGCACACGACGTCTACTTCAGTTCAGATGGTGAGAGCTTTTTTTTTTTTTTTTTTGCAAGGCTCAGATAGGATCACGCCTGCGCATTGTGAGGTGAAGATAAGACAGGTCTCAGCTACTCAACACACAGTCAAGACGATTTGACTGGCGAGGCTGCAGAGCATCCCCTCACCAGTGTGACAGAACAGTGCGCATCAGCCAGCATCCTCTCCACCTACACATGGCATGTCTCCATCATTAAAGCCATATATTGGTTCATTTATGCGCTTCCCTTTCCTGTCCCCTTCATTCAGCAACATGAGGAGGAGGAGGAGGAGGAGAAAGAGATGCAGAATTGGTACTGGTGGACTGTATACCAGTGTTTTCAGATTCATTGTGAAATTCTCACTCAGCTGGCAGCCACTGAGTTTGACTGGCACAGACATGGGATGACATGCTTACATGCACTCCTCATGTGATTTCAGTGTCGCCAGTTGAGGCAGCCGCCCTCACCATCAGCACCCTGTTGGCATTCAGAGGGTGGTGTCTCATTCATTACCAGGGGAAGATTAGTCATCCGTCACAGACTGCCGTTGCCATGACCCGTTGGATCCAGGGAGAGTGTGAGAAAGTGACGGATGGATGGCCCACGCCAAAGTCCACCACTCTTTGTGTGCTACACCCAGACACTCACATTCCCCTCCATATAGCTCTCTCTGTCTCTCCCAGCTTTCATTGATCTGTTGAGTGAGCGTATACAGCCTGACAGGTGAACAGAGAGAGAGCAAAGGATGGGGTGACAAGTAAAGTATTTGGCAGCTGGCCAAATTCAGAGACAAAAGCGAAACAGTGCTCTACAAAAGATCAGTCTTGTTACAGAGAGACGTCAAAACCAGTGTTTCATGAGAAAACTAAGACATCTGAACATGTAAAGCTACACAGAGTTGATGCTGTAGAGCTGAAACTATTAGTAAATTAATTGATTAGCTCATTGACATAAAATTAATCTGCATTATCAAGCAAAAATGTCAAACACTTTCAGTCCCAGCTTCTTAAATGTGAGGATTCAAATACGTTTCGGTGTTTACGATGCCATTTAGGAAATTATAAGGGTAATTTTTCTGACCTTTTATAGTCCAAACAATAACCCAACAAATCACTCTATAGTGAAAATAATTGTTAGTTCCAGACCTTGTTGGTATAAAGTCTGAAACTGTTAAATGCTTTTCTGTCTCACTAAATGATTTATGAGGACGTTGTTGTTGTTGTCCCTGCTCCTCTGAGAGAAAGACGTGGTACACATGCTTTTAAGATGGTATTCAGGTCTTTACCCTTGTCACTTTCCACTGAACTTCATCAGCTGGAACACTGATGCTGTAGTTTGTCAGTGAGTGACAGGGATACTGTACAAGCCTGAAGAGATATGCAAATGACACCCGACAGTGATGTCATTTATAGTCTGTTCACCAGAGTGTAATTAATCTGGCATTGATTTTCCACCATTGCCCTGATCAATACTTCAATATTCCTTGTGTAGCAGCTCCTAAATTAATCTCAATAATGAGCGTTGCTGGTTTTTTTTTTCAATTTTGTAAGACATCTTGCATTCCTTTGATGCAAATGTCAAACTGTGCATTCAGACAAGATGAAAATCTGACATTCAGATTGCCATTTATGTATCTGCACTTGCAGGTTGGAGCTTTTCGTTTGACCGCCGCTGATTGACAGACGGCTCCTTTGCGTTTGTGTGAAGGTGAGCGGTATTTCCAGGAGGACCCCTTGGCCTGTTTGTGGCCAGGAACTTTGGGTGGGGGATGGGGATTGAGGGTGGAGGCACAAAAGTGTTATCCCCTGCGCTTCTGATGGCTTCAGGTGTAACCACGCGGTCACACTCTGCCAGGCCTCATCTTCTGAGAACAAAAAGAGGTCTTATGGGAGTTCATGCCACAATGCTGCGCTCCAAGGGCGTTGGACAAGGAGACGGCAGCCTCCTCCCTGCTGCGTGCCTCCCTGCTCAAAAAAGGCTTCACTTCCTCTGTCTTTCTATTTCTGTCTCTTGCTCTTTCATTACACATAAAAAAAAACTCCTCTCAGACTGAAAGACATGAAACAGCTGAGCATCTGAAATGGTGTAAAACAGATGATTATGTATCTGACATATTTACATTGCAAAATCCTTATTTGAATACCAGCTTGATGACTCAACAGCTCGAGCTCTCTGGAGCAATTAAAATCTTCTCCACCACATGTCAGTTGTATAGCTTCTTTCCAAAAGCTGATCCATAACGCATAAAAGATCTTCGCTCGCGACCAAATTTGTTTCATGTTGGGCCTTTCAGTCACGTCTCAAAATGTGGCTTCTGTCGTCGATAGAGCAGCGAGAAATGTCACTGTCGTTCCCTCTAAAAAACAATAAAATGCTTTAAAAAAAAAAAAAGGCACACAGCCCAACCAGCAGGATGTTGCTGTATTTGGAAACGGATAGCTCACACACACCATCAGTTTAGCCCAGGAGGGGTTACAATAGGATGAAAAGCAGAGCATACGTTACTGCTGCTTTACATTCGCTGTCATCAAGTGATCATCAGTAATGATAGCCTAGCAGCTGGCAAGTCCCACCAGTGTCCAGATGTGGTTGAAGCACTGCTGATCTTATAATCACAGACACAGTGGCTCAACACCAGCAAATGAAAGAGCCAAGCCAGACCCAAGAGGGACTGGCAATGCATGTTGTGAATTAGCTTATGTCAGCCTTAATTAAAATGTGCTAAGAAACAAAACACCTTTTTTTTTCCATGTTTGTCAGTCAGGTGCGCTGCTCCTGGTTTCCTCAGAGGCTGGAAGGATGAAAGAACTACAAAAGATGGAGAACTCTGTGAGAATATGAGCTTTGTTTGTATGCATTAGATTTTTACGTTCACAAAGGCAGTAATGAATCTATTTCTTTGCATTTACTCACGAAATAGAGTAGAAAGTATAAATCAAATAGGACCGCAGGTCAGCTATTTTTCACATGGACTTAAAAAAAAGGAATGAGTCCGAAATCCATCCGTGAGCAGGAGCCTGCAGAACTCCATTTGTCAGGGCTGGAAACATAATGCACACATAATTACCAAATCAAAACTGGACTCTGGGGAAAAAAATCCACAAGCTTATCCTTCTTTCAGCACAGGGAATGATTTGTCCTCTCCACAAAAACACATCTAGAGTCAGGACAGATCAATGCAGAAGTCATGTTACCCTACAATTCAAGCATTCAGCTGCTGATGCACAGTTCAGTGCCAACAAGGTCAGTGCAGGTTAACTCTGCATTTTAAACACCTCAAACACAAACCAGATCGTGATCTAAACAAGAATATTTTTCATATGAATTACACGGTAGAAAGATAACATAACTTTAACAGATGATAGATAAATAGATAGGTGGATGGAGAAATAGATAGATGAGAGAGAATTTTATTGCTTTTTATTTCTTTTCCTTTTTGCAATCTCTAATAATTATAATAATAATTACAGATTTTTATTATATTATTATTAGAGATAACTCAAAGCTACTTTGCACTGATGTTTAGAATAGTTTTCATTTATTTTATTATGTTTGAATCATGAATTAACAATGCTTCTACATTTATCTAAGAGGTTGTATTTAACTATAGGGGTTTACGAGGAGGCAAACCCTAAATGCAAAAGTTAATATAACACTGACCAATTTGTGTTTCAAATTCTCGTTAGAAAATTCTCATTAAAAATAACACATAGAGTATGAGCATCAGATATAATCCTGATGCAGCACCTTCCCTTCCCTAAACGGTATATTTTCTCACATGATATCTTGCTGATTGCAACCTTTTGCTTATCAAACCTACACATGTGAGGGACCCATTCAGCATCTCCTCCATTACAGACAACACCGCCCTTCTAATGTTCCACTCACATCAGCATTGCTAATAAGGCCAGCAGCCAGAGTATACTGTTTATGGATGCTTTTATTTTCAATGCAGACTGTGATAGAGAAGGGATTGTGTAAGCATTGTCATTTTCTTTCCTTAGTGTATTTCACTGTAGACCTGGATTCAAATTGAGCAGGCCACCACAGAGTAGATGTTCCCCAAAACAACAAAAAATTAAGAAGCTTGTCTATAATAACAACCGTGAGTATTTCACATGTGCCTGTGTGCAACCATAGGATGGATCAATAGCCATCAGGTGCATGAGATTCAAGTGCAGCACCCTCCCCATTGTGAAATCCTCTTAAAGCTTCTGATAGTTCAAGTAATCTGGGAGAGGCAATGGGTGAGTGTGTATGTGTGCGCTTGTGTGTGTGTGTGTGTGTGTGTGTGTGTGTGTGTGTGTGTCCAGTCCATGTGCCTCATCTCCTCCCACGGAGGCTGTCTTCCAAAGTATGACGTGCCTCGCTGAATTTAAGAGCTTGAAAGGTTCGCTGTGCAGTGAGACAGACAGGGACGGACACAGAGACAGAAAAGCCTGATAATGCAAAATGCTGCATTATTAGAACTGCCTGGAAATCAGCTTTACAAGAACATTAAACCTGGCTGTGAAGGAAAGAAGAGTGAATTTAAAGGGAATCCTGAGTCAACACTACTTATTTTTGTCCTTCTGATGGTGTTGTGCTCCCTGAAGTAATTGCTGAGATTTGGAAATGTGGCAGCGTTGCTGCAAACATCCAGTGGGGCAAGAAACACAAGCATTTGTTGATTAGACAGCCAGAAGTGGGCATTCCCTAACGATGATCATGGTCCCTCCATACACAGGAAAACTGTGTTTGGGTGCTCATTTTTGATTTTCATCTGTTTTTTTTCTCTCAAATAGTTTTGGCTAACTTTTGGAGAAGTATTCAAAATCTCTCACTCTTTTTCCTGACTACATAACGATGCTGCCAGACTCCCAGATGTAGCAATTCACTTGGTGAGCTGAAATAGCTTTGGGAACAGTGTATGTCATTGCAAAGCCTGTCTCAAGTGAAGTGAAATGAGAAAGAGGGAAAGGAAGAGGGAGTTGGTGGCAGAAATGATATAGGAAGGAACGAAAAAGCTGAGATGGCTAGAGATGCCTGTCCTGCCCGTTAGTAGACTCCTAAATGATGAATATTTAGTGGGTCAGATGAGGTCAGTTAAAGAGTACCGCTCAGCTGATTGGAGACTCAACAACAATAGGAAAGGCCTGAATATGACCTGGATGTTGAATTTCAAAAACACAAACACTGCTGTTCTCATAGGAGCCAGATACTTCTCCAGTGATCAATAACCAGGAGAAAGTGGCCACTGGCCTTGATCCTAATTAGTGCAGGGTTAGAGCAGATTAGCGCACACCTGAGCCCCCGTCTCAGCCTTTCTCCAACAACAGCGTCGGCATCAGCATAATTCACCTATGCGTTTAACAACACCTCAGTCAGAGCATGAAACTGTTTCTTCATCTCAAGCATTCATTGTTAATAGGAGGGTGAGGAGTGCCATCACTACTTTTAAACAATGGGTGGTTTTCATGGCAACGGAGAGATTAGCCGTAAACCTTAGGTGTCACGTCCAAGTCTGCTAAACACAAAGAGTTCAGGGAAAGGCTAGGAAGAGGAGACCATGATGAGATTAGTGTGTGTGTGTGTGTGTGTGTGTTCACATGCACGTGAGACAAGCCCCCGTCTCCACTCCAGTGTTGTGACTTGACAGTAGCTATAAATAGAAAATACCTAAGCCTCTGCCGTTCTGTTTTCTTCTAAACCATGAAGCCAAATTAAATGTTGTAAGCTCATTTTAAAACACAACTGTGACTATACTCTGTTCTGCAGGACGTGTCAAAAATAGTCACAAAACAAAAAGAAGTAGACACCCAAACCCACAGAAACAAATTCAATCCAACAACAAACATTTTATTTTTAAGTAATTTCCATGCCAAAGACACATGTTGATCTTGCTAACAATGTCAGCATACAGAAAGAGTTAACTGTTATCAGACACTGAGTTCATATTATTTTTACACTGTATATTAGGAATAATAGTGGTCCTAACATTGATACCTGTGGAACACCATATATGCCATACTTTATCAACATACACAATGTAATTACTTGTGTATGATTTAAAATAACTAGCTATATTTTATAGCTATATATTATATTTATATTTTATATAAAATAAACAAATTAATAATATGTGTAATGTGGGATGCAATGCAGCTATACCTTTTAAAAAAAATTGCACGGCTACAGTGCCGTTGATGTTTCTTTTGGTCTTCCTCCAGTCGTCACACATTTTCAAGAATGTCATATTCTAACAAACCTGCTCAGTTTAGATACACAGATACTGTACACCTGAAGTGGCAAGATGAGCCTAATTGGGTTTAATGGACACTGACAAGCTGAGTGTAACTGTAAAGCTGCAGCAGTGTGTCCCTGTAATGTTCACAGCTCCTCACCGAGCCTGACCTGGTTTGGTGTGACACTTCTGCCGTCTGCATACAGAAGATTGATATATACACACATCCAGTGTATGTACATCAAGTGTGTATGCATTTGTATATATATATATATATATATATATATATATATATATATATATATATATATATATGTATGTATGTATGTATATACATATACGTGTATATGTATATACATACGTATATACATACACGTATATGTGTATGTATACGTATATACATACACGTATATGTGTATGTATATACGTATACATACACATATACGTATATGTATACGTATATACATACACATATATATGTATACGTATATATATATACATATATATTCGTATACACATATGTATATATACACATACAGTATATATGCATATATGTGTATATATACGTATATACGTATATATACACATACGTATATACACGTATATATACACACATATATATATATATATATATATATATATATATATATATATATATATATATATATATACACACACACATATATGTACGCAGAGGTGCCATGCCCTGGTCACCTGGTCAATCTACCAACTCATTCAAAGACACAGAGGAATATTTGTGCAGCTGCTGCCAATGATGATGAGTCTATTAACCTGAAGGCTTTTGGGTCACATGAGAACCTTTCCACTTGTACTATTTCATTTCCACCACATTCATGAATGAGCTCCAGGAATGACTCTATCAGACGGCCGAGATTTCTCTCAAGTGACTCCTCCATGTACTTTTTCTCCTGATGACAAATGGCCTTACCTCTCTTATAGAAGGGGGAACAGCGGTAATAGAAGAGGAAATGAGTAAATCTAATCATAGCAATGGTGATGATATACATTAAGAGGTGGTGACGCTTTATGGATGGATGCAAGGATGCTAATTGTTGAGCAAAGGAAGCAAGTGGTGAGGTGCTAAAGTGGAGACGGAATTAAACTTGAGAAGAAATGTGCTGTACTGTTGCACCAGTGTGCAGTGTGGCCCAACTGTGGTGTGTTTGTGGTGTTGTTCTGTGGCGCTGCAATGCTGTGTGGACTAAAAGTCATGTAATGAACGTGCTGAAACTATAGTGGACATGAAATGAGCCAGCCCTGAGTGACTCCCCTGAGACACTACAGATACGTTACATACCTCTGTGTGTGTGTGCGTGTGTGTTGGTGTGTGTGTATGCATGCTATTTTGCCTACCACTCAACACACATACTCCTCTCTTGAGATAATTCCTTATCGACTATCGTTAAATTATCATAACACTGTCTGATGAACATAACCTTCCATGGCTAATTTGAGTGACTCCTGGCCCTCTGTCTCTCTCATTTCCACTGAGGGACTTAACCATGTTAGTCCAGTCAGTCAATGAAGATGAACTGTTTTAGGTTTGATTTTCTTGTGTGCTCCGGGCTACGATGTTTCCAAACCTGAGGGCTGGGACCCCACATGGAGTCACAAGACAAATCTGAGGGGTTGTGAGATAATTGATAGAACAGAATGAGCAGAAAAATATTTCTTTTCTATAAATTATTCCTCCTGTGTTACCTTGAGTTTTTGAAATTTTTCTAGTATGCCCTCTTGGTAAAAATCAAAACTGACTTGTGCAGTCAAATTCAAGAATCATTCATATGGTCATATGCTTTTCTTTCACCATGCAGGCATGCGATAATTTTTTTTTCCTTTTTTGAGTAATTCATATACAGTACAAATGGGATTTCAAAGTGGTCAGATCTGTGATCAAAGGTTGACACTGTTTTTATTTTAAGGTGTCATAAGGCATGAAGGTAGACACTGCACCAGGCCACAGTGAATTAAAGTGGGGCACAATAAAAAATAATACGAATAACCACCAGTGAACTGTGCTTTTACAGTGAATCAGTCATTGACAAAATAACAAATTTAAAGGTCCCATATTGTACAAAGTCGGCTTTCCATGTCATTTGTCATAAAGCCGTTCTAACTGTTCCTTTAAATGAGCTGTCAGGAATGTCAGGTTGTGATGTCAGAACTATACAGTCACTGGTAGAAGTACAGCATGAAGAGAGAGACAGTGCAGACCAATCAGAGCAGGCTTGGATTTTTTGGGAGGGGGCTTAAAGAAACAAGTGTGTCAGACAGGGTTAATACAGGTTCATTCAGATATAGCGTGAGAAAAATGTGTGTTTTTTTTTTAAATTAAAGTACACAAATATGTTCAAGTAGAAACCAAAACACAAGCATGAACCCTAAAAATATGAGCAAAATACTGTGACGAGAACATAAAAGTATCTGGAACCCTGTCAGCAGATGCCGCTTTGTTTCATCGACTGCTCTTCACATCAGACTGTTTCCATTCTCAGCGGTGCTTTGAATGAGGACGAATGTGTTTCCTTAGCTTGGCTCAGCCGTAACAAATCTGAGATCGCTGATGGCCTCGAGGCACTTATGTCTGCACTTCCTCTCACGCATACTAAGAGAAGAATCTAAGTGGATACAACATTGTTTTCCGTGGCCCCCTCAGAACAGTGTTATGTGTTACTGTATAGTCTAATGTTGGGATAGAAAGCTACATGCTGGCATCTGCTGTTCAGTTTGGGCACACACAGTACAATTCACCCAAGAAAAGTCACTGACGCCTTTATCAATGCAGCCAATAAGACACCAGAACAGCAACGGTACATATAGTGTTTTAATAATTAATTGTTAATTGCATCATAAGAAATTGAGCATGATCTTTATGTATAAAAATGTTTAAAAAATGATCATCATGTTACATCATTGTGTTCATTTTTAGATCATTTCCATCTACAGTTGTTGAACACATCTGTGAAAACAGACAATGACGTAAAAATGCATCATGAATAACCCATGACATGTAGCGACTGTATATGCTGATGTCATAATAAACTCATTCAAGCTGCATTAGAAGGAAATAACGCTGAATCAGGCTATGACTGAAGAGATAGCCTTTTCTCTCGACCCTCTCTGTCCTTGGTCAAAAGCAAACTCTGGGCTCTAAACTAAATCTCTGTAACATTGGTTGATTTGCACTTGAGCTTTAAAGCAAGCGTTTGGTCAAGGTTGTGTAAACAGTTTTGAAAGGCACTGTTCATTTGGTGCCATGAGATCCCTCACCAGCATCTAACAGGCAAGATATAACAATAAAACCCTCTGATATCTGCAAATAACTACATAGATAGTGCATTCCTTCTTGGATACCAAGCTGCAACACTTACAATATCCCCATTTCCAGTTTACTGAGCTATATATTCAAGTTTTAAGCATTTTTTCTCTCTAAAGCTAAATTCTAAGCTTAACGTTCCCTTTACCATCAGCAGCTGAGCTGATTTTAAGGCAAACATTTGGATTACATTAGAAGAAGCCACTGGGTGCTGTTTGTAAAGTTATTCTCTATACATACTTAAATAACCTCGGACTCGTGTTGTGCCAAAGCTGGAGGCAGCGTAGTTCCACATGGACCCTGGAAATGGTACCTGAGCCAGATGACAAACACAGGAAGGACAATTAAGGTCAGAATTTTCAGTAGGAACAGTTCAAAGGTCAATGATTCAAGGTAACAAATATTGGGAAGGAGCCTGGATGCTGCCAGTGGATGGTGCTAGAGTACAGAGTATATTCCCATGTTATTTTCATTCATAATAGAAGCAGCAAATAGTTTCTTGACTGACTTACGTGAAGTACTCAGATTTTGGTGTTGCGTTTGTGTTAAACTCCGCCACTGGGACGCCCCTGGATGCAATCTGGGGGCCAAACATGGCTGCCGGGTAAACGATTGAAGATGTGCCCACCTGTAGGTTCACAGCAGGGAGCAATGACACCGGTGTCAGCATGAAATCTAATAACTATACAGCGTTGTATTCAATGTCCAGTCCTTGAGGGATTCTGAACAAATATTGTTTTATGTAATAATATTACACAAGAGGAGAAGATGACATTCATGCTTGTAAAAGTGAGGATGATTCACCACCAGACAGAGATCGCAAGTTTCCATCTGTTTTTCCACTTTGGTCAGGATATGAGAGTCCAGAGTTTCTCCAAAAAACACCACGTTGGGCCTCAGCAGGCCGTGGCAGTCACTTTCACCACACCTTGATACAGCAGAACCAAGCAGGTTATTAATTGTGTCATGCTGCATTTATCACAATTAATACAAAGGTGTCAATCCACACAGACCAGACATACAGTAGTTTCACTGGGTGTGTGGACAGAGGTGCAACATGCTTGATGGTTAAAACCATAAAAGATTTTTTTTGTCCTATCAATGAATGATGACATAGACAAAGGGGTCACTAGTACTCAGTTATTTGCAATCTGCAGCCACACCACTAGATGCCACCAAATCCCACACACTGTACATTCAGAGCATCACGTTCTTGTTCTTCTTGGTTCACTATTATAGCCTACATGTATGTTTCTTCTATCTGTGTGTATCTGAATTCAAAATCAACCCTTTAGCCATATTTAACAACACCTGCTTGTAGAGCTGCCACCTCTTCGTCCATGACATAACTACTTAGCCAGTCTGGTCTTAGTCAACTAAGAATTCTTTGGTCATTGTTTTTATCATGCTGAATAAAGAATCAACTAATTGATTGTAATTAAAACGTGGAAGCCCTGACTCCACTATCACAATGACAAATCCCCTGTTATCTTAATGCTTGATTTAAAAAACAAAAGGTACTGGAGGCCAGAGTTACAGAGAGAAAATTGCATTGGGCTGTTTGTCTATGTCATTTGATCTCACACTGATTTACCAGACAATGTAGTTGACCCAGTTTACTCTGAAAATCAATGCTCTCATGCTATATGTATTCATATTATCAATGCAATGGTGACACCATTAAATTCTAAAGATAAAAAATAAAAAGCAGCTTAGTAAAATGGTGAAGGGGTGGGACAGCAGCAGAAGCTCAGAGTGGAGCAGGTGGAGGTTGGAGATGGTGTTTCATTCAACTAACGCTCCAAGTCTCCAAGTACTCCAAGCACTCATCATTCACAGCCCTTAAGCTTTCTTATCCAAAGAACACAGTTATACCTCCAATCCTCCATTAACTTCCTAATTTCGTTGTTTGCACCATCATATAATGACAATAAAGGCTTTTGATTTTTTTTTTTGATAACTGAATACTTGCAACTATTCTTAATTCTTTTGCACACAATTCAGCAAATTCAAACTTTCTCCTTGCATTTGCACAATCCCTTTATTAAATGCACCTATTTAATAAAAGGAAATCTCCAGGCGTAGTATGCACTAGAAAAGCAGTAAAACAGGCTTAGTAAATGTGACGTCAGCGTTATTATTATGAAGTGACAGTAATCCCACCTTGGCAGTTTATCCACAGGAATCTGGGCATCAGCAACATCTGGGTCAGGTGAACTGTACATTAAGAACAAACAAAGAGGGTTAAATGACAGTTTAACCAACCTGCATGTTTATCAGTGTGTCTGTGTCCTCCAGAGATGCTGCCTTTTACCCTTTGTTCTTTAGGGCAGCACATATGGGGCTTCGCCTGTTCACAGTCACATGTCCGCAACTCATACAGCGGGTCTCCATTAGACTGCCTGCAGTCACACACAGAAAACACAGCTAGGTTTCATTTAGGCCAGGCGGAGTCACAGAAAATATCTTCCTCCTCGGGCTGGGTATCGTTCAAAACTTTTCGATACAATGCCAGTTTTGGCACCTTTGTTCGATACTAGGTGTGTGAAAATGACGATTTTAACTCAATAAGTTATTTTTGTCTAATCTGGGCCTTTAATCATGATCATCATCAATATTTATTATTATTTTTATCATTAGTAGTCATAGTATTTCATTGTTGTTGCTAATTTGATTTCAACTCGATACGTTATTTTTGTATAATTTGGGCTTTAATCATGGTCATCATCAATATGTATTTTATTATTATTACTATTATTATTGTTGTTGTTATTAATGTATGATTTCAACTCAATAGGTTATATTTGTGTAATTTGGGATTTATCATGGTAGACATACTAACTAACAATGGTCTGATAATGATCAGCAGGCACAGACTGCTACCAGTTCCTCTTTAGGACCCTGAGGAGTGAAAGTTTGCCTTATGATGTGTTCACTGGAAGTCGGAACTTGGAGCTCAGATCAATATAACCTCAAACTTTAGTGCTCCCAGCTATTCCAGCCTTAGAGACGTACAACAAAGCATGTAGCTACTGGTTACGTCAGTAGCAGATAGCATGAATTCTATGTCGGGTTGCTGAGATTAAGCCGACATTCTGAGTTGGAGATCCAACTTCACGGGTGGTTCTGAAGTAAATTCGAAGCATGGAAATTCTGACATTCGTTTGCAACTGGAATGCACCAGTCTAAACACAAACACCGGGCTCCCACTGCAATGACAGTGATGCTCTGTTTTACTAGCTATGTTTGTTGCCTTATGCTGGGAAAGTCTGGGATCAGTCACTATCAATCTGAAGGGGACATGTCCCCCTGTCCCTAGTGCCATCTGAGAACATGGTTCACAGACACTTAGGTGTCAGAATTTGGCACCAAAAGATGATTCATTTTTTGATACCCGACCACTTTTTGGTTGGTATCGAATTTCGGTACTCAGCCCTACTTCCTCCACGCCCAATCTGTTGACAACGATAGTTTTGTTTTTCTCACTCATTCACAGTTAATAAAAGCCAGATTTTTAAGCAAAGAAACCAAACACTTTAGGGGCATTTTTGCCATAATCCACCCTATAAATGAGTGAAAACAGAAAAAAAATGATGCTCGGCAAATGATGTCATCATAAGACACTTTTCAGAGTTGGTGTACTGGCATTAAATTAGTGACCAACTCTGTGAATCATAAAATGTTTCTATAACCCAGTAAAACCATGAGATACACAGTCATTGTTCACAGTAATCATCCACTGTGGAGCAGCTTTAGGATTTCAGTTATAATTCACTTAGTCAGATTCTATTAATCCCCATAGGGAAATGAATCCGCTGCATTTGCCCTCCCTAAGTATTTTTGTCTCTAGATGGCAACAATTTCAAAACATGGAAATAAAAATAGTTATAATTTAGGCTTGGGGAAACCTCAATCACATGATTCTAAATTTATTATGATCACATCTACTGTGTCAGAATAGCTCTGGCCAAAAACTCTGCCTCTCACCATGAACCTTGAGCACATGTTTGGACCCAGCCTGTCGGTGCAGGTCTTCTACACACTGAGTGATGACGACCACGGAGCGTCCCTGCTTCCTCAGCCTGGCCTCACACTCCGCTATCGCCAGATGGGCAGCATTGGGCTTCTTGTTCAAAACCATCTCCCTCCTGTAATGGTAGAACTCCCACACCCGAGACGGTGTGCGAGAGAAGGCCTCTGGGGTCGCCAGGTCCTGTGAACGCATCAACATGGACACGTTTTAAAGCACAACTCCAGCGCTGGGACGGATGATGTAAGGCAGCACAGATTACGTTTAAGCACCTCAGTTAGAAAGGGTGTTTTTTTTGTGGGACAGACTATTTTTGATTCTTTCCTGGAGGTAAATCTCACGGCAGCCCACGACGAGAATCCAGATTATGCAACAAAAAAAAACATTTCTCTCTTTACTGGCTGTTACCGCTGAGATAAAAACCACTGAGCTGAGAAGATGTATTATGTAAACATTAAATATACCTACTCCACAGCAACAATGCTGCACCGCAGCAGGAAATTAAGCTAAACACAACACTTTGACCTTAATAAAAAGACATAAAAACTAATTATACAGCCATGCACAAGTGCGTTTTAGGAAATTACCTGAGATTGCCACTTCCTCCACTTCTCATGTTCTCCCCTGAAGGTCGGCACGCCGCTCTCTGCACTCACACCGGCTCCTGTGATGATCGCTATGTTCTTGGCTTTGGAGAAGACCTTTCTGAATTCAGACATGTCTGTTGGAAAAACAACATCAGTGCTCTTCATTATACTTTATTTATTACACTTTTTATGCTCCCTTTAATTGTGTTTTAAATTAATTTACTTGTTTTATTTATTTATATTACTTGTTTGTTTTTAATTTGTTGTTTTATATTTGCCTCAGCCTTGTGCAGCACTTTGGTCAACTATGGTTGTTTTAAATGTGCTATATAAATAAACAAAGATTGAGATTTACATTGATCAAACTATGGAAGACAAGTCACAAGCAGATCTATGTTTGAGTAATAATATTATTCTTAAGCTGATCATCTCCAACAACTTGTCCCGGTATTCAGCAGCAATTGTCTTTCCGACAATATGTCCATTGTCTGGATCAGTATTACAGTTAGTTTTAATCTTTTAGTCAGTATCATTAGACACCGGATTATTATTTGTTTGATAGGAATGTAAAATCATCTGAATAGTTCTTAACTTAGTTATGTCCGTTTTTCATCATTTAGTTTTTCTGTTTTACTTTAGCTCAACTCATGAATGGGAATTTTTTCCCAGAATAATATGTTCAGATCTTTAAACAGTGACTTTCTTGTCCACAGCAGATGTGAATTTCTTATTTGTTCAAGCAAACTGCAAAAGCAAAGTATGTTCTGGCACTTGTGTGCAACAGTTCAAGTACAATAACCACTTGCTTTGACTTCTCAGTGACATTGTCGTCACATGCAAAATTATTTTTATTTTTTTTAAATCTGTCACACATACAGCACAGGTATACATTCTATAATAAAGTGTGGTGTGTTTAATGGATGTCATTTTGTGCCAGATATTGCACTCACTGTATATGACTTTATCCGACAGATCAATGGTGAATTTTATGTTTACAGTACATGGTAACACAAATCAATTTACTGTAGGCATACAAATGTGCATATCTTTTTAACTAAAATATAGTATAGTGTAGACCTTTCTCAGTAGGTTTTTCACTGTTGAAATTGAAAATCTAAAAAGCTCAATGTGATCCACAACAGCATCCAGCTACACAAAACTGACAATCTTGTAAAGTGTAATAAGCAGTCAGTGCCATGGTGTTAAAAACATCAAAACGTTTTGAGTCCCACACAATGACAAAAAAACAACTTTTCATTTTAGTTGCACTGGCCCATTTACAGACACAATAACTTTTGAAGCACAAATGAAATGTTTTGTTTGAGTTACTACCTTTACTTCATGCAATATGTAACAGAGTTGTTATGTCCTGTGAAACAGTTGTGACTATTGCACTTTACAGTCCAGATAATGTAAAAAAAAAAATAGTCAAAGCAGTAAAAGAAAAACTGTAATTTGCATTTACTTCAACATTTTGCATAACATACTATTACTATGCACAGTGCCTGTCAGAAAGGATGATCAATGTTTGATGAGGGACCAAAATTTACCTGACACACCAGCAAACAACATAATTTAGACCTACTAGCTTTGATTTCTACCTGAGCTTGGTCTCGCTGAATCCATCAAAGGACCTTTCATCACATGAGTGGAGCACATGCGAAGACCAAGTGCAAACACGGCTCGATTTTGGAGGAGCATCGTCTCTATTGTAACAGAAGACCACAGGAACTAGAGTACGACATGAAAGAGAACACAAAAATATGATACATTATTACATGGTTTTCACCAACCAGTTGCTTTCATTTAGAGCATGTGGTGCAGACGGGCAAAAGTGTACCGAACGCATGACAAACATCCTTTAACGTGAACATATGTTGTGCAGCCGGGCACTGTCAGGATTGTCAGGATTTTTACTTTAACCCTGTGGGGCCTATGATCACATCAGCGTGATCAGATTTTTTTTATTGCAAATATTTGTATATAGTATTACTTAATTTCAATTTTACAGTTACATATTCATATTAGCAACCTATATTTAGTTTTTCAAGTTCCAAAACAGTTGATTGAGCATGCTTGTGTTTTTTATTGTAATAAATACAATTTTTTTAATTCAATTTGAATTTGACTATTTTTTGGCCCAATATGTTAATGAAGTAGGTTATAGTGAAATAATAACTATCTCTTCATATAGATGAAGTTGTACTGGAAAAAAAAGATAGCAAGCATGGGCATGTTAAACATTTTTATGTGGTATATAGAGACAAAATCAAAAGTATTAAAAAAAAAAAGCCAAAATAGGCTCAGGACCCAAAAGGTTAAATCCTTACAGAGATCCCAAAATTTGGTGTGAAAAAAAAGAGAGAATATCTGCATTTGGTGGAATAAAGACAGACTCTTCTCACCACTTATTCAACCTGTTGCCCTCTGGCCACCACAAAAGGTCTCACAAAATCCAGACTGATACTACTACTACTAATAATAATAATCCATCCATCCATTTTCTACCGCTTATCCTTACATAGGGTCGTGGAGGTTTTAATAATAATGATGATAATAACAATAATAACTGTTATTATCATTGTAATAATGGACCCAGAGATAGCTTTTTCTCAATTAGCCATACATGCTCTGAACAAGGAATCACCAAAATATACAATAACTGAGAACTTACTGTAAAAAAAACCCTAAATATTATTTACTATATTTCTACTATACAGTGTATTTTATTTATATTTTAATAATTTTTGATATTGTTGTTAGCAGTGCTGATAAATTCGTTGTGTGCACTTCATTCAACATTGCCTCCCTACTTGAAAAATCAACAGAAGGATGTGATTGCAGGATGTGGCTCTGCTGAGCTAGCCTGACTATTGGCTCTGATAAGACGAGGAATGTGCACATTTCACAACAAATAGGTTTGATGGAGGAGGCAGGTTTAAACCGGCCTACATACAGTAGACTTAGAATAAATACATACTACTGGGAGCGTCCTAGTCTGAACATACTTGAAGCCAACTGAGTCCAAACAGGTTTTACAGGCTGCTCGGGCTAATGTCTCAAACTATAAAAGACTACAGCTGTGGTCGGTTTGCTCGTTGTCATAAATTGCAGCTGAGTTGCATTCGTTGTTTTGGCTTCAAACATACTTTTAACATGTTTCAAACACACACATTACTGCACTACTTGACAGTACATGTAGTACACTTTAGCTGTCCTGTTGCACAGCCCTTCACGGTGTCCCTAAACGTAGCGTACAACGTTAACATAACGTGAATTTAGCTAGCTGAAAGTTAGCTAAAGGTTAACGTCTTGTCGTGCTCTCGGTCACATAAACAGGAACTAACGTGCACCTCCACTCTCGTGCATTTACCCGTCATATCAGATTGAAAACACAACCGACACACGCCTATTGAAATGACCTTACGCTCGTTACTTAAGTGTACTCACCTCGGTCCGTGATATTCTGACTTTTCAGGGCACAAAACTCTGCTCGTCTCCCTTCTGAAATTATCAGAAGGGGCCGTAAACGCGCCGCACTGTCGTAAAATAAAAATGCAGCTAAACAATGAAGTTCAGAGGGAAAAAGTGTAGTTTAGGGGAGGGGAGCCACCTGGTGGAGGAGGGCTGTAAGTGTGATTCATTCACGATGATTCATTCATCTCCCAAATTAGACACGGAGCAGATAGATGATAATAAATTCATGCTGTATGACTAAATTAGTGAATGGGATTATATTTATGAATAATGGTGTTATCGCCTTTTCCACACGTATAAATTGTTATCTTTACATTTTTTTTCTCACACTGTACCCACCAACGTGTCTCTCTCTCTCTCTCTCTCTCTCTCTCTCCAGTCTCACCCTTCCTCTCTTTACCACTCACTCTCTCCCTCCTCCCCATCAATAGCTACCTCTCTCAGTGTGAGTGGTCCAGGTCCTGCGTCTGTCTGCCCCAGTCGGCCGGCACGGCAGTCGTCCCTGGACACTGGTTCAAATTGATGGCGACCACTCCAGACAGCAGCACAGACCGCAGACCGATAAGGAGACTCCGCTCCAAGAGCGACACCCCATATCTGGTTGAAGCCCGACTCTCCTTCAACTTGCGGACAGGTAGGCGCACATCCATCTGTCCATCCATCCACCCTGAAATGTTAGATCCAGATGTCTGTTTGTGTGGCGGATTATCACAAAATGAAACGATTCCAACACTATCCCTGCAGGCTGTTGTCACTGTGGACTGGTGTCAATAGTTCCCCGTGAGATGGATCTCCATAATTTATTAAAGGACAGCTCCACATATTCTGGCAAGGCGCGGGTGACTGAAATGTTATGCAACTTTGTAGCTGGTGGTTAATGACGTGTCAAATAATTAGAGAAATAAATAAAAATAAACATTAAGCAGGAGCAGTTTTCCAGCTTGAACGTTGTCATTGATTTTTTTTTTTCAAAGCAGTTATGTAATATGAAGAAGCTTCAACGTGACCTGTAGTAGCCAGAGATGTGACTGTGGGTGTGATTTCATGGGATATCCGGTATGTTCAGCGTTCATTTGTTGTCATTGGTTGTTGTTGTTGTTGTAGATTTTAATGACTGCATTTAAGCAGTTGAAATAGATCCCTCGATGGTGCTCGTGGTGAATAGTCTCCTCTCTCCATCACCCTTTAAAGCGTGTTGCATTCCTCTGTTACCATGGTGACTTGGCATTTTATGCTGACTGAGTCAACAGGATCTTTTTTGCACTACAGTGTTATTAAGAGACACGCTGCAGCCACACACGCTGTCTTTTAGGGATATGTGATGGTTGGTGGTTGGAGCCCTCACAATCAAAATGTGTTGGATGTAGTCTTTGTAATAATAATAATAATGATAATGATAATAATAATAGCTGATAATAATAATAAGCCTGAGCAAAGTGCCTTTTTTTTTTACAAGAAATAATACTAATACTCAACACAAGTGCTTATTAAGCCCAAAGTAAATACATTTATTTAGTAATTTTGAAGTGATGTCAGTTGCCAGGTTTGTTTGTATTTAAGTAGCTAGTCATCTTTGTCTTATCACTTTATTTTTGGTTATTTATGTGGTGATCTATACCTACTGTATGTCAAATTTGTGAACTACTTGGCTAAATTAACACATTTCTACCTTTTTATTCACCTGATGAGGCGAAGGTGAGAAAGCATTTAAAATATTGAATTGAACTATGAGTGCTGCTGCACAGCTTTATAAATCATGGCACATATATGCATGTCATTACTGTATTTCTGGACTGAGAAAATTAAAAAAAAGCTGTAACCTGCCCTCTCTTAGTAGGGTAGTGTAGAAACCTGCCTTGCACAGAGAGGGGGGAACAGGGATTAAAGGAGGTTGCTGCAGGGTCCCATAAGGTGATCCTGCCATGATGTTTAGAGAAAGTTTAACCAAATGAGTTCTGCAGAATCTGATGAAAATCTCTTATTAACAGTGTGTGTAATCGTTTGTCCTAGCTGCTGTATTAACAGCTCCCAGGTGTGCAGGAAAAGAGCCCTGGTGCTCAGCCCCCCAGCATGTTTATCCCAGATAAGCCTCTGTCGTTCTCGGCTGCTCGTGCCGGTGAGTGTTTGGCCCATGGAGACATGTTTTCAATGGCAGAACTGCTGTCGTTTGTCTCCTGTTTTATTTTATTTCCCTACTCTACACCTAGCTTGTACAAAGCATAAGGATGGCATGGGGGCGATTTGTAAAACAGCGCTGTTGACTCACTTCCACCTGAAGAAGTGGAGCAGGATTTAGCTTGCTTATTGCCAAGGAAACCAAAAGCCTTGTGATTGTGTGCCCAGGTGCTTAATAATGATAAATGACCAAGTCTGCCAAGGATACAAAACTAAGCAATTACCTCTCCGTGGTTCTGGACAAGGCAATGGTTTCTCTTTATGCTCTTTCAGGGTCATTAAAGCTAATGTTCTATTTATGACTGTATCTGTGTTTTTAATCTGCTTGTTCACAGCAAGTAGAAAATGCACTTTAGTACCTAACACAGTCACATTATAATCAAGACCGCAATGAGACTGAGTTTGTGTGTGATTTGGAGATGACTGTGAGTTTCACAGCTAACCCCACTCCTCTGTCTTTCCTCCGAGCTCAGTTGCATGACTCTGTGTGTCTGCTGTGGGGGTTTGGACTTGACTTTTTGCAGAAACACAGTGCTAGCATACAAATGACAGATGCAAATGGGCTTCTAATGGAATCAGTGAGCATGTATGACGTATTTCTGTATTGCGTTGGCCTGCTTAGCGTCTGCACTGATATAATTTACCCCACAGTTAAATGGCCCTGTGCACAGTCACAAAGACGTAACAACATAACAGCATCAGTTACTGTTCCGCTATCAACGATTGTGTCACCTGTCATAAAACAGTCAGCTGTGTAGGTGTAGACGGATGCTTGACCTACTTCGCAGGTTTGATTTCACTCGTTTCTCTCTGTTATGAAGCACACACACACACACACATTGTCATCTGGACTAACAGCTGAGAGCTTACAGTGTTTGTTGTGCTAAAATCATTATTGTTTACCTATTGATCTTGTCTATGGATTTCAACCCAAAGGCATAACTTGTGATGTAACTGTAACTTGTGTGTGTGTGTGTGTGTGTGTGTGTATGTTTGTTAGCGGCAAGCATGCATTCATATTGGCCCCTATTAGCGTGATGTGCTGACGCAGCATCCATCTCACTGGAAGAGGATGTCTGCTTGTTTTTATTTGCCCATCATTCAGCAGCTTAGCGACAGGCCCATCTGCTTCCTGTCTGCACACTTATGATACACACACAAGATACTCGAGCAATCACAGAAGCTCGCTCTTTTGAATTTCTTCTTCCATCTTCCCACAAAAGAGAGCAAGCTTCCTGGTGTTTTTCTAACACACACAGTCACACAGTCACCTTAACCTATTGACACTGTTTCATCCCTTCTGTCTCTGTATTTCACTCGTTTTGGTACGACTCTGCTCTTTTATGTCAGATACATTCAGTGTACATTGTAAGAATATAACAAACTGGCTGACTGTTTGATACATTCATGTTTTTATTATTTTGATTCAAGGCAAGACACTCTAGACAAAAAAAACATTTTTAACCGAGGGTTTGTTCATATCTAACTATAAAGTGAGGAATCTCTGTCTATCTGTCTTTTTGTACGTCCTTCATACATCTGGAGACATCTGGAGAGTGATCCAGTGAGTGATCCATGGGAAATTTGGTGCCACCTGTAGCAGCATCAACTGCACCAACTATAAATGAAGGAATCCATCTGTGTGTGTATGTACAGTTTGTATGTTAGCCTGCCCTCAAACAGAGACCAGAACTTATAGGACGCTTTGGATGAGCATGTGCTCCTAATTTGCACTGAACTAGTATCATTCAAAGCCTGATTTATATCAGGCTGTATTCCTTAAAACTTAATAAAATGTTTTCTTCTATGTGTTGACAGTGTTTATGGATTGATGAAAAGAGACTCTAATAATCAAGAAAATGAAACAAGTATCTGGCTTCATCCAACATTCAGATTTCTGTCCTGGAAAATTATGCAACTTAGTGCATGTTCATGTTGATAGTTGAAATAGCATCGCCCCTTCAACAGGAATAGTCACAGCATAACCTGACCTTTTTTATTTTCTGTGCTAAAAATTAGTGAATAAAGGTTTAGGTGAACTTTGTTTACTTATAATAAAATCAAAATGTTCTTTATTTATTTGTAGGACTTACTGCACCAGAATTTAGGCACAGCTCCTAAATACTTCTATACTATACTATGCTATGCTATACTATGCTATGCTATACCATGCTATGCTATGCTATGCTATACTTTACTATACTATACTATGCTATGCTATACTATACTATACTATACTATGCTATGCTATGCTATACTATGATATGCTATGCTATACTTTACTATACTATACTATGCTATGCTATACTTTACTATACTATACTATGCTATGCTATGCTATACCATGCTATGCTATGCTATACTTTACAATACTATACTATGCTATGCTATGCTATGCTATACTATGATATGCTATGCTATGCTATACTTTACTATACTATACTATGCTATGCTATGCTATGCTATACTATGATATGCTATGCTATGCTATACCATGCTATGCTATGCTATACTTTACTATACTATACTATGCTATGCTATACTATACTATGCTATGCTATTCTATGATATGCTATGCTATACCATGCTATGCTATGCTATACTTTACTTTACTATACTATACTATGCTATGCCATACTATACTATGCTATGCTATACCATGCTATGCTATGCTATACTTTACTATACTATGCTATACTTTACTATACTGTGCTATGCTATGCTTTACAAACCACACTATGCTATGCTATACCTTACTATATTATGCTATGTTATGCTTTACTATGCTATGCTATACTTTACTATACTATGCTATGCTATGCTATGCCATGCTTTACAAACCACACTATGCTATGCTATGCTTTACAAACCGCACTATGCTATGCTATACTTTACTATATTATGCTGTGCTATGCTTTACTATGCTATGCTATAGTATACTATGCTATGCTATACTTTACTATACTATGCTATGCTATGCTATAGTATACTATGCTATACTATACCATACTATACAGTACTATGGTATAGTATAGCATAGTATACTGTATACTGTATACTATGCTATAGTATGCTATACTATACCATACTATACTGTACTATACTATACTATGCTATGCTATGCTATGCTTTACAAACCACACTATGCTATGCTATACTTTACTTTACTATACTATGCTATGCTATGCTATGCTAAACTATACTATACTATGCTATGCTATGCTATACTATACTAGCATGTAAATTGTATTGTGGGCACTGATACAGTTTGATTTCGTTTTGTTGTTTTTTTCTATGCACCTCACAGCCTTGACACACAGGTCGTCTTGTCCTCACAGGCTCAGGGTCTTCTCAGGTCTGGTCTGGCATATGGACCATTAATCACAGCAGACCTACTGTACAGATGTTGATTGTGCTGAACAGCTGGACTCTGTGTTAAGTGTAGAGGTGTGGGGACGCTGGTGGCTGTCTTGAATGCAAATAGCTAAAGCCGAAGCCTGGCTGCATTGCAGTTGCTGGAGAAATGAACACAGTATCCTTATTCTTTACCCATGGACAACATGCATGCTCTGTGTTAAAATTCAAACATGGTTACACATTTAGATGCAAGTATGTAAACATACACAAAGAACAGGCAGTATGTGGATATGTGCTCTGCCAATGTTAAAACCTGGCTCTATGTTGCAGTGGAATTAAGCTAAAAAAACTCATTCACCACCCACCACTCCCTGCCTTTCTCTCTTTCTGCTGCTCTGCGTTGCAATCCCTATGTACAGTAAGCACCGCTGTCCAAAAGAGTACAATCAATACACACCAGATGCATGGTGGGATGGAGCAAAGTTCTGCTGCAGAGCTCTGTGAGCCTGCAGAGGATTTACACCATGTCAGAGATACACTTCATACAGGAACCCAGATTTAACTACAGCCTTTCTAAAAGGAAACATGTGCAGATATTTTATGTTTCTCTACTCTGTTAATCGTTTTTGAAATGATTTGCATATATACACGCTCACAGAAAAAGGTCTAGTCAGATGATCCGCTCCTTGTTAGAATTCAAAAGGCAGCTAAAGGTGATGGCAAGGTCAAGAACAAGCAGAAATTGCTATCAACATTTTTAAGCTCTCAGTATTTCTTTCTTTGTTTTCAAAGGAAAAATTAATTTCAGATGAGCTAGCTGGGCTGGAGCCAGTGCAGAGGCTGATGAATTTGTAATGTTTTCAGCTGTTTGGCGCAACACTCGGGGCTATTAGCAAAAGTGTTTAACAAAGTGGTGATAATTAGTGGCAAGAGATTATATCAGTTCTCTATTTCTGTCGCTTCCAATCTATCTCTCTCATAGCACCCTCATCTCACAAATGTGTGCGCGCACGCACACACACACACACACACGGCACATTGCTGACATTTCATTACCATCATATGTCAGAATAAAAAAACAAAAAAAGCGTCCAGTATCCATCTTCCCTACTCGGTTGCACATAGGCCTTCTTGTGAAGCATCTCGGGTCTGAATAAAACATGAGTAGGAAAATCAGAGCAAAAAATAGCAACACTATATCCAGGACATTTACTGGATGCTCCTGCTGCATAAAAAAAAAAGTTCAATGAACCATCAGTGCCACCTGGTCAGAAAGCCTGTGCACTTCCATAGCAAGATGGTTCAAAGAAAATGACATGCAGGTGTCTTTTATGAGAGCCTGCAGGAAGCTTCATCTTTGCTCCTGGCTGTGATGTGCTTTCTACATGCCAGCTGAGAAATAACACTTTTTCAAAAGCCTCCCAAGCTGAAGAAAGTGGCTTGACGACGTGCTTATGGGTCATATTTATAGTAAGTGTGGCAGCACATTGAGCAGAGTGGGGTAAAGCTGCTGCTGCAATCTGAAAGGCAGCATTGCCAAGGACTAATTACGCTAGGAAAGTGAGTGCCACCCGAATCACTGTTCCTCTCTTTTACTGATTTTAAGCAGCATGCAGTGAATTACAGCTCGCTGGATCCATTCTGGGTGGGTCAGATGTCTGATATCTGCAGCGACAACATAACGTATATTCTCAGCAAGATAATGTCAGACAGGTGGGGGACAAATGATGGACGTCCATTATGTGGAATATGATGAATGTCCACTGAGTGCCATTTGTTGCTGGCGCTGCCAATGCAGCTCCCATAGTGCACCAGCTCTTAAGAATGTTTCTGCTGAGTAAGAGACTTTGCAGAATCAGAATCTCTTCACCGCTGCTGCAAAACCCAAGACTTAATTCAATTAAAGCTGCACTGCACCACGCAGCAGTCTTTCAACATTGTATCCTATTTCTAATAAGGCAGGGTACGTTTTGACTCTTAATTTCAAAACCTGTTTGATATTTTTTTATCATATTTATTGTATTCTCTCAATATAACCACACATTTATAATATTCTAAATGCTACTGTGATTTGAAAAAGCTGTGCCATTTGGTATTTTTTTTAGATTTTATGCCCCCATTCACTATGGTGGTAAATAGTTTGTTCATTTGTAATAAATTAAATTATAAGCCTTATTTTATTTTGGAGGAGGCTCTTCAAATGAAACAGAGATGCACTGCACTCGCTCTCATCTGCACAGAACATTATGTTAAATTATGCCTGTAATTTTCAGACAGTTATGTAAATCTGTATAAAAACAGATGAATAGTATGCAGGGAAAATGATTGGGACCTGCGGAGGCTGAATAATTAGCCTATGTGGAATTGAACCACTAAGGGGACATTTTGCTCCAGCAAATCCTACAGATCTAATGTACAGCAGAATATTGTAGTTATCACATAAAGCTGCAGACATTCAATGTTTTTTAAATAATTAATACTACTTAAAGACATGATGTGAAGCTTTTGAAAATAAAAACACACACTGACATACTTTCAATGTTTTCTTTAAGTGTGCTAATAAATACTAATACTTATCCTATGCATATGCACTTTAAAACGAATGAAACAGAAAGTTAAAAAGGACAAAACTTCAGATGTTCACATTTGCAGTGGAGAGAGGAAATGAGTGGAGAGGGATATTAGGGATGAGTGAGCAGAAGACATTGTGATCGATGGGGCCCCTAGAGGCCACCAGGGTGCCCCAAAACCAGAGGGTTCCACTACCCTCAGACTGATAGTTTTACATAAACATAAGGATCTAAAAATAACTTTATCATGTCTTTATACTCTGAAGAGCGCATCTGGTTTTTAGTCTGGTGGTTGGGGTCAAGAAGTGAATGGGGTCACATCAAGAGCCATCGCTGAGTCAGTACCAGAAGATTTTAACATACTTTGTTTTAAAAGTGGTACAGAAGGGAATCAGACTTACACTTCTGAAAGCAGTCATGACTCATTAGTAATAGGACGACTCTTTGATCTGATGTGATGTCGAGCTGCCTGTGCCTGCGACCAGGAGATATAGTCTCAACTGGGCCAGATGGGTCCTTAGCTTGCTGATAGTCCTATTTATACTGAGGTGTTCATCAAGAGTGAGCGGGACAGATGGAGGTTTCAGTCAGAGGAATCTCAGATTGTCTCTGCAGATGGAGACAGACAAAATGTCCCAGGGGACAGTCACTGTCTACTTCCCAGCAAGCGCTGCAGAGCCGACTACTGAGGACTGTCTTCATTTGGGGGAATTTTCTCCTGTTTTGATTTTCACTCACTTTTTGTCAAGTAGTATTTTTTTATAACCAATTCTTATAACTTGGGATTAGGTTAATTGGCTAATTTAAATTGACCGTAGGTGTGAATGTGAGTCTGACCTTGTCTGTCTCTATGTGCCCTGCGATGAGGTGGCGACTTGTCCAGGGTGTACCCTGCCTTCCGCTCTAAGACAGCTGGGATAGGCTCCAGCCCCCCCATGACCCTATTAGGATAAGCGGTAGATAATGGATGGATGGATGGATTCTTAGAACTTCTATATAGCACATCCTGCCCACAGCCCTGACTAGAAATACCCAAATATACGGCACTCCCTTTTCCCTTATTGCATTTTATTTCATTAAATAAGACTAACACCAAAGCTGCCGTCACCTCGTCTGCAACACTGTTTTTTAATTAGCAAAGTGGAAAACAGATAAAGTGTTAAACCCTGAACGGAAAGTTCCTGTGTGCTCTGCAGAGACGAGGCTCAGCACAGAATAAATGACAAGGACACAAAAAGGTCAGCGGTTCTAATGAAAGGTTTGGCATTCGTTGCATCTTTATCCTCTCAAAGTGAAGGAAGATTACATTCGTGCATGATGACTTTTGAAATCAAAATGTTCTGTTCTGTAGTCCAAAAGTCATTTTTATTTTTGACCGCTGGATGAGCTTTATATAGAAAATGTGTGGCAAGTCATGGCCTGTGAGAGAGCTGTTAAGGAGAATTAATCACTTGACACATAGTGCACTTAAACAACACAGTGAGAGTCTCTGGAGCACCACTGCTCTCTGCTGGAGCGATGCCTTTCCTGCAACAGTAGATGACTGCACAAGGTTAAATACTGCATGTAAACACCCCATAAACCATTTATAGGATAATCGATTAGTTGATCAAACCACCCAAACAAAAAATTACATATACAAACATAAATTAACAAACTTACAATGTCATAGCATAGTCCAGCTGTTATTTTTTTCATAGATGATTTGATGTAACATGTTTTATATGAGTCTCTCAGTAATGCTATGCAATAAAATTTATGAATGAATGAAAATAAAATGTAATAATATGACTGTTAATGGGGCCATTTTGCACATGGAGGGCACAGCAAAAGCAAAGTGCAGTTTTCTGACACTTTTACGCCGATAAAAGTCTCAAAACAGAAATTTTGCTTGCATTGGAGTATATTTTTCTGAGTTTATGTTCAGCAGCTGCAGCTTTGACTATCTGTAAGTTAAAGTTCAGCAGTTGGGAATTTTATTGGAAAAACATTTTCCTTTTGTTGTGCATATTTTTGAAGTTGAAACAGTTTATAGTTCTTTTTCTGGCTGTCTGTTACTTGCATGCAAGGCTGATAATAATGATGATGATTTCCTTTATCAAATAATCTGACCATTATTTTAACAATTGATTCATAATGACACATCGTCACATTGAAGAAGCTGGTTCCACACAAAGTATGACATTTATGCTTTGAAAATTTACTCCCCCTTTCAGCTCCACTCCCATCTTGCATACATCAGCACATTTCACAAAAGACCTTGATTTACACTCTCCGCAGACAGACAAAACATTTGTGTTTATTCAGAAATCAGCAGCTTGATGAAAGAGGTACTGAAGCAGCGGACGAGTTAGGATTAATTCTTTGTTTACGGTGCTATGAAATATCTGTTACCAAATTGTCCCACCAGATGGCGACATTGTAACGTGGGACAAGTTTGAGGCGACCTCCTTCAGCTGGCAATGTGATAACAATTTTTATTTGTAAACATGAATACCCTGCAAAAATAAAAACAACGACACAAAAATAATACTAATACTAGTAATTTCCTTCCTGTGTACTGGTATGCAGAAGTGGAAATAAAGAACTTGACTATGTTATACTCACTCAGATTAAAAAAAAAAAAATAATAGGATTGTGTTTACACAGTTTCACCAAATCAAGATTTTTAGGGAAAAAAATAAGACAGACAAAAAAGTTAACAGCTTCTTAACTTCCATTGTGACATTTTTTTTCAGTCACACTGATAGTTCCTCATAATTCACAGAAAATATCACAACCACTTAATATGTTCCATATGTGTTTGTTGTTTTATGACCTTGGCATTCACTTTATCCAGCAGTAGAGAAACATACAGAGACAAAGCAGGGCAACTATGAGAAAGGGGAAGGCAGGAGACAGCCAGGAGTGAATTATAACAGAGATGAAAAGCGAGCAGTCGTCTGTTTACAGTTTCCTGGAACTGTAGTCACAAGCATCTCAGCAGAATCTCTGACAGCCTGTGACAGTTGGCCTCAGCGGCTGAGCAGAATTATATTCACAGTGACTATTAATGTCAACAAACACTGTCTCTAAAGCTTGACATTTGTCCGTCTCTTGCTCTGTATTCCTATTTGATTTGTCTTTCACTCCTGAAGTGATGATGACGTTTACATAATCATGTCATATCCTTACTCTGCTGCCTGTCAGCAGGAAGACTGAGCTTTAATGCTGGAGGTGGAGCCAAGAAGTGCTTAAAAATGAGTGAGGAGTCATTCTCCTTAAAAGTGGAAAAGGCAAGGCACCACACTTACCATTTTATTTATTCTCTTTCAGATTGTGTGAAAAAATGTGAAAATGTGCGTGTGCAACTATGAACGAGTACGACAGATGATAATGCAGAGAGAGAATGACAGATGGGAAGCGGCAGAGAGATGCCGGCTGAGCAGGAACAGCAGATTTGTAGTGACAGGCTGCTCGGTCGGAAGTTGTACAATTGTTTTGCCTAGAATCCATGGAAACCAGTTTGAACCAGGATACAAAATACAAAACAATTGGCAATTTTAACTCTCTTTCAAATAACCCATTTAATTCTAACAAGTGTTTTCGTTACCAAAACTAAACTAAACTAAAATTCACTGAGGCTTCATGGCAACAACACAGTGTGCCAGTGTGAATGAGTCAGAGAGGATTGGCAAACACTTCTTAGCAGCTTTGGATGAGCTTACTGTGTCAGTTTAAGTTTATCGTGACACATGCATGTCAGGTACGTATACTTGGTTTCTGAGGACCAGCAGTTTTATGCTGAATTAGACAAAGTTATGATGGAGGCGAGCCAAAATAGAAAACTAAAACCAACACACAACTCATAACACCAGAATGAATCTAATAAAGAGACAGGTAATGATTTCTGCAGCCACTACAGGGTTGGAAGATATTTGCAAATTGTACCTCACTGGTTCTGACCTTAAGAAAATTGATTCTAGCACTTAAAAATAATGAAATAGTACGTGCAAGTTAATCAGTGTAAATCTAAATAGGCTGATGGCACCAATTTCAGGTCAGAATTTCTGAAAGTAGTTCAAAGAAAGGATCCCATTTATACAACTGAAATACTGACATTCCCCTCTTTGAACAGCAGGGGACACAACAATCCATGATGTACAAGCTAAATAAAACATTAAAATGACACAAAAACAACAAACCAACAGACAAACTTGATGCAACTTAGTAGACGTACACAGTTTTACTTTATTAGACCACCTAACCTATTTGTCCCAAAGACCATCCAGCGTCATGAAGTGCTTTGAGTTCCCTACGCTTCTCCATTTTGAAAAGGAATTTCAAACTGAATTCATCATTTTAGACCCAAATTTGAGCCATAACACTGGAATTCTCTGAGAAGAAATGAATCAAGACAAAAATACAACCACTAAAACACAGTTTTCTGTTCAGGAATGATAGTAAATAACTATAATTTGACATCACAATCAAAAAATATAATTTTAAATATTAAATATTTTATGCTTTCTTGTAAAACAGTATATTTGAAAAATTATGGATAGAAATAATTATATTAGCAGTAAAGATATTTTTTAATAAAAGTGCTGGTGGATTAACCAATACAGAAACATTAAAAAAATATTTTGGTAATCAGCAATACTGTTAATTTAGGGCAGTGGTGGATTAATAAATTTATTTAGCACTGTATGTAAGTAGAATGATGTTGTACACCACACAATTCTGACACAGTAACAGTCTGTATAGTGAGACAGATACTGACAGTGGATTCAGGGAATGAATACACGTCAAAGTAAAAGAAAAACAAAACTATTTTCAGTTATAGCTAGTTACCTAAGGTCATGCATGTCTACCCCTTCTTCTTGTGTGAATTAACCCAAGTGATGAGCTCGAGCACTGATCAGCCTGACACTGTTATGTAACCAAACAGCCACATGTGACCGTTCTTCCTGGCAGTCAACAGATGACCTGTCCTGTGGCTTTAATTATCTGATTCTGGTAAATTGAGGCCGAAGTAGCCCCGAGCTTAACGAGATGTAGGTCTGCATAAGCCAGCGTGCTTTTGAGGTCAGTGCAAAGCCTTAAGTCCATTTAAAGATACTTCAAGGTATGTAGAATAATATGCACTGATAACAGATAAAGGTTATCACAGTTCACGAGCAGTGAGACACCAACATGTGTTTCTTCTTTCTATTTCACTCACACACTGAAAGTTGCACTGCAGTATTATCTACTCCATGCATGGCAAGACTTTTACTCCTTTATCGGTTTAACCTCTGACTCTTTGCAGCAAAAACGGTTTTCAAACAGAGAAATCACTCTTTTTTACTGTAGTTTCCTAAATGTTAACACACAGCTGCTGCATTGCACTGCAGTGGGGAGTAAATCAAGAGTCCCTGTCCCTCATTTTAGAAAGAGGTTTAATGTCACTGGAATAAGCTGCAGCTCACTGAAGGAGCATCAAAGATACCTCAACCCAACCCCAGCCCACAACCATTCAAATGTGACTGGAAATGACATGACGTTGGTTATTTTTTTCCATGACAAACGCCTCATTAACTGGCCATTAATGTTATCAATTACCAACAAATGATGCTCAGTAACTTCAGGGATCAACCCAGTTTCTGTTTGTGATGCAAAGAAGGAATATTTAATGCTTTGCTGTTACTTCAGGCAGAGGCTCTTTCGTTTGAAGTATTGAGCTTTCTGATCACTGATTATGGTCCCTGGCTGTGTTTTCTTTCCTTTGATTTAATTCTCTGAGCTCTTGTCTGTTATTATACCCAAATTAGATAGGAGCCTAGATGTTGTCATGCTTTTACTCCTGTTGTTCATTGCACTAACAAAACTAGTTAAATCAGTGCTGCATCTGTGAGAGGAGCGAATTATTGTGGGGGACATATTGTCTTTATTTGTTAGGCTATGAATTTATTTAAGTGTTGTGTTGATTGATGGATGTATGTGCTGCTGAAAGTGTTTCAAACACTCGTATTAAAGTAAATAACGTGATTTCATTTGAATGAAAAAACTTAACAGCAGATGCAAGATGAAACTGTTGAAATCTAACAACGGTAGATTTATTTAAATCATGGACATCTCCATAGACATATGTAACTGTAAGATGATTATTGTCAAATTAACAGTAACAGCAACAAATATCAACAAGTTACATTATTTCACACCACAGTGAAATAATTGTAAAACGAGCTAGTTTGAAGAGTACTGTAAACTGTAACTTTAACTGTGCTGAAGCTCACTGTTTAGTAAAATGCTACTGTAATCTCTAATAATATCACAGTGCTACTGTCTAAGTATATACAGTAGTTCTATATTTACTGGAATAAAATGCCTTTATTTAGCTGATGATTTAAAATGAAGGAGGATGGTTGTTTTGCTTGTTCTGTTAATGTTACTGTATTATCTGGATTGAAACTATGCAGTAGCATACTGCACATCACAGCTTTCATTGTATAAAAAAAAGATCCAATACAATAAGGCAATATTTCACAAAAAGAAGTTATTGCTATTGCTTGCAACTTAAAACTGGTTCACAGTTAGTAGGCTTGCTATGGTCACAAAATACTGAAAATATGATATATGTTATATATTACAGTAGGCTATATTTCATAAAACATACTCTACCTATACTCCGGCATATGTATATTCTATCATATGCACATTCTTGTTACATGTATTATACTGTATATAATTTATTTTTACTGCATTTGCAATCTGCAATCTGTGTTTCTTTACCTTGTGACGTTTAATGACAATTAAGTTGAATTTAAACTAAAATCATGCAAATACATGAATCAGTCCAAAAGCGCCCCCCAGCTGTTTGTAATCAGTGGTGATCATTTATTATTTTAATATTACTTAGTTGTTCTGCTCACCATCAGTTATGTGGATCATATGATCATCAGACTGGATGTGTCCTCTGGCCTATTAGAGGAGCGCACCGTGCAGCCAATCAGAGGCCAGCACTGCTCAGCTCCACTGATCGTGGATTAGCTCGGAGCTTCTGCAGTCTGCAGCTGAGGGAGGAGAGCTGCCCGCTGCTCTCCACCGCTCATCCTCTATTTTAGTATTAGCTCACTTGGATCTGAGGGCAGGGTTTCTTTTTTTTTTCTCCGCCATAGCTGCACATTGTTGTGGTCTCAGGTAAAGGTGTGTAGGGGATACAGCAGAGAGCTGCTGTAGGTCAGGTAGGACTCAATCGATGGCCCTTTAATCATTTGAATCCACGCCGTCGTTAAGACACGCAGCGCGCTGCTGCTCCGTTTTTGTTTTTTTTTTTTATTGCGTCCCCGCGATGTTCAAGACGGCCAATTACCCATCGGTGGACCCCGCGCCCAGCATCATGCACGGCACCTGGTTTACCACGGGGTGCCGAGAAACGACCGTGGCCGTGGAGAAACCTAAGAAAAAGGCGTTCAGCCTGGTCAAAATAATGTCTCTGGGCAACAAGAAAGGGCACGGCCAGCATCCGCACCACAACAACAACATGCCCTTTACCATTCACTGTCACATCGGCAAGGAGATCAAGCACATTTGCAGCAATTGCAGTCGTGGGAACGACACGCAGGACGGTGAGTACGAGCGTGGTTTCGCCCCCTCCTTACGGATACTACCATCCAGGATGTAGCCTGGTCCCTCTCATGATCTGGCCTCATATGAGCTTTTCAGTCAGTCAGTGCGCTTTGCGTCTCCTTGGTGTGATCATGGTCTGTAGCTCAAACTGTATCTAGGTCAGTTTAACACAAAGCCACTGTGATCCACTGCCGTGGGAGCTGCCTCTGACTGGAGCAGAACTTCTCCCAGGGGTTGGGCTCAGACTTAGTGTTGGTTTGCATCCCAAACATATTCAGGAATTGGTCTCATTGTGTAGGAAGCTCCAGTGTTGTCTGTTGAGGCTCTGCAGGATGTTTCTGTTCACAGTTCTGTGTCATTACATCATCACTCAGCCATCTTGGTATGCAAACAAGTGTTTTTGTTTAATTAAAGAGCAACCACAGCAGCGTGTTGTTACAGTAGTGATGGATGTAGATGCACCATGTTGTCAGGAAAAAATAATCACCTTCCTTTAAAATAATACTCAACATGTTTTAATTACCCCACGGTGAGAATTTTCTCCTTTTTCTCTTGTTACTTTGCAGATTGAGCTTTTCTCTCCTGCCAGGATTTTGTGTTTGTGAGCAATAGTGTGATTAATTACATCAGTACTGTACACAGTGTTGGTTCTGTTGGGAAATAGATCAGTAAAATAAAGAAACACGGCAGTGAAAATATGGATGGTTCATAATCACAAAATTCACCACAAATACAGAATAAAACTTGTTTTGTGTGTGTGTGCTGTTGGATGTTGCTCGGCTGTGATTTGCTTCTTCGTCTTCCTGTCTTTATCAAGCTTCTGAGCCTCGAATGAAGTCATTTGAATCTCTACTGGATTCAATTAGTATTGACTGGAGAGCTATTTATGGGCTGGTGTGGTGGCAGCTTTGCTCAGATGGTTGGCTCCGAGGCAGTGGAGCCTTTCGATTGAACGCCGTTCATGGGACTAATTTCTGTTGCATTGCTGTCACATTATTTATCCTGCTGTCCTGTCTCCCTGGGGAGGAAACTGACCTCGGTAAAGTGATACATCCGTGTTGGCAAACATCATTAACGTGATGTGAGCGTAGCCCGTTCTCCACCAGCACGTCATTGGGTTATGATCTGACGCAACGCGGTGACACTGACAACTCCAGACCCAGTCATGAAAACCTGGCCTCTTGTTTTTTCTCTTACAGTCATCCAGTTGTTGGATTACTCACCTGAAGCAAAGTTATTGTTTTTCTATAGTTAATACTGACTGAAGGCAGACAGTGAATTATATTCAGATATCTGACACATTTGTGTGATTCTGTGAGTACTGATATAATTTAGGTGAGAATATTTAGTGGATTCTGATGGTTGCATTCAGCTGTTGGCTTACTGTCAGGGCATGTTGCTCCTTTTGTCCTGTTTTTTAAAAGATTCCTTAAATATCTGTGTTTAATTAGCTTTGTAGTAAAGAGACAGAAGACAGCTCCATATTATTTATGGTTTGTTTGCTGCTAGCATTGTTCCATTTTCAGCTCTCTTTACAATCTGGTGAGTCAGAGATTTACCTCATTATGACCATAACCTCTGCAGCTGATACCTTTTAGATTGTATTTTCTCAGCATATGCTTTATGTTTTATAAGCCGTAAGAGTTGTTTGTAGCATCCTCTAAACAAAACATGTCTTCATTTAATAGTCTGTGTTAGAAAAAAACGCTTAACATTCCCTGCTTTTGATATCCAATGACGGGATGTAAAAGTCTTAACAGGCTGTGCCTTTTGAATATTTGATGAGGAGGAGAAAGATTTCCCCTTAATGAGGTGCTTATCAGTCTGTTGGTGTGTTTTGGCCGCTCAGTGAAATGCAGCCTCAAACTGTTTAGACCCGGAGCGTACATCTGATATGCGGGTTTGTTTATCTTCTTGTAACCTCATCATCCAGTTACGAGGGAATTCAGTGTCTGCTGCGTTCACTGCTAGCTCTCCTGTATGGTTACCAGAATATCACCTCCTCTGCATCCTCACCTTTCCCTTTTTTTTCTGTTATTCCCTTACAGCTGAGGAAGTAGAGAGGCTGGCCGCCATGCGTTCCGAGTCCTTGGTCTCTGGCTCCCACACTCCACCCATCCATCGTCGGAGCAAGTTTGCCACTCTGGGACGCCTCCTCAAGCCGTGGAAGTGGAGGAAGAAGAAGAGTGAGAAGTTCAAGCAGACTTCTGCTGGTACATGCCTTTTTTCTTAATTTCTACAGTATTGTAGCAATTAAAGGGGACATATTACTCACTTTTCAGTGCTTGTGCACTAGGACTTTGACTTTTGGCCATAAAATCATATTTGAAGTTCATTTGTTTAGTAATATTAACATTTGAATATTTATTAATAATATTTTGACCATCAAATGCCTTCATATATATATGTTAATTGGCTTCATATCTTCGCAAACAAACCGTGTCAGCAAATCTGTCGCTCTGTTTTGACGGACCTACACGAGGCCTCGTGAAGGAGATAGCACGGAGTCCTTTCTAGTCTAGTTCTAGTCTATTCTGCCTTACCCCCGATCCCTCCCCCTCTCTCTCTTCCAGCTTACCTGGATGTAGTGTTGACAGGTGGGCTCTCAAGTTGCTGGTTGTCACGTGGTATGTGAGTTTGGGCCTGCGTAATTTACATATTGCTTTGTCCTTAGTTGTGATTTTTCCCTGTTCCTTTGGGAACCCAAAGTAGCGCCACACGTTGCTTTTCAGATGGTGTGGAGTGTAGACTTCAAGCTCCTCGGGCGTAGTTGTTGTAGGCATTGTCGCGGCCATTGTTCTGATATGCAAAATAGGCGCTAACCCAGATGCTAATGTCACCTACCGGAACCCAGATGACCAATAATAGCCTTGCTAATGAGCTTGTGATTCACAACTTCACCAGGCATGAAAAAGCCTCGGAATCTATATTGAGAACAACGTTTAACAAGCAAACACATTTACAAAAAATAATGCCCATATCAGGTTTGAATATTAAGGACTGCCTAATATTCGTTCGAATACCATTATTTTTGTAAATATTCAGATTATATTTGAATAACGAAGTTCGGAGTCAAAGCCCTGTTGTGCACATACATTTGGGAGCGACTATGAGTCCACAAATTGTGAAATAAGACAACTCAGTCCGGTTTTATGGGCTGTCCAGATCAGAAATGTGCCATTCATACTTGATTTCCCTTCCTATGTTAGAATGGGCTTTCTCAGGATGGGATCTTAAAGAGGCAAGCACTGAAACAGACTGTTTCAGGGTGAATACAGTTATATTCAGAGAGACAATATGAGAAAAAAATATGTTTTAGAACATGTAAACACGTTCTAGTAAAAGTGTGAACAGGTCCTCTTTAACATAAGCACAAAAACCATGTTATTCCATGGTTGTTGTAGGAAGAAATTCAGTGTATGTATGTATCCTTTGGCAAAAAGCATTAAGTTTCAGTCTCCTAGGTTATTGGAAATGCAGCAAATTGATTCAGCAAAAGTGCAGTGATGGGAGTTTGGTGTTTTTAGGTCTCTTCAGAGCTCCTTTTGATCTGGCAGGCCAGTGTTGTCAGGGGCGAGTGAAGGACATGCTCTCTTCAGATGTGTCTGTATTTATTTTCCTCGGCTGCCACGTCCTGAATTCTACCGTCAGCGAGGCGGACAGGAGGAGATGCTTTGTCATGCTGCATCTTGTGGGTTGGAAGCAGAATTCTCGCTTGTGTTAAAGATGAGCAATTGCACCGAGGCCTGAATGTGCTCTGAACGGGACAGCATGTTCTGACTGCAGTAATATTATTAAATCAGATCAGTCTCACCAGCACAAAACATTTGGTTGACACTACCTTTCATCTAGGATTTGACTGTTACTGGTCCCACTGTGCTGTTTGGCTGTAGTTTGGGTTTCACTATATATATGTGTGTGTGTGTGTGTTTATTGTATCTTAATAGAGAGTGTGCACTTGAAACAATCATGTTTTCTGTTCATTGGTGCAATCATGTATGCTCTATGATAACAGCATCTCCTCTGTCGTGGTGAAGGACAACAATGAAGAGCAGAGCAACAAAAGGGCTTTTTTTTCTCTCTCACAATGGTGTTAATGCACAGTGGAGCTGAGTGGGAAAAAAAAAAGCTTTTGTTATCTACTTTGTTTTGTATGCATAGTGCTGCTGTCTCCAAATCATTCTTTTGCTGCTATTGTTCTATGCAATCATGTTTTGATAGCAGTATGATGGTGGATTATAACCCACTAGCATATTTTACAGGAGTGGAACTTTTGCGTCATTTCAACCGTGTGCAGTCTTGTAAGTAGCTCTGATACTCAGGCAGGTTCTGTAGCCGACGTGACGCCACCACGCTGTCACATCAATTTTAGCAAGGAGGGTGAACTTGACTTTTAAAGCCCCAAACAAGAGGAATGTGGCCTGCACTCGTGCAGCCGCCCGTGGAAGTGTGAGCCAGCGCAGTAAATTTAAACGACAGGAAATGGCTCAGGGATTTCTGAACTGTAGTGCACATGGAGAGCTGCACTTAAATGGAGATTTAAAGCTGCAAAAGTAAATACTTTTATTTAAACAATAGCTCAGGTGACTTATGAATGTGTTATGAGAAAGTGGTTTATTAGCAGTGATGAGCTGCTTAAATCCATGTGCGTCGTAAACCCATTAAAGGAAGAAGTCATGAAACCATTATGAGTCAATACTTTACCAAACTTCTATTAAAAATATCTGTTTTGAAAGTTCGGATACGTATAAACAGATGTCCAATGCTCCTTGTTGTGTTCTAGCTAAGCATTACATAATATATTCCATTCAAAAAAGCAAATAAAATAATAAAAATAGTGATTATGTGAAACTGATTCCAACAATTCCCTTCTCCTGCCAAACATTACTTACATTCATTTAGTGGTTTTTCCTTCTTTTAGTCCTCTTGTGCAGTAACAAACATTTAGCTGTGATCAAGGTTGTGTTTAGAGGAACAACACTCATCAAGGAAACTGTATTGACTCTGGCAGACCCAAAGCCATGCTATTGATTTTTTTTTTTAAAATGGGACATTACACATGCAGCTCTGCATTTGCCCTCATTTAATTTGTCAACACTAAGATGGTAGCTATTAATTTGATTTTATTTATTAATTTATTAGCCTTTAAGTCAGACCTTATTTCAACTGATAAGAAAACTGCTGCCAAATACTTGACTTTAATGCAGTCAGCCTGTTGCTTGAACAAAAGTGGCGCTTTACATTTGTACCATTAGAAATTAATTGTTTAGTCGCTGCTCCTGCTGCACCGCTATGATGCACGTCCCTGTGTACGTCTTGTCTCTGTAGTTGCCTACGATGCCTTACTGTTGATGGTGTTTCCTGTGTCGGCAGGAAGCGGAGCAGCCGCTGGGCCTGCAGATGTTGTCGTGGATAATTGGACACCTATGAATGTGTCGTGATATTGTGATATAAGCAGATGAAGGCCAGCTCTGGGCTGTACTCTTCACCTCAGGAAGGAGGGCTGGACGGCTGGACGTCTTATCATGCTGTCTTATCGTGCTTGGCGCATTCTCACAGCGAGCTTTATCACAAAGAGATCTCACCAGGCGGAGATTCATCAAAAGAACATGCAGGCGGCAGTCTGATGCTATCTTTGTTTTTCTTTCTAATCCAGTTAGATATCATTTCCTTTATGAGCGTTACTCGTCTAAATGCATGATCATGCTGTTTATTAGCATATTTTTACTCAGATGTCGTATCCTTTTGTACGCATCAGGGTCACGTTTAGCCACATCCAAGCTCCTGACAAGTGAGCTTTAACGCCTGAGCTTCTCATTGATGAAAGACTTCATGAAAGTTTTAATGCAGTTTTTTTGTGAGGGCTCAGGCTGAGAGAATTGCCTCTAGAAGCTTCCACTTTGAGCTACTGAGCCTCGGGGTTGGTAGGATGTGTTCTGACTATCTGGGTCACTTCGCAGTGGAATATATTTTCTCTGAAAAACTATGCGTAGTGTTCTCAGATCAATACTGGCTGTACTCTGATATGCCAGTTTCATTTAATACGCTCTCAGTGGAGTCTCCCTGATGAGCGGCTAATCTTCTCTTCGTGGTACAGATTGAGTGTTGGACGGCGCCATGGTGGACCGTCCAAAAAATAGAGCTTGGTTGGTACTTGAGGTGGTTTTTGGAGGACATTTTCTGCTTTTTGTCCCATTGAAAATGTTTTCTTTGGCAGGTTTTTGATACAGTTTGTTGCACATTTCAGCTGCACACTGTATCTGTGCAAATTTTGCAAACTGATAATTTGTCACCCTGCTGTCCATCACATTCAGGATCAAAGCTCAATATTTGGTGTGAGCTGCCCCTCACTAAACGCAGAACACTGTGCGTAGGGCCTCATCATTCCTGAGGGGCCACAATTTCCGCAAGGGAACACATATGCATATGCGCTACCACATATACACATCAAATCAGCTCGAGGAAGGAGAGAAGAGACCTGTAATGTGACCGCGAATGCGTCAACAGCTGCAGTGATTATGTTGTCTGAAAGACATCAAATAAAGCAGCGGCAGCTCTGCACATGAAATGTTTTATCTCCTGACTCGACGCTGCCCCGTGCGTTTGAACAATTCCTTCTTGTTTTGATTTATATCTGTCAATCTGAGGACATATCCTCCTGTCAAAGGCTTTTGACTTAATGATATTACGTAACTGAGCACATCCCATGGCGTAGCAGTTATGTCATAAAGCTTTGAGTAATTACTTTTCATTTTGGATGAAACGGTAGTATAATCTCTGAACATATCACAGCATACGGTGTTGACCTTTAACCTCGGGTTTCTCCGCTCTGGCAAAGAGTTACTGCTGATGTTTTTAAAGGGATTAGTTATTTTGATGAACATTGTGTTTTTATTGAGCTTCACTGGCCAGGTATGTGAACACATATGAGGAGTTTAAATCCAATGTCACAGCTCTCACTCATTACAACATAAATGATAAAGGAACTTACACTGTTCACAGTGTAAAGAAATAATGAAATTAGAGGTGTCACTTCACATCACCACACTATTTTGCACAGCAAACATCCACTGTTTTATTTTACCTTTATCATAGTTAATTTGCTATTAAAAGTCTATTTATTTTTTTAGAACATACTGTAAATATTTATTAGTACTATTAAGTATTCTATTATTTCATTATTGGTGTTTTATTGTTTTATCTGACTATAACTTGTTAACGATGCTGTAGCAAGTTAATTCACCAATAAAAAATATTTTACTCTATTCTAATATATTGCAGTATAGTGGAGTGAGTGCAAATGATGCATGAAGATAAATGTAGTTATTGTATGAATATCTTTACATACAGCTGGGAATGATAGGATATGTGCAGTATATATAACACTATGGCTTGTCTGTGGGTAGTTACACTTCAATATGTTATATGGATTGTAGATATTGTTTTAGGATTGTTCCTGACACTATGTGTGGCTGGTGATAACTGTTTGTTGTTTTGATGAACATTGTGTCTGTCACCCAAAAGACTGTATGTAATGTAACCCATCATGGAGTGAAGTGTTACTGGATGATTTGTATGTAATGAAAAGAGACAGAATAGGGGCTGGAAATAGTAATGTAACACATGTATTTGTGTTTTAATGGTGTAAATCCTAAAAAAAAGATTAAAGAACATTCTCAGATATTGACTCTCGTAGTCAGAAGCCCAGCTTCTCATTTTTCGGAGGGTTGTGGTTGTTTTCTGAAAATTGACTGACGAGGTGCAGAGATCCATAGTTATGATTTCACTGAGTGTTTAGTTTTCTCATTATCCAGGTAGTGCACAGCTGGCAGACATTATTAATAGAGTCCTCTCTGCTTTCTGAACTGATATATTTTAATGACGTTTGAGAATGCACAGGAACAAAGAAATGTTTCATACCTGTGGTGCAAAACAATCTTGTGAAGTGGCTGCTTTCACTCACTCTGGGTCCACTGTTTGAGAAGTCTATTTACTATCCCCTTGGCTTGACCTAACGTGGCATATGTAGATGCTACATGGGATGATAATGCTGGCAGCTCCATGGGGAAAAAAAATGCAGCAAATTTAACAATTTCCTTTCATTTCACACTCTTCAATTTACCACTTCCTCAGGCTGCGGTGGAGATGATTTCTTTGTGTGACATATTGGTGATATTTTGGTCACGTATTTTTCCACCCCCGAAAAGTGTCTCGCTGCTTAAGTAATTCCTGGCTTGCAGCTCATCTCAAACAGGCTCCCCTTGGAAAACTTTTGAAGTACTGGATGATATTGAACATCTGGTATCCTGGAGGAACTCGTAATAGAGCGTACTGTTTGATGGTAACCTGCTCTACTGGGATAGTTTCAAACACTGAAGCACGGACGATCCAAATTTCTTCTCTGTCCGTCTGACATTTGTGTGACTCTCATTTGTGTTTTTTGTTTTTTTTTCCATTTTTAAATTGTGGACTGACTCTCAGTAGTTGGTTTTAAATCCACTGTGCTGTGACCCAGGGCAAGGAAAAGAGAGGTCAAGTCTTTCTGAATCCACAGTGAGGATGTTATTAGTGCTGCACTCACACTGCTCCTCTAACAGGGATGAGGCTCCTGGGTCGCATGTGAAGCACACATGGCACAATCTGTGATCCCCCTCTTTAGCAGGACCTACGGAGGCCTGCAGGGACATTTCTGCACAGTGAGCTCAAGTGTTGCTGCTGAGCCTCATTTCACATTCTTAATTTCTTTCTATGCAGGGGTAAAGTTTGAAATTACTAACACGAATTCTAACTGCTTTTGTTCTGCCTGCTGATAGAAGATGTCAAGTGCCTCTGACTTTTGAAATGTCAAAAATAGAAGCAGCTGTGGGACAGGTTATCTTGTGCATAATGCATTACAGTGAGAAGTGTTGTTGCAGTATCTCCTCCATTCCTTTTTCTCTTTTGATGATCTCTTTTTGGTGGTTAGAACACAAGTCCCAGATTATTTTCTAACAAAATGATTTTAATATTGCTGTTCTCTCTACTGACCATCTGGCCTGGGCCCTCCCATACTTCCTGTGACACTTCACAAAATTTCACAACCAAGTCAGTCTGGCCAAGATTCCGTTCTCTTCGATTTCATATTCACCTAGAAACAGGGACCAATGAAAATCTAGCATTTCCAACAGCTCGATTGAGGCGTATTTAAGGCAATGACGCTCGCAGAACTGGATCAAGTAGTCGCGATAGCCAGGCTATTGAACATCCCTAAATTTCTGATCTTTTTATATCATAAAAAGTCACTGTACAGCGAGATCAGTGATATTCTGGTGATACAGTCAGATAAATCAGTAAAACATACTGTAAGGGACTTGAAGTAATGTTAATGTGGACTGTTATAATGTTGTGTTTTCAAGAGTTGCATTTCAGATTTACGGGAGCAAGCGAATGCTTCACAGTCTGATGGGCAGTTCATGCAGCCAGTATCTGTAAGTTAGAGGGGATAGCCAGCCCTGATTAGTTGTGCCTTGGTTAGATAGTTGAAGTGATGCTAGTTTATCTCTCGCTTTTCCATCCAGAATGCGAGTTCCTAAATAGACAGTTTGTTGTTTTGGCGTTACGACGCACAGTAACCTGTGTATGGTTCTAAATAAAGCCACAGTAGCAAACTGAGCTAACGTTTCATAGCCTCTTTTGCACACTACAATACATTAACTTAAAGGATAAGTTTGGTAATAGTTTAATTATTTTCTTATTAACAAATCCCATAAAAGGCTCAACATAACACTGAACTGATCCCTGCAACAACTTGATCTGTTTCATTATTATCATATACAGTGTCTCCATTATTGTCCAAAAGCTAAAAAAAAGCCACATTGTTGCTCTGGTTGTCATGTTCCTTTATTACGAGGAATTATACGCCATCCCGCTGCTACAAATATTCAGTAGCCTACCAAATGTGTATTAATCCACAGCTAAAAATATTCCAAGATAAATCCACTACTTACTCCATTAAAATAACCTTTGGAATAAAGAATGTATTAGGCTAAAATTAATGTTTAAAAGGTTTTCATCTTCAGTCAAAACAAAAAGATTTGAGGTGGTTAGGTTTGGTCTTTTCATGGAATTTGTTGAGAGTAAGAAAGAATTAGAATAATGGCTGCCCTATCTCAGGTTTTCAAACTGTATTTCCTGTTAAAGTGGATAAAATCTCACATAGGATATGGAGATTTTATCAACCATGCACTGCTGTCTTTACAGTCCCGCATAGACGTCAAGGTATTGCCCCTATCCTTCTGAAAATCGACTAAAAACCGTGGATCATGATAGCAAACGATTTTGCCTGGGGGATCTTTTTTCACTTGTGTGTTGTGTCATTTAAAAAGAAAATGACTTTAACATTATTCTCTTTTACCCCCTCAGCTTTGGAAAGGAAGATGTCAATGCGACAGAGCAGAGACGAGTTGATCAAGAGAGGAGTGCTGAAAGAAATCTTTGAAAAAGGTGAGCTGAGGTTATATAGTTGCAGAGCTGCAAAACTGTCTTGATTTTTCAGAAGGAACTTCAAGAATGGTACACGTGGTGCGCTAAATTGGAAGGTCTTTAGTTATTCATCATCTCCTCATTAATCAGTAGTCTCTGAAGTGCCCTCCTCATGATTTGGCACGGGGCATCTAGAGATATAATCTTTCATTATAGAAATTTTGTAGGGTTTTATAAACTCTTTGATCTTGATTTGATGAGCTTTAGACACCCATATTCAAATCTAGTGAGTATATTTGAGTCTGACAGCAGTGTGCGTCATGCCCCAGGACATCCGAAATAAAGTTAAGTCAAAAAATAAGTCAACCGAAGCTGAGCAAATGAGGAAATGTGTGGCCTGTTTCATATGTCATTGTTTTATATAAGTGAGCTTTTTAGACAGTTTTCAAAAATGAGAAGAAAGCTTAAACTGTCTACTAACATACCCAAATCAAGTATAAATAGAATATTGTATTCATAGACTGCCAGCCACTTCGATCTACCTCCTGTTTTCTACATTAATCAATGAGTCAAGTCTATAAAATGTCATAAGTGGTGCAAAACGTGGATCATTTTCCCAAAACCCGAGATGACTTCCTCAAATGTCTTGTTTTGTCCTCAACTCGAAGACATTAAGTTTTCTTGTCACAGAGGAGGAAAGAAACCAGAAAACATTCACATCTAAGAAGCTGGAGTCAGAGAATTTTTGCTTTTTTTTCCTCTCCTCAAACAGATTAATCGATTCTAAAAACAGTTGTTAATGTAATAGGTGACAGCTCATCGATTTGTTGTGGCAGCTCTAGACTCTGCCACTCAGAATATATTCACTAGAATGTGTATTAATCAGGGCAGACAAATCTCCTGCCCAGTGACAACCTAGTTTCCATGATCAAAAGAAAGCTTGTGTGCACAGCTTGATAGATCAGCTGTGGTTATTTATGTATGCAACACACAGTCATAGATAGATATAGATATACCACACAATTTACTGTCACAGCTTTCTACTCCAGTGGGATCAAACTATAAATAGATCCATAGGTGCAAAAATAGAATTGTATTAAAAAGAAAAGAAAAGAATGTGCTCACCTTTCATCTGATTGGCTCCTGGATTGTAATCAGCTTTAACTGGTTGTCGTCTTTGACTGGCACACTGTGTTCCTGGATTTAAAGTGTCACACACCAGCCAAACCCTATCAATAGTGTAGTTTACAGTTCAAGTCGACAGTATCATGTCAACAGGGGATTTTAAAGACAGGGAGAACTTTCTTCATGAAGATGCTTCAAAATTAGGGTCTCTGAAAGGCTATTTTTATGACAGTTGGTTACAATAAGGACTTGAATATGAGATAATAATAGAAAAAGTGGAAAAATTCCCTCTGACGACTTTGTGAATGTTTAAAAATGAAAGTACTGTGAAGCATTTTTGTCATTTTCTCTTTAAAAGGCTGTCAAGTTGAAATCAGGGAACGGTGGGAGAGCTCCCAATATGAATGCATTGTTTGTCAGAACATGTAAGCTGCAGTGTGAGCTGCACTGTCAGCCTTCAAATGTGATCATGCAAAAACCATCAAATGGTTCAGCACTGTAAAGAATTCAAAAAAGACAAAGTACTGTTGAACTGCTTTGCTTGGTCTGCTTTGTGCTGATAAAAAAAAAAAAACAGCCTCTGAATCCACACCATTGTCTCAAACCTCAGCACCCTGGGCTCATTGAAACTTTGTTCAAATAGAGAAGTGTCTTTCTTGTCAGACTGTCATTTTTTTGTGTTTAGCAACTGTTGAATTTCGATCCTCGATGGACGGAGGAGTCTGCACTCAGGAGCCCTCTATTAAGTCCTCCATGGTCCTGCCCACCAAGAAATCTGTCACCTACTCGAGTGACCTTCAGGATACCCCCGCCAAGCCGCCGCTGTACCACAAACAGCCTCCTGCTCTGCCTCCAAAGCCTTTCTCTAGGATCCCAAACCATAGCACAGGTCAGTGCTCTCAGTTAACTGCTCAGCCTCCAAACTGATATACAGAATTTGCTGTACCCAACTCATCAGTATGCACAGTGACTTGTTTTGACTGCTGTTACTTTCTACCTGTGCTGTCACACATGTGCATGGGATTATAGTAGTCTTATTAAATCCCCCTGTTGGTTGGGTCAGCTGGGCTCTCTCTGTCACTGTCGATCTGTCAGTCAGAGGGAAGTGGCATTACCCTGGCCTAATTCCCACTGCTCAGCGCTAACGTCTGAGCCATGTCTGACCATCCATGAGCTCTGTTTATGTCTGCACCTACAGAAAATCGAAGAGTAGTCCAATATAAATATCCAGCTTGCCCTCTTTGTGTCCTGTTACACTTCCTTTGTTCTCTTCCTAGATTCTTGCCAGCCGATGAAGTTGCCCTGTATGCCCGGAGGAAAGCACTCTCCACCTCTGCCTCCCAAGAAAGTGATGATTTGCGTGCCTCCAGGGGGGTTGGACTCCTCCACCTCCCCTTCTCCATCCCCCAATCCCCTCTGCGCAATCTCCCAAAAGTGCGGCCCTCCCCTCCACCACGGCACCCTGCTGCCCTCTCAGCTCGCCGCCCTGTCCAGTCTTCACCAGAGCCACGGCCACCCGCTCCAGCTTCAGTACGGCAGCTTGCACGCGCCGAGCCGCATCATCGAGGAGCTCAATAAAACGCTGGCGTTGTCCATGCAGAGGTTTGAGAGGTCAGTGACCGTCAGTGTTCAGGTCATTAAATCTGACCGTCCTCCAGTGAACACAGAGAGGGATTATGGATCAGCCTCCATTGGGTCTGTCTGTGCATCACACATAATATCTTGTTGCGATTGTGACAAAACATTGATCTATTTGGTAATTTAAAGTATTTGATTGGCCCAAAGCATTGCCAGTGACAACGTGTTTCTTTTATGTAAAGAACAAATTTATAATAAGTCATCTCTTGTTAGGAAAAGCTGCTGCCAAAACAGCACTAATTAGAGTAATTACTGAGGAAAAAACATTGTAATTAACTCAGAACGTTGTGTTTATTAGATTTTATATTTGCATTGTCTTCCGACCTACTACTCTTGAATACGCTGTGTGTTATTGAGGTCGCGTCCTGCCATGTAGCACTGGTGTACCGGTCTAAATCAGCACACTGCCTCTCAGGGCAGCATGGCCTGATTTTGAAGTAAATGTGTGTATGTGTGGGCACAGGCTCGTGGAGTAGGCGTCCCTCCAGCAGTTGGCCTGACATAACATGACCAGCTGCTCTTTATAAGAGCTGTGTTTCTTCACATTTGGAGAGAAGGGACAGGGTAGCGGATTGGACATTACATAAGTCCACCGTACATTCAAATTTCTTACTCTCCAAAGCCATTTGGGCAAGGATGAGGAAGTAGTGGTCCCGACATTGCTCACAATTAGTCCGAAAGCTTTGAAATGGTTATGTAACAGTGCTCGACTATGATTAGACTGACTGCTGTTAATCAATCTGTCAAGTATGTGACCCGTTGGTGCTTATATGTAGATGACGGCTCCTGAAAGTTTATTCCTGGCACCTTGTTGTGAATTGCACAAGAATCAGTTCCTCTGCAGAGAGGATTGCATGGCGTTGCATAGGGCTGCTCAGAATTGTATTTGGTCTCTTTGTACTCTGCTTTCATTCAGCTGGAGTTCTGTATCTCGTCTCCCTCTGTACATGGATTAAGAACCCACTAAGCAATCCCCTTTATTGTTTTTAAACACCTCCTTTTCTCTATTGAGAGGGTTTGTGACAGTTATTGTTTCAGTAATCCCACATCTCCTAAACAATATTTGCTGACTGTAAAAAAGAGGCTGTAGAGCTGAGCTTTATATATGAGGTTTCTCATGTAAATTGGATTTTTGCCTGTGGTGTTTAGGGTGTGGGCAGGCTCATCCTCTTAGAAAGGCTATGGCCCGTTACATTAATGGCCAGATTTGGTTTTCCTCTCTCTCGCTCCTCTAGCTCTGCTTTGCATGGCGTTGGTCCTTGTATTCCCCTGGACAGGAGAGAAGTACCGTCAGTGATCATCGACTATGAGGATGACAAGGAGAACATGCCCAACGAGTCTGACTACGAAGATCTGCCCAGTATGTATAAGGACGAGGACGACGATGTGGATGATGACGAGGACGACGACGAAGACGACGATTCCATATTTACAAGTGAGTGGAGGCAGTGACCTTGAGGGGTCTTTTAAAGGAGAAGTGCTGTTTTTTACAAATTGGACCTTATTTCTGGGATAAAATACTGCCATTTATTCACCCATTTCACTTTGGAGTCATTTGGAGTATTTCTGACAATATCTGGATTTGATGATATCCATTTAACAAGCGTAAAGGGGTCACTGAAATGCAGCCAGTAAACGACGCAAATATGACCATTTCTCAAATAACAGACTACACCATTACTATTCTCACTTGAGTCAGGAGTTGTCCGTAACTTGAGAAAAATCGGTCTGTAAACAGATTCTACTTCCTGTATATCATAGTTTATTAAGGACCCCTAGTGCCTACCTGCGTCCTACTTATTTGTGATGTTGTCACATATGCATACATGCTTTGTTTTAGTTCAAGCACTGTGAAGGCCACATAGGTAGACACTAGTGGACCCTAGTAAACAATAATACACAGGAAGTAGAGTCTGTTTACAGATTGAATTTTCTCAAGTTACGGACAACTCCGGAGAGAATGGTAATAGTGTACCCATCTTATTAAACGTCCGTTATTTGAGAAATGGTCGTATTTGTGTCATTTACTGGCTGCATTTCTGTGCCCCATTCACTCCTGTTACATGGATATCATCAAATCCAAATATCGTCGGAAATACTCCAAATGACTCCAAAGTGAAATGGGTGAGTAAACGGCAGTATTTTATCCCAGAAATAAGGTCCAATTTGTAAAGGAAAAAAAAATAGCACTTCCCCTTGGAAAGGTTAGCTCATACAGATATGAAGACTCCTCCTGATCGACTGCTAGCTTTATGTCTTGGGTCTCAGTTGTAGTTTGACCTTCAAAGCAGGGCCAAAATTAGGATCACAAAAGTGTATCCAGAATCATGGAAACATTCACAACCTCTCAGCAAATCTGCTGAACTGTGCATCGTTGACACTTTATCCTTGCTTTCACATGGGAGCTTGTTGGAGTTTTAAAGGTTGTGATCAGCCATGTGTGATGAAGTTGTTCAGTATAACTTTAAGGGGCACTGGAAGTACGAGTAGCACTTAAAGGTACAGGACGCTTGGTGTAGAATTATTTTCCCCAAATCTATGTAGTGGCAAACATGTATTTGTGTACTGTGCAAAGCATCTGATATGAAATCCAGTGGGCAGCTAATGTGGAAGTGCCTTAAACTGTATTACTAATAACCAGCAGGCTAATTCTGATTGTATAGACTCTATTAGAAAAAGACCCGACTTCTCAGGGATTAATTACCTCATTAAACATTGTAAACATGGGATTATGGTCTCATTTGGTTGTTTCAGGTCTTCTTCAATACAGTATGATGTTCATTTAGTGAATTATGGCAGGTACTGTAAGACTAAACTGTAAGGTAAAACAATGCATGCTTTACTGTGTTAATACCATCGTCAAGTCAGTTTTATTTGTATAGCTCAATATCAGAAATGACCAATTTGCCTCAGAGGGCTTTACAAACCCCCCCTAAAAACGGGTCTAGAAGTTTCCTGTGATCTCTTCTCAAACTTTCACCGTATGTTTTGAGTTTATTATAAAATTGTGGTCACTTTAAAGATGTCAGTGCTTCTCTTGTTACTAAAAACCAAGATGGCGACAACCAAAATGCTGAACTTGACGCTTCAAAACAGCAGTCCACTAACCAGTGGGTGACGACGTGGTGATTACATCCACTTTTTGCAAATACGTTAATATCAGTATCAAAGCCATGAAATCAAATTGAGCCAGTAGAATGATGGGGAAAAAGTCAAAGACTGTTTTGGTAAATGAGAGCCCTCATCGATGCTCCTTGCCTGCAGCTCCTCTTGTGTTTGACCATGGTGATTTTTGGTTTAGGTACTCTGGCTCAGAAGGTGCTGAGGAAAGACTCGCTGGCTATCAAGCTGAGTAACCGCCCATCGAAAAGAGAGCTGGAGGAGAAAAACATCCTGCCCATGCAGACAGATGAGGAGAGACTGGAGTCTAGGCAGCAGATAGGCACCAAACTCACAAGGTGAGTACACAGAAACACATGCATTTTTTAACTGGAATACATCGTCACACACATGCACAATTTATGGAGCAGATCTTTCCAGTGAACCTGGATGATGTAGTCACAGCCAACTCAACTATTGTTGCTGGAAAACATCAGCTGAGCCTTCTCGAACAAACTTCGGGCTGTCCATGGCCCATAATATCCTGGCTGATAGAGCTGTGACTCAGTCCAAAGCCGTTGCAAATGTGAGCCTTTTTTTTCTATAGAAACACTTTTATATCCTTTCATTCTTTCCTTCTCAACATCCGATAAGGATAAACGCTTCATCTCGTTAAAATGAGGCTCTGAAAATGGAGCTGACCTAATTTCAACGATGCATAACCCCCCCTTCTCTCTCTTTTTTTTCTTCTTGTCTTCTCTCTAGCTCGCTCACTCACTCACTCACACTCTCTCTCCGCTTTCTTCCTCCTGCCTGACTTCCTCCCTCGCTGACTGAATCACCACGGTGATGCATGTGCCAAACTATCTCCACCCGACTCCTCCACACAGCAGCAGCAGCACCACGCAAGCCACTGCTTTACACACAGTGTCTCCACAGTGGTGCAGTGTGAACAAATCGCAGGAATTTGTGGACATATGCTGGGATCATAAATGTGAATTCCAGTAATTGAACAGATCACACAACATAATGCTTTTGTTTTTTCCACGCCCCATTTGATTTCTCTCTTGCTCTTTGAACACGACTTGCCTGTCTCAATGAAGATGTAATGATGTGTAGAGAGAGGAAAAGGCCACCAAGCGTATGGGTAAAAGCCAGATAGTATAATGAGATAAGAGATGTGGGAAATATGGTTGCAGGGTAGTGATAGTGTGTCATCTAGAGACATTGGCACGCAGCTCACTATTCCCCACTGTGACTGGAACACAGCGCCTGTTCCCAGAAGGCCTGCCTGCTTTGTTGTCATGTTCCCAAAAAGCTCTGTCACGTCGTCCTTAGCACAGTGTCATCTGATGCACAATTCACAATTTCGTGCTTTTTGTCAACAGCATTGTGCCCTGTAATGTTGTCGTGCGTGCCAGGCCAATCACAATTGATTCTAATGTTCTTCTAGGACGAGCTGACCTCTACTTACTGCCATTGACCTGATTCGCTGCAGAAACCCTGGAGACCTTTTTTTTTATCTCAAGGGAGAAAACTGAACCGAGGAGTTTTAACGTTTAAGCGTTTACCCTTGAAAAAGTGCACTGCCGTGTCTTTGGCCAACTGTTTGTTATTCTTGCTTGCTTTAATATGCTTTGAGAGTTAGTTCACAATGAAGACAGGATTCCAGTGGTATTGAACTCCTCATGTGTTTGCTGAAAGAGCCATGTGAAGTGACAATAATTCTCAGTGGACTTTTTACAGAGTGACACCATTGGAACTACTTGTCACACTGATCCATTGTTCATATAAAATATTGATCGGTGCAGTTGCTCCACTTCATAAAAAAATGTGCGACTCCTTATTTAATAGCATTATACTCAGTCTCTACTCTTTATGTAGTGCAGAACAGGCAGACCTGGATGTGATTTAAAAAAAATATTGGGAAGGAATATCCATATGGATTCAGCGTTTGGACTTATGATGACATCCAAGCAGGAGAAGACATGACACGATGAGATGAGACGAGCCGGTCTGAGCACAGATCTAGTCCTGCACACTGTAGCTTACGGGGCCGAGCTGTTCCAGATAGCTGTCAGATCTGGACGAGACGATCATTGATCCTGTGCCTACTGTTCGGTCTACTCCCGCAGGGTCCTGACACAGTGCTATAATAAGAGTCTGCTGTTGAAAGCACTTAGACTGACCTTTCAGATGTTGCCTTTGGGCATCTAAGTCATTCCAGCCACTTACAAATTGAGGAAATTGGAGATAATCTGTGCAAAATGTCAATCTCTTCTGATGTTGCCGAAAATATGATATGGGGGGCGGGGGGCAGACATTGTGTGGCGGTCATGTTCTATTTGTCTTTGTCTGTCTGGTAGGTTTATTTTGGTGCTCTACAGTGTTGAAACCTTTCATTCGGTATGCAGAAGTCATAGTGCCCTATTCAGTATTGGATGAGTCCTCAGGAATATCTTCCATTTGCTGGCCTCCTTCCCTGCGCCAGTAATTCATTTAAAAGAGAATTTGGGGGGATTGTGGCACCTGTGAGCGGCACGGTGGTGTAGTGGTGAGCACTGTCCAGTACCGGGTTCCAATCCAGGGCCTTTCTGTGTGGAGTTTGCATGTTCTCCCCGTGTCTGCCGGGGTCCGAGTACTCCGACTTCCTCTCACCATCCAAAAATTAGGTTTAGGTTAATTGGCTAATTTAAATTGTCCGTCGGTGTGAATGTGAGTGTGAATGGTTGTCTGTCTCTATGTGTCCTGTGATGAATTGGCGACTTGTCCAGGGTGTACCCTGCCTTTCACCCTAAGACAGCTGGGATAGGCTCCAGCCCCGCCACTACCCTGAGGATAAGCGGTAGAAAATGGATGGATGGATGGATGGAAGTGGCATCTGTCAAGCCATTGGAAACGAGCTTAAAAAAAAGAAAAGGAAAAGAAAACAGCATTGAACGCCGTTGCTCATAAATAAGTTGTATTGGAAGTAAGGGCACATTGAGTTGATGTTTATTTAATTCAGTTTGGGACTAAAGCATTGCACTTACCTCTAAAGCTCGGGGTTGTCAGCTGTAAAAGCACACATGCTGTGAGGCAAAGATATCCTTACTGGGAGCTGCTGTCAAAGCAGGGAAGTGAGTACTGGCCAAAATGGAGAGACGGGGAAAAAAAAGAGCAGCTTCCTCTGAACTATGTCCATCACACAAGAACAGCTTTCTTTTGAACAACAACATTTGACGATTACATGATATTACATGTAAAGGGGGTTTCATCATGCCGATAGTGTCGCCATGCTGACCTTTAATGTGTTTTCCTCACCAGGCGCTTGAGTCAGAGACCCACAGCAGAGGAGCTGGAGCAGAGGAACATCCTCAAACGTGAGTGTCTTATTAGGTTTAACGTTATCTCACAAATGTGAACAGTTCAACCAAAAAGTGACTCTCTCTAACTGCGTGACGCTTCATCAAACATTGCAGCGAAGTCCATATTTGTCGCAGGTTTTTTTCCATGCAGGCTTCCTGGTTATTTGAGAGGCTTAGTTATGTGAAAGCTTGTGGCGTCCATCTCTCCACTTATTCCTCCCTGCTCCTTCCTTTTCATCTGAGCACACAGGCAGCAGTGCTCCCCGGAGGACTCCTGTCCAGAGAGACTTTTTTTTTTCTTTGCTCAAAAACACATGCAGTATCAGAGAGAAGCAGCTCTGTTGCTTGGGACTCTGCGTCTCTCACATCAAAGACCGACTTAGCAGCGGTTCCTGCTTTCCTAGAGGCTCCTGCATGACTGGCAGAGTGCAGGAGGAACATTTCAGGAAAAGTATAAGAATTCACGAATGACACAACAAGGCATGTCCTCCCAATCCCTCGCACCCATACAGTACCAAGGTTAAACAAACGGGCAAAACTGTGAGCTACACTGCAAAAAAAGGGTGTCTAAAAACAAGATAAACTCACTAAATCTGAGGAAAAAGGTACTCAAAACAAGTTAAATTATCTGTCCATGCACACCACAAATCACAGAATCCCCGAAATTACTCACAGGCTGAGGAGACTCAGAGTCTAACTCAAAATCTAAGTTTTTACAGCCCCAAAGTAAGCAAAATAGAGTAAATATATGCATAAAATGAGCAGAAAATGCTGGTTTAAGATGAGATTACTGAAAATTTCACTTTTTGAACACCCAAAATATGTTAAAAATACTAAATACAAACAGAAAATAAGCAGAAAATGCCTGCAGATGTTTTTTGAGTGAATATTGAATCAAGTAATGTGAGTTTGTTACGGAATCATTAAATAAGATTTATTGAATGAGACTTTAAGGGGATAGATATATCTTATTTTAACAGTTATTTATCTCATTTTAAGATTTCCTGCCTATTTGAGACAAAAAAAAGATAAGGTTGTGCTTGATTTAAGATTATAATGTGAAGTTGAACACTTGAAATGAAAGTGTTTAACTTTACACTATAATCTTAAAAAAGAAATCTTCTAAGATGAAATTATCTCGTAGCACGGACAGATATTAGTTTTAAGTAGCCTTTTCCTCAGATGTAGTGTTTTCATCGTGTTTTTAGATATCTCTTTTTTACAGTGCACAAATTCAGTTTGACTGCCAGAGCTTTTGCAAACGGAAACGGCGTCCCCGAACGCTTCTTGTTTGCTCTCGTCTGTCCTTTTAAGTTGCTCCTCTGAGCTGGTGGATTATTTCTCTGTGGATACATACAGTACAACACATGGTTGCATTTTATGAAGACGTAAGAACGTAACATGATCAGTGAAAGAAATGTTTATTCTTAAATAGGTTAATCACTTGATCAAAAACATAGAACCAAAAAGCCCTGGGACAACTTGAAATTAACAAAGCAATCATTCTCCCCTGATACCCATTCCTAATAGCATTAAACAGTCAGTGATGGAAACTATTTTAGGCTGCAAGACACTTATCCAGTTTAGTGTGAATCTAATGAGCCACATTATGCAAATAATGTGTTTTTCTTCCCCTTTTCATTTTCTGCATGTCTCTCGTACACAGTCCACTGCTTGCACTATATCATCTTTTTCCTTCTCTGCAGCTCGCAACGAGCAAGAGGAAATCGAGGAGAAGAGGGAGATAAAACGACGGCTGACACGAAAAGTGAGTCCAAAATAGCTCCAAAGGTGCAAACCCTCACTTGACTTTTAAGCGTTCAGAGGGGGTAAGTTGTTGGCCGAGGTAAACAAAACACTGTGACAGTGACTCATCTCATCTGTAGCGAGATTGTGTTACAGTTCTCAGGTCTCCACCCAGGAGACGTTAACGTCCTTGTTGACCTTGGCCTTTCAGCGTTGTTGGCTGCCAAATCCTTCTACCCCACAGGGAGGTGTTGAGCATGTTCCCATCACTTTCAGTCACACTGCAGCACTTCCTGCTCACCTGCAGACGCGCTGCTCAAAACACAGATCTCACAGCTGCTGGAGGAAAGTATAGCAAGCATCACACGGCTTGTACACAGTAGAAAGTCACTGGTGCGGTTTTAAACAAAATATGTCCTTTTAACTAAATGGTGGATCTAAATTTTTGGACGTAACTTAAGAATCCCTTAAATGTGAATTTCATAGATTTATTAACCCATTGGTTTAATAAATGTCCTGAATGGCAGAGCAGTGTGATGTTGGACCCCTCTGTGATGAACCTGCATAAGAAATACTGGATGTCTGGAAGTCTGAATACTGGAAGTCTTTTTGTGGTAATCTTTCTATGAAGAATTGAATATATGCAAATTCTAAGAAGCTGCCAACCGTAACCGTGACCACGAATACTCTACCTAGTTTTCTGTTCTCCAACTTTCTTTTTTTTCCACCTTCTCTCTTTCCAGCTGAGCCAGAGGCCCACTGTAGAGGAGCTGAGACAGGCCAAAATTCTCATCCGATTCAGTGACTACGTGGAGGTGTCCGATGCCCAGGACTACGACAGGCGGGCAGATAAGCCCTGGACCCGGCTCACAGCAGCTGACAAGGCCAGTATCACTAACCCTGCAACCTAAAAACATCTGTTAAAAGATCCCTCCTTACCTGCTTTGAAATGATCATATGATGCAACCCATAACACAGGGGAGTACTGGTAGTCGATGTGTTCCTCCTGTCTTGTTACACCAAGTTCCACCTCAGCTGGCTGAACACCCCGGAGCTGTCCTGCTGCTCATCGCCCGGCGGCTTGTACATCTGACTTTTAATGAGCTCTTGATTTTAGCGGAGCAGCGATTCCACCTTTTTAGCTTTGATGATGAACATGGAAAGTCACACCTGAGGACCACTCGTATGAAAATCACAGGGATTCAGCGTATTTTTTTTTTTCAATTACACAACAGCTCCCCTTACATAAGAGAGTAATCGGGCAAGCGGCGCCTCAGGACCCCTCAGCCGCAGCAACACTCTGCTGACATTTTTATTTTTCTTATTCTACCGTCGAGCACAGATTTGAATATTCTTTGTTCCCCTGTCGCAGAAGCTTCCTGGAGATGTTTGTCTGAGTCACATTGAATTGCGAAAGCAATGACATCACCTTCCTGGGTTGCTGTCACACAACATTTTAGAGCGGATATAAGCTTATTGGGGGGAAAAAATGAGCACAACACACCATTTTATTTCCTGGATCTTTTGAGTCATCGTACCCTTGGGCAAGGCACTCAACCATCCTCCACTCCAGTGACGCTACATAGAGGCGATGATTCACTGGAAATTGTCTAAATGAATGAAAGTGTATAACTACATGAATGGAAAACAATGTTTTTTGTTTTTTTTCAAAAAAGTGTTGTTAACCCTAAAATGCATAAATCGTGTCTTTAGCAACCCAGGATTATATTTGAGCTTTTGATCCAGGGAATAATAAAGATACAGAGTGCGGCTTTGATGTTTTTAAAAAATAGACCTGCATTAGTTGAAAGTAAATATGCTCTTTCAATTTCTCTTCAATGTGTGTTTTGTATGTAAATCCATGGTATCACCACTTCATTGTAGTTGTAGGACAGCAACAGATTGTATTTATTCTTGTTGTTCAGGCTCTTGGATGCCTTTACAGGAGGAAATGACAGCTCTTGTGATGTGCGAAGAGAATTCAGCAGAATCATTGCAATTCATGGCCTTCAGATATAAGCGTAAATGATGCATGAAGCATGAAACGTGCTAAAAGGAGGTCGAGTCAGAGCTTAAAGCCTTGAAGGCCTCTGCGGCTTTTTCTCAAATTTCCTCCTCGTTTGTCCTCTGCAGGCAGCTATACGGAAGGAACTCAACGATTTCAAGAGCAACGAGATGGAAGTGCACGAGTCGAGTCGCCACTTAACCAGGTAATGTGCAGAATATGTTAGTTTGCGCATGACCAGGTGTGCCTTTTTTATAATATGGGCTCGTACACATCTGGAGCTACATTCACAGGCTGAAGGTATGAGGCTGTGCTGAGCAGCGGCTTCAAGCTGAGGTGATGAAATGTGATGAAATGTTTGAAACAACTTTTTTTTTTTTTATTAATATATATGTTCTCATCTTTTAGGTTTCACAGACCATAGTAGACCACCACTGTCTTGAGCAGTGCCGGAGCGGCGCTCTCCTCTACTGAGACCTTAAGTGCTGGACAGTAAAATGGTGCCCGTTTCTACAATAAGGCCATGTCTTCTGAAATGCCTTTTCAAGACCCACACAACTGAGTCGGTACTACGCTCCAAGATGCAGACACCCACTGCTCCATCCACTGTAGTAGCACGTAATGACTCCAGTTGATTCACATCGCCCCTCTATGGGATTTGCCTGACCGTCTCTTCGACCTCTGCTGAGCTCTCAGGCAGGCGCTCAGCTCTGCAGCGATCGGACGGCGGGAGAGTTTCTTGTTTGCGATTGATTGACACTTTCCACATGTACTGAGGGTCAACCGTACACGGCTCATCAATAACACCAGTGGACTTGTCTCAGTGGACGTGTTTTTATCCCTCTTCTTTATTATGCTGTCAATCCGGACTCCTCTAGCCCTTATGGACAGGGACAGGGTTAGGGTTGGGGTTGACTGTTCTGAGCTCACATCATCAGCAGGAGGTCCGTCCTCACTTAACCTGCTGGGACTTTGGAAACAGTTTAGGGTCCAACATTAGAATCATGTGCAATATTTTATTTCTTATGCTTTTCTTAGGCTATAGCACCCCCTAGAGCCCCCTCTGTGTCATTACTATGTAGTCTCGACTTCTGTTCTTCCCTCATTATGTGCAATTCTCACTGATGTTGACATCTAATTGCTAACTGTGAATTTGAGAGTCTGGGCAATGCCCGCACTCTCTCCCAGTGTACATTGTGTTTATACTGAAGAAGGAACATTACATTTAAAGAAGAATCACGCTTAACCAAGTGTCATTCATGTCACAATCTTACACATTTAAAGTAGGAATTGCAGCTGGCAGATATATTCTGGTTCCAGTGTGTGCAACAGTCTATATCTAGTTTATTTTATTTTTTTAATTGATTTTGATAGAGACACTTGGGTCATGAAAGATTAATTTCCACGTTTCTACGTGTTCCAGCTCTTTGGGTTGAAAACAGAATACAGAGAGTTGGCTCACCACGTCGTTATCCCTTACACTTTTTGTGTGTTTGCAGCAGTGAGTCTAATGATATTTGCATTGTATTATACACTTTTCTTTTCTACTCATTCCATTATAAGCTTTTGACCAAGCAATATCTGTTGTTTGTAGAGAAAATGTGAAACTACAGGTGTACCCCCACCATTTTTACTGTGCTTGTACACTATACTTCACTTCAGGGTTTTAATTTCCTTTTATACCTTTATTTTGGGAAGGCTTTATTCAGGAGGACTTTTCTTCTGTATTTTTCTTGACTGAGCCACCAAAAACAGCTGCCTCTTTAACACCTTACCTGCACATTTGGACACAGTTTGACTGAACATAATGATACAATCCTAATTTTGAATCACAAGTCCAGGTATTGGTGAATTCTCTGGGTCAGGATTTTAACATTTTTATTGCTGAAATTATTTGCACTGTTAAGAGTTTGTATGATGGTCACAGTTTTTAAGGTCAGGGTGAGCAAGGGTGTAAAATATGGTTGGATATATGAGCTGGGACCATTTTGTCTATTCATTTCTATGCTCTTGTCACCTGATCACTGATCTTACACCTGTATAACAAAGCTCTTAAGCTACACAGATTATTTTTATTATTTTTTACTGTATCACTTTTAAAGTTGCAATATGAAATTCTTGTTTGTCACATGAAGGAAAGTAGTCGAGGCGTAAGGCTGTTGCCCGCCCTTTAATGCATCTGTCTGCAAAGGAAAATGGTTTCTGCGTTATTTTCAAGGTCTCGATCAGTGATGGATGGCCCAATAAAACCTCGCAACCAGGAACATAGAAAATTGTTTTTCACTTTATGGTTTTTATGTGAAATACTAGGGGTTTTGTCACCCAGGTCATTCACATGTCACAATGCTTCTTTTTTATATAATTTCATTGTGTCATACTCATCAAATATGTTTTTTGTCTTCAAACCAGCTTCTGTATGATTCCAGCAACATGCCATTATTTTTGAAATTTTCCATCCACAGGTTCAGTACAATAGAGCAGAAATAGGAATGAATTTACAAAAATACACTCCAGCTCTCATTTTCGGCTCAAAGAAACAAACCTGAGGCGCTGGGCTGAGCATGAGTTTTTTGTTTTGCTGGAATCAAAGATCATGAATTCAGCAATAATCTGTTTTCTTTTACATGTTGGCGGAGCAACTGAACGAACTTAAAAATGTTTTTTTCATCCTCGAAATACAGAATATCATGTAAAGGACACATCATGCCAATTAAATTCAATTTCTGAATGCATTTGCATTGTTTGAATTATGTTTCGTTCTACCTATGTTAAGTTTACCATAGAAGAACAGTATCAGTACAATATCTGCATCTAAGCAGATGTCTTTTATTTTTATTTGCAATCAGTCTTGCAAATGTCTTGCCCTGACATTTACTACTTTATAATACTACAGTATAATAACAAATGGATATTTATATAATGGTCAGTTTTCAGGCAGTTCAGGTGAAGCACACTGAGACCATCATGCATAAATCTGCTCAGTCTTTTGGATATTTAAAAATGCATCACTTGAAAAATCTAACACAAAAACTAGGACCCTGCATGGTCAAAAATATCCAGGTGAGCAGGACGCTAATGTGAAAGAAGTTTTGTTTTTTTTAAAGGATATTTTCACAGTTTTTCAGCCCTGGTCTCCCTCTTGCTCATGTTTGCTGAGTCCTCAACAGGACAAAAATAACAGCTTTAGGTCAAGTTTTGCTGTTTACTCCACTAGATGGCGAGAAATACAACAGAAAGAAAAAGAGCATGCAGACTGAGCCGGGCTGTTGGACTTGTGAAATGGCGTCCTGACGAGATGGTGCTGAAGTTATTTGCCTCGTCACCACTTGTCTAAAACAAACAAACCCAGCGCGAAACTTCACATTGTCACGCAGCGGAATTTTATCAGAGGGACACGTGCAACTCATCACGAACGGACCCGCGAGAAACGACAGTTCAAAGTCCTCGCGCACGTTCAACAGTTGACAGCTAGCTTAAGGCTACAGGAGCAGTAGCTTCACAACACTTAACAGTAAGCCAGTTCTTTGCACTGCTAGCACACAGTTAGCCCGCAGATATGACACACATACCGCCTCAGCAGATAGGAGGAAGCACTGGTACCGCACAAGTCGCACACCAAACATTTTATACGAGCTATGTTTACGCCTCTCGTCTGTTCCCCGCCTCGCTGGACTGAAACGGAAGAAAAGCTTCATGGGAAATGTAGTCATAATGTCGGCCTCTTCCCCTGTGGCGGCAACAGCAGGGCGCTTCTTGATGCACTACTCTTCCCACAATGCACCGCGTTGTTGTTAGCGACCCCATCTTGTGTCCTCCTCATGAATATATATCAGTCGGTATTTGCGTAGGAGGTCGGCCGACGTTCATTTCATATTCCAGCTCTGTATTTTGGTCTAAACGGGACGCACTGTCACGTCTCCGCCCTGAGTTGTCCCCGCGCGCAGTCTCTTCCTCACCGAATTTAATCGGTAAAATGTTTTTGGTGGAGCAGCGGAGGAGACTACGACAGGGAGAGCAAGGCGAGAGGTGAATGACTACTAGTGGAATAAGTCAGCAACGCCGCCCAGCTGGCGGACATTTAGCGCGGCGGACACGCTTTTAACGGCTTTTAAATGTAGAAGCTGTAGGTGTCACCAAGTGCGCACCGTTATTTGTCTAGAGAGGGGGACTTTTCATTGGCAGAGATGGAAAGTGTGCAGGCTGTCGCTGAGGACGGCGCGTCGGATGGAGGCGCGACCAAGTTAATGAAGAAGCCCAGCGGACTGTCTGTCGCCCGGGGGACTCCAGCGGATGATGGCGGTGGACACTCGGCACCCTCCCGCGGAGAGGCAAAGAACGGGAATAGCCTTTCACATTCCGCCTCCTCGGTAGGATTGAGTGCGTCTAACATAACTGTGGCGTCCAACGGCCGGGGCTCGTCCAGCAACTCCAGCGCCCTCCTGTTGAGACGGAGGCGCTTGAAGAGGAACCTTTCAGCTGCAGCTGCGGCCACCAACTCCGCCGCCACCTCAGCTGTCACCGCCGCCTGCGGCGCCAAGATGAACTCGGCCCTGTCCTCTGCGTCTCTCCATACTCGGAGTCTGGACAGGAAGACTCTGCTGAAGCACCGGCAGAACATGCAGCTGCAGCCCGCGGATCGCGAGTGGGTGAGAGCAGATCTCCACCGGGGCTCCATCCATGTCCACGACAGACTGACGCCCTCATATCCCAGGCCGGTTCTTTGCACTATGGACACCACAGCCGGCGAGGTGGCGCTCCGTCTGAGTAAACTCTGCAGTAAGTCGAGCTCCGTCATGCGCATTTTTTGTAAAGATAACCCCAAGACTGACCAAAATGGCAACTGCAATGTGAAGTATGAATACAGTGATAACCCGTGCAAGGTGAATGAAGACTCTGGTGTGAAATGCAACCACCTGACTCCCCTGGAGTCCACAGAGTTAAGGGGCCATCCCAGTGACAGGTTGAGGCTGCTGCTCATGGAAAATGCAGATGAGAGGCAAAAGCAACAGGACGTTGATGGGAAACTTTTCACCCCAGAATCAGAGTCACAAGACAACATTGCCTGTTCACTGTCAGATTTGAACTCTAACTCCAACATGGATACCCCTAATGACGATGACTCTGAGCATAGGAACTGTTTAGACAGCTATGGATTAAACTCTGGCTCAGATGTGGAGAGCAGTGCGTTTGATGACCTGAGCTCCGGGGCCCGGCTGAGCGAGCACAGGGACTCCCTTAGCGATGACATGGTCCTGGGAACTGAGGCGTCCATCCTCAGCCCTTCGTTTGACAGTGCCACAGAGGGCCATGACATATACGGCAGCTCATCGGACGAACTGGACCTTGACTGTCCTACGTCAAGCACAAGCATGGACCCCATCTCGCAGCAGCACCACTCCAATGGGATCAGTGCTGTCACTGCCAACTACAAGCAGTGCAACATGGGACATTTAAATGACATGACAAACGTTATGGGACCAGAGAGCAGACTGGGCAGCCTGCCACCCAGCAGCAGTGCCGACTCATTGTCAAGAGCCTGTTCTACAGGTAATACACCTGATATCCAAGATCCAGACTGTGGCCAAGGTGCTGGAAAATCAGGGCTGACAGCAGGCCACAAAGGAGATTCCTACGATTCCAGCCCCACACTGTATGTTCAGCTGCATGGCGAGGCAGTCAGGAGGCTTAGCCCAGACGAGAGGCCTCTGCAGATCCAGAATGACTTTCTCTTTAAGCTGGGATTTAAGGACCCGTGGAGAGTTCAAGAGGAAGGGCTCAACACGGAAATTGGCTCCCTGCTTCGTTTCTATGCAGGTAAGTGAAACAATGCATTCAGATATAATCAAGTTCCCTCACGATCAGGTTTCTGTTGCTCACTCTAGTACTTGTTGAGGCCTTCTCTTTTGCACATTACATACTGTAGTTTGGACTGTAGATCCTCATTGTGTAGTTTTTGTAACAGGTTAGCAACCTGTATCACAAAATGAGGCAGGTGCATTGTACTAATAGAGCAAAGCAGCAATTTATTTTCCATTTTTGTGCTGAGAGCAAATACAGGTTTCTTAGGAGTGTGGCGCTTGTTTCCTAATCTGAACACTGACCAAGCAGTGGGTACACACAGTAGTGGCAGGAGCTCAGAGCCTTGGATTCATGTAGGAGTGAAACAAAGAGGCCCACATGATCCTAATATTACTGTAACACACTGAATGCTGTCAGTCAAGGTGAGTGCAGCACAGGAATTTTGCAGCAATTCTAGGTGTGCTTCTCAGGGATGGTTTAACTGTGTGGTGGCATGAATGGCCATGATCCAAAAGACCTTTGTTTTTTTTTTGTTGTTTTTTTTTTGGCAAATCAACCTATCCTCAGGGACTTCCTTTAAATTATCAGGTCTTTTTTTTTGTTTGTTTCTTATGTGCTGGACTGTCTTTGTCGGACCATAGCAGCACACTGTGCTCCCATGGACATGCGTGACATCACCACAAAGCCATCACCACAACTTATGGTGCTCAGACATGGGGCCCTTTCCGGCTTTTGCCCCATTATCATCCTAATGAATAGGCTGAATGCCTTTGTGGTTGGATGGAGAGTAGGGGTGGGAGCGGTATGGCTGGGAGGACCATAAACCGCCTCTGTGTACCCAGTGAATTCTGGTCATTGAGATGCTGCACACTGCTTTTCCTATTGGCGTCCAGTGCAGCCACTGTCACACTACCCAAACTGCCTGCCAAGCTGGGTTAACGCGCTCCTCCAAAGCCCAGGAAGCCCCATTCTTCACCACGCCGCCACTGCATCTACCACTGCCGCTATTGCTGTGGTTGCTGAGGGGAAGTGAAATGAGGGTTGTTGGGGTTGAATCTCAGTGCCTGGTGAGTACAGTTGAGTAGCAACTGTTTGTTGGGTCTTAAGTATGGAGAAGAGAGGCATTAGCAGCTTCCTGTCCCCAGAGGCTGTTGAACCAGAGGTCACTCAATACGAACCTGAAAAACGGCTGCACGTGCTCACGTTCACAGTCATGTGCACTTCATGACCTATTGTGCTCTTGATAACTGACTTGCTTCAGGTAGGATGATTTCATTCAGATGGCATCATGTGGCGGGATGCAGGAGTCGGCATGGGTGCTGAGGCTCATGTGGATGGATGTGATGTCAGCTGAGCTCAACCAGCAGTAGCCACAGCAGCTAAAGGCAGTAGCCAACCACCCTGAGGGCGATGCCTCCACATCCCATGTGAGACAGCTTAACTGTGGTCACCTGAGTTCCCTCTCCCCTCCTCTCACACACACACACACACACACACACACACACACACACACACAGCCATATAACACTGTGCTACAGTGAGGCCTAATTCGCATTCAGTCAGTCGGACACAGAAGAGCACTTTCATGCCCACACAAATGCAAGCGCTGTAAAAAAGAGAAGGCCGTGCTGACTTGTGACACGTCTGGTCTGCTCTTCCGCCCTTTCCTTACACGATGGAAGCATGAGAGGAATGTACGCTGGCTCGTCTAGAATGTCAAGCACGTCTGCTGAGCAGGAAGTGGAGCGAGGGAGTTGGTGGGGGGGTGTACGAGGGGGTACTGCACTGACACATGTTGCGCTGTCTTCGAATGGCTGTCTTGCCTCGATAGTGGAGATAGGGCCAGTCTCAGCTGACTTGCTGGCTGACTCTCAGGTGCAGCTGCCACAACTGTAGACCTCAGTCACACCAAGAGCCTTTTTGTCTGCATGCCCGTGCATGCAAAGCACCCTTTGATACAGGAAGTCCAGTATCTAAACTGGGTTTTATTGTTCAATCACTCAATAAGAGCATTGTGCAATTTTACAGCTATTAATAACCTAGATATTAAGCACACGATCGGCCAGTAAACAGTGCTGTGTCTTTGATAAGACTGACAGAAGAGGAGGTACTCAGCACTCAGCGTGATTGTTAAGTCTAAGAGTTGCCATGGTGCGTTTTGCCGGATCATTTGGACAAAGCAGAAGCCAGTTTGACTTTGAAGAGTTCAGGTCATGGTTTGAGTGCATAGAGTCTGCAGTGGCCAGATGAGAGAGCTCACTTTGCCCTGCTGGACTCACATACACATGTACAGAAGGCTGCCTAGATCAAAGGGCCGCTGTCCTCTTTGGCAGGCCGACGACTGATCCTTTCAGAGCTGCTCACACAGGAGCTTCTTGTAATGCTTCGCCAGCTTTATTAGAGTTTGAGAACAAGGGTACAAGAGTATTTAAAAAAAAAAAAAGCATACACAGAGACATTTAATCAATACATTGTGTTGCTGAGAGACCAAAAATACTGTAAGCTCTAAATAAAAGTACACTTTATCAAGGGAGTTTTAACTGTACACTTCACCCATTCAGGTAAAAGTTTAGGGCACAGACAGTAATGGAGTGTCTGCTCAGCGGACAGCAGATAATAAAGCTGCCCCTTGCAAGAAGGGGAAATGATGAACTGAACCCTAACACACAGGGTCGCTAGAGGCACCCTAAGTACTTAACCAAACCAAAACACTTAATTATTTAGATTCATTAGCCTACTCTGCTTTGGAAACACTCTCTACCATGCACTCCCTGCTTTTCGTCATCTTTCTACTTCCCTATTAAAGCTGAAATGGATGCTTCAAAGCAGTTTCACGTAAAGATAAAGTGGTATTACTGTACGTTTTGGCCTGCTTTATGAGTGAAATTGATGACCACTGGCGTATACTAGCCTGCAAACCTTCTAGGTGTTAATTCCCTTTTCACCTCCTCCCAGGGTTTATAGTTCAAGCTTCTGTGAAACATAGTTTGGGTTGATAACAGTTTCAACATGCCGCACCTGATTTTCAGGTAATTCCCATGTTGTTTTTTTTTTTGGTATCTGCTGGCAAGGTGAACTTGGCAGGAAGAACTGTTCATGCAGAACTAATAAAAGCAGATATATCTAATGGAAGACTGCAGATAATGGCTGTGCTTTTACAAAATGAAATGGTTTTGATAGCTTATGGTAATAATTTGGTTGGAGTTTTAATTCCACAAATGTTGTGATCACAATTAGTTATGGGAATTATTTCTCAAAACGACAAGTTTTCTCTGCAGTAACTCTCAAAACAAATTGTAATTTCAAGTTTATTGCATCACAGTTATTGAGTTGCTTATTTATAAAATTCAGATAATTCATTTTCTACAGCTGCCCAGATTGTGCGGATTCTGCCTTTCTGACATAACTTATTTACGCTATGTCTTCAAATGATAGCTTATCATTTTTTAAAGGTTCTCTATACTATATCCACAACATTAAAACGGGCGCAATGGAAAGAGAAAACACATCAGAAAAAATACTATATTGTATATATATCGTCATTGGGATATAAACTTGGCTATATTGGGGTTTAGAATTTTGTCCAAATTGCACAGCTCTAGCTCTGTGTGTGGTAATCTGAGCTTCTCCTTGCTTTGCTGACATCAGCAGGATGCCTGCGCGTTCCTTTTAGTGCACATGAGCGTCCACTGCACTGCACTGCACCCTCTGGTTCCCGCCAGGTTAACAATGTTAGCTCTGTTACCTTTGTTTTCACGATTCACCGTTAGCTGTGAGCTGTCTCCATGTTGAGAGCCGTGTGGAGGCAATACAGATGCTTGCATTTACAGTAGTAACTTTAAGAAGCAAAACAGTGAGTTCATACTGAGACATGGAAGAAAAGAAATAGCCTTTAAATGTGTGCTTAGGGTATTTATTGTTACTTGTTCGCTCGTTTCTCACAAGAGTTGCTTCCATCTCCAACTTAATTTTTGGTCACGTTTAGCAGACCTGTTTGATAGACGACCCCGGGACTATCAGTGGAATTAGAAATGAAACATCAATATTATCAAAGGACACCTTAGAGATATAAAACTGGTTTTAAATTGTTATTCAAAAGTTTGAATCAATATTAGATTTAAACTCACTCACTTTATAACAAAATGAAAATCTGAACAGAGGCATAGAAGCAGCTTTAGTCCTTCTGAGTTGATGTCTTTAGCCCGTGTAGACACAATATGCTAACGTTTTAAGAGTACAGTGAATAGTTCAATTACTGTAAAAGCTTTGAGGTATTACAGTTTGAGACTATTTTTCCGCTCTTCCCTTGGGCCATCTATGAGGAGGCAGCGGCTGGTGACGTGATGACTTAAAGGACTCTGCGGGGTTTAAAGGCTTAATGAAGCTCCCAACTTTCTCCGGCAGGCTGTGGCAGCTATTAAGCAGAGAGTCGCTCACTCTGTCTTGTCGGTGCCACGTTGCTTTCTTCGTACAGTCAGCACGGCAGATTGCTCCCACGCTCACACTGTCATCTCTATGAAAACATTTTTTAAAGGCAGAAGGAGAACAGTCTGCACACATTTTGTCATTGTGGTTTTTTTTTGGGGAGGGGGGGTGCTCCTGATCGGTCACTGGTTTTCCTGATAGCAATGTGGGGTTCCCTCTTCATGGCTTACTTTGAATGATTTTTGCTGTTCATATGATGTGTTTTTGGTCTCCAGGGGATTTATGAAATTTGATAGTCAACGCCAACTTTAGCTTGACGCTTGACTAACCTTGGCTTAGTTCACCAAGATTACAGCATCATTCTCCTTGTATGCAAATGCTCCTGGGAGGACTTTGCAGAAGTGAGACACTGGGCTGCCTCGTCTTTTCTCACATCTATGTCCTCGCCTGACAGCTAATGGTCTTTCTAAATGGCCTATTGCTGAGTCATTATGTAATTGTGTAATCAGATTTCACACATTCCAGAGCTCAAATCCAATACGCATGTGTCGGTATGCGCCGAGGAGTTTTTGTTTGTGTGTTCACTACTGTACGTGCATGCCCGAGGTAATAAAAGCGAGCAGTCAAAGAGTAGATTGATGCATGGTCTTAAGGTAAATGTGGTCATACATCCTCAGTGTGAAGCTGGATGTGTGTGTGTGTGTGTGTCTGCTGAGGCAGACATGGAGAGGAAGGTGGTGTCAGCTTGTAGCAGTTAAAGCCAGGGGAGCTGTTTTCTGTCTAATATAGATTGCCTTCTTGGCTGACATCCTCCCACCCTCCTATCCTCTCCTCTTCCTCTCCTCTCACACTGAATTTTCCTCCCTCTCTCAATTTCTCTCATGATCGATCCCCCTCCCTCTCCCCTCACTATCTTTCCTCGCATCTCCTCCTCCCTCATACCATCTGACAGTTTCCATTTATCTTCCCATATCTCTATATCTCTCCCTAGCTCATTGCCTTTCACTCCAAGAATTACTGGTCACACTCCTAAGTGTCTCGAAAAATATTCAGGTCAGGTCATTACTTGTACAGGTATAGCACTTTGTGAGTGAATATGCATGCTTTAGGTACATCGATCAGGCATAACATTATTTCCATCTGCCTAATATTGTGTTGGTTCCCCTTTTGCTGTCAAAACAGCCCTGACTTGGTCCCTGAAGGTGTGCTGAGGTAGCTGGCATCCTTCTATCAGATCCAGCATGAACTTCTTTGGTAATTTGAGCTCCAGTAGCAGTCCAGTCTTCGATGAGCCTTGTCCTCTCATGACCCTGTCTCTGGTTCAACACTGGTCCTTCCTTGGACCACTGCAGACCAGAACCACCCCACCAGAGCTGCAGTTCTGGAGATGCTCTGACCCAGTCCTCCAGCCATCACAGTTTGTTCTTGTCTAACTCGCTCAAATCCTGACGCTTTCCTGTTTTTCCTGCTTCTAACTAGGGCTGGGACGATAACTGCATCACCACAATACTGTGGTCATGTGATGCCTACCGTGGTGTTTAGCTCATTACTGTCATCACCACAATAAAAGATATATCTATATATATATTTGCTGTTGAAAGTTACAGGAGAGTCCGCCCATACTTCCTGTGATGCTTCACAAAATTTCGCGACCAAGTCAGTCTGGCCAAGCTGCCTTTCTTTTCGATTTCAGATTCACCTAGAAATGGGGACCGATGAAAATCTAGCATTTCCAAAGGCTCGATCGAGGCGTGTTTAAGGCAATGGCGCTCACAGAAGTGGATCAAGCAGTTTTCGTCGCTGCATAAGTCAAAAGAAAGAGTGGTCTGATTGGTTGAAGCTTCATCCAGTAGCACACAGAGGCATTTGATAAATGCGGGTTAAGCCCGCCCTCTGAGAAACCGGTTTAAAGGCAGCTTGGCCAGACTGCGCTCGCAGCGCAAGTAGTCACAATAGCCAGGCTAACAGTAGTGCGTAAGGAATTTTATATGAAATATAAACAGTAATATTTAGTAACATCCTGTTTTTAAAACTGGAGGAGAAACAAAATGATTAATTACATATTATTATTATTATTATTATTGTTTATTATTTTGAAGTTTTAGTATTTGAATATATACACACACACATAATACACAGGCATGCGGTTGTATTTAGTCCCCCCTCCTCTTAGGAAAAAGAAACTGAGGGGTACATTATTGAAATTCTCATTGCTTTGTGGTAAGCAGCTAAATCTAGGCTGTACAATGTCATGCTGATATGTCACTCCAGTCTGCCTGGAATAGGCACAGGGGGTAGGGAGGCACAGCAGCCTGCCTTGTGGGAGCAGCCTGGCCTCTCAGATGTCAGTCAAAGTGCCCTTGCCGAATGCTCCCCAGAAAGCTCGGCGGGTTGGTGGCGTTCATGAGCAAAGCCAGTGAAAAGGGTCCCCCTTCAGTGGGGTCATGGAGTAGGCCGACCGTCCCTGAGTTCAGCACAAGTCCCTGCCCTGACCACATGCAGGAGAGGTGGGGGGGATTAAAGGCAGGCCAGCAGGGACTCACTCTCTGCAGCTTTGATCAGCAGCAGCACAGCCTAATACCAGACAACATCTGCATCTCTAAGCATTAAAGAGGCCCAAAAATTCCCATTAGGGAACACACTGCTTGCCTAGAGTACAGGACCGAACTGTGTTAATTCCTGGATGGGAGCTTTTTAAATACCACCGCTCCAGTGCTTACACTGTTTTGTTTTACAAAGCCAGAGTCTCCAGAAAGCGTATTTTTTCATTGTGTTTAAAATTCATTGAGATTTCATTTTCTTCAGTGCACATCTAGTAATAATTACAAAAGGATCAGTTTTGGGGCTGCTGTTTTAGTGATTTTCTGTTTACAGAGGCACCTTCCTGCACTGCAGGATAAAAAAGACTAAGTAGATGGAATGTTTGGCAAATAGTGTCGTATGAAAGGAATTCAGAGCATTGCCAAACTGTCCCCGAGTCTTTGTTTGTGTGATCTGGACACAGAGAGATAAGGTGTGTTTGGGTGGAGCTGAGTTTGTTTCCATATACTCTGCTTCAATAGAAAAGGGACAAGAGTTGTTGATATGAAATGACCTAGTTCCATCCATCCTTCACCAAAGAAATGCTGAAGCACAAGAACAATACTTCCTCATTGGCAAGTGTGTCTTTAAATTAGTGGCTTTGAAAGCAAACAGATGGACACTGTACTAAGTACCATACTTTGATCCTGGAGGTATAACTGGCAGCACATCATTTTTGAAGATGCTGCGATGCTAAATTTTTACGACCCTTTAGCATCATCTTACACTTAGTTTAATAGGTGCATCTGTGCAGCTTAAGGCTTGGGACACATGCTATGTTTTTTAACCTCCTGGAAAATGCAACGTGGTCTCTGAATGACCACTCTCGTGCCAACTTTGAAGGACGCGGAGGCAGGCTGACGTTGCTAAGCAATAATAACCAGGATGTCATTATATCAAGCCATACACTCAAAGCCTTCTCACCAGAAATCCTTGGCTCAGAGCTGATCTTCTTCAAGACATTGTTTTTGAGTGTGTTTTAAAATATGGTCTGTGGGACAGATGGAAAAGCTCTGGGTAGCCCTGCACCAAAATAAACTTCTCCATAGTTGCTGTCGACTGATAGTTATGGTAGAAAGGAAAGATATTGGCTTTTTGTGATTGGTTGGTCCTTATCACATCATAAGGCAAAACCATTGCATGCTTTATGAACACAGGAATTATTACAGGATTGCATTCAATTTCACAGATCCTGTCTAATAAATTAGTAGGTCAGTAATGGAAACTAAAAGCTGTAAGTCTGGTGAGACCTGCATTTGCAGCCACTCTCAATCATTAACATGGCAATTAGCTTTTCTCTTGCTGTTAGCTGAGCAGTTTGATAATCACCCAGGCCCTGGAAAAAACAGTGGATCTGTCACCTGCTGCACCAGGAAGTTACTCCTCACTTTCTCTCCCCATGTCCTCTGTCTTATGTTTTCTTTCTCTTATCTTGGACATGTCAGTGTGTTTATAATTCCTGTTTCTTTAGTCATAAATACAATCATTTCATGAACTTACACTCCACTATCACCCAATTTATTTATTATATCCCAAAGACTTCCCCTCTTTATTTAATTTCTCTCTCTCTCTCTCTCTCTCTCTCTATCACTGCTCCCCCCCTCCCCGCCCAGTGCCACTGTGTTCACATGGACCCTGCATGTGACATGAAGCTGAGCCAAAACACCCCGGATGCCTGCTTCAGCCCTCCACTCCACCAGACCTTGTTAAATTTTAAACAAAACAAAAGGAAAGGAAAGGAAGGAGGGGAGAGAAGGAGAAGAAAGAGAAGAGTGTGCACGTGGGGCCGGGGGAATGTGCAACAACATCACAATCTCATTCATTCATTCGCTCCTGTTCCCTGTGCATCATCTGTACAGAGTGGCCCTTTAATTCTTGCTCTCTAAACTCTGCTTGTGTGAAAGCCTCCCTCTCTTTCTGTCGCTTTCTCTTTTCACTCTGAACCAAACTGGACTGATTGTAGCGTTAACCATAGATCTGGGGTCTGATTACTTTGTGCTCTGTCTTACTGTGGGATTAAAGAACAACTGACTCTGTAGCTGTTGTCTTCATGGGCAACCCCCATCATCCCCCCCAGGCAACTACTGCCCATCAGATGCATCAGATACTTCATGGAATAGGAGAATAGCTGGGCTTGAAACAATAGCAGTCACTGTTTACCTTTAGTATTGCTTGTGCTCTTCCCTTGTATGAATCTGCTTATTACTCTCCATGTTTTTCACCATCAAAGGAATGCCACAGCACAGCAGCCTTCAGTATAAAATCTCCCAGAACAACTCAGATGCCTGCAACATCCCAATGGCTTGTTGCCAGATTTAGCTAAGCTATGAGTCCTTCGTAGCCTCTGATAATGAATGGCATGAGAGGTTAAGTACAAACACTAACAACATTGTGCTCATCTGGAAACTGGAAGTGGTTGGTCTGCCTTTCATTGCAGATTAGCAGATCATAATTCCAATCAGCAATACAAATTATATCATAGTCACTCGAACAGCTCATATATGGTTTCCTGACATTGTGAATAATGCACTGTGATGGATGAGACACTCTCATCAGCTGGGCCAAATCTGTTGGCAAATTGCACCTAACATTGTGCGTTTGTTACAGAGTTGTTGTTTAGAGTTATTTATGGAGATTAAGTTCAATTGGGCCAACTAATTAAATGCACTGCGTATTTCTGCAGCAGTTAACGGTTAAAAAAAAGTGTGTCAGCTTTGGTATGTTTCTCATATCAAATGGCCCAAATACTTCATCTTCATAAGCCTTGTTTATGAGCAAACAAGTTCAGACAGGAGCCTGGAGCGGGCTGCAGTTTTAGGTCCGCCCAGCAGAGCCATCATGTATGCCCACCAATCACTCACACACACCCACCCCTGATGATACTATACTACAGTTACTCTGCTCTGATATTCACCCCGTCTCTTGCTCACTCCACTGCTATTCTTGTACCGAATCTATGAAAATGTTGCTGCCGCCTACTTAAATCTGCTTTTCTCGACTCAAAAATCTGTCTTCTTGTTGATTGGTAGCACATGTTCAGGTGAACGCAGTATATAGAGTCACATCTGCTCACAGAGAAACCAGGAATTGACATGTCGTCTTTTGTAGACACAGTCCGCCTGATCTGTATCTTTTGTTACACACAAATGTATATGCGCATGATAGGCTATGTGTTGCTAATATGCATTGTTGCAAATGAAGGAGTAATATAAGCGGTTTTGTTTCACACACTTAATAAAAGTGTGATAAGATTTATATACATCTACATAGCATGAGATTGTTTTCACCTTTGACCTTTAGACATGTGACCCTGCTTCTTCCGCTTGATAGTTATATGTTTGAAGTAGACGTCTGAGTTACATGTACACAAACATATAAGAAGATGGAGAGTCAATGGGTTTTTGTGGCAGGATAAGTTGTGCAGGAGGGGGACTGAGACTTGTTGTTGTGCATGTGTTTGATGCGTTACTAACTGGAATACTTATCTCAGTCATTTATGCTTTCTGACACTGTGAGCCCTTTCAGAATCGATTTCCTCTGGGTTTTCAGTGTTACTTTATGAGAGTGTGGTCTGTAGAACTGTGTAACGCAACCTTAACACAGTTAATGAATTCGGAAGACGTTATTCATGCAGTGCTAAAAATGGGCAAATGTCATAGCCTCGTGTGTCACCCAGCACTGCGACACAAACAGACCTCCTGAACTGATTATCTTTTGTGACCTTTATAAATGTCCTCCTTCAATAATAGACATCCATGACTGCCATCAGAGTTGCAAAGTCTCCATTAATGCCTAAATTTTTGAGTCTCAAAACTCTTCAGTTAGATTAGTTACATAGCAAAGCTAAGCAAAGATTTGTGGGCCTTGATGAAACAGGTTATTCACTACTCTCCACTCTGGTCTGTCTTTAAGAGTGTGTTTGATACTGGTGATACAAAATAAAGGTTTATGTAATTCAAATGTTGTGCTTAAAGAGTTATTTTTGACAAATTGGACCTTGTTTCTGGGATAAAACACTGCCGTTTACTCACCAATTTCACTTTGGAGTATTTCTGACAGTTATGGATTTGATGATATCCATTTAACTGGAGTGAAGCGGGCACCAAAAATGCAGCCAGTAAGCCACACAAACTTGACCATTTCTCAAATAACAGACATTTAAAGCAAAGCATGTGCTTGTATGTGACAACATCACAATTAACTATTTTAATTAAGGCAGTGTGAAGGACACATAGGTGGGTCCTTAGTAAACTATGATACACAGGAAGTAGAGTCTGTTAACAGGTTGAATTTTCTCAAGTTACAGACAACTCCTGACTCAAATGAGAATAGTAATAGTGTAGCCCATCTTATTAAATGTCTATTATTTGAGAAATGGTCAAGTTTTTGTCATTTACTGGCTGCATTTCAGTGCCCGCTTCACTCCTGTTAAATGGATATCATCAAATCCATTATCGTAAGAAATACTCCAAATGAAAGTGAAATGTAATGAGTAAGTGGCAGTATTTTATTGCAGAGAAAAGGTCCAATTTGTTTAAAAAATATGGCACTTCCCCTTTAAAGCATATTTTGTTAAACTGAAGGGACAGATTTTGGAAATTGTTGCTGTTCCAGCTTCTGTGGTGTGTCAGATTAACTGAAAGATAATTTATGATGCTGGTATTGAGGAGAAGACACTTTTGGTTAAAGGCAGTTTTCACCATGGCAACTATGCTCTTGTTAAAATTACCACAAAATTGACGAGGAAGAGTAAGGGATTGAGAGTTGCGAGTTCTGAAGGTGAAACGTCCCCGATTTGTTTCCATCAGTGACATTATTAATGCAGTGGTACAAATGAACAGGGAAACCCAGGGCGACACACAGGCAGGAGTCCTCACAAGCTAATTAATCACTGACACACATGAATGTGTGTGCGTGCCTGTGCATGCACACCTTCATGACATCCGGCTCTAACCTTTTTGTGCGACTTCAGACCTTCACTGGCTTACCAGTTGCTGTTCTCATCTCACCTCTTTAGCCTCAGTATCAGAGGGAGGTGTTGTCAGCCTGCTCCTTTATCGCTACTCTCCCTTCATCCCTGGCTCTCACATTTCACCCTCCCCTGATGCACTTCCCAAGGGGGTTGAATGCTAGGTGGGTAAGCCTAAACCTCTGTGTCTGGAAGAATTTATTGTACTGGTGCTTAAGACGACAATACCTCGCTCGCCTCTCTTTCTCGCTCTCTTTAAGCCCTCCATACAGTATAAGGTGCCACACTTTATCAAGGCTGTATAGAGAGAGCTGCAGAGACAGGCTGCTGCTGCATGCAGGCCATTAGCAACTGCTGAGTGACAGAATGCAGAGGCTGAAGTGACACAGTGACGCTGATGATGAGCAACTGGTGTCCTGAATTATGAGATTATGTGTGCGTTTGAGAAACTTCTCGCACCATTTGGGTCCAACAGAAAATGGTGAAAAAATGCAACCTGTGTTTCCCCGACCCAAGATTTTGTTTGACCAGTAATAAAAAAGGGGTTAAGAACTAAATCCTCCTATATGAGAGGCTGGAAATATTAAATGTTTAGTACTTTTGCTTAAAGGGGTGCTCCACCAATCTGACAAAGCAGTTATGTGTCAGGAGGGGAGTAGCAGCCTTTGTGACAACAGTTGTAGAAAGTCTGCTGTGGTTCAGGTGAGAGCTCTCCATAGTCTGGTAAAAAAAAAAAAAAATAACCCTTGTGATGTCATCAGGGTCACGTTGCCCTTTGACTTTACCCTTTTATGAAATAAACCTTTTTAACAGAGCATCAAAGAGAACACATTCCACTGCACATGTGACAGATCAAACCTTTCGATGTAGGGGTGTCCTGATTCTATATCAGATATTGGTCGGATATCAGCAAAAAAACAAGTATTGGATCGTATCGGCTTGCATCTAAACTGTCCAATATAAACACTCCGATACCAGCAGTCCATTCTAGACTCTACTCCAGCTCATTGGGCCCATTGATCACAACAAGAGCTGTGCTAAGGTGCTAACAAAGTAGCATGCAGTAGGAGTGATGTGGCTGTGTGGCAGGATTTTTTGTTACAGTCTGAAGACGTTGCAGCTGATTGCAAAGCTTGTCATGCACAAGTTTTCTGAATACAACCAACCTCATCATGTTGTTGTTGGATTTATTGAGTTTATTTTTTAGTCTTCTAATTATTTTTCTGTTTATTTTATTCAGTTATAGAATATTCTTATGCTTAAGGTTAACATCTGTGTAATCTATTGGTTAATAATAAATGGGTTAGTTTTGCTGACTATTGTTCTGTTTGGGTAATATCATTTGATTAAGTCTTTTTTAACATTCCATACTACAAAATAAGTATGTATGATTCGTGCTGATGTTGTATTGGATCAATATCAGTATTGGCCAACACTCAAGGCTGCAATATTGGTATCACCAGAACTTGATACACAAAAGGAATCAAAAGTCAGGATATCCCTTTCTCTGCTGCAGTATTTTATACCACGTTATTTTTCTTCCTTTTCTTTCAAGTGGCCAACTTGTGGAACCTTTTGTGTCGATCCAAAAATTGATTAATTGACTAAATATTGCTGCACTGAAGTGGAGCTGCAATGATCCATGAAAATGTTTGAGCCAGGGTCAGTGTACTGGAGCTCATAGCAGGACCATACTGTATGCACCAATTCATACCTTGTTTAAAAGCTCCTCCAGGCAAAGAAGCTATCACAATGTTGCCTCTTACATTGTTTATTGACTTCTGGGATTTGCTTTAATTGCTTCTTCCGTACACACCATGGCCGGCCTTTGTGCCGTTGTGCATGCATTGCCTGTGATCAAGCCTGATTATGTGTCCTCATGTGTCAGTGAGAGAGCCTGTGGGACTGACGGCGAGCACTGCATCATTCATGAGTGTGTGTGCCACCCTGTGCCTGGACTGCAGTGACCCGTAGCTGTCAACAGTGTATCCTTGAGCGCGATAGCAGTGGCTGTGCCGGGGACATGCTGCAAGGACTGCTGGCATGTAGACGGCTGAGGGAGGAGCCCGGGGATGGGTGTGCCAGTCTGAGGGCTGGAGAGGACAGCACGAATAGGACACTATTATCTGTTCCCTTTTTCTTGTTCTCTTTGGGGAGGTCACAAAAAATGTTGAGCTATTGAGCAGCGACTCTACCTAAGGACACTTAAACAGGCTCCTCACTTACAGATATCAAAAGAAGGCCCTAAGGTAAGAATGTGAGGAAAGAAAGATCAGGTCGTGAGTAAGCCGGGCTAGAGTCCCTGAAAGCCCTGCCACATAAAACCACTCAGACTTTAAATTTGAGCAAAAGAAAGTAGGGAGAGGAGAGTGTGTGGATGACAGCTGGAGATATTGAAGTTATATTCTTTAGGGAATGGGTAATGGAGGAAGATAAGTCAAAACCAAGGAATTTCAGATCAGCTGAAACATTAAAATATCCAACCTATCCGGTCATAACCTGTGTGTGTGTGTGTGTGTGTGTGTGTGTGTAAGACATTACATAACTGGGTTCCCTGGCTCTCCTGCCAGTTTACTATCACACAGCAGCAACTCATTTCACACGTGTGCAGGCTTGCTTTATTTTGTGTGTGAAAGTGCAGCCTTCCCTTTTGTTTCTCACGCATTCACGACCTGCTGCTAATTCATTATTTCCCAACATGGAATCGCCGCCCTCTTCCACACTGATGAATAAGTTTATCATGTGTTTGAACTCAATCTGCACAGTGTTACATAAACACTTGGAGGGTTTGACAGAGACTGCATCTGACCTTTTGCTGACAAGCTATTAGGCACTCAGTGGAAGTGAGAGAGACATCAAAGTGATAAGAATTATCGTTTAAATTAGCCTGCCGCTGTGTGATGCAAGGTATTGTCAGACAGCTTGCTCACTTCCTTGTCCTTGTAAATAGACTTTACAGCTTGATAAAGAAAAGCTTTTGCTTAAAGGGGTCTGCCACCATATGATAATGTGTCTGGCTTTGTTCTTCAAAGAGTAGTTTTGGCACACTGAAATGTCAGTCATACTATGTTCTCAGGGGTCAAATAAATATCATGGATTTGGGATTTTTAAAATTCAGAATTCTAGGAGGTTTTAGTTGCTTTCATGATTTTTCATTTTTGGTTGGTTTGGTGACACCTGTGGTTACTGGTGGTAATGCTCCTAAATCTTAACAAATGTCCCAGAGTTCTGTCTGATGGAGCCTCGTGTTGTTTGTAAATTGTGGAAGATATTCTTCTCTCAATAGAAATGTCTCCTCTTCATAAAGCTCTTCCTGGTTGCCTGACTACATAACATATGAGCATGTGCACAAATTATCTGTTCATGTCTTATCTTCTGAATTATGTACAGTATGTGTATTAGTCATCTCTCGTGAGTCTTTTGTTTGTGCGTGTCATATGAATTCAGCATGGGAATGGCAGACACTGCAGTGTTTTCTACTGTAGAGGTGAACACATCTTACTGGCTATAACAGAATAAATGCATACATTCCAATAAACCCACAGGTCATTTGGAAGCAAAACTAAGGCAAACAGTATAATTAATACTCAAACAGTCTGTTGTAATCATCCATCATAGTTCACAGACTATGTTCATGGTTGGTCTTTAACCTGTTGTACTAGCTAGGCATGCAGATAACATACATTATCATAATTGATAAAACTACAAGACTCAGGTTGTAATAATCTGGATTTAATCCCTGTTCATGCTTGCTTGCTTTTAAATTATAACTCCCCAAAATTTTGTCAGCACGAGCTGTAGCATATGGTTGAGAGTATTTAGTCTGTTTTGTTGCAGACATAATACTGAAATTTACAGCGAATTGAGCTCACCTCACCTTTCTGTCTGAGGTGACAGGGTATGCCTGTAGCCAATTCATTTTCTTTCTGTCTGTTCTGGCTTTTATTTGCAGTATCTGTACATGTTTCCCTCCATCATCTTGACCATCTCTGCTCTGCCTTATCTTGCTCTTCTCTTTTCCATTCTAAACATCTCTCTTTATGTCCACCCCCAGCATAGCTCCCGCTTGCACTGCAACATGCTAATATGAGCCCTCATTATTTTCCCCCGGTGCATTTATTTAACAAAATTTAACTCACCCATAAACATGTTAAATAATTTATTTGGGAGAACTGCATACTTTCACAGCCTCACACTCATACTCAGATTTACATCCATCTAGTCAGTATATGTGTAGTATGACATATATATGTATGCATGAACAAACACGCTGACACTTTTGTCCACTACGTGTGCAACGTTCGCATTCACACACAACCAAGGGGGTGAAAACCCCAGAGTGTTTGTGCTCTGAGCGAGCTGATCAGTGGGCTCCTGTTTTCAAATGTAAGGTTTCGTAACACACTGATTACATAACAGCAGCAGGAGTGGAGCTGGGAAGAGGGGAGAGTAGAGAGGGAGCACACATCTATGTACGTCAGCATCCAACAGTTCTACTGACAGAGGGAATCACTGGGGAAAATCTGCTTTAATTTCCAAATACTGACACCAACACGATTTGAAGCATCCCTAACGCACTTCTCCTCTGTCCGTTTACTGCATCTGGGTGTATTTTTAGTGAATATTGATTGAATTACACGATGAAGCATGTTCACAGTGCAGCGGGTGGTGTGAAGGATGGTGTGGATGATGAAAAATGCTTCTATTTCTTTCACTTAAGGGCACATAAGTCATTTATTCAAATATACATAGCTGCACAATGTGATTCATCAAACTCGCACGGAGCATTCCTCATTCCAGCTGTCAGCCACGTGAGTTATGATCACATATTTACACATTGTTTGCATCTGTTTGTGCCTACAGCCTGTGAACACAGATTTGCATCAAGTTAACAGAGCCTGATAAGATATGAAGTGTCCTCTACTGATGCATGAAGTCATGATATAAATTAAAAATGCAGAAGAGCAACTGAGTGTACAAGTGGGTCGAATTTGTGTAAGAAAATAAGATAATTCAGCATTGCATACTACGAATCCTCCTTCAGGTCATCCCCCCTGCCATAATGCATTCCCACACTGCCCCTACAGGCAGCAGATGGCAATGCATTGACCTGATGACTGGAGCTGTACAATGCCTTTAATAGCAAAGGGCTGTTTAGTTCTCTTCTCCCCAGGGGTAAAGGGTAATAATGGTTTGATGGGGAAGATATTGCAAGCTGTGACCTCATTTGGATTCAGGATGTGTTTCACTGGACTGAGAGAAAAGGTTTGTGTGTGTGCATGCGCTTGTGTGTTTCTATCTTATTGTGTCCTTCCTGGTGACATGCTTAAGAGAGATGAGGTATCACTATTTGAGGGCATCCATCAAGCTGTTAATGATCCTCTACCCTGTCTCTGGGGATGGAGGGACATCTCATGGTCAGCTGGGCCACAGCGACATATTTTCTCTCTGGCCCTGTTCCTTAATGCTACATCAGCAGCTGAAGGGTAGTGCAGACGAGAGGCTGAAAGGGAAGAAGAAACATCACCTCGACTGAGCTGTTTAAGCTGAGGAATGTTCAATGTCTGACAATAGACAGGAACACAAAGCAGCGCCACTCTGCTTTCCCTAGAGGGATTGGGAGCACTCCTCAGTACTCTGGAGGCAAAAAAAAAACAAAAACAAATGCACGCGCACACACACACACGCACACAGAGCGCCTTGTAACCTTGTCCTGAATTATTGATAGATATTGTTTCAGCACATTCCCGATAATTTAGATTCTGTATGCCTTTTGTATTCCACACATTCATAAATGTAGCTTAACCCAACTGAGATGCATAACAATTTATTCCAGTGTAATTGTTTTATTAATTAAACAGATGATGAAAGCAAGCTGCAACACAGATGATTGAATAGCTACTTGTATGGCTAATTAAGCCAAACACCACAGAGGTTACAGTTGTTTATCACGATGCCACCGCTGGCTGAGGCTTTCAAGTTGTCGTTGCATTAATATTGAGTGGGTATTATAGACATATCTTGTTATAGACAACAACGGTCCTGTCAAGGTTTGTTTTGGGGAAAAAAAGACAAGTCAAAACTTTGAAACATGAATTATGAGTATCATCGAATGGAAAAAAAAAAAGTGTCATTATTTTTATTGATGATTTAAACTCTAATCACATTTATATGCAGTTTTTTGTGTATAACTAAAGTGCCTTTTCACAAAACTATAATAATAGATGAATTAATAGAATTTAATAGAAGACTACAGGCATACCAGCGGGGCACAGCTGTGCTCTTGGGCTAAATGCTAATAGTTTGCCATAGCTAACATGCTGATGTGTAGCATGTTTTATTTATGTCACTTTAAGGTTTGCTGATTAGCCTCGAACACAAAGTACACCTGATGCTGATGGAATGCTGTTGGTTTTGCAGGTATTTGGTGAGAAATGTTTGACATATTTGAAATATCGATGTAACAATGTGGGAAACGCCAGTGGGATTCATCTGCCAGGGACCATCAATGTCGAACATGTCATGGCAATCACAGACCAACCAAACCAAGACAGTGCTATTGCTATTCTTGAAGTTTCACTGCTTTATCAGCTATCCAAGTACTCTCTGGCTGGTTTGATGTTTTGACTACTTGTCATTTTGTTTGACTCTTAACTCTTACTGAACGTCAAAATATTAAGATCACTCGATAAACCTCCACCTGGATTCTTTTGTTAAGTGAAAACAACACAGCAAAGCTGCTGATCACTGTTCAAAGGACACACAGACGCTTGTAGGCTATTTAGTGTCACACAGCGATAATACATGAACATCCCATCTATTTTCCCACGCAAACATGTACCTCATATCCTTATCACTTTTACACAAAGGACAGCTTGACACATTTCACACATCAACACCTCTTCAGTCTCAGATGGACAGATGGTGGAGTTAAAAAAAACTGCACACCATGGTACAGCCTGCAAAAACCTACCAAATTTAACAGCAGTTTTATTTAATTTTAAATAAATAACAGGCCGCAAAATCCATGCCATGGTCAACCGACAAGAATGCAGATTCATCTGTTTGGTTTGCTGATGGAAGGCTCAAGTGATGACCCTGAATGCATCACTGTGTCAGTTTTGCACAACATCACTATGATGTTCGCAGTGTCTTATTCCAGAAACAACACAGTGGGGCCTTCTTTAAAATCTCCACTGCGTGATGTCTTTTTCTGTTTCACAGTAGTGTGGAGAGGTAAAGTGTCATGTGAAGAATGATGTGGAGAACTTGGGATAGCGCAGTGAGCAGCCTACAAATCGCGATGCCTTCACCATCTTCCAACAAGGCTCGTCAACCGCGGCTCGAGTGGCTCGATTTAACACGACCTGTCACTTTGGATCAGAGTAGTCACCACAAGTCATCCACAGAGAATGACAAAGAGAAGCAAGAGGGAAGGCATAGATGAGGCATAGATGATCAGGGAAGCACACACACCTATTAAGTAGATAGATTTTGACATGGAAGGACAGTTTGTCACAGAGTAACGACTGGCATCGCTCTCTCTATTTCTATATTCCCTTTGTCACCATCTTTCCTCAAGTGCGTTTTGCTCTTTACGAGTTAATATCTCCAACACGCCACGGATTATGTTTGTTTGATAGAGTGTTTCCTATCAAGTTTTTATAGATGCTTCCTAACCGCAGCATCTCATTAAAGATCTAACGGTTGCAGATACATTTGGAAAGATGCTGAGAGCAGCTGATGCCGGAGCCATAAGAGCCCAATATAGGAGAAGCATTTATAAGTCCTAGAGTCCTGCCATCCGGTGCATCACATCTGCCACCGCCTATACAATACGCAAGCGTGTGTCTACGCATGCTCGTGCTCCGCTGTGACTTATGTGGGTCATCGATGCCCTAAGGTACGGCATGCCCAGTTCTGTAGTGGAGGTGTGCTGATGTCAGGTTGCATTTAGCAGGGCAGGATGAATAACCAGGGATGTGTCCTTATTATTACAGAACAGAGCCAGAAGAAAGAAGCGTCGATCTGTTAAATTGGGAGATGGATGGAGAGAGGTCAGCCTTGGGTACCGATCACTAACAGTGATGGATAACGAGGGCAGCGGGGCATCTGAGAGGCAGCTTTGCAGCCTGGAAACATTAGCTCAGAATAAATACTGACATTAAGCAACCAAGAGTTGTTTCCTGTGTGTCAATGTGATTGACTTTGCAAAGATTACAGCAGTCTGCACACTATATAAATGCACACACTGACTGAGTCAATATTCAGAGACGTCTTGTCGAAGTCACATGCCACTAGCAGCAGCTGGTTACACATCTGCATGCTCATTCTGGATCTGTAATGTGTGTTTCACAGGCTTAGCGTCCTGAATTGATAATGCTTAGTGCCAGTTCTCCATTCATTTGGGGATGTGCTATCCTGTAAGACGTATAGTCATGGCAGCATGCTGTATCATTCTGTCATTTTGAAAGTTCCTCATCATCTCAATTCAAATGATGATAGTTTAACAGTAGGTAGCAAAGCTTGTTTGAGTCTTCCTATTCCTTATCTGTGGCTGAGGAAACCTTTTAATAACTTTGATTTTGTTCTGTTGGTTCTGTTTGAGGGATGGCAACTTGTTTATGTACGTATGCATGTGTGTGTTTGAGCAGTAGGGGTGCACACACACGTGGGTGTTGGAGCCCAGTGTGGAGGGGAAACACTCTTTCCCTGAGATTGGGGAAAGGAAGGAAGCCATCTCCAGTAATCAACACACACAGTAGTACTCCTGCTACTGCATACAGTAGGTCTACAAATAGACTCTGACTTCTGCACATGAACACACTCACCTTTCAGGGCATGTCTGTTATTTTACATTCATGCATCCCCCATAGATTATGAGATGACCACCATGACTAACATCACCGCTGCTCAAAATATTCCTAGTGTAGGTGGCCTGTGGTTCATGCATTTAAAATAAGGCAAGTGTCTCTTATTATTTCCTTCCCTTACTGGAGGGTTACCAGTAGAGCCTGTCTGTCTCTGGTCCACCCCAGTAAACAGGATGCTCACGTGGGTGACCCACCCATCTCCCTGCTTCCTCCGCTGTGCATTCCCATGGCCAGACTGAAGCGTTTGCCTCCCACGTCTCACGTCAGTGTGAGATGGTTGTAAACAGCATCACCCATACGGGAGAAGCATTCAAACTTCTTTTATCACAAAAGCAGCCCACTCAAGCTGTCTGTATTGTTCGCTCCCTACAACTATATCTGTCTGCTTTTGGTCCATCAACATTCAGGAGCAGGGAGGGAAATTAGATGGATGCACATATGGAGACACTTAATCAGTGTGTGTGTGCGTGTGTGCGTGCGTGCGTGCGTGCGTGTGTGTGTGTGGAGGGGGGGAGCACGTTCCAACAAAAGGCCTAAAAATAGTAGGACTATGCCCATGTGACATATTGAGGCTAAAAGCTTGTGAATAATTTGTCTAATGCAACACATACCCTCTTCCCAGGCTCAGTCAGGAAAACATGCGCCTGCTGGTTACCTCGTCCAGCCAGCAGAGTAAGAAGGGGCTAACCAGTCTGTTCATTCACACTCATTCAGTTTGTCTGTCTGTTAGCAAGATGTCACATGGATTTAGAGGAATTTGGCAGAAGACAGCTCTTTGCCTGGGGAAAACTTGATTCGATTTTGATGGTAATGTGCAACTTTAAGTTCAGGTGTGCCTGTTATGTTGGATTCATTTTTTTTTATTCTCTTTTTATTTCCCTTTGAGCAGATATATTAATATTCAGTCCATGTGCTTCAGTCAAAGAAAGAAAATATTAAGTATACACTTTATTTTTCCAACAGAAACCCAAATAGCCACATGAGAATATCGTATTAATATTAACATTGTGTGTTGTATTTTGAAGGTGCATGCTGGTAAATCTTTCCAATTTAGAAACCGTATCTTGAGTTTGCTTCCTTATCTTTCCTCCCCCATGTGTCCTCAGTTCAGTCCCCAGTTTAACTCGCTTATCAAAACCACTTATTCTGAAGTGAAAACAAAAGTGGATACCTGTCCGTCGCCTTGTGAAACACAATGCACTGATTTCTATCCAGCAAATTTGTTATTGTCATTGAATACACTTTAGCTTCAGTTAAACTGCATGGAATGATGCTGTGACTGCGTGGTTGTCCGGTGCATCATGAAGTTGGCACATTAAATGTTACTCTGCTCGATGGGAATTAGAACTACATTGTTCAATAAACAATGATCATAAATAATCTTTTCTTCATCCCATTCCCTCCACATGTCCCACAAAACATTTGGCATTTTGCTCCCAGCCAAGCAGCTATACTACACATCAGCATACACTCACTCACTCATAATTCAAATGCCAAGTCATTTAATAGCATTTCACATGGAGTGGATGGTAATGATGACCCTTTAAAGAGAGATAAAAACCTGCTGCTTTGTTCGTTCCCTGCACACTCCACTTGTTTCTGAGGTGCAATTAAATGAGAGCGTGGTGATCAACAGTAACGCTGGGACAGAGAAGAGACAGACTTTTTAGATGCAGTGTGTAGACAAAATAAACCAACCAGTGACCTTCACTTGATTGACTGATTGCCAGGATTGAAAAAAAGTGTCAGGAACTTTGACATTGAACAGATAATGGTCTAATTTTCTAATATCTCAAACTAATAGCACTTCAAAAAGCACAGAGATATTTCTTTTTCATTTCTATTTTATTTAGATTTTAGTCAGATAATTAAGTCAAATATGCGAATATAATGCCATATTATATTAATCACATCAAATTGTAGGTACAGTTAATATAAAAATAAAGGATTTGGGATATTACAGATGTCTTTCACATCCTCGTAGCTCAATAAAACATGTTTATACAAAGCAGACTGCCAGAGCACAGAGAGAAATGATGAAAAACAGGTTACGCCGCTTAAATCGTCATCTACAGTATAGATAGATTCACAGCTTTGTGCGCAGTGTGAACTGCATTTGCTATAATATATTTAAGTTGGCATTGCCATGAGACAGGTTTATAAATAGTCCATCACATAAAGGAGTAAGACAGATACCTCTTTCCCGAGAACCACCCACTTGTGCTAAATCAGAAAAACAAATTCATTTTTACTTTTGCCTCATTGTGATTTTACAAGTGTCCTTTCTGTCTGTTTCTTATAAAGTGAATATTAATGCTAGGGTGAGAAGGTCTGACGTGTTGAGCGTGTGTAACGTTGTGACGTTGTAACGCCAGTGTTGCATTCTCACGCTTTTTCTCAGAAGATTATTAGTAAGACTGCTGTACAGCTGTTCAGAGGCTTGTGCTCTGTTACTATTATAGTCTTTGCTGTTTTAAGACATAAGAATACCAAGACAGCTCAAACTTGCAATGAAACATGGCTCTTGATCAACACTTAACAATAGTGCTTCATGTTACGAACTCAGCATTTAGTCAAATTAAATGTAATTTTGCAAAGGACGCTATGGATACTGCTTCGAACACAAGATTAGCTCGTAGCACAGAGGAAAGGTCGGGGCACACACAATTCAGCTGTTTGTGTGTGTTTGTGAAAACCATTACAATAAAATATGGATGTATTGTCATGACCTCAGGTTTAGCCACATCAGCTCAAATAAGCACACCTCTGGTCACAATGTTATTAAACTCTGCTGAGTGTGTTGGATGGGAGCAGCGTGTGGTACAGTACTCAGTTGACGTGTGAGCGACCTGAATTATTTAAAACCATTTGAGCGTGTGCAAGTTCACACTTGCTTTACCCCACTGACTCTTTCGTCATCTCTTTAACTCACCCCCACAGCCCTCACTGCTCCAGACTGTTTGGTGCTAAGCAAAATATACGTGAAAGAGACGGTGCAGGATGGATGCAGCTAGTTCGCAGCAGGCCACAGCATGTGAGATATTTTATAAGGCCATCTGCCATCTTGGAAAGGAAAACTTCACAAGCCACACCATGAATCTGTCAGCCAAACGGGAAAATAGTGAGGTTAAACGTGCTGCGAGTAAAAGACCACCGATAGAATGGAGAAACCAAAAGCCAGGAAGTTGGATAGATAGAAGAGAAACGATGGGGGGAGGACAACTTATGCCAGCCCCGGGGAGGTTTTTTGCGGAGGTGGAGGTAGACAGAAAGCAGGTGGATGTTCAGACAGGACGATAAGACAGGCTGGCTGACAGAACGCCTGATAAGCAGCCTGACTGTCAGGTGTGGCAGGCTGGTGCTGAAGCGAGAGAACAGGACATGGTGGAGAGACAGACAGATGGGTATAGCTGAATAAAGGCAGCTTAGAAATTGTAAGAGAATACTTTAGAAGAGGTGCACCTGGTATTGAATTTGCGACTATTAATGTAGAGCTCTACTGAATGCAAATCCAGACTATTCAATTCCATGTGCGAAGTAGGACATCTGACGCAGTTCTGTTGAATGTATTTAGATCTTATGCTAACCGAACATTGTGATCACATTGTTGGGAAAGCTCTGCTGCTGAGCATTGTGGGTATATTTCTCTTTTTGTGGCATTATTTGGTGGCTGTCCACACAGATTAGTTTTCAGCAGGTGTTTAGACTGAAATATCTCAACAACCATGTGATGGATTACCAAAATATTTTTTTGTTTCTGTAATGGTTAATCCACCAGTATGTGCAAGCTCTTTCATCAAAATGATCTTTTTAATGCAGAAATATAATTATTGTTGATATACATGAATTTAAAAATTTACTGTTTTACAAAAAAAAAACAGAATAAACCAGCAATCTACATTTTTGAACAGGAAAAAAAATGTTTTAGTGGTTGTATGTTACTCTTGAATTTCTCAGAGAATTCTGGCTCAAATGTGGGTATAAAAAGATTAAATCAGTTTGAAATTCCTCACTCCTGTGTCTGCTTCAGGGTGCTGGATGGTCTTCACACAAATAGGGCAGGTGGCCTAATAAATGTGTTTAACACTGTATACAGTATATATGTGTGTATATAACACATTAAACAGTTAAACAGACCTCTACAGTGCTAACTGCACAAAATGTGTCTTTCTTTGTTCCAGGGAAGCCTCAGAGCATCGAGAGCTCAGAGCGGGTCCAGCTGTCAGGGACATACAACGTTCGCAAAGGGAAGCTCCAGCTACCGGTCAACCGCTGGACCAGACGCCAGGTCATCCTGTGCGGCACCTGCCTCATCGTCTCCTCCGTCAAGGAGAGCCAGACAGGGAAGATGCACATCCTGCCGCTCATCGGAGGAAAAGTACGTCTAAGTCACACCACATCTGGGCACGACTGGCACCACATCATCTTTCTAATCCTGTTTTTTTATGGTTATGTTATGTAATTTGTGCTTCGGATCATAAACTCATAATGTCATCACGAGAGAATGACCCGATAAAGTCACCGTTATTACCCTCTGTAAACGCTCCCCTGCACAGTGAACATTGTTCTTGATGACATTTCACCTTCAACAACTGTTTGTCCTTCAGTAACACTGAGCAGTGTTTCTGGCTTTGATCATTTCAGCTCAAGGTCAAACAGAAAAGTCAAAATGTTTTCAGTATTCTGCAAGGTTGTTTTACCCATTATGACTATTCTGGAGTCATATTGCTTTAATTTGTAGTGTAATGGATCTCTACAGCTTTGAAGTAGCATTACTACTCTCTGTTTTTTTAATGTACCTCCCAAAAATGACCTTTATTCGTTTATTGCTTTATGGATCTGTTTATCTGCAAGGCCACTAAATAAGCTCCTGAAAGCCTGTTTCTACCCGCCTGCCTGACACAAAAGACACTCCACATACTCCACCACGCCCAGGTTTCACACACAGCATATGACCTCTAGTCAACCATTCATCCATGCTCTTGCCTCTGCATGTGGCTGTGCGTGCTGAGTTTGTGTGCGAGTCAGTGTTCTGTCCAAACACTGTAACTAGTCAGCCATTCATTCACAGAGTCTGTGTGCTTGATTGTGTGTGACTGCATGTCTAAAAAGCAATTCTGCATACATTTATTCTTGCTCATGTCACACATAATTTCATTATATGATCATGCATGTTTTTATACACTGTCTTCTATATTGTCACGTGTGCTTCTGGTTGACTGAGAATTTGTCTACCCTGCAGTGATTAAGCATCTTATATTTCCTTCAGCGAAAGCTGTAATAACCAATGTTTTTTTATTTGTAATAACAATGTAATTTCAGTTCAAAATAAGTATTAACCTTTCAGTGTCACCGTTACTATTTATTATGGTTTTTAGCTAGTTAACATTGTGTCTGTTATTTAGTGTATTTTACATACCACAGAAAAAAACCCTCCCCTCCCCGTCAAATGGTGGCCCTACAACCTCCAACCTGTCAGTCTGTCACCAGGGCATAGCTTGACACAAATCAGATCAATCTTGGAGGAAACACATGTGAAACGTGTTGTCAGCATTACATTTTGCATTAAAAACAATGCAGCCAGTGCTGTCTTTGTTAATTTTTGAGTAACGTTAACCACATTTGTGTCTGCTTCCAGCCCACCTCTGTCTGTAATTCAACGTCTCTTTCTTTTCCATGGTCACGTACCAAAATTTGACACACGTGGATTGGTACTCGGTAATGCCGGCATAATATGGTTGCCACTCCTAATTGAGAAGTCCATATGTCAGCTCTTCCTCTATGCTTTCTTCAATTATATGACTGTTCACTGCACAAGCATGTCCATAGGGGTTACAGTTTATAGCTCAGACAGGGGTCAGAGATTTCAGACTGTAATTTGTCTTTGTGTGTCGTGCTGCAGGTGGAGGAGGTGAAGAAGCACAACCACTGTTTGGCCTTCAGCTCGGCAGGGCCTCAGAGTCAAACCTACTACGTCAGCTTTGACAGCTTCACGGAGCACCTGCGCTGGCACAGACACGCTGCCAAGGTATACTGTGCGTGCATGAGAAGTGGAGAATGAAAAGGAGAACATAAGCATATGCTCCTCTGGGTTGCTTAAGCGTCAGCTGCATTGTATATCAGAGCATGCGTGACTGCAAGTGGAGGTATGAAATATGGCACCCACTACAATCCCCTAGCCCGAGCTGAGCTGCAAGCTGAGTGTGATTGAAAACTGCACATATTTCACTGCCCTCCTATCTGTAGTATTAAGTAAGTGTCTCTGGGTGTTACTCACACACATAAACACCACTCACGGCTCTCTCTCCTTTCTCTCATTTGAACTCAAGTAGGCCACAGCCAGAAAACCTCTTTTCTAAATATGAACAGGGACATGCATGTCACCAGTACCCAGAAGGCCACTCAGAATAGAAGCCTGGATAGAAGCAGCACGTGCCGCCTGCTGAGCCTCAAGCTCACAAGCCAGAGTTCAGGATTTTCTCTTTCTCATGAGATGGGGTGGACGTTCATGCTGTCATTTCATTTTAGATTAGCGTGTGTGTTTCTGTAAATTTGACTATCAAATCACAGTTTAACTGCTCTACACACCTGCAGTGTAACTAGATTACACAATGATGTAATGTGTGATATGAGATCACTAACCTGTTAGACTCTACTTCTCCTGACTCCCTAATCCTAAGAAGATTGGCAATTGACTGACATTTGACCATTTAGCAGCAGGCTACACACACACACACACACACACACAGTAAACCAGTTAAGTCTTGTGTGGTAGTCATAATCCTGTTTAACTCCACGTTCCTCTTTCTCTCTGTTACCTCTCCACTCTTGTTGTTTACCTCCCCACCTCCCTCTAGATGGTGTCCCAGAGGATCAACTCGGTAGATCTGTCTTGCTGCAGCCTGGAGCAACTTCCACCCAACCTCTTCTACAGCCATGACCTCACCCACCTCAACCTCAAACACAACTTTCTGCCTGCAGACCAGCAGCTGCATCAGCTGCAGAGGTACAGTGCCATCATAAATATACAGTAAACACACCTGAGGCTAAACCAATATGAGGCAGGGAGAGGTGGAAGATAAGAAAGAAGAGGATGGACACAATGAGGTGTGATATGTTGACACACTTCAGGGTGGTTTTGGATGGGCTCATTTGAGCCTGGAGAAGATTTTGTGAAGTTTAGCATAATTTGTCTGCTGGTTTGTTGGCAGAGGGGTTAGACGAGACCCTGACAGAGCAAAGCTTCACTGGACACAGCAGGTTATTGGCCAGCTTTAGCTTTACCCTACTATTTGCGAGACATGGACCTGTGCAGTCGAGGACTGGGGCCATTGACACATAGGGACCGAAGAGGTTTGCCAGGTCTGTGCTGTACCAGGCTAGGCCAAACAAGCCCAGAGCCCAGAAGGGCAGATGAGTCTGCATGGAAGCTTTTAATGTGCCTGGCCTCCGTCACTCTCCATCTCTGTGGGCACCATCTGCTACATGCTTATCATGGTCCCAGATTAAAGCCCACAGCCAAGACGTGTGTGTGTGTTTGTGCGCACGTGCATGAATTTGCATTCATGTACATAGTGGTACATGTGCACGCCTGCCACAGCCTTTCTTTTGGAGGATTACTGCCAGAAGATTTTTATCATTTGAGTGAGTGACTTGTGTGAATCTTGTGTGATGCTTGGGTGTGTTAGAGATGGGGTTTTTTTCAGAACGGTGCCTGTGTATGTGTGAGAGGGAGAGAGAGAGTTGCTTGCTTATATGCAACAGAAAAAGTGGCTGCAGGCTACGGATTTTGGGTCAGTGCGTGCAAAGTCTTCATACAGTATGGCATTCTCTTTTTTTTTTTTTTTTTACTGACTGCACTGACAGGATGTGTATCTGTGTGTGTAACTGCACGTATAATCTGGCACGCTTCTGTGTCATCCAGAGAGAGTTGTGAATGAGTAGGAGGTTGGGATTTTATCATTTATCATTTTCTGAATCATATTTTTTTTTATAAATCCTCATGAATATTGACTGGCGTTATAAAGACAATGATGCTAGAACATATCCATTAAAATCTGGATGAGTGATGCACAGCTCCCCTGCTGGTCAAGCAAGATAACATCCATTTGTCTTTGCCAATCCTAAGTAGGCTCATCCGCATTTGACCCAGCATGACAGAAAAAGAGGTCAGTAATGAGAAAGAGATGAAAAATTAGCTGAAAATAGAGCCGTTTTGACAGAAACATGTAGTGGAGTCACTTGAGTACTCACTTTGCCCCTGAGAGACTCAAGTCAAAAGAGCTGAAGTCAGGAACGGTAATTTTCTGTGTGCAGCCTCCATGGATGTGGGTGGGTGTGTTTTGGTGTGGACAGTTGTGTGAGAGTCTGTTTTGGTTTCAGTATAAACACTGGCTTTCTCTGACATCTAACATGGGGCATAGTGCTTTGTATTTTTCCAAGAGGAATAGAATGTGTGAACCTGCCACATGCCTTTCCCCTCCCCTCTCTCTTCTCTCTGGCCAAATACTAACTGGTAGGTAATTTGCCAATCAGATATGCATATAATCAGTTGTCTGGGATACTAGCCCTGTCCTCTGGCATGGAGCCGCCTTTCCAGCATGCATCCCTCTGTGAGGCTGCGGTCACCGCTCACAGAGGGGAAGTATCTCATGTTCCATGCATATGATTGAACCTTTGACCTGTTTATTTACATATGTAAGATAGTTTAGCAAGTTATGAAGGACAAAAAAGTCATACAGATGTAGGGTGAAGGAAAGCGATGTGGAGGAAAGTCAGACAGAATAGTGGTATGAAGATAAAATTAGAGATGAAGTGGAATATTTAAGGCCAGCTGGAAAGATTTAAGTTGCATTCAGACACATCAGAAGGCACAATATCAACATATTTTGTACCTTAAAGAGAAGTGCTGTTTTTTTTACAAATTGGACCTTATTTCTATAAATACTGCCATTTACTCACCCATTTCACTTTGGAGTATTTCTTACGATCTTTGATTTGATGATATCCATTTAACAGGAGTGAATTGGGCATTGAAATGCAGCCACTATGCTATTCATCAACTCCTGGAAGACTTATTTGGCTTTTTTTGGGCTCGAAATTAGGTTGATGACAGCAGAGTTGAAGGCTAGAACACCAAAACAGTGTGCTAAAAGAGGCAGAAAGAGGGTACTGCAAAAATATTGTTTGGTTCACCTGTAAACATGCATTAGAGGAAAAGTATGTAGAAAATATAAGTATATAATTAGTAAGTTTTCTGTAATCATCTATAAATAGGAATCACTGTGTTTTCATTACCTTTGAATGTGCTGTTATATCTACATATGGAGCAAGTCCTCTCCGCTAGATGTCGCCTGATCCTACATACTGAACCTTTAACTGATGTTTTGGTCACAGCATTACCTCATCGATATAAAGTCGCTAATTAACAGCACGTGGGATGAGCCTGTCACTTGTTTCTGCCCACCTGATGAATGAATGTCGCTTGAATATGCACTCCTTTAAGCTTTTATGATCTCCTCCACCCTCAACAAAACATATCTACCGTAGGTTTTCAGCTTACTAGAAGCTCTATTATACTTGCCACAAACTTTATCTTTCTGCCATTTGGTGGTTGGTATGCCGTGTACAATTGAACAACTAGAAAAGCACTCAGAGAGCGCAGACCTCCACCAAGGCAGCATTCTGCCGCGATTTTGAAAATGTTAATATTTGACTATAAGAATGTCTAACATTATAAACTGAGAATTCTTTTCTGGATATCTTGAGACCAGTTGCATTGCTCTAGCTCCTTCCTACGTGAAGTTATGGTTAAAAATGCATATTTGACCTTGGTGACCTTGACCTTTTACTGATCTTGACCAAACTGAATCAGTGACTTCTGGATTTCCTATTATTAGTTTATATACCAAAGGTGACGATTGGCTGAAAATTGTACACCCTGGAACGTTCAGAAATATTCAAAATCTCCCATACATTACTATGGCCTGACCTTTCATTGACCTTGATGACCTTGAATCGGAGCTGATCACCACAAAAAATTAGTCAGTTTTAAATTAGGCCACTTCTGACCAATCCTGAAAATTTCGTCAAAATGAAATTTTGAAAATTAGTGAATTTCCCCCAATGGGGGATAAATAAAAAAAATATTCTATTCTATTCTAAAATCCGTCCATAACTTTATGAGTTATTTTGCAAACCAACAAATAAATAAACAAACTCTGGTGAAAACATAACCTCCTTGGCGGAGGTAAAAATTGCATATTTGTGGAATAAGTATCTGTGTTGTTGCATGACTACAAGAAACACAAATAGTCATCTGATCCACTGATCATATGAAAAATAAGTAGTGCAGCTTTAAATACTCCAGGAAAAAAGAGAAGAGAATAGCATGATAGGACAGAGTGACAGAGCATGACACAGACCAGGAGAGAGTATGAGCATTACTCAGCATATTGCAGGGGTTGGTGTAATGGTGGAATTTCCCACACATCCCACTCACCCACTGCATGCAGGAGTCACCCTCAGCTGGAATTACTCAGTCACCCTAATCAATAGCCCTGATGTCTCGGTTGCTTTTTTTTCCCTTCGTCTCCATGTTGTATAGTGTGTGTTCGCAAAGGGCAGTAAATCAAGTTGTGCCAGTTTAAGCAGGTGCCTTAGCCTGCGGTGCTAATATGGCACCTGTAGTCCTGTTGTACACATGATAGGTGATAACAGTGTTTGTGTGTCTGGATGGGTAAATAAAGACAGAGAGAGTAATTCCTTTTGTTTTGCCTTGTTCCCTTGTCTTCCCCTCGAGAGGGACCCCTCGGAAGGTCACTGCTCTGCCATAGGACACCATGCCAAATGCCATTGGTCACTGGTGTTTGAATGAACAACACAGACGTCAGTAGTGCGCTTGTTGTCTCAACAATCAAACGTGAAGGTTTATGGTTCGCTAGTGTGTTTTTCACTTAAACAAATTTTGTGCGTAAGCTATACTTTACTACATTGCCCATGGGTATATTCATTAATATATGCATGAAAATCTTCCACTACTTGCAATATTCATGTTGACAAGATACAACTACATCTCCAATCACTAGCTCATCTTCTCTTCTCCTTTTTTCTCTTCCCTTCCCTTCTCCTCTCCTCTTCCTAATTTGTTGGTGATACTTGTATCTTCTATTTACAGATTTGCTCGTCTGCGAAGCCTCAACCTGTCCAACAACCACCTTGGTCAGTTCCCCCTGTCAATCTGTGACATCCCCACGCTGACGGAGGTCAACCTCAGCTGCAATTACCTGAACTGTGTCCCCAGCTCTGTGGGAGCCATGACCAAGTAGGTAACAAAAGGAAGTTACTGAGGATGCAGACCTAATGTTAGCTATGGTGATAACAGTTTATTTTACAAGATCAAAATCTTGGCTAAACTCAGAGGCTGAATATACCTACAGTATAACCTGAAGCTCAGTCATATTGTAGCCCTATTCTAAATACACTTTATTTGTCCTTTCTTCTTGTTTATTGTTTTTGGTGTTCACCTTACCTCTGGCTACAGATGTTCCCTATTATCTTTCTTCACTTATTGTAGCATGTCTTTACTGCTGTGATGGGGCCACTACTTGCCCTACAGTTGCTTCTCATGAAAAGTATTTGTCCCCTTGCCCAGTGGTGTAGTCTATGTGATACGCATGTATACGCCGTACACCCACTAGAAAACGTCCCAAATTACCATATAACCACTAAAAATGTGCAGAGATACGTATCAGCTTAGATTCTAAACTAACAGTAACACATATATTTTATTTACAATGTGTTGGTAACATTATTTGTTTTGGAAGCATATCTCAACGCCCTCCCCCCCTCTATTTACGTAGAATGGTTCAGTCCACGCCTTCCGCCCTAAGATAACTGGGAAAGGCGCCAGCCCCCCCGCGACCCTATGAGGATAAGCGGTAGAAAATGGATGGATGGATGGTTCAGTCCACCTGCTCCGTCAGACAGCCTGCACGGCACTAACAGACAGCACAACTGCAACGTAGCGAGTAGAGGAGGAGACGGCAGGATGCCTCACCAGTCAGGGAGTAAAAAAAGAAAAGTAAAAAAGCTCAGACAGGACAAAGAAATGACGGGTCGACAGTTTGTCACCCCGTTCTTTTATAGGAAAGGTGGGTGGTTCAGATGGAAAGTTCTGGAACGTTAGTCTGTTGGCTATTCCTAACTTTGTCCATAGTTTATAAGCTAGCTCACTTTTCTCCACGTGTTAGCTCATATTTCTGGAGAAAACTCTGGATTTATACATTCAGTGCTTCCTCTACCAAGTAACTGTCGTATTGTTTTCATGAATATGGGAATTGTAGTCAAAAATATTACTTAAGTGCATAGTTTTATGGAAAACAGTATCAAAATTTTCCACTGAGGGGGGACCAGTAACATTTCTTTTCATGGGGCCAAAATCCCTCCATACTTAATGCATCCACGCATGAAGTTGGGGGATACCCACTAGAATAAACCAGACTGCACAGTGGAAGAAGTGTCAGTAAAAATGTGGAAATATTTCAAATGGATTCAACTAAGGGTCTTTAACTTGATAAGTCATGTGTTATCAGACAGAATGTATCCTATGATGACATACGGCAATACATAGACTACGGGAATCATTTAGTAGTTTAGTCAGTACTGACTCTTGGATAGTGCATGTGCTTTAAACAGCTTTAACATACAGGTATGTAAGCTCAAGTAGGGCCAGACGAGAAGAAGTTAATCTGCAGGAATGATCTGGTATGCCTGTAAATTCCTGAAGTGACCAGCAGGGCATTTATGGTGCTTCTGCCATCTGCTGGACATTACGTGCACTGCTGGAATTGTGGCGCAAGTCCTGGTCGGCACAATGTCATGGATCCTGAGTGACACTGTCTTTGCAAATAAAGGAAATTCTTAGTTGATTTCCATCCCAACTATGGCCTCGTTCATAATTGTCTAATCTTGTTTTCCTTTTTTAGTTTGCAGACGTTCCTGTTGGATGGCAACAGTCTAGATGAGCTGCCCAATGAGCTGGGTTCCCTCCAGAGACTGAGTTACTTAGGCCTTTCATTCAACCAGTTCAACCACGTGCCACAGGTGCTGGAGCAGTTAGCCTCCATGGAGAAGCTGTGCATGGCTGGAAACAGTCTTGAAACTCTCACCCTGCAGAATTTCCGACTGCTCCGTGTCAAACACATCGACCTAAGGTATGGAAATTTATGTAGATGGTTCTAAATATTAAAAAAATCATGATTAGGAGATTATTTTTGGGATTTTTTAAATTAACGACTCAACAACTTTGTTAAGAACAAGCATCGCTTAAAGTCCTCAGTCATTTTTTTCCAAAGCAATGTACTCAATGCCACATGTTATCCCACTAATGATAGAAACAAAAACACCAAGGGGAAGCCAAAACACGAGCAGACAGCCAGACAGCACGGAATTAGGAAATCATTTGCCTTTAGAGGCTCCATCAGGTGTCTTCCTATTGTTTGTAAAAGCACAGAGCTTGAGTGACTTGCACTATTTTCCAGTTAATACTTCACCCCTGTTGACTTTGTTTAGACAAGGTCAGCCAATACATTTTCCAGTATTCCTGTTTGTGCAAAGATCACCTGGTATCTCTGATGAGGATGATTAGTGTGGCATCTGTTTGTCTCTATTGATCGCTCTGACAAATACAAATGATTGATTTAACTTTGGTTTATATAATGTCAAACAATTGTTAAGAATGCTCAGGGACACTTGTTTTTACAATAATTCTAACTACAATTCTAAACTCAAAGATTTTAAATTATTTTTATATAAGATTAAAAACAGCACATCTTATTTCCTCAGTCAAATAATTGATTATTTAACTATCTCAAATCTAGATACAAAAAGAAAATTAACAACAATGTCAATAATGGATTCATTGTTTAAGTCACCCAAAGATGCAAGCATTTCCAGTTTCAAGCTTCTCAGATGTGAGCGTTTGCTGCTTTTCTCACCTTCTGGTCATTTTAAATTAACAGAGTTTATTTTCGTTTAATTCCAGTAGTTTTTAGTCCTTCATGGTTGGCTGGTTCTGTAGCCTGAATATGTTAAATAGAATTCTGACATTTGTCTATGGAATGCAAATTCTAAAACATTACATATTTATGTGTTATCAGGTTTTGCACCAAATGATTTCTAATAATTTAATGCTTGCACATTGTAAACTATCCTCACCAGATGACGGATGAGAATTGCAACAAATTCACACAGTAAATCAAAAACACCTCCATGAACACAGCTGAATACTAAATAGAACTCAAGAATCTGCTACACAACCTATCCTCCATCACCTGAGGCGTGTTCCCTGCCTCGTATGAAAGGCCACAGCCTGTGCACTTCAACCTGATCCAACTGGAGCTGAACCTTTGCCTCCTCCCTGCTCCCTCTGTCAGGTTGAATAAGATCTCCAGCATGGTGCCAGATGAACCAGACCTGCTGAGGCATGTAACCCAGCTAGATGTGAGGGACAACAGGCTGATGGACCTGGACGCCTCGGTCTTCCCCAGACTGGAGGTGCTTCACTGTGAGAGGAACCGCATCGCCTGCCTCAAGGCCAAGGGTTGCTTGCTCAAAGGCATCTACGCCTCCAACAATGGTGGGTTTTGCACACGCTTGTGGTACATATGTGGTTAGAATAGACTGATCCCCTGCCCTCTCACATCATCAACACATCTAAACTGAAATCAGAATAACTCATATGGCACCTCACTTTCTCTTCCTATAAAACAGTCTTTCACCCCATGCCCCTCTCTCTGCATGGATTCATTTTTGTCATCAGTGCTGCAGTGTCATTGCATCTCTCCATCGTCCCTTCTCTAAATTGTCATCACTCCTCCCTAACGCTCCCCTCAATTTTCCCATCTACCTGCTTTTGTAATAGGCCGCGTCTGTCCTTGCTCTAGGTTAATGTGTTTGGATTTCTCTCCACAGAGCTACGACAACTGGATGTCAGCCCTGTGCCCTCCAATCTTAGTTACATGGACATCTCGAGGTGAAAAAACTCCCACAAGTACACACACAAAAAAGGAATGCAGCTCTAATTAGAAAAGTATTTTGGAACTGTAGCTCATTTACAGTACATCCGCTCTGCCCTACTAAATAACGAGCAACTGTTGAGTGCAAGTGAGAAAATTCACTTTTAAAATCTGGGCTGACAAATACCTGGAAAACTGATCTTTGAAAGTACAAAACGCAACATTGATGTTAGAGGTCACCCTTTGACTGTGTCAGCCCATTGACTGATAGAGTACTGTGCTTAGCTTTATTGTGGTCAATAAGAAACGCATGGAAAAAGTACTCTGAATTTAAGCTCTGAATTCTTTTTTTTTTTTTAATTTTTAATCCTTGCTCGACCTGTGTAGTTTTCATTATTATTGCATTTGTGGGGGAAAAGCCAGTGTTGATCCAGAACTGAAGATGCTACTTTTTAGAGCAGGACTGTTGGGAATTCAAACACATGCAGTATCCCAGTATGTTATATTCAATGTTAGGTAACTTGTTTTACAAACTGCACATAATGTATCATCATCACCCCCCTCTCCTCCTGTAGGAACCATATGGGGTCCTTGCCAGACTGGCTATGTGAAGCTAAGAAGCTGGAAGTTCTGGACATCAGCCACAATCTCATCACAGAGCTCCCAGCACGGTGAGTCTCTCTCTCTCGCTCAGAAAATCTGTCTGTAGCGCTGTCTGTAGCTTTGCGCTGCATTATTCTTCCTGCCCTTTTGCCGGCCAGTCGTCTATCCCTCATAGAGCGTTGTAAATCACACAGATAGCCTGTGACCTCCACAGCCTCCACCCATTCTCTTCCTCTTTATATAGCCCTGTAGAAGGTCAGACATAGCTCACTTCCTGCTCTTCTCTGTCTCGCATCGGTTCCATCACCCTTCCTCCCTCTGCTTCTCTCTTTTCATTTTTCTCTTCCTCTGGTCCGCTCATTGTCTGCAGATTTATTTTTTACCCAATAAGTGTCAGGATGATGAATTTCAGCTGCAGGCTCCACTAGAGGCGCTGCTCGCCCCCATCCTCCCCCCTGCGCTATCCTCATTTCCATGACAGTTTCATCCCACTTCAGTCAGTCCACGAGCTGACTCGAATCATGTGCAGCTTGCTCATCAACATCTCTATCTATCTATCTATCTGTCTATCTATCTATCTGTCTATCTGTCTCTTTGTCTGTACACCACTGTAGGTTCATGACAGTCTATGTGTTTATCCTTGATGTCCTAGTTCATTCTAACCATCTGTATATTCTTCATGTCGCAGGTTGTTTTGCAGCAACAGTCTGAGGAAGCTGAGCGCAGGACATAACCAGTTGCAGAAGCTGCCTGAAAGAGTGGAGCGCCCTCTAATGGAGGTTTTAGACATACAGCACAATCAACTGGTGGAGCTACCCTGCAACCTGTTCCTCAAATCTGACAGGTAGCATGAGTCATCAGCTGGATGTGATTTGTTTTGTTATCTGACGATGCACCTGATCTCTCACAAGAAGATTAATTGAAGGGGAAAATGCAGGTGTATGAAGATGAAGGACAGAATTTATGAATAGGATTTTAATCGAGGACAAGATATCCAAGGGCGAAGATGACAGGCAACCAACCGGGACGTGGATGGGAGAGGGGGAGGGGAAGGCTTCAGTGGGGGGGGTCATAGAAGAAGGAAACCTGTAGAAGTTTGAAATTAAAGTGACTCATCACTGTCCTTGACTGAAGGAGCACAAAAACAAGTCTGTACCTTCATTTTTACTTTCAGCTTACGGTGCGTAAATGCATCCGCCAACAAGCTGGAGCACCTGCCACCATCTAGCCTATCAGAGGAGAGCCATAGCATCCTGCAAGAACTCTACCTGACCAATAACCGGCTGACGGACAAGTGTGTCCCCCTGTTAACGGGCCACACACACCTGCGTGTTCTGCACATGGCCTACAACCATCTTCAGACCTTCCCGGCCAGGTAGATTCACTCTGTTGTTTGCTTTTCTCCCTACTCACTCACCTCATTTTACTTACAGTTCTGTGATTTGGTTTCATATATAAATATACAGTATCTTTGGAATTTCTGTACTTATTGGCCATCATAGATGCCAGTATCAGCAATTTATAGCTTGCCGATATAAAGGAGGGCTAATTTATTTTTAATGAAATTGTTTTACTTTTAGAGTGGGATTCTGTAAACAGAATAAACGTATATGGTCCAATGCTTTCCCCCTCATTTTTCAGTAAAATGGCCAAGCTGGAGGAGCTGGAGGAGGTGGACCTGAGCGGAAATATGCTGAAGACTGTGCCCACCACCATCATGAATTGCAGGCGAATGCACACACTCATCGCCCACTCCAACGCCATCGAGGTCTTCCCTGAGGTCATGCAGCTGATGGAGATGAAGGTAAGACAGTAGTAATGCATAACAACATCTCTGTGCATCTTAATACACTGTATATGTATGAGGCTGCGAACTGTGCATGTGTTTGAGCGTATTTTCCTCTGATGTCAGTGTGTGGATCTGAGCTGTAATGAGCTGAGTGAGATCACGCTACCAGAGAATCTGCCGCCCAAGCTGCAGGAGCTGGACCTGACTGGAAACCCCCGTCTTAACCTGGACCACAAGACCCTGGAGCAGCTCAAGTATGTCATTGTTTTTCACTGCAGGTCTTCTTTTTTTTATTTTTATTTTTTTTTAGCCACAGTGCAATGCTGCATGTAGATCTGACATTACATGTCACTACAACCCACATTTTGTACAGGAAGTATTTTATTATTTTTCTCATCATTAATGGTCCAGTTTTCCAAAGCATTTTACTTTTTTGATATTTTATTCTAACCTTTAATGAAGAAGCCACCCTATATAAATAGCCTGGATACAGTAACTTTGTAGTGAATGTCATTCTATTTCTTTTTTTATTGTTGTTGTTTTTCAGTAATATTCGCTGCTTCCGTATTGATCCGCCTCCAACCTTTTCATCGAATGAAGCATCTGGTGGGCCTGCTGTGTGGAGTCATGGTTACACAGAAGCCTCAGGCGTCAAGAACAAGTGAGTTCAGTTCAGTCAACCACCACCATACACGTCCAGTGAAGCATCACTAACCCAAACCTCTTGAGAAGACATTATTTAAGCCTAATGACTCAAATGAGGGAAATACTGAAGCAGTGAAAACATGAATCATATACAGTCACATGCCAAAGACATCTCTGTATGGGCTAAATGGCCAATTCACCACTTTTATTGTGCTTGCTAATGTTTCCACATTTTCATATAAGCGATGCTCAGTCGGCACGTCTGCTTTGACAGTGGACCTCGTGCTCAATTAAATGAATCATAGAAGGCAGTGGGAAGTGGGTAGCATGATGATGGTGTGACCAATGACTTTATGGCCTTCTTTTGTTTTCTTTTCAGGCTGTGTGTCGCAGCTCTTTCAGTAAACCGTTTCTGTGGCAGTCGTGAGGCTCTTTACGGTGTGTTTGATGGGGACAGAAATGTGGAGGTGCCCTACTTGTTGCAGTGCACAATGAATGACGTGTTGGCAGAAGAACTACACAAGACAAAGAGCGAAGAAGACTACATGACCAACACCTTCCTCGTCATGCAAAGGTACAGTACATGACAACAGGCAGTTAATAGCCTAGTGTTCCTTTTAAGTTACAAATCATTAGGAGTGGGGAAAAATAATCAATTTTTTGATACATCGCTAATTCTCTCTAATTGTTTCTTGATGCAGATAAGTTAATAATCAGAATTTTTAAAATTAAATTAGTTGGCCTGCTGCAGAGCGCTACAGAAAACTCTCCTCTCTGCTTGCTGGTTCTCTGCTACACTCATGCGCACCAAACATATGCAGGTTACTTACAATGTTTCAGCTGCGATGACGAGCAACATGACATCACAAAAAGCTTCTTTAAAAGCTGCTGTATGGCAGCATTTTGGATTTTATGAGACTTAAATAAAAAAATTGTTGCATTGAGATGCTTCGATAATCGGTTTGGAGTCGATTCTGAATCAGAATCGAATTGTGGGGTGTCAAGAGATTCCCACCACTAGAAATGATCCATAATATGTCACAAATCTCTTGCACTAACTGTAATCTGCACCATTAAGTGACTGACACTGGACTTGTTAAATATTCGTTCTTTGCCACCACAGAAAACTGGGAACTGCAGGGCAGAAACTGGGTGGCTCAGCAGCTCTGTGTCACATTCGCCATGACCCCACTGACCCCAGTGGCTGCTTCACCCTCACAGCTGCTAACGTGGGCAAGTGCAAGGCCATCCTGTGCCGCGATGGAAAGCCATTGTCACTGTCACTGCTACAAAATGTGGGGCTTGAGGAGGAATACCGCAGGATCAGGCAGCACAGGGCTATCATCACCGAGGTAGACATCCTCAAAAACATCATTGAAATCAATGTGGAGTACCTTAATGCATATGCATACGTTAATGCAATGCAGTATAATTTTAGATGTGAACTGCGTGAATACCGTATTGATACTTACGCTCTATTCCACAGGACAACAAGGTGAACGGCGTGACTGATTCTACACGAATCATGGGCTATTCCTTCCTCTACCCATCCGTCATCCCTTGTCCCTACGTGCAGACAGTCACCCTCACCCCCCAGGATGAGTTCTTTATTCTGGGGAGCCGGGGCCTGTGGGACGCTGTGTCCCCCACCGAGGCTGTGGAGGCTGTTCGAAACGTCCCAGACGGCCTGGCTGCTGCTAAGAAGCTGTGCACGCTGGCGCAGGGCTACGGCTGCACAGACAGCCTCAGCGCTGTTGTGGTCCAGCTCAGTGTGAGTGAAGACTGCTGCTCCTGCTGCTGTTCTGAGCCGCCCCAGCCACCTCCTAGCCCCGGCTTGGGGCCCTATCCCCCATCGTCCTCCGCTATCAAGGAGCGACCCTCTGATGGCTCCCTCCCTGTGCCACCGTCCTCCTGCAGTGAAATCAGCAGTGAGATCAGTACCAGTGAGATGAGCAGCGAGGTGGGCTCCACAGCTTCATCTGATGAGCCACCCCAAAGCTCACTGGTGCTGCTGCATGAGCAGCCCCACCACCCGCACCTCCACCTGCACCACCAGACCCACTCACTGTCCCTGCAGCACCAGCAGGCCCACACAGCCACCCAGCCCTGCCAGTACCTGTTCCCAGGTTCAGAGCTGCCCTCTGCCCGCAGCTGCTGTGCCCTCCATCCTGCCTGCTTAGCAGGCTCCTTCCAGAGGCAGCTGTCCAGCGCCACCTTCTCCAGCGCCCTGTCTGACAACGGGCTGGACAGCGAGGACGAGGAACCTATTGCTGGGGTTTTCTCTAATGGGAGTCGTGTGGAAGTAGAGGCGGATGTCCACTGTCTCAAAGGAGACTCCTCCTCCTCCTCCTCGTCGCCCCAAACGTCATTACCCACAACCTCCAATCAGGAACTAGCTCTGCTGACTCTTCCCCCACCTCCTCCACCGCCATGCACACCAGAACCTCTGGAAGAAGGGGTCGACATGAGCCTTTGTGATGCTGAGAACGGATTGGAGAGAGATGAGTCTTGGCAAGGAGTCGGGGGTGAGGATGGAGGAAAGTTGGGAGGCAAGAGGAGGGTTAATGGGTCTGTGGCGCGCCAGGAAAAGAGTCACAACCTCATTGAGGTGGCTGCTGACGCTCCCTCTAAGAAGTCTGGGGGCTACTTCACAGCTCCAGCCCAACCTGACCCAGATGACCAGTTCATCATCCCTCCTGAGCTGGAGGAAGAGGTGAAGGAAATCATGAAGCAGCATCAGCAGAAACAGCAGAAGCCACCGGGGGCCGATCAGCCCACAGACTACTACGACACCCCTCTTTGAAGAGCAACACCACCTACAGCCTCTTCTCCCTCCCAGCTGCAGCATGCACAGAAGCTTACTATCGACCTAGCCGGTTTGATTTTCTGTATATGGACACAAATGAGTTTCCTTGAGGCTGTAAAATGCACATGGGAAAAAAGTTGGATCATAATTTTTCTGAACAGCCTTCTTCATCATACATTGTACCGTGATCCACCCATTAGCAACTCATAGAATAAGACAAGCAAATGAGCCCTTTAATGAGATTCAACCCTCTTGAATAGCCTGTGGACACAGCTTGTGGTGTCCATGGGTGTGCCCTTCTTACAGACTCTGGAACATTGTTTTTACTTTAGACAACCAGCTGAGTATGTAATCAACACTAGTCTCTTTGCAATAGCATTAGCTCGCCACAACACTTGTTAATATGGATAACAATTCCATGGTTTGTTGTTTGTTTTGTAAGAACTTACCATATCTTTTAATGTGAAAGCAGTGAAGTTGCTGAAAGAACTTTTTAAACCAGAGACGCATAATCTTTTTATTATCAGTGAACTATGTTGAATGGTACACCAGTAATACCACCCTTAACTGTTGTAGATAGGGCACTTTAATACTGTATTTCTTCAGTAAATCATGGCTCTCGGCCTGTAAAATGGCATAGAAATTTTTTGTAGAAATTTGAAATACTAACTCCTAGGAGTTGCATACTCTTTATGGTGACTCAGTCACTTTTACTAATCTTCTCTGAGAGAAATGGTGATTTTTTTCCCCCCAATGATTGTAAATAAGAGAAATGTTGTATACTGATGCTTTTAAAGGAACTCTGTACCTTTATGTCTGTGAAGGTTTTAGTGGTGAGGAGGATGTGAGGTTCACCAAGAGTTTGCTGTTATGGAGATGTCACACCTCCACCCCCTTTATCTTACAGTGTTGACCCAGAAATATGACACACATACATACACACACATGCACGCACATATGTATTTATATGTGCATTTACAGGTCAGAAAGCCCTGCATTCCATGCAATATAACCACACAAGGTTGCCATGGTTTGCTCACTTTGTTTGATTGTGATGCCCTGTAGTCATCACTGTATCTAATAAACACTAATAGACGGATCTTTGCATGCACACTTGCATGCATGCACATACATACACACAAACACACTTACACTTAATTTTAGTCCCACCTCCCTCCTACAGTAACTGTTATCACCGGCATGACTGTGTCAAGTTCAGTAATACAAACAAATATATCCATATGGAAAAGAGACAACACAGATGTTCCTGTATTTGCTATAATAAATTTTAAATTTGTGAATATAAGTCATGCAGTCTTGAATTTGTTTTAATCATAATATATGCAATCCTTTTCAAATTTCCAAATAATGTATTTACAATTACTGTATATTCTCTGGTTTGCTCCAGTACATTGAATGACCAGAAGAGGGCGACCTCTAATCTATAATGGTATGATCTACACTAACCGATTGCTTTGAGCACCAGTTAAAAATGTAAACCTACTTGATAATATATTTATCATTAACACAGAAATTGAAAAAATATATGAATTTATTTTACTTAAAAACACCTTTTTGTGTTTTATTCTCACTATGGTTTCTGAGTGACGCTCATGTTTTCCATGACAACACAGTTACTGCGTTTCTTATACTTCTTCTTCACACAGATGACACTGACTGCAGTAACCACCACCATGACTCCCAGTACAGACAGAGAAGAGGCCAGAGCCAGGGTGGTTTTTTCACTGACGGAGCCCCTGTACTGACAGGTCTCACCATAGTACCACCAGTCATCACCCACCATACACCTGCAGAGCAGAGACAAAAGGAGCATGGGAGTGAAAAATTGGAAGATTATTCAGATGATTTGTTACCTTTCATGAGCACCAAATATTGGATTTTCCCACCAGTGAAACCATATGCCTTCTTCAAACATTTAATTTCAGGATGTTAGGAAAATAGATAATTTAAGAAATAACTTTTATTTGCTTTCTTGCCAAGAGTTAGCAGGCTGATTTTAGCACAAAGACTGAATCAGGAAAATCTCTCACCTGACTGTCAAAAGGTTACAAAAAGCTTCAGCGCTTGGCAAAGAAATTGATGAAAAATTTTGTGAACCATACATAACTAGATGCTGGTTTATTCATAAAATATATAAGTAAAAAATAAAAACACTTGTGTTTTTGCACAGATTGAACAAACCAGGTCTAACTTGTGAAGTGTTTAGTTTTAGAGGATGCTGGTAGGTGGATTTGGTCACCTTTGAGCTAGCCTAGCTGAGCTAACTGCCGCTGGCTGTAACTTTATGGCGCTTTGCCACAGGTGCGGTATGGTACAGTACGGCACGGCTCTACACGGCTGTGGCACTTTTCCACTAGTACCTGATACTAGGTACTTTTTCCATACCTCCTCAGCCCTGGTTCCAGGCGAGCCAAAACGATACTAAACGTGACGTCGTCCGACTACCTTCCACTGATTGGCCAGCGAGTGTCGTCATTGGAAGCATCCTACTAGACTGTAAAAGCCAAACACAACTCAATTCAGCCATTTTGCGCTTTTCATTACTTAAATGATTGGTTTGGTGTCCTCCATTGTTTGTGATAGTAGTGTTGTTGTTTTTGTTCTTCTTCTCCCGGTTTTGTGTCGCATTTAAATGCAGTTTCGCGCTACTGTATGACGACTCCGCCCACGCCGAGGAGTTACTGAGGTACTCAGTTGTAATGAAAAAGCAGCAAAACTGAGCCGTGCCGTACCGTTACTGTGTAGTGGAAAAGCGCCATTGTGGCGCTGATCTTCATCGAACTGTTGGCACAAAATCAAATAAGCATATTCCCCAAAATGTTGAAATATTCCTTTAAAAAATATATTGCGGATAAGCGGTAGAAAATGAATGGATGGATGGAAAATATATTGCACAATGTGACGATAGAAGATTGGGGGAACTGTGGACTGCTCAATTTTGATTTTATAAAGTCTTACTGGACCTTTTTAACGCTCACAGATTGCTACATTAGCAAATCTTGTGCTCACCTGCAAGCAGGCTTCCCCTCATCCACCACACAGACTCCATCATTCAGACACTCCACGTTGAGGCAGACATCAGGGGGTGCTGTGACAGTTTGCTGGGTTGTGGAGGGTTCAGGCTGGCTCACTGTCAGATGAGACACATCTGAAGAGGGACAGCAAATGATAGATGTAAGTGGAGTAGCAGACTCAATCACAGGACTGATGACGTGTTTTTCAGACAAGTGGACATGGATGTAATCATCTATCCCTGGTATACATGAGCAAACATATGCTGTTATGCATGGGTGCCAGGCATGAGTATGTATACTAATGAACAGGCAGGCTGGATGAGCATGGCAATGCATTCCCAGTCATATGATCTTTGCATGTTTTTATGTTAAAATATGAAGAGTTTCTACTTTAATCCGGTGTTCTTACCTTCCATGGTGAGGAGAAAGATGGCGTCTCCTCCCTTTATAAAATCCCTACTCTTGGCTCTGAGGTGGGTGAGATACACTGGAGTGCCGGCACCTGGTCCTCGGAAATACTTGGACCCATCCACATGTGTGACCTCAACGCCCACCTTACGAGGGTCGTCCCAGAAAAATTCGTCAGAGTCTGAGGGATGTTGAAAGGTTGTATAAATATTGCACATTCGTTATTTGTTTGTTACACAAGGAGCAATTTGAATGTTTTTGACATTAAAAGTCGACACACCTGTTGCCTTCATGTTGGGGTCGGTGGTGACACTGCGCTGGTTGGACATGCGCTTCTGGATGTGTGGGTGCTGGTCCATCAGCATCATGGTTATCTGTTTCCAGGGGCATGGCCATGTCTGTCCTGTGTCTCCTTGACGGGCCACCAGATGAGCGTAGGCTGATAACTCACCAGGGTAGTTTGCCTTACCATTGGGGTACAACTGCATCTGGAAGGTGTAACCCTCCTTCGAGGTGAATGGTGGGCTGAAGATAGATGTGTTTGTTGTGCTGTTGTCCATAACGTGACTGAAGTTTTTCACTCGCCATATAAACTCAGGGCAGGTAGTCTCAGATAAATTGATGTCATCCAATGACAGTCCTCCTGACGAGGTCTCTGAACCCTCTTTTGTCCCTTGGAAGACAACGCGGAATTTTGTTTTGACGTCTAGACTCACATGGTGCAGTTGCCACTCATCCTGAGGAGCACCTGTTGAGGTAAAATCATGGAATCTAATGAACGGCAGCAAGTTCAGCGGCCTGAGTTCACAGGTTGTTAGATTCAATTTTGAATAATTTAATAGAATTTAATCATAGTCACCATCTATGGTCTTTATAAAGCGCAGTCTTCCATTGGGGTTCGCTTTGTCGTATTCTCTGACATGGATCTTCAGTGTGTCACTGGGGCCGGCGCTGTTGTAGTAGAAGAACTGCAAACACTGGTATCCTCTTTTGGGGTAAAGGAGTCTGCTCTCCAGCAGAGCAGTAGTCCCAGTGTTGGCTGTGCCAGTGATGAAGTGCATGAAATACCCCGAGCCTAGATACAAATTTCACAATGGTCGATCAATCATAATGCAACTGACTTTGAACAGTAGTTTTTTCCAGGGCAAGTATGGAGAGGAGGAAGAATAGCATTGATTAAAACCATTTTCAACGTACATGCAGGCATTTGCTTGTTGTTTAAACACTGATTGGATGTGAACTAATCTTTTAACGCAGGGATATGCTTATGTACCATGTTCATGTATATTCCTGCAAAATAGTTCTCACCAGTGCATTTGCCCATGTTGGAGTAGTCAGTGTTTGGTCCTCCGTCAGCTTTGGTAACCCTCTCCCAGTCTGCATTATCCCCTTGTCCCTGGATCATACCACAGATGTTCTCACGTTCAAAGTCACATGAGTCCAGGAACGTGGAGCCCTGGGCTGGAATACATTTGATAAAGACAGGTGTAGGACTTTGAACTGCCATAAACTGTTCCTTAAGGACATTACTGTGCTTATCCACATATTTCCATGTGGCAATGATTCAGGAGATAAACCATCTAATGGACGGCTGATATCAACATTAGGCTTTTAATAATAAATAGATGTAATAATACTGGTAGTTCACGCTTACACAACACATACTTAACAGATAATAAAACCAAACTTGGGTGTTGGTGTTTGACTCTTACTGCAGTTATAGAGGCGGTGCAGCTTGAGCAGATCACTGTCACTGAACTCCATGCGTTGGCCGATGACATCACTGAAGGCAGGGATCTTGGTGACGATGGTGGGCTCAGTGCCGTTGCGAAAGGCATTTTTACTGTAGTGCATCATGGAGCCGTAGTCGTAGGGCACGCCCAGAGAGCTGGAGGTGGTGTCGTTGTAGGTGTTGAAGTTGTGTTCTCTACCTGTAGATCAGACAGCGTATAGGTAACAGTGTATTCCAGTCTCCAAATGTGGGGGTGGATTTCAGAGATACTTGTTGAGATCAATAATTAAAGTTGCTTATCAAGTGTTGGCACGCGTTAATGACTGAGTTAAAATAGATTTGATTTATTTACGATGTGAAGAGCGTAGGTCAATGCAGCTTAGATGTGATGTTAATGTGTGCTTATCTTGTTGAGATTATGCAACCAGGAAAATATCACATGCCCGTGCTTATCACACAAACAATAAATCAACTGTTGCATGCAATATATAAAAGCTACTTTACACTCACTTTCTAATCATACACATACAAATAGCAGCAATGTAGGAGGCATGTCATGAAGGATAAATGATATGTGGGAGCATGAATGGGCAGTGTTAAATTGATCATAAATTAGTTGGCATGGGTTCATTACCCTCTGAGATGCGGTCCCACATGATTTGAACATAATCATCGCGGTCTGCCCTGGACTGTTCATGCCAGAAACCCAGAGCATGAAGGAACTCATGTTCAATGGTGGCGATGCGGTCACAGTTTCTTCCTATTGACAATCTCTGCTTCCCCACTCTCCGGTTTCCCACAGAGGAGAAACAGCTTTTGGGAAAAAATAGGCTTTTATGAACTCACACTGAGGACTTTTCTATATAAAATACAGTTTAAAAAATGCATTCATTCTTGTGAATGAACAGCTTGTCTTGCAATCTAAAGAGATCATGAAAAAATGCCATACCCGCCCCCTTTAAAGATGGAAATATAGTTTGCTTCTCCACTCCAGGGCTTGAAGTCGATGCAGGTCTTGAGTCGGTACTGCTCAAAGGCCTTCAGAATCACACCTTTTGCATTGATCTCTGCAGGGAAGGTGATCTCTGTCAGTTCAGTTAAGATGATAATGTGCTCCAAATCCCTTTGTAAGCTCGACCACAATACAGGTGCCAGATTACTTCCGAGGGGATGTGGATTGTAATTTACCAAACATCACATATACAGTATATACAACAAATAAGGGAATATTTAATGTTTTATATGTCACATGGACAATACATTAACATTCTTTTTTATTCATCATACAATCCCTGTCAATGTTATAGTAATCAATCATTTATATTATAACAGAAAAGTGTTGGATTAAACAGGTGCTCTTACCTAAGTCATCTTCCATGAAGTATGGGATCGTCTTTGGCCACCTGTACTCATCCCCTATAATGGAATTTCGACCTTGCCTCTGTGACGGTCCGTTAAAGAAATCACAAAGACAGGAACAACATTAGTTCAACGTGAGTCCAGATTTCTTATTCCAGAATATTCGACTGTGTAGGTGAAAATTAAAAGCAGCATACCTCATCAAGCACAATGTCCCCCTCTACAAGATTCAACCCTGCCTCTATGGAGACCAAGCACAAGACAACTGGTTTAAAGTGCTCACTGAATGATGCTAATAATCTGGAGGTATGGATGATAAAATGTCTGCATACCTTCATTAATATCAAAAATGTCAAGGTCCCGTCCACCGTCCACATCATAGTCTGTGAAAAAATAAATGTGAAGAAACTTCAAATGAAAGCAAAAGGAGAGAAACAATAGTCAGTGCAGTCCACCGTGCATGAAAAATATTACTTACCTGATACTTTTGTTGTGGGCTAAACAAAAGAGGGTTAAAATGTTACTGATTGGCAAATGTTTAAAAATCAAGATATCTAGTTGTCATATGACAGTATTTTAACAAAATAAACAGATTTTCTCACCAAGCAAAGGGCAGTACCACATAAGAGGTATGCAATATGAAGAACACGTACACCTGAAGGGTTTCTTCCTGCCATGACCTGCATATGACAGGTACTGAGCTCTAACGGACGCTGAGGAAACAGCAATACAAGAGGTGCATGCAGAGAATAAAGCGTGATCACAAGTGGATAATTGACAGAGCTGTAAAGGGTCTGAGTTACACAGCAACTTCAATCTTCTCTGCTATCTGCTAACATATCTTTACACATTTGCAGATTAGCAGCAGTGAAACAGTCGCACGGCCTCCTTACATGCCATAATAAGACAGCAAAACAAAGACGTCTGAAGGAATTAATGATCTCGCAATCCTCAACACTGATACCTTCATACCCGTTTCTTAAGACTTTTTTTTCAGCGTAGCTGTACAAAAAAATGCAACCTACTGGTAGACTTTGGCAGTTTATTATTCTTAAGACTCTTACAAGCACTTCAAAGCTCATTACAAGCCAGCGTTTTGTTTATCCATGTTGAAATTCCTCTAATGGTTCCAGATCCAAGACCATTGTCAATTACTTTCTCACCCTACAAAATAATGCACTATGAACTATTAAAATACAATATGTATAGCTCCTTGTTTGGGATACATTGGTTGTTTGACAATGATTCTCTCATCCTTATAAACGTTGAAAAAGGAAAACAATTAGAACAACACCGCTATCACTGCACTGACTCCAGAATCCAATAAACGCGCACACTGACAAAGAAAAGTTTCAGCCATTCAATGTCGAACACTATTGTAACCAGTGGTGTGTCCTTGTGACCAGATTTGTTGAAAAACACACACTAAAGTGCCTTCTTTGGAGGCAAAGTGCACACTGAAGTGCTCTCTTGGGATGCAAAAATGTGTGCTAAAGTACCCCCCAGTTGGCAAAACACACTAAATTCTTAATTCTTGGGTGAAAAAAAAACTCACAAGCTGCTCTCTTGGTTGGTTAAAACATAAAAATGCCCTCTTGGGTGCCAAAAACACATGCTAAACAGGCTGTACATAAAGAGTGGACGGAGCTATCGTGACATCACCCAATGAAGCCAATATAGAAGTAACTAAACTTGCATTCTGTCCACCAGCCAGCAGGGGGCGATACTGGTGGTTTCAAAAAGAATGTTTGCATTCATGTAAATGCTGTATTACCTCTGTAAACACTATAAATACAAGTTTTTGGTCTCAGTGGTTAGTTTAAATGACGTTTCAATACATCAGGATGTTCATTTACTGAATTATGGTCTAATATATGGTCAAAATAACACATATAGCTTGGGGGCGTGGCTACCGCGTGATTGACAGGTCTCTGCTGTCATTACATCCTGAAGAGGAGCAGCACGACATGTTATAGAATGTCTTTTTTTAAGGCTTTCTGATGGCTATTTGCCTTTTAAGAATATTTTTTTTTACATTTTGTTGGCATACTATTCTATTACATTTTTTTTTTACATTTTGTGAAATGCTATACTATGACAGTAACTAATATTACTTGAACCCCGTGTGAACCCCGTGTGAAGTTGGATCATTAAACTCGGAAAGTCGGATTAATATCATCAACCTAACATAGACAAAGCACTAAACTACTTCCAACTTCCAATGAAAACACAAGGCAAACTTTCACTCCCCAGGGTCCTAAAGAGAAACTAATATTTTTTTTAACAGCAACACATTAATTTTGGGTGTCATTAATCATCAAAGTAATTGAGTTACTTTAGTAACTAGTAACTGAAACTATAGTTTCTATTTTTCAGTAAATAGGACAGAGATGAGATAAATCAGTTCAAGTGTGCCTCGTCCACTCTGGAGAGCACATACCACACCTTCTACCTCTCTCTCTCTCTCTCTCTCTCTCTCTCTCTCACACACACACACACACACACACACACAGAAAAACCAGTGAGACGAGAGAAAGACAACAGAAAACCATAACAATTTTTAACTTTATAATATAATGATTATAATGGTTGAATATTTAAGATTATAATTAGTTGGGTTATATGGGTGACACTGCAGTGTGTTCTGAAATTGTAATTGCAATAATTAATAATACTTCATCAATATAACTATTGTCACAAAAATAATGTTTTGGCTTTGAATCTGTTTTTAAATCAAGGGTTTTCAAATCTCTCCTCTTCAGAAAGCACAAATTTAACTGCTTAGCGAGAGACTCAGCCGGGTTCATTTCACCAATGAGACAAGGTTGACCAAATAGAGCTCCCTTGGAGAATGTCACCAAACTTGTGGAGAAGGCACAGATGGCCAGGAACGCCAGACACACTTGAATCCTTGCAATCGAAAATGAACTGAACTGACATGGAGGTTCAAATACCATGGCAGATGGTAGAAACGGGAAGACTGAGTGAAGAACCTGACAGACAGAAATCTCACACAACCAGAAATGGTGGTCCTCTCCAAGGGACTGATCTTTGCCTTTACACCGGGGTAAATCCCTTAAAACTAGATATTTGTGTGCACATCTGCACATACAACTTCATGTTTTTTTTTTCTTGGTGCAGGTTGAGCTCTTTCAACTTAAAAATTAACAAACTATTCCCCAATTAAATTTGTTCTTAACCATTTGGAGCGAAAAAAAAAAGGAGTTACATCAAACCACATCATTTATCACAAAATGTGAAAATTAATTGTTTTTCAATTATTTAGTGAAGGGCTCAAGTGTCTAGTCATTGTGCTGGGAATCCAAAACACTCTCCAGGAATGCAACTCTTGCACTAAGGTGATGAGTGACTATTTTTGTATTGTGTGGAAACGCCTCATATGGGAGGTGCTTGGAATAAGGACAATTTAAGTACAGTTTCTTATGTTTTAGCCAAGCTGTAAAGTTGTTTTTTTCATTCATTAATTAATAGTTATCCCTGTATTTAAGTCATTTCAGTTAGGTCTGGTGCTTGATCAAAACAACTCTAAAATACTGATAGATGAGGAGATACATACGGTATATAATAACATTAAACTGTGACAACTTTAGCAAACTTTTAGGATTAAAGGGTTGGAACAATTAAGTTGTTATGCCTTCTGGTTCTACACGATATAAGGTATATGCAAAGCAAACACAGGATAGATACGTTTTGAATAGAAAGTGGTTTACTGCTTTGCCCCTCTCCTATGTTAATTGTAGTTATGGAGCATGCTTTTTCCCCACAGGATCACAGGGATTTCACACCACAGTGGTTGTAAAGATGTAAATATTTCAGTGCAAACACACTTTGGGCTGCAATGCACAAAACTTACATGAATGGAGAAATTCCAGGACATTAAATCTAAATAGAGATTTTCTGCACTTTGAATACAGTCATTATTTTTCTTTAAATGTAGTACAATTTTCAATGAAGGGGAAACCTCTACTAAACCTGGTCCCAAACCACTCAGATTCAAACATTAGCTTTAATCTTAAGAGTGATAAACTCTTCAGTCGCACAGAATAGGAGTCTCTATTTTTCACATTCACTGCGTCAAGTTCAGGGTTCGAATTACGTAGGAGCCAGTGGGAGCTGAGCTCCCACAAAGGCAGTAAAATCCTCCATCTGTGGGGGTCTCTAGACCAATATTCATATTCATTATTTTATCACAAATATTTTTTTTTCTGAATAAAACAAACAGGTTTCCCAAAGAACTAGTAACACTAAGTTTATTTGTTGTGGAACAACAGTGTGACTGAAGCAGAAGTCCGGAATGGAAAGAATCAGATGCCTTCATGTATCGTCCTGCCAAAGCCCCCCTTCTGTCCCGCACCACGTTTCACCGTTGACGGAAATATTCAGCACTCTCCTCTGCAGAAATACAGAGTTAGCATTCGAAGGGGCGTGGCTTTGGATGGAGCACTGAAGGGAGTGGGTGGAGCTTAGAGGAGGCTGAGGGGAGGTGCCATTTTCAATTTTTGCTAGATCGCCAGGATCACCGACTATAGCTTTAAATATAAATATAAATATCTAATAATCAATATATAACAATATTGCATATGTACTAATCAATATTTAAATTATCCTGTGTGATGTCATTATCATACTTTTTTTTTCAATTCCATTTCCTTCACTTCCTTCACCATACCATTCACTGTATTATATTTATCATGCCACTCCATCTGCTGTGTTCAGTAATTTTTGTCCTAGTCATTTCAGTCACTTATGTTGTATATAGTACATGCTTAGGTATTCACTATTGGTATTCACTCATTGTATATGTGATGCTATAGTTTTTCTTTACTTGGTCATTTTCTACTGTTATTATTATTCTTATTCTTTTTATATGCCCTTTTGTATGCCCTCCTTATAATGTTGCACTATCCACTTTGCTGCTGTAACGATGCAAATTTCCCCACCTGTGGGACGAATAAAGGATTATCTTATCTTATCTTAAATTCATCAATGACCTTTGGTGCTGACCCCTCAAATGAAAAGTTAAGATAATTCAGGAGGACATGCAATTGTACATGTGTGATCAGTTTTCATTCTTAATTAAAATGTTCTATTTAGTTATTCACAAATAAAACCACTGTATGTGCATGAAGAGTTACCAATAAATAATGCTAGGTTTTAGGAAAAGCATGATTGATATTCTGTCCAACCCTCCGTAGCCATGACGATCTACAGGCAGTGTTGTTTATGTTGAATGCTTATTCTGTTTTCCTACTAGACCACTTTGATGTCCATGCTGTCTTTTATCATATCAGGGACATTCAGGTCTTTCTCGCCTCTGCAACCGTCACAATTAATTCTTTGTCAACACCATGGAACCTTGAACGCAGCTTTCATCTCAAGCTTTTGCTCAATCAGTTCCAGCCTTTAAAGGTGCTGGTCTGTGTGCATGAATTCATATGTGAGAATGAACGAGAGCAAATGACATGAGAGGCAATATTTCTGCTCTGTGTAACTCTTTTGAAGACAATTCATCCTCGCTTTTAAAGTGTGACAAACTGGATTGTTTCCTTTCTTTGCACCTTCCGAAAAAAATTCAAAATCAATTATGAAGTGCCGCTATGTGTGCCATTTGACTCACCTGGACAGATTTCATTTATGTTTTCTGTGGGGAAAAAAAAGTAGCACATCACTGCTGACACACTGGGTACAGTAAGTCATGTAAGGGATGTTTGCGTGGCTGAAATTGGCACTCGTCCCATAAAGCACCACAGTTTTGGAACAATGAAGATTCACATTTAATCATTTCAAAATCTGGGAAGTTTTGGTAAGTCCATTATTACAAACTGATCTGTGTGGGACAGGACAGCTCAAACTGAAAAAAACATATATTTAAAGGAACTCTCCAAAGATTAAATGTAGTTCATGCTGAATTATTGTGAAATGTGCATAAAATGACAAACAAAAGCCAAAAAGATGGAGTCTTGAGTTTGAATATTTCACAGTGTAGTAGATCTTATTTTTGTAGCGTGGACTTTGGACACCAAATAATTTGATTGATTTGAAATATTTTTTCTGAGATGTGGCAGTCCTCTTATTGTGCTCCTAAACAGTTTTAAAAGTGGGGGAATTCAATGTGACCGATAAGTAAACAACTTTCAACACCATGCAAGCTGAAAGTAAGGCCTAAATCCACCCAAAATCATAGAACATATGTCCCTGTCCAATGTAGAGTGATAAATGATGTGCTGATATGAGCAGGTACAGCACGGGATATAACTGTTCTAATGTTATCAACAGAATGAAAATAAATTGTATCTATTTCCAATTTTGCTGCTGGAAAATTGTCAGTCATGATCCACTCTGATAACATCAATGTACTAATCCAGTGTAGCCACTGTTAGCTGATATTTGAGTTTTTCAGAGGCACTCTGAAGGAGGCACACCATGCTTTAGCCAGAGTCCTAAAATGGTTCCAAACGCATATTTCAAATGAAACAATAAAAGCCACAGAGAGTCATCTGTGAGTGGTAAAGAGCCTCTAGGAGCTCCAGCTCTTTACAGTGAAGCCTCCTACTCCTCTGCACACAGACGCACAGTAGTAACCAGTTAGTGCGCTGGTCTCAAGCTTCATATCCGCTGCGCCTCTGTCTGCAGCGGAGAGTAGAGAGCACATCACCGCGGTTTCATTTGGCGCAAACCATATCCAAAACGTTTTGGAAGCTGAGGACCTTACTGGATCAAGCGCAGCATCAGAGATTCAGGGAATACTTTACTCGAGGTAAGGGACTTTTATTTGACATTGTGAGGAAAAAATATGTGTCGATACTTAATTTGTCATGAAGCCGCTAAACACGGTTATAAATGTGTTGGTCATACATTTAATATTTGCGGATAGCCGAGGAAAACTCTTATTTTACTTGACAACATGTGCCGTGCGTTTGCGTGCATGTACATTCAGCAACATCAATTAAAAGGTTGGTGGTCTGTGGAGCTCGAGCCTTTTAAAACTGATGAGTCACACACGATTCTGTTTTTTTTCCCCCTGACTATTATTTTTTCTTTTCCTTTCTCCGTTGGTTGTGTTTTTGTTAAAGATTTCAAACATTCAGTACGGTTCGCGTCGTATTGGAGCCAATAAAGCGCGCGTAACAGCGCGCCTGAGTTTTGCAGCCTTCATGCGCGGAGCGAGTTTGTAATAATGTATTAAAACCAAGACTAAGTGCACGACTGGGGAAAAAAAAACAGCTATCGTCACCTCCTGTGTCTTTTTCTCACTTTTACATACAGCCATGAGATTTCCTCTGGAAAAGAACGACTTTATGTAACATATCAGACGTAGACGATATAGATCCTTACAAAAGGATCCTGAGACAATGCGCGTTGAGTTTGTCTTTCAGAGACAGCAACAGATGGTTTAAAAGTATGCATGCATACATACCTGGGTGTTCACCTTGAACTGGACTGGACTCATAATACAGATGTTCTGTATAAGAATATCATCTTCACCTGCTGAAGAGACTGAGGTCCTTTTGCAGGACTCTACTAAGGACTTTTTCTGTCACTGTGGTGACTTCTGCAGTGTTTTATGCAGTGGTCTGCTGGGGAGCAGGGAGCACAGAGAGGGACAGGTACAGACTGAACAGGCTGGTCAGGAGGACCAGCTCTGTCCTGGACTGATCCCTGGACTCCATAGAGGAGGTGGGTGAGATGAGGCTGTTAGCAAAGCTCACATCCATCATGGACAAAACCTCTCACCCTCTGATGGGACTGTGGAGGATTTAAGCAGCTCCTTCAGCTGCAGACTCAGACTGAGACGCGACCAAAGCTCATTCCTGCCAACAGCAATGAAACTTCACACCATCAGCATCACTGGATGATGTTAACACAACTGGACTCATAACTGTCACTGACATTTTTTCCAATAACTACTGTAATTTGCACTGTTTTTTTTAAAATTGTGTGTCTATTTCTATACATTATAATTTAAGTCATCCATAGTACAAATAGTAAAAATACATTTCATTTATCTAATTATTGTACTTAATTAACATTTAATTTGGCATAAAATATAATGTTTAATATTATAACGTTATTTCTTCCTTTTTTTTTTATTTAGTACAGACACTGTTACAGTACAATGTGCATTATAAAATAGGGTTTTGGCACATTTAAAATTTAAATGTTGAAGAATAATACAGTCCTGTAAATATTAAGGTTTTCTGAACAGAAATGCTGCTGGAAGTCTCGTTACTGAGCTGCAGGGATAGCACATTGAGATGTGTTTTAGACTTCCCTGTTACCTATTATTAAATCGCTTGCTTATTGACTCACGTCATGTCTGTCAGTCACCAGCTGACTTCAGCTGCTGAAGCAGCATGGAAACATGGATATTGACAGTATTGATGTAAAGCTTTCTCCTGTTAATCACATTCAGTTAAGGGATTTGAAAATGTTGATAATCCAAAGACCCGAGCCTATTAAAACTATCACTCTTTTACCCACAGGGAGAAACAAAAGCCTGACATTTTCAAATCCTGCTTTTACCAGCCTTAAGTACACATATTTAAGGTTAACCCTCAACTTTGCTGTCGATCAATTTTCAGATGGAGCTGTTAGATGAAGACATTGCCTTCCACTCCAACATACCTGTGCCACTGGATATTACTGTGGCTGTGGTGTACTCTGTTTTTGGTGAGTAAAGTACAGGAATTCAAAGCCATTTTGTACTCCTGAACAGATGATTAAACGTTAGTAACAATAATGCGGTCAATGAGTTTTGTTCTGCTCTGACTGAAATGAGAAAACAGCGTGAAGCAAGAAAGCACACTGTCAAGCCTCGGAAGTCGAAACCTACTATGTAAATGCACCACTATATATGCACATCTATATTTACTCTATTTGTGGATAAGTTCTGAGCCTATCCTTCCTCAAACATGCACACATCAATGTACAGCCAGCCGCTTCCACTGTGTTATCTTCTAACACAACAATGTAAGCAGCCTCTGATAATGATAATGATTTCTGGGGCTTGGTGGTATACTGGGGAAAAAAAAAACATAACCTGCTCATGTGTCTTTGATCTTGGCAGCATTACTGAAAAACCCTTACATTTAATGATAGTCAAAGAAAAGCAAAAAGACAAAGCTCTACATATATAATGTAAAAAAAACATTTACTGATACTGATTTGACAACACCAATTTTAGGACGTTAGAATAAAATTTAATTCTACAGTAAAAGTTACAGTGCGGTGTAACTGAAGATTTCATAAAAAAAAGAAGCAGAAAACCTTGCTGTTCTCTGTATGATGCATAAAAAACGATTTGATGGGGACAAATTTGTATGTTATGTTTTATTGAGATGTGGTGAGATTCTGCTTTTATTTAGCTTGAATGATATGTTGTTCATGGTAACTATAGATATAAAACACTGAATGGTTCATTTCTAATCTTCTGCGACATTATGAGCTATTCAGACTGCTCAGGTGGTCTGGGACTGGGACCAGTACAGGTCTACTTTCTGTCCCCAAAGCAGCAAAACTGGACTGAAAGAAGCAAAGAAGTATTTGTATTTGTAGAACTATTATGTTTATTTAAAATGATGGTTATGTAAATTGTGAAACAGATGCACAGATATAAACTACTGAAAATATATTTGAGCGTTGTGTTTTATGAGACACAAGTCACGAAACACAGATTACAAATCCCTCATGAATAACTAGTTTTTCCCTCAGTTTATCTAAATGATTTTATGGTCTACACATGAGAAAAGTATTTAGTTTTGTGTTTTTTTGTGTTTCTTTTAGAACGTGCTGTCTTGTGCTGTTTATCCACAGCCAACCTGTCAACCTAACCAATGCTTATTTAATGGGCTGATAACAGTCAAAGTTGGTGCAACTATTACTTTAACAAAATAATACTTTTAATACTTTAAAACTTTGCACCCAAATTAATCAAAATGTGCTCATATTTTTTAAAAAAAAATACCCCCAAAAAATTGCCTAACATTAGCTCCTCAGTCTTGTGGCACTCACAACATGTGGTTTGTTCTGCAGGAGTATGTTCACTGTTTGGCAACAGCACCCTGCTGTACATCTCCTACAGGAAAAAGCACCTGCTGAAACCAGCCGAATACTTCATTGTCAACCTGGCTGTGAGTGACCTGGGTCTGACTCTGTCCCTCTATCCCATGGCAATAACTTCAAGCTTCTACCACAGGTATTTCATCTGGACATAGCATTAATAGGTATCAAAGCGAAGGAACAAAGAGATTTCTATAGAGAAGATTGTACATTATATGCTGTAGGTGTTGATTTTAAATCGTACCCCCTTTCATATTTCATGGTTAATTTCACTGTATGGTGGATGATTGCCTGAGTCCACAGATGCTCACGCTATTTCCCTCTTTTTCCCTCTCCCTCATCTTCTCTATCTTTGCTTTGTTCTTTCTCGCATCACCTCCTACGCAGGTGGCTGTATGGAAAGACCGTTTGCTCCATATACGCTTTTTGCGGCATGTTGTTTGGCATCTGCAGTCTGACCACTCTAACCCTGCTGAGCATGGTGTGCTTTGTGAAAGTATGTTATCCTTTCTATGGTAAGTTTTCAAATTAGCTATGTTTGTCCAATCAAATGACAGGATTAAGCACCTCATCCCTGAAGAGGAAGATTGTTTTATTTGTGAGAGGAAACAAAAAGATAATCCCCCACCACCCCTCCCCCACAGAGCACTGCACATTAACCTCTCTTTGATGACAGACGCGTCCAGGAGCTGCACTCAATACGTATTACTTGTGATGTTGGCTAATGCAGTGCAAAGGGGTCTTCTATTGAACCTCAAAAAAATTGCACTTTCCCCAGGCACTGACATAGGGCTTCGCTACAGAACTCACAGTAATAAGCAGATAAATTTTAATATTTAGCAAATGAATCTATAATTTAAAAAGATATTAGTAACATATTTTTTAAACTCACTTTGGTATCTCCACCCTCTGCGTATTTACAGAAGCACTCACTTAATTATGATTTACTGACAATTGTGTCGACTTATTTAACATCACTCATCACTCAGTCACCTGGTCTTGCTTCAGTGGCAATATCTTACACCTGTTGCTAGACACCTGCTTAACTGTTCTACCTGAGTTAACCTGACAATTATGAATCCAGATAATTACCCAGTGTTTCTATAGCCCTCCAGCCAGATGGATTTAACTGTAAAGCAGCCTCTCACAATAAAAAAAAAAAGTGAGACTGAAACTGCTGTTACAAAAAAAAAATAATAAATAAAAATACTGCGTGCCTCTGGTTGAATCATGCTCAGGCTACAGCTGAACACTCTGGTGACCATTATGCCCGCCGGCTTCATGCAGCAATTGATTAAGTATGCAGTATTTGAACTTCTCCCTTCAGCTCCCATTTTAAAATTATTCACGCAAGTACTTCCATCACATTTCATCAGTAGCCAAGACCCATTTGAAGGATTATCTCATCTTCCTTCTGTGATGGTAGCTAACTTTTTGCCTTCAGACTCCTCTGAGAATATATCTGAGTAAGCAGGGTTATCAAACAACCTAAGGATATACAGTATATAGCACTTTAAGTCGCAAATCAAGTTATCCCGGTTAATAAAATATAAACTTAATGTGTTTTCGCAGGTAACAGGTTTAACTCTGTTCACGGCTGGCTGCTCGTTGCCTGTGCTTGGGTCTATGCTCTGTTGTTTGCCTGCTCCCCGCTGGCTCACTGGGGGAAATATGGACCAGAGCCTTATGGCACGGCCTGTTGCATTGACTGGCGCCTGTCTAATCAGCACTCTACAGCACGCTCCTACACTGTGGCACTCTTTATCTTCTGCTACATCCTTCCATGCTGTGTTATTGTAGCATCCTACACAGGCATACTGGTCACAGTGCATGCATCCCACAAGAATATGGAGCAGCATGCTTCGAGGCAGACACACATGAGCAGCACCCAGACAATTATTGTAAAGGTAAGAGGAAAGTCTGATGAACATAAATTACTTCAATGCAGCCAATGACACCATTGTCGATGTGGTACGGTATTATGTATGGCATGTGTGTTTACATTTTCCGCTAGAGTCAGGGGTAAGGATAACTGATTGGAGGCAAGAGTCCTTTGGAGAGTTCTTCACTCCTCCTTTTGCTGAAGAAACAGACCATGACCTGAATAGATCCTCTAGTGATGGAGCCTCTCATTAGCAGGAATTGGCTCTGGCTGTAGTGTGACGAATGAAACACTACTGCTGCCTTTTCCAATAAATGATAATCATCATCATGTGCCCTCCATAGTAACTGAATGACTGATTCATTCAAAAGATACAAAATTGCCTTTTTTTGCCCATGTAGCTTTTGACTGATGATGCTCAATAAACCTTTCAGGTTGTACAGATTCAGTGTTTTGAAAGGTGATCAGGAAGTATTCTATATTTTTCTGAAAGACTGAAATTAATCAGCAATTAATTGATTCTACTATCAACCATAGATCATCACTGTTGCCCAAAAAGTATTAAAAACACATAAACTAGTCACTTTTGTTGAACTGGGTAACATATTCCTTCACTGACAGTCTATCACACAGCTGATGGAGCACCAAATGTGTGTTAGTCCCCAACAAATCCATGATCTAGTCTTGTTCAATGAGCCTAACATTTGCTGAAGACTGCAGAAGTTCTAGGAAACACTTTTAAAAATGACAGTATGCATGCATGATTTGATTGAGCCAAATGCAGTATGCCAGATTAGCCATGGGCAGAGTAGACACAGAGATGCCCGCTGACTCCTGAGTCATTAATGCATTTCTTAACCAATGATATCAAATACATTTTCTCCTGTGATCTTTTTTTTTTTGCAAGCTAAGTGTTGCTGTCTGCGTTGGCTTCTTTGCTGCATGGAGTCCATATGCTGTGGTGTCCATGTGGGCTGCTTTTGGACACATTAAGAACATCCCTCCTCTGGCTTTTGCCTTGCCAGCTATGTTTGCCAAGTCCTCTACCATCTACAATCCAATCATCCACCTAATACTGAGGCCAAACATCCGCAGGGTGCTGCTCAATGACCTGGGTGCTCTACGCCACGCCTGTCTGACGGGCTGCCTCTGCTCCCGTCCAGCTAAGTGCTGCTCCAAGCCACAGTTCAAGGTCAGACTTCGTTCAATCCAGAAACGGGCCAACCAGTTCCCATCAACCAACTCCTCTGCTCATCCTCCTATGGTGGCCTCAAATGACCAGAGCTGTGAGAAGCCTGAGGATGCGTTAGAACTCTTCAGACACGACCCCCAAATGTGCATCATCACTTATCCTGCAGTCAGTGGAGACTCAGCTGGACAACAAGACACTCCAGTTCCCCAAACACATGAGCAGAAGACTCAAAGTGTGTGCCACAAGAAGTCTCTGCTGGCTGTCATGCGCGCAAAACGGACATCAGAAATCGACAACTTCCATATTAATTTAGAGATGATTCCAGGGCATGCAAAAGTGGCCTGGCCTTGATATTTCTTTCAGTTTAAAATGCTGACTGACACTGCTCATGTACCATATGTTCCTTGTGATTAGACACAAACAAGGTAACTCATTTATCTTTTGTCATCCACTGAGCTTTGATTTGAGCAGCATTTAGTACACAAGTAGACAGCTATAGCTACATAAGTCAAACCATTTGCCACCCAGTTTGCAACTCATAAACAATCAAGTTATGCTGCTCTTGTAATATTTAAACTTTATGCAGCTCCGAAATGTTATTTTTGGCCTGTGGGCAGCATGTTGCTTTTGCTTTTTTCCAAATCCACCCCACTTCAAAACTAGTCAAAGGGGAACAGAGAAAAACATAATAAAAAAATAAATAACTAAATATCAAGAAATAATAAAGTAACCATAGACTGAAGGAAATAACCCAAACTGTTATGATTTCTAGATTTCATGCCTCTGCAAAAATAATGACCTTTCCTTTTTTTAACTGATCACTAGAAAATTAGCACAAAATGTGATTAATGACGTACTCTCTACAATTAATCATGTTTTTGAGCTGTACACTTAATTATAGAATAAATATATACTGCTGGTATAAGTATTGACATTACTGACTAAATTGATAAAAAAAAAAATATCATCATTTCATGGGTTGAAAATGGCTCAAGATGCCACCTACTGTTTCAAATTATCCCGGAACCCTGCAAGGTCAATACTTACCCCTAATTTCTACTGGATGAGGAACGGAGCCTACGTCCGTCAACGTCTTTCGTCCATCAATACCCAAGAGGTCCACCTGCTGTGGCTCTGCCGGACACCTGAAACCGCGAGATTCCTGCTATCGGACATCGGCACATCGTGCTGAATTCATGCACCGCGTGCCGACATCCGACAAAAATAGAAGCTTGTCGATTTGTTTTGGCAAGCAGCGGCACGTTGGCGGCGTTCCGCATTCAGTGGAAATTGACACATTGATTTGAATGGATGCGTATGGGGTCTGATAAAACATCAGCACAGTCACACATCCGGTGGAAATTAGGGGTGACATTAACATAGTTTCATCCCTCAAATGTTTTGGGACGATTAATGGTGTTATCTTCGACAGTCCTAGTATATATGTATGTGTAGCCTATATGTACATATAAATTTGTAAATGTGTGTGTGTGTGTGTATACATACACTATACTGCTAAAAGTATTCGCTCACCCATCCAAATAGTCAGAATCAGGTGTTTCAATCACTTCCATGGCCACAGGTGTATAAAATCAAGCAGCTAGGCATGCAGACTGCTTTTACACACATTTGTGAAAGAATGGGTCGCTCTCAGGAGCTCAGTGAATTCCAGTGTGGAACTGTGATAGGATGCCACCTGTGCAACAAATCCAGTCGTGAAATTTCCTCGCTCCTAAATATTCCACAGTCAACTGTCAGCTGTATTATAAGAACGTGGAAGTGTTTGGGAACGACAGCAACTCAGCCACAAAGTGGTAGACCACGTAAACTGATGGAGCGGGGTCAGTGGATGCTGAGGCACATAGATATGTACATATACATATATATGTGTGTATATATATATATATATGTGTGTGTGTGTGTGTGTGTACACGTATATATAAATATATATATATATATATATATATATATATATATATATATATATATATATAATGTATATATATACACACACACATATATATACATACACACATATAAATATATATACACACACATATACATATATACACACATATATATACATATATGTATATATGTATATATATATATATACACACACACACACATATATATATATATACACACACATATATATATACATATATATATACACATATATACACACATATATACATATACATATATACACACACACACACACATATATATACACATATATATATATAAACACACACACATATATATATATACATATATACATATATATACACATATATACACACAAATACATATATATACACATATATACATATACATATATACACACACACACACACATATATACACATATATATATGTACACACACACATATATATACATATATACACATATATACACACAAATACATATATACACACATATATACATATACATATATACACACACACATATATACATATACATATATATGTATACATATATATATACACACATATATATACACACACACACATATATACACATATATATACACACACACATATATATATATATATATATATATATATATATATATATATATATATATATATATATATACATACACACATACACACACACACACACACACACACACAACTTGTATTTGAAGCTAAATTTTAAATTGAACTATGAACTATGTAGAATATCACAATATATCCCAATAATATCGTATCATGACTCAAGTATTGCGACAAGTATTGAATCACAAAGTTGCCAATACCCACCCTGCTCTATAGTACAAAGATACTGGACTATCCTGAGTGTCACAGGGCCGTCCTGGATCATGGCTTTGTGGTGAAAGGGGTCCACTCTAACATGTTTGGTGACTTCCAGGAATCAGGACTCTCTTTTGGTTAATTATTACAGCAACATACCACTATGTCCACATGAGAACTGAGAGGCATCTCATTTCAAAAACTGTTATTACTTCTTCACTATACCAGCCCGAGTGCTAACATGACAAATAAAGGTGTACAGTTCAGTTTATGGTGCTTGGTCAATTATCCATGTACACAATGTGTAGAGGTTACGCAAAGCTGCGGCATAACATCATTATGTCACTGTACAATATTATCTACCTGTTATTTGATGAACTATGTGTACAATGAAGATGGAGTGTGCAAACATATAGCACATTTATGTTGCTACAATAAAAAGGAAAGAAAGGCACAATCCAATCTAAAGATGCAGGTGTAGATAAATTCTTAATAGAGAAAGACTTCCATGTTGTCTGTAATTGCTGTTGTGTGTAACTGCGTTTTGAAAGTAAACATAAGTGGAATGGGATTCATACAATTATTCAGGACCAAATCTCTGTTTATCCCATTGGCTACTGTCATTTCATCTATGCTAATCAGTATATTCTTGTTCTACCAATGTCTTGTCATGTTGGTCTCATTTTATAAGGTGTGCTGTGTTCAAGTAACAAAAGTATGTATTAAGATCTATCAACTGGGTGACATTTTAACAGCATCCCTACATCTGAACAGCATGGATGTAATTATGTGGAGAAACTAGAGAGCCTTCTCATATTTGCATTATTGGCATTCATTTTTTGTGATTAGCAGAGAGCTTATTAAACAAACAGCAGTGGCTATCACACTATCACATTTGTAATCCATTAAACATGATTTCAAACAGCCTTTTCAATGACAACAGTAACAGAAAAATTAGTCCTCCTGTCAGGTGTATTTGGGGGAGTTGAAGTGGATAATCTGGAAAAATACTGCTGCTAAACTCCAATACTCAGGTAAAAAAAAAAACATTCCACAATGTACTGCCATGCAGATGTCTGGGTTCTGACTCTAGTGTTTGTTATTAATAGGCATGGCTTTTTAATGTATAATATGGTGTTCTGAGGTTTTCATCATGTCAATATTGGGTCAAATACACATTCTATTTGGCTCTACTCTAAGTCAGGTTCAGATGGATTCATACTGTATACTACATGTATTATGTATTAATTATCTGTGCACACTGTCTTTGCAGTTATTTCTTTTCTATTACATTCTTAAAAGCAGATTAAATTTATAATGTCTTATCTCTAACCTTAAGAAGTTACAGCTCTGTTGAGGTTTTCATTATATACATATCAATTAAATAGTTGTAAGTGATAAATAATATCTAATGGAAATACTGAAAAAATACTACAGTATACTAGATACTGGAAACAATAGCAGCAAAAGCTGTTTGTTGCAATCTATAAAAGAAAACTTTGTTTGGGAAGATACACAGTTTATTCAGAATATCAAAATGACATTACAAATGGATTTGTTATTGCGTAAGGCTGAAAAAATGTGATGGGCAAGCAGCAGGGCTTTTGTGCAGTGAGAACTATGTTGCTACTGTAAGAACCAGTATACAAAGACAAGTTACGATGGATTTTATATAGAAACACATGAGACATTAACATGTCTCTAAGATGGGTGCTGGAACCAACCTGCAGCCCTTTGCTGCACACACACACACACACACACGCAGCTGTGTATTTGTGTATTGTGGGGACTTTACATTGACTTGCATTCATTTCCTAGACACTTCCCTTGACCCTAACCATATCCACTACCCATGTAATCCTAATCCTAACCAAAGTCTAACCTTACAGTAACATTAAATGTTCTCCAAGTCTTCAGCCTGAAATCTAACAGTTTACATTATGGGGACCTGCACTTTGTCCCCATAAGTACGGTGAGTCCCCACATTGTCAGCGTGAGTCCCCACAATGTGAGTGTGTTATCAGACTTATGTCCCCATATGTTCGGCAAAACACGCCCACACACACACACACACACACACACACACACACACACTCTCTCATGGCTATACAATGGCTATCAAAATAATCCTATAATCTGATCTTTGGATGGTCAGAAACATATACTGTAATCCAAAATGCATGACATAGTAGTAAAGCATAGCAGCTCATTACTCTAACAAGTCGCTCATTGGTAATTCATGCACCATTGCTGTAATTTAGGAAATGGGAGCACATATTCCACAGCAGGTCTCAGATTAAAGGAGGCAGATTTACAATTATGAATACTACAATCCTACTGCACTGAGGTTTCTGTCCTGTTTTACCTGTTCTTTGATTGGAGTTGATGATTAATACACATTTCATTATCTCTGAATAGGAGTTGATCACTTATTTAAAGCTACAGTTACTGTGTTGTCCATGGCTTTTCCTTGATAGAGTTATGCACGCACTTTACGTTTGTATTAAAAAATATTACTTTTTGTAATAATAGCTTTGACTTGCTGTATTTCAACTACAACATTATCATATGGCACATGAATAAAACAAACTATAATCATTACACCATTATTAATTGAAAAATTTCCAAATAAAGACTAATTTTGAAATTCCACCCTGATCATGTTTGTCTCTACTTATCATAAAGAGAAGTTTGGTAGAAATGAGTCACCTGAAAGAGCTTTCAAACTGATGCAATAAAAGCCAAGTCCAGTGATGATTTTATCAAAACGAGTGACAGAAGTGAAAACGGCTGTGGTTATTATGAGTAACAATGAGCTTTTCTGGAAAAAATATAGCTGAGCTGCTTAGTTTCCTGTATGCCATCATTAACGTATTGAGCAACAAATGTCGGCTTACTTGTATTTTGGGGCAACAAAGATGAGATCACAGACCCTCAACACATAAAACACATGAATATGTCTTCTGATTTTGGCTAAAAGGAAGCCTTAAAATGTTGCCAACAGTTCAGGAAATGTAACCATCATATGCAGAAAATCACTTAAAGGGAATGAGGTAGAAAGTTTATCAGATCTAGGAGGAAGAACTGCAGGCGTCCAATAATTTCTGGATGACATCTACCTTTATGTTGCCCTCCAGGGCACGACAAAGCTTCCCTATTGTGCAGCCAATACTTCCCTCTTTCATTTTCCAAAGATCCAGCATCTGGTGCACCATCTCTGGCAGGCCATCACGGTAAAAGTCGTGTTCAATAGTCTCTATTTCTACACTGGTTAGACCCAGTCGCCGTGCACACCTTTTCCATTTTGTTCCGATGTTGTCCCTCAGCAGATCCAGATGCTCCTCAGTCACAGGATGGTCTTCTGAAAGACAAAAAAAAATAAATCCATTAGGGCTCCTTATTATACTCCTACTAACTCTGATGAGAAAATATCTCAAGTTCTGTCTACACAGCTAATTTAGACTGAGACCCAGAAATGTGTGTTACATTATTTATTTTACTGTTCAGCATGTTACTGCTTATACTGTAAATAACTACCAGAGTGATTATGTTAGTGTATTAATTGATTAGTTTATGGAACGTTAAGATCCCATCCCCATTCTCTTTTATCTTGGTCATATAAAATAGTAAACTGGATTCATTTATGTTTTAGACTTTTACTATTTACAGCAAAAACAATAAAGTAAAAATAATCTACTGATGAATTGCTTTTCAAACTGGGCGACAACAAACAACATGAACAAACGGTATGACTTACCATGTTTCAGAAGGCCTTCTTTGATGGGAGAGTAAGCTGAGGTGTTAGAAGGAAGAGATACTAAACTAGCGGTGGACTCGTAACCTCTGATACTCATTGTGTTGTTGCTCCCAATCTGGATCCCGCTGGCATTGTGAATGTAAAGAGACCCTAGAACAAGCACAAACAACTCATAAACATGGCCTTTCTGATACGCACCAGTTGCAGATGGAAGCAGTTAATGCTTCATTAAAAAGAAAATGTTGGTATGTACCTGGATCTTGTTGTGGGCAGCTCTTTGACGGGGTCAGGAGACGTCCAGCGCCGATGTCAGGAGCAGATGTGTCAGAAACAGGGTAAGCTGGCCAGGACTGCTGCCGGTCATAGTGGGAATGTGGATGTTGCTGGTTAAATTGTGATAGAGAAGGGGGGCTGACAGATATTGGCAAGTGGGATGGATAATTTGTGAAAGAGTTCATGGACTCATAGAGGCCAGCAGTACGGCGACACCAAATCCCTTCCTGGCTGGTGGGCTGCACTGGCTCAGCTTTTGTCCAGGAATGGACAGAGGACACATAAGAGGGCCTGTCTTGTTCTGGTTGCCTAATAGCGGCATCTGAAGTGCTGAAGTGGTTTTGCAGGAAAGGATTTGAGTTGTTGCGATGGCAGCAGTTGGCAGCCTCAGGCTGGTTCTCACAGTTGTAGCTACCATATTTGTGGTACTGAAGCTCCCGACCTAGTTTCTCCTCCAAAGCTGAAGGGCTGCTGGTTGCACTTGCATCAGCTTGAAGAGACTCCACAGGTGGCTCATTTTGGATGTCATGGAGGTCCTCGATACTGGCTTCAACTGGTCCAGGAACGCTTCTATCAGAACTCACCAAAGGAGCTGGGCAATCTACAAGGTACGACGAGAAGTTAAAGCAATGAAGCTATTGAATCATTTACTAAAATTAAATATAATACAACCTGCAAAGACAGACATTACAGTGTGTACTGTACATTTAGACCATCAGATCAACAGCACTCACCTGTTGAAAACAATTCCTGAGTCATTGATAAAGATTTCATCTTCTCAATAAGTTCCTCTGGGCCTTCATATAATTTCTGCACAAAAATCACACAGTGACGATAATATGAAACACTCAGGGTATGTTTGGAGCTAGCCTCATTTTAACTTCAGATCTACTGCTACAGCACATCAAATTCTCCTTGAAGACAATATATTTACCCTCAACTCAATTAGATCTTCCTCTATGCAAGGTTCAAGCTTTTCCATGTAGAAAGGAAGGAAAAAGTCGAAGCCCTCTGCAAGAAAAGCAACGAAGGGATGAGAAGAGGAACACTAGAAGAGGGTCAAATGACTCAGAATGTTACAACAACATCATATAATTCATCTCAGGGGACGCATAGACAATATGCATAACATACACAACAACAATGAAAGATTTGACTGTTTATATGTCTGATCACATTAGAATGTCTTATTCCCACTAATCCCTGTTAAACCAAATGGCGTAAAAACTACACAAAAATTGCACCTTTAAATGTTGGCCTTTGCAGCGGACTGTGATCCCAGCACCTCTTCATGAGCTGAATCATCTGTGCAGGCGTGTTGTCTGGAATAAGATCCTCTGCAGGTCGGTCACCGTTTCGGACACACTGGCTGATTTGTTCTTCACTTCTTGCATCTGAACATGGAAAAGACATTTTGGTTGTCAGCATGAGGTTTACCTAATGTATTCAGAAATTATGAATATGACCTTTTACTTGGAAAACAGTAAATCAAACAATAAATGAGTCAATAATTCTTTTTAAAGCAATGCCTCAACATTTAGTTACGCATGAGTAAACTAAGTCTGACTATCAAGACTTCAGCATGTTTTGGCATCCCAACTTACTTGCATACGGCTCCTCCCCTGCGAGGATGACCCAAATCAAAATTGCAAAGCTGTAAACGTCAGACTTCTCAGTGGAGACTGTATGTATACTTTCCAGGTGCTCAGGGGCCATGTAGCTCAGTGTGCCGGCACCTCTCGCATCTGCTGATCTCCCCTGACGACTCTTCCTGCGAGACTCTTCCTTTGTGAGTTTGCTCCACGTCAGGCAGGTGGCCAGGCCAAGGTCTGCAATCTGGAGAACACAGAGGGGAAAAATACCTTGATTACCATGACTGTACATACTTGATGTCAGATTCACAAATGACTCTTAGTGTGTAATATACCTTGATGTGAAAATCCTTGTCCACTAAAATGTTTCCTGGCTTGATGTCCTTATGTATGATGTGTCTCTCTGTGAGGTACATCATTCCTTCCAAAATTTCTAATATGATTCTGCCCTTGACAGATATTGGCACAGTAACCTGGGAAGAATTTTGCACATTAATAATCCAGTTAATTTAATTGAAGATAAGGTGCTTAAGTTAGAGACATAAATTTAAAAACTTACTGACCGTCTGTAACATGACCAAGAGGTTGCCTCTGGGGAGAAGTTCCATAACTAGCGAGCAGTCTCTGTCCTCCATGATCACACCGAGCAACTTGACCACGCGATCATGGTTCAGACTTGCCATGATGTTCCCCTCCTCCAGTAGTGACCTTTTATTGTCCCTAGGAAGTGTAGGAAAACATGGTGAGAACCAGGTATCTGCCGGACAAGTGGGACAGCTTTCATCATGTTGTTATGGGCTTTGGTACAGGATGTAGCAGGACAGATTGATCTGTTAGTGGATCAGATATCAGTCACGATGTAACTAATCCACATTAAAAACAATGTCTTTGTCAACATCATTACAAACTGCTTATGTTCTGCAGTATCAGTTAAAATCATTCAGACATGCTGTGTCATCTGCTTAAAGTTAAGTGCCACAGAAATGCATACATAAATGTTATATTACATTAAAAATAAATTACACATGAGTTCCACACAGTGATATTTAGGAAAAATGGCTTATATTGCTCCAGAATTAGGTTTATACATGACTAGAGATTTAGGTGTTGCTATCAGTGCATCAAGACATCTGAAACTGAAATCACGTGTTGAGGATGCACAAAATAACAGAAGTGATTTTTCAAAAGTTATCTCAAATGCGGATGCTGGACCAACATCCGCATTTGAGACGAGCTCAATGTCTCTTGTCCCTGTAAACGAGGAAGCACTTAAATCTCAGCTCTTTCATAGCGTACAGCCTGGACATGGAAACAAAGTGCTATAATATCAAAATCTCGTCTTGCAGATTATTTCACACATACAACCAGCTTTCATAAATACCCTGTGATATCCTGTCAGAAACTGTGGTGTGAAGTGTCTGTCCAGGGGCACGTGATTCATGTTACCATGGGGGAAAACCCAGCAGGCTCCTCACAGTAACACACACACACACACACACACACACACACACACACACACACACACACACAGAACTTACTCGTTCCGAAGATGGCCTGTATACATGGTCTTCAACACCACCTGGCCTAGGGTTACATGGTAGCACAGGTAAACTTCTCCAAACCCCCCGTAGTCCAGGGCCTCTTTTTTGATGAGATCAGCTGATCTCATATGAAAGGAAGACTGTGGCGCGGTGGCCATCCCTGTTCAGAAGAAGCCAAAGTAGCCTACAGCAGCTGAGGAAGAACCAACAGCAAGCAGGGAGAAAAAAAAATCACATCAAAGCGGCTAAAACGTTTATATTGTGATACAAAGTAAATGCTAATATGCTAGGGAGAGAAAACTGTCAGGTTGAAGCAGAGACTCAACCGTTGAAAACGGTCAAAACACGGAGGATGTAAGCTAGCGCCAGACGGACCCAAAAGTTTTAGCAACAAGACAAAGTCAGCCGTGTGACGTTAACCAAGCTATTCCCTCCACAAACAACTTTATACAAGTCATTATCAATATCAACCACAACTGAAGCCAAAAAACGGTAAGCTTACTTGACAAAAAGTGCTGAACGACACGCTGGGGAACTTGGTAGTAGTTCCGGGATTTCCTCAAACGAGGAACTCAGCAAAAGATATAAAAACTACAAACAGCCTCACTGGTCGATATCAGATCAGGACGGCTAGTCAAATGAGATAAACTAAAACGTCCAAAAATAGACTCTAAAACATCACACACAAATACAAGATACCCTATTTAGTTGCTGAATCCCCCACCCACTGAAATAAACACACACACATAGTTATTTCTAAATGTTTTGGATACATAACTCCTGTGAAACAGAGCCACTGTAAATATTATCATCACGTGGTATTGTCGCCACCTACTGGTGAAAATGATACTTGCAGACTAAACACCCTTGCACTGCCGAGCGTCACTGTCACTTTTTAATTTAATTTGATGGTGACACTGATACACTGCTCTGATTGAGTTGATCTCCAGACAAATAACAGCTGTCTTCAAACAATAGCTTCATCTAAGAGACTAAGGTGAATGAGGAGAAAAATAGGCTAACAATGTTGAAGTACAATCTCTGTGTCATTATTAATTAAAGCAAAACAGCCATAATTATACATTGGATAAATAAAAAAAAGACAAGTTCATTGATAAAACAAGCATTTATGTGAAACTAGAGTGGGAAACCACCTGAATTGTAGCCTCTGACAGCGTGGGCGATGTATGTCATGTAGGCCTACATTTCAGGCAGCCTATGTGTGAACACCCACACTAAAATCCTCCATTGCACTCTAAAGCCACAACAAAGCAGTAGGCTATCATATTTACCTGTCTTGTATTGTCTCGGTTTTCTGGTTAACGTTTCTTTATTTTTTGCATTTATTGCCGGTAGTCTTCAGCTTATTTGGAAAACATTAGTGGCAACAGGTTACAGTACAGATTGAGCACAAAGATATTATTGAACAGACTAATTGATGGGTAAAACTTATTTTACTCGTGAAACTCATCATGGTTTTTACCCAAAATCAAGCTCTAGCTATGGTACAATAGGGCATTTTTTCATGAGTAAAAGTTTGTGTAACAGACAGAAACCTCCTCCAGTTTAAGCTGAAGTCTGGTGGTCACACACTGCCTTACATAGAACAAAAAAATCCAAACACATAAATTGATCAGCGCCTGCGGTAAATGTGTTGTCAACATAGGGCAGTATGTAGCGGTACTTCCTGGTGATGTTTTGAATGTGTTGATAACCTGTAAAGAACTGTCAGGTGCAGTATTTTCCATGTAACAGCACCACTGAAGCTTCCCAGGCTGTCTACTTCTACTTCTTAATTAATGTCTGTTATAGGCAACGCCTTAGTGTTGGGGATGGAGGTAGTGCCTTCCCACAATTGATGGTGAGCTACATCCAAAGTGTTCAGCTAGCAGGGCCCACAAGAGCGTTACGGACCTGCTGCCACATCTCAGGAGAGATGGTGATCCACTGGCCTCCTCCAGTGTTTTATCTCTCCCCAGAGAGAGTGATGTTGTAGTTATGTCATATTTACGGGGAGCGTTGTGTTCAGGCGTGTTATTTTCATTTGCCAGCAGGACCATTGTCTGCTTCTTGACAAGCTTCTCAGTGAAGGTAGGTGATGTTGCTCTCTGTTAGTAGTGCTGACATGGCTCTTCCCCTGGTGTTTAGGATGTACCTCAGGTAAGAGTGGAGTCATGGACAACCAGTGGTGTTAAGTCTCCAGTGATGCTCTGATGTTGGAAAGAGGGACTGACCATCCAGGTCAGGAAAGGTAGAGAACCTGTCAGAATCACCCTCATTCAGCCCCATGCATCAGCACAGGGATTTGAGTGAAAGTTGAACTTAACATTTTGAATGAGGAATTACACATCTCTCATGCAAAAGCCTGTAGTCTCTTCTTCCCTGGCCAATGGCTGCAAAGCACAAATTCACCATCTTAACTCACGTGCATAAACTTATTTGCTGTTCAGCAAGGAGGCATTGACCATCTCTAAAATAGCCTACCTCTGGAGGACACAACTATATTATTATATCTTTTTTTCAAATCATGCCCATTTTTGCATGTCATCTCACATAAGAACATAACATATCATCTATATAGTGTAATGATTGCTGATAATCTAATATGGTTTAACACAGCAGAAAGTTGACATCTTACTCTTTACATATTTCTTTTTTTAAACCCTATCCTTTTCCACAACCAGTCCATCTCATATCATGACAAAACATAATCCAATAATATTTCCATAGGGGGGTTGACTAATTTTGCTCTGTAAGAGTCTGGTAGCCTATATTTAAGTTAAGGTTAAGTATTTCCTGCCATCTAGAATATTAATATTCCCATCATATCTAATACAAGGATGGGTATAGACCAGTGTTTTTCAAAGTAGGGTCTGAGAACCTCTATGGGTCCTTGAACAGTTCTAGGGGGTCCTCAGCATAAAGGGGAATAATTTGTTTTCATTATTATTCCATCCATTATTCATACTTGTTTTACTAAATTTATATGACGATTTTTTGTATTCTCTTATGTTCTGGTGTTAGTATTACTTCTTATAGTCTTGATGTATATATTACTCTTTTTTGTAATGTTTGAGCAGTCTCTTTTGATGATTATTTTAGTCGTTGACACACTTTCCATAAGAAAATGGAGCCCATGGTTTTACTGGCATCAGTTTAGGTTTCCTCATGTGGAAAGGTTTGGGACTCACTGGTTTAAACAACACCTGTGCTCTCAGACTTTACAACATCAGCATCACTGACTGACGTTAATTTTATTCTACAGGTCACATCCACATAACAAAAAAACCCACATTTCATTCATCTGATAATTGTGTTTGATTAACAGTTCATTTCCAAATAAATATATTTTTCTTCCTTTGCATTTAGTACAATAATGGAAATATTTATTATATTATTAGTCTTTTACTTATTCTGTCACTGCTGTGTCTATTGTTTTTTTATTACTGTAATTTGTCTGCAATTTTTCTATGCTGCTGTAGGGGATGTATTTCTCACAATGGGGGATAAATTAAAAAAAAAAAAAAAAAAACTATTCTCTCCACTTTCCTTGTATCAGCAAACTACAACTCCCATCATTCAGCGGGCAGAGCTGGTAAGCTGTTCTCGGCTCGCTCGGACGCGGAGCTGCTGTATTTTCAGTTTTCACCCCTACAGCGACCAGATAGGCGTTTTTTAAACAACGAGGAAACACAGCGTGTCATTTCTTTCCACTGTTAGTGTTTGACGGGCTCTTCCAGGATGGGGAATGGCATCAATAAGGTAGGACTCTTCAGGTGTCGCACGCAAAGCAGCGTTGAGTTCACGCACGCGAGTGGTCCTCAGTATTTTGAGTGTTATTGAGGAGGTGACGCTTCAGTCGAGCCTCTAAGATGTTTGTCCAAAAAGTTGTGCTCATTAGTTTGACTTGGCTCAGTGAGGTTTGAACTGTAAGTGGTCAAACTATGAATGTCTGATGTTTCTCGTCACCTGATCTCATATTTAGACATATGAACCTCTCATTTCTTCATATTGTCAGGGTGTCATGTCACTCAGCTGTTCCCTCTGCAGTGATGCTCTCTGTTCTTACAGGTCCTGCCTGACCTGTACCTGGGGAACTTCAAAGGTCTATCTTAAGGTCTTTTTAAATTTTAATTTGTTTCTTGACTATAACAGCACATACCCATTGTGTTTGTTTGTCACAATATTTGTTTGCCTCAGATGCAAGAGACAGAGAACAGTTAGCCCGAAACAACATCACACACATCCTGTCCATTCACGACAGCGCAGCTCCCATCCTCCAGGTGAGAAACTCTCCACCTCCTTATTACACAAACAACACCTTTGTCACCGTTGTGCACCTTAAAGTTCTCATCAGAGCGAAGAGCGATCGAGCAAATGGGGCTGAACAGATCTGACTGCCTGAGACCCCTTTCTGTGTATTAGTGCAGTGCACACACTATTGGATCCCTCACACAGCCTATAATAAACCAGTCTGTCCAGTTGGTCGGGAAGCGATACCATGCATGCTACCTCTTGTGCAAACAGTTGTCAGTCCCAAGTGAGTGAGGAAACATGAAGCAGGGGTGCAATTCAATTCAACAAGCATTGGTCCGGTCAGTGTGCTGAGTTGTTTGCCTGTGTGGGTTTTAGAGTAGGTGGTTGTTCTTGTGGACTGTGCAGTCTAGCTTCATTATCATGTTTTCATGGATTTTTATGTAATATTTATCCAACAGTTTAACTACAGATGTTCTCATATTAAGAACATTGCTGTGCAGATGTGCTTATCACTGTTTATTGGTTTGCTGACGGGTAACTAACCAGTAATACTTTGCCCCTCAGGAGATGACCTATCTCTGCATTTCAGCAGCTGATCTGCCCACACAAAACCTGTAAGTACCAAAAGTGCAGCACAGCAACACAGCACATAGTAATGAAAGGCACAGAGAGAGTACAGCATCCATTTGAGGCTGCACTGTGTGGGCGTCTGAGGTCCATTTTCTTCTAGTTAACATGTAAATGATATGCTTTCTCAAGCTCAGCATTTAACTGTGAACTTATTCTCTGACTAGATCACAGTAATAACACGAGTGAATTCCGCTCTTGGTGCGTGGTTGTTGTTGTTGTTTTGGCATGAGCATGTGATATGACAGCATATAACGTGGGAGAGAAAAATCAAGAAAATCAAGGGTTGTCGTGCATCTCCAAACGACACAAATTCCTTCAAGTTCTTTGGTCACATTCACTTTTCTCTTATCAACCTTTAAGCAGGAAGGAAGTGTTGCTGCTCAGTTCTGCAGTCGTAGCACTGTGGTTGAACTGTGCCTCTATTTTTATGCACTGCACCCCTCCACCCTCCACACACTTGCACTTGGACATGCAAATATATGTACTCACACACATGCACACATATATATGCACACTAATGCCTTTGTCACCATTACTACTCCTAGCTTCAGACTGCAAGGTGAAACCTGTTATGCGATACATGACACCAACTCTCTCAAACCTTACATAAACACACCCCCATCCTGATCCGTCCAGGATAAGAAATAGAAGGGTTTGACAAGTCAGGTGTAAAAACATACCACATGTACAAAAGCACTTGTGTGAAAGCAACCGGTCCACCTTCAGATGCATGCAGGAGCTGTAAAGTGTCAGTGGAGACTAAATCAACAGTCTCAACTCACAGCGGTCCTTGGCTGTGTTCTCATAATGTGTTGTGTGTCCTATTATAACACACTTTTTGTGTTCCACAGGACTCAGCACTTTAAACAAAGTATAATGTTCATGCACGAGTCCCGTCTGAAAGGAGAGGGCTGCCTCGTTCACTGGTGAGAGGAAGACCGTCTGTTGTATCTTTACCTCAAAGCTACAATCGAGCTTCACTCACACAAACAAGAGTGCTACTCAAGTACCTGAGCTAGATAGTTTTTTGTCTCATAATACAGTCATCGGTGTGCTGAATATAACTGTACAGTTCATCTAGAGCTGAAAAAACCTGAGATCAATCACGCACACAAGTGAACTCATTTGTAACTGCTGCACAGAGGGGATTAAATGATAAGCTCAAGCCTATTCTTGAACTTCCCAAAACAGACTACAGTAACCAGTCTGGCCACATTGTGTTTGTGTAATGAGGTAGCTGTTCACAGGGGAAATTATATTTGGTTAGACTGAGGGTCTTCTCAGAAATGCATGGGAACAAGAGCCTCACTGCCACAGGTTTCTCTGCTGTGCTTTTATTTCAATCAGACATCAGATATATGTGTAAATATCTACACTATTATTTCACAACACTTTTGTATTTTATTCTCTGTCTGTCAGTAGTCTTGCTGGTATTGCATACTGTAGATATTTAATGTGGTACTCATAACTTTTTCATTAATGAAGCTTTTTTAACAAATATTTTAAGCTGGGGAATTAAGTTAAATGTAAATCATAAGTAAGCAGCGTAAACACAGTACTCAACACTGATTATAGTCACTTTCAAAACAATGATTATATCATAGATATTTTATCAAATATAACTTGTATTAAGATTGGAACAGAGCTACAGTATGAATGTTGAAATCTATATGGAAGTGTTTTACTGAACATGGATGCAACCCCTTTTATAATCACCAACATTTTGACTGTTAACAATAATTTAATTAATATAGTAAATGATTATTATTTTTGTTATGGAATCACACCATTATACTTTATGTAACTAGTTACATATGGACACAACACAACTAGAATACACTCCAAAGCCATTCAAATGGAAGCACTTTACACCTATTTGTGAAACTGTTGAGACTATATGATGCTAGTCATGTAGTTTAACAGCTTCATGCATCTCTCTCCTCTCACAGCTTGGCAGGCGTGTCCCGCAGTGTCACCCTGGTGGTGGCTTACATCATGACAGTGACCAGACTGGGCTGGCAGGAGGCGCTGGCTGCTGTGAGGGTGGTCCGGCCCTGTGCCGGCCCCAACCTGGGCTTTCAGCGCCAGCTCCAGGAGTTTGAGGCTACTCAAGCTCATCAGGTCAGTCATTCTAAGAGAGTGCGTGGAATATATCAACGCATTACTGATTAGTCGTGATTGCTGTGTCGCGGAATGCACCATCATCATCAAAATACGAGCTGTTTTCTTTTCTTGTAGTTCAGAGAATGGCTACAGAAGGAATATAAGGACAGCTTCTTCAATGATGAGGCTGAGCTACGTGACTTGCTTGCCAGTACGGCTAAAGTTAATAGTGACGGGGTGGAAAAACAGGCATCGACTCCCCCTGGTGGAGGTGTCTGACCAGATCTTTTGATGACATACTGTTTTGGACCTAACCGGAAGTCAGATGTGTTTTGGAGTGGACTACTGTGGAGCGCTGTTTATCACTGCTGGAGTGATCCTCTAAATCTTATGGAGGTGAATATTGGGAGAGACAATTGACAGCACATATTAATTTTTCTGATGCTGCTTTTTTCTAATTTATGAATGTTGTGCTTTTTTTGCACTATATCATGATGATTTCACATAATGAAATAAAAGGAGTAAAGTGAAGTGTCTGGCTGTTAAATTGGAGGTGAGAAGGGTGCACTCTGCTGTGTTTACATCTCTATTTCCTGGTTGTCTTCCTGTTTGTCTCATGTGCAAGGGAGGTCAAGCATGGTGACACCCAAAACATCTAGATGAGGTTATTTTATCACTTCAGACTATGAATCATTTCATGGTGATGTGTTACATGGTTTTCTTGTAAATGTAGACACTGTAGCGCACAGAGAGCCACTGGAGGGCAGTAATACTAAAACAGTTTGGATTCAGTCATGTACCTGCTGCCATTGGTTCCTTGTGCCTCAATTCAGTCTTTCCCCCTATAATAAAATGATGACTTTATAGAAATGTCAAGTCAACAATTGTCACGGGAAATTGGGTTACAGGGTATAGGCTTTCAGAAGTCAAAAACATGTTGTGGAAATATTTTTTTTAGCTCAGGTTCCGTGCACAGGTGACTGTTCCATTCCGTCCCGGTGAGCTCAGGGTGTCACTGCAGGGATTCCCCACCGCAGCGCTGCGTTGGTGCGCAGTTTCACAGAAATAAGCGTCTTTTTGCTGCGCATCTCCTTTTGAACTTGTCATGACAGGCTCCTCCCTGCAGCACATCCAGATGTGATAAAGGACACCGAGAGCTTCAAGACAGGTTGTTGCAGGGAGAGCTCGCATGATCAACGGTAAGCTCCTTTTAAATCAATGACATCTTGCATTTATTAAAAAAACAATAATGCACAAATTCACTCGAGCAGTTTAAGTCAAGAGAAATGCATGATAACATTCAAATGTTTAGATTTTTTTTTTTTTTTTAATAAATCCAATTCAAGTGGAATTAATATCCTACTTATCTGATGACATTGCCTTTCAGCGACACATTCCTCCATGAGTTGTAGTTGTGCTAAAACTATTTATAGTCATTAAATTCATAGCTTCAGTACATTATGACTTGTGTTTCTATTCATGCACTTCTCCAATAAGCAGCGGTGGACACAGTACTTATGTCGTTAATAAGTAACCAGTAAATGTGCTGCGTGAAATATAGCACCTAAGTAAATAATAAGCGTCAAAAACCTAAAATATTAGCATCAAAAACTAATTAAAGTACAAAAAAGTAACAGTTTGAGAATAATATCACATCAATATATTACTGGATTATAAGTAATATAGATTATATAGTTGATGCAGTAATGTGAACATCACTTTAATGTTGCAGCTGGTGGAGCTGTTTTTTTATTACTTAAAAAGTAATGAAAGAGTTTATATATTTCTGGCCTGCATAACCTAAATTGTAACTATAACTATACACTAATTTGTTAGGTAATTACATTTTGCATTCTCAATTTGAATCTGAAAATAAATTAGTGACTAAATTTGTTATATCAATGTAGATTGATATAACAAATTTAAAAATTTCTTTTCTCTGATAAAAACAGTCCTAACGTGATTAAGACAAGTACTCACCTGAACCTCTATACCCCCATACTCTTCCTCAGTAAATCAATTAAATAAGAAAGAGTATTAGAAGTGATTGCTAATATCTTTAGGGGTCCACAAACCCCCAAATCATATATATTATATACTGTGTTCCACAATGGTGCATGAACTGTTTTAAGGTGAAACTGAAATCAATTTTCAAACTTATTTTCCCAGGTCAATTTAAATGAGTGGGTTACAGTATAAATAGTAAGATTTAACTGTCACCTTACTGTGCCTCCTGTTTTAGTTTTTTTTCGCTTTATGTCATTTTATTTAGCAGGGATGAACCTGGATGAGGACAGCGGCCTGTCAGCCAGCTGCGGCAACGGCAAACTGAGGCAGTGGCTGATTGAGCAGATCGACAGCAGGTTATATTCCGGCCTGGTTTGGGAAAACGATGAAAAAAGCATCTTTAGGATTCCTTGGAAACATGCAGGAAAACAAGACTATAACAGAGACGAGGATGCTGCTCTGTTCAAGGTCAGACCTTACCCTCCACCTGTCCTCCCTCTCTGCACCTGAAGCTTCTTCCAGCTGCATTTTAGCTTTCATAGAAGTTATCCCAGAATGTAGTTATGTAGTTACTCTAAAAAGCAGAATTATATTTTTTTTAAACTTTTTTTTTTACTTTGTTGATGCCTTGATCCATTCTTTAGACCTCTGACTTTTATGTGAATGAATATATTCAATGATTGTTTCAGGCATGGGCATTGTTTAAGGGGAAATATAAGGAAGGAGTGGACAAGCCAGATCCCCCAACTTGGAAAACCAGACTACGCTGTGCTCTTAATAAAAGCAATGACTTCGATGAGTTAGTAGAAAGAAGCCAACTGGACATCTCAGACCCCTATAAAGTTTACAGAATTATTCCAGAGGGAGCCAAAAAAGGTAACTGTATGTGATTAGCATCCATCATAAATGCAGTGCAGTTAGTGGAAAGAACATTCAGCCACTCATGTGTGTGCTGCTGTCAGATGTAAAAAGGTGGGTAAACTAGTCCATGATTGAAATTTGATAACAAACTGTAAGATTGCCACACATTGCCACAGCAATGGGCCATTTAAAGATGTCATACTGTTACATTTCACACAGCGTCTCACATTGTTTACAAGACTATTGGCAATTTTTCACATACATATGCACCACTGCAGTTTTTTCTGATGAGGCAGGAAGCACAAAGGAAGCCAACGCATGTACCAAAAAGGCCGTAGTGCTTTTTTTAGAGGGCTTCAGTTACTAAGCGCAGGGTGCACATAACACAACCAGGCGACCTCCAGCCTTGCAGAACTAAGTTTCTGCCATCATACAACAGTTTGTGTCACGCCACAGCAGTTCTTGCTATCAGAGCCAACAAGTGCAAATCAACAGGATTCATCCTCGGCTGTCTGTTGCACTCAATTTGCAAAACACCACATGAAAATAGCAGGACCCTGAGTGCACTAAACACTTGCCATCAGAAAAAACTCGCCATCAGTCAGTTATTAGTTCATAGATTATTGACCTGATTTTAGTTCCAGCTTGTATTGTGGACTAATTATCTTACAAACATATTTCTGGTTACAGGAATGAAGATAAGTGCAGAGGAGACACCGTCACATATAAATGCTGCTGGCTATATTCCTCCATATACGTCCCTGCACAACCAGGTCAGCAGACTGATTGTGTGGCTGGTCCAAGCTACAGATACCACGAGCACATCAAAGAAAATCTGCAGTATTGCTGGATGCAAATATCTTGTGGCCATCTGGTTCTTTCTCAGGTACCTGGCTACATGGTTTCTCAGGAAAGAAGGGACTGGAGAGATTACTCACCCCCAGAACAGCAACCTCTGCCTCCTCACCAGGGGTCACATGCAGAGCTGCAGTATGGTCAGTGCCACTACCCTTCACCGTTCAGCCGGGCCTGGCCGGGGCCACACACAGAAAATGGTAAGACATGTCCTGGACTGTGGGTGTGACTGTAATGTGCTGCAGATGTACAATACACTATGATGTGATGTGTTATCTCAAATGTTGTTGGGTGTACAGCATATATTTAAAGCTTACTTGCTAATGTATGCAAGTAGAGCATATAGTCATGCTTATCTTTGTCATTATGCAATGCTCTGATCCTTCTATGGATTTAGGCATTAACAGGTCATACGGTGGTGTCAGTGACTAGTTTACAGTGGAATTTAACTTTGAAATTTATCTGGAAAAAACTCCACAGCCACAAGTTTTGAAACCTGTTTTGTTGCTTTTTTAATGCGCAAAACAAGAACAACAATAGCATAATCCCCATAAAGTCCTGTACTCAGGTACAAAAGCATTTTTATTTAATCATTGTTTAAAACTGCAATAAGCAGTAGCTACACATTAATCTGCCTTTATACAATATAGTCAATTGATCTCCTCATGTATAGGAAAATAAGTCATTTTGCTCAGTACTTTGTGAGTAAAGTTTGAGTGTGAGCGAAGAAACAGGCAGTGGTTGATTCAGCAGCGGTGCACTACTGATCAGTGGTCCGTGCAGCCAAGTGCAAAATCTGTTTATGTGGAAAGTCTGGTTGTTTGAGTTTATGAGTTGTTTTTCTGCATGACTGTTAGTAGATTAATCAGTAAACTAATAAAATTATCATCAACAATTTTGATATTGGATTAAGTTATTGCTTTATGCAATAATGCCTCAAATTCATTGGCACCAGCTTAACAAATGTCAAATATTTCTTCAGCTCAGTCTTCTGTGCGTTTTTTTACTGCTGCAAATTTTTTTTAAGTACAATTTTCTGAGAAAATACTAAATTGAGCCATATTGTTCCACAATCCAGTGCACACAATAAATGCAGCAGTTAGCACTTTTGCCTCACAGCAAGAAGGTACCGGTTTCGATTTCCAGCCCGGGGCCTTTCTGTGTGGAGTTTGCATGTTCTCCCCATGTCTGCGTAGGTTCTCTCCGGGTACTCCGGCTTCCTCCCACCATCCAAAAACATGCATTTAAATTGTGTGAATGTGAGTGTGAGTGGTTGTCTGTCTCTATGTGTCCTGTGATGAACTGGAGACTTGTCCAGGGTGTACCCTGCCTTTCACCCTAAGACAGCTGGGATAGGCTCCAGCCCCCTGTGACCCTATGAGAGGATAAGTGGTAGAAAATGGATGGATGATTTTTAAGATGAGATAATCCTTTATTAATTCCACCAGTGTATAAATTTCACACATTCTTCAGATGCTTTTGTTTCAGATTAAACTCTTTGCTCAGTACTTTAATTATGTCCATTATGTATTTCATTCATTCTACGCAGGTTTTCAGCTTTCCTTCCACACCTACTTTTCAGAGTCACACCTGCCCCTGTATTCAGTCGACCAAAACAATGCCATAAGAGGTAAATAATCATCTTGGGCTCATTTAATGACAACTGCACACAGATATTCACATCCTTGTTTACAATTTTGGAATTATTTGCATTTACAGATAAGAAACGGTAAGTGTTTTGTACAGCACTAACTTCCTTATTCTTACTCAGAGCAGCAGGCCATAATAGTGACATGTGAGTTTCTTGATCAAGTCCATGATAATATAATAAAAAGATCCTTGAGAGGACAACAGAGAAGGAAGTAATAGTCTGCATGCCAACAATTACTGAGAAAGAAAATGCACTGTCTCTTCCTTACAGATTTCAGCCTGCATGTGTCCCTGTTCTACAGAGAGTCTTTGGTGAAGGAGGTAACCACCACCAGCCTGGAAGGGTGTCGGATCACTTCTCCCTCCTCCTCCTCTCCATCCTCTTCCTCCTCCTCTTCCCCATGCCCAGATGACAAACTTCACAGCGGGGCAGAAATCATCCTTTTTCCTTTCCCGTACCCTGAATCTCAGAGGCAGGGTGCTGAGTTGCTTCCTAATGTGCTAGAGAAGGGGGTGCATCTGTGGATGATGCCTGATGGCTTGTACGCCAAGCGCCTTTGCCAGGGACGAGTTTACTGGGAAGGACCTCTGGCTCCGTATATGGATAAACCCAACAAGCTGGAAAAGGAGCAGCCATGCAAATTGTTTGACACCCAGCAATTTCTTATTGGTAAGCACTAATATGTTTCTGTTGGTTCCCTACAGGTTTTGAAACAGTGGGTTATGGTTAGGTAATAAGTGTGCTTTACAAACGTCATTCATCATCTGCGTATAGGAGGAGTTCAATAAATGCATCAACATCAACATTATAAAGTGACATGAACCATTTATTAATTATTCCTCACGTAACTAATGCATAATAGCTGCGCTTCACCCAGCTATTTACTGTATGATGATGGCTGTGGTCATTTTGTTAGTGGCTGTGATGTTAATGATAATGATGCAGGACAGGCTGCAGGTGCTTTAGCTGGGTAAGTCCCTCAGCAGTGTTGGAATACAGCACCAAAAAGCTAGTCACATTCTCAGCAGGGGGTCAAAGTGTGTGGAGTCCCCACCCACCTCCTGTGGTCCACCACACTGTGTGACAAGATGGTGATTTCTGTGCCATTTTACAGTGAAATTTCCATCAATCACAACAGTGGTTTCCAGAAAAAGCCATGATAAGGGAAAGTGTTGTGTTGTTAATGTTTTTTTACTGTGGCTTTTAGTTGTGGCATGCTGTGGGTGATAGACTCCACATAGTGGATTTATTGTATGTAATGCACCACATTCATATTTCTTCTCCTGCTCCTCGTCTCTCAGAGCTTCAAGATTTTGCCCATAATGGCCGACATTTACCAAGACACCAGGTGGTGTTGTGTTTTGGAGACGAGTACCCCGACCCACAGCGCCCGAGGAAGATGATCACAGCACAGGTACCCGGCCACTATTTTTATATTTTATGTGCACATGCATTGTATTGTATGCATATTCTGCAATTATTTATCACTCTAACAACAACTTTTTAATATACCGCTAAAATAAAGCCAAACTGCAGCTGAAACAAGAATGAGCTGTTATCTGTTCAGTTACAAAATATCCATTTTGTACTGCATGAAGTGACTTAGTTATTTCCCTTATTATGGTCTAATTCAACCATTAATGCTATGGGTAATTAGCTTAGCTCGGCAAGTTCATGCAATTCAGTCTGATTAAGCTGCTACTAAATGTACTGCAATGTGAAAAGATGATTTTCTGATTTTTATTATGTACAGCAGGTACTATTCACCGCTTCTTTAGATAATGCTCTCTTTGCAGGACACAATAGGCAGCAGTCACTGACACATTCATACATAGACCTATTTCCATTTTAGGTGGAGCCAGTGTTTGCCAGAAACCTGGTGCACTATTACCAGCAGAACAGTGACCACTACCTGCGGGCTTTTGATCACATCCATGAACAGAACATGCCTCCAACAAACGACTATCCTTCCCAGAGACCTTTGCAGCATATTCAGGAGTGACAAGCACACACACACACACACACTCACACACATGCAGAAGGAGGAAAGCACGAAAGTGAATGTAAACCGATGACCATTTCTCACGCCTTGTAACTGTAGTGCTGTGTACTGTAAACGGTAGAAGATGGCACTGAGGGGTAGAGATGGGGAAGACCCTGTTGTTTTCACTTGCACACCTATGTGTCACAGTCTTTCTGTGTCTGTGAGTGTGGAGTAATGTTTTTTTCTCTCGCTACAAGTATTATTGTGACAGTGTAAAGGATGCGGTTTGAGGGTGGGGGAATGAGTGGAGCGGAGGGCGACTGAGACAGGAAGTACTAGCACAGGTGCACAGGAAGAATGGCCCCTAAGACAAACACTGATATGACGAAGGGACAAAACAGTATCAATGAGTATGAATGAATAGTTATTGCGTTTTAATTGGTAACAATGTGATTGTGATAATCAAAAAACTCAGGAGCTGACACAGCTCCTTCTGAGATTCTCAACTTTTATTACATACAGTGGAAAATAACAAAATTCGTTAGGGTGAGCAAGTAAACAGTCAGTATCAGTGCTTGGTCCACTGTAGACCTCAATTCTGGGTTTTGTTGCAAAAAACAACAGAAGCTACAACTGGAGTTTGACAGAAACTGACGTTATCACTGCTCTGGTGGTGTAGTAGAGGAAGCTGTTGTCACAAATCGTTTATCTCTTGGCTTCTATGTATGATGCAGGACACTTCCAGAAATCAATTTCTACTGAAACTTCTCAACTTTTAAAAAATTCAGATTCCTTGAACTTATGCCCAACTGAACAAAACACCTAAAAGGTGTCACAAGATAATATTAGATGATTACACAGATAGCATATATATTTGTATATATATTTTTTGCTGCATAAAATCATGTTTAGTCGTTTTCTCTATTCATTGGTCTTCAATCTGTTTCTTTCTTTGACTTGTAAAATACTGCATAGTTTTAGTTCTTCAGGTCCTTTAATCACTCAGATCTGAAAATTCAATTTTCAGTAAAGCTACTTAGACATGCAATGAGTGACCAGCTACTGTGGCTTCCTTTGAAATTCTCAAAAGACAAACAAGTTGGGGTACCACTGGCTTACACAACACAACCACGGAGTATTTTGGGCTTTAGTTTTACCAGAAAGAGTGGGTGGCCTTGACCTGACTGGACCGATGGAGGTTGACTGGAAAAATCTGTCATCCTGTAACTTGTAAGGAAACGGTACATTACCTGTTCCTCTTGACTTGAAACTTTAGGCTTCACAAATGGGAAGAAAAACTACCTTTGTGGTCTGCATACGAGTTCCCATACCTGCGATACTTTAGAGGTCCACACAAACACACAAACTGGATGTAACATCCACACAAAAGACATAAAAATCCAGTAGTGAGAATAATGTTCTATAAAAATAATCCCCAGTGCTGTTGAAGTCCTAAAGGCGTGCTGTTGCAGCATAAGGGATAAAGGGTTTCTTATGTTTTTCTTCTGTGGTCCAGAGTTTCGATCTCTGTATTTACTTCCTTCACACTGAAACCACATCACTTTCACAATGGCTTCAAATGTCTGACCAAAATCACAGATGGGAATGTTTTTATTTTGTGTGTGCATGTGTGTAGGTAGGTAGTTATGTGTGTGTGTCACACAGTTGCTCTATTACTGTTATCAGGAATTGACATTTATGGCCTCAGGATAAGACATGTGACTCCCCCACCTACATCGACATCAGTGACTCAGACACAGACCCGTACACCCATTTCACATCATACTTTACAGTTACAGTAAAAGACTCAGGACAGGCCTCACAGGAAATCAAAAAGTAAGTGCATACAGAAGAAAAGACTTTATGACTCTATGATGCCCATATCTATAAAGCACTATAAACATACTTCTCATCTATTTATAGCACTGTATAATTACAATTATATACACTCATGCATATATGTATGAGTGTATATGTTGAATATTGAATATATTCAAAATACTTGTTACTGGAAATTGTTCCATCATTTTATACATGTCTGAATCATGTTGACAGTTTGAGATTATACATAGGTAAATTGACTGATATGATGTCAGGATAAATGATTTCTTTTTTAAAATAAAAATATCAAGCTTTTGCTACTCTTGTCCACTGTGCTGTTTTGTATTTGAGGTCTTAATAATTTTCAAACAGACAGAGGGGGAAAAGTCATATTTCGTGACAAAGAAAGAAAAGCACATTTTCACATCATGGTGTTTCCCCCTATGCAGGAAGCCACATCATTTGTAGTCAGGCTTCAGTTTTTCCGCCTGTATGAACCGTTAATCCAAGTGACATCGCCCTAGCCCATGCAGTCAAAGCTTTGGAGCAGACAGTTTAGTCAACTGACGCCCCAGACATCATCATCTTATATAGGGAAATGAAACTATTACAAGGTTTTCAAATGCAACGCTTTCACCAAAAAAGCCTCACTTTGACTCAGTGACTAAGATTGAATTCGTCTGACAAATACTGATATGTTAGGCCTAATAGTGTACTGTTAGTCATTATACTTCATTTTTCCACTGAAAAAAAAGCATGTGTCTCAAAAATCACTGCAACTTTATATTTATTGTGTAAAAATCTTATTCTGTTATACCACATCCTTTAATTATATCATCTTTTCTTTTGGGGGTTTCATTGCAGTTAAAGTAGTGGCATTATTACTGCTTCCACTTTACACGTTCATTTGGTAATAATTAAACAAAAATAAACATTTTGAGCTACAAATCCAAAAAGCATTGCTGATGTGTTCATAAATATGTGTGTGTCATCAATACATCAAAGCTCTGAGGCAAAAATACAAATGAGGGTTTTTCACACTAAAACAGTAGCAATGGTTTGCTGACATCTGCTGGTTAGTTAAAAAAGAGCTCTGAGGGGTGGCAAGATGATCATCAATTTGGGAAAGAAGAACAAAATCATGTTTCTTCTCCATAAAATAAGATTTATTAATCCTCCTCATGAAGTACATGATAGTTTTACATCTTCAGGCCTCTAAAATAGATTGACTCTTTGATGAGGGGTTGTGATTTCACTTGTTTGATCACAATCTAGTTATATTAGGAACCACTGGGACACAAGAAATCCTCCCCACATTTAGGATTGAAGTTAGGCTTTAGGAAATGTGTATTGTGTATTAAGTACAATGGGTTTGAGAAGTTGGGGCATGAGCATTCCTTTTAAACATTTGTAGCTGTCACATGATGTCCGACATAAACGTCCAATCCAGGGGTGAATAGCAAAACCAACAGAACGAACAATTACACAAAAACTATGTCTCCCTTGCTGGAAAAAATCATGCCTGAGGTAATTCTACACTGGACCCAGAGTCCATGACCTCAGTTTGTTTAGGGTCAGACCTTTGCTCCGGATTTGATGACAGTCCTGTTAAAACCGATAACTCTGGCTGATCCTGCTTGTAGACCCTGTGGTTAGGAAGGTGTTGACCTCATTCTCCTTTTTAAAAACACATTCTGACCCTTGAAAATCCACCAATCATCACTTAACAGACTCTATGCTGAGACCACTGACATGTAATAATTTTTCATGTTAAGACTTAAACTGAAATTATTTTTCATTATAAACTATATAATTGTCTTGATGTGATCTACACAATTATTGCTCCCCATCAACAGTGAATAAATAGTTTTTCACCACAATTAATCAGCTTGAGTTGTTTTTCAGATGTCTGTGTTTATCTGAGACTCTTCAGATGACAATGCCCAAACTTGCCCAAATACATTACGATGGCAGGAAAGCAATAACAGTTGTCGGATAAGGAGCAGCAGAGTAAGTGAAAGCAATCGGATGACCCAGGTCATGAGCGTAAACAGATAACGGGTGATAAGCAGAACAATGTGGTGATCTGCCTGGCACTGATGCAAGGGGTTGCCTGCTTGTTTAGTTTAGCTGGCAACTCACAGAGGTTTTGGAGATAAAGGATGTTTTGTCATTAGACAAAGCAGGAAATCCTGCATTTTTCACCATAATCTAGATTTCCTCCAACAGAGATGCAAAGTAGATAGTTAACAAGCTAAGAAAAAATGTGCAGGGATATATGTGCAGTAAAATAAATGACCAGCAGGGAGTGATGTGTCATTGGTTGGTTGCTGTACTTGAGCTGGAGGGAGTGGAAATATGAATCTAAAAAAAAACAAAAAACAAACCTAACAGCATGATATTCACACATTTGAGTGGTTGGACTGCAGCAATCACAACATTCACAAAACCTTTGATCACTCTTAATGGCCTGAGAACGTGACTGCCTGCAAGACCTCTGCCTCATAAAAAAGTTTGTAATGAATTCCCTCAATTGATTTGGATTCATTCACATTATCAAATCATGCTCTACAATCATTTCCCACTTTGGTTTATGTGTCAAGTGACACGCAGAGTAGTGCTGACGGAGGGATGGAGGTGGTCAGAGTGACAGCTCGTGGGCCGTGTTGCGTGAGAGTGACTCTGGCTGTTCTCAGGCTCTGTGTGGTCTGGGTGTGTGGTCTGCAGCTGACGGGCAGGGAGAGCCCTGTGTGTGTGTGTGTGTGTGTGTGTGTGTGTTTACTTTATCTAGAGTCAGGTCCAGGCGCTCTGCAGCCATGGCTTCACTAGAAAGCTCTGCCTTCCGCCACTCAGCAGCCCCAGTCTGAAAGATAAACACACACTGCCACCACTCTGACATGGCTCATCTAAGGATAATTTTTATCCATGTATACATATGGGACCTGAGAACCTTTGAAGTTAGAGGGTCTAGTGTGTAATTCCTGCTTTTTCTAATATATTGGATTAGACATTGACATGGTTCCTTAATCTTACCTACAGCGTGCATTCATGATCTAAAGTAAGATATGTAAGATTTACTTATTTTTGAGTATTTTGACAAGTGTGTTATGTTTAAGCTGTTTATGCCAAAATCATTTTTTCCCATTTTATTACATTTTTTGATTAGGTCTGCTGTTAGATTAAATTAATTAAAACAATAAAGGCAACACAGCTAATTTAAACGGCTCATTTATTGTCTGTGTAGGTTCTGAGACATCCAGGTCGAGGTAAATCGAAAAGAACAAAAAAGAATCAAGTGGACTTGCTTAAGGTTTGTTGAAGACATTTCACCCCTCAGCAAAGAGGTTCTTTAGTTCTGACTGACTGTTAGTGAGTACAGATACTTAGGCGATAAGTATCATAAGTGGCTGGACTCTTTAGCAGTCACTTAGAACTGAAGAACCTCTTGGATCAGAGGTGAAATGTCTTCAACAAACCTTAAGCTTTAACCAAACCTTTTGGCTTACTTATCATTAATTGCATATTTAACAGTAAAATAAATTAGACCCCATACAACCTTCTCTCTTCTTACCTCCTGCACACTCACACTCAACGATCAGGCTACACTCTACAGCCCTCTCCCTCTCCCACAGTGATCTCAGGGGACGGCTATGTAATGAAGCACTGCTGAGAACGCGCAGAGAAAATATAAATACAACCTCACCGCATTTCAACCAAGTAAATAAACAGGGCCACCCAAATTTCCAATTAGAGATGGTGTGGAAGGCAGGAAATGGGGTAGACAAGAAGAGACCACACCCCTTTCTCTCACTCCTACAAAAAATCCAGGTCCAGGTCTAGGTCCAGGTCCAGCTCCAGCTCCAGGTCTAGGTCCAGGTCCAGGTCCAGTTCCAGGTCCAGATCCAGGTCCAATTCCAGATCCAAGTCCAGGTCCTGGTCCAGGATGTGTAAGAGGGACTACAGTATTCCCTCTTTATATGCAGCACATCCCCATTAGGCTTCACTGTGCCCCTCCTCATTACTTCTGATCTCATACAGACTTCTGCACATTTCAGATATGGACGTGTAACAAATGTGTGGGATTTGATACTTATACCTATGAAATCACGATAATCTACTTTTTGTTAGTTCACGTGTCTCCACCTCACAAATATCTAACTTTCTTCATTTTGAGAAACCAAGTCTTACACCACTTGGCCTTATCAGTCCCATCAAGGTTGTCAGGTGATGCCTATCTGGCTGATTTTAAGCATTCTTGCTCTAGTCCACATCTTCTTGGAATAGCTAGGCACCGTTATTATGTGAATAAGCCTCGAGACCACCCAGGAGCTCTGCGAGGCAGAGGCAGGGTCCTTGCTGTCAAAAGAAAGACAATCCTTCTGCTTTGATAGTGTAGCAAGGTTCGCCTGATAGTTGCTGGATCAAAGTCAGTGCGTCTTGCATTTTCTCATTCGATGCCTGCTGGTCAATCACTGCTTCAGCTGTGGTTGAATGACAAACATCACAGGGCCTATTAGTTAAAATAAACATACAACTCAAAGTGAAATTATCCCAGAGGAGTCAGAGAGCTGTGTCATGAAAGTTAACTTTCACTCCAGATATGGCTGTAAGAGATATCACCACATTTCCTTATGACTGTAATTCACCCGGAAAGGGCAGAGCTCATTTAGATAAAGTTATCGGGAAGAATGTAAGCTAATGAGCTGTCCTCACTGTGTGTGCATATGCAACACAGACTGACTGTCGAGCTCTCCTTGATGCCAGCAACACAGATACCCCAAAACTCTGTCTTTGGAGCAAAAAAAAAATCCTCTCCCGTCCATCATGCATTGTTCAGTGTTTATATTTGATTGGTCTCTGACTGCAGTGTCTCTTCCCTCACAGGCTCCCAAACAGCCATACAGGAAACAGACAGTATAAACACAGGACTCAGGAGATCCTCTCTTGCCTCAACTCTGAGGCTGCAGAAACTCAGTGTAAACACACAGAGACACTGGCTACTCATTCTGAGAGAGTTTGCAAAACCATGAGCTGTCACTCAAGTACAATGCCAACCAAACTTCTCGTGAGAGCAACATGTGAATGTTTATGAATGAATAGTTCATGAATATTTGCCAGAGACTGAGACGTCATCTTTTACTGCAGATTCAATCAGGATGTGTTTCACTGACAGATCATGCCATATGGTCCTGTGAGGCCATATTTAGCCAATACTTTTGAGCTAAATTCAGGCGCATGCTAACTCGTTTGCAGTGATAACGGACACTCGGTAATGTTCACCGTCTTACTTTAGTGTGTTGCATGCAAGCATTTGCTAGAAACACTAGAAACAAAGTGCAGCTGAAGCTGAAAGGAATGTAAATAGAAGTTTGTCACTGGTCACGAACCAGCATTTTAGATAAATTAGAACTTTTACCTGATCATGCACTAGAGAAAAAGGTTATATCACTAAAAATAAATTTCTAATTGATGGCACAGCTCCAGGATTCATCTAGGCACCCTGAAAGTGTGTTTGTGTAGAAACACAAGTGTAAACCCATCTTTTAGGTGTTCAGATATTTTACTGGATGGCTGAAAATATTCACTTTCTGGCAGGAAAAGACAGGCTGTATCTGTATAAACTTTAATGACAAAATGTAACGAGCCACATGGCTTTGGCTAAATAGCTGAAACAGAAGAAGGTGTTCGCATTATAAGAAAAAGAAAGCCATGAATCATCTCTGAATGCAGTAAACCACAGGTCGAAGCTTTCCTGAGTCATGGAACAGTCAAATCCCAGAGATATCCACTCCACCAGGCCTCTGGCTTGTTGCGTGATGTTCCACACTTCACGATTCAGACGTGCAGACTGGTTTGAGAATATAGGAAAACACAGTAAGGCAGTATTAATTCTGAAGTGCATCACTGCAGTTACATTCTTGGAGGTGTAAAAATGAAAAGGACACACTGCAAACTTTACACTAATATTGACCTTCCATTAAATTAGACTTAAAGCTTTCTGTTCTGCTTGAATGTTAAGACCTCTGCAAGCCCTCGGGAATGTATTTTTAACAGCAGTAGGGTGGTTTTAACAACCTGGGTTAGAACAACATGCTACAGAGCGCTACAGCAGGGAAACACCACAGTGCTGGATTAAATGGCCTGCTGAACATCAGTGGGAACAACACTGAGATGTATTTGCCTTGAGAATATTCATTTGCTGTGTAATGGTACAGATTAGCAACAAGCTGGTCTGTCAGTATATGAACGGGGCTCTTGTGTGCTGGACTGTAGTTTTAATGATGTTTGAGTCACTCCAAGTTGTGGCGTTGTCTCATAACATTGCTATTACACACTGTAAGCTGTCTGGAAAACTGTTCTTAAAGCACAATCTTTGGGATTTTGTGACCATACAAGACAATACTTTCATACATTTCATGTGTATATTGTGAGGTGTCTTGCTAAAATTTTCTGAATATGTAAAAACAATTTTAATCAGTTTTATACAGATTTTAAGCCTGAATAAATAATGAAATATGAAATTAATAAACGGCAGCTGTAAATACTACTTTCTCATTTTATTCATATCTAATCACAAAGATTAAATAAACAGTGTAATAGTTATAGGATTTTGGGAGATAAGAGTACAAATGGCAGGCAGTAAAATTCCTTCATTCAACTTAAGAAAATTATTTACAGAGTAAACATTAAGCTATTAAAACAAAATAATTAACACTTCTGTTGTGTTATTTTTTAACACAACAGAATACCAGAAAAGTATTTTTCCTATTTTTAATGACAAAACAATTGACGCATGCTAAATCTATTGACATACTGTTTATGGCACTGCTTGAGGGCCCCGAACAGCATAATAGTGGAATTTAAATCCACAGCAGCTTCTGCAAACACTTTCCATTTTCCAGAAATTATTCTCAAGCCTCATATTTTCCTGATATGAGATGTTCTGTCTTTTGTGAATTTTGCTTGATCACCTCACTATCAGTTATATTCATACCTCAATATTTGGGATACAATTTGTATTTGGCTGAAATGCTATGGCAGGATGTGTTTCTGTCATTAACTGCACCAGGGTTTCATGATGTTTAAGTTGGTTTATTATACTATCTTCCAGAGTTGAGCTTCCCAATAATGTATACATAAAATACTGTTTTTATTTTTATCTCTAATATGTCAGATTTCAGCACTTCCCACCAAAAAGTGGGCTGTAAAATGGCAAAAACACTGTTTTTATAGGAAAAGCAAAAGGATGATAATTTTGATCATTTTCAATGGATTATTTTGCTCAGATGTTTATTATTACAAAAACAATCCTGCCGGACTAATTCTCTAATATTACATATTTGTATGAACCATATTATTTGTACAGACTACCCAGTTGTCATTTACGTGACATTTCACCATCATAAATGCTTAGTGTGACAATAACAAAACATGCTATACTCCTATAAACACTTAATTACTACTAATAAAAATGGTGTTTTGTTTCTTTTTATAGTGAGTAAATTCATCAGCTCTTCTAGCTGTGACACACAGGATCAACTGGCTCTGCTGCCCAGCAGAGGGCATGAATGAACACACATATGTGGCACATTTAATATTACATTTGATATTGCAGTATTCTTACATCAGTACTTCACTGAGAAGGTGCAAGTCATTTCTATGTACTGTGCTCAGCTGCTATTCACAGTTTTATCTTAATCTCAAGCCTACAAAGAATAGCAGCTTGTTTCACATAATAAATACACACACATGAATGTTATCATTCAAGGAGTTGAATAAAATGAGCTGCCCTCTGTACATCTTTAACCCACCCAAGTAATGTTCCATGGTGGTAGCAGCGGTGGTGTGTGTGTGTGTGTGTGTGTGTGTGTGTGTGTGTGTGTGTGTGTGTGTGATTCAGCATCACATCTTTGATCTTCTCTCTCTCTGTGTGTCTGCCTCGCTCTGGCACAAACAAAGCTTATCTGCTCACTACTGGTCTCACATGACCTCTCCTTCCTTTGGCTCATTAGCTTATTTACATGCACACTCGTGACCTTGCAAACTCATTTGCAACGTTTCTCTATTTTCCAAATACTTCATCCAACACTAAGTGACTAGTCAAAATAATTTACACAGGATTATTTTAGGAGGCAAAACACATTTTTCAAATTACTTATAATCAGACAAATTACATCCCTCCCTGCAGGTTATATAATAGCATATACCAAGCAAATACACACAATAATTATGACTTTAAGATACTGTACACTGTTGATTTTACTGTATAGTAGCTGTCCCAACATAATACAATGTGTGGATTACCTAGAGTAACAGGGACATTGTTTCCAGAAAAAAAGTCTCCTGTTAAATGGGTAAATGTAATTTTCTGTGTTGTGAGCTGTATAAAATTCTATTTCCTTGGCAGACTGGAAACTCAGAGAGAGAGGCTTTTGAAATCTTGGTCAAATGAAGCCAAAAATATCTGGAAGACCAGATACCACAAGCAGAGAGTGAACATTTAGAATATGGATATGTGATACAGTTCATTTCAACTCTCCATGGAACTTATTGTAAACATTATGTCATGAGGAAATAACAGAATAATAGTAAAAGTAAATATACTAATCTACTATTATGTTCCGCGACTGTATGATGTTAAGTCATTATCTAACACTATGTTCACAGATAAATAATGCTGTATTTGACACTCATCAGTCAATCCAACATTAATTGATCCTAAAATGGTCAGCAAGAGAATATTATCTACATTATGTCAGAGATTTTGTGAACGCCCTCTTTCTACAAGGGAACAATGGTGATCAAATTTGATTGCAGCCCAACAGGAATATGACATTTGCTCACTCAGTGTTATCAGGCTCAGGCTCCCTACAGCATGTTCAGTTTTAATAAAATTATATGAGGTTATATGAGGTCTGAAGTGTGTGGTTTTCAGTCAGAGATGTTATGGTCGTCAATCTTTCTCTCTTAAAGGGGGGCATAGTTGTTTTTTTTTTTTGTTTTTTTAAATTTCCTCCTTTAGCATGTGGTGCTGTACATACATGTTTAACTGTGAGCTTTGAATGAAAAATAAATAAATAAATCAGATTTACAAGCATGGTAATCTGATTTTCATTTGACGTGATGAATATAGGAATATATATTATTTTTTATTACATTTGTAAAGGCAGGCCTGCAGTCTTTTCACTCTGTCTCTATCTGGCTCTTTCTAACCTGATAAAATAAACAATAGCTCACTCCACAGAGAGATTAATTGCTGATTGCAAATGATTTATTATAACTAATGCAGCTGTGGGAGAACAATGGGTTAAACCATGAAACATGAATTGCATCAATCAAATGCATTGTGTAGAAAATAGGAGTGTCGTTTGTGCACTGAGTGCCTTAATGTTGTTACCCATTAAAAATATGATTAGTTCTGCCTTGGTTTGCTTGCCAGGGTATTATTTGAAATTATTATTTAAAAAAAGAAAAGACAAGTTCAATATTTATATGTCCCTAAAATATTAATATCCAATGTATTCCAAAATTATGTTTTCTTTTTCAGGTGGTGAATTCCTTGTTTGAGATTGAGACGCTTTATTTGTAACTCCAACCCTAGAGGGCCCTGCTTCAGTCAGAGGTGGAGACCACTGCTGCGCCTCTATTGCGTGACTGGGCAGAACACAGCTGTCAAGAGGTGTGGAAAGGCCTCTCTGCTGCTCTCAGCTGTGAAAACAATTAACAAGAAGCCCTTCACACACACCCACACACAGAAAGATTTTCTTTGTGATATTAAACCTTGTGACTTTTTATCTGGTGTCAAATAAAGCCATGATCATGTCACAGATTACTGTATTCTCTAAAGTTCTTTGATACTGTAAAAGAAAAATTACTGCTGATAAAAGTACAGTTTTAATTTCTTCAGTGCATTCAGAGTTTTATCAGTTGGCCACAAGACAGTATTTAAACAAGTCCTTCTAGTGTTTGCTTGTCTAAATAATGATCTCACTTACAGTAGATCACAGGTAAAATTGGTCACTGTTCTGCAGCCGAAATGCAAATATAATCTCTTCAGTTACTTGACATTGTCAAGTAAATACAGTTAAAGTTTAACCAGGGCACGGCATGTAGTTAAAGCCATTTAAACAGCTTAGTAACTATCATAAAGAGAGAGGGAAAGGAAGACAAAGAGGAAATAAAAACAATCGTTAACTTGACATCTATCTCTTATCTATTCATGAGTAAACTTATGATCCATTGGCACAGACAGGATATTGTCTTGTGATGCTCACCCTGCATTGTCACCCTCTTGATGCATAAATGTGCACAGACTTTCTCTCGTAGACCTTTCAGATTGGTGGTTTCTTTCCATAATTCAGTGAGTTCCTCTCAGTCTTAATCTGTCTCTCTAAGGTCTTTTGTATCACGTTTGTAAGAACAAAAGTTAATACATGAAATCTCTATTAATAGATGAGCTTTACAGTATAGAAACCCTATGAAGGGTATTTATGGTAAGTGGTTTGTGGTGTCAGATCTGATCTGACCTTCATGTATCAGGAAAGTTGTGAACGTCAGCCTCGGGCAGAGCCAGACGCAGGTTTGTTTATGTCCTTAAGCCCACATCGCGTGCCAGACAGGAGTCATCCATGTCAACACCGATCCCAAAGCATAGAATTCCCTTGCATAAAGACAGTGTCATTACTGTTTACTATACTTTGCGTCTTACTCACCAGTTAGCTTATTAAGTAAGCTTTAAAATCCCCTTAACACTGAGAATAACAGTGAGGAATTTTGGGTCTGTTTGCAAATGTGTGTCTCGCTGCGTCTCCTCACATTGTTTAGATATAAGCCTCACCCAAACTGACAGCTTCTATTCAAGTAATGCTGTTTTTATTGTGGAACTATTTTGCTTGTCTGTGCTCGGGTGCTATCAGCTTTCCTTCACTGACATGCAAACTTCATGCAAGTGCAGACATTTTAATCACACATTAATTTGAGTTTTTGTCCAGTAATACATAAAGATAAAACTAAAAATAGCATTGCATGCTACAAGGGTGCGTTTTATTGCCAACGTTTGCCATAATCATAATGAGAAGGTGTTCAAAACGACAGTTAAAGCAAGATCTTTTCAGTGCAACTGGGAACGGTTGCTTAGCAGCATGTGTTTAGCTGTGTATGTTTTCAACCCTGGTTAAGAAACAGTAATAAAACATAATTCTGTGCTCATGCACAGCAGTGATTAAAGTTTCCAAGGAGCGGTTATTACATAGACAGTGATGCCATACAATTACAAGCATCATATTTATAGGAAGAAAAAACCCAACCTGCTTTATAACTGTACACCTTTTGCCTACGATTCAAAATCTAAGCATCGCCTTGTGCAAACCTCTACGGTATAAAACACCATTTTCTGAATAATGTATTCTTACTGTGGCACTGGACAACAATGTTTATCTGTTTTTAAAGAGTATTTCAGTGTATTACAACTTGTGTCTCATAGTCACCATTCGTATCAGTTATGGTAACACTATACTCATAAAATAATTTGTTATGATCTGAAAACATGACACCATCACACTGAAATCAATGTCTCTGACTGCTTTATCTGGACGTAAAACTGAAAGTGATTGCACAGCTAAATCCCTCATCGTACATTATGTCTATGTGCAGCCAAACTACCATATTACAGAGCAACCAGGAAGTTGGTGTGTAAACAATAGTATTGTAGTTAGGATTTATTTATTTTCTGGTTAACCTGGAGGTTTGTTTGTCTTATTGTCTGACTGTTTGTATTTTTTAATAACAGTATTGATAACGCTTTATCTTTATGAAGCAGATTCAAGTGATGTGAGTGATGTTCTGTCACTCAGATGCTTTGAATTTGGTCCTTTTTCAGTCTCAGTGGCACCACCATAGTTTGTATGATGTTGTGTAGAAGGAGTTAATCTACGGTAGATATTTGATGCTTATTTTTCTGGGGATGCTGGCACTGTTCATTGTAATGGTTAAGGTGAGTCAGACGATAACAGTATGCTGGCAGACAATACCATCTTTTGTTATGTGATAGCAGCTAAAAACACTTCTATTCAGTCATCATTTTCAGTGTTATTATTATTCCTCTGTCGTTGTTCTGTTTTTCTCATGTCATAAAAAACAGCACTCTTCTCCATTATATGTTGCTTGCTTATGAAGGCACAACCAAACTGTTTTTGTAAAGTTGATTATATGTGTCATGATGAGTCAGTTTGTGTTTATTGCTGTCTGAATGGACATCACAACCTCCTACGCTCAGGGAGTGCTTGTTGGTTTTTCCCACTATAATCATCCCCGTTCTTCTTTATTCTCTGCACTGATTAGTTACAAATAAGGGAGATAAACACACCCGGCACAATTCTAATACTACTGTACTTACATTAACTTTAGATATTTTGCAGGATGATTTGCAAAAGAAATCCTTCAGAGGTTTTTCACCCAGCGTAACTTTAGTGCCACGGTTTGCACCTGTGCTGTGAGGAATGTGAGCTATTCCCCAAGCCTTACTTTCTAGCTCTCTTGAAACTTGATAGACTGTGTTAATTGTTGGCTCTCCCAAGTGTTTGAGAGATCAACATTTTTTGTGTTGTTGAGGATATCTGATCCTTTAATTGCTATTTCTTATCTAATTGCCCTGGGCTACAGCTACTTGTCATTTTGATTTTAACGCCTTGCAAACTGATCAAGGCTACTATAGACAGGACTTAAGGAACTTAAAAAACAGAACGGCAGACTAAATGCCCGTCTCCCAGTTACAATGGCATTGTGTTATGGCCCCAACTATTTTTGTGCCCTTTTACCTCATCGTTTGTTGTTTTGTTGGTAGTGGTTGTTTGATGCTGAATGTGGATCAGATTACAAAGGCTTTGTTTTGATCTCGCTCCACAGCGCGGCAGGCTTGGAATGACAAGAGGTCAATGGACGGGAAATGCTTTCATCGTAGCTGACTCTTTGACTTCAGTCCTCCATTGTGTTTATGGGCCAAGTTCACGCTTCTCGATGGAGTTCCCAGATTATCATTAGGTACGCTGCAATGCATCATTTTGGGAGACATCTTTTATTGTTGCTGTTTATTGAAGTGAGTTATAGGTGTTCTGACAATCGTGGTGACACAAATGAGCAATTAGCAAGGTGATAAAGACTTAAGAAAATATGCTTGTCTATTCATATGAATAATTCCCTCATACAAAGATATCACAATGAAATCATGCCTAAATAAAGTGAAATCCCTGCACATCCTCTGTTTTTTCACAGTAATGGGTCAAAGGTAAGAGACAGTCCCCTGTCCAGGATGGATGTCCCTAACCTTCAGAGAGACTGAAATAGAAATTTCACCTCTTTCGACCTCATCATAACCCACCTTCCCTCAGAGCTGACAAACACTGGGTGTAGTAAAGAAAACATCCTTTCACGAGTTGTCCCACTGCCAGTTTCCTGGGAAAGGTGCACCCAGGCTCTTGCAGTGTCTCAGAAACCTGAACTTCCTTGTTTAGCAACAACAGCTGGTGAGTCATTGCAGCGGGCTGTGAGATTCTCACTGTAGATTACACTGGTTTGACAAACCATAATGTTTTTTCTAACTTTTTACAGCAGAAGATAATACAGATTTGCTTCTATTTTCCCAAGAGTGTTTTCAATCGTTGTATGCACTTTTAAGACAGTCCAGAAGTAATGTGTTAAACTAAGCCACAAATAATGTGTAACTGTCTGTAAACCATTCCTCTTCCTCTGTCTAACACTTCTCTTACCTCAAAGTCTAGACAGTTGGTTGTAAGTGCTAAATTTGAAATTTGAAAGATTTATTCAGATTTACTTCACCCTGCAAGTGAATCCAATGATCATGTTGATTCCACTGAAGCGATTTTTTTTCCTCTGAAATTTCATCACCTTAAATGCTGCGTGACAGACCCCTAAAAGATTTGACAGGTGTTTCATGGCAGACAACAATGGACTCTCCCTAAGGGGTGAGCAAATGTGTCAACAGTAGGCAATTATACAAATCAAACACTCCTCACAGGAAACCGGTACAGGCCTTTGTTGAGAAACCTTGATTCTCCATATCCACCGCAACACGGAGGAGATCTGACAAGTCCAGGAAAGACTTGGCATTTCTATTTACACTGGTTCTATTTAACAGTAGGTGATGTTACTGATCAGAAAGATGAGGAATGATTCATGAAATGGGGTGGAGCAGAGTAGCTCGACCTTAACCTTTGGATGCAACGGCTAATCAACTGCAGCAAACAAAAACTCATGAGCTGTCGCTATGGCCTAAGGTATAACTCACATAAATTTGATGGAACTATTAATTAGGAGTCAAAACTGTATGATGAAACCATTTTTAGAGGCACCAATCGCTGCTTCCATCTCCCTCAAATCTCTGAACCTGAGAAGACGACAGCAGAAGAGATATTTCAAGCACAGTTTACATTCTGCTCATAGTGGACATACCACACACCAACACATAAACTTGCTTTGCTGGAGAGTGAAAGAATTGATCTCCTACTACGCAGAGGCGTGTGATTTACATTTTAAATTTTACATTCATAGTTTAGGGTGAATTGTAGACAGACAGCGAGGATTTCTTTAAAGTCAGGAATCATTATTTATTTAGAGCAAGCAGCTTTGAGTGTAAAGGTACTACATTAAAAAGTTTCATGAAAACGGTGCTTAACATGAGTTCTGTGACTTCTCTCAGCCTGTCAGATCCTATTACACAAATTTGTGCTTAAAATGGGTGAGACATCCGGACTAGTGACATTCTTTTAAATGACACCTACGCTCACATCTACCATATGACAGCCAAATGTGGATTTTGTAAGATTATAAGGAAGATAAAGACGGCGTGGGACGCTTCCTTCACTGACGCTATGGTTGTATTTCTCTGTCATACAAGTGAATCATTATTATCTTGTAAGTGCTGTGTTTCCTGCTTGACATTGACACTTAAGCAACCCTATTATTTCAGGGCAATTGGAGGGATTCTTTATATCTTTGAGCTCTCACGTGGAATGACAGTTGGCTAAGATAAAGGCATTGTTATCTTAAAATTGCAACGGCTCAGCATACTAATATAATTGCTTCTTTTTTCATTTTCAGAGAAATGTTCCCCACCTCAGTGATAAACTCAGGTCTGTAGAAACTCATCAACACCTTTTTCACAGTGTCTGACATGTTAAGGTGGTAAAAGTGCAGGTATCAATAATCATATTGATCGTATAATAATAATTTTTAAGCGTAACCTAACCACATAGAGTCCTAGTATTGTGCGTGCTGGCTCAGTGTTACAGGCTCAAACCTTTTGACTTCCCAGCACAGCGCTGTTACTTATTCCAATATGAGATACATAATTACACCTTATTCCTATTTTCTACAGTAAAACAATATCTGTTATTTTGACATGACACCTGATTGACTGTCTCACTAAAATATTAAAGTTAAGCAATGCTAAAAACTAAACTTTATCAAAAAAGTCCTTGTAAAAGCCTAAAATGCACTCTACTTTGTACAACAACATTATGTAAAAACACTGACACCTGACATTTATTGTTTTATATGCAATGACACAAACTGCAATTGCCTTTGTTTCACTGATAGCTAACCAAGTGTGTATAGTTATATTTAACTCAATATTACAACTCAAGATCATAAAGTGCTGTTGGACCATGAGGTAATGACGTTATTGCACCATCTGTTTACTGTGATGGATGTAGGTCATCACTGGAAAGTCCACCAGTAAAATCTCAATGCAAACGACAGGTTGAGATGACACAGTTCCCACTGAAACCCAACAAACTTGAGCAACATTCATACATTAGTAATAAAAGATGGAATTGGTTGAATGGTCAAGTTATGGTGAATGTTCCTAATGTTAGGATTAAACAAGCTATAACTGAAACATTAGTTAACTTTTGGATGATCTGAAAAGTCATCAAAATATAAATCTATAAAATGTTTATGTGCAATAGTCAACTCAAAGTCACTTTTCCTCTTTGTTAGAGTTAGAATTTGAGAGAAATACTATGGACTAAGTTAGATTGTGCAATAACCACAGTTATGAGAATACACCCTGAGGGACCATGTCTATGGTACTCGAGCGTCCTATTTTAAAGGACGTAACTATATGTCTTTGGCACTCAAAGAGTTAAATGACCAGCACTGTCGTCCCTAGCAAAAAAATAATGGTTGGCATTGCAGCTTGAGTCTCTGTGGGGTTTGATCTGGAGCTAACGCTGAACAGAGCACTAGCCTGATGCAGCTCTGCAACGTGGCTGAAAGAACAGAGATGTGCGGACTGCAGCCTAGATTGTTAACCATCTAGGTTGGCAGGTAGGAGCAGGCTATTTCACCTTTACACAGTTTGTGTGTACCCAAACTGTCATAAATGATCCATTACTGCTGTCAGCATGTGTGCAATCACACTCTCACAGAGACAGTATGGGAAGTCGGCGCACATACCGATGGCAACACGCGCTCACACACTACTTCATACACACACTCATCAAACGTGCTGGAAACGTTCCCCATTCAGACATTACAAGTAAACTCACACTAGACTCGAGGCATTGTGCTGAGCTGAGGTCCAACTGAGAGAACAGATCCCGAACAGGTCTGGAAGCTTGTGGCTTGGAAATAAATATCATTAAATTTCAGCTGTCAGATCACATTTGGATCTGCTGCCGCCATCCATAAGAGCCTGGCTGTCCTCCACACCGAGCACTTTTCTCTCTTTCTTCCGTATTAAACACACACAAACCACCACTTACAAAGAAAAAGATGCAAACACATGTAAGGACACACACACACACACACACACACACACACACACACGCACACACAGACACACACACACACTCAAGACCACCTGGGAGTTCTGTTTATGGACTCTGGCAGAGACCACACGAGAGACAGACGTTGCTTTTATTTCGTTTTAAGCACAAAAGATCTAAATAGCTTCATTCATTTTCATCCAAAATGGAGTTTTGTCATTGTGGAACATGGATTACAAAATCATGCTGTGATCACAGACAAAGACCTGCTGTTGTAAACAAGCACAAACACATACTGGTGTGGAGTTACTGGTCTGCACAAAGGTAAATATTTTAATGTCTACCTTGCCTTGTGGTTTTTTATAGAGACAAGGCAATAAAATTAAGAAAGACAACCCTGGTAACAAGAGCAACAAATATATGATGTGGCAACCAAACACTAAAAATAAACAGCAAGATATGATTGCCCTGGATCCACACTACATTAAATCTTCCTAACCAGGTAGCATTTGCCCTCTGATTGACTCGTATCTGGTCGGTGTAAATAAGGTGTGTGCTGGTTAACCTGCTGGTTTCGTGCAAAGCCAACATTTTACAGGCACTCACCTAAAGGGAGTTCCTCCTTCCATTTGCACGCAGGGCCCTTTGTTGTCTACAGTGGGAGCATTTTTTCCCTCAGTCTTCTTTTCTCTCATTTGAAAATAACCCAAACAGGTCCTGTAGACGTAGTAACAGTGATATTATCTAAGCATACTTCACCTGAAGGGGGTCCCATCACAGTTTTCCATGACTGCACAAATGAGGCCCAGAGGCCTGAAGGCAGGCAAAACAAGTTGAGCATAGTTGGGGCAGGCTAAGCTAAACGCTTTTAGATTCAGGTTGCCTTAAATAGGTGCAGTTTCCATCAAGACATTTTGGTTTGAATGAATAGGAATTGGGTACACACAAATTCTGACAAATCTGTTCTGATGATGATTGACATGGTTTAAAAATATCCCAAACCAAGATTGGGGTCAATGTAAGCTTCATATGATGTTGCAGTGAGGCTGCAGAAAGTGGTCAGTGTGTAAAACAAAGACTTCAATACTTATGGTTAAAATATTGATGGTATCAGAATTCTCATCAAGAGCCCTCATGTTGATTTACGAAAGCAGCCTTAAATGTTTAGGCACAGGGCAGCAGAGCATGGCCTCACGCAACTGCTGTTCCTTCAGATAAAGGCTATAGATTTCTGATCAGTAGTCATGCTAGAGTACAGACTTGTTTATAAGGATAATAAAAATCACACTCAATAGCAACATTTCAACTATGTGACACACAGTTCACATTAAAACCTCCTCGTTGTAGTTTACCAGAGAACCATGTGGAAGTCCTCCAGAAAGCATGCTTTAATTTCTCTGGAAACCCCCTAAAACAAAACGGGTGTAACATGGAATTAAATCCAGGAACAAAATGTATTAACATTTGCGATCAAAAATTACAAAATTATTTGAACGGATTGGAGACAAATGCACAGATTATGGCAAATGTTATACAATGAATGATGAATGAACTTGACAGACTTCCAATCTGTCATGTTTACTCTATCTGCTTTGCATTTAGTCCACTTGTTACAGCTGGGGTGTCAACTTGAATTTAAGTTTCCCTCAACAGAGAGAGAAAGAAGGACTAATTGTTCATCTGTTTCAGAATTATAACAACACTTTGGCTTCATCCTTGTTCAGAGGAACTGCTGACATGGCAGTATCAGCATCTGACCAGTACCATGCAAACAAGAGAAAAAAAACAGATGAGCAGGAAGCTCCATTGCTGTCTTTAATAACACAGGGTGTGGAACAAACTATAAGAGAAATGCTGTTTAATTTGGGGAGAGACATAAATGTTTAATATTATCATTAATTTGTTTACACAAAGAACACTCCCGTTACCTTCATAATTCAATTCCAAGCTTAAGCTTGTCTTACAGTTGTGCTTGGATCGCTGCTGTCGAGTATGGCTTCAGCTTCCCCTTTGAACCTCTTTATTTTATGTAATTGAATTTGACAGAATTTATCCATTGCTATGGCAAAATATGTTGTGTGCCCAAGAATAGAGCTTTACAAATCAAAGAGAGTTTGATATGAGTTACAATATGTGGTGCCACGCTCTGTCGCTTTTAGCACAAAAAGAGGCAGCACCAAAAAATAACCAAGACTGAAGACGGCCATCTGCAGGTCATCTGATGAAGCCTTAAAATGAAACATAATGACCAATTATTGACTTGCTATTAACTGATATATTGGTATAAATAATCCAGGAGTGCAAATCAAATATATATAAGCTATTCAAATAGTCAGATAACTGTAATATAATTAAAATCTGATTTGCATGCAAGTATCATGTAAAAATTGTACCTTTTCGAATTGCTCGTAGAAAAGTACATATTATCAACACAAAGACAGCAGGTAACATAAAACAGTATGCATTCCAGTAAACATTTCTTGTCTGTCAGAAATGTAGTGACTCAAAGCCCTTTTGATCTGAAATGAACTTGAATGCTCACATTGAGATAATTATCTGGCCTTTCTCTCTACTATAGTAGAGTTTTGTAGCCCGGCTGCTTGTCGCTAACAGCTTATAAGATTCTCCCCTCAACATGGACCTCAGTACCCAGAACAAATAATAAATAGAGAGAGGATCCATCCATTTTCTTAACGCTTTCACTGTCATCACTCACAGCTGTTATGACATTTTACCCCCATTCAGTGTGGAAACTGTTTCCCCATTTCATCCCTGGCTTAACCCCACCCTCGGTATCGAGTCTTTGGCAGTGTTTAACCCCCATTCCCTCTGTTTTGTCTCGAGTGAGAGAGGATTTAAGTGATGTATTCATATATATTGGCTTGCATGAAGTGTATCAAAGTGTATCCAGTATTTGACAGCTACCTGGCCTCTCAAACCTTGTGCCAGGGTGTTTGTAACGGTTTTAACTGAAATGGCCTCTGATGCAAATATATAAACAAAATAGGAACCGCATCAGTAAGATTTCATATTTATTCACCGTTATAATTCTTCCACAATACCCCTACTCACCTATCAAGGTACTCATCTATTCAGTTGGTCTGCCTTTGTGTTTTACAGACATTACCAGCTTGTCTCCACTTTTGATCGATGGTTATTTCACCAAAATACAGCTGACAGAAATAAGGCTCCAGACGATGAGACCTATTTTGAAGCTGAGTTGAGTGAGTGTAACACTCAATCATGTGTAAAAAAGAAAAACAATAATTGGTAAACTAAGATGAAAGTACAGAAAATGATAATGGCATATTAGTTTCCACATTAAAAATGATAAAGGGGAACAAGATAAAATTCTATCATATCCAAAGAGAATTGATTGCACCCCTAGAAAACTACAGAAAATGTGTATACCAGTGATGGATCTATAATGATCTCCACATGCTGACAAAAGGAAATGGCAAGAAAAAGCACTTTTTCATTTCTAAATCTTTACTTCTTCTTCAATTCATTGTGTCTGCCCATTTGTTTGGCAGCTCATTCCCTTTCCCTCCAAAGTGATGAGACCAAAATAGAAACTTCCTAAACCGGCAGCAGGCAGGGACCTGCTTTCATTCCTTCTTTCACTGCCAATTCTCCTATCAAGAGACATGAGACAACTCGAACTTTCTTAACTGTCATCTTTAAATGTGTGCCTCACCTATATTTAAGCATATTAAAGAGTGAAGAAAAAAAATAAACTTGCAAAAGTCACACAAACACAATGTTTCATACAGATGAGTGTGGGTATCTAGAGGGTGGGACCAGATATGCAAGAAGACACATGTTGAGCCAAATATACATGAAGAAACCAACTGATGACTGACAACAAGCACATGTTTGTGCAAACCGCAGTGCTCCAGTTAACTACTGAGACACTGGTAACATGGTTCAAAACAGAGCTGTCAAAATACTATAATTAGTGGCTGATGAAATAGTTTTGAGGTGGGATGTATTGTACAACGATAATAAACACATGCCGTAAATAGCATGAAGGAATGCCTGGAATCAACATGAAATTCTGTTTCTATTTTGGCTCTGTGAGTACATCCCCGACAAAGACGCCACTCAGGGATCTTTACGCTCTCGGCAACATAAGCCTTTGTAAAACATCTGAACATCTCAAAAAATCTGCTGCCTTGCACGCAAAAGCTTTATATTTGCAGAGAGAGACAGATGAACAAGAGGGAGTTATGCAAACTAAACCATGTCAGGTTGACATCTTCACAGAGTTTATTTTTAGACGTCATTCGATCCACTTCACATTTGGCAGAAATTTTACTTGGGACTTTTACTTTTTACTCAGGAAATGCCGTGTCAGATTTGATACAATTTTACCAGATGGCCGACAACAATGGGCTATGCTTGGCTTGTAGTTTTTTAACCACAATTCTCAGAGATTTTCTTGTCCTGCATTTTGCCACATCTTCCAGAAGCCGGAAATGTTCCACCCAGTTTTGCTGTAGCCGACCCTCAAAGTTAACTCAAATGCTGTCGGCACAGTGAATATTCCAAACAATGCCATAGCCCCTGAACACTCAGTGCTACTGTGACCACATTTGATGGAAATGTGTTGGCATGAAATTTGAAGCCATCTATCTATAGTAAAGAAAGACTGTCAGTGACTGCCCAGTTCATCCAATCATTAATTAGGACAATACACTAGTACTGTATATGCTCATTATTTACTTAATATAAAGAAAATACTATCTCAGAAAGAACTAATGGGAAGTATTGCTCTATCTACAGCACTTCACACTTTTTTCATTTCATTATCTCATAATGGGAATCTTGCACATCCTTCTTAGGGACACACAAAAAACAGAATGTGTTGTCTTATCTTTACTGTCTCATCTCTTACAGTGTATCATACTTTCACCACAAATTCTAAAACTGATCCATCTGCAGCAGCAGAAGCAAAATTCAACGTAAGGGTGCACAACTTCGAACGACTCAACATGGATTCTTCAGTCACATCACACAGCATCTGGTATTATCCTGTTTAGCCACAGCTTTGTTTTCTACACCTGCAGTTAACTAAGGATATTTATTTATTCCTTGTGCCCTCAAACAAAGGGCGGGAAAACTATTTTCCTTCTCAAACATCGTCAGACAGAGGGAACAAATCATGGTCTTGTAACTGTGCCTCTTTCATGAGTTACCACCAGGCACAGACATCAAAGTGCTGTTTTGCTGGAGCTTACAAACTTGTAGAACAAGCTGGTGGTCAGAAAATGCAGCATACATTGAACTACAGTATCATACAACTAGTGTAAGTGTGTCCGCAGTTGTGCATTGACTTCTTGAATCTGTGGGAGCAGTTTATTGTATTTTGGCATTAGTTTGTGATTCTTGAATGTTTCTGAAATCGCTGCTGTGCCAACGAGTCATTGGACATGGGCAATAATCACAGTGGGAGTCACTGATGTCTGACTGCAGTTTGTGCCAAGTGATACCTCAGAGCCATGAGTTTTCATTTTCATGGATTACAAGTGTGTGCTTTAAAACTGTGAGTGAATAAAAACTGAATGGCCTTGTCTCATCTAGTGTCTACAGAAAGGCAACGGTAACATAATGTGCTCATAAATATCATGACACTGATCTTGACAGAGTCATAAATAATTATGGCCCTGAGTCATTGACTGGGTCATTGACTGGGAAAAATGTGGCCTAACATACACAGTATATGTGACACCTCTCTAAGCTCTGTGCTGTTGTTTTTTTAATCTACCGATTAATAGTTGTTAATGCATTTGTTAATGATTAATGAAGTTAATTAACTTTTAACCCCATTGCAAAAGATGATGTATAAGAAAGGAGACCTTTTTCCACCAGGCACACACACTCCTCTGTGGTTTCACCTGTAAAACAGTTATTAAGTAGATCCTGATGTATACAAGAACACACACACACACACACACACACACACACACACACACACCCACAAGCTGCTACATGCAGTGGCCAGAATGAATACATGGTATTTGAGCTCTTGTCATTGTGTGGTTGGTTTACAGGAATCCATCACATGCCACCTTTCAAAATAGTGACATCACCCTGGATTGGGTGTCACACAAACAGATTACTACCTGAAAATCAAAACATCCACACCAGTACAAACATGTGTAACCTGCATGCAAAAAAAAAAAAACTTGAAAAGTTCAGTTTGTAACCACTTAAGTTTGTTAAACCACTTGTCACAATGACAACATATAAGCAGCTGATGTCAGCACTGGTTTCCAGGTGATGTGTGAGGTTATCAGACTTTTCCACTTGACTATTTGGTGGCAATGTTGCAGCACAACCAATGAATCCAATGATTTGGTGTGATAATGTGCAGGAAGTAACACCACCGAATACACAAAGATGGTTTATTGAGATCAAAATAACTGCCAGATGAACCTGAGGGGGTGAGAACACATCTGGCGCTGCTGTGGAGCGGCACTAAATGATATTGAAAACACTGACATTAGTTATTAAAGCGTATAATGCACAGTAGGGTTCAGGAGTATCTTCACTGGGTCTGTCATAAATGCACTGTCTCCTTGGAAGCACATCAAAAAAATGACACCATCCAAAACCTCAAGGTAGTTCATTCGGAAAGAAATACCGTAAATTACAATAAGTAATTTCTTGGGTGAATCCATCTTGGCACTGAGCAACAGGAAGGACCAGACCCACTATTTGTTTTAAGAGAGAGAAGCGCAATAACAGTGGTTTCTATGTGAGCTGCTGGCATGCACATCTGAAGTGCACTCCTAAGTAGAGTGCTTTGATGTGAGAGATCTTGAGAACAGGTGAGTGTACTATAACCTTATTTGACATAGATCAGCTTGTTTAGGCCTATTTTGTAATCCAGAAATTGTGTTTTTAGAATTAAAATAATCCCATGTATGAAAGGGCAGCTCTGGCTATGGTGCTGCCCGAAATTGACAAAAGAAACCTGCAGGCACCACACCTTTAAATTCAAAGGAAACATACGCCACCTGGTTGTCTCAGGTGAAATAGTCCCAAGTTGGCAGATCAAGTAATAAAGCTGCAATGATTTTTTTTTTTTTTTTTGCTAAATATTGTATCATAGGCTATGATGAAACTTTTACTGTGATCACAGTTTTATTATCGACTATTATGCACGCAATGTGAAGATGTTTTATGATGCTCCATTGTTTATGAAAACTTTTTTAACCCCGCCCTCTGGGGCTGGTCCTGAGGTGAGCCGGCTATAAACAGCTGCTCAGACACATCTGTAGGTGAGACACACTGAAGTGCTCCGGCAGGTATGATAGCTAAGACGGACTTCATTGGAATCAATTCAAAACACTGCGCGTCTTGACATAGCACGGACTTTACGCGGAGAGTATATTGGATAGATTTCATACAAAGAAGGAAACGCACAAAAGAGCATGAAGTTAGAGGTGCTGCGTGGGAGCCACTGTGACATGAAGCATTTTGAGATGTCCAGTGATGCAGAGGGGAGCGTGCGCTCTCCTCTTTCTGCTGAGGAGGAGCTGGGATCGGATGGGGACTGCGTGGCGCACAGCCCTCCTCCACCTGTTACTCCATGCACCAGCACCAAGTCCAAGCCATACACAAGGAGACCCAAACCCCCGTTTTCGTACATTGCTCTCATCGCCATGGCTATCCGAGACTCCTCTTCTGGACGTCTGACTTTGGCGGAAATAAACGACTATTTGATGAAAAGGTTTCCGTTTTTCAGAGGTAGCTACACCGGCTGGAGGAACTCGGTTCGGCACAACTTGTCTCTGAATGATTGCTTTCTCAAAGTGCTCCGGGACCCGTCCAGACCTTGGGGAAAGGACAATTACTGGATGCTCAATCCTCACAGCGAATACACCTTTGCCGATGGGGTATTTCGGCGCAGAAGAAAGCGCATTGACAAAAAGTTCAGCAGGGAGCCAGAAGAGTCTGAACACATGGAGGAGCAGCGGAGCATTCAGCAGTCTGCGCCCCCAACCCAGACTGATCCATGCGTCAAGTTCACCAGTTCGTTTGCGATAGACAGCATCCTCAGCAAGCCCTTCAAGAGGGACTCAAACAAAGAGCATTTCCCACCCCACCCTGCCTTCACCTGGCCGCTCTACACTGAACTAATGATGGCTCATTTAAATACACCTGCTGCCTCATTCCCATACATCAAGTCAGCTTGCTATATGGACTCCTGCTCTGCGCATGTGCCAAACGCCTACTGTGGGCTGCTGTCACACGCAGTCTTACAATATCACAAATAAATCTGTCTTTGAAAATCATCACTGTCACTGATGATGGACACAGAGGAGTTAAATTGAACTGGACTTTATTGTGGTGGCAAGGTGTTACACTTATTTTTGTACCGCTTATTATCAGATTTGAAATTTCATACATTATTTTTTTTGTTGTAAATGTTACTGAACTGACCGTTGACGTTGTTTAGAAAACGTGTTAAAAATATGCACTTTGAATTTTTTGTGTCCTCTCTGCTCTTTAACGAAATAAAAATCTCAGTAACGACTGTCTGCGTTTTCTATTGTTGGAATATTATTTCATATTGAATTAAAAAGTGGACATCGGTTCTTGTAGACAGAAATTACTGACCCTGTATGAAACATCCACATCTGTTACCAAGATAATAAGGGCATTTGTTCTTATGACTCCACACCCAGAGATCTGGTAGGGGCTGGTTGTACCCATGTACCAAGGGCCTGATACTAAAGTCACTAAAGTACACTAAAGTCTGATGCTGTTGTACATATTTTGACGGTAAAAGGTAACAGGTTCATCCTTAATTGATTAAGAAGCTCCTCTCCATGTTTCTACTAGAAAAAAAACTGTTTATAATATGGGCCTAGCGTTGTATTGCACGTTATAATAATAATAATTATTATTATAATTACGGTGATAATAGTGATAACAGCAACAATGATAATAATGACAATAATATAACAGAAGACAGTTAAATGATAATGTAAATGCAGCCTATTATTAATATCAGCTTTTCCTCTAAAATGCATGATGCAAGAATAATTTGCCTTATGAGAATTTATTTTTCAGTGTCCATGAAGTTCGCTGCTGCCGGATAGGGGCTTCCAATATTTATGTTTTCTGTCTGGAGCTGCAAATAGCTGTCGCCCAGTCACCACACATGCGCAGGAAAGGGTTTGTTCAGATGATGCATCCTGAGCGAACTCAACTCGAATCCACAATAGGACGAAATATCTCCCATGTAGGCCCATTCTTCTGAGGCTAGAAAGTAAATTTCCTTTAAACCAGCGGTGCATCCTGGACGCAGCGGGGCAACAGGTTTGATGCAGAGTCTGATTTAAAGGGGAACATCACAGAAATTACGAATATGTCCTTTCCATGGCATAGAGAAGTACAATTAATAGGCCTATCTGTGAACGTGATATTTTCTTATAACAAGTGAATTTTGAAAATAACCGACTGGTTTGCAATGACTCGATGCGTAAATCTCTATACAGGCACAAAATGAACATTTATACTAAACGTCACTGTATTATATCCAAAATAATACAAAATATTTTCTCTGGGGATGTAATCCAGGCTCAAAGAGGTAAACTGACACTTGTGCGCTGTGTGTGGTATGTTGGCACGCTCTGATGGAAAAAGCATGCTTCCTCTCATGTCAGAGTCCTAACCCTGAGCAGACCCCAAACAAATGAACACTGCAGGACTCTCTCTCATACACCTATACAAAATAAATCCACTTGAAGCCCACACGAGGACAAATAGAAGAAGTTGTCCAAATAATGGACAACTGTTTTTTTCAAATGTGTCTGACAAATGCTTATCAGGGCTGTTTTGTAAAGTGAGTCGTGGGAGGAGATTTTTCTTGCGATTTGTCCGGCTTCTAGTCTGGACCCTGGCCAGATGAGGAGGGAGTAGTTCCTGACGATTTCTTGGAGGGATTTTTTTTTTTTTGGGGGGGGGGGGGGGGGGGTAGAGGGGCAGAGAGAGATTTAAGAATTGATAGGTGGTCGAGTTTTGTTTGGCCGGGTGGATATGCACAAGCAAAAGTCGTGGAGCTTTATTCCCCTCTCTTGTGGGATTTTTGCCAGCGATGGACAGAGTGAGAAATGAGGATCAGCGGCTGGTCTTCCTGGACTTTCACGGTTTTAAACGCGCAGAGCATCGCAAAGGAACACTAGCCTTTTAATTATCGTTGCAATAACTGGAAAGTTATTTGTCCAAATGTTATAGCGCTTTTACGGGGAAAGGATTAAAAAAGAGTCGCCACCATGACGACCGAGAGCTCCAAGCAACATTTGGTTCCTTCTAATCCTCGCTCCAGTTCAACTGCCGATGCGCTGAACACAGCTCTGCTGGGCGCACAGCCGGTGATGGAGAGCGCGCTCAGCGCATCACCCAAATGGAAAAAGGGAAACTCTGGCTTAAGGCGCCCTGAAAAGCCTCCTTACTCATATATCGCCCTCATTGTGATGGCAATTCAAAGTTCACCGACCAAAAGGCTTACTTTGAGTGAAATCTATCAGTTCCTGCAGGCCCGCTTCCCTTTCTTCAGAGGATCATACCAGGGATGGAAGAACTCCGTCAGACACAATCTGTCTCTGAACGAGTGTTTCATCAAGCTGCCTAAGGGTCTCGGTAGACCTGGCAAGGGGCACTATTGGACCATCGACCCGAGTAGTGAGTTTATGTTCGAGGAGGGCTCTTTTCGTCGCAGACCTCGGGGGTTCCGTAGGAAATGTCAGGCTTTGAAGCCAATGTACAGGATGATGAATGGTATCGGTTTTGGTGCGTCCATGCTGCCTCAAAACTTTGATTTTCAATCACCTCCAGGCTCACTAGCATGCCACAACAGCTACAACATAGACCTGATGGGTAATACAGTGCCAGGTGGCTTCGAAGGACTCGGAGGAGGACATCATGTACCACATATGTCATCAGGCTCCGGGTCCTCGTACGTGGCCGCATGTCAGGTGGCCTCTAATGCGGACTATTGCCCGGACAGCAGCAGCAGCCCCCTGCAGTCCTCCCCAGCGATGGTAGGCACGCTGGACAGTCAGTCTCCTTATGCAAACACTGCCTCACACTGGAGTTCACCTGGTGTGTCATACATCAAACAGCAGTCGCTGGCATCAAGCAGTCCCACTTCTTCTGCTCTGCACCCAGGGATGTCATCTTACTCCCTGGATCAAGGTTATCTGCACCATAACGCACGGGATTCAGATATTCCAGGTAGTTGTTCTTACGCATTAACTATTTATTGTATTTTCTGATCCCTGCATGATAAGTGCGTCATGGTTAATTGTGAACTGCAGTGATTCGTCATAACGCACATTAAACTGTACATATACACATCTATAGAAATCCATGTTTATTTTAGGGTAGAATGCATTGGCTGTGTTGTCCATCTGTCCAGCTCTCCGAGCGAACCTTTCGAATAAGAAAAAAAAGTGCAAATGTGCATTAATTGTGCACATTTTTCATTTCGTTCCATCATGCATCCTAGAATTCCTGTGTGAAATGTGCTTGTATATCCCAGAGTTTAATTTAATTTTGTGCCATTTAATTACATTTTCACTAAGCGGCACAATAACACAATAAAAAGTACAATTTATGGGAAAGATTTGCGTGAAAAAGTAACAAAAACGACATTAAACACGCTGTCACAATAAGCTAAGCAATTAAAAGAACATTTATATTTACTTCAGTGCTGTTTCATTAAGGTCTTCAACATTAGCCACAGGATAATACGAGTATTTCGAGTATTTACAGGAAAGAGTGTGGTTGTTTTATATATATATATATATATATATATATATATATATATATATATATATATATATATATATATATATATATCAACGAAAACGTTGAATCAGCTTCCTTTTCCTTGCAGATAGTTTAACTGACATTCCAGTGGGGAAATTCAGATGATGGCTTTATTAATGATTATTAAACGATGTTGTTTAATAAATCCATCATGAGCTTCCAATAGTAAGAACACATTTTGTGCCATGTTGTGAAAATGCATTTGGCTGGTGTTAAACCTACTCAACCACGTTCAATGCTTCAGCTTGTTAATGAGGAAGGTCTGAACCTCCGAACATAAAATTTCAAAGTGTTTGTATACCACAATTTACTGGCTTATAAAAAACTGCAGATTATTGTAAAGAAAACAAACAAAAAGAAAGCTTGTATTAATATTTTACTAACATGTAAACAGGCAGACCTGATTGTTAATTAGAAATTACTTTTTCGCAACCTGGTAGCCAAAAATGCTCTTATAATTAGCTAATAACTGATATATAGAGCACTAGTTAATTGTTTTTATCGTTAATAACGCAATTAAATAACGTCTAAATCTGAAACACTTAATCAACAGTGCTTAAAAAAAACATATCTTTAAACAGATTCAAATATAAATATATTTTAAATCCAGCAGTTTGTATAAAAACAAAAGTTGATTTGCCCCCCTGTGTTGTGTGTTCACAGTGGGACTGTCTCGGTACTCCAGCCACTCAGCTCCTGTGTGTGACAGGAAGGACTTCGTTTTGAACCTAAATGGCATCTCTTCTCTCCACCCTAGCACCAGCGGATCTTACTATCACCAGCTCCATCACCATCACCAAAGTGTCTACCAGGACGTAAAACCATGTGTCATGTGACAGAACACCAAAGACAGAACCGCCAAGGACGTTTCTGCTAAATGAAACCCTCTGGTCGAGTTATTTGAACAGCTTTTATTCCCTTTCAGTCAGTGAACTTTGACCTCTTTTTTTTTAACAGTATAGACATAACGGTTGTGATGTGAGGACTTGTTTTGCAACTCGTGACAATACAGGCTTGCCTACACATATATGAATAAACAATATACATACACACACGTACCAGAATTAATCTTTATGCACGCACTTAATTTTGTGTTGTTGAATTTGCTGAATTCCTGCAGCAGTTCATTAAAGAGATTTATTTTTTCAGGATGCATTTTAACAATAAAAAGTTTTTTAATCAGTAGTTATCTTGTCCTTTCTTTCCTTTGTCTTTCTATCTGCATCAAAATTATTAGAACGACTGTTATTGTTATTATTATAAACTATCAACATTATTTTGTTTTTCTCGTGGGACCCTTCTCACCTAACCTTTCAAGAGGTTGTGTTTGAGTCATTTATTTTATTTTATATATACTGCCTCCTAGCTTTTATAAAACAACACCACATTCTTTTCCATGACGGGATTTGTATTCTTCTAGCCTATTTCTGCTTTTTTGTAAATTAACATTATGTCTTATTTTCACACAGGAAAACCGATGCAATCTGCACTTATCATCACTAAACACATAAGCAAGAATATAGAGTAGCCTACGTTCTTTTCTGCATTAACAAGAATCAATAATGTAATGTAAATCTGCTTATAATGCTGTTATATGACAATTATTAATTGATTTATTGCTAAAAGAAAACAAATAAGGCAGATGCATATCATATACAAAACTCTGACCTGACCCTGAAAACATTAAGAGGTAAACGGTCGTCCTTCTTGTTTACTGGTGGATTTACGTTACTCTACCGCCCCCTCGTGGTGATTGAACGTTGAAAAGCTCAAATTATATTTCATTCATATGGATATTTTTCTTGTGCATGACTTGATGCAGCTGAATAGATTCATATGTTATGCAGAACAGTCATTTGGAAAATTAATCGAAATCAAAATCAAAATTTAATGAGGATGACGCTGAAGTTGGTTAAGTTATCCTCAGCTATTGGGAGGGAAATGTAACTGTCACACGGACCACCTATATTGAGGTTATCAGTGTTACAGTATAATAATAACAGTATTCTCAGACTAATCTGATGAAAATAATATGACAAAAAGTCATGTATTATAGGCCTAATTCAGAAACACAAATATTCACAAAAGCTGTATTCATTTGGGCACCCTCCAGGAGTCAATGCTGTACTTTAAGCCCTTTAATGTACTTTAATCAGACTTCAGTGTTCATATTGCATTCACATGCATACAAATAATGTCAGTGATGGACAACAGAGAATGCTGGGCAGTGCTACACAGATTAAAACACCGGAGTAGCGCACACGTCAGGTAGTTATATTTTCATATATGTTTCATAAATTTAGCACTGATATTTCTGTTAGATGTCTGTTTTATTCTGACAGCGGCGGCCATAGGTCCATCCATGACCCACTGAGACCATGACTGAGACCCACTGACCCACTGAGACATGTCACTCTACAGACCATGGGAACAACCTTCACTGAGTCACAGATAGGACAGGGTGAAGTGGTCTTTGAAAGTCTAAAAATATTGTATATAGAGCTTATAGCCAAATCAATAAAATCAACAATTATACCAGTACAAATTGTCTTACATCTAATTTGTGACATTTTGCAAATAATCCGAATTGAAAGGAAAATAGAGACTGCAAAGCAAAATGCCCAAATAATATAAACTGGCATAGAAACTGAGATGAGAAACTGAGATGTGGGTTTAGGCTATATATATTCCATGCACTTGTGTTGCTCTCAGGAATGTTTTCCCATAATGCAAGTTATGCCCTTGCTGATGATGGTGAATGAAGTTTGCATATATGACCTGTTTGGAAAAATTAACCTCTTTCATTTAATCTGTAATATTTGTCTTTTATTGTGCATGTAAAACCATCAGACAGCTCCATTAAAACGCAGGGCACATACACAAACGCACATACACAAAATCTGCACATCATGAACGGTGTAAAAAGGCCTATTTAACTTAACTTAACTAACAACGCTTATTGTAACTCTGTACCCTGAGGAAAGCTCTCTCACTTTGTTACCTCTCCACTCACTGACGTCATGGATGCCAGGTTAAAGGGCTATTACACTCCACCCGCAGTGAAGTCACCACTGACTAAAACCAACTATAGAAGACATCTTTAAAAACACAAAACCATAACGTACGCTGAGTGTTTAAGCACTTCTTTAATCCCAACCTTTCTGAGCAACGAAGCACACCTGGTCAGAACTGGGGAGGACAATGTGACGTTATCATAGAGAACACGTGCCACAGGAGGATTGACGAATATGTCTGCTGACCTCAAAGCAGATAATGGTTTTCTATTATCTGCTAACTGGCGACTGCTTAATTAATGATTCCTTATGTCTGACTGGGAAACCAGCCCTCTGCAGTACTAAGATTCACCGTGCGGTGGCAGTAGTGCCTTATTAATGTTCTACAACCTCCTGGCGACAGCAACTAAAACACACACACACACACACACACACACAGTATTACACACGTGGAGATAAAGAACAAACATAAAGATATTCATATAGCTAGTGACTATAAATAATTGATCTCAGTAGTAAAATGTAGCCTAATCAATTTTGTTCAACAACATTAGTGAAGGATGGGCCTGGTTTAGTGACCTATCTGTCCAATAAATTTCATATAACTAAAATTGTAGCATCTTCTCAGTTATGTATTTTATGTGTCTAGAAATGTAAGTTTGTAAGTCAGTTGTGTTATAAAATGTCAAATAAGAGACATACTGAATGTTCAGAATAAAGTCCTGCTTATTTAAATCAATATGTGGACTAGCTGAGCAAAGCAACACTAGAGGGAGCCAAAATCATAATTATGATAAACCTTTCATCTTTCTTTCTCTCTGAGACGTCTCTTGTAGTTAATAACTCATCTATGTAAAGAAATATTAGGTCTACATATTTTTTATTCTATATTTGGCTTTATATTTTTATTATGTATTTTGTTTTAGGGAAGAAAAAACTGCCACAAAAAATACAAAAAAAACCCCCTAAACAATACAAAAAAACAACCTGAAACATAAAATGACGTTAAATCCAATTATTAAAGACCAAATAATGTGAAAATATAAATCGTTACTAAAAATATACATTTCAATAATAATGGTGTCCCCATTATATTATACTTAAATGTTATATGAAAACAGCAAATAACCGTCAGTGTTTCTGCTATTTGTTTATTATTTTGACACATATCATGTTTTCACTGCTTTTCAGCCGTCGTGGATGACTTAAATAATAAAGAGTTAAGGAGGACTGGGTGGGCAGGCCGTGGTATTAAGTGAAAAGCTGGTCGTGAGTTGAGTAAACAGCCCGGGGCGGTGGAAAAAGTTCATGCCCGGGTCCATGTAAGGAGAAACCGGCGGAGCACCAGGCCACTGCACGGACATTTAATTAAGACGACCTGCAGAGGATTACACCGATATTAGGACTGTAACTGTGCCTCACAATGTCCATTAACAATTTCATGCACAGTCGCCTCTGACAGCAGGCGATAGAGAGGCCTTCAGGGTCGGCTTATTCTATCTATGGTCAAAATCTGCTTTTATTTCAAACCACAGCTCAAAGTTGAATTACATGGTAAAGGCATCTGCTTAAAACACTTTATAAACTATACAGTGACATTTTTAATTGAAGACGAATGAAGAGATGAGTTACACTTGTGTGAAGAATGAAGAAACATGTTAAATTTTGTTTATTCGGCTACAGAGGCAACATATTGCCAACAGACCTCAAACACCCCAAGACAACAGATATTCAAACAGTTTGATGAAAAACGCCTCATGTGAGGTGTCATGCCCGTCCCATTTGGTTCCCTTTGGTTCTTGAAATGCTTTTCCTGAATAAACTCTCACACCTCAGGCCTCTCGCTGCCCAAACTGCCTTTTAATTCCTGCTATAATGAGATCTCACTTTACCAGCGAAGCGAGGCTGTGCTTTGATCTACCAGTGATCTGCTGCTCTCTCTTTCAAATAATAAAATGCGCTTTAAAGACAAACTAGACACCATTTGCTTTACTGGAATTACCATCTCTGCTAATAAAATAAATAAATAAATAAATAAATAAATATTAATAATAATGAGCAGTTGCCACAATAGACCAGGTCAAATGACAGTATTTATAGGCTTTTTGTAAATTGTGATTTTTGGAAGAATTGAAACGTTTTTTTTTTCTTCAAGAGGTATGATAAAAAGCGTATGTTTGCGACAAAGATACGGGAAAATGCGCATCATATTACGCACATGCGAGTTGCTCTGTCGCTTCTGAAGTTTTTGGCCAGAGTGGGCTGGGAGTTACCGACACATCCTCTCGTTTTTCTAAAAAACCCCGAGAGTGGCCAGGAGCTTTCTTGCTCTCTCTGCACGGCCTCACTTCCCATTGGACAGCTCTGGCACTCTTCTGGGAGGAGCTCCTCTGGCAGCAAAAAGGAGGAAAGAATTTAACTGCGCAAAAAGTCCTGCCTGTGTGGTGACGGATGTCCAAAGTTCAGAACTTTTTCAATGTGCGTTTCATAGGGACACAGGGATGGGAATGGCTTAAACACTGCTGAGAGCCAGCACGTTGCACTGTTGTTAAGACTTTCCTCTCTCTTTTTTCTTCTTTTTTTTAAGTGAGCAGTGAGGAGCTGTGATCTGAGCGCCTCGGCATTCAGAGGAAGGAGAAGTGGAGTTCTCCGTCTGCGTATTTTGGAGTTCTATTTTTCGCCGGATCACAGTGAAGACATGCAGGCTCGCTACTCCGTCTCCAGTCCCAACTCTCTGGGCGTCGTGCCGTACATCAGCAGCGACCCGAGCTACTACCGGGCCGCGGCCGGTGGCGGATACACGGGGATGCCCGCACCTATGAACATGTACTCTCACGCGGCTCATGACCAATACCCTGCCAGCATGGCCCGCGCGTATGGACCGTACACCCCCCAACCTCAGCCCAAGGATATGGTGAAACCCCCCTATAGTTATATTGCGCTCATCACCATGGCTATCCAAAACTCGCCTGACAAAAAGGTGACCCTGAATGGGATTTATCAGTTTATCATGGAAAGGTTTCCATTTTACCGAGACAACAAGCAGGGATGGCAGAACAGCATTAGACACAATCTGTCGCTGAATGAGTGCTTTGTCAAGGTGCCCCGTGATGATAAAAAGCCCGGTAAAGGCAGCTACTGGACCCTGGACCCGGACTCTTACAACATGTTTGAAAACGGGAGCTTCTTGAGAAGGAGGCGACGGTTCAAAAAGAAGGACGTCCTGAAGGAGAAAGAGGATCGGCTGCAGAAGGATGTGCCGCCGAGGCAGCAAGGCCGGGAGCAGGAGCAGCCGGTGCAGGGCTCCAAGCCGGTGAGGATCCAGGATATTAAGACTGAGAACGGGACTGTCACGCCACCACAGTCCGACTCGCCCTCTTTGAGCACCGTGCCCAAAATCGAGAGCCCGGACAGCAGCAGCATGTCCAGCGGGAGCCCTCACAGCATCCCCTCCAATAGATCAATCGGCATGGACAGCTCCGAGCACCACCAGCACCACGGCCAGGCCTCGACGCAAGGCTTCAGCGTAGACAACATCATGACCTCCCTCCGGGGGTCTCCACAAGGGGCCACCGAGCTCTCCTCCAGCCTCACTGCCTCCACCAGGACAGGTATAACACCGTCTTTGTCCTTAAACTATTCTCCAAATCAGACTGTATATAGTTCAACGTGTAACCAAAACTCCATCTCCACTACCTCTAACGCCACCTATCATTGTAACATGCAAGCCATGAGCTTGTACGCCGGGGACAGATCTAGCCACTTGGCACCGAGCACCACCGTGGACGAAACGTTGCCAGATTACTCAGTCACGACCACCTCATCCTCCATGAGCCACGGTAATCTAAACTCTGGACAGGAGAGCCACCATCCCCACCAAGGGAGGCTGACCTCATGGTACCTCAACCAGGCCGGAGACCTGGGCCATCTGGGCGCAGCGTACCCAGCGCAGCAGCAGAACTTCCATTCAGTCCGAGAGATGTTTGAATCCCAAAGAATTGGCTTGAATAATTCACCGGTGAATGGGAATAACAGCTGTCAGATGTCATTCCCACCGAGCCAACCCATCTACCGCACTTCTGGAGCTTTCGTTTATGACTGCAGCAAGTTCTGACCAAACAAATAGCCTCAGTATTTTTGCCTCACGGTGTTTGAACGTTAAAATTCAACGTCCCCCTTCCTCACCTGCCCACACCATATGGACTAATATGAGACAGAAAACAAAACAGAAAAAAAAACAAAAAAACAGAAAAGACTTGATGGTTGGTTTTACTAAAGAACAGTGTTACTGCAAATAACACGTAAGTCTCTCTTTGCTTTTGTGGCTTTTTGTGTGTTAAGGATATGCCAGTTTTCATGGACGTGTAAAGTGCATATAGTAATTTATTTCTAAAAAATAATGTAGCCAGCTATTATGGACCAAACACCAAAACAAGTGTTTCTAAATTGAATTGCCTTAATTGTCCAAACAATTGTTCCATTATAAAAGTAAGAAAAAGGAACGTGTATATCGCCGTACTATTTCAAAGATTCTTCATTTGTTGAAACGTATTCTGAAGGATTTGTTTGTTTGTTTAATAAATTGTCATTTTATGTGAGTTAAAGTTACGCCTCATTTCTTGCAGACTTGGATACAGGCTAGTGATATTTTACAGTCTGACCCGTCATAGTTTTAGTGAGTGAGGCAAATAGGGCCTTATTATTAACATAAACTGATATTTGGCTTTTCTTTAAGGCTGTGCGTTCATCTGACTACATTTGGATTGTAATCTGCTGTACAGATTTAGATCTTAAATAGTTTAACGCTCTCCAAAAAGGCTAGATATTTACATCCAATTTTGCCCTAGAAGCGTTTTGTTTCTCAAAATCGTTGAGCAAACATTAAAAAAAAATATTGAGGCAAATTTGAAAAGCAAATTTGCGTCCACACGTCCAAAGAGAAAACGTCTGTATTTAAGCTTTTTAACATTCATATAATTCACATGTTCATCATTTTTATTGTCATATTATAAATGCTTCAGGATTTATACGAGCTGAGAGAGATGATATTGACTGGAGGCCTGCAACCAGCCTGCACACACACAACTTTGTTTTGGATCGAGTTGTGTGTTTACTGGCGCATACCGGTGCTTACTTAATATCATACCACACATGCCAAAGATAGGCCCGTTGTCACTTCAGTTTTCATGTTTGAAATCTCACCAGTCTGACATGACACTGATGTTAATGAAGACAGCGACCGTCACGTTGTATCACATTTACTCATCCTCGTATTTTTTGGGGGTTTTGAGTTTGTGACTATTTTATTGCAAGAATTAATATTTAAATTTGCTATATATATGCTATTCGAAATGGCAGATTTATTTTTTATTGCAATTGGTAGGTTTTATTTAATTCTAAAAACAGTTTCCCTCCGTCACATAAATTAATGGGAATCAGATTATTTTAATCATAACAAATGGAAGCTCATACATTACTTTGACATATGCATGTATTCAGTACTATTATTCTATGCAGCTGTTTAATTTGAATGCGAGAAGTCTGCTGTCCTTCATCTCAAGCTGTCAATCAAAGCAGCTTTTCATTTCACATAATTTGTGTTGTGTTTGGGGATTATTTTTTTCTTTAACACAATTTAATTAATATTTGGAAAGTATTGCGCGCAAGCTGTGCGTAAAATATCTGTACACATGACGATAATCTCAATAATAATAATAATAATAATAATAATAATAATAATAATAATAATAATGATAATACAAATAATGATAATAATATTATTGCTATAATGATACTTGTACGACAACCTCAAATTATAACCGGTATTGCTACACTATAAATATAGACATAAAACCATAGTAAAAAAAATAATACGGTAATATCACCATCGAGTATGATTAAAAAGAATACACCTTAATAATAATAATAATAATAAAACACCCATCTATAACTTGAATTCGTATCAAGAACAAATCAAATCATTTTTTGCAAAAGTGTCCTTTCTGTCAGAAACAGTGGATGGTAACATGTCACTCTGACACACTCCCAAGTCAGAACCCTCAGAAGACCAAGCAGCAGGTCAAACTAAATAGTAAAGTGAGATTCTCAAACAGTTTTCTGCTGAATGGAAAGTGGGTTATGTTGGCTCATTGCTCGTATTGTGTTCAGCAGCTCCAGGCCTCTGTAGTCCAACAAGATGAAAACAAAACATCTTGAGCGCACTCTCGCTGCAAGCCTTGTGCATATTTCTGACTGCATTAGCATGCCAAATATTTGTGAACAAGTGACATAAATAGAAAGTTTTGGCCGAAGTAAAATGTTGGTCTGGTGTCTCTCCCAGCTTTCCCGTTTGCAGCGACCGTAATCAGGCTCATAAAAGTCGTTAGATACGTTCCCAAGTATAGGCCCAATAAACAAACGTCGTGTTAGTCGGAAGATTGATGGCGCCCTCACAGAATAGACCAGGTCAGGAAGGAATAAAATTCAATCAGAGAGCTGGAATCGTTTTTCATGAGACGGAAAAGGCAGAGAGGGAGCTGGGGTCAACGAGGAGGATGTCGGCCGCCAGTGCACCATCAACAATATAACAGGACATACTGTAACGCGCGCGCGCACACACACATACACACACACACACACACACACACACACACACACACACACGCAGACAGCAGAGTTTAGCTTGGTGTGTATGTGTGCCGGTAAATGATGTAATTTTAATTTATTTTAAAACTTGTACAGAAATGAAGGTACAAAGGACAGTGCAGAAAACAGTGGAAATGGATTATAAATTGTACTCATCGGCAGGGAAAAATAATTCATAATTAACAATGCGCGTTTCCTATGTGGGGCCCGGGGGGCCCTCATCCTCTCCCGAGGGGTCCCAGGGCAAGAAAAAAAAGCTACAAATTTAATTTCACTTTCATTTCCCTGCTCAAGTATGGAAAGAATAAGGGTTAGCCTTTATATTTCCTGTTAGTGGTATATCCCAACACTCATCACTAAAAAAACAGTTAAAAAAATCAGATGTTACTCAGGGCTAAATCTTATTAAACAGGGGCCTGTGTCTGTTTGGGGCTCCTTGACACGTATACATTTGGGGAGCCCTGTTTCACTGTCCAGCCTGGAAGAGACTTCACTGCGCTTTTTCTTGAAACGTTCCGCTACATTCCGAAAAATGCACAACTTCCCTCACTACCATGGGTCTAATAGCAAAGACAAAAAGCGTCTGTCAGCCAATTCAACAGTCATGGAGTTTAATGTAGATATTTGTACAATTTATTCAAAAATATCTGCACTTTTTATTGATGTTTTGTCGCCTAACACAACGCCTTATGTGAGGTACAGTATAGCATACCGGCTCAGTTAGGAAAACTAATATAAAACATAATGTAATGTGAATTTGATTTCACTTTAAGTGTCTGTAGGCGAGATGTGTGTCAGTATTCGGGTTTGGAAGTCAGGTCAAAGTTCAAGCAATAGCCTACATATAAAAATAAATAACGTCATCACAAGTATTTTTTAAAGATGAAAAATATTAACCTATGTAGAATCTCATTATTTTATGTGGCTAAAAAGCAAAGCCGTGTCTCTAATGACTAATTTGTTGAAGGCAACAATCATGTCAGCTGATGATGCAAAACCACGACGTAAAACTGCACTTTACAACCTTGACATTGTTGTTACTGTGTAATAATTAGTGGGTGTTGGCCAGAATTAAAATTGATGCATTTGTCCTTCAAGGGTTGATGGATAGTTGATTTATTTGTTTGCCAGAGGTATAGGCTATAGATGTTTATTTCAGGACAAATGGGATAGAAGTAAATGCACCGGAGCCCCTGCAGACTGTGTGCACCTGTACGGCTGATTGACCGTCTCAGCTCACAATGGAAAATGCTGTGTTTTAACTCTGGGTTAGTGAACAAGACCCGAACTCCAAGCAGCCATCTGTTTCTAATTAGGAGTCCGAATAGACGCGTATTCTGTCTGCGCTGCGGCCAAACGAGTGAAAAGTTGGAGGTCCAACACTTGTCTCTCAGAGGGGAAAATAACCGCAGCATGCGCTTCTCGTTTTTAAGTACATTTTTGTTGAGAAAATGATTGATTCGGCTTTGTCAAAACAGGCACAGTGATGAGGTGTAAACAAGCCGTCTGGATGAAATAATAATTGTCTCGCAATAGCGCGCAGCATCTTCAAGTTGGGAGAAAATGAACGTGCGTAGAGCCCACGAGCGCTGGAAAGGTGGGATAATGGGTTACTGTGAATTCAGACCGACCTACGAATAACCCGACAGCCTTGGCGAGATACCTAAAAAAAAGGAAAAAAAAGAACAGAGTTGCCTTCAAGTTACACAAAACCTGCTTTTCTGCTGCTCGGGCCTGCGGTTTCTAATTATAGCACCTTTTTATGCACCGAGCACCTGAATGTCCCAATTATGCAGAACACAGTAATTTATTGTCAAGCGTAGTTTAATGTTATTAATACATATTTTTTGGAGGACTCATACTCGACGAGTTTCAAAACCTTGATTTTAATATGAATACAATCATGCTGATTGTTATTTCTATGTTTTCACTAATTTATTAATTATTATATTCATTTTCTCGAATATAATAAATCGTGTAGAAACATATTACATGTGATGTAATTAAAGTGGCTTGTTGTTAAATGAACAGAGGAGTTCAACAAATGAATAATTTAACAGCTTTTCCGTTGATATGACGTTTTTTTAACGTTTGCAAAACACATGGCGTCTGAGCTCATAATGAATCAAACATAATTAGTGGATTAGAATTGGATAATAATAGATAGAACAACAGAATCAGTTAAAGCAGTGATTTAATAAATAAATATAAGAGTAGTAAAATATAATAAATAGCCTAAATAAATACAATATATTATATTGTATAATATATTCAATATATTTTCCAAAGGAATTCATAACTTAACATGGGTTTCTATGGAGAAAGACATCCTGATAGCAGGGAGCAAACGGAACAAACTTGAACTCTGTAACTTGTGACATGAGAGGGCCACTTCAAAGCTGCCCAACTGCTGCTATTTGAGCCACAGTAGCAGTTGTCTGTGTCTTTCGCGGATCTCGTCGCATTTTATGGTGCAAGGCGGCCACTGGGCTATGAAAACATCAACAGCAGACTTAGGTTGCTGCAGGACTGAAAAGAAGAGATGTTAACAGACTGAAATATAATAAATATGTATAAAGAGCCCTTTTGATGTCATGTAAAAATAAATAGTTGACTCTGGGAATACAGCAGGTTTCTTACAAAACTTACCACACATATGTTTTGCTTATAAAACTGCAAAAATAAAAGCCTTATAAATATGCTTTGGTCATATTTTGTCACTGAATTTATTTTAAAGTATTACTCAATAATTAGCACATACATTTTCAATAAATGCAAATTAATTTTCAATGATAAATATGCTTCCTGCACATATGCATATGCTTGGCATCCTCACACATGTCACACAAAAAGATGGGATCACAGTGCTGGATGTGACTTTAGTGTGTCCAAGGAGGAATAAAAGGAGGCAGAGGCAGAGTTAGTGATAAACTGGGCTGCGGTTAAAATATCATCTTGTCTTAAAATAGAAAAAGGACAAAAAAAGTTGAAGTGGGTCACTGAGGAACTAGAAATTTGATTTTAATAAGGGAGGATTTTGTTTGTGTGCATAGAGGTAAAGCCATCCCTCTGGCATTTATGTGAAGGCCCTGTGCTGCTCAAGCAGTACCGAGAGATTGTGAAATGTAGTGTATGAGGGGATTTTGATGTGTGATTAAAAAAAGACCACAAAACCTGTCTGCAACAGACTGCCTCTTGAACCATTTCCACCAAATGCCTGGACACGTCTTCCCTCTGCTGCTTTTATTTTGAAGTTCAGATGGCCACAGGGATTGTGTAATCAAAAAAAAGTCAATGTTGATCTGTGCTCTCTGGGACATTAAGTCTGGACTAATCCAATAAACTGTGGTTGATTTATTAGAAAAAGATGTGCTATTTTTTTAATTACAACCATCAGTAATAATGATCATGTATTAGCACTGTCAATCATACAAACAGGTCAGTAAGTCATGAAATCATTTGATTAAAACGTGTCAGAAATTCAAATCAGAGTGTCAGCAATATCCTTCCCTTCTGTCTCCAGTCTTTCTGCCTTTTCATGATGTTGGTGACAGATTTGGTAAGTCACAACTTGACAAGAGAGATCTGGAAGTGTAAATATGAATTAATCACATTGTCTTGGGTACTTTTGCTTCAAATTAAATCAAAATGGATTAACTGATAACTTTACCGCCAAATTCCACAGAATATGTCAATCATATTCAACCATTTCTAGGATGAAAAGAGTCAAGTGTAAACATTATTTCAAGCTTAAAACATGGTCAAGAATGTAATGTCTTACTCAGCAACTATTTCCATGTGGATCGATAACACCGTGACTGATTCACTTTGCCACGGCTGCCGATTTATTCACAGGACTTCTGATTGACTGCAGTGACTATGAGTGCAAGTAACAATAACAATGTGTGTGTGGGGGAGAGAGAGAGAGAGAGAGAGAGAGAGACAGAGAGTGAGAAAGAGCCCAAAGGCATGAGTGACAGACTTGCACTCATGCATGATTCTCCATGATTCACCTAGTTTGTGCTCGATTCCTGCAACCAGAATAGCGGGAAGCAGCTCTTTATCTGCAGCCCTTCAACACCACTACACACACACACACACACACACACAAATAACACGCTGCATAATGCAGTCAGGAAAAACAAACCGGCTGTAATAATAACACCAACCTAAACAACAACCATTACGATTTCCCAGTTTGCTGAGGAGGTGCAAATTTCAGTTTATTAAAAATACAACTTGTGTGCTGATGGGACAACAACATGGTCTTCACATGGATCCTATTTGCAGTTTAACATTCGATGGACACATTTCCTGTGACTTGAAACAGCATACAGTACGAGGTTTCCTGAGTAATAAAATATAAGAAAAACTTAAAGACCTTACTACATGCCCCTCTCTCTCTCTTTGTAGTGAAATGTATCTCAAATGTCAGCTTTCTGAGCTGGTGTCAATGGACAACATGCCCTTTGACCTCTGAGAGGAAAACTATTCCTCCCGATGGTCTTTTTCAGCGGCCCACTGTTTACTCTTCAGCCAGTTAACTAATTTTGTTTAAGTCATCCTTTCTCCGTTTCCATGCTTGGATGCATTGGAAAGAGCATTCGAGTGCAGAGGAGGGAAACGTCAAGGAAGGTCTGTGGAGAGCACAAATTAAAAACAACACACCTTAGTAGATCCACAGACCCAGAGAGAGAGAGAGAATTAGTACAGGTTAGAGAGGTGGAGATGATCTTTTTATCACAGCCACAGTGTTAATACAATTTGTGTTCAAATGTGAAGCACTGAAGCTTTTACAAGCTTCAGTTCTACTTTCTTTGAGGGAGAGGACATTTGTTCTTGCCCATCAACTCCATGTCAATAATATCATAAATGCCTCAATGTTTTTGACACGTTTATGACATTTGAAAAAAAAAACAAACAATATGAGAATCTTATGTAGCGAAAAAAAAAAAAAGAATAAGCACATAATTGTTCACAAAAGTCAAGACTTGATATATATAAAAGTGTTTTTGTATTTCTGTGCAGGTGTGAGGTCTTCTCTGTCTGCTGAGAGGCAGCCAGATGGTGTTTGTGTGTGATGGCGAGCAGCAGCGATACAGCGGTGGTTCCTTTCACAGATCAGCACTCATATCTCTGTTCCATCTCCAGGCTCTTGGCTCATATAAACATCCCCAGTTCATGGGCCTCTGATGTTTTCACCATTGTGTTTACAGTGAGAAGTCAGGCAAATACGTGAACCTTAAGACAAAAAGAACTGGGGATGAACAATGGACTGGGTGGCTAAGCACTTAAATAACTTAAAGGAAAAATGTTCTGAAATGCAGAGACAGAAGATTTTATTGATAAATCATTAAAAACAAAAATGTAAAACTGACTTTTCAACCCTACATAAGGAGACAATCACTCTGCTTCTACTGCAGATTTGTTCCAATTGTTTGTGGCAAATAAGACTAAACAAATAGCATTTAATCCTGTTTTGGTTTTTATGTACACTCTGCACCCTCTGTCTGCTCTCCACACGCAGTAGGAAACAAGTTCAATTACTCTGATTCAACATGGACATGGGCGGACCTGACAGAAAAAAGAGAAGTCACGTTTCAACGCTCGGAGCCTGTGGCAATAGAAAGGAGGAGTTCAGGAAAAGTGGAATGACACACACACACGCACACACCAAAAGTTTAAATTGTCTTACAATGGAGCAAATGCGATGCAGCATTCACTTCTGAAAAAGAAGCTTTGCCTGAAATTAATTTCTCACAAAAAACAATCATGCACGTTTCCAATTAAGACCCATGCAATGCTACTACTCCAACATCAAAGCTCGCCCAAAGCGATTGTCTCCCCCCGCTCCTTTTAAACTGCCTGTAGAAAGAAGAAAAATCCCCCAAACATCAAAGAGGGAGACAGAGAAAGTAATTTAGCCTTATCTTAATTGGGCTGCAATTTTAATAATGATCTTACTCATTGGGACCCAGGAGGAGAGAAGGAGCTGCAGTCTGCAGGACGAGTGGCTGGCTCAGTGCTCTGTGCTCTGCTGCTCTACCCTGGTTGTCTAATCTCAGCTCCAGACATGTCATTGGCCAGTGAATTATGATGACCTAATGTTTTGTTTACTTCATGGTCATAACAGGCGGGTGGATTGCATGGAGCATAGCTTATGTGGAAACATGAAAGCGTTGGGACTTGCAGGCCTGCAGTCCCCAGCAGCTCACAGAAATAAACAGCTCTGAACTTCAGCCACCTGGCACAGCACCTCCTCCAACGTAAGGGCCAGTCTGAAGTTTACAAAAATCCCAGGCTGAGTTTCATTGGCCGTAATAAGGCAGCCATCAATCCGTAATGTGGAGGTTACGCACTTTTCACCACTGGAAAAACACGTTGACCCCTCTGTTCATGCACTTTCTCAATAATTGACTTGAGTTTGCCGTACAAGAGGGCAAACATATGGGGTCTGACAAGTGCTTGACAGTAAGGTCAAGAGTCCAGTAAGCCAGTCCACTTTCAAGTATCTTGGATTTGGCTTCTGTTGAAGCATTTAGAAAAGCAAGTTGAAAGGACTCAATTAGTCTCAGATGCAACATACACAAATGACGCCAAAATAATGTCTTTGTGTAAGCCATTTAAATTAAGTGCATGTGCATACATACTGGTTTCCTTTATTGTTGAGGAGCATGTGGCACTCAGACACATGCTTAAACCTTGTGTAACGGATCTGGATTATACTCAAGTGACTGAGGTGTCTTTTTTCTGAGAGTAAAGACAAATATTTGTGCTGCAGTGCATGTTAGAGGACAGTGAAGGCAGAGCCACCTTGGCCCTTATCTATACAGTACCAGCTGTGGGGGCATATCCAGGTTTCACCTTTCTAATGCAGGTACGTACAAAGCGTTAGCCTCTGGTTTCATTACGGCTGATGGTTTGTCATAAAATCTTTAAATACGAGCTTCATGCATTAACTCTTTGAGTGCCAGCCGTTTTATAAAACAGAAAGTGCCTTGTGCCAGCGTTTTTGCCCATTTTTAGTTATATTTCAAGACCCACTGAATATTCTGTACTATGTGTCTGAAAACACTGAATAGCTTAAATGAAAGAAGAGACTCTTGTGGAGGCCAAACAACATGATTTAAGCCACTGAGATACTCCACCATGGAAGTTTAATTGACGCACCACTTTACCCTGGTTGAATGAATTAAAGTCCACTGGTGTTTGCAATTGAACACTCGGTCCATTTATTCCGCACAAGTTGATTACACCACAGACGATAGCTTTCCACCATTGTGAACTCACATTTTACAAACTGCAGTACTAAGCTGCCTCCAATATGCAACCAGGTGAGTTTAAACCAAGGTGAGGAAGTGGTCAAAAACTATTTCACCTTCCTGAACCCCCACAGCTTGGTTCCTACTTATAACTGAGTGTGCTAATTGGCTCCTACAACTCTATTTCATCATGAAAAAAAAAAAAAAGTTTTTACCTTGTTCCGTTCTTGTTTTATTAGAGGTAGAGTAGAGGCCACTCCCATCAAAAACACCACTTTTTGTCCAGAATCCGTCCATTTTGTTCTCTGATTGCGATCTTCTCCACTTCCTGCTTTGATCTTCTTGACATATACTGTCTTTTTATGCTCTTACTGCATGAACAAGAAGCCCCGAAATTACTCACAGGCTGAGGGAGATCACAATCAGTGACAACCTGCAAAAAATCCACTTTGACGTAATATTACGCCAATGGCACTCAAGCGTCAGATTTTAAATGACATAACAATACATCAATAGCACAAAGAGTTATTATAAGGCAAGCAATAAACACTTGCTTTTGTTGCATATTTTAATTAAATATTGACTTTTTTTGAAGTAATAATGGGATACATGAGGTTTTTGTGTCTTGAATCCTTTAATCTCAAAGGAGCACAGTTTCTTGGAAAAAGGTTTACGACTTTGAAACCCATTGACGCGCTTAATAAATCTCAATTCTGCCCACATGTTCTTAGTCATTGTTTCTTCTGCTGACTAATAATACGGCCCTGAGCTCAAGTCTTTCATGACGAAAATGAGATGTTTGTATTAACAGAGTGGACTTGCAATGCTGGGTTTTCAATATTAGGTTTGGATCAGTTTGACACATGTAGGTACAAGTTATATGTCAAGACTTTACAGAACACCTGGAAAAAAATGCCTCTCACCTCACCACTGTTTAATTTGATTGCTTTTCTGTTGTTTATATCGCCTATGGGTCATGCCTACAGCTCCAAGAGATGGAGATGTCAATTGTGTAAATATTTTCTCCTCCCCTGTCTGGCCATTCAAAATCCAATTTGAAAATCCCATCAGATAGGCATTTCCTCTTTCTGCAGCAACAACCAAAGCAGGCGACTGCTACATTCTTATCTTATCAGCCGCAACAATCTCGCATCTCGTCTTGCCCAAACAGGGAGAAACAGAATCATATTGAAAGTGGTGATTTAGCTCCCACCTCCAACACAAATGATGCACATGCTGAGCTTCTTCAGTCATCAACCCAGTTTGGATATTGGCTTTTTGTCAAGCAAAGAGTATAAAAGGAAAACCCTCTTCTTGCACTTAATACTCCCCCGGCTTTCCCTTCTTTTTCTTCTTTCCTGGCACGGTGACATGCATGATAAGAGCTGTGAAGCAAAATGTGAGCTCTGTCTGGGTCTGTACAGGAAGCGCAAAGGATTCAGTGGTGCTGTCAATCAGCAACTGCTCTGCTGCCGTCAGGACCGAGAACAATGGCCACATACTCGCTTGGCATTGGGGAAACTTAGTCAGCCTGCAATCTCACTCGCACAGTGGAGATAAAGCCAAGAGGAAAATGGGGGAAAGTGATCCAAAAATGACATTTACTCGCATGTATGTGAACACAGGCACATTTAGATCCACCTTTGTTTTTAAAAGTGAATGAATATCTCAATCAAGATTACAAGCCCTGAAGATAGGAATCCTGAAAGAGGAAAGTTCATGAGTTGAGCTAACCTTAGCTCCATGGGTGGCTGAGAATACTGACTTGTTGTTGCCAGAGGATCTGAATGAGAATCTTGTAAAAGGGTTGTATGCATGTAATGTGTGATGCAAAAAGTCAGCATCTTCACCAGTTGATGATCCACGTAGAAATGCTGAATGAATAACCAGCATTGTTCTAGTGTTGTGGTGCAGTTAATCCTACTGTATTATAAAGATGTGTCTTGCTTGCTGCTGGACATTGGAGACTAAACTATTGCTCTTATTCCAGTTCCATGTTTTCAGCGAAATCCAAAGTTTGGACTGTAACCAGACCTAGTTACAGTTGCTAAGCTAAGCCATGGTCAACCACTGTTTGTGGGAAAGGTCATTTTCAACACTGAGACCTCACAAAAGATATCACACTGGAAAGTGTCTAAATACACAGTTAGGTTAAAAAACAGTAACATTCCTGCCATGGCTTTCTCTAACAGGAAATCCAACCCCAGTCGCCCGGTTGCAAAGTAAAGGCTAGATACACTATTAAAACAAACAAAGCATAGAGACTTGTTAATGCATTGCCATGGCATACATTATTGCAGAGGAAATATTTGTTCACTGCCAACATAAATACATACCACCCTCACATTGCACATACAGGGATACAACATAATCAATAATGTAGTAACTAGTGTAAATAATAGCTCTCAGAGCAGCTGTAATGGTGATAGATCTAATTGCTTCTGTACAGAAATGAGCTCAGTCTTAAAAATGAAGAAACTGTGTGGGTTACTGATGGCTAAAATCCCCCAAAAGTTGTTTTACATTAATGGAAAGCGTAGCGCGTGCGCACACACACACACACACACACACACACACACACACACACACAACCCATCTGTCCAGGACACAGTGAACGCATCCTTCAGCTGACACTTACTGGAGGGGAAGTCAGGCCTTGAGGCTGTTGTATGACATCAGTGCAGCAAAAGTGACACCATTTATCACCGACCACCGAACATGGAGACATTCATAACATCCTGACAGGAAAATCTTGTGGAAAATAATCACTCGGGCTTTGATAACAACTTGGCTCCTTCTTTTGCTCCTCATTTGGACAGTGTCCTGTTTCATGTGCTATTCTTTATCTGCGATCTTTCTGCATTCATCATGAATTGAATCTGCCATTATGTTAATCTCTACATTAACGATTTGAAATGTCATTAAGGTATAGATTGCACTTTAAATACTTTTTTTTCCATTTCGTCAAGAAAACAACATTGTGTACAGCTGATAATTTATCATCTCCCATGGAAAGCCGTGCTATCAGTGTGATGTCTATATTATTGAAAACTCATGAAAGAAGAAAGCGGAGATGAGCAAATCTTTCCAGAGCACACTCATTTGGGTCCAAAGGTTAGTTAGTCCCTTCCCATTTTAAGCATAACCCAGAGTTTCTTGCAGCTTTTTGTAAATGACCTGCTCTCTCGCCTAGTCTTTTGTGCTCACAGTGAGAGCTTTTGTCATGTGTCAGAGGAGCATGGACAGCAGCCAAGCCTGTCCGTGGGTCTTCCTATTTTGACACCCTAAAGCACCTGCCCTCACTGGAGCATGGCAGGGAACGCTGTGTACAGAACAATAGAGAAAGGGCCTCTTTCCAGCCACTCCTCACTGGCTGATCCAGCACTGACTACCTGTCACTCACATCCATTAAAGGTCAGTGTAGCTTGCTACCCTCCAACCCCCAGGAGGACACGCCCTAATGGACCCTGCCAGTTTTTACACTCACTTTTTCCTCTCCACCATCTCTCCTTTTCCCCTCAGAGGTCATAAGAAGGGGATATCCCAGAAGGAAATGCCTGAGCTCTGAGGAGGTGCCTCTGATCCCTAACCCACCAGTCACATTACTTTAAGCACAGACCTGGGTGTTATCGTCGCTCTTATGTAATGAAGTGTGCTGATAACAAGATGTCAGAAGGAATTACATCCCTTCTGAACTACAGAGACTGCTTGACATTTCTAGACAGTAATATCAATTTGGGTGGTGACAGAGACTGCAAGGAACATATTCCTGCAAATGGAGACACTCTGCATTTGCTTTTATCAGTGGAGCTATAAAAATGCAAATATCATGGTATACTTATGTATAAATATGCATGTACATTTAAACGTTATCAGTCAAAACTAAAATATCAGATGGATTGACATGCAGTTAATTTCACAACACTTCACAACACTAGATCAGATGAGATTCAACCTTATTGTAACTGTACAGATGACTGAGACAAAATGCAGTTTGGTGCAAAAAGCAGTAGAGTGCAGTTTGTGTGCAGAATAAAACATAGATAAATAGAATGAGGAATAAACATTAATAAGAATACAAAAATATTAACAATATGAACATATTTAAAGATATATAAAGTATGGACATAGTAAGCAGAGCAGTTACAAAATGTTATGTGCATGTAATTACTAACAGTAGACTATTATGTATCGAATACACAGCTGGTGGTATGATATGGGGTGCGTCTCTTCATACGATAACCCTTAATTAAATTACAAACTGCTTCCTCTTTAAGCATATCGTTTTGAAACAAAATTTGTTCATATGTCTGTTTATAAACAAAAATGTTTTATATGTCTGAATTTGTTTATGTCTGTGACATTTAACATCAATGTGCAATAATTCCATTCCATGTGCAATATTCCATTTCTGAAAATATGCAATCACTTTTTTGGAGCAAAACTGTGCCCTATTACTGTAAATATATCTTACTACTGTAAATCGTATCCTTTTCCTTACACAACTTTATTTATGTCTTTTCATTTTTAAGCTTGAGGACTATTCCTTACATTTTTTTTACATCTGACTAAGCACCATGTGGAGCAACACACCTAATTTCCCCTTGTATGCACTGTCATATAGTGACAATAAAGGCTTTTGATTTGATTTTGATTTGCATGACTGAGTTGGCTTCAAACAACAAACCTGTATTTCAAGTCAGATAATAAACTCATAATGTGACACATTTAAGGTGATGATGGGTTGATGCAAGGTCACAAATGACAGACAATAACCCTCTACAGGAGTGATAATTCAGTTGCTTCTGGAGTTACTAATTAGTGTCCAAAGGTGGAGATTTATTGAATGTTGTGAGGACTTTGAATCTAACCTCTCAACAAACAGAGGTGCCAGGTTGAAATCCTTCTGCAGGTAGCTCTAAATCATAGATTGAACTGTAAAAAGATTTGTCGCCTTTGTTAACTGGAATAATCGCTCACATTCAATGAAGACAGAATAGCACCAAGACATAAGCAGAGGCATGCACACATGCAAGCATGTACACTCAATCGTACGTGTGTTCAGCCATATCAGCCTTGGCATTCCAACCCCTAGCTTGGGTGCAAGAAATGATTTAGGTCTCTTCCTCTTGATAAATGCATACCTTCACTGTAGTAAAATGAGGGGGTGCCGGGAAGGAAATATGAGGCACCTGAAGCAGTGAAACGATACGTCATGCAGCACCTCGTTCCTCTCTGGCATAGTGAAGACAGATAAATCTCTTTTTTTATGGCAACTCCATCATCAAGCGCAGGAGATAGAGCGCTTGCTGCCATGGGGATGACGATTCGCCCCTATCACTGCATCACACAGGCCTGAAGTAGTGGAGTTATGTCTGACTGACTACCCTCTGCATCCATCAAGACCAGATATGAAAGGACTGTTTGAGAGTGATAACATATTCAAGAAATATTTTCTACTAAGAGTGTTAAAAACATGAACACACAATGGGGTCCAAAACACACAAGTCCATTTTGTAGACTCTAAAAAGCTTGAAAAATAAAAACTGAAGTGATAACGTCTTTGTCATATGTGTGATTACAAATCCCATGAAGGTGGATTAAATCACACTGAATCACATTAATATTCTTTTTTTTTCCTGCCAAGGAAAATACAGGATGTGAAGGAAGAGTAACTCCAATAATCTCCTAATAGCCCCAGGCAAGCTTCAACCACAAGGCTTTCCATCATCAAGCTACAGTCCCTGCCTGTGGGTTAATAGTCAACGTGTTGATAGTGTCAGTCAGTCTACCTGCTGCTGTGACATCTTGTTAGACCCTAAGATTTGGGGATTAAAATATTTCAGTGTTTGTTTTATGCATTTAAGAGGTTTGGTATTAAAAATGAAGCAAAATAAGTCAAAGTGTATGGTTTCCTTTGCAAAATAAAAATGTGGGTTGTGTAATTTAGTCAGCACAGATATTCACATTTTTCTTTTTTTTCTTCTGCAAGATCAGACTGCTTTTGAAAGTCATGCATAAGAAGTTGAAGAAAAGGCAGTCTGAAAGTGCTTAAGATGCTGAGATGGTCAAAGCCCGTTTGGTGCTCATACATCAGATGGATATTTCATCTGAAACCTGACAGTTAATGAACATTTTAGCTCTGTTTTTGTTTTTTGGAGGAAAATTAAACCTGAACAAATAGAAATCCACAATGAAGGTAGTTGAGTAAAATAGATCTCATTTGAAACTTTTGAGCAGACTCGTAAACCATGTGAGCCAAAGAGATGATAGCAGGTCGCCTGCCTCGTTCACGGCAGCTGTCAGCCTTGGCTCGTGGTTCCCTTCTCTGGGTCAGAGGTCATCCAGCTGTGGCCCCGCCCCCACCCCTCTTCTCCCCCGATGCAGCAGATGTGGTCGGACCACCATGGCGAGGGCCTGACCACATCTGGCTATGATTACAGCCAGACAATCCAGCTTTATCAGCTCCATCCACTTTGCTGAGCTCTGCTACACTTATTCTCTCAGAGGTGATGTATGACACATTCTCAACTCACCAATACCGGCGTTACAGAGTGATTTATACTGTATGTAAGTATAGGCTGTTGACGTTCTATTTTTGTTTTGTTTATAATGTTAACACTCTTCTAATATTTATCATGACTATAACTAACACATTTTTTGTCATTTTTATGCTCTCTTGCCCCTTGTTTTCCTCTTAAGGTGATGTGATAAATCCTTGCTTGTCAAACAACAATCATGACTTAATGATACACTGCTGAGCCTTGAACATGTCCATTCAAACTGACGAATCACGCAATCATGTTGGCGCTCACACATACCATTTCTGCTTATTAGACTCTATGCATATCACCTTCATTCTGATGGGTAGTCGTGTGATCTGGATGAAAAATATGTCACACTTGCAGATAGAAATCCCAACATCCATAAACAGGGGAGTTTGAGAGGGGATTATATTGCATACAGAGATCACTGGCTGCAGTTTATTTTCCCGGGGTGCCTTTCCCATTATCCCCACCCCTTTGCCAATGAATCTCTTGGTTACATTGGGATATCACAAATCACTTCAAACAAACAGTTGACAGATGAGATGGAATTCCACATTTATGAAAATATGAACCTGAAATTGAGTTTAGCGGGCACAGTCTATGAATACTAAGTGAGATGTAAATGCTTGTTATAACAATTATGCTTGCTCCAGAGTGACATCTTCTTCATCCTAAGTGCTTCATAAAGCCATAGCCTTCCTACTCTATGTCAAAGATGTCAATCTACATTTCATGCCATGTCACATTCATGCCATGTCTTCTGTGGCTGCTGTCCTCATGTCACATTTGAGGGCAATAATGGAAGAAGTTGTCGGGGTGGTTATCGCAGTGCTTTAAAACCCTTTTCTACCCTTCCAACCATCATCACCCACTTTATCCTCACTCAACCCCAACGGTAGACCAGTACTGGGCCACTCTCTGCAGGCTTCGGCATGTCAGGGGTCCCTGTGCAGTCCACTCAGGGACACAGGCATGTGCACTAAAGCTGTCACCGCCTCATACTACTGCCAACACTGGAGGATATCTTCCCCATAGAAGTCCCCACTGGCCCACCATGGCCATTTGATACTGAAGGACTTTTATTTCCCCCAACAGTATTACTGATTACCAAAATATCTTTTTGATGTTTCTGTAATGGTTAATCCACCAGTATGTCCAAGCTCTTTAATCAAAGTGATATCTTTAATGATAAAATATCATTATTGTTGTTATCCATGAACTTTCAAAATCCCCCCCAAAAAAGAAAAATCGTTTTTTGTTTAAGATGTCAAATTACAGTTATTTACTTGCACAAAAATAGATTTAGTGGTTTTGTTCTTCGTGAATAATTTCTGACTCAAATCTGGGTTTAAAATACACATTCATTTTGAAATTCACACTTGTTCAAAACAGTGAAGTGTAGGCAACTCAATGAGAAAGAATTGAAGCACTACATGGTGCTGGATAGTCAAAGAGGGCAGGTGGTGTAATACATTTGTTAAACACAGTACAGTATATTATCCCAGAAAGATAAAAGTTTGATGCAAGTCGCAACAATGCAGATGTGCCCACAAAAACACTTGGTACAGTGTTTGCTACAGTGTAACTGTGATCACCGTAAAGCCACAGTGCTGAGTAGACTCTGGGTTTATGGATCCTATCAGGAGGAAGTGGGTGAGGTTTGTTGCTCTTGAACTGTGAGAAGAAAATAGACAGAATGCTAATTATAGAGAGTGAGTTGTAAATCAACCCCCGCTGATGATGAAAACTGCTAATCAATGAAGAGGATGCATCACCTCTTTATGACAAGTAAGATGATCATAACCCAAAAGGTCTTTTATTTAGTGGCTTAACCTTGTGAAAACTATCATTCTTAGCATTGCAACTTAACACAGAAGTGGGTGCTTGAAAACCACTCACATTTATAATGTGGTACAATCACAAGGCAACAGAACATTTCATTTAATGAATACTTTGACATCTGGGGAGTAGTATCAGTGGTCTCATCGTAAACCTGTACCAGAAAACAAATAAAATTATCATTTACATATGACAAACACCTAAGCTGAGAGAAACTTGAGCAGATTATAGTGAATCATTCACTCCTGTGGGACAGATAGTGTAAATGTTAACTTGCACCAATGGGTAAATGGGTTTACAGACAGTGAACTCTCTCTCTCTCTCTCTCTCTCTCTTAAAAATGGAAAATCATTGAAATCAGACTTTCTGCCAACTGGCCAAGGAGTTTGCCTCTTTTTAAAAAAAGGTGTCATCAAAGTGACCCAGTTGGTTAAACTTCCAACATGTGTGAGAGTGTTTTCTTTTGGGGGAGGAGTGAAGGTCTAGGAGACTGCAGGGAGCTAATTAGAAGCTATTCTCTAACTCAGGGCCAAATGGTGCAATTATCCCTCCCATTCATCTCCCACTGTCAGGGTCCCACTACCCACCAACCTGAGCTGAGGATTGGATGCTGGGGCCTATTGACACCTAACCTCTTTGTCCTAGTTCCTATGTATCTGGTTAGTAGGTAACTCCCTGCTGTCTCTTAGCAATGGCCAACATGGTGAATCACCTAGCTGATAATTTCTCCCGTGGTTGTGGCATACCATTGCCTAACCCCGAGAGGATTTATGACTACCACACTACTCAGGTTCACCTAATGAGTCTGTTGGACACTGGTGGGAGAAAAGGCATGATTAATGTAACAGCCTGATAGGTCCCATGCTTGAAAACAGAAAAAATGCATGGATTTGCTGATTGAATTAAACATGGGGTTGGCAGAGCGACAAAACGAAAACCTGATTACCTATAAAACCAAGAGCTGCACTGCAGTGCTGTAATCTAAGCACACTCTTGCTCTATGCTTGACTTACAACAGGTGATCAGTTTGTTTTCATTCAAGTTCAGTATTTTGGATCACTATGTGAGAACTGTAGGCTAATATTTTCTGCATGCTGGGAGTGAAGACCTCTCTCAAGTTTAACATTTCACTGCACAGCCAAGGTTAGCAAGAGAGTTCATGCTGCTGACAGGAGTTGCCATTTATTACGGTGAGTACTTCACTCATAACCATTCAAAGAAGGCATCCTTTCAACGCATTTCCTGTATGGAGAAGGACTGAAAGTCTTCAGTCACGCAGAACGTAAGTACATGAGTCAAAGGCAAAATGTGAACACACAGTTGGAGTTGGTCCCAAAATGTGTGAGCGCATAGGGACAATACATACGCATTAATTAATAAGAGATATACCTGGCTTTTCTTGATCTTGGTCTCTTAAAAGTAATCCAAACTAAGACAGATTTTGGTCAAGCCTACATGTCTCCACTGGAATCTGATTAATAGAGGCCATATCTCTAGCCCCTGCCACCACAGAGGGGTCACTGAGGCGCTGCAAGATTTAGGAATGTCTGGGCGCCACTAATGAAATATTCAATCATGGACGATGGAGAGAGCTCAGCAGACAGCACTAGGCCTCCTCTGTCCTCCCACCTCCAAAAATACATGCCCCATCGCACCTGAATAATCTGTGCTCTCCCATCTGCTGCAAGAGGAAACCCCTCACTTCAGTTGTGTGACAGAGCTACTTTTAAAAGCCTCACTTTCTCTGTCTGCCTCTACCCTTTTCTCTCCATCCCTCACTTCCTTTCCTTCCCTTGCAGCTGAGGTAAGAAGATGGGGTGCATCAGAAAAAAGGGACTGACGCATCCACATGACCTTAGAATTAGTAGAGCTCCAGGGACAGCTTGCTGGGTGGGACTGCACTGGCAGCTGCTGGATTTTTCCCTCCTGGGTGTATAAGATTAATGCATGCATTTGGGTTCGGAGGGCTTTTGGGGCTTGTGCAGTTAGAGCAAAAGTGATTCGGGACAGGTTTACACACTGTGAGGAACTCATGCAGGATGTTTTTAAGACGTTTAGAGTGTGATAAGGAATCATAATTGAAAGATGTATATCTCTTGGACTGTATGCTCTCTTGTTCAAAAAGTCAGCAGTGTACATACAGTACATTTTGGATTGGATGACCTATGAGTCACACAGCTACACAGGACCAGTGCACTGCTTTCTGTAAGACCACACACTAAACACTCTGGAGACAGAGAAATTTCCCCTTTTCTCTTCTTGTGCATTGTTTTCCTTGAGGTTGAACAGTGACCCATGTGCATTTTGCATGCTCTAGCCCATTTACTACAAATCAGGAATATTTTTATGCATTTTTCCAACCTCTTTGGCAGGTTTCTTTTTACTGTATTATATTTTCTAAAGTTTGCAGGGATAAATTATACAAGTTTTACAAAGTAGGATTTAAAACTTTTTTCTTTTTTTTTTTTTTTTTTTAAAAAAAAAGGTCATTAAAAACAAGTCATGTAAAGAACATTTTATATTTGGGTTGAACTATTGCACCTACCAAGAAATAGTGTGCTACCTTGTCCCCAGCAACAAATCTACAGTTCCTTTTTTTTCCCAAATGCTCACCACCCGGAGGCACTTCTACCCTCAGGTCCATCACAGTAGCAGTTTAAAATGTAGCTTCCAGGCCTCAGTTTCGCTCAGCTGCTCAAGCAATCAATTCTATTTTTATCTAGGAGTGAGTGTGATTGTGCACACACGTGTGTTTGTTTGTACACTGTGAGTATGTATGTATACTTAGTGCACAGCAAGTGAACGTGATGCATATAACATATTGGTGTGACATAAATCCCATGGCCGCAGGATCTAAGTGTCACCAACATGGGAAAATAAATACTGGAAATAAAAGAGCAGGCTGACTGACTGACTTCTGTATGTATATTCAGGCTACATATATCTATTTATTCAACTGTATTTTGATTAGGTGAACAAATGTAGAAAGATAAATGCTGAAACCGTTGGGGTGTCGCATAGGATGTATATTTATCCTGGCACTGTTTGACACTTTATAACATTAATCCTGTGGAGTTTTCATGTGTAAACAGCATTTGAGATTATGTAAAAACATTTTAGGATTATTTAAAAGGAGCAATTAGTCAGCAAACCTGCTGGCTCCACGGCATGCATGGACACAGCTCAGAGTGGCTGTACTCAACAAGCTCTTTCATCTGGTCCTAATTGAAACATTTCATTTAAGTTTCTCTCTTCTCACATGTAAGTTTGTCTCTTTCTGACAGGTGTTGACAAAGGAAAGCTACTACACACTTTACCAAACCCATTGTGTGCGCCCTGCTCCATTCAGCGATTGACTTCTTTTATTCCAACCTTTCTCTCTTTATTTCCCTCTGACCTCATGACGTAGTGTGGAATAAGGGTATTAATCGGGACTTAGGACCAGCCTGTTCCCGGCCTCTCATGTTGGGAGTGCCTACAAAGGTGCCCAAGCAGACCAAATCCTGGCTTCATTTCTTCATATGAACTCATTTCCTTGTGGTGGTTCTCGAGTTCATGGTAATGTAACCTGAGGAGAGCATGGACTGTGGGCCTCCAGGGGATGAAAGCATCCAAAAGCCTGAGAATTAACCCCTCAGGTCAACTGCATTATCCACCTCTATTTATAGTTAAACTTTAATTTTTACCGGGCGAAAAAAGGCAAAAAAACAGGATTACAGGGGTCACAGCAAGAGATTTGCAGTTAATTAAATCAATCGTAGAGATTGACAAAATCTGTGGCTTTTTCTCTTCAAAATTCTACCCACTTAGTGACTTCTTAATTAGATTACAAGACTAAATTTCACAATCAAGTTTTGTAAGAGTGTCTGGCATCATTTTCCTTTTTCTTTCTGAGAGCTAATGGAAAAAAAAAATGTTTACTAAAATAAGCTCAAGATATACTATTAATCTCCCATTTTAAATAAGAGAAAATGTTCTGTCAATCAAGCAGTTTAGCTATAATAAATATTTAGTTTACTATGGAAACAACAAATCTGATCAGGAAAAAAGATACAAGTTATCAAAAGAATTTCTACAGATGGCACCATTGTTTGAGGAACATTCAGCATGATCTATAAACACATCATCAGAAATGTACCGAAATTCTTGACAGCTTTTCCAGAATAATAAACATATCTCAACAACATTCTGTTTTTAACTTTTTCCTCTAAATCTGTTTAAACTCCCACTCAGCTCCCATTGGGAGGAGGTTGAGCAGCCAGCTATCAAGTCTCAGAATAGTCCCTTACAGTGATAGTAATATCAGATTTGTTAAATTTATGTGTTACAAGGACATTGTCTCTTTCCCAACAATTTAAATTTATCTCACTTAACAAATAATTTAATAATATAATCTTCTGTACTGAAACCTCATTCAACTCATTAACTTCAATGCACCAATATTTCACAATAAATAAGAAATACCAGAAATCCAATAACTATCCAAAGCCAGAACTTTAATTATTTATTTAATTTAATTTGGGCTTAGAAATCAGACACATACTATATCTGCAGTATACAAAGTCTGTCTAACTTACTGGCAGTTGTACAGGTTAGGTTTTGCAAACTTTTAAAGAAAAGTCTAATAAATATCATTTATTACAGCTGTGATCCATAAATGTGTGCCAGTAAGCCATGCTAGGGAGCCAGCATGAAACCACATGAAATGCAGTTGTTAATATTATTGGTTACATCTGTGTTTGACAAGTCAAACTGTGCAAAGTTGCACTGGTCATAGGAGCGAGAGTGACCGGGTCTGATTTGCGCTCACGATATAATGAATGTTTATTGAGTGGAAAATGAAGACCAGGTGACACCTTGAACGAGAAGATAGATGATCATCTGTTTGAGCGTGATAATGACTCAGTGGTAATTGCTCCAACAGTAGGGTCTTCTCCATGTATTGCTCCCATATACCTCACCCATCTCTCTTACTGCAGTTTGCAGCTGCCCCCCAACCCCATAGTAATGCAAACCCCTGCCCTGAGCACAAAGGAAGCCTGTGTGAGGTGTGCACCTACCCCCACCTCCCACCTCTCCGCTCCCACCCCAGCCAGCCGCTCTCCCCCAGTGTGGCTGATGTGCTCCATTTGCTGGATGATGGACTGAGCGGGACAAGGCAAAAGTTCACACACCTTTCCTGTTCACATGGCAGGGAGGCCGGCATGACCCTGCTGGGCTGCTCAGGGGCCACCTCCTATACGCCACTGCTGGCCCTCCTCCTCCTTGCTCTACAATTTGTCCCCTCATTTAAGGCCAGCCACGCCTCTGTTGTCCTAATGCCATAACTGCTCTCCACTGTGCTGGAGCTGCCATTTCTCTGCCAGGGACAGAGAGAGGAGGGGTAGGAGTTAAAGAAAGAGGAGTTTCTTCTACCACTATACAAATACACAATGAACATACTATGGTTTAGCTACTATACCAATTTTGAGGGAAAAAAAATACCGGTGTTTCCCAAAGTTCATGTGCTTGCTCTTTTTCTTTCATACTTGCACCACAGCATCCTGTTAAAAAGTCGTGGATTGCAGTTTGAGTCATTTCATCCTCAGTGTTAACAGTGCTTGCGTCTTTAATCAGTATGTACTCAGCATGTCTGGGGGAGAGGCTACAGCAAGCAAAACAAATGGCAGACCCCACCGTGCTTCCTCTTTTCCCACAATTCAGCTGTCTCAGAGAAAACGATCTGCTAGTGACTGAGCACAATTTGGCATCACCACCCCCACCCTTTCACCACCACCACCTTCCCTCAGCACACACAGCCACCCTGTGACCCCCACACATGCCCGCCACCCTCACTTACATATGCCACTTGTGAACACGCTTCACTTCAGCCCAGAGGAATTCATTTTCTAATTTTCCTTGACTGAGAAAACAATACACATGCCTTAACAATGTTGACATCTCTAATGCCTTAGAATGCAGTAGTAATGGAGCTTTGATTGGTCGTAAGTGGATACAGGATTACAAACACACACATAGGGAGCTCTCTCACTGTGCTGTGGTCTCTGACCTCCAGTGAACAAACATATTAGCCGTAAGAAAGTGAAATAAATGCAAATGTACAATGAATATTTTAACCTTTGATTAAAAACATACAATAGTTTTTTTTTTTAAAAAGGACAATTTAAAAGCTGTCGTGGTGAAGGACCAAACTGTAACAAAGAATAAGGATTGGATTTCTAATTTCACACTCTTGTGCATTCTCCGTTGGTGGTTATACACTAACTATGGAGTAACACATTTAGACTTTATATGTGATTTATTTCTATTGCAATGAAGGTCAGATGGAGCTAGCACACATGAGGATAACAGCTCAAACTGAGGACACGCAAAACAAAATTAACAAAACGGGAGTTACTTTTCTCATGATGGGATTATTTGTCAACAGAGTATTGTTTAAGCACTTCACTCTGTTGTTAATAAATATCAAATGCTGCGTACAGTTTGATTTAATTTACACGTTGCAGATTTAAAACAGAGGAGAGCAAACTCAAACAAGGGAAACACACAAACTGGAACAGGGAAAACATAGTTTATTGAATTAAGTTTAACTCAAATGAACAACAGAGCTGCTGCAGCAATCAGAGTAGTGCATGTGCACATGATCTGTGGAGCTTAATCAAGGGGGTGCTGAGGTTAGCCTGGGAAAAACAGGACAGTGAGTGTGTGTCAATAGATACTTTTTAATCCTCAATGATATGATTTTTCTAAACAAAATCCAAAATGTCACTGTCTGATACAAATCCAACATTTTGTTGTGTATACCATTAATCTGTTTATATGTTATGCATATAGGAAACTTAAAACATTTTCTTTGGTTTTAAATGCAAAGACACCAGTTATTCTGACTAATTGAGTCAATTTATTGAATCTCTAAAATGGTGAGTATATTTCAAAGCTAGCTAAAACAGTTACCCTTTGTCCTACAGTTGCAGATGTGTTTGTGGGGAAACAAATTTCCATCTTTCCTTGAGGGGGGCTTACCACCCTCAATCTTTCACTTGTTGAGTCTGTCGGCCTACAATCATTTTCAGGCTTCTTCTGCCTCAACTTTACTATTCATGCTCTTCCACAGCAGGGCCATGATCCAGAAACACATCACACGTCTCATTCTCAGTTTGTCACTTGATCATTGTGGTGCTACCACAGATTGACATGTGAGCAACATCGAAACCCTAATTTGTAGGCAAAAGTTATGAGAACTAAACATAACTGATCAGTGCGGTTGCACGTCACTCTTGTAAATTTAGTACATTAGAAAAAAAGTTCAATATAGTGCACTCATCTCCATGAACAACCAAGCTGTTTTCTCAGTGGCAAAGGTAAAGTTAAGTTAAAATTGCACAGTGGACTAAAATGTTGCACAATACGATAATAACCATAGAATATGTTTAGAAGGGCAGAAGCTGAAATTTAGAATATTGCATATTGTAAAATAGTGTTAATTTTTTTTTTTTTTCTAATAAACACTGTATTGCAATCATCTTATACTAAAGCAAAGTAACAAAGTGCAAAAGTGTAGCTGTCCTATTCAGAAATGTTTCAAGACTGATGATATCTAAGGTTACATTCTACAGGCCTCCCAATGACAAGTTCTTGTCTGACAGCACTCATTAACCAGTTTGTCTCCCATGAACACCTCTGCTTGTTATAAAAGCTAATTGTTAGCCAGGTTAACGGCAGCAGCAACTCTCCTCAGCCGGTTGATTTACAGCCCTCCACATTTTTGCTTGAGACAATTCACACCAGTGCACCTGTCACATTCCACATAATAAAGAGGTACTAGTGGTAATACTTTATGGAGTACTTTGACACTTTAATAGATATGCAACTCCTTGCAATACATCTACATTTACAGTGACAAGTTAAGGAAGAAACCATTACATTAACTGGAGAGAAGACCTTTTCTTCTCAGTGCAGAAGCAAACCAAAATATTTACTGTGATCTCAGCAGAGCTGTGAAGGACATGACTAGAAATATAGGCCAAAAGGCATGCAGTCAGTGTAGTATTTTTTATTTGCATAGGCACTCAAACACTTTCTTGATGATAGGAGACTTCTGTGTAACCCTTGAGAAATTACATCTCTCCCATGTCCATGATTCCCTGACCTCATCATGTCCTACACCATTTATGTGTTACCATAACATCGTCTGTTTCTGGCAAACTGGTTGCTGAGTGACTTATGCCTGGCTCAGGAGCCAGGAGTCCAATTCTGGAGACAGGCTAGTTCTAGATCAACGGCCCACACACACCAAAAAAAAAAAAAAAAAGACCCCTTCAATCATTCCCATGGTTCTTATTCTGGGCAGCAAGCATGGTGTCTACAGTTTCCCAGGCCCCTCCTAAAAAATGACACATTCTCAGACCAGATGCTACAGACAGCCAGTACAGAGCTGTGATTATTAGCAGGGCCCCCTTTCTCTGTCCGAGAGAGGGGGCAGGTTATTTTTAAACCTATGATGAAAGTTTGAATAGCCTTCCACTCCTTGAACACACCAACAACCGCTGCCAGATATTGCAGGGTTTCAGCCCAGACAAGGGGTGTCTGGAAGGCATGGCTTCCATTCAGAGCAGTGAGACAGCACTGTGTCATTACTGGCAATGCTACATTTACTCTCTTCTCTCTGCACATTGCTCCAAGTTGAATGTTAGACGCCTATCGATGAGTGATTGAGAACGCTGTAAGGTTGGCCTGGAGTTATGTGAGGGGCTTGTGACTGCCTTCTTGTTCCTTTGTGATTGCCAGTGGCATTCCAAGGATCTATACTTCCCATACATTCCTACATGTTTGGAGGGGGTTTCTGCAGTGTGGGCTGTCAAAGAGCAAGATGTGGATGACAAGCTGGGATCGAGAGCAGAATGAGGGCTGTCAAAGCTAAGCTGTATTACATCGGATGAAGAAAGACAAACAGACAGGACAGAATAACGCCTAGTGCATGGAACTGGCAGGAATCATTGTTTTTGGTGCTTGCACTCACTTTGACCGAGGGAAATGACTTGGAAACCAAAACAATGTCTTTGTGTGATTCTGCGCTCTCTCTCTTTGATCTGCGTTCCTTCTTACAGTTGCTTGTTGTCATGAAAACATACAAACACTGGCCACTTTTTTAGGTACACCTGTTCAATTTGTTGTTAACACAAATAGTTAATCAGCCAATCACATGGCTGCAACTTAATGCATTTAGGCATGTAGATGTGATCAAGACAATTTCTGAAGTTCAAATGGAGCAGCAGAATGAGGAAGAAAGGGGATTTTGATTCTGAACACGGGTTTGTTGTTGGTGCCAGACACACTGGTTTGAGTATTTCAGGAACTGCTGATCTACTGGGATTTTTACTACAACTATCTCCAGGGTTCACAGAGAATGGTTTGAAAAAAGAGACACTATCCAGTGAGCGGCAGTTGGTGGATGAAGAAACCTTGTTGATGTGAGAGGTCACAGGAGAATGGTCAGACTGTTTTGAGATGATAGAAAAGCAACAGTAACTCAAATTATCACTCATTACAACCAAGGAATGCAGAATGCCATCTCTGAATGCATGAACTTCATCAAACTTTGAAGAAGATGGGCTACAGCAGCAGAAGAGCACACCTGGTGCCACTCCTGTCAGCTAAGAACAGGACACTGAGGCTACAGTTTGCAAGGACTCACCACAACTGGACAACTGAAGATTAGAAAAGTTTTTATTTCAGCTGAACGTTCAGGTGGTAGGGTCAGAATTTGGCATAAACAACACGAAAGCATGGTGTGGGGGATATTTTCTTGGCAGACTTTGGGCCCTTTGTTGCCGACCATGTCCATCCCTTTATAACCACAGTGGACCATCTTCTGATGGATACTTCCAGCAGGATAATGCTCCATGCACAAAGCTTAGATCATCTCAAAGTGGTTTCTTAAAGATAACAATGAGCAACCACTATATGTGATGCTATCGTGTTAATATGAACTAAAATCTCTGAGTTTCCAACATCTTGTTGAACTTATGCCACAAAGAATTAATTCAGTTCTGAAGTCAAAAGGGGGTCCAACATTTTACTAGCAAGGTGTACCTGATTATGTGGCTGGTGATTGTATGATGCTCTTCTGATATGGGGATTAAATAACTATATGATGTTTGTGCAAGTGCAAATTTATCCCCATCATATTTCTGATTTTACAAGTCTGATCATATGTACAGTCATTGGCTCAGCTTTAGTCTTGTGTGCATCTGTACAGTAGGGGGGGTGATAGTGATCTAGTTGTGAGGTCAGATAAAGTGCAATTACAATGCATCAGTTAAGTCAAAGTCAGACCTCAAAATTGGCTGTATCTAGATGTCCTGGCTGTAATATAAGGTGTGCACAGCTCACACAGCCTTTTTGGCCCCCATTAGTTCCTTCAATCACTTTTTATACTGAAATAGGTGGGTGTAAAAGACAGACTGAAGGTCACTGTAAATTCACGCCTATAGTAATTAGTCTCCATCCATCAAATCAATACACAATCTCAAAGAAAAAGCAACACACTGCAGGCAGATGCAGAAATAAGTCCAGCTCCAGTATCAGTGAGTCAGTGTCTAAGACAACATTGATGGAGAATGTGATTATCAGTGTCCTGCACCCACAGTATGTCAGAAGCTCAACCACCAAATAGTGATAGATCAGCTGTGTGCACACATATTTTCTTTAACTTATGCCTCATAAACAAATACAGGTACAGAAATTGTTTTTGCACTCACATGTAAGCAATAAATCTGACATGCTGTGTCGTTATAATGATGGCTCTCTGCCAAAGCGAGTAAGAATTCCTCCTGCTCCTCACAGACTTCTGCAGGCGCCAGCCACCACTGCACTGGAAATGAGTTAGCCAAGGGGAGGAGAGGAGCAAAGGGCTATTTTAGGAGTTTGCCTAAAATATTTCATAAATAATGACAGGAATGAGTGCACATAGGTCAATGTGAGTTTATGAGTCACTAATAATGCTTGAGATTGCAGAAGGATTGGAAAATGTATGAGATGCATTGAGAGTGTATGTGTTTTTGTGCATTCATTATTCTGTTAGGGGGGTAAATGGAAAGAACATGCAAAGTGCTGTCATTCTTCTTCTCTCTTAGGCTCCATCGCTCTTTCCCTCATCTCTCCATCTCTCTAGGGAAGGAAGGTCTCAGAGTTTCTCAGGAATGTTGACTTCTCTGTGCCTCTGTCCCCTGGGGGACGTTGGTAGGGGTCTTGACCCTTCTCCTCCTGTATCCCTGGAGCCTATCAGCTAACTAAGTTAGCATGAGATAACTCTCTGCTCCTGGGCCCCCATTGCTGCCTCTTTTCCTCCTCTTCCTTTTTGTTTCCCTCACCCTGGGCTAATACGAGACAAGGGCTTCATTAGGAGCAGGAGAACATCCATCACACTACTGTCCAGTCTTGGCCTATGGCATATTTTGTACTATACTTTCAACTCCTGTCCTCCTCACTCACACTATGTGCTCATGTGCTGAACCCAGTTCTGGGCCACACTAGTACCATCCAGACATCTGCTGGCATATGCCTAAATGATGCTCAAGTTTAAAGCCATCAGGAAATGTATGAATGTGTGACATTCATGTAAAGAGAAAATGAAAAAATATAAATATGCTGCATGTGACACAGACATTCAAAACATATTTGTAAGACATGCTGTGGTGCAATACACAAAAAATGTATCACAATGATGTCCTCTCCAGCTGACCTCCCATGTGCTCCCATCACCTGGAGGAAGTTGCTGTTCAGCTCTGCAGTATAAACTGATGCCGTAGGGAGTATTTCATATGTCATCACAGTTGTACAGGTCAGTCACATCCATTGTATGTCTGTGTGTAGCCTCATGCCTGTGGGAACTGTTGGGAAGTGGCAACACAGTCTCTAATACGAAGTCTGTTACATCAAGAGTTGTGTTAGAAAATTGTATCTTTTTAAAGTCTCTCTTTAAGTCTTTATAAACTAAGTAATTATTTTCACAGTGTGGTTAAAGTATATATTTTTTACATCATGCATTATTGAACATTTTACACAACTATGATTGTGGTCAGTATAGCTGTTGAATGATCAATCATGTGGCTGAGCACATACTACATTTTGCTTTTACACTCCCATTATTGTAGGAGGCAGCACCACTTCTGTTTGGATGTAGAGAGTGTTTTCACCTTTCAAGTTGCCACCCTATATGCAATGAGTTTCTCTCCCTCTCATTTACATTCAATATGCCCATAGGGAAGCTCATAGTGAGGCTTTGGTCTGGCCACAATCATGATGCCCACATCAAGTTGAAAGTTTCTCAGTCACCTCTCTTACTAAAGACCCACTCCCCACTCTACGAAGAGTCCTTGTTCCAAACATTTTAGGCCCTGTTTACACGAGAACACTTGCGGGTAAAAACGACAAAATACTGTATCGGAGGTGCCTTTCGTTTAGACGGTGACAGCATTTTTGGGACCTGAAAACGCAAAGAAATGAAACCACCCTTTAAGGTGGAAAACTTGAATATGCTCCATGAAAGCCATAGCGTTTCCGTCTACACTGCCCAAGACGCAAAAATCTGCTCACATCGCGTACAGGAAAATAAACAAACATGTCAGATTCTGTCCATGCGCCGGACCTTCAAGCTGCTCTGGAAGCTCTAATAAATATACAGGAATCTTTCCAGCAAATGTACAGCATCTGCACAGACCATCATCATATAAACGTAGCCTAAGAATGATAGAGGGAAACCTCCAATGCAGCCTATATATTTTTATGTATTCTGTCCGAGCTCAGCTCGTAGACTAGTTATTGTTCTGATATACATTGTTAGACCTTATAGACAGATGTGTGCCTTTCCAATTCAAGGCCAATCAACTGAATTTGCCACAGGTGGACTCTAATCAAGCTGAGCTGAAGTTCAAGTGTCATAGCAAATTCTCAATGCTCAATGCAAAAAAAAAGTTAATTAAAAAAAATAACTGTTAAGCTGTAATGGAATGACCCAAGGGGTTTAAATTCTTTGTGAACGCACAATAATTGTCTAGCTGGCTTCAGAACTTCAGACATTTATTGTCACCTTTTAAACAGAAACCTTAAACAGAAAACAGACTGTTAATATAGCCACTGGCCATCAGTGCTGAATGACTGACCCGTGCTGTGACCTTTCCATGTCATGCAGACAATATTTATCAGGACCATGAGTTGAGGATGACTGATCTGCATCTTGTTTGTTGTCTATTTTCTCAAGCCTTTTTTATTTCCCTGTAAGGTCACTAACCCTGCAATTTTCTCCCACATACTGCCTGGCTCTAGCACTGGTCCACCTCTTGTTCTCCTCACTGCTCATATTGCCTGGGGTGCTGCTTGAACTTAGGGACACACTTCACTCCTCAGTGGGAGAACTTGGAGGAAATGCACTTTTTTCCCAACGCTGGGACAGGCAGTGCTGGGGAAAACATGAGGATTGGCTTAAAGAGGAAACATGGGGATTAAAGTGGCTAAAAAATGGACAAATGCCATTTGAAAATTGTGTCACTGCAGAGGAGACGTTAAAGAATGTGTCTTGCGATGAGTGCATGGACATGGTGACTTTTAAATTGCTTCAGGGTAGAGTTGCCCGATTAGAAGGTCAAAGAGCTTCACATAAGAGGAGTTGATGAACTCCTAACCTGAAATCTGGATTTAGTTATTCTGTCACAAGTTCTCATGTGCCATCAGTGCACCCTTGTTGTGCCATTCACGCTAAATACCAAACCACCAAAAACTGGCTATTATTTATTATTTACGAGTTCCATACTGGTACTGAAAAACAAAGGAAATGGACAAGTCTATACCTTGTTTAAAACAAACCGCACAATTTTCCCTCTCTCTCACACAAGCCATTTATTGCTCGTCTCTTAAATGGACTAGCTGCCTCCAGACGGATATTACTCATAACTCCAGCCACTGCCAAGTCCTGGTCTGAGGGCCATTAAGGTGTTTAAAGTCAGCCATTCATATTTGTGCTGGATCGCTTTTTGTCTATTTTAAATATTTCCTCTTTTTTTTTTTTTTTAATGAAATACAGCCCTGGTGAATGCAACGCGCCTTACTCACACAGCATTGCAAGGCATCATAGGACACCTTACATATTATAAAGTCAGATTGCACCTTCATTTTTCCCTGCAGGTATAGACTGCTATATTTTACTTTTGAACAATTTGAACTGGAGATTTGCACAAAGAATGCCAGAACCCTAACCTGTAACGTTAAAGCTAAATAATAAAATCATCTTTGTTTACTTGGCTGCTGATGGGCAACTATACAAAGACGATCATGTGCAGCTTTAGACCAAGATGCTGACAGGTTTGACACTAATCACTGAACCAGAAGATTTCACTCAACCATCCCCCTCTCTGCTTGAAAGTAATCAGTGAAATCAGCTGTTGTAAGTGACATAAAAGGCTGCAAACAGTTGAAACTTGAGGTCAGACTGGTGAATCCGATGCCAGAGGTGTTCCTCAGCACTATCACCACCCGGCCCCCCTAAACAGAATGCAAGAATGTTGCAAATGATGTTTGCAGTGCAAACTCATCATAGCTTCTCTCAGCATTTAAATTCTTTCTGGTTGCTTTGAATTACCAAACTGTGTACTGTACCAAACTCGGTATTGCAATGGAAGTTAAATAAAGAACCAACTGAGACAAGATTTTTTTGTGTGCTTGTGCAGAAAGGCCCCTTGGGGGTGCTTTACCCTGGAAGACTCTTTATATGAGAGGCGGGGGAGTCGTCCAACAGCTTGAGTTACACCAGGCCCCTGTGACCTTGGAGTCACAGGGCTAAATGCAAAAGTGACAATGTGGATAATTGCCTGCTAAAGATAATGGACTGCTGATTGAGACCAATGACTTTCCCAAACACAAACGTAGTGTAAAACTAGCACTAAATGAATTCATGGCTAAAATGTGGAGAAACTGAACAATAGGCGGCATGAAGTAATGGAGCTACTCAGTTGACCTGAAATGTGTAGAGAGACAGCTTTCTAAACGCCGATGTCAATCACCACAAACACACATTCACACTGTCACACTCGAGTGCTCACAAACAAGGAGACAGGAATGCACACACACATTCACGTATGCTACAAACGAGTTCTACATGCTGGAATGCTGTACTGTATAATCTAGTTTTCATCTTGCAGTATATGCAGTTTAAGTTTTTACAAAAAGAGAACCACAAAGTCCCAGAAGTGTCCCAGGAGAAGGATTAAACAATGACACTCTGTTTAATCAAAACCAGTGCACATACTGCAAAGCCATGCACCCAAATGTATGTGCTTGTAAAAACAATTCAAAAAGAAATTTATAAAACATATTTTTGTTGTCTACCACATTTTCACATCTTACACATGGCTTTCATGTACATACTATACATATTGTATGTTGCCTGTCTATTTTATGCCTTTCTTTACAACAGTGTTAAGTATGGCTGTGGTTTAGAAGGTACTTAAAGGTATTGCTGTCACTGGGATTTCAGCTTTAATTAGTAACCCAGGTTTCCTCCATAAGGCACACTGTGTTCTCACATGGTGGTTCTCTTGAGGGAACCTCTGCCAATGTACAACTTTACAAAAAAGTAGGACATCCTTGTTGTTGTAAAACATTTTAACATAGCAATAGTTTTAGATGTTTATGAGGATATTTGTGTTAAATTAAAATGACAATGAGCCAACGCAATAACATTTGGAAAAAGAAGAAGGAAAACACTGAACTGCAGTTTAGGCTGTCAGAGATTGTTTCGGAGGCTAACCACATCCTCTGCTTACGAGAAAACATGTGCAAGTGGCACAACAGGATCCATCTATCCTCATCACACACTCAGTGCAGAGGGACAACAGATAGCTGACTTCAAAGGAAGTCCTAAAAAGGAATTGACTTCGATTAGGACGAATGTAAGGCAGGAAAAGAAACGGTGGCACAGCAAGTTTAGCCTGGGCAGGATGCTGCTGGGGTCCTAAGTGTGGGAGGTGGAGTATAGCAGGTACAGCGATGTTTTGGGCCTTTGATGTAAACAAGATGGATATCTGGCATGTTTATACTAAAATTTGGTGCCTAATTATGAAAGAATTGGTTACAAATTGAAAAATGAGGATCAGGTGCAGAGTCTGGGAGTAATACTCTCCTCCCTTCCTGGAAACTGCATACTCAGATGCAGTACACACACACTATGTCCCCTTTAACAAACATATCAGAGTACTCAGGATCCTCAGCAGGTCCACAAAGATCAGCTATCACTTCCCCACCTCTACCAAGCTGGTGGAAGTTTTGTGTTACACAACTTTTACTTTCACCAGCCAAACGTGTGCCCATAAACTCTCTGTTAATGTATTTTTGTCACATATTTAAGAAAGTCGTAAGAGTATTTATAGAGCATCTGTGGTGAGGAGGGAAGAGGGAGCCCTAACTTGAGCTGTACTGCTTCTACCCTCAGTCCTGAGAGAATGAAAACATCTTGTTTTCATTACTGGGGAGGGTCAGGGGGTTGGGGGAGGGCAGAGGAAGAAGGAGGAGGAGTGTAGGTAGCAGTTTAATGTGTATGTTTGTCTGAATGTTTCTCTGTACACATGTGTACAGTAAATGTGTGATGTTTACAATTGTACACAGAGCGGCTACCATCAGCCCTATGAGGAGACATTCAGAGTCTGTGTGGACAAAGGTCAAATAAAGAGAAGTGATGACATCCAGATGACAAACATGCCCTTTTACGCAGAGCTACGTATCTATCGCCAAAGAACTGTGGTTAGCTTACAGGACATTAAAAAAACATCCAGTTTAGTTTCCATTTGTGACAGCTTTTTTGCAGGGCAACATCTAATTCTGCAAATGTGGTACTGTAGTCAACATGTTTCTAACTTCCTTCTGAACCACAACAGAATGCTCAAAGAGAAAGTATTGGGAGAAGGTTTTTGCATGCATTTGTTGACTTGGCTACCTTCTTGTTGTCATTCATGAACTGCTGACCTCCACCGGGGGGATTCGTACATTTGGAACAGCCGTGAAAGCCTGAATGTGTTTTGTTATGTTTCCGATGTGGGAAAACTACCATGCCAGTCTTAACTTAGATAAATAAAAGAATAACTGTAGCTGTCCTTACATGATTACAACCAAATCCAATCAGAAAAGCTGTTGGCACAGCACATCTACATGGACAGAGATATATGAAATAGTCGAAATAAAATTACTGTTATTCAGCTTTATACAGTGTGGCCCATAAGCAGAGTCAAGCATAATAATAATGCTACTATGGAAGAAGTGTTACTATCATATCCATCCATCCATTTTCTACCACTTATTCTCATAGGGTCGCGGGGGGGCTGGAGCCTATCCCAGCTGTCTTAGGGAGGAAGGCAGGGTACACCCTGGACAAGTCTCCACCTCATCACAGGACACAGAGACAGACAACCAATCACACTCACATTCACACCTACGGGCAATTTAAATTAGCCAATTGACCTATACATGTTTTTGGATGGTGGGAGGAAGCTGGAGTACCCCGAGAGAACCCACGCAGACACGGGGAGAACATGCAAACTCCACTATCTTATCTTATGTTAAATGTAATGTCTGAGAGAAAGGGTGCACTGTTGCCTCACAGCAAGAAGGTACCGGGTTGGATTCCACTTTCCCCTGCATCTTCTCCCCGTGTCTGCGTGGGTTCTCTCGGGGTACTCCGGCTTCCTTCCACCATCCAAAAACATGCATGGGGATTAGGTTAATCGGCTAATTTAAATTGCCCGTAGGTGTGAACGTGAGTGGCTGTCTGTCTCTATGTGTCCTGTGATGAGGTGGCGACTTGTCCAGGGTGTACCCTGCTTTTTACCCTAAGACAGCTGGAATAGGCTTCAGCTCCCCCATGAAGTGGATGGATGTCTGAGATTAGCAAAACCTAATTTTGGAGAATAGTGGGGAAATGCCGAAGCTAAAGTAATAAACCATTGTGTGAATGTCACAACAAAGTAGATGTAGTTGACTCACTTTTTGTTCCTTAAACAAAGCATAACCCTTTTCATCAAGCCAGCTGTGTTTCTTGTCCTGTTTGAAATATGATATGTCTCAACACTAAACAGTGGGAGCGAAGCCATTAGATCACTTGTTGAGTAGCAAAGCTGTTTATCAGTAGAGATTTACTTGTAAAGTATCCTGTGAAAACACCACACACACAATCACATCCTACCTGAAGCACCCTGCCATCACCAACAACACGGGAGATAACGCTGTTTCCTCTCCTTCCTATGGGCTTGGGTTTATCACTTCACATGTGTGTTTATAAATGATTGTATCTATTCATACAGCGGGAGCCGTGAGACAAAATCCTGCCTTCTTCCTGAAACTGTTTTCACTCTGTCCTTATCACACATGGCTCATCCCCTGTGACAGTCACAATGTTAACTGTCCAGCTCCACCATCAGTGTCATCCCAATGCTAAACTGTATGTGATGTTTAAAATTGGCTTCAATAACCCAGTGGATGTGTGTTACCATACTTTTATCAGATGAATGAATGGTTATCCAAACCAGATGCTTTTATAGTCTGTGATGGTCAAGAGGATCTCAATATCCACATTAATGGTCTCATTTGCCTTAATAAGGTGCCATTGATTGCACCTGTGCTGGCCTGCCTCTGCTGGTGGCAATCAACCACGCTGAGAAGCCATATAAGAAGGTTGGGTTTTCCCAGTTTAGTGTTTTTTTGGACCAACAGGGGAGGGTCGACATCTTCAGCTGGCTCTCTACGAAGTCTTTTGGTATCTGTTCTTGGGCACCATTACAAATCTACACCTCTTCCCAAAGACTCCCAACTTGGGGGCCTGGGGACTGTGGGAGTCATCTGCTCCTACAGTCTCCTTATAGACAGGGGTGGACAGACAAGCCAGGCAGTTGCTTGGAGCCCCTGCCAATAGAGGGGCCCCCAAAGGCTGCCAAAATATCCATCCATCCATCTTCTACCAGTTATCCTCACACAGGGTCGTGGGGGGAGCTGGAGCCTATCTCAGCTGTCTTAGGGCGGAAGGCAGGGTACACCTTGGACAAGTCTCTAGTTCATCACAGGGCACATAGAGACAACCACTCACACCTGCAGACAATATAAATTAGCTAGTTAACCTAATCCCCATACATGTTTTTGGAAGGTGGGAAGAAGCCAGAGTACCTGGAGAGAACCCATGCAGACACGGGGAGAACAAACTCCACACAGAAAGGTCCCGGGCCGGGAATCAACCCTGGTACCTTCTTGCTGTGAGGCAACAGTGCTAACCACTACACCACCATGCTACCCGCTACCAAAATATATTTTTTTATTTTAAGGGTGGGGGCCCTTGTGATTTTTTTTGCTTGGAGCCCCAAGCCCTAGCAATGTTACTGCTTATAGAACCCAAAGGGGGGCCCACTTAAGGCTTTTAAGTTCACTGTGTAGTTCACAATTTTCCAGTTAGTGACCCCATTTGCCACTTTTGTGTTTTGGGGGGATATCAAGCCTGAAAAATTGGGAGTTAAACGATCGATAGATCGACAGACCTTAGAGAGATGTCCGAATGTCACTACAGCATAAATTAACTCAACCCAAGATAAAAGAACAGTAGTTTCAAAGACAGCACAAATGATATCACCATCCTCTAAAGGCTCTTTGAACTCTGTGGCAAACATATGTAGTGGAAGTGTCGGAAACAGGTGCTTTGTGACTCTGGCAGCTCTCCCTGTTTGATATCCTTTATAAGAAACAGACGGTAACTGCCAGGCGTGTCCATAAACACAGCGAGCACAACCCTGTGGAGCCCACAGGGGTGTGTTTGTGCTCGAGTATTTCAACATATTTATTAGCAATAAGAATTGATGGGGAAAATAAAGGTTGGTTTGATATACATCTGCATGGGCTAAAACGCCAAAACATGAATAAAAAGAAATACATACAATTGGTGCTGTCTCTGTTTTTATTCAATATATAAACTCTTGTTGACATGTGGTCAACTAAATATTTCATATGTAGGGTATTCCTATAATGCACTGCAAATTTTACACACTGCACGGCCTCACACGACAGCCCTAGTGCCTGCATAAACAACAAAAATATAAGCTATATACTCACTCACCTGGAGCAAATAGTGTCTGAAATGTTGCTCTGACTCATGTTTGATTTTTCTGTGGTTTCTATTTGATTATAATAGAGTTAAAGTGATAATAAGCAGCTCAGTCTGGATGAAGTTACACACAGTCTACAGTACAACAACATAAGCATACCCATGGATGTTTAAATTATGTCAAGCCACTTCTTTTAAAACACATCTCGACCATATATCAGGAGGTTCGTCTTCTGAAAAAAGACATCGAGGCTGAACATGTCACTCCAGTTCTCCCCCTGGGAGAAACGGAGGCCCAGCACTGACATGCTCGACCTCCACCCAAATGATGGTGGCACAACAAAAATAAATCGCTTCTGATGATGTGTTAATCTGCTCTGACAAAGCGGCTTGCGTCCGAATTAAGATGTCATTTTTTATCACCAAAGTGACACCTGTTTATAATAGGAGGCCTGGGATGACTTATGTGCCTGTTATTCTTGCCTGTGAGCAGAGAAAGTGTGGGGAACTGGGCTCATACATGTGGCCTTGTATTTCACCATCATTAGAGCATGTGCTCACAAGGGAGTGCTATGAAATTTACTATTGAAATTAATTCATTGGAGCAGCTAGATTGGGATCACATTAAATGTTCAGATACCTCAGTTCCCAAGTTCCCATTATGCCATCTGTCATCACAAAACTTAAACTGCAAATCTAAAATCAAATAATGTGAGAAAATTCTCCAGTGATTGTATACATATCTTGCCTTTGCTTGGTTGTTTCAAGCACAACAGTATAGTACATACATTGTTTGGGTTTGTTTCTAACTGCACACACACACACGGCAAACAAAGGCCGCTGCCACCAGCGTCACTGAATGATCAGAATCTGCTTCCTGTGCAGCTGAATGCTTCAGCTCTGTTGCTGTCAGACTAAACTGTGGGGAGCCAGAGCATGCCGTCCAGATGTGAGCCGAGGTGTCCGCCCTCTCAGGCTAATCAGATTGATTAGGGGCAGTAATCTGGCGGGCTGGCACTGGACTTCATGAGGCTGAGCAGTGAGAACTCACAAGATGGCAGGATATTACACAATCCAGAGCAGCATGGGCCTGCCTGCTCAACATTTGAACAGTTAGGTATCGTGGGGTTCTGACTATGGTATTCTGTGTCTGTTTTAAATCAACTGCAGACTAAAAAAGAGCCAGCCGCATTGGGCATTCTCAGACCAGTCCTAAGCATATTTTTATCCTGTTTTTTTAATGTAATATTGAAATAATTTGGGCCTTTTCAACTCAACTTCCTTCCATCGGATGAAACTGCCCAAAACTTCAAATCAAAGCAGTCTGCATACAAGAGTGGAGCGCAGCAACAGGAGGTCTTATCCAGCTCCGGCCTGAATTTCAGACTTTGAATCCAACCCATTGAAATGATTTGAGAGGGATGTGGGAACTGAGATAGTGGTGCTGACAAGCTCGCCCAATGATCAGAAAAGGAAATGCTGCTCTCAATGACCTTACTGTTAACCTCAACAACGCCACATAAGTCTCCTCTTTCTGATACTTGTCTGGGTCTGAAACATCCAATTCAGTCCCATCCCAGGAACTAGGCTTCCTCTCATTTCCTGTCTGCACAACAGCAGTCGCCTGTTTAAATTACGCCCCAGTGCTTCCCAAGTCACCCCCCTCCCCTTTCACTCTCTCTCTCTCTCTCTCCATCCCAGCTGCCTCCCAGTGTTTTTCTGGAAAGACTACAGAACGGCTGGTAGATGCCCTGCAAGCTCCCAAGAAAATGCTTGAAAGTGCCAGGAGGTTTTAAATCTATAGTTTGTGTATTTTCTTGCAGAGTTGGAAGATGTGCACAGTAAATATTAAAAAAAAACAAAAAAAAACTAGAACTGCTTAGGTTAGATCAATTTAGCACGAAGATCAAAAACGGCTACCCTGACTCAGTCCGAAGTGAAAATATTCCACATACCGGCCCCTAATAAAGGTCTCATATCAGCACATATACCCTACTGTATTGTTTATTTAATTTGTACAAAGTTTGACAAAGATTGTGGTTTTATGGGGAGTTATACTATGTCTTGGCTCTGAGCAGTTGCCAGGCAACCAGCAGAGATACTAGGCAGTTAGCTACTGCTACTTTTCCCAGTATTCATGCAAAGCTAGGCTAACCAGCTGCTGGCTCCAGCTACATGTACAGGTGTGAGAATGGCATCCATATTGTTACTGAAAATAAGCGTAATAGTTCACGGTCAGGTATGGAAGATGAGCAGAATTTCAGCTTTGCATATTTGAAACTTTGATTGGTAGCTAGGCACTACTATGTGAACTGGACTTTGAACCCTAGATCCTAGAAAAAGTAACTTACATCCAGCAGGCCCATACCAGTTCTTTCTTCTGTGGCAAACTACATGGATTTGAAGTCAGAATTAATATATACATCCATCACTGAAATCCTCTCCTCTGTCTGACCTGGTCCAGCAAGCCTCCCCTGAGATCTGTATTAAAATGCTAAAGCTGTCTGTGCAGCAAGTGTCTTCAGTCATTCAGTAAGAGGACAGCAGAAACACCACATTAACATGGTGAACCAAATGAAATCTAATCAACAATGTGGCTATAAAAAGGGTCAATTTTGGAAAGTGTGAAGAGATACTGGTGAAAACCCAACACACACATTACCTCTGTGTTTTAACTGCAAACATTGCACAGATGTTACCACACAATTTCACTACACACGCACTGCAGCCTCTATGAGATGGACATTGTTAGTTTAACAAGGAATGATATGGCTTTTAATGAAACTACGTGAGTTCTTTAAGTCCAGACCATGTGGCTTATTCCCCGGAAAGCAGTTAAAAGTAAATTTATTGTACTCGTTTACATTTCAATGCATGTTCCAGAGAAATCAGGGAATTATAAACCATGGGTCTATTTTTCTCCTCTCTGAGTATGCATAAATGTGCAGAAAAATGCAGCCAGAGTTTTACGTCTCCCCCATTGCTCGGACTTCACTCTGTGCACACTGAGGGGAGGGACGTTGTTGCTTTACTCAACATATCGAGCCTCTGCAGTAACCCCACACATGTACGCCTTTTGAGGTGTATTTTGCTACATAACAGTCATGTTAGACTCAACACACACTAAACCATATAAAATTAGAATGTGCAGAACAAATACTGTAAAGTTTATCTCAGAAAGTCATGATATTTTCTGTAACCAGTATATTCAACATGGATTTATGTGCATACATTTGTGTGTATATATGTGCCTTCGCTAATTGTTGTACATTCATACAGGCTCAAGTAAAACATGGGCGGAGGTGGACTTTTAGATGATGGTGATGTGTGGGATATTCTAGTTTAGTCTCTACAAAGAACCAGCACATTAATCAGGCAGTAGATAAGTGTTTTGCCCCACACAGCATTTGTCAGTCACCCACTGGCTGTAGCTCACTCACTAATCAGGCACTGTCAAGATAACCAGTTGCCAACGATACCAGCTTTGCACATTTAAATCTTCAAATGGCAGCGAGGGGGAACTGTGATGACTTAGATATGAACCCTAGATTCCAGAAATTGATAAATAAGATGTCAGTAAATTGCACCCAGTCTGCTGGTTAGTATGTGTTCACTTTACAATTTGCAAGTTTGGGTTTCCCTCATCAGTTTTCTGCTGTTTAGAAAATGAACTATAGCCTGATAATTAATTTTAAAGGGCATCTACTGGTCTCATTTCATTATTCAGTTTAATGGGAGGGATATGAATATTTCATTTTCATATTTTTATTTACTGAAGAGGTTCTGCAAAGCTTTTAGTTGACAGTGTACTTTTACTCTATTGTATAGAGGTTGTATGGATTCGTTCGGGATGAATAGTTGGCTGCAACTTTGGTTACAGAGGCTGTCCTTAATGTGCTGCATCCCAAATTTTGTAAGGTTATTTTGGTTAAATATTGAAGAAGGAAATGTGTCTGCATGCCTCAAGTTTGCTTAAGTTTTTATGTATCTGCCACAAGACCAGTAGAAGCGTAGCGTAGCTGCTCTGGAGGCAGGGTTAGATCAGTTTTGGTAATTTGGTAGACGTGCGCAGCCCAGTGGACCTGAGAGGGGGCCACTCAACCAGCTCCTTTCATTCACTTTAAGGTGCTGGGCGCTGCAGCACTAACAGTCTCGGCGGAGCGCAACAGGCAACTGAACCTCTCTCAAGAAGAAACTGATTTACTTGCCAGGGAGGCCCGAGCATGCAGTGTCCATATTTACAGACCTGCAAGCAGAAACTTTGTGTCCTCCACCGACAGCAGCAGGCAAGCAGGGTGTGCAGGGTGCTCTAAAGGGGGTCACGCCCAGGGTGAAATTCAATGTAGAACAACCTCCTGTACTGGAGCCAAGTTAAAATTCCATGCGGCACAACACATTTAATTGAAAGCAGATACATTAATTCTACACATTCTATACATTAAAGTTGTTCACATACTTATGAATGAAATATGTCTCACATCTACCACACCTCTCCAAAGAGTTTGGCATCTGTCCGCCTGCACACCCGATCAGATCCACCAAAATCGCATTAGACCGGCTGTGATATGGTCTGAGCAGGTGTTAGCGCAGGTCGACTTGCTGGCACCAAATTATCACTGCACCAGGCACATCTCCAACGACACTCCCTCTGCGCTGGCACACCCATCTTGGAACAGACAGGTCTACCAAATTAGCAAACATGGGCAGCAGGCTTTGTGCTAGTACGAAAATTAGTATACGCTGGCATTTGTGCCCCTCCTGACTTGCGCTGTCTATGAAAATAGAGCTGTATATGTCCACCATCTACTCTGACCACTTCCCTTCAACATGAGAACAGTAGAAAAATAGCACTTTCTTCACTTCAACATTTTAATTCATGCAGCAACTGTGTTTCTCACAATGCACGTTGAATACAAATTAGCATGACCAATTTCTGCAAGACTGAACATAAAATCTCTCCATATTGCTTATGTTGATAAAAATGTAATCTATAGGCAGTATTATGCTTATGCAAACTGCAAACTACCAGACTAAGAAATCTGAAGGAGAATGATACTCAAAACAGAACTACTTGGTGCTAATTATCATTATTCATCATTCTCTTATTTTCCATTGTTTACATGCTCTTCTTCTCAACATTTAGTCCAGCAGCTATCATTGATCTTCTGAATGCGCATGCTTTTGTAAACTCTTCTGTATGAATGACTAGACAGTAATTTTCTGCACCTCACAGTGGTACAACAGAGCAACGTAAAAAGTCTGCAACATTTAGTTTTATTATCATAATTACTTGGAATTACCCAGGGTATAATATTCTATATCACTGTGGTCAGATGGCTGTCATATGAAAATCGCTCTGTATATTGTTGTCTCTCCAAATAGGAAAAGAATTCAATTACTGAACCCTAACGTATCATTATACTGTTGTGCAGCAGTGTCTCTACAAAGACTTACGCATAGCAATGCAGGTCTTTTAACCACCAGACAGCCTGACATGGTGGCCAATAAAATCAAAAGTACAACAACCCCTGTTGGGCTTCATGGTCACATTTGACATCAATCACTGATATCCAGGGTCAGCAATGCGATTTTGTCCGCAGGACTCCTCTGATCATTCCCTCACACTCCACAGCAAAACAGGCCTCTACAGCAATACTTCACTGGGAGGGCACTTACTGGACATGAGGTCGTTATTGCCAAAAGAGAAAAAACATATTTTCAAGCAGTAATACCGCTGGAGGTCTCTTTTAACAACTCTCTTCAGGCTATGAGCAACAGAGGGGCAGAACCTGCAAGTGTTTTTTTTCTTTCTGGAGAAAGAAAGAAAATTGTGTTGACTTTGGAGTCTCCCTTGTTTCTCTTCATCACAGGAGTGAGGGGTCCAGTAATTTTTATATGGCATGTGGCTGACATTTTGATTTCGGCAGCATACTTTTGACTTTGATGTTAACCCCTGCAATTTTCCTTGCAAAAAAAAGGTTGTGACAGTCAGGGTGGTATGTGCGATATTAACTCTGTTTCCCTCACTGTACCTTACTCTATCTGTCCTAAGAGACCACTTAAGTGTGAAAGATTAGAATGGAAATGATTAATCACTGAAGCTCTTAAGTTCACACACACAAGCACATTGTTTTGTGTTCACACCCCATCTTGTCTCCCACTATTTTCCTTGACCTTTTAGTAATGTGGTCTGTGAACAACTTTTTGAATCCTCTCAGTGGTTTAAGACACATTGAAGTGGTTTTGCTTGCAGTTCAGCTATGGAACCATGTTCAACAAAGTACATGGGGAATTCCCAGATAAGCTGCTTTCGTTAGTCTCCGAAAAGTACACTGTCATACATATAAATTGTTCTTGTGTGGTGTATGGTTACTGATTTCTATTGAAGATTGATTCAGATTTGACACGTTGTCTTCTGGTGCCAAAATTCTGAAACCGAACCGTGCCCATGTGTTTTGTTTTTCTTTTCTTGCACATGTGAAGGACCATTTGGAAGCAATTTTTCTTTGTTAATATGAGTATTATTTTAATTGTAGTAATTATAGGTTAAACTGTTCGACCACTCGCAAGGTGCTCACCAGCTTTAGACAAGAGGACAGCTTGACTCCTTTCAGTCCATTTCTACCTCATTTCCCCTGAAAAGCAATGTAACATTTTCCATATTAAAGGCACTTTATTAATGTTCTATTCCAAAAGTTGGACTCACTTTTCCACGAGTAATGATCCTATAAGTGCTTTTTGTCTGTCTTACTTGAATGAACAGTTAAATAAAACTTGTGAATTATAAATTTGTCTACCCAGATTTGGACATGTTTCGCTCAAACACAGCTTTGAAATATCTTGCACTGTGACAAATCAGCATATAGCAGCGAAAACTGTTTGCTGGCTAACCTCTTTGTGGTTTCCTCTTTCTGTGACCCCTAAATCACAACAGAGATATAGTAATCCAGCATAGAGTCTGGTAAAATGTAACCTTCAGCAGACCTTAGTGGTGGGTGGTACAACATATTTCACTAGCATGAAGCCTTGTTAAAACTCAATTATGTCAAAGACTTGTCTGGTTTAAGTGAAAAATCATCTTTTTGTATGAAAAATAGTCTCCTCTTTTGTTTGTCCTTGCTACCAGTGAGCCCAAATGTTCATACAGCCCTTTAAAAGATTTTCAAAAGACTAGTTTATGTAAACTGTATTAGGGTTTTTGTGAGAAAGTGAAAGTGGTAATTGCCCACATTCCAACAGTTTCAATACATAAACTATGGGACCATCAGCCGTGAACAACCCAGCTGCTAGTAATTTGTGTAGCAGATAATAATCGGGCTACATGCAAAGCAGCGTTCCTCTGTCAGGCATTAAGACTGTGGCTCATGCTGTAAGGGATTTTGAGACATTTAAAGAAATGGTTGGTTTAGTTTAAATAACCTTGGACAAGAGGAAAAACTAGACCTCCTCTGGCCACATTAACAATCTCACTCCAAGAGCAATCCAGATCATTTATCAAGAACGACTACACTCATGCTGTAGTCTGCGAGGAACACATAAGACCAGCAGTGAACATTCATCATAAACATAGTTTTAGAAATGATCTAAAACCAATAAACTATTGGTATAGAATCATTTGTTACCTCCGCCAAGGAGTTTTTGTTTTCACTGGGGTTTGTTTGTTTGTTTGATGTTTTGCAAAATAAGTCAAAAAGTGGTCTATGAATTTTGACGAAATTTTCAGTGTTGGTCCGAAGTTGCCTAACTTCAAACTGATTAATTTTTGGTGGTGATCGGATCCGATTCAACGGCACCACCAAAAATGAATCAGTTTTATGTTAGGCCACTTCGGGCCAATCCTGAAAATTTCGTCAAAAAGCATCCATAACTTTTTGAGTTACTTTACAAACCGACAAACCAACAAACAAACAAACAAGCCCCGCTGAAAACATAACCTCATTGGTGGCGGGGTTAACCTTAAAAAAGTTGCCGCTGCCACAGTGGAGGTCTATGCTCTCTGAGTGCTTTTCTAGTTTGTCATATTTTTTTTCCATTTTATTTTGTACATATTGTAAATATTTATTATCAATACTTCTATTATTTCTTTGGCATTATTTACTGTATACTGTTTTTTGTCTATGCTGCTGTGGTGCGTGGATTTCCCCCTGTGGGGGATAAATAAAAAAACTATTCTTTTTCATTCTATTTTATTCTAATCTAGTGGTGGGTGACTTTTATAAAACAAGCATTTGTAGGCAGTAAGCAAGTTATCACTGAGATCCTTTTCCAAACGTAAGCTTAAAGAGAACAATAACACAAACATGTCTAATGATGACTTTTCAAAAGAAGATATGGCAAAAATCTCAGCGTCTTCACCACATGCAGACACGAGCAGCAACTGCCTCCTCTGTGATTTATGTCCCTGCAGAGTCCTTCCCAGCACATGGTCACCTCATGAACAGCTGGGCAAGATATTTGATTGGTTGTCAGACAGGATGCACAGACTGTATTGTATGTCTTTTCATTGGTACTCTATTCTTACATGAATGATCTGGTTTCATTTGGGTCAGATGACTCCTGCAGCAATGGCGTCACAGCCATCAGTCTGCTTGAATGTTTCCAAAAAATTATATTACTTCTTCAGTAAGAGAAGCTCTTCAAAATAGAGCTGATGGAGTGACCTCATGGGGAGTGAAATTCTAGATTACATTAAAACCTGCAGTTTAATGTTTTTCACAAATGTATGGCTAGCAGAATAGCTTCATAAATAAGTATACATGATGCTTTCCATCATTCATCCTGTCTTTGCAAATCAACATGTTTGTTGAATAGTAGCCAGCATCATCTGATACAGAGGGAGATGTATTTGGTCAACACAGAGCTGCCACCGATCAGGATTTTATTCCCCCTCAGCTACGGCGCTTCCCAACAGGTGCTGCTTCAGTGGGAGAGATTAGGTGATCGGTGTCCTCAGATTCCTTCCCACTTGGAATGTCGTACACGCAGGCCTTTCCTGGCTCCCTGAGGGGAGGTTAGGTAGGCAGCTGGATGGAAGGGTGAGGGTAACAGACTGTCACTCCATAGTACGCAAGACTACGGATTGAGAAACGATCAATCAATTGCTATTTTTATTATTATATCTCACATTTATTTAACCAGATAAAATACCCATTGAGATGAAGTCCTCTTTCACAAGGGTGACCTGACCAAGAAAGACAAGGGTACACATCCACAAATGATAACAATCACAAAATAAACATTAAAAAAATATTTAAATTACTTAATTAACAATAAAGAAATGAATATACTATGAATTGATTCATAATTGATCAATTTTGGTGTTTTCCGTTGATCACACAAAGTAAGCTGCCATGTTAACTGGACCAAAGGAAGAAGTAAGGTGAAGCTACAATGGAAAGATGAAGTTCATGTGGGGAGGTTGGGAAGGATAGATAGTTCATCAAAACATCAGTTTTTAACACGAGGGCCCATCACTGTTTCAGGTTTCCTTCTGAGGGTCACCGTCATTGTTTTTTGTTCCGGATCATTATTACTTATCCCCTAAAGAAACATAAGTAAATAATTTTCACCCTAACAGTACCTTAGTTCATTTGTGGTTTCCACAATCTGATCTTAAATTTTCCATAATTACCATGCGCATATTGCAGAAACTTAAAAAAAAAAAAGGTTTCACTGGATGTAGAAAAACATTGTCACTGAAGGTAAACCTGGGTATTTGCAAAATCGTTCAATATAAAAGTGATTGTCCTTCAGAGAAAGGTGAATGGACTGGAAACATCTTACTTTATGTAATAATGAGCATAAGATGGAAAAGATTTAAAAGTAGATTAAATGGATATTGTGGTGATTAGTAAGATTTAAAGTCTGACTGTCAGGGGGATTGAGCTTGGAGACAGTGATGATACAGTGAGGGTATACAGGAAGATCCTATGGAGATGGGGTTGCAGGCTGGTTAAAGGGAGGTCACACATGCTTTGTGTGCCCCAGGGAGCCGTGCGCGACGAGACAAGAGTGGTGCCTGCATTTGAGGTGCAGCTCCTGGGCGCCACACAGATGAGCTCATGAAACGCTATGCTGTCCGCCTAGCCAGGGGTGGGGCGTAGAGGGTGAGAGGAGAGGGCATCCTCGCCATCAATCACCTATGGTGGAGCTGGGACCCACTGCTCCTCGATCAGTCAGACAGGCAGGACGAACATGGGGCCAAGGCCACATTAAAGGCATTGAGTGTCCCCCCTCAGCATGAGAGGGTGGGGATGGAGTCAAAGGAGAGAGGCTGAGGGGATAACAACCAGGAGGTGTGGTGCCAAGTAACTGGAGAGGTGTAGCTGAGCGTGGAGACAAAGTGAGGAGTCGAGACAGGGGCAGGGGAGGGACACTTCTGAGGGAGAGTGGCCTGTGAAACTTGAAGACAGAGGCAGACATGGAAAGAGACAGACATTGTCAGAAGCCCTGCTTATGACTCAAAGCTTAGTCCATGAACTCATCACCTTTGGTCACATGTTGTTGTAAGTCTTGTAGCTTGGAAAGAATGCTTTCTATTTCTTAAATGTGTCCGTGCCTGCTCAAAGCCACCAGTCTGTCAGGAGCATTTTCAGGACCACGTTATATGCTCTGGGCTTTCCACCGGAGTGTGATCCACCCCTACATGTTGGCAACAGTTACAATCTCTGGGTGGAACGGTGTGCCGACACACAGGCCCACGCTCAGGGTATCTGGTGTTGACAGACAGGCAGCAGACACACCAGGTACCAGTCAAGCCCATCAGGAGGCAACTCTGGAAATGAATTTGAATACAGACAGTTCTTACAACATGGAGAGTGACCACTCATATTACTGTGAGCATGAACATTCTCTAATTCTTTCACAAAGGAGACAATGACATCAAATAATTATGTGTTATGGATGTGTACTGTGTGGAGAGGAATGCTTCAATGTAGATTTTGCGATTACAAAGAAATATATATTACAAATTATATTATATATATTATAATGTTACATTTTTTTCCATATTGTACAGAGCTACTTCAAATCTATCACTCATGTCACCTGCAAACAATTTAATAAAGCCATAAATTCAATATGTTATACATAATTCACTCAACCATGCAGTGCTACTAGCATGTGTCAGAGAAATTTCTTAACCTGGGTTTCATGACAAAATCTGAACTCTTTGTCAAATTAAATGCATATTTCTCACCGACCTTGTTTCAAATCCAGATGAACAGTGAACAGTTGTAGTGTACATACTTATATTTACAAGCCAGCATTTGAAAAACACAGTGTGAGTCACGCTCCACCCTTCTTACATGTAGATATGTTGTGTTGGGGCAGATTGTACGGTAACCCTTGCATGCTTTTTAAACAGAGCACCTGTGATGCATAAATCTGTAACAAACTCCCAGACTAGTATGTTACATTTCTAATAAGCGTCACCAAACAGGGAGGGGGGTTGGTGAAAAAGAATGGCTACTGTATGGGTTTGTAATAAGACCCAGCTGTGGCTGGCCATGTGGGCTCTGTGCCTGGAGCATGTTGCTGGAAGATTTGCGCCAGGGAGAAGCTGGGAGGCACGTCATAAATTCTGCTTGTTGGGTATGGCTGTTTTTTTAGGAGGCTAAACACAAGCAAATTGTCTTTTTTTAGCATTAGTGAGAGATCCTTCCTGAACACACAGCACATGATCAGACAAATTTCTCTTGAAGCACTCAAGCTGTGCACATCGGAGAGCAGTAAGCACATCTTACCTCATACAGGTATTATGTAGCTTTGTCCACCTGACATTTTCTGTTGACAGTAACTCTGAACCTTACACTTTTTTGCATGGTATTACATAACAAAAAGACATTCGCATGGGAATTATAATCAAAAAAACACCAAAGAATTAAGCTAGATAAAATACAATTTAGGTCTGAGCCCTGTCACCGTGGTGTTCTGAACAACTTTCTGGATTTACTCCAGAAAGCAACAGGACAGAATCAGAGCCTCTGTAATTCTGGGAAATGGAGTGTCATTTCACAGTTGCTAAACTTTCCCCAAAAGAATTTGTCTGTGTTCTCTGCTTAAATAATTAAAGCAGCGAGGGTCTGAAATAAACCATGCAGTCCTACATTTTCTTCCTCTCTCAGCACCACATGCAAACGTGAAACTGTGTGTAGGTATGAAAAAGTGAAATAAAAAAGAAACATTCCTGTCTGAGCAATCACTGTGAGCACTACATCATGTTTATTAACAGTACTAAATCAGAGTGGAGGGGCGCTGCAGTACTCCTGAGGAGCCTCCAGAATGACTCCGCCTGGGTGAGCACGACGTTGCACATTTGGAGTATGTAATAGGAAGGCTGGGAGTTTTAAAGATTGTTCCCTCCTTTCACCTTTTATTCATCCTCTGTGTCTAGCTAAGTCAAGAAAGTCCAAAATGCGTTCATTTTGGGTTTTCCTCAAAGAGTGAGGACGGCAGATAGATATAAATAGCCACTTTGCCTGTTTCTTTCTGTCTCATTTTTATCCACTTCCCACTTTTTTATTAATATATTTTGAGAGATCAGAGCCAGTGTGGAATATAAGTCCCCACAATGAAAATTAGACTTCCACACAAAATATCTCTCTTCTTTCTCATCCACAGCTGTAAACCTCCAGGGCCCGCTCTCTGTGTGGGCCCTGGGGCAGCACCCAGGCCCGGGCAGCCAGGGATGAAGTGATAAATTCACACATATGCTCTTCTAGCCGTGCATTTCCTGCTCTCCTGCAACTCCATTGATCCCTGCGTTTGTGAGCGAATTCATCCTCTATAAAGGTTTTCCACTCTGTAAACCATTGCACTGCTACCACAATGTCAACATAAGTTTAAGCCTTGTTAATAAAAGGCATATCCATTTGTGACTCTTTTTTTGTGAAATCATTCATGGTCAGAAACATGAATGGCTTGACTCTTTATAGTTAATATAAAATTATGTCAACTGCATAATAATGGATATCCAGGTATTGTTTATGTTATCTATGTACTGTATACCGTGTAGTCATAAAATGGTTCGTATGATATCATATGAAAAATTAGGCACAGATTTCCGTGCATATCTCTATGAATGACAGGCGACATGAGCGATCAACACGCATGCAGAATCCCAAAGTGAAGGCCTTAAAAATGGTGGATATTCCTTTCATTCTCAGTGGAAATTGCATTATTTAATAAAGTTTATGCACTGAAATACACTTTGACAACATTTCTAGCGATGTTAGGGTTAGGGGTAGGGTTACAGCATTAGGGTTGTGGAAATAAAATGGATATTTCCCACTAGAAATGTTATCAAAACACATTTGAACTCATAAGCTATTTTAAAATATTGCATTTCCCACTGAGAATGTAAGAAATGTCCGCCATGTTCTCACAGATAGAGCAGCCTGCATCGAACATCACAAGATCACAACTCTGGCTCCCAATTACATGGGTAATATATGAATTATTGTGCAATAGTTTTCATAGTAATTTGTACGAATGTTGGATGAGAACAGCTTGCTGTATAATGTAAATACTAATGGACCACAATAGACCCTCGTATGACTCCTTATTAATAGAAAGTTGACTCATTTCAGATCCAGGAATGTCAGGCGTGTGTTTTGATGTCACAGCATGTCCTTTCTGATCTGTAATCATCATATGGCAGTAATGGTTTTAATTTTAGGTTTACTCACAATGTGCTCTTGTTGGAGTTTATTTTGAATGGCCTCAATGCCACTGCATGCTTCAGAGTGTTTTTCCAAGTGTCAGAAAGCTCTGACAGATCGGGGAGTTTTGATCCCTAAAACCGCATTCTGACATCTGTGTGATGTGTGTGAAGTGTGCACTGTTATGGAAATCGACAGGATTTTAAGTGTCTGCAAATTCACTTCAGCACCTTCTCTAACACTGGTCAACGGCTCACAAAATAAATTTGGGAAAAATTCACAAGTTTTCAAAAGTACGAATGACGCACCGAAGACAAATTGTCCAACATGTTTGTGTAAAGCGTCATCTCATTTGAAGCATGCTGCTTTTACAAGAGAGAGTTGGGGGGGAGATAAAAGGTGCAAGGGAGATGGGACGAAGCAAGGGCCTGTTTGTAAGGCCTCCAGGCCGAGGGATGCTGAGTACTCTTCACCCGGGCAAAGGTTCACTCCGATCATCTGGGCCAATCTGTTCCAGACGTGGTAAATGACACATTATTGGATCCAGACCTGACAAGGGCTTTGTGTATATTACATTACCAGACACCAGGCTCACTTAAGCGTCATTACCTACATCCCTCCTCCCCACTAAGAAAGAGAAAAAGGGGGGTAAGGGAAGAAGAAGAAGAAGAGTAGATCTTACCCCAGTCTGTGCACAGAGGGTGCTTTTTCCTCCAGGTCAGGCCGATACTCTGCAGTCAGCTCACCATCACACAACTTTCTTTCTCCCTCTCTTTTTCTCTTCTTTCTTCTCCCTTCTTCCTGCCCTGGGAACCCGTTAAATATAACAACACCAGAATCCACACTGGAACACCCAAGACGATGCTGCCCGCAGGGATTTTTGGGGAGATATTAGAAACACACCAGAGAGGTCACCCCACCCTCCTCCCTTCCCACACTGATGGAACCAACGGTGTGGGTTGATTTGACATGACTTATGAAGTTGTATGAATGCAAAACATCTTTTTAGTCAGGCTTGTTGGAAATTTATCTTTGTAAGCGACTTAGATGCTTGACTAATTGGTGGACAAAATCCTTACATTTGCCTTCAAATTAAAGATTCACTCCCTAAACCGAATTAAAGCCTTAAAGACTGTGAAGCTACTGTAGCAGTAACACTCAGAATAACATCTTAACTACAGCGTGTAATGGTGGGAGGTTTCTTGTGGCTTGGATGCCTCACGGTGGGATCTTTGCCATATGCAGTTGGTGGATTCAGCCAAACCTTCCTTTATTTGGATGACATATGCACGAACACCCATACCACAAATATCTGGCTGGGATCACTTGTTGAAGTTTCCATTTGTCGCTGTTGAAACAGCAGACAGGTGTGTGTGTCTTTGAAAGCAAGCGTGTGTAGGAGTATATCTGTAGGTGTTTGTGTGACACTGCTCAGGTATACGTTCCACAGCGCAGTCCTACGTACCTTAATTAACATGCGGGTATCGGACTACAACGAAAACATGTAATCCCAGACAGAGGCGATTCATAATAAAATTATTTTTTGGGATAAGGACACACCGTTTTCTTATAGCACTTCTACCTAGATTATCCATGATGATTTACAGCCTATAGAATAGCTCTGTAGATCACCACACCCTTGTGACCTCCACCCACAGAGACCATAATCACACAGCACATGGATCTATTTTCCGAACTGCAAGAATTTAAATGACAATCACCTTCCTCGGTTTCTCTGTTACATCACCTGCCAGGGTGCAAGGACAGGGGACGCTGCAACAGAAGTCGGACTAAAGATATATGTGCCTCCAGGAATGATAACTGAAATGTGCACTCACAAGCGTCAGTTAAGATATATGTGCCACAAGGATTACTATTACAGTAAGAGGCCCACAGCTGTAGCTTCCTCAGTAGCCAGAGAGAGGTCGAGAAACCACATTATGTACGGTTTGCCATATGTAACATGAAATAATAACAGCTGCACCATGTAGAACCTTAAAAGGGATGATGTTTTTATTATTTTTTTACTCCACTTTGGTCCACTTAATTTTTATGTGATAACTGGGTATCAAGCAGAATATATAAAGTAAAGAATAGACCATAAGACATCTGCAGCATATGGAGACATTCACTTCTTGCCCATTCATGTAATATCTCACGTGTGTTTTAGCATGACTTGCGTTCCAGTGCTGAAAAAATAATATATTGATGTATCGACATCAACATTGTCATTCGTCACTTTCTATGTGACATCACTTATTTCTGTTTTCGTCCCTCTTTCATTCATCACTCTGCTTTCTTGTTTGTTTAAACTTTGTTCATTACAACCCGCTGGTTGCAGGGGTGACTTTGATGCCAGAAATTGTGCAAATACAACTGTAAGTTGGCAACATTATTGAAGAAAGAAATTTGGCAGACTGACTTTTTTTCTCCTACGATACAAATCTGTGACGATGTGGTTTATTTTTATTTTATTATTTTTATTCAACCGTCTTTTTAAGAACATAAGGAATAAAGGATCAAAAGTAATATTTTGCTCATGTTAATGCTGCCTTTACATATAATAAAATATGCTTGTATCATTGATTTTGTTTATATAATGGCAGCTAAAACAAGTACAAAATGTGTGTTATTCTGCCCTTCACACGGTGTCTGTCTGACATTTTGTGTGTGTGTGTGTGTGTGTGTGGTTAGATGGTCGTGGAAGGCAGCTCGTGCTACACCGTTCCAGCTCATTAGCTGTGATTAATCTGCATGCGAGCTTTCCCATGGTCCCCTTTGCCTGGTGTAGACAGAGCTCACCTTGAAGGGCACGGGGGAGTCCAGGCAGCTACACAGCCACTGTTACCACTCTGAGACAAGTACAGTTTTATGTATACAAATCATTCTTACATGTGCTAGACATTTTTGCACAGTTGCTTTTTTTTTGCATTGCTTACATTTGCACTGCTCATGTGGACAAATAAGGATTTTATTTTACTTTTAACTGATTTTCAACACAGATTCAAAGATATATCCATATTTTCTGACACAACCATTCTATATGAAAATATTTTAAAATGAAACCAATATTCTTTTTACATATGAATTATATTACCTTGTAGATGGCAGTTTCCTTGTATTTAGGTAAAAATTTAGCTATAATTTAAGTTATTTTAATATTTAATTAATCATAATTACTGTGAATACAGGTGTACATGTGGACACTTTTATTTTCATTTTATTTTATTACTATATTTTATTACTATATTCAAATATTAGTTCAAGAAAGTTAAGAGACACATTTAATAAGACAACAATTTTGGCAAGGTAAATTTGTGTGTACATTTCAACAACAAGAACATTCATGGGTTACATATTACAGAAAAAAAACATTAAACAAATTGCAATAAATAAAGCATGTGTAAAATACGGTTTAAAATGTATGCAAAACTAAAATCAAATAAAACTTCAAAATGTGCAATACATTTACATGTTTTTATTAGCTGTATTTTTAGTCTTTTTTTTTAACTTCCATTATATAATCGTTTGAATTTAATTTGAATTGAATTTAATTTCCAAAAGGAATGGTGATAAAAATACATTAAAATATTACAGGATACAAAAAATATAATATGACTTGTGAAGGAGACCGATGTGATGGATTTTGTTTTCAAAAATCTGATGACACAATCTCCACTGATTAGACAAAAGAAAAAAACTGGTTTGTTCACATAGGCTATATACACAAATATACATGGATGTAGGTCTTCTCAATTAAGACATAATAAATTGAGTGAAGTCTTTGTTTTTTCCACTTATTGAGGAAATATGCTCTCTAATTCACTGATATAAGAACCATCTGTGTAAAATGTATGCGCACAGAGGATGGACACTTGCTGGCTGCACTGTACCATTTCTGCAGTGAGAAAACTGGGATGAACCCACAGTGATTGGTGCAAGATTTTCAAAGGGGGATCTGTCTCATCCTCATTCTGCCCCTAAAACAAATAAGTATTATTTCTGTTGGGTCCTTCACCACCCACCCAAACTCACTGATGTAACTGGGTTTATTCTGACGTTCTTTTCTGTCACACACACTCACAGTTGCCAGTGGTACTTATATTGTGCTGATATCTTCAGGATCCTAACTTGCATCAGCAATCCAGAATTTCTGTATTAGTATATAAGAACATTGATTAAAAAATGTAAAATCTTTTGGAAGATGATGTGATTCTTTGAAAATAATTGACATGTGAACTTTAAGCCATGCACAGTGAACTCTAAATTTCCCAGAATGGGTTCACGCTGAACCTTGTTTCACTTTTGTTTAAATCCACCGTTCCAAGATTATTCAGACACAAATATGCTTGAAGCTGCAGAGGTTTCTTAATTTCCTGTGTGGGCCACACACAACTGCACAGATTTTTTGGCTGCAGACTGCTCTCTGAAACTAAGACTCAGAATCCGCTGTCATCATTTCACCGTAAAAATAGATTTCAGTGGAGGGCTTTGTATCCCACTTATGAGAAGTTAACTAAATAATTAATGGATTAATTTAATGCTTCCTCTTATGTTCCAATTTTCTACATATATAAATAACATGAGGGTGTTATTACCAGACAACAGAATGAGAGAATTTTAGCATCCAAAAAGTAAAACATTTTGCTCTGTAATGCATCATTGTTGACTAATTCAAGAGACAGTGGAAATTGGGGGGGATAGAGGTAAAAATTTAAGCACAACTAATTCTTTCTTTATTTTTTCTTTCTTTTCCCTAGCATTTGGCCAGACACTGCTCTTAAAGTGATGATGCTTACTTTTGTGGACTGGAAGATCGGTGGTTCGGCCCTCGGCACCCGCAGTCAAATTGTGCCGGTGTGAAGTGTGTGAGTGTGAATAGTGGCACTTAGTATAGCATCTGCCACCAAAGTATAAATGTGTATTTTGTTCATTTTTTATTCAGTGAATGAGTGAGTGAGTCTTTTAAAACACCTGGTTATGTGACAAGGTCCACATCCTCTGATTTGAGCCAATTAGTCAGCAATCCATCAGTACACAGTCCCAGGCAGCGTGCTGAAACCCATCTCACAGGATGGACCTGGTTGCCCAATAAATGCAAAGAACGTGCTGAGAAGAGAAAAGCAGAGCAGCAGGAGAGAGGCCAAGAACCTGGAATTAAGCGAGGCCACCTGATCCACACCAGCAGAATCACAGCCAGCCAAACAGAGCGCTCATTGTCTGTGGCAGACACCACTGAGATCTGCTCTTTGTCGCCCCCCTCCCACCTCCACACACACTGTCTGTGCACTGCTAGCTGCAGAAGAATTAAACACTTCATCGTTGTTACAGCACATTGTAAGTGCTGGTGGTCTTGCTTCTATCCTCCAAAAATCAAACTTTCAGGATTTAGGAGAATTATTTTTAAGATTATTGAAAAGGCTTTATTGAAATGCCAAATGAGGGACATCATGATCATTCCACTAAAGGTCAAAGGCTGCAACAGTAAACTTAATCTTCTGATGTAAAAAGTCACCCTCTAATTCCATCACAATGCCATCAACACACACATTATCTAAACACACAATGACACAACTTTACAAGACGTACTGACACACACACGCACATAGGCAAACAGGAGTCAGCAGGCAGCAGTGACTGCTGAATAATTCAGAAGTGGAAATGCATGATTGATGTGGGGCGTTTCATTTCCACACCTTTAAAAGGTCCCTTTTAACTCCAGCACCAAACAGGCCAAGTGGTCTTAGCAGTTCAAAGCCTGGCATGGATCTGGCCTTCCTAGTCAGACTCTTTGGGACAAGAGTGGCTTTATTCTGTGGCGGAGGCACTAGTGGCGGTTCTTGGGATTCCACACCTGTGTTTGCTCCTTAACCAATAATTGAGAGCAGCATGCTATTTTGAGCCCAGAGCACAAAGTGCCTTACTCATGAGGAACTCGGGATGAAGACTCTTGGCTTCCAGATTGATGTGGCTGGAAAACCTGATGTGGATAAGCTCGACAGAGAGAATATATGAATTTAAAAGACAAACGTGAAATATTAGCTATAGCTAATACAGCTATTAGTGTTGCTTAATTGTTGTTATTGATGGTTTGTTGTGTTATGTGTTTATTATATTATATTAATAGAGTTAAAATGTATTATAATAGTTATATTGTTTTTGATAATTAAGAGAATTATTGAAGATATTGTACTTAAAAAAACAAACAATACTTCTATACATGTAAAAGTACTGCGTTCATAATTTGCTTAAGTACAAGCACATAAATATCAAAGTAAATAGTGATCAACACTTTTATGGAGTGTTTTATTATATCAATGTCATTATTATTAATATTATTGTTATTACATGTTGTTATATCATATGTCAAGAGAATGTTAAGCAATAGTATTGTAGAGTATATTCGACCTGTAGAGTTCAAAAAGTTGGGATATTTGCATTAGGCGAGAAAAACAGGGTAACGTGGAAGCATCAGAGGCAGAGACATATTATGTTTGTAGTCTGCCAGCCCAACTTCAGGGTTATTTAAGTATTTATTTAAGTCAGATTTAATGCTGATCCTCCATAGTAACAAACACCATGATTTCACTGATTTTTTCTGGCTGATTGTGACTCTCAGTCATTATCTGACCTTAATATAAATAAGATGAGTGAATGTTTTAGCTGGTGGAGATGGAACTAATTTTAACTTCTTCATGTTTAGTTTGATGGTTTATTAAAACAACAATTTATTATATTTTATAAGCTTATCATCAGCTTTGACTGTCTTAGGGTAACTAATATCGACGGCTTAAAAAATAAATGTAGAGGGGTGAAAATATTTTCATTTGAAATGTAGTTAACTAGAAATAGCAACAAATGGACAAACAGCCTGCAAGATTACAGTATGTGGTCTGCCACTGCAATAAGGTGAATATGAAAAATCATAGAGAGACTTTAAGAAGCTGACTAAGTACAGATAGACAAAATGGAAATGTGCAAAAAGAACTGCAAGAGTGAGCCAACACACTGTTACAGAGCAAAGTCAGTTTAGTGGAGGGTCAGTCCAAGTGCAACGTGAACTCCAAGTCAAAACAAACACTCACTTTGGCTTCTGATGGTACAGCACGCTCAATTTTTCCCACAATTCTCCAGCTCAGCTTAATTCATAGTCATACAAACTAGGTGGTCATGGAACTCATCACAACAAAATGTTCCAGATGTAATTTAATTTTCACAAAAATGTCCACTTTTCTTGCCATATATGTAATGTATGTGATATATATTTCACATAGTGACAAAGACAGATTTAGAGTTGTGTTTTGTGTTTTGAGACAGCTCTGCACAGCTAGTTCATTATGATATTAATGGGGAGGGTCGAAAATGTCAAAACTTTCCTCAGTTGTCAAGCAACCTTGCCCCAGTTTCCCCCTTTTTTTTTAAAAGTGAAAGATCTTGTTACTGAGCAGTAGACTCATTTTTATTCAAAATGTTATCTGGCTGGCCAAGTTTGCAGGGTAATTTATTACCAAGAGACAGGAATTTTGACAAATCATTCAGCTCAGCAAACTCAGCTGTGGCAAAGTTCAACAATTAGGCTCCTATGTTAAGACAGTCTACTCCTCTGCATCGGGTGTGCTAGATTTATGTGCACTCTCGAGCTCGCGGGCAGGTTCAAAGCCCTGCGTAGGGGAGCTGGAGGTTGACACACGGGGAATTTCACAAATATGGTGGAACACACACATTTTGCAGTAAATCTGACCAGACGATAGTGGTCTTTTGGGGAAAGGAGGCGGTCAGTGAGGGAAGAGAGGTGGAGTGTTGAGTGAAGGCAAAGCTAAATAATCAACCCGAGATGGGGGTCAACTGTTTTCAAGCCATCTGTGATATTAAAGAGACAGAAGAAAGCAAGGATGACAGTGATTTCTCACAGGCTGATTGCAAAATAACAGAATTGCAAATAGCGTCTTACTTTAAAATAATGCACCAACCAAGCATGTTAAATTTTGACTTCAAGTCAGCGAAGCCTGAACCCTCTGTCAATATTTAGCTTTCTGTTAATGGGGTGATTTTATGCTACTGTCTGACCATGATGGCCAATGAGTAGCTGCGTGCTCAGTGTCATAGCGAGTGTACCTGAGAATAGCTCTGGGTAAACTATTACACTCAGGAAGTTTTGGCCGAAGATTTTAAGATGCACACACTCAAATATTTGTACAAGACAGAAAAAGACTCTTTTGGTTTCCACATTAACAAATCCATTTATCTTAAAACATGCAGTAAATAACAATTTTCTTTTAACAGCTGTCATTTTATCCACATGTGTATTCTGATTTCTGGGCTTTTACCTCACATAATGAATAAAGTTGATGTTTTCTCAGCTGATCACTGTGAAGAGCCATTAATATCCTTGCTAAGATTTTGTCATAATTCAGTGAGTAATTAAATCATTCAAAAGCTCCAAAATAATGTCAAGACTGAACTTTTCAATAAAATGTGATTTAAAGGTGCAATAAGTGTGGTTTTTACAGTCCCAGTGCACTAAATGGCCACAATATACAGATGTTTTATAGGGCTGTAAGATCAATACAGTGAGCCATCGAGCACTTTGCCAGGTGTTGATATTTTTGGCTTTGAAAACCCACTTTCTGTCCCATATGAAAACTCCCACTGACACCACCTGCTCAAATTTCAACTATGGATATCCTGATGAAGAGCAGAGTTATGTGGATATCTGCAATGTCTCAATCCAATATTTATATTTCCCTAATCCTTCTGAAAGGTGCACAGGGCAGACATCAACTGCAAAGCATATCAAATGGTCAAATTTAGGTTAGTTACCACATTTGACTTTTAACACTATAACTGTAATTATATCACACATAGTACTTAAGATATATTTATATGATAGAACAAAATGAAAGAAATCAGAATAATAGCTGTTTCAATTTGTATTTTTAGTGACACATTTTCAAATCTATTTGTTAACCGTTTCTTCAGTGCAGACTATATTTCAGTGACCTGTGAACTATTTTTTTTATTCCAGCAAGGGCATATTTTAATAGAGCAATATAACAGCTGACAGAGAAAGCACACTGCAATTACTTTGAGGGATCAACATTTAATCAGGCCTAATTCTGATCATTTGAAATATGCTTTGATCAGCTCTGTGTGTCTGAGTGAAGTCAGATCACAAACAGGCAGGCAGGTGTAACAGGTTCACTCTCTGGCTCCTGGCTGTACAACAGTGCAGGGTTTTATGTTGTGGGCTGGAATATTTTCAGAGAGTGACCTCTTATCCCTCTCACACTAATGAAGACCAGACACTCATGTAAGAACATGGCACACACAAAACACGTACGGCCAAACTTAGGAAACACACATACCGTTTAAATTGTGCAGCACAAATGGAAGTATTTCAGAGTGCTGAATTTTCTGTATCCTCTCTCTTTTGAGAAACATTCTCTGAACCAGAGGAGGAATGTGATTATTTCCTGCAACAGATGTGTGTTTAGAATTAACTGAAATAGTATTACTAAAGCAAAGAAAAGGATAAAAACAAATGCCTACAAAAAGGCATGTCATCAATAACAAAAATCCTGAGGGAACTAACAAAGGAAAAAATATTATAATACTCTATATGTCTGCTTACTGTGGAGATTTACTAAAATTTACTACCACTGCTTTAAACTTAAAATAAAACTGATTGATTTGTTCTCTCAGAGAGTGAGTTTGGTTTATTTTTTGTAACAGTTGCAATATTATTAAATTTGCCAATCACATTTTCACTGTTTTTCATTTCATGCATGTGACAGCTATGAAAGAGTCAATTAAATGACTTATCGCCATAGTAGCAAGTAGTTGTTAAAGGCAGTCGATAAGCATAAAAGGCTTTACAGATTAAATGTGTATTCCAGCTAAGTACCCAGAAGGTTGATGGGTAGTCAATGGTAATCATGTACCGGCTATTGTTGTTGAACGGCAGCAGTCAGCAAACTTTAAGGTTGGCGGTGCTGCCAAAACTTTTGAAAAAGGAAGGAGGGAAGGTGAAGATGAAGGGGAGGAAAAGTAATCTTTAATAACACAATCAGCTCCAATTTAAACAACGTTGCAAGCCATACTTTCCTACCAATGTGTTCTATGAGAGCTGACTTGGAAAGGTGAAATAATTGTTAATGTCAGAATGTTAAGTACGAAAATGACCTCCCATGTGAAATACCATTGCAGAGAGAGAGAGAGAGAGAGAGATACACACACTACTTAAACTCAACTGCTACTTATCATCACTGCTTACTGCATCTGTCTGATTGGCTATTTGATGGATTGCCAGTTGATGTAACACCTTCTGGTTCCACAATCAGTGAAAAACAAGCATCTCTTTCCATCTTACTCTCCGCAGGGAACACCTTGAGCTGCCTAACCTTGCAGCATGTGTGTGTGTGTGTGCGTGTGTGTGTGGGAAGCTGTCATTACCCCCGTTGGTTTTCACCCTTCCCCATGAAGTCACCTTCAGAAAGATACAGCAGCTCAGCATCATATCCTCTGTTCATGGTGCTCTCTTTGTTAAATTGTGGGTCAGTGTGTCTGTTAACGAAACCGATGCTTTGTGTCCGTCGGGTGCAATGTGGACACTGCTGATAACTGCACTGCGACGTCATCATCCGTTAAAAGCCAGTGCTGCAGGGTTGTAAGGCTTTCACACTGATTTGCTAATGGACCACTTGATTGTGCCTGTAATTGCACTATTTTTGGGAGGTGAAATTTGTGTGATTTTGACCCGTAACACACGCTGGCACACACTGTAAATGCCCCGACTAGACAGAGATGATCTAATTTGAGATAGGGTGGCATCCAGATGACGTAGGAAAACAAGTTCCTGGGAACTTTGATGGAAAAAAAGGAGATATGCCTGTGCAAATCTCCTAATCATTGACTTCTTCTAAAAAAATGTGGACTCAGTCACATACAAATCACAGCCTGGTCAGTGGGTGCTCTGGTCTCTGACTTAACAGTGACATCACATGTCTTTGTCCTTCTCCTTTATCCCCTGCAGGACGTAAGCACATGGGTCAGACACACACACACACACACACACACACACTCATGTCTACAACTTTACAGCCAATGTGCAAATCATGGGAGTCGACGTCAACCACCATTTAGTTGTCAGGGGTGGAAACAAAATAGATGAAAAATGAAGTGCTGGGACTGGCCTGACCTTGTGGATGATTGCTGCCTAAATGGTAGGGACTGAAATTGGGCATTTTACACCCTGGCAGCTGCCCAAGACACAATTTGTCCCACAAGATGACCTGAGTAGCATGGCACGTCAAATACCCGTTTCCTGGGAACTCACTTTGAGAGCTGCTTTCAATAAAATACAGTGTTTATCAGAAACACACATTGAATCACTCTGGCCCATGCACTCAAAGTTAAGTTATATTTAAAGGCATAAATGACATTTGAAGGTTTTGTTTTTACACTGTGTATATGCTAAGCTACTTCTACAGCATATGTGCTGACTTGAAAAACAAAGACATAAAATTATATAAGTTTGTTCTTTTTACTCAGTTTTGTTCGCCTTTGAGCAAGTTTTGCATGATGTTATTTCAAACAAAAGGCAGAACACATGCACATTCAAGTAAGATTTCTGGTGCCACAACAACAATAATAGCAGTCATATTCACCATTACAGGAAAATGTTACTGGCAAGGAAGGATCAAGACCAAGTCAAAGAAGTTAGGTGCAGCTTTCCTGTCTATGGCCAATGTAGGTCACTTGTCTATTCGCCAGCTCGTTTGTTATGTGCCGTATGATATGAATTGGCTACTACACTAACAGTACATGGACAACATATTCTGAAACAGACACAACACATTTTACTGGAAAACCTAAGGCTTGTACGGCAGTCAGTTTTTGAGAGTGATCATTGTTTTTTTGCCAAGAGTAAGATGAGAGGTTTGTCTGTATTTAAATATTTTGCGCAGTGGCAGTATCGTAGCCTATGAGGTTTTTCCGAGGCGCAGTTATTGCTAGTTGAAGACTTTACCCACTTCTTCTTATTCTTCTTAACTAACATCAGTTGCTTAGCTTAGCACTAAGACTATAAACACTGGGAAACAGTGACCCCCATCTCTTGTCCAAATTTACCCAATCCTCCTCTAAAGCTCATGAATTAACACGTTATATACTGTTTGTTTAATCCGCACAGAAAGTTGACAGAGCCCCCTCTCTGTGCTAAGCTAAGAAAACCATGGTAGCATGGTAGCTTAATATTTCCATACACATTGGGAGGGGGGTATATTCTCATCCAGAGTCAGATAAATTCACAGACTGTATGTAACTTACAAATAATATTTTTAATACTATTATTTCAATCAAGCCAACAACAATATAACAATTCAGACTTTTTATAGGCCCTATTTTTGGTGTGCAGCATCACTCTAGCTAAAAAATAGCTAAAGTTAACTTCACTTAGTAACACCATAAAACCAATAACCTTGTAACACCATTTGGGAAATACATTTTTTTCTCAAAGACATTAAGTGTTGTGTTGCTGTGTGTGCTGTGTTGTCATCTAACTCTTAGCAAGAAAGTGAATAAACATATTTTCCCACACTGTTGAACTCTTCCTTTAAACTAAAGTTGGTAAGAGAATGTAATCATCTGTTTGGGTGTATTTTGCCCTGCAGTAATTTTACTTCTTTAGCACAGTTAAATCTGTAGCATTACAGAAATTGAATTATCAGCCACAGGTATTTGGAGCTGCTACTGTAAAGCGAATTGTCTGTGGACCTTACCTTAGTTATTTTGTTAGTTTAGGAGCTTAATCTAGAGGTACACCTCAGCAGCATCTGCCTGGGACTGCAGGGCTTCAGAATCTGAGCAGGGATCACTTATAATGGAATCCAATCCCTAGCTGTCTGTTTGAGAGGGCTGGAACTAATCGATCAGAGGGAAGCATCTGTGAAAGAGATGTTCAGAGAGGCAGCTTTGACTGCGCTGGAGCCAGAAGGGCTACTGTCTGATGCCCCGGTTCTGGCATTACAGCACAGCATTACCACTTGATACACCAGTCAAGCTTGCTTTGATGCAAAATATGGCGAGATGTGAACCAGTAAAGCTGGCACATTTCTGTCCTGACTTCTAATTTTGTCATCTCTTAGTTATCATTTCTTCCCTTCAATCTTTAATCCTCTGTCCATGTCTCTCTCCTTTTCACTCCCTTGCATATTTTATATCAGTTTCTGTGTTAAGTCCTTCCTCTCTGAACTCAATCCCCAGTCTGGCCCTCTGCTTGAGCCCCTCAGCTGCTGGTGTGCTCTCACACTAACCCCCTTGTTTATATCGGGGACGCAATTAAGTTGAAGCCAAGTAGAGGAGTCCCAGAGAGAGAGGCAAGAGTGCAAGCTTGTGAGTCAAATTTCAACTTCTACACTCTCTCACTCCTCCCTCCTCTATTTTACTCATTTTCTCTTTCACTCCATCTCTCCTGCTCTGTCTCCTCTCTTTCTTATTTTAAACATACGAAAGAAATAAAATATTGTTTAATTATTGCCTAATAAAGCTGGTACTTATTGGATTTGTTTTATGTTACTGGAAAATGGTTCACAGGGAGAGAAATATGTGTCTTGAGATAGCCTAATGTACTGCTAAATATGGCTAAAGCAAGACATTACCTCATACATGTGTGATGTAACTCAAATTGCAGAAGATTTATTTATTCTAGCAACTTTGTGCACCCAAGCATAAATTTATGCTGTGATTATGGCATAATTGTATGCACAGTTGTGTATCAAAAACATTAAAAAAATGTTTAATTGTCAACTGTTGGCTACATTTTTTAGATTTTCCTTTTCTTTTTGTCATGGAGTAACTGGTTCGAGTGCTGAGTTCACGTTCTCCACATGTGTGGTCTGTTGGCCCAGGGGACCTATCCCAGAATCCCAGACACACGTGTGCAGGCAGAAGCAGTAGTGCAATGCAGAGTGGATAAACAGTGCTCTTACTGGCCACTGGGCACACTCCACATCTAAACAATGCCAAGTTAACTACTTTGCAGGGGGATAAACAAAATACAAGCATCCCAAGAAAGTCATTTTTGGTGAAAAGTCAGGGTATGAATTCCTTTGAGGTTACACTTGAGTCATAAATTGCATTAATCCAGTATAAATTCCACAGGTGTGGGCATAAAATATGTTTGAAACCTTGATTCCTTCCTCATTTAATTTAGTGCATGTCGATTGCCCTAATTCAACATTCCAGTGTGGCAGTGCAAGTGTGCCTCACTTTCCCGGGAGAGATGCAGGAGGAACTCCAGGGATGTGTGCAGCGTTGACGGACAGGGGGATAAACAGAGGGATTGTCCCTGACCTCCCAACACCAGTCTGGAGGAAGACGAATAGCCCCCCAATGGGCCCTGAGCAGATAAAATACACCCTACCGTCTTCAACACCAGGTGTGACAGCCATCAGGGGTGGCCTATCAGCAGGGGGTACTGAGAAGGGGAGGTAAGGGTGAGGGGCCACATTAGGAACATATCTGCAATTACTCTCTGGGTTTATTTTTCTTCCTGCTTTAACGCCTGGATACCAAGTTACATTCATCATGGGTGTTGATTGTATCTTAAGGCCTAAGTGAGAACACTTTGCAGTCATTTGTCGATTATCTGATAATACACTCAAACATGTTAATGTTATATTATAGCGACGATTTAAAAGCCCCGCAGTTTGTTTATTTATCTGGGTTTTTCCTCAGTGAATCCTGTGGCCTTGACTTTTCAAGCTTCAGGGCTTATCTGGGAAGTCCAGTCCCATCTTTGCTGTTGGCGAACCCGGAGTTGCAAATCAAGTTCTTTATGTAATGGAATTCACAGGGTCGAGGACATGTTTACCTCTTTTTCCAGGCCCATTAGGCACCAAGCGGCTATATCATATGTGACACAAGAGAATGGCCTCAATCTGTTTAAGCCATGATCTCTGACTACATGGGCCCCACATCTTCAGGCTGGCCTCTGCAAGCAGAGGTATGAAGAGGGATGATAGTCATTTATATGTCCTGCACTTTAAACAATAAATGTGTTATTGGGGCAGACGTCCCACAGACTAATAAATGGTCTCTGCCTTGTGTAGTTTGAGCAGTGGAGCAGGATCACTAAAAATTGCCAGAAAATAGGTCCATAAAGGTGACATTTTAGTCTGTAAGATGACATGTTTTTTCTCATGAAACACCACATGCTAATTCTTTCACAACAGGCCTTTGTGCATTGTGACGTGTCAAACAGATCTGCAAAAATAAAAGAAAGAGGCTGTGTGCAAGAGGAGCTCGTGTGAAAAAGGGAAGCCCAGACCTCTAATTTCCTGTGTGAGCATTTGCCGTGGAACGGGAAGGCCAGAGCACTCTGCGGCTATCAGAAATCAACGCAATAGTCCCCCGAGCCACCCCTGCCCTCGCGATACCCTCTCTCACCCCCCCCACCCCCACCCTTTCCAGGCCTCAGGGCCACTGTGAGTTAACCTCGCTCAGCCGTGACCAGAAAACAGAGTGATATCTTACTCATCTAATCCCCCTCTCAGTCATCATGCAATAAAGTATGCCTTGCAACCCTTGACCTCACAACTCAGAGCAACTGCTTCACCCTCCAGCAACACCACCCTGCCAACCCCCACCAAGGGACCTATAAAAAAGAGAAAAGTCAGGAAGGTTGGAACCACAATTAACAGCCTCAAAAGCATTGCCATTGCCAAGGTAGAAAGAGCTTGACATACTTGTGATGATAGAAATTGCGCTCTGTTGATGCAGTAGTTATAAAGTCAGAAAGAGAGAAGAGATTTCTTTTTAACATTTGGACATTTTATTGTGTGTTCAACAACATAACAATTCAGAAAGAAAGGCATAGTTTGATGACACCATTTAGTATAGTTACTAGGACATTTTTCAGTTTGGTATGATGGATCTTTCTACATTCTCCAATGTTTCAATAATATTGCTCTGTAGAACTAGTCAGAAGTGGAAATCACAACTCTAGGTAATTCATTTTCCCGGTGCTGCAATTTAGAACAAAACGTAGCTGAATACTTGATGAATACGTGCCTGCACCATCATCAAAGAGCACAGCAGAATTTTAAGCTTGGACATTTTAACCAAAATGATCTCTCTCCTCAGCTTATATTTAATAACTATGTTTTCTTTTTTTATCAACATATAGTTTGGTTGTAACTTTTGAACTGCTGATACAACCAGGAGACTTTCATTGATCTGCAGCCTTGAAAATCCTCCAACTGAAACATGTGGGGAAAAGGACTGGATCTAAAATGTATTAACCTGAACCGAGGATCTCCTCACTCTCCAGCATGAAGATGCTTTGGACAGATGCAGACTTAAGTCGGTACAAACATACAGCAAATACATCTGCTGTGGCCCCGCCTCCATGCCCGCCTCTACCCAATTTTATGTAGGAATACCACCGAGAGAGAGAGACTTTCTGACAGTGAGGACATGAAGAGTACATATGGTATGATGGGCGCAATATGACCATATCACAATAAGAAGACATGGATTTGGAGACCTTTGTTGCCTCCCTGTATCAGTGTGTAGCAGGCAGCGTGTGCATTGGAAGGTGGCTGCATGGTCCCGTTGATTCAATTATGTGTGCATAATGTGCATATGTGTGTGTGTGTGTGAGACAGAGAGAGAGAGAGAGAGAGAGAGAGACACTAAAGCTACTCAAAGGGGTTCGGGGCTCCATTTGCTCCAGCACATCTGGGCTTTATATCAGGCCTTTAATTAATCCTGAGTGAAGGCCAGGCAGTGACAGGCTGACTGGGCAGGCTCCAGTCCAGGACAGGGCCTGATTTATTACAAGTGAGCTCCAACCAGCATTGATTTATTTCAGACTCAGGAAAGGGGAGAGTAAAGGGGTTGTGTTAAATAGGATTGGAGGGGTGGACACAGAGACAGCACTGTTACACTGGGAAGGGGGACAATGAGGTTAAGAGTGACTAAGAAAGTGGCCACTAGTGAAGACAAGAGAGGAGGTGGTGGGTGACGTTTTGTTTTTAAGGCATGCTTTTCATATCATTGGAGCCTTTTTTTTAACAGTTGGTAAGCAGTCAAGTGATAGAGCAAGATAGAGCAAGGGATGATGAATGTGATGGAGGAAGAGTGAGAGATTCTGAAAGTTGAAAAAAACCTCTCTCTATCAGGTGGGCTATGTTCCCTCCCAGGCATGTGCTGTTAGTTAGAGTGACTCCTCTCACCTTATCTCCCCACACAGGGGACTGTAAATCCTCCTCCACTCATTTGACTCAATCATGACAGTCATCTGAACTCAGCAAAACACAGGAAAGCATACAACTTCCTACTCCTCACCTCCCTCAGGTCTCCAAGCAGGACGGCTGGAGGAGTGTGTAAAAAAAAAAAAAAAAAAAAAAAAAAAAAAAAGGATGTTCTTTTTCTTATCTAACACATGCATCAGGTAGCCACAAAATGGTCCACAGTGCAGTGGAATGTGATAGCCGTGTGCGTCTCTGAGGGTTATGTTGCTGACTCAGTAATTCTTGCTGCATCCTCACGTGTTGGGGAAAACATGACGAGTGTAGCCGAGTTTTTATGAGCCTCAGTCGCCGTGTGCCCTCAACATGCTTCCCTCTGATAAGAGGGACTTTTATGACAGTCAACTTTTACACCAATACACTACTTTTTGGTTTAAATGTATTTGAGAAACATTCACCACAGCAAACATGCATACAATGTGTTTGTCAAGCATCACTTCAAAAGAAGATTCAATTTTTAAAACTCCTGTCATCTGAATCAAATTTTGAGCTATCTCTGTTGTAGACAATTCAAATAAAAATGAATGGGGTTTAAAAACCATTAAACTTAAAATCCATCATCAATCAAATCTTCATTAATATTCATAGAGCTATGGAAATTAAATTGCTTAATTCATGTCTGCTAAGAAATGACAGCAGGTACTTGGTACCACTTTTAAAAAAGAAAACCCTCTTTTCTAGTTCATGAGTGTGATATTGAATGTTCATCGTAGTGTTTACTTTGAAATAATTTTACAGCATAACATTCTCGAATCACTGAAAGACATTTGTGTATCTATCTGAATGGTGACTGTGATTAATGGGCTTTTGTAGCACTATCGTCTAGACATCAAATGCCAAAATACCTTGGGGCATGAGGACACATCATTGTTGTTACAGGGCTGCCACCTCTTTTTGCTCATTTCAGCATTTGTTCACAAAATACAGAGAATTGAGTGTACACAAAGCCAGTATTTGTTATTGACCATCCTATTATGATAAGCTGGTGTCATTTTATATATTCACCTTTGAGAATGTTACTGGAAGTCTGTCAAAATGTGTTTTCACACTACAGCCTCTACTTTAAGTGCAACAGTGAGTAACTGTTTTTTAAGTGACATGTTTTATTTTCTAATGAATTCTTCACAAACCATACTATGTGCATGGTGTTCATGGTGTTATCACTTTGTTTCTGTGTAATTCATTTCAGGGCCTGCCTATATGCTCATGGAAATAGCATACTAAATTAAACTAATAAATGATGATTATTTCATAATGCACATTGCAGAATTTTATGCTCTGACATTCTCATAGTCCTCACACCTGTTGACAGAGATTTTTTTCTCTTTAAGATGAATGCAGTAAACAGCAGAAACTGCTACTTTAACACGAAAAGCTGTTTTTCACTGAAGGTTTTAAACAACAGACCAGAGGTTGGTTGGAGAGTGAGTTAAGGATTCATGGGAAACAGGAAATACCCTCACTGGAGAGAGCAGACATGTTCCTGCCAACAACATCTTTCAGTTTCTGCAGCAGCGCTACAATAAAGAGATTACGTCTCACTGGTTAAGGATATGAGCTTCGGTGTCAAAATCTGAGGAGGTCACAAATGACAGAAGAAACTACAACCCAGTGGCCACAACCTGAATTGCTGCATTATAAATTTGGTCTTGAAGCCAGCAGGGTTCATGTTGTCCCAGATCTTCCCGCCAGCACTTCACGGCTGCCAGAAGGGAAACAGAGCAACAGAGTTAAAGCTCTTGCCAAGAGTGGAATGAGCCTGTTTGTGAGGTCGAGACTGGGGCTTTTGAGTACCGCAGACTCATATCTCCCTCCCTATATCCCCTGCCCTCACATCAGCCAGAAACGGCCACTTTCAATGCACCCATGGGAAATGGGGAATTCAGCCTGCCACCCCCTAAGAACATATTTTGTAAGCGAGACTTCTTTTCATAGACATATAATCACTAATATTGCAAGGAATGTGCTTTTATAAATAGAAAATGCCAAAAAAGAGAGGGAGTTTTTTACTCTTTTGCTCAAATATCCTTGTTTAGATTGCGGGGGGATTGTGGCATTAAACACAGGAGCAACTGAGGGCCAGCAGCAATCTGACACTTAAAAGATCCCTAGGAGGAATTTATGGGATTCATTTTAAAGAAATTCAGTAAACTGAATCATGACACCCTCGCAGTGTTGGAGCAAATATTGTGAGACTGCTTGGACTCACAATCCTACATTCATAAGTTCATTAATTGTGAAATTCACCATTTGTTAAAACCCTCCTCATACTGCGATTGGCCAACACAACTTAACTTTTATGTAGGAATTTCCAAAAAGAATATTCAATTTGTTTCTTTGTATGGGGCAGTAGCTACTCCATATATAGAGAGATTTTAGGGTGTTTTCTGTTTATTTAATTCTGTCTAAACCCAAAAATACAAGTGCAAAAGAGTAAGGGGCTGTGTAAGCCAAAGCTTTAGCTGCAGTCTTCTAGCTTTAGGACCATCATGTTTACAACCACCATGTGCCTTTTGAAGAGAGAGTTTTCCTTAACTCAGCTAATCAAATCTGCCGTAGCTAAATTTCCACCAACAAAATGGTAGACATGAGAAGCCTGCTTTTGTGTGAAAGACCCATTGTTTCAAACACTACTGTGAATAATTGGGAATAATATTTTTTCACTAACTTCAAAGAAATATACGATTTTATTTACACAGGTCTTTATCTATATTATCATTGTCATCACCACTATCTTCATCATCATCCCTACTATCATTATGATTATACGCACTGTCATCACTACTGTCAGCAGAACACTCATGGTGTCTGGTGTTCATTTGGAAATGGCTACACAAATAGTTGGTCTGTTCCCCTCAAAATTACTGGGATCATATTTCTGTTTAGGCCGTTTTTACATGCTTGAGGAATCGTGTAAATCACATTTAAAAAGCATATACAAGTCATTATACCACTGAAACTCTAATTCAGCAGAGTGCATGAGAGAATATTCAGACCTCATTTGTGGTGTAAACATGTCTTTACTTATCCAGATTAACTCTGCAGATCAGATTACCCTTTCTTCCCTAACGTCCCTCAACAGCACAGTTAAGAAAAGCAACCCCAGTATCCCAAAGCAACTGGTGGCCGTACGATATTTTCTCTTAATTAGATGCGTTTTAAGTCATTACAATCTGTTTCACTCCATGCTCATGTTACAGCAGTTAAGCATTTTCTTGTGTATGTTACAGTGAAGTGCGCTTGGCCTGCTTGCTGGATGTCTAGTGAAGCCCAAGGCCACAAGCAGCGAGACCTGTCCATCAGTGGCAGTTATTAGGGAGAGACCACCGGTGAACCAGGGCCATTTGGTGGGCCTAATAACAACCTGAATGGGAGAGTTGAGGGACAGGAAGTGCAGCCAGACAGGCCGGTGCTGAGAAAAGCACTTTTCAGTCAGGGAGGCCTCCGTGGAAAAAAACAATGACAAGGCCTATTCCAGCCTGAAACACTCCCATGACTTACTTCCAGATGACAGCCCAATGCTATCACTTGATGCTGTTGCTCTGAGATGGAAACCGTCTGAGCAGTAGTGGTAGAAAAGGCCTAGAAGATAATCACAAATGCCATTTACTTTCACAATGAACAGAAGCAAACATGAAAACAATTGCAGCTGCAGCAAATGGCTAGTGTCCATCGTCTTGTCCTGTAATCTTGGTACTGTGTTAGAACCAGTTTGACAGTAAGATTTGGGACCCCACGTGTTTTAACTGCCCATCAACATGGGAGGCTTTCACTTTACAGCCTGGGGTTTATTGCACGACAGCTTAAACATAGCTCAGATTTCACTGTTCAACCTCTCCTCTCCCCTCTTCTGACTGGAGGATAAATGGGAAAATGGGCATCTTGGCGTAGGAAACCAATATGAATTTAGTGTAAAGACAGAAAATAACCAAGAGTTGACACTTTAACTGATGTATGATCTGGAAACTGCTATAAACTGTGATAAGCCAGATGATTTCAACAGTCAAGAAGCCAGAAGAGGTGTACAACAATAACTCATGATTTGTCTTTTTTTTTTTACTGCTTAAAAACCTCACTTACTGTACTGATACTGTAAAATACACTTTCTAGGGGTCATCCTGAGTGAAGTCTAAATACTCTGAAGGGATTAATCCCAGGAAAAGTCACTCTCATATTTGAAAATATATGATTTGAGTGGTTTTGCACCTTGCACAAAATTCACAGTCACATATGTCCAAGCTAAATAAATACAGTATTTTCAGCCGATACCACTCTATAAATATCAGTACTTTGCAGGCTCGTTAAACAGTTTATTTCCTGTGATATGTCTCTATATAAAACACAGAAAGCCAGTAAAGTCATTAGTGGCTCTGACATCAGACTAGTGTGAGGCCTGGAATAACTCCTTATCTGGATAAATGGACCAATAGCCGAGACAGATTTACTGTTCGGCATAAAGGCAGCCCTGAAACACGAGACATTACACCAGTGTTTTTCAATCACTTTGAGCACTGTAATTGCACAGAAGGGAACAAGCAGCAAAAATGATACTCCGAACTACAGAGGGAGTCACAGTTTAGGAATTCCCAAGCTGTCACTGTGAACAATGGTGTATTCATCTATTGTATATGAGACACAGCAGTGCATTTATTGATTGTAAATATCAAATATTGGTGTGGAATTCCCATTACAGAAATACAAATCTGCATTGTTTTTATGCTCGGTAGCTAAGAAACAAGTCTGGTTTGTAGGTACTGCTGCAATTATTTGTTATATATCTGGGGAGCTCATTGGGTTGATGTCAAGTCTGTTATGAGAGACTAAGGAACGATGAAATTAAATGATGCTTGGCCAGACAAAGATCCAAACCAGCAGCCATAACGTTGACCACTACGATCATCCACCATAAAAACAGACACGGGTTTATATTTACCATGAAACTTATGAGACAGAGACACTAAAACTAACAAAAACAAACAGGGAGTTTTGCCTGGATTTTCACTTGATCTATAGCCACAACATATGGTGAATTTTAATGTAAAATGTGTTCTGTGTTTTAGTGTTTTAGTGTTTTTAGAGAATAATGATGGAGCAGTGTGGCTCACTGGCTCAGGTGTTTTAAATGGACAGCAATGGAGGTCTGTGGCACAGAGGAATATGCCGTGCTGTGAAGGGACTGTTCAGGCTTTGACGAGACAATACTTGCTCGTCGGATCAACTCATAATTTTTTTTTTTTCAGCCGATTTGTTGATAGTAAAAAATAAAGAATGTCACCTGTGAATTCTACAAACAATAAAAAACAATAACCGCTGACCTCTTGAAGATCGTGACGTGAACCATATTTGTCTGACCAGTAATTGTTTCCTGTGCAGCATTACTATCCAGAACCAAAGTGGGTGTTTTTGGCCCTGCTGAATTCTGGGAACTTTGGAGTTGTTGTCTGAGGGTCTCAGCAGTTCAGCGCTCCCTCTTTGGCAGAACTTCATAAGAGGACTCATGCAGCTCAAATATTTCGGCTTCAAATGATCTAGAAAAACACATTCCCACTGGGTGGTTAAAAGTGGGCGTGTACTGTGTGTGCACTTGTGAAGGATGGGAGATGTGTGTGCATCAGTGTGTGTGTTTATGAGCTGCTCTGAGTAGACTTTATTTGTCTATAACTTATGACTGTGATCCAGATCCCACCGATTTCAAATAGTCTTCCAAATGACTTATCTGTTACACTGTGATTATTTTCCTGATTAAATGAACCCAAACAAGCTCTTATGCAGCAGATGAAACTTCAAGTATTGAAGGAGGAATGAAATCATCGGCAAGATTAAAAAGCCCTCACATCAACTATTCCTGGGGTCTATCGTGAGAGAACGTCCAGAGGAGTGATCATGAAAAGTGAGAGCTTTCTCACTACCATGATCCTCATCCAACTGCACAACACAGTCAGTATCGGCCGATGGGCTTGTGGCCAAAGAAAATCTGATGGAATTTAAGTTTATCAACGGAAAATGTACAAAGAAACACAAGTGGCTTTGTGAGGCGGGCGCTGGGTCCTGAGTAAATCTGAGGCTATATTGCTGTAGGCCTGTAAGACCACCCTGGCTTTCACGCTCCTAAAGCCTACCCACAGGTCAGAAAACAACCATGCCGTCCGACTGCTGAACTCCCCTGATTGTTACGAGAACAAAAAAAAAACATCAAAAAGTCCATATGGGCAGCCCAGAACCAAGAAAACAAGCCGCCTGATCTGCAAACCTGAGCTGCTAAAATCAACAGAAGCTACTTTTTACCAATAAATGTCCTGAGGATGTGACTGTGCCTGAGTTTAGTGCATGAACGATTCCAAATCTAAAGTATTGCTGTTTTTATTTATCATTTGATCAAAGCAGGTATTTAGCTTGTGGAGTCAGGAACAAATCTGTTTTATTATGTGCAGCAGCTTTGAAAGCTGTACGTTACTGTAGTATTTGTTGATTATTGCTGTTAACAGTATCACTCTTTGTCCTCTTAGTTTGTTCTTGTTGGAATAAAAAGGCATAAAAATTAAGTTGCATAAGCTATAACAGCGTCTCACATAATATCATAGATCACTGCTGAACATCAGCTGTTAGGCAGTATTAACTGTATTGTGATGCATATTTACACTTACAGTGTGAAATTAAACATTGATTTAGTGTTGTTTTATAAAATAGTGCCTACTTAAAATGATTCAAAATAGACACTGTAAGATGTATATTTGAGATGTTAATAGTTCAGTACTTCTGTGTATTCCATGTCTGTTCAGGGCCTTAACATTTGTTGAATTTTGCATTAATTTTATAAAAAAGTGAAATTTAGACAGTCACTGTAAATATTCATTTATATATTGATGAAAGCTGATATAGCATAAATATTAGTTTTATATCTATCAATTTAATTTCCCAGAAGAGACAGATCTGTGTTTACCCACAGCCTTCTATCATGACCAGTATTCAACCTATTACATTAAAGACAGTTGTTTGCAATATGTACTTATCGACATGGCGCTAAAGAATAATTATGCTGTGATGCTTGCTATTACATATACACAACATGTGTGCTTATGTACAGTATGTGTATGCAGTTTCATTGTGTGGACTCGACAGTGTGAATGCACATTTACAGTCTATATGATTCCAGCTGGAATGATGAGAAATGCTGAAATGGTTATACTGTTATGGTTGGTGACTTGTACTGTAGAATTCACAAAATATTACAACGACATGTATCATTTGTTTTACTTTGCCAAAGCCAACATGAACTACGTGAACTTCACATAGTCGCACAGTAAAGGACGTTTGATTACAATCTCAGACATATTATAATCGCCCACTATTTCAATATACATAAACAGTATGTACTGTAAACAAGATCATCATGTTGATGATGTATATTAGCTTCTTTTAAAGGCCTCAGCTATATTTTCCATTACCATAATCATATACATATGCCTGATAATAATATTTTGCATTAATAATCAGAGGATATTTTTCTGAATGCTGTTTTCTGAAGGTCAGAGCAGTTAAAGAATTTCTCTAATGTACAGCACATTCACAGTTCCTATAGCAACCACATGGAGTAACAAAAATACAGGTGTATAGACCTGGGAGAGCTCTCAAAATCCCTTAGAGGGGTCCTTTACCTATGTTAAATGTCTCAAATGTGCCAGCCTCACGCTGACCACCTCCCCAGAGTACAACTGGTAAACAGTCTCCGCGTGAAAACTGAGAGGATGAAGTAATTTCCTACTCATGTGGGCTATGAAGTCTGGCAACTGTGTGGCACCGTACCTCCCCAGCATTTCTGGAGACAATGATGTCATAGCTGTTACCTCAGCCCTACAGGCTAAGTGCTGTAAAGTACCACCAAGGCCACAGACAGGTGACTCTTAGCATCACTAGTGGCCCCAGTTGGGCTGTAATAATATCCTGACTTTTCATAAAATGCTCTCCCTCCAGACCTGTATTCCTCAGACTGGGACAATTATGTGCTTAAAGTTAAAGTTGTGCTGCACTGAGTCTCTTAATCATCAAGCTGTGACACATTCTGTTTGTGAGCTCTAATTGTAGCCCATATTCTACATTGAGATTAATGTGGGTACATTTGAAAAAAACGCCAGAATGATGCTGCCCACACTGAAACAATTCATGGAGTGTGCTGGATGGATGGACTGACATGAACAAACTGACAGTGATGTGCTCAGTTTGGTCTTAAGAGTGAAGCTTCCTCTTTTTAGAAAAGAGTCGTCAAAATGTTAGCCATTATGTAAATGGCTCTAACATTGAGAAATACTGTACATACTGTATGTAGATCCTCACTCTTTTTCCTTTGAGCAACAGAAAACCATGTTAACAGACCTAAAGGACAAATTAGTTAAAGGATAATTACCAGGGTTTGTTTATTTGCTTGTTGGTTTGTTGGTTTGCAAAATAACTCAAAAAGTTATGGACTTTTTGGTGGTGATCGGATCGGATTCAAGGTCATGAAGGTCAGATGAATGGTCACGCCATAATAATGTATGGGAGATTTCACATATTTCTCATTGCTCCAGGGTGTACAATTTTCAGCCAATCGTCACCTAATGTGATATATAAACTAATAAAGGAATCCAGAAGTCACAGATTCAGTTTGGTCAAGATCAGTAAAAGGTCAAGGTCTTAGGAAGGAGCTCCAGCACTGGTCTCACAATATCTGGAATTCTCAAATTGTATTTGCAAAGTTTTATTGGAATTTTGTTTTTTTTTCAAAAATTCAAATCCAAATGTGACAAAATATGAAATAATTAATAAAAAATACATGATATTCATGTGAATACAATGTTAAATGTGGGTTCTAAGGTCTGCCAAAATCAACACATTCACTCTTAGGCGTTGTGGGCTTGCAGGAGCATACGCTCTCTCAGAATGCTGCCTTGGCGGAGGTCCACACTATCTGAGTGCTTTTCTAGTTCAGGGTTGTTTTCAGCTTTGTTTTTGTGGGTCTGGTTAACTTTGTAAGTGGTTCATATCATCTGTCCGTTCAGATTTATGTTGTGGCAATATTACAATTGTATTCTTGAATATCAAACTAAGTTGTAAAAATTTTAATTAGTTTAATTATTGCATAATGATTAGTAATTATCCTCGAAATATTATTACATTGCATCTTCATTTACAGTGTTGCCAGAAAGGTCATATACTCATTACACAGTTTCATTACACTGACAAAACTCATTATGTAAATATTAAAGTTAGAAATCATCTAGTCTGCAGTGGATGCACAGGGTGAGGCAAAATCCCCCAACGAATTATCAGGCCGCGCTGATCCTCGCTGGTCTGCCGTTGCCATTATTTACAGTGGCTCCACTCTGCTTGAAGGGTGCAAAGTGCTTCTAATAAACGGTTTAGGGTTTCCTCATCTGATCTCTGCTTGCCAGGCGCTTTACAAAAGACTACCAGAGCACTGACAGTAAATGGGGGAGCTGGACCCTTCCCGAAGCAATATCTGTACTCTGGGTGGAGGCAGGGTGGCGAGTGTGCAACAGATGCATAGGTGAGAGAGAGACAGTCACACAGACAGACATAGAGTATAAATAACAGGCAAGCCATGGCAGCTATGAGTGAAACAAGAGAACTATTAGGCCTTGTTGAAAGAGCACTTGTGTGGAGTTAAGCCAGGCGATAATATTTCACAGGTAAAGAGATGTCCACATGATGATAACACCCACTAGCAGAAAGGATGAGTGGGGGATGAGTGAGAGGTCCCAGGCCCTCAGTGGACCCCCTACCCCCCCCAACTCACGCCTGAGAGGAGATACCACAGGAGCAGGGAGGCTGTTATTCTCATGGCTATCCTGGTTCATCAGCAGATTCTTATCATGCCTACAGACCCAATCTTAGCTCCAGTTCAGTGATGCACTCGCCCAAAAATTCCTTGAAAACTGTGACCAGAGATGTCTCTCCAGGTCATCTTTAATTAGTGACATTGTCATGGATGAGAATGAAGTGAGGGAGGGTGGCATATGATCTTCCCCGCCTGAAGAGTGGAAATTTTATCTCCCACAGCTCCCTCTCCTCTGTACTGTAGTCCAACGTGTCTCATATCGCCGTCGTCATGCACTGCCATTTATGGTACATTTAGCCAACAAAGAATATGAAACCTAATCGCCACCTTGGTTTTATCTCCTTAAAGCATCAGTCAGCTATGGAATTAGAGGTTTAATATTTGATAGCACTAGCGTCATCTCCATACATGAGAACTTTGACCCTTTTTCATATCCAGTATATGAGACCCTTTTTCATTTCCAGTATATCCAGTATTTTCCCAGTATTTCTCACCTGCACATCTTTATTTCAACATGTTGAACAAACTCTTTTTATACAACCTGTAATGGAGACATTTAGGAAATAAAATGAAAGAGGTGCCTGAGTAGGCCTGGAACTTAACAGGGAAAACATCACGTTTTATTCTCTGTGAATGTATGTTAATTTCACTGTACAGTGGTGATTTAGTGCTGTCCTGAGTAACCCAGTGAAATTGTCTGCAAGGTGGGGAGGTTAACATGTGGGCGGGGGTTCAGTTTAATTGAGTGAGACAGGATAAGATGTCCAGCCATCCTCCCTGCTGCCCTCAGAGAAATGGAGAGCGGCAGAGCCGTCTTTCTGACTCTGAATTAATCATCTCACTGGTCAGTGAACTGTTGTTCACGAGACAGCAGGGAGAAGAAGTGAGTGAGCAGACACGCCGAGGGTGAGCAGAAAATTCAAAATGATCAGGGATTTCATCTAAATCAAATATATCAAAACATTGATTATTTGGTTTCTCGGGCACTACCATTACAATCTTATGTACAGTAGACACTAAATGAACTGAGCAAATGAAGTGCAGGCTTTCCATGTGTAGTGCTTGAGCGCTGAGACAAAATTGTAATTATAAATAGTAATTTGTCTGTTTAAGGGTCCATATCACGAGGTGTTAATTATTAACGCTGGTGTTTGTTTATTTTTTGCTGTTCCTTCATTTATTCAGAAGACAGGTGTCATTATAGGATGTAAGAAAGGAAAGACAGAGACTATGTTTAAACTATGTGAAAACCAATCCTTTAATGCAACTGCCCTGAAATGTGACCACAACAGAGGCATACGAGCACATCGCCTGCTGTACGACAGTTACTGCCGGCGTGTTATTTGCTCAATACAGGAAAGAAGTAAAGCAAATATTAGACTGAGCAACTACAATTGAGAGCATTTAATAATTGTTTTCAACAGGAAGTAATTTAATAACTATAATTTGCACTGATAGAAGGTTCAAATCACAGGTTCAGTATGAATGCCCTGTTTAGCAGACACAGTGGATTCCACTGTGAGACAGCTTAAAGGCACTAATACATGTCAGGAGCATTATGAACATAAGCATTAACACCTATACAGTATACTGGAGAATGATTTCAGATACAGTCCCTGTTGTTTCTTTTCCATTCAAACATAAAGTAAGTAAAAGAATGAGCATAAGAAGCATCAGTAATCTTAACAGTAGTAAAACTATGTTCTGCTGTACTGATTTTATTGGAATAGTTTGTCAAAATATACCAACAGGTAATTATTATTTATAAAGCACATTCAAGTGCTAATCAGATATGAACACAAAACCTGTTAGCAGCATTTCTTCTGTGATGTTTTAAAACTTTTTCACATTTGAAAAGTGAAAGTAGAAAAAGTTAGATAAAAAAGGGTGAAAAAAATACATTTTAATATATCTTAATAAAAATGTGGCATTTTTGATTCACTAATGCTGATATGATCTGAACTAACATGTAGTTTTATTATGATTAAGTATTTTGTGTAAGGACTTTATTATTATTAAGACGTTTATTAAGCATAATATAACTTACACAGAATGTTAAAAGCTAAGTTCTTAATTTAAAAACAAATCCATTCCTTCCACTGTGCTACTATAGAGTCTGATAAATATCTATAGAGCATTATGAAAGAAAAGGTACTGAAATATACCACAAAAACGGAAAGGATAAATTATTCATAACCTTGCATCAGTCCTAAAGATGGATTTCAACTACAGAATTAAATTATAAACCACAAGAAAAAAAAATTGTATGCATCAATCCACCCTCCTTTATGTTGGCAATCAACTGTTTCACCCCGTTCATCCCTCCATCCTGCACCCCTCCGTCCTCACAGGAATGTGTAGATATGACTGATAAAGGAGGCGGCGAGCCGAGCGAGGAGAGGAGGGAGAGCTTAAGCTGCTCCTTGTAATAAGCAGAGCCGTAAAACTGTGTCAGAAAAATGTTGCCCCCTCGTTCTTCTTCTCTTCCCTCCCTTTATTCTTTATGGGTCTGTAACCGCATTTGTTACTCGTTTGATGGGCTGGGGGAGCCGTCCGGGCCCTGGAGTACAAGATATTATTCTTCACTCGCCCCTCGGCCCTCAGCCCTCCCAAAATAACAGCCTCCAGCCTACTGTTTAAAGTCTCTCACCAGAGGGAGTGAGGGGGAGGAAAGCATAGGGGAGGGAGGGGAGAGGAGAGCAGAGAGAGGCTGAAAGATGTCTCCATAGCTCTCCTCTGAGGAGATCAAAGTGGACTATTCCTTCAACCCTATGGCACCATAATGGTTTGGTGGAGTCAGAGTGAGAGCCCTCGCTGCTCAAGATGTTGTAACATGGATGATTAGTGACAGTGTAATACTTTGAACGTTGTCCATACAAAGGGAGAACCCAGCTGAGCAAAAGGCTTTAAACTTTTTTTTTTTTTGGTGGGGGTGTTTTAAGCCACCAGAGAGTGTTCAGGACTGAGATGTACAAAGATATCACATTCATTTTCCCCCCTTTTTATATGCATCACGGGAATAAAGGACAACAAACAGAGTGTGGGAGGCAGCAGGCATGCCTGTCATGCTTTCCCTTATTAGAAAAGGGAAGTCTGGGACATGTTGTTCAATGTCTCAATGATAAATATGTACAGGAAATTCAATCCACACATCTATATCCATTTTACATAATATTCAAGAAGACATTTGTCATGCCCGTTAGCATTTTGATCATTTAGATTAAAATGTTGATATCTCATCACCGATTGCATAAAGTTTACAGGGATCTGGGATATTTGGGATGCAAATATGAACATGTGTTTTTATTCTGTTTGTTCAAGATATGTTCCAATAATTATATTTTTGCATTTTCATCTCAACCTCTTGGCCCATTTATCATTCACTTGTCGTTGTTGTTTTTTCCTCATGTGTTGCAATCCATGGCAAAGGAAACTGGAAAGTGTTTTAAATAACTTGTACTTTACTCAGAAAGTTACACATAAATCATCATAATCCACCTCTGATTATCTGCCCACTGTAGGCTTTTCTATGTGCTGAATTGAAAGGGGTAAACAGAGAAGCAGAGAAAAGCAAAGCGAGGATAGCAGAGTAAAGGTCAGTCCAGTCAGTCAGGTGTGCAGACAACATTCAGACACTCTTTGCTAGTTACAGAAACAAGTTCATGTTTTATTGCATTATTTTAGTTCTTTCAGTGGAAAAAATTGAAAGTCAGTTGCTGGAATGTGAAAATCGCATGAATATGATATCTGTGTAAAGTGAGCCTCGCTTGCTCTGTCAGTTTTGATGTGGAAGTGATTGTTTGCCTTTATTCCCTGTGTACTGTCTGTACATGTTTCACTCGACTAACTTCTACTTTTCCTCAATTTATCAGGCATCAGGGGACCGTGGCTTACTGACAGGATAAATCGAACAGTACTTGAGAAGCTGGGGCATTCCTCATAATTATGTAGCTTTTCTTGTGGCAGTGAAAATGATTATTCTGGACTTAGCGTTTGAGGAGGTCACTAATACTCTCCCAAAACAAACTTCCCTAGTTTCCCTGTATTCTGTCTCCCTCGCTCTCCCTGGCGCTGAAAACTCATTCCAGTTGTGATCTCTGTACGTAGCCCTTTATTGGTATCCTTATCTACAAAAGTCTATCAAAGTCAAACCTTATGACAGCTGATAACACAAATTTAATGAGCTCATATCAGTCAAACTGGGTCCAGTTTAGCACAAATCTGCAGATGGACAAGGTTAGCAACTAGCTGGTGAACATAGTTTGCTCTGCAGGATGTGCCAAAACACAGGTTTAAAACTTGAATATGTATCACTGTTATTCTATTATAGGGACTGTACATATTAAACTATGTTGTATATAGTTTTAGAAATATTCATTACACCATTTTATACAGTGAAATTCAACATGGTAACCAAATCAACAGAATAATGAGGAAAACAATGCCTCTTGATATTCACATTTTATATGTTAAATTGCTCTGTTGGACTTTCTGTTGGACATACAATCATCTTCATGTCATTGTTGTTATAAGCATAAAACATGCCCATTGTGTCTGTATGGGAGGCTGACATGGTCACTGCCAGGCTTAACATACAGGCTATGTAATCCACTTATCTTAAGTGGGCTTTACCTGCCTCACCTGCCCAGCTTTTTAGACGAACAGGAAAGAATGAGGGAAGGAAATGTTCACCTGGCCTCAGGCAGTCATGACATGACAGAGTGAACCGCTGCACTTGAAGGCCTCGCGTTATCACATGTTGGATCGCTTCACAGGTGGAGGTGTTTTGCAGGTTTCTTTACGGATGCAAAGTACAAAGCCGGATGTTGTGATATCAGGCAGACGGTTGTAATGTGTGATGCTGTGAGTGTGTGTGTGTGTGTGTGTGTGTGTGTGTGTGTCTAAAACATCTGCGCCTACTAGAGCAAATTCCTCCATTTCAAGCCCCGGAAACTTTTCATTTAGTCTAATAATAATCTAAATATTCCTTCCAGAAATAAACAAGTTTAAAATAAGACAAGAAATGAGCCTTTTATGGCTCAGAATAGACTTGTCTCTTTCATGTTAGAGGAAGTACAAAACAATCATATTGTTACATTGTTACATTTCCTTCTCTTTTATGAGGTCACAGACAGTGGTTTGGCCTCCCTGTAGATTCTGTTAACACCATATTTAAAAATAAATCAAAAACAGCAAAAAAGACTGACTTGCTGGAGGTATGCTGAGGTTCAACAAACTTCCAGCAAGTCCAGTTGACTCTTTTTTGTTCTTTGTGATTTACCTCAACTGAGAACCCACACAGTCATATTTTTTAAATAAAATATAACTTATGCTATTATGGTCTTTTTAGACTTGAGCAAGATATACAGACACATATTCTGCACATAAAAATTTCCAAGACCAAAGTTTAACGTTTAAAGACCAAAGGAGAATGAGCTTCTGCGGCAGTTTAACACAATAAAATCTATTCTACATTATCACAGTTTTTAACAGCTGTATGTAACCAAAATTAGCATATGTGATTTGCCTTTAACTCTTTGAGTATCAGCCGTTTTATAAAACAGAAAGTGGCTTGTGCCAGCATTTTTGCCCATTTTGAGTCATATTTCAAGACACAGAATATTTTGTACTATGTCTCCGAGAACACTGAATAGCTCAAATGAAAGAAGAGACTTTCTATTTCATCATGAAAAAAAAGTTTGCTTTTAACTTGTTCCAGTCTTGTTTTATCAGAGGTAGAGTAGAAGCCACTCCCACCAAAAATCACCACTTTTTGTCAAGAATCCATCCGTTTTGGTCTCTAATCTCGATCGTCTCCTCTTTCTGCTTTGATCTCTGTGGTGTATACCATCCTGACTACATCTCCCAGAAGCCCCGACATTACTCACAGGCTGTGGGAGACCGTTATTGGTGACCCACTGTTGAAAAACACTGTGACGTATTATTATGTCGATGGCACTCAAGCGTTGAATAACGATGAAATACGTCAGTGGCACTTAAAAAGCTCCACAATTCAATATTTTAAATCAACAAAATAGAATGCAATGATTTAATAGGAAAGCTGTTTCTCGTACTGACAAACCCACAAAGCAATATCACACTCAGTGTTTTAAGACCTTCAGCCCTGTCTTGATGCAAACACAATAGTTTACTTGACAGAAATGGAAATGATCAGTAACATGGACCATTTTGACCAATGCTGTCATTTTGTCTCATTAATCATGTCACTAGAGACACACCAAACAGAACCTGTTTTGCTTTTTTATTGTCTTGTTAAAGTCACTGGGCTTTAAATAGCTTTGCAGTGGGACTGTGTAAAAGCGTATCTGAAAAGAAGAGGGGAGTAAAACCGACAGGAGCGACAGAGCCAAGATATGAGAGTGAGACTCAAAGAGAGATACATAATTCATCAGAGATGTCACAATGTTGAGTCATGTACCTAAACTTGGCAGGGAGAGCTGAATGATGTGCTGAGCTCAGATGAAGAAAAAAAACATTGATTATTTCTTAACAGTCGCTGGCTTGCTCTCACTGTCAGGACCAATCAACCAGGAGGAGAAAAACAGCATTCTTTGACTGCAGCTGGGATTAATGAGCTGACAAACTCTGTTAGAGGCACATTATGGGGCACCTGTGAGGGGCAACCACAGATAATGAAACAAAAGAAATACAAGGAGGTTAAATAGTCAGCTTTACCCATCAGCACAATTACAATCAGCCTTTTTTGTCTTAAACACATCATACGTCACAGAGATACTGAAGCAGAGCACATTCCTCAGGTCAGACTCAACAAGTTAAGAATGAGGCTTTTACTGAAATATTGAGGAAAGTCCCTCCATGTAATTTCTCTTTTTATCCCTTAACCCTCTCTGTGGCGTCTCCTCCCACCCCACGCTGTTGTAGAGTCCAGCTGTTGCTGCTGCTGGACCATTTGGTGGTAATCAGGTAGAGGCCAGAAGGCCCACATCCTCTCCGTGATTAACACTTCTCAAATTCTGACACGGCTCTCGACTCCTCCTCTTCTTGAATATTCGACCACCAGATTTGCTCACCTTCTCAGAGATGAATAGCCCTGTTGTTGACATGGAAAACAGCTCCTTACGCTCTCTCTCTCTCTTTTCACCTTTGAAGAGAGAAATTAATGTGCCCTCCGAGTCTCGCCCACAACTCTGTTTCATCTGATGGGTTTCAATGCCATATCTGTTTATTTTACCAAGTCAGCGGTGGAAGTGTTCTCCTTTTTTGTAATCAGTTGAGTTTCTGAAGTTTGGTTCCTGGCCTTGGGTTTTCTACCTGTAGTGGAATCTGGACCCTTCATACGCTCCATTACCAGGGCTGTCAGGCCCAACGAAGTCAAGGCACAACACGCAGATTAATCCATGACTGCCTGTTACAGGACATTTGGCCTAGACATTTTTGTCTGGCCAGAAATGTCTGAAGAGAGGGGGAAAAGTTCCCTTGAAGCAACATCATCCAATTAAGTTTTCCCCTCTGATCTCAGAGTAAATGAGGCAGAATATACAAAGGTTCATTTTGAAAGCTGAGAGCTAAATTTAAAGGCACCCAGTGGAGTTTTTCAACACAATGGAGCAGTGATTTGATGAGGGAGTCCCCATTTTGTTTGCAACTTATGATCAACAAACATCTAGGCTACACAATAAGAGCATCCTGTTCGTGGTTTGCAGCTATTCCATTGGTTGACAGTTGGGGGCATTAACTGGACCACAAAACAAAGCAATGTACCAGCAGAGAAATAAACAGCTCAGGTCTGAACATATTAAAAAATCTGACTCTGCAAATGTTTTACAGGAAAATGTGGGAAATCCAGGAAATGAATTCAATGTTTTTCGGGCCTTGAAAAAGATATTGGTATTAGCATTAGCAATTCAGGTAAAGGCAACATTATTACAATTATTATATCAATATTTAAAAAATATACTTTCAATATAATTTGTTTCAAGCACACAGCTATTAACTCTTATTAATGACTTGTCTTCATTCCCTCTGCTCACCTATTTCTAAGAGATTAAATTGAAACTGAAAACTAAATTATATCGCTCAGACATCGTCATGATCAAAGGCAACCTAATCTTGAGCAACACCTTTAAACTCTCACATTGTTTGAGTCGGTTATTAGGCACGAGGATATGAGTGTGTGTATGTGATTTTTGTCATTAGGATGCAGCCTGCTGCACAGAAACTGGGGAAGGCTTTGTGGTTAAATAATCACAGACTGCAGGGGTCTCTTCCCTCCTCGGATCAGGCTGTGAAGTTTACAACCTTTCCGTCCTCCTTTTATTTATCGGTTCTTTTCTTCTGATACATTGAACATGCCTGACCAAATTTCCCTCCGGTGACATGATTCTTTTCATTCAATCCCAAACACAGTCTTTTGTGCCAAGGCACCCCACTGCCAAAACTACTTAGAAGTTTCTTTGAAGTGTTTTCCCGTCTGTCTTTGCTTTATTAACCTTAGACCCAGGGTGACAACATTTTTAGCTTCATAGCAGTCCCACTGTAAACTCACAATGCTACCGACTGTCAGATCGTCATTATGGGTATCAACCAAAAACAATGAAAACTTGCTCTTTCTATGGTGTTTAATTGTCATGACAGTGTGGCTTGCTTGTGTATGACAAATAGTGAGTCACCTTTCTGAAGTCCCATCAGCAGAGATTGTTCGGCCATGATTCTATTTCTAGTCTGGCATGGCATGAAAAGGAAGTGGCCTAAATTCATCTTGGCTGATTGGCAGATGCATCTGCTTTGACTCCATTCATCACAGACAGAATGAAGGCAAGAGGTCCTCTCTAACCTTAAGAACTATATGCCTCTGAAATGCAGAGGAAGGCAATATTATTGTAAAAGATTTCAGCTTTTATCTTAATATAAATCATTCATTGTGTTTGAATGAGTGGTTATACTAAATTAGAATTCAATATACAATATGAGCATGTGGTTTCTGTGGAGGCATTTAATGAAAATAATTTCCTTCAGTTTGGTTTGGATGCTACCTGGGCAACTGTTGTGTCTTTTTCATAAAGACAGCACCACCCATTGGATGCAAGGGGAGCTGCCCTGATGAAACCACATCGTAAATTCACATACAGGTGACAGCATGTGGTACAGGTTAGTTACCAACTCCAAAACTGTGACCACCCGGCACAAATGAGCTCCCCAGAGAAGATTTACAAACCCCCCCATCTGAAACCTCAGCCCCTACACTAAAATCTCTCTCTATCTCTCCCACCAGCCCCCTCCCCCTGCCAATCTTAGCTCTTAAATCTTTACTGTGCTGCAACAAAACACTGATGTGCAGCAGAAATGCACACATAGTCATCCCTGCATATGCACACATGCCGAAAGACTCCTCCAGGGTTGCCTCCAGCCCTCCTCAAAACAAAAAATGCGGGACTGTAAAAGTGACAAACTGGGTGTGCAAGATGAGCATTGCCATTATTGTGTAATGGGGTGGAGGATGAGATCTGCCAAGATCTTGAAACACGACAAAAGTTTCTTGTTCTTCTTGATCACATTTGTTTTCAACATTCTTGCAGAAGCCTGGGATTATAAAGGAAATCAACATCATTTTCAACAAGTTAGCAGAAGTTCAGAGATCCAGTCTCGCTGAATTTGCATTGTATTACATTTGAAATTCTGATCATGCATTAAAACCTTAATTATAAATTACATGCTAACTTGTGAGATAAGTCAGGGAGGACGGACACTTAGCAGCCAGTCCTGATATATTTTACACAGAGAGAAAACCAGTAATCCAAATATATTTGAATGTATTGTGTTCGAAGAGCAAACTTGTCACTAAACATTTCATATAAAAAATCGGTGCATGGATTAAAACATAATTTTTTTCTGTTGTTTCCTGCATTAACAAGCCCCCTGAGTGATAAACATAAGTAATTAGAAGTGAACTGAAAACAAGAAGTCGTTGTTTGTGTGAAGTGAGACGCAGAGACACAGAGAAAGAGCAGGAGAGACTGATTTTCTTACACTTTCTGCACAATTTCCTCTCTATTTCCTCCCTGAAGACCCTTGTCTGCAGAATGTGCAGAGTGTGCTTTCCATGGACAGGAGGCTATGGAACCTGCCAGAGCAAAAAAATATGGAGAGAGAGAGACAGAGAGAGAAAGAGAGAGAGAGAGACGCTCCTTCTCCCTCTTGCACTGCAATACAGAAAGATGGAGTTATTACTTAGAAAACCTCACCACCTCATATTTTTTTTTACATTTTATCCCAGAGTTCCCGGAACACTGAGCTACTATTACGACCAGAATACTTGGACCGCACACCGGTTACCCACTCTGACGTTGAGAAGAGAAGAAAAAACAAATGGTGCTCGTAGCAAAGTGCATCGGCCGTTATTTCTGTCCTACATCACGCCTAATTGGTGTCCATGTGAGACAGCCGATGGTGAACTTGGGCTGAGGTTCAGCTGTGGGTAGAAATATTAGAACAGTGGGATAAAGTTATCATCCTGCCGCCCTCTTAACTGTCTCAAGCTCGGTTTCAGCTAATGACAACAAGGAGGCTGTTATTAGATAAGCAATTAGCTGTACACTGCAAAAAATTTCTACAATTTTGTGGTCGCAAAAAATTACCCAAAACTAAGACTCATCAAAAAATTGTAATAATATATATATATAAATATCATCACGACTTGTTGTGTTTTAGCAACTTAAGTAATGAGGAACATTACAATTTTTTAACTTCTGTTTCTTATTTATGACCTCTGTGCCTCATTAATCTGAGTTTATACATTTTCTGTTGTAAAAAAAAAAAAATTTTTGGATCATTGAAGGGACAATGCAAACATTTAATATTTTTATACAATCGCACAAAATAACACCTATTGTGTTTTTTGTGTACAAAGGAAATTTTGTTAATATATTGAAGAACAGCTAACAACAATAATATTATAGTAATGTTTTGATCAGCCTGTCAGATATATATTTGTTATCAGGCAGATACATTTGTCTGATAACAGAAAAAAATACTGATAACTGATAAAAACTACATCTCCAGAGTCACACGTTTCCCAGTATAAACCTGCATGTTCCAGGTATAACTTGTTGCAGCAACACGTTGCCCATATCTTTACGTTGTTTTTAGACATTTTGCATAGTATATACTGTTTGAAAGGGCAGCGCCCTCGAAAAGTGACCAGATGCTCGTCCACTGTGTCAGTAGACTTGGGTTATAGATGAGTGGCAGATGCTGCCAGTTTATCTTGGTGACCATGACCTGGTTTTCTATCATGGTTGTCAAAGCAAGTCACCTGTGAGTGACACTGGCCCAAAAATTGCCCGACCAGATCCATGTATGCTCTGATATCTGTCAGGGTTACGTCCTCCCAATTGCCTTTGTCTCCCTCCAGTTAATTTGCCACTATGATATCGATGGACTCCAAAGCAGGATTTGACATTATCAGTATTCTTTGACTTGAATGTGACAGCAGCCTCAGCAGGACCATCCTCTCCATCACTGGATTCCTCTCCATAAGTTATTTTTTGATCTAGATTATATGTCGTCTTTAGCTTTTGGTACTTCTGATCTGATCAAATTAAGCACATTTTTAGAGAACTTTTAAATCAGTCAAAACACAACATGAGAGGTGCTGAATCCTAATATGAAGCCCAATCAATATTTGAACTATATAAATGTGAGGTTTAATCACATAAATGACAACCTGGGAAAAAAAATGTGTTTTTCTCTGTTGATTGTGGTTTTAGAAATATGAACAAATATTTACATGTAAAACATTTTCCATGGCATGGTCACTACTTTGATTGAAAAAAGGCTGTACCGTTGAATTTTTGAGTGACATAATATTTTCAGCCACAAACTGACACTAACACTTGTTTAACAATGTGCTTTAAAAAATCAACTCTTATTGTTGTTAATGCAACAAAACCTTTGACTTGCTTTGAATTAAATTACATTAAATAGGACTGAATATAAAGTAAAATTTCCTGTGGTGTGCATCTTGTTCCATTTCACATGGCCTTTCGGTGGTAAAGTGTCAAAAAATGACATAAAACTTAACAAATGTAAGGACCATGTAATACAGCTACATTTTATTCACATTTTATCACATTTATGCACATCAAGCATCACAAACTCCCTTGTATACTCTACTCACTGATTGTCACATTTGCAAATGTTTGATATTACTGTCACATCTAAAATTGTTTGGTTATCATATGGTTTTCTCATTCCTTGAAAAACATGTTTGCCCTTGTGACAATCAATGAAATAATATTTATGCTTCCCAAAATAGCTAAGTCTTGGTCTTCTATCAGTAAGTCATCATCCATTTTGGTCCATTTGGAGGAGAAAAAAAATGGTAAACAGACCCTCCCAACAAGGACACAAGTTTTCATTGACTGATGACTAAATGTGAGATTTGTCCTTTAAAGCCATGGTCAATGATGGCCCTCAGCCTGATGTGTCTTAGGACAGGTGGTGACAACGGCTGCAGTTGGTGGCCATTTGTCCTGAACAAATTAAAGTCAAAGTCCAAGGGCCATTGAAGCACCTTCTAACATGCAGTGGGAGATCCTGCGAAGCAATGCTTTCCACAATGGGTGTTACTGAGCAGAGGAAGTTGGAGTCAAAGAAGGAAGGATGCCCCCTTAAAAACCAGGAAATGAGACTCCAGGATGCCAACTGTTCACCACCAAGGATCAGGTCACACTGCAAGATACTTACTCAGTCTGTGGTGTCTTTTTAACCTTCTGTGCAACACACAAACCACATGAATTACCACATGAGTTAGTTATGGAAGAAAAAAGGTGCTGCAGGTAATTAATATTCTACACATAGACAACAGTGTTTCATGCATCCATTCCCATCATGGTGCACTTCAAGTTATAACAGGTGTGTTTTTATTTCTATCATATTTGTTTCTCGGACAAAATGACATATTTTCCATCTCTCTTGCCATGACTCACCAGTTACTGCTGACGCTGGCTGTCAATAAAAGATAACTTATTATGCTCTTAAATCACACTTCACTGCAAACTGTAAAGCGGCTTAGTAAGCCTCCTCCCATCTAGTGCAAACACACACACGTAATGACAGAAATCAGCTCTGGATATGTTAACAGTGGGAGGATACAGGAGCAAGGCCAAGGGCTGGAAAAAGGGAGAGGAAGGAGAGGGGAGATGGGTAGATAGACGGAGTCATTAAGATAGCTTGGGTGTCAATGTAATCCATCAAGCCTGATAAGACCATGGCCCACTGCCAAGGAGCAAGGTGTGGCACTTTCCTTCACCGATCACTGTCAGTGGTAGCGTCCCTCGCAGTGGGTTTGTTGTTCTTACTCTTGCTATTAATGTCACTATTGATTAAATGGAAATGAGGATGAGATCATTCACCATCTGATATTATATTCATAGGCAATTCATTTCAATGGCTCTCTCTTTAAAAAGTCTTTATCTCACAGTACTGCATTAACGGCTATGCAGAGCTTTGTTGAGTACTCTTGAATCTGTCCTTTTCCCACATGCATGTTCTTTTCCCCATAATATGAGCTATATAAATCCAATTTTGTCAGTTCATCAAAGTATATAGCTCCCAGAAGCCAAACAGAAAATTAACTTTGTTCCCATAAAATTGTACAAATATTTTATGATAGTCTATGATATTTTAAAAAATGTTTTTTTAAATACTGTGTCAATAGAATGTGTAAAAACACAACTATAATGTAGTATATTTACATTACAACTGATTTTGTCTGTGTTATTTTTTCATTGAAATTCTGTCTATGTCTAAAAATATGGAGAATTTATCATCTTAAAGAATATTTAAGAAAATATTTTGTGGTCATATCAGGACTGTTTCTGTCAGTATGTCAGCATGTGCTTTATAAATCATCTTACCATAAATGAAACCAATTAAACATCAAAAAGTCTAGAAAGGTTTTAAATGAAACTTAAACAAGCACCTATATAATATTATAATATGTCTTTCCACTCCTTCCATCTCTTAGCTAATACACAAAAAACACAATGAATGCAAAGTATGATCTGTGTCTCTGCATGTTAACTCTCCACCCATAACTGAGAATTTTAGAAACCAATGTGGCGTCATTGTACCTGAAGTGAAATGTTGAATTGCACAATTTGTCATGCACACACACACACACACACACACACACACACACACACACAATCAAATCCAGTCAAAAGCAAATCAATCCTACAACTAAAAGGATGTAGCTATAGTGAGGAGGGAGCTGTTTTTCCTCTCTAAATTACCCAGAAAACAATGTGTGATCCATTGCTGTGTGTACTGTGCCTCCAGACGATGATGGATGGATCCATCAGCCACGTTGTCTCCCGATTAAGTGGCTGTATCTAAACTTCCAATCCACTAATTTGTCTCAGTGGCAAACCACAGCTGATTGATCTTTTGGACAGTATTTTCTCTCGCTCTTCATTCATCCATTTCCCCCTCTTTTCTCTCTCATCAGTTTGTTCCACCTCCGCCCTGTCAAGTGTCACATGACCAAGGTGCACTGCTCCCAGAGTGACCTGGCTTCTCGCAACAAGCTCTGTACAGTGAAAAGCTGCACAAATGGCCATTCATATCAATCACTTAACACCATCAACCAGGCCTTCTGTTTCCAATGGCATTGAGGCAAACACAGCCAGTCCTGTTTCTGAAATGAAACGCTGCCTGTGATCGAAATTCAAGGTGCTAAAACAGTGTTGAAACTCAAGGTTTTTATCGAGGTGGCGGAAGTTCACCTCAAAAGTGATTTGATTTTCAACACCTTCTTGATAAAGTTTGCAAAATATTTCGTACAGTTTGTGATGAGTCGATGAAAGAGAGCATTATGTCGATCTCCAGGAGTGTGCTGACGAGGGAAAATTAAGTAAAGGAGAAAGCTAAGGTCTCCTGCTGCATTTAGGAGGTGTGAAGGGCTGTCCAGGTTCCAGTGTTCAGCATCTGTCCCCTGAGCAACAAGAGAGGCTGTGTGGGGAGCAGCTTACCTCGCTGCACAAAGACTGTCCTGTAGTTTTTACACACACACACACACACACACACACACACACTGAAACACATGACCCCTGAAGCTTTTCTCTTTGTCACAAGGCACACGTTTCTGAGCCCCAACTTACAAATACTTGTTTGCTGACAGCCTGCTGGTGAGGAGCTTTAGCCCACATCTCCTTCCCTCAGGCTGATAAAGTGCTCTGATAAGGTGCGAGGTGCTGGTGAAAAGTGGCTGGCCCTCAGCCCCCAGGGCTACAATATGAAAGAGTGGCTTGTCTGGTGCAAAGAAGAACAGAAGAGATGATGAGGCCAGGGGGGGAAAATCTGAAGAAAGGAACTGGATTAATGATGAAGTGGTCTGGGTGCAATGTGCATGTCTGTATATGTGTTCGCTCAGGTATGCATGTGTGTGTGTGCATACATTTGTGAGGACTTAACTTTTGCCACCAGCTGTGGGCAGCAAGAGGGGGGCAAGGGTATGTGCAGAAATGGGGGAGCCCTGCCATGTGTTTATGTTGACTAATGAGCTAATTACCCAACCCCTAATCTACCTCAGCTTGTGTCATTTCACAGGAATGCTGCAGCAGTCAAATGCTTGCAGATTATGGGTCATTTCCTGACAGTTAAAGGCAAACTACTACAGCAGTAATTCCTCCTCACACCAGGCGTTAAACCACAAGTGCTGCAGCCTCTCCATTTGCTTCTTTCTTAATTTATTGTCCTGAAATGTGACTCACTGCTTACATGTTAAACTCACATCATAGGTGTTTGCGAAAAGTTGATTTTTATGTTTTTGCCTTGAATTGTTAACAAGAGCAAGTGCCATACAGAGACCCCAAGAATTTACTGAATTTATTTGTGGCACAACACAATTATTTAGAAAGAAATATGTGTCCTATCATCCTTGTCCAGTTAAAACCACCTGCTGTGTCTCCAGATTAACTGGAGGATTAGGCACAAGGATTAACTGCTCCTTTATGGACATTTTTTCTATACTCAAAACACCACCGAAAGATCTTATTGTCATCTTTTACATCTTTTACACCTCATATTATCACACATTTGAGCACTACAGACTGGATATCAAATTGGCTCTGATCAATTACCTGTAATTTCTGTGGAGTCAGTGTTGGTTGGGGCTGATACTACAAATACTACAGAAAAACTGAGGGATGAAGAGTTAGAAAGTGATCCCACCAGACGTGTTGCCTGCTCCTCTTCTCTGCTTGATGCTATATTAGCCACTATTATTATAAAACATAAAGTTTGATAAATGCTTTCAAACTGTTCAGGTGACTGTTTACTAATCTACTTATCACTACTGCTCTTAAAGTATTGCTCGCTTTCATGTTGTACTGAAATGGCTACTGCTCTGCACTAAAACTGTCAGAAGTGAAGTTACTAATTTTTACATTTTAACTGAAATGATGTAGATGAAAGTAAAAGATGTGAGGGAAAACAGGCAAAAGTTTAAAGTGCTTTGGAGGACTGAATTAATCAAATCTGTAAGTCAGACAGCATGGGAGGTCTCCATCCCCTCCACCCAGCGAGAGGTGTGAGAGGGGATTTAGTGAACTCTTCTGCCCCCTCCCCTCCATGTTCATCATCCCCCTCCTCTGGGGTGTTTGCTGCTCTGCTCCCCCTCAACAAGCTCCCATCCATCACTCCTAAGATTTCACTTTAATAGGTGGTCCTCTTCCTGCTTTCACACACATTTATGGGAAAACTTGGCTTTGGAGATCAAGACAGCAGAGGGTGAGAGTGGGTATTGTTTAAAATGTTTTGATACCAATCAGTAGAGCCAATTGGAGACCTGGGTGCTGATACTAAAACATTCTGTTTTCATTGCTGTGGATAATTTTATGATCATTTTTGTACACATTGCTATTGTTTTCTTTTAAACAGCCACATACGATATATTGAAATTCTTAGTAATGGCCCACCATAATGCATTGTAGTGATGTTGGTCCATGCATGGCTCATAACACGTAACACCAGCATGTTGGACGAGCCTGAGCCGTGCAGTAGCTCCTCCATTCAAACAGGAGGCTGGTTGGTTGATATTTAAATGGCCTCTGTTTGTTTTTCTTCTGGTCCCGTGTGTGCATGTGAGCCCAGTATAAAGGGCCGTGTCCTTTTGAAGGGGATAGCACCAGGAAAGTGAGGGGGAAGGAAACTTTGCTTTGGTGTTTTATATATCAACGGAATGACTTCCCTCAAATAAAGAAATGCTCCATTCTGCCGCTCGGGCTGGAACAAGCTGCTCGTTTCCTGTCTTGAAAACTTGCAGCGTGTTCGAACAATGCGCCCGGCCAGAATAGAGGAGATGTCTTGAGTCTTAAAGGTTTGGCTCGGTGCTTTTGTTTGACCGCAAGTTCAGGCTGAATCATATGTTTACAGTATTTGTGACATTTGAATGAACCGACACAATTGTGCCATTTGAATTAATATAAATGCTGAAACAATAAAGGGCAGCTTTTGAAGCTGTCATCTGGAACAACATCATGAAACAAAAGGCAAGGATGAAAGTATTTCCTTTGGGGCTGTAAAGTCTCTGTAAACTTACTTTTCCGCCATAAACAGTAGCCATACAATAAATCTGACATGTGGATAAAGGCACATCTAATTAATGAATCTTAGTTGAATTAATCTTCCTCCAAACACTCACATTTCTGCCAACTGCCATGTCCACGCTACCGACAAAGGCTTCTCTTTGCTGCTCTTGGCTGGAAGCTCACCATGCAGAGTTTCTCACTCGCGCTGCCCCCTCATCAAATTACAGCCCTGCTCCCTCCTGTCATGTTGGCAAACAAAGGTCTTAAAGCGCACTCCCAATGTAATTGCCTCTAATCTCAGACATAATGTGGCCTTTCATGTCAGCTGGTCGGAGAGAAAAGGGAGCTGTTGTTCTCTCTGCCTTTTTTTCACCCCTCGTGCTCTCTCACTTTCACTCAGAGGAGCACAGTTTACCAGACCAATAAATCAATATTAACAAAGAAAAGAGGCTTTTATTGTGACACAGTGTAAACATTATGACAATGTAAAAGTTTCCCCTGGAGCTCAAAATCATACCTTTCATTACTGAACTCCTACAGATGAGCAACTGCTTGGTACCCCCGGTTAAAACAAACATCATGGAGTTCAGAGAAATGTCTATGGTAGCGCAGTAGTTGTTGGTGAGCTCCTCCACCTTTGGCCTGGATTCTCTCCGTGGTGAACATCAGGCAGTCTGCAGCTGGAAGTGTTTCTGTGGTTTGGCCAGGTGTCTCTCTGCCCTACCCGGGACAGGGCCTCAGCGGGACCTGGGACTGGAGTCTGGGAGCAGGCTGGAGGCGCTGAGCGAGCTGGCTGCCCCTCCGTGATCTAAAGCGTCCCATAGACCCACCTGACTGGTGGTCAACTGTAATTGATACAACACGATAGCAGCGCTGGAGGGGGAACAGAGAAAATGAAGATGTGTGTGAGCATGTGGGGAAGAGAAACGCAGTGATGTGGAGAGAGAAAGAGAGAAGGAAAGAGAAGGAGAGAGGGGATAATGGAAATTTTGGACAAATTCTTCAACTGAAGAGGCCTTTTGGTTAAATAATGGAACGCAGACCTTAATATGGATTCCAGGGGCTTTGGCAAGCAAAGATGAACATATCAAGTAAAAAACACAGTATCTGATATCTGTGCTGTGCTAGAATTTAGAGTGAGCTTAGAGAGAGTGCAGGGTAAGAGGAGCTGCAGTGTTTCTAAAACCATTCAGCTAGGCTTTTTTAAGGGACCCAGCTGTGCGCCCTGGAGGTCCTGAGCTCGAACTGTGGCAAAATCAGCACAGTGAGGCCAGGTTGCAGTTACAGAGCCGGGTTCGCCATGACCTGATGTTTCAGGAGCCTCTGTGAATTGATGGGCCCCAGGAGAGTTGTCACAAGGGCCCTCGAACAATCGCCCATTCATCTCTGCAGCCACAGCAACAGGCCAAACACTCACAAATGTTACAAAAGCTGTTCTGCAAAAGCTGTTCTTGAAAAAATTGACCATAGCATTTTTTTATTTGAGAATTTGAAATAAATTAACAAAGCAAGAAGTTGGTATATGAAACACCAAGCTTTATAATTTGTTTTTCCACCACCCACACCGAGATACTCCAGTGAGAAAACTCCATTTTCAATAGTGAAAATATAAGAAGAACTTCAAATAAGCGTATTTGGGTCGATATATTTTTGGACAATGTGGCCGAACTGGCTTGAGCCATCACGCCTCATCTGCCAGGACTACACACTGCTGTTACATAAGACAGCTGAGCCAGTCCAGACATCTACACTAGTCCTTATGTGGACAAAAATGGGCGTGTTCAGTGTGTCCCCTCACCCCAAAACCCATTTACCATGACTGTATCAACCAACTTTTCTCCAGAGTTTTCAAAGTCCCTTTCACCCTCAGAGATTAGAGGCCAGCCTGGAGGTCAGCTGCACATCGGTTACATTTTTCTACGCTTCACTGGCCAGTTATTTATAGAGCGAGAACAAATATACAATGGAAGAAGGGTAGCGGTTTGAGCAGGAGGCAGGTTAAGCCCAGGAACATCTGTCCTTTCAAAGGCATCTCTTCCTTGGTATGCTCAGAATCCACTCCAGGGGTGTCAGCGCTTCACTGGTAGTCAGAAAGATGGCATGCTAGTCAAAACAGAGCCGAAGAGGGGGGAGCAAAGAGTTGCATATCACTGAGTACAGTACATGTTCCCAAAGTCACCTCACTCCTGATAATAGTTACAGGTCACTTACTGAACAGAAAACAAACATCTTTGTCAGAGCAGCGAGGAAACAGAGCAAAACACCACCTGTATTATTGACTGATATTGCATGCTCGTCCTGGAAGAGAGATTACTTCTCAGCTTCAATTTCACATTACTGAATCAGATATTATAGGCTATATAAAAATTAACTTGAATATTCCCTTTTCTGCAGTTGGCTTTAATATGTTTGCAGCCAATACCATAGCATACAGTATAACTGGATAATAGACACAAATATGACGTATTTGAGGGGTTTTGTTGTTCAGTTTGCCTTTGTATTATTTTTCCTTTGGACTGTCACATGACATCTTCTCAGGACAGGAACAGTGTGTGTGTGTGTGTGTGTGTGTGTGTGTGTGTGTGTGTGAGCAGACTCTCTGTTTAGTCTGTCTGCGTCAGAGATGCTTCATTACACACTCGTAAATCCAGCCTCACTGACACTCCCAGTCCGACCTCTCACTCTCTCTTTCACTGATTCTTCCTGACATGCATGGAAAACATGCACAAGCACATGGTATAGATGTCAACATATTTATTTACCTATAAGTTTCCATAGAGAAAGTGATATTTTATAATGAATTTTTAAGTATAACAGACAATATTTTGCAAATAACATAACAACAACATATCAATTAATGTATCAATTAATTATTGATATATTAATATCAATATATTAATATATCATTATATCAACATATCACATTTCTACAACATATCATGGTAACACAAAATAGTATCATTTTGAATAAATAAAATTAAATCATACTATTATTCATATTATTATTTATATTACTCTATCACCACTGAATGCAATTATTACTATTATTATCATTATTATTTGTATGTAATATAATAATATATTATATGTATTGTTGCTACTTCATTTTCGGAGTCAACAGACAATAAGCGAAACTGTACCACAGAACTAATTGAAGAGAAACTTTTTTTTTTCTTTTCCTGTGGACCCGCTGTGTTTTACTTTCTCAACCATGCGTTACAGAACAAGTAAGGATTGTGAGGATGAACAGCAGACTAAATAAACTCCCCGAAAGCAGAAAAATCGCTTGCACTGGCTGAGAGATGTGTTATATCTGAAAATGTGAGCTGAGTAGGAAATGTCTTATCTTATTTGTATCCTGATTCCTGTTTATGTTTAAAAAAACAAACATTTTTTATGCAGCAGACCCATAGCAAATAGATATATAAAATATAAGATATATTAAATTGTATGTGTATTCAATCAAATCTATTACAAACACAGGTCAAAACAGCATTTTACTGAATCCCACGTTATGATGGGAAAAAAGTAAAAATGTAAACATCATGAAAATGAGTTTAAATTCATGCACAAAATATTACAGTATTTTGTTATATTAGTAATTTAAATGTCCTGATAGAAATATATTAGCCAGAGCATCAAACTTCTAAATTTTAAAACCAAATTTATACTTTCAAGCAAACTAGATAAAGTATAATCTCTGTTTATTTCGTTTGTGATTAATTGTTAATTAAGCGCATTTTCACACATTCTGATTCTGGTCAATGAACCAACAGTAAGTATTGTGCTTGTATTGTGCAGATATTTTTCAGTTAAAATGTTGTAATTTAAATGGCTTGATCTCCGACCACCTCGTTATATTTTATGCACGTTGCTGTGTGTTGCAGTATTTCCGCAAAGAGTAACAAATTGACGGTAATTGAACCGTTATACCTGCTAAACAAGCTGCAGATGAGAGATCAGAGAATGAAAGAAATCCCGACAGGCTGAAGTCCGCATTTAACTTTCGGGTCTGACCTTTATGGAGATCATAATCTGTAAAATATAGATATTTGCGCTGTAAAAAGGAAGAGCGAGGGCAAATAATTCAAATGTTCAAAAACATAAATAAAAACTCATCATAGCCTACAATTCTCGTGATATTTTAGTAAAATATATATTTGCTGGGGGGATTTATTTACTATTGTCTAGAGAGGAGGAAATTAGTTTTAACTGAACCAGCCCACAGTCACGTCATGGTGATAATAATTTTCGTTATTTCCCATCACAGACTGATTACACAGTACATCCTGTAACTCTTCAGGCAAAAAAAAGATTAAAAAAATAAAGACATAAAAGGTTTCCGTGGGGTCACAAATACAATGCATGCTGGGAAGTGTGTGATTTGGCCTTTTTTTGTTGGCTGGTGTGGATCTTCAATCAGTAATTTTACTTTGCAAGACATCAACTGTATTGAACAGAAGTATTGAGATAATATTTATAAACAACAGTGTATATTTGCTCATGTCCATTTTATAAATACTTGTAAGAAACATTTTGGAAACAATTGGGAGAATAGCTAATAATTCAACCAGAAATCATGTTAAATATTAGGTTTAACGGGGTAAATATTTACAATGCATCATGAATCAGCACAACATGAAAAGTTGAACAGAGCTGTCAAACTTGTGCAGGAAAGGAATCCCCCTATAATTACATTTTAAGAGCAGAGCCAGCTGAAGGCCTGAACCCCGTCATTTAGCAGGCATTAAATAAACACGAGGCCCATCAGCGTCAGATATGCCCTCACACAGTTGTGCTGTAAATAATGACTTTCATGGCCGTGAGCAAAAAAACAAAATCCAGGGTCATGATCTGGCCATGTGAGAAACACTGGTGCTACTGAAAGCTGAAATATTGAGCTTCAATCATTTAAGCCCCCCAAAAACATCATGTTTTCACTTTAGTGTGTAATCGTTCCATATTCAACACTTCTAAAAGATGTTTTTAGTATGACACATTATTCAGCATGGGGAAAGATCAGGAACATGTTTTCACTCGCCCAGTGGCTTAGCACAACATAATTTCAGCAGACCGTGAATGATGGTAGCCACTTTCTTATAACAAATACTTTTCAAATACTAATCCCATGGTGCAACAATATTGATACTGATACAAAACAATGGTACTAATTAGATGAGAATAATGTGGTGTTCACAGAGAGGTTTACAGGAGTCCCATAGCACTGAAATGTGATAACCTACATTGCTATTCTTCATCTGTCCTGACTCACCTTTGATGCTGAGTGTCATAAAAAAAAACCTACAAAGATATGCATTACCCAGGGAACTGATTCAATGACAATTATTTGAAGTGAAGTAAATACCAAAAGCTAAAGTTTGTTTGACAGTGAAATAACAGTATCTGATTGTGATTCCTGCCTCAATAACAATAGAAATAGTTTATCAATTTTTTATTTAGTTTTTGAAAAGTGGATGACATTTTTGTGATATGTGTTTGACCATTATTAACCATCAGTATTTCCTTTAATCTAGTTTATTCTTTCATTTTAATGATTAAATTAAGGTGGAAATATCATCAACATCAGCATATTAATATGAAGAGTGGTAATCAAATTAAAACATCAAGAATTTGCTTGAACTATATAGAGAAAATCATTTTTGAATGTATGCATTTTTCCATTCTGATTTACAGCTCAGTCACACAGACGTTAGACACCCTTGTTGAGCTCTGTCTCTCTCCAGTTGTTGCTTAATGATTTAGGATGACCTTTATAACCTTAAGGTCAGTATCAACATTGTTTTATGGTGTCCTTGTGGGGACGAGTACTGTTTGATGCATTATGAAAAAATTCCCATTAATTACAGGAATGACACAAAATATTTGCAGTATGAATCCTGCTAAATTGCTCACATGCAACAAATACACACCACTAGATCGTGAGTTGTTTTCAGTTTTCCACCTACTGCCTCAGGAGCCCAGGCTTATGGTCTCTAAACTGTGCAACATAGCAATTATTTTGAGTGATGTCCGCTTACTGTGCTATCTCTACCACTACAAACTGTCAGTCTGTCCCCAGAGCTAATTAAAAAGGCCCCAGCCTTTATTTGTTTGTACACACTCTGAGGGCAGACTGTGGGGGCATGACGAGCACGCCATGCCCCCTTAAATCACTCCCCTGAGCCAAAACGCTGACACCACATGAGAATCCTGACAAAACATTTAGCTGCGTCTCCAGTGTGGGTGAAACAAGAGAGAGGAAAAATTATGATGGGGATGATTTATAGGAAATTTACATCAATCTTTTCTTTCCCCTCATCTCCAGTTTCACCCAGCTCTTGTCCTGTTTGTGACACACAGATTCACACATTTCTATAGTCCCCTTCCATGTAAAGTATGGGACTTTTGCATATAGTACAAAAGATATAAAACTTACCGTGTTGTCCTAGTCTGCATCCCATCACCTCATCCTTTTTCTGAATTCCCTGTTCCTTAATGTCACTGCTGCTGTCTGTGAAGGGGGTGTGCCTTCACCCTCTGAAATCTAGACGTCCTAAGAAGTGACACAAACATGGAGCTGGCATGAAAAAAAGACACACATTTTAATTGTGTTGCAGTGGACCCCGGGGCCTCAGCTGCTGTGGTCTAGTGGCTCTCTGCTGCCACCTGTCTGTCTAATGAAGAGCACATGAGGACCTGGTCTGAGGATGAACTGCAGAATGTGCTGAGTAATCCTGGGTGATCATGTTAAAATACCTGAATTTATGGCTTGATGTTGTTGTTGTTTTTTCCGATCATTTAAATGTTAGACTGAAAAAGTGTAGAGTAAGGCTAAACAGGTTGAATATTCCTATTTTTCATAAAATACCAGCATGAACTTTATATTGTTGACTTTCTTGAAATAAATAATTTGATTAGCTCAGTCAGGGGCAGCTGTAAAAATGCGTCTTGATCTCTGCAAAGCAGTGTTTGGAGAGCGAACCGCTGTTTTGCATGACTTCACGGCCCAGCAGGAAGCCGTTGAAACTGTAACATAAATAGCAATCAGGCCATGAGTAAACCAATCAGCAGCTTTGTTTCCAAATATGCACCAATCAATTAGTAAATGGATTTCCTTCCAAATTAACAGACCGAATCAAAGCATCTCAGGAAACACGTTATGGACAATCTGCAGTTTGTTTTGCTTAATTGATTTGTAGATTCAACTTTCCAGACTTCTACTCTTCTACTTAAAATGTGTTTACTTTGCAGAGGGTTTAATCATTTGACTGATAGTCTGTCTCCTGTATTTAATTAATAAGTATCTTACGTTCATATTCTCTCTTATTAACTACCACTCTTCAGATCTAAAGAACTTTCCTTTCAGACTCTGTTGGCCTCACATGTACTCCAGTCCCACCCACCCAGCTGTCTCCCAGGCTGCAAGCATAGAGCTCCATCACCTGCATCCAGCTGCAAACCACAAACAGATTGAAGTATTCCCCTGGAGGGGATTTTGTGGAGACAGGCCATCATCAGTACGGAAGATGAAGAGGCCAAATATTAAATAGATCTGGCCTAGTGGCCCATCTAAAAAGAACAGTTTGCACCGCTCTAAGCTTTTGTGCCAGAGAGGACTGATTCAATAGTAGCTAGGAATGTTGTCTGAGCATGTGACAACATTTCCCAGACCACTAAACATTGAAAACAGACCAACGAGGCAACATATTGCATTGATTTAGTCATTTGACAAATAGCTTTGGAATGAGTATCCGCGTCCAGTCGATTGTAAGTGGTTGCCATATAAGTAGTGGATAAAAGAAAACATGGTTTCTTATTTTAAGAACAGGAAATGAGACAATGACAGGAGACAAACTTATCACATATTGAGACGATTGTGGTAACCGTGGTGAGAAATGCTCTCTGGATGGTGTCTTTACTGTCTCTCCATGCTCAGGTCCTGATGTTGTCATCCCATTCACAAGGTTTTGATTACATCTGGTGTTCTGCTGAAGCACATGTCCACATGTTTACAGTACAGGATCATATTATTCAGATAATATCTACCAAGGAATTTTGTAATAACCTACATGTTAGTCATTAATAATATTTTCCTGATTATTTTCCTACTTTGATTTGCTGCCACATTTTCTTGTGTGTAAGACCATTGTTTTGTTGAGTCTGTGTTTCTGTTTTACCACAGTTATTTTAAATATAGCAAGATATAGTTAAATGTTTAGAGAGGGTCAGTTTGCTGTGGCAGCATGAGTCTGAACTCTTAAAGTGTCCTTGAGCTCTGAGTCCGTAGACCTAATTTTCTGTGAACTCAGTACAGAAAAGTCCAAATCCCAAATAATTGCTTCCTATTACAGAAGCCATTCCTAAACCCAGCTGTGTGCTATCATATCTCAGACCTGCTATCATAAGTTAATAGCTGTCCTGTCATGTATCTTTCACACAATTGTGTCATATATAACACATTAATATATTGTCCGGCAAATTTAATTCACACGGTTTGAGTAGTCTTACAGTCATTACCTTAAATGAAAATTTAAGAGGTCTGCGCTCTGTGAGTGCTTTTGCAGTTTAATATTTGTGGTTCATGTTATTCCCATCTTCGTCATTGCCATACAGACCTAACCCCAATGAACTAATTCCTAAGTTAGAATGATTCTGTAACAGCTTAAATTCCAATATTATTCCAATATTATTTTTTTTTTCCTAAATGTGGGGAACATGTTTCTGTAAAACACAAAAATCCTAGATGTCATCCCATGCTGATAAACAGGACTTCAGACTTAGGAGGTTTCTGTAATGAGGTCCTGGTGTGTAGCCAAGTCTGTTCTCTGACCTTGTTGGAAGAAGGCAATGGAGCAGGAATTTCCTTGTGTGAATCACTGTGGTGTTTTTCTTTAATGTCTCTCAACATGCTATGTGACACTACTGAACTTATTTGGATTACAATTTCACATACTGTGTGAAATTTTGTGGGAACTATTTGAACTTTACTATAAACATCCCCTATTTTATTTTGAAATTTGTCAGCTGGACAAGAAATTGTATATCACACCTCACACATCTGCCCTAAAATGTGTGAACACAAGGTCAGCTCTAACATTAGGCACCTTGGCAATCAGTACCAAAAAAACCCTCGAGGTTTTGCAGAGTTTGGCTTGTCAAAACAAAACACAGTGATTGCTCTCCATTCGGTTTTCCTAAACCCTGCAAACTCCAAAGTGGAACTTGTGTCAGCGAGAGTAGAGCAGTTGAGAAAACAGGATTACTCACTATGGCAACACCTGGAAGCAGCACGTGCAGTCAGGAGGGAAAAATGATCCTGGTTAACTGCCGCAGATAATGACACTGCTATATTTATATTTGTCTTTGGCAAGGGACAACGCAGTCTTCCACTACTAACCACAGCCAGCGTTTTTTGTCTAAACAGTGCCACTTACCTCAGTGTTGGAGTGAAGTGTAACAGAAGACCTTCCAAATATTAACAGGGTCAATGGTGTCAAGTGACTTGAGTCCTCTGAGTTTCTAATTACTGGAAGTAGGAGTTGCAGCATGTCAGTGAGTCAGTGCAATAACGTGGTTGACAAAGAAAGACCTGGAAGGTGAAGACAATAGAGGGTGTTTCATTATGTAAGTAAGAGACATGGTGATTAGTCCATGTGTTCTCCTGGGGTAACATGTTAAAGACACATTCGCTGATTGCACTGTAGCGCCAACAGAACTTCAAATTTCTACCGGAGATCACTGTTTATGCTTTGTAACTGACTGACATTAACTGTAGCTTGATTTGTAAGGTTTCTTTGACATGATGACATGTTCTTGAGTATGAATCAATAATGTTTGAGATACAATTTGAGGAATGCATGTGCCCTAAAATCAAAGAGGAAACTTGAGGAAAGTTCGGAAAAAAACATTCTTGCCCTGGCAATATGACCTTGTACTAAATACAGCCTCATTCTTGGTTTCATGTCTTACATATTTATCGGTCAATGAATACCATCAAAGTTAGAGATTATAATAGCACATCATTTATGATACAAAAATAGTCTGCTTTGAATGATGTTTGTCTGCTCTGTGTCTAGTGAACACATCTGTTCCTTCTCCCGCATTGAAAGCAACAGAATCTATAAATATTCAAATATTGTCCAGATTTTAACGGCTGGACACAATATGTCTCCTGCTCCACTGAAAAAAGACCTTTCTTTGTGGTGCATTCATGTACAGTGGAGGTTTCAGGTTTCCACATAATGGTTGTGCAAGTTACATATTGGACCACTTCTGGGCCTTGTCACGTCACAAAATGCTGTTTATTCTAAAAGGATACAAGTTATGAAAACCTCACTTTTTCACGTCTGTGCATATACATTTTGGGTATTTGGAGGGTTTACCAACATGCAAACTGTGAAATAAGAAAAACCAATCATTCAGATCTGGCGCCCCATCCCAAGATGTCATATGCTCATTAGAATGTCACTCACAGCTTGAGAACTACCTTGGGACCTGGAAAAATAATGTATTTCTAATGTTAAAGCATGCACGTTATACTAAGTGAAAACTGTGTCAAACTATGCATATATCATACTGTACAGTGAAGGAACCTTTGAAGGTGACTAAAAAACAAACACTTGATCTCATCAGGGCTTCAAAGACAAAAGCTGGCATTGTACTGCAGTTTGTTGCTCAATAGGAAAATCACTAGAGACAGCTTAATCAGGCTAGTTCTGCGGAAAATCACTGAAGCACCACACGTATCACAAATTTCTCCACAGGACGATTATCCTGATTCACTCACCACTCCCATTCAGTGCCGTACTGATAATGCCTGTCTACCCTCCCAGGCCTCAGGTCACATTCAGGTGGAGCTTCTGTTTGACGCCACAGGGCCACGATCCCAACCTGACAGACCATTTTTTTGAAATAACTATGTGACCCACAGGCCCCAGACAGTACGCTGGGCTGTGTACCCGAGCTCGCTCTGCTTTCATAGTCTTTTCCGGTCCATCACTGTACTCACTGTGCCAAAAAAGATGGCAACTATCAAAAGAGACGTAGAGGCAGAGGTGAGAAAGGGCAAAGAGATGTACAAACAAAGGGAGTGAACGAGAGATAAGGTGTCAGACAAAGAGATAGCAAAAGCAGGGGAATGAAATACGTGTTATCGCCGGGCCTGTTCGTCACAGACTCAGGTCAGAGGGGTGTGAGACATGAGTTGGCAGAACTAAGAGCAAGGGCTTGCTGGAATATGTGTGGGGCCAAAGGAAGTGCTGTGTGGAGAAGATAACAGTGTGTGTGTGTGTGTGTGTGTGTGTGTGTGTTTGATGGAGGGGTGAGGAGGCAGTGGCAGCAGTGGGGGAATTAAGAGAGTAACAGTGTCCTCAGCCCTGCCATGATTTCCTCTATTCACTGCCCGTATCCTGTCTGTGTGCTGCTCCCTAATGGCTTTTAATGAGCCACCGGTGAATCCCTCTCCTTCCTGCCTTCACACAACATGCCATGCAAGAGAGTGAGAGAGTGAGTGAAAGGAAGAGAGAGAAAGATATAATAGTTGAAAATATCAACATCACTGCCTCCAGTGGTGGTGGTCACTTGCACTCTTCCACAGGTCTGTAGGGAAATTACAATTATCCATTAAGCTACGGTGAGAAGTCTGGAACGATGTTGATGAGGGAGTCCCACCCAACAGGGACACAATAACAAATAACACAAGTAAAGGACAAAACGATGTACTGTGTACACAATGAATAATATTAAAAAGTAATTTAATGAATCTAATTCACTTAAAATAACAAAAAGCATGCTCTGCATAATCAACCTATTGAACAAAATCAATGAGTTTTATGCAATTTTTTTTATTTATACTCTCCTCTCATGCACCAACATGATTCCTATGGTAGAAGAAATTGTGTTAAACCATGGATCTTGGACTTACAGTAATGCCACGTTACTCACTGACATAGTGTGAATGTCGTCAGTTTATGCAACTCAGCTTTCTGGCTACACACTGAAATGTCATGTAATATTCAAAAGCATGCCTTGTATTTTTAACTAACATAAACTGGTGAAAAATATATTGAGTAGTTGAGACACAATGGTTGGTTGAAGTGGGCCTCAGTTATTCACTTATCAATTCCTGTTTTTTTTACTTATCATTTTGTGCACTGTATTGTTACAGATGCTATTTGAAGTGAAATTCAACACAAAAATCATCAAACAAACCAAAGCTATACAGGCTGAACATTTGTGATTGATGTACAGTATAAAGGTATGATACACATACTTAGCACTCCAATAAATGTCACCCTCTCATTTGCTGCCAGGACTCCATGCCTCAGTGTTGTGTCTCGTCATTGTGATGGATGACAGGTGAGAGAGTCTCTCTGATCCCTCTGACACTCTGTAATCGAGTTAAGAATGCTGGATTAGAGGCTCCTTTTGAAAAGGGCTGAGGTCAGCTCTCTATTTGCCCGATGCATAGCTTCAGAGAGCAAGAAAGAGCTTGACATTGATTGCAGACATTGTGTGCATGAGAGACAGACATAGGAGACTTATTGTGAGGGAGATTGCGTGAAGTCCTGAGGATGCTTTTCCCTCTCAAAATGAAAAAGTCATCTTTGACACAGATTTTACATAGAAATAAACAAAATGGGCTTTTGTTTCTTTCTGATTTGATCTGACAACAGTTGACTTTGTACACTGAAATGACAAGTGTCGCTAGAAGATTTTATAAGCTGTGGCTAGCTACTGTAATGGAAAGCTGATGAGCTGTTTTAAAAAATCTGTGTCCAGCAGAGTTTTTGGTGCTTACAGTGGAGTCAAAATCAACAAGTCACCAGCTAATGATAAAGATTTGGTATTGGTTGTGGATAGCATAACTTGTTAGCTATCATATTGTAGTACAATAGTATGTCACTTCGAACAATGCGTTTCACTTTTACAAGAAAAAAGGATCTGAGGATGATGAAACACCATATAAAAAGCCAGCCTCAACTATGTTCTGTGTTTTGTTTTTGTCTTGTTTTTTGTTGCACCGTCGTTGTTTTGAATATGACAGCAGAGCCGAGCGGTTTGGGAGGCAAGAGTTACAAAATGTGCAGCAGTGATTCATCCAAACTTCAACAGAAAGTCCTCTTTGTTAAGGGTTAACAATCGGGTAGTGACAGCACAAGTCTTCCCAAAAGTCTGGCCCTCGTCCTCAACATGGGAGGTAGAAATAAGCAAAGTACAGTATGGGACAGCCAAACAGGGTGATATATGGTGGGATGTTTGCTGCCCTGGCTGGATCCACTCACAAACTTGGTAAAGCTGGGTGGGCCAACCCCCTGCTGAGTTAATAACGATGACTACAGGAGCATCTACAGTGTCCAAATGGAAAAGCTTTGCACTGCGGATGACCTGTGCTCAGCAATGAGAAAAAGAGCTTAAGTCGTGTTAGTGACAAATATATAGCACACTGTTGTATGACAGCATACTAAAATCCATCCACACAGCTTCTGCTTCCAGAGTTTTCAACCACAGTTGAGTAATAGAAGGAACAGTTGTCTTTTCATTCCTTAAAATCGTTTCTTTGGGAGGAGCTTGAAAAAATGGAGCAGACTTCCAGCCAACTCCAGTGCTGCAGTGGTGACAGCACACAACAGATGGTGGTTAGGTTAACATTAGTCATAATAGACATGGTGGCAATGATGATGACAATAATAGCTCCAGCAGCAGACGACAACTGCAGATGCAGGTGGGGGATACAAGAAGGAGGAAATGTGTATGTGTGTCCATGCAAACACCTGAGTGTCTTGGCAACCCTGAGAGGAAGGGTCCCGGTCATCGGACATCCCTGTTGCAGGGCCCACTCCCTGCAGCAGACCCCCTAATCAGTGGGAACAAAGGGGGGAGGACGTTTAAGAGCTCCAAAATAGCATGAGGAGTAGGAGGAGTGGAAGGATGTAGAGAATCTGATGCAATGCCTCATAGTGCACATATCAGTTATGGTCGACTAAAGAAACAGTACACCTAGTTAATATCTGCCTTATAAAAGCAAATGGCCTCTCCACCAGGGTAAAGGAGAGCACTATGTGAGGCTGTAGAAATGAGTGGAAGGATTCACAGTTGTTTACCTTGCTGTGTTTATCATGCTTTTGATAATGTGAGTCTGGTTGTGTGTGTGTAAGTGCGTGTGCAGTGCATGTGGTAGTATGCAACTTCCTCAGCTGTTCATTATGAAGTGACAGCCTGACAAACTGCGGCTCTAGTGGTTGCATTGACTTCCTGACCCCACAAGCCACAGTTTTCCTTGATTGACTTTTCCTCTTCGACGCCACACAAGATGGAAAAAGAGTCATAGTTCCTGGGTAGGATTACATCAAAAATCTGGATACAAATATGTTTTGTTTATTACAGGAAATACATAGTTCATTTGTACTGAAGCATGAGTGGACACAGATGCGTATTCGCAGCCTGAATTGCTTGATTGCTGTTTGTGTTTTAAAGAATAATAATCAGATTTTCACAGAAATCTGTTTCAATGACACATGCAAACGTCCTTGTGCATTTCTCGAAGTAGTTCTGGCTGTCTCCTGTGGCTCTTATTCATGATAAGTCCCTGTCTATACAGAGAAATGCCCATAAAAAGCAGGAGATGATAAAATAGACAATAAGTGGGGGCCACCAGCCCCTCCCGGGGGGGCCACAGATTAGGCCTCTTGCACTTCCTTTGGAAAACAGGCACCGGACCCAGAGGAAGCTCCTGTCAGCTGTGCTCCCTCACCTCCATGGCCTCTCTTGCTTTACCTCCCTCTCTCTACCACTCTCTATCTGGCTCTTTCTCTCTCCCTCTCTCTACTCTCTCTGTCTAGGAGATGAAACACAGGCCTTTCCATCCACAACTTGCCACCCTACTCCACCCGGATACCACAGGCCAAGCCTCATCAGGCTACTGCAGCATGTCACACTGACACTCTTTTTTTCCTTTTGTGTTGTCACGTGCTATGGTGAATGGTGAATTTAAAAACTTCTTGTGTGGTTAGCCTTTGTCTGTACGTTATTAACCATGTTGTGTATGTGGATGGGGCTGTAGTTGCAGAGGAACACAAATCTGTAGGTAGAAAATTAAATCTCTTACTTAGACTATCCTGAGTTCTGCTGCCAGGACCGGAGAGTCAGAAGGAAGGTGGAAAGGGGTCAGGTGGTCAATAATGATTAAGTATGGACACTTTCTTGACTGTCAAACAGGGGCAGCTGGTATATATGGACTAACAGGGCTAAGCTCTCCGTACCTTTTACAGTAAAAATGAAAAAAATATTATTAAAAACCTCACAACATATTGTTTTAAATTTTGGTTGAACATAAAGCAGCAACAGCACCAAAAGTGACAGAAAAAAAAACACAGGATACATGATATAGCTTGGTTTTTTTTCCTGTGACTGGGTTAAATGTACTCAGCCCAAACTCAGTAGCATAAGCTTTCGTTGACGTTTGATTGACAGGTGCCCTGACACGCCCCCTTCATATGCTGCCCATTTGGGCTAAATTAGATCAGCCCAAAGGCTGACCTTCGGCCAATCACAGCGCAGTATCAACAGTACAGTGACCTCTGACCTATCACAGCACAGTTCTAGTGCGTAGAAGAACGTGGAGAGCATGAAGTGAGCAACTGAAGTATGGCGGGCGTTAGCATGAACATGTAGTAAGTATTTCTGATTCTGATTCTATAACAAAGTTTTTTTAAAAGTTTTTAACTCTTTTTACATGGGCTGCATTATTGCTGTAGCACGCCTGTTACACTTCCTTTTCCTTAAGTTGAGTACATTCTACCCTCTCCTATTTTACAGTACAGTACAGCCATTCTTCTTCATCTTCTAGAAAACACTTGTCACTTGTCACAAAACGTCTACTTTCTAAGTCAGTGAAAAATATTTTTGAGAAACCTTATTTCACTTCAACATTAAACCTTTGCAAATAAAACAACTGCAAAATAGACAGTATTGTGGAAGATGATGGAGTGGAAGAATGTTGGGAATGGTGCTTTCTGTTGTAACCTGCAGCAGCCGTGAGCTTGTCAGTGGAGGACGCTCACATGCGCTAAAACACTCATGTGGTGTCAACACAGCAAGGAGATACTCAGATTACAACACATGGAGAGAGAAAGAGACTTCATTCTCTGCTCAGGTAGACATTACTCCACTTTATATTTGCACAGCAAATATCTATATGCTCTGGATCTCGTATAGAGTATTTTTAATCTGAATCAGCATAGTAACTATTAAAGTTATCAAATAAATGCAATTATACTGAAAGTACAATATTTCCATCTAAAATGTAGTTAGAAGATTATGAGTAAATCTCTCTTGAGTAAATGTATTCTACTAGCTGGATTCCACCACTGCCTTTAGTGAATATGTATGTATATATATTATGTAATATTATATTAAAAATACATGTAAATGTACAGTATTATATGTTAACATAACTAATTGAACCATTGGCCTTACTAGAGAGCAAGACTTTTACTGATTGTAGTTGAGGCTGTCTGGCACAAACAATGCCAAAAATCAAGCTGAAGTCATAGACCCTAATGATTGACATGTTACGTGTCACATGTGTGGTTATTATTCCATCCAGAGGTTGAGTTCTGGTCTTTGTAGATGTCACAAGCATTTCACAAAAGACTACAGCACTGTAGGTTCTATTTCCAGCTGAACCGCCACAGGCAATATGGATCTCCTACTGGCCAAGTAGTGCATCTGGTGTGGGCACACATGGAAAGCCTAAGTAGGTAACTCTGTCAGGCTTCCCTGCAGGTCCAGTGGCCGCTGAAGGCTGGCACACAGTACCTTCTTCACCACAAACACTGCCACAGGTAATGTTTTCCTGAAATCATGCCAGTGTTTTAAGAATTTCCATGCATTGAGGAAAAAGACCCAGACCTACCTTCTGAAATACAAGCAGTCTTTTCAGCCAAGACCGGCACTAATGTAGTCCGCCTTTACAGACAGCGAGTAGACTAAAGCTCTCCTGTCCTGGAACCAAAGAGGTGAGAGGATTAGGGCTTGCCACAACATTTAACGACACTGAACCTTGTTTGATTCAATCAAGCGTGCTAAAAAGCAGGCACAGACGATGACTCTGACCTAAACCTCCTGTTTTTGACCCTGCCATGCAATGTGTATACATGTATATAAGCTTCTGTGTGTGGGTTAAGTGTTTGTGTGTGTGTGTGTGTGTGTGTGTGTGTGTGTGTGTGGGTGTGTGTGTGTGCTAAGTGAGAGACTTGTGGCATTTTGCCACAGCATCAGTGTGGCAAAGTGGAGAGGACAGATTGAGGTGAATGTCATCATGTTTTCCCCTGACAAATTTGACAAATTCACAGGAAAGTCCCATCATTTGTAATCAACATGCGCCTCCGTTGAGATTAAAGGTGAGACACTGGTCCTTTCAGAGAAGCACTTACTTAATGTCTGTTGAACAGACCTATACCAACATGAGTCATTTTAAGATTTTTGCTGCTGAAATTGTCAACGCTATGAATGCTAGATCGACATTTTCTAAAACCATGTTGGCAAACAGTTTTCCCTACGTTCCTATATGTGCCAAATGCAAACCTTGCCACCTCGGTACTCTGTCTGCATTAATTCCCTGTGTACTGCTAAGTAATGCTGGGCGGTATACAGGTTCATACCAAATACTGGTGGTAACTGTACACTGAAGGCATGGATGAGCAGGGCCTGTCGTCTAGCCTCAGGCCAGGCGTTGGTGGTAGCATGGCTAACACATAACTGTCAAACATTTTCTTCAACATAATGAACGGTACAGGCGGCTCTCCCCTGCAAAGCATGAACAGTACAGGCATGGGTAAAGACATCGTCACCAATTTGTTATGTTCATTGGCGGCTAAAATAGAATCATCACAGGAGACCGGACTGCTCTTCATAGGCAACTTTATTAGCCAAACCCACACACCTTCCCATTATACATGCATACTCTCCTTCTTCTTCTCTTCTCACCGTGCACCCCAGCAATAGTATGCCACCCAGTGGTGGACACAACACCAGATAGGATAGAGCTGCAGAAATAGTTTAACATGATAATACAGAAGAACCTGTGCCAAAAAGAGGAGCCGTGTCTGTTGTTTGGAGGTTTTTTGGTTTCAAAAATCTGACGTTGACCAAACAACCATTTTATGCAAATGTTGTTGGGCTAAAGTTTTCGCCAGAGGAAGCAACACGAGCAATTTGCTACATCACCTTAGCCGCAAGCATGCCGTAGAATACCAAGAATGTATGGAGTTAAGGACAGCTACAACACCCTCGCCATCAGCAGCAGGTAACATGGGGTTAACACCTCTCTCAACCGGTAGAATATGTTGTGAACACCTGTCTATGCATGAAAAAAATACCATCATATACTGTGAAAACATCAGAATTTAGAAAAATACAGTGATATGAATTTTTGGTCATCAATTCAATTCAATCAATTAAAAAATAACCATCTAACTGAATGTGCTGACTGAATTTTAAAGTAAAAGCTGAGCTCCCGACTGATATGAGTTTTGCTATCTTTCCTTCCACTTCATTTGAGCCAAAAGCCAGACCTCAGCCAGACACCAATACACCCTATTCCTCTAGAGACAGGTTCCGTCATTTGACAGGGTCTGGGCCACAATCTGGTCGGACCAGAGTGGAGCGAGCCTCAGAGGAACGTTATGTGATAAATGGGTCTTATCTGAAGTTTGTGGCGTTGGGAAGCTGACTCTGTTTCCCTCCGATTACATTAGCAGGCAGGAAAATGGGACGTGGGGCTAGAATTCCATAGAACGAGGTGCAGACGCTCGTTTTCACTTGTTTGCCGACTGATAAAGAGACCAGGAGGAGGCATGGAAGAGACGTGCCGGACACGGTCTGACTGAAATCTGAGTGTTATTAGCCATGACTGTAATGTTTAATCAGACACCATATAGTGAGGAGGAAGCGTCATTAAATCAAATCAGTTTATGTTTAGTGTGTCCCAGAGAACATAGCTCCCATTTTCTTCCTGTAAATGAAAAGGGGAGACTATATGCAGCTCTCTGCTGACCTTAGCCCCAGGAATAACAAACTCTTTAGACCCAATATCCATATTGCGCGATTCATCACTGTGTACCAAAGTGACACCTGCACTTGACTGGATTGTTTCCCAGTCACAGACCTCTGCAGTAAAATATTAAAACATATTGTAGGTGTAGATTTGCATTTTGGGTGGTGGGTTTGGAGAGTGCCAGGGAATTTTTTTGCCTGGCCTTGTTCTTTGTGTTGGCAGCAGCGTACCAAATGTTGATGGCAGAGATCGGGATGGACTCAATAATGGTGCTATACTGTAGAATTGCACCATCAATGTCTTTGGCAGGCTGAATATTTCTTTACCTGCCAAAGGAAGCATGTATTACTCTGCTGGACTTTAAAAAAAAAATCTTGACCCTCACTAGTTTCATGTGATTTGACATTTTTTTCATTTAACACTAGATCTTACAATGCATGACAAGACCCAACAATTGGCTCAATCTGGCCACTATAATTATATAATTTTATATCCATCATCAATCTTAACCTAAGAGAAGTTAGCTCAGGTAGAGCAGAGCAATTGCTTATATATAGAGCAATATACTTTCTGCATATTTTCAGTTTTCAGGGGTTATACTTTATTTTGTTGGTTGTTAATAAAAATAAATTAAAACATTATTGCTGTCTTTCTCTGAAAAGAAATAATATTGTTTGAAGATTTTGAACAGATAGAAAACACATCGATAGTATGATAATGAGGGAGGAAAAAAGGAAGAGAGAGCGATTGTGATAAGACGGCAGCAGCCCAGACAAACATGGCGTGGCCCTTCCTTACTGACATCCTGAGAAGGAAGCTGTGGTGCTCTGGCCCCTCTGCTCCAGCCCCTCAGAGACAAGCTCCACCAACAGGTCATAGAAGAGAGCCAGGATCAACGCGTATTAACACTTTCCCTTCCTTTATTTTCCTTCTCTCTCGAACTCACTCTCATTCTTCTGTTGAACTCACCCTCAGTTCAGAATGTACGTGCTGTCTGCTCCTTCCAGATATCCTGCTGTCCATATCATTGCTTCTCTGTGTTCTTGCTTGCATTTTTGCTCCCACCATTGTCTCTTTTCTACAATCTATCTTTTTCCATTAAGTTCCCCTCATTCCTTTCCTTTCCAATCATCACATCCCTTATTTTCCACACCTGCTTGTCATTGTTCTGGATATAAATCATCTACCAAATTACTGCAGATATCTACCAGACATGTAGGAGAGCTAGCAGAGGGAAAATCCTACTCCCGCCTCCATAAATCACCATTCAGACAATCAAGCTAATTGGCCTCTAACGAAGCTCTAATTGAATAAGGTGGCTGGTGCACTTAAGTCACTCAGAAATAAAGTCTGGAAAGGATATTTTGGAGAGTGTGTTTTTAAGTGAGGCAGGTCTGCTGGCACCAGAGACACAGTGGTAAACGGCTCAGTTTAGCATTACAGTGGTGGCTCCCTGTGGGCCTGTCCTCCACTGTAGCAGCAACCTGAGGAATTGCAGGCACTCGCAGACCGAGGCTGGAAAATAAAGAGTGAGACCAGAAGAGAACCAGGTTGTGCCAGTAAAATATGTACGCCACAAACACCCCAGAATAAACGATTTATACACAAACCTGCAAGTGCATTTTTGTTATAAAATACAAATGTGCCTGTGCAGTTTGTGTCTTGAATGCTTATAAGTATTTCATGTTTTTTGTTTTTATACAAATGTGAAGAGTTGATAGACATGTTTTGAACAAGGCGTCACCGTCAAAACACAACTAGTCCAAAAAAACAATAAGCAAGCCATTTTTTCACCATGTCGGCTAGATATTACTGTGTTGTTATTTTCCCTTCATTTTGTTCTCACATCTATTCATCCTCTGGCATGGTTATCTGCTCTCTGCATGCCTGGCCAGCACAGCAGGGGTCCCCCGGGAGAACAAACCCACACCAGCGGGTATGGAGCAGTCCCATAATCTCATCTCCCTCCCTCTTCCACTTCGTCCAACCCCCTGTCCCACCATGCCTATATGCCCCGCCAGACTGCCTTATGACCTGGTTGCTGATAAGACCAGTGGCCCCACAGTGCTCAGCGCCTGGTGCCAGCACTTTCCTCTCATACAATGTCAGTCGTGCTGTGTCAAAGATGGGGTAGGTGATCAAAAACAGCAGCTCAGCTGCAAAAAAAAAAGACTAAAAGCTACTAGACAATAAGGTTCCATGACATGGCAGTATGACCCTTTTAACCCCGTGTGGAGCTCCTTTCTCAGAATGAGAGATTTCTTTTCAGCCAGGAGCCATGGTGATCCTGGTGTGTTGGTCAGCACATGTTAGCATGCTCAGAATTTATCATTATAAATTCATTATACCATCGGACAATCCTTACAATTTACTTATTTTACTATTATTTTACTAATATTATTATATAATTGTGTATAGTTTGGATTTGCATTTTATAGTGATGATCTTTATGGTTTATATTTAGTTTCTAATTTGCATTCTTTCCTACTTTTCATTTCAAAACCTGTAAAACAATTTTCCATTGGAAAAATAAATTTGGATTTTCTCAAATATAATCTTAAACTTGCCATTATCAGAGCAACATTATCATTCATTTGGAATTGTGTTCACTGTTCATTCATTTTCAAGCATTGCTTTGACTGTAATTACAGCCTCACAGAGTATGCACATGGCCATGGCCTGATAAAACTGAGTTCTAACAAACAAAACATTATTTACAGTTATAGTTATCGTTCAGAATAATCACTCAAAATCATCAATGCTAACTGGCAGAATATGTTTGTAATAGAGGTTTAACGGTATACTTATGTCACGGTTCGATATGTACCTTGGTGTGGGGGTCACAATTCGGTACAGGTACGGTCAATCTGAGGTAGCTTTAAATGAAACGTGAGGTCCACCCATCAGTTTTTGCACCCCATATTTATTCTAACTCGCTATATTATCTTTTGGTTCTTATCTCTGCGCTATGTTTATATGTCCATATGTCATGCACCAAGATACAAAGTTTAATTCCTTGTTTGTGCAAACTAACTTGACAATAAACTTGTTTCTGACTCTGATTCAGTTGTGAGGTCAGCAACTTGTACAGTAGACAGCTCTTGCACGCTTGTAAATGGCTGGACCACAGACTGACTGGTGCACACTGGTGGGACACTTTTTTTCACAGCATTTTCAATAAATACTTGAATACCGGCTCTTATACTATGGCACATGGGCGCATATACACTACTCACAAAAAGTTAGGGAAATTTGACTTTTGGGTGAAATTTATGGAAATTGTAAAAAGTTGCAGGCCACTCCATTTGAGGTACCCCAGCCTCCAGCAGCTGTTCCCTGATGATGTGACCTCAATGAGCTGGACACTGTCATCCATGAAGATCTTCTGTATTGACTAGACACACCTGCCCAGACTGTAACACCACCACCTCCAAAGGCTGATGCATAACGTCCTTCTTGACATCTCCAGCAGCGTTGGCGGCCATCATTTCTGCTCAATGTGAATCAACTTTCATCAGAGAACAGCACTGAGACCCACTGGTTCCTTATCCAGCACAAATGCCAGGCGATGATGCTTGTGTTTGGTGGTGTGGTCAGGTACTCTTGCAGGTCGTCTAGCATGCAGACCATGTTGATGTAAGCAGTTTTGAATGGTCTGACGTGACACTTGGTGCCTCTCACCTCCCTTAAACATGCCTGGAGTTGAGTGGCATTCACCATCTGGTTCCACAGAGCACTGTTCACAATGAGGTGGTCATCAGTATGGGATGTGGCCAAAGGACTTCCACTTCTGTGCCTCTCTGCGATACTCTAAGCTCAGTGGCATCTTCCCTCTGAGAACATCCTGTTTGAAGCCTCTCAATGACCAGCTACTGTTGATCGATTGTTAAATGTCCTCTTGGTCTCATTGATGTCAAAATGTGAACCAAATGATGAAGAGGACTGTTTAAATACAAATTGCCATAGAACCAGAAAATTTAGTTGTTGATTCATGGACCAGACACTTTGTGGTATTTGCTGTTATTTGCCTTGTTAGAGAACAGCATGTTATGCAATAAATACTGAAACACTGAACAGCTACACATGTGCATTCAAAAGGTCAAATTAAATTCACCCCTAAAGGTTTTAGTGCACTTTAGGTGCATTCTGAAATTTTATCCAAAAGCCCAATATCCCTAACTTTTTGTGAGTAGTGCATGTGGATTGCTTGTCTGTGTTAAGTGGCAGCAAAAAAGCATGTTTCGTGTGTTTATAGCAACGTACTGCACCACCGCCAAACATCGCCAGCAGACAGTTTTTGTTCCGTCTTGCCATCGCCGTTATCTTGCACTGAGAAATGTTCCCATGCGGGTGATTTGAATGAAGCCAGTGCCTTTTCTACTTCTAACGAAAGTCTTTCATCACTTTTCTTCTTCATTTGTTTTTGTAACTGCTTCTTCTTTTGTAGCTAAAGACAGTTGCTGGCAGCTTTTAGGCTCATTACCACCACCTGGATTGGAGTGAGGTCTTTACTTTTTTTATACTCACTCAGACGTATTCGTCGTATGACTACTTGCACTGAGCCGTGAAGGACAAATACCGTTATACCGTTACACCCCTAGTTTGCAATTTCAGAATCTGAGCTTGAAATAAGCAGAAATGGCAAGAGCTCGATGTCAGCTTGAATCCTTTTTTTCCTGTTAATCACATTTGATCGCCTGCCCATGCAGCCTCCGCAGGTGCACCATGCTGTTCAGTTTTGACACGCTTTGCCAAGGTGTGTTTGATGCTACCATCTCAGTATGATCGGAACCCTATCGTCATATTTTTTTTAGGATTAGGATTTTTAAAACTTGTTTTTTCCCTGCACTGACACCTATACAAGGAAGCAACCACACACCCTCACACATATTCCTGCAGACACATGTTTACGTACAACCCTTCACTCACTCACTCAATCATTCACTCAAAAACACATCTATTAACTGTGTGTGTGTGTGTGTGTGTGTGTGTGCTGTCTGGCTTGGATACGTGTAGTTGCTATTTGTCTGGACATATATAACAAGGCTCATCAATCTTATTCAGGGGCTGCTCAGAGTTTGGATTAAAAACACCTGGGCCTCAGCAGGCTGACTCATGAGGTGGAAACACACTTCTACCCTGTCAGAACAGCACACCTACAACCTTGGACAGATAGAGATGGAGACCTGGGCAGGGTGCAGAACCAGGCTGGCACTGCAGTGCTCTGGGGAGCTGTCGGTAATATTATCCCTCCTTCCAGAGCTCCACTAGACAGAAAAAGACAGCCTAGCATATGAGCCTCGTCATTCAAACCCATCAAATCTGTTGGAAAAGATTAGAGGTAGAAGGAAGCAATAATTGTGCTCCAGCAATGAAAAACATTCACTTATTGATGATAAGGCTGTGACCCACCACACAATGCACCTCCTACTGGATGACGATTGAAGTAACACATTAAAAAGTCCCAGCAGTGAGAAGGACGTTGGCTTCCTTTGTGGTCTATTTGCCTTCCTGAGCTGTTTTTGGCTCTCACAGTGATTAAGTCAACTACTGAAACAAGAAAGGTGAGACTTGAGGTAGACTTAAAAGTGTGGCCATGTTGAAATGTTGGTATAATCCACAAAGGAAGGAAGAACAGGCAATCTGACGCTGTTTCATAAACACATTCATGAGCAAATCTGAAGCAGTGTAGATAATAAAACTTGCCAGAGGAGAAATTTAAGGCAGTCCCTGCTAAGAAAGATGATGAAGACACACTATGTATATACACACGTAATTGTGTGTGTGTGTGTGTGTGTTGCTGAAAGAGATGCTTTGACCCCGGTCAAGTCACTTGACTTCTCGGCACCTCTGCCTACCCCAGCTGTATCAACACATCCCTGCTCTACCCATGCAGGCAGGCAATGGGCCGGCAGTGTGTCAGGGGCTGGCTTCAACCCATCACACAGAGACTGACTGGGTGTTTGTGTGAGTATGGGTGGAGGGGATAGAGGGTGGTGGAAAAGGGACGTGCAACCTTCGCCACAACTCCACTCTACGGAATTCAAATTATTCCCCTCCACCCCAGACACCCCCCAACTGGCAACCATGCCCTGAGTAAATAAGCAGTTAGGGTCAGGGGCAAAGTAATCAGCACCACTGGGTAGCTCTTAATGGATTGCTCTGTTTGCTGACAGGTGGCTTGGTGGTCCAAATCAGTTTGGAATCAGTAGAGGTTACTTTGTAAAACTTTATTTAACTTTTTTTGTACATTTGTTGAAACTTCTGCATAGATTATGCAGGTAGTACATAGGCTACATAGGTAGCCAAGACAAGTTCAAATCCTGGAGCATCCAGCACATAACAGGACAGCAAACAACAGATCACAGCAGCAGCCATAGATACCACAAAAATACATAACAGTGCTTTAATAAGTTGTGTGTTTGTTAGTTAATTAAAGCAACAGTTGCAAGCAGCTGTTATAGCTTCTGTAATAAAGGCTGATTTGGATAAACACCTAATAATCCTTCAGTTATCCACCTGATCTTGGCAGTTTACAGCAGTCTTCACATCATGCTTCACTCACTTCACCGGTAGCCGGAAGAGGATGTGGATATGGGTGGAGGGAGAAAGTGGGGTGGAGAGGAAGGAGGAGTGTTTGTCTAGACATATAATGTGAACACCAGAAATCTGTGGAATAATGGCAGTGGTGTAGTCTACGTGACACGCAGGTATACGCCGTATACCCACTAGAATAAACCAGACTACACCACTGAATAGGCCTAATGGTGTATCTGTCTTAAAGTTCAGTGAGGAAAAGCATTGTCTATATATATTATATATATTTTCACACTGGCCCTTATCCCCACATTATGTTCAGCTGGGCTTGTTAAACAGGCTCAATCAGGCCACTTGGTTCACCTGCTTGCAATCAGGTAGAAGAGTGTGTAATCTGGAGGGTGGTGTGTTTAAAAAATATAAATATAAAATATAGATTCTTTTTCCAGGTTTAACAATGTTTAATATTAAATATTAGAAATTTGTTTGCAACATACATGGTGATCATTTTGGTCATGTTTTTTCTCCCTTGGCTTGCTTAGATCCCTATAATGGTTTGGGGAAGTGATAGGATGCCACATTTGCAGTGGCTGTGTGAGGGATTCCTTTGCTTTTTTTCTGTTTATATTTGACCTTTTTAGTTTTCCTTGGATTTTATATTTGCTCTCCGCAACTTTTTACTACCTTTCTGCCTAACTCCTCCTCGTATATTCACACTCCACACTCTGTTTTACCCCCCATCTCTTTAAGTCCCCATGCCCCAACAAAGTCTAGTTTGCACTGGTTGGCTACAAGCAAAAAATGGCACGTCTTTGCGAAGGTATTTATAAAGATGTGAGTGATGTATTCTAATGAGCCTGTATGTGACACAAGGCTGTTGAACAAAGGCTAGGATGCAGTACAGTAGGTCTGCAGCTGCGATGCTGGAGGGTTTCAGCAGACAGTGCTGGAAATGGAGGGATGGTCTCTGCTTGAGTGCTTGGCTTGATAGAACTTATTGAGTACGGAATGCACAGTGATAGTCAATAGAAAATTTCTAATAAAAAGCCTTTGTTTATGGCCATTATTAAATATCTGTTATAATTTCAGAATTATAATTCTCACCTAAAAATACACTACTATTACACGTGGGTGTATCAGTGAAACAAATCATCCTCATTTTCTGTGATTGTGCATCAACTAATGAGCCTTGGAAAGTAGAGACCAGATTTTAATGACCTTGTTTTATTAACTCCCCTTGATGTGGCAGGAAGAAGGCACCCCAGATTCCCAAATGTAACATGCATTTTAACTTGACCTTAGGCTAACTCCTTTTCCATTTTTTCAAAACAGATACCGGTATGTTTGATGAAAAGGTATTGTTTTCATTTTCAAGGGTGACACAAATGTCACACCGCAGGAAGACTAACTGTCTATACAGGCAGCTCTGCTTGAGCACCTGTAAAATATATGATGCATGTTTGGTTTCTATCCACCCTCTTGCAATAGATTTAAGGTTGCTGGATGCCCTTAGCAGTGACATTAAAAAAAATCTACTACTTTGCTAATCCTCCCTGAACCTCTAATATCATTACTGTGGTAAATTCATCTTGTGGAAGAAGGAATGAATGGGCTTCTTTGTTTTATTATTATTATTTCTGGCACACACACGTCTGTGCAGTGCTGACCGAAGGTCTTTACCCAGATGGCAATGGTGCTACAACTTATTGTACAACAAACACATCTTTCAGGGTTTCTAGCCAGCAACGGCCTCATATGGGCTGGGACAGGGGCCAAACAATGCATTACCTCTCACCGCCTAACCTCCACTGCTTCCATCCCACATAGTTAGCCTTCCTCTGAACAGGAGCATCCCAGTCCTCAGGCTGATTTACTGTCTGGGGGACACTTTGGCTTTCCTGCTGCATAGACAGAAGCCACAATAGGACACAGCATGCAGTATCCTTTAACACTATATATGGAGAAAAGGGAACAGTCATACTTTTAATTGCTTATCAAATATTGCATGCTTGCCACTGGATGACAAATGACTATTTGGAGTTGAAAGCGCTGGTGGAGCCTTGAGTGCTTGGGTGTGTGGTTCTGTAAAGTCTGTCTTCTGACAGCTGGCAGAGGAAAAAAATAACCTGGCAGAAACCTGCTCTCCACAAAAAAAGCAGTCAATAACAGGAACTCAATCAAACTGCCCTGGTTTCCGGTAAGCTATGCACTCTGGGCTGCCTGGTCTGACAGAGGCTGGCTCGCTGAAAGACTGGTTGGCTGCAGGTCGGACCCCACCGCAGCACGGAGAACTCTCAGTTGGCTCCATTGTACCACACTCATTTGTACCTCATCTGAATGAGGTTTCGTCTTTTATTCAGCTGGGTTGAAAAAATGTGCCTGCACACAGCAACAGTTTGCCAAAGAAAGTACTGAGCCCCAGTCTCAAGTCAGGTTAATGCAACATAAAGATTTGAGTTATCCTGTGCTTGCTTTGCAAGACACATGAAGTGATTAAAAATAGAACATTTTTGGAAACGGAGAACTCTCTTTTTTCTTGAACTCCACAACAATAAATTTATTTTGCCAACAACCTTTAACATACAAAGAAATGCCACATCTTTCTATGGACCACGGTCGCATGGAGGAATTTGAGATGGTTGGTGATGCACAGCATTAAGATACAACGAGGTAAGGGTAAGGTTGTGGTTTTGGTTCGAATCATACCTGAATTAAATTTCAGGTCACTGCCTTTTTTTAGTATTAAATCAACAATATTTAGAGGTGCTGTGTATGCACTAACATAAGTAAATACTGCAGACAAGCAGACATTGTAAGAAAACACAAATATAAACAAATACAGTGCCAGTGAACATTTTGCAGAAATGTTCAGTATCTACGAGTGCACAATAAAATAATTTAAACATGTATTATCTGGGAACAACAAAAAGAGATTTAAATAGCAACTGCCTCAAAAACATCATATTAACATATCCAGCAGACAGCGAGTCACTAACTTGCTTGGGTCAGCCATTTGGGGCTGACCTGGCATGTTCCCATCCCATCTCATCTCACACCGCAGCTTTGTCACACCCCTTGGTGTCACTTTATTTTCGCCATCAAAACCACCATAATTACTCTTGGCATCACTATAGCTTCAAGACCACGATAGTTAGGTTTAGGAAAGAAATACATGGTTTGGCTTAACACTACTATGTTTGTATAGTGAAAATGACACTAAACATTTTGAACATGTGACATAAACAGCTGCAACATGATGCATGCGACATGAACAGTGTTGTCCTGGATGAAAGTCTTGTGTTTGTTGGATCCATCCACCTCCCCGGGTTGCTCACTATGTCTTTTTGACCATCATACTACTTTACCACACTCTCAGCACACTTCCTTGGCGCGATTATGATGGTTCCACGCCTCCTCCATTTCTGGTGCATTTCTTAATGTCGTCAAAGGCTTGCCTTGTGCCGTGGTCTTGACAAAGCCTCATGTATAATATATAACTTTTTAAAGATCTCCTATTATACACTTTTTCAGCAATTTTATATAGGTCTCAGACGTCCAACAATATTGTATTCAAAGTGTATTACCCCAAACTCAGCCCTGGTCCTGAATTCCAGCCAGTTATAAATCACTGTATTGAGCTCTGCTGAGAACAGGCTGTTTCTGTGTCTGTACCTTTAAATTTTACTGAGCTGTGTCTGACCACGCCCCCTCTCTGGAGAGAGGAAGTGGCGCTTCTGTTTGCTTATAGATGTGTACTGGCACTGGCAAAAGAGGCGGCTGTGCACGGACAGTACCATAAACAGTAGTCAGTCACCCAAATTACAGTGTATAACATTAGCTTCAAATGAACCTTGTGCTCACAGAGCTTATGTTGAATGTCTCCTGATATTAATTAGTCAAGGACACAAACGTTAGCTCTGCAGCAATCGCAGCCAAGATGACAAGTATACAAGACGTTACCGAGCTCCGAGCTTGGTTAGCAGTCCTCCGGAGCGCGGTCAGCTGCAGTGCCAAACGAGCTCTGGAGGACTGCTAACAGAGCTAGCTAAGATGACAAGTATACCACAGGAGGAATAGAGTACTAGGAAGATCTGGACTGTATAGAATACATTATTCTATGATGGAGCTCCATTAGCTACAGTGCTATCCGGGCTCCGGAGGACTGCTTTGTAAACATGGGCCCATACTGTACAAATTATGCTTGGCTACACAGCTGAAGTTGAAGCATGGATCGGTACAAACTGTCCTGGACACTACAGGTGTGGAAGCTGTAAGTCAATCCATTTTGTGTTGCAGCTCTACTTAGTGTGATGGCCTATAAACATGTTTCGTTTAGCACTGCAGCTACCGGAGCTACCCTCCGGTAGCTGCAGTGCTAACATTACAGGGACATGTTTATAGCATCTCAAGCTAAGTAGAGCTACACAGTAAAGCAACACAAAATGAAATGACTTACACCTGCACGGTTGTAGCTGTGTCCAGGACAGTGGGTGCAGATCCATGCTTCATCTTCAGCTGGTTAGTGAAAGCCTGCTTTGTGAGATGATGGGCGCACACGTGCAAAACTTTGGGAAGCTCTCTTGCTACAATTCCAGCTAAAATACATTGATCCACTGGGCCTCCAGAGGACGAACAGAGTAAAAATAGCCTCCTGTGCTCGCTGAAGCAGCCAACAAACAGAGCAGCTGCCGTGCTTTGCTCCTAACTTTCTCAGTTTTGTTTGCGAAAGTTAGCGAGGACAAACAATGGCGGCTGCTCGGTTACTTTAGAGGAGGGCTCATACCCGGGGGCAGCTCAAAGGCAGTGTCCTGTACTGGAGGGAGGAGCAAAACAATTGTTGACGTCAACAATTGAGAAATGTTCAACTCGCCTGTTTCAGCACACATTGGCAAAGAAGAGGAGCAAGCAGGGGACGGAGGTGACAGATTTTTTTCACTCCTTGAGCCTCATTCACAGGCTATGGGGACACATACTGCTGTTATTCTACCTTTATAAAGTGAATTTTGCACAATAGGTGACCTTTAAATATTGGGCTGCTGAGCACTGGTTGAAGGTCTGCATGAAGTAGTGCAAACTGATACGGATAGTGTGATAATAGTCAGACTCAGGACATCTGTCTGTCAGTACACGTGACACCTACTGTCACAGCCAGTAAACCTGCAGAGTGACAAGCAGCATTGGCTGGGTGAACTCTCCACGCTTGGATTCCACAGCTCCTGTCATCACCTCCACCTTGTTTAGTCTAAGTGTCACTGTCTATCAGCTCACGTAACATAGAAATATTCCTCTTTTTTCCCTGCAGACAAAGGAGGAGGCAGTGCCTCGAAAATCAAATCCAGAAGTGAGAAATAAGATACATTTAGGAACATTTAATGTAATTTTTTTCAGTTTCGGAGGGGGCACAGCAACCTTGATACAATCACTGGCCATTCCTCCCGAGTCATATGCACAGAGGCCTCTATGTGATGTTTTAAAACTTGAGAGGGCTTGTTTCCAGTAAATGTTAACTGTCCCGGTTTTATTCCATAAACATCAGATAATTAGTAACATTAATTGCAAAATGAGAAAGCAGTCTATCAGTATGTTAGCTAGTTTTCAACAGGCATAATTTTTTTCTGGTTTTGGTGTACCACCCCAAGATTTTCAGCGGTCTCCCTTATGAAAAATTCCAGGGGCTGCACTAATAAAGAGGTTTTCTCTTTCCACTTGACTGAGGACACACCATGAATTAAGGCCTGCAGGCGTTCATTTTCTCAACTGTTTCAACCTGCTGTTTCAGCTGTGACTCGGCTTCATTTCATCAGCTGACTCACCACCTGGGATCCAGTGCATCCTCAGTTGGCACATAAGCCTCAAACATCAGTCATGACAGCAGACAAGAGGTACAGGAACAGTTTTTGGTATCATGGAATGTCATGTGAAAGATTTACTGCAGAGAGTGAATTGATTCCAGTTACAGTATATAAAGCACTTATTTTGAAATCAAAATTAAGCTAAATATTCCACAGCGTGATTGAAGAGTTAATTAATTAATGAAATAATTGTCTCTGAAATGCAATATAAACATTGGCTAAATGTCATAATAGCCAATTAAATTTAAGCACTCTTTGTTAGTAATTATCTGGCATCTCGATTACATGGTGAAAATTGCAGTGCAATAGAGAGAAAGTGTGTTTCAGGTGTGCCATGCTCCTGATCTCCCTCAGCTGAATCTGACTCAACAGTCAGTGGAGCTGTAGATCTACTCCCAAAATGTTCTTGCTCTCTCGGCACTGAGCTGTGTGCTGCTGGGGTAGCTGTTGAGTGTGCCTCATTTTACCATTTCATTTTTTTCACATCACTCCACGTTAGTCCATAAAATTAAATTTAATATGGTCAGACCGGCTCTATGTAGTTTTAAGAGACAACAATGCTTGAAGTTCAACTTGGCTATAGTGCTACTTTTTATTTTTATGCTTATGGAGGCTCGACTATCCTTTCAATATGTTGCTTTTAACAAAAAAAAAGTCCAAAGCTGGTGACTGGGGCTTCAGGTAACAGCTGCCTCTGGCTGTGTAGTTTGGGCTTCAGGCTTAGTGATGATCCCTGGAATCTGGTCTACCATTTATGAAACTCCCTAAGTCATTAACACATTCATTACTTATGAGACGTCATGGAGGTGCCACCCTCTGGCAGGAGACTTAAACTACACTACAAATTTTCAGTCCTTCATGATGATTCCTGCACCTTCACCCCTGCATAATAAAACAGTGGGTGCCTAAATATTCAGTATAAACAGATGCAGCTCCGGCGGCCCCACGCCATCACCTCCAACATACTTATAGAGACTACTGTCCTCTGTCTCTACACTTTCTCACACTCTCTCTTGCCCTAACATGTTTAGAGCCATGGCTTGGGACTAATTGAATAAGCAGCGACCCTGCGGACCGCCTCTCTGAGGGATTAGGATATGATCTCAAAAGAGCACTCCTCTGAGGCAAACACAGCCAATTTAGAGCCATTTCATGGTCTGCACTCCAGCACACAAGAGGCCGACATGAAGGCCACACACACACACACACACACACACACACACACACAGAAAAGTAATTCACAGGCTCTGAAATCAAGCATGCTTTAAATTCTGGTCTGTTTTCTTTTCTTTTTTTCTCTCCAAATACTGAAGAGATCATTAATTATCAAAAACTACCTTGGTATCGTTCCACATGTTTGTAATATTTGCCTGTATTTTATAAAATTTTGGTCAACAGTTATGTCTGTTGATTTCATTGTATTTTTCAAATCTCACTATCAGGAACCGGCCGAATGCTTTCACCCTGCTGACTCTACACCAAGGCTTTGTTTCAGCAAATTAATTGTCTGAATCATGTTTTTAATGATGCTTGCTTCCTATGTGTGTCAAAGTCATTCTAAAAAGTTAAAATATTTGATTTATAGATAAGAATCCCCTGGAGATCTAATAACCAAGTATTATTTTGGGAAACAACTGCAGTCTATATCTGAATGGTTGTCGAATTTTTCAGCCTTTATTTCCTTGCTAAAATTGCTGGGAAGACTCAGGATGCATTCATGCCCCTCAGTATTTATCATCTTAATTTTGACAGACTCTACCCCTCAGAACTTTATTTACTTGCCTGCAAATATGAATCCTTAACTCATGAGGCAGTTAAAATGAGAAAATATTTTACTCTTTTTACCTGACTGCTCTGGCTTTTCACTCCATCTCTGAAATATGAAATTCATAACATTCACGTCACCTTAAACACCATTTCTAGGGGCTCCAGGGTTCAGAGGAAGCTACTCAAACAGTGTGTGTTTTATTACATGCCTCAGTAATCCAGGAAAGGGGAAGCACATGTCTCAGTGAAATATGACTAAATTCAGATTATCTGTGGATATTTTTGCCCCGTTTTAACCTCTCACATAAAATGAATCATATAAAAGTCTGTCCTAATTCAGTATTCGTTATTTGGAGAGTCGTCTTCTTCTGTGAGCGGGCAGGGCAGTAGTTTATGTCTACCTCTCTTTTTCCAGCTGCCTATTAGGATTGTGGCTTCCCCTGTGGCGGTGTATTTCTCCCCCCTGGCAGAAAAAGAAGTATGCCATTAGTTCACCAGACCCGCCATTGCTTGTCAAAATTTGAGTCAGGAGTAGATTTATTAAATACCTATATTTCCTGGTAGAACAGCCTCCATCTCTGCCTTCCCCCTTGGCACATTAAATAAGGAGACAAAACCCAGATGACTGGTTCTGAATCTATGAAAACACGGACTAAGTACACTGCTTTGGATGTGGATTCTAAAAGAAAATAATGAAAAAGCCACTGGTGGAAAAAAATGTTTCTCAGAGGACATGTCATTTGAAAAGACAGTTTGGTGTCATACTTGGCTATGAATCCAACTGCAGATTTTGTTTTCTTTGCTCGCTTTCACTGTTGGTTTAAATGGTTTTACACTTTTATCAAAGGAGTGTTTACAATAATTACATTTTAACTTCCATCTTTCCCACAAACAAAATAAATCAATTTGCAGTGACAGTGCCAGTTGCAAATCCTCTGTGAGATCTCACCTCATCTATCTTTATCATGTGAGACAAAAACAGTTGGAAGCCATCTATGGTATTTAGTACTGGGTTTCAGTTCCACGATGAAGCGAGCCTGATTCCTTAAGTAGCCGAGGGAATGGTGCAAGAAAGATTTGTAATAAAAGCTCGCTCAGGTAAATCACTTTTCAACCTGTCATCACCCGTAAGGGTAATATTACTGGAAACAGCCGGTGTGTATAACATGTGGCTGTTGGCTACTCGTTTTGCACTCCCTTAAGACTTGGGCAACAGTGAATTCCAAACTTCTTTATGAATTGTCTTGAAACATTGATTTGGCAGACATTTTGATGTCTTTGTTTCATTGCCAGTTATTTGTGAGCTCAGCCTTTAAACTTTGAATTATAGTTTCTAGCATCTTTGTGTTGGAGTTTAGATTAATTTCAGGAAAAGTAACAACACTACAAGAAATATCACTGCATATAAAGACTGCATTGTTTGAGTAAAAAATCATTAGTATTATTAATAAAATATACTTTGTACCCAAAATTGACCCTGAGTGTTATGGCATTAATTATCCCATTATTGGATTATTATTACTGATTTTAACATTTTACTATCATTCAAGATGGAGATGATTTTTTTTTTACGTAAAACTGGTTCACTTTGGGTCAAAATTGCACGGATGATTACTAACTTGACCCAGTGTTAGTGTTATTTTAATATTACTGTTGGGTTATTTAGATAATCTAAGATGGTTATTTTAATCCAAACACAGCACGCTGAAGTTTGACCTGAAAACTATAAGAAAAAATACATTAAAAAATAACACTGACTCTAAACATCCACTGTCTTCATGTGGGTACAGTTTTCTACCTGTACAAGTAAACCCATTATTGCATTTCTGCTATATCAACTGAAACTGTAAATGTGAGTATAACAATGCATAATAGTTTGTATAAGATAATCAGTACTGTCCAAATTCAGTCAAAAGTGTCTTCCCCTAAAATGTAGGGCAGTAAAAAGGCTCTGTATTCTGTAGCTGAAACATAATATTTTTCTCAAAGAAATTAACTGTTTAATTATTTGGCCTCTCATGAAAAAATCAAGTTTGTGCTCTCAAGAAACTTGATTCAGCTATTATTTGACGACCCCTCTGTCTGGCCAAAGCCTTATCCACTAAGCTAAGTCTCCACTGTTTGTGTGAGCTCTGAAGCTGGAGGCTTTGCAGGCTTTCCTCTTCCCCAGGCAGGGAGGAGAGTCTGCTGACTCTACATTCTCATCCCTCCATCCCTCTTCCTCCATGCCTCCATCCCCCAGTGTCCTGTTTACTCTCTGCAGCCCTGTGGCCGTGCCACCTCGGAGACACTCCAGACCACCAAGGTCCTGGCGGCTGCTTCAGATTGGCCGGGCACGGCACGCACCATGGGAACCATGGAGAGTCGTCCTGGAGGAGAGTGGGGGAGTGCTGCTGACGGTGGCTTAGTGGTGGGGATTTTTTTCATGCTGTGGACCGGGCAGCAGGGTTAAGGTATGATTACATATGGCCAGGCCTTGACATTCAAAATATATAGGGATGCTGTTGCATTGTGTGGCCAGGTGACCTCTCCTTCATGAAAAACCAAAACTGTGTAACCATTATGAAAAAAGAAATTTTACTGTCTGCTATGGAGAAACCTAAAATGCTGCACCTCTCAGTTACATAGACATTGAATAGGAGCAGCTTCTTCTTGCAGATTCTATCGTTAAATTTTGTCTCCACTCTGGTTGGCAGGAGGTTTTCATACCATCCTACTTATATTTCCTCTATAGCCATGAATGTAATGGGAGCTGTTATTTTTGACACTATGAGAGAACTTGGCCTAATAATGTTCTGGGATTCTTTCCAGAACGTTGGTCGCCCTCTGCTGGTTAAAGCCGGCACCGTTCTCCTTTCCCCAGTCAGCAGTAATGTGGTGTGTTTTGAGTTTAACTGCAGCCTTCCACAAGAGCAACCGCAGAAAGCACCATCATGACATCTATTTTTGCATGGGTGGTCCCCTTTACATTGTTGAACTCAGTGACAGCAAGCTTTTGCTGGTCAAATTTTGGCCAGTAAAATGAGTTCTGCTTAGGTCAGTCTGTCAGCGACGCATCAAATCAAACAGCACACAGCTATTGACGGGTTCTCTCGAAACGCTAGCACTGGCAGAACATTGTATTCTCTTCAAAAAAAGGCCATTGTGGAATGATGAGGGAGTAAAGGGGATATTGGTTTCTGTTTTGGAAGTGTTGCATATGAGGTGTTCAATGGCTACTTTTCTGGGGCAGACATCCAGATAGGGATTAAGAGGGACTGCTGGAGAAAGAGAGGCTGTGAGGGGATACAGGTGTTTGTGCGTTAACCTCAATATTCAGCCACTCTGCATTAATTTTCTGCTGAGTTTTTGGAAAGTTCCCGCTCTGAGGTAATCAGCATGTTTCCCCATGCTGATGTGAGCTCTGTGGGCCTGCAGGTTGTGATGGCATCTCCCTTTCAGCCAGGAGGGACAGAGTCTGCTGAGACAGCACATAAAGGGAAGGGTGAGGCTCGGAGAAGCCCATCAATGAGCAAATTGCGTTTGTGTTCTCTTAACAGGGTTCTGTATTTTGCTAAAATGTGTGTATTCCCCATTGAGCAATCCTCACTTGTGTCCAAAAAAAGGAAGCTTCCCGACTCAGTCTGTTAATTATCTTTTCGTTCAGATTTCTATACCAAGACAGGAAAACACAACAAAAAAGAAGTTTCTAAAAAACAATCAATGCGCCTTTCAGAAGAAAAAAAACGAAAACAAAAAACAAAATGAAAGACAGCTTTCAAGACAAAACCTGGAACACAGAGGGAAAGGGGGGATTGTGGGCGCTGACTCTAAAGTGTTTGTAGGGTCTTCAAGACTTTGACAGCCACAGGATATATATGGACCATTGTTATTCACTCTGAGAGCTACCTCAGTGGTACAACTTCCTCCTCTTCCACCAACCTCCATGCCCACACACACAACATCAACACAAAGTCATAGCATTTGTCTGTCATCGTGTGTTCTATTTCTTTTCTTTTGTTATTCACTACTCTTATTTGTGACTTTGTTGAAATGTGAGTTAGATGTTTTGTGGCATTACAGTTTTGTTGCATTTACATTTATTGCATGAATCAATCGGAAAAATGCTAATTGAGGAGAATGCAGACATTGATTTTATCTATTAAAACGTATAAGTAAATACTGAATAATGATGCTCAAAATGTTACTTCTATATTTCTATACTTCTCTCTAGTCCCACCATAAAAGAATAACCGACATTGTCAAAATCATTTTTTTATGAAAAGGAGCGGATGAATCTTGATATCAAATATTTATTTTTTTGTGATGTTATATTTTTGTAATACATGGCCTATTTTAATTCATTGCTGTAAGACTGACAATAATAATTACTTGTTAAAGCTATCGCTAGATGTAATTTCTGTGTTTTACAGTGTTAAATGCAACTTAATTATTTGCTAGAATATCAAGGAAATGGATCGTTCATCAGAATTGTGGAGATAATTGCATATTATTAATCCATTATATCCATAACTATGTTAACAGTCAATACACAACAGTGTCATTACTTGATAGTATTTTACAGTTGCAAAAGATCCCCATCCTCTACCAGTAAGAGCATGAACAACATCCAAAATGCCCCTGAATAGACACAGACACAGTAAATCTTTTTCGCCTGTGCTGTCTGCCACACAACACATAAAATGTCTCCCTCAAAATGGGCTCTTTGTGTGGTCAAGTGAATATGGCCTGAAGAATGAACCGCAGCACTGTGACTCTTTTCCTGTTTCCCCCGTCTAAAAGCAGACCAGACTAAAACGAAGGCTGGCCCCCAAAAAAATGCCCAAACCAGGAACATACCAGCAATGCATTTTTAGCTTAAATATGGTCAGATATCAAAACCCCAAAGGACGTTAACGTTACTAGACAATAATACAAATGAGCTTATTTGGCTGCTATGCTTGTATCATGTGTCTCAAAATATGCAGTGTTGCAAAAGTGCTCATTTTTCTCACCAAGCTGTAGTTTAACAAGATACAAATTGTCATGACAGAAATCATTACATCTTCTGCATCACCTCAGTGTGACCCTTGTCTCTCAGTTTCAGGGTTGTGTAATCCATCGAATCCTCCTCTCCCGTCTTGAGCTCCATCGTGAGAAGCATTTCACGCTACAATAGCAGCAGCCGTACGAGTTGCCATTTGGATGCCTTGTGCCGTGTTTTTGTTGGCCGTGGCAGCTGTTTTTGGGAGTCAGACAGAGAACGAGCTAAGGGGTCTTTTCCCCTCAGTACGGTCCCTGCCTTAGAGAGACCAAGGCTTAGCTCATCGATCACTGTGCGCTGGGAGGGAGGACAGACGCTGTGGGTGGGAAGACAGAACATTACAGAGAGATGTACAGTATGACGCTTATGTATGTCTAGTATTTGTGTGTACCATATGTGTGTGGGTGGGTGCGAGTAAATAAAGGGGATCCAATAAAACATGACAGGAGCATGTTGTGGGCAGGATAAGTAGATGTTTGCATGGGTAAAGGGTCAAGGAGGTGTTCATTTGTCTGGGTAGGAGTGATAAAGTGATAAAACGTGCAAGCTTGTATTAACACAGAGAACATGCTCCCTTAGTCTGTTTGAACAAGACGCTTGGCTCCATTTAGTTCCTTCAGCAAAGACTCCTCAGCAAGCTCTATAAAAAAGCGAAGCATGTACACACATGAAGGCCTGATGGATTATGGCTCTCTCAGCCACAGGGCCTTCTCAGCAGGGCTGGCAGACTGAACAGAGACCCCGTGCAGGCCAAGGGGTGAGCCAGAGGGATGAGTAAATACAAAGCTGATAGAAAGGGCCCCACTGTGGGACCGCCTGACCAGCAGTTGGGCCCAACCTGGAGGTGATGTGGAGCCAAACAGATGACCCGACAGCAGGGAACCTCCAAGATCATTAAAGGCTTCAGAGTGGCCATTTGATCAGTCTAGAAACCACCGACGGAAAACACCTGACACAGCAAGCTGCCGCGTTTCCCCCTCATCTGGAAATCAATCTGCGTGTGGGTGGGAGACGGCTGTTTTCATTTCCAAACTCATGTTGTACTGTGACTGAAAAGAATGGCTAGTAGAATAAAAGTATGAAACACATTGAGCATAGAACATCATGAAAAAGAAGAGTTTTAGGTTTTTAGCCCCTCTGGAGCAACAGAAACTAAGAACTAGCATATTGACGCTGTATAATGTTTGTCTCTTTGTCTTTATTATTTAGGTATTATTGCCAGTAAGAATATCTAATTCCTTAACTATGATCACAAGTGACAATGACAGGATAATGCTAAATGCTAAAGCAGACCTGGCACAATTAACGTGAGCCATTAGCTAGTGGCCATAGGAAACCAACTACGAAGTAGTGAGAAAAACACTGAGTCTATTGAACTGAGCATTTTATTGCTGCTTATGGGCCTTTCACACAGAACCGCTTCGCTCGCACTTTGCTCAGCTCAGCACAAAGTCACGCAGCACACAAGCCGCTGGAAATGATGGGTTTCAAAGCACGAATGCCCACATGAACGAAACTCTTTATTCTTTAAAAAGGTTTGCTTTAGTTCAACATCATAAGAAGGAAGATTCTTTCGTAAAGACTGAGTGATATCCAGGATTTTTTCTACTTATCCCATGGAGGCATAATTGGACATTGCAGCCACTGGTGGCAAACCTCAGCGGTGTTAAAAACAGATCACTCACCCAGCATGTTCCCACCACTGGACGTGACGACACGTGTACTGCCATTAACTGAACATAAATGTGGTCTGTTTGCTCCCCCATCACAAATCAGAACCACCTGCCCCTCGGGCCCTGAGAACTGGCCGGTCCTCTCTCCGGACCTCCTTGGAGAGCGGGAGAGAGCGCCTCTTGTTTGGACAAATGTCAGGGCCAGCTTCGGGGCTCTTACATGAAACGAAAAGTGGACCGAGGAATCTTACCCTTCATATATCCTCCTACAACCCCGGGCCCCGTCTCCTCCCTTCTGAGCAAGGCCCAATATTTTTTAATTACGTACAGGAAACTCCTGTTACAAAGGACACTTTCTTAGTCGATCTGCAGGGAGGCTGTGAGGAGTTCTGGGGTCACCCTGCTCTTTTTTTCCTCTCTCTTCACTTTCTTACAAAGTGTGTGTGGGCGGTCGATGTATCGACTAACAAACTGGAGAGCGTGCCACCCAGAGATTCAGTTCACTGCTGACAGCTTACCTTCCCAAAGCCAAGATGGCACCTGGTCTATGAATTCCACTCCCTCTTAACGCACGTACACACCAACACCAAAGCTGCACAGTCAGAACCCCCATCCCAGACCAAACATTCTCATATACTGTATTATAATAGTTGTCAATATTGATAATGTTCCATATAGTAGGACTAAGAAGTAGACATGTCGGTAAGCTTTTTTTCACGTTCAGCTTCTTAGCTCTGGTGGTCTCTAACTGACAGGAACTCAGGCACTATTTGTTATCTTTAGGCCCAATAAGTCCATCTGGTTTTGGTTTGGCTCCTCGAGATCGCCCCTGGAGATGTGGATGGAGGGGACTTAGGGGTGAGGGTGGAGGGGTAGCTCGACAAGGGGTTTTTTCCCTCCTCTTAAATTGAATTTCTCACCATTCCAACCTGGGCCTCGGACCAGAGATGGAGCAAGAGCCTGTATTCAGCTTCTAACCCTCAGGCTCCTGAAAAGCTATATTCAAAAAAAATGAAAGAAGGGAAAAAAAAAACTTGAAGAAATCAGTATCACCTGTTTTGCCAAGCGACCTGTATGTTTGGCGTAATGGCTGTTAGCTGACTCTGAGTCTCTCCGCCTGTGTTTGTAATAAAGGAACGTATGAACTCTCTGTGAACCAATCCTGACCTGAAACATTTTATTTCAGGTGAAATGATGTGTTAAAATAAACAAATAAAATATGTCAATCCTTGACCTGAAAAAAATATTTAAAAAAATATTCAAAATGTACAATAGCCAATATAAAGAACAAGTAGATCTGGCTAGCATGTTTGTGTATCCTCTTACAGATTTTTTTGTCAGATATTTTGTTGATATTTACAGTTAATACAATCATTATCTTAGGACATATTTCACTTAAGTATTTTTTTAATGAAGGTAGTTTCAAAAAAGCAAATTGTTTTGGTTACCTATCATATGCTCCTGTTTTATTTTCTTTTTCAGTTGACAATGGTATCCGACATTCTGTAAATATAGTGGTTTTCCATATTTAGCAAAACATCTCTCGTCCACTTTCTAGGAAAAAAATCCACTTAAGACGCTTGAGCTCAAGTCGATTTCAGGTTTTCATACAGCTGGAAGACAGTTTGTCTCTCGTGTCCATCCTCTTGTCACTGTCCAGTGCACGCTATATAAATCAAAACTGAATAAAATGAAAATAACAAAACTGTGACTTATTTTGTTGGCCCCCACAATTTTATGGCCGTGACAGTCTGAAACTACTGGATGTAAAAAGTGGTCAACTACTGGGTTTCTATCCATTTTGGTGGTACAGTTTGCTTTTCTGGTATTTCTGTACAATTAAATACATGTTTCCCATGGTACTCCCCCATAAAGTCTGCACTTATCCTTGACTAACCCTGTGGGTTCTGTAAAATAAGACCTTTCTGTCTTTTAAATAGATAGAGCAGGCTCAAAGTTAAGGTATACTTTGTGGAAATGTAGCTTGAAATGTACACATACTCTTCACATTTCCTCACTGTCATTTCAGCCCTTTCTGTGACCTCTGTTAAGAAGACACCGATAACCAGTTGTTTTCTCCAATAAATCCAAGTCAAAGCCCCATTCCCCCGACACCATCATCATCCTACACAGTTTATTTTCTCAGGAGAACAAACTGGATTGCACACACTGGCTCCCTCAGATGCTCTTCATTAGGCTCCTGGAATCAGCTGGACTTTCATCTTGAGTGGGAGTGTGTTTGTGTGCATAAGGTTGAAATTGACCTGGGTTGAAATTGTTAAAATTCTCACCAAAATAGTTTCCTGTAGATAAAAAAGAAAGAATATTGTTTCTAATAGAGAGTGTTGTCCTCCTCTCAGTCAGAGTTTAAAGGTGTTATTGCATGAACTGAACAGACTCAAGAAAAAACAAGGAATCATGCAGTTTGCTGTAGAAAGAGAGTAATCATCATCTTCATAATCATACGATGTAATTCAATTCTCTCTCCTTTCTGATCATAAATAAGGAAAGCATTCATATAAAAATATTCTATTCTTTGGTTCAATCATTATAGTTTTCCTACCTGGACACTTAATTTTTTAACATTCCCAAAATAATACTCAGCAGGTGTCAGCTGTACTTTATGTTATCAAACAAAACTTGAAAAAAAGATTTATACATCCATTTAAGACACAATTTCAGTTTAATGGATGTGTACACACTTTAATACACTCTGTGAGGACAACTTCTTTTACTATCACTCTGTGTTCAACAAAAAATAATGTGATATTCATAATGATGTTCAATTAAAACCACATACATGTAGTTCAAACAACATTTGATAAGTTTAGGCAGCATTAGGTAGGTAGTTTATTACTTTCACTTAATGAACCTTCACAGAAGGCATGATAACTTTGCTTTGTGGAAAAAAAAAAACATCTACAGTAGCGCATATATGCAGCTATAGAATGGAGGGAAAAAAATAAAAAAGTTATCTCTCTGTGTGACTAGATCAAGCTTTAAATGGCTGATAAAGCACAGACACATGCAACAATAACTAAAATAATACACATAGCTGATAAGACAAAGATTGTGTGTTTGCTATAAAGTCAAAATATATTTTCTTTATGAATACCTGGACAAAGTAGGATGAAACAGAAGGAGAAAGGACATATGGGTCTGACCACAGAAGCCCTTTCAACTAAACTATAGTAGTTTCATGGATAATCTATGTTGAAATAAATAACATTATAAAGTGCACATACTACAGCTCATGACACCGACCACACAAATTCTGACCATACATACCTTCCCCTATCAGATATAAGCAAATCAGGGTTTAAAATCACAGTTCAGCATGTATTTACAGTCCGAAAAACATGGATAGTATTTGTAAATGGGAGTGGAGAAATGCAACACATTGTTATTACAGTCATGTAATATGAATCATGCTGTAGCCTTCATACAAAAGCAGCGAACAATAACAGCACATTGTATTTGGTTAGAGATAAATGAGAGTGGATATTTCAAAATGAAGTGGAACAATGTGCACATTCAACGTTCAAGACAAAGGTGTCACACATGATCAAGGTCTTATCTTATCTAATACATGTTTCCAGAAAGCATCAGACTATGACATTAGCACCATTTTGAAATGTCACAGGCCTTTACAGAAAATGAAAAATAATAAATGCCTGTTTATCTTGCATTCTGTTCACTATTCAAGAAAAGGTTTCATGAAAGTACAGCAATAAATGGTGGGGCTATCTGCATTTTAATCCCAATTAAACATCTGTCTGTATGTTGCTTTTGTATATTGCTTGTATAAACAACAGTGGATCACATGTCAGGAAGAAGGTTCTTGGGGTAGCCAGAATTTCAGTACATGCTACATTTCCATGGAGTTAAAATTCAGGTCATTTACATGGACAGAAGAGTTGGTCCAAGTAGCCACAGCTGAAGCCATCACATCATTGTAGCCCTAAAAAAGTAGAGTACCGTCAGCAGGTGATTCACTGTCAGCAGGCCAAAGTTACTGTATATACAGTGTATACTCTATAGCATACAGGTACTGAGTCTCTCCTTTCTGTTATCCTGCACAAAATTTGAGATATGCTTCCCCCTTGTGGATATTTTGAGAGCAATCCTGTGAAGATTCAATATTTGAAGTGATGATCTCTTTTTTACAAATATAAACTAATGCTTAAACTGGTTAAACAGACTAATGAAAGATTTATTCTAAAGAGGAAAGACCAACCTCAACTATCACAGATGGGCACACACGACGATCGCCGTGATCTGCACATAGTTTTCTGTTAAGGAAAACAAAGATAATTAACTAGAGAAAATGCACAGTTCACATAACATAAATGAAAACATTTTTGTAATTTTGTTTAATTATGTATGTTATATTTTACTTACTTTTTCAAGAGTTGAATTTTATGCTGTCTGACATTATTGTTTATTGTTGCAATACGTTTTGGGAAAATTAAGTTTTTTAGATATGAAGATTCACTTTGATTATGATAAATACTGCCTAGGACTGTGAAATCTACCTTTGTATAAAGGTGATGATGAAGGACTGGGTCACATAGCCAGGGATGTTTCAAGGCCTCAGTTGCCCCCATCCTCCAGCTGATGGCAAACATAACAACACATGGAGTATATGTTATGTTTAAAATCACCACACATAACAAATAATGCAGAGTGAGCAGATGGATACCTTTTATTCACAACAAGGAGTCTGGAGATGAAGTCTTTGGCTTCTTCAGACGTATCTACAAACTCTTGTTCCTCAAAGCTCCACTTGCAGGATAAGATGTTGTTCAGAGTCTCGTTGTCATCGTCACCGAGGAAGGGACAGAGACCACTCAGACTGACAGGAAGAGACATACCTGCCATGAGCATTGGTTTTGTACGCGTGTGTGCATTTTCTCCTGTGTTTACTTACAGCATGTAGGTGATGACACCGAGGCTCCACATGTCTGTGTTGAATGACACAAAGTCGTAGTTGATGACTTCAGGAGCGAGAAACTCAGGAGTGCCAAAGTTCACTCTGAGTTTCTCACGTGGTTTATATCTATGTGGTGGAGAAGTGCGGTTAGATTTTGCATGATTATCACAGCAGTCAATAAAAATACTAAAGAAGCAAACGCTGGTACTTACATCCTAGCAAGACCAAAATCAATGATTTTGATCTTATTTGTGACTCGGTTCACACACAGAATGTTCTCTGGCTGAAATTTGAAGTTATTGATTGATTGATGGTTAGAATTCAAGAGAATATTAAAGTCTGTTTTCAAATCATATGACAGTAAATGTGAGTGACTTTATTACCTTTAAGTCCAAGTGAAGGATGTACATTTTGTGCATGTGCTGCAGGCCCTCACAGATCTGTCTGATGAACACAACGGCATCCAGCTCCATTAAAGTGTAGTTTTCATCAATAATCCTGTCAAACAGCTCCCCTCCACCAACACTGAGGTTAAAGACAAAACAAATTATTAAAACAACCTACAGTGAATGCGTTTTAAAACTAAAGTCTTGTTTATATTGTAGAATAATTATACTGACAGTGTATCCATGATATCAAGAATCAATTTGTTAAGCAAACTTAACAAGAATTATACTGGACATTACTGACGTAACTGTAGTGTGAAGAGTATGAAGGAACTTGGTATAATATATGCCGCTGTTTTGAAAGAAATTATAAACATATTTGCTGGAAATATAAAAGAAGGAGCATACTATTCAAGTACAAGGATGATGTCATTCCTTGACTCATAAGCTGCATAGAGCTGGATCAGGCTGGCATGGTCCAGATTATTCATGACCTGGATCTCATTCTTCACCACCTCCTACCAAAAACACAGGTGCAGACAGACAGACATATGCAGAAGCAGACAAACAGACATAGATGCAGACAAACACAAACACATAGGCAACGGGTACACGGACACGATGAGAGGTGTCAGCTGTTCTCTGCTATGAGACAATGCATCTTCTCTTCTAGGTCAAATATTTCTCACCTAGGTGAGAAATATTCCCTATGCTTCTCTTCCAAGTGGCCTTGCATTGTACCATAGTATGTATACTGAAAACTGGGCCCCTCGCTTTTTATATCATGTGGTGTGGCTCTCACTATAGTATCAAAATAGGGCTAATTCATTTATGGTAATGCTGAACCTTTGGGCGCTGTACCTTTTCTTTCAGACTTCTGGCTTTGATGACTTTTGCTGCCAAAGTGAGACCAGAGGAGTTTTCAACACATTTGTGCACCTGCCCAAAACGGCCCCTTGAAGAGAGGAGGAAAAAAGAGAAAAAAAGTCTATAGTTGCAGAGTGACAAGTGTTTCCTGTTTCCATGACAAATCAAAAACTGGTCTTCCTTCAAACGGAGTGATTTCAGGACAGTGTTGAGCTTAATCTGTTATTTCATTAAATCTGAGCTGGGCTGTGTCTCCTCTTTGAAGACTTGGATTAACACTTAGTGATTAGCTACCAGCTGGCACCAGGGGTACTGTTTCGCATACCACTCAGTCCTGGAGTAAAAATAACTGCCGTGACTCTGGAGTTATGAACCAAAAGGGAGGAGGGGTGGGGGGGTTTACGCAATTAGGCTTTATGGGACCCTCTTTCGCACTGCCTTTGATCTGTGATAGATCAACAGGTCATCAATAGCTGTCATTTTTTACATGACTCAGAGATTTGAAAACCATGGTGCTCACCCGCCCAGGACCTCCTGCCAGTTGATGGTGTAGAAGTTGATGATCTGGTTCGGCTTGGCAGAAACAATGCGGTGATTGAAAGGAGCCACTGGAGGAGGACTGGTGTCTAAAGCAGGATGGGGGACCGGAGAAAAGATATAATCTGTTTTAATAAGTTATGAGGAATGTGAGAACACAGGAGCTTCACCGCTAATTAACTACAATGAGGCTTTTGCAAAGGGTGCATGGCTGCTATAATCAACAGCACATTTGTGCATTAACGTGTTATGATCAACATCAACTACAGACATAGCTGCTGAATGAATATTACAGTGGAGTATAGTCGTAGTGCCAGATTGCTGCAAGGGTTTTATACTATTGTACTGTACCAATTTAGGATTATCAGACCCTTCATGGAGAAATTAAAAAAGCATTATGCATTTATGAAATATACTCTGATCAATACTGTATTTCTGAAGCTGAAAATGACCTTGATATTTATATTTTTAAGAGTTGTGACCAAAATATACACTAATGGGACTTTTTACAGTTCTTAAAAAAAGTGAATTTTTCAGTGCTCTCTGGTGGACAAACTATGATATGGTAACACTGTAAATTACCTTCAACCTACATTTACATTTTGCAGGTTCTTGTAATTTATCATATAGTATACATCAATACTATAGTAACCTAATATTAGCTTATCATTATTTATCATTATTTAGAAAACAACTATAGTGTCCTATAACTACTAAACAGAGCTGAAGCAGTACATGTAGGGACATTAACAAGTCTCCAACTTTGTACTGATTAACTTCCTCATAGTAGTGCCTTAAACTAGGCTAAAAATGAATAAGTAAAGCTCAGTTTCTCATGTTTAGTGGTGAGGAGTCTTGACTCACCAATGTAGTATCGTTCTGCATCTTCCTCATCCTCCTTTTTTGCACCCTTTCCTGCATCATTTTCCTTTCTCTCACTCTCCACCCTTTGTTTAAGGTTTAACTGGTATTCAATTCCATCTGCCCTGAAGACGGCCCAGCCCTCAGACTTAAGCTTCTCTTCATCCTCCTCGTTGTCTTCTTTTTTCTCCTCCTCCTCCACCTGGCTCCTTGTGCACGCTTCCTCTACCAAGTGTTCCTCCGTCACGCAGAACTTCGTACTTGTGCTGCTGAGCTCTGATATCTGGTCCTGCTCAGCCTCTGGAGCTGGGGAAGCACTGCAGGACATAAGATTTTTTGTTTAGTTTCTTTGAATTAAAAAATATCATTGATTTTTCTGAACTCATTAAGAATTAAGTCACAATATTGTATCATCTGGATGACTGAAATAGGCCCTGACTGAAAATAAATTAAAACCTTGCATACCATAACCTAAATTATCTTGTTAAGGTTTAAGATTTCTGAAATATAAGTGTATCTATAACAGATCCATGCAGCTATATCCCCTGAAACACTGAATTAAATAGAGAAAAAGTTCAATGTTTCTGTATATACTGTATTCTGTGATGTGCAATCTGCCATTTTTTAATAATTAATCATTTATTTATCCAGAAAATACTAGAAAACTGTAAAGACACCCATTATTAATTTCTGCAGGCCAAATGTTTGTTTTTGTTTTGTTTTGGGTTTTTTTTTTTGCTTTTTTTAAAAATCCAGTTATTGCATTTGCTAAAATATTAAACAAAGAAAGGCAACTAATTATCAAATTATCAAATGTTTAGCATTATTGCATTAAAAGATATTTAAGATTCATCTTAATGGGGATAAATCTGAAGTACCTTGTAGCAGCAGGCGTCTCTGTGACTTCGGCTTCTCTTTCATCATCTCCCTGATGGAGTTTTTCTTTCTCTTCCTCTTTCACAGCATCCTCCACATCGAGCCTGGCTTCCTTCTCTGTACCCGCCGTCTCTGCCTTGTGCACCTTTTCCACAACCCCCTCCTCGCTAACTGCGTCAACAACTTGGTGTTTCTCTTGGGAATCTTCACTCAGGTAGTCCACCACGTTGCAAGCAAGGGGGTGAGCTTGTTGATCTTTAGGGGACACTCCAGCCTCCAGATCCAGATGTCCTGGGGTGAGATGGTGACCTGATTTGTCCACATTCTCCCTGTTGAGCTTCTGCACCTCTTCAAGAAGCAACACCTGCTTCTTCAAGGAGATATTTTCTATAAAGTACAAAGGATTTGGATTTAGTCTCGTACAACCTGTTAAACACTGTCAAAGGTTTTAGGATAGGTCTACATCACGAGGCTGCCCAATGTATTTCACTCTGACCTTCTGAGCTTGGTTTCTGTGTCTCAGTGTAAATGCTATTCGGCCAAAGCTATACATGTCACATAATATGACTCCAGCATCTCATGAAAGCTCTGAGGGCAAATTTGTGTTTACATTTTGCTACCCCTGTGTCTCACTGATTGTTTAACTGGACACCTGAGTTGTAGAGCATTTTGTTATATAATTAACAGTATGTTTATCTCAGCACCTGCTGTATCTGGAGGCTTCATCTTCTTTTGAGTTTGCAGACCTTTTGGGCTCAATGTGGGCTTATCTGTCCCATCTTTACCTTTGTGGTCCTTCACCTGTGAAATACAAATAAAAAAAACAATCAAAATACAGATCTGGACAATACAGCACATCAACATTATTATTCTTTTTTTTATTTATCTCAATTAAAATTTTATGTTAAATATTTTGACTTTTAGCATTTTTAGAAGGATTTTCGTCTTCACCAAAGGTAGCCAGACTGGTATTATCATAATTATTTATAAATTAAAGGTCACAATTATTGTTTTGTGTGCCAGATGTAATGCATAGCTCTGTTCTTGCAAAGAAAATCAGAGCACGAAACAGTATATGGAGGAATTTAGCTTTAAGACAACATGAATAACAAGCCAGAAAAGCAAAAGCACATACTTACATATTATAAATAAGCAGACAACTTACTGTACACACTGTACAGGCTATAAGCACAATAAACCTACAAATTTTCCACGTTTGCGAGAGGCGAGGAAATGCTTTGGTCCATGGAGCTTTTTCTTGTGAGAAGTCTGTGGAGAACTGGGCTCGCATGCAGGAGTTATCTCTTGATTCCCTTTACTGGCTTTATTAGAGGTAGGTTTCTATTAAAAAAACAAGAATGCAATGCTTAGTAGTGTTACGTAAATGCGCATGAAATGGAAAAAATATCACATGAATGAGTCAATAAGAGAAACACATGGTTGATTTGATGAAGTTAAGAGTCACATGTAAGACACAAAACAAATGAATCAAGATCAAATTAATAATTTAATGACATGACACATAAAATGACACATATCAAAATAATGACAAAAGCCAAACTATAAGCAACACTTCCTGTTTTCATCTATCAGATTAGCACAATTATAGCTTCATGCGCAGAGTGACTCGTATAATGGCATGCCTGTGATTATTCATAGCAGATGGATGGACAGCAGTGTGGGGAATTTATAGCTTATCACTTGTCACACTCAACGATGGAATGCAATACTGACCCCGAGTGGAAAATATTACAAGCGACCGTAGGCTGTCGTTCAAATTTCTCAGCTGAGGAAACTCACTAAACACTCAGTGATCAGGTTAGCATGGAAAAACCTGTCCCGAACCCAGGGTGTCACACATTTGTTCTCTGAATGCTGCCATGAGGTAAACAGTAGAGAGGTTTATTTCCATAGCAATGTTTCCCCAGTGACAGCGGTGTTTTCAGGAGTTCAGAACGCTGATTGGGAGATTGGAGAAAGTGTGAGCAGGCCATTGTAGCCGCAGTTACTTGTAAGATATCTCGCACCTCTGGAGGTGGAGGAAGAAGGCACAACCACCTGACAAGTACTCTGACGGCCATAGAAATTCCTTGAAATGTGAGTCACATACATAGACGGTATGAAATATGGACATGACGTCACCCACAGGTTTCTAAAGAGCAGTGAAGGATCATGTCTAGAAGGTAATTCCCAAGTTGTGAAAACATTCAAAAACCCTGGTGGGACTCGCTGCCATCCTAATCTTCCCATTACAGGTCAATGTTATATTAAAGACAAATCAGGGTTCATCTCGTGTGCAGTTGAAGCAGTTGAATAGGGACATTTGCAACATAAACCAAAACCATTTTTGGTCTACGGAAATTGGCTTTTGAAGCCAGCCTCCAGTGGCCACTCAAAGAGCTGCAGTTTTGGGCACAAACACATTGATTTCTTTACTCAGCCCAAGAGGATGCACAAATCATCAGGACATCTAACATACAATTATGATATAAAACCATTGATTCATGTTACCGCCCCGGCCGTATGTGGGTAATTGTAGTTTCTGTTTCCTGTGTGTCTCTCTCTATGTTTTGCTCCTCTGTTAGCCCCGTGTGTGTCATCTCTCATATCTAAAGCAAGCAAAAAATCTGACTACACTCTTGCACACTGTGCACTATGACATAAATATTCCTTGTGATAACCTGACATTACAACCACTCAGGTGAGTTAGCTCTTGGCTCTTGTAGGTCACAGAGGAAAAAAGATATGACTCTTACCTCTGCAGATATGCAAGTGAGAGGAGTGTGGTGATAACGTGCTTTAGGGTGTCCGTAAGTGTGGCTCATGTGTTTGGTGCCAAGCAGCACTTAGTGATCCTTGCATAAGGTCATATGATTACATAATAAAGACCTAAGGTTTGGATATGACGTCAATGTCACAGGAATTAAAATCAAGCCAATCCAAAGTTCAAGCCAAAAACATTAAGTTAAAAGAGTAAATTCTGATGTACAAGTGCATAGCACAGTGGATCAACAATACGCTCACTGAGATTATATTTACATAAATCCATATTTACTGTGACTACTCTAAACCTGTACTGTCAATTCCTGAAACACTGCATGCAGCTGTAAATTACTGGAACCCCTAAATCAAAGGTGATTTGCACCTCTATCAGCATGACTGCCAATCAAATATCATGAAGAGCTGCTTTGGCCACAGGAAGCTGAGTCATTCACAAAGAATCCAACTGTACAACTGAGAGTAACTACTGGAAACTACACCATATCCAAGTTGGCACAGTACTGAATTGGGCAAAAGAAAGACAGAGTGTTCATATCCAAGGAGGTGAGTCACATGTTGGATTCAGTCAAGGAAGAGAGAAGGGGAGAAAGACTGACTCATCACAATTTGTTGACACCTGACTCCTGGTGAGCTGAAGGGGTTAAAGTCCTTTTAGACCACAGACACTGCAACCCTGATCCAAAAACAGCTTTTCTAAACAGGGCCACTTACATTTCACCTCTGGCCTCACCTCTCGTGCTCTGCTGTGGGGTTCCAGAGTGAGCATCATGCCAAGGAGGTCATGTTGTACTCAGCATGGGTAGAGTACCAACAAATAGAAATGTGATTAAAACGGGAGTTTCATATGAACTTCAAGTTGCAGATTTATTGTGCAGCAACTTAAATAACACTATCAAAATTATCTTTCTCAATTGCTTTACCTTCAATTAGCAGTTGGCAAGTGTAAACTTGCCAAATCCTAGACACTACCTTCCTCACCCAGCCCCATTATATGGGGTATTTAACACACACAAGCCAAATCACATTCATAGGCAAGAGAACTGTTGGAATGGTCAGCTTTGCTGCTAGGATCAATTTCATATGTTCTGCCAAGAACAACAAGAACAAGATATTGGTGAGATCTAAGAAATCACAGTCGGCAGTGAAATGAGTATTTGCAACATTAGAAAAACACAAGATGTTCTTGGTGAAAAATGTGCTGCAATACCTGGAGACACAAACTAAAAAATATAATAATTAATCTAAAATTCTTGATTCTCGTCACAATGTGGGTTACATTTCACCAAAAACCTAGGTTATGTAAATGTAGCCGTCTCACATTTTCTTCTTTCGAGTTTCAGCATATTTACAGCTCTTAGTCTCACCTTGTCAAGCTTCTTGTTTATTGTGTCTGTAGATGATTTCCTCTTGATGGCTTGCTTGCCTTTATTGTCTTTGGGCTTGGAGCACTTCCGAGTCATAGGGCCTTTGAAAATCAGCTCCATAACCCTGGAACTCTTCACCGTCTCTCCAATGAAGCTGATCACCTGCTGCATGCTAAGGACCAGCTTCTCCATCCCTTCCAGCTTCTGAGCCTGCTGCTCAGACCGCTTGTTCACCACCGACATTATGGTGCTCATCTCTTGGCATATCTCCCTCACCTCTCGCCCCATGACCTGGGTCTGGTTCACCATCTTGGGTGGAAGATGGATCTCCTCCTTGTCAACCTTCAGATTCTCCATATCCTTTTCAATGCCGTCAATGTCCTGAGACATCCCATCTAACCGGTTGAGGACCTTTTCTTGAATGTTAATGAGCTTGTCCATCTTGCTGCTGAGTGTCTCGATCCGGTTTTGGATGAGGTCAAAGCTTGCACCATTGCTATCTCCTACTGGGTTCATTACCAAGGAACTCATGGTTTCTGGTGATATAAAAATCAGGTCAAGACACCAATTTCAGACAAAAATAGGACCAATAACGTCCGTGAAACAGACGAAAAGACTTTTTCAAAAATCGTAGCCAGTGCTATCCTTCAGTGCTCCCCGTTGGTGTGCAAAATAATTATGATGAAGAAAACTGTGAAAGTGATTCAGGATTTTTTTTCTTAAATCACCAATCACTAGCAATGCACGTACAGATCTGAAACCGCTACACCTCAAGTAACATGAAGCCTGACTAGTATTAAGCCCAGAAAACGTCCGTTTCCCCTCACCCTTTACCCCTGCCGCCTGCTTCTCTCCACACTAGAAATGGCATTAAGAATGGAGTGAGCCGATGTCCCTAAATGTAAATGGACTGCCTACGTCAGCAGGGGTCAAGTGGTTGGGGAGGGGGCTTGGCACTGCTTGGGCAATGAGACATCTGAGAGCCTTAAGTGTTAAGCCCCCACTGTCACGCCCCTCCTAGGTGTCAAAATGGTCACTGTACACAGAACTTCTTCAGTGTGTAGGTGACAATGCACATTCAGTTTCACTGTTTTTCCTAATCAAATGGGAATGACATTAACTTCTTGTGACAGATTGGCAGGTAAAGCAAAATAGTTGTTGTCATTTCTAAATACAAACGGTGCTGACAATGAAACAGTAACATTCAAATATTATTCATGGCACTGAAAAGTCAGAAAGGCTGCTGGTTATTTGGCACAGCTGTATGCAAGCGTGTCTGTGTACAATTATGAATGAGAACCATGTTGCAAATGCAAATGCCCCCTTATCTCTTGAATGCCTGTAACATGCACTCAGTGTCTGGGGAAACATGAAGAATCATGTGGCTCCTGGCTAAGAGGACCTACAGTAAGATGTTTAGCCCCTCTGCTGAAAGAAGAGATGAGCGATGCGGGTGATTTATATGATGCCACTCACCCATCTACCAAAACATCCATGATAACTTCCCTTTGTTCTTGTAAGATGACCGTAATCCACGTTCCCTATAAATCAGATTTTGTTATGATTTATAACAACAATGACATATGTTCATGTCAACAGTCAGAATTGTACAATATCAAATCCCTAAGCAAACACTACAACACACTGTAGTTAAAATGATTCCAATAACGGTTAGTTACTGTTTCCTGAATATTTTGACTAAATTCGCAAACTCACTTTGTCCCTATAAATTCATGGATGAGCAAAGCGGGAATCCAGCTTTGCTCGAGCCAAAATGAAACACTTTTCACAACAGGGGCACAGACTGCAAACTGAGCCACCACAAAATGACCCCCTCACCAGGAGAGGGTGAGATTTTGGCAGACAGAGTGGAGTCCAGTGAGGTAAAGTGAGGAGTGGGAAATAAGAAGGGGTTTACCTGTCAGCTCGTGTTTAATGACAAGTCACCACACCAGATTGCACATTACCTTCTTTCACGCTAGATGGCTACAACGGAAAGAACCAGATGGGAGTGAAATCAACCATCAATCACAGGGACAGGGACACTCACACCTGTCCTTGGATGCCAACAGATGATAGACAGTGTAGGTCATTTGCAGTATGTTGTGTCAACTTTCTAATGCAGCACTGTGCACGGAACAGACAGTCTGGATATTTCCACACAAGCCGCAAGAAGAATGCAAAGTATTAATTCACAAAAAGATTAGCATGCATGACTACAATGTCCTTCATTGCTTTAAGGTAGGTTGGCACTTTAAGGTTATTAAACCCTGCAGGGGCTATAAACTGACCCCTTGACCTCTGAGACATATTACATAAAGCAAATATCATGTTTATATCACTTACACTTTACAGTGAAACATAAGCCAAAGAAAGTATCATGACCAGTGCTGAAAGTCCTCTCTCACCCTCTTTGCCAAGCAATAGTGTGTGTACACACAGACTGAGCACACAAGGTGACAGATGAGGAATCACTGCCCTCTGGTGCAGGAATAAAATGTTGTTTAGTTAATGTGACAGCAAAATTTTTGGGATGTTTGGAGGTATTGCCAAGAGCATAAATATTGAGAAAGCCTATATAATATTTAAAAATAATCAAAGATATACACTACTCAAGCATAACATTATGACCACTGACAGTGAATAAGACTTATCCTTATCAAGGTATCTGGGTGTATAAGGCATCAAATGAACATTTTTGTCCTCAAAGCTGATGTGTAAACAGTAGGAAATATGGGAAAGCGTCAGGATTTAAGCGACAAGTCAGAGCATCTCTAGAACTGCAGCTCTGGTGGGGTGTTCCTGGTCTACAGTGGTCAGGATCTATCAAAAGTGGTCCAAGGAAGGACCAGTGGTGAACCAGAGACAGGGTCATGAGAGGATAAGGATCACTGATGCAGGTAGGGAGCGAAGGCTGGTCCGAACCAACAAACCAACAAAGTTAATAGTCGTTCTGATAGAAAGGTGTCAGAATACACAGAGCATCACAGTTTGTGTTTGGGGCTGTTTTGGCAGAAAAAAGGGGGATCATCACAATATTATGCAGGTGATCATAATGTTATACTGTACTATTCATCCTAGATTTTTAAGGCTAAATTTTAGGTTGAGGTTAGATAAATAATTTTGCACTCCATTAAACAGTTTAATCATAAATAGCTATATTGAATGGAGATGACAAGGCAAAAAAATAAAAACAATGAGACTCTGTGCTCTGTGATATCGAAACAGCCCTCCTACTCTGACCATCTGCCCCACATCGTAGCATGACATGTTTGAGTTAACTTACCAACATTGCACATCCTAAATGTGATGTGATAATCGCAATGTTGATGCTGAAATATGCATTTTGCAGACCTAATTTTCACCTTGTCAAGGTGGTGAAGCTTGTGTGTTCTTGAGATCTTGAAACTGACACCATCTGGAGCTATGCTTCTGATAGGGTCACTCATGGTGGTAAGGTCAGCGGGCAGAAGCAAACCAAGCAAGACCTCAATGATGAAACAGGAAGAGAATGATTGCTGGCTTTAGGGGACCATCACAACAGGTGATGAAGATGAAGGCTGCAACAGAAAAGAGCTTCCAGTCACTGGGGACTCCATGATACGGGATCCTAAACCAGACCTGGTGAGGGCTGTGAGGTGGCCAGTCTCCCTATGTTAAACAAAGTTGCCCACAGACGTTCTCTTTAAAGTGAGATGACTGTCGTACTCACCTCAAATGACTGCCGAAGATGATGGTTGACCTTGTAGTTTTTAAGGTAAAATGACATACAGCAGACAGTTTCAGTCTTTTTAAGTCCCAGTGAAACGGTAGTTGGAGCATCTTTAGCTTCTGTACTGTGACGCATTTCACAGTGAAATGGAATATTTGAGTGGTGCAAAGTTACAAGAGGGATTTAAATCAAATCCTTCACATTTGATTGGACCACTGGAAAGTGGGTGGGCCTAGAGAGGACTGTTAGCTCTGCACATCTCCATCACCTGTTGTTAGATGAGGAGGAGGATGAGGAGGAGATGAAAGGGAAACTTTGCAGATTTTCAACCAGCTCCATGTCACTGCAGTGTGCATGAACAATGCCCAGCCTTCCTCCATATCACCAGCAAGACTGCATCTGGCCATGCATCTGCATGTACTGCCATGACATATCCAATAGCCAAACACACATCTTTTCATATCTTTTTTCTTTTGCTCTGTTTGCTACTGCAATCCAAGTACACAGGGACCCAGACCCAGACTGCACTTAACCCCAAAGTCCAGTTGGTCAGATTACAGTTCATGTGTACTATAGCACCAACTGGTGTGAAAAACCGACTGAACAAAAGCAAGTGGGCTACTATTTAACATGAGTAGCAGTCAGCGAGTTTGGAAAGGGCAGGCTTTTTTCAGCAGCATCGGTCTCCTCTGCAAAGGTCAAGTTGTGTAGCACTTTTCTACACTGTCCATAGCTGTAGGGATCTGATGGGGAATTTGATGTAAAAATATTCTAGATCTAGTATTTAGTATATTAATTCTAGGTCTTTTTTGAGTTGACATATAACAAGAGATAAATGAATAATTGGCAAAGGGACACAACTGCAAATTTTATTTTATTTATTTATTTATTTATTTATTTATTTATTTTTCATTTCATAGTAAAAAGTCAAGCTTTTAAATGGGTCTCTATGTATTATCAATGTCATGGTAAATTGTTGGGCTGATGTTAATAATTATACTCATTATTCATTAATCTGCCAATATTTTTGTTTACTTGAGTACATGTTCAATAATATAAAAAAAAAAATGGAAAGCAATCAGTTTCCCAGAGCCAAAGCTAAAATCTTACTTATTGTGAGAGCATTTGACATCAATGCATGGTTATGGAAAGATGAAATGAAGTCAAGCCAGATGGTATTAGCTAACCTCCTGTGAGCAAAAAGACAAAAATGTATGTAAATGCATGCAAGTTTTTAGTTAATCTTTTTCTGAACAGTCAGTACTTGTGGGAATTTAAACTGCCTGGTTGGGTAATGTGACCTTTGAAAATGCCCTCTGTATTAGGCTATTTATTTGGCACTGGGACAAGGTGAACTGTTAAAAATGGAGCACCACCTCCCAAACAGAGAACACAATGTCCTGGGATGCAGTGGGGTTGTGCTGTGGCTACTATCCAGTCACCTCACCAGTCTGCACTCACACATTGTACAGCCTGCCAGCTCTGGTTATACTTTCTCCTGGAAACTTGTGGGCAGTGGTGAAACTTAACTCCTCGTGTCTCAATGTCTAAGACATCCCTTATGTTCTTTCCCTCTCATGTTTTCTTATGAAAACGTATTCTGCACCTTGACTGACATACAGTCAACGTGCTGATATACGCATATATATATATATATATATATATATATATATATATATATATATATATATATATATATATATATGTATATATATGTATATATATATATACATATATACGTGTATATATATATATATATATATATATATATATACAGTCATGGAAAAAATTATTAGACCACCCTTGTTTTCTTCAATTTCTTGTTCATTCTAATATCTGGTACCACTAAACGTATAATACAATGAACACAACAAAAAATGCAGCTGGTCACATAATACTTTATGTCTTATTTGACATTCTTAAGCTTAATTGATTCCCAGGGTATATAAGAGGCCATTTCATGTCACAAGCAGCACTGCACATGCAAAGGCCTAGAGTGGTTTCCTGCTTACATTCAAGCCGTAGCACAACTCAGAAGTTGTCAGCTCTCACATAATGCCTAAAACAAAAGAATTATGTGAAGCAACAAAGGCAGCCATCTTGGCACTGCTGGAAATTGGCATGAGGGAGAGACAGGTAGCGAAAAAACTGAAGATCTCCAAGACAGCCGTTCATTACAACAAAAAAAAACAAGCTGAACATGGCACTACCAAATTGCTACCTGGCCGTGGCAGGAAACGTCTTTCTACCCCACGAGATGACCGTGCACTCATCCGTTCCTGTGTCAGGAATCGTCGCCAGACCTCCAGGGACCTTAAAAATGAGTGGGCACTGTCGAGAAATGTGACTTGCTCGGCAAGGACAGTTCGAAACCGACTTGTTGAAGCTGGTTTGAAGTCACACAGAGCACGCAAGAAGCCCTTCATCAATGAAAGGCAGAGGAAGGCCCGGTTACTCTTTGCTCGAGACCACAAGGATTGGACTGTTGATGATTGGGCTAAGGTTCTCTTCAGTGATGAATCCAATTTTGAATTGATGCCCACTCCAGCCAACTTACTGGTTAGGAGGAAGCCTGGAGAAGCTTACAACCCAGACTGTCTTGCCCCTACAGTAAAACATGGGGGTGGATCAGTCATGATCTGGGGTTGTTTCAGTCTGAGTGGAACAGGGCAAATGCAATTGTGTGAAGGCCGAATGAACCAGGTCAAGTACAGGACTACCCTTGAAAACAGTCTTTTTCCATCAGCTGGAAAACTCTTTCCTGCCTCGAATGACTGGATTTTCCAACAAGACAATGCCCCTTGCCACACGGCAAGGTCAGTTAAAGCCTGGATGGAGAACCACAACATTCGCACCATGCCTTGGCCTGCTCAATCACCAGATCTTAATCCAATTGAAAACCTGTGGAAAATCATCAAACTCAAAATGGAGAACCACAAGCCCAAAAACAAAGAAAATTTGTTTGAATTTGTCCAACAGGAATGGGCTGCTGTGACAGCAGAACAATGTCAGAAGCTGGTGGAGAGCATGCCAAGATGCATGGCTGCAGTCATCAAAAACAATGGTTATGCAATCAAGTATTAACTCTTGTGTGTATCATGTGTTTAAAGCAAACAGAAAAGAAAACATGGAATGCTTAAAAGTAGTGTTTTTGGCGGTACAATGCCATAGCTATTGATGTAAGAATTTAAGTAATTTTGGTTATTATCAAGAAAACCATGGAAAATGAATAATCCTTAGTTCTTAAATTAAACTCTCATGAGCTATTTTTGTTGTTATCATTATAATTGTCCAAACAAATGTACCTTTAGTTGAGCCAGGCATTAAAATTAACAAGAAATTGAAGAAAACAAGGGTGGTCTAATAATTTTTTCCATGACTGTATATATATATATATATATATATATATATATATATATATATATATATATATGCACATTTAGATGAACTAATGATGTGCAACTGTTGAAATGTAAACAAAATATAAAAATGTTATAAATGTTATACATGCTTTTATCGAGACCTGACTTGTAAGGCTGTTTAAGTAGGTGTTCAAGTTTCCCTTTCATGCTTGCAGTTGGTTCAAATCCTTCCATCACATGATTAAATGACTACAGGCCCGTTGCCCTGACGTCTGTTCATGAAATCCTTTGAGAGACTGCTGTTGACCTGCCTGAAGGACACCATAGGACTTTGCCTACTGGGCAAACATATCAGTGGATGATGCAGTCAACATGACACTGCACTACATCACGCAACACCTCGACTCCCCAGGGATGCACACAAAGATCCTGCTTGTGAACTTCAGCTCAGCGTTCAACACCATCATCACAAGCACCTTCTTCTCACCCAGCTCATTGTCTCAGCCTCCACCTGTCAGTGGATCCAAAAGTTCCTGATAGACTGGAGGCAGCAGGTGAGGCTGGGGAAAATCACATTCAACACCCAAATCATCAGCAACAACAACCCCCCAGGGATGTATGTTCTCCCCACTGCTCTTTTCTCTCTACAATAGCGACTGCACCTGTGGAGACCCACCTGTTAAACTCCTTAAGTTTGCAGATGAGACAATGGTCATCAGCCTCAAAAGCCCAGAAGAGGACGTATTTCTTGTACTACTTTTATACAGCAATAATCCACACATCCATCACAGTCAGTGTGGTTTGGATCAGCCACCAAACAGGACAGAAACTACAATGCATAGTGAGGTCTACAGAGGACTCACAGTCCTCCAGAGTCAGGAAATGGACAGAAAGCATCACCGCAGATCCACCGCTGAAGCAGAGGAAATCAGGCATTTGCAGTTGTAACCCAACTAACTCTGGAACAAGTTGCCTCTGCATGTTGGGTGTTATTTTTGAGAATCCTATCTTAATACACATATTTATTCTCTGATGATTGTGAGGCAAGAATTTCTTTTCAATTCATTTGCAATTCAGGATAATTTTGACTATTGATTAAATTGATGAACTGAAAAAAAGTATATGGCAACTTATTTAGAGCCAAAATTAACAAGTTTAAGTTGCTATTTGTCTGACAGTTGAAACCCCAAAGGTACTCAGTTTACTACTTTAGAGGACCGAGATTCCAGCAAATATTTACATAATATTTATAATATTTACCCAGTTGATTAATCAGCTCTATGGTGCATCACTGAGTCACACAAAGATTGTGTATTAAAATTGTAATTGTGTATTATTGTGGTTTAAGTAATGATGACACACTCATGTACTTGTACTTTTATTTTTATTCCGCACAGGTAATCTTACTTCTTGAAAATACTTTTTGAATTTTGTAGTCAACTACAGTGCCTGTATTTGAGGAAGACATTCCAAGATGCACTATTATTATCGGTGTGGAAACATAAGATGCGTTTTTACATTGAGGGTATTACAGGTTAGTGACAGAATGCAAAGACAGCTTAGTCACATGCTTGTGGATCTACAACAGTAAATGTCAGTATAGATGTCCTAAATGCCAGGAGAGGAGAGGAAACAAGAGAGGGTGGACTGCGGCTTGTCTCTGAAGCCCACTATATGTAGATGTGTGATAAGCTCACATCCATCATGGACAAAACCTCTCACCCTCTGCATGAGACTGTCAAGGCTTTAAGCAGCTCCTTCAGCTGCAGACTGATACTCCACCTTGCAAGAAGTAACGCTACCACAGGTCATTCCTGCCATCAGCAATAAAACTTTACAACATCAGCATCACTGGATGATGTTAAAACAATCTGGACTTATTACCATCACTGTCATTGTTGTCATTATTTTCATGTACTATTCCTTTGCACAGAAAATTTGCACTTTCAACAAAAAAACATCTGATAATTGTGTTTAACTAACAGTTTATCTCTGCAATTAATATATATATATATATGTGTGTGTGTGTGTGTGTGTGTGTGTCTGTGTGTCTGTGATATATATATATATATATATGTGTGTGTGTGTGTGTGTGTGTGTGTCTGTGTGTCTGTGATATATACACGGGCACCAGAAAGGTAATGAAATGATAAAAATTACACAGAAAATCTCTGCATTCATCTTTAAACTTCAAGTCTTTTGCTTTTCCCATCGCATGCAATGTCACCATTGCACTGGTAATAAATCCATTGCACTAATACTAATGAAGGAATGCTACACCACAGAAGCAGTATGAGAATCACTAGGTGGCGTCAGAAGCAGGATTTCCAGGCTGTGTTTCAGTCCCTGTGAAACACTGCCGCTAGAGCTCACTCTATCTTCACAGCAGATTCTCAAAACTCAGCTGCACTCATAAACTCCTTCTATTATGTATCCGCCGTGCTGTTATCCATAACATAGCAAAACACATGTGCCTCGTAATTACCAGTCTCACCTTTCACTCATACAGAGCATCACACTGCAGCTGCAAGGATTACCCACATGTTGAGCTAACTAATTAAATTAAACATGACATTTAGCTGGAGGATAATGTAGGAAAAGGCAGTGATAGTGCAATGTAAGCAAGGCGATAATGCAAAAAAGCTAGTGTTTACAGATTTCTAGACAAAACTGAAAGAAATCAATAATAAAATTTCAATAAGAAATAACAATAAATTGTGTACATATCAATATATGAACATATCTATGGCATAATCTGAAATGAATATATTGTAACATAAGTCAGTCCCAGTGACATTTACAAAGCATGCATCTGTGGTGTTTGTTTGTTTGAGGTTAAAGTAATTATAACATTGTAAAGGAAACTCATTTCAATCAGTCACCAACATTGTCGCTGTCATAAGAAGCGCCTACTCTACATGAAATCTGATGCCACAACACAACTCATCAACTCCATGCCTCTGCTGCCTCTTGTGTGTATTGTGTTTAACAGAATTGTGAGCTGGATCTTGTCGTGTATCAGTGATAAATCATGTATTTGTTGCCAACTGTGCATTGTAGCGTCTTTCAGGAGCACTAAAAATAACATCAGTACAGAGCAAATAAAGTGCAAGCAAGGACACTGTTGTCTCTGGTGTCCATTTACAGTATGTTCAACAACCTCAAGGGTTCATTCTTCTGCCAGGCGTCACTTTTAACATACATTTTTCTCTACAATTAAGCACTTTTTGAAATGACTAATAGGACATTACGAGGACATAGAGATCTATAACTGATGAAGGCATAGACATACCATCCTACAAACGTCATATGCAGGTGTTAGCAAGGATGAGGAGTCTTTTTACAAACGCTCATTGTTCTGTACTGTTTCTCAGTAGGATGCATAATAATGTGACTAAATCAGTAGACACTAAAACCATAGACACAATATTTTTTAACAATCCTTAGTCCATAAACCATTGCAAGGTTAATATATATTTGTGTAATTTTTGGGTGTTATTCAACAAGTCAAACAGCCTTGTATGTACCTGAATGGCAGGTGTCGTGGATGCTCTGAGCCTCCTCCTGTAACAGAGTAAATCACACAGCCTGCTCCAGAGGTAGGAGGCCACCAGACACATGCTGTTGACTAGCCAAATGTCCCAGCCTGTGGCAAAGTTCTCCATGGCTTTAACTTTACTCCTCATCCTTCCTCTATAGCTTTGCTTTTCCTATCTTTAACTATAAGGGACCTCTTGGCGTTTAGGGAGTAAGAACAGATGACAGCTCCTTCTCCGGGTAAGGACCGCCCAAACCTAACTATCCTCCACAGCCTCTGTTAATTCGTTCAACACCCCACTCCCATTAGCATTCAGATCCAAAGGACAAGCAGTGTGCTCTCATGACAAAAGAGTGACAGGTGCCAGCAAAGGGCATCTGAGAGACAAGAACCCTCAGACATCTGCGGTCCTTCCACCTTCACTACACTTCTGTTCTCCTGATTAACGTCACAGCTACCAAAAGCTAAATGAATCCTCAACACTGAAGTGACACTGAAAAGTGAGACAAATGTGATGGGGGGTTGAGTCTCCCTGTCAACACATACACTTGGATGCAACCTAAATAAATAGCCTCTGCTATTGGATTACTGTTCAAAATGTCACACAGACTATCACATGGGAGCATACACTCAATGGTCTCAACTGAGGCAAAGTCATATCAACTTGAATACAAAAACATTCATATTTTTAAATGCCAACCCAAATAGGCATATATCATTTAATTAATGAGTGCTCTCTTCAGATTTAATAAGCCACATAATCTCTGAATTGTGCAGCAAAAATATTTTGATTGTGAGCTCCAAATGCCCACAAGTTGAAGAATGCATCATCCTGCTGACAGCAGCCAATCGAAACTGTGTTCGGCATGTCTGGAAACCTCTCCGGCCCCCCGTGGCACCAGTTAAATACAATAATGAGCTCACTTCTGGATGGGAGCTGTGCTCTTGCTGCCCAAATGAATATCTTGCCATGGAGGAGGGAAAAGCAAAACTGGTCTTTGATTACTCACAATGTCTCAGTTTGCTTTATAGTAGAGCACTGAAATTGCAATTGTGGCATGTGGCTAATTGAATGCAAGATCACATTTGGCATTATACTTCTGCAGTTGATAGATTGAAAACTATCAGTTGCCCTTAATTGGCACTTGTGTGTACTGAGAAGGCATTGGGTGTAGTTTCTGATGAAAATTAAATAGATTAGTGAATGCTCCAGTTCATACCAGAATTGAAAATGTGAATTTTACCACCCTCTGCTGGTGCTTCTGCATACAAAATGCTGCAAAATTAAAAGGATTGCAATTAGGAGTACAATCTGTACATCAGCAAAATACTATCATGTAATTTATGAGCTGCATGAATACCTGCAGTTCAAACTTCATCTCCCAGAAGCAGTGCATGGTTTTCACCTTCTCTAAGTAGGGGTAGAATGCCAGATTGATCATGTTTCGGCTGTTGGCAGGACTGACTTCAGCTTGGCTGACAGGAATATTTGGGTGCCAGCCCTCTCCTCCTCAGCTCTCTCTCCATCTTTCCAGTCTGTTTCATTTCCCTGGTGTTTTTCTGTTGGCCAGGTCTGTTATCTAAGCAGAGGAGGAGAGAAAGACAGTGAAAGGCTGCGGTAAAGTACCATAAAGTTTATAAAAAAACAACAGCATCATTTCAGTTTTAATGTTTTTGATTTTTTTTCCCTACATTGCTAAAACACAATAAATGCATACAAATAAAATATTTGTGTATTGACCAATCTACCCTTGTAAATGGTCCAGTGGGTAGAGTGGTCGCCTTTCAACTGTGTAGGTTCTATCCCCCATTCCTACTCTCCACAAGTCATTGCGTCCTTGAACGAGACACTTATGCCTGCAGCTGCTCCCTGGGCACTTTGCATAGCAGCCACCTGCTCCGTTGGAACGGGTTAAATGCAGAGGCCAAAGTTTTGTGTATGTATGCACCTGTGTATAAGTATAAAGCTATTCCTATTCTATTCTACTGTATTCTGACTCTAAATGTGACATGATTTGTAATATCTCAGCAATTCTGTTCTAATGTTGCATATAATGTATGCATGTGTAGTAATTTCATTACACATTAATGTAGGGATATGCAACACAGAAGCACAAAAGTCACAAAATTAAGGTATTGATACAACATTTTGGCACAGGGCCCTTTTCCAGACAAATGCTCAATATCGATATTGATAATAAAGATCTAGTCATTTCAATAAATAATACTAAACACATGTTCGTTTGAAACCAGTTGACACACAGTAAGCATGGAGCTTTGGGGTCATATCATTGGCAAGAGCCTTGAGGGTGTGTTCAAATACTATAAAAAATACGTTCCCTTCACATCCGTTTGAGAATTCTGTTATTGTCACATTTGATTTGCAAAATTAGTCAGCGTCATGTTAAACACAACTCTAATTTCACAATATCCGTCTTTATGTAGCCTCGTCAGTGTATGTCTCAACAACACAAGACAGACAATAAAAGCCTTGATGTCGGACCATACAATCAGTACTTGAATGCACCCAGACAGCAAGCAAGAAACGACAGGAAGTGGACTGAAAAACACAATAAACGTCATAATCAAATAGTAAAAAAAAGTCGTATATGGACGTCATTCGACAGAAACAGTTGTTTCCGAAGTATAAATTATGTGTAATATTTATTTCCAACGATTAAAATCAACACAGATTTTGATCACGTGACTGTAGGTCAAAAGTTTAGCGGGAAGCAACATGGCGAACGAGATGACAACAACCTCAGAGCTGGACGCGGTGCAGTGTCCCGTATGTTTCAAAGACTTCAGGTCTGCCTTAATTAATGGACACCTCGATGTGTGTCTGCTGAGCACCGTTACCGACAGTAGACCGCAGACAACAGACGAACCTCCGGTGAAAAAGTCTCGCATTAGTGCGGAAGCTGGACCACCCAGCAGCCCTGGTGTCAACAGCACCGCTGCCAGCTCGTCCTCTGGGACAGGTCCGCCATCATCTTCGCTGTTTTCTATGTTTCAGACGACCAAGAGTAAAGTTTCCGCTCCAGGTGAACGGAATTGGTTATCTTCAAATAAACAATCTACTGTCAACAAAGGAGTTAAACGTAATTTTGTGAGCGAGACAGAACCAGGAGCAGCAGGTTCAGATAATCCCAGGAGGCAGCCCTCTGGATTAAACGGACAGACTATGAAGACACCCAGTGATTCATCACCACGGACACTGCTAACGATAAACAAGCCTCTGGCGGAGATGCTGAGACCAAACACACTGGAGGAATACTTCGGTCAAAGTAAGGTTGTGGGCCAGCAAACCCTGCTCCGGTCACTTCTAGACTCCCAGGAAATACCATCTCTGATCCTCTGGGGACCACCAGGATGCGGAAAGGTGGGGTGGTGAGGACGGAGCATATGATGCAGCATCACCTTCTCTTAATTCACATCCACTCAGTCTTCCTCTTTAAAAGATATGACTCTATGATTATGTTTTTCTCATTTTAGTTACTAGACTAAACATGCGTAAACCCTCAGTGCACTGGAGGTTTAAAGTTTCTACATCACTTTTGTTTGGTTCCTAGTCTGTGATGTCACAAATGATGCTACTGTGCGCATACAGTGCTAAACAAATTTATTAGACCAACAGCCAGTGTAAGGTGTTTACCACCGCTGCCCTAAATTAACACTACTGCTGATTACCAAAAATAGTTTTTAAGTTTCTGTAATGGTTAATCCACCAGTATATACAAGCCCTTAAAAATAAATTAAAAATGTTTAATGCTAAAATATAATTATTGTTATTTGTGTTATTGTACTTGATAAAGAGAGAGTTGAAATGTTTACAGCATGTTGAAAGAGTAAATTATTCCTTTGTGGCTGCCAGGTTGATAACTGTTCTTTGTCAGTGCTGAACACAGCATGTTAATGACTTCTTAGGTATGCCAAGCTGCAGGGGTGGATCATCGTACAGCAGCTCACCATACTTAGACTTTGTCAACATGCTTTTAGTAACACATTAACTCCCACTGTCAGTTGTCTTGCAGCGCTCAGGTTTCGCTATTGAAAAGCTATTTTTGAAACTTGTTGTAACGATTTCCAGTGAAGACCAGATTTATGAGGCTGTCAAAGGAAGGTGCATTATATGACATATGACAAATAAATTAATGGCTCAAAGATTGGTAGAGAGGTGCTATTAATTTAGCCCATTTATGTTCCAATAAGCATTGCATGTGTTTTAATCAAATTGCTTTCTATATGTTTGTTTGTCTTTCAGACCACTTTGGCTCACATAATTGCCAGCACCAGTAAAAAGAAGGGAACAGTTCGTTTTGTCACTCTGTCTGCCACCAGCGCCTCCACCAATGATGTCCGAGAGGTGATCAAGCAGGCGCAGAATGAGCTCCGACTCTGCAAACGGAAGACCATCTTGTTCATTGATGAAATTCACCGCTTCAACAAATCCCAACAGGTTGAGTATTGAACCAAGAAGATCCAGCCAGGGTAGGAAAAAAAATCAAAGGATTAGTTTGTCATTTTGGGAAATATGCCTGCTGTCTTTCTTGCCAAGAGTTATATAAGACAGATACCACTCTCATGTCTCAAACAATACCCACCAAATTATCTATTTGATTCTTGGAAAATTTATATTTTTTGTGAGTCAGTGGAAGAAAACAAATAGACTCTGACTCTAAATATTGATGTTTAGTTCTTAAGAAATTGTTGACTGCAGTATATGATCTTTAGATCTTTGTCAGCTAGCAGCTGGCTCAGTCAATAGTAATGAAACAACTACATACTCTTTATGTCTTGTCATTTCAGAGATGTTTATTGTTGTCACTTGTCTTTTCCTCCCATGTTTGCTTTGCTGTCTGCTTTTCCTTCACAATGTGCTGTGTGTTTCTGTAGGACACCTTCCTTCCTCATGTAGAGTGTGGGACAGTGACTCTGATCGGAGCAACCACAGAAAATCCGTCCTTCCAGGTGAATGCCGCCCTGCTGAGCAGGTGCAGGGTGCTGGTTCTGGAGAAGCTTTCCGTGGAGGCAATGGGCTCGATCCTGGACAGGGCTGTGGACACACTGGGGATCAAAGTCCTGGGACGAGATCCAGAAAACCCCAAAGATCAAGACCAGTCAGGTGGACATGAGTAAGTGTGCCAATGGTGACCGGGCCCACAGTGTCACACATCATGACCAGGCTGTCACCAGACAAAAATCCTTCTGTTGAGGGGGAAGTCTGTTGTTTTCTTCTGTTCCTGACTCAATGGATTCAATTAGATAATGTATGAGAGGAGTGTGCTCACTGTTGGAGCCACAGCAATCCCCTCAGCTCAGATCTGACATGATATGTTGACAGAAAAGAATTTGCGTATGAGCTGTAGACAGTAAAACACCTGTAAGTGGTTGCAGATTGTATGCAGTAATGCTGAACTCCATAGATATAAACAAATTGTATGGTCAGATTTTTGTTTGTTTGGGGCTCACTGAAATCTGGGCCTGCAGCATGCTGTCAGAGGAAAGGGTTAGCAAGCTAACTTGGGGTTTAAACCACAATGAAACTTGCTCGCTTTTATCTGGGATTAATAACCATGGTAACATGTATTACACAGCTTTAAATGCAATTACAAAACAAACTCAGTTACCAGTGTATTAGATACACATCACTAAAGTAATACAACACAACAGTTGCTGTAGTTTATGTTGGTGTTTATTGCATTACACTAACATTTTTGTTTTGTTCATTATTTATTTGTAATAGAGAAACTGACAGTTGAGTATATGTAATTTGATTTATATTTTGCATTTCTGGGCACCTAGAACTGTATACCAATATACCATTTCCTACACACTCATTTTTTTATTATCATTTAGCTTTTGATATTCTTTTTTGCTATTGTTGGGCAGTTTACCAGCAGGTTGAAAATAGTTAGTTGCTAAGGAAGGCACTGGGAGTATTGATGCTTGCTGTGCATACTTGAAGAGAACTTTTCATGTGTCAAAGTTTGTCACCATTTGAGGCGCTTGGGTTTATGAGGAGCTAAAAGCAGTTGCATCCTCCAGAGGGCCTTATCTGCAAGAGCAGTAAGAGATGTAAGGACACAAATGACAGATTTATTAGTTAGGGATAATATGATAATTCTGCATTAAAATAATTTCATATAGCTTCATAATTGTGATGAAATATGTGTTATATGTATTATTCATGTAGGTAATTTAAAGTATTGACACTCATGCACTATAACTGGTATATGTTATTAATTTCCCAGGCCAAAGATTTTCATCGAACAAAAAGCTCTGGACACCATCGCCTACCTTTGTGATGGTGACGCCAGGGTAGGACTCAACAGTCTGCAGCTTGCCGTTCAGGCTCAGGTGAGCTTGACTCAGCCTGGCCTGTCAGGACAAGATAGTTCTCAGGAAATTCTGGTGAAGGAGGACCATGTCAAGGAAGGTCTGCAGAGGTCCCACATTCTCTACGATAAAGCTGGTAAGCCCATTTCAGCAGTGTTATAGTCTTTACTAACAAAGGTGTACCATGTGACCCCCAGTGGTAAGTGAATTCTTTGAACTGATCATCTCTAGGAGAAATGTTTATTTATTATGTTCTTAAAATGTATTGTATGTACAGTCTCACTTAAATGTAAGAAGTGAATCTATGATATAGAAAATGTGCACTAGATTAGTTTGACAAAGCCCATTTTTAAAGGATCCAAGTAATGCTAGGTCTAGGTCAGCGATGAACCAAGAAGCATTAGGATTGTGAACACATTGCTACATATTTCACAAATCACATATCACATATTTAAATCATCTCTGTAGTTTCAGTATGACACCTGCCATTAATATCTTCACTTTAAATAACATCTAAATAACTCAAGAATTTGAGCTTAACAGCCCTATCACATTACTTTCCACAAACTGTGATCACTGTCCTATCATGGGGTTTTCATGTGAAACGCATTGCATGATAAGAGATGAAAGGAAGTCTCAATGCATAAAACCTGGGGGTGTTTATAGCAGTGCTCAGGGTTGCTTAGGAGTGACATATGTTACATAGTACACATATTTAAGTAGAGCCCCAGTGTCTAAAATTATTTATGAAACTCTGTGTGACAACTCTGGCTCACTCTTTTACCCCATCCACGCTGCCCTGTTACATAACGCATCAGCTGTCCTAAAAGATAGAGATTTGCTGTTCCCTGCTTCACAGGCTGATGAAACTGTCCGTCAGCTCAACTAATGACCTGAACAGAAACCACATGCTTCCCTTCATTGTGGCTTTTATGGTCTGACCAGTCTTCAGTCTGATCCTTTTCATTCCTCTGTGTTTTGTTCATTGTGAAGAAATGCCACCTGAAGTGTGATGTGTCTTCACACATACCGTCTGTGTGTGTGTGTCAATTAAAGGTGAAGAGCATTTCAACTGTATCTCAGCGTTACATAAGTCCATGAGAGGGTCCAGTGAGAATGCGTCTCTCTACTGGCTGGGCCGCATGCTGGAGGGTGGTGAGGATCCTCTTTATGTGGCTCGAAGGCTGGTCCGCTTTGCCAGCGAGGATGTAGGTGTGTCAAATTATTTTTATATCATTAGAATTTGATCAATTATTATGATTATTCAATATGCAGCTGTGGACTTATAAAAATTAGACCAGAGCACTCCTATAAGGTTCAGGTGATATATATTTTTTATGATGATAACAGTCTGCAACTCTGCCAGCCCTGATAACATCAGTAAGATAAGATACATCCCAAATCCCAGCTGAGGACCTGCCAAGTCCGTTACTTATTTTCAGACCTTATTTATTATCAGAGATTAATCGCTTATCTGGTTTTTGTTCCTGCTAAATATTGATATTGGCCTTAAAAACTCCATATGGGTCGGGCCCTACAATAAAATGACTATGTGCTACCAGAGAAATTGGGTCTTAAATTATATTTGCTGAAGTCTTAAATTTGACTTTTAAAATGGTGCAAGAACCCTGAGAACCTGATGACTTAAAATATCATGTATTATTATATATTACATGCATATTAAATGTCCCGACCATTATACATTATATAGGAATGCTGTATGGGACCATGGACAGCTTGTACGTGTTACAGGAAAGAAAATGTTTACTCAAATGATGACAGAGAAATGAGAAAACTGAAAATCTTCCTCCGTCTCTTGTCTCACATCTCTCTCAGGACTGGCAGACCCCTCCGCTCTTCCTCAGGCTGTGTCAGCCTTCCAAGCCTGTCACTTCATCGGGATGCCTGAATGTGAGGTAGACCTGACCAGTCAGTGATGGTTGTGATTCATATCAACCTGATTCTGTCTTACATTGGTTGCATCCCAGTGTCTTCACCTCTGTCACCTGTCAACAGGTGATCCTGGCTCAGTGTGTAGTCTATCTGGCACGAGCCCCCAAGTCTGTGGATATCTACCAGGCCTATGCTAATGTGAAATCCTGTTTGAGGAACCACAAAGGTCCCCTGCCTTCTGTCCCACTCCACCTTCGTAACGCCCCCACCAGGCTAATGAAACAACTGGGCTACGCTAAAGGCTACAAATACAACCCAGCCTTCAGCGACCCCGTAGAGCAGGAGTACTTACCTGACGAGCTGCAAGGAATCAACTTCTTCACCTGGACACCATCATGAGGCCATCATTATAAAGGATACACTAACCTACAGTTAATTTACTGCTAAATGTGTTCATCATAAAGTCCTTGATCTGTTCAAAACAACAACAGTAAATTTAAATGTATGTTTGATGGAATACAAATAAGACAAATATAATATTAAAATGTCCTTATACAATTTATTGTCCAGTCTCTTCTTCAGTTTTCAGTCTTGGAATTGTCTTTAGTTTTGGGCCATGGTCTGAAGGAAAATAATACAAGATCATGTTTGTACATTTTCAAAATAGCATATACATATATGACGTGGTTGTTGAATACCATTCATTCCCTCACCTCGCTGATCCAGGGGATGAAAGTGGCCACACGGGTAAAGACTGTGGGCTTCCGAGGGGTATTACAGCCTCGTCCATCCACAAAACTTGTCACTCCTTGCACATACCACTTACCATCTCTGCCCACACAGTTCAGAGGGCCTCCGGAGTCACCCTGGAACACAAGGGCAGATATTAGATATGCAATATGGTGCTGTTTGTGTCACACAAAGCGTGGAGGTGCATGTTTGTTCCTCACATGGCATGCTGACTTGCTCTCTCCTCCTGCACAGACCATAGTTGTCTTTGCAGAGCTGCCCCACCAGTCACTTTGACTGCAGATAGAGTGCTCCACCACAGGAAGAAGAGCCTGCTGTAGTGTGGTCGCCTGTGGGCCACCAGCTTAAGACAAAAATACATGGTAACTGAATGATATTTGATATGTGTGATTTGAATGGTCCTACACTCCACATAAGCAGGGTGTTGGTGGCAGGTCTTACAGTATAGGCGACCCCAGCCTGTGACATAACAGGGTTGGTTGTGGGGGAGAGTAGCACCATGCTGTGGCAGGCAAGCTGTCTGAACCTTGTCACTGAGAATGGCATTTTTCTCCAGCTTAAGCAAGGCAATGTCATTCCTACACAACACATGAGCAGGTCATTAATAACATTTTTTTAAATGTGCTATTGTCTTTTATTTTTCTGGAGTGTGACTTTTCTTCTACAGTTGAAGGTGTCTTAATTTACAAAACTTGTTAATGCATTATACTGAGTCCATGTAATAAGTGTTAATTAATAGGTTATGAAGATAATGACATTATTATGTGTTCAAGTTTAGCTTTTTGGCATCTGGTATATAATAAATATTAATATATAGTTTTGAGCCAAACCTTATTTACTTGGAGGAGAATATTTTAGGGATTGTTATGAACACAAAGGAAAAGAAGCACAACATCCTTTGGATTTCCTATTGTGTTTCCAAGAAGATGCAATCGTGTTCAATATTAAGTCACTGCTGGGATAACATGGTTCTTAAAGATGCTGGGAGTCAGGGAAAGGTAGGGGAGCTCAGTGAAAGTCAGACTATACAATGGCATACTGTATATTGGAATTAGTAATGTGTATTTGCTTTAATTTCAATAGTCAGGATGTGGATTGATATGATATAATTGTTGTCATAATTCAATTAATTTAATTTTCAGCTTTAGGTGGTGTGCAGCATGGGGAAGTATGGAGAGTGGGAGGTTTAGGGGTTTTGCCCATAAGTTAACATGCCTTGGCTAAAAGGATAGAGAACATTTGTGAACCCACAGTTCACAGGTTCACTTCTTTGCGTAATACAGAACATTTTGCCTTTGACCTTGTAAAAAACTGTGAATTCAAGTTCACCTACTGCACACATACATAAAAGCACCAGCAGTGATGTTTCATCACATTTCAGTCATATCATTTAGATTGTAGCTTGTGCAGTTACACTTTAATTAATGCTTATCTCAAAGACCTTTAATACAAAGCATTATAAAAACTTGTATTTACTCTGCTGCTGTTCTACAGAAATTCTAAGGGTAGGCACCGACATGTTTACCTTTTCTTAATAATCCACAACAGATCGCGAGTGGTGGAGTTGTTACATCAAGAAGGGATGTTAACCTACCCACAAGACACACAGTTGTCGTTCCATTTGGGATGAATGAACATTTTTGCCACCATAATGGACTGTTCAGGACCCTCCTCTTTGTTCATGTTGTGCTCAGCTAGAACCACCCTGTACGTGTGGAATCTGGAATACAGTTTTAAGAGTTAATATCTGGCAGAATACCGATTTAGTTTTAAAACACCTGTTTATCTGCGATGTAAATGTGATAAACTCATCCTCACGTGATGCAATGTGCAGCAGTCAAGACCCAGTTAGGAGCAATAAGTGTTCCTCCACAAGTGGGGAAGAACGACTCCAAAGAAACTTGCCATGGCCAGCTGTATGGACGGGCCTCTTCCCCATTCACCACACGGCTGATGTTGGGCTGGTAGCTGGGTACACCACACCCAGACACTGAAACACATAGAAAGACAGTTTATATTCATCTCATGTATTCATTCCAATTGGATGTGTTCAATGTGAACTCACCTGTTGTAATAACCAGGAGGAGGACAAATACCAGTTCCATCTCTTATTCATCCAAAAGAACTGGTTTGTCATGCTGAGCTATTTATGGGCAGCAGTCCAGACCACACCAGACACAGCCTGGGAATTTTCCTTACATTTTCCAGGTGACAAAACTGCTGTGTGCCAACAAAAGGGGTCAGATAACTGCTGACAAATCAAACAAGTTTGTGCGGATTTAGACACCAACACACAAATTGAAAGCTGGGACCAATGGACCCACTGCTGTTGAGACCCCACCGAAATTTAAGATTACGTTACCTAACAGTAGTTAGTGTTTTATTCTCACACAGATCCCAAAATGCACTTTTCTACATTTTAAGACTGGTTTCCAGGTTTCAGGCAGGGGGAACAACATAATCTTAAACAGCAGTTTAAGGGGGTTGTGTAATTGATGATTTGTTTTTCTTTGGATCTCAGGGGTGAATTAAGGAAAGGGAGAAATTCATGTATCACTTAAATTCAATGGGTGTACTTTTTACATTTTAAGAACTTGAGAAAACCTAAATTGATTTCAAACTGAAAAACTGTTTATTCAATGAAACTATAATACAATAACATTTGTAAAATTAAAGGAAAAATCATGCACATCTTGAATTAGCTAATTTTTTTTTGAAGTTAATGACTATATTAATTAAAATAAAAAATAAAGTAAAATTATTATTGTGCAAGTTAGAAGAAAGGAATTACACTTGTAGTACATATTTGCATTTTTTTAATCTATGGCTTTTAAAATATTTTAATCAATGCTATTTTCAAGGATTCTTTTTGTAGTGCTTGCAGCTGCACTATGACAGTGTTTTTACAGTAAATAAAACAGTTCACACTCCTCGCCAGAGAGGGTCGCTGTGAATCTTCAGCGCGCTGCCGCAGAAGGAGACCTCATAGTTTAAAGATGGCGCTGCCCGGTGCTTCACTCATGCGGCTCAGAGCGCTGTATAATTTACCTAAATGCGTTCATACAGGTGGCAAAACAGCGTCCGGCTGGAGCAGAGAAATGCGGTGGTATAAGACTAAAGCACGAAGCTTTCAAGAAGACGGGACATCATATTTACAAGCCAAACGAGGTGAGTGAAGAGTTAGCAGCTAGCCAAATTAGCTAGCAGGCGACAGCTTGCAGTACCGCCATACAGTCTATGACTAACCTCAAGGACATCCACCGTATTAAAACACAACAGCCATGCTTGTGTTCTAGGTCTCTACCTGAGTGTAAATAAAACATGGTTGACCTTGCTCTGCGTGACCTTTGTTTTTATCTTTAGATAACGAGAGCTCAAACCTATTGAAGGAGTTTCCGGATCCTAAATGTCTCTTGAACAACACCATCTCTCGTTCACTGGGGGTCAGTGACCCGTCCCAGCACATCCAGTATAGCTGCACGGATAATGCGGGTGTCAAGGTCAGAATAAAAGTCATAATGACATTGGGCTTTCTGGACATTTACGTTGAGAGCTAACGTCTCACTTAATTGACCTTTGTATTGGTTTTTTTTTATGTAGAAAGCTACTGTCACTCTGCTGTGGCCCTGTAAGATTGAAGAGGAGGGTTTTGCCTCAAAGAAGGTCGATGCTGAACGATTTGCTGCAGCTGCTGCTTGTTTCAAGCTCAGAGTAAGCAGCCTCAGACTGTATGAAGCAGACACAATTCCCTTTTGTCTTACCGATCTATAGTAGTGTTTGACATCTTTTCTTCTCAGGAAATGGGTGTCATTGGTCCAAAAAATCAACTCCCCAGGAAGAGAGCTGGCAGAGGAAGAGGGGGGCTACTTTCACAGCTGTATGATGGAGACTCGTGGACAGATAATGTCCTTGAATCTAGAGTAAAAGGAGATGAACCAAATCAGTGGTTGCCTCACACTGAAGATCCTTCCACCATCTCTGAAGCTCTTTCCCTTTTTCCGTACCCTAAATCTCTCCTCACCAGGGTCATCCAGGTGGCCACGTCTTCCAACAGAATCAGGGTTGGTAGCTCTCCTTTGCACAATGAAAGCTAAGATGATAACTCATCATGTAGTCTAAACTGTCTTTCTGTATTTTACAGGAACTAGTTCAGTTCAGACTAAGAGGAGGAAAGCTAAAGAGGTGTGACCTGACGCTGCACTGGCCAGAGGAGATGACGTTCTCTGCCACAGCAAGCAGCAGAGTGACAGCAGAGAAGAAGGCAGCAGTACTTGCCTGCATGAAACTGAAGGTGAGGATGATTTTGACAAATGACTACACCTGTATCTATATGTTTAGAGTGGTGTTAAAATCATGCATCATGTCACCTGGTACAGGAGCTGGAGCTGCTGGATAAAGACAACAATCCACTGACCCATGCCAAGTACCATCGAGAGAAAGTGAGGGAGGCTGGAGAGAGAGATAGACGCCCCCTTCCTCTGGAAATCCCTAAACACCTGGAGGAAAACATGAGAGACTACCTCATACAGGTCAGCCTTCACCTCATGCAACAAGATGGAAGAGATTTCCCTAATTTATGTATGGCCAAAACTTTGTGGACCAATAATCTGTCAACAGTTTTGTTCTTGGAAGAAATTAATTGAAACACTGTTAAAACAGTTCAAACTGGGCTTTGTCATGTGCTGCTCCAGGTATCAAGTGAGACACAAAATGCAATCCAGGAATTCTAGGTTGAGTAATCGATTCATGAGCTTAAAGGCAAATCAGTCACAGAAACACTGCAGAACTGTGAGGCAGGATTTTATCATACAACAGTAAATAGTCAGTGCTGATTCACACTGTTTCCATTTTAGTCATACATTCACCTATTGTTAGTCCAAGCTGTCATGCTCACTTCATTACATAACCTCTGGCCAGGTAGTGATGTATCTATGTCAGAGCTAATGCCTCATCTTTATAATAGTATCCAGTGGCAACAGAAGTACAGAAGATTTGGGAGGAGGAAGAGGCAAGAGGACAGCAGATAACAAACCAGGAGGATGAGGAGGAGGAAGAGAAGTACTTGACGGACGCCATCACAGGCAGGCCATACAGACCTCTTTCTAAACATGAAGCCCAGCAGCTCAGCACCCACCTGCAGGAGGAATGGGAGAGAGCAAACCCTGGGCTGAGTGTTGAGCTCCCAGTCGATGCCCACCGTCAGCATGTGATCTCGACTGTGCAGTCGTCCAGAGTGGTCGTGATTGCAGGTGAAACAGGATGCGGGAAGACGACACGGATCCCCCGCTTCCTGCTGGAGGAGTGTGTGAGGGATGGTGAGGGGGCAGAGTGCAACATCCTGGTGACCCAGCCTCGACGGATCAGCGCTGTGTCTGTCGCCCATCGTGTTGCTGATGAGATGGGTCCAGCTCTAAAACAGTCTGTGGGGTATCAGGTAGGCAGTCGTTTATAATACTGTATTTGTTATTTACAGCGTTTAGATTTTGTCAACAACCAGTTTTATTGTGAGAAAATGAAGAGTAATTGTTTTAAAACTAGCTTTTGAATCAGCTCCAACTGCCAAAACTCTTACACAATCTAAAATAGGTTTGTTCCATTAATGTTTTGTTTTTTTAAATAATATTAATTTAAATTCATAACAATATTACTGACAACATGAAATTGATCGTTTTAGCCAAGATGAGCGTTCATATCGACACACATAATAATACAGTCGTTTTATGGCTTTGATATTGTAATGATTAGGCAGACAAATTTTCCTCTCACATTGTTTTTTTTTCTTTTTTATTAAATCAAATTATTAAAATGAAGTGTATTGCATTAACCAATTGTGTGAAAAGACAGAAAACTAGCTGCAACTGCTTGCTGTATATGTGACTTCAATGTTGATAACACCCTAAAAGATTTCAAGATGCATTACATAAATGCAACTAGTAGGGCTTGTTCCTTCCTTTGTTATGCTATCGTTATGGTGACTCACGTTAGTGGATTTTGTGCACCTACACATAGTGATTCTTTCTGTTTGTAGGTCAGGCTTGAGAGCCGAACCCCTGAGCAGAGCGGAGGAGCCTTGCTCTTCCTTACGGTGGGTGTTCTGCTGAGGAAGCTGCAGTCAAACCCATCCCTGAAGGGCATCAGCCATGTGGTTGTGGATGAGGTTCACGAGCGGGACATTAACACAGACCTACTGTTGGCTTTGCTGCGCACCAGCTTAAAGGAGAACCCTGACCTACGAGTGGTGCTTATGAGTGCTACCGGGGACATGCAGAGGCTCTCCCAGTACTTTGAGGGCTGTCCAATCATTAAAGTGCCTGGATTCATGCATCCAGTGAGAGACAGATACCTGGAGGATGTGCTGAGAGAGATGGGACGCCCGCTGCCAGTCCAAAAGGCAGAGATAGACACAGACAAGCAGGTGAGACTTGAGCTTGTAATGTGTTTCCAACTTAATATGTTCTACGCAGTTTATTTTCTTTCGTCCTGTGTCTCATAAATTTCTATTTTACCTTGTTTAAGGGAGGAGGAGACAATGTTACCCCAGATATAGATTTAATAGCAGATGTAATCGAGCACATTGACAGACATGGAGAGCCAGGTAACTAACTGCAGTTGTTTTTTTTATTTTTGCCTTTATGGCTTTGTTTAAGAATATACCTCTGAATTGTATTATACTATATTGTAAAAAATCTTTCCCCTCTTGCTTCAGGTGCAGTATTATGTTTCCTCCCTGGATGGCAGGACATCAGGGCTGTTAAAGAGAATCTGAAGGGGAGGCACCACTTTTCCTCAGGCTCACAGATAATCTTGCCATGTAAGAGAGCACAGACAAATCATAGTTCTTTTTTAGTACAGAGATAGGATTTAAGTTTTATTTCCCTTTTTTCTTTTAGTGCACTCCAGTTTATCAGTAGCAGACCAGCAGGCAGTGTTCCAGCACCCCAAAGAGGGCCAGAGGAAGATTGTCCTCACCACCAACGTTGCAGAGACCTCCATCACCATAGATGACATCGTCCATGTGGTGGATACAGGAACTCACAAAGAACAGAATTATGATCCACGGACTAAGGTTAGTTTTAAAGTATGTTTTATTACAAACCATGTCAGATCTGATCTGTTTTGCTGTACTTTCTGAGGATAATCTAATATGTGTCATATTGGATTTCCAGGTGTCTTGTCTGGACACTGTTTGGATATCTCGTTCTAATGTCACTCAAAGAAAAGGGAGAGCAGGTCGATGTCAGCCAGGACAGTCCTACCACCTGTTCCCACGAAAGAAGCTGGAATCCATGACTCCCTTCCCCATCCCTGAGATCCTGCGCACCCCATTGGAGAGTTTAGTAGTGCAAGCCAAAATCCACAGTCCTAACTGCAAGGTACTGAAAGATAGCAATAGCTTTTATTTTGTGCATTTATGATGTATTGACTTGTCTAATATTTCTGTGTGTAGGCTGTAGATTTTTTATCCCAGGTGTTGGAGTGTCCAGAGCAAGAAGCTGTGAGAGATGCAGTCGGAAATCTGCAAGACATTGGTGAGTGATGTTCTGGAGTGTGTTGTAAGATTTTAGCCTTTGTGTGTGTGTCTAACTTTACATGTTCATGACAAGATGAAATTAACGCCTCAGCTGTCATTATTTACTTTTGTAGGAGTTCTGGACAAGGCTGAAACCCTGACGCCTTTAGGAGAGCGCGTCACCTGCATGTCATGTGATCCTCGTCTAGGCAAAGTGTTGGTCCTGAGTGTCATGTTCCGATGCGTTCTGCCCATGTTATCTGTAGCTGCCTGTCTGACCAGAGACCCTTTTCACAACAGCCTGCAGAACAGAGCGCAGGTTAACAAGGTGAGATGTTTTAACACACGCCTGTTGATCCACATGGTTTTAGAATAACATCTGACTTTACAAAACAGCACAAAGTGTAGTTACTGTATATGGTGACTAGTTATCATTCAGTGGTCTTTGATCTGTCTGACCAGGTAAAAGATGCTCTTAGTGGCTCCAGCTACAGCGACTATTTTGTGTTCATCAGAGCTGTGTCGGGCTGGAGGAGAGTTCAGCAGGAGGGGGACAGAGAGGACAGGGATGAATATCTGTCCAAACACACTCTGTCCAGGTCCAGCCTTCGATTCATTAATGGTCAGTTTGAAGCGCATGCATTCAGTTTGTCTGAGTATATTGTTGTCATTTTAGATCACTTTTGTTTTTATAACTCGTAAAGAAAAAAAAAAAATCTGTTCTTGTTGCAGGTCTCATCTCTCAGTTCAGCGAGAACCTGCATGAAGCTGAGCTTGTGTCTCGCGCTAATGAGTGCCAGCAGCACACTTCTCTCTATAACGAGCACAGTAACCAGGATGAGCTGCTTAAAGCTGTACTGCTAGCTGGATTATATCCCAACCTCATTCAGGTACATTGCAACAAAGGAGTCCAGCATACTATAACTTTATACAGTTTGTTTTTCCATCCATGTGATCTAGCATCACATGGATGGAAAAACAAAATAACTGAAATTACTTACTTTTTCCTCAGGTGAAGAAAGGTGTTGTGACCAAAGGAGGGCGTTTTCGTCCGAACGGTATGGCTTTCCGCACAGTCAGTGGGCCAGTACACCTTCACCGCTCCTCAGTGAACAGGTATGAATATGCTCCAAAACTCAGCAAGTTTGTAGTACTCTGTATGTAAACTCATTGTCTTTCCTTTTGTTTTAGGGGAAAAGAACCATTCCTAAGTCGCTGGCTGACATTCTTTAGTGCTGTCCAGTCCAATGGGAGCGTTTTCATCAGAGACTGTTCCACAGTCCATCCACTCAGCCTGCTGCTGCTCACAGACTGTGATATCACAGAGACAGGTAGGATATGTAGTCCCCTCATCTAAAAAATAGTTAATAATTAATTGTTTAATAATAAATTGTAATTTGTATTTACCCTTGTTAACACTTTTGAAGCCACTACTTATTTGCCCATTAACCTCATTTTGAGTGCAGGGGGACATACAGTTGTGGTCAAAAGTTTACATACACTTGTAAAGAACATAATGTCATGGCTCTCTTCATTTTCCAGTTATTTCTACAACTCTGATTTTTCTCTGATAGAGTGAGTGGAAAAGATACTTCTTTGTCACAAAAAACATTCATGAAGTTTGGTGCTTTTATGACTTTATTATGGGTCAACTGAAAATGTGACCAAATCTGCTGGGTCAGAAATATACATACAGCAACATGAATTAGAAATTTTGGCGACTTAAAAAGTTGTGTTAACGAAATAAGCTTGATAGCATGGCCTCTTAACTTCTTGTGAGTGATCATGAGTGACTACAGCTGGTGACTTCTCTGAGGCCATTTAAATAGGGCTCATTGGATACAAACGCCCACAAACACTACAATGGGAAAGTCAAAGGAGCGCAGCACAGACCTGAAAAAGAGAATCATTGTCTCGAACAAGTCAGGAAAGTCACTTGGAGCCATTTCAAAGCAGCTGCAGGTCCCAAGAGCAACAGTGCAAACAATTGTTTGGTCACTGCCACGATCAGGAAGAAAATGCAAACTATCACCTGCTGCTGAGAGAAAATTGGTCAGGAGGGCGAAGAGTCAACCGAGAACCATCAAAAAGCAGATCTGCCAAGAATTAGAAGCTGCTGGAACACAGATGACAGTGTCCACAGTCAAGCATGTTTTGCATCGCTATGGACTGAGAGGCTGCTGTGCAAGAAGGAAGCCCTTGATCAAAAAGTGGCACCTTCAAGCTCGACTGAAGTTTGCTGCTGATCACATGGACAAAGATAAGACCTTCTGGAGGAAAGTTCTGTGGTCTGACCAAACAAAAATCGAGCTGTTTGGCCACAATGCCCAGCAATATATTTGGAGGAGAAAAGGTGAGGCCTTTAACACCATGCCTACCGTCAAACAAGGTGGTGGTAATATTATGCTGTGGGGCTGTTTTGCTGCCAATGGAACTGGTGTTTTACAGAGTGTAAATGGGATAATGAAGAATGAGGATTACTTTCAAACTCTTCAAGATAATCTAAAATCATCAGCCTGAAGGTTGGGTCTTGGGTGCAGTTGGGTGTTCCAACAGGACAATGACCCCAAACACACATCATGTATATTTTTGATCCAGCAGATTTGGTCACATTTTCAGTTGACCAATAATAAAGTCATAAAAGAACCAAACTTCATAAATGCTTTTTGTGACAAAGAAGTAGCTAATCTAATCACTCTATCAGAGAAAAATCTGAGTTGTAGAAATAACTAGAAACTCAAGAGAGCCATGACATTGTTCTTTACAAGTGTATGTAAACTTTTGACCACGACTCTATACAGTGTTTGTTTGATTCTGACATAAGCCTTCTCATTCTACTTAATGAGACACTGAACACCTGAATGAAAGCTTATTTTATGAGTAAAATCACTGCTGTAATTAAAGATTGAGATTATCCCACCAATAGTGATTTCCAAACTCTTCCTAAGTTAAAATATTAGTGTTGTGTTTAAAAATGAATATGAACATGTTTTCTCTGCATTATTTGAGGTCTGAAAACACCGCATCTTTTTTGTCATTTTGACCAGTTGACATTTTCTACAAATAAATGCTCTAAATGGCAATATTTTAATTTAAAATTTGAGAGAAACTGCAGCACTGTGTTGTCAGCACTTTATAGAATGAAATAAAAATTTTACTCAAATGCATACCTATAAATATAAAACCAGCAAAACTAATCATTTTGCAGTGGTCTCTTAATTTTTTCCAGAGCTATAGGTGAACTTACAGGCAGAGATTGGTGAAGTGATTGGACACGGGATTAAGCACACTTATTTTTTTTTTTTTTTTTTTGATGTGTAGCCATGTGAAATCATGCAAGCTTGAAACAAAATTACAAGCACAGCTTCTTGGCTTCTGTACCTTATTTGACTTAATAGCACATGACAAAAGACATACATTAGAGATGCTACTTTGAAGCACTTCACCATTGTTGTAGATTCCCAGACTTGCAGTGAATCTTCCTCCCTGTCCTTTTTCTGATCCCAGTGAATGGAGACAAAGTGGAAGTATCATTTCCTGGACGCTCTTTGGTGCGCTGTGAGTTGTCAGCTGAGACCTGGGAGCTGCTTTGGGAGCTACGCACTTCCATTCAGACCATGCTGTACCGCAACCTCAAAGATCCCAGCAACGCAGTCACCCACTCTTCTCAAGACAGAAAACTCATCTCCTTACTCGTAGAGCTGCTTAACAATACAGACTCAAACCCTTTTGCTCAGAACCACAACAGTGACAGTGAGGTAGATTAATGACATTGAGCACTTGGTGCATCTGTACGTTGGACAGAGGGACCAAAGAGAATGATGGTATCATTTGGTATGTGTTTTTGTCTGTTTTTTTGTTGTTGTTGTTGTTGTTTTTAGAAAATCTGATGAGTTGAGTCAATATTTAATGTGAACTAACCAGGACTCTTGAAGAGCAAAAATCCACAGTTATTTTTTAAGTAAATAAGTAACTCGTGGTGTGAGGAAATTCATTGGTTTGGATTTTGGACTGTGGTTTATTATATATGGTTAATTGCTTTTTGAAAAGCAAAAGTTGAAATTTACTCAAATGTATCATTAACCAAAGGTCATTAAAACAGACTGCTATAAATACATTGACATATTTATTGGAAAATTCACATTCCAATGTGAGGAAAATTATTGTTTTGAATGAATTATTGCACTGCAGATAAATGCAAGTGAGAAAAGAAACTTTTTTTTTTTGGTGCCTTCATTTAAGAAAAATCCTTCATAAACTGTGTGTGAAAGCTGGTCAGGCGCCTCAGTAATTCTTCCATGGTGTCCTCAGGAATCATAATACAAAATCTGCAGAAAATAAGGAGGGTTAAATGTAAAACTTTCAACTTAGCCTTATTTAACCATGTTTGTTTTTATTTTTTTGGAAAAAAACATCCATGCAGAAAGCATCCTAGTAAAACCTGTTTGTTTAAAATAATAATAATAATAAAAATAACAGTAATGCTTGGTTTTTATGATTATGTCATACCCGATATGGTGGGTGCCTTCTTTCTGTCCATAGTCACAACCAGGATTGACAAACACACCAGTCTCCTCCAGTAGTCTGATACAGTAGAAAAAATCTGGTTGTATTCCCATTTCCTAAAATAAGTGAAACATAAAATTACTCTATACTCAACATAATGACTGATACACTAGATACATGACAAGTTTGTTTTACTGATGGTATTGCTCTGATTTTGAAGTTTATATTCTTGGTTCTAAGAGAGAGTTTTGTAACCTTAGCTTTCTGAATGGTTTTAGGTGGAAAATGCAGTCTGGGAAACGTAAATGCTCCTCCTTCCACTGGCTGGCAGCAGAAACCTGGTAGACTGTTTAATACCTCAAAGACTCTGGTTACATTCTTAACCAGCGTGGTCCTGATGAGTTGTGTCTCCTGTAAGAAAACAAAATATCAAACTCTGGACTAGTGTTAATTTTAAGTTGTTTAAGAAAAGCAGGCTTTTAGATATCCTGCCAAATTGTAATTGTGTACTGCATATCTCTGGCCTCACCATATAATAGAGTGGGTATGAGGGATCCCCTGGTTGTGGAGGATTTGTCATCAGATCCAGGGCAAACTGACCCAACACAGGTGCACAGCTGTCTTTCGAGAACACAGTGAAGATGTATTTCATGACAGCGGGATCAACGTTCACCAGCTCAACATATCCACCACGCAGACCACACCTTGTGGGAGAGAAGAGTCTAATTCAATGTTTTTTTCTTCTTTTTTTTTCTTTCTTTTTTCTTTTTTCAGTCAAATCACAGTCTTCCACTGCAGCTGGAGATCGTTATGCTTTCATGGAATTGTGGATGTTAAAATTAGGATTTCTTTTTTTGTGATTAGATTGTTTTGTCAACTACTGTTAGGCATTAACAGCGTGCTTTGTCTAAATTTTATCCTAAGTCGCATATCTGCGACTTTCGCTAGGACCCTCTTTCACAACTCTTTCACATCAGGACTGGGAACATACTCTCCCATGATGCCTTTGGATGCTGAATGGAAGGACGCCAGTTCCACTGTATCTGAGAGAGGTGGACCCATCTCAGAAAGAACCCTCTTGTAAGAGACAAACTCACTCTTTTCCCCATAAACACAGTCTTGATAGACCTGTTGGGGCGACATACAGAAAATCTGTTTACTAACAAATATTGTTAATGTTTATGAATTTCTCTGGTTAAATCACAAGGCATCCACCTCATCAGCCAGAAGGAAGAGCCTCTTCTCTGAAACAAACCGAATCACCTCTTGCATTGATTTTCTGCTTTGAATATGACCTACAGGCAACATGGTATGGAAACAACTATGTGATGCATATTGTTTGAAACAAAATTATACTCAGATGATGTCTATTCTGGTAAGGTTTTACCACCTGTGGGATTTCCAGGGTTGATGACATATAAAGCTATGGGGTTACAGACTCCCTTTGCAGATTCCAGTGCTCGATGCAGCTCGTCCACCTGCAACTCCCAGCCCTGCTGCTCACTGAGGTTGTAGGGAACAACAACTCCTCCAAGCCCCGTTATGGACAAAGTGGAAGTGGAGCAGCTTGGCATCGGGGTCAGCACGCCTGTTCTGAGCGAAGCTTCGCTGTTCACCAGTACCTTCAGAATGTTCTTATAAGCACAGGAAAACATTGTGTTAACCCCAGGAGGATGATACTGGATACAGGAGGAAGAGCCACAGTGTAAAGTACAGTATGCCAGGAATAGGGATTGTTACCATCAGTGTCCACTGTGAGCCGGGGCTCATGTATATGTTTTCAGGGTAAGATGGAGCCCCACCATCTCGTCTTGTTATGAATTCAGAGATTCTGCGGATTATTTCTGTTATACCTGGTGTAGTAGTATAAGAACCTGAAGAAATAACACAGGAGAGCTGAGGTGACATTGTAGAGCAGCATCAAAATATCTATTTCTTTTACATACACCGATCAGGCATAATCTGCCTAATATTGTGATGGTCCCCCTTTTTCTGCCAAAACAGACACAACAAACAATGATGCTCTGTGTATTCCTGCTTCTAACGCATCAACTTTGAAGACATTGAATATGAAAAGATAACCAGTGTTATTCACTTCACCTGTTAATGGTCAGGATCAGGGACAGGGACGGCCCTTGGCATAGGCGACATACAGTATATAGGCGGGCGCCTAGGGCGCCATCTGTTGGAGGGGCGCACTGCCAGCACCATCCCCCTCAGGGAAAAAAATAAAATCACAAAATAATTTGTGACACCCACTGGTGCCCCCTTTACTTTTCTGTCTTGAAAATAACAAATTACAAAACACAGTAACTATGTTTGTCACTTGGCAAGTTACGTCACATGATGCGGGGGTGCACCTCAAGTCATCGAGGAGTCAGAACTGGACTAGATTTTATTTACAATTTTTTTCATTTCATTTTTCCATTCAGGAGGAGGAAAAGAAGTCCAAATATAAAGGTAACGTTATGTCAACATATTTTAAAAATGTAGTTTTGTGTAAAGAACATGTTTTAGCTCGCTAGCTTGAAATAAAGCATTAGCTTAACACTAGTCTTGACTAGTCTACTGTTATCCATATTTTATGCTTCAGATGTGTTTACTGCCTGATGTATTGTAGGCTGTAAATCATTGTGAGCATTTGCATGTATGTTTAATTTGCTTGCAGGTGAAGGATCAAGTACAGTGGGCATTAAGTACGTTTACATGCACTTAGAGAAATTCGACTTATTGCCTTAGTCTAGCTAATATCAAATGGGGATGGGGTTGAGTGGTTTCGCCTAGGGCACCAAGAAGGCTAGGGCCGGCCCTGGTCAGGATGTTATGCCCGATCGGTGTGCATATATTTTGTGTGTGAATACTACAGGCATCATAACCAGACCTGTACAAGGGGATACTTTCAGCACAATTCATATTATATGAGAGAGTTTAGAGACATTAATCCAAAAAAACAGAAAAATAGACTATTGAAAAAATCTTACTTAGTACATAACTATTGTGGCCATGCAAATGTTTTTGCCTTCATTTACCCAGACTTTGAGATAGCTCTTAAGATCTTTGGTGCCACTTTATTGCCACCAAATCAGAAGAAAAGTAGCAAGTGTTTTTGGATTTTGAGTGTGCAGACTCTTTAATATTTGTATTGTAACACCGCATACACAGCCCTTACCTACACTTCCTCCATCACATAATTTAAGCAGACTCTGAGCCCTCTGTCTGACGTCCACTGGTAGTTTGTCACTGTCTACAAGCTGAGGGTGAAGACATGCTGCAAGAACCTCCAAAATACAAAGACATACAGTAGAGTCAAACAGAGATTTTAAGCTGCATTAATGTGCACACAGTTTTAAAGCAGTTTGCAGATGAATGAAGGTCACAGATTACCTGTCTGACAAATGACAGAGGCTTCACACCTGCCCTGTGCGGGTCACTCCAGGAGACATCTATGACCTCTTTGAATGGCTTTCTCACTCCCTGTGGACAAGTTGGTTGTCAAACTGAATCCATATTGCATATATATCAATATTTTTTTTCTGTACCTGTTTGAGCTCTTCCTTGATCTGGCACATTCGTCTGGCCAGAACTGCATGCACAAACTGCTTCATGCTCCTCACAGTTGGACTGATCTCCAGCAGGGCAGACAATTCTGTAATTCTTCACCTCTGTCAGACCAGCGGCTGTGTCTCACTGAGCAGTGTCTCACTGAGCCAACTTACTGCAAGTTAAATTATTTGCGTATAGATAGGAAGATGTGTCAGTTTGTTACTTATTAACTGGCTATGCAGTTTCGTGATGATCTGACATTTAATGGGGCAGATAACCCATTGTCAATGTTATGACTAAAGTTTCAACATATGGGCCTAATCTACATACACAAAGGTTTTATTTCAGACATGGTGGCAATGATATGAAATGAATACCAGGCTGAGTGCTGTACTCCCAGTTGATGCCAGTGTGGTTGTGGTCACTGATGAAAAGGGATGCAAAAAAATGACAAGGACTGAAGGAGTGTGTGAGAGGTGGCGAGGAGGCCAAGCGACACATCCTCGTGATCAAACATGTTTATTTGTTTGAATTTGGTATTGCTGCATAATAATCAGCTTTATTTGTCATATACATATATACAGGTACATTTGTTCTATTTAACCCTCCCCTCAGGGAGCAGCGCCCGGGGAGCAACAGGATTCAGTGTGTCACTCAGGGACACTTAGGCAGCAGACAGCAGGAACGGATCAAACCACTTTACCAACTGAGCTACACCGCCTAAATATGTGTATAACACTTAATATGTGGTATGTTCTTGTGCATAGCCTACAGGATAATCCTTTGGCATGCTTGTATGCACACCTTAGAAATCTCGTGGTCATGGAAGGCCTTTACAGAGGCCTTTCTGCTTCTGGTGTCTGCTTTTTCCTTTATCACTATGTCGAAACATCATGTGCTGATTTTATAAACCTTATGTTACACATCACCCTACCACAGCTTGTTAAAATGGGTTAAAGTATATTATTGTGTTGCACATTACCCTACAGTTAGTTAAGTTGGGTTATTGCCATAGGAATTCATGATTTTTTTTAGTCTTTAGTCAGGTGACAGAGTTCAGCAGGGAGACAGCTGAAAAGAAACGAAATGCAGTTCGCCATATGAAGAGAATGACGTGTCTATCCTTGTATCATGACTTAATTTATTTTTTGTGTTGTTTTATTGCTTCTGTCCTCAGGGTATGGGGACAGTAGAAACAGTAAAAACTGAGGAAAAATGACCTTCATAGACAGACATATTAAAGGTACAATATGTAAGAAATTTATTTAAATTAATCATAAAATGACCCTGGTAGGTCACCAGACATTAAGAAATGTTCATTTTAAGTCTATCACTGACAACAGTAGTGCAGCCAGGATATTCTCATTTAAAAAGCCAAGTTGCAGCCCTGGGTTGCCAACTCTACTCTACCACAGCTGCAGCTACGAACGTGTCTGATAAATAATGTTTAATGTCACGAAACCTAAAAGACCTTGTTATGAATCCAAAATACACTGTGACAAAGTCTGAAATAAAACAAGAATTTGTATAGGAGATGCCTTTGAAAGATGGAGACGGCGGCACTTCCGGTCGGCCACTCTCGCCACGGAGCCTCGCAGCTCTGCTCACATTACTGCAGCAATCCACAGCTCTCCTCCGCCCCATTATTTTACTCCTTCTATGTGCTGGATCCTGCAGCCTAGCTGGCAACCTCTAGTCAGGGGGGGGAGACGGGAGACACCACTATACAGTAATTTGAAAGTGATTGCAGTACCAGTTTTGGCCACAATCCTACATACAGTTCCTTTAACGGTAGAGTGTGTATATATACGTATATATACGTATACGTGTATATATACGTGTATATATATATATATATATATATATATATATATATATATATATATATATATATATATATATATATATATATATATATATACGTATACGTATATACACGTATATGTATATACATATATATGTATATATATATATATATATATATATATATATATATATATATATATATATATATATATATATATATATATATATACACACACACACATATGTGTATATATGTGTGTGTGCGTATAATATAATATTGCAATTATTGCACGTATGTGTGTGTTATGTATGTGTGTTACGTATGTAATATTTTGCTTGGCATGTATCTTTCATATCGTTTTATGATTGCAATAATTGCAATATTACGGCCGGATGTTTCGAAGCCAAGTTTCTCTACGGACATAAATAAAAAACGTACCGCTCTACTTCCTGTTTTGTTTTTCTGTCACTCCGGTCTATTTGGGTCGGGTAGATATGGAAGAATTTGCGGGGCGAGGAGACAACCACAACCTGCCCATGAGTAAACGCGCTGTGTTCAGACACCGGTGGACCTTATAAAGCAAACAGACGCAGCGGGCAGCATTAATACCCGCCACGGGGTTTCAGACACCCTCATTCCGCCTCGGTTGTCCGCGACATGGCACTCAGCTCCGGCGGCTGGGCTCCTCCAGCCGCGGTCCCTGCCTCGTCCCAGCAGGCTGCATGCGGCGGGCCTGTGCTCACGCCTTGCTGCAGTACTGTTTTAATGTCAGTCCGAGTTTCGGTGTGTCATTCCGGGATTCGGCCCCTGTGCCTCCCCGGAGCAGGCAGTGAGGCTCTGCGCCTACAGCTCAGCATGGACCCGAGCCGGGCCGGAGAGTTCCGACTGGCGCTGCGAGATACGAGCGGAAACCGCAGTGTGGTAAGATTTCACAAATACACGTGTGTGTTTAGAGGGTGTGCTGTTGTGAACCCACTTAGGTATGCCTGTGACGAAAAACCTCACTGAAACACATTTCTATTTTATATCAGTATAGGCCTGACACGCCATTTTATGTAGCACTACAATGCAATTCCAGATATGGGGATACCATCACGCCAGATTGGTTGGATTGCATGTGGACGTAAAGGCATGCAGCTACAAAACCACTCAGTAATATTCTTCAAGTGTTATGAGGATCTACTTTGTGATATATAAGCTGTTTTAGTTGCCAGTATTGCAGAAGAGATTTTTTTAGTTTCACTTTCATTTACAGTTTCCACATAACACTACACGTTCAGATTTATTACAATCATAACATCCACTTCCACTGTGCACAGAGGTGAACAGCTGCAGTCAGACTCTCCTGGTTTTAATGATAAAACAGATGGGAATTTTCTACCATTTGTAGTATGACAAACTTTTAATACACATATCAAGTCTCTTGTGTGTTATTGAGTCTCTGTCATCTCTTCAAATTGTTCATGCACGAGCTGAGTAGGGACAATGTGCTGCCGGAAAATCTCATCATTCTCCTTTACCAGATATTAAAGACACTATGAAACCTGAAAAAACGAGATTAGACAATGAAAGGTGTAGATTTTGTCATAACTGTTTTAGATTTGGCTTCTTCTTTCTAATGTTAAAGAGTTGGGGCTAACTGGTGTGCATGATTTTTCAACCCAAGAAGGACAAACTGCTTTATTGTAGCTTGAAATAGCTAACCCAATTTCACATCAACCCTGGCTTGATGGATTGTTTACTTATTTGAAAGAAGAAGAGGAATTCCTCAATTAATCCCTCAGTGAGCGTTTTGCTCTGTTAGTATTATATTCCTGTTGCACATCACACACAGGTCATGAAACACATGCACATGCATTAGTAGAGAGGCGTCAGAGTGAGGGGGCTGCCCTGTATCCCGAGCAGTTGGGGGTTCGGTGCGTTACTCAAGGGCACCTCGGCAGTGCCCAGGAGGAGGAAATGGCACCTCTCCAGCTACCAGTCCAGTGCCCTCATGGTAATGTTGCACTACCATCATATCTTATCTTAGCTCATCTTATCTTATCTTATCTTATTTTTTGGGCCGCAACAACAAATCAAACACGGCAAGCTGTAGTCTTGACAGATGGCAACTTCGACGTGCTCGTCACCTCTATTGATGACGGCTTCACTGTAGTGATCCGCTTCTTTAATTCTGATTACACTCTTCCCTCAAGGACCCATTTTATGAGCTATTTGACATCAACATTTAGTTTTTTTTTAAATTATTTATAATTTATTACTTTAAGACCTCTGGGACGTCCATGCAGCAACCTGTGATTTGTGCCCTTTTTTTGCACTGTCAATTTCAGATAATGTCCTATTTTTGAATAAGAGGATGGAAATTAATTATCCGATTCACTGATTAATCGAAAAAATAATCAACCCATTAATTGATTATTAAAAGAAGCCCTGCTTATCTTATATTATCTTATCTCAATAGCAATGCTCATATTAGCATTCAGCTCAAAGAGGTGGTCAAAACCTAGGGCAATAGACTGACTGAAGGTTCAGCAAAGTCTGGCCATGTGGAGCTGAGCCTGATCGGCTAAATTTTAATATGTCCTAATATGGTCCCCCTTTCAGAGGGTAAAGCCTACTGATATAACTGACAACACATGATTCCTTTGACACCCCCTTTGGGCCTAAATTTACATTTTTACCAAGTGTAAGATCTGTGAATATCAGTGTTTTCTCTCTGTGTTTCAGTATTATTTTGTGGTGCGTAAAAAGCATTACAGCATATTAGGCCCACCGATGTATTACTTATAAGAAAGCAATCTTCCGATTGAGTATTGGACCTCCATAGAGTTGACACTAACAAAAAAACTTTTTAAAGTGGACACAACTGAAGCAACAGAGGCTGGACTATCCTAGCTTTTAGTTCCTGGAAAGTGTTTGGCAACTCCTATAATACAACAAAATAAAAAAATGAAACAATGTAAAACTACTAGATGCCCACATATTACAAATAAGGCCCACCATAAAACCCCAATCGAGTACCCTAGAGTTCTGCGAAAGGAGTCTGGTGGCATTGACCAAAGCATAGTTCTCCAGGCTGGAAAGGATGTCTGATGGTTGAAAAATTCTCAACTTGGGTGCAGCATGTAAAAGCACAGACTTTGACTTACCTCAACCTGGATGACTGAGAACCTACACAGGCAAAAGCACAGACTCCACCCCTGTGCTGCGCCTTTGCGCGACGCAACCACATACACAATGAAAGTGTTTCTCTCGGAGCACCTGCGCCTTGCGCTTTCGGTGTGAAAGCAGCTGGTTTCACATCGAAAGCTTCGATGCATCGACAGTCGGTTCAGAATCGAATGATTGACCTCTGAATCCCCCAAATGCTAACCCAACTGCAGACACACTTGTTTGATTATTTGTGAAGTTGAACTTACTTTTATCTGTGCCTGTCTCATCACTCATCCAAACTTTACTCTCAATTCTGTCCTTTGTTTTCACAAGTTCACTCTGTGCCGTTATCCTGAAACAATCTGACAGGCTCGGTTTCGGCGTTTCATCTCGGTAGGATCTTAAGTCAGACTGAATCCCCCCTGACAATTGAGATGCTACTTGATTTGCATACTTTAACTTTGATCCCAGCTTCTTTTGGCTTGTCTGTGCCGGCACACTGTTCACAAACAGTCGTATAAGAGAGTATAAATACGCTCTGGCAGCGGGAGCGTCCCCCCTTTGCTGCTTCTGTCTTCTCACAGCAGATGATAATATTGTTACTGTGAACATTAGATTGCATTCTGCCACATTTCAGGGGATTATTTCCTTTCTTCATACCAATACTAATAAGCTTGCAAAGTGTATTGCATTAACAATTGATAAATAGTTTCAGGCATTTGTCGAGTAAAAATACCAAACATTTACTGGTATCATCTTTCAAAAGATTTGCCAGTAAATTGAAAACATCAACTTTGGCTCTGATAAACTGATTATTGTAATCATACACTAATCAGTTATTTAAAAACTGACTTAGTTGAATTGGTACACTGATCAATAATGAAAATAATTACCAGTTGCAGCCCTGCATACAACCAGCATTAAGTAAGGAGGGGGACAATTCTCCTGTGACAAGAATCGTTCAAGGTTGATTCTTGTTGCATCTGTAAAAATGGGCATTAGGATATATAAATAAATTATTAGTGAAGCATAATATGTGGAAATTAAATATACGCAATGCCTGCTGGACAAGATATCAAATAATGAGTTTTTTTTTTTATTTGATTACATGAACTGTTTCTGGAAAATGATGATGAGATTTACCTTTTTCATTTTACTTCCCCTCAGTTCATTGCAGAGTTTGATCTGCGCTCTGTGCAGTACGAGGTCAAATCCCCTCGCTGCCATGAGATGCGTCTCGCTGCTCCGCCTCATGACTGCATCCGCTTCAACTTCCGCTGCGACCGTGAAGCCGAGGAGTGGGCTACAGTAGTGATGTCATCACTAAGGGAGGCACATCGAGGTCAGTTTGGCAGTTAGACAAAGTACTCCTGTAACCTGCTTTGTCCACGACTAACTCTTTCTTGTTCAAAGGGACTTTTTAAAATCTAAATAAGTTGTTAACGTAAATAATTTTTGTCCCAGTCGAACATAAATGTAACTTTTTTTTTTTTGAAAACAAAAAACTGCCCAAGACTTATATCAATTATCCATATCTATGCTGACTCAGGTATTTTAGAACAAAACAGACAACCATAGTTAACTACACACATATATGTAGATTTTGACTGTATCAAGCCAAATCCATGTTCAGTTTTGTTCACTTTGTGATGGGGACTGCAAATGTACTCATGCTAGATGTCCTATTTCTTTATAGCTGTTGCAGGAGGTTATTTTTCATTTTGCTGGTTTTCAAAGTAAGACAGTCTCAGGCTGTCTAATATTCTAATCTATATTGGCTTTTACTTTATTTTTCCTGTGTTTTAAATAGTTTTCTTTACATTGTATTATGGTTTGTTTTACATGCTATTTAGAGGTGCTGTTATGAAATATTGTGATATGAGATATTGGTGTGTGTTTAAAGTGATTTTTATAACACTTTGTTTGTTTCTTGTCTGATAGTTGCAAATATGAACACATGTGAATCAGATGGCAGACACAACGACACAGCAGCAGCTATGGAGCAGTGGAGCTCAGCTTCACTGCCACTCACTGGTGGGCCCCTCTGTTGTTTACTGTTGTGTTTTTTTGCTTTCTCTGTTCAGAACTTGCTCTAAAACTGTCATGCTTGATGGCTTACTCTTTTGTTTTTAGAGGAGCTATGCTTGGAGCTCGCCAGAGCAATAGAAGCAGGTGACACTCAAGCAGCTTCACAGCACGCGTCCTCTCTGGCTCGACAAAAAGCAGTGCTGACAATTCAGCTGTCTGAAAAGAACTACGCAGAAGGAGAGATCAGGTGAGAAGTGAAGTGTGGGCCTGAAGATTTAGTGTGTCCAACACTGCAATTCTTTTGGTTTTTACCAAGATGAAAACGCTTAGATTTAGACATGTTAGATAATTTATCCTGTTTTAAGAGTTAATTTCTTATTTTAAGTGTTCAGCTTTACACTATAATCTTAAATCAAACATAACCTTATTTTTTTGTCTCAAATAGGCAGGGAATCTTTAAATGAGATAAATAACTGTTAAAATAAGATATATTACATCTCTCCCCCAAAATCTCATCAAATAATGATTACTTATTTAATGATTCAGTAACAAACTCAAGCTACTTGATTCAAGAGTCACACAAAAACATCTGCAGGCATTTTCTGCTTATTTTCTACTTGTTGTTAGTATTTTTTAACATATTTTGGGTATTTAAAAAGTTCAGTTTTAAGTAATCTCATCTTAAAACCATGGCAAAAAACATGGCACCACTGCTTTGTGACAAATAAAGCTTATTTCAAGTCTTCCAAATACATCTTATTTCTTGATTTAACAATCTTAATTTGAGAAATCTTGGCAAGTGAAATTATCTCGTTGCATGGACAGATAATTTAATTTGTTTTGAGTACCTTTTTCCGCAAATTTAGTGTTTTATCTTGTTTTTAGACACTCTTTTTTTGCAGTGAGGTTATGTAGTATTCCAACTTATAGTGCTATATCTGTGTTGCAGTTTGTCTGTGGTAGTGGAGGATGTTTCGTCATCCTGTTGTGTCACAGTGAAAGTCTTTCCATACATGACCGTCGCTGCACTCAAGCAACAGGTTAGACAATTGTCAGTTAACCAATAGTTAAATAGGTCTAGTAGGTTTTCATTCATTAAGTCCCACCACTTTTGTTTTTCAGGTGTTCCTTGAATACGGTTTCCATCCTCGCGTGCAACGCTGGGTGATTGGTCAGTGCTTGTGCACTGAGCCGAGGTCGCTGGCCTCGTACGGGGTGCAGAAGGATGGGGACACAGCATACCTCTACCTGATCTCCGCCCGACAAGCCCGTATCACCCGCCAGCTGTTCCAGCAGGACCTGGAGAGCGCCCTCCTCGCCCCACCGTTACCACCGGGCAATGGCCCCACCTCCCAAGACTGGAGGGGTTACAACACCCTGCCCTCGAGGCTTCCCCACAACAACCAGGGTGAGCAACAAACGCACCGTTTCTGTCACAGAGTAAGCCGAAAGTATTACAATGGTGATAGGTTTCCAATTATTTTGACTCCAGATTGGCCTATAAATATGAGATTAAAGTGCTGTCTTTCAGCTTTTAAGGGCCTTGTTTAATATCTGGCGGCATCTAGTGGTGAATTTGCAAATTTTTTCTGTGTGCCAGGCATCAAGGAAAACTATGGCAAAAGGCCCTATCTAGAGCCAGTGTTTGGTTTATCCATTCTGAGCTGCTGTAGAAACAAGGCAGTGCAACATAGTGGACGCATATATACACTCACTGGCCACTTTATTAGGTACACCTGTTCAATTGGTTGTTAACATAAATAGTTAATCATTCAATCACATGGCTGCAACTTAATGCATTTAGGCATGTAGACATGGTCAAGACAAATTTCTGAAATTCATACGGAGCATCAGAATGAGGAAGAAAGGGGATTTAATGGACTGTGGAATGGTCTGGAAAAGAGGAAATATCCAGTGAGCAGCAGTTGTATGGATAAAAATCCCTTGTTGATGTGAGAGGTCACAGGAAAATGGGCAGACTGTTTCAAGATGATAGAAAGGCAACAGTAACTGAAATAAACACTGGTTACAGCCAAGAAATGCAGAATACCATCTGTGATTGCCTGGTCGGATGAGTCTCGATTTCAGTTGCAACATTGAGATGATAGGGTATCCATATTTTCTTGGCTCACTTTGCACTGCAGCCTACCTGAATATTGTTGCTGACCATGTTCATCCTTTTATGACCACAGTGGACCATCTTCTGATGGCTACTTCCTGCAGGATAATGCTCCATGTCATGAAACTCAGATCATCTCAAACTGTTTTTTTGAACATGACAATGACCTTTTACTAGCAAGCTGTACCTAATAAATTGTCCGATGAGTGTATATGCTTCATTCTGAGGTAACAATAACACAACAGTTGTCGGGGATAATACACAAAAGAAAGCATCTCAATATTGTAGTCCATTTTTTGCCAATATATCATTGTAAATGCTACACACTGGCCCTTTAAAGCGTGTTCGAGGGTGTTCACATCCACATTGGGTGAGCAGTGACTCTTCAATTAGCCAAAGTAGCTAAATAGGGCCGAACACTGCTACGCTGGACCTCAGTCCATCTGGTAGTGTGTTTGACTTCCTGAAACAAGCAAGACACAATTTTTAACTTCTCTAACCTTAAAAGAGCATTGTAAGAATTATACCCTGACATCATATTTTGTTAGCTAACATAAAGGTGTTTGTAGTGTTGATAGAAACTATGAAACATTTTCCTTCAGTCCTTCTTTCCTCCTCTGTTTGATGTTGGTTGTAAAGTCAGTTTTTTTAAATCCAAAGTAATCGGTTCAATCGCTTTTGGCTAGGCTCCCAAATATTCAGCAATTAAAGTCAGAGCAAGAGGAATGTTTGACCAGTTTTATAGCTGGCAAAGATGTCGTGGCTTTACTCCCCACGGGGTTCGGGAAAAGTCTTATTTTTCAGTTAGCTCCGTTTATTTCTGTATTTATTCATTCTTCTGAAATCGGTTCTCAATGGAGGAATGCCAGACCCTCTGTACGATAGTACGAGTGTCTGGTGAGACCAGGCTAGAAGAAAGTACTTTATGAACTTGTTTTTTGTTAACTCTAGGGAGCACAGGTGGAGGAAACGACAGACCGGGTAATATCAAAGACGTTCTCGACATTGAGAACCTGCAACTGAATGATCATACCAACAAAGCCAGTAAAACACAGGTGTGTCAGCAGTGTGTGTGTGTGTGTGTGTTTGTGTATATGTGTGTGTGTCAAGCAAAATCATGGGTACATTTTAATAGTATGTTGAATCAAATTAAGCTAAGCTGATACAGGGGTGGACATAGATGAATAAAATCCACATGCTTGTGTGACTTTCATTAAACCTCTTGCCTCCTCCCAGCAGACAGAGTGGGCTTGTCCCTCATGCACTTTCATCAACAAGCCGTCCCGTCCAGGCTGTGAAATCTGTGCTACAGCCAGACCCGACGCACACATCCAGCAGGTACTGCATCATGTCTCGCAATCAATACGTTTTTGTACAACTGTTTGTAACATTGCTCTTCAGTGATGGTCATTTCATATTCTCTCACAAAGGAAAAAGGAAGGAGAGATGACCGAGGAGAGTCTGGTTTAAGCAGCAGCTGACTGCCCATAGTCACAGGTTGCCATGTCTCACTAACTCATTCACTCACTCACTCACATATGCAGACAAACACACACGGTGTGAGGATGCTAAACAACAAGATACTCACATCAAGACTGTCAAGTGCACTGAGATTCCTCTGACAGTTGGTGCGACTGGAGCACTGTAGCATGACACAGAGCTGCACTGGTCAAGGCTCAGACAATGAACTGCAGACCGAGAGCATCAGCTTTGACCGACATGACCATGACATCCATTTGAATTTGGCCAGACCTCGTTGTTATTTATTTTACAGGGTGTGTATGTGATGCAAACAACACAAACAGCCTAATATTTATTTTAGGTGAGAGAAATGTGATGCAAGTTCTTTGATTGCAGCTGAAGTTAAGGGAATGTCTTACTTTCAGTTTGTGCAACTGTGAAGTGAGAGGGAAGTTGAAGCCTTGAAGCCAGTACCCTGTTCTGTTTGTTCGAATGTCACCTGCCAAGATAATTCTGCCGGTTATAAAAAAAAAAAGCAAAAAAAAAAAGCCAAGAGAACGTGTCACGTTTACAGGGTTGTCAAGTGCTTTTATTTTTTTATGACATTGTATTATGTGTATTATTTTTAACAAGATGCATTGGGTAATTGATGTACATTTTACCGGTTGATCTAATTTTACTCGATTCCCTGTGAGCTGTGGCAGTGATGGAATGATGTTTTCAGTACGTAATAGTGTAAAAACTTGCATTAGCTGAATAAACTTCAATGGAAATTAAACAATTCCTATTTTGTATATTCACGATTCTTTTTTGACAATAGATGTAATATGTAGTAATTCATGGAGCAATTGTTTTTGTAAACAGTGCACAGCTTAAGGAAGTGTTCCGCTGATTGACTGAGAGGTACTAAGAGTACTCAGTCTGCGATACAGGTGTATAATCTTGCTTGGGGTTCTGATGGGAACATTTAATGTCCAACAAAATAACCATAATGATGTCAGTGGGGTTATTTTTTTAATTTTAAATTGTTAAAAGTTAAAAACTTTGAATGCTTTCTCAAGGTTTATAACTTGATTAAATACAGAAATTTCGTAATTGAAAAATAGAAACTAGAGTAATTGCTTTGCATAATCTTAATACTCTGCATACTCTCCTTACCCTAAGGGTAAAACTGCCTCCACTGAACCTCTAAAATAAAGCTTAGTTGAAATCTCAACCCAAACTGTTTTGCATGAAGGAGCAACCTGTCATTCGTTACACACTGTGAATGTCTGGGTTATCCCTGTTCACAGTGCAGAAAGACTGCACTGTTGGAAAAAAGCTGAAAAAAGCCATTTATGGCACGGTGAAAAAAAATCTCAAAAAAGGTCATATTATAGCATGTCACAAAGGTAAAAAAAAAAAAATACATATAATTTTTTGGACAGTTTCTCACCAATATCATATGTATTAACTGTTTGAAGACATTTTCAGCTCTTTTTATGACATTTTATGATGTGACTTTTTTTTTTTTTACTTTTTCATACTGCAGTAAGACTTTACATCCATCCATCATCTACCGCTTATCCTCATAGGGTCGCGGGGGGGCTGGAGCCTATCCCAGCTGTCTTAGGTCGGAAGGCAGGGTACACCCTGGACAAGTCTCCACCTTATCGCAGCCGCAGTATGACCATTTTTTTTTTCAAATTTTTTACATTCTAAAAAATGGCTTTTTCACCACTTTTTTTCACCAGACATCACCATGAATTCATTCAACATGCTGTAAGAAGGCATTTACATCACTTTTTATGACATTTTATGACGTGACATTTTTTGGCATACCGCGGCATGACTATTTTTTCAAATTTTTTACATTCTAAAAAATGGCTTTTTCAGCACTTTCTTCGCCAGACATCACCATAAATTCATTCAACATGCCATAAGAGGGCATTTCCTGCACTTTTTATGACATTAAATTTTTTTACTTTTTTGGCATATGGTATGACGATTTGTTCAAATTTTTGACATCCTAAAAAATGGCTTTTTCACCACTTTTTTCACCAGACATCACCATGAATTCACTCAACATGCTGTAAGAAGGCATTTCCTGCACTTTTTATGACATTAAATTTTTCTGACATTTTTGGACTTTTTTGGCATACCGTGGTATGACAATTTGTTCAAATTTTTGACATCCTAAAATCTGGCTTTTTCACCACTTTTTTCACCAGGCATCACAATGAATTCACTCAACATGCTGTAAGAATGCATTTCCTGCACTTTTTATGACATAAAATTTTTTCAACATTTTTGGACTTTTTTGGCATAACGCGGTATGATGATTTGTTCAAATTTTTGACATCCCAAAAAATGGCTTTTTCACCACTTTTTTTGCCAGACATCACCATGAATGCACTCAACATGCTGTAAGAAGGCATTTCCTGCACTTTTTATGACATTAAATTTTCTTGACATTTTTGGACTTTTTTGGCATACCGCGGTATGATGATTTCTTCAAATTTTTGACATCCTAAAAACTGGCTTTTTCACCACTTTTTTTGCCAGACATCACCATGAATGCACTCAACATGCTGTAAGAAGGCATTTCCTGCACTTTTTATGACATTAAATATTTTTGACATTTTTGGACTTTTTTGGCATACCGCGGTATGACGATTTGTTCAAATTTTAGACATACTATAAAATGGCTTTTTTACCACTTTTTTCACCAGACAGCACCATGAATTCACTCAACATGCTGTAAGAAGGCATTTCCTGCACTTTTTATGACATTAAATTTTTTGACATTTTTTGACTTTTTTGGCATACGGTATGACGATTTGTTTAAATTTTTGACATACTAAAAAATGGCTTTTTTACCACTTTTTCACCAGACATCACCATGAATTCACTCAACATGCTGTAAGAAGGCATTTCCTGCACTTTTTATGACATTAAATTTTGTTTTAACATTTTTGGCATACCGCGGTATGACGATTTGTTCAAATTTTTGACATCCTAAAAAATGGCTTTATCACCACTTTTTTCGCCAGACATCACCATGAATTCACTCAACATGCTGTAAGAAGGCATTTCCTGCACTTTTTATGACATTAAATTTTGTTTTAACATTTTTGGCATACCGCGGTATGACGATTTGTTCAAATTTTTGACATCCTAAAAAATGGCTTTATCACCACTTTTTTCGCCAGACAACACCAGGAATTCACTCAACATGCTGTAAGAAGGCATTTCCTGTACTTTTTATGACATTAAATTTTTGTGACATTTTTGGACTTTTTTGTCATACCGCGGTATGACGATTTGTTCAAATTTTTGACATCCTAAAAAATAGCTTTTTCACCACTTTTTTCGCCAGACATCACCAGGAATTCACTCAACATGCTGTAAGAAGGCATTTCCTGCACTTTTTATGACATAAAATTTTTTTGACATTTTTGGACTTTTTTGGCATACCGCGGTATGATGATTTGTTAAAATTTTTGACATCCTAAAAAATAGCTTTTTCACCACTTTTTTCGCCAGACATCACCATGAATTCACTCAACATGCTGAAAGAAGGCATTTCCTGCACTTTTTATGACATTAAATTTTTTTGACTTTTTTTGGCATACCGCGATACGACGATTTGTTAAAATTTTTCACATCCTAAAAAATGGCTTTTTCACCACTTTTGTCGACAGAGATCACAGGAATTCACTCAGCATGCTGCAAGAAAGTATTTTCGGCACTTTTTCTGCCATTAAATTTTTTTTTTTTACATTTTTTGACATTCATCTGACCAATTTTTAAAATTTTTGACATCCTAAAAAAATGGCTTTTTCAGCACTTTTTGACATTTTATGACTTAACATTTTTAACATTGCCATCATACCAATGTATGACCATTTTTTCAAATTTTTGACATTCAAAAATGGCACTTTCTGTCTGGCGAAGAAAATACTGTAAAGCCATTTTTAGGATGTTACAAATTTGAAAAATTGGTCATACGGTATGCCGAAAATGTCAAAAAATATCTCGTCATAAATGTCATTGAAAGTGCTGAAGATGCCTTCTTTCAGCATGTTGAATGAATTCTCAGTGATGTCTGGTGAAGAAAGTGCTGAAAACGCCATTTTTTAGAATGTCAAAAATTTTGTCAAAAAAATTGAAAAAATCGTCATACCTCGGTATTCTGAAAAAGTCAAAAACTGTCACGTCATAAAATGTCAATAAAAGTGCTGAAAATGCCTTCTTTCGTTATGATGAATGAATTTATGATGTCTGGCGAAGAAAGTGCTGAACAGCCATTTTTTAGGATGTCAAAAAACTGCCGGTCGCAGCCGTAAGCGCAGTAGTACAATCACCTGCCCTACTGGTGGTAATAAGCGGCAAAGGCGTTGGATGGGGGGTGGGGATGGGAAATGTGTAATGTGTCTGAATGTGTGTGAATGTGAGTGTGTGTGTGTGCGCGCCAATGTAGCTTGTGTATTGTAGGCCTTTTGGGTTAGGTTGAGTCACCTCATTCCAATTTACAGAGGCTCTCTATGTCCATTCTGGTCTCCAAAATGATCCATTTGCCTTTGCAAAGCTGTAAGTGTCTCCATGATGTTATCCATATTGCGGCTCATAGCCAGTCTGAGTGCCGACAGCTGTGCCCACCAACAGCTATGCCCACCGTCTCAATCATGCCAGGCAGCTTTGTGGAGCTTTTGACAGCTGTCTCAGTTCCCTGAATTCTTCGATCAACTTGGGCAATGCCAAATCCAACCAGTAAAAGACCTGTGATCACGGTTCCGAGTCGTTATATTGGGTTATACAAATAAAATTGACTTGACTTAAAAAAAAAAACGCAAAAAATTACATTTTTAAAAGGTCAAAAAAAGATATCAGAAAGACTTATTATAGAGTACGGTGTGGAATGATTTCATACCAGAGTATATTGAATGAAGTTGTAAAAAAAAAGAAAAAAAGGAATTTCATAGCATGTTGAAAATAGTTCTAAAAAATATCATACTATATCAAAAAAATCCATGTTATACCATGTTGAAAATTGTCCAAAACATTAAAAAAAGAAAATTTTGAAAGCTCAAAAGTCATCAGAAAAACTTATAGTGTGTCAAATGAGTTCATAAAACAATATGCTGAAAAAAGGTTGTAATAATAAAAAAACAAAACATTTTATGGCATGTTGAAAAGAGTGAAAAAAGTCATACTATGACATGTCGAAAAGTTAAAAATTGCAATATTTTGAATATGCTGAATAGAGTTGTAAAAAAGCCATATTATAGCATGTTGGAAATAGATAAGTAGTAAATAGTTTTTTTTAAAATGTCATCAAAGACTTAATATAAGTGTTAAATGATTTCATAGCACAATATGTTGAAAAAGAGGGTTTGTTTTTTTTTAACAACTGTTTTCAACATAATTTACAACAAAATTCAAATTCAAAATACTAGTCTTTCTTTCTGCTAAGTTCATTTGACACATTGAAAATTGACATTTATTTTTTTTCGAAATGACACCCTGATAGTTTTCAGCAATTTTCAATTTGTTATGAAAAGGATTTTTCACAATATCCATCCATCCATCCATTATCTACCGCTTATCCTCATAGGGTTGCAGGAGACTGGAGCCTATCCCAGCTGTCTTAGGGCGGAAGGCAGGGTACACCCTGGACAAGTCGCCACCTCATCGCAGGACACATAGAGACAGACAACCATTCTCACCTACAGTCAATTTAAATTAGCCAAATAACCTAATCCCCATGCATGTTTTTGGATGGTGGGAGGAAGCCGAAGTACCCGGAATTTTTCACAAAATTTTTCAAATTTTGTTCTATAACAATAAAAATACTATAAGGCTTTCTGATTACTTTTTGTCACTTTTTTCAACATTATACACTATATTGTTAGTCATCATTTGGCATATAAAAAAATAATTCATAAACTATGTCAAAAATGATTTACACAAGTTTGTTGAATTCTTATTCCCAATACAGTCTTATACATTTTCAGTCTTTTAATTTGGCATTCATAAATATTACATTTTTCAATGAAAGTTCAAAGCACGTATAAAATATCTGATGCAGTGATGGGTTGCTTAACAGGTGCAGATGTACAGACATCTTAAAAGGAGGGTGACCACCATTGGGTTTAATTTTAGGATCATAGTACTGTCTTCCATCCACTTTCTGCATTACAAAAACATCTGATATTCTTTCTGCACCACACAAAGAAATTTAAAAAAATCCATAAAAGAAATTATTTTACTAAAAAGCAACCCAACCATGACATTTAGTTACCTCCACTTGATGAAGATGTTCAGCACAAAACAGTCCATTCTGCTGAGTTCATCAAGAAAGCGATTTTTCTCCATTTTTATTATCCAAAAAGGGCAGTCACTGCTTTCTTTCCAAGTAATCTAGCAATATTCATATTCTTTACCAATCATTCATGTTTACCCCAGTGAAAACAAACCTGAGAATACCTTAGAGGGTCTTTTTGCTCCCCATTTGCTAATTTTGCATGACTTGGCATTTACTTCCAGAAGAGGATGTTCCAGAAGAGCAGCCAGCAAGGATAGACCAGCAGGGCTATGAGTGGGTAGACTAGAGAGCCGTACAGGAAGTGGTCCAGGATGCCCTGAGAGATGACCGACAGATAGAGCATCCAACCATCAAGGAAGCTGACAGGCATTTCCTGCAGCTCTTGGAAGAAAAAAACAGAAAAGAGAAGGGTGCAGGCTGGGCTGAGCACGACCAGGACAAAGGCTGACAGAAACCTAAAGAGAGAAGAGGAGTTGAGTAAGGATTTACTTTCACTTGACTAACATATGGCAGGATTGAGCTATGGTGGCTGAGAATCTGTGCAGGTGTATTACTTTGGTACATGGGGTGTGACGAAAGCAGCCACAGGCACCAGAGTGAGAGCCAGAATGAAGCCCAGGGAGAAGTTGATGAGGGCGGTGCAGCCCAGCAGCACAGCCAGGTACAGCACGGCTACCAGCTTCAGCACTTTCCAGCCCTGCTCCGTCCCCTGACCTGACAGGAGCCTTCAACAAACAGTGTGACAAACTGCATCAAGGTGATCTCCAGTTTATACAGCTTTCCACTGTCTCATCTGTCTGTGCTCTTCTTGGTCCCTGCTAACTGCTGTGCATGTTGTGGGTACTTTCAGCTAGCTAACAGCATAAATATGACAAATAAAGGTCAATAACATTTTCAACTTGAGTGACTGCGTCCTGTTGCTCATGTTCGCGCCACATAAATATAACTGGGCATTGATGAAAACAGTGAAGCTGATGTGGTAACTCATCCAGCTTTATGTTTGCAAATTACTTTATCAACCAGCGTTATGAAGCAACCGTGTGACACAGCTACTGCTCACTGTCTAACCATCACTTATCTAAGGTTACAGATAGTTGCCCCCCTGGCCTTGCTAGTACAGCACAATAGCTCTTGACTAGTTATGATCATATCCACCTTTGCATTCTATCGTTATATAATTTGTTCACATCAGCCCACAGATCTGTAATATATCACCACACGGTATATTTGGTATGGATGGGCAGTCGAGCCTGTCTAACAGGAATTTTGGCAGCTCTTAGTCCATCAGTCACGTTCCTGTTTTGCAAACAGGCCTCACTCAGTACAACTTTGGTTACGATGCATTAACATGTTGGCAATACAAAGCAATTAATATGTCAATTATTACATGCAGTATAGTATCCTTAATGTTAAACATAAGATTTGTAATTAAAATTAAAGAAAGTGTCACTATGAGTGTCACCAAAACCAAATCAAGTCATCCTTGGGTCCAAGTGAACGTCTGAGCCAAATTTCAAGACATTCTCTCATGCGTCCCCGACATCATATTCACAAGAATGGGATGGAAGGATGGATGGGAATAGACAAGCAGAAAACCTGAAAACATAATGCTTCTGGCAATGATAAACACAAGTTTGTTAAAATGTGAATTCAAGTGTAAGCCATTACCTGTGTGTGTTATGAGGCAAAGCCAGACCTGCTGTGTAAACAGCAACAGCTGTCAGGACCACAGCCTCAGTCTCAGACACTGGGAAGTGTTCCACAGCCATCTCCTGAAAATGGATCGGCAGCGTGTACAGCGCTACTCCAGTCAGATGGCTTATCACCAGAGGAGTCAGCACTGATAATACTCCTGGGCTGGACACCTGAGTTCGAGAAGATTTGTTAAAAGTGCTGATTTAACTCAAGATGAGCAAGTCGTTCAACTTTTTTTTTGTCGTTCTATCTAACCTGCTCAGTGTCAGCAACTCCATCTTCTGTTCTTGGTGGTGGAGTCGCAAGTTGAACCCACAGGTCTAAGGCCTGTATCAGAGTCAAGGGAAAATCTAACAATCAAGTACATATCAATAACAATATGTCATCAACAACCTGTGTTGCTATCAGGGTAGGTCCATATGAATGTGTGTGATTGTTTCTTTTCTGCAGAGAATTTTTATCTTAAAATCAAACAGTAAAATATTGTCAAAGGATACACGAAGCAGCAGGATGACAGCGAGGAGGCCAAAGGCTGGCATATAGTAACCAATGGAGACAAAGTGAGAGAGGGATGGCATGAGGTAGAAGAAGTAGGACTGGTGTAGCCGCTCTAGGAGATTATTGAGCTTACGGTACATTCCTTCCAGGAGCCTAGAGGATATTAATTAAGACCAACAAAACACACAACAAAAACAAAAACAGTAATTCAATGTCAGCTTATGAAGGTGAGATCTGAAAAAAAAAAAACATAATGTACATAACATTGAACTTGCTCTTACCTGCCAATGGTGGTGGCATCAGTCTTGTACTGACGGAAACTATTGATGCCCTTGATGGTGGCAGCCTCAATGTGGTATCGAAGGAAAAGACCATGATCGCCCCAAGGCCGCCCACTAGCCTGTTTCATCACCATCAGCATCATGGTCTGCACTGCATGACTATAGCCAGACACACTGTCCCAGTCATTCCTCTGCAACTACAGAAACATAAATGGCAAAAATAAAAAATAATGGTTTAATAAAAACTAAGGCAGCCTTGAATTATATTCATTCTGCTCCCCAAACACGTGTCATAGGACAAACTGTGTCAGGTATCTACTACATCTCATCACAAGCCTTCACCTTTCCCTGGGTGGTGCAAAGGACTCCAATCTTCTGACAAAATGCATAGAAGAGGTTGGCTAAATCCAGGTTAGGGAGCTGGCCATTGAGGCCTTCCAGTACCAGGTCCAAACTGGTAATGACATCACTGCTGAGCTCTAGAGAGAGAGCTGCCTGGATTGAACCGCCACGGCCTTGAAGTGGAGACCAGTCCATACCTAGACACACCATCACAGAGGAAAAATTAACAGAGAACTGCAGTCTTAAATGTATATATACTTCCAGGGATATTTGCGTGAATACCTGTAGTGTTGGTGTGGTGGTAGCCCTCCAACCAGGCCTGCATACCAATCAGATCATGCTCATTCACAAGGAAAATTATGTCCTTGGCCCAGTAAACCTGATCTATTGAGAGAAACAGCATTCATTTAAACAAGAAACACCACTACAATGTCACCAGAATGGTGGAGAGGGTTACTGGTTCTGCACTCACTCCGGAAGTACTGTGCCAAGCCAAGTAACAGCCTCACTGCCTGGTTGTTGATATCTCCTGGGCTGCAAGGGGCACTGAGCACCAGGGCCTCAGTTCGTGGCGCTCTCGGGGCTCGAAGGATCCCATATACATTTGTGCCTTTTACCATCTGAGAGGAGGATGTGAGATGAAGAGGAACATATAGACATATATAAAAAAACATAAGACAGTCTGAAATTATGTGAGCAAAATATGCCATTAATACTTGAATCTCAGACTTACAAGTCTCTCTTTGTTTTCATCAGGAAAGGGCAGAGTGCGGGAGAACCTCTGGGTAAACACCTCCAGCCCTCGAGACTGCATGGTCTTCACCAGCCAGTCGACCGGCATCCCACTGTTGAGAAACAACTTGTCACATTACAGTGTTGGAATAAGGGCAAAGGACACTGGACTTGCAGGAAAGAAAAACAACAAAATATGAAACTTTTTAAATCTCATGACATTGAAAAAAAGACTTTCACAAACCCCAATGTTATTGAGAGGAGAAGCGAAGTGAATAATTTTGTGGAACCGTTCAGGTTAGTTGGATGAAAAATCAACAGCCAACCCTGTGTCAGTTAGCGGTCTGCCTCTAAATTGGAGGATGTATGGCTTTTCCAGTCTATGTATACTTCCATCACAATGTTATAAACCCTCATATACTTTCACAGTTTATTGAAATTCATCAACTAATCTTCATCATCAGGTTCCCTGCTTTCTACACCACTTTTATATAATGCATACTGCTGATCTGCTATCTCCTTTGTAACACGCTCTCTGTGGGTCTCTTTGAGTGGCCCATAGGACAAACCCTTGGCTTTAATATTTAAATTTCAATATACTATATTATGTCGAAAAGTGAAAAAAGTGGTGAAAATAATCATAGAGTAATAAGCCATTAATTAAATACTCACTGTGTAGCATGTGAGAAAAACGTCATAAAAAAGTCAAAGTATAGGCCCGTCATAATAAATCAATAAATCACATGATAAATGAAAACAAACTCAATCATTTTGCCAGCTTCCATATATATCACCATGTGCATGTTTGTTTTCCTCGTCTCTCCCTACCAAACAGGTTGGATGACTGGAGGGTTCACTCAGCCCATCTTTCTCAAAACACGGGCACGTTGGTTCCATAGAGAATGAACAGAGTGAGAGCTCCTGTCAGTCATAAAGTCTTTGTCTCAGTGGGAGGAGGAGGGTCTACTGACAGACACACAGAGAACAACTGTAGCAGGTGAGCTAGTAAGGAGTAGAGATCCAGGTAAGGAGGAGAAACTAGTAGGAATAATATAAGCCATGATTCATTACATTAGTGAAAGATGGTCTCAAATTTTGTTGACAATTATATAGTTTATCTGCAATAAGTGGTGGACAATATATAATAAGCGGTGGTAATATATTGTACAGCAAAAACTGTTTTTGTGACAGGCCTATGTATAATATGTCAGAAATTTCATGAAAATAAAATTATAATGTAGTGTGGATTGTCAAAAGATTCAGAGAACAGAATGCCATAGAAAGTCATAGTATATCAGATCAAAAATGTGACAGTATAATATGTCCGTCCATCCATCAATCCATCCACTATCTACCGCTTATCCTCATAAAATGGAGCCTATCCCAGCTGTCTTAGGGCGGAAGGCAGGGTACACCCTGGACAAGTCGCCACCTCATCGCAGGGCAGTATAATATGTCATATCATGAAAATTAAATCATAGTAGTCTCAAAAATAGAGATGGGAAACTTCAGAAAACAGTATGCAAAAAGCTATTTTGCATTTAGGTGCCCCACTAATTTGGCACAAATCAGAAAAACCAGCCATCATTTCCTATGAATCAGGTGTGATGTTTCTTACCCAGCTTTCTTTTTATGAGCTGCAAACTCTCTGCTTGTGGCCAAGGCCCTCTCCCCTGCTGGAAATCGCTCCTCCACCATGGTAGACCCCATGGCATTCTCTGACATGTATGTCCGGAGGGTAAATGGCTCAAATGCTAACCCCATGAACCAGGCCACTCCCGCCATGTAGCAAACCACACTAAAATGAATGACAGAGATCATATATGTCAATATTATGTGTACACACTGAAGATGATAATGAAATAGACTTAAATACAGCCATTGAAGCATTTGAGATTCCCTTTAGTGACTCACCAGATAGGTGCATTAAGGCGGGTTAACAGGCTGATCAAAGCCCGTCTCCTGTTTGGGTCAGACAGCAGCCCCATGTTGTTGTCCTGGATACACTGGACCCTGAAGGCAACACACGGACCGTAACATTTCTATTAACCAACGCTCCTGTACTTACCCGGTACTGACACATGTGACGACAGACGCATTACTTACGAAGACGAGTGCAAAACTTGACATTATGACAGAATTCATTTACAAGCCATTAACATTATATGTGGTTCCATACAGCACGAGCTGAGACATCGTCTATCTGCTAGCGTTACCCATTGTCATAGCATCTTCGACAGCTGTGCTTAGCATGCTATTAGCTAGCTTGTCGGCTTCGCGAGATGCTGAAATGTATTAAACTGTCCGTTGAGAAGGATTATCATTAACAAATACGTGCTTTATCTTTTCCAGAATTTCCCATATTATGTATGAAGATATACCGCTTTCCAGTGTGCAGCCCGGTCACATACACCTGCAGAGGAGGGGCTCAAACGCTGCTAAATGATTTCCATTTCCTTGTTCCTGCGGAACATTAATGCGAAGGACTAACTTCCGGTCAAGCCATCGGCAATAAAATATACACATATAATCTCATGGTATTAAAAATGTAAGGTTACACCACAGAAAAAGAATGGAAGATTCAACAAATTGTTTTCACAATGTTATTTATAAACAAATTACTTTTATGTTTAATATTTAGGTTTTAATTTTACTTCTATTAAAGTACTGTTCCTCAGTTGTTAATGACATTAAACCATTTGGTTTCTGTGTATCAAAGGTGAAAAGAGGGGTTTTTAAAATAATATAAAGTAAGTCTTTACAATCAATTTTAGATTTTCAATTGTCAATTCAGCATTGTTTAAAAACTTAATTTTGAAAATTCTGTGCATGCTTTATTGTTTATACACAATGCTGATGTACACAAACAATAAGATCTTTTGTTGTAGTCATATTTTGAAGGACTTTTTGGTGGTTACTATTTTGTTTGTATTAAAGATGACAATTGTCCCTTAGTTAACATAGTTAAATACAACCAGTCATGCACGAACAAGCAACACACAAATGATGCAGCCTTCACAAATTTATTGTTTGTGCCACCACACCACGAATACATAAAAAACAATCCCTCCAAGTTACTCCCATCATTCGTCTCCATTCAGTCCAATAACACTTTCCAAGCGGCAACTAAAACTACAATGTGGATGTTCACCCCTTAATCTTCCCTTAATCACTCTCCAGAGAGCACAGAAACTTCTCGGAGATGTTGTCGCACCACCTCGTCCAGCACCTTGCTCACACCTTTGCAAGCTGTCATGGCTGCTTCGATCAAAGTCTCCAAGTGATCCTGATGTAGTCTGGCGTCCATTTGTAGCAGAGCTATCTGTCCACCACGAGGCAGCAGCGCTAAGGCCAGAGAGCTCACTCCTCCACTTTCCTCTGCATAGCAAAGGTCAGCGAGGGGCGTCTCATCTACAAACCCGACCGTGCAGGCACACACATAGTCCCGCATGGGGATGCCGGCATCTATCACCGCTAGAGTGGCAGCATTCACACAAACGCTGTAGTTCCCTCCATCTGACTGCAGAATCTGTTTGGGAAGAATTGTAAATTGTTAGCGTGGGGATCTCAAACTGCTACACATCAAAACCATCCGCCATTGTTTAACACTAACCTTGACATAGATGTCTATTTGAGAGCGTGGATAGAGCTGTGTCATCACAGCAGCGTCAAAGGTCTGCTTGAGGTGGAGGCTCATTTCAGTAGACTTGCGGTCACCGTGTGGTCTCCTTTTCCTCTCTGCTGTGCTGAACGTGGCCATGCTGAACTGACAGTTGATAACAGCACGGTCATGACGAATCTGACTTCGTGAACCTCGTATCTAGGGGTGACAAACACTCTTTAGGCCTTCCCCATTCAACATACCAACCGAGATTTTATGTGTTGCTCCTGATGAAGGGCTGGATGCTAATTAAATAATTTCAGTAATCAGTTCACTTCATTATCATTACAATCTGGAACACAGCACATAGCAATAAATACTTATTTAAGCAAATGAGATTTCACCTTTTTTCACCTGTAACTGTTTATTATGGATATTATAATTTGATAATTTTGTTCTGTTTAACTGGACTACTTTTTATTGATTAATATTAATCACATTGGCTCACAAAATGTACAAACATGAGGATTTCCCTTTTATCCCCAGATACGCATTTCAATATTGTGCAATTTAATACAGCAAGTAACGGCAGAGCCTCAGTAAAACACTTAAGTTGAATTATTATCTTGGAAAATTTAATAAAAACCTAGCCATTATAAACTTTGTAAAGGTAGGCTATATGGGCATTTAAGTGTAGGTGTGCCTGTCAACTGGATAGAGTGTTCATTTTTAAAACATAGCACACTGTCCTAGACAACAACAACAACAACAACAACCTGCTATACTAACCCTGCTTTTACTGTGAATGACATTTACTACGGACATATGCAAACACCCTTTATGACATACAGTAAATTCACCCACTTCTCCCTCCTGAGGGCTGTCCTGCTTCATGCGTGCTATTACTGGCTAACCCACTGTTACTTACTTCATGAGGACCGTAGACCACAGCCAGAGCTTTTGTGTTTCCCTGCTCTAGATACGCAGAACCGTCCGCCTGAGCGAACACTCCCATGCGGGCCTGTACCTTCCGCAGCTCGGTGGCTTTTCTTCCATCCAAGCGGTAACCCTGGTCCGACAGCAGCTCCAGACCCGCCATGTTCCCGCGAACTTGGAACAAACACAGCAAGCAACGCAACACCCCACGTGTCTACAGCTGCACTACATTACCCATAAACCCACTCATTGGAAGAACTACGGCAAGACAACACGCTCAAAGGTGTCACGTTTGGATTGTTATTGCAAATGGGGAAACGCTATTCTGCCATAACATTGCATAAAACAAATATGCAACAAATTACAACTATTTTGGACGTTAATACATGAAAATTTTCCACACTTGTGTAACATAATAGCGCAGTAATAACTATAACCACTTTCAGTGTTCTTCATGCCAATAGATGTGCAGTGATGAAAGTAAAAAGTATCCTAGGGACTTAGTGTAAATGGAAATCCCTGGACCACACATTAGTATCCACTACCCTGCAACAATAAAATGAAACCCCATTTTCCATATGCCTATTAAATTTATCAACAACACTGGACAACTACTGGGACCTGGTAATGCATTTTTATGCGAGCGTGGTTGGTGAACAGAATGTCACTCTCACAATGCACAAGAAGTTACACAACTTCAACACTTTTAAAAATAAAATTTATTAGCATCTCTAATGTGTATAAATAAAAACATATATGAAACAATGTATATATGTATTATGTATTGAGTTTAACAATAACAGGGTTACGTGTGATACAAAGGAGCAGTCTTTATTTTAGCCAGTGTATTGTGAGGAAAACTGTACCTTGAAATCAAAGCCTTCAAATATGCATACCTATAAGTTGCAAATCTACATTCTTTGACAAGAATGAAACAAAGACATCTGTTCAGGGTGGTTAGAGGGAGAATATGGTAAATTTGCAGTTTTGCATTCCTGTTTCTTAAAATTTTAAAACATCTTTGATTTAATACATTACACATTCTGTACTTTTTTTATAAGGGTTCACTGACAATGTTGAGGCACACAGCTGCAACACTATTCACACTGACCTTCTCAACTTAACATTACACTCAATATCCTAAAAAAAAGGATTTCAGTTCACTCTTCCATTTACATAAGTCACATTGTTCCACAGACTCATAACAAAGGGTCTTTATAAGCAGACCTGAAATCTAGGGACAATATGACTATAATGTTAGACACAGCGACAAAAGAATAGTTAGATACCAAATGGCAAATTTTACATGTAACTAACATAACAGATCCAAAAGGATCAAACAAACAGCTTTATTTGCATTTTACTAATGTAACAAGGTTTGTCATTTTCTGCAATGGCTTGCTGTGCCTGGGTCAGAATACCAAGAGGACAGTGAATGGCTGCTTTTGTGAGGGGTCTGAGGACTTGGCTCTCTAAGCAAAAACAAAGAAAGGAAGGGACCTCTCTTTTTGCGTCACTCAGTGTTTTCTATTTGGTCGTGCTTTCAACACTTTCAACGTGTTCAAATGTCTTACAAACCTGACAGATATGCACATACGACAAATGCTACCTCTGAAAGCTGGCCAGAACTTTACAATGTGATTGGGACTTGTAACAGGCCATTAAAGACACATCACCGACAACTAGAGGAATAGCCTACAACCCATACTACTGTGTGTGAAACTGCCATAGACAAGTCAGTTACAATGTCTGAACTATTATTGGCCATTGTCTCAAGTTTTCCTCATCAATTAAAAAATATCACATTTTAAAGAGGGGATAACAACATCCAAGACTAACTGCTTCAAAATAAAAAAAAAATGAATGAATGGTGGGGAGGTACAAAAAGAAAAGAAAAAGTGGTGTGTCTGCATTAATACGCAGGTGTATGTGACAGTGAGAGGTTATCGGCACCCAAGGATCAGGGCGACCTCATTCAGCCTTATGGAATGAAAGGACTATGTCGTAGATCTGAAAAACGATGGTCTCTGCTCCATCCCAAGTCTTTAGAAGAGTGCAAAGATCCCCTTATTTCCCTGATATATCCATGTTCTCGCATCCTAAAACTCCGCAAACTCCTTCCCACATTTTTCTGTTACAGAAACACGGATGTCCTCCTCCTCGTAGTCGTCAAAGTTGCTGGTGTCCCCTGGGCCTCTGCACTTTGGTATGAACGGGGCTTCCACCTTGAAGAAAAAGCACACATTTTATTAGGCACAATTTAACTTATATCTACACTGCCAATGAATTTAAAGAAAGTTCAAGATTCTATCAACAATGTACATTACAGTGTCAAACTGGCATGAATGAATGATACAGGAAATCAGAGGTCAAAGGGCTCATCACTATTTCAACGAAGCGCTTGTCAAACGGTCTGTGTGTATATAGTCAGAGCTTGTGTGTTTACTTTTATTTGTATGCTTATGTTCTTATAGTTTTTGTAATTTTTTTTGTATATTGTTTAGTTTTGTATATACGTATATATACATATATATATATATATATATATATATATATATATATATATATATATATATATATACACACATATATGTATATGTATACATATATATACACATATACATACATGTATATGTGTGTGTGTGTGTGTATATATATATATATATATACGTATATATATGTGTGTGTGTGTGTATATATATATACACACATATATATACACATATATATATATATGTATATATACATATATACATATATATATATATATATATATGTATATATGTATATATACATAATTGTATATGCTCATAGTGTCAGAGAGAAGCTTGACATGCCACAAGAACAAGCTTTTAGTATACTGTTTCTGTAAAGTTGTCTGTCCACCTCCATCAACTCTGTAGTTACTAAACATGTAGTATGTTTGGATGTCAGAAAACAGACAGTGAAGGTGAAAAATACAAAAAGATATGGCTTCAGCTGGGATTCAAAATCAAAAACATGGATGTGTTTGTGTGCATGCCACCTGAACACTACTGAAGTTATTTTATACATGACACTTATCACTGGAAAGACAAAAAATAAAATAAGAACTGCATCTGCCATGGCAATATTCAAAGCACAAAATCTACTGATTTTAAACTGAATAAAGGCCTTAATAGGCAAGAAAATCAAAACAAGCCTCCCAAATTCTGCATCAAATCTAACAAAATAAGTCTGATTTATTTGTCTGGTGGAAACTATTAAAAAGAAAGGGGGAAGCTAAGTAAGGGGAATAAAATAATTAATAAACAAAGAGCAAGAGGAAAGTTTATAAAACTGTAGTATAATTGTATGCTGAACAGAAACAACGGATCAATGAGCCTGAAACCTGAGCTAAATATGTTCTTTGACTAATCGAAGAACGCCATTATCATTGTCATCCTGCAAAACAGCACAGAGGTTCACAACCAGCAGCGGAGCAGAGCGATTTGCAGTTGGAAAAAAAAAAACTCTCAACTAATGACCAGTTTTTCAAAATAAAATAGTATAAAATACTACTGCTGGAGCATCATAGCTAGGAATTTTACAACTTGCAAAAAAATCTAATTCCCTTGTTTTTTTATAGGGCTGACAGTGTTTGGTGTCACTACAAAATGTGTGTGGTGTCTTGCCTTTCTCTCGTAGATTGCAATCCAGTCTGTTGTGGCAAACCATTTGTGGCCCTTGATGTCATTGACTCCGTTCTTCAGGTTGCCATAACGTTTGGTCAGATCCACCTGCAGCAGGTTTCTCAACAGGTCCTTCAAGTCAGAGCTGAAGTGGGATGGGAATCGTACCTAGGAAGAAGAAGAAATACGTTTTAGAATTTCTTTCTACCAGTTAAAATGTGAGTTTTGTACATGCACACCTATACCCATATTATTCACCATCTATAGGTGGAAGCACACTCCAAATTAAATGGATTTATGTAGAAAGAATCAAACACCCACTGACCTTCCCAGACACGATTTTCTCATAGATCTGAATAGGCTGATCTGCAAAGAACGGAGGGTAACCAGCTGCCATTTCATAGATGAGGACTCCGAGGGCCCACCAGTCCACAGCTTTGTTATAGCCCTATAAGATTTGAGAAGGACACAGCTGTAACTGAAGTAGAGCATTCTTGTTAAGACATCTTTGAAATATCTCCAACCGTCATACAGTACGTAAAAACTAGGGCTGTCAAACGATAAAAAAAATTTAATCAGATTAATCACACATTGTTGAGGATTAATTTTGATTAATCACAATTAAATGTCATTCATTTTTAATCTATATTAATCATGTTTCATTTTGCATGAGCGAACAGAAAGAAGGGAATATATATGCACTGAACGTGTTTATTAACTTAAAATGAATTATAACTCTGCTTGAGTGCCATTGATGTATTTCGACATCAAAGTGTTTTTTCGGCAGCGGGTCATCAGTCGCGGACTCCCGCAGCCTGTGAGTAATTCTGGAGTTTCTGGGAGCTGTAGTCAGAGCATAAAGAGATGGTATACACAACACAGATCAAAGCAGGAAGTGGAGAGGATCATGATTACCCATACGGAAAAGAAACAAAAAACTTACAATATCCTTATACTTCTTTTTTTTTATCTTGTATGAAAAGAACGCAAAAGTGGCCACTTTCAAGAGTAAATCATATACTATTCATGAATTTCAGTACATTTTAATACGTTTTTTTCTGTTTCTTTTCCATATTCGTAGAGAGCAAAACGGGCAGAGTCTGGACAAAAAGTAGTGTTTAGGGTGGGAGTGGCCTCTACTCTCCTCCAGATAAAACAAGAGCGGAACAAGGTAAAAACAAATGTTTTTTTCATGATGAAATAGAGTCTTTTCTTTCATTTGAGCTATTCAGTGTTTTCAGAAAAATGGTACAAAATATTCTGTGGGTCTTGAAATATGACTCAAAATGAGCAAAAAACACTGGCACAGGGCACTTTGTTTAAGAAAATGGTTGGCACTTGAAGAGTTAAACACCTACAACAGTTTCAACAACACAACTTGAAACAATTATATTTTGTCTCTTTGTTTTAAACAAACATTTATCCACATTGGTTAAATTCGTCTATTTTCTCTACTCTACTTGTGCGTCAGGGTTGAATGATGCGCTGGCGAAAGTGGAAGCTCCTAAACTGCTCAGGAAGCTTCAATCGGAAATACGTGAGCATCAGAGCAGTCACAGTGAACAATGAGTTAATTAGTCGATATGAGTCAAACAGTGGATGTTTTTAAAGCCGCACCATCGCTCACATATAGAGTGCTGCAGCGCTCGGTTAACTGTGTCAAAAAAATTTTAATCAGATTAAATATGACAATGATTAATCCATGTTAACACGCTAATTACCAAAGCCTGACGTTTAATAGGACATTTGATTTAGTGTTACGTTGTATCTACTTTAAAACTCCCATTGTTGCTGTTCTGGAAAACCTCAACATCACAACAAAATGTGTGAGTTTAAATGGACAGTGCATAGGATTTGTCAGCATCTAGTGGTGTGGCTGTAGATTGTGTTTATGCTTCAAGGTTTTTGCATTCTGCAGCTCTTGTTACCACAGATTCCCAAACGTGTCAAAGAACTATAGTGGTTCTTTCTACGCTCACAAAAAGACAACGCTCCCTAGTTTCAGATGATTTTACACTGATGAAAACATAGCTAAGAATATTATATTCCATTTCTGCTAATAGATGAAATGCTACACGCTGGTACTTTTATGAAGAGATTTAGTACAGAGACAGTGAAGATTATGAAATTCATGCATTGAAAATATTGGTCAATCCACTTGTTCAAACATCAAAAGTATATATATATATATATATATATATATATATATATATATATATATATATATATACTGTATATATACAGTCATGGAAAAAATTATTAAACCACCCTTGTTTTCTTCAATTTCTTGTTCATTCTAATATCTGGTACCACTAAACGTATAATACAATGAACACAACAAAAAATGCAGCTGGTCACATAGTACTTTATGTCCTATTTGACATTCTTAAGCTTAATTGATTCCCAGGGTATATAAGAGGCCATTTCATGTCACAAGCAGCACTGCACATGCAAAGGCCTAGAGTGGTTTCCTGCTTACATTCAAGCCGTAGCACAACTCAGAAGTTGTCAGCTCTCACATAATGCCTAAAACAAAAGAATTATGTGAAGCAACAAAGGCAGCCATCTTGGCACTGCTGGAAATTGGCATGAGTGAGAGACAGGTAGCGAAAAACCTGAAGATCTCCAAGACAGCCGTTCATTACAACAAAAAAAAAACAAGCTGAACATGGCACTACCAAATTGCTACCTGGCCGTGGCAGGAAACGTCTTTCTACCCCACGAGATGACTGTGCATTCATCCGTTCCTGTGTCAGGAATCGTCGTCAGACCTCCAGGGACCTTAAAAATGAGTGGGCACTGTCGAGAAATGTGACTTGCTCGGCAAGGACAGTTCGAAACCGACTTGTTGAAGCTGGTTTGAAGTCACACAGAGCACGCAAGAAGCCCTTCATCAATGTAAGGCAGAGGAAGGCCCGGTTACTCTTTGCTCGAGACCACAAGGATTGGACTGTTGATGATTGGGCTAAGGTTCTCTTCAGTGATGAATCCAATTTTGAATTGATGCCCACTCCAGCCAACTTACTGGTTAGGAGGAAGCCTGGAGAAGCTTACAACCCAGACTGTCTTGCCCCTACAGTAAAACATGGGGGTGGATCAGTCATGATCTGGGGTTGTTTCAGTCTGAGTGGAACAGGGCAAATGCAATTGTGTGAAGGCCGAATGAACCAGGTCAAGTACAGGACTACCCTTGAAAACAGTCTTCTTCCATCAGCTGGAAAACTCTTTCCTGCCTCGAATGACTGGATTTTCCAACAAGACAATGCCCCTTGCCACACGGCAAGGTCAGTTAAAGCCTGGATGGAGAACCACAACATTCGCACCATGCCTTGGCCTGCTCAATCACCAGATCTTAATCCAATTGAAAACCTGTGGAAAATCATCAAACTCAAAATGGAGAACCACAAGCCCAAAAACAAAGAAAATTTGTTTGAATTTGTCCAACAGGAATGGGCTGCTGTGACAGCAGAACAATGTCAGAAGCTGGTGGAGAGCATGCCAAGACGCATGGCTGCAGTCATCAAAAACAATGGTTATGCAATCAAGTATTAACTCTTGTGTGTATCATGTGTTTAAAGCAAACAGAAAAGAAAACATGGAATGCTTAAAAGTAGTGTTTTTGGCGGTACAATGCCATAGCTATTGATGTAAGAATTTAAGTAATTTTGGTTATTATCAAGAAAACCATGGAAAATGAATAATCCTTAGTTCTTAAATTAAACTCTCATGAGCTATTTTTGTTGTTATCATTATAATTGTCCAAACAAATGTACCTTTAGTTGAGCCAGGCATTAAAATGAACAAGAAATTGAAGAAAACAAGGGTGGTCTAATAATTTTTTCCATGACTGTATATATATATATACATAAGAAAATCCTTACTTTGCTAAGAATTATTTCTGGTGCAAGGTACTCTGGTGTCCCACACAACGTCCAGGTTCTGCCTTTTACCCGTTTGGCAAATCCAAAGTCTGTCACCTTTGAGGAGTATACATACAATTTATGACCAAATGACAACTTTTACAATATGACAGAGCATATTGTATATTCATTTTTTCATTGTTATTTAGCTCACCTGAATATAGCCGTGGTGGTCAATGAGAAGGTTCTCAGGTTTCAGATCTCTGTATATGAGATCTAGAGAATGGAGGTACTCAAATGTCAGCACTATCTGGGCGGCATAAAACCGTGCATGTGGTTCACTGTAGAGGAGAAAAGAAGTGTGGTCACTTCTTGGTAGCGATCTCAAGAAATAATCAATGTATGTTATGCAACATGGCAGAAAAATCAAGGATGAAATCAAGGCTGAATTCAATATTGAGAAAATGTGTATTTAGATGTAAGGAGCTGAGGACAGTTCGTTATAAAACTCACCTGAACCTCCCAATTCGTCTTAGGTGTGAGAACATCTCTCCTCCTGGAACATACTCCATCACCATGTACAAATTGGAGTTGTCCTAAGAAAAGTAAAAAGGCACTGATACCATGCTCTAATGTTCATACTACACGATTTTAGGTGTATCGGCAGGTTGGAGACGTTTTTTTGAGACCCTTCCCCCAGATCGGGGTGGGGCAGTCATCAGCTCAGCGAGCCTGGGTCGTTAAGTGTGAACACCTCAAAGACGCCGGTCAGAAGCTCGCCGATATCCTGACTCTGTGTCGCCAACAAAAACTGAACATCTAGCCTGCTAAATATCCAGTCGAGTCGCGCTGACGTAAAAAGAGCTGCAGCCAATGAGAGCAGACATGGTTGAAAGGAGCAACAGCTGCAGCAGCAACATTAACAACAGAATCAACATTTCTCTTTTTGTTTTCTCACTACACAGTAGCGCACAAACAACCTGGAGGGCTGAGTTCTGCTCCGTGTCCATGTTTGCCATGAAAAGCTCGGGTCCAGTCAGCCTCCTCTCGCTAATTCCTGATGAAATGAGCCGCTTGCCTTTTTCTAGTGCACAAGTGATTGTGTATTTACAGTGATCACTGAAACAGCTGAAATCCATCTCAAAGACAGAAGAGGCTTTGTTCTATTGTTTGGAAGGCAATATGTCCATATATTCATTAATACTGTCACTCATATTTAGAGTGAAATACAGAAAAAATGCCAGGGACATTTTCTTTATCCCACAAGTTTAATAAATTATGTTCTTCAATAAACTTTGTGGAAAAAGAAAAGCTCCTGTCAGCCTCAGAGCTTTTTCAGTGATCACTGTAAACACTAGAAAACAACGAGCGGCTCATTTGACTAGAGGAGGCTGACTGGACAGCAGTGCAGCAGTCGGACACGCCTGCTGAATAGAGAGTCATGTAGTGTGAACGCTCCCGTCACCGACCACTCCTGTAGTGTGAACACCTCAAACCTCTGACCAGGGAGTCGTGTAGTGTGAACAGCACGGAGAGTCGACGACTCTGACAGTCATGTAGTGTGAACAGGGCTTATGCTGCGATCCATTTCCTGCTTGGAATGACGTCACACCCGAGTTGACGACGTTCGAGTAAACGAGTCGGAAAACCAAGATGGACGCCTCCAATGAAAAGTTTGTTGCTTGTTCTGTTGGAATACAGAAAGCTAATGCAGCAATATGAATCCACCTCAAACACAGTTGATAGGCACAAAGAAGACATGGAGGATGTGTCTCCTGCGTAATTATGTGTGGGAAAAACTCTACTAACTCTACTGTAGGCTGTAACGTATAACGCTACACGGTGCTAATCCAGGGCGCTGCCATCTTGGATTATGACGTTGTGGTCAAGTCGCGGTTGGTGAGGTTCGTCCGACTTTCCGAGTCGGAAATCCAACTTCTGGGGACGTTCCAATTGAAACTTCCGACTCAGAAATTCCGACTTCCATGTAGAAATGAAACGCAGCATTAAAACTGAATAAAGGAATTTCAGTGACTACAAATAAAAAAGTGCACTGTACCTTAAACGCATACTCAAGTTTGACGAGAAAGGGGAAGCTCACAGCCTGTAATATCCTCTTCTCATTTAGTGTGTGTTCTATTTGCTTGAGTTTCACCACCTGACAGATAAAAAGAGATAAGAGATGACCTTGTCGGCCAAATCTCTCTTATGCTAGCAACAGCGATAGCAGGCACTGAAAGGAAAGGCAGCTATTTGTTATTTATTTTACTTGTGTCCCCAGTAACTAATAAGAGCAAGATGTAATGTTATGTCATTTTAGTGTGATAACAAAGTATTTGTATTAAGTGTTACTGCTCACGTCAAGACCATTATTTATTTGAAAATGTTCCATGACGCTTGACACATGCTTCCACTGACCTTCTGCTTGTCCAGTATTTTCATGGCAAAGTATTGCTCTGTTCCTTTGTGTTTCACCAGCATGACTCTTCCAAATGAGCCAGTACCCAGGGTCTTTAATCTGTCAAAGTCATCTAGGCACGTTGTGCTCTGTGAAAATAACAGTGCATTAGCTTATTCTCTGGATACACCTACAAAAAAAAATAGAACAAATACATAGTTTTCATCATTCTTTACCTGTGGTGGGCATTCCCATTTCCGTAAGAAATCTTCTTTGGCTTTGGCTAGAAACTCTTTCACTAAAAAAAAAGAGCACAGGCAGATGGAGTTAGCGCTTGTCTGATGAAACAATCTGGATTAATAACACATTTGGGTTTTGGATTTAACTGGCAAAAAGACCAAATGCTATATCGTACTACAAGAGGATCGGAAAACGTGGGAAATGGAAATTAAACTGTAAATCAATGGAGAGGAACATGGGGCAAAGTCAGCTCTCATCTGGATATACATTAAATGGATACAACAAAAAACACCAACACAAGAGAACAACATCCAAGACAGGCAAACTAGTGATGCATGCCAAGACACTCAGTTTATCTGTTTCTGTTATTTAGTAGCCTTATTCAAAACGGGAGGGGTGGGGTGGCACAACACTCAGAATTACAAGGGAAGTTTCTCTGAGCCTCTTTTGCATCACTTAATACAGTTTGGGGGGGAAGGCTATTAAACACAGCATAAAGATGGTAAGCAAAGACAAACCAATGTATGGAAAATCCAGATTGAGAGAATGTGAACAACAAAAACACTGACTTATTATCAAAGCACACAATAAAGGCAAGCACATCTAGCAAGTAGTCACAATGGGACCAGTGCCGTTCTGCCATTCTGGTCATCTTGTGGAGGAATGAGCATACCAAAAGTCTCTATTGATCACCAAGGTTTTGCAGGAACAATCACCCACATGGATGGGATGATACAGAAGAGAAGACAGAGAGAAATACAGAGTTCATGTACATAACAACAAGTATAACACATCAACAAACATGATATGTAGTGAATAAAAGTGACGGGATGAAAACAGAGTTGACATTCACCTGAGGAATTTAAACGGAGACTGTCTGTCTCCTGTGGTATTTGAAAAACGTGTACAAAATGGCATGTAGCAGAAATTCAGTCGTGCATATTGGGTCAGATTGACAAGATAAGACTGCATAGTGAAGAACGAAACAGAGAGCGTCTACTTTATAGTACGAAGCTTGAAGCTTTTCTGAAGCTTATAATGTGGAATTTTACTCCTCTGGCACCTCAATCTGACAACTTCTCTCACTTTGATAGCTTTGAATCTGTGATGACTGCTTTGAAAAGACATAAAACATTTAGTAATCAACAGAAAAAGAATTCACATCATGATAGTAATTTTTCAAGCAAAAATGCCAAACACTTTGCTTCTTGATTATGAGGACTTGCAACATTTCTTTGTCTTATGCAGGACTGTAAGTACCATTTATCTACATTATTGACTGTTTTATCGATAATTAATTCCCTGAAATGTTAGAATATCCATCACAATTTACCAGAACCCAGAGATAATGATGTCTGACCAACTGTCCTCAAACCCAAAGATATTCCATTTGTAATGATTTAGATCAGAGAAAAGCAGCAAATACTCACATTTGAGATGCTGGAATTATCAATCCTTTGGCAATTTTGCTTGAAACTCATCAATCTCATGATAACTGATAGTTGATTAAATACCGATGACCGACAAACGTTACTAAATATGACTTCACTTGTCTGACATTTCGTAAACCAAAGGAGTGATCAGGAAAATAACCTGCAGATTGATAATGAAATGAAAGTTAGTTGCCTGTGATGACTTAATGTCCCCCATCCAATCAACTCTAATTCAAACAGTTAAAAAAAAATATGAGGACTTTTTGTCCACACAAACAGCTCTCTTTCACAAACGTCCAGCACAGTTGGTTAACTCTTCCTCACAGCAATGCCAAAATCCAAACAAGCGTAACATGGTTCAGTTATGTCGGCCTGCTCTGTTCCATGCAGAGAGAAACACAATACACGGGCACTGAGAAACAAAATAGGTGTCATGATGGCAGCTGTTTAATCTCCCAGTGCAAACGTGACTGCTTTGGTGCTGTTCCAACTGTTGGAGCTAATGGCAGCTATATACAGTAAACACAAGTACTCTAGTGTATATACAGCTCTGTAGGTAACCAGGTCGTCTTGTCAGAGCGGCAACACTCCAGACAAATCTGCAGCTCAGGGCACAGTGTCAGCTTAAACGGGTTTAACAGTTCGCAGTATCTAAGGATCAGAGTTACACTCAAAAGAAATGCTTGGCAATATGGGAACCATTGTTGATCTGATCATCTCTGTCTGAACGGCTCTGCTTGGCACTGTTCACTGTGCCTGCCTGGTCTCTCTCAGCAGGTCAATAAATCACAAAAGAAGGTATTCACTGCATCATAAAGTGGCACTACTTTAAACAAAGCGTGTAACTCAACACAGACATTTCTCTGCATGTGAAAGTAGATGACAATTTCTGTGCACAAGTGACTTATTTCAAAGCATCAAGTACAATGAATTCTGCAAAAAAAAAAAAAAGAAATAAAACAATAAACACCTGCAGGTTTTATGCTTACAGCCAGGTATAGGGAAGCATTTGTGATTTATCACACAGGATGCACGACGATGACCGGCTGCACACACATCAAGTATATGAGCGCAAAGTAACACTGGCCTAGTCCTAGTTACGTCAAACCTTTCAAAGCTTGTAATACCACTTATCCTCTGACGAAGGTGTCTGATGACAAGCTGCTCCAGTCAATGACGAGCTGAATGTGAGAAGTGAGCCTTGATGGACCTAACACAGCAAGATTAGAAAAGGTGCTCTAAATAAAGTGCCACAATTAAAGTGTGTCTGTCTGAGTGTGTGCGTGCATATGCTGGGAAGACAGTCAGTAGTAGGTCCCAGTTTTATGAATGGAAAGAGGGCATTTGTCATTTCTTCACCATATTTGGTCAGGGTGCTGTACAGAGGGAAAGCTTTGTTTATGTAGCCAAGAATAAAATGTGGCAGTGAAGCTCGAGGCAGAAACAATCCCACACTGCCTCCAACTAAAATTTATTAGCTATTTATAACAATTACTCATGGGTTTGTGGTTTGTTGCTGCAGATTTAACATCATCGGTGCAAAGTTTCTGGGTGATAATGCTAGCTGTGCGGACCGAGGCTGCAGCCAAACATCCATCCGTCCAGTTATTGTTATTCACACAAGTTAGAATGACACCACAGGGGAGATGATGAAGTGATGCTAGCCTGGAGCCGTTTAGCTGTTATCTAAAGCTTTATACAGGAAGCCACTACACGACGCGGCTAACCGTGTCTGTGTACAGGCCTGAACAGCTACCACCATCAAGAGGCACTGAGATGACAGGGGCCTTCTGAGGGCTAATCCCCCTTCATAGCTAAAGTTAGCAGGCTAGCTGGTCACCAAGCTTGAACCTTCTTGTGCTCCAGTTGGCATGCAAACAGCCTTTTAACGCGAGAAGTCATCAATAAGGGGAATTTATCGATAAGCATTGCTTTCACGGCTCTGTGACAGGCTTTAATAGGCTATTAACAGTGCTCCCCCTCTCCACTCCCTTGCAAAAAAAAAACATCCACGGGGTCTTCTTGCTACTAGCCAACTTAGCCGGGCATTTCTTTTTTTTTGTTTACTAATTTATGGCGCAAATCTACACAAACGCGTCCCTGCATGGACATTTTGTCGTCAACTAAAGGGCGAGTGTTGACAGTGCTGGTGGGGTAACAGCGCGGGGGATGACGGATGGCCCTCCCCTGCTTTAACGTTACTCTAGGGCAGACTGAGTGTTATAACACAACATAACATACCAGCTGCCTACTTTGACGGGGTTTGTATCAAACGCCTAAATGCAACATAAAACACCAAACAGCAGGTCGGACTCACCGCTTTCCAGCTCGTTGCCCTTCTTGGCGGTGGCAGCATTCCCCATGGTGTGGAAGACACAGCGGTCGCTCCGACTGAGAGGAGATGGCGGTGGCTAGCTAACCTTCCTACAGTTGATCTCCCCGAGTCCTTAGAAAAAAGCTAAACCCCCAAACCGATATAAATATTTAGTCGGTTAAAACGCGAGGAAATACAGCTCAGTATCCCTTCCAGCGACCCCCCTCACTCTCCCTCTGGCTCTCCCTCTCCTTTCCTCCCCCGTGAGAGATTTCCGCTCTTGCTAGCTCGGTAACGTGTGTGTGGTTGACATGAAGCTAGCGGTCACTGGTGTGTCGGACTCAGCTGCTCCCCCAGCCCTCAGCACTCAGCTGCATCCAGGGTAAGGAGAGGAGTCAGGCTGGTCAAAGATGTCTGTGTCAAGATACCAAACTTGTCTCGCTTGTCCCGCGGTTTGGGAGCATCACGATTGCATTCACAGATACGGGATGGCATTTGCGTGACTTTACTAGAGGCTAAATATAACCCAGGCACGCAGAAATGCGCGTTCGTCGTTTGGTTTGAACTGCGTTACTAATCCAGCTGTTCATAGCCACAGCTGCATCTTCGGGAGTGTTTTCATGGCGCAAAGACGAATATGACTGTAGTATGTGGTGGTTAAATTTGTATTTTGATATTTTACTAGTAAATCTAGTTGTGCTCTGGTGTAAAAAATACTCTACATTGCATCCAATACAAGTCCTGCGGTTAAAATCTAACTGATGTGTCAAAAATAAAAGTACTCATTACGCATTAATGTGCTGTACATCACATTGATGTTGCAGCTGGTAAAAGTGGAGATCATTTAATTACTCTGTACAACCTACTACTGGGGGTACATCATATTTTTATTTGAAAATTTATATTAATAATCGAAATCTGAAAAGTAACTATGGCTACCAAGTTAATGTAACTGGTAAAGTACAATTCCCTAAAAATGTAATCAAACACAAGAGTTGAGTAAATGTGGGCTACTTAGTTACATTCTGCTGATCCAGAATTAACTCAATTAATTTTATTATAGTATAAAATCACAATGACACTACATTGTAAAAACTCTCCATTGCAAGAAAGGCTCACATTAATGTTATTTGGGTAACACATTCAGGTATTATAAGCAAAATATAGAATTTTAATAGGTGAAATACTGTTATAATCTATTAAATAAAATGGGTCAAATTTTCAAGGTAAATACTTGGTCCTGAATTTAATCAGTTAAAGGAGTTAACATTTGGTGGAGTCCATTTATAGACACAGTTCTCACTTTTCTCACTACCGTTCTCAAAATGTGAACACATGCCTCCAACATTACATAATTGAATACGTTTGTCAGGGCGTGTAATAATTTGGCCCTGCAGCATATTACAACCACATTGAGCTCTATAGGTACAGCTGGACAACCTTTTGGCTTTTAAGTGGTAGAGAGTAACTCCAGCAATTTATCCAATGTATGAGGTGCAATTTTGATCTTTTGTGCTTGTATTTTACTTGAAGATTTTAATTTTACTTCATCTGCCCTGAGAATATCAGTTAAAATGTTTCCAATAAAGTGCAAATGGTAAATGGACTTACCTCTTTTCTAGCTCTCTAACCACACAATCTACTTAGCCCTTCATACAATAAAGGCAATGGCTGCTGACAAGGTGCCAGTCTGGTCATGAGGATCTACTTTAAATGTAGAGCACAGCTTTTGGGAGCAACTTTGGATTCAGTATCTTTCCCAAGGACACTTCAGCATACACACCAGAGGAACCAGAGATCAAACCGCCCATCCTCTGATTAGACAACAAATTATAACAATAATGAGATTCAATAAATATGAATTACATCAAAGTGTTGTCAAAATTAATATGTGCTCATACAGAAACAAGAAATGAGAATTCACAAAAAGTGTAACAGCTATTCATCAAAGCTATATATTGTATTCTCCCTCAAACCAGGAATAAACCAAGTAGTGGATTAAGTAAACATAAACAAGTCCACAAGTAGGTAAAAAAAAAAGTCAAATAAAACTACATGACATCATCATGTCAACAAAAGGAATACTTACTTTGAATAAACAGTTATTGTTATTAAAACAAATAGCCTTATCAAAGAAGTGGCTAATAATTAATATCTAGTAATAAATTCTAATGTAATACTCTGAAAGGGGTCATTCTGCTTGGTGGGTACTTCTACCTGACAATATTTACAGTATATACAGTTACTAAAACATTACACACAGTCAGTATTTTTACATTACAGTACTGTATTTTTAAGTCAAGAATCTGAATACTTTTATTGGCCACTCTAGTTTTGCCTGCTGTTTGACTCTCACCAGCCCAGTGCCGTTAAAACAGACAGCAAGTTTAGAAATGATGAGTGAACCCAGGATAAGAAGACACAAGGTAACGTAGGGTGTTACTGTGGCTGTGGTGGATGGGATGGCAGGAACTCGCTGCTCAGCTCTATGTAGATATCATGCGTCTAATTATCATCAGCATGTGGGATGGGAGGTTCCCTCCTTCACTGACACACTCGGCCAGCTGTCATATTTTGATAAGCCATCCAATGATTGCTGTTTCCTGTTTAATTGTAGGCTTTCTGCGTAACCCAAACTCCTCTGTGAGTTGGTAAATATACTGCTGCTCAGATTATCTCTCCCCTTGAATTATGTTACAACAGATCATCAGAAGTGTTAAAAACCCGTCGTATTTTGTTTTTCTATGGCCCTGACATGTCAGTGAAAAATCCGAAGTTCCCAGAGTGTAAGTTCTTCAGATGTCTGGCTTTGTCCAACCAATACCTGAAGATATTTAATTTACAATAATATGAAACAGAGGAACCAGATAATGATTTTTTTAATGTATTTCTGTGGGTCAACTTTTCCATCTCTCCAGCACAATAATTCAGAAGGAATTCTTGTATTTTTGACTCCATTATTTATTTGATAGTTATAGTTACTAATTGCTTTTCAGATTAAGATTCTGTACATATAATGATCTTACTAATGTGACTCTTCAGTGCAGTACTTAAACTTGTAATGATGTACTGTGTGGAACTTTTACTTCCTTACTTTTAAATTGTGTTGAAATTATACTTTCTCACAGAAGAGGGCAGCAGATCTCTGTTACCTAATCTGAGATGAAAACCTATGTCAGTTGTGTGTGCACTGATGTTTTTGCTTTGACCGCAGTCTCATAGACTTGATTGAATTTCTTGATTTAAGTTAATTGTGGTCAGTGTGTCTCCCTCTGTTCAGTATTCCTAATTATATTGCATTTAGTTGATACATGTCAGCTGGTTGTTTACTGTGTGAATTTAGAGATATACAAACAATGCTTTCTCTTGTATGCAATATTTTGTGATAACCTAGTGCCAGAGCTGTGGTATGGCCTAAGAAAAATAAATATTTTGTGTATTCATTATAGTCTTTCACTCATGAAATAGTACTTCAAGATTTTTCTCACAGAAAATGCATGTTATGTGAAGAGAAATTTTCGTTTTGAATGTGACGCTCATCTGTTTTCACTCTTTTTATCTCCTCCTTTCTGCTTTCTTTTTATTTTCTTCCCAAACAAACAGCATGTCCCGTTCATCCCAACTGACCAGCTGCTCTCCATATTGCCTTTCTTATGTTCCTTGCAAACAGACTCGGCTGTGCTTCAAAGGGAATGATTTATGCCCTTAAATGAATGAATGAAAAGCCATATCGTTCCCTTTTTTCAGATTCAGTCTCTTTAGGGCTGTGACTGGGAATGCAGCATTATTTCAGTCTGACACATTCATCTAATGGTTTTGTTTTTGCTTTAACTAAAAATCTAGGACCGGTCATTTAAAAAGATGGGTGGTGCAAATCATATATATACTATTTTAAGTCGATATTTGTCCAGGCAATTTAAATATTGTGTAGAGTGACTGTATCTCAGACACACCCTGCTACACATTCACACAGGAGCTGCCGAGTACAACCACAGATTTCCTCTGTTGGCTACTGACCAACTCCACTCCAGTGGTTGGGGCTTGAGTGGCTTCCTCCACAGCACATCAGCTGAATTTATAGGGACTGGGGCGTGTGATATTTGCAGCTCTCAAGCTTCTAGTTGTCACTGGATCCTTAAATTCTCTTCCTCTTGCTGGGATTCAAACCAACAACATTGCAATGTCAAGCTGATTTCTGTCATTTGAAGATTATTGAGACCTGGAGAGTACAATAATTTGACTCATACTGCTTAAAAATCTGTAATTTTCAGGATTTTTTGTGAGGATGTGGCATGCATGGTGGGGTTGGCACTGCCTGTATGAAGACTAAATTGCTAAATGTGATTTATTATAGTTTTGCAGAATAAGAAGAGAGCTATGTATGTCTATCAGCCTTAAAGACATAAAGGTTACAGGTTTGCAGACAGGCAGAGATGAGCTGGTTATCTCTTTCTTATCAGTCACTGGCTCCTTTTAGGATGTTGCATGTGGTTCCAGGACATTACCCATTTCCTCCTCTGTATATCAAAGCCTCCAGGTCCCCCTCCTTCCCGCAGCCTAATTCACTCCAGATGAGCACAATGGGACATTTGATTTAGTGTGCAAAGACACATGTATACAGCTGTGTCAGCCTGCCTCAAACAGCTGGCGTAGAGCTTCAGTACAACTTTTAATCATGCATTTGTTTATGTAATTAAGCACCAAGGACTGGTTGTATTGTCCTCAGCTGCAGACCCATCAGATATTTCAATATGATGTAGGCCCTGTCTTTGTTGTAGCTCATACCACTAGCAAATGTTCATGATTTAATGACATGCAGGTGATACAAATCATGTGCAAACTGCAGAAAGTCTTCCAAGTGTGTGTCAACACATATGACAGCCCTTGCAGTGAATATATTTCTGTTGAATATGTACATTGGATGCTGGACAAAACGCTCAAATGACCTGTTGCAAAGGCCTAAAGGCTTATTTTGTGACTTATGTGTCGTAAATTTTATAACAGCTTTCATGAGTAGTTAAAAACTAGAGACAGAAAAAAAAATGGAGGAAACATGAGCTGTAAGTATGCAGAACACACCTAATGCTCACTTCCTATTTTTCTTTTTCCAACCTTCAAGCATTGATGCTTGTATTTGCAGCTTGGTGCCCCTTCCTGTGGCAGCTCTGAGCAGGGTGAGGTCTGGGCATCACGAGGTATCAAATATATACAGTGAGTCTGTCTGGGAATGTTGATCTGAAAACCATAAGGGCTTGTTTCTATTCGCTGTACCCTGTCCCCTTTATGGCTTCATGCGGGGAATATCTACCTTTTTTGTCCTTTGGCAGGCTCAGTGGTGCACTACAACATAAATGCCTGTAATTGCACGACCACAAGATAATGTATTCTTACCAACAGAGGATGGTCTCAAAGTCTTCAGACAGTTGCACAGGCAGCTAATTTGGGATAGATGCACAATATCCCTTTGAAGTTGTGCTTTAGTTCTAGCGCTCAGAAATTCCTCCCTGGAAAACAGCACATAACGGCTTCTCTGTAGTACACTGTTTTAGTTGCTGAAGGGAAGGTAATGTTGCATTTGATTAAGTGGAGGGCTGATTCATTAACAAAACAGGGCATGCACCAGGAGTCTGAGAGCAAAGTGTGACAAGAAAGTGGTCCAGGTCACCTTGTCAGAGTCATAAATGTATATTCCATTTTCTTCCTCAACAGGCTGAATCGTGTTTTTTCGGATGTATCCCAGAGTCACCTCAGAAGGTTTTTCTCCAGTTTTTATACATAGATAAGGTAATTCATGTTTTTGCAAGGGGTGAAAACACTGGCCGAGGCACTACAGAAACAGAGAAACAGTCAGTGTCTTTTCCACTGCAGCGTTTCAGAGATGGCAGAGATTATGGGAGGATAACACTGCACAACATGGCCGCCCCAAACCAGATCAAAGCAAAGACAATCAAAGCCAGAGTGAAAGCTACAGCAGTAAGCTCTTTTAAATATCTGCCTCCCCCGCCCCAACTGAGCAAGAGTGTTACCCTCAACTCAACTGTTTCCATCCCCAATCTTTCCACTTCTGGGATCGACATAAGCCCCTTTTGCATGAATACTGGACAGTGACTAGTGAGACATAAATCCTTCAAAGCAATGTAAACAGCACAGTAAATGACCTATGATAATATTAAACCTGAGCCGCCGTGCTGTAAAGCCTATGTAATGCCAGTGCTGATAAGACATGACACTGGTCGTAATCATTTATGACTCTGGGTTTAGTTCTATATAAGGTCGTCATGACAAACGACTTGTCATGACTCATGTATGGTTTTACATGAAAGTGTGTAACCACAGCGCTCCCGCACTGCACGGTGAAAGCAGAGTCGAAGTTCTGACCCACTTTCTCACATAGATTAAAACGCTGGCTGTAGAAATCCAGCAACACCTCCCCATACATCTCAGAAGTCAAGCCTCCTTGACTTTTCAGCTTTTGACCCTTTGACCCCCTTGACTTGTGCCCACATGTTTCTCGATTGATGAATGCATTTTTTCTACTTCCCTGACAGCTACTGGTTTCAATTAATGTCTGTATAGCATGAAAATCAACATCAGAGACCTGCTTGAAAAAGGTAATACATTAAAATGGACGTTTAGTCATCTTTATACTGTCAAGGTTATCTTAATTGTTGCTTAGTAATACATTTGAAAGGCTTGAAATATTTAGAAAATGTGCTGACATGAAGACTTACTGGGATATCAGCTGATTTAAAGCAAATCTACCAAATTCATAGTTTCATGAGGTGAAGTGAATTTAAACAGTAGTTACCTGACTAGTGGAGAATAAATTTGTTTAAGCTACATTTTCTGTGTGACAAAATCAGAGCTAAAAGGTGACTGAATACAGAATTCACTTTCATCAGGTCTCTAGAAACTCCAGTTGGATGCCCTTGTTGCTTTGTGTCGACTTGATTCATCAGTAAACATGTAAAGGTGCTAACATGCAGGTGTAATGTCAGTGCTGTGCTGTGAATCCTTCAGCCACATTGTGGGGGCTTTAATACTTTAATCCAAGGCTTCTTTGTTCAGTTCTCACTCACTGTTGGTTTCAGGCTTTTAACAGAGTCACTGTATTTCAGTGAAACATGCCAAAATGTTGCTTTCAGGATAAGCACCAATATGCATGTTTTTGACCCATGGTATCTGTATATGAATAAAGTAGGAAGTTTGTGTATAAGCTATACAAGAGCTGTGTTGCCTTAGTGTGTGAGCCTTAGTAATGTTCTGATGGTGTAAAACCAAAAAGCTAACATTAAATTGCACTTTATCAATCCACTTGGGGCAATTTATCTTCTGTATTCGAGATGTTCAAACTATTAAGTAGCAGTGGGCAGCCAGAGCTCCCAGGAAGCAACTCAATTACTGAGGACTGTGTTTTTATTTTTTTCAAAATGTTTGTTTCCAGGTCTGAATCAGAGAAATTCCCACCAGCACTACCTGGAATACACCTCAAAGCAATCCATCCTTTCGGCTGTATTACTCCACAGGTTACTATTAACTCAATAATTCATGAATAATGTCTGAAAATGGGAGCTATAATAGATGAATTATCTGAGACAGGTTTCAGTTCTTTGCAAAGGGATTTCAAATTGAAGTGCACATTAAACAGTAAACATTGGCTCCCCAGAAAGCATGAAAAACACATTTATTAATCTAAAAAGCTGTGATGTCCTTTGTGAAATGTTTGGCAGTATACCCAATTTAAAGTAGCTGGGCAAACGTGCAAAGACACAGGCACACTCCCATAGAAATGTCTACAGACTGTGCCTCTGACTCTGCTGTCTTAGATGGTTGATTTCGCTTCAGGCACAGAGGTGACAGGTAGACAGAAGCACCTCCCAGGGACAGGTTTACCTTGGGGACCTGAGATCAAATGTTTCACTTGGACCTGCAGCAGTATGGGGACAAACCTGCATCAATTAAAAACATCGTAATGATTACGAGCAACATCAAACATCCGACCTGGCGTTGTTGCTCGTCAATTCCACAGACAGCTGCTGTTGGAGTGCCTGTGAGAGCAGCAGTGAGTACGCTGAGGGGGAACTTTCATTCTCATAATGTTTGATCAATCTATTTGAAGTTGGGTCTTTTTTTTGGTCCCCCTTTTCTTTTTGGCTGCACTATTGCTTGGCTACCAAAAGCTTTAAGTCTCAGTCACTCAGAGAAACATTTTCCTGTCCTTAGTATCCTTGAATATCTTTTCACTTCATGGCATTACCAGAAATTCTATGGAAAATGCATGTATATATTTATAATTCAGTTAACCCAAGCAACAGGTTAGGTGGTGTGTTGGCTGCTTTGTGTAAATGTTTCCTGAAATGAAAGAGGGAGGTCAAATTGAAAATGACTGCAGATGATATTAGTCCTATCAGGTTAATCCTGGGAAGGTTATTGACTGAACCATGCGCCTGTATTTATAGCCTTGTGTTATTTTGATTATAAGTTTCTGCGTTTGTGACAGTTTATAACTTTTGTATAATTTCCCACTTCTATACTTGACTTTTTGGCATCAGCACTGCTGCCAGTGCTCTAAATATTTAGCCATTGCAGACCTGCAGTTCATGCACTGTGTCTACCTTAATGAGATGTGACGGTGTCTGGATTTAAACTTCATTCACATTATTGCAGTTTTCAAACAGCTTTAAATTTTGCCTTGGACATGAGAGTCAGTTTTGGCTCTAGGTACCAGTGTTCAGCAGGGAATGAGGTTGTTAAATAGCTTAAAATCAGAGCTGAGGAGTCTGCAAGGGCTTCTCACACAAACTGCTCAAGACATCTCTGATTCCAGGAGTACTTTCAGATCTTTCAATATGCAGTTTGAATCCAACTTTCCTTTTATACATCTAGCATGTGGGAGTGGTATATTCAGCTCATCTCAGTTTTTATCTCTCCTGATAGCTCTGCTTCCTATGTTTAACATCTTTTTGTAGCCCTGTCTGCTACCATTGTAATTAAGACCACAAATTAGCAGACCGGAATCAGATTCATAAAGCACAGCTGAATCCAGTATTCGGTATGCCAGAGGCCAGCTCAGTTACAGACTTAATTCATATTCCCTTTGTTCCTCTCCAATCTCACAGAGGCCTTGAGGCAGCTGAAGGACTAGTGACAATATAACAGGTATTGAATAGACCATTTCCAGCATTGCCATGTGGTAAGTAAAGGCATCAAAGAGCCAACAATTTGCTGTGAAATTAAACCAAGGACCAGTCTGTCACTGTATTCAGCACGACAATGTGAAATGTTATGATGCAGACATTTAAAATGCCCACAACAGAGATCCTTAAACAACACAGTTTTCTTGTAGATATTAGTCAACTGTGGCAACCATGTGAAAGAGTTCTGTCAATTCATGCTGTATATAACTCAAGATGTGACTGCCTGAGTGTGTTGAGTGTGCTACCTCATCTGTTTTCTTTCTTTTTTTGGCTCAAACCCTCTAATAGGCTGTTCAAGTCTATCTCTGTAAACATGGCAGAATTTATGCTACCTAACCTTGCAAGGGAAACGATTCTGTCTGTAAAGCCTGTTTGGTATTCGAGTCATTCCCAGCTGAACCATCTGGTGGCGGTCTTTGCACTCTCCTAGTGGAACATTACTCTTAGTGATCTTGTTGTCCAATCAACTTGCTACCTCATTAAAATGACTGATGATAATAAATCCCACAGGCCACGTGAAATGAAATCATATTGATCTGTAAACACACACGCATATACAGCATCACGTATGCACATGTATCCACAAAAAATGCCCTGCAGAATGAGTATGAAACACTCTGCTATTAAAATATTTCACTTGAAATCCCTTTTCACAGCCCAGCACCTTTGTAGGTGCTCAGTATACCCACACTATAGATACACACTGAAGGCTTGGTTTTCGGAATACAAACCAGAGAGGAATGTTTAATCAGCCAAGGTCACTGAATGTTGCCATGCACTGTTGTTGAGGGAGGCTGTGGGAGAAAAGAGGGACCGTCTCTCATCTGTATTCTCTTCAGATGGCTTGCGTTAGTAGGATCATGCAGATACTGGATTTTTCTCTGAGAATTAAAACCCAGATGTCACGCTAACAGACACACACATCCTCACCACAGTAAAATATTATTTATGGCTCTGCAGTCAGCATAACTAATGCCTCACACTCAGCAATCATTCACTGTGAACAAAGCAAAAATAGTCTTCAATTTGAGCTTGTTGGCAATGATCCATTTCGACCCATGTACCAGAATTTATCTGCCCCTCTCCAGCTCTGCTCACACACAGACAACTGAAAATATTTCACAGAAAGCAAAAATATGTGCTGTTTCCCTGATTTTAATCTCTCCATGGCCTCTGTTATTTCTGGATGTTAGTGTGAATATCAAAAACACTGAGTAAAAGGGGCTTTTACTGCACACTGCATAAATACAGTAGGTTTAAAGATCGTATTACCCCGATGCTGAATGCACACAGAACACAACTGCACTTGAATCTTTCATGTGATGTAATGTTAGATGTCAAATGTCTGAATAGTAAATGCTGTTAATTAATAATTCCAGATCCATACCAATGTGAAAAATGAACATCCCGCATTCACATCATATGTGCCATATGAAATTGCCATTTTGCTATGCAGAAATACAAAGATAAGATGACAGGACACATATCACAAGCTTTTCTCACAAAGACATTTTTTCAATGCATTTCTCGTCATTTAATGTAGTTATGATAAATTCATGTGTGCGAAGCATCACTGTATCTGCAGATAAATTTGACAATATGACATTCATACATTTTGTTGTGTGGCAGAAAATCTCAGCTCCACCCTGAAGTGGCAATTGACTGAGCGACAGATACGAGGCTGCTGAGAGCCTTTTACATAGAGAACAGAGACTTTGATGTCCCCCAATGAATTGTGCTGCAATAACTGTATCTCAACAGAAGAGATAACATCAACACATCACAGGTACAAGCAATGTAGCAATATGACAACTGTGTCACGCAATATTTGATTATGCTAATGCACCAAACAAATAAGGCCAAGACATGAATATAGACACCGAAGAGCAGTTTAATATGTCTGTTCTTTTGCTTGGAGAGCATCTCGAAGTCACAATAACTATTCTTGTTATTTCATCCTTGCAAAAGAGAACTAATATTCTGGATTTCTTTAAATAATAATACCCCAACTGCTTTTAAAATCACTGATGGGATGATAACTACAAGCTATAATATGAACTACTCTGCCTTAAAATGCACCTGCATAAGCAGTGAAGTTGAAAACAGGGTTTAATGTTTTAAGGCTTCCTAGCAGACTGGCAACATATAGAAAGAGTCAGCAGCTTTCTTGTCCATTTTAACTAGCTTGTTTAAGAAAATAAACTTTATTTTCATTATTTAATCTTCATAGTTTATATCCATTAAATGTGTTGACGTTTTGCAAATGACTGATTTTCCAATTACTATTGGTATTTATAATTAATGTACAATTTATTAAGTAATGAAAAGACCAACCAAACCAAATGAGTCACTGAAAAGGACATCAGCATTAGCTCAGGTTCAGCTGTGTAACTAACTAAATACTTAAATAAGTATATTATTAGTTTAAGCATTTTGTTTGCAGCTGTTTTCATAGAAATGATTAATTACTATCTATACTATGGTATAGATTTGTTACAGATAGTGCAATGAAAGTCAAAAAGGCAGATCTTAAAGGTACAGTGTGCGTGATTTTTTTTTTATTTCATTTTAATATATAGTGGTGTGAGTACTCTGATCACTCCTCCTCTCCTCTATTGCAATAATGTGATCTGCAGAGTGCAAAGCCATAGTAATGCCATTCACCTGGCTCACTGGCCATCCATACCATAATAAAACTATTGGAGTAATGAAAGTCAAATGGTGGCTGGTGGTGCCACAGTTTTACAGTCTGTATCTCACATTACCGCAGCACCACAAGTGTGTTGGAAAACTACGGAGAACTTCAGGTATCATGAAAACACAAATGGCCCTCTGGAGAGTCTGTTTGGTCTGTTTGTCCGTTCTGTAGAAATATGGTGGAGCAACATGCTCCCAACAACCTCCATTACCCCCTATGTAGATTTGAAAGGCTCATTCTGAGCTGACAAAAACACAACAATATTAGGTAATCAGATGATCCTGCACTCATGAAAACATAGTTATGAATATTAGATTCCATTTATCTTAATAGAGCTTGCTGAAAGGCTACATTTAACTGAATTTTAACTAAATAGTTGAATGCTCCATTTTACCTTTAAAAAGCAGTACTGATGACAGAAAAGGTCTTTATCAATTAATGTTTGCCCTAATGTGTTTTTTGGCAAAACACACAGTTTTTTGGAGATCCTATGAGCGAAACCTTTTTAAGCCTGTACCCATATTATTGCATTCACTGTCTGTCCTGTCATTATAATTCCACACAACGGAAAAGCACTCTACCAGCCACCTATACTTGGAGTGGAGGACATTATATGGAGATATACCTGAAGTGACACAAACTTGGCAGGGCCCAAATAGTTTCCAGATAGTTAATTAACCTTAGTGACTGGTACAGCAGTCATGCGTGGCTGGTCAGGCGCAACTGGTGCAACGATAAATACAACCAGTCATGTTGACATGTCATAGTACATACATGTCATGTGTGTCCTGCCAGCCTTAACACTTTGTTTAGAGCGGAGTTCACGGGGTATTTTCGTCAAGGAGGGGAAAACGGTGCATAGCTGTAATGCTATGCAAACATACCAAAAGTCTCTCTGCCCATAATTAACTCAAGCAGTTTGTTATATGATATTTATCTACACTGGTGATACAACCTAATTTTTTTAAAGTTATTTTTTATAATCATACCAAATGTATATTTATCATCTATAGTCCACTTAAATCGTCACTTTACCTAAAAGAAAACAACATATTTTATCACCTCCTTATAGTAGTATCAAGCCAGCTACAGCATCAAAATAACAGCATAAAAAATTACTTTCGAAAAGGGTAAAAACCAACACATGTCCTTTCAGAACACTCCAGATAATCCACTCTGAATTTAACAGTTAGAGAGTTTAGAGAGTATTTCATAACCTTGTTATCTTAGAGCTGAACCAATTAGTTAATTATTTGATTAGTCAGTCTACAGAAAATGAATCGCCATTTTGAATCATCATTTAAGTTATTCTTGAGAAAACTTTGTCTTGTACCAGCTGAACAGATGTGAACATTTATTTACATATTCTTTCTGTGGTTTGGATTGTTTGTTGGCTAAAACTTGACATTGAAATGTGTCAGCTTGGGTTCTGGGAGATTCATTCACTATTTTCTGATTTTTAACTGACAAAATACTAGAAAGAACTGGGAAATTATATGCTAATGAAAATAAATTTAACTGCATTCTTATTGAGATTACTGGAATCAGTGAGTACATTTATGCATTACTCATTTTAGAGCAGATAGGTAGTGAAAACCACCCTGATGTTTGCAGTGTTACAGTGATTTGCTGCATGAAGTCCAGATGTTACTCTGCTGTGATTTTATGAAGAGAAAATGTCAAGCTAGGAGGTGGCAGCCCAAAGTAACTATTAAGTCCACAGTGCGACACAGACATTTATATGGCTCACTCTTATGGTTTGGAACATTTCCATGTTTCTCAACTATCACAGCTACATTTCGACAAGATAAAAGCTATGTCTCTAAATTCGAACGTCTCCGTGAGTGGACTGTGAATAAAACATCTGGTGGGTAACACCTCACAGCTCCCGCCGAAAGAAAAAAATCATCACATTTGTTGAAAGATATTGCATGTGTCAGAAAAATGGATATAAAGTTGGTGGAACGAACCTCGAAGTGAAATGAGCGAATGAAGACACTTGCATGGCTGCAATTACACAAATAAATAGAAAACAGGTGGAATCGGCATGCACCCACTAGGGATGCTAGCAAATTTTTTTCAGGCTGTTTCTCAAAGAGCTTTTTGCAAGAAGAATCCTTCTTTTTTGTGGTGCACAAAGAATTCACGTTTGCTTTCTTAGCCACAGAGCCTCCATGTAGCTTCCCCACTGCACAGTATGCTCATAGCAGGCTCATCCTCTTAGTTCAAACACTGAGGATTGAGACCTCGACCTGGAACCAGGCCAGTTATATCAGTGGAAAGTTCAGCACATGAATCTATTAAATCCCTCAAAAAGAACCCTAAAGACATTTGTTCAGACAAACAAAATGACAGAAATATTTTGCAGCAATTAGTTGAACAAACGTCATCAGTTTGGAAAGGTATATTAGCGTCATATCGATGACAAAAACAATCATGGCTTACATGTTGGATATCACAAATATCATACGCCCACATCCATTGCTTGGACGTGTCCCTGTCCAGTTTCACCCTGATATTTTGTTTTAGCAGAGCTGAGGTGATTTAAGAAACCCTAACAGAAGAAGACATGCGGTTTGTATTCTCATGGCTGTCTCAGCTTAAATGTCTCCAGATTCTTTATGGAAGGGATTGTAGGGGGTGATTTGCTGACGTTATTTACATGGAGAAGGTTTTGTAGCCTCCCTGTTGGCCAGAACATCAGGATTTTGGAATTTTTTGGCAGCGGCCTACATCTGGATTTCTGCACTAGAGGGTGCCCCACCCCCTGTCAGCCTCTCACTGAGCCACAAGCCTGATTTTTCTCTCTTTCTCCGAGCTACACTGCAAGGCACACCATTGTGAGCACAACCCTTCAATGTTTCCTGTCACACCTATCAGAGTGGAGTCCAGCTAAGTCCTAAAACAACACTTCCTCACTGGATCCCTGTAACAAACGGGAAGAGAAAGAGAGAGAAAGAGTCCTTCAGGCCTTATTCTTCATGCTGCATGCGGATCAGTATGTGGAGCACCCAATCTGGTTTTCATCCTCAGTGCCCCACCCTGGCTGAAATACAATGGATTGGGAGCAGGCCTGTGACTTTTAACTCACTCTGCAGATTCTACGCTCTGCCGCCAGTCTGGCCAATCTGCAGCCCAGGAAATTCCCTTGATGTGTCGGCCAAAGCAGCTTTGAATCCAATCATAAGGCCATAGGTTTGCTTGTAATAGTACATCCATGTTCTTTCACTTAGACACAGGGGAATTGCGTTTATGGTCAGCAATGTGGAAAGAGACAGATTGATTTTAGCCATGAATCTCTGCTCCCATAGTGCTGTATTGCAAAGCACAGATAGTTTAGTAAACCTTCTCAATAGTTAATCAGGGAACTCCCCGGCGCCCTTTGTCTTAAAAACAGTTAAAATCTCTCCTTCTTTACCATTTGAAATGTGACTATAACCTCTACAGGCAGTCAAATATGCTGATACTGGTGAGGGTGTGTAATCAAATCTATATTTGTCTTTGTTACTTCCAGTCTGTTATTTAAGCACAGTTTTCCACAATAGAACAAGAATGGACACTTTAATTAAAGAAAGCTGGGATGAATAAGTGAGCGACTTTGTCAGCCTTTGAAAGCCCAGTTGTTCATCAATCAAACTTTGAACTGCTGTTCTCCAGACATTCATGTCTCCGCAGTGGGTTTTGAATGATTTTCTTGTTGTAGCCACCGTACAAACAAAGGCACCCCTGTAGATTTATGTCTCATCCCTCTCTCTCATATTGGACTCTGAGGGCTTTAAGGCTGTAATTAAATTCCAATCCCCACTCTCACTTCTCCACTGACTGTCCCCGTCTCTGTGGGAGGTTGAGAAGCTGGGTTTACCGCCTGTTGTGGTTTGTTTGAAAGATCCAGACTTCTCTGGAAACCCCAGCCATTACGATAGAATTCACACATGTGGTGCAGAGAAAGAAAAGGCCTGAGCTCATGCACAGACGCACAACTGGTGTGACATCCGGTCTGCTCGAGCAGTGGAGACATGTGTGCGTTTTACCCACATCGCCATCTCTCCCTGTGAACTGCAGGGTTTGAGCATTCTCACGTCAAAGTCAGGGACTGCCATTCCTGCATATGACGGTGCTTTTGGGGCGTTAAGATGCCCTTATGAATAACTCCATCAATGTAGCTATCAAAGCTTTTCCTTTACCAGACGACCACCCACTGCCAAAGCACAGATTGCTAGCATCGGCCCGTAGCAGGGCCAACAAACTGGAATCAGCTGCAGCAGCAGGCTGTCAGCTGGGACTCCTGACAGCGATATGAGGGGCTAGACTGAGCAAGTCCAGTCCGGCGGGGACCAGCCAGCGGGAGAGGAAGGATGAGTTCTGCACCACTGATCCAGAGTGACAGTGATGGACAGGTTCAGAGAGGAGAGCTGATGGCCAAGGTTTTTCTCCTGTCTGGACACTGTTTGAAAAGATGGACATGACGGTCGCAAGGCTTCAAAGTCCAACAGGGGCCAGGGTGTGTGTGTGTGTGCCTGTGTGTGTGTGTGCACGTGTGTGCATGTGTATCAGTGCCTGCTCCAGAGAATCGGTGCATGTCAAACGGTCAAGCAGAGCAATAAATGTGAAAAGTGACACTAAAATCTAGGATCAAAAACTTGTTTATGTTTAATTTTAGGTCAGTCGTAAACAGAGTTATGTATTGAATACACAGCATGCGATGTAAAAAATACAGATGGGCCTACAGCTTATTTACATTATCTGTCCTCTGATTATTTTTTTAATTAAGCTATTAATCATTTGACTCTAAAATGGGACAAAAAAGGGGAAAATGCACATCACAATTTTAAAATCCTAAAGTGACATCTTTAGATGTCTTGTTTTGTCATACCAACAGTCTAAAACTAAAACACTCAATTTACATGAAAGAAATAAATCCTCACAAATGTTAAGCAACAAGAGACTTTCTCGTTTTAATCCACTAACTATACAGCTCCAACATGCGGAAACAGCATTCATGTTAAATATTTCTTTTAAGGTGTAGCCTGTAGGCTATTGGAGCTGCAATTACTGTATAAGCACCAGTAACAGAGGGACACATTTGCTCTTTATAGTGTTAGGAATCAGCTTTGTCTTGTTAAAAACTTGAATTATTTGTCACAAAATGTGCTCCTTCGCAGCTCATACTTCATCTGGAATCAGGGTTCCCGCCGACAAGTAATTACGTCAAGAACAAACGTTCCCAAAGGCAGCAATTAATGCTGAACTCATAACACACAATGATGCCCAAGGGCCTGGATCTAATATCAACACTGGCAACCCTTGTTGTGCGGTTTACCCAGTTGTCTTCCTTCATGACTCACATACTTACACAGTTTTTCTTATTAAGTTGTGTGCATGTGTCTGCATTTCTTTCACTAACTCCTCTCTTCCTCTATATGTGTTCTCATACCCAAGGACAAGTGATAGAACTCATTTTTTCAGACACACAGGGCCTACATTACATCAAATTATACAACTCCAGGACGCAGCTTGGCCATATATCCTCTTTATGATGAAATGAATCTTTTTTGACTACGACTTCTCCTTCAAGATTTGCTGCTCCTCCAGGAAATATGTCCAGTAGCCAGGACGGATCCCTCCACCACTTCACCCCCCCGGAAATAAGCAGCTTGAGCCCTGTCCTCCCTTCAAGGTCTTTACTATATCTCACACACCCAAGCCCAAATTGAATTATTCTTATTACAATTCAAACATGGTCAGAAGATAGTTTCTCAATCAGTACTTGATAGGCTTGGTCAAAGAAATGACAGGCGCATCTGCCCGACGTGGGAGATTGAGCATTTGGAATCTGTGGTTTGAGGGACTGCTTCCTCGTTTTGCGTGAGGTGGTCACAGACAGCTCTGGCTTTAGGCTTTAGGGGCTTTGTGAGGTTGTTAAAAAAATGTTCCTGTTCACTTTTCCAGCTGCAGCCTTTTAACGGTGCATTAAACTAGTGTTACCCCCAGAAAAGTCACCAGGGAAAACAAGAAATGCAGTTTGAAAGGGTCAAGAACAATCCTTTTGGACGATTCAATCTTTTTGGATATGCAAAAAGAAAAAAAAAACAGATATACTTTTAAGGCCAGACCCCAAATAAGAAAGATGATTTCAACCTTCCCAAGAAGGTAAAAAAAAAAAAATAAACTAAACTTTTCAGCTACAAGGACATTTTTATGTTCATTAATGTAGGCCTACAATTAAAAGATCTACTACAAAGACTGACTTGTCTTATTTCACAGTTTGTGGGTTAGTACTTTGTAATGTATGAGCACAAACACTGGAAAAAGTGATTTTCAACATATGTACTCTTTATTTTTGCCCAGCCAACTTTTGATGTAACAGGACTGTTTGGACCTTTGAAATCAAGGTGGCTCACAAAAGTAAAAGTCACCCAGTCATCCGACAACTAGATTGATCGGATAGCCAAGCTAGAACTTTGTTTTCCATGTGCTGCTCATTATTTACAGTCCGATTCGCAACTTGAGCTGCAAGGTTGGAGACAATGTGTGCGACCAGATTGTTTTACATGAAGCCAATTTACAAGCTAATTTTAAACGAATAAAATCAATCTACTGTGATTCTGTATATGAATGCAGAATCTGTATATAATGTGACTGGTAGCAAAATGGAGGGTCAACCAATGCTTTCCTTCCTACAGTTTTGTACATTATGTGTATAATTTATGTGAGTGAGGATTTAGATTAGATCCTGATGAACAGGTGAGTACCCTGAATGTGTGGGTGAATACATGAATGCTGACATGTGGCGTAAAGCTCTTTGAGCGGTCGGAAGAAGAGGAAAGGCACTATAGCGATATATACAGTACATAAGTCCAATTACCATTTACACCTCAGAGAAAATAACTCACTTTCAAGGCCACATACTGTATAGGCCATTTATCTTCATTTTTATAGGTCTATTTATCCCAAACAGAATTTCTATTGCCATCGCTGTGAATGCTTACGCACATGCCTCCACAATGATTCATTCAGTTAGTGTGACAATTCAGAAGGATTCCTTGCATTCATACGCTTCTATGTACAATATCCAGAGCACTGATGTCGAACCAGAAAGCAACTATTTGCTATGAAAGTTATTGTGAGAGAGACACAGGTGAGATGTGTGTTTGTTGTAATACGGCCGTGCATGCCTTCTGGTACATGTCCAGGTGTATTAGCCACCACTCTGCACTGTGCTCATACAGTTTCTACAATTGACAGCGCCGCTGCTAAAGCATAGCATCTACCTTCCAGTCCCCCCAGGTTAGCTACTTCAATAGCTATTGCTATCACTGTTAGCGCCATCAGCTCTGCTAACAAATGACAAATACTGCTATAGTGAAAGCATGACCTGCCCTACTCTGCCTCTGACTGGGGAGGACTCGCTGCTTTGGATTGGGTGGACTGGGTAGCTTTGTGGCTGACAGATGGACAGATGGATATACTGTAAAAACTAGGTATATATACACCCAGAAGGGCAGACCAGAGAGGCAGTGTTGTGCGAGTCACATCTTCACTGTAGTGGGAGTCATAATATTGCAAGCTGCCATAGTCATCTGTGGAAGGAAACCCAAAACTCACAAGACTCTCACGAGATTTGCTACCGAATGACCTGTTGTAACCTGATCTATACAAGGTCAATGCCAAACCAGATCGATTCAAGACCAATGCTGAACCCAAACTATGCAAGGTTAAAACACAGTGTGCTGTGGGGATTTGCTGAAAATACCTGTTTTTCGCTTGCCCAAGCTGAAGTTGCAAGTTCCTACAATGAACCTCCTTGAGAAGTTTGTTTATGAGTGAAAAAAGTGTGAAGTAAACGAGAGCAAAATTGTTGCAGGGAATGAGTTTATGAAAAAAAGAAATTTTGTCCCCTTCAATATTTGTAATTGTGAAAATTTTCTCCTCTCAATATTTACTGTTTGACTGACTGTAACACACTGGATGATCACTGAACTCCTCCAGCTTCACGCCCATTTTCATGTTAAATAAAAACAGTGAACACAACAGCCACCCACAGGTCTGCACATGTTAAGTATGAACCAGTGTGTTACTTGTTAAACACATCTGCTCAGCTCTTGGTCAGTGTAACAGACTGCAGGATGATCTCAGCTTCTCTCAGTAAGTTCTATTTTGAAACCTGGGTCTGTATTTGATTAGTCACTAAACTGGTTGGTCCCTTTCGACGTCTAACCGTAAATTTCAGCCTTAGATGTGAACAAAGCAGGAACAAGTGCAGCGCTGTGCTCGCCATAAACTGAAATGTGAAAGACATATGGAGGTGTGGGGCGAAAACTTGGTGGATTTCTTTCGAGCTGCCTCGAGCTTTTCTGGTCTGATCTCTCACAGAAGAGAGAATATAGAGCAGCTCAGAGTGACTTTCCACAAAAAAAATCATGGTTTTTATGGCATCGACTTCTGAGGTTTTTTTTCTTTCTTATATGAAAAAAAAGCCTCTGTCTGAACAACACAGATATTTGCACTTAATTTTATTATTTCACATCATTTCAATTCTTATATTTTAAAATCTCTTCTATCCAGGAAGTCTGTGCTGGCTTTTTACCAGCACCAGCACTCTGATTTATATTCATACAGTCATTCACACAGGAAAGACTATTGAGTAGTTGGTGCAAAGATCAAGAGGGTCCAACTGTGAATCTCACCTCTGTGCTGCGTCACTCCAATTAGAAGTCTGTTTTCTTAGTTCCTTTTTGTCCGGTAAAAACAAGCTAATGTTTCTGGTGCTACGATCTCGAGATTAATGCTATACTATGCTAAATTCACTTAACATACAGATGATATTAGCCTGTTGGAGAAGCGAACATTTACATTCGTCCTATAAAATCATGTGAAATAAATTGTAACATAATATAACCTCTGGAATAAAACCAAAATCATAAAGCTCTCCTGGTAGTGTCAGAATTTGATTTTAATAAAATTATTTGTGTCCTAAATGTACAGCAAGTGTACATAAAATGCATCTCACAGAGAAATTCACAGTTCCAGCATCTTGAAAGGTGGCAACACAGAGGGCATACAGGGTTCAAGGAATTAAAAAATAAAATAGGATAAAATAAAATAGCAATAAATTATCAAGTACCAAAATATATACTATTATAGATACATAAGAGAAATGCAAGGTGCAAAGTGTGACTAAGTCCGAGGGATTAATACAAGGTGCAAATTATGATAGAATATGAAATAGTACCAGGTGTAATTAACGATAAGTTATGATAGATAAAACTAGAAATATGCTGTAAAATGACAGTAATTGTAGTATACAGTATACAACATAGTTCAGTGCAGTGAGCCAGAAGAAGACTGATCGTTGTCAACATTGTTTAGATAATAAAAACCTTCCCAAAACAAACGTCACAGTGAAACATCTTAGTTATTTTGTTCCAGTTTATCGTTTGTATATTCTGGGTGGTTTGGACCATGTGTGCCCATCATAACTCCTCAACTAAATATTATGATGAAATCTGATTCTTTGTTGATGCACTCAGTAGTAAAGGTCATTTAGCAACTAGAAGAAAGCAATACAAAGGCATGTCACCATGTGTGGTAGCTCAGTTCATCTCAGTTTCAAAGCTGAAGATAAACCTTTATTAAACTCCTCGTCTTTTTTTAGAAACTTTGATTTGCTAACCAGCGGCCCAAGACAACATTGCTTTGGGCATTTTTTGAATGCAATTTCAAGCATGACATTGATTTTCTTAGCTTCATAATTATCTCCACATGCTACTGTAACTATACCACTCTATTTCACATTCAGATGAGGTACATTCTGGGTGAGTGATTATATCAACTGTAAGTAAATTAGCTGTGAATAAACGCCTTTTAAATAAAGCATTAGACAAAGACACCCTGCAGTTTTATGCTATACATTTTCTCAGCAATCCAACAGTGAAGTCGTTGGCACCACAGAAAGTACAAAACCATGCTGTCAAATAGAAAATGACTCATGTGGCACTTCTGCAACAAAACTATTATGACATTCAGCGTTATGTTTGGGACTGTAAATTACAAAAAGACTCAAATCGGCAGTCAGCGCCTCATTTCAGTGTTTTGTCCTTTTGTCGTCCTTTTTTGAGATAAACTGCAAGTGAAAAATAGCTTCAGATGTGTTCATGTAATAGTGGGGTTTTCGTGAAAATAACGGCTATATAGTTTCAGAGACATGTGAAAACATCTGTGGGAATGAACTGTAATTATCAATCGGAAACACCATTGAATAAAACATTTATAAGATACAAGTTTCGGCCAGGAAAAGACAAATCCCTTTCTTATTTATCAAAGATTTTTTTCTATCCAAGCTGTTTTTGACAACACTGTCTCTCTGACTTGGCATATCAAAAGGCACTTTGAAGTGGGACATGCAGTAAAAATGACCATATTTTATCTTCAAATGCTTTTTTGAAGTCATGTTCGATATGCTTGACTGAAATTTATTCTCACATTCACTTTTTCCCCCTCCCACTCATGCATCTTTAAAATTACAATCATTACGTTTTGTCCCAAACGGTCAAAAACTATGAGACCAATTTCTCAAATAAGGGAAAATTCCTCTCGTGAGCTTTTGACTACTAGGGGTCGTATGTTATGTTTGTGTCTCAGGGGAATGAAATGCTATTATTTTAACAGAGACAACCCAACAAAAACACGGGCCTCTGTTGAGTGTTTACTGTATAATGGGTGTGACAGGCTACCTTAGCCCAGTTCTGAGGTCACTGCTGGTGTTTCCTACAAGGTATGACAGTTTTACAACTGCTGGGCCTCAGACTTGGATCGTTTCTGACGTCTTAGACTGCTGCTGCTCTACGTCTGTCTCACAATCTTTCCCCTTCTCTTTCTCTCACTTTCTCTTCTTCGGCCTCTCCAACTTTCTATCTGAAACACTCACCTTTTCTTTCTTTCATTTCCTCACACACACAGAGACAAGCAAGACATGATATCAAGCTTTTCTCAGACGGACTCAAAGAGGACTCTTGAGCATATTTTAAGCCTAAAGTCTTAATCTCTCATAATAGGCTTCTTTGTGGAAGTCAAGGAGGAAGCCCATGCATATTTCTTTTTGAAAAGCCCTCTGTTGTTTTAGAGGGGGGTAGTTGTGGTGGTACCCTAACAAGCATTAAAACAACAAACTACAAATGCCATAAGGATAGAATTTTTAAATTTTGCAACAGTTAAATTGCAGTAATTGCACGGAGAGATTATGTAACAAGAACAAAAGCTAATACTAAGAGCGCAGCAGGATTTCCAGGGCAGCATTATGTGGTTATTATATTGGTTATGTGCAGCATTGCCTCAACACACATGCTCACACATTTACATCCAAACTATAACACAGCCCATAGGTGCTACATCTGTTATGTGCCGCAGCTGCAAAAATGTGAGGGAGCTTGATTTCGGCTTGTTTTACCATTTCTGTAGGCAGGAATTCGCCGTCTGCACTGGAGCTTTAAATGCACACAGAGAAGTGGAGTCAGCCAAGGCGGTGCAGTGTTGCTCGGTGGGACGGTGGCAGCAGAGCAGGAGCGATTCAGATGGTCTTTATCTTCCTGCTGCAGAGTGAAATGTAGAGGAATGTGAGCTGTACATTTACAGAGGCCTTGAGGAAACATAATACTCCTTCTGCATCATGGCTGTACTAATGTTATTATGCATAGTTTCTGCAATGACTGAAGAAAATATTACAATCCAAGAACATAAACAGTGTCTGCAAGAACGCCTTTTGATTTTAATCATAACAGTATAATTATTATTATTGTTATCACTGTTAAGCAAGACCAGGGTGGAGCTGGCTGTTTCTAAATGTAACATTCCAGTTTTGAGCAAGTTTCATGAAGAAAAAAAACTACATATACCTCAAGTGCACACACTCACGTACAAGTATATAGGCTACACGCACACACACACACACACACACACACACACACACACACACACAGAGAGACACACACTACATTTTGGTGCAGGCTCTGTGATCTGATTTTGAATGCAGCATCTTGTTTGATGTCTTTTTGATGATGGACATGAAATAATGTCCAAATCACCAGAGGCTGGAACATCAAACAGATTCAAATGAAAACACGGTAATGTCTTCTCGGACTGAACCTTATTGCGCCTTCATTTGCCACTGCCCCATAGAAGCTGGGCTTTGACTGCACACAGATAAAAGATGAGTTGGTAAAGGAGGCACTTTCATCTCCAACAAACTTTGGTAACTTTTTTCATTTGCGGTGCAAACGCTGCATGGCTAAGATGCTGCATCATGTTGTAATCAGATAATCACACATGGTAATGTCAGCGACTCAGTGAAAAGTCAAAGGTGGAAGCAGTACGGCTGGAAATCATCACAGCAGGATAACGAGAGCCCTGGATATGCTTATCTTTGCATCAAGAACCCCTCCAGTCTCATTGGGGGAAAGACATGATCATCTATATATTGTTCCATTTCAGAATGCAATGTTCTTTAAGATAATAGGGTGAGAAAGCTAATACAGAGCACAGGTGACTTAGTGATAATGAACCAATATATATGCATCATGCAAAACCGATCCTTATGCTTCACAAAGGGAGCTCAGCACATTGAATCATCATCACAATTTTGTCTGTGATGGCAGACTGTCCCTCCTCGCAGTGACACGAAGGGATAGTACCATACGAAGCCGATCATGAGCCGCCGTGTCCAGTGTTTATAATAGAGGAGCTTTCACAGACAATGGCTGGCCCATTCCCAGTGAAGCGTGAGCGGCTCGTTCACTTTACATTAAATTTGATTTATATCTGAACAGAAGCCAAGAATTTGTATAATTTATAGAGCGGCTTGGTGTCTCTCTCTGAGCTTTTTGGATGGCTCTGTGTAAACTGAGAGGCTGATGTTCAAACAACAAGGCAAAGAGCCATCGTGGACTCAGGGCTTTGCTTTGGCCTCCGTGTCAAGTCTCTTGACAGCAAACTGGCACCCAGCTCCAACTAATAAAGTGCACCACCCAGATCCTCCAGTGGCTGCCTGTGCTGCACGTCTGCTGAGTGTGTGTGTGGTCAGTTGGAGCGGGACACTCCTGGAAAGTCACGGATGAAAGACATATCGAGCACTAAATCTGCTAAATCTACGATGTGAATCTCATCCACTCTGTCTCCTCTTGGGATGACGTGCTAACAGTTCAACACATGGAGTGATTTAAACACACATCAAAAATGATTACGGTACAACTCATTAAACTTGCGTAATTACTGTCATCGTGTATTTTTACAGTGGCAGTTAAAGGATGAGGCCGTCGATATCCTGTATTCTAGTTACTGATGACAAATCCTTGATTGCAAAATCCTCAAGCTGACTGTCGTAACTTTTCAAACATAAATAATTTAGAAGTTTAATTAATTTGTTCTTGTCATAATCGATAACAGATTCATTTTTATATTCAATCAGTTATGTTTTTCCCATTTAAATTTTTACTGTTGTTTATCACATGATGTCACTTTTGGTTAATATGTGCAACTCCTCAGCTGATTTTTCAAAACTCCTTATTTATATGAATGTATGTTATTTAGATTAGTTTGATTCTTGTATTTAAATTACTTACAACTTCTGTTACATATAATGCAGTCTGTTAAAATGTTGTGTGAGATAATTCATTGGCTGTAGAGAATACTTGACATTATTATTGGGTTAAAAACAATGATGAACATTTAAACGCTTAAGCAAAGAAAAAAGGTTATTTTACTCTGACAGTCTGTTTGACATATATTTCTATGCACATTAGTAATCTGAACAGACTGTAAACTTGCTTCAGGTGGTTTTTTTTGCCTTGGTCAAGAATAGCTGAGGTGTTAAACTGATTATGAAAACACCTCAGACGAATAGTTTATGACAAATGATAATTTAAAGGGGAAGAGCTGTTTTTTACAAATTGGACCTTATTTCTGGGATAAAATTTTGCCATTTACTCACCCATTTCACTTTGGAGTCATTTGGAGTATTTCTGATGATATTTGGATTTGATGATATCTATTTAACAGGAGTGAAGCAGGCACCAAAATGCAGCCAGTAAATGACACAAACTTGACCATTTCTCAAATAACAGGCATTTAATAAGATGGGCTACACTATTACTATTGTCATTTGATTCAGGAGTTGTCCCTAACTTGAGAAAATTCAACCTGTTAACAGACTCTACTTCCTGTGTATCGTAGTTTACTAAGTTCAGGCACTGTGAAGGACACATAGGTGGGCACTAGGGGTCCTTAATAAACTATGATAAACAGGATTTTGATTTTATTTTATTTTGTACTGTTGGTGTAATTCCTCACCAGCACATCAAATGCATATTAATCTGCAAATGAGTGAAGTTTGTTGAAAAATACTACAATAACCTGGTGAAGTTATTTCACATAGAAACACAATCACTTTTTAAAGACATGTCTGTTACTTTTGGTGTTTTTATAGCCTAGGATTTGTTGACAATACCAAAAATGTAGAATATTCTCTATATGCACGGACCATAGAGGTTCTTTATCCAAACACAAATAAGCAGCCACCCCTCTGAGAACAAGAACAAAATTTCACATTTATTTGATATCAAACAGGAGTTGAATTAAATATCAGCTGATGATGGGCTCTTACAAAAGAAATAAAATGAACCTAATCAGTGCTGCAACAACATTTCACTCTTTCTAACCATGTTCTTTTTTCCTTCTTTTCTGAAAAGTTAATAAATTAATTAGCGTCAAAGGATGAAATATGTCCGCAAAAACTGCAATATCGCATTGGCGTGAACATAAATCTAAAGCCTGACAATTTCTTTCAAGTAAAATAAATTATACAAGTTTCCAATTCACTCCAAATCTGTGCCTGGCCCGGTGTTAACAAATATACTACTGGCGAAAACTCATCATTCATGAAAGCAAAAGCACTTCACAAGCGAGACGTGAGCATGATTTCATATGGACTGATATCTCTCAAACTTCTTTTTTCATATTCAAACATAATACAACGAGTCAAGTGTGAGAGGAAAAATCACATTTCCACCATTCTGATTAACCTTGTCTGAAGATCTTATTAACATTAAAAGGGCATAACTACTGAATGGTTGCCGTTTCTCTTTTTTTTCTTCTTTCGTTGTTTTTTTTACTTTTTACACTAGTGGTACAGCAAAATATATTTTCTTTAGCTGTTACTTTGACAACAGTTAAATGTGCAATAGAGAAAATATAAGGCCTGAGTCTGAATTAGTGGTTTCTTAACTTTACAGTCCTGACTGTGTGGAGGAGCCACACTAGTTCTAGTTCTGTTCTTCATGACTAAAAAGACCCTGGTTCTGCAAAGTCCCCCCAAGAGTATGTCAGGAGTTTCATAGTTCTTTGCTTGGAATATTTTTTTATCCCTTATTCTTCGACAGTACAGGACAACGGAAATGCCAGACTTATTTCTGAATGGCGGCCTGTGTGTTATTCTCTGCACTTCTGAAGTCCAACAGCACAGCATTCACAGTCCATGTTTGTCTGGCCTCGGATGGACGTGTTTTGTGTGTTAATGGGATTTGTGTGCAAAAGTCATTTCAAACAACGTTTCACTTCCTGTCCTAACAGGAAGGCCATGTGGAGTGCGGAACCAGACTTGCCGGCTCTCTTGACATCAACCGAAAGCAGCCATCTGTTAAAACCTGTGCAAACAAAGAGGGCCGGCTCAGAGGCTAGTAATGAGCTGCATTTGTCCGTCGCTTGGCGCCTCTCCTTCCTGTGCACAGTCTTCATTGTTAGGTGGGATGATGCATCCGTCGCTGGTGCCACGGTTTATCTGGTAGTAGGACATGGGCTGTGGCACATCGCCGAGCTCAGGCATGCTTTTATGATACGCGCCCTCGCTCTCGCTTCGAGGTGAAGAGAGCTCCTCCTCCTCCTCCTCCGGAGGGTAAGGTGAAGCTGAGGGCGAGGGTGAGTCTCTCAAGTTCGGCATGCTGGTGTAAAGGGAGTCTCTATTATTGTTGGGTGAACTGGAGCCCATATCCTCCACTGCAGTTACAGTCTCAGAGCCGTGGCCGCCCTGCCCCTCCAGGCGCCTGGGGGCCTTCTGGGCACTGTAGAGCAGGGAGTGAGTCCTCTGGGGTAGGAGGGGGGCCTCCAGCGCCTCCTTGTGGTGGGGGTGCAGGAGCAGCTCCAGGGTGGCGTGGCCGCCTCTTCCACTTCCTCTCTGGGGGGATGAGGCCTCGGCGTGATCCGCCACGATGGCGTCATCCTCGCTGCCGCTCCCACCCCCACCTCGGTCCACTGTCACTCTGGTTTGTGGGGGCAAAGCTCTGTCCTGCTCCCTCGGGGTGTCACGGCCTTTGGGGGCCCCGCGGGGCCTTAAGTTGTTATGGACAATCTCAGATATGATCATCTTCTCAAAGGCGGCATCATCCAGGTGGAGGCCCCCCAGGTCACCCGGTGCTCTAACGCCCACGGTCTCATAGTCCTCGTCTCGCAGGGAGTAGCTGTTGTTGAAATTGCCATTGAGGGGGAGGGTGTCCATGGCGCTGATGTCCCTGCTGTTGCTCAGAGAGTGCTGTCCTACAAAGAAAGGCAGAAAGAGTGCGTGAGATATGATTTTTTTGCTTTCCATGCAGAAAAAAACAGTGTCCACTACACCACCCACATAAAACTTGATACTGCTCAGGACACTTCACTTTTATGCTCTTTGATCTCTGGGTTAATTTCAATTTTATGCAAATACAAAAAGTTTTACAATTCAAAGGAGAACCCAATCAGCTCCACCCATGTCCATCCTCATTATGGCTGAATATCATTAAAGCCAATCTAAGAGATTATCCTGAACAATATTGGAGAAATGAGAACAGAAGATGACTTCAAACATAAAAAGTATAGCACGGCAGCACGCTATAAAGTAGCTGATGACCACGTGACAACAAGTAGCATACAAAAAGCAACAGGAAAGGATGAGCGTAAAAAAAATGAATTAATACAAGCTGATGAGAAAGTGTTGTGACATAAACAATGAATAAAACATTCCACCTGTTAGAAAGAAGGCAAGACAAAAGAGTAATGTCGAACACAGATGGCCAGCCACCTCTCTGCACTGGAGCACCACAAGCACAGCAACAATCCCCCACACACCACGACAGACAGGCACGGTGCATGACTCACTTTGCCAACACTCACATCAAGTGTGTCTGCTCAGGCTATCTGGCCTAAGAACAGCTGATGTGCAAAAAAAGTAAAACAGATGCTTTTTTCAATTGCAGCAGAAACAACAAAATCACTGAAATAAGACCAAAGTGGAAAGCTTGTAACATCCAACCTGGATTCAGTCGGTCCGACTCTTTGTGTCCTTGGTATTAACTATAATTTAGCCCATGTAATGCTTTGCTGAAATTGTTGTAGGTGGATGGAGAATGACAGCGAAATTACGTGTTTAACCGTTTGAGAGAGCTAAAGGACAAATCAAGGACAACTGAATCCTGGACTCAGCAGGTGAAAGTGTTCAGCAGCAAGCACAGTCTCTTCTTTAAAATGTCTACAGTAAAACAAGGAACATTTACTGATGTTTCTTTCTGAGGACTACTTTGTTTTTCCCTTTTTGAAGTGAACATCGATTTTACGTGAACAACACACACAAACACACGCACACACACACACACACACACACACACACACACACAAGCAAGGGAGTGCTCTAATTTTGTGCAGCCCGATGACTGAGCTCAAGTAGCAGGACGACAGTGAAGGGAGCTAGTTTGAGTTGATATCAGCATTTTATTTACTGGGTACACTCTGAGTCTGTAAGAGAAAGGCTGACATTTTACGGGGTGAGGGGGAGGTCATCACACGCAGAGAAAAAACAAACACGTAGGGAATCTGTAGTCTTGGGTTTTTTCAAATAAACGTGTCAGAAAAAGCATGATAGCAACTGAAGAAAAATCTCTAAAAACAACATCAAAGACATTTCGGAAAAAGAGTGAAAAGAGCACAGAGAGTAAAAGGGCAAAAAAGGGGGGGTGGAGGATTATTAAACACCTCTTTGAATAGACCCTACTTCCAAATTTGCATTTGTTTATGCGCAGGCAGTGATTTTGTTGCAGACAGGTACTGTCTACCGGGAAAGGGAGGAAATGATGTGAACAGAATTCAACTGGACACGGCGACAGCTGCACTCTGGGAACCGTTCCAACAGAGATTCATCCAAGATGTTCTCCTCACCGATTTCACTGCATCGGATGAACATCTGCAGGGCATTACTTAACATTAATACACTTATAATAGAAGACACTCTCATCCCTTTCCAGGAGCTAAATGTAATGACTATAGCAGGCAAAATTCTGAAAAAGCTTATGTTGAAGTTGACAGTCTCTCTGTGCGTATTTCATACTTGGTTGGTGATCTTCACACCAGGTTTTGACATTTGTGTGTCATGCTGTTGCCTGCTATCCTCAAACTGGTTTCCATATGTTAAATCCTTTTTTTCTGGTTTGTCCCTGCTCCCAGTTGCTCCTGTGTATGATCACAGTGTAGTGCAGTGGTTCGCCTCAGGGGGAGAAGTGTTTCTACAGGTAAAGGAGGTGTTATTTATGCTGACATTCAAAATGATGTGCCAATTAAATATCACCACTTTTTATCTGTCTCTGGTGCTCCCGATGTTATCATGCAATTACTACAATGATTAAGCAGGTAAACATTTTAGGCCAATAAAGCACAAGCTGTCTGAACACACACTGACTGAGCAGCTCGCCTGCTGCTGAGCTCAAAGACGGGGAAAAAAAATAGTGTTTGATTTTCTTTGCCGACATTATTTGGTTGCAACGCTGCTTCATTGTCTCTAAGTGATAACTGCTCTCACTGTGCTGTAAGTGAGCACACAGACTGTGATGACTGCTGCTGGTTAATGCTGTACATTCCTTACACACTTTTGCCATACTGCTGTTTTTGTATATTCTCTTTTATCATCAATTGCCTGGGAATATCTGAGGGCTATGACTCTGCCCGCATTGCGTCATGAGCTTGTTTTTTTCCTTCTTCTTTGATTGGGTTTCTTTTGCTCTGCCAGTGAGGAACTAGGTCACCATAAACACTGACACGATTCAAATCGATCTAATTAGAAGTAAACTAACGACAATAAAAGATAACATCCGCGAGTAAAGGGTAAAAACATAAATGATCCGGACCACTATGTGAAGCTCATATTCAACACAGAGGAATTCCCATATGACTGCTCACTAGAAGAGATAAGATAGCACTGATGTGAGTTTACAACAGAAGAGAAACCCGCTTAGATAAGAACTACGAGAAATACAGAGGTGTGATTGATAAAGAGCAAAAGGCAACTCTAGATTAATTATTTTAATATTTTTAATTAACACTGTGTTTTTATGTTTATAAAAAAAACACTTAGAGGTCTGTTAAATACAAAGGCAGTCACCAGTTAGTGTAGCACAAACATGGAAGTGGAAAACAAGTGGAAACGCCTAGCCTGGCCACTAAACAACACGTTAAAGCTTGTTTGTTTAAGCCGTACAAAAAATGAAGTGTAAAAACAAGAATTGGCTTTACAGGGGATTATGTGCTGGACTATTCCTTGGCCGTGTCTAGTAACATCTCTGAGTCACTGTTGGTTGCCTAGCAACTATTCAGAGCCACGTAGTCCAGCACATGAAACCCCTTCATAAACCGTCAAATTCTAATTTTTGTGTAGATTAAACAAAGAAGTTATAAGGTGTTAATTATTGAGCTTTATTATAGTGAATTATTGTGCCGGTGGGAAGATTTATTTCCCTTTAGACAGAACCAGGTTTCTCACTGTTTCCAGTCTTTATGCTAAGCTAACTGGCTGCTGGTGGTATGCTGGTGTAAATTTTTTTTCATCTTATTCTCTCCCAGAACGCATGTAGAATAAGTGTATTTTTCAAAACTGTCAAACTTTTGCCTTAAACACACACACACACACACACACACACACAAGTCAATAAGAATAAAAAAGAATAAAAGCAGAGGGTGGATGTGCACCTGGCGAGTGAAAGGCCGGTGGAGAGGGGGTGTTGCACACCACAGTTTCTGCCAGCAGGTTGTTATAAGGGTTAGTGTCGTGGGTTCGGAGGAGAGGGTTAGTTAGGAGGTAGTTGCCAGTCATCCCTGAAATAAAAGGAAAAAAGAGGAAGGGAGAAGAAGAAGAAGGGAGAAACAGTTGAGGAAAAAGAGCTCCTGGTATTGCACTTCATGGTCTGTGGTGATGTGCTGGGTAGTTGTCGGCATAAACAAACACTGCCATTCGCTGTCCAAAATCTGACACCGCAAAAGATTTATGACCTACGATCCGTTTGCCTACTATCATGGACACAAAGCAGCCATAGAAACGCTGGTCCAAGCAAGACTTTATCTAAACAGTCAGCTGATGTAACTGACAAACAATATTATCCCGACAAGCGTTGACCAAAGCATAGCAACACAATCAACTCCTGTGTTTATGTGAAACAAATCCATCCTAACAAACTCATCCAGTCGAGACACTAGACAAAACATGTCTAAGTGGCCTGCCATGAATAATACGGCATCGCCAGTATGCTTGTAAATCCTCAAGAATGCAATAACTATCTTCAGTCATTTGGACGGAGTGCTGAGAAACTTTGCTTGGCATGTGTGTTTAAAAAAAAGTCAGCCAAATCTGTATTGGCACAGTCTGCAGCCTGAGATGCCGAATCACTCCAACAAACCTGCTCTGACCTCAGTCTGACTTTGCAAATCTTTTCCACCTCTACCTTCTTCCCGACAACCACTCTGGGGTGAGGATGAATCAGGGGAGGCTGCAGCACACTCAAGAGTCACTGAGATTTGAACTCAAGTCCTCATCAGTAACATTTTATGCCAAACTAAACATCGCACCTCTTCTGTCTCTGTTCCTCGCTTTTTACATGATCCTACTGAGCAGGAAAGTGCAGGAAAAAAGCTGTGAACTTTAGTACAGAGGCAGCATTTAATGCTGTTTTTTATTGCTTAACACTAAGAGAAATGCAACATTAAACCTGCCTTTATCTTCCTCGTTTCCAAGCTGCCACAGAGCGATGTCAGCTGCATCCATTGAAGTGTTTGTGAACATCACAAAGAGAATGGCGCTTGTGTCTCTTCTGGTGGTGGTGGAAGAAATGCTTGCTTACCCTGGTTGAGAGTGGAGGTGCTGTTTATGTCTCCTGAGATGAAGGAGGACTCTGACTGCTTCCTCACAGTGTCGTTCCACATCCGCCTTATACGGCTCTGAGTAGAGAGAAAAGCAGCCATTGATCAGGACTCAACGTGGTGCTGCTGTAGTCAAGGCTTCTGGCCCTGAACTGAGTATCCACATGATGCTACACTTGTATACAAGATTCAACTAACCCCTGCTCAGTGGCACGGTCATGCTGCGGTGAAACAAAGCCATGCACATACTATTAATCCAACCCACACCGAAAATGGACACTCCAAGATTCTCACATCTTGTAATTTGAGAGATCAGCACAGAGCAGGTTTTTTTTTCCCATTCTTAGATCAGTTCAAGCTCAAGCCGCCAACAAGGCTCTTAAGATTAATCACTCAATATTCTAATGGCAGCATTAGCAATTGTGTCGACAATATCTTGTCCTTTGACAAAATATTAATGGTTTATTTTTTTTTAAACAGGGCCATGGTAACAAGAATAAAACAACATTTCAAAGGCATAAAAGCATTAATGCAGTCGAACAGGTCAAGAGCAAAGCCTGAAATGTGACATAAAATACTGTGCTGAATGTTCAATGGAAAGTTTGAATACTGTGTGTAAAAGAACGAAGAATCTCTGCTTTACAGTTTTGAATTTTTGCTAAAGGATAAGGCTGATATCTTATATGGTTGTTATTGCCAATAAATAAAAAGCAAAAACCAAAAACCAGCAGTGGTTTATATTGTCAATATTGTCTTGTGGCTCTTACCCACAAGACCATTTATTCTTATGGACAGTTATCATTAAAGATGGGTCACATTGTTTTTATTATTTTAAAGGGCCCGGTGATTTTCTTAAACATTTTATTTTATATTTTAGTACAATACAAGAAATGTAAATGCCATGGACTCAGATATTTGTTCCATAGTTTTTCTTTTTTTTTTTTTGATAACTTTCTTTATTGGAAGCTAGTACCAGATATAGCATGAAAATGCAACATGACAGAAGACTCCCAATCTTTCTTTTTCCCCTTTTATGACCCCTCCCACAAACCCACCCCATTCCACAGTTTTTCTATTCATAATTTATATGTGGGGCTTTAATACATTTTACTACTGCTGTCAACTGAACTTAGAGCAAATGACTTTGACTCCTTCCTTGTTTCCCCTCAGATATCATCCCCAGTAGGGATAGTCTTGCATCTTGTGGGACATCAATAAGCATTATTTCCCTTAACAGTGTGAAATAAATCATTACAGTATCTTTTCAGTTTTGGGGATGACCAAAATGTATGCACTGCCCACTTGAGTCCCAAAATTCTGGTTACAGTCATCCACCTAAATTCTCACCGTGTATTTGAACATGTCTGACAAGTTTTTGAACAATACTGGAGCCCTAAGGCCCAGAGGAAGAAGCTACAGCATATGCGTTTGTGTCTTGGTAACACAGAAAACTACTTGTTAGTGGGATCAGTTCATTGCTGTTTTTTTTTTTCATAAGATGTGTTGAAAATTAGAAACTACAAACAAGAAAAATACTTTTGAAACAAAATCCATAAACCATAAAATATGCAAACTGATTCCTGTGACAGCAATCCATTAATCCATTATAAAATCCATTTTCTACCGCTAATGGATTTAAACAAACCTTTTCATGCGTGTTTTATTTCTAAATCTTACATCCCAATATATACTATGGTGGTGCATACGTACCTGTGTTGCAGATGAGTAGCGGGCCGTGGATCGAGACGTGGCGGTTTTGGCTGCACTGTGGGGACCCTCAGGCGGCAAAGCGCCGCAGCACTGGGACTGACGGAAACATTTGCTGTACTCTTTGCGGACCTGCACAGGAACAAAATATCAGGACACACTGAGCACACAGAACACCCACAAGAGATGCAAATCCTAAATCTTAATCAAATGCCATCCTGCTGACAGCAGTGTAAATGTCACATCTGTAATGACAGGGAAAACAAACACGGTGATAATGTGTTGAAATGCACCGTGATGTAAGAATGAATAAAATCAAGAAATTCCTCACGTAAGCTTTCAAAATGTTCCAATATAAATATGTACATATCCACACCAGCAGTGCAAGGATTAGGCAGATTAGGAAAGAAACAAGCCATGGAGTGCCACATTTGAACTTTAAGAAAATAAGGCTGTAACAAATGCAATTTTTTGTTATTAATTGTATTAATGTCATTAATTATTAAATAGCTACTAAAGAATTTGTACATTAATCCATCTTTTTTCCACAGTCAATAAAATTTAAGAATATAGTGAATTTTTTATATTGTCAGGTAGAGCCTTCTTCCTGAAACTAAAGAATATATCTAGCGATATAAAACAGGAAATCCTCACATTTAAGAAGCTTTCTTTTTTACATTTTTGCTCTTGTTTGATCAATCAGTTCAGGAGGATGAAATCGTACCTTTTTCTGGAGGAGGCAGTGGAAGATGAAGATGAACATCCCTTGCAGAGTGTTGAAGATGGTGAAGAGGTAAGCCATCACAATGGATGATTCATTGAGGAAGAGCAAGCCAAAGGACCATGTGAGCCCCAACAGACAAAGAAGCGCAAATGCTCCCAACACCCAGGACCTACCAAAGAAGAATAGTGATAAGAGATATTTATGAGTAAAACCACAAAGCTGCAGTTGAGCTCATCTTTGCTTGGTCTGACGTTTCTCTGCTTCACCTGGACGGCAGCTTGTTAAAAAAAAAAAAAGCACAAGCTTTTTTGCTTTTGCACTAGTGGCGACGTGGTGTATAAATGCTGATACAAAGTTTTGGAATGAATGTGCATTCTGTGTTTGACACTGAGTCAGAAGATTCCTTGGAGTTGTTGGCTAAAGAGTGTGCAAACACAGCAGCTTTTTCCTTGGCAGTTTCCAGGAAAGCCTAGAGGAAATGTGATAACTTCAGAGTCAGTTTCAATGACGATGGCTATTTGTTATCGATACACAGGAGAGGAGTGAGCCACTGAGAGAGAGATGCGCTGAGGAGGGAAGAAACAACGAGACAACAACATGTCACTGAAAGAGGAGCCACAGAAAAATAATCAGACTGGCTGTCCAGTTTTTGGAGCTTTTTAAACACATTTTTCGTCTGAATAATCAAAGAGATTATTCAGACCAAAAACAAAGAGCATTACATTATATTTCATATTTAAGGAGTTACCACATTTGACACGGAAACTAATTGCAAAGTGGATTTGTGGTAGACCATAAATAATGACAGTAAATAATAAGTTAATAATGACAGAGTTATTATGACTACTTAAAATGATGAAATCCAGGATCCACAAATGTGGGCTTTCTGTGTTCTAGAAACTGAAAATCCAGTTCAATGTCTTTTTCTCTTTTTTTTGGACCAAAATCAGCTGCCTAAAAAAATCAAGCGCCCACATAACATATGTTGGCCTGCCCTCAAACACATCGTTGAACAAGAAGCCAGGCACAGAAATGGACAGGGACCTGTCTTTTTATCGAGCAAATGCAGCCCACTAGAAGCAGAAAGATGGAGGAGGGGCTTTTTTCAATTTTTTTATCTTAAAATCTATACGCAATGTGGTTGAAGCCGTCTTCCAAGGATGCCTGTAAACTATACCAGCATGGGAGCAAAAAGATAGCAAAAGGTCAAAAAATGCAGTTATGAAGAAAAAGAAAAGGCAATATAAGCCTGCATAGTGCAAACAGTGAAATCATAAAATGGACTAAAAAGGCACCGTCTATATGGACTGAAATAAAATCTGAAAGGGAGAAAAGAAGAGAAAATCAAATAAACGTGTTGGTCAAATGCAGCTTTTGAAATTCCAAGAGGGAAGCAAAAGCAGTGATGGCGCATATTACCTCCGACTCCTGATTCAACACACACACACACACACACACACACACACGCCCACACACACACACCCCTAATCTCCCAGAGTAACACCCCTCACCTGATACCCCCCAGCCTGGACGAGTCTGGTTTCATGGAGGTGGAGTGCTTCACCATCTTGAACATCGTCACCACCAGGAAGATGACATTGACCTGTCAAAAGAGAAGCGTATCAGAGTTAACACTGCACTTAGAAAGGCATCCAATTCCTGTTGCTGACAGCAGGGTGGAGGAGGTACTCAGATCCCTTACTTGAGTAAAAGTACTAATATCACAATGAATAAATACTTCTTTAAATATAAAAGACCAACATTTAAATCCTGACAGAAAATATATTATTAGGACTGCCATGCCACTATATTAAATCAATTGTTTGATAATTGAAAAATGAATGAGAATATAGTGATAATCAATTACTTAATATTTCTTGTTTCCAAGAAACAGTTGAAACATACAAAAACTGCATAAATTAAATATATATATATTAATATGTATGTATATATCTATATATATTAGGGCTGTCGAAGTTAATTAGCGCGTTAACAAAATGGTAACTCTATCCCTTTGGGCGATTACTTGTTTGGTGAATTACAGGAGAACCTTAGACTACACACACACACACACACACACACACACACATCACCTTAAATCACCTTTCTTGACTAGATATTAGCGTAAGATTAACCGCTTAACCTAAAGTGGCAGGTATAAATTGTTCTCATGACTTCTTTATGCTTTCTGTACTGAATGTACTTTGGAAATTGGAAAGTATGGGCTTTTGTGTGTTGTGTGTGCATCCTTGGCACTGACTTTCAAGTCTTTCTGCCACATATTCAATGAATTAATCTTGTTAAATGCTTTTAAATCCAAAATGAAAGAACTAGATGTGTTTTTTTCCAATTCATGCTGCTCCCTGTCTTGGCCAAGTTGCCCTTGAAAAACAGATTCTTAATCTTTAAGGGACTCTCTTGGTTAAATAAAGGTTAAATGAAATAATAACCACAGAAAAAAATATAATAGTGCTCTATAGTAAGTGTCAACACCACCGTACCTTTATTGAGAGGAATAAAAAAAATCATGCCTCCGTTCAGATCATAAAGTATACCAACTTGCAAAGATAAAAAAAAAACAATGAGGGGTTAACGTCTTTGGTCTACTTCACACAATTCTGGCCTTCAACGTGACCTTTGTTTAAAGTTTCTTGGCTTACTTGACAATATAGTCAGTTGCAAATTCTCATTGAGTCCAAGGATATTTATCTGATGGAGTCCAAACACACCTGATCAACTGGGGACAAAAGCACCAGCAAAGTAAAGAGTGGAAAGAAACTCTGTGCCATATTTTAGAGAGATTTTTTTTTAACTGAAGCCAGGAAAAACATTTAAGTGGTTCAAGCCATACATCCAGAGAGGTTTCCATGCTTTCAGGATGACTCTAAGCACCAGAGGACCCGTCAACACCGAGGGAAAGGGAGGAGGTGAGCTTCAATTGGCCTGGTACTGTATAAAACCTTTGAAATGAACTTCTGTAAATACTCAATGAAACAAACAAGTACATGTCTGTATTTTTATATTAAAAACTCTGATAGTATATTTTGAAAGTGTGACCAATCGACTGCACATGAAGGAAAATAAACAAAAAAGTATGAGTTGGCAAGAAAACAAAGTTTAATGATCTCATGTAGTCTCAGTTTATCAAATACTTCATCTTGAACTCTTCATTCACAAATAAGCAAAAAGATCCTCATTCTTACCCCATATGGAGGCATTCTAAAAGATTACAAAGCAACAGAAAAAAAGGTCTTGGAAACAAAAAGTGTGAGTGGAAAACAGATGGAAACCAACAACAGCAGGGGAAAAGATGGAAGAAAAAGGAGTGGCTAAGAAGACAGAAAGAGGCTTTTAGATCACAGCTTAGAGTAATGCCGAGTTTTGTCTCCCAGCCACTGGGGCCGATTTACGTCCGCATGAGTCGAGTGGCTGGAGATGCATTTAACACAGCCGCAAGTGATGACACAGATCCAATGAGACAGACGGACGGACGGACGGACAGGGAGGCACTCTGCAGAAAGCTGAGGCAAACTACATATGGACTCCCCCCCCATGCCCGGTCTCCAAGGGGCCGTCCTCTACAATATTCAGGTCTCTTACTTTTCTGCCAAATACAGTGCAAAAAACAGTGTTGCCGACACAGCACTTCCCCCAGTTTTTACATGAATTTACAGCCTATGGACAGATTTACATGTGTGTTACCCACATACGACGATATGGATACACAGTGCGTGTGTTTGTTCAAGGCTGTGTGCATGCATTCCTGTATGCATGCATGTGCGTGTGTTGTGTGTATGTACACTGAGTACGGCCAGTGCACCACATAAAATATTAAAAGGTGAAGATGGAGATGTCCGTGTGCTGCGATTGGCTGGGGACGTGTCATGATCCTGAGCAAGGCTATGAGCTGTGATAATGGGTGTCTGCCCCTCCCACTCATTACTTCCATGTTCACCCCCCACAACCCGACACCACCATCACCCTTGTTTTCCCACTGAGCAAATGACCTTCATGCCTGAGACGATTTCTCCTCTTGATTGTAGGAGGGGAAGTATTCTAGTCGTACAGCAAGGACCAAACAGCTCTGAGTTGTTGCTGCGCTCCAATTCTGATTTCAGAGGATTTCATAGCTGAGTGGACACTGATGTCCTCGTGTCAGCTATAATGGGACCACTTTCCTTTCATGCAAATTGATCTGAGAACACAGAGCTAAGAGGCTGCCAGTACAGAGAAAGAAAAATCTATAAACTGTTTTCAAAGGTTTTCTTTGAAAGAAAAAAAAAGCTATCACTCGCATACACAAAATTACAACTTACCACAATTATGAAGGTTACAGGTCCGATAAAACTCCAGATGAAATGGTTATCAACTCTTAGCCAGCATCTATAGGGTGCAAAAGACGATATTTAGTTCATTAAATCATCTCATTGCCAAAACAAAGTTGTGTCTCATCGATCAGGGCCCAGCAGCACTGGCTGAATGATACTGCACAGCTACAGGATAGAGACTCCTCTGACCACAGAGAAGAAATCCTGACCTTGAAGGAACGTTGGCCCTGTGCCATGAGAAACTGCAGTACAAAGCAGAGGCTATTGGACTTATGACTTCACAGTCTACAAATGTAGGGTGTCTGACTGTATATACCTAAGACTAGGAACAGTAAACAATGTATCGTAGACAGTTTGAAAATGAATTGCACCTTGGCCTGTGTTTATCGCCAGGAAACAGAAATGAAGTGAAGACTACCGCTATAAAACGAAGTTTGAAAAAAGCATTTACTTAAATTCCATGAATCAGAGGATTGCAGTTTTACAAATCATAAAGCTTGCTTCTTGGATGAAGACCAGCAGAGAAGTGCATAAACTTTTAACTGGCAAGGGCGGCAATTATCCACATGCAAAGAATAAAAACCCAGCAGGCCAGTGCAGTTGGCCAGCGTGTTCATTAATGCTGCAGTTTTGCTCACAGCCTCTTGAAATTTATACCCTGACCCAGCTGTGACAGGGTGTAAATTTACCAGGGGGCAGAGGTGGACTTCTCTTGGTGGTATTCCTATCATTAGCACATACATGCATGCTGAAGGGTAGAAAGTATGACTAATACAGCTCATTTCCATCCCACAAAAGAAAAATCTCAGGAAGATGTCACACTTACGCCCGCTGTGTGCCATAGCTTCTGTAGTCGATAGCTGCTGAGATGCCCACCACCACAGCCGGGAAGAGGTACCCAGAAATGTAGTAGTACTTCCTGCGCGAGAACTCGCTCTCAAACACCTCAACCAGCATGAGGTACAGCTGCACGCCCTCCAGACATATCCAGGCAAACGCAGCCAGGAAGCAGAAGTGGAGAACGCCAGCGATGATGGAGCACACCAACTGACAGGAAGACACACACAACAGTGAGGGGTTGTTCAGAGGAACAGTTTGGGGTTAGCTGAATCTGACATTTCTTTATTCCTTATGGCTGTTTTATGCTTTTGTTTAGTTTTATAGTGACATTAGCCTAGTTTAGTTGGATTACAATGTCTACAACGGGATCAAGTAGTGGCTCTGCTGAAGCTGCCCCAGTCATTATTTTTGATTGGATCAAAAGACGACATGTAATGAGAAAGTGGTTTCAAGCATTTTTCAGCTCAATATTTTGCTGCAGCAGCTGGCAGCTTTTCCTTTGATAAATCTACTATGCACTACCTGTCCCAAACACCTTCATAAGGTGATAAAAAGACAGATTATTGCACCATTAATTACATCATAGACATTATTAATTTTAACTAAGCCAACAAACAGCATGCAATATTATACATGCAAAGACATCCACGGGTTTTTCCTCATTCTGCTAGAAGTAGAATAGTAAAAACACGTAAAATTTCCAAAAAAATTGCATCATTTAAATGCACATTGTGCAACCATGCTTTGTTCAAAGATATAGAGTTTTATTTTCAGTTTTACTGAAGATCCCAAAGTTTCCACACAGATAACTTATGTGGGAGAACTGTGTATGAAATCATGCACAGAATATTTCTATCTGATAAGAAATGGTGCAGCCCTAGAAAAAAAACTCTAAAAGGTACAGAATCTATACGTGGGTTTTAAGTTAGGTTTTACTAACTTTATAGATGCTTCTGGGAAGAGATATGAATGTATTTACAGTAAAAGATAAACACTGCAGATGAGCCTGTTCACCAGCAGCATAAACATTAAACCCTTGGCAGTAAAATTCCACAGTACCTTTGGTTCTGTCATGTTGATGCCCACGAGGTAGACAAGCTCGCCAATGAAGAGGTTGAGACAGAGGTTTTTGTGGATGGTATTGCGGTCGCTTTGCAGACCTCCGAAGAAGCAGAAGGTGAAGAGGCTGATGGCAAGGCAGACGAGAGACACGGCAATACCCATGCGAGTGATGACGGTGAGAAGAAGCTCGTGGACACTCCCGTCCCCCTACAGAGAAACAGACACTTCGTCTAAAAACAATAGCTGCACGTCTGTGTGGACATGGAATCAGGTTTTGCAAGCTATAATAATAAATCATATATACATTATGTAAATATCAATGTAAATATCAATATATATCTTGCACTCCAAACATTCTTGTACAAGATACTTTAATTCCGTGGCTCTGTTTCTTGCACTGTTACACTGTTACTTGTTTTGCACTACTACACTCTTACTTTATATATTTTATATTTGTATCTTCTACTTTATCTTGTTTTTTCTATATTTATGTTGCACCAACCCACCAGAACAAATTCCTCGTATTGTGTTAACTATACCTGGCAATAAATCTTTTTCTGATTCTGATTCTGATTCTATGATCATTCCTCCTGTCCTTGTCTGTCAAAGAATGAAACGGGGGACAAAATCCACAGTTTATATTCATTAAACAGATCAATAGATATCTTCAGAGTCAAAGTCCCTCCTTGTGTGTCCACAGTTCCCTGTTGAGCTGCAGTGGAAGGAGAGTAATAAAAAGAGACAGCATTTTCTACTAAAAGGAAAATAACTTTGGAAGATATCCACTCGACTTCACTTATCATACTAACTTCCTTTAACCTGATCGTACCTGATGACATTTGCGCTCGAACTGAAAAGGCTTGAATCATACTTTGGGGCCCACGTTGTTGAGAGCGTCATCAGTTTTAAAAACTGCTACAAAGAACTGCTACCATACGATGTTCCGTCCACATGTGCTCTCTCCTTTTTGAGGTCAAATCACGCTTCAGAAAATCTAAAACTGAGTGTGTTTCAAGATGGGAACCAGCCAAATGTGAAAATAGCAGACTTGACCATACAAAATATCATTCAAGGACATGTTGGCCCAAAAGTGAGGCAATTCCTCCTGTGATATTTGTAATTTTATTGAGGGCAGGAGGTGACATGCAGGGAATTGGTGTGAGGCTAAGCCTAGCCTCTGGGTTCTGGTTTCAAGCTGTGGTTAAGGTTGAGGTTAAGACAGATGACAGGGACAGGGAGTTCATGAAATGGGACGTATTATTAAAAGGGACCACAAACTTATCCTCCACATTTATTACTGCTATAGGTCCTCGCTACACATGCTATTTATCATGTAATTGGATTGTAATTGCTTTTCGCAACCAAATGGATCCTACACCACTTCAAGAGGGGTGGAAACATAAGTTAAAGCTGAGGTTATACTGTTTCTCATGATTCTCAGGGACACAGAGGAATATTAGACACGGACCATAGGTAAAATATAATTACCTCTGATAATGGTACAGCACTTCCAACCCTGATTCACAATCTCGCTCTTTTAAAGTGACAGCCCGCTTCCTTTTCTCTACCTCCTCCCCCACCCTTACCTTCTCCTCTAGCAATAATCTAATTATCTCCACTGAAATGCCATTCTTGTTCTTGCCGTGTGTGCACAAATCTGTCAGCGAGACAGAAGAACAACTAGCCAACTAGCGTGTGCAAACCACAAGGACTGGGCCACTTACCACATTTCCCCGATGAGCCATGAGGATGGCAAAGTTGGTCAAGTGACTGCAGGAGCAAGTGGTGTGGCTCTTGTTGGTTTCCAGCAGTTTACAGCCCTGAGTGGACCAGTATCCCATCATGCTCCGCTCTGAGTAATTCCAGAAGGAACAGTTGGGATTGTAGTAGTGCTCCTTCTACAAAACACAGAAAGAGAAAGATGATGAAACATACATGAATACGTGCTGCAATATGCATGATTGTACACAAACACACCTTTGTATATTTCATATCTCTTGCTGTAAGAAACAGGATGCCAATGCAGCTGATGTGTAGGCTGTGCGTATGTGGGCCTTGCCAATTTGTATCTGTACAATTTAAGTTATTTATATTGTTGTAAGAAAAAGAATGAATGAGATCCACATAAAGAAATAAAACACAATATTCTTAATCTGTTGAGATGTGAGAAGGACAGAAGAGGTTTGACTTGCTTCTCTCGTCTACTCTAGATTGATCTAACCACCCATTATACACTGGCATAATATAGATGCCTTCTCTTTACTCCAACAGTTTTTCTGCAACAATGATCCATCAAAGTGCTGCACTTTCCCTTCACTACAAAAGCTTGTGCAGCTGTTTCAGTATTTTAGCAGCCCAGCTCTACAGTGTAGTCTGGGCAAGTCTCAGGAGGAGGCTTACATCCAGGTGCTCCAGTGTGAAGATCACAGGGTCGGCCACAAACACACGGCTGGACTCCTTGGTGATCGAAGCTGACAGGATGTGGGAGTTGACGGTGAGGGAAAGGTTGCGTTTGTTCAGGTCCCCCATTCCCCTCAGTGTGGCGTTCTCGGTGCTGAGGAACTGACCCAGGTGTTTGTAGAGCACAAACACCAGCTTGGCCACACCTGCAACCGGCAATAATAAAATCATTAGAGGGGGAGGGATAACTGGGAGAATAAACAATTGGATTTCAAATGCTGGTGTATTTGCTTAATACGTGCATGTACTAAACCTTTAAGGATGGCTTCCACATTTTGGGAACAATACTTATTTATGTTCTTGAGTTTGATGCAAAGCTTCATACCACTAAATTTTTTAGATCACCCAAAATACCCAACTATTCCTCATTGTTGCTCCCTGTGTCTGTGAAGGACCAATAACTAGCTGTTTTTATATTCACTGAAGGACATGGCTGTAAGAAGGATTTCTCTATGTTCATCATGAATGTTCTAAGTGGGGTTTGGTTGTGTTTAACCAGACATGTTTCCCAAACTTAAAAGATGTCTGATGTGACTGCCCTCATTTTAAGCTGACTAAATATTTTCTATATCACCAGTCACTTGCTTAAACAACCAAGCGGAAAAAGGAGAACGGATGAAAATGTACCACGAAAAATGTACAGCAGCTGTATTTTTCTCACCATTTTTGCTGTTGACTTTGACCGTGTTGGAGGAAAGCTGAAGAGACGCCCCACCTTTGCTTGTCTGAGGAAACTTGAAGTCTTGCACCTGACCGTCGGTGCTTAACACGTACACATCCAACACTGAGAGAGGGTAGGAGGTGACAGGAATGAGGGAGAGATAGAAAGAAAGAGCTACATCCTTGGCAATATTGCAAAAGCAGTACACATGTTTAATAGAGCTCTACCGCTAAGTCCCAGCAGGGTATGTGTAAAGATTCATGGTTCATTGTACCAGTAACAGAATCTAATCTTATTGGCAAGACCCTGTAGAGTGTCATTTACTTAAAAAAAAAAAAAAAGTCACTAAGCTGTTGGTTGGCATTGTGAAAGCCTCCGAGGCAAGAGCAAAAGAAAAAATAACAACAAGGGCGGTGATAGAGGATGAGCAAATGCATGCATGCAGCCTACTGCAGCATGAATGTCAAATATTCATAGGATCAAAAATATCATTGAGCTTTTACTTTTACTTTTTCTATCCCCCATGGATTCAGATAACTCTGGGCTCGACGAGCAAATCTCTGAAAATCCTCCAAATTCCAGCAGCCCCTCTCTCCGGTATGCCAGCTGCCGGGTGGTGCTCCCTTTGATGTGTGAAATTACTGAAGGGTCAGGAGGACACACGTATCAGCACACTCCCTCCCATCAGAAACGGCCTCACTTCCTCAGATAGATGGCTTCTGACAGTCGGAGATGAGGAATTGTTCACTGGTTGCACCTCCCCTCCTTCTAGTTTTAAGCGCTGTCTTTGCTCTCTCTCCCTTTTCTCTCGCCTCGTTGCTTGCCTGGAGGTGCCGTCTTAGCTTCAACAAACTGCTAATTAGTAGCAACAATCATTTTCACATTTTTTCCAACTCTTCAAGGGAGGTCAGGTAAGCTGTTTGCTGAAGTTGTGTTTCTTCACATGTCTGTTTTCATGTTTCTCTGCTGGAATATTATCTCTAATGCCCAGATAAGCGAGAGCTTGACAATCTCATAAAAACTGCCTGAAATGCAGTGATTAAGTGGCCAATATACCATATTACACAATGTATTAATCAGCGCTTTTGGTAGAGACAGAGCAACTAGTCCTTATCAGCTTAGCTAACTACCACTTAATGGGAAAGGCTCGGAGTGAACAGATAGAGTGCTGTGTGAATGAAACAATGCCCTTCAATTGGTTTCTTTGTTTTCTGTACAGTTCATCTTGCAGCACACATTCAATGAGGTGACTTTACTATGCAAGAAAAAGATTAAAAATCAATGAGGTATAAGACAAAAAGGATGAGTAGGAGACCATAACCATAGCAACAAAGAGTTATGAGTAGAAATATGACAGTTCACTGCACAAAGCTGAATTAAATGAATAAGATCGTGCTGCTAAAAGCTACCTGCGTGGACGTATTTGCTTATTTTTTAAACAAATCTTTTATTGTGACATCAGGAAGATGTGGTCATTTTGAAATTAAATTCTCCTTGGGGAATAGCTAAAATAAATCACCCTGAAAACAGCCCTGAGAGGTGGTGTACAGCCAAAAAATAAAAATAACCAACAGCATCATAAATTGTGACTGACAGCTGTGTACATGTAGTTCTGTGTTTTTTTTTTTTATAGTTAGAGGAACTTACTGATATTCTCTGCAGGCACTTTTACGATCGCCGGCTCAATCAGATTTTCTGCAAGGACAAATGCCCCTTCCTCCAGGGTATCCAGTAGCATCGTGGCGGCATGCGTTTGTTCTGTGGAATTCATGTCTTTCCAGGATTTCAGAGCTTCCGGCCTCAGGAGGTTGTCAACAGTGTCGACGATTGCCTGTATCCATGGAGACAAGTGAAATGTCAGCTTTCTGCTTCCTCCCATCATAACTTCAGTTTAATAACAAGGAACGGGAAACGGGCAGCAAATGATAAAAAAAGCATGCATGGCCAACAGTGACAGCAGCAACAACGACTGACACTAAAATATTCAGATCACTCTGACTGAGGACACTAGGGTTCAAGAAAGTTATGAGTAGCTAAAATAATGATGATAAAAATGTATATTATTGAAAAATATTCTGTTTAAAAAAAATAGGCCTAATCTAAGGAAGTCTCTTTTTGACCAATTTATTTTTTGAATAATGTAAAAATGCTTTAGGGGAAGAGGAAATACAAACCAAATGTTTTTTTCCCTTTACTGAGAAAAGCAGTCAAGAATGCTGCTTTCTCAATTCCTAGTTTTAAGCAGCTGTTTTCCAAAAGAACAATTACCACCACAAACAATAGTCTTATTTTCCGAACGGGATCTGCCTATAATGGCCTTGAACACTATCCTCCTGTAGGAAAGTGGGCATTATCTCTGAAATCCATGTCCAGAGTGGCAGTTTGAGTCAAGATGGGGGAACATTTCTGCTTGTTTTCAATGGCAATCCTTTCATTTCCTGTATTCTGATAAGCAGTAAGTAAGCGAAACATTCCACAAAACCCACACGAGTATCATATGTTGATAAAACAAGAGTTTGCTTTGACCTCTGCAGAGTTCGTGACTCCTGTCTGACACCACTGACTGTAACGTTCGACAGTTGTATAAAGATCCAGAATCTAGCTCAACCCTTGGCGTGGTAAATCACAGTGACAATTTAACCATAGGTGCCATTAACCACAGCAAGGCCCACCACAAGTACGGTAATTAACAACAACAAGCCCTTGCTCACTGTACCAATTAGTCACAGCTGTGATTATCCAAAACACTAATTGACCACAGACAGGATTATCCGTTTGCCTGGAATAACAAGAAAGGGAATCAACCGAAGTCTGCACCAATATATGATTAACCGCAACATTTAACCACTGAGCTCATATTAACCACAGCGATGATGACTGCATCCAGACATGGGGCTCTCAGCGTGTCTTTATATCTCAGCCAGAGCACAGAAATCAATCTCTGTGGCCCTGACCTTGCAGGCAACTGGAAGCTTGTGAGCTGTGACTGTGTGTGTGTGTGTGTGTGTGTGTGTGTGTGTGTGCGTGCAGGAGAGAGCAGTGGCCATTACAGGGTCGGAGCCATTACAACCAGACAGACACTAAATGGTCTCTCCACCTCCACCCCAATGAGCCATCCTCAAAGGACCCATGAATCCAAAAGGAGAATAAAAAGTCGCCTGTCTCTAATTTGTGTCGCACAGAAAGAATCCGTGTTCAGACTGAATCCTCTTTAATTCTCGCCTGGTTGGAGGTCACTTTACAAATCACAGGGGTGCTAGCAGAAGAGCTCCCATAGCTCACTACAGCTAGAGAAATGAAATGAGCTCGGCGAACAAGCCAGCGAACGACTTCAAGAGGAACAGCAGGTGATGAACAGTGAAACAAAAACAAGCCAGCGGCCATGCTAGCAGCTCTGTGAGGCTCCACTTCCTGTAGGTGCAGCAGTGCTCCGAGCTAACTGCTAACATCAGCATTCTAACACGCTCATAGGGAAATGCTGATGTTTGGCAGCTGTTTCCCATGTTAGTGTAGCGCGTTAGCATGCTAACATTTGCAAAATAGCAGTAAACACAAGTTTCAATGGATGGTAATGGAGAGTCATCCATTTTACAGTTCCAACTAAATAAACTGGATGAGAAGGTAAGAGACAACCAAAGCTAAAACAAAAGTGTTGTGCATTTCTGCATAAAATTCTATCGAAACTGACTCTCTCTCTCTCTCTCTCTCTATATATATATATATATACATATATATGTATATGTATATACATATATATGTATATACATATACATATATATGTATATGTATATACATATACATATATATGTATATGTATATATATATATATATACACACACACATCAAAGACTGTTTACAGGTGTCGGGGAGTACTTTTGTGTCTTTACAAGAGCTGGGGATCAATTACCTAAAGTGACCAGCACCAGTTGGGGCTGAAGACTACTACATTGTGAGTCAATGACAATGTTACAGGAGTGTAATGATAAACTGGCAGAGCACAAACGTCAACCTCTTGGTGGTATTGGAGGAAAAATCACTGGTTATTAGGATTCATCCTCTGGGCATCATGAATGTTAATCCATCCGACAGTTGTTGAGATATTTCAGTCTGGACCAAAGCGGTGTACTGATTAGACTGACTCTTTTTCTTTGGGGTATAAAAAACAGACAGACATCTGTGGGTGTTTAGTCAGCTCAGAGGTTAGCACCTGAAATCGTAATGCAACACTTATTTCCAATGTGGATGGAGCCGTGTTACTAGCATGGGTAAAGAAGGCATTTCTAAATCATCTGTTGGAAATGTATCTGCCTTTTCTCTCAGTAAAACGTGATTTCAAGTAACACAAATGTAAATAGAGAGCCCTCATGAGCCACTGAAAAATATAAAAACTGTTCATTTGTATTATGCCATGCAAGGCATCTCTTCCCCAGTGTTTACACCATGCCCTTGTCTTTCAGCACAACCTACCCGAGGAAATACACTCAGCACAGCAGAGGAAAAGCAAAGTGTCTTGAGGAAATACTGGAAATTCAGAATGGAACACAAATATATTAATGGGCTCAGAAATTAATCTCACAGATAAAACATGGCCGCAATGGGAGAGGAGACTTTCTTTTTTTTTTTTGCGAAGGGGACAAGGGAGACTAGAAATTGTACAATGTAAGCAAGTGAAAATTGAGCACACTGCCACTTTGATCACACTTCTGGCTGACAGGGAGGTGCAATTACGACCGTGGGAAGGCAATTATTCACACAATGTATGAAGAGCCGACAAGAGAGAGAAAGAGTGGGGGAGGAAGAAAAAGGAGAAGAGAGAAAAATGAAAGAAAGATGTACAAGTGATAGCACACAGAGAAGGGGAAACAGGACAAAGACAGAGTGATATTGATGATGACACCTGCAGATGGACAGAATGACAGGAGAACAGACAGCCAAGTCAGATGAGGAAGCAGCCACATCTTGTACAAGCAGCAGGTCACCGGGCACAAAGTTGTAACAAGACAATCAAGGACATAGAGACGAGACAGTGCTGCATGCTGCTGGACACAGGGATCGGGGAACAAAAGCAACATGGAAAGCCTACAGTAGTAGTTATACCTTCATGTACGCCCTGCATGTCTTCTCTCTTTTTTGAAGCTTTTCCACACAAAGGGAGTATCAAGCACAAAAGACAAATTGTTGAAAGAGGTGGTAAGAACACAAGAAGCATCAAATCATGCCACTTACCATAAATTACAGAATTAATGAAAAGAAGAAAAGGCACAGGTCTATAAACTACAACCTTGAGATGATCCAACTGCTCTAAATGCTTTTCAGGGGAGTTCTAACCCACATAATAGTGAGGGGAGGAGATGAAGAGATGAGAAATGCCCAGTAGTGTGGAGGAAAAATGCTGAGACTAGATTCTGATCCTCCCCATTAGCGGTGCTTTAAAATACATTGAGGAGATAAACAATGTGGGATGAGGTCATTTGTATTTCATGAAATGGAGAGAAAATATAGTGCTTGCTCTTTTTTGAGGAAAAAAAAAAACTTTGTTGGTATCTTGCCATTAAATAAGTCATCTTCTCCAATCTAATTGAGTCCAATGGGAGAAAATCACATTCTGTAGCTCTAAAATGACACTAAAATGGAAAACAAAGAGATAAAATGTTCTTTGTATACAGATTACAACTTACATATTAAAAACACCTTGTGTAAACATATATAGCGTACAGGACTTTACTATAGCTAGCGGTCAGCACAGCCAGCCTTAAAGAAACAGTACCGGCATGGGAGTAAAGTGATACAGTGCTGTGGACAGGGCCGCCAGCAAAATGTCTGCACTGTTTTTGAGTCTGATGCCTTTGAAGAGAGCACAGACAAGCTTCACTTTCCTCATCAGATGAAGTGGTGAAACTATTTAAATATTAATAGATATTTTGAGTAGGCCTTTCTTTTTAGGTGGTTCACATATGTTTTGCTGTAGGCCCCATTCATAGCATATTGCTTTGTTCCTATGCCTGTACTCCTGTTTGTTTCTCCAAGCTGGGGACGCACCTACCACCATCCACTGTAGGTAAGATTATGGATACAACCCCACTTCAAAACACCTCAAGTATGCCTTTAAAGAAGCATACAGCGCTTTAGCTCACTGAATACAAATCCTGCGTGTGTTGTTGCTTGTCATCAGCCAATCACTTGCTGTTGTTGTTGTGATATATAACAGCAAGAAACCAGTAAGCTCTTATCTTCAAATACGTAACAGCAATGTAGCTGTCTTGAACATAAAGGCACAAACAACAGGCGTCATTCTGGTGCAAATAACCTTGTTTACAGAGCAACTGCTGCCTAGAAATTCTGAATAACAATGTCATTTTTCAAACTGTCACTCATCTCTGCATGGGACTGCCTGCAGCTGAGAGACGTAGGTACGTCTTGGGCCTACTCTTTTCTTGACGAGTGCCTGCAGAAGCTCCAGGAGAGAGCAGTTCCACACATGTCAGCAGTGAGGAGTGATTCTTTGTCGGTGAGGGGCTCATGGCCATTAGCTCCTTTAAAAACTGCCGGGTGAGCCTGTGTTTCAAAAGCTGGTAATTACCAGGGAGCTGTGGAGGAATGAGCTTCCCCTCGGGGCTAGACCTGCCTCACTAGCCTCCTCACCTAAGACTGCGTGTGTCCATTAATATGTGTGAGTGCAGGCACAGGTTTGCATTTGTGTGTATTGGTAAGTGTTCCACTAATGACTGTCCTGAGTCATGCTGACAAAGAGATGGGGCAAAAGGGGGACAAAGTTTCGGCTAGACAGGAATCTCACAGCACCTTGTTGAAGCTGCGTCCAGCTGAGTCCTTCTCGCTGGGCCTGAGCTCCTGCAGCTGAGCATCAAGGATATCCACGAGCTGCTCCATCAAGCGCACCGAGGAGCTGACGTCTCCCGCAAACACAGGGCCCTGTGTGTGGCGTGCCAGCTCATTGGCTAAATTAGCAGCATTTTCGCCACTTCGGATCTAAAAACAGCAACAAGGAAAAAAGGGGGGTTGTCGGTGAAACAGGCCAAAGCTGCTGCTGCAAGCTGAAAGCAAAAATAATGGATCCCACATACACCTCAGAGTCCTAATCCCTAGCAACAATGCTTGTTCAGAGGGAAAAAAAAGTAATTGTGTGAAGAATGAATATAAACATAATAACATAACTATAACACAGAAGCTGAACAACAAAAAACACCCGTCTCCTCTGAACAATGATAAGCTGTCAGTGTTTGTATTATCATCAGTGATCATTGTATTCCAGCAGTTATTCATTGATTAACAGTTCTGCTTTTTGTGTACACCCACCTGACCTGTGACCCAACTGCATATTTCATGTTAATTTTATATAGTATATACTATATTCTAATCTTCATGGTATATATGGTGGTTTTGCAGTTAGTATACAAGAAATCAATTTACCTTTCCATGCTAATGCAGCGTTCATGTCATATAATACAGGCCATTATTACGAGTGACTGAGTGGGAACAACATGCATACCATTCAGATTCCAAGGTGTAATTCAGACTGACATATATCAGAAATTTCTGACAGCTGTGATATCTCCCACTTGGCAAAAACAACTACAGAAGTGTTGACAAACTGTTGGCATAATGGCTGCAAAATCACCATCATTGGCAATTACATCTACATAAATTTAAATATCAATGCTAACACAAGCAACTCCGCCAATTATACAGTTTTTTTGAAACTGGTTTCCCTTATAAAAGAGAAATAAAAATATCTAACTAAAGCTCCCATTTCTCTTGTGTCTGCAATGGGTGTAACCATCTTGGAATAATAAGTGAGTATTTATAAATTAGAATAACATGAGGTTTTCTCATTCTTCCCACTGGGCCAACATGCCATAGATGCAACATAAATGTGTTTCCAAAGAATAAAATACTATTATCTTTTTTTCAAGATCATTTGTAATAGGGATCATCACCATCCCAAATTTATTTGAATGGTTTGCATCTGTGAGTAGCTTCTATATGACAATAATGTGCACACAGACATGAAGCAGATTTAGTGTAGATAACGTCTGTGTATAATTAGTAGTGAAAAACAAAAAACGGGGCACAGTTATTCAGTTGGTCATGTCAACATTTCCCAAGATTCACAGAAAGACTCTGTGAACCTGTGGTGGTGTTTTTCAGATCAAGAGAAATTTCTTCCTTAGAATGCAATATGATGTGTGTTTGTGTTGCATTAGAGTCTGTTCAGGCTACTGAAACCTTTATCTGTGTGTCTCTGTAAGATTTCTATCTACACGTCTATTGGACATCAAAAGCAGCAGAGTCAATGAAGAAAGAAGCTCTGGCTCTTTGATTCTCAATAACTGACTGCAGAACTCACTTTACTCCTGATAGCTTATTTTTTTCGGGCTACTACACTGTATTTTTACTACACTTGGAGAACAAAACATATTTTAATGATATTTACCCTTGACCACCACTCTCTACTGGAATAAGAAAGATAAACCAAGCAAGCAAAAGGTTCAAAAACTGCCACTGGATGTTTGATTTGAGGCGTGTAACATGTTTTTTTTGCTGCTATATTTTGTCATTGACACATTGCTTGTTTTACCTTTTGTGCCACTTGAGTCACCCAGTGGGAGGTGCAGTTGCTGAGGTCTGGGCCTTTGGAGCACCAGGTCCCTGCCACACTGCAGAGGAATGAGGCGATGCCTGCAGTAGCACAGAATAAACACAACAGTTGGAGGGAATCCAAAACTTTGCACAGATACAGTTGACCCTGCTGAGCCCTCATTCACACAGACTCTCTGGTGCAGGAAACTAACTGTTCAGCAGGAACAACCACTTCCAAACAATTTGAAAGGCTGCAAGCTTTGCACAGTCTGCACACATAAACAAAAAAAAAATGAAGAAGTAATTTTAAAACATTATCAGGTTCCTATATAGCTTGGACATCACTGCCAGAAATAACAATGGACTGGTTTGGTATTGCCTGTAAACATCTCAGAAATGTAAACATTGCCTATGCTATGTGTGTCTAAAACAAAATACTAATGAACGCCACTTCTCTGACAACAGTGACAACACACTGCAAGTAATCCAAGACTCGTTCCCTTTTCACCCCCACAGTCAAAACATTGTCTCTTTTTCACTTTCATCCTCCAATAGCCTTGCTTTATATTTTGACAGCTCTGTCAGTCTCTGTGATGAGGTGTTAAGGTAACTTGTAAGAGATTCCTGTGTGTGTCAACTGAACTGTTATAACAGCGTAATTTTCACCATACTGCTGACTTACTATGCTTCCAAGAGTGTTTTTAAATGTGAGAAACAAATGTGAATAGACTGTCTGCATGTTTTTAAGACAATAATTAAATGTTGGACTTCTATTTCACAACTTCTCAAATATTGTCTATCATCTTCATGGGTTTCTGCACTCAGTAAGGGGCAACTGCATTTTCTCTCTCCATGCACTCTTGTTGCAAAGAGAAATGGGTTTCAAAATTACACACAAACAGGTGCAATGTTTCCAACTTTTGGCAGGCTCTAATCATGCTATATTATATTTTTAAATTTGACATGCCCCCTAGCTAAAATGTCACAGACTCGGTACATGGAGGCAAAGATGGAAATAGCACATGAACTTACTAAATAAGCACCAAAAAAGTGACAGGGCCATTTAACAGTATTTGTCAGGATCTTTCAAGCTTTGTTTCTGATCATTTATATGCTGAAAGCTGGATTCTGAGAGTCTATTTGAAATGCTTGTTAATGAAAAGAGCAAAAAAAAAAAAAACAACACAATGTCTGTTTACCCCTACAGAGTTGTAGGAGCAGCATTAAAAACAGCAGAAATATATACATGAACATGTATTTACAATCAAATACTACAGACTACTTCAATTTCTGCATCCTTAGAAACACTTGTGTGCTGTACCTGAATTATTTTTTTTTTTTGAAAATGACCATAATGATAGAAATGGTAGTAATAGCACATTCTATATTCTCTAGGTCTCTATCGTATCCTACAGGCTTAACAGTGGGTGAAAGAAATATGGAAATATTATAGAGGCCCATATCACACTAATTTTCAGGTTGTACTTCAGTTTGTACTGTATGTTTCTACTAGAACATGTTTACATGCTGTAATATTCAAAAAAGCCTTTATTTTCCTCACAGTCAATATTCACACTATGTCTGAAATGGTTGTCCATTTTAGCACATTTTCATTGGGTCCATGTGTACTTCCTGTCATTCACCTACACTGCGACCGCAGATAATTTGTTAATAATAATAAAGTTTATATTTAAAACTGTGAAATCGTCCAAATAATGGACAGAAATTGCTCATTTTCTGAATTTGGGCTGTGTGTGTTCTGTGTGTACCTCAATGGACTGTCCATATTTTACAATATCAGTCCATATTTTACAATATGGGAAAATTCTACATGAAGTTCTAACATCAGTATGTATCAAAGAGTGACACACAGATGGTGGGTCTACCTCTGGTTCCTTTGGGGCAGGGCCGCTCCACGGTGCTTCCTGTGTGGGTCTGGGGCCAGTCGATGGCTCTCCTCCTGGTCGCCTCACAGAAACGCCTGGGTGTCGGTGGCAGCTCTGGGACGGTGGGCTCTGCTGTACCTGAGCCACGATTGTCCTCAAATGGGTCCCTCCCATCTCTTGGATCTGCTCCTGCTGCAGTGGTCTCGCTCTGCCCCTTCACGGTGGACACAGCGGTGGTGGCAATGACTGTGGTCCTGGGCATGGGTGACGAGGCCAAGAAATCTTCACTCGTGGGCACTAGAGTGAGAGAGGAGTGAAGCTGTTAGAGCTCGAGCCATAAATGTCTTTGCCTTGAACTCCCATCATTTCTAGCAGTGGGAGAACTGCAACTTTTGGACTCCCATGGCTTGTTGGTATTGCTAGAGTTACTGCTGCCTATAATTCCTGGAAAATAAAAAGCTTTGTGCAGATTTCTCCCGTAACTCCACACCTCTTTGCTGCTCCTTCAATAAACAAAATCAAGGCAAACCTGTCAACACGACGCATCTATCTCTTGCTATTTTAGTTTACTTACGCCCATAAATAAGACGGGAAGTTGTGGTGAGGCATCCTTTGACAAAGCAGTGATTTCCTCCCGCAAGAGTCGGTACCTTGGGCTGATTAAATGTCAACAATGAAGACAAAGCTTGTTTGCATTTTCCTTTTTTTGCTGCCTAGTTCATCTCTCTCACTTTGATAAAGCTAGTGTGCGGAAAGAGAACTGCACTGCTCCAAGCAAAAAACATACATCAGCAATAATGCAATTCCACTGTATTCAATCCACACCTACCCTGCAAAGCAAATCTATGTGTGAATGTGCACATGCACGTGTGCAAATGTGCTTGTATTTGCTCCATTGCTCAGGTATGTTCCTGTTTAAAACCGCTGCAGATGGATAGCTGCTGCACAGAGCCCAGAGATAACTAGGAAATGGAAAATCTATAAATTTTATACATTATGAATGAAAAAAAAGACACGGTGAGTGTTGGTGTGTATGTGCCTGTGTGTCTACATGGATATTCTAGTCTCCTATATGAATGATCATATACTTTTTACCCACGATCACCAGATTGTATTTAGAGATAAAAGCAGCTTCCCTCAGTGAGGTCTGCCGTTGTGAAAGGCACCATATTGTTGTCTTTGTTCCAGGGTACTGCTGGGAAAATGCAATATCATGCTATCTGACACTCCATCATCAGACACATATCTCCATTTCCTGAGAGAGAACGGTGACAAAGCCCACATTTCACGTTTCACACTAATCAGCCAGTCAGGGGGAATCTTTTTCATTCCAGTGAAATATGTGAGTTTATTACAAAGCTGATATCAGGCGATGTGGTCAGGAGGCCACAGCAGGGAGGGAACAGTGTTCCTGTGATGCTCACGAGTAGAAAATAAACCACCCCGATAGTGTTGGCTGAGTTGTGACATTTTCCTCAGTGACCTTTTCCATTGGCTGGAGCACTGGCTAATTACTTTACACTCATTGAGTTATTGTGTGTCTGTCATTCACACGTTCACAGGTTGGCCTGGCCTGCACGGCTGCAAAAGTAACAGCTGGCATGCAGTTAACATGAGCAGACAATCATGAAGTGAAACTGTGAAGGTGTTCAGCATTACTCCAAGGAAACAAGGGAAAACAAGAAAAGGACCTGATGTGATTAGACACATCCTGTTATACTGTAGTATAATTACTTTTTGGAAGATATATAAATTACACTGAAGTACATTTGATGCAAAATAACTTCCCTTTCCTAAACGGATAAATAAGTAACTTTGTATAAGAAGAGGTTTCAAATATATGTACTGCCAGTGGAGATTTATTGTCTCAGGAAAAGTGAAATGATTCACAGGCTGAATCTGTTGATTCAATATATGCATATAATGCAATACAAGGGCAAATGTAATTGGGTTTGAGAATATTAAACCTCTCCATACCTGAGCAAACGTCTGCTTTTCCAGAGTCTGATATGAACCTAATATGCATTTTCCTATAACAGCTTGCTTGCATCACCTGATTAATCTGCTCCTGAGACCATATTGCTCCACCTCGTGAGTCCAAAGCCTTCTACTAGTCACACTTCATCACAAATTATCAGTACAGGAACATTTTGTTCTGCATTTTGTTTTAAATGTTTCTTTGTCCTTGCGGCAAATGCTTTTAGTGAGATATGTGATCATTCATGCTGATTCTATCTATTAGGATGTAAAAACAGGAAACGTTAAGTGCAAGGTGAAGAAAATACTATTTACTATTTCATAAGCGATTAGTCTGACAATTATTTTCTTGATATCACAAAATTCTGTGAAATGTCCACCATAGTTTCCCAGAGCCCAAGGCGACATCTTCAACTGACTGTTTTGTTCAACCAGTAGTTCAAAGCAAAGGAAAAAAAATACATTCAAAGGGAATGAAAACCAGTGAATATTCACATTTTGAACCAGACTGGAAACCAGTGATTCTTCTGTGATTTTGTTTTGTATTAAGTCTGTGCTAGCTTGAATATTAAAGATGAAACTAAAACAAAATATTGTCTGTTCAGAGTTTAACAGCCAGAGATGCTGACCTGCTTCATTGAGATTATGAATGTCAGTCATATTTTTTTTTGACATTTGATTAGACAAAATAACCAATTTGAAGACATCACCTTGAGATTCTGGGGTATTGTGATGGGCAAATTTTGCTATTCACTATCACGTTTTTTCTAACGTTTTATAGACCAAATGATTAATCCAATAATCCTCACTGTCTAATGGAGATAAAACCTAGTGAACATTATATATTCTGTTATTGTATTGTATTCTAGTTTCTGAAAGATTTGGATTATTAAATCGAATTAATAGTACTTAAGAGATATTTCATGCTACTAGACACTTGGTCACTGTAGCTCTAATATTCACTCTTTCATGCAGAATCATAAAATCATATCACTTTAATTAGGAGGGGCACTCAGATGTCAACTGAATGATTTTTTTAATCAAAGACGAGATAAAATCTTCCTGGCTATTTACAGCCAGCATGTCTTGGGTTATCAGAGTGTGATAATGAAGGACAGTGAGAACATCACAAGGACAACATATTTATTTGATACTACATCAAGTAATGTGCTCGTCAGATTTCGAAGCATTTGTGGGCTTATTCTGAGGTCTCTGCACCATGCGTGCTACAATTTCCTTTTGATTGCGAAGAGCACATTTGCCTTCAGCAAGAGCCGTGTGTCCTCTGGTAGCACTCAACCAAAAGAGGGCTGCACCAATTAGCTGCCATTTCTCTCAAGAGGCAGTGAAGTCACTCTTTATGGGCAATCTGACACCAAAGGCATACTGTTGCCATATGCTGAATAATACCTCTTGTAAATAATGGAAGAGTTTGAGATTGAACACTCTGACAAATGGCTGTCAGCGGAGTCTAAACCAGAGTGTGTAAATTAAACCAGAGCTAAAAGGAAGAAAAACCATTATGCAAGACCATCAATCACAACATCAGAGATGAAGCAGAATTAGTTTTATCACTTTATAGCCCCCCAGAGTCATTTATGTATCTGCGGGGGATGATGACAAAAATATTAAACCATAATCAGATGATCAGAGGTCGAGATATTGTGTTTGTCCTTGCTTTTGCAGCTTACACTGCTGCACTGAAAGTATATTTTTGATCTCAAATTACACACATGCAGTCAGAGCAATAAAAATGATCTACATGTCCATACAAATGCCAGGATAAATGGATCATAAGCCGAGTAATACCCGCTATTAAGGGGAAGCAATAACAACTTGCAGCCAAAAAAGCTGTTTTCAATTGGTTTAAAGTTTTAAGATGAATAACTTACCAGGCTAATCCTCCCAGCACAATGACTAAGAGATATTTGAAAGGAAATATCAAATAAACAGAGCTCAATGTTAAAGGCTGAAAATCAATCAATGTGTGCTACAGTGCCTGTGCTTTTGGAATTTAACTGTCCTTGTATTGAAAAGCACCTGATTCAGCTGCACATTTCTCTAAACCTGGTGAAATCATTAGCAAACTCCATGCTGAAATTAAACGAAAAAGCAAAGGACATCTGTGATAGGTATTTTCGTTTTTCATCATGCTGTGACAAAACAATATAGCAAGGTAAATATACTGCAAGCTAAAAATATAAGACTATAGCCCAGGGGTGGGCAAACCTTTTGACTTGTGGGCCACAATGGCTTCTAAAATTTGTCAGAGGGGCTGACAGGCTGACACACACACACACACACACACACACACACACAAGCTGCTAAAAAACAGTACAGACAACATTAGCTCTGGTGAGTGCTGTGTTTATGAAAAGAATTTTATTTTGCATTTCTTTTTCACATTAAAAATTAATACTTTTAGGGGATTATTTATTTGTCAAATTACAGGAGAAGCTTGGAGAAATTCAAAAACGATAATTAATCTAATTTTATCAGCATATTTGATCGTTAGTTACGACTGCGTAGATAGTTGCCTCGATTTTTTTTAATGGAGTTCTGCTTCATGACCTGCTTTAATTTTCTTTAATTGTTACACATTTTGGGCAGTTTGTTCAGTAAGACTTACCATTGTACATGCCGCCGTGGGTCGCATTACTGTGGTGGCAGCCCTAGTTATAATATAATTGAATTTAATAATATAATTTGGACAAGTTCAGCAGGCCAGATTAAAAAGTATATGGCCCACGGGCTGTAGTTTGCCCATGTCTGCTATAGCCAGCAGCTGGTTAGCTTAGCTTAGCTTAGCAGCCATTGTGAACATCAACTGAGACTTATTCTCTTTTGACAGGGGCTAGGGTTACTGGGACTGTAACTATATTGGAAAAAGTAATACATTACTTAACACATTACTTAATAGTGCAACACTGCCCACCACTGTTCATTTGTGAGGTTTAGTACTGGTTGATGGATTGTGTTATCCTTGTGCTAAACTAAGCCAAACAGACACATATTTACTGTACATGTATGTGGTGGTTTACTCTTTGCTTTAATCAAACCGCCGCCGCGGTGTGACTCGGCTTGTGGGTCTTCATATATCTTTATTCATTGTGCATTTAAGCTTGACTCAATATCAAGACTCAGAGGACACTGTGGGAGAGCTACAGTTGGTCTTTTTGCGTCTTTACCTAGAGCTAGTGCTGGTAATTAATGACAGAGAAACAAGTCCCAGAAGACATGAATTTTACATTAGGCTGTTTATATGCGCTCATGCTGTTCTGCTTCATCCAAGCTTACTTGATGGGAGCACACGGCTTGGCATGGAAGGACCACAAGACAATTCATCCATAGTTTTTTAATCCAATACTGTGAAAGACTGTATGTCTTCATTTCTGCTAAATGAAAAAATAAAACTGGAGACGTCAAGAAACTGTTGTGCTGCCTCACTGGTTTTAAAGTGAGGTTTTAATTTTTGTATCTTCCAAGGGATATTCCAACATTCAAATCTAGTCCCATGTACGTATGTTTTCATTAATTGTCTTAATGTCTTTTCATTTTTCAATTCATAACCTTGTTGATTAGCTTACTTTTATAACCTATGACTTTGGTTTTTGCTAACAACTGGACGGGCGTTTGCGTTTCTAAAAACACGGAAACAAACGCAGATGGGGTTGACCTTTAAAGAGCAGTAGACAGAAAAAGCTCCACCGGACATATCCTGTGTCTGTGCAGGGTAATTTATGAGGTCTGAAACTGAGCACTGTGGAGCAGCAGACATAGCAGAGTCACAACGAGACGGTCTGAGTCAGAGGATGGTGCCTCACATTAAAGACACAAGCATTCAAACAGGACGATATACGCACAGACAGAAATACACTCCAGAACGCTCTGTTGCTTATGCCTCCAATGTCCATTTAAACAATTTCCTGCCATAATCTCACAAGTGTTGATCCATGCTCAGCAAGAAGCTGAACAATTAGAGCTCTTGCAAATCTCCTGACTCTTTTGCTTTAGCTTCTTTTCCTGCCGACATCTCGCTTCGGAGGGTGGAACACAGGCTTAGTGCATGATACGTCTATAAATGTCCTCTGTGTTGACGGTTCACCTGGAGGTGTCGTTCAGGATATAAATGCATACCAAAGTGGTAGGTGCACTGCTGGGTTTAGCCCCAAAATGGCAGAGCAAAAAAAAAAAAGACAAGACAAGAAAACAAACATGAGCTTTGACGGATATCTATTATGTAGTGTGCAGGATATGAAGTAGTGTTTTTTTATACATTTTAATTCAGGGCAGAGCCCAGGCATGCTCACTGCTTTACACCGAGCGGCTAAGCCTTTTGGACAAAGCCATTTATTTTATGCCGTCTCATCTTTAAGGCCTCAGATCAATGCTACTTCAAATACAAATTAATTTTCTCCTTTCTCTCCTTGTTAGTTTAAAATGCACTAGGCAATTGCTGGCTCCTCTGCTTTTTTTTAAATCTTTCAACTGAAATCAGCTAATGGCTTTGCACATCACAGAGAATATATTACTGTGTCCCTCTAAATTTTGTAATGTGTGCATTTTATTGGCATGCACCTCTTTGAGATAGACCTCTGAGGAGGTGGACTCCTGAAGTATTGATCACTGCTGGTTTGTGTTCACAATGCATTAGCAGAGGGTAGACATTTTCTTTAAATACGTGTGAATTGTTTGGAACAATAAGTGGAAAGATCAATATGGGGAGAGATCTTAGCTAATCACTTCAACCATGGCCAGAATTACGAAACTCACAGTGTTACAAACTCTCTACACAAAGACAAGGCAAATGGTGACAAGGTCAGTTATTTTCTACTTTGATCACTTTGTTATAACTCCTTTAATATAAACCCCTAATCCTGCAGACACTTCAGCACCTCTCTAGGATGAGCATTACAGTCAAGGTTGATGCTTCTGACAGAAAAGGACACAGACACTCATTGTGTTACATGAGTTGTACAAAGAAGAGAAATACACTGGGTTTTGGTGTTCGGGGTAACTTCCCTCTGTGGTCGATGAATCTTAATGGGCACAATTAATTTCCTTTACGCCTCAAGTGCCCCTCAGTTTCAGAGAGAGACATTATTTCAGCACCATTAGATTACCCTGCAGAATAGGTTGTTTAATTCAACGCCATATCATGGGCCGCAATAAATCCTAATAGCTTCACAGTAAAGAAGTTAAAGGTGCAGATGTGAAAAAACCTAATAAACAAGAACCAATTATTTTCAAGTGCCATTCACAAAGCCTGGTGCGCTGCTGCTGGCTGTGGCATCTTGAGATGTCCCCTCTCACCTCCTTGAGCTCACTACATTTCAAAATGCTCCCATAAAACACACTAAATGATTCACAGTGACAAGTTGTGCTGCAAGGACGCATTTCTGACTGGATCCCAGTAACAGTGCGGTGTTTATTCTAAACGGGTATTTAGAATAATGAGTGAAATCAACAGCTATCTTCTACTGGGTTCCTTGATTAAACGCACTGTTCCCAAAGCAAGTGGAAACACTGAGCCTATGTGGCATTTATGTTTACCGAGGCATTACAGTAGCTGAGAGAGCACATTAAACCCTTCATTGAAAATGCTCTGTGATGGCCACTTTACTCCTCTCCGAGCCTCTTTTGAGACAAGGAGGGTAATTATGATAATTCAGTTGTTAATTACATTTACATACATCAGGACGTGAACAGTTGAGCAGGCAGTTTGCATGCACGGAGAACTCATTAAAGTTTGAGTATTTTTCATATCTGCTCTAACATACTCTTAATTGAGACTTTCGGTTGTTCAGTCGAATAGACACCCCCCACTCCCCACTCTGGGTGTCGAGTTATCATGCTGGGGAGATTCCAGGGAATGGCAAGAAAACAAACAGACCTGTTGACAAGAGGCTAGAGTTCAGGAGCACACAGCCGCCATTGAGACATCAACGCTAACCCTACTTCAGCAGCTCAGGTCACGAGTCAGATTTCACCCCTGGCAACCCCTCCTGAATATCCAGAAGTTAAAAATCATAACTTAATCCAGACCAGTGTTCAGGAGGCAACCTGAGCCTCTAACATAACCAGAAGTTGGGTCAAGATTCTTGTCTCCCAACTTCACACAGGAGACTTAGCCCGGCTCTATGGGTTAAGGTGGCTAAAGTCAGGTAATTAAGCCTATTATCATCTTTAATGCAAAGTCCCTATCTGATGACACATATGTCACCTTTCAGCACTTCACAGATTAATTTAAGCCCTCTAACCGCCTGACAAGATTCTTCACTGTAATTGATCTCTCGGCTACTCTCCTGCGCTAATTCACCATGTGGTGCACAACCCACATGCACTTCAGCCTGCTGCTTTTGAAAATATCATGCTACAATAGAATAGCTATTGATGAGGTAGACATGACAAAGCAATTCAAAATCCAACGGTAAAGGGAAGAGGATAACCTCTGTCATACTGTGTACAATACTTGTAAATGTACTTGTATCTATCTATCTATCTATCTATCTATCTATATATACACACACACACACACACACACACACACACACACACACACACACACAGACACACACACACATATTCATAATGCTTGCGGATAAGGCCTGAGATTAAAGAATTTGATAGGGTCCAAGCTTCCGCTGGAGTGAGTGCTTCAGCTTGCCTCATGGTAATAAAGGAACGGCTTTCTGAAGAGACTCTATCCCACTGGGAGCTATCCCTCATTCCAAGGCGAATCTGTAATTTCTGTCTGCAAATGAGCCCTTTCCCCAAGACCAACACAATCCTCTTTCTTTATCACACCTGAATTGCATCCAAAATTAAAAGGCAGCCATCTGTGACATACCAAGCTGCAACCAAACAATAGAACACAAAAGATAGCGAATTAAAAAAACTAAATGGTACTGCTCTCACCTTCAGCGGGATCTGGTGGCCCGAAGTCCAGGTCGTAGCGCAGGATGTAAAAGTTATTCCACACATATAGCTGGTTGTCCCTGGGGTTGTAATCCACAGCAGTAATATACTGGTACTGGTTGGGGAAGAGGATGTCGGTGTACTCGCCCTGGCTCAGCTTGGTATTGTAGATGTAATCGATTTGGCTCCTGCTGGCCTCACTCTCATTCTCTTCGTAGGTTGAGCGCACCACGTGGAGCACGCCGCACACCATGAAGGCGTTGGAGGCAGAGCGTTTATCGTATGCTGTGTCCCATGTGGCCTCGAAGCGAAGGGTGTACGGGTTGAGCTGGCTCACCACAATGCGGCCATTGTTCTGCTCAGTGGCATAGATCACCCATAAGCCCCTCTCATCTACTGCTAGGTCAATGTCAGTCTTGCCACCCCAGCGGTATGGTGAGGTGTCGTGATAGTTGGCATTATTAACAATAGCCTCACCGCTTTTGATGCGAGTGCGCAGGTCAAACTTGACAATGTTGCGAGTGCGTTCCTTGTTAAAGAAGATAGCGCCATCATAGGCCACAAAACCTGTCCCGTCAACACGGTGCGGCAGTTTGTAGGTGGTAGTCTGGCGACCATTTTTGAAGTCCTCCAGAGAGGCGTATTCAATGAGGGTGTCAGTGCGGTATGGCGTCCAGGGCATGAAGAAGACTTTATCACCAGCCTGCAGCGGGTCTTTGCACCAGGACCCCGCTTGCTGCTCTGCCTCAAACAGGAAGGTGGCGTCTCCTACACCCTTCAGAGTCCCAGGACAAATGAAAACTAGTAGACAGAAAAGAGAGTGAAACAAAATACAGTTAGGCAAAAATATTTCAAATATCCCTGGACACATTTGACACACATCATTCTTGCTGCTGTACAACTCAAGTGCAGGATAAAAAGATCAGGGATTGTGAATTTGGAGGAATGACTCGGCTAATGCTTTTGTACTATTACTAATGTATAGGGAAAAAAGAAAATAAGGAATATGTCATAGTGATTATTCAGAATGACACGTGAACTTGCATCTCAAGGTTCTGCTGCTACATCCAAACAGGGACAAAATTAAATAAAAAGTGAAAAATCCTGCAAATGAAAGTTATGGGAAATGGGAGGAGTAGAATTCACACTTAATTATTTTTTTTTCTTTTAGAAATACCAGCATCTCTCTCTGATGTCAAATGCCACATGAACAGCTGGGTATATGGATACATTGCACATGCATACTGACATGACTGAGGTCATAAACCAAAATGAAAAGGGAACAGACTTCACATCTTGTGATAAGAGTGAACAACAGGTTGTCAATGGTGGTGGCGGCAGCAAAGCAGAGGTAAAATGAAAGTGGAGGTTGGGGAATAGATCGAACAACAGTCGTAAAGGATTTTCACTACTTCTGTGGCAGAAGACAAGAGTAACCACTGATGGATGAGTGAGGCTGTGGCAAGGCTCCCATTTAGACACTTTTAAATTAATTGGTTCTGGATGAGAAGGGACACAGAGAATTCTTGTTTTCCCTTCAAACTTTGTTTTTTGTCTGCGCCAATCTCACTCAGCCATCACTGCTATTTCACATCACGTGCTATGAGTGCAGCAAAGTTGGGCCAAGCATACTAAGACTATGCCAAATAAGAATATATACACACAACTACTCATTCTTCAAGGGTTCACACAGTGCTAGGCAAGAGTCCCTGGAACAAATCAACACCTAACAGTTGGTGTTTTCTTCCACATTGCAAGGGAAAAAAACTATATTCAATGACTGTGGATGTCATTTGAAATTCTGTTTAGAAATTCATTTGGACTCCATGGGTGCAAACAATCCTCCTATGGGTTTTGCATTTGACAGGAGAGGCAGTCAGGTGGGGGAGGAGACGTGAGGGGAGCTGTACTAAACACCACAGTACAAGGAGCCATTGGGGTGGGGGGAGGGAGGACCGGACCACTCATTTACCTTTTTGCTCCACTTCTATTTCAGGCATTGGAAAAGAAAGCAAAAAAGAGTGCAAAAGGGAGAGAAAGGTTATCACGAGTCAACTACCAGGTACAAAGAGAAGAATTAGCTGGAGGATATGACCACGAGGTGAACTGCAGGGCTGCTTTGGGAAGAAAGGAAAGCTAGGGGGAAAAAAGTGTTTGTCAGTGAAACGCCTCTCATCCTAGGATATAAAAACAGACATGTTATGGCTGGAGACAAGCTATGCACCATGCTTTCCAGCACATTAAACTTTTCATTCCTACCATTTTCAACTGCCAACAAAATAATGCAGTGGCCAATGTAAAATAAATCCCTTTAAAAATGCCTCTTCTAAGTGACGGGAGAAAAAAAAATATATCCTGGTCATATTTAGATGGATGACGTTCTTAAGGGAAACATCACAAGAGTTGTTTTTGGCATGTATTGACTGAGAGGGGAATTTGTTCAAACATTACAAACACAAATCCAAACTCCATTCCAAACTTGCTCGCCCACACACGTAAAACATGACACGGTGCTAATGTTACAGACCAAACTCTTAAATGAGCCACAGAGAGCAACAGCACATGAGATGACTGATGAATAGTCAGCCTAATATGGAGTTTCATTAGTGGCCTGTTGAAGCTGCACACACTCTGGGTAGGGGGAGAGGCTGAAGAAAACATGTGAAAGATTAGAAGTTTAAAAAATGAGAGCACTGGAGGTTAGTTGTGGTGGAGCGAGACAGGAGGTGAAAGGAAGGTCTGTTTGAAAGAAGAGAAAAGAGGTGAATATTATGTTTACAATTCATCAATTTAAATACTAAGTACTTTCACAGGCAGGAATGAAGCCTAAAGCTGCTCTTATAAATTACTCTAAAAACAACCTTTTAGGCTAGATTAACTCAAATCAGATACTATAGACAGAGTTAGAAAGAGTGTGGGATTAAACCAACTCTACAGTACATTTAATTACACCATGTTCACAGTGAAACAGTAAAGCTGATCCATGAACGACTACAGGAATTTGCTTAAACTTTTAGGATTTTTATCACTTGTTAAGGCCAATTTATAGTACTCCGTAAACTGCTGTACGTGGACACAGAGAGCTCTCTACGTTGCCGGAGAGCGTCTCCAGTCTCATCAAATACTTTTTAACTGTCAGTCACTCCATCAAGGGAAAACGGAGACGGCAAGCGCTGCGATTGGTCCTCTAAAAACATCACTTCCGGAATTACTTTTTGTGTCACAGTAAGCACCCCTGCCAGGTGATATTCTGGATCAGAAGGCTATTGTCTCGACCTACATGAGTAGCTTATATACAGGTTAATCCAATTAAAAGCACATACTTTTGAACCTAGGAATTGCAAGGAAAGATGGATTATATTTAGCCTTGTGAAACGCAAGCGAAATACATTCAACTTTCACGGCAGGGGTGCTTACATTGGCACAACACTGGCACCACGGCGGAGAACTGCGAGGGCTCGAGGGGTCTCCGTGGTTACAGAGTGGGATAACGTAATATGCAGTTGGAGAAGTATCTTTGGGGCTGAAGGCTACTCACAGTAGCATATAGTAGACTATTTCTTAAGTAGAAAATTGTTCCAATCAAAGGTTTTTTGTGGATTATCTGGAGTAACAGGAACACTGTGAAAAAAGACTTTGCTGTTGAAATATCTTTAAATGTAGTGCGAAGCAGAAATCATCAACAGCGATGAAGTTTGATACCATTGTATTGAATCCAAACCCAGTATCCTGAATCCTTTCAAATGTTTTTTTTTTTGTCACATCCGTATGTAACCAAATTTATGTCTAAAGCCCAATTTACACCGCCGTTGCTGCGTTACTGCAGCGCAGCATTTCTCGCGCGTATTATGGATGTATTGCTTGCAACATAAATTTTCCACTTTGATGTTAAATCTTTCCTCGTCCATTATTTGGCCTTCCGCCGGTTGTGCTGTGAAAATGAAGTAGCCGGAGTTCACTCGTGACATTTTATTTTGAAAATCCACCGGATTTTTTATTCTGGTGCCTGACTTCCTGTCTGCTCGATCTAGTTAGTGGAGATTGTTGCGGTTTGGCCGTGACACGGCTTGGAAATAGAACCAGCGCATATCTCTGGCGAAGCCGCACATGATACGCGCTGGGAACGCTGCAGTTACATTGCAGTTACGCGGGCGGTGTAAATTGGGCTTAATTAAACTTCTTTATTTCTGTAATCACACTAGAATATTATCAGTCAGTAGTGGCACATGTTTAAAGTTAACAACCTGAAAGGACAAACATTTATCAATACATTGTATTAACAGGAGTGCCCTACTTACTTTTACACTTACTTTTACACCTTATTTCACAAGTTAATTGACCTAAAGACTGGATATCTATTGATAAACAGTATGTATGGAAGTCATAATGATTGTAACACCTTAAAAATCAACTTCATTGTCATTATTAATGCTTGTCTTCCAGTTGAAGCTGTAAATAAACACATTCTTGCAACTGAAGAGAGCCTGTAGTTACAGCACAACTATCTAGTCTAGAGACCGTGATTTTTAATTAAAAAAAAAACCCACACAAACACGCACACACACACACACACAATAAAGAGTTCAGTATGAGATTTGGATGGCGATACTTACTATAGGGAACACACTCATACTGGACCTCTAAGTACTTGTAGGTGCCAGGGCATGGATCAGGAAAGACATCAGAGCCAGTGACAACCACACACTGCGTACGGTTGTTGCACCTAGAAAAAAAAAATTGACCAGAGATTTTATCATGACTACCCACATCAAGAGTACCCCGCAAAGACAACATAAGAACACAATGTGGGGGAAAAGTTCATTGTTACAAAGAATTTGATGAATTCCCAGCGAGGACTCATATGCATTCTAGTTTAAACCTTGGCAAACAGAGAGAGGAATGAAAGCATTAAGGAGGCGTAAATGAATTTAAATAAATATGTGATAATGAATAGGAGTGTGAGAGGGTAGCCAGTGGCATGGTTGGAATTTGTCATGGCATGTCCTTTAACAGCATCCTCATACCGCTATTGAAAGGCAATACATTCATTAAAAGACACAGGTCAGGTGGCAATGACATGTGAGTGGACTAAAATGTTGGCTGCTCTCTACATGTATGTATGGACATAACAAACATGATGTGAATATGTCCATTTTTTTTTTTTAATGAGAGAATAATTTTTAGTTTGCAGATGTTTCTGGGTGCTAAAAAGTTCAAGTATAGAGGGAGGAAAAAGGACAGCAGAGGTTTGTGAAAATACTGTATAGGGTGAAATTGGCTCCACTTCAATCAAGTTCTCTTGAGGTCGAAGGATTGAGAATAATGTCAGCAGTAACAGGCAAAGAAACTGACACCAAATTAGAAAATTCAACAATTTGCAAGGCGGAGATAAATATTTCAGAAGGTCAGTTGCAGTCATGCAAGTTGGACATAAATTTCAACATGGACATGACTTTCAAAGAATCATTAGTAATTCAAAAGCCATTCTGTCACTGCGAAATGGTATTGTGCTACACAACAAGCACACAAAGCCTTGACTCTGCACTTTCAACTATGCAGGACATAAAAGTCATGAATAAAAAGGTAAATGTATGTACATTAACCAGACAGAGACTTTGCTTTTAAAGCTGCACTTGAAATCCAGCTCTGCATTTTCATAACACTAGCCTTACTTAACCTTGGAACTAATGGACTGTATAATCTTCATATACATATATATATATATATATATATATATATATATGAAAAAAAATGTGTAAAGTCCATTATGAAGTCAACAACTCCCTGACAGTGTGGTGCCATTCACTTCTATGGTTTCACTGCAGTGAGAGGGACAAGGGTCACTGCATCAAAATGTGAAGTGACTGACAGGAGATGAAAGCAACAGAAACACTTCAAATACACCCAGAAATAATCGATTTAATTCAGTGGTTTAGAAGTCTGACTGGCACTAGCTCCAAAGAGGAGAAACTACAGTGACTCAAGTACTGTACAATTTTTGACTACTTGTTAACTTAAGATTTAACATATAAAAGATAATATCAGCTCATTTAATATAATGTATTCTTGTGTATTATCATATTGTGTATGATAATCTTTGATTAACTCCCACCATCTTCAAAATTAAATTGCTTATGTGTTGATGTATCAGCGATAATAACAATACAGACCTTTTTCATTACTTCTGTTGCTAGGGTGACAGGTTTACTGTAGTCCAAAACCACTTCCTGTCTGCTAACATTACTGCATTAACAAACACTGGAAATAAGGAGCACATTAAAAAGGTTTAAACTGAAATTTCCCCATCAATAAAGGAATCTTCTCCTTATGTTTCAGAGAGTGAAAATTACTTTTTTACTCCAGTGAATGTTTTAAAATTATTGAAATATTATTACATTTTATGTTCATATGGTGAATGTCCTTGTGAAGAATGACCTCTTTACACAGTGAAGGTATAGACTGTTTTGAGGGAAGTATCTGTCTATTCAGCTGCTAAATGCTGCACTGCTTTGTCTGATGTTGTCGGTGCTGAGCAAGTAGTATGCAGTGAGTTCATCAGAGCTTTCTGGCTAAAAAGAAGTGTCTGCTTTGGTTGCATCCAGTGAGACTAAATCTAAACATTATAGTCCTGGGTCACACAAACCAAAAACTAAGAGCTGAAAGATGTTAAAGCCGAGGGGGACTGCAGAGTACGGTAATAATTCTCTGTGGGTGACTCACTAAAATGACACAAGATAACTGTTAATATAAAAATATCTATTAGTGCAGCTGAGTAAAGGATCTAAATACTTCTTCCACCCCTGCTAATTTCCTTCACATTGTGAGAATTCACTCTAGCATTTATTGTACTGCAATTTTTAGATCCTTTGGAGAAAAGGGAGTTGTTGTTGCTAAGCATTTAGACACGCTTCCTGTTTTAAACTGCCTCTGAAATGGCTGCATGTAATCTCTGTTGCACTGAGCACAATCTCATGGTGGTAAAGTGTTTGAATCCTGCTTGCTTTCTATCTAAGAGCTGCACCTCTGACCAGAGAAAACATTCATTCCGTTAGTTTCACTGGATCAGAGAAATGAGGTAATGTAAGTCAGCAAACAGTCCTATTTAGCTTATCTTCTTGTGCGTGAATAGTTTTTGAACCTGCACAAGCTGAAAAGACAGAGGTGGAAGCAGACATAGAGAGAGGTCGGCTCAACCGTCCATTTCCAACACATCTCTGAGGGAACAGTCTCCTGAATATTAAATGCCACCAGTAACCTGAGATTCCAACAGTTGTACATTTTTCATTTTTTGTCAACAACCAAACATTTTACTGGACAAAACATTTTGATGTAAATGTTGTTGGAAATCAAGCCATTCAATTCCTGTCTAGCTGCTTTTGTTGTGGAAAAATGGGTTGTTGATGAATGCTTCTTTTCGCAATTTCCAAACCAACAAAACTGCCACTCTGTGCATCAGACGTCCCACTGTTTTTATCTCCCCAATCCTGTTTAATATGTTTGTTTATCTGTCTGTGGTGCTACTGCCTTTTATTAATCTTCCCCGACATTGGTGGAGAATTGTGTCTTAATGTCCCATCCTTTAATCATCCTCCCTGTTTTAGTTTGCTCCGGACAGAGCTTTGTGACTGCTTTAACACCCCTGGTTATCACATCAACCTTAATTACGGTCAAGAGCCCATTTCGTCTGATCTGGATCATTAGAAAAATTCTGGTTATGGGCTTGTGGTGCAGAGTCTTCTCAAAGCTTTCACTCGCCCACTGCCTACAGGGAATCTTCCATGGAGATAAGTTTGAGTTTGAGTTTCAGCTCCAGCGAGTGAGAGACTGACTTGTCAACAGATGTGGTACAAACCTAGAGGCTTGGACACTGTCAGCTGCGTGTTATTGTATGAGAGTACTGGCACTTGGCTGTAAATTTAGAAAAAAACAAGTAAGACAGTAGGATTTGATCTATTCCTGAGCTATTCTGTACTGCAGCGTCTCATGGGGGTAAATAGAGAAGTGATTGAGGGAAAAAAAACCCAGAGGAGTAAGATGGTGGGCTATGATGCTCAAAAGATAGCCTAAGGGGGGGACAGGTTAGGGCAGAACAGTGCATTAGAAGATGAACTGCGCTGGTTACTATTTATGAATAGTTCATTCAGTGCCCTTTAAAAATACACACACCTCTAGGGGTGAGCAGCAGTCGAGCTGAAGTGTTGCTATGCTGTCGTTTGACAGCAAAGCAACATCCTGTGAGAGGCTAAGCGGGATAAAAGGCATGATGATGGGCACTGCTCGCTACCTGAGGCAAAGCCACTTCAATGGCGAACAAGTGTTTGAACAAAGCAAGCCCAATGTTCCAGATAGGGAATTAAGAGGGTGTTCATGTGACTCTCAGTCTCTCTGAGCTGCACTGATTATGACTCAAATAGCAGCAACAACGCGCAGCTGGTGTGAAGAGCTCTGCAGCACCACACGGATGTCAATTCCTGCCTGTCAAGAATTAATCTGCGCCCCAGTTTTCTGATTTCAAGATGCCACCTACATAGTCTAGTCAACGATGGAATAAAGGAAAATTTAAAAGGTGTGAGATGTTGATTAATTGTCTAGTATGTAGGTGGCTGCACAAATGGGGTGATAATTTAAACGTTTCTATTGTATTATGTTTGGCACAGGAGGAGAGAGGAAAAAGAAGAGGTCCGTACTTTGCCAGCTCCTGGTTATGTTTGTGAAATAAGATCCCTACTCTCTCCAGTGTTTTACCTTTGTGATATGATCTTGTAGGCATCTGGGAGATAGCAGTTGACGTTCTCCATCTGGAACGGGTCAGCATCACAGATCTTGTCGTCAGTTCGGCCGTAGTTGGCCGTCTCGATCATAATGACATCACTCCCTGGGCAGCGGAGATCAATTGCATATCCTTCACACGACAGCTCCCTCCTGACCAGCCCGAAAGGCAACGCCGCACGGCTGAACCCTGACAGAGACACAAAGACAGGGAGAGACAAAACTTAAGGCAAATAATAAATGTAATGAGTTTAAAGGATCACTGCTCCAATACAATAAGACCACACATCATGCAGTAAAAATCCACTGGCACAAAATAAATAGGCAACAGCAGTCCAATGTTTACCACAGTTTTAAACAGACGGGCCATTACACGCGATACAGGAATGGAGAAAGACGAAACAATTCATCTCTCCATCTCTCTGTGGTCTTGGATGTTGGCTAAGACATCAAATCTAAGTCATTGGAGACCAATGGTAACCTCATAAATTCTTGAGCAAACACAAAGGCTACAGAGTGTCAGGAAGGCCTCCACCTAGAGAACATCCACCAAGGAGCTAAACCTATCTAGGCCGAGAATAGTTTGTTTTACAGTGGTGCAAGCCCCCTCTTTTGTTTCTTTTGCTTTACTTGCTCTGTAAAGAGACATAGAGAAAAAGGCAGAATCCCGGCAGAATGGAGTGTAATATAATCCATTTTACAGTGTCGGGGATCGAAGAGTCTGGAGTCCACACACAGGAGGAAAAATCTATACATGGAACACAGCAGATGGGAGCACAGCCAAATAGCTGTACTTTGGGGGAAAACTAACTATTTCACTCAAATCTGCCCTCCCTCCTTTCAGCACATTACAACAAAATAGGTTATTCTTCTGTATTTCTTTTTTTTTCAAAGTAATAAAATGTCATGTCACAAACAGTGGAACTACAGATATGCAGATTTGCAAAGCGAGAGAAAAGCAATAAAAAAACCAAGAAAGCAAGAAATCCATTATCTGAGGTTAAAATGATCCAAAGTAAAAACAAATGTCTGCAATTCTGAGAAAACAATTAGGTAAAATCTAAGTAGAACATGCAAATGTGTTCCATTTAAGAAGTGCAAGCAGTGCACTGCGTGAACTGTCAATAATCGACGCTGTCTGCAGCAATAGTGGGTCCCTGAGGGGGCAGCTACCATTTGTATTTTCTGCACTGCTCTCTCCTAATTAGCCCTCTATTCAGCCTGTTGCCTTTTCCATGCTCCCATTGGCTCCCAAGCATTGTCATGTACTAACACTTACCACCTCGGGTTCACTTTGCCCCCTCACTCTAATTATCCACACACTTCTGACAGTCAGGGTCTGACGCAATTAGCATTGTTTGAGCTGCTCAAAGTTGAAGTGGTTCTGGCTTGAAATTCCTACCCTGAAACCCCCCGACCCATATTTGAGCCTGCTGAGCCCGGCTCTCTTATAATGATATTCTATGTCAGTCTGCACATGTCACCCCAGCAAACACAGACATCTGTGAAACATTGTCGAGAATATAATGTTGGAATCATCCCATATTAGGAGAAACCTCTGCATGCACTAGTAGTGGTAGCAGTTCTACAAAATATGAAACTAATGGTATGAATTCTCTGGCATTCGGCCACTAGACATTTCATTATTGTGCCATGATCTGTCTAATGACCAGTAGATTCTGCTTAGCTGGACTGTTTATCACCTCATTAGGAAACGTCAGTGTGGCCGAACCATAAGTGGAGGGCTGTGGGTTCACTCCATCTATTCCAATAACCACTACAATTACCCCAACCTTTCAGAAAACCTGTCCAGAAGGGTGGATGATAAAACACAGAGTGAAGTCGCTGGCTTTACTGCGAAGACTAATGATCATCCCACCTGCCATTTGTCATGGGAGAGGTGACGGGTTTATCACGGCAGCTATAGACAAGCGACAGAAAGAATGCATTTCATGGGGTTTTAAAATTGTGAGCGGAGAAACATTCTTTCGGCTTAAACACCCTTACAGACACACATGCACACGCCATCGGTAACTCCGTAACCTCTTTTCTCTGGCTGTCCACTGGAGACTCTACCCATCTATTAAGCCACTGTGGCATGATGGCATGCTGCTGTCAACAGAGGGCGAGCGATTGATTTGGCTTGTGCCTCACTGGCCTCCTCCTTCCTCGTCTGTATAGATCTCTCTGGTCATAGGCTAACACTGCATCAATTAGGAGGAGTATCTAGACTGTACTGGCTACCTAAAGAACAAATTGCTTCTTCTCCAAACTGCAGATAGTCTGGGCCTCATTAATGACTGTCTTTTCAACTTGTAATTGGGTAAGTCATGACAAATCTGTCTAAAAAGTTATAATATATATAAAGGAGATTTTTTGCTCTGTAGGACGAGAGCTGAATTCAGGGAAATATATCTTTGGTCGACTTAACTGGATGTTGCATAAGATCTTAGGATTTAGGCACAGCTAAGAAAGAAAAACCTTCCGACAACAAAGGTTTCTGGATGTAGGTATTCCTCTGTGTTGATTTTGCCGGTTTAAACAAGTTTTGCGAGATTTTGGAAAGAGAGGAAGATTTGTTTGTGTGCACAAATGTCAATGTCTTTGGGAAGTATGAAAAGCTTTTCATCTAGCGTTCTGTGCTTTGTTTGACTGCTCAACTTTGCAGCAGCTGAAGACTGCGACAGAAGGGCACCAGCTGCAGGGAAAACGGTGTCAAGAAAACTGCAGGAAAAAATCCATAACACGATTCTCGCGTGTGTAAAAAAAAAAACAAGAAAGAGAACGGCCTGCTCTCTCTGCGTCTGTGCCTTAGATTAACATTAAATAACACAATCAGTGAGGGAATTGAATAATGCTTTATATGACTGCTTAGTCAAATCGCCACGGTAACCACTGTGACTTAGCCATAATTGGCTGTGATCCCTATTCCTGGCCTTGTTGACACGGTGTCTTATCATGCATTCTGGTCAGTGAGTGACTGTGAGGAAAGAAGCTTTTCAGATTCCTCCCCCTGACCTGCCTGCTAAGCCTTCTATTGAGCTCAGACGAGCAAAGCAATGGCCCAAGATTGCTTCTCAATATGTTGCATTCTGGGAGTTTCTCCTCTTTTTCAGTTGACAGCCCATAATTCACTGGCGACAAACCCCCCCCCCCCCCCCCCGATAATACATATTTTGTTTTCTATCAACACCCTTGGAATTGGAAGAGGTACTGTGGCTCAGATGGGTGCACCCGAAACCATCCAGAGTTACACTCTGTGGCTTTTAAACCCTGGAGATGAAACAAAAAGATAATGGATGTTTTGGTGTACAGATATTGCCATATGGCCACTGCAAGTGCCGGACCATAACACACATGTTGCGCTTCGTCTTTGCTGCTCTGCATGTTAGCAGCCATGACCAACTTTTAACCCCACAAACTCTACTACGTCAGACGGTGGGAGAAAGAACTGGAGGAATTTTTGATCAGGTCAAGGGGGAGGAAAAAAGGGGCAATTTCTGGAGGGTAGACAGAGTGGCGAGGGCTGGCACAGACAGAGAGCAAAGGCGTTGGTTGATGCTTGTCATCCTCCATTAAGGTCCCTTTGATTGGCCTTTGTGGTCCTGGAAACGGCAAACAGCTGCATGCAAATAACCCTGTTTCCCCATGGCTGGCCCCCATTGTTCTGGGCTTGGTTTTGACAGGGACGCTTTCTTTGCAGCATAAAGGAGGGTGTAGCCTTTAGTTAAATAAGAGTGCCCCCACTGTGGTCACAGCAGGACTACTTCAAGATTGTTTGTCTTTTTATGCTGTTTTATTCCCAATATTACTGGTAGCCAACATCTTCGGAAGAAAGCGCAGATCCTAGAGTCAAGCTTTTCCCCCAACAGCGGGGGATGCCTCCATAATCCAATATCCGGAGTGGTCCTGTTTTGCTCTGGTGAAGACTGTCAATGCTAATTCATACATTTAAGAGTTATAAAAAAATATTCTTAATATTAGGGAACAAAGCATCATCAATGTTGTGCCTCTTCTTTCCAACTCATTTGCTCTTTACTGCAATGTTTCTAATCTGTTCAGTGGAACTTTTTGATTGCCAGCCAGGGAATAAAATTAGCTTTATAAAAAAAAAAAAAAAAAAAATTCCAAGAGACCATTGTGGTAAACCATTTATGTATTAAAGAAAACAAAAGTACACTTCACTGTTCATGTATAATTAATCTTCCACTGTATAAACATTCAAATTAGCCACATCCTTACATTTCTGAGGCATCCAGTATTGTTGCCTAAAGTGTGCAACACATATTCAATGCAGAGCATGACCGAACATCAGAAGTGAGAGGCACACAGGACCGAGGTGGGAGATGAGAACAGAGATTTGGGATTCACAAAATAACACCTGCTTTTCAAATACAGACTTGAGAACTCCTCACTCAGTCACTACAGCTCATATTTCATTACAACTGTCAAAATGCGGTGAAACACTGAAAATGTAGTTGGACATATGGCACCATTTCCCATGACACTTAAGTCCCCGCTCTAGTCCACCTTGCTGGGAACTGTTTCTAAAGACGGTGTCAGAGAAGACCACAAACCCTGGGGCTACTCCCGTCTTTCCCAGACAACTGCTATCAGACACTCTTGATTCCGATATAAGTATTCTAAAATAGAAACTGGCAATACAGGAGTCACATAGATAGTCCATTTGTGGTTAGATGAAGCGCTTTGAGTCATATCTCTTTTCTCCATCTGGTGATAGGCTACATGAATTTGGTGCAGCCACTTCACATTTCAAAGCCACCATTTGTATTCATTGACAAGGACTTTTCTCTAATTCATCTCCTGAATGTTTCTTGACTTAAAAAAAAAGGTAGGTGTGAGGAAAGAATCACATGCTCCATGTCTCAGTGAAGGGTGTAAAGGTAAAGACTTGTCATAATGCAGAAGCTGAGCGTGGTAGACCATACTGCTGCCTCTTAACTCCTCACATTAGACTATTTAGAGAAGGCTGTTCCTAAGCAAGAATTTAAACACAAAATCCAGTATTTTTCAACCTGGATCTAATTATCATAATTGTGGCCATCCTGAATAATGGATCATGCTAAACTTTTATTCTAAAAATTCAGGAAGCACAACTCTGGCAAAATAACTGAGAATATGCACGAGCCTCCTGTAGCTTTAACTTCAACTTTACATAAATCATATAAAATGAATACTTTCAACATTTTGGGAAATATGGGATTATTTCACTCACCTAAAATCAACAGTGATAACCTTCAGGACTTTTTGTAATATCTATTTACCTTTGCTTAAGGAGAATCACAACATATATGATATGACACTGCAGATGGAAAGTGTGTGTATATATACACATATACACATGCATTGACTGTTCTATTTTGATGTGTGGAATTACACAACTCACAGAAAATGTTGAAGTTTTGCCACAACTGATGCACGGTGGATTACTTTAGTTCAGCCGGTTCGGCTGCAGAGAAGACTGCAGATGAAGAATATCACCCAGGGGAGTGAGAACTACAGAAAAAAGGCTGCCTATAATGACTGTGTCTCAATTTGCTGCAAGAATCAAGGTTTCCTACTCTTTCGATTGGCTGGATGATCCCTGACCCCGTGGGCGCACATCAAAGACAGCCAGCAAGGAATCAGGGGAGCATTATTGTATCTAATACATAGTGTATAATCCTCTAAATATAAAGAGGGTCAGTGCTCAATATAAGTCACAGTAACAAGTGACAAGTATAATTCAGTGGCAGACACATTACCAGATGTAATTTCTTCTTCTGTTTCAGGTCCATGGACACATCACTTGGATTAAAGCGAAGTATAATTCGACACCTTGTATAGTCTATTGAGAAAACAACCCTTTCATAAATAACTGTCACAGAGGCTAAACATTTCAGAAAAAAAATGTTCTTAGAAGATGAAAAAAATGTATATGCTCCTGGGGGAGATTCAGTTTGACAGAATTAGTTCATTGCCTGTTCAATGTATAACATATTGTTGCATCTCTTTTTGCACAGAAGTTGATGAAACATGCAGAAAGAGGTGAGTTAAGAACTCCTCCCAAGTGCAGCAGGGCTATGGTTTCACAGGTTTGATCTACCCTGAGTGATGCTTAACTCCCTTTAAAGCCCACATTTTACCAGTGCACTTAAACGTCCCCCACTGGATTTTCCGCTCAAGAAAACTTCTCAGACTAAGTCAGGTGCCTCCCTCGGGGTGCAGATGGAGAAGGGGAAAAAAGGAAGGATGAAGTGGTGAAAGAGGAGGAGGAGGAAGTGGGTTTGTCTCCATCACATGCTTGTGTCTCTGTTCTTGTTTGCTGGGGCGCAGTCTCCCCATTTCACCCTCCTAATCAAGCCTCCACTCAGCCCAGCCTGTACAGAGCAGAGCCCAGGAGGCTTACTCAGTACGTCACATAGACAGGGTGTCAGGAGAAGCTGCAGCTGGAACACGGATTACATGAATAATGAACCACAGACTACAAGGATGACTAGAAACAGGGATCAGGGCCTCCAGACGAGACAGTTCTGATGAAAGACGCAGTCTTTATATTGATGCTGTGCCTTAACGCAATGGTGCTTTCGCTTTCACTGGACACAAGTTCATTTTGGTGCTTTTGTGTCTCCAAATAAACCCACTTATGCCAAGGCGGATGGTGTACTGTAGCTGAGGTTGTGCTTATTCTGACAAAATGGCACAGTGCAATTCTAGTAATAGAAAATCTAATATTTGTTTTGGCATGAAATTGGCAACTAAAATTGGCATCTTTAGTTGCACAAAGAAAAATGTCATGTGTGTTTTGCTTATAATTTGACATATGTCCTTCTTTAGTGCATTTCATTGCACCTTAAAATTTGTCACTCGCAATTTTTAATTTAACATAAGCACAGTCTGATTTAGATTAAATCTTATCAGGAATGCCTTCAGGACACATCTTGAGCTCCTGCTAACAATGTTTATCTCAAAATTGTCAAAAAAATTGTCAGTCAAAACCATTTGTTTGAGTTTCAAAAAATAGAGTTGATACATGTGTTCAAGGGAGAGTCACACAAGAGTTTAGCCAAATTAACATGACCACTAGCGGGCTGTGGGTTTGACGATTTAGTTTTATGAGTTTTTACTGAGAGGTTAAAGTTAGGCTCAGATTATTTGTTCTCTGTTTACTTCAGGAACATTAGGCTGTAACCTCTTTCTCATCTGCTATTTCCTGAAGCAGACACTCTGATCAGAGGAATGTCTCTGATAGAAGACAGTGAGTCATACATTAAAGAAGTTACTTCAAAGCTGAAAGTAGAAAAGAAATCACTTGAAGGTATCCTTCAATGTGGGTTTCAAAATCTAATCTAATCTTAAATCATTATTTGATGTTATGGACACGACAATGCTGTAACAATAGAATTGTTAGTTTTCAGTCATACAAATTTAAAAACGAAATAAATAATAACAACAAAATACCCAAAATCAAATTTGAATCCAGTCCTAAAAAAAGTATTTTTTCTCTCTTCTGTACAAATTTTTACAAAGAGGTTGGCGGTGAGTCTCCCATGCATACAAAGGCATCGCTATAACACTGTGTATGCATAGACCCACTACACGCGTGAATGTATGCATGGAGGAACTGGGGAAGTCCTTGTGGGCATTAACACAGCTCTGTTTGGAGTCTCTCTGAGATTTACCAGGAAAAAAAAAACATCCAGGCACATTCCTTGGCAATAACCCGCTGCTATCTCAGGAACACTGACCACTTCCATTGGCTTGAGCGTGATGACCTTGCCCCATTCCCTTCCACCAGCATTCCGGTCTATGCAAGCAGAAAACAGGAGCACTGATAAGAGATGCACAGATGTGGTGATCTTGATGACAGACAGTTTCCTGCCCCTCATCTTCGATGAAGCCATTGTGCCTTGCTCACTCAGTGGGGCTCTACGCTACAAGAGGGGGTCAATACCGATAGTGCAAGGCAAACAAAAACCTCCTTTGTGCTTCGCTGTTTCTGTGACTTTTTTCGTGCTGCGTACTTATTCAATTTCCTGCACGGCAGGAGAGGGCTTCCTTATCTTTGGCTGTTTATACCTGCAAATCGGCTGGTGGCCTTTTGTTTGCAGGTGACCCACCCTTAGGTGACATTTAATTCCTGGACAAAAAAAATGTGCGGTCATGCTCTATGGCACAACCCCTCAGCCTGAGGAGATTACTAATACAGTGAAAGCAACAGAGCTGCATTCATGGCCTGTAGTCAGAACTAGCCAGCAGACACACACAGAGAGAGAGGCCCAACACACATTATTAAACTGGCTTGAATCATAATATGACCATAAGCCATGCAAAAGGGAGTAAAATCAAAGAGAAACCACTGGTGAACCAAAGTGGAAACAGTTTAATCTGATATTCACACACCAGTCCCTCTCCGTGAGTTTTTCTCCTTCTCTGTTTTAATAAAAGACACATCAGAAAATCAGTGTGCACAGTAAACACATACTTTAGTCACAGAAAGCACACAAAAGCACATTTGCAGAATCCATCATAATTTTTTTATTGATTGCCTTGCTCCTTGCACTGTCGACATTAGTTTTACCACCAGGCTTTACTTCGTGAATCATAACCAGCAGAAACAAAAATGAGCGACCTGAGCTGAAAGATGACATTTCTGATGTGGAGTGAGGGGGACAGGTAGAGACGAATCATTTTTGAACGATTTTCACACTGAGTAAATATAATTGAGGCCTCACACTCTTTTTCTTTTTGTAACAGCGAGGGGCTTTTCGTTCAAATGGCCTTTATGTTCTTTCACACAAAATGTGTTTCCAAAATCAGGCTGTCTTTCACAAATTAATGCTTAAAATGTATGTCACGATTAGAGAGAAAAAAAAAAAACAGCTGGAGTGGCTGTGCTAAAAAAGAGAATTCGCTGCCGCAGGTATTTAACGGGAGCAACAATCTGCTTTGATTACCTTAGCACAATGTCCCTTTGGTGTTAAATGTTTTACACCTCCTTTTGTTTTTACATGTTTGTTTAGCTGTTGTGCTTTTTGTTCAAATGAGATTAGTTCTGACATGCCTCCAAGCTATTTAAAAGTATTGGGTGAACATTGAACCGCACTGAAATCCGACAGGTTCTTGTTGCATAAATACTTTTTGTCTCTGTTCCAATCCCGATTTATATTGTTGGAAAACACCTCCCCACACACAAAGGAGAAAAAACTATACAGCTTTCTATAGTGTGGACTCAATTTTATTTGAATCCTTCTGCTTCCACTCAAGATTAAATGCATCACTTTGTTATGACAGCTGAACCCTCCCGTGAAGCAGACTTACACTGAGCAAATCCAAAAGTTTGGATTCTGAGGCAAACTACTTTGTGGTTGTAAGCGGGACTCATCTATTATTTGAATTAGGCTGCCTGGAGGAAAAAAACGAGTGCGGACAGCATTTAAGATAGGAAAGAGTGAGGTAGGCATCTGCTCCAGTGTTTATACAACTTGTTACCATAAGGGGTGTGAATTGAATGGCTTCGAGATGCTGCGAGCGAGAGAGATTTAAGGCATGCTAACAAATGAAATCAAACTGTCAGAAAACTGTTGCTCCTGGCCCATTAAATTAAGTGTTTGCTCATCAGCCGGCTATATAACAACAACTTTAACAACCATGTCTAAACACGCACTAAAGCACAGGCTTCCCTCCTAAAGGGAAAAGAGCTTTGCTCCCACATCCGCATATTGGATAGAAACATTTCTTGCTGCTTTTGCTTTACCAAAAAATGCACTCAGGAAATCTCTGTTGCAATAAATCTAGGATGACCCTATCAAGGGTAATATTGTGTTTCATTTCCTCTGAGTGAAATACTGATCCAGGAGATTCATTTGACTCTGGCTCATTTCAATTTCATGTTCTAGTATGATTCAAAACTTTCCAGGTCTTCAGTTATTATTAAAAAAAGCATATTTTTGCACAATGCTGTACAGAAATATGCCTGGTGTTGCTTCTGGTGCAGAAACAGAAAAGCTGCATACCACAGGGATTGTGAGTGACAAATGCTGACAAACTGTATTGGAAATAAAGACAAAAATAACTAGCACGATGATTTATCTGTCTCTATGTGGCAAGAAAGTCCATTCAATCCAGATGACGAACGTTGCCTTGTTTCTTGAAATACTTCCAGTTGGGCAGGATTTTCATGCAAGGCGGATATGTCTTTTTTCCTCGTCTGTGCTTGTTCTCACCACACAGATTGACCAGTCATCTGTGAATCTCCCATGGCTTAGCTGATAATTCATGATCGCCTCGCCATGGACCCCGCAGTATTCGATATGAATTATAAAATGGTAAGCCAAGCATATCAATGGATGACAGACTGGATGTGTATGGCCCGGGGCCAGAGAGGAGTTAGAGGACAATAGCTTCCCCATCCAGTCAACCCTAGGACTGGAAATGCCAGTGTGGCACACGGGAGGTTCCTCCATCAGCACAATGTATGGCACTGCTTGAGACAAATGTTGGTCTGAAACATATTGTTAACCTTTACAACCTTTTGGGGGAGAAACACAAGCATGCTGGTATGTTCAACTGAGGAATATTTCACAGTCTTCCTCAGAAAGAAAGTGCGAAGTGTTATCCAGAGCAGCGGGGGGCTCAAGACGAGCAGAAAAGATAGAGCAGAAAACCTTTTTTTCTTTTGCTCCTCTTTAAGTTTTCCCTTATATGTGATTCTTGTTTCTATTGACTTGATTATTAAAAAAAAAACTGTATATTAATGTCCGTCATTCCATCACTCTGCTCAACCTCAAACACTTTCTTTATTCTGATCCCTATCTCTGTAGGTGTTACACATACCACTTAATCTTGTACATTTCCCTTTTTGTGCAATATTTAGATATGACGGTGTGCTCTCCTTTTGGCATTTAAAGACAGCAGCAAACTAAAAGCATTGACACTTGACTTTACGACATAATCCCCCTTAAATCTGTCTTTCTTTACTTTAAAGACTCAGATAACAGCTCTCATTCAATCACAGCAGATACATGCCCCTGCACTTGCCCAGCCTTTGTGGCTGCTCCCTTTCAATCTGGTCGTCTTCTTTCATATCTGCAGACTAGGCGGCCTGAAACATCTGAAACAAATCTGATACCTACATGACCTAGTTTACTGTAGCAGGAGCGTCATTTTATAGACCTGTTATACAACAGTGCATGGATGAGGAAGAAATGGTGTATTGAGAACAATAAATAGCTTATATGGAGAAGTGCCCGTACACCCAATCATAAATATAAAAGACCAACATACGTTTAGATGTTTTCGTGCCTTTTGTGCAATAATTAAAAATTGTGTCCACTATTGATGGCAGCTTGACGGGTTTGTGCAGGACGTCCTGTGTCCTCTCTGACCAATCTGTGGTGTGCAGTGTTTAACTCCACCATCGAGTATGGGCTCAGCTTGGAAGCTTGGCCAAGGTGGTACCAAAAAAGGAGTGGATCTATTGGTACTATGCACAAGTTTTGCTAATGGAAAGGCAAAAATAGTAGTTTTAATGTGTAACAAACTGGAGAAACATGACATGTAAGTCCAACACTCACTAGTTTTTAGCTCTGTTTTTGGTATCTACCAACTCCTGAGGGAAGTTGTTGGCTCTTTAGCTGCTAAATGCTCTACAATGTTTCCATGTCTGTTTGGTTATTAGGGCTTTGCTGCTGAAGACGCTAACATATGTTGGATAGCTAAACAATGAGCTGAAACTCGATATGAAGCTCCATAAAACTAAGGAAGAGATTCAGATTTAAAGTATTATTCATCTGTAAGTTTATCGCTATGACTCTTTCACATTGTTATTCACATTATTAACATAAAACTATTGATTGTAAGGATTTAAGGATTATAATTTGAACTGAATATCAACTGCAGTTCATTGTTCCAACTGGCCAGGGAAGTCAATACCAGAAGTGAAGAAAAACATTTCTCCTGAAATATTTCAATGAGCATTTCAAAGTGTGAGGAATGTTTTGGGTGAGAACGATAACCTGATTAGACTCTCTCCCAGTGAGAGACAGGAGGTTATTATCAGTAGGGTTTTTGTTTCTGCCACTATGATGGAAGCGTAGATCATAAGCAGTGGGATGCAGGCCCTCAGGGCTGGACAGGCTGAAGGTGAGTGGCATGTGGATAGAATCAGATATTGTTTTCAGAGGGACCCACACACACATTCCTTTATTGATGGATGGGCAAATATGCATTCTTAGGCCTGAGAGCCCTCACATCAAGTGAAACTCAAAACCTAGACTTTCTGCATACCAAAGCAGTATTCCTCTTTAAGAAATCCAACAGGACTATTCAACTCATTTCTAAGCCAGGCCAAATCAGAAGCAATTCTTCAAATGCCTCTGCTATATTATCTAAAATTGCTAATCTACAAAAATACCTCTCTGCTTGAAAGGCTGCTGGGATAACCTGCTCCGTAGCAATATGTCTTTGTTAACAAATTGAAAACTAGAGCAAAACCTAAAATAAAACTGGAGGAGAAATCTATCATAGAACAAAACAGAGGGGGAAAAAGACAAAATCCAAATTGAAAAGGAAGCCCCCAAAATAATGTGCTTCAGCTGTCTATCTGTAATCAATGCTTGGCACACAAGCATGTGATTTTGGGTTACTTTGTTTCCCGGTACAATGGTACTGAAAGGGGAAAAGGGTAATGATCATCATTAAGTAGACATACCAACATCAGTGGTTTTGATGGGCACATGTTTTGTGACGATACTTGTAATTACAGCCAAATGTACTAATCACAAGTGAGGGAGGGAACCCAAAAAGTGTCTTTGGATGATCAAAAAAACTGACACATACGTTCCCAGTTCCAGTCTGGCGCTAAATCATGTTTTTGATGCTTTCAGGTGCACTGGCTGCTTGTGTGGCACCACTACCTCAAAGTACACTCAGACAATCTGTTATGATGAAAAATGTTCATTATTAGCCTTTAGCGGAAAGTCTCTAAGTGTTCTTTATGGATGTAAATAAAATTTGTGTGAAAATGTCCATGGGTTGTCAGGAATATTCAACGAATTGAGTACAAATTGTTTGAGACACATTTTTCTCACTTCAAACCACTTAAGAAAAAACTATAATCACACATAAAAAACGATGTGCAAATATATTCCACATATTCATATACGTAGCTGAATAACAAGTGACTTTTTCAGTAATTTGAATCACATTAACACTTTCTCTTAAGTAACTCCATGGTAACTCACCTTGTGAGCAGTGACAGCAAAAGAGAAGGAGCAACAGGCAGGGAAACATCTGACACCTCCACAGAGCAGAGGCCATTGTGCACTGAATGCAGATGACCCAGTGAGCCTTTTGGATAATAATACTGGTTCAGTGTGTTGCAGTGCGAGAGCGGAAAGCTGCAGCGATGTCAACGATCAGTAGTTCTCAGAGAGGCATCACCAGTCATCTTTTCATCTGGAAAAAAAGAATGGAAACAGCATTAAAATGGAGGAAATAGCTGGTTATTGTTAGTATCACTGCAGCCTTGGGTGTGTCATTTTCTGGATTCCACATGTGAGCACTGCAATAAATTAAATGTAGTCAAACCATGGAAACAAAATTCTGATCACTGTTTTATATATTAATAATTAAGTTTTAATGTTTATATATATATATACGTATATATATATACGTATATATACGTGTGTATATATATACACACACGTATATATACGTATATATACGTGTGTGTATATATATACACACACGTATATATACGTATATATACGTGTGTGTATATATACACACACGTATATATACGTATATATACGTGTGTGTATATATACACATATATATATATACGTATATATATATATGTGTATATATATATCAACATTAAAACTTAATTCTCGAATGTTTGTGTAGACAGCCTGGATGACTGGTTCTCAACACTTATTCAGCACTCAGCGACGTGTTACAACATAGTGTTTACACTGCCTCATTCTCCCACTCTTCCTTATTCCACCTTCCCCATTTACTCCCAGAACCCCACAGGAAAAAGCCCGTCGCTCCGGCAACACGTTCACACAGGCCACCATTAGAGACACAGCTGCTTTGAGGGCTACTTTTGTCTCCTTCCTTATCAAGGGATGGCAAAAACAGTCCTTTGTCTGCAAAAGCAGCGAAAGGTTAGAGCCTGAGATGGACTAATGCAGCAGACAGATAAGCTGCTTACCAAAGTCAAACACCAAGGAGGGATGTGTTGTGTCATATGTGAAATGCCACACATACAGACTAACATACGCATGCCTGCACAAACATATAACCGATGACACGCACACTTGTCATGCAGAGATGCATCCACACACACGCACACACCAATATATTGTATCTTGTTTATTCCCATGTGGTTGCCATCAAGCAACTCCCCACTGCACACACACATGCACACATGGATCCACACTGTAAACAGGATCGGTCACTTGGTAGCTGTCGCTATGCAGAGGAGAGTGAATGTTTCCACTCTCTGAATGCTGCTCCTCCAGAGCCACTCATCAACTACCCTGATTATTTTATAATGAACCTAAATTTGAGCAGCACAGCAGTCAGCTCTGATCGCTCTCAAGGCCTCACTAATGTGCTTGGATATTTTTGGCAACATGAGAATCCACAAAACATGGGACGGCTTGACATTAGCATACTGGGTAATAATTTAAGTCACAACCAGATTCATTCTAAACATGACCGACACCTGGTTGGGAGTTTAAAGCTGACAAAAAAACCCCACTGGATCTGCACCTAGCAGCCTGAGAGTGTTTATTTTCACTTGAGGTCACCCTGGCTTAGCAGTCTGCACCAACATATACAGCTAACATATAATTTATCAGTTAAACTTGGGTGGCTTTATAGGAATCATGGTTTTATTTGTCTTCCAGTTGTTTATCTGCCAGTGGCGCCGAACCAGATCAGATAAAACCGAACTGGAGGGTGCACGCTCCCCTATGCAGGATGTCTAGTGAGGCTGCTCACGCTCTTAAGTCTTCTAACAAGACTGCCACCAGTTCAATATTGGGCAGAACACCAAATCTCCAGAGACACACGTGACTTCTTCCTCAGCCATTTATCTTCTGCAAATATGAGGCCCGGGGCCATGGGGTAACCATAATCGTGGTTGACAGGAGGAGATTGGAAACTGTTGGGGGGGCATCCTACTGCCCTTCTGGCCTGCTGGGTCGGCTGAGCCGCTCGGCCCCTCCAGACACCAGGGGGGGAGGGCCTGCCAGGCCTCGAGGATACAGACTTGCCCTCACCACCCCGGGCTCCTTTCTCTTGATCGGTCGTCATCCCGCTGAGTAACATGTCTTCTTTCTCCCTTAAGCTTGTGGACAACACTGCCATGCTCATCTTCCTAAAAACACTGTTTTGTTTGGTGGGCTTTCTGCACTGAATCGTCCCTGACTTCAGATAAAAGGATTAGGCGATTAACATTATGATGCTTTACACAGGCACTGACAGACTTATCATAATTTCACATCAGGGGATGGGGAGATGATGATTGTGGGGGGCTAAGATGTTCTCAAGCAGAAAATGATTTTAAGAGGTAAGCGAGGCATCGTTAACCCCTCAGAGATTGTGCTGTCCCACATCCTCCTGAAAAACTGGAAATTGCGGTTATTTTTTCGGCCGGCAATTTCTGCATAATGATCATCATGTTCCACTGAGGCAGATGTAAAAATAAAAGTACACAGTTATGACTTGGCTGTCACCACCTATACTAAATCTAATGGGGCAAACATTTAATATACACCAGAAGACCACTGGCTAAATAAAAGTTTTTCATTTTCATCTGTGCCTTCAGCTCCTCTTCCTAAAAAAAATCCAAGTATTTATATTCCCCCCAGGTTTTCTCTCTCTGTTAACAGTACGTCTTTCTGGAAACAGGACAAAAAAAACCCTCCAAAGAAATGAAAAATGATACGCAAACATTCACGACATCTGTTTTTCTTTTGTCTGCCATGCATACACAGTAGAAACCCAAGGAGAGAAATCTATCAACAGTTAAGATAATGGAGAGAAACACCGTCCACGGTCAATTTTTCACATCAGCCTGATAGAAATAATAAGCAAGCATTTAAAAGTGGATGGCAAGCAATTAAAACATAATTAAAATAAATGGATAGAAGGAGACAGGCCACATGTCTTCACATGAAATACAAGGCTGTGTGCAACAGCCGGCTGAATGAATGTGAGTCTCCTTTGACAAAGCTTGTGTCTGCTTCACTCAAGCTGGAGAGGCGTCCAGTGAAAGAGCGAGTGAGAGAAGGGGGGGAGTTTGGGAGTTTCTAAGCCGGGAGGGACTAAATGGATGGGAGAGGGAGAGCAGAGGAGGAGAAGAATGGTAGGGGGAGAAAGAAAGGGGCGGTAGGGTCACAGTGGAGGATTGACAGCCTGTGAGTATGGCCTGACCTCCCGAGTTTGCCTCCAAGTTTTCTCCACAGGCTTAGAGAAGACAAAAATAAAGCCCAGGAATGTTAATTTATTTTCGATTGTCAACGCCGAGAAGGAGAGATAAAGAGTGCATACATACATATCAAGTAAGACTGGAACAAAACTAATGCGCAAGTCCAAGTGTAAGCTGAAATCCTACAAGTGAAATAGAGATGTTGAGCAGGATTTTGCCAACACAATGATCCGTCTTCCACTCTTTGAATAACTGCTAATTTGGAGAAGTTTCTGCCCCGCCCCCATGCCCTACATTCAGGGCAAAAAAAGACACACATTTGAGAGGGGAATTTCAAACATCAGAAAATGGTTGATGGGCTAGAAGTGGGAGACGGGAACTACAGGAACTAAGAAAACACAGCCTCCAGACACCCTGATGTTCCCAAGGAACTCTTTTGTCATGACAGTCCTGTCAGGGCTGCGCTTTCAACCCCCACAGGGACATGATGTCATTTCCTTGGCTGCACTAGAGATGTAGAGAACTTGCCATCAACTGCCAGAAACCAGGATGGGCTGACACAGAGTCTGCAGAGTGCGTTCTGTCAACACAAAGCTGATAAGATATACAATTAGGATAAACGGGTTGTAAACTTTGGTTTACAGCTGCACACGCTGAAACAATAAAGATCTCTCAACTGATGATCGACTGAGAATTCAGTCATTTTGTGAGGAAAAAAATACATTTTATAGACCAATTGATTAACTCAAGACAAGTCTTGACTGTGTAAGTGTGTTTTTAAAAATGATGACAAAAGTAGAGCAAGTGGATGAAAATGTATGTGCTTTGGATTACTTCTTATGAGTCAGTGTGTGGTGTGCTACTTATTTCATCATAATTACAGATTGGTTCAGTGCCTATAAATAATGTATGTGTCAACAGATGTTTATAAGATTATTTATAAGATTAATAGAGCAAAAAACTTTTTACATCCCTTGTTAAGGTGTGGGTCAGAAACATCCTTCCCAACTTCTTGACGTCCTGTACCATCTAAATATGCAAAAATTCAAGTTCAAGGCACTTAGCAGCTTTTATGTCTTCTTTTGTTTTCAGGATGAATGGCTCTACATTAAAACAAGAGCTCTGGAAAGAAAATATGCTTTTAAGTTGAAATGTTCTTCAGTTCAGCTCAAAAAGCCAAAACAGAAAAGCCCCTAAAAGGTGCAATGCTTTACAATTTTACTGAGAGAGAGCACAACAGTTGGTGTGTTGAGCAGCTCTTGGCCAAATGATTGAGACAGTAGATAAGATAGAGTGCCAGCGGGCAGATGGACATGGTGAAACAGAGAGGGGTGAGCAGAGAAGCTTAGTTAAGTGAGGAGAACAAAGAAGACCCAGACTGAACAACCCGGTTAGTGTCAAGCGAAATGACGAGCGGCTTCAAAAAGGAGCCGAGCGGAGGAGCATGAACTTGAAAAAATGGGTAAAAATAGATGTTTCTGTCACAGTTTGTAGTCAACAAAGTAACTAAAGTCACAACTATTACTATTTCTGTTTACGTCATCCATCAAGAGCATTATTGACCTAGGAGCTTACTCAACTTACTCTTATTTCCATTATTGATTAGTCCGTTGTTTATTTGTCCAATTCATTGATTAATTGCCTAGTCTATAATGTGTCAGGAAATTGAGACGAATGCACCAAAACATTCACTCAATAACTGAATAACTGAAACTGGTATTAGTGATATTGTTTTTTGCTCCAAAAGTGCCCAAATTATTATCAAAACTGTTGCAATTAGTAAAATACTATTATAATAACATGTAATAATAATAATAATATTACATACATTGTTTCTGGTAAACGTCTATGCAGAAATGTTTTATGGTAATACACTCAATTCTAGATTTTCCACCCCAAAACGTTACTCCGGCTTATTAAGACCATATGTATGCTGCAAAAAAAATGAAAATGTATGGTGGAAAAAATGATGAAAATGTCTGTTTCATTCTGTAATAATTGGCTACAGCTTACTGTGAGTTCAGTAGCCAATCCTGTTTGGCATTGAAATGAAGAGGCTGACCTTAGAGCAGTTGGTTAAGCAGTAGGGTCACCAGAGAGGAGCAGAGATCAGCTCGACACTGGTGTGGCAAAAAGAGGTTTCTTTTTTCAATAAGCGTCCTCACTCCTCACTTCTTACCTCCTCCACACATAACTTTAGCACTCCCCACACAAACACACCCACGTACACACAGTGCTCACCTCCAGCTCACTCCAATGTCAAAAACATATTTTTACAAACAAATCTATGGTTGGTCTGGCAGCACCCCACTCCCCAACCTAAACTCACAACACGCTGGCAACAAATTCATTCACCCCTTCAACACCTTTCCAGCAGGTGATGTGTTGATGTTCACACCTTCTGGGGGAAAAATGCATTGCAACCATGTTAAATTTTTACACAGCACAGCCCCATTCAGAGCGGATTAGCATTCAGCAAAATGTACATAAAGAGACTGCTAATACATAGCATGTGTCTTTAACGAACAACATGCGGGCGAGGAGAAATGTGAGTAATCAGAGCTCCAGTCATGTGCTGCCATTGGAACAAAAATGTATAATAATAATCACACAATTTCCGCAACTGACTGCAAACTTGTTTAAACAATGACAAAATAGAAAAAGGAGAAGAAACGTTGCATAGAGTGATGTCAGCTTTGGGGTAAAAGCCAGAGGACTGTGCAGAGTCTTCCCCTCCACCCACCCAAAAAAAGGAAATGACACATTATTTGCGTACTATCTCAGGGTTGTCATTTCAGATTGGACTAGCTGAGGTTTTATCTGAGGTTATTTGGGAGGTCCAATATTTGGCCGGCAACTAAAATCCACACAAGTTACTGACATGGCAAGATTCAGATGGGACTAAAATTACAGACATGCTCCCATTTTCGATTACATTTCGCCTCCTCCCCTCCAGTAAAACTAATCCCATCCAAATGTGGCTTACAACAAAGTGGTAACATGTTTGTTGCTACAAGTGAAAAGCAGTTGGTTTCTCAAGAGTTTTGTTAGAAAAATATGGAAATTAAGCAAACACCATTAATCCTTGAGGGGAGCAAGTAGTCGGTGGTAAAACTGAAAAACAAATTTTGTAGGCAAATAAGCAGCTTTGGTTTCAGAGGTGGGTGAGGCGCACAAGAAGTCAGAGGTGCAAATAACACATTATTATGAAATTGGTTATAAAGTATTCCAAATAACGGTATTATTTTTTATTATTAATTGCTATGTGAATATTTCACATAGAACGTACCCTACTTTTGAAATTGAGAATTTGCTGTATTTTTTCTTGTCTTATGTTTTGGAATAAAAGTAGAATTAATATCTCTGGGTCTCTTCAGTTCAAGGAAATTGTTGTTTGTTCTTATTTTCTGATGTTTGATATGCCAAGGAATTGATCAGTGAATCAATAAAATGAATAAAATGAATCAACAATGAAAATAAATGTTAGTTGTAGTCCCACCACCAAAAAAACCTCACAAATGTTTAATCCTAGTATTTTTTTTTACAAGAATGGTGACTTTGGGCTAAATAAACATAATGACGTTCCTACCGTGTGTGTATGTGTGTGTGTGTGTGTGTGTATGTGTGTGTGTGTAAATGCAGAGTATCATTTCAGTAAATTGCTGTAAAGAGATGAAACACTGAAATTGACTTTGGTTAAAACTCATGTAGTACAAGCCTCACCATTGCCTTATTCAGACACACAGCTGTTATGTTAGTGATTTGTGTTATATAGTAAGAGATTATTTTCTAATCACAAGCACATTAACTGTTCATCAGACATTTTCTGTCTCCTGACAACCTGATTTACACTTCATGCCCACTGAATCTCACTGATTTAGAGGCTATTTAAAGTTAGATGGTCTCTTTCAGCTGGAAACAATTTCATGCAGTGACGATGACGACTCCATGGCTCACTTCACATACGCTGATACGTCCCCCTGGTTTCATCACCGTCTGCATTGGATTCATTGTAAAGTTTGAAGTTGTGTCCAAGTTAAAGTGCATTTGTGTCCTAAATCCATTCTGTTTTGCATTACCTATGCATGGTCAGCACATGGGCTGCATTCTAACTGTGGACCGTTTGTGTGGTCTCTATTCATTCACCGTCTTTAGAGACTATATGCATTAATTTGCCTTAATTCAGAGCTGTAATGCAGAGTTTACAAACTGTGTCTGTCAAATAACATACATAAAAACTTTGTTGAGTTAAGTTCTAAATCATACAGAGGCACAAACCACTTTAAATCACTTTCACAATATTAGTATGAATATTTATCTGATATCAAAACACGTTCACAACAACCAAAAAGTCTAAAAAGAGCTTTAAGTTGAGTGAAGTCGTGTTTTCTAACTAACTAAAACTACACTTTACAACTGTGGTGCAGCTGAGGGACAAATGCAAAGTAAATAGCTGAATCAAATAGACTGGACTTAACAAAAGGCAACTTTTGATTATTAAAGAATGAAAATATCTATTGTTTTTCTCTATTTTGGATTCAGGGAAATTGTGGTTTTTGACTATTTTGTAACATTTTAAACTGTTCAAGAAAATAACCGCAAAATCACTAATAATAAAAAATAACAATAAAGCTGCAGCCCTGAAATGAATCACTTAACTGTGAAATATTTCCCTCTCAAACCCCCACTGCTCATTTTCATTTGAATATAAAACAGTTGGAATCATTAAGTTGTACACACAATTCATAAAACACAATATGCCACAATAAGTAAGTGATGATACCATTACATTATTTTCAGTACCTACTTTCCACTTTGTACTCACACAGTATAACAACTGTGTTAACATAGTAAAGTAATGGAACCCTGAAGATCAACGTGGAAGTGCTACGCTGAAAACCTATTAACATCTAAAAATGCGATCCGAACAAGAGTATAAGTGCAGTATCTACAAGTTCAGAAGTGTGTCATTTTCCAGGCAAGTCAAGTCTATGCTTGTGTGAAAGCCGAAGGTGGTGGAAATTGACTTCACACACACATCAAGGATTTCCCTTGATGCTAAACACTGTTTAGATCTAGTGAAGGGGGAAACCATACTGGGATTTTATTTAATTCATGAAACCACTGCAAAACATGGTGCCACTGCAGTAGTCCTATAAAATGTTCATGTACACCTTGGCCATAACATGTGGCGTAATCGTCAGTTCTAATGAGTCCCACGAGATGGCTGCCAATGCTATTATGGGCCCACCGCCGTGTTTAACATTCGACCGCAAGGAAAGGATGCAAGAAATGCTTAACATCTTACATTTTTAGTTTCTCAATTCTGTTTTTACAAACCAGTTAAAATGCATGTTTGCTTTGAACAAAATTGTTTTCTAAGGGGCATCTTTATCACCAATAATTAAATTATAAAGGTTTTAATATTCAGCCATGGATGTTTTATTGCATACCATTGATCCTGCTAAGACTCTGCCAGAATCCTGTAATCTGCAACACCTTTTAACACAGTTAATATTAGAAAAAATAATCAGCTGCCTCGATTGTTTTTATTATGAAAGCCTGGAACCGGCACTGTTGCACAGAATGTAGGCTATTTATGTCCCAGATCATGAAATCATCTGAGATTTTAATTCAAATTGGGTCTACAAAGTCAAACATTTACCATTTTCTTTAGTTCTGATTTCGACTTTAGTGATGGTAACATAAGCTTTAATTGTAAGTTAGTAGTAATTCCTTTCAGCTCAGTTTTTGGTCTCCACCAGCTCCCAACAGAAATGTCTGTATCTTTAGCTGTTAAACGCTCTAATATGTTCGCCAGCTCGTCATTAATTTTGTCTGTATGGCATTTGGTGGAGGACAGATAGTGTGCAGTGGGATTTGGAAGTGTTTTTAATAAATAACTAACTACAGCTAAACAGTTGTGTTAAGCAGCGAGAGCAAACCAAAACTATTAAGTTGTGGGCTCTCAAACCTAAGCAGTACGACCATGTTATTTCATTTTAATATTTCATGTTATTTTCATTTTTTTTAAAAATCTAACAAATATTGGTAACAAAACTACAGATATTTTGTTGGGAGCTAGTGGTTGTGTCATTTCAGTTTAAAATGTGGTGAGTATCTTGTTTTTAAACTGAAATGCAGTTATATTTCAATAAAGAAAAGAGTGAAAGAAATGATGACATATTTGCTAATGGGAGTGTGTGTACTGTGATTTGGGTATTGGGGAACTTGATATATCAAAAAAATATATCCTGTGAATGTTTGAGAGAAGCGGTGAAATAACACTAAGTTAATAGTTACTCCCCATGTCCTGGTTCATGTATTTTAGACTGTAATAACCACAATAAAAAACTACCAGAGATCCTGGAGGGTTCTGACTTGGATGCAGAACTTGACTAAAAACTTGAATTTAGTCAAAACATTATTAAAAATGCTTTATAATCTTGAATGAAAACATATTTGTGTTGGCCTGTTCAAATCTAATAGTGTTTATTAGAGGCAGATTATTCTGAATCACAGTCCTAATGAGAAAAAAATCCTTCTGTAGAGGCACAGTATTTCACCAATGTTTTAAATATCAAGCTAATATATTTTACTAATATTGTCCAGCTCCACTGTTTGGCTGTATTGAGTAGGAAATGAGCCATGGACTTAATATGCACACACGCTCTGTTGGCCTGGGCGGGTTTCTAGATGGTTTTCAATTTAAATTGTTTTTTCTCAGGATTGGTTTCTATTAATTTGTCCACCCACTTTGTCTGTTCCTTTGGAAACCAAGACACAGGCATCAATCTGCAGCATTTCCAGTGGGAAATGGGAACTGGATGGACTTGTTTTTCTTGTTCCTTTGTACATGATTACTTGCCTGTTCTCTTCCCTTCCAGTCTCAGGCATGTTATTTAACACTTACTACCACTGATTCAGCTGTAAAGCACTTCATTTTATTTTTGAAAGATTGACCACTGCTGGTTTAACGGGAGCTTAAAATGTTTCATCCATCATAGAAATTGAACTTATCCCTGCTGTTAAAGAAAAAGCTGAAAACATACTTCCCACCTCACTGATGCATCCTGAGATCTAACAAGACAGAATGGACAAAAATACTGACATAACCACACAACATCTCTAAACAGAGAAAAAAACTTCCCAGACAGTTGGGCCTGATTCTGGATTGCAACATTGGCCAGACTTCATGTCTTAAAAGCCCCAAATCTGTGAGATTTTGACAAAAGACAGACTGTTTACATGGCCAAACATGGTGATTTTAGGCTGAAAATCATCCTCATCTCTAGATGAATGGTAAAATGGAGCCTAGAAGGTATCTTAAAAGACAATGCCATCAAATTCCAGCATGACAAATTACACACTTTACCAGCATTTCCACAAACCTTTTCTGCTCACTCTTTTGTAATGCAAACTGAAGGGCCATAAGAGTGCAGAGAGACTGAACTGGAACAATGATGAAAGTGTGTGCTACAAGAATCAGGACAGCTGTCAGGGTGTATGGGCATACGTTTAGTGGTGAAGGACAGATTTGAGTGAAACCCAGCTCTATGAGTGCAGCATGTTTCACTGTCATTCAAGGTCAAACCTCCGTTTCATTTAGACTCTTGGCTGTGTGTTTACTTTCCCCCAATAAATGCTCATAAATACTGTTATGCTCTCTTGGAACAACTAAATAACAATACAAGGACTCTGTTCAGAAATAGTCTATTTTAAAAATCTGGAAGAATTTAAGGAGTTCAAGGAACCACTTTAACTATGAATGCTGTACAACACAGCTGACTGTTGTTGCTGGGGCGAAACTCAAATTCTTAGAATTATCATTCTTGATTATTGGTATGATTAATAGATGAATCCTTTACTGTATAAAATGTCAGAAAAGTGAGAAGAGGAGCGGTTGTCACAAGTTGCCATCTTACATTGATACAAAAGAGGGAAAAGCAGAAAATCAACTAATCGATTAAGCACTAATTATTATAGCTCTACAAATTAATGTCCACCAAAACTCAAAGAATCACTTTGCTGTTCCTGTGTTACCTAAAGTGCCGACCTTGAAACATTTGTCTGTACAAAGTTAAATAAAAGAAATGCAGGACGTGCTGTGTGTACTTCCATATAAACCAACAAACTTATAGCAACAAACACACAGACACCATACCATACTCAATGCTTCAAAAACAGAGAAAATGCTTCTGTAGATGCAATGCTTTTCTGTGCTGCCAAGTTTCCCTTGTGCTGTGAGGCTTAGCCCAACAGTAGTGTAAAGGATGTATGTTTCTTTTACTTTATTTTCAGCCTCCCGCCTCCGTTTTTTTTTTCTCCTCCAGTACATCATTCCTTTGGGTGTTTGTGTGGTGTCCCTTAGTTACCGGATAAGAGACCTAGCAGCTCACAGAGTTAAAAGCCTGCCCTGTCCCACTCATACGAACAAGACCATCAATAATTCACCCTCATCGGGAAGCATTATCTAACAGCCTTATAAAAATTTAAAGGTTGTGGGTGACAACACGGAACCATGAAGAAAGTGCTCCGTAAGAGGACACTCCAGGTGGTGACAATACTGGCAACAGATATGTTAAAGTGGAAGCAGAGGGAAGACGCTGTGTCAGCCGGCCCTGCGAGGCTGATTTAAGCATCACACATAAAAGAGGGACGCTTCGCTGAATTAGGGGAAAGTCAACAAGGAGACACATCTCTGGTCTCCACCGGCCCTGAATGTGTGTGAGTGTAGCACAAAGGTGGAAGCATTTGCTCGGCTGTATTAACGCCCTGGCTCTTTCTCATTGACAGTGAAATCCCTCTAAGCCTAGATCAATTACATCCAGCTCTGCTGTAATTAAAATGTCCTAACAAAGGTCTTAGGAGCACAGGACAGAAACCTACCCATTGACAACAAGCTCAGTCCAATCTATAGCACCATCTCAAAGAAAATAGATTAGCTCTTTCTTTGGACATGAAAAGGTGACTGCTGTGCTCAAAATAAGTCTTTTTTTTTATCCCTTAATAAAGTCAAGATCTAATTTAAGATAGTATAAGTACACAAGCTCACATGAAATTACGCAGTGATATTTTAATCAATTCCATAAATACATAAAATAAAATACTCATTGATCTATAGTATAAAAAACTGTGCTTGTTTTTGTAGCCCTGACGAGGAAGGAAAGTAATTATTTGTTCTCTCAAGTACATCTGATGCTTGACTATGCTCTGCTGAGAAATGACATAATGCTTATAAGTCTCCTAATTAAAACTCAGCAGTGGAGTGATTAGCAATCACAACTCAACTCTTCAAATATCAAGATCTGATTTGCTTGGCTGATCAACAACAAGCCTCCTTCTCTCAAGGCAACTCACAGAGCCTACGGTCTCTGTCTCTTTCTGCGTTAAGGAGGCTTTGAAATGGATGAAATCAGCACAACTACGCCAGAAAGTGCTCAGCTCAATTCTGAGTTCCATATTGGGTTTTTTTTGGCTTCTTTGTCAGGATGGCATTTACGTGGAAATATTTTTTAATGTTGACTGGCAGCAATCATAAACACATTACATACTGCTGCTGATGAGCGCTTAAATATTGGGTTTTACATGATAATTCATCATAGAATGAAACCAAAGTATCATCAATAAAATTACTTATGGCAGCCACCAAAATTAAACTTGAAAGCTGTTTCCTCGCAGCGCCCAGGAGGGACCATTCCACAGACAGAGAGAGAGAGCAAGATGGCTGACTGCACTGACATGTTGTGAAAGCACGCCCTGCCATCCAAGGTAATAGATTCTCTTTGCTGTGTGACTCCCACCGCTTCTCATCTCCTGTGACAACGCCTGCCAGTCAAGGCCCAGGGAACATTCAAGGGTTTTGACAATATCGCCTCACCTTGAAAACACATTGGCTTCTCATCGCAAGACACCATGTGACAACAAGTGAGCATCAAATGATCATTAGACCCCATGCCCCTTTGTCACAGTTCTCTGAAAACCGGCATGAAAAATTATTTCTATAATTAAATACACCAAAATCATATGTCGCAATACAGTTGGATAGACATATGAGAACACTCAAAGTGGATGGATTTTATGATCATTTCAGAGAATCTGCTGAAAAATACTGAATTTAGCTTTTTCAATACACTGAAAAACTGGTTCCTCAGGAAGCAAATGTATCTCTGCGGTTCATGTGAAAGCATATAAAAGAAGAATTTGAGCTGTCCATCATATGCCCAGGCCCTGCAGGCTCATTTGGAAAATAATACACGATTTGGGTGTATACCTGTTAGAATTTCTTTCTTTTCAATTCAAGATGAGAAATAACAATGTTACACCACATCAGCAGAGTGATTTGCATTTTTATATGATTCATGAATACAGTGGAGGAGGACAGGGAGAGGTTTTTCTGCAGTGAAGGATGGCCTCAACCTCAATTTCTAGGATAATTATATGATACTATTTAGGAATTTGAGGAAGAGAAAAGCATTTCCTCAGCTGAAGACAGATGACCTGTCAGATACACCTAATATCAACACAAAGCCTTCAGCCTTTAATCTGCACACTTCCTGTGACCTATACTACGACAGAACCAAATAAAGCACACTCTCTTTGTATCCCCCTGAGACAGAGCAGTGTCCTCATATGCTAAAGACAGCCAGTGTTGGGGAAGAAGCTCTGAGGGCGGCCCAGACAACTCACAGGTCAGTGCTAATCTCCTGATATATGGAGCATAAAGACCTGGGACACATCCATCACACGCCGCCAACGGCTCCCAACTGGGAGAGATCTGCACACACCAAAGAGTTAACACACATCCCAAAGAGAACTGTGATGATCCATCACTCAAGAACCAGACACCTTTTCAGCAAGAGCGTCCTTTAACAACACAGAGGGGGTAGCTTTCTTAGCAGAGGCTCGGCGATGAGAGTCAGCGTGACTGCTAGACCTAAGCTTCAAGCCTCTGTTGATCATTAAACATCCATTTTCAACCAGTGGGGGAAAGTTAACTGTCATTTTAAGCGCAGGAGGTGGTAGATTTTTTTTTCTTCCTCACATGTATTTTCTTGGTGAAAAGGAGAGAGGCCATATATCCATCCATCGGGTTAACTACCCAAACACATAATCATTCGTTCCAGTCATCTGTCTCTTTATTTTTGAGGCAAGCCACAAAATAGCTATGATGGGTTTTTGCAGTTAAATGAGAAATTCACCCAAAAGCACTTTGGTTAAAAAAAAACAACAAAATGCCCTTTGTGTGTGTGTGCTTTTTTTCTCTGCTCTGTTGTGTATTTTTCTTCATTCTCTGGCCAAATGTGAACAGCTTCCATGTTGTTTCAAACATTTTTTTGAGGGCTGTCTCTTCATAGCATCACCAGTAAAAGTCAGGTTTGGTGTCAACCCCTCAAAATCAGCTCACTTTCTACACTCTAGACCATTTTGCAGCAACACTCACCCAAGAAGAAATCCAAGCACTGATGCCCGCAAACAACAGCAACAACAGCAGCCTCAACAGAGCAGAATGCATGTACCTCTCTCCTCTTCAGCAGCTTTTTAATAATTTGAACAACCAAACTCGACCCAGCACACCACAGCATGATTTCCACTCCACTCTGGCTTTTTCTCACCTCAACAAAGACAGTCCTATTGTCTGGGATTTGTCAGAAGCCAATGTAAGGGAACTCACTAACAGGAGAAGACTGGTGTGAAGTCACTACATCATGGAAAAAAAATACACACTCCATTTGAAAATGCACTGAACATCACAGTGAAGTTTGTTTCCACTCTAAGACAACTGTAATCAGAACGGAATGAGAATCTCATCTACAATTACTCATTTACTCCCGCTCTCATTCATTTGTTTGTCCAACATTTCACAGCAAGCGTGTCAAAGGAACTGAACGAGAGAGCTGTCAAACCCACCCGCCGTGAGTGAAAATGGCAGGTGAAGTCCACTCGGTTTTTTTTTTCTCCCCCTTTCCTGCTCTCTGGATTAAAAACTCCCACTTTTAGCTCCCTTTTTAAGGTGTTGTGATGTTATTTTGTCTGAACAAAGAAAGGAGCAAGCTCTTCTCTGGCAGGTTGGGGAGCATTTGGCTCATGTTATTACCCAGGAGTGGGATGGCCATGAAGGGGCCACCGACCTCTATTGCACACCCAATGGCATTTACATTCCCTGTCTCTGTGTAATAACATCTCACACACGGCACTTTCTTTCACTATTAACCTATGCTGATCCTGCTTCCAAAGTAAAGGCACGCACAAAGACAAAGGGGCACTTTTTTGTTTCTCTTTGTGCTTGATCAAAATGTTCCCCTATTAAGCCTGCCTAAAACTGCAGCAAACATTGGGCCATGTATCACAAGACAAAGAAGAAATCCATCAAAATAAACATTGTCTTGCCGCATTCTTTCACTGACAAACAACAGCTGCACAGAATGGGAAATAAATATTATTTCAGCGACAAAAAAAAAACAATCAGACACCGCTCGGTGCTCAGAGTGGCTCACAAAGCTTCACTGCTCTGCGTCTTTACATCTACACTATCTGAATGTGGAATTAAGCCATTTATTTAGCACCTGAAAACAAATTCATTGTGGAGAATTATAGAAGTAGTACCAGTCAGCACATGTGAATGTATTTCCGTTTAAGTTATTTATGCTTTTTCTCTCGCTCTCGAGCCGTGGATGCGATGGCTTCTCCTCCTTGAAAATAAAACACAGATCTTCCTTTGTTGGCTGTTTCATGCTTTTGCTGAAGAACACTGAGGGAAATGTTTTAGCAGGACAAAATCTTTTTAACATAACCACATCTGAATGGCATCCAACATTTCCACTAAATACATGGCTTCTGGTGTTAGATTATGGCCAACAAAATCTCCCGATCCACACTAAATCTGGTTCCAACACAAACACTTGCTTCTCTCACACGCACACAACCCACTGCAATGTCCAGCAATACTGTCAGTAGCCTCCACCAGCACCAGCACCACCAGCAGCAGCAGCAACACTCCATCAGGACAAACTGCTTAGAGGAAGGGGGCTGGTAGCTCAAGTTCTCCCTATTGAAATGCAGACACTTTGATATGGAAATTGGCAGTTACAAAAACCCGCTAGAATTCACACTAGCATGCATTGAAACCATTTGTGCAATGTGAGATGAGATGGCACTTCCTCCCAAGACAACACAGACAAATGGACCAAACCAGCACGTCTGGAGATGGAGGGAAGGTAGAGAGGAGGAGAAGGAGGAGGTCGGGGGAGGGAGAACATTTGTCCCCCCCCCTCATTCCTCCCTCCTCTTTTGAATTCCAACAACCCACTGTCCCAGCATTTGTTTCAAGCAACAGACTTAAGCTGAAATGCAGGAGAGGACTTTTCAAAGTGCAACATCTACATTCACCACTACAGCATCCCATTTCTGGCCCATTGGCTGGGGGATAAAATGACCTTTTCCTCCATACTGATGGGCAGCAGTCAGCATCAAGCAGCCAGCTTCAACATCAGCACAGACAGAGATACTTTTTTAATCTCGTCTCCTCAAAATGGCTGGCATGACAGGACAACTTCTCCGCTATGGTAAAAAAAAATTCTCAGATTTGAATGGCGGCGAAGCAATTCCTCACACTATGCATTATGTCTTATATAATGTTGCAGCTCTCTCAGATCAAAACTGAAGAGCCGGCCGCTCCGTGTTTGCTTTTATGTCCAAAAACAACTGGATTTGGACAGAGTTATCATACATATATACACTTCCTGGCATGAAAGCTGTTATATAAGTATATGCAGAGCAGCGGGAGGCTCTCAGTTTCCTAACTTGTCCGTTATATAAGGTTGCGCCACTATCCTGATTTGGCATTGACAGTATGGATTATGTCTAATCGTTATTTAACCTTGATATTTCAATCCGCCACAGTCGTGCTCTCCTGGGATTTCTTGCTGAGGTCTGTGCGGCCCTATCTCTGAAAGCTTCACATGAGAATAAGATATGGTTCCTTTCGCCTGTAAAAAATGTGTATGTGTGTGTGTGTGTGTGTGTGTGTACAAATGTGTGTGTCCCATCATCACACATGGCTGGCCCAGGTCTGTGAATTATACATGCTCTGTGAAATGATCTTATTTTATAGCTGCAAAATGGAGAAGTAAATGGAGACAGTAACTGACATCCAGCTACTTAGCTCTCGGTGTCCTGGAACAGGGTGGAGATGTTTGTGTAAGCTCTATATTTCTTTCACCCTGTTATCACGCTGATTATCACAGCTGAATAAATTATAAATCAACCCCCATTTAGTTTTTTAAAAGCCTTTTTGATTCACGTGCAGGACTTTCTTTGTCAGAGAGTTCATCTTATGTAAAAAAAAAAAAAAAATCCTATTGGTTACACCTGAAAATACACTGAATTCAAGCATTTACACAAATTGAATCCCTCAGTGGGCTTTTAATATAAACTATATAGAGATGCATGCTGAAATCCGCATTGGGATGACCTTAATAACCGAGAAACTTCCTATTAATCAAAAGTATGGAGGCTCCAGACACTACAGAACAGCATTATATACTGTAGCTACTATGGGCTTATTGATCTCATCACAGCAGTTTTAAACTGCTGGAGGAGCCCGTGGACCCGTTTTCTGACATTTGCCTTATGATATCCTGGGAGTGTAAATAAATGGTATTGATTCAGCTGAGGCATAGCCCAGCATCTCCCCTGAAAGACTCAAAACATCCGCTTTCAAAGGCTACTTACTGTGGTTCGCCGTGCCAAAATATGGATCCCGGCATGGAGCGTGAATTTGGGATCAACACCAGGAGCCCCCCTTCCTCTCTCCTTTTTTTCCTCACAACAGGCCCCCAGAAACTAAGCAGCGGGTCGCACAAAGACGGCTGGGACTCGGCTGCATGCTCCACTTTCTTCACAGTGAGCAGATGGTGGGCTTTCCTGTGGCAGGTATCTGTGCCTCTTCAAGCCAGAACGCACGGGACCGGACGAATAGCTCCATGGCGATGGGTCTGTTCAAAAGTAATGATCGTTACTTCCTCCCCCTCCTCCTCCTCCTCCACCTCCTCCTCCCTGCTCTTGTGCGTGCAGCCGGACTCCTTCAGACAGGAGCGCTACGGAGAGAGACCGCATAAAAAAGGATCACTTCAAGGAGACGAGATGCGCACCCAGCCTCGCTACGAAATGAAACTGCGAGCACGTCAACTGAGTCTGGATGTCTCCAGCGGCCTGCTTCACAGATACAGCCCAGAGAGCAATGATAGGATTTCTTCAGAGTGGCTTTCGGTGCGCTCCCGGTCCTTCCCTCTGCGCCTCATCCACTCGCCGTGCAGACAGTCGGAGCTCCAGCCGGACTGGAGGCAAACAAGGCGAAGAGGAACGGCGCACCGGTCCCTGCTCTGCAGCAGCTGGCTGGAAGAGGGCGGCGCACAAAACCTGGACCGGGCTCCTGGCAAGGGACGGACTGGATCTTAGTGCTAATTGTGAGAGCCCGCATTAAGGCTAATATTAACCCTCATCTCATCACGTGTGCTCGGATTTCATGCACGTCTTGAAGCACAAACACGCTCTGCTGTGTTTTATCCATTAAACAAACCCACGTTGCTCTGTAGTTTAATCAGGACTCCCCACTGTTTAATCAGCAGGGTGAAAAAAAGTGCAAGGCCATTCATTAACACAAAACATGTTACTGATAATTAGTATTTTATGATGGAAAACTGAGAATAATGAGGCTGAAATAACACCTGTTTTAAAGGGGGGGGGCATATGAAGTACAATACATCAAGGTGATAAGTAAAAATCAGATGTTTTTTTTAAACAGTGAGTACTGAATCAGAGTCAGAAACAAGTTTAACTTGGTATCTTGGTGTATGACATAGACACATAAATGTAGTGCAGGGATAAGAAGCAAAGGATGGTTGAAGTGACAAAAAACAGTGCAATATGGAAGATAAACGAAGACAAAATGGTGCATGTAGCTGGGTTATGTTTTGATTACACTTAAGTGTATGAAGATATGTACAGATGATTACTGACTATACAGTAAGGCTGATTGATAGGATATGCTATTTTCCTCATTTTAAAGTGACAATAAACCAAGTATATTTGGGGTTTGGGAGTGTCAGACAAAGTACACTATGACATCAGCTTGAATAGTATTATTCACTATTTTCTAACATTTTATGGCTCAAATGATGCCTCAGTTGGTCAAAATGAAAATACTCTTCAGTCACAGAGCAAAAAAAAGAATGTTACTAATGTGTAGGTAACAATATGAACAATAACCGACAAATAAAGTGTATAAAACAAATGACTGCAGCTGGAATGTGAGTGTGTGAGTGTCAATTGTAGGGAAAGGTTCAACTCTGTGCACTAGAAAGAATCCAGCAACGTTATGTACAGTATAGCTAACAAACAAGTATGTGAGATGTGTAGAAAGTATAAGAAAAATGCATGAAAACACTTGCTGAGTGAAAACGGCAATATCCACTCCTAACATTTAACCTTCAACCCCCACCTGGCACAAAGTAAATTCACCTCAGTTTTTATTTTTGCATCAAACTCAGAGTGCAATTTTCAGTTCATAGGTAAACAGTTTTTATGAATATAATTTTCTACACAATTATCCACCATAATACTGTGTGATTATGTATACACACTGCCATTCAAAAGTTGGGAAAAGCTGCCACAAAAGCTTGATTGGGTACAGTCAGTTGTCTGAGAAGATTGCTCTTTATTTTTTGAATGGTCTTTTATGCTTTTAGGCTGTAAAAAGTCCTCTTTACAAATAGCTGTTATGAGGGGTTTGCAAAGAAGTCATGCTTTGCATAAAATGTTGTACAATGGTTCAGCCAGACTGACAACTGAAAGGGCAGAAAAACACAAAAAAGTCTCTGAGCAACAGTTAAATGAGACAAGAGGAAGTCATTGGTTAAATAAATTAGAAGCTTGGCATCAACATCTGTGCATATTTAAATAGGGTTTAAATGGGTTGCAGTGTCAAGTGTGCAACAATGCCAACTAACAAGCTGGAATTAACAGGTGCGCTGCTTTAGCAAAGCTATTCTTAAAATGTCAAAATAGAAGCTGAGTCTAGGGTTAGCTACTGAAATTCGATCTCAGACTATCAGCTGGACTGAAAAACAATTTCAAAGACTGTGGATGACATGGGGGGGGGTATGGTAACAATAGTATTCTCCCCTGTCATCCAACACCATGGGGACATTGACAAAATAGAAGAATCATGTCGTTTCCTAATGTTCCAGACAGCTACCAGTTCCTTTCATCAATGTGAGGGAATCAAAGCCTTGAACGTACTTGAGCAATAATCCATCACAGCTGAATGTTGAGCAGCTGATATTTATTCTAACAAAAGACACGGTGGATTAGAATGCTAACATTTGTATTAACGGCATAATGTCCTATTGGCGTATTGTAAGGATATTTATTGCTAAAGTGCAAAAGGCCAACATCTTGTCCTGCAGACACATTACAAGTCCTCATGGGAATATTTTGGGTATATTGATTTTTTTCAAACTATGGTTCCATATCTTTGGTCATGGTGTTTCTTATTAAATGAAAGAATATCAGTGCGGATACATTTATGTGCAATATATTGCCAGTTTCCACAGATGCTTGTCTTTAACTGAAGAAATCATCCATGATGTGAAAAGGAATTTAGCTGCATTGACTCTGCCTTCATATTCAAAGCACACCATGCCTCCTCTGTTGGTTACAATGGAAAAGGGGCAAATTGAATCCTGATATTACGGCCGGGAATGGAAACCAGAATTGTAACTGACTTGGCACCCCTAAAAACATGAAACTATGACTATGACTTGACTGGAAATGATTCGGCTTTTGTCGGTGAAATTACGCTTCAAAGCTGAAAGCCCATTAAGATTTTACTGTAAGCTGCAAAACATTAGCATTAAATTGCCATTTGCTAACAAATATGATATAATCCCGATGACAAACTGGACAACAGTGTGTTTGAGCACGACAGATCCCCAATTATTTAGTCATGATTTGTCGACTGCTTCGGATATGCCAGCTGCAGGCGCCTTATATTTTTGTCTCGCAAAAACAGGAACAAAAACACATGAGGAAATAAAGGTATTTCATAACGTTCTGATGTACTCAGTCGTCACATTAAGGCTATCATTAGAAACCATTATGCCTGTGATAAGCCAAAGCAACACAGCACACTAATGGTTCATGAAATGTGCAATGTTTACCTGTGCTGTACTACCAGCTGTGTCCTCACTGTGAGCAGAGGTGTCTCTGCCTTTCTGTGTATGTGACATGCAGTGTTTGATATGCTGTCTGAGCACCACCATGCCTCCAAATATCAAGTGAAGTTTATGTTGTCATTTCTCAACAATCAATGTACTGGAAGGAAAATTATCTGCCCAGCTGGAAGCAGGTTTATGGTAACATTTTCCTCAGGTTTCTAAAGTTCAGCCCCATGCAGCTTTCTTTTGAACATGATCTTATACTGCGAGTAGGAGCTTTCATTCCTCCCCGACGCACGCCTATTTTTAGATCCTTACTTTTCAGCATTGTAATAAAAGAGGTACCTCGGTGGTGCAAATTCAGGTGAAGGACATATTTGTCTGTGAAATGTCTGTCTAAGAACAAACACTCAAATGCCAAGTTTGGAACTATTAATGTCCGAAATACCACTTCCCTTCCTCTTATGAGCCAAAGTACATAGCCGGGTCAGTGGTCTCTGTTACACGTGGCTTCAATAAAAAAAACAGTCCCCTGGTCGCACGGGGGAAATGTGAATTTGGGTCAAATTCACCAGGTGGAAAGTGAGAGGATTAGTGCAGAGTTTGCATGTTTTCCGAAGTGTAGTTTTACATAATAAAGAATAGAAGAGTAAAAAGAAAACAGATGTAATGATGCTGATCCACTGGCACAATTTCTTATTTAGAGAAACAATGTTTATGTATGGCTTACTACTGGAAGTGTAAACTCTCTCTATTTCATTTTAACTGACCCAGGAGAGCCTGTGTTGCTGGTGTTTTATTCATTGTGGTCAATGCAGTATATATGTAAATACACACAGCCGGTCGCTGTCTCTGTTTTTTCTTTTTTGAGGACTGATGAAGTTGTCAGAATATGCTTGGCTTTGCTTTTTTGGCTGTAGGCCGTCATTCTTGTCTGCGTTCAGTGTGCAATCAAAACCTCTAGTAATAGCACAAAAGAACTAAAAAGTTTTACTGCTGACTCATCTGAACAGTGTAAATAAATTTCACTGTGAAAGTCCAGACTTTATTATAAGAACAGACTCCGTGCTGTAAATTACAGGTCTTTATGAGCCTCCAGTTTAAGCCACATTGAAATTATAGCAGCACCAAAACAACACGCTCCCTTTTTCCTGTATACTTCCCTCAGTTATGCCATGACTTAACTTCCACATTTGACCATCTATATCTGTTGTTGAGTCAATTTGTGCTAATTTGCGTCTGTGATAATAAATGACATCCATACATATAGCATTACTTTGCCAATGATTGCTACTGCTTTTCTCTGCATTATAGCTTAATGCAGGACAGAAACAAACATCTTACAGGCTTACCTTGTTTCACAACATGTGGTATGAAATTGGTACTAATGCATTGTAGTTATGTGAATACAGATGCTTATTGATTGTATTGGTTAATTGGCTGTTAATTCATTACAGCGTGACACACTGCACCCATTGCTTACTCTTAATGCTCTTTTCTTTACCTGAACAAAAGCACCAGAAACACAGGAAAACAGCAGCACACATGCCTCTGAATACAAAGTCTACTGCACTTCTTATGAATGTAAACTTCAGATGTTACAGATGTATTACAGGAGAGATATTCCTTTTTTTTGGTGGTAGCATTTTTGTGGTATTTTGCGACCCCACAGACAGACCCAGTGTCAGAGCTCCTCACCTCTGCATGTTGTTTTGTCCTCTCATGCATTGTGTGTGTTCCCCACTCTATTCCGCCGTTCACATCATGGGCAAAAACCTCATGTAATAATGTGGGGTGTTTCACCAAACAGTCATGCGGTAAATAAGGGGGTAGCAGAGAATGCTGCGGTAAATATGACTCGAGTCATTATTAGGTGGTTTTTCTCATTAAGATCAAAAACTGCAAATTTTCAGAGCTTAAAAGGAAATACGTGTTTTGAAAAAAAGAAAAATCAAAAGAGTTTTTGAGGATTTTCTATGGGATTTGATAAATGCTCTTGTTCCATGCAGACAGAAACACAGTTCTTTCTGCTTCAAGAGGGAGCTAATTCTTTGCGGCATCTATTTCCCAGTTTATTGTGTGGAGTAGCTTTCTATAGTTTTGTAATCATAGGGCAGCACGAACAAGGGTGGGAATTATCATGATCTGGATGGTTTTGTAATGACAGTTCCCATGATGGAACCGGCTCAATTATAAGGCTCAACCACAAGTGAACTCTACCACATTCACGATAAGACAATAACTGAATTCAATGAGGACAAGAGGGATTGGTTTGCACCAGCCACTCATATATTCATTACTAAGACTTAGTTTATAATCTTTCCTGAATTATTAGTAGATACTGGATGGTTTCAAACTTAGACAGTTAAGAATTAAGAAAAGTATGCTGACATAATTGAGTTAGTATGACGTTAGCTTTAACTTGAAGTTATGAATTTCTCTTTTGGTATAGAATTTTGTGTCATTGATTGGTGCTGGAGCCACCTAGCTGCTATGTTAGCACCACGTTAGCTGTTTGGCTAGAAACACACAGCACATAACATAACCATAATATTTCTGCATGTAAACACATCGCGCATGCTATAATACACAGAGTTGAGAAATCTCATCTGTGTGTTAGACTTCAGTTCAGGCACCGATCCGTCTTTTTCAGTACTGATACTCTTATGATACCAGTGTTTCATTGATAAGCTGTGTGCCTCAGTTTGAGGAAGAGACTGGAGTCATTCTTTCATGTGTAAGGAAACATCAGGCTGTACTTCACCATCACTTTGTAACCCTGTAAAACAAAATGTAACAAATGAATTTACATGGATAGAATTTTATTGGTTTGTGCTAAAATAATAAAACATGCACCAGCAACTGGGTCAAAAAAACATCATCATTGTCACATATATCTAAACCAGCTATTTGACCCGGTATTGGTGCAACCCTGTTTTACATACAGTTATTTTCTCAAACAGACACTCTACATACATGTCCCGAGCCTCTGACTTCACATCTACTTCACTCAGAGCAGCTGTCAGTCACAACAGTCAATCATCACGTCACCCCCCTTTCAAATACAACCTATAATACAATCTAAATGAAACCAGAAAACTGCATTTGACGTCTTTTTTTTTTTTTTTTTTGCTTTTTGAGCCACATGTTTTTTTTCATTGCTGCAGTATGACAAGTGTAAAACTGGAAGAAAGGCTGAGTGGCTGCACCATACCCAGGTCGTATTATACCACTGAAGGGGGTGGTGCCGCCAGCCACCAGGGCACGATTGAGATGTTTCACTTTTGGAGCTCTGTCATTTTGTACATCTGCATACTGTATTGTCTATGTTTCGCTAGCGACAGTTTTAATTTGGAGATTCATGAAACTACTACTTGTCTAAGTCACAAAGAACTGGTGAAACTCCTAAAAATGAATACCTAAAAGACACATTTCACACAATAAAAATTTTTATTCCTTAAATTATAAATCTTCTGTATAGAACAATAAGTTCTATATCACTCAAAATATTTCCAAATAATACACATAGGCTAGCTAAAACCAGCTACTCTGGAAGCTACCATACTGTGAGTCCAAAACAAATCTGCTCATCTATAGAAAGCCTAGGATAATCAATAATCTGGACCGCTAAAGTTGATTTGGAGATGTTTTCAATTTCATAACGGTCGTATACGCTTTTCTGGAATTTGGAGTATGTAGTCCTCCATTTTTCGCCCCATGAGAATTGTGTCGACTGCAGACTCTGCTGACAGAAGTTAGATCAAGCATAGAAAGTGAATTGAACTCTCTACAATAGATAAAATCTGACAAGCAACATGGATCCACACTTGTCGCCTCTCCAGATCTTTTTGGCTCACAGGACTTTGCCTCTGCCTTCCTTGGGACGCCTGTGAAAATGCTCTTATATGGGGCAAAAGCACCGAACAAATAAAAGTAATGCACCAGAGTGACTGCTTTCCAGCTGTGTGATTTGCTCCAAAAATACCAGCGTGTCTCAACTCAAAAACGGGCTTATCTGCAGAAAGCATCTCAGTCTATGCTTGAGCATTTTAAAGCACTTGGTTAAACACTTGGAAACATTTGTTTTAATTTACTTTCCAATGGAATGAATGTTTATCTTAGAGTGTAGTTATGCTGTTGCTCTGTTGTTGTGCAGCAGGTCTGTGCTCTTCCACATATGAAACACTGAAACATTGGAAACAGATGCTCATTGTTCCAGCGTGAACAGGCGGAAAAAAAGACAAGGGTAAAAAAGATTTACAGCATCTATTGATTCCATTCAACAGTAGTTGATAGTTAAGTTTTCTTCACACTATCACCGTCCACTTGCCAAGTCCAATCTCTCTTTGAAGAAATACAGACCAAAGGAAAAAAATATGTAATGCTAAAAACAACTGTTCTGGCAGAAAATACCATGGATAAAGTAGTAAATTTCTAACATAATATAACATCATGCACTGCAGTTGGAGGCAGTTAACTTTTTAGGAAAAGAGGAAATGGGTCATCTTTGCGTGCCAGTGAAAGGAATCCTGTCACTCAAGCAGGAGTTCTGGGACTGCCTCTATTTTTAGTAGCTGGAGCCCAGACACATACCATACAGTTTAACCCTGACACAAACACAGACACAATAAATAATAAAACGCACCAAATGGGAAGATATTATCTGCTCAAAGGTTGGTTGGTAAATTTGCAAATCAGCTCACAAGGAAAATTTGGCGAAATAAATCCTTTATGCAAAAACACGTGGATGTATAAATGCAAGTGGAACACAAGCAGTCTTAACTTTGACTATAGTCCTTCCTCCTCTTTCAAGGTAGCTTCTGTTCCACTTACACTCCAACATACAGTACACCTCATTGGTCTCTCTGAAACTCAAATCTGAACAAAAACCTACCACAGCCACAACCACACCCACATATTTGGCAGGGCCTTTAAGTAACAAGATTTTTTTTTATAAGTCACATGTTGCAATAAGGGAGTTTCTGTCACTACCCTTTCTATTCACGTAAACATCACTAAATATTAAGTTGCAGGCCTGAAAAAGCAGACAAAAAGGGATGCTTCAGGTCAGCCATCCCATAACTTACTTCCAGCTGTCATACCGTTCAGGCCGAGTTACAAATTGCTAAGTGTGAAAAAATAATATTCCAGTTCGCGCCAAGTCAAAGATAGTGTGTGTTTCTAATAGTGATTAAAATAAAATAAAATGTTAACTCTAATCAAGAATAGCTAATTAAATAATAAACTGTTCATTGTAACCAATTTCGCTTGACAACAAACCACTACTGTGTAACAATAAAATTAGTCAAGTTGGGGTCATCACCTTGGAATAATGCTTTAATAACACAAAGCCAGAGTTCACTTTGTACAAAGCTTTGTGGGAGCTGTAGTTCTTACATGATAACATAACAAACTGTCTTTTGACTTTTTTAAACATTGTATGTGAATATATGTGGAGAAATGACTAGACAGTATTGAGAAATGATAGCCTGAAAGTTGGTTTTCCAGAGTGTTGTCAGCTGGTCATTAAGGCTTTCACATTTCGAGCCACAATATCAATAAAACTGTGGTAGACACAGCAAACTTAACTGCTAAATCAATGACAGCATGACAAACATCGCTGCCACCTATGAGTTGTGTGAAAATTACTTTCATGCTCAGGTGAATATGTTCTAAACATGACTCATTTCTTGACTGCTACTCAGCCATTAAAAGCATACATCTCAGCACCGCTCCTTTCTGCACGGCATTGCAACAAATGATAATCACAGCATTTCACAGCAACAGGTATGTCAGTGTGGAGAGAGCTGCCAGAAAGAGGTTGTTATGGCACAGGTTTCAGGTGGCATGTGCTCTTAGTGCAGGCTCTTATTATCTAAAATGCTACAATCTGATGGAAGATACAGACACAGTGTGTTACCTGTTGGCAGTAGAGACACAAGTATAGTATAATGTGATTAATTACATGTGTGCTGTAAAACCACACTGAGAAGTGAACGTGGTTGTGGACTGAAAGACTGTAGTATGTTGCACTGCAATTTCCAGCGAGATAAGTAATGTTCACCCTATATAATTTATGCATTTATATGGTGTAACATGTGCTATTTCTTCTTTAATCTGGTGTTTTTACTCTTGCAATAGAGAGCTCTCCATGGAACTATGACAATAATGAACAAACACTAACATATGCAGATTCATAGAGAATAGGAAATCAGAATCAGAAACAAGTTTATTGCCAAGTAAGTTTGCACAAACAAGGACTTTAACTTGGTATCTTGGTCCATGACATGAACATATAAACATATGAATGTGGTGCAGAGATAAGAACCAAAAGATAATAAAGTGACCAGAAATAAATACGGGATGCAAAAACTATGTACATAATTATGTGATAACATCAGAAACAAAAACAGTACAATATGGCAGTCAAATGGAGACAAAAACTGTACAGAAGGTACAATGTGCTGAAATGTGCAATTAGGCTAGTGCAGTGGAGTGGACCACTAGGAAGGGAACAAACTGTTCTTATGGTGTGAGTTTCTGGTCCTGATGGACCGCAGCCTCCTGCCAGAGGGGAGGGACTGAAACAGTTCATGTCCAGGGTGGGAAGGGTCGGCAAATGGTGATGATGGACCCCAGGAAGTGGAAAGACTCCACAGAGTTGACTGGAGAGCCACACGGAGTGATGGGGGCAGGTGGAGGTGAGTTCTTTCTGTAGTCCACCGTCATCTCCACTGTCTTCAGAGCGTTGAGCTCTAAGTTCTTCTCAGCGCACTAGGTCACCGGATGGTCAGTCTTAATCCTGAAGGATTCATCTCCACCAGAGATGAGCCCAATGAGGGTGGTGTCAGGAAGTCTGTAATCCACCTGCAGGTAGATTCGGGCACATTCAGCTGGGAGAGCTTGTCCTGTAGCAGAGCTGGAAGATGGAGTTGAAAGCAGAGCTGAAGTCCACCAATAGGATTTTGGAATAGGATCCTGGGGAGTCCAGATGCTGCAGGATGAAGTGCAGAGTCACACTAATTGCATCATCTACAGACCTGTTGGCTGTGTAGGCTATGCATGGTGTCCAGGAGGGGGTCTGTGGTGGTCTTGAGGTACGAAAGAACAAGGTGCTCAAAAGACTTCATTACCACAGAGGCCATACCGACGGGTCTGTAATCATACTGTAGATACTCTACTTTGTTAGTCTTACTGTGATAGATGCGAAGTGGGAGGAAGTCACCTCGGCTAGTTGTGAGATAAAAGTAGCAAAAGTGGCAGCATTCATGGCAACCACATCAACCTGGGCCCGTGTCAAATATGTCTGACACAATTCAAGAGCGCATTTCATGCCATGACATTTGTCTTGGGACTAAATTGAGTCTGAACAGCAGAGAAAATAAATATGCCAATCACGGCTACTGTCAAAATCACATTGTGCTGGAGAATTTTGTGATTTATGCCTTTCAAGTGGGATTGTTTCGCATATCAAGTTTTCTACCTTTCCCTTCATATGCATGCCATGTGCTGGGGCCTGTGGACGCACTACTGTGGTAGTATTCAGTCATAAGGCTTCATGACAGATACTTTACACATGCCAGACTGTTAGACGATGGAGGACTGTGAGACAACGATAAAATGTTCATATTAAAAGCATTTACCCCTCTCCAGGCGCCAGACAGTCTGACACTGGCTCAAATTGATTCTTAATTGGGTTTGTATGGACCTGGATCTACTGGTGATGAGCACAGTGAAGAGTGGACATCCACGGCTTCAACTCTCCGCAGAAACGTGATAACATGACTGACCTAACATAGGGAAAATGACTTCTTTGAGTTCTCGGCCCCGTTTTTAAACAATAATAATTATGAAGCGGATAATGTGCACATCTTGAAAACGGATTTAAAAGAATGATCCATCATCCAGACGCGGCAGAACAAAGCAACGGACTCAAAGGGATGTCATTACTCATCACAAGTCACAACCAGTTGGCATTAACCAGCTGTGTAGCTAGATGTCTTTTTGGGGGATTTGTTTTTTTTTTTTTTTTTGGGGGGGGGGGGGTAGTAATAAATCACTCAGAGTTGCTGTGGAATGCAATCCAGTCCTCTGGAACAGCTTGGTCTTGGTAGAGGTGATTTTCTGTTTCTAGGCTGACATTCCTCATTATCTATTTTGGCTTGCCTTGCGTGCACACTGGGTCGTGGAAAAGGCTAGTTAAAAAGTGAGCAGGGAGGGGGACAGGGGCTTGAATGCTCCCCTGTGCCCCCCTACCGCCACCCACTCCAGTGAAGCTCAGCATGCCTCTATTTGACGAAGAAGCGAGGGAGGTTATCCTTACCTTTGCCTTGCTTATGAATTTTTTTTTTCTTCCCACTCACAGAAGAGGCTTGTTACTAGAGCAAGCAAACGTAGAGGAGAGCCACGCTGCAAAGCTTTATTCAAGCTGAGGGGGGAATCTGCTGTGGATTAAGCCTCGTCCACAGTCTGGTCTTAATTTCACTCCTTTTGTGCAGTCAGACTGGAGGAGTGCTTCTCATTTATGTCCATACCTTTGAAGGCTCACTAAAATTTTTATCAATTTCAGGAGTCAACAATAATAAAAAAAATGTCATAAATACAATGGGACTAAATGGGACTCCATTATCTCATAATTACTCATACTATGTAAATGTTATTATAATGAGTTTATTAACATTTGGTAACAGTGCAATACTAAGCTATCCCTAACATGAAAGTAGTTTGCATTGATTTATGCGACAGAGACAAAAATACAATGGAGGTCAACTAGGCTCCATAGACAGTAATGCATTATGTAATTTATATGTCATTACAATGCGCTTCTTTACAGTTGATCAAATTTTAATGGAGACTCACTGTACTGTGTACAAATGCTGTCATACATTCAGTGGAAGTAAATGGTCCTCTATAAACTTTAATACAATATATAACTCATGATAACTCTAAACTTATGAACAGTTGATCAGTGTGCAATATTGAGCTTTCTGAGATACAGTAAGCTACAAATACAATCAATGTATGTCTATGTGGATATTTTTAACTTGTAATAATTCATAAAATCGCAATTATTGATAAGAAAATTATTTTGGGAGCCGTGGTAGGAGATATAATTCAGAGAGGTCTTTTCATGGACATTTTTTGGAAATACAGAAAACATTAAAATTATACACATATCGATAAATGGATGGTAATTGACGATTTTCAAGCTAGAAATAACCAAAACAGGCACAGGAATAATAACAGTATATATGTAAGACAACAATTGTGATTCTTGCAGAACAGCATTGATGCTTATAATGACAATAAACAAATCTGTTGGCATTATACACATTTAAAAAGAACCCCTGAATAGAAGCAGGAAGCAAAGGAGCAGGCCTATGACTCAGCCACTTGCTTTCTAAAGTGTCTACAGTGCAATATCCCCTTGTAGGTGTCGTAAATTGACCGAGGCACCCTGGGCTTAGCAGTCTGCTGGGGTGGTCCTCCTCCAGCCTCAGCCCAGGGTGGGCTAACGTCAGCCTGCAGGCCCAGTGGGCTCGTCAATGTCGCTTTGCTGCTTCTATTCTGGTCACCAAGTGGAGAGGAGCAAGTGGGTGTGTTTGAGTGGGAGTCAGAAAAAAAGAAGAACCTGTTGCGAGCAATTGTATGTTCAAGCACATGGTGGTCTATTCATTTTCAAAGCAATAAAATGCATTTAAAGCAGCAGGGAGGAATTTACAAGGAGACACTGCAAAGAGTGAGATTCACAAACACATATTGCAAGAATGTCACGTGTGAGCTGCAAAACACCTCAATGAGGGCAGCAGGAAGTGGACACGAGAGTCACAGCTTCTAACACTGATCTCCCTCTGAAATTGAGACTTACAATTTACCGCACAATTACTCTGTCTGTATCCCTGTTTTAAAACACCATAGTCATTAATCTTCAAAACAGACATTCATACTCACAATGATTTTGCCAATAAAGCAAGCTTTGGGTGTTTTCCCAGCAAAGGGATTTTTGTTATATTAATCCGCAATGTATTTAGCCATTTTTATATCTGCAGCGAACAAAGGAGGAAAGCGACGCCAAACCAAAAATGTCCAAATGTTTCTGTTTAAGGCCTCCACAGTTTGTAATGTAACACATTTTCAAAAAGGAGGTTATTGTGCTAGAATTATACCCTATTAATTAATATGCAAATAGCAAGAAGTGAAACTGCCAACATAATAAGGTTTCCACGATCAGTTCCAAATTAGGATTAACAAATTGCATGATTTTATGTGCAGTGGGTTTCTTTCAACTCCTCAGACAGAACATTCCTTTGTTATGTGATAACCAAAACCCTTTTGCAGGATGTGACCGCCCTTTTCTTTATAACCCATAAATAAAAAGATTGTAATCTATTTGTTCCTACATATCCCTCATTTGGTTCTGCGACATTCTTAGATCTATTGTGTAAAGTCAAATTTGGCCTTTTTTATTCATTTTATTGCATTCTTTCTCTAACCAAATTCCTCTTGTGCTTTAATGGGTGGATGTTCTTCTGTTTTTTCACTGAGAAAAGCTGTTGCTGCCAGATTTGTGGCCTGTTGTGGTCCAAAAGAACAGCACCACGGGGAACTTCAGAAAAACTCACTCAAATTTCAGTTTTGAAATACAGTCGTGCCTAGAGGGCAAAAGCATCTCCCAGCCCAATATTTCAAATCAGAGATGGAGTGATAGTCTGTTCTGTTAAGAGGGGTGAATGGCCTCCCACAGAATAAAGTATACAACATGAAGATCCATGTATGCTCGACAGGCTGTGTGTTTTTCGGTGCACATGGTCACAGGCTGACACTCAAACAACCCCTTGACAGGTGCTGAAGTCTTGTGTGTCTCAAGGGCAGCTAAAGAGTTTTCTGCTTTTTTTTTTTAACAAGCCCAGGCTTGGTTTGTTCACCCCACACACGTCAGCGTTTTACAGTGCTCTGGCAAATGTACTCCATAATGCTACAGTGTCCAGAGTGAACGGAGCTATTGTGGATTTCTGGAATCCATAATTATTTACAGTATATAATTTATTGTGTCATAATACATCTTTCCATGTTATTGAAATTTTATGTTACGCCAGGGTCTGTGTATGTTGTGAAAAACTAAAGGAGACCACGTACAGAGCTCACGTTTGACACAAAAAGGACTAGTTCAACATTTTGGGAAATATTCTTATTTCTGCAGGGAGGTGGATGAGAAGGCCAATTGTTCTCCCATGTCTGTGTGGTAAATAGGTTAGCTTAGCTTAGCTTAGCATAAAGACTGGAAGCAGGGAGAATCTGTTGCTAAAGCTCACGAACTAACATGTTCTTGTTCATTTAATCTGCATAAAGTGAGGAAATACATGGATATGGCTTTGCAGGAGGTTATGTGCTGTGAGTCACTTACACTGAATACACAAACAAGATATAACATATTTGTGGGCTTTACAGGTGCCGATGGGAGATTTTTTTTCCCTCTACCTTTGGACAAAGCCAGGATAGCTATTTCCTCATGTTTCCCATCTTTATGCCAAGCTAAATGTCTCCCACCTGTAGCTTCATATTTAACTCTTTGAGTGCCAGCCCTTTTCTTAAAACAGAAAGTGCCTTGTGCTAGCGTTTTGAGTCACTTTCATGCCCCACAGAATATTTTGTACTATGACTCTGAAAAGACAGAAAAGCTCAAATGAAAGAAGAAACTCTCTATTTCATCATGGAAAAAATGTTTGTTTTTACCTTTTTCCATTCTAGTTTTATCTGGAGCAGAGTAGAGGCAACTCACACCAAAATCACCACTTTTTGTCCAAATTCTGTTTGTTTTGCTCTCTAATCTCGATCGTCTCCACTTTCTGCTTTGATATCTGTGGAATATACTGTCTCTTTATGTCCCAACTACAAATCCAAAACGCCCCAAAATTACTCACAGGCTGCGTGAGAGCGCCTTCTTGTGCCAGCTGCCGAAAAAACACTTTGACGTAAATATACATCTATAGCACTCAAGCATTGTAGTTTAAATGACGTACAAACACGTCAACGGCACTCATAGAGTTAACGAACAGACGATTGGTATCAACCCTCTGATCTAACTCTCAGCAAGAAAGCAAATATGCACATTTCTCAAAATGTTTATCTATTCCTCTGGCAAGCCCTTTTTGTGTCAAAGTGTGTGTGCTCTGTTTAGTCTCCTTTAGTAGCTTTTCAGTTTTCATTTTCTTTCTTGACAATGGCTCTAAACATTCTTCTCAAACTATTCAAAAACATAGCAGAAGTCTTTGCAACACACTGTACACTAAATGAGAACAGATTAAACAAAATACGGTGGATCATAATGTTTACATTTATGTAGCACTGTCTTTATTTGTTGAAACCAAAGTCTATGTGACACAGGATAAAATAATAACAGTATACTCGGTAAATTAAGTTTGTGTAAGTGAAGCTTGCAGTGTCGTATATACACAGCATACATGCATGAGATACACCACCAACTCCCCACATCTCTGCTTTTAATGTTGCTCATTGGGAATATGCTAATGAGATCCGTCACGATCGCTGATTCCCTTTGAACTTTTATTTTGTCACGGGCTGACTGAAATCACAGAGGTAGAGAGCAGGAGGTTTTCTGCCGTATGCCCACGGCCCCTCTTCCACCATCTGCCGGACCTCATTTCATTTGAATAATAAATGATGGCCTTTTTTTCCTCTGCTACACAGAGGCGCTTCATCTCCTTGTATGTTTTTGCAGTTCAAAAAAAAAAAAGAAAAAAATGGCCACCAGCCATGACAGAGAATTGTTTGTCTCTCACTGTGGAGCCCTGCCTTGAGTTTACAGGCAACACCAGCCTGCAGCACGCTGAATATATACCGAATCAAAGCTGAAATGTACTCTTCCAAGCCTCATTGCATTCTTCCTTTATTTTGAGTAACTGCATATGAGACGCCATCCTGTTTTTCTTTAAGAGCAAAAAGATACTGAAAAATATTTCCATGCTGGGTTAATTCCCTCAAATGAAAAAAGTTTGGTTCCAGGGAACAAACCAGAAATAGATTTTTATCAGCAGGATACGCTCATAAGGTTACATTCTCGCTGTTGATGGCCACCAGATAACAAGAGGAGCTCTATTCAATCACTGCTACATGACAATTTATAGACTAGTCACTCAGTGTAGAGGATATAAAATGCTAGTGCCCGTGGCTACAGAGGCTTCAACTTTTCTTGCACAGATAAGGTTCCTTACTGTCAATTTACATAGTTCCCAGCTGGAGATGTTCTGAAGCAAATCTAATTCAAACTTTTCAAACCTCAAAGACACACAGCAGTGCTCCAAATACCAATAAAGCCACTGGCCTCTGCCCTCTGGTGTACTTCCCATCGCCACACTTTATAACCCCAGCTCTCAGTGTTGAGATTGGAACATGTGCTCGCCAATGGATTCAAATAGAGTCAATAGGCGCCTCTTTTCCCTTCAGCAGTCAGCATGTGGATCTGAAATAGCAAAGCGGTGTGATTAGCATGCACATACTTGGTAAGAATTCAATCTATTATAATTTCCACTTCATATGAAGCAGAATCAGAACATGAATTCTCACAGCATGTTAATCCTCCTTTTGTCAAAACCAAAACAAATGATGTCTGAACCTTACAGTGTGCATTTTCTCTGAGGAGAATATTTTACAGGATAGTAAAAGCTGCTGTATTTATTAAGAACAAACGTCTTGGACAGTTTGTTGAGGGGAATATGAAGAGACTACGTAAATCTAGTCCCCTGCTGAGCGCCTCCACCAGCCTCTCCAATGATTGCGAACTGCAGCTTTCCAGAAGCCAGGAAACAGGGAATGCCCTTGACACACTAGGTATGATAGAAAAAAAAGAAAAAAATAGCTGAAACCCGAGGGATCAGCAGGGGCAGTGAAGCAGGTTGTTCCATTTCCCCTTCGTTTAAAAACTACTGCCAAGCTCTGGGTAGACCTAGACCCATGTGCCTGGCCAGGAACAATGGGAGCCAGCCAGAATTAATGGAACAATTATCGGCAAACCTCGCAATTAACCAGCTCTCCAAATTCTACTCTGCATGAGTTGTTGACAGAATATCAGTTTGAATAAAATATACATAGGTGCCATAATAGGAAAACACAACCTCAAACTCTCTGAAGGTCTCCAGGGCTCCTGGGACACAAAGATGGGTCTTGCATTTCCCCCTCCGATCCAAACTATTAGTAGTGATAATAGCAAAGCACACATCCCAGCTGCTGCCTAGCACCAGCGTTTTAATTAGCAGCGTGTTAAAAATCTTTCATTATCATAGCTAAAGTGAGATCAGTGGGGTATACAAAGTGAGTGCAGTCAACACCCATGACAATAACCTGGTGCTAATCACTGAGATCAGTGCGAGCTGTACTATGAAAACATTCTTCACCTTTGATCAAGAACAGCTGCACGTGAGGTAACGACACTAACATGAAACAGCAGGGGTTGCAGCACGTTGCATCATTTGCTTGTGTTTTGAATCAGTTTTGATCCTGAAATGGGATTTTTCGACGTAATGTCACATTGTGGTGCAGCACCTTTGGGTACCTATTAAGTGTAATTTCATGGTGAGCGTGGCCATCTTTAACTTTGTTTATTGTGCCTCTTTTATTATAGGGCGGTGGAGAGAGTCTATAACCATAATTGTATACATAAAATAATTTGAGGGGCGCTAGATCATTTACACTGGATTAACATTTAGTATGTCTATTAATAACATGATATCATATTTTAATATTAAGGTTATCATCAGTCTAAAACCAGTATATTGCAACACATCTATAGTGAAAACACATTTTGTTTGTAGATACTGCAGATCTTCCTCTACTCTGTAATAATTATCCTGATGTAGCATCTTCTTCATTATTCAGGTATTATGTAGGTTTTAAGGCAATAATTAAAATTATTAAAATAATCAAGCAAAGAAGACAAATGAAGGCATTACATCCATACATTATGCAGATTGACAGCCTGTCTAAAAACTTAAGCCCTTAGTTTTAGCCCTTGGCCATTATTTTTGCCTAATATATGTTATATATGAACATATGGATTTTAAATTTTTAATCCTAGGGATGCAAGTTGCAAATTAGCATATGCGAGACTACATTTCAGGAAAACAAACACAAATAAAATGTTTTATGCTCAATTTTTACTCTATCCCCTGGACAGAGCAGCTGCAACAGTGGTTACACCGAACAATAAACAAACATACGGACATTACGCTTCATGCAGCACACTCAAACAACTGTTCAGGTGATTGTCTTTTAACTATCCTCTTGAGGCAAACCTCAAGTTTTGCTTTTCATCCTGTTTTACTATTTCCTAACAAATTCTGATTTGTCTGTTGCTCTGCCAGGTCAATGGTCTTTATGTACAAATGCAAATAGAAGAGGGAGACTTGTGGTGCATTGACGCACATTTGTCTGACAGTCCAGAATTATAGTAGGCAGACAGGATCCGGCCGAGAGCGGGAGGGGGGGAGAGAGAGAAGGCGAAAGAGAGAGAGGGCCCCCGGCAAGCTGCCCTGGCTTTGTTTACAACAAAAAGCCATTGTTTGATGTGGTCGCGCAGCCGGCTCCAAAGCTCCCGCTCCCACAGGATGTGCTCTGGGTAAAATGCCAGACGGAGGCCACTGCTGGATGACTTCAACCTCACCATACTGGGACTCTGAGCAAAGTCCTCCTGAGGCCTCTGGAGACTTAAAGAAGTACATAAAACAACACTAGTGTGATGCATTTTGTTTTGTGTCTTTTGTGGGGTGGAATATTTGTCTGTCTTCCAATCGAGTTCAGGTGGTTTTGACAAAGTAAAGGTAAAAATATCAGCTGTGAAAAAAATAATTATCTTGACCTTTACCAGCTTGTGTATTCTTTATTTTCTTTTAATAAAAAACTGTTATATTTGTCAAATTTACAGTCTTCCTTGAATGGCAGGATTGGTGACATTTTGAGTAACGAGAGTCCTAAAGTTATTAATTTCCATCCCACATATCTTCTATTCACAGTCCTCAGTCTCCAGAAACATAATGAATTTCTAATTCCTTTCACTCAATCACTCAGTATCAAGCCACACGCTGCCAGTTTACAGACCACTGCAAAACGAGAGAGACCTCATTGTGTTCACAATACAACTATTCAATTGAAACAAATGTAGGCCTTATAAAGGATGTGTTGTCACAGTAGGCTGCAAGCTTTATTAATCTTTTATCACACGTAGTATTTTTAAAGGGCTGTCTGGTCGAATGCCTGGCTGGAAATCACAGTAATAAATGGTGAGAAACTGGCATAATAGTGTATGATATCAAGAGAGAAAAGCACATTGTTAGTTTATTAACACACAAATAAGAAGTAAAGGTAGGGCTTAAGATTCAGTATACACAGGTGAAGAGTTTCCAGCTCTGTAAATTGCTTCTAGCCCTAGCTTTGTTGATGTATATTTTGGTCGGAAAACCTTTAAGAGACTCTTTAGATTTTTTTCTTATGTTTGTGTATGTTTATCAGTGAAGTGAAAAAAGAGCTTTGGCTGCATAAATATGGAAGGAAAAGTCTCCTGAGACGCCAATCAGGATCTGACGTGGCACACAAGCCACAAAGGTAGTCTGTAACAGTAGCCGGTATATGGTGATAATGTGCCTGAAGCAAGACTGGGCAAGCAAAGGAACATGTGGTGAGTGAGCCAAACTCAAATCCCCTCTGACCTTGCCCCTTTTCCTGCAGCCAGGATGAGATGAAAGGATGTGTTGATGCCTCTACTGCCCCCCAGAGGTGCTGGCTTCACTGGCAGGAAGGGGAATTATCTTCAAGGTTAATCTTCAAATACGCACACTAATAGCTTGTGTGTTGCATAAACTCCACCTTGGCTGATGAAGCCTGAGTTGAGATTTTGAGTCTTGAAACGCAGACTTTAACAGTTTAACATTATGATTTACTGCTCTTGGAGAAACAGGGGATCTAGACAAGAGGTTCAAGGTACTGTAAGTCCCAAATGTTTCATGCAGGATCCATTTAATTTTTCATGTCATTGGAAGTACAAAGCAAGCACTAAACCACTGAAAAAAGGCTACCTGTTAAGTCCTTGAGGAATCCCCGGAAATGGGCCTAAGTGAACTGTTGGGAAATTAAATATGCTCTCTGTCCTTCCTCTTAAGAAGTGATGGTTCTGGCAGAGCTGGGAGATATACAGCACAAATGATGAGGAAACACTGACACAGAGACTGTCTAAATATGGCTGTTCTATCTTTCTTTCCCTTCACACAACACACAAGTTTGTCAAGCTATTTTATAGCCAGCTGTTTCATCTTTCAGCAGTCATGGCTGGAATTAATAGTCCCTTAAACACAGTCAGCTGTGAATGTTCTATACTGTGGCTTGTGGCATCAGGAATAATAGTTGTTTTTCTGATATGATGAAACATCCCTCATCTGTATGGTTTCATCTCATTTGAGAGCAAGGCAGGAGACAGAGAGCGTGATATGCAAAATCAACTGAACAATCAGATTGCTCTGAAGTGGTTTTGATGAAAGCAGATATATTCTACACATATGAGGCCATGCTGACATCTGATTGACATTATGCGTGGACACATTTGAAAAAAAGAAAAAGAAAAAATGAATTAATACAAATTTAAGCAATGTGTGAAGTAGGTATGCAGACACAAGGGGATATGTGTCACAGCTGACTGTAATGTAAATGTAAATGATTGATTCGCTTTTTGTTTGTTTGAGATCACTGACACAAAGTAGAGGCAGATTTCTTTTCTTCCAGCGATCTGCAGCAGCACTCTTAATACTTCTTCCTGCATCATGATGAGTCAGGGTAAATCTACACACTGAATATAAATAAGATTGTGCCTGCAGAGCTCTGTAGTCTCAGTGTACCTCCTCTCTCAGCAGCGTCACACTGCAGGACCAGAAATCTGGGAGTGTGAACTGTCAGTGACCTGAGCAACAAGCAGCTCCAGCTGAATCTGCTCCATGTGTGTGAGTGTGTGCAGGGGGCTTGTAAACCTCCCCAGGAGCCTGTATGGCCCATGCTGTCAGGACAGCTGGTTATGAGCTTGCCACGTGAACACCTACCACCACAATCTTTTCACCTCCTAATCAACACACCACTGATGCTGTGCAGATATGAGCACCACCCTGCATGAGCAACCGAACCTCAGTGAACACCTACTGCACAACCCTCAGCCCCCTGCATCTCTCATCATTCATTTCTAACCGAAATTAAACATCTCAATCATGACTGGAGACGAGATTCTTTCCCAGTTATTTCATATTTAAACACTTCGGCATCATGTTTCAAGCAAATGTTCCAGTTTTGCCAATTTCTGCCAAAAATACTTCCTTTAACTCAGAAGACAGGTCAGGTTTTCCATTGTATACATTTCCCAAACAATCTAAAATAATTGCTCTTTCCCCGGACAATCTGCTTTACCACATTTTCTTGTTAGACTGGAATTCTGAAGATCCACGTAAACGTCTCTGCAAGCAAACACGAAGGGAGGGTGTTATGGATAATTGTAGGTCAAACTATGTGTTTTGCAGACCTGTGTGTCAAGTGAGATGATTGATTCATTCAGCTTCTGTCTGGAGGCAGGATCGAAACAGGACAAAAACATACATAACCATTAGGGGTGGGAAAAATAATTGATTCATTGATGCATCGCAAATTCTCTCTACAACGATTGTGTCTTGATGCAGCTAAGTTAACAATCGGAATTTTAAAAATTAAATTAATTCCCTGTTGCATTGCGATACCACTCGAAGTTGGGAGAAATGCAACCCGTTCCTGGTGGCAGGCAGAGGACAACTGAGCAGGAGGTAGCACAGCTCTAACTGAAAACAGATACTAAATCCATTGCAAAATTCATAGAAAGTGACAAGAAAAGCTTTTTCTCGAATAAAATATTAGAGAAGGTAATTCATCTGTTGATTTTCTTTAATGAACATCACAACAGTAGGAAGCAATGAGAGAGCCCCAAACTCATATATGTATTTTTTTTTAATTACACACATAAATATACATTCAAAATTTTTTGCATCGATCCCACCCCTATGTACAGCCTAGAGAACCATGATCCCAGCATTATGGGTTTTTTTATTGATTACAAGCACAATTTCATGCTAGATATATACAGCACCATGTCTTGAAGTGGCACAGCTCATAATGTTGGTAACATTAACAGCTGGTTACATTTACAGAGCCACCAACATCTAGTAGTTGCTGTGTGTGTAGCTGTCTGTTGTTCTTTCTTCGCTGTATGCATTTATGTATTCAGTTTTTTTATTTGTATTTATTTAACAGAGATGACAGACTGTTTCAGGGCAACCAGTACACAATACAGATAAACACCAACACAACAACACCAAAAATAGATAATAAGCTATAATAAATAAATAAATAAATTCTAAAGTTGACAAAATTAACACTAATAATCCCCATCTACATCTTTCTTTGAGTACTTAATTATACCTTGTTAAAAAAAGGTAGCCACAGGTGTGACAGAACAATAGAGGGCATTTTCTTCAGCTGGTGACATTCCTGACATATTACTGCGCTTGTCCGACTAGCTCATTTCTAACCAATATGTGTATTATCTTGCGCATGGGAGTATTTGACAGCTCCACTGCTTTTAAAACTGCGATTAGGATAATTACATAGGGACGCTTTTCAGCTGAAACTTTGACCATGGCACTGGAATTTCAATCAGGCTCATATACAAGATCTCACCTCTCTGAGTCAGAAACTTTGGGAAGAAAAAAAATCACTTTCATATGAAATTTATTTGAGGAATCATTTTGCAGTCAGAGAAAACCAATGTCAAGCAGCTGAGAAACGCAACATGAAAAGAACTGATGAGAGACAAATCTCAATGGAAATGCCTACATATCAAAGCTAATGATTATGCTGGCAAAGCCTTGTCTGATTGCAATAGTAGCTAGTGAGAAGATGAAAGAATAGTTTACCATGTGATGTCTACCTTGATGCCTTTGAAACAGCATCACATGTGGGGTAGATAGCTTTAACCTTTAAGTGATGTCAAAAAAAGTGAGAGGCATCTTGGAGTCAAATGGACACTGTGGTATCACTCAGGTGGCAACGCATCTTGTGTTAACTCCCACTGGGCTGCAAAATGTGCCACTTTCACTAGGAGAGAGCTAGTGAATTAGGTAGATATATGGAGAGCTGGATGGACAAAAAGGAATAAATCATCCTTTGTTTCTGTTGCCGAAGACCTTAAACTGTCGTCATCATTTTTCTTAAAGACAAACTATTATGCATTCATGTTTTTTTCTCTCTCCTTTAGTGTACTGTATAGTTGTTCGTGTGTGTGAAACTTACAAAGCCCAAAGTTTACACCAAAAGGGAGTTACTCTTCCCCCACAGAAACACTGTTCCTGAACTTGCCTTTCCTTCTGTAATGTGGTGATGTCACCAAGTAACACGTTTACATAACACCTGCCTAGCAGCTAGTTTGGCTGGAGAGTTAGTGTGGAGCTGGTTTGATTGACCAATCACAGCAGAGCTGGTACTGCCGCACAGTTGGTATTAGAAAAATAGTGTTTTTGAACATTAAAACATGCAAACATGAAAAATATCAAATAAAAGTATGCACCTAAAAATGACCATAAAAGTACACTTTAACTTGAGTTAGTTGCCTTTGACTGTTGACTTGTATTGCACCGAACCCCGTGCAACACCTTTTGGGATGAACTGAAACACCAACAGCGAGCCACGCCTTATCATCCAACATCAGTGCCCTGACCTCACTAATGCTGTTGTGGCTGAAAAAAGCAAACTCCAGCAGCTTGCATCCAAAAATCTTGTGGAAAACCTTCACAGAACAGCAGAGGCTGATGTGGCAACAGATCAATGCCCGTGTTGGCAGACAGATAGATGGATAGATAACATTCACACTGATTAAAAAAAAAAACATATTTTGACCCATGGTTTTCTCAGCATCGTATATAACCAAAGGCAAAGCAGTGCTTCACAGTATAACAAAAACACTAGATGTGGTAAAAAAACAAGATATGTGATCTCAAGAGATTTTTAACGAAATACGTGGTGAATTTTTCAGAACACCACATGTATTGAATTGAGAGGCTTGTGCTGAACAATCCAACATACTGCATTTTGTTGTGCCATAATAGGCAGATAATATCAGTCATAGAGGTAGATAGTAGTAGTAAATGTGCCAGTGCTGGTGTAAAGAGGTTCTCACAGCATACAAAGGGAAAGTTGTTAGTGTTCATTGGCCCGGCAGCTCTGCAGAAGCCTGAGGATAAGCCTTAAGCCAGAGCACAGCAGATAGCCAGGGGTGAGGTGAAAGCTCAGACAATACGGTTAGGCTCTAAGGCAAGCATCCTGCTGTAGTGGCAGACTACACCAGAAAATGTGTCACACAGCAGTATGTTGGTGTCGCAAACAACAAGACCCTTATTCACACTGTCAGGGGACGCTTCATGGAAAGAATGAGAAACTGTTTGAGAGGGACAGAGAAAGCAGAGCGAGGAATGAAAATCACTTGAGCGGGATCTCAAGAATAGGTTAGGAAAGGTGTGTACTGCTGCCGCCACAGAGAATAGATCTAGATTTCTTTCTGTCCTTCCCTCTGCAGGAACTGAAAGGATAATATAATTGGTTCCAGGAGTGTTGAATGATGCAGGGAGGGACTTAAACGTACCCCAAGAAACCTGACAGTACATGCTGGAGAAAGAAAAGAAAAAAGGAAAACAAAGTAAATGCAAGTTGACAGGCAAAATGGGGGACAGTTAGGCTTAGTGTTATTACCATGACAAAGAGAAAAGAGCACAGTGTCTACTCCCTGCATGGAGGGTGAAGAGGTTTAAGGACAGAGCAGCAGGAGATGAGGAAGTGGCACACTGAGCTGTGTGTGTGTGTGCTTGTATCAGCTTCAGTGTGTGTATATGTGTGTGAGAGAGAATCTGTCGCTCTGCGTCTCCCTCTGTCATTTGTATGTATGTAATCATACCTCTTGCAAGGCATAGCACTTTGTCTGCTCTGATATTAATGCTATGCAACTAGAACATAACTAGGAAGACTTGCAGAAGACTTTCTCCACTTCTAACGACGGAAATGATTAAGCATGTTTATAATATTCTCACACGGGGCTTGAAGTGTTACAGATTGAATCAGCTGCAATAGAGACAACTATCAAAGACTGATAACTCCTAAGGGGCCATTCAGGCATGCAGGAGACTGATTACTCCTCTGCAGGGCAAGAAGTGACATCATCCTTGACTGGAAGCCGTTAGCCAGCAGAGTGCATGCTTCATATACCATCTTCGCGTGCCTCGCACACAGCTCACAAGCATGGAGACTGGTTTGTGTATCTTTGTACACTAAACTGTGGTGCTGTACATCAGCCGACCACATGATCAAACAGCACAGGACAGGGTTAATCTTTCCCCACGGTAATGCCCAGAGGTTTCCAGAGATACAACTTTTCAGTGTGCGAGCAATCCTCATTGCCAGATCTAATGACACGAGCAGATGAAGCCCTCTTTTACATTCTCTCTGCTCAATATTGAACAGAACTTAATTATAAAGCAGCAAAACATAATTGGATGAATTTGTATCAAGTGAAGAGTTTCATTCCAAAATTAGATTTCCACAGAGCGTGAAAAACATCACTAACAAAAGAGCAAGAGGATGCAACATTACGATGTGTTTCCAATGGGACTGTGAAGTTTAAGTAAACAATTTTTAAATTATGTGAGCGTAAAAAGTAAAATGTAACGTCACATTAAGATAAATGAACATACACTATGTGTGAGCAATTGCAAGTGGATGAGTAAAAGCTTAATTGAAAAGAGTGTTTTGTTCTGTCCTGGAAGGTACAGAGCCAATGCAAAAATACCTCAGCGTTACATGAGGTCACAGACGCCATGCTTCAATCTTCATCTTCAAAAACATGTCATTGTATCTGTGACATTTTGTAGAAATGTATGATTTAATGTCTCAGTTCTCATGATCACAAAAAAATGAAATGAAAATGTCTTAGTAGAATCAACTAACTAAATTTGTATTTGCTTGATGGCTAAAATGCTGCAGTGTTTATATATGGACACTACATAACTGCAGTATGAACATTACATGCAACTTAGCTTAAGCTAACTGAAAATAGGGCTACAACTACTGATTGTTTTCTGTGGCAATTAATTTGTAAATTATTTTCTCAATTGACCGATTAGTCTATAAAATGTGAGAAAATGGTGAAAAATGTTGATCTGTGTTTCCTAAATCCCAGGATGAGGTCCTCAGAGGTCTTATTTTGAAAATATTCCAACTACAGCCATAGAGGAATAAAGAAACCAGAAATTATTCACATTTAAAAAGCTGGAATCAGAGACTTTTAATTACTCAAAATGATTAATTTTTTATGAAAATGATAATTTCAATTAATCAATAAATTGTTGCAGCTCCAGCTGAAAAGCCTGGTGCTTGTTAGCAGTGTTTCCAGTTAAGCTAGCTAGCCACTGATGTCCAAAGACCCCCAAAAACCAGCATGTTAATATGTTAGTGAAGAGAAGGGTGTAAAGCTTTCTTTCAGTTTTCACCATTGCTGTATGAAGTTTAATTTTTGACTAGACTGAAAACATATTGACCACATTTTGTCAGCTCTGGGGCTCCACAGAAAGCTCTTGGATTCTATCAAATTAAAACCAAATTCACAAATGTTTTTCATAATAGCAGCAGGAAGTGGCTGCTTGCACAGAATTACTTCTCCGTGGGTTATCTATTATGCTAAGTATTTTTATGTAAGAGGGCTAACTACCCCCCATCTGTTAGCCTTACAGACACTCATCAAAATATTAATGTTTTCAAAATCAGAATGACACAAACAGTTGGTAATTCATGTTGTCAGTTTCTGGACCCAATTATCTGATTAGGCGTTATGTTTTCTTGTCCAATCAGAACCACCAACGTGTTATTTTCTCTTGCTGGCACAGATTTCTTTTGCTGATATTTTCAACTTGTTTGGATTTTCTTGCACTGGGAATTAACAGAAACAGCAGGTCTTTCCACACCATATTGCCTCAGACAGGCAGGTTATGTTTTCCTAACCTCTTGTTTTTAAGCACCATACAGTGTGACAAAATTCACTCTCCAGCTCTGGAAATCCACAGTAAGTGATCTGCAGAAACTAAGTACGAGAAGCAACAGCAGCAGCAGCACGGCTCCACACTCCCAATTTTACTTTTTTCAGATTGACCTATCAAGATGAATTTCTATAAACTATAAACTGAGTACCTAGAGCTGTTTCTGCACTGATTATACAGTCGACACCGAGAGTTACCAGACCCCTATTATAGGAATTATGTTACTGTGAAAAAGATGTGCGGTGACAACATGCAGTGATATGGATTTTTGTATAGGGTCTGCACCCGCTGCCGCTAAACAGACCACCACAGCTGTGTTAACAAGAGACCTGACACTAATGCAACTCAATTGGACAGTGTTGTTGCTTTATAATGACCATGTTCCAGCTCCTAGTGTACTCATTGTCTTGTTAAATGTTGCTAAGCGGTGTTGTGCATATTGCTGTTGAGCATCACTACACAGGGGTGATGAGATGGACAAACTCTAGAGTGTGAACTGACAAATGTGTTGTGTCACAATCAGCATGACATGCAACACAGCAGTGGCACGGTGCAGTGTGAATTATACAGCAGTGAGACATTTAAGAACAGGGCAGGGATGATACCACAGAGTCCCGGGTCGCCCAAAACGTGTGTCAAAAGATATTTCAATCACAATTATTGTGTTTGTGTTAGCACTGTTAACTCTTTGAGTTCCAGATGTACATCTTTTAAAATGCAATGCTTGAGTGCCATAAACGTATATATACGTCTTTCCGTTTTTTGGCAGCAGAGACAAAAGAGTGCTCTCACACAGCCTGTGAGTAATGCTGGGGCTTCTGGGAATAGTAGTTGGGAGATAAAGAGATGGTATATACCACAGAGATCAAAGCAGGAATTGGAGACGATGAAGATTCGAGAGCAAAACAAACGGAATCTGGACAAAAAGTGGTGATTTTGGTAAAACTGGCCTTTACTCTACCTCTGATAAAACAAGAATGGAACAAGGTAAAAACAAATGTTTTTATGAAAATAGAGTCTCTCCTTTCACTTGTGCTATTCTGTGTTTTCAGAGTCATAGTGCAAAATATTCTGTGCATTATGAAAGATGACTCAAATAGCACAAGGCATGGTTTAAAAAGGGATGGCATTCAAAGAGTTAAAACCTGTAACATTAGCTCTCTGGCTTATGATTATCAATCATGAAAAAATTACTGACAATCCTTCAATTTTGTCGACAAATCAATATTTTTTAAGCTTTTAGCAGATAATTTGAAGATTTTGACTTATATCAATAATATTATCATATTTTGGGTATGGCCATTTGTAATAAATACATTTATTATTTTATAATTTAAGTAGGTATTTAGATGTGGATGAAAAGACAATAGAGAATCATTCCAATCATTTATTATAAAGCCTTTATATGAGAATTATATCCAAACTATCAGCATCATGCAAAATGAGATGAAGTGTAATGTGACCCAGCAGTATCAGTCTTTTTTTATTAAAAAGCATGACTTTTAATGTTGTCTTTGTATTTATTTTGTTGATACACAGCATACCTCTCATCTAATTAACAGATTAGCAGGTGACCATCTCCATTTTCATCAAATCAAAGTACAACTACTATTAATAGCACAACTACATTTTCAAGGATCGTGCAGCGCAGCTACAGTAGATATTGAACTCTACACTGTCATGAGGGCTTGAAGTGTTCAACTGTTTTACCTGTGAGAGAACAAAAGGTTATTTTTTCTATTTTAGGAAGGTTTTATTTATAATATAAATGTTAACAAGGACACAAACAAAGCAGGAATAGGAGAAAAAGAAAAATTAACTGTCTTTTCATTTTTCTTTCTCATCAGACAGAGGTCAACCTTCATCTGTGGCTAAAAGGAGGTTACAGCAGAAACATTCACCATCACTGATTATTAAAGAACAGACAATTAGATTTATACTGCGAGAAAATTACAAATCCTAAAAAAAAATGACATTGAGGGGGGAAAAAAAAAGTCTGACATTATTTTGGCTTCCCTGTCAGTTTGCGTTAGGTGTGATCTGTGCTCTGTGCCTAACTTTGAACACAAGTATAGAGGCAGCTTGTAACCCTGAGCGACAGGGAGCACTCTAGGCTGTAGCCTATATGAATAAAAAGAAAATCTCACATTGCACTAGTGAAAGCGTTCCTAAATTTAGGTCTAGCGGCCATCCTTCACCACGTAATCAGTTTCAAATAGTCAAGCACATCCAACCTTCTGACCAACACCTGAATGGCAAACGCTGCTTAGCCTTGACTGCAATTTGAGAAAAATATTTCACTTCCTTTGACAACTGAAGTAGCAGTGATCATATATTTTCAACACACAAGTGAATTTACTGACTGATTAACATCATTACACTCCTGTAGCGACAAATTTATTCACCACATTTCTGACCACGCACAAGAAGGAATCTTTTGAGAGGAAAAAGTGCTTTCTCTTTATACTGTATTGTTGCCAATGAATAGGATTTCCATGTATTTGATTGAATATATGAGGAGGAGAAAAATGAAAGAAACGCATACATGTCAGAGCCTTCAGTTCGCTCAACAAAACAGTGGAGGTGTTTCACACATGCAGCCTGCTGCCGCAAAGAGACGTCATACAAGATTGATCTCACACTGAGCATATCAACCCCTTTATGGAGGAAGGCTGAGAGTTGAGTATTTATACAGTTTAATAAGGACTCTCTTTAATTACAACACTTTACAAGAAAATGAAAAAATATCTCAAATAATAAGTACAAGGATATATACGTATATATACTGTATCCACACACGCACGCACGTGCCTGCACGCACACAGCATGTATGTGCACACACACACACACACACACACACACACACACACTCACACACACACACACACACACACACACACACCTGGTCAGTATCTCAGCATTTCTCTCATTTTTTTTGAACAGGTTTTTGTTAGATGCTTAAAATAAGGTTAACATTATTCTTTTTTCTCTTTATTCTACTGTATAAAATACATCAGTAAATATCCCACTTGAGAATGAACGAGTGGCTGAATGAGACTAAAGGTTATCACACCTACTTGTTTACTTTGCCAGTATACACCCTCTTTGTGTATACTGTATAATTCATTCATAATTCAGACTGATGTTAACTTTAAGTTTTTTTTTCTGGTGACTGCATTCAAAAATGCAATCAAAAACCATAAAGGTGGTGTTATTCTGTAGACATTATCTTGCTAAAATGTGTAAGCATCATAAACATGAGCTTATTTTCTGTAATAATCCAAATTACAATGGAAAAATACCATTTTGTCAAAGGAAACACAATGATGAGATAATCTGAAAAAATCTCTCTCTCTCTCTCTCTCTATATATATATATATATACACATATATATACACACACACACGCACACACACACATACATAGTTGAGTATAAAAATGTGATTGTTAAATCAAAGAGGTTTAATGTTTTTGAGCCACTCTCCTGTAAAAACTAAAATAATAATTGAATACTTCAGGAACTGTTAATTAACACACACTGGATAGCCATAAAACCATCTCTCTAGTGCATGATTTGTTTCTGTTTTACATCTAATTTCATGGAATATCGGCTGAAGATTGGCAGAGTTTTGCAATTCCGGCAACAGGATGTCAGACAAAGGGAGAAGTTGAGATGCGGCTTGGCAGGAGATTCTCTATTTCTGCTGGTATTATAGGCAAATTAGATACGCTGCAAGCCTACTTTCTCCCCCCTATGGAAATGACCCACACAGTGTAATTTAGGAAACATGCAGTGGACGGCATAAAAGCTCCACCTTCTCTCATAATCCCTCCTGCTGAAGGTTTTCAGTACAGGCTGAGCAAAATGTCTGCACTCTTACACGACGGTGAAGCTTCGACTCAGAGCTACTGTGCCTGTGCTGCTCATTGTTTAATGGAGGCTTTCCTCTTGATCCACCGAAGACAACATTTTAGCAGCTGTAATACATCTGGCTCTGTAAACTTTCTTATTTCATCTCAAGTGAATTTCAAGTATGCTGGTCTTTTCAAGAGATATATTACCTCTTGTATTAACGATGATTCACCTGCCTGTCACAATTCTACGAGGCACAGTAAGTAGTGAATAGAGGGAAGTCATTATTGTATGGGTCTTTATTTCACAGGGGAAAAATCCAGCATGGTGAGTGCTCAGGCTAATAACTATTTCAATCTTAATAAAGCCCAAACATCTGATATGACTTAGGAAGCTGATAGAGACTTGGCAATGAAGCTTCTACAAAATGTTGGAACCCTTTTGTCAGAGGCATCCTGCTCCAAGATCCCCACAGTCATGCATAATCATCATTCCTTCACTTTATTTATTTATGTCTTATTAATGTTTGCAGATGGCAAAAATGCCAAATTACTCAGCAGGCAGTGATTTACTACATGTAAATATGGCTGCTGTGCCAAAGCCTTCATCAATCAAACCTTTTATTACCTGGATATGATAATAGGGCAAATGTGGGAACGCTTACATTTTTGGGGCATTTTTCCACTATATCTGTCTGGTCTTTTTAAGCAAGTAAGGGTGTTCTACTCAGTTCATTAAATGTTTTTGGCAATTGCAAAATTCAGTCCAAGTCAACCTTGACAAAACACCTTTTTTACTCCAAACACTTAGTAAATCGTTTGCATATGGTTAACAAGCCAGCAATTCACAACTGCTCAAAGTATTCTTTGATATCAACATGTTATAGATCATTCCTCACACTGAAAATGTCAACAAATTCCCTTTTAAATATTTTCAGGAACCCATCTACTGCCAAGGTGTTAATTGCAATTTAGAATGTATAACAACAAATTATTTAATAATAGAGAAAATGTGCATTTTAGCACTAAAAATATGTTTCAGCAAAACATTAAACAAGGTGATGCTGATGACCTTCAGCTCTTTATGTAAGTATTACATCTGCAGCTAACACAACCTCTGCCAACCAATCGAAATGCTCCTCCTTTGTGAATCCATTGTTAACAGCCCTTAAATGAGCCACAGGTATTCTGCAACCAGGCACACTTGTCTTAGTGGGAGGTAGCACACATATTATCAGCCCTAATCCTCTTATTTCCTTTCTCCTTTTAAAAATGTGTCTTTCCTCTCGACCTCATCAGAGGAGGTTGGATTTCTATACTACACGCCGTCTGGCAGCTGCTGCAAGCTCTCACTTCATTTTGCGGGGGCTCCATTTACCTCAAGGTCCAGGGAAACACAAATAACACATGCTGCCGAAAAAATATAGAATATCTTTTTCCATGTGCTGCTCGTCTGTACTTTAGTCTGAATCACGAAAAAGATCTGGCTCACAGAGAATGCTTTGAAGGTTTTAGCCATACCCAAATGTGCTGGTTTTCCTCTCGTGCGCCTCGTCAAGGTTTTTCCCTCGTGCGTCTGGTTCGTAGATGCTGGGCTGAGGATCTGCTACAAAGAGAATTGCAGATCGACTTTAGCTTGACAGTAGATGAATGCAGCAAGCACAAAGAGCCTAAATAGCATTGCCTGCACTTCAACATAAGTTAGAAGCACATTTCATTTAGTGCACAGTGTGCTCAGGAGAAATTATGCCTGTACATCACAACATTTGCAAATTTCCCTTCTGTTTTCTTCACATTATCTGTGGAAAACAATAATACTTTGCTGTTGAATAACAGGAGCATATTCTTGTCACTCACAATGATCAGGAACGGTTATGAGAATATTATTAGATAAAATCATGAAAATTAATGTCTTCTACAGGCAGTGAATCAGGGCACATGGCTGTGGTTTGCAGTACAAAGCAGTCTTTGCACAATTTAGCGACACTGAGGGTGCTGCTGTGATTGTCCTTGCCAGGCGTGATGGTTCCAGTATCTCATAAACAGACACCCTCCTGTGCTTTTCATGCACTGGACAGCCCGCTAACCCTCCAGTCAGCAATAGCTTCGAGGGTAAAGAAGCCAGCTCATTAATGGCCGGGACTGAGGGTGGCTAGCAGGAATTGAGCAAGCAAAAGGGTCGACCACAAACAAGCAAATAACAGCACAGTACGGCATTCAGATTGAGGAGCCGCATGAAGCTTAAAATGTCTGTGTGATTTTTGTTTTCTTCCCCAAACACAGCTGTGTCAGTTTCTATTTGACATTCTTTTTTTGCCACTTCATTTTTGTTTACACGGAAAGAAAAAGGGACTGGACTGCTTTCTCTTTCATAAAACCATCCCGAAAAAAAGACTAAAACTTAAGCTTAAATCTTCTTAGATCACATTTTGTCCTCATAAATATAAAAAAAAATTAAATAAAAGAAATATAAAATAATTTTGATTTTCCAGGCTAAACTCCACCAAATTAAAAGTGAATACTGTATAATAAGATTGACATGATTCCAAGGCCACGTGTATGGATGTGATTAGACCATTGGCCTGGTGTAGTTGTAACACTCTCAATTTCTCCCATCAGGTGCGGGCTGCATTAACACTGAGCAGATGTTCCTGCTACTTCAAACACATGTTAAATCTTTGTGAATGAAACAGGAAACAGACACAATTCAGACATTATGAATAACGAGAGCAATATTTGAAATTCTCACACATTTGGATTTAGTGGGATTATTAGTTAGATTAGGATAATTAGACCTAAACGGGAAAATAATGTGATTAGGTGATACTGACGCCACAACACAGTTAATACACACACACAGGATATATTTTCATTTGCTTGTTAAATTTAAACAATCACAGTTCTGTAAAAAATGTGGGAAAATAGAGGTGATCTGGAGGGACAATGAGCAATACATGCAAAAATATACTACACAAATACAAATATACTACTCATTCTCTGAAGTTAAACAGTGGGGTGGTGGAAAGTAACTGAATACACTAATACAAAGTATTTACTTAATTATTGTAGTACTTGTACTTGACCTACTTTACACTTGCACTTCAGAGGAAGATAGCGTACTTTTTAATGCACGTTTGCATTTTTATAGGTAGGTTAGATTCAGAATAACAATACAAAAAAATCACTAACATATGAATTATGGCAACATCTAAAGTAAATTGAAGAACATTCTTTAAGCATGTTTAATGCTATGATGTTGATACTTCTGTACTTTTACTGAAGTAGTTTTTGTATGCAGGACTTGCATGTCCTTGCATGTCTACAGTATACTAGTTACTTTGACATACATAAAAGATCTGAGTTCTTCTGCCACCACTAAAATAGTCACATTTATTGTGAATGTTAAACACGTATAAAAGAACTCAAAAAGACTGTGGCCACACACACACACACACACACACACACACACAGAAAATCCAGTTTATGCAACTGCCAATACAACTTAGAAATTACAGTGTGTGGGATAGGATGTCACATTTCACTCCCTGACTTTGAGGAAGAAAATAACTCTCTCTGTATTTGCCTTGGAGATGTTTTCAGTGAGACAGATGTAAGCCATAAATAGTAGATTTTGAAGAAAACTCTAGAAAGAGGATTAAATAAGTGAGAGGAAAAAGTGATACACCGTTCACACCTCAAGCGAAATAATAAAACTACAGCAAGAACAAACTACAGGTTTTCCATCTCTGATAACAGCAACTATTGCATCTCACAAAACCCATCAGCCCAAGTCACAGATGAGCTTCAGTGAAGGGAGTCTGGTCTACTACAAGCTGGATGTACTTAATGAAATAGCTGCTGTGTGAGAGAAAACTAGGCCAGAGCAGTATCTCTATTTACCACAATTTACCCCCACCATGCATTTGAGGGGTTTCTTGGCAAAAGCAGGTACAATATCAGCAGAATCCTGCCCTGAAAGTTGTGGAAAAGAGGCTTTGCTTTCTGTCTTCTCTGTGCATCAATCTGCAGACGTGCTGTCATTAACAATATCAGTTCCCTCTCTATCATGCTTTAATCACTCACATAAACAGCGTTTAATCAAATCTGCAAACACTTCAATGAATTGTTCCCCTTCAGAAGTTTCCCCTCGTCCCCATTTCTGTTTCCTGATTCCCTTTAAATGTCAACATGTCATCTTCTTCCTCTGCTCACCTCCTTGATCATTCTTCTGTTGCCTTTTATTCTTCTACTGCCCTCTCTTGACTATGCTGCAAATCGGTAAACTCGCTTGAAACCATTTTCAAAAATGAAAAAGATGTGATAAAATGGATTTGAATTGTCTCTCTTTTCTTTCTCCACGGCAAATAACAGAAAACCCCAAGAAGAGGAAGGTACCTCGTGCACTGAAGACATTACCGGGAAAACGAAGGGCCTATTTCACAGACATGGATTAAACTAATCCTGGTCTAATACACTAAAAAAGAGAACTTTGGCTGTCTGTCTGTGAAACCAATCCCTAAATCTCATTGAATTTAAAATGTCTGATATTTCTGCCTTGTGCTCTGCTGTATTACAAAATATGGGAGACCTATCAGTACAACTGCTTTATTGATAGTATAGAGATGGGTCGTATAAGCTTCCATGTTGATTTACGATGAAAAGTAACCTCTGATGGTTCTTGAATTTATCGCGCATAGGGTTTGAACTTTCGACAAAATTCAATCAAAGAGTGCTCTCCCCATCTCACTTTCCCCCTCTGTCACCCCTTTCATTTGCTTAATATATTAATCTATTCCCTTTTATCTATTTTTGAATATATCAGACTTTTGCTGTATCACTGCAATGGTGGCCTGTACTGTTAGGTGTCGCCACAGTGAAATTTCTGGCAGAGGACAGAGAATTAATCACTAAATCATCATGTTCCTGTCTGATGTTTGATGTTCTTTTACCTTTTAAGTCATTTCGCTGACACTTCTGACACAGGGAGCATTATAACAGAAACTGCAAATAGCCATCAAACTCTCGTCTCCCTCTCCGTCTTTGCTTTTACATTGAAAATATTTCCAGGCAATCCACAGTGGATGTTACAATTGTGTTAATTATTAATGGTTACATGATCTCAAATGCATTTTTGCTCACTAAACATAGCTGACTGTGTATGTATGTGGCTATTGTTGAGTCTGGCAGTGTAAAATATTTAGGTGTACCAGCCCTTTACAATCATAAGAGCTCTGCACAGGATGCTGCAGTCAATAGCACAGCACAGAAATTATCCATGATGACTGCTGTGCTGGATATGAAAGATACTTGCATTGCAGTCATTAGACTGAGCAAAGCCAGTGATTCTGAGCTCATTTGTCCTTGACTCAAGTGTTCTCGTTATGCATGTTGAGGACTGTTTGATGTGAGAACATTGCCCCCTGCTGATTCCCTTTTGTACACTATCAGAGGCCTCCACCAGCCAAGCTGACTGACAAAAGACAAGTGATGGATAGGGTCACTCAAATGCTACACAGTCATGCAAGTTTGTGAATGTATCATGTTTGGATACGCTGCTGATAGTTGATTAGACACCAGAGTTGGAGAAACCATATAGAATAATGTTTGAGTGGTTTTAAATAATTCACTCATGTACATAATAAATACACACTAATTGATTCAGGGCATCCCCTTTCTCACTGCATCATTACAGCCCCTGGTAACATCAAATCTGAAATATTTCTCCATATGATTAAATATTCATGACTAAATAAGCAACAATCACAGTCAAAGTTTAGGAGGAAAGTCACTTGGAAATTGAGCTGATCTGCTCCATCTGGACTGTGAGGTTGGGTATCAGATTTAATAGACAGTTGCCTGGCAACACAAGCAAACAGCCCGCCTTGAAATGGAGTAATGTTTACTGTGTTCACGAGAAGAGTCCATATATAGTGTTTATCCTCTGGATGTGCATGATTTTGTAAATACTTTTTGGGTACTTCCAATGGCCTTATTTTTTTCCTTTGTGATTGTGTCTCTCGTTTCCTACATTAAATAGTATATATTACACAATGCTGCTGGCTAGCTCGATAACTTGCTAGCCTCTGTGGCGTTTAGACACTGACAGTGATATTGCTGTTGCCCAGCAGCTGTGACATTATCATTACATTATCTCTTACATGATTACAAAATATCACCAACTGAACATAGAATAGTGCAAACACACCTGCAGATGCAGCAAAAGCAAGCCAGCAAGCACATCAACTTCAGCAAACATGCTAACCAATTTAACATTATTTCATCATGACATGCTATCATGATAGCAGTTACTTGGGGGGTGTTTATAGCAGTTCCACAACATAACTGAGATCATCCCATTTGAAATATTGTCATCCATAAACTACTATTTGATCATCAAAAACTTCCAGATGTTAGCCATTTTGGAGAGGTCTGACAGATAGCCTCATAGTTCATTCTCAGGCTCTTCTATGAGAAAATTATAATTTCTCGCTTGATTTGTTATCCCATTTTTGTCCAAGTTAATTGTTTCAATCGCTAGTGTCAAGTCTTCTTTAACATTGTGCAGTTCATTTAGTAAATTAGTATAAAATACAATAAAGGAGGTTATGCTTTGGGGCGTGGCTACCTTAACAGGCTCTTAGAACTTAAACACTTTCACAGTGTGCTTTCAGTTTATGAAAGTGAATTATTTCAATGAATATGCTGAATTACTGTATACTATATTTGTGTCTAGGACAGACAGACAGTAATAACAGCAGCAATTACAACTAGAGAAAAGAGACCAAGATCAAAGCTGAGCAAATGAAAAAAAAATGCTTGAACTTTACAGTAAATTATGTGTTTGACTCCTAATAAGGCATCAGCTGTCACCTGTCAGAGAATTATAGTTCAAATACTGAAGTCTGTGTCACAGCTAAGCATCATGTGGTCCCATTTTATCTATCACCCAGCATATATTTCATGATGAAATGTTCATGTCTACTACTTGAGTCATCCAACATGAATGGTTAAAACATTCTAAATAAATGGTAAAAATGCCTGGTGAGAGAAATTGGTATTCTAACGGCAGCCCTGCTCCCAACTGATGATGATCTGTATTCACACAGTCTGCCATGTCAGATGAAAGCCTTCAATTAGCAGTCAATTCTATTCAGTATTTCCTATCATGCCACCACTATTTAGATTCTCTGTCAGCACTCAAGGCGTCTCCCTGTCCGACAGTTGCAAGAAAATCACTCCTGGTGAGAATATGAGAAACCCTGCTGTGAACAAAGTGTGAAAACAAGTGTTTTGTAGTAATCAGTTGTGGGCGTCTAATGCCTGATACTCCCTACCTCGTGGATGTAGATGTGAGGAGCCATAAGTTGAAGTGTCATCCTTTCAGTCTTAACCCCGGATGAAAAGCTGAGACTCCAGTGAAGAGATGAAACACCTCTGATGCTTTGATTTGCAGCCTCATGCTGGCGGGGTCTGCGCAGGCCCTCAGCGTGATGCTTGTCCCCTCACCAGGTGTTCTTAGTAGAGACGAGACATTGATTGAATTTTGCTCTGCTACCTACATGTCACTGCTGGATTCACAGTAAATGCATTCAAAATAATACAGTAGCTGTCTCCCAGTTTATTGCACCTGAATAACAGGGCAGGCACATCTGTCTGACTATTTTAATATTGGCTTTGTATTTGTGAGGGTGGCATTATGCTATTATTATGAACTGACAAGCATTGCCTTGAGAAATTCTTTTCTGAAGGTAATAAAGCATCAGCAGTAGGTCTCATCTCTTGCAACTCAATAACCAAAATCATACTGGGATGCTGAGAAGCATTTCAGTTCCTTTGTGCGTTTGTAAATTGGTCCAGTGTGGAGATTTTCATTCAATGCCATTATTATTAGTATTGTGGTGTTGTAGTATGGGGGGGCCAGGCACATAAAGGGACATATTTTCAAAGCCAAAAGCAGACCAGTGGGAGATTGTTTTCAATGAAAAAGAGCTAAAGGCCAGTCTGCAGAGACCCTGCTTTGACTCAGCCTATGTGTCTTGCTGAGTCAGCCCAATAGCGCTCCAGGTGAGCTGGATGTCTGCCAGAACCCTGCTGGAAGGCGCGAAGTGAAACAAAAAATTATATCCTGTTTCAGAGAATGTGGTGCATTCATGAAAATATTATGTAAACACGCTGGCATAAAGAGGCCATGAGGGATAACCCATAGATATAACAACATACAGTACACAAACTAAATATGCAAACTGAAGTTGCATTAATTAGTAAAATCATTATTATCAGTAAGAATGCTTACAATATCAATATATCACAACAAGTCAAATGTACACAGAATCCCATAACAACCCAAAACAACAAAGATGCCCAAGCCTGCTTTTTGTGTGGATTAGTTGATAACAGCTTGAAAAATATTAAAAACACTCAAATAAAAAGTGTAACCCAAAGAGGGTGATGAAAGCAAATTAACTTCACTTTGACACGGGGATATACGATAAAAATAGTACTAACTGTGGCTTGGAACAAGCTATTGGCTAAACGTTTAGCTAGGCTAACATGACCGTTGTTTCAAATGACAGTAATAACTTTTGGGTCTGCAAACCGGGAGCCCTTCTCGTTGTCTTTAGCTTGTTAAATAAATTTTTCACTCACTTAATTCATTTCACTTTTCCATTATGGTTTTGTAACTACGTACTTACCTATATTGTCTGTATTGACTTTCTTCAGCATCCAGGTGAATGTGGTGTCACTGTCAGGTAATACTCGCTGCGTGCGAACTGTGGAGACCAAAGGAGGCTCCTGGGTTGCCGCGAGCTGTCGAGAGCATGCGACTCTCTCCTTGGCCCAGCAGGGAACAGGAAGTTGTAGCTTCTCGTTGCACCAATCAGCTTTGAGGTTACTCAAACATCCACCCTAAGCATTACAGGCAGGCAGCAGGACAGATCACCGCGAACACAGTGCTTCATATTTAGACTTTACGAGAGATAGGTTCGGTTAATCTAAGTAGCGTTACTCAAAGACTTTATGTAGTGTTTCCAAAATAAGCGACATCGAGGCAGGTGTGTCCAAACCTCAACGAGACGATGTCATAGCACTGGGTAACAGTAACGATAGCCAGCCCCTGTTAGCAACCGTTAGCAAGGTGTTAAATGCTAGCCAAGTTAGCTACCGTAAGTGACAGCCGAAACACTGGTTAGACGAAAAAAGTTGTTTTTGAGAAGCTTGTTTGGGAGGATAGTGTTATGCCGATTAGCTGTTGAACATTCGTGATTTTTCGTTGTAAATTAACTGGACAACCAACCGACAAAGTCCGATGTGTTTACATCCGTTAGCGTCGTTGCGTGGTTGAAATTTAAGCTAGCAATACAACGTTTAGTTAGCTTAGCTGCTACATAAACGACAACATCCACCAAACTGGACAAAACTTTGGATTTAGTCGGGTTTAAATCGGGCTCGGCGGGTTCGCTGACCCCTCAGAAGAAGATGAAGAAGAGGAAGGAACTAAATGCCCTGATCGGACTTGGGGACAGCAAGAGAAAGAAGACCAAAAAGGGGTCCGGTCACCGACTTCTCCGAACCGAACCGCCGGGCTCGGAGTCCGACTCCAGCTCGGACGACGACGAGTTCAACAACCTGAGTAGCGGAGCTAACTTTGGGAAGTGAGTGATCACTTAAATAGTGTTGCGGTGGGGAACAATATAGAATGGGTATGTTTTGTTCAATAATGTCATTATTCGCCATTACAAATATAAAATAAAAGGGAATTAGATGAATGCGATTGACAAAAATATATCCCGCTTTATGTTAGTTTATTTTTTATTTATATTTTATAGCTCAGGTTGCCAGCATCTTATTGTAACCAGATTACTTGTAATTTAATTCTTTTTCATTCACATTTTAAAAAAGAATTACAATTGAGTAAGTATCTTTCAGCAGCACTACCTATGGTGTAGTTGTTTGCTAAGACGTTAAGACAAACATTCCCAACATAAAACATGGTCAAGCTTTTTTGTTGACATTTGATATCAGTCAAACTAGAAATAATCAATACTAAATTAAGTTATTCATATCATGTAGTCCATATTCCAAAGTACAATTATTTACCAGTGATCCTTGTAACTGCCATGACATGCAGTGACCTAAAAATATCTACTTCATTAATAATAAAAGATGCTGCAGTTGTAATGTCTAACGTTACCATGTTCTTCTCTTTGCAGAAGAAGCTATGCGCAGTGCTGCAATGTTTGCTACCCCTTATTTCTGTTCATCATACTAGCTGCCTGTGTTATGGCTTGTGCTGGACTCATATGGATGCAGATTGCTCTGAAAGAAGATCTAGACTCACTGAAAGAAAAGCTGCATAGCAGTAAGACTCACAGTCTCACATACACACACAGTTACCCTCTGAAGGGTCATAAAAAAGCTCACTGCTTTTTAGATGATTAAATTTGTTATATCCCACATACATACTGAATTCATTCCTTTTGATCACTGCTGTTAATATGTTGTGATATTTTCGTAACAGTGGAAGCGAGCCAGAAGGCGTCCTCAAGTGAAATACCAAAACTCAACGAGGACCTGAAAAACAAGGAGAGAAAGCTTGATGATATTGAAAATGGGGACAAGGGGATGAGCAAGCTCTGGTCTAACCTAACAGAAATGAACAGAAAGGTCAGATACTTTTGAAGCCACCTTAACATTCACACCGTCACACACTAATCAGAGCTCACCACGAAGTGTTGAAGAATATCTGGATTTGTAGTGTTGGTCAGTTAATGTATGTATCTTGATATGAACTTACCAACATAATGCTGTGCAAGACTTAGTTTTCATTGGAAAGGCTAAATAAACTATTAATTGTGTCTGCAAGAGGTTTGACTGAAGATTTCATGTCATTTTAATTTACTGCAGATCATTTTGCTGGATTCTGCAGTAAATCATTTAAAGGCCAACTTGAAATCAGCTGCTGACCTGGTCAGCCTTCCCACTACAGTTGAAGAGCTTCAAAAGGTAAAGGCAAGGCAAATGGAATTTAAAAAGAGAAATGTGGATGACAATCCTATCTATTGTAATTTAGTCCGTTTACTGACCTTGCACTTTATTTTTATTTTTTTCCTCTCAGAGTGTCGCTACAATTGGCAGCACACTAACAAGTGTCCAACACGATGTGAAGACTATGCAGGCTGCTCTTGAAAATCAGAAGAAAAATGAAGAGTTGAAGAAGACAATGGTAAATGTAAGCCAGTGGAATTTCAAATTATTTCTTGTTCAGATAGCAAACAGCTGACAGTTGGTATGATAACAGACTAGTCAAAGAGAATAGCTTTACCTTTCCGAATGATTTCTCAATCTGTATGTTAGACTACTGAGTTGCAAATACGGTGGGCAGACAAAAATCAGAGGAAGCTGTGCTGCTATAGTATATTGGGCTGCATGCGCCAGTGTTTCACATGAGCAAAGCCCATGGAATTTTCATGAGTCAAGGTCAAAGTTATATTGCACTTATTTAGTTTGACAGTTTGCCTTTTTTATTTACATCTCTACACTCACTGCAAATATTGCTGTAGGCTGTCTCTCTCATTTATTATTTATCCATGAATGTATGGAGGGCAGCGTTTATAATAAGTTAATAGTACATCATGCTTAAGTGTACTAGAATAACTTGCCAATGTCTAATGTTCTACTTTTAGCTGTAGTGTCGCATTTGCATATCTGTCTCAGTGAGAATTGAGGCAAATCTACTTACATATGGCCAAGATGAGCCTGTTTGATGAAATGTTGGTTGATCTGCAGATGTGTCACAAATCCAAACTAGAAACCGTGGTGAACCTCGCCACTGTCAGATTAATTGGTTTATTTTTTTTACCCACGCATTCATGAAAATGTTTTTGCAGTACTTGTTAGGCTGACATAGACAGAGTTGGTGGGTTAAGAAGGTTCCGCATTTATTAGATACATGCATTGGCTTTTCATTCATAACACATGAAACAAGTGCCAGTCTATTTTGGGAGCCTAGATGAGTGGAACTAGGTCAAATATCGTAGACTGCAGAATGTTTTCTTCACTTTAATTTGAACAAAATATGAAATGCAAAGAGGATCTGCAAATACTAATCATACACTTTTACATATGTTTTTAAGCAGTGACCTTGGGGACCTATGGGATCAGGGATGAATTGTTAGCTGGCTGAGATCATCATAGTCTTGTAACTTTGGATTGCCTGGATGCCTCCGAGTCTTTGGAATGTTGTAGAAATCTCATTGAACAGTAAACTGCTGGTTGCTTTACATGGATATTTCTTTTGTCACAGGACATAACAGACCTGAGAAAAGCAGTAAGTGAGGCTAACAAGACCGAGGAGCTGCATCATTCACAGACTGATGAGCAGATCCACATCCTCCTCTCTACAGTTGCAGATCTGCAGCAGAGAGTGTTGTCATTAGAAAACAACTCAAATCCAAGTGTGAGTAAAATGAAGCATCACACTTCAAAAGTCCAAGGACTGCTGGTTGAGAATCACAAAGACGAGACAGTAAAAGACAAAATAACACATTTTACATTTCAACTTGCGTCTGCTTTACAGTCACAGGACAAAGACACAGCAAAAGTGACCAGTGACAGTCCAGCAACTGAGACCGTGAAAGAAGCTACTACAACCAAAGCGACACCTGGGGATGTGCATGGTACAGCGTAGGATGAATTAGTTTATATTATCACTGTGGTTTCCTTTGCCCAGTGTTACAGTTAAATCTTTCTTTTTCTCCATTAATGTCACAGAGGTATCCACACCACAGACAGAGCCTGAGACAAGCAGACGCCCACGCTTCTTAACTGCAAATCGATCTAAGAGAAACGCTGAGACAGCATGTCCGCCGAGGGTGTCCCTGCCTGGCATCCATACCCTGAAAGGTGCACAATACCACTCCAGTTTATAGCTTAGCATTCATTAAGGAATAGTTTGACACAGTTGCTTTCTTACCAAGATGGAAACAACCTGTGCATTTCATGATGCTATAGTACATAAAGTCTCCACTGGTGGCCTGGCAACCTCATGGCGATAACAAGACTTCAACAGGAAATACTCTGCCCATAACTCACTGTAAACTTGAAGTTTGTACTTACAAAGAAAATGTGGTCGTCAGTTATTTTTCTTTGTCAAAGTTAGGCAGGTTGTTTCCCTTATTTCCAGTCTTGATACATTTTTCACACTCAAACAAGAGTGGATGATTCAATCTCTGAGCAAGAAAGCAAATAAGCATATTTCCTAAAATAGTGCAAAATATATACAGTTTTGCCATTGGCCCCCACACACATACCTGTTTGTGTATGTTTCTGAGCAAAACTGTTCTCTTGGCAGACTTGGAAGACATCTTCCAGAAGGTGGGCATTGACCATAATTCCCCCGGATTGACCTACCACAGCCTGAGGAAAAAAATTCCAACATCAACTCTCAGTGCTCGTACCATGCAGTGTTTTGACAACAATGGAGACCGGATGTACTCCCTGACGGAGCTGAGAGCTGCTGTGGGTTTGTGAGCACATTATCACTGACAGCAGTGAACAGTATTGAATACCCAGTGGGGTCTGGGAGTTTGAAGTTCCCAACCCTTTTCTGTAATTGCTGCACTTTAGTGAACTCAATATTTATCATACTGAAAGTGGAAAGCAGTGGCGCTGGTATGACAACACAACCTCATCCACCTTGGCCAAAATTTTAACATGACTCTATTTGAATACCCATATGAAAGAATATTCAGCTTTTATTTGATCTCTGAAAGAAACTGTTGAAGATGTTTATGATTATTTGGATTTGTGTTTCCCCACCTTTAGTTCTCAAACATGCTGATTTCCTGTGCCTGTGTTTTTTGTTATACCAGTCTGAATTGATGTATCATTTTTGTTTATTTAGCTTCTCTGGAGGCTGTCATTCTACTTCTGTACTCAGCACCACAAACACCAGGTACAACTTACCTGAACCTCATTTATAGAACCTGAGATAGAATTTTAGGAATGTTTACTTCTCGAAGCTGTTTTTGTGAGTCTTTTAATTTTAGCCAGATTCCTAACTCTAACTGAAACACATCATTGAGCATAAGAGCAAGGGTTTATATATGCTCTTTCCTAAGCTAAACAAAGTTGCAGATTCCTTTCTGTTCATTGTTTTTCCTCATGTATTCAGTTATTTGATTAATGTGTTCAATCCCATCTGTACATTTGGTTGGGCTCTTTTGCAGCTTTCAGTTCTACAGGTTTTGAAGGGCTATGAACACTTTGAATCATCTAGAAAGAGTTGAAGTGGTAACTCATGAGACATATGTAGCAATAACTAAATTAGATAAGATAGTGCTTGTTTTAAAATTGCAGTAGACAGAAGGCACACCTAGCTGTCAATGTGTAACAGGTAGTATATGACGCACTGACCATCACTCTTTACTTGATTAATTTTATTGCATTTTTATGGGCCTAATAACAGTGTATGTACATTACTCCTTTGTCATACTTAAACATTGCTGTACTCTGTAAAAATGGTTTAAATGTAGTCTCAAAATTATTATAATATGAAGGGGTTCAGGGTTGATAAAGTTTACTTTATGGTCTTAATCGCAACATTGTACATTTTTTAAATAAGTCTTTGTGTTTTGCATGTTGCTTATGGTGTAACATGAACAAATTATTTATAAACTTAACATAGTGGACTAGTTTTTGCAGGACAATGTAACCGCTTTGGCCATCATGACATTTTGGGTCCATGCTGCTGCTGTAAATGGGGAGATTTTATGAATGTCATTTTGTGTGAGCACCAATGAATAAACACAAAGTAAAAGGTTTGATTTGTGGTCAATCTGGTTGCTTTAAGTCACGAACTGTGAAACCTACATCACATTTAATCCAGTCAATAGACAGGTTTTAACAAAAGTATTTACAATTATTGGATTACTGACAGACATGGAAACTTAGGAGAGTGCCCCTTTAGCTCTCCAGTCCCGAGACAAAAGCCCAAGCAGCTCCTCTTCATCCATTTCTTCCTCATCACTAGCATCTACCTCCATATGTTCCTCCTTACTGGGCAGGTGCTTTCTCTTCACCACATCCCTCTTGTCTCTCAGTACTTCGACCCTCTTGTAACACTCAATTTGTTCATCGATTTCGTCGATCTGTCGTTCAAGGCGGCCCTCCTCGTCGTCCTCCGCCACGATGGCCTCTGACTTAGTGTTCACCTGTCGTATCTCCTTTTGAAACTCTTCCCACTCTTTGTCCATCTGGTCCTTCGGCGCGTCAACGTTGCGCACTTTAGCATCTCTGACAGGATCGTCGAAAAAGCCCTCCGGCAGGGCCTCGGCTGTGTTTTCCTTCTTTTCTGTGCTTATCTCCTGCACGTCTGCTTTGAGGATGGATCCTGAATGGGAGATGGTGGGTGTGGATGGGATGGAGCTGTCAAAGAAATCATCCGGTAGTGCTGCAGACTTTTGAGGAGTGGGGTTTGCGGTTCCCGCATAACCAGCGTCTTCATCGTCGTCGTCCTCATCATAAACGCCAGCCAACAGACTCAAACTTGTGGTATTTTGAGTAGAAACAGCTGCCTTTTCGCTGGGTTTGTCAAAGAAATCAGCTGACGGCCCCGACGACGTAGATTGACCTGAACACGACGATGGTTTCGCCCTTTTTCCGTTGACGTCCTCGATTTCCGGGGCTTTCCTCTTCACTGGCTGAATCTGTGGTGTCGCTAGTTGACTCTTTCCCCCCTTCAACTCGGCAACTTTCTCTTTGTGCTGTTTTCCAAGAACATGCGCCGGCCACAGTAGTTCGGACTTCACCTGCACGTTACACAGGACACAACTGAGGTGGCCGAGACTGTTGTATTTAGCAAAAGGACTCTCAACGCGCTTCTTATCTGAGGTTTGTCTTTGTTTTTCCCTCATCAAACGTCGCAGCTCCTCTTGATTTACAACTTTCTTCCCCTTCTTTGATGATGCCATTTCAGAAAATAACGCAACTTGTTAGCTATTAGCTAGCTAACTACTTCTTCGCGATGCAGTAAACCTGCGTCTCATGAAGATGACGTAAAATGCCCGATCTCGCGTTCAAATTGCGCGTCTTATAATATTCTCGCGAGATGTGTGTCTCGCAGCAAGCTAGCAGACATAGCTCAGGTTATCGTAGCATCCAGTCCGCCTGAATTTTGCCGCAAAGCAAACAGAATCGATGCCATAACACGCATATTCCAGGAGCGGTAAAGTCAACGATGTAGTCGTTTGTTATTCGTTGTAATTCTTAGCTGTCTGTTCATTTAGAGATTGTGTGTTCTGTTATGTTGAGCATTATTTTCATCGCCGCACCCACCATATTCATTTTTATTGTGGGCTAGCTAGCTAACGCTAGATGTGGAGCAGCAGGTGTAATTTTTTTAAATAACAGAGAGCTACCAGAAAGCATCGCTGTTGGTTTAAATTGCCAATAAGCTGATTTGAAATCATATTTGACTCGGGATTTATGCCACATCTTCCTCCAAGTGTAGTTCAGTAGTATTTATTATTCAGCCGGTTAGTAGTCATCATGACAGGCGAGAAGATACGCACCATGCGAAAGGACCACAACAAAGCAAACAAAAACGAGGAGATCACGGACACGTACGATGAGACCTCAAATGGGACTATCCCTAACGGTACCAGTAACCATTTCAAATCCAACAAGGCTTTTCAGAAAGCTGTCAAAACCTCGGCGCTGCAGCAGCAACAGCAGCTCAATGCAAACAACATAAACGGAAATCCCTCATCAGTTGGCACCATTGTTAATGATAACAACAAGAACCCAATAATCCTGACTAGTGAGGACCTGGAGTTCCCTGTTCATGAGTGCGTCTTCAAGGGAGATGTGCGCCGACTCTCCTCTCTCATCAGGACCCACAGCATCTCTCAGAAAGATGTACACGGTAGGTTTTCTGCTATTACTGGATTGTTACCAATGCTTCACTGATCACACATGTTGTTATTTATAGGTATGGGTAGCTCATCTAATCTGCCTCTCTTTCAGGGAACACACCTCTCCACCTGGCTGTGATGATGGGCCACAAAGGTAAAACTGATTTTTGAACTAGTTTTAAATCTTATCAGTCCATTGTCAAATACAGGATTAACCAAAATGACCAAAAAGCTTCTCACATGGTAATCTACCAGTCTGGAGTTGAACCCTGTAAATGACACTAAATCTGCTGTGCTCCATGGCCTTTCATCTGTCATAATGTGGCTTTGTTAAAAGAGCATTTGACTCATCCTCATTAAAGATCCATTTTTAAAAGCACCTCAGTCCTCCTTTCTATTTTGGAGTACCCTCCATACTCCTGTTGCACTGTCATGTCTTATCTGACCTCTGCAATGTTAGAATAGCATACTTTAGTAGATAAATAAGAGACACTCACATAGATTATTGTTTGTATGCAATGTAGCTAATTTATAAGGAAAGAGATGTTTTTTGTTCCGCAGTGCCGAATACTTCAGTCAATTATATTTACATAGGACAAAATCACAAATTAGGCCTTCACAGTATGTGCAATTAAAACAGTCAATGTGGATACTGAAAAGCTCCACAAAGCTCAAGTGCATGCAGGAAAAAAGGAGAAGAATACAAGTGTCTCACCTCCTGTACTGAAATATTAGTAGGTGGTACTTCTGTTGACGCTGGCCTGAATTACTGATCTGAATGTACTGAAAGGTATACATAATTAGTAGGTTTAACAAGATTGTCACTCCATAAATATCAGAAGGCTGTGGCATACAGACTCAGTCATTTTTGGGATGTTTTTTCTTTCAGAATGTGCCCTGCTTTTACTGGCTCATAATGCTCCTGTAAAGATCAAGAACGCACAAGGATGGAGCCCTCTAGCAGAAGCTATCAGCTATGGCGACAGGCAAATGAGTAAGTTATGTTATGTCAAGTAACCCTGCTCTGAATAGTTGTCTGCTGTGCTGGGGTTTTCATATTTTGATGTGTTCGTGGTGATCCCATACACCATACCCATCATAATACACATTGTTATAAGAGTTAGGTCAGTGCTGCTTGATATATCTGTGATGGCTTCATGTTGGCGTTAGCTTTAGTCTCTATTTGTTGGATAGTCAGTCATTCATCCGTCAAGGCTTTCTTAATGAATATAGTAGTTGTGGTCTTCTCGGATACCTCTGCACTGAGTTTCTGGAGTAGTATAGTGTCATTAAAAAAAAAATACAACATTTTAGTTCATTCATCTTTGATTTTACTAATTGTTTAACATAGTCAGCCCATGTGTGAGCATTTGAAGGACCTTTTTGAGGAGTCATTTTATTGTTTAAAGACGGCCATCCGGTCAGTCCAGCTAAAAGTGTGGATTTTCTCTGAGCACTCGTCATCCAGATGGGTTGGAATGCAGCCTGAATGATGGCTTAGTGTTAGGAAGCTCTGAGCTTACAGCTTGATCACTGTCCTGCTTAATGATGCTGCTGCTTTTACATGTGACATCCACTGAAAGAGTCAAATGACATGTGAAAGGCACCAGCTAATGCCGTTGGAATTAATTCACTACTCGTCCCTTATTTAGGTGTGATGTTAATTTTGTGTACTTAACTAAAGATAATAGAAAATATTAAGGGCAGGTTAATGGTGAGAAAAGGACTATATACTAAATCATTGATGTCTGTTTTTATGACAAAGCTAAGCTGACAAATGGCTGTATATAGACAGATCTAGTTCTCAGCCTCCTGCTCTTATTCAGCCTGTGATGGAGGCTGTGAGGCCCAGCAGTTTAAGAGCTGACCCTCCACCTTGTTAGTATGCGTTGCAACTCTGCGTGCCTGCTGTGGCAGGCTGGCTTGGGACTGGGACCAGGAGTTTGGCTTTGAGAAGGTCACAGCACTCACAAGGGTGAAGAGGAAGCAGAGAGGGGGCAGGGTATATTCACATAATCAGCAGGGACATGCAAAGAAAGGAATGGCATGGGGTGTTTTTAGATTGAGATCTTGGGTGAAATTAAATGCAGCACACAGCTGGCTATCACTTAGCAATAAGGACAAACAGAGAATAACATGCGCTTGAGACCAAACGTGTGGGTTACAGCTTTTCCTTAAACGCTGCAGTCTTGTCATCAGTCATCATTTTTACACATGTGCACATTGCGTCAGCAGCTCGCTCACTGGATGGTTTACGTGTGCAGTGACGAGCTGCAGCAGCTGCCTCATCAGCACTCATCTCCTCAGTCACGTCCAGTGTTTCCTGTGGTCAAAAAAAATACATAAAGATATATTGATTTGTTGTGGCCCACCCAGTAATATGAAGAGGTTGCTGGTCAGTTTGTGAGCTGCACTTATATAGATGAGTTATATCAGCTGCTCCAGTCACTGCTACTGATGCATGTAATGTGAAAATGTTACTTCTAGACAGGATTCAGTTGAAGCAGAGTAGTGATGCTTTCTGTGCAGAGCAGTTGCTCTGAGCACTGAGGTTTGGCCTCTGATAACAATATACACCAATCAGATGTAACATCATGACTACCTGCCTAATTTTGTGATGAGCCCCCTTTTTCTGCCAAAACAGCCTCAAACACATCAAACTGCTCTGCTGTGTGTAGTCTGACTCCTTTCTATCTTCAGCAGCATTAACTCCTCTGGTGTGTTCGATCAGACCACCAGGATCAGCCTTCACTCCCCTCCTGCATCACTGATCCTTGTCCTCTCATGACCCTGTCTCTGGTTCACCACTGGTCCTTCCTTGGACCACTTTTGATAGATCCTGACCACTGCAGACCATGAACACCCCACCAGAGCTGCAGTTCTGGAGATGCTCTGACCCAGTCCTCTAGACATCACTGTTTGGTTCTTGTTGTCAAACTCACTAAAATCCTGATGCTGGAACATTTTTTTTTTCTAACAACAACTTCGAGGACAAAATGTTCATTTGATGTCTTCAAAATCAAAAGCCTTTATTGCCTTTATCAACTGTAAAAAAAAAAAAAAAAAGCTTAACAAATAAAATAGAAGGCAGTTATTGCTACAAAAATGTAATTATTTATGATTTATATTTAAAATTAATTCTATATCCCAGGTACTCTGATGAAGAGCTAATCAGCGTTATTCACTTTAACTCTCTGTAGTCATAATAATGTTATGCCTGATCGGTGTATATGTGATAAGAGAGGCCAGCCAGTAATTTCAGTATTTCAGTCAGACTGTACCATATTCAGAGGTGATATAAATACCATGAATGTGTACATTTATAACTGATTTTTTTTTCTTTCACAGTCACAGCAATACTGCGCAAGTTAAAGCAGCAATCCAGGGAGAGTGTGGAGGATAAAAGGCCAAAATTACTGAACGCTCTAAAGGAGGTGAGGATCACACTGCTGCCAGGCCAAACGTCAAGTCTGCGTTCATTTTCATCACTTAACTTTCACTCGTGTATTTTGAAAATCAACGCATACTTCGATTTGTACAAATGGCTTTTGGCCGATCGTGAGCATTAACTACTGAAATGTGAAACCCTCACTGTGCCGTACTTTTCCTCTGACCATGAACTAATAATACATTCGGTGAATCCTCCAGCTTGTTAAGTGTTTGTGTCTTTTTTTTTTGTAGCTTGGGGACTTTTATCTGGAGCTTCACTGGGACTTTCAGAGCTGGGGTGAGTTTGAACTGTTGTCGTTCTTAAGGATTTGATTTAATTGTCAGCGCTCAACTTAGAGTGTTAGATTATTATTCACATTCTCTTTTTGTATTTTAGTGCCTTTGCTGTCCCGGATGCTGCCATCTGATGCTTGTAAAATCTACAAGCAGGGGATTAACATCAGGTATAAAAGAACCTAATTCACTGTGACATAAAGCAGCAAGTGGTCGATATCCAGGTTGGAGACTTCTTTTAGATCTAAAAAGTAGGATGAAAAAATGTTCACACACTCTCTCCCTCCCCTCTCTTGATCCAGACTTGACACCACTCTCATAGACTTCACTGATATGAAGTGTCAGCGTGGAGATCTTAGCTTCATTTTCAACGGAGAGGCGGCACCCCCTCAGTCTTTTGTGGTTCTGGACAATGAAGCAAAAGTGTACCAAAGAATACACCACGAGGTGAGTGAGAGCTACACCCAGACCTCTGTTTCACATCATGTCATCAGCTGTTTTATATGAACTGCACTGCCTCACCACCGGTGTCTTACCCCCTTCAAAGGAGTCTGAGATGGAGACTGAAGAAGAGGTGGATATTCTGATGAGCAGTGACGTCTACTCCGCAACTCTGTCCACAAAGTCCATCACCTTCTCTCGCAGTCAAATTGGCTGGCTGTTCAGAGAGGATAAAACAGTAAGATTACTGGGACAAACCATTGCTAAAACAAATTATTTACACAGCATAAAACACAATGTGGCCTGGTTGAAATATATAAAATGAAGACACATTACATAGGGATTAAATATCAGAATATTACAGGAAAAAGGCGTGTTTTCATTCAGCAAGCCTAAATTGACAAAATATGAATCCATATTTCCCAAACAAATAATAGGAACGATGCCTGGTTGTTCAGGTCAGTGTTTTTTTTCCCCCCAGTTCATCCAGTTTATCCACAAGAAGCAATCAAAAGAATAGGGATAAAAATGTTTAAAGTTGCTCTAATGCAAATACATCTATCATACAGCCTTCACAGCACAGCCCATGTATCCTTGATGTTTCAAATGTTTTGTTGCACTATGAATCTGAAAGAACTGTGTGTGCTAATGTTCAGCTTGTATATAAACCTGTCTTGCTATGGGAATGAGAGAAAAAGGGAATAGAAATGTTTTCTCTCCTCCTGAGACGTCAGTACAGTCCTACCCTGAGGGTGCGCTGTGGCACATATTTTAGAAATCAGCAGCACTGTTAGATAATTCATTGTGCAGGTCATGATGAAACAACAACACTTGCTTGTTTTCTGTGAAGGAAAGGGTTGGAAACTTCCTGGCTGACTTCTACGCAGTCAACGGTCTCGTGCTGGAGTCACGGAAACGGCGAGAACACCTGAGCGAGGAGGACATCTTGAGGAACAAAGCCATCATGGAGAGCTTGAGTAAAGGAGGCAGCATCAGTGAACAAAATTTTGAGGTAAGAGAGAAACAAAGTGGTCGTGGTAAATAGTAATGGGATGACTGTGAACATGCCACTGATGGATACTGTGTTGCTTGCAGCCTGTGAGACGGCAGTCTCTCACAGCTCCAGCACCCAACACCATTTCTTGGGAAGAGTACATCACTGCAGAGCAAGGAAAGTGAGTACCTCGCATTTTTGTCTTCATCCCAATTAGAAATTCAGGCAGGGCCGTTCCAAGAAATCCTATAAAGATGCAGATTGTTAAATCCATGCAAAGACTAAAAATCTGCGTTTATGTCTCTTCCCACCTTCAGGCCACCTCATCTTGGGAGAGAGCTCGTTTGTAAGGAAAGTAAGAAGAACTTCAAAGCTACTGTAGCCATGAGCCAGGATTTCCCTCTAGGCATCGAGTCGTAAGTACATCCCTTCCTCCTCAGATCTATTTACAAAGCTGGGCGCATACGCTCGGATACTCTTGGGATTTTAGAAATGGGTAATGCAGAGATAAAATAATTCCGACCAGGTAGGCGCTGATTGTTTGGAGGAGCCATGAGTGATTGTTGAATCAACTGCTCCACCGTGTGATGACAAAATGTCCATTTTTGAGATTATTTTTTAAACTCATCTAAAGCCACCTTGCTGTCTGTGCTTGGGTTGCTGTTACTTATCATAACAGTATTATTGCCTGATATTTAAAACCCTTTTAATTAAGATCTCTGGTAGACAAACTATATAGTAGTGACACTTTTTCTAAATGACCTTAAATAACTCTGTTACTTTTTAGATTTCTTCTAGTCTTGCGATGGAAGGAAAATTGTTTGAATGTGGTAAAATGTAAATAACCACATCACTTTGAAGCTTTAATGACAGTGAACATGTTATCGCTTCATATGTTTGTTTTCAGCAGGAAATGTGAAATTAATTAATTATTTGTTTTTGAATCTAAGCTTTGATTTTATGCAGCCATAAATGGTGCGTTTGTAAGGGAGCAGTTCATAGAGAACAAATAAAGATCAAAGCAGAGAGGAATTTTAAAGGATAAGGTATGTGATACTGAGTAGATGAGGGGGTAGGATTCACGCAGGATGTGGTTTTGTGTTTGCCTGTAATGGGTTTGAGGCAGTGCTGTGAAGAATAACTGGGACATAATGCAGTAAATTGCTCTACATCTCCTCCTTTACTGAATGAACCTTAATGGAGCTGGCAATAAAACCCCACCCTTTATAATAGCTAATGGCTTTTTAATGTTATTTTTTTCCCCCCACCTTTTGAATTCTGTACTTTTTAATGTTAAAATATGTTGTACTTACTTCTCTTAAAATGTTCAATTTGAGAAAAAATAGAAAAGAAAAAAGATAGAGTTTTCAGTCTCAGTCCCTAGCTTTCATTCCAGCCATTTATTCAAATTATTTTTTTACAACTAGGCTGTAGAGTGATTTTAGTTCACTACTCATAGAAGACCAGTGTTTGTCTGGACCCAAATCACAAGGCCTGAAATCCTCTGTCGAAGCGGACATGTCAGGGTGTAAATGATTCATAACAGGCCACAAGATCTTAGGGATGGCAAGATTATTGCACCTGCTTAACATCAGCATCAGGTATTTTTTCTCCTTGGAGGACAGGATAGAAAGCTCTGTTTTATTATCATATGCAGAAAGGCATTGAAGCTTGAAGATCTGAAATTGTTTGACATTGTGTCCTTTTTGTTGTCCAGATTTCATGAAATGCTAGCAAAAAAAAAAGCCTGTGGAAGAAAACTGCTGACTCACTTTCCTCTGTGTTCAGGTTGCTAAACGTGTTGGAGGTCATAGCCCCGTTCAAGCACTTCAACAAACTTCGGGAGTTCGTTCAGATGAAACTTCCGCCGGGGTTTCCAGTCAAACTCGGTATGTGCGTGGACCTACAGTACCACTGTGTTCCTGTGAGTGGACGACCTCCACGGGAAGGATCACAGAATAACAAGTTTTCTTCTTGTGTTTTCTCCCTCGCAGACATCCCCGTCTTCCCCACCATCACAGCGACTGTCACTTTTCAGGAATTCCGCTACGATGAATTCGAAGAGTCTACTTTCTTCATCCCTGCTGAATACAAAGAAGATCCCAGCCGTTTCCCTGACCTCTGACCTGAAAACGCGTCAGGCATAAACAGGAAATGACCAGCGAGCTAATATGATCGAGAGGTGGGGAGAGGAAAAATGAGGAATCCTTTATTGTTTTATTCCTATATATACATATATATTATCTGTTTAAATGAAAAAGGGAACTGGTCTTATTGATCAGTTATTGTGCATTTTTGCTGATGGATCCAAAGCGTATCAATGCAAACAGATGTTACCGAGCGCCATCTAACATATAGCTGCACAATGGCAGTTGTTTTTGTGAAATGAGTGATAGCTTTCATTGTACCCACTGTTCTCCACCTAAGCAGTTAAATGTGCTGCTCTGTGCTGCTGTTTTTTTTTTCCCCGTGAGAGCCATCAGAAGACTCCTCCTCCTCATCATTATTATTTTAATATCTACTCTTTTCTCCAAGGACTGATTATTGAATTGTCATTCTTAACTGCACTGACACCGTCATCTGTAAATAATCCACATCTCATCTGTAATTCATAAGAAAAAGAATCACAAATATATATATCCTCAAACTGAGCTTAATATTCATTTATAGATTATGTATTATATATATATATATATAAACTCAAATGATAACACTGTGTAGCAATACATTTCCAGTACGTAAGAATGTTTTTAACCAGCTGGGACAAGGTTTAGCTTAAAAACACAACAGTTGGATACCCAAGCCTTTTCCCCTGTGCAGGACACAGTCTCCTGTGTTTTCAGGTTAGCTCATGTTACCTCTCGGCCGTCTCTTTGTTTGTGGTGACCGTATGAAACGCTGTGCTCGGTGTGACTGAATAGCTATGCTGTACTTAAGGTTGCTGTATGTGCGTTTGTGTGTGGGAGAACCCAGATGGGACTTCAGGTAAACTGTTCTTAGTTTAATACTGCACTGATATGAAGTATATTTAAGGCATGCTATGGCTGTGCTGGCCTCCTGGCTCACATGCATATTTCAGCTATATTCTCTGAGCGTTTGTTGTATCACCTGCAGACTTACTGGTGTTGAGATTAAGGAAACAAATTGTAACACTAACACTTTGGGACACCTTTTAGTGCTTATAAAATCTCTCCTTGAATGGCATATTTATCTTTTTTTCCATTCTAACCCAAGGAGAGTAAACTAAGCTGTGAAGTTGATATCGCTGGATATCCCGAAACTGTCTGGATCAGAAAAAATCTGATCCATTGAGTTGTCTCTGGCTTCAGCTAATATGTACTGCAACCATACCTACTTCACTTCCCTTTAAATAAAGCACCAGCATCATGTTTCAACTGACTTTGTGCAAGTATAATAAAAATACAGTATTCCATATAGGGCTGCACCATATTAATTTCTCATCTACTTTACTACACTGGAGCGTGTGTCACTTTGTTTCAAATGCAATGGGTGGAACTGCTTTATGGCAATGTTATTTTTCGCATCAATATGAGGAACTCATATTGGATTGTGCCATTTGTATCTATTTTAGAGCTGCAACTACACCAAAAAATAACCATGTAAGCAATTATATTTGCACTGTTAACTGGATGTCTGTGGAAAAATTCCTGGGGGAAAAACTTACCCTTTATCACCAGAGAATGAAACGGAGATCTTCAAGACCAGAACTTGAAGACAAACCTGCAACTTTTTTTTTTTCATTTAAGAAGCTGGGATTTTTAAATACTTCAAATTCTTTGAATGACGATTAATTTTCATTTAAGCCTGTATTGTTATTGTAGTTTCTCCAAATAGGCTTTATTATAAAAGAAATCCTTGATAAAACAATCAACACTATCAAATAACAGGAAACAAATGTAACTGTATCGAATAGGTGGAGGCAGAGGCCTGAGCAACACATCACAACACTAAACAAAAACTTCAGAGATACAATGAATGAAAAAGTGACAAAACCTGACAAGATGAGCTCAGGAAAAGCAAAGCCTACATCCAGTTTTAGTCGACTATGTTTGTAGAGGCATGTGGGTACTTTAAAGCGATGCAACCATCATCGGCCAAACTGCGAAAATGTTTATTCTGCATTGGACATTTCTAATTTAAAAAAAAAAAAAAAAAAAAAAAGGTTGATGACTTCTGAGTGAACAAAAAACACACTTGACGCTCACATCACATTTTAGATTTACCCCCAGTGGGGAACAAAATGCATGTTCACAATCAAAACGGAGGGATAATGAGGGACAAAGAAGGACTGACTACTTAATCGCTGACATCCATGTCCTCTTCGTGATGATCGTCAGCTCCGTTAATTTTAGCCTTAACAGACCTCGCTGGGCCATTACCCTCTACAGACTGAGGAGACAACGCAGAGTCGTCAGAATCCTTCCTGTCTTCCCGCTCCTTCTCGCTGTCATAACCTTGTTCTTCCTCATCATAATCCCTGGTGATCTGTGTAAGGAAACCACTGGATGTTTCTAAAGTATAAGAAGTGTAAGAATGAATGTAACGTATAAATGTAATATACTGACCTTGACATCTCCTCTCTCTCCATCCGATTTCCTCTCTCGCTCTCGTTCCTTGTCTTTACTTTTCTTTTTCTTGCTGGTGGAGCGTTCACGATCGTCACGACTACGATCTTTGTCACTCCTGCGGTCCCTGTCCCTTTCCTTATCCCTTTTCTTTTCCTTCTTGTGTCTGTGGGGGGAGGAGAAGAGAAGTCAGGTGTGTCATAAAATGCCCTGGATGCACCCAAAGAGAAACCTAAAACAGGCGTACAGTAATAAGCCATCTGTATTATCCACAAATATTTCACGCCAACCTTCGGGGAGATGGAGATCTCTTCTTAGGAGACCTTTTAGGAGGAGATCGGCTCATGCTTCGACTTCTCCTGCGCCTCCTGGAGAAAAACAAAGACAGAGCAAAAAGCTGAGTACATGAAAACTGAGCAGATGATTCATACCTGTGGCTGCAGTGTAAAAGTATGACAGTATTTTTCTAATGTTCTTCTTGCTGTACTCACCGCTCCTCGCTGCGTGACCTCCTGGTGGTGCTGTAGCTTTTAGGTGGTGTTTTGGATCTTCTTCTCCCTGAATCTTCTTTCTTTCTATCTCTGTAGATAAATGATTGATGTACGAAATCTGATTTAACAATTCAGACAGGCTTAATTACATCTTTCACTGACATAAATGAGGCTTGAAGCCATGTATTTAGACAGTAACTCACCTGGATCTGCTTGGAGTTCGCCTGCTTTGGTCTCTGGAGTCGGTGTGTCTCCTACGGGGGCTTTTGGAGCGCCTCCTGCTCCTGGAGTTTGACCGTCGCCTTGACCTGCTACTGCTTCGCCTGCAAGCAGAGATTAACACAATTTTTACTTCATGACTCAAAGCCTCTCCATCTCAACGCTTCACAGAATTAACAGAAGTTCTCGCCTGTGTCTTGAACGTGATCTGGACCTCCTCCTCCTGGACCTGGACCGACTACGAGAGCGTTTCTTTTTGCTTTCTTTATCTTTAGGACAGAAAAAACATGTCTCTGTTCAAAGGACAATAAGAAAATAAGAATTTTGACAATGTGTATGTGCAAGGCAAGAAAAGTCCTCAAAATGTTTGTGCACTCACTTCCAGGTTCAATAGCAGCAGAAATGAGCGACTGGGCCTCTCTGACTCGCTTCATGGCCTCTTCGATTTCTTTATTCGATGCATCAGCCTTCAGGCTTGCACTCAGATTTAAGCCTGCAGCCAATGGATTCAGCCTGAACAAAATTATTTTAATTAGGTGATTCATCATTACCACAAACACACCAATACATGCACCTCTTTACTGTGAAATCAGACACAAAGGAGCTTCTTTATGTTCACTTACTTTGGATCCGTCATGAACTTTAACAGCTGATCAGCAGCCTGCAATAAAACAGCAGGAAGAAGGGTAAGGGTTTGTCTCATCATATATATTGCGTAGTTATTTTAAGTTTTTATAGTCTGTGTCATTCCCGCACCTGGGGATTCATATTGGGTCCTGGGAATCCAAATGCAGCCATAGCATCCATGTTGGGAACACCAAAAGGGTTTCCTGCTATCTGGAATAAAAACAAAAGCATGTCTGAGTTTTGTCAGCTGAGATCTTGACAAGTGTTTGTGTGCTCACACTGGTAATGTCATTATTTTCCTATTTTGACAGGTGAGGCCATGTGGTCCCTCTTTCAATTCTAAATCAACAAGTTTTACAACTAAATACTCACTTCCATTAATATTTCACCCACCCACTGAAATACTCCATTTTACTATTTGGTCGACTGTGGATTCCAAGGTCAAGAATTAACTTTTAAATTGAGCAAACAACATCTGCTGATGAAGACCAGGTCAGGTGATGCTGCAGAACTACCACCAGAAGGACTATGAGGTCAGATTGAATTGTTTATTTAAATTAAAAATAACAGCAATTTATCTATTGTTTGATGTGATATGAAAGCCCTGCTTCTGCATGCCATCAGCAAATAAAATATGGGTCATGAATTTCTGGTAGAATCAATGCCACACCACTGAATGTGACAACAGCCAACTACAAAAGGCCATGCACCAGATGATACAGTATATTTTTCCATATTCGGAAGTCTTACAGGTGGATTGGAGATGGAATTGGGCGTTGGAAGAAGTCCTCCTCCTGGCAGGATTCCTGCAACAGCGTTTGCTGGCGCCAACAGTGACAAAGCTTTTGCCTCATCTGGAATAGATCCTGCAGGAAAATAACAACAGGCATGAGGAGAGAACGACATCTTCACACACATCAACTACAGAGACTTTGGAAAAGACAAAGAAAAGTCTTCACACTGCAAATTCCTCAAATTAGGATCAACAAAATGGTTACCTTACAGATCAGAGTTCCCTTAATTCAACAATAATCATTGCAGTGACATAATATCACACTACTCCAATAAACACTGGCAAGAATATATCACCTGCATGTGTTTTTTAAGTCATGAACCAAACGTTAGCAAGCACAGCTGCTTCTCCAGTTGGGTGAGCCCTCAATTCTCATTAAGACGTTTACTGAAACAAGCGACTCACGCTGGCGGCTTCGCTACTAAAAGCACAGAGAAAAATCGAGATACACACAACAGAGAGAATTTTAGGGATTTGGCAAGAACACTATCAAGCTGTCAGTGTTTACTTACCAAAAACACAAATGTCAGATCATAAGGTGGTATGTGCTAAATGACAATAGCAGAATTCAGAGTGGGTGGTGAGTCTGCTGTACATCATCATTCTGGTAAGCTTACCTGCCACTGCACAAACCTGGGCAGAGGATGTATATTACAAACTGTCCTAAATTTAACAAATAAACACCTCATAATCATCTCAAAGTATATTCTTTCCCAGAACTCTTTCACAATAAGACATGACCTACATTTGGACACACAACAACGACAACATGTAAATAAAAGAGACCACTGAAGAGAGAAATTGCTGCAGGAGACAAAACTGTTGGATGGTATTTTCAGCAGGGCCTGGTATACAGGACTGACTGAGCCAGGAAAAAGAACTGTAAAACACAACAACAAAAGAAGACCACTGTTAAGGAGGATATATTTTACCAACATAATGCCATGTCGGCTGGGCATCTTACACAGTGTATGATGAGAAGTAGTGTGGCTGGTGTGGAAGATAACTAATGATTGACTATTGCTCTTTTGTAAAGTTGCAAAATTAGCTGTGAAATATCAGCTAGCTGAGCATTGTTGTTTTCTGTTGATTATTAACCACCAAACCAAAATAACAGATTTTCCTATCAAAAATTAATTTACACATTTGTTAGAGGATAAGGCTGGTTACTACTAAATACTTACTCAAGCAGCTTCCTAAAACAGCTAGGAACTGTAGTTTTCAGTTTGTTGTACAGGAGTAAAGAGCACACACGCTGGGGACTATTTTCTATGGCAAATTAATACACATTTGGTGTGCACTAGCGAGTTCTGGTGGCTGCAGGGTGATGTCAGAGGTAAACGATAGTGCCTGCATTCATCATAATAAACAAAAAAGCTCTAAACAGGGTGGCTACTAATAATAGTAATAGGTCTGGTCCATGATGGTCTTTTCATGGGATTTGTTGACATCAAAAAATTAAGAATCATGCACTGCCAGCCTTATCCCTTAAAGAACAATGCTTTAGCCATAACAAGGCTTAATAGCATTCAAAAGTGTTCCAAAACAATGCAAAATGAGCACTGTTTCAGAATACACGTTATACTAAACCACCTAGAAAATATGAATTAGACAGAAGGAAAGTGAAAGAGAAGGCAGAGAAAGAATAGAGGACACAAAAAGAGCGAGATGGGACTTGAATGCTTGCTGGCCTTTGCAAATGTCTACAATCCCCTGTTGGCAGCCAGAGGACCACTTTCAGCCATCAACGAGGGGGCTGCTTTTGCCTTCTTCACTACAAAAATCACACACGCGCAGACACACACACACACACGCACACACACGCACACACACACACACACACACACACACACACATACATATACACACACACACACACACACACACACAAATAACAAAGAGAAGTTTAACAGAGGATAGTCCAATATAGGGGAGAAAATAAAATGCATAGGGTTTAAGAGTTTAAACAATTTCACTTCACTGTGGCGCTCACAGCTTGGAAAAGTTCAACTCCTAATCTGGAAATGTCTGTAAAGCAGATTTTGGTAAACTGCACTTTTATACATACACAACAAATTATTCTTGAAGACAAATGCACACCACTTGATGTGTATTTGTCCAAAGAAATGAACTCCAGGTTATCAAACAAATGGCACTGTGGTGGTGAAACAGACATGGGATGCGCTACCACAATATACCAAAAATGTAACCATGGAGGTTTCTTATAGACAATGAGGAGGGGATGGCATTACCATTAGCACTGAAATTATCTTAAAAATCTAATATAGTCAGGTCAAGGATAGTTGGCTTGTGCAGTTCATAAATGAGATGTTTTTTCTTTGTTTTTTTTCTTTAATCTTTTACATGTTCACTATTCATGCCATTCAATCAACAAGGATCACTCATACGTGGAAATAATGATATGACAAACCTTCAGCAAATGGGACCACGATCAGTGCTCTGTCCACAAACACTGTGTTGGTCAGATGTTGAGACACGCCAACAGACTCTGGCTCCTGGAACTTCACAAAGCACACCCGCGACGTCACCGGCATGGGAGAATCACTGTTGAGGAAGCCAAAAAATATTTTATTACTGAGCATACAACTACAAACAATCATCACAGCAATTAATCTTTTTAGCCTCATTGTTTGATCTGTTTGATTATAACTGCATGCATTACAGATTAACCAGCATCTGAACACAATACTGCCACAATGATCAAATAAAATCAAGGCCAGGGTCAACAATCAATCACTGTTAGTTTGTAAGCCAAAATTACATATGACAAGATATAGTAAATTAACAAGTATGATATGTTATGTATTAAAATACCAGAAAATAATCACGATTACCACGTTTAGCCTAATGCAAATTAATTCCATGCTGATCGACTAGTCAGTGTGCTCCTATTCTCTATTTTATATTCTCTGAGTTATGGACTTCTGGACCAAACAAGTTCTCAGTATAACATATTTTTTAACTGTTTCTCAATGAACCCAGCAAGTAATCAACAATGAAAATAGTCGCTCTTTACGCAGCACGTAAACATCATGATAGTAAGGGAGGATTGTGAGACAGTACATCGTGATGTTAGAAATTGACGAAATTGAGTCTAAAATATTGCCATTGAACCTTTATAAATACAAGCTAGTTGTACTTTTGGGATAACCTAAAGAAGTGTTAGTGCAACGTCGTGTGTGAACCAGAATCAACACGTGAACGCACCATCAGTTGGTGTTCGGTAACGTTACTAAGTTACTGTTAGCTTCTTGCTAGCATGTTGGGCCTAGTTGCGTTTCCGGTCAACACAACTCTGTTTATAAAAACATATAACTAATACGTGACTTCCATACAGACAAATTAAATCACTAAATACTCACTCTGGTGGAAATAACTTGAGCTCTTCGATGGTTCCCAGGAAACCGAACAGAGTTCTCATCTGCTCCGACGTTGTGCTTGGGGACACATTGGTCACCTGGACCACCTTCGTGGTATAACTCATTTTACCGACTAAAACCGTTTGAAAAAACGCCTCCGTTAGCAACCAGTTAACCTCAAGTTATCAAGTGTAAGTTGCGGTTATGCGCTGCTTACTAAATGCGCTTGTTTGAGAGGAATTAGCGAGCTAAGTATTGGCTATCAATTACGTCAACACACTGTAGCATATCGCCGCCATGTTGTTTTTCTCGAAAGGAGTGCGCATGCGTATAGCCGAAGTCCGTTGCTGTGAAAGCAGCAGTAATATATTTAAAATAAACGTCATGGGTTATAAGGCTTATTGGTTCATTTCTCCTCCTTTAATCCATTGATTTATTATTAGCCTGACAAACAAATGCGCGCAACATATGATGCTACGTCGGAAAAGCTTCAACCTTTATCGACCAACAGAGGTCTCCCTTTCCTTTACAGATGATTAGAAACAGCAGGGGGGAGCACAGAGGCTTGGTTTATGGCACAGCTTATGTACAGTTAAGGCACATTTTAAGGCTCAGAGGTTTGAGACACAGTTTAAGCAGTGTTGGATAAGTAAGGCCGTCTTTGGTGTGATTATATCTCCTTTCATCATGTTTTTCTGATAACCTCTGCAGCCTCACATTGTGGCTGCTCAACCACTCATCACCCATTCTGTTGTATCTACAATGTAGAGAGTAGAATAGAGTACTTATTTTGTATAGTTCGTATAGACATTAATCAAAGTTCACTCTTGAAATTGTAGTTTGACAAGAACAATCCTATCTCAAGCTCAATTTAAGAGGTTTGTCCCATCCTGTCAGTCAATCATATTTTAGATACAGCTCATATTTGCTGTCTGCTTTCAATCACAGCACACAGTTTTGGATGGATGTTGTTGGATGTGATGTGATCCCAGAAAAAGCTATGAAGTAGATTTTGTCAAACTGTATAAAAAAGAGGCAGATGATTCAAAATTAGGAAGTTTCCTCCACAATTTTGGGTTCTGGCTGTGTATCCTTGAACCTTTGTCACTCTCACTGATTATTCAAAAATTAATGTTTTAGATTTGATTCAATTCAACTTTACTGTCATTACATGTCACAATTACAATAATGAAATGTGGAGTGCGTCTAACCAGAAGTGCTAAAGCAGTAAATAAATAAATGGTTACATATGTGTGAAAGTAATATAAATATCATAGGAATATACATATGCAGGAGTATAGGCTATGGAATGATATGTTAATATTTACAGCATATACAGAAGTATGTGTTATATAAGATAATGTTAACATAATATTTACAGAAATTGCAAAATGTGCAGTTTGAATGTACTGTTGTACAATTGTATTTCATAAAAACAGAGAATACTTAATAAGTAACAGAGCAGTGATGTCAATTGATTGATTTATTGATTATCATAAAAATGTCAGATATTGCTAATTAATTAAGGTCACTCAGCATGGGTTGGCTGGGGAAGCCTCAATCCTCGTCGCCAACAAACCTGCTTTTGGTGAAACCCTCTCTACTAATGATGTTCTTTCCCAGGAGGAACAAAGCAGCGTTTGTCCTTTAGACTATGTTGAGTATAATCCCCACACCTGGATTATAGCACTTGCACTGAGACAAGCAAGTTAAGGCATTTTGAATTCAAAGAGACCAAAGAGCAATTGGCCATGTTACATCCAGTTAACATTGTATGAAACCATTATATTGTACAATATGACCTAATAATAGCTGCAAAGGGTCACTGTTATTGTAATTTCACAATAGATACTCATTCAGAAAACCATTTAAACTAAAATAAAATGGTGGGACTTGTTTTTAAGCTCATGTAGTCTCAATCCCAATGTTTCTATAAAATCACTCATAATGTGGATTGTATGCACACATGCTGAATTAGTGAACTTAACATCCACATTCACATTCATGTTCTGTTGTCGTCCTACACACTGCATCGGTGCTCTGAAAAGTAATGCACTTCGTATGACTCAGCAAAACTGTATCTTAACTTAAAGCACAATACTTGACACAAATGAAAAAAAAAATCACATGCACAATTGCAACACATTTGCCAGTTCTGTGCGATAAATATTCTCTGCCATAAATCCGGTTTCAGAGGGGCAGCCACTGAGTCACCTAGCTGAGGATATTGGCACAATGGGATTCTTGTTCACGGTGCGACGTGATTGGACAAGAGTAAAGTTTACAGCACAGATTTTCAGTGACTGTGAGGGGGACCGGACAAATAAATACCCCAAATCCAGTGAGAGACCAGAGAGACGTCCAGAAGTGGCCAGAGTTTTACTTTAGAGTTTGCTTTGTGTGGTGCCACAACACGAAAACATGGTCAGCCGGTGAGTGTCTTATTTTTAACTGTATTTTTTAATCTCATATTAATTAGCAAAATTTATTTAGTGGGGATAGCATATTTGAAAACTGGTTTACTCAGTGATGAGTTTTGCTTTTATTTGAAAAGTGTGCTTTGCAAATGTCTATAACGTTATTGAACTCTTTTATATGCATTTTTTTTTAACTTGATCCTGTGACTTTTACATAGTTGAATGGTCATTGTGTCTGCAGCTGAATAAGCTCCTGGAGGATTTAAAAGCTTGGGATGAACTGCATGACCTGTCAGAACTAAACGGCTTGAAATGATTTTGACTCATATATTTGGCTTGCTGGAAATTCCATTACGTTTAATTTATTTGGCTGCAATGTTGGCTGATGTCTTCACTGTTTGGTAACAGATTTGAACACCCAGCTGGTGGCTACAAGAAGATTTTTGAGACATGCGAGGAGCTGTCTGAGCCTCTTCCAGCAACAGTCATAGGTTTGTTTGCATCTTTCAGACAGAAATAGTCTGCAGGCAAATGACTGCTTGACAGTCATGTACTGGTGGAACTGTTCAGGAAATTCATGTGAAGCAAAAGTATTTTCTTCTTTGCTCTGCACAGAAAGTAGCCTCTGAACATATTTTTACAAAATTATACATTTCAAAACAATCTCAGATTTGTGTTTATTATTATGTTTTGTTTTTTTTTTACAGGTAGGATTCCTTCGTTTCTGAAGGGAAGTCTTCTCCGTTTGGGGCCTGGGCTCTTTGAGGTTGGAGATGAACCTTTCTATCACCTGTTTGACGGTCAGGCCCTCATGCACAAATTTGACTTCAAGAACGGTCAGGTGACCTACTTCCGCAAGTAAGACCTAAAGGGAAACACCAGGGTTTTGTAGTTTTTTTCAGGCTATTTGCATCGCTCGTATTGTAGCCATGTAGCAAAATCTACCTGCACAAACATCTGTGTGCATCAGGTCTCCATTTTAAATACAGTGCAGACATTAACATTCAATGATATCATGATTGACGACGTGCTTAAATCAATTACATATTTCAGTTTTTTAAATACATATGTGTAACATTTTGGAGTGAATTTATTTTTCGTTTTTTAGGTTTGTCAAAACAGATGCCTATGTGAGAGCCATCACAGAGAAACGTGTGGTGATCACTGAGTTTGGCACCTTTGCATACCCTGATCCCTGCAAAAACATTTTCTCCAGGTGGGTAACACATCAGCATGAAGCTTTTTTTTTTCTTGACGTCACCTCATTATTATCTGGATGCTTTAAAGTTAGCTTCTTTTTTTTTTTTTAAATAAAAGAGAATGCAAAATACTTGGCAAACTCTTTGGCTTTCTTTCGTCCTCACACTTTATATGGTACATCTGCTTTTTTATCTCCAGACTTGAATTTCAACTCACGACTTTACCATTACCTATGTGATCAATGTGATCTTTTTGCAGGTTTTTCTCTTACTTCAAGGGTGTTGAAGTCACAGACAACTGCCTGGTAAACGTTTACCCTGTTGGTGAGGACTTTTACGCCGTGACAGAAACCAACTTCATCACTAAAGTAAACCCAGATACCTTGGAGACGCTGAAAAAGGTGCATCAATACAAATAGATTGTAGAATTATTTGAGGTGTAAAGCCTGATCTTATCACTTTTAAACTGTGGAGTTCTTCATATTAAGGCAGAATAAAATAATGTTCTGTACAGGTTGACATGTGCAACTACATCAACATAAATGGAGTGACAGCCCATCCTCACATTGAAAGAGATGGCACCGTGTATAACATTGGAAACTGCATGGGAAAAGGAGCAACGCTGGCCTACAACATTGTCAGGATTCCACCCACACAGAAAGGTTTGGCTCAGCGCTGCATCACCACACATAACAACAGTAGTTAACCGCAGTGACCTTTTCTCGAACTCAGTTACTTGAACTGTAACCACTTTTAATAAAAGCAAGTGTTTTCTCTGTCAGGGCCAGTCCCCTGGAGCTTGTGGGGATTAAAACAAGTCTAAATAATCTCTTTTTTTCTTAGATAAATCTGATCCCATTGAGAAGTCCAAGGTGGTGGTGCAGTTCCCCAGTGCTGAGAGGTTCAAGCCCTCCTATGTGCACAGGTGTGTGTGTGTGTGTGTGTGTGGACTGGTATTACTATTGTTATGGGGACTTTTGTTCACAGAGTGACATTGTGGGGACTCATCCTTATGGTCCCCATGATGTCAACTGTTACATTTTAGGCTGAAGACTTGGAGAACATTTAATGTTAGTTTAAGGTTAGACTTTGGTTAGGGTTAGGATTACATGGGTAGTGGATATGGTTAAGGTCAAGGGAAGTGTCTGAAATGAATGTAAGTCAATGTAATGTCCCCACAAAACACAAATACACAATGTGTATGTGCATGTGTGTGTGGACTAAATTTGGTGTGTTATCAGTGTTGTCATGGAAAAGAGAAAAGTCTGGAACGTTTTGAAAATCTCTCCTGAACAATTTCAGCTTCGGCATGTCAGACAACTACTTTGTGTTCGTGGAGACCCCGGTGAAAATCAACCTGCTGAAATTCCTGAGTGCTTGGAGCATCCGAGGATCCAACTACATGGACTGTTTTGAGTCCAATGAGAGCCAAGGAGTGAGAACTTGCAGTAGACTGATGTCTTATGTGATTCTAACCCTTCTGCCCTCGAAATCTCATGACATCTACTCTCATGTGTATTTTTAGACGCTGTTTCACATTGCCAGGAAAAACCCAGGAGAGTACATTGATCACAAGTTCAAAGGGGCGGCCATTGGCATGTTTCATCACATCAACACCTATGAGGACCAAGGCTTCGTTGTTGTTGACCTCTGTGGATGGAAAGGGTAAATGTTGGACTTGTTTCAACCTTTTTTCTGCAGATTTGTTTTACCCAGAGGTATTGTTGCACATTGTCGATCCATTTGTGTAGTTTTGAGTTTGTGTACAACTACCTCTGGTTGGCCAACCTGAGAGCCAACTGGGAAGAGGTGAAAAAGGCAGCCATGGTGGCGCCACAGCCCGAGGTCCGCAGATATGTGATTCCCCTGGACATCCACAAGGTATGTCGCCTGTTTTGCTCATCAGAAGGATACAAGTTGCCGTGTCTGGATGTAAAGCCTCATTTTCTTTGTTCTCCTCTCAATGCGGACTTGATGCAGGAGGAGCAGGGGAAGAACCTTGTCAGCCTGCCATACACCACAGCCACAGCGGTGATGCACGCTGATGGGACCATCTGGCTGGAGCCAGAGGTGCTGTTCTCTGGGCCTCGCCAAGGTGCAAACACATCCAACAAATTCTCTTTAAAACACACTGGACACACATCCATTATGTACCCATTTTAACACTGTTTTTGTAGCATTCGAGTTCCCTCAGATCAACTACGAGAAGTACGCAGGAAAGAATTACACATATGCCTACGGCCTGGGTCTCAACCATTTCATACCAGACAGGGTAAGTTCACAAAATACCTGGAAATAACTCTGATTGTGTTAAAACAAGCTTTTCATGTGCTGGGTTTGTTGTGTATAGATTGTTAAGTTGAATGTGAAGACCAAGGAGACCTGGGTATGGCAGGAACCAGACTCTTACCCCTCAGAGCCCCTGTTTGTTCAGACTCCTGATGGGATAGATGAGGATGATGGTGAGTCAACAGCGATATAAACACAATTTATATGCAGTCATGCACCCTGTGATTGAAAGTTTTATGATAATCTTGTGCTATGTCTTCAGGAGTGCTACTGACCATCGTAGTGGCTCCTGGCTCCCAGAGACCAGGATACCTCCTGATCCTCAATGCCAAGGATCTGTCTGAGATCGCTCGGGCAGAGGTGGAATGCAGCATGCCTGTGACCTTTCATGGGATGTACAAACCCTAACAGTGCTCTTCTCAGGGTGTAACAGTAGTCAGTCCTTACAGGGTTATTGCACTGCCACCTAGCATTAAAAGCATGATAAATAATGACTAAATGGTGGTATGTTTTCATTCACAGGTGACGTGGGTTGTTAAATAAAAACATTATGTGAGCTGACATGCCTTTTTGATCCTAGCTGCTGGATGTACAAGTATTTCTAAACCTGAAGTGCCAGCAATTGGTTTGATAAAAATGATTTGTTCACATGCTGTGTCACATGAATATTTCTTGGTTGGAGATCAAAATATGTTTTTGTATGTAGCACAGTGGTAAAAGGAGCAAAGACTGTCCTTCAACTGTGGATCAAACTGGATGTTTACTTTTTAACATAACAATGGACTCATGATGCTGGTCCTTATACACGCAGGCATTTCTCTTGATACATCGTAGATGAATTCACACATGGGCAAAAACAATTAATATAAATAATCCTTTAGCCTAAATTCTTGAGATATTTGAGGAGATTTGATATGTTGCTACACCAAATCTTTTTATGGCTGGGTTTCAATAAGTGACCTTTCCATGCCTTTCCTTATTGTGTCTGAATCTCAAGCAGATCTTGCAACACAGCAAAGCAGATTAACTGTGTCATTGCTTAATCTGCAGAAAGAAAGAACAAAAGGCACGTTGCAACCCTTTATTCTTACTACATAACAATGGATGTGTGGCTCTTATACACAGTATGACATATAAAGTGCATTTCATTCCACGTAAGATTTGTGTACATTAACAAGGGATTTGTTTAGTTTGAGTGGGTCTTGTGTGGACTGCTTCAGAAGAGGATTTATCTACTGTTTTTAAAATTCCATTCTGATGTTTGTGCGTCACGTATAAATACCTAACACTCAATTTGAATCACATTTCCTCCCCAGCTGATGTCAGGGGAGGAAACAAAGCATCAAACATTACTGTGGCCCTCACTTGCTGCATCACTCAAAAGGAGAACCCTCATTAGGTTGTCACGTTTTACAATCCGCTGCCAGATTTTAGGATTGCATTAATGAAAGACTTTTGCAATCATGCCTTCAGTAATCTCTTATTTTGGTAATCATAGTGCTACAAATCCAGCCCTTTGTGCATATTTAGTTCACTTTGCCTGGCTTATGCCAACAGATGTTTTTAAATGGAGTAGAGTGACTGTTCTTAATTAAACAATAAGAAACGTGTTGTTTTTTTTCCTCTTTATTTTTTCTCTACACGACGGCATTTTAGCCTTCCAAAAACAAAGAAAATAAAACAAGATTACAGGAAATATTAATTTTAAGAATAAACTTAGGTTGAAATACACAGCAAAGGAAAAGCTTAATGGAAAACTTGATATCTATGTTGTAACTATCACACCATAAAAGAAGTCTCTCACACTCTGAAACTCATATGGGACAGAGGTCTGCAGATCCAGCCATAAACCTGTGTACAAGTTATATATTTACTCTCCTAAACGCAAAGTAGATTTTAAACAAATGTAACAAAAGGATACAACAGTTAACAAAAAAAACAGCCACACTGTCACCAAACAATACCACAAATCAAAAGGAAATTATTTTAACAGCTGTTATGGTGAAAAAACAAAAATGAAGCAACTTTCTTTTAAGTGTATTGAAACAAAAAATGTGAAAAGAAATAAAGAAAACGACCTAATGTGGATTCAAAATGAAACAGTATCAAGTTCACCTCAAGTGTATCCTCTTTTCTATCTTAAAGGATCAGTTTGACAGGGCGGTAATTAGCTTAGCTTAGCATGAAGACTGAAAGCAAAGCGATCATAAATTAAAATGCTTTATCTTATTTGTTTAATCTCCATTTAAATGGTGTCACAGGGAGTTGCTGTTGTTTTTCTATTTGTTGTAGAACAACATTTAACGTTGAAGTCCAGACACATACTGGCTTTTTAAACCACACCTTCATGTTGTGTAAATTTCTGTGGATGTAAACAAACAACACTACAAACACAGCAAAAGCTTAATAGACGAGGCAGCCTTATACTCACAAGTAGCTAAAAGTAAAAATATATGTCTGGTCTAAAACCACAAGTCACTGAGGGGCTGGAAGGTGTGTTTATGAGCTATGGTCTCCCCTGGATACAGTCTTGATGCTCAGCTAAGCTAATCGCCTCCTGGCCTCAGATTGAGGTCTTCTCATTGTGTCCGAACGTCAAACATCTCCTTTAAACTGGAGCAAACCTCTGTCCCTTCATTTGCACACAACAACACACAAGAATTAAAATTCAAGCGGAACAAAGCGGACGCCCACACTACTGAATCACAGATTTCATGAAATACATCTTCAGGCTTACTTCAATGCGATAAGTGACTACTGACAGCTTGGAAAATGCCTTTTCAGGTTTTTAACATTTGCATCTCAGGAAATAAAGAAATGAAGTATTGATAGTGCAAGGTTATAAGGTACATATATTAATATATTGTTTAGATACTGTCCTATAAGTAAAGTGCAAATCTCTGGATCAGATGAAAAGTGTGTGCAAGCATTTCTAATTTTTGAGTGTCTGATCCACCTGTCCATGCACAAATGAGCCCTTTACATTGGCTGCCAGCTACTTAACGTTACCCTTTCCCTTCAACTCAAAGCAGTTTCTTTAAAGCCTGGCCATTTGGAGTGGCCGCATATCAGGTAGCCTCAACCTCCTGCAGGTGTACATTAAACTTTGGGTGATTTCTGTTAAACGTGTGCATACATGTATTTGTAATCCTGGTGAACTGGAAAGTGATTTTTTTATCTTCTTCTTTATCTAACACCAACAGTGTAAACCTCAGCTGTGCAGTCTCATACCTCCAAAGTGTAGGGTCATTTTAACATGAGAGCACGTTCAGCAGATCAATGTGTTGAGGAAGTCTTACTGCCACAGAAAACTTTGAATTAAACAGATTTCCAGCAACACCTCACACCATTTTGGTCAATCATCTTTAACCTAATAATCAAATTTCATGATGACTTAAGTGAACTGGGGTCAATTAAGGAGAAACACCACCGAGACCGGCTCAAGTGGAAAGGGACCAAACACCTCACGCGCACACACCCTATGAGCTCACTGCATGATGGACACACACAAACACAAACATGCAGGGTCGTTGTTGGAAACACTTTCTTATGGACTTGTGTAACTGATGTTTAAGACCAGCTTACTATTTAGACATAGCGGCAAGGAAGGCCAACATTAGGGTAGAGTAAATTTTGAACTTTTCAAAGTGCAAGAGAACAGCCAACACATTTCTCCTCTCATCCTATCAGAGGGCAGCTGTTGGTGTGTTGGTGTGTGTGTGTGTTTTTGGGGCTGTTTGTTCTAAGCGTGGGGGTGGAGGGATGAAAAATCAGTTGGTCTCGTAGGTGGAGAGCAGGGCAGCATCCACAGGCTCCATGCAGGAGGGGCATGTGAAGGACCTCATCAGCCAGTCGTCTATACAGTCCATGTGGTAGATGTGCATACACGGCAGGAATCGGATGGGGTCGCCATATACAAAGTCCAGCATACAGATCACACATCTGAAAATGCACAAAGCAAAGATTTTCCATGACAAATTTGATAAGTGATTAATCATTCAACTCAAGCTTCTCAATAAGGAGAATTTGTGGTTTTCCCTGATTTAAATTATATTTTAAATTATCAGTAGAAATTCACATTATTTCATATATAAGACTGCCATTGGTACTGCATTGAACAATAAATTTAATTATCAAAGAATATTGAATATTAAGTCAGATGTTGACAAAAATGACTTTCCCAACATCATAGCATTTTTATTTAGTATTTAAATTGGTGTTTTTTAAAGTGAGGTAGGGGTAAATATGTCTGAATTAGTCCATACTGCTGAGTTCTCCAATGAAAAATACAGTTCTCACTCTCTGATCTTCTTCTCAGTGCCATCCTGCCCTCCATCATAAACACCCCTGGGGAGGTGCTGGATGAGGCCGATGCGCTGAGCGATGCGGATCTGCTCCTCCTCAGTCAGCTGGGTGGCCAGACGGGCCTGACTAGGGGTGGGATGGTACATGGGCATGTGAGCCTGCTCCTGGTGACACACAATAGAAAAAAATATTATCCCCCTGGATCAGATCCTTGTGTCTGGACAAAGCGGTCTGACTGGTGAGGATCTGTGCAGGAAGAAACGAAAAACGAAGCAGCTGTCTGGTGTGGATATTCTCGATAGGCCAGTTAACGATAATTACTCTAAACCCGTTTGTTCGGTGACAATACAAATACTGGAGGCAGACTTGGAAATGAGCCAGACATGAACCACGGGTTACAGCAGTATTTACATAAACATTACATGCAGCGTATGAATAACTGGGCTTTTAACTAACATTATTCTTTTAAGCAGCATGCTACCTGTGCAAGAAGCTGTTATCTACTTAAATAGAGGGTAATAAGTTGTTGTCAGTCTCTCACCTGGTACGGCGGAGGTGGCTCCAGGTCAGGATCTGCCCCGTCACCGAAACTCGCCCTGTCTGACTGGGACTCATGAAGCAGAGAAATATCGTCTGATGTCGGAGACTTGAGACAGTTGCCCATATCTCCGTGTCTCCAGTCCTGGTCGACGTTAAAAATCAAATATTTCTTGCTAAAGTTGCTCTCGATGGCTAATGTTAGTTTTGTCTAATATGACAACAATCATTAACTTCTAGTTCAGCTATACATTGATAAGTCTACAACGCATTATGAATCTACCACATGAACGATAAAGGTTGAAGCAAATGTCCTCATTAGTTTCTCTTCGTGTTGCCACGGATTTCCAACCAGAAAAACAAAACAAAGAACTCCCGTGCTAACGACAGCTAGCCTAGCTAGCTACTTTTCGCTAAGCAGCTGGACGACTTCCTTGATAAGCATCGGTCATTTCTTCGAAAGACTTACAATTTCTACAACTTATCTATTTCAGCGGCAGCTGTTGCTGTAACACTGAACGACCTGCACGTTGGACTGTGGCGACATTTCCGCATTTGAACTTCGTGAGTAACATTAAACAGTTCGCTTCCTTGCTAGCTCTTTCTTTAACGGGAGGACATGTTATCGGTCCGTTGGATATGACGTAAGGTGTGATTCTGCGCGCTGATTGGACGTAGCTCTAGAGGGTGCGTAAGTCCCACCCCTTCCAATAGTGGAGCTAACAAAGATTTCTTAATAATACATCATAATTCTAATGATAAATAATAAATAATTAACAATACATTGATGCGATAATCAATCATTCAATACCTACATCAATTTTGTATAATTCATTAAATAATTTTACTGAATCCCTAATTTAATTATTTAACAGATACATTGGGAAAAAAACTTGATTGCCATACCAATTCTGTATGTCCAAGAATGTTATAGGGATACATGTAAAAGCCTGTAAGTATAGAAAAGTTTTCAACACTCTGAGCAAAATTTTAATGTTAAAGCTAATAATCAGTTTTGAACTATACATTACACAGTATGATACTTTCCGTGGTACAATAAAACATGCACTTAAACATACACATTATAGTCTTTAATATGATATATATTGTATTACATACTATATTGTATAGTTTAATTTATCTCATTAACCGGTTATCTTATTATTTTGTGCTGCTATAGAATTTGGTGTGAGCAGTATTAACGAATAATAAAGTATAATAAAACAAATAAATTGATATAAACAAATGCAAAAAATGTTTTTTGTGAGATATTATTGCAATGCTCAAGGCCAGCTGTATCAAGGTTTCTGATGATTTACCAGGTGTTATATTTAAAAAATAAACAGTGACAGTGGCAATATGGGGACACCTTTATTTGTATATACAGCTATTGTACACATAAAAACCCACAAAGTATTTGCATTCCAGGAACAAATCTCCATGTTTTTGGTTAAGTGAGTTTCACAGAATTAGCCTTTTCCAGGCAAATGCAACAAAAACACAAACCTTAAAAATGTCCAAAGAATCCTTTACCTTTAAAGCTCATCAGCTGATACCGTTAACTGTTATTTCTTTCTCTAAATATTACAAACAGCATAATTTCTCTGTACATTATTATTAAGTAATAGAGTACTGTTAATTTGTGAAGCAAATGTCATGGGGTGTCTACAGTGTCTCTACAGTCATCGTCTGTAATGGTTCATACAATATTCACGAGGAAAAAAGTGGAAAAAATGAAAGTTGATTTTGTTCATCAGTTCATGGTAAAATTAATTCTCAAAATCAAATGTTAAATATCAATGCTGGAAGTCTCATTTAAAGGGTGCAGACTTGTAAAAATAAAACTATCAGACTTGTCTGAAGGAAAATTTTAAAGGTTTGAGGTTATTTGGAGGCATGACAATAACTCATGGAGAAATAATGAGCTTCTTCTCTATGTGATTGGATTACTGTACTTTTTACAACTTATACCAAAAAGTAAAATGAGGAGGGGAATCAGGCAGTTTTTCCCCTGCACATCCATTCACACTGTAAAAAAATCCAGCATTTGAGTGTTACTTATTAGTATCCACATTGTCTGGGAAAGTATCAGATCACTCTTCGTCATGGCTTGTTGTACTGATCTGGTCTAATAAATGGCAATGGTGTGATGATCACAATGTATTTACAAAACAAATAATTATAAGAAAATGTAGTTACATATTCACACACCCCACAGGTAAACACTGCAAAGAGCAACACTGAATCATTTAGAAACATCTTCAGAAATGAAAATACCTATTGACACAAATGACATAATTTGATCCATTCATGTATTTTCTGCATTCCACAACAATTTCAGATGTATTATTACTCTCTATCATCAAGTACAAGTCAGGAAATAGACCTTATTTATTGACAGTGTTCTGTGTGAATTGGCAACTACAGTTTCAATAAGTATTGTTCTTCTCTTTTTGTTCATTTTGGGGTCACATTTGATCATGGCCTTGAAGCACTGATGCAAAAAGAGTCACATTAACCTTCACTCTGTGTGCAGTTGTAACAGAGTCCTCTAACTCCTCTTCTCACATGCTGTGGCTCCAGTCTCTAGCACCTGTCGTCCTCCTCTGTGTCGCTGAGAGGATCACAGCCTGCAACAGAGGTTGTCTGCGCCAGGCGCTTTCGAAAGTGTCCGTTGGGGACCTGCCAGCCAGTCCGCAAACGCGGGCGGGCCGAGCTGATGGTGTTTGAGCGTCCCAGGCTGCAGGCCACAGCCGCCTCGAAGGTCAACGTCTCCATGGGGCCAGAAGGGTCTGGGCTGTGGTCGCCCTCTTGGGAGGTTAAGAACGGCTCAGAGGGGTAGCGTCGAAGTGGGGATGGGTCTCGGTCTGCCTCACACCGCCTCTCGCCTGCCACCCCTTTTTGGATGTCCCACTTGGGCTTGCCCCGCCTCACGGTCTCTGGGCTGCCTTGCTCATCCTCATCCTCACCAACGGAGGGGTGTAGCGGGGAATAGGAGATGTGAGGGCGGGAGCGGGTCTGTGATAAGGGACGTCGGCCACTGGGGGTGCTGGACTCTGAGGTGGAGGGCACAGGACTGTCCGAGCTGTTGCCCTGGAAATGTGCACAAAAAAAGTATGTTCTTTTCCAGGACATCTGTTGTCAATATTAAGGACTCCATCACTTTTAATTTGACAGACATTAAAGTGTGTTGCTCAATTGTGAATCTGAATCACTTAGTTGGACAGAGCTTTTGTGACCCACCTGTTTATCCTGGGGGTGTGCTCTCTCTGCACTAGAGGATCGTGAGGGCTGCAAACTTCTGTCTTCTGAGTTACAACGAGACGCATCTGGAGAGAGGAGGTGACAGCGCTCCTTAGACCGGCCACGCTCCCTGTCCCCCTGATGCCAGTGCTCTGATCGAGAGACTAGAGGGAATACATTCAGAAGATGACTGATGAAGAGCTGGCTAAAGTGGCTGATGTTATTGTGTTCTGCATTTGACCTAAAAAATAAACACCTCATGCTGTACGCACACAAGCTGATGTCACAATAACAGGTGAGCAGGACTAACCGGCAGCCTTGTAGCTTTTGTGACGAGGTCGGTAAACTCTCTCAGGACTTTTCTCCTCCTGCCAAAGACCGTTCACCCGCTGATCTGCAGCACTGGAGGCCGAACGTTTCATGGAGCCACTTGCCACCTCCGTCTGCTTGTGTGCAAACACAAATAAAAACAGACAAACATGCAAACATAAGATACATGTACAGAGAAAACATGGGATTTCATTCAGATTATGCAATTCAGAAACAAGTGGACCATTGCAAAAAGCAAAAGGAAACATGCTTTATTCGGTGCAAAAACAAACAGGCAACTAAATAGATTTCTTATATTCTCGAGATGAGAGAACTCAAGGTAAGAAGGCATCAGCATTCAAAGATCAAGCTCCATTTTAACAATTCATTCGATTGTAATCAAACTCCCAAAGTAGAAAAAGAAAAGCCCAAACTCTTCTGATTAAACATCTCAGCATCACATTAGGAACAAGGCACTTGGCATTAGAGCCCATGCAGCCACTGACGTCCTCAAGGATCCAGCTCAGAGGCCATGTCATGGAAGGTGTGTGTACCTGCGACTCTACAGCCAGACGGGGCATGGAAGAGGCCCGCACACACAGACCCCTCCCTAGTGGAAGCTCCTGTGGGGCTTCAATCCCCCTACTGCACTCGATCACCTAGGTGAGTATAGAAACAAGAGAGGAGGGCAAGGAGAGACACCAGTCAGGCTTGTCCTTGCCAGGACTGCCTCTAGAGACGGAGGTCCAGCTCAGGTGAGAGGAAGGAAGATAAGCTGCTTCACCACTAAGAGTCATCTATCATTGACATCACCATCACCACCCAGTCAGAAGCCATTCCAGCAAAAAACAGATTGACATCTAGCCACAAGAAAACTGAGTTCAAGGAGGAATAGAAACAGTGGAGAGGATGAGAAATAATAGACAACAAACAAAACAGTACACAGGGAAAGATGAGAGTCCATTCAGCTTAGAAGTACGTTCAGTCATGCACGTTCTGTAGCTACAAGAACAGATCCAAACAACACCTGTCCAAGGGGAAAACACATTCCTCTGCAAGAACAAACACTAAAATCTATTTAGTATCATTTCCTATCATTGATCTATCAGGTGATGTAGACCACTAAAAACCAGACAGCAGAGAGACAGCAAAACAACAAGTTTTACCACCTGCCTTTGCTATTCCAACCTCTACAGGACTAACAGATGGCAGCACAGAGGGCAGAGATGCTGTGCTCTGCAACGTACAGAGAAACATTACAACTGACTTAATGGTGGTAAACACTTAGAGATAAAAGTTGTGCATTGTAAATGTTGAAAGTGAAAATCTGTGCCCTAAGACAGTGGCCTTGAACATCTGGATCCACATTAGGGATCACGAGATAACTCCAAAATATAACAAACATCCACGGTGTATGATGCTTCAACAAACACACACACACACACACACACACACACACACACACACACACACACATTATTTTCTGTAAGATTGCACACTGGCAGGTTCGCACATCCCACTACTGTACCTGTGTTCTGCTCTGATTATTGTACAATCACATGCTGAAGAAGCAGGGAGAAGTTTGCATATTGTAAGTAGCTGCTGGTGTTGTGTTTTATCAGAGAAAGAGGTTTAGAGGTTTTGTCGATGTGTGTGTGATGTTGGCTTGCTAACTGATGCCTATCATATCATATCTGAAGTGGATTCTCTCAGTAATGACCCTTCATCCCCAGTAGGCTACAGTCATCCTAGATCAGGGCCGGATACTTAACCTATGAAGGATTGGCTGATATGGGAGCAGCATCATGTTTTTCTTGCACTGAAAGCATTTTTCAGCTGACATGATGCCCGTGTGTTGCACTTTACGGTGGAGTCATCAATTCTGAGAAGCATTGTTGATATTTTAACTCGACACCCAAACAATTACCAGATTTACTGTCCCTCTCACTCCTACTGCCTCTCTTTATGCATCTGTGGACCATTTAGACACAGAGCCAGGGCTGTGTGTCAACATTGGATTTTTTCAGGGCTCTCAGAGAAAGGACACTTGAAGACCATGAGGAAAATTTTCACATTCAATTTGACAAAAAGTGTATTGGATTAGAATCACTGATGGCACCTGAGGGGGTGTAAAATGAATAACAGGATAATCTCCTCTTCAATATGATGGCTACCTTTTGAATTCACCTTTTAAAAAGTATTCAAGAAACAATCAGAGGGGGAAAATTTAGTGATTCACTGAACAGGCCACAGCCCCTTCACACTGTCGACTTGTCCAAAGTTGCATATGTCTTGTTCTAAGGGGTCACAAGGTAAGCCAGTTGAGAACCACTGTTCTAAGACAGAGCTGTGGTATTGATGGATGTATGTTTAGGTTGTCCTCTTTCTTACCAGGTTCTGCTGCTGACCAGCATCAGGGTCGGAGCTAATGGGCTGCATAAACAGTTCTTGAGGTGAGATGGGGCTCAAAGCCACAAAGCCTCCTCTGGTCCTGTGTTGGGAAGGAGAGAGATAGTAAACAAAGCCATAAATAGGGACACAAGTACAAATATAATAAATAAACAGACATGCACAGACTCACAGGGCCGAGCCAGCGCTGTGGGCCATCATCGGCAGCGTCTGGGTGTTGGACAGAATGTCCTCGGGGAGCGTAGAGGCATCCAGACGCTTGAACATTAAGTTAGTTTTCTAAAAGATGAGAAACAAAAACACCAAAAAATCATTCCAATTTAATATTTCTGTTGTTCAGGCTCACATTTAAGAAGGTCAAAGAGAAGACAATTAAGAACTAATGCATGTTATTATACCTCCTACATTGTTATGTTGGGTAACAATGGAGCTTAAAACAGATCACCAACTGTTAAGGGATTTGAATTGTTTTTTCCCTCAATTTTGCTATTTTTCCATGAATCATTCATGAAAACTTTTTGTGGTGTACTCTTCTCCTTTTTCAAAATCGATTCATGTATAACTTTTCTTTAAATAAACACAGTAAATGTAAAATAGGATAAGGACATGGATACCAGCATGCAGAGCTCACCTGAGCCTCAAGTTGTTGCCTGAGCTTCTTGGCTTTGTTCTGTTTGAAGTAATCCATTATCATCATCGAAGCATAGATCTTCCCTACTGTCATGTCCGTATCTGTGAGGGCAGATACGCTACATTAGCTGCTACTGCTTGACTCTCAGCGTTACATTCCAACATTTCCTCCATAGTTAGAGCCAGACCTTTGTTGATGGGTACCAGGAGGTCTAAGTTCTTCTGGGGCAGGTAAGGCCAAATGATACTGATCTCCTTTTGTAGTTCACTGTCCAGAGCGATGCGGTCTTCACCTCCTGTGACAAACATTCACACACATTAACGATTTTACTGAAGGTGAACGACTAGTTGATTAATTTATTAGTTAATTGATAAAAACAACCTCAAAGAATGACCATGAAACACATCCATCCATCCATTATCTACCGATTATCCTCATATGGTCGCGGGGGGGCTGGAGCCTATCCCAGCTGTCTTAGGGCGGAAGGCAGGGTACACCCTGGACAAGTCTCCAGTTCATCACAGGACACATAGAGACAGACAACCACTCACACTCACATTCACACCTACGGGCAATTTAAATTAGCCAATTAACCTAATCCCCATGCATGTTTTTGGATGGTGGGAGGAAGCTGGAGTACCCGGAGAGAACCCACGCAGACACGGGGAGAACATGCAAACTCCACACAGAAAGGCCCCGGGCCCGGGATTCGAACCTGGTACCTTGTTGCTGTGAGGAGACAGTGCTAACCATTGCACCACCGTACTGCCCGTGACACATGATGTTGTGATTTTACATATCAAACCAAATTTCAAAATTAAATGTAATTAATCTCTAAATTTCCCTCAGATTAATAAAGTATCTAACTATCTGTCTATCTATCCATCTATCTTACTATTGTTTGCCTATAAACTAACTAATAATTAACTCTAAACTAACTGTTGACAAACTTTTGTCTTATATGGAAACAAACAGAATACTTAAAATTATTAGTAGGACAAAACAAGTAATTTGGTGTCATCTTGGGCATTGTCAAATTGGTGACTCTGACCTCTGGCTATTTTGATGTCCAAAGCTGTGCGGATCAGTGACATCAGGGTGGAGGTGAAGTGTACGGTCATGTCCTCATCTACAGGCATGTTCATCAACACCAACCTCTGAGAGACAGAAACAAGAAGACAATCTATCAATTCAGTTATTTTTTAAATCGCAGGCACAAAACACTACACAAAATTAATTTCCATATTTTCTTAAAGTTTAATAATAAATCCATGCACTGAAAAATATATCTGCTTTAATGTAGTTAAATGAAGTTTCCCTCTGATTAACATTAGCTGACTTCAACACTTTGGTCTTTGATAAACAGTCTGTTGGTATGTTCTCTTGAATCCATCATATTCACAATTCACATGGCTCTTTTCTGTCATGGGTTTATATCACTCAGACAGTTTTCATTCCATCTACCTTTCCTGATGAAAAAAGTGATGATGTTTTCAGTACCTTGTAGGCGATCTTAGCAGGACATTTTTTGCCCAGGCCCAGGGGTGGTGACATGTGTGTTAACATCTCGTACATGGCGGTGTAGTGGATACGACCACTTCAGAGTGACAGGTGGGGGGAGGCACAGAGAAACAGAAGCAGAGGTGGAGAGATTAATGAAAAGTGGCATAAAACTCAGATCTAATACAGATGAAGATAAACACGTCCCTTGTTCTTGTTAGGTGAAAATTCAGAACACTAGTGTTTTCTTTTTTTACAGCAAAAACTTCAGTGCAGTGAAACTGTTGACGCTCCTGTGGAGTTGAATGTGGTTAAACTGTGCTAAAAATGGTAGCTCATTGCTCTGAAAAAATGTCTCACACACTTTGACGGCCCTCTACTGGATGAAGGAGGAACCGGAAAGCTCAACTGAACACCAGAAAATGCAGCAGTAATAAAATCAGTCTCACCATGCTAGGCGATCATACTCTCCCCAGATGCGAACAAACTCGTCCAGGTGATGGGGACCCAGGATAGAAGAGTCTCTTGTCAGGTACTCAAAGTTATCCATGATTACAGCCACAAATAGATTCAGCATCTAAAGAATGACCATAAAGAAGAAAAGCAGTGGGCAAAAACAGCAGAGGACCTGACTAATAAATGCAGTGAGAGTTAGTTTTGGGTGTAGCCCTGACCAGGAAAGAGCTGAAGAAGATGAATGAGACGAAGTAGCAGTACGCAAAGTCAGTGCCACAGCCTCCCTCATGGTCTGGAGACAAGGTGAGGGGCGAGAGGGAGGTGTCAGGTTCACACTCCTGACCCGACAGACATGAAAGCATAATCTCCTGCCAGGACTCCCCTGTCGCACTCCTGGTTTAAACACAGAGTCGACATCAAATTAAAATCCATTTTCTAGAAATGAAAGAGAACTGAAACGAAAGGCATCAAGTTTTATATATATACAGTCATGGAAAAAATTATTAGACCACCCTTGTTTTCTTCAATTTCTTGTTCATTCTAATATCTGGTACCACTAAACGTATAATACAATGAACACAACAAAAAATGCAGCTGGTCACATAATACTTTATGTCCTATTTGACATTCTTAAGCTTAATTGATTCCCAGGGTATATAAGAGGCCATTTCATGTCACAAGCAGCACTGCACATGCAAAGGCCTAGAGTGGTTTCCTGCTTACATTCAAGCTGTAGCACAACTCAGAAGTTGTCAGCTCTCACATAATGCCTAAAACAAAAGAATTATGTGAAGCAACAAAGGCAGCCATCTTGGCACTGTTGGAAATTGGCATGAGTGAGAGACAGGTAGCTTAAAAACTGAAGATCTCCAAGACAGCCGTTCATTCCAACAAAAAAACAAGCTGAACATGGCACTACCAAATTGCTACCTGGCCGTGGCAGGAAACGTCTTTCTACCCCACGAGATGACCGTGCACTCATCCGTTCCTGTGTCAGGAATCGTCGTCAGACCTCCAGGGACCTTAAAAATGAGTGGGCACTGTCGAGAAATGTGACTTGCTCGGCAAGGACAGTTCAAAACCGACTTGTTGAAGCTGGTTTGAAGTCACACAGAGCACGCAAGAAGCCCTTCATCAATGAAAGGCAGAGGAAGGCCCGGTTACTCTTTGCTCGAGACCACAAGGATTGGACTGTTGATGATTGGGCTAAGGTTCTCTTCAGTGATGAATCCAATTTTGAATTGATGCCCACTCCAGCCAACCTACTGGTTAGGAGGAAGCCTGGAGAAGCTTACAACCCAGACTGTCTTGCCCCTACAGTAAAACATGGGGGTGGATCAGTCATGATCTGGGGTTGTTTCAGTCTGAGTGGAACAGGGCAAATGCAATTGTGTGAAGGCCGAATGAACCAGGTCAAGTACAGGACTACCCTTGAAAACAGTCTTCTTCCATCAGCTGGAAAACTCTTTCCTGCCTCGAATGACTGGATTTTCCAACAAGACAATGCCCCTTGCCACACGGCAAGGTCAGTTAAAGCCTGAATGGAGAACCACAACATTCGCACCATGCCTTGCCCTGCTCAATCACCAGATCTTAATCCAATTGAAAACCTGTGGAAAATCATCAAACTCAAAATGGAGAACCACAAGCCCAAAAACAAAGAAAATTTGTTTGAATTTGTCCAACAGGAATGGGCTGCTGTGACAGCAGAACAATGTCAGAAGCTGGTGGAGAGCATGCCAAGACACATGGCTGCAGTCATCAAAAACAATGGTTATGCAATCAAGTATTAACTCTTGTGTGTATCATGTGTTTAAAGCAAACAGAAAAGAAAACATGGAATGCTTAAAAGTAGTGTTTTTGGCGGTACAATGCCATAGCTATTGATGTAAGAATTTAAGTAATTTTGGTTATTATCAAGAAAACCATGGAAAATGAATAATCCTTAGTTCTTAAATTAAACTCTCATGAGCTATTTTTGTTGTTATCATTATAATTGTCCAAACAAATGTACCTTTAGTTGAGCCAGGCATTAAAATTAACAAGAAATTGAAGAAAACAAGGGTGGTCTAATAATTTTTTCCATGACTGTATATATACACACACACACATAAAATCCCACCTGAAGAGCAGCATCAGAGCACTGAAAAAGGTCTTAAAATTGTTGTGTTGATTGATGTGACTCTCATCATTCAGCTTGATGTTTCCAAACACCTGCAGAAAATAGGTTATTATTATTTCATTGGATCTTTGTTAAATTCTGTAACAGCAGTTGTAATCTTCCTGGGGTCAATAATAGCAATAAATGGTTCAAATTATCTCTTCATATAAACAACATAAAAGAAAATAATGCACCAAACAAGCTCATACAAATTACAACAATACCGCCACACATCAGCACACGACAACGCATGAAGATGGGGACAACATCAGATAGAAAGGTGTGTTTTCAGTCACAGTGAAGTGTGACTTACCTGCATCCCTATTATGGCATATATGAAGAAAAGCATAGCGATGAGAAGACAGACATAAGGAAGAGCCTGTTGGACAAGAGACAGCAAAAAATTAATAATTCAAACTTGTTATAAATGAAAACATGATCATAACCCGTATGTGAGGAATTAAAGGGGCAAAAAATAACTATGTTAAATGTCCAACCTTGAAAGATTGTACAAAGGTCCACAGCAGAATACGGATGGTGTAGCCCTGCCTCAGCAGCTTGATCAACCTGGCTGTTCGGAAAAGCTTCAAGAAACTCATGTTGATGGTGTTCACCGACTAAACGCATAAATGGTTGAAGAGAGGGTGATACGAGAGAGAGAGAGCGAGAGAGAGAGAGAGAGAGAGAGAGAGAGAGAGAGAGAGAGGCAGACAGAAGGAAGAGGCAGGATGTAAAACACAGATGGCGAAATTCATCACAACATGACTTAAGTTGTGTCTGGAGGCAGGGGCCGTCACACACGAGCAAAACTTGGAAAGAAAGAATGCTGCATTTGACGCTGGCTATTTGTATCTCTTTTTAGGGTCACAACATTGTGAAAATGAATGGTGTGTTGGCAGTTATTTACCTGTAAATCCACAATTATCTCAGTGATGCTGCCAAGGACAGTGATGAAATCAAAAATATTCCAAGTATCTCTGAAGTAGTTCTGCAGCAAAAAAAAAAAAACATTTTATGAACATAGACAAATTCTTCATCATTCTCCAGGCTTTGCTTTATCTGTGTTAATATCCTCACCACCAAACCAAATGCCATGATCTTGAGTATGCACTCCATGGAGAAGAGGACAGTGAAGGCTGTGTTGAGGTGCTTCAGGACCATGTCGTAGGCTGTCGGGGCTGAGTGGTACTGAAAGAAAAAGGAAATGGCTCAAACATACTGCAGCATCATTGTCACTTTAAATCTTCTTACAAGTACCTCCACGGGCATTTTCAAAGTTCATAATGATGGATTTGCATCTTTCAGCTCATACATTTTTGCATACTTCTCAATGCTGACAACCACTTTCCAAGTATATAGAACACGCTGTTTTCAAAAACAACCAAACGGATTCGGTAGACATTAGAAACTTGTGTTCTAGATGGTTTTTGGTGACACGACAGAAGCAAAGAGAGTGAGGTGTGCTGTGTATTCAAATAGGCTTACAGTTAATTTCAGTATTGTATGAAAATGTTCTTGCAGAGTCTTAAAATGGCTTGAGATTTTTAATTAGTGAACATTTCATTGTCTTCATTCATATTTTTATTAACATTTAATTATTGTCATATGGTGCAGTAATTAAAGCAGTGGTACATAGTGTATTCAGGTGCTTATGAGAAGCATGTGTCAGTCAAACCTTGATGACAAACAATGAATAAATGTTAAATAAATGTATATAAAATATGTCTTAAGTGTGGTGTAGGTTAATGCAACAACAAAACAGATGCTTAGGATAGAAAGCTACAGGTTATTAAAATTAAAATCTATCAGTTATGATAAAATATATCGACCAAAGTACACAACACTAAAAATAACATCCAGTGGGGCTAGAGACAAGATCTGACAGGTTGGATAAAAGCTGACATTTCAGCCAGATTACCTGAACCACTTTATCTGGAGGTGTACATAAAATGTTGTTCAGAATGTGCACAGAAAAAAACAATGTACATGTACATACTGTAAGTGTTATATGACGATGCATTGACTCTTGAATCTGTAGCTCACAGTTTGCAGCACTACATGACACACACAAGGTCCTTAGTAGTATACATACTGTTCCACTGTGAGATGCCTTACCTTCATCATGAGGACCACAGTGTTGAGAGCGATCATGACGAGCACCGTGTACTCAAAAGAGGGCGATGCCACAAAGTGCCACAGTCTGTACTGGAAGGTTTGTCTGTTCTGGGGCATGTAGCGGGTCATCGGCTTGGCACTGATGGCAAAGTCGATGCAAGCCCGCTGATGGACAGAAACAAAAAAAAAAAAAACAGTGCGAATGAATGTGTGTGTGTGCGTGTGTGTGTGCGCGCGTGTGTGTGTGTGTGTGTGTGTGTGTGTGTGTCTGTGTGTCTGTGAGCACATGGAATTTATAGCAACTCACCTCGTTCTTCTCCAGACTGCATTCCTGAATCATCTTGTCGCCCTGCTCCTGGAAGGTGATGATGATCAGAGCCACAAAGATGTTGACGAAGAAGAACGGGAAGACCACAAAGTAGACCACGTAGAAAACGGACATCTCCATACGGTTCCCCCGGCTCGGCCCCATACTCTCCTCTGTAACATCAGTAGAGTGCTGCAGGACCCTGGCAGGAAAGAAAAACATGTTAATTTATCTTTCCAGGCAATGACGGCCAAGTTCATTAAAATTTACTTTGATCTCTTCAAAGTAAAACAAGTAAAAATCCACTTACTGAGGCCATCCCTCTCCAGTGGAGACGGTGAAAAGAGTGAGGAGGGCCCAGCAGACGTTGTCGTAGTGAAACTCGTGTCTCTTCCACTCTCTCCTCTTCACCTCCTTTTTGTCTCTGCTGTAGTCAATGTAGTAGCCTCTGTAGGGAGCAGGGTGGCCCAGAGGTCATTGTTTCACTTAACTCACAGATTAAACTAGCTTTTCAATGAAGAGAAAGATATTAAAGCTTTTGTTACAAGACCATTCTATTAACTGGTGTCTCTGGGGGACCAGCAGACAACCACATCTGGGTGTACTCTATGGAAAGACTGAGGAGCTGCACTTCTTCTCTTCTGCTGCCTGCTTACACCCAGAGCATCTGCATTATGAGCCTTTTGCATCAGGACGTTTACACAGGCTTTGTCCATTGCTCTCAAAGATCAGATGTGTTGCTTACTTTTATTAAATCTATGTATAAATTATTGACCAATATAGGAGAGAAAATTCTGTTCTGTTTCCTTCTTTCATGTTTTTTATGTCGTTAGGGAGTATATGGCATTTGGCATTTATCTGGAATTAAGTTAATTTAGATAGGTCTGGTTATATTTTTAGCTGAGTTTTGTTTCTCCTTCTTTTGGCCTGGGTTTACGCTGAAGTTCACTTTAAAGACAGAGAAATAATCTGACATCAGTGCCTGTAAAACCATAAAAACATTCCCATTTTCAGCTTTGGTTACTATGCAGATTTATTTAAAAAAAACATGTGGTGAACAAGTTTTGTTCCCTTCAAACATTATCAGGGCAGCTATGTGCTAAACTGAGCGAACTGTCTGCTGGGTGTGGCTTCATTTTATCAGACAAACATGAAAGTGGTATCGAAATCAGCAATTTACCTCTTTACAGTCTGGTATCTTACTGCCCATTTATTTTAACTTAAATTACAGGTGGGAAATTCAGAAACTACCAAACAGCATATAAAGTAGTTGAACTCAGCCCCACTGTAACTAGCTGTAACATTAAAGTGATGAATTGATTAATTAATCAATAATTCTCATCCAGTGATAGGGTATGCAGGATTCCTAAATGGGCCATTCAGCATAATGAATACTTTCACTTTACGCATAGTTTGATGGTACTATGTTTCTACTTTTACTTCAGCAAAGTTTTGAGAGCAGGGTTTTTACTTATCACAGAATATTTACACTCTGTGGTGTGGCTATATTTACATGAGCAATAGTAGTAAGTACTTCCTCCGCCACTGGTTTGGATAGATCCACTTACTGGCATTCCTTCTCTGTGTTCATGGAGCTGTCAGTGCAGTAGAAGAACTTCCCCTTGAAGAGCTGCACAGCAATGACAGCAAAGATGAACATGAAGAGCTGGTACACGATGAGGATGTTGAAGACGTTCTTCAGAGATGTGACGACGCAGTCGAAAACAGCCTGTTAACGCAAGCACAATCTGTCAGAGAGAGATCTGTGAAATAACACCAAAAAATACTGGAGAGAGTTTGCAGATGGCATACCTTGAGTTTAGGAAGCCGCTTGATGGTTTTAAGAGGCCGCAGAACCCTCAAAACTCTGAGAGATTTTATGGTCTTGATGTCTCTGCCTTTGTTGTTCCTGTTGATGTTGAAATACAGCACTTAGGAACAAAGGTGTGCGCTCAGAAGGGAACACAAGGACACATGGCATAGACATAGTCAAAACAGAACTACGAAGTGGAAACAAGCAAAGTGTGAACACAAGTGCTTAAAAAACACAATGGCACAAAGAAGTCCACCTTGATTGTGTTTGTACGGAGCCCAGCAAGGTGTCACAGGTCAACGTTTTGATAATTTGTGCATGTTGTATCCCTGAATAAATTAACTGTGAAAACAAATTAGAAGCATTTATAATTCCATCCATTTAGGATACTAGTATTAAGATAGTAGAAGTAAGTATTAGATAGATACTTTATTGATCCAGAAGGAATTGTTGGTCAGAAGCACTGTTCATCAAGGTTGCAGTGTTAAATTCAACTATTCATCTTAGTTCTCCTTCTCCTTAGACTGTATTAAATCCATGTTTGAATGGTGTGTGCATTAAAGTTATGTGGATAGACTTTGGCTGACAATAATGTGTCATCTTCCATTGTTCCAGTTCATGGATTATGGGATTATTTCCTGTTGATCATTCTGTTAATAATATAAGGGCACAAATCACTACCCCAGGGATGGAAATGACTTATTAATATGCCCAAATCATCAGTGTTGTCACCCCTGATACCCGTCGGGCTCTGCATTTAGTGAGATTTAGAAGACACAACAAAAACACACCAAACACAAAAAGGCAAAATCACACAGAGGAAAATAATAAAAGAAACATATGAGAAGCTTATGGGAGACATCTACATTTAATGTGACTGAAATTTTTACCCCATCACATTCCTGGCATCCCCAACAGTGATAAAATCCACAGGAACAACAGAAAAAAAATTGAGGCATAAAGAGAGATACACTGTGAGCAAAGCTCAGAGGATCACAGCTATATTCACAACAGAGAAATTAACATACAATCCTCTACAGTACAACAAAAGGCACAAAAGGTTTACTAAGTTAACTGGCACAATCATGCAGGGAACGACAACGAAAAGAAATACCCGAGAGACTTTTTAGCTTTGCACTCTTCCTGAATTACACAGAAATCGTTATTCCTCGTTGTACATTTAAGTCTGAATTACATACTTGCAGAGGAGCATGCATGTCTACATATTTTCAGTTTTTGAGCTGCAATATAGTGAAGTGAAGTGAAGGTCCTTTATAACGATACTGTACGCTAAGAAAACAATTTTCTGCAGTGAGTCAGTCATTAGTCATTGGAAAGCAGCACTATATAGTGACTCACGTTAAAGCAAAGGCAATCAGAGCTCCCACCACCACAATGAAGTCCAGGATGTTCCACATGTCTCGGAAATAAGACCCATCGTGCAGAATGAGACCCTGGTCTATCATCTGGATGACAATCAACGCACATAGAGTGAACAGATTAACACATAGGGACCGAAATCCCTTCTTGAGTACATCTAGAGTATGTTAAATTCTTTAAAAGAGGGATTGATGTCATCAAAGTGGAGAGAAGATATGTTTCACTCACCTTGATAATCATTTCAAAGGTGAACACTCCAGTGAAGACATAATCAAAATAACGGAGGACCTGGTTAATTTACAAGCATAAATAAAGTTATTAAAAAACACTTCTGAGGGTGTATACACATTTAGTATCTGACTCACACACATAAATACAGGGTCTGTGGTGACTTTACGTGTCCATAGTGTCTCTCTCTCTCATACTTAAGTGGAGATTTTACTACTTTCTGTTTATTTAGTTACTCTTGACACTTCCCGTGACACAGAGTTGTGAAAAACAAACTGCACAGCTACTTCCCAGGCAAAACTGCAGTCTCCCATCTTGCACGAGTGTGAAACCAAATGTGTCACGACACATTGTTGTTGACACAGTGTGATGGCAACTTTAGATCAAACAGCAAACCTGAAAGCTAAAACTCCATCAGTACTATTCTAGATTTTCATTCATTCTTTTTCAACCTTATGGAAATAACTGCTTCCTTGAGGAAAAATGTGTGTAAAATACAGAGTATGCATACACCTGCCAGGGCTCGGTGTGACAACATCAGATTGCTGATGTCAAAGCATGTCCCTGACAGATCTTTGCCTTCAGTCAAACACATCTAAGAATAAAAGCGTGTGTCGCTATATTCACAGCAGCTATCAACACTTGTCTGCAGATGTGGTCACCAGTTCTATAATGCTTTTGATGAAGTGCTTCTTCTGACTGATCTGACTGATCATTCTGCATCCAAATTTAGACCATGAAAACACCAACACCTCACCTTGTTTCTGTCTGAATTGGTGCACACAGGGTCCTCGGCAGCCAGTGCAATGCTGCTCGCCACGATCACAAGAAGAATGGTCATCTCAAAGTAGCGCATAGTGACCACATAGTGACAGATCCTCCTGATGCTGCGGATCACGACAGGGAAGATAAATTGTTAACTGTTGGTTGTTGAAAGAGTGCACGCAAAGGGAAATGTTTCTCAAAGAAAAATGAGCAAATACTGCTGCTCTTCATTTGATAGTCAGTGATGAGTGGATTTTGTAGCATCTTACGGGTTGGAGGCTTTGAAGATGAACATGCTGTCTGGAGCTACAGGTTTGGGGGGAATCGGAGGTTCCTCCTCTTCCTCCTCCTCCTCTTCTTCCATTTGCTCCTTCTCTGCCTGTTCAGAGTGGAATACCTCCAACTCTTTACTGTTCACTAAAACCCAAACAGAGGTGCAAGAAGAGAGAACTAAATGATTTAACTATCATGGACAGCTATGATGAAGACAAAACACTGTGTGAGTCACCGGAACAATGGATTCATCACAGACTGTGGCACTACCAGATGTGAAACACCTACACATGGAAGTCCTTTATGATGCACAGTAAAGGAGAGTGACTGCAGTGAGCAGAGCACGCAGCGTTACCTGTCATGGGCGTGAGCTCCAGCAGCGGTTGTGCAGACATTTCAATGACCACGCTTCCCGCCAGGTTGGACTTGTCACGCTTAATGGAGACCGGGCGGCTCTCAGACTCTATGGTCCTCACAGTGAACTCTGTGGCCTCCAAGGCGGGCTCCACTGGGATGTTTTGTTCTGTGTGCTGGCCTTCACTCTGCTCTAACCAGGTACAGTCCTGCAGCTGCTCACACTGAGGAGGATCAGGAATGTCTCTGAAATGGGGAAGAAAAGATTGCTGAACTTAAATCACCACATGGTAATCTTTTCTGTGGACAGAACTGTGGAAAACTCAAGTATATTTTTATCATCATTTTCTTGTTGTACAATTATCTGATTTACGTCCATTTCATCTGAATGTCATTTTCCCTTGAGAGAGTTTTAGCGCATGTTTGCAGCATGTTTGTAGATGGGCATCGGTCGACCACTTTTGTCCACTCTTTTGTCTAGAATGTGTCAACAACTATTAAATCGTTTGCCAAGAAATTTGTTGCTGATATTCATGTCAGGGTGATTTGTGAACCCTTTAATTTTCAGGCATCTGGCTTTGAAATTTACTCTTTCGAAGATAACAAGAGAAAGCTTAAAATACACTCATTTTGGAAAATGATCTTGATTTGTCAAACCCAGACACCTGAAGCCTCATACTGTGTAATTCTGCTGAATTACTGTGGGAATACATTTTTGAAAGCAATGTAGATTATGGATTTTGTGCCTCACCTCCATGAAGTGCTGTCTTCTCAGCTAATCTTCTGTGTGCATATGGGCATGTGAATAATGTTTTGAGATAAACTTGAATGAATGCATGAATGAATCCTTTACAAAGAAAAAACAATGGGTGCGATTCTCTCTCAGGGGAAAAAAATCCAGAGACGTTCCAGTTAAAATGGGATCACCAGATAGTTACTGGCGAGAACAGGGACGATTCAAGAGTAAAGCTATACTGGAGTTCATGGGAGAGTGCTGAACCTTCTTCATCAAGGAAGACATGAAACAAGAGCCTTACCTTCGACTTTCTTCTCCAACTTCTGCATATGGGTTGATGATGCATGTTCCACAATCATCTTGGGCTGACCCTCCTTCTTCCTCTGCTTTCTCTCTCTCCTCTCTGTCATCCTTCTCTTCCCTCTCATCCAGTATCTTCCTCTCCTGGCTGTGCGACCGTCTAACAAGTGGCACCTCATGAGGCGACTGGGTGCAGTCCAGACTCTTGGCTTCAGAGCGAGCTTCACGGTGCCGGTGCCGTCTGTGTCGCGCCCCTTCGTCCGGCCCCTGGCTGAGTCTGAACTTGCGGGCCATCCTGTGCTTACCCCCGCCTGTGGCCCGGTGGTTAGCTGCCCCTGTTTTCTCCTCACTCAGGCTTACCAGAGTCTCAGCCGCTGGAGGATCAGGGATGGGAATGGTGATGGACATCGGGGGTTCGGGGAGGGGCATCCCCACAGACATGGGAGACTCAGGCAGGTGAGCTGGGCTGGTTCCTGAGGAGAGGACAGGGGCGTGGTGAGGGATGGTGGGAGTTTCAACGGTGTCTTCCGTAGGGCTTCCAAACAGCTCTTCTCTACTGGCCATCTGGCGACGTTTGCGCAGCTGGTTTGCTCTCTGCTCCCACACTGACATGTTAACCTTTCTCCTCCTCTCACGGCGGGCGACAAAGGCGTTGGAGCCATTGAGCGGCTGTTCGTCTGCAGCCCCTGTCCTGTCCTCAGGCTCATCTGGGAAGTTTGGCCGGCCACGGTGGATGGCTCGCTTCCTGTATAGGTAGGGTCTTCTCCTCCCACTGAGGAGCACAATATATTTCATATAAATAAGTGGCGACAATGGAACCAAGTTTAAGGAACTGATGACAAGAAACATCAATACTTGTGTCCATTTAGCATACCAGTTATATCAAAGAATATTGAAACAAAAAAATAAAAGTTGCAAGAAAAGGACAGACCTTTTCTGTGAGTTTATACTAGTAACACAAAAAATCCCATGGAAAACTATGCAAAATACTTAATGCTAGAAAATACAAATACATCCAAAAATTAAAAAGAGATACCTGAGAGGTAAAGACAGATAAAAAGAACAACAACCACAAGAACAAAAAAGGTAAGGTGCAGGATTTAAGTACAAACAGAGTGTAGGAAAAAAATCGCAATAATTGAGTAAGAAAACTCAAGGGAGAAATTCTGTGAGACAGAGATGCATACAAATATACTTACTGGTATTCAGATTCTTTTGCTGTCCATGTAATCAATGAGTGATTATTCGAAAACAAGACATTAGTGTTTTACAACATACACAGAACATTTGTTGTGACACAGAACAAAATGTGTAAAAAGAGCGCAAATTGTAAGTGAGGTTTATCCCGTTTACACAGATTTAGAAGGGACTGGAATCAGTCCTTTAAGATTAATATTCAATTTCACACTGTTACCATTAAATGTTTTCCAGGTTAAGTTTCAAATTGAAAACCTGATGTTGAATGTCAAAATACTCAACATTTTGGTCAGTGCCACATAACAGGCATAAAACAAGACAACATGATGGAACCAGCAAAACACTGTAATCCACACCAGAGTCAGCATCTTAATAGCAGCAACACGTACAAGACTAACATTCAAATATGTAACAGACAGATGATACAGTCAGTGTCACAGCTAGAGTCATCGGTCATTGATTGATTATTTGTCTCACTCACTGTAAGTAGTGTCTATAGTGTGTGTAATGCAGTTTTTGTAAAGATCATAGTCTTTGTAATGAAACTCAAAGTAAAAGGTTATTGGTATTAGATGATTTATCGTTCTAGAGGGGCAGCTCAAATGCACAAACATGCACTAAAAGGAACCCAGATGAAGGACAGAGAAACAGAAACACGTGGCTTCACTATCTGCTCAGGGAGACATTACGCCACTATAGCTTTACATAGCAACCTTATTTGCTGCTATAATAAGGCCCTGAAACCTGAAGATATACACCAGAACAGAAAAGTGCTTCTCCTTCCATAAACTCTATTTCTAACAGAAAGAACACAACAGAATTACCACAAACAAAATCTGTGACTTAAGTCCAAAGCAAAGCTATCTAGGGTTACTTTTCTCTGTCTGTTCTCTTAATTAGCAATGATAACAGCTGCACAGTTTGGCATCACCTTAGCTGCACCTGATTGGTTGAACAAACATCAATCACTAAAACAAGCAGTCAGAGGCATAGAACATAAAGAAGTCCTGCCTTCAGGTGCCTTTTTTCACACCTTTCTCAGTTACTATGATTTGTTTTTCCAACAATTAAGCCCAAATCCTTCATTACTACACAATGATATTTGTAATGTTGACAAGAAAAAAAAACATTAAATGACTGCAATTACTTATGTCCAGTGAATTTCTGTAAGTTCACTGTACTGGCTTTAACAACAAATAAAGGTCAAGACCATCCTGTGCTTAACTATCATTTGATTAACACTAGGAGTCTTAGCAATCACTATTTGTAACAACTATCACTCATCTTCATGCCTCTAGTGTACTTCACCATAATAACAGCAACTGTATTGTGACAGGAGTGACGTAAGACAACGACAAAGAGTCACACTAAATAGGGAATCTTGGTCAAAATCTGACACAGGCCAAAGTGTGTCTCCTCCCAGTAGAGTGACACACTGTGACCTCCCACAAAAACTACCTCCTGCACTTCTCCTGACTTAGTGGATCGTCAGACCTGTGGGAAAGTCACCAGGTCAATGGGAGGAGCAGAAGGTCAGTGAAGAATCTCACTAAAAAAAAAGAGACTGCCCATTAACACTCTCAGGCCATGACGGTTATAGAGGGACTTGGTGCTAATGCTGCAAAATCAGTCTGTGAGAGGTCATGCTTTTACATCAGGCACATTCAATAAACATTCAGAGTTATGCCATCAATGGCTTATACATGCCTTTCTAACTCTTGCATTCACCATGCAACTGGAGGCACTGAGGAGCAGATTGAGCATTCACCAGTTACAACTTCAACTGGTTCTCAGAAAGTCAACTATCAACGACACTATGGAAATACTGATCTGAAGTAGCATGTTGCTCAAATTCAAGATCACCACCAGTTCTCCTGCAAGCAGCCATATTGTATCTGAACTAGGTCTAAGCTTGATTTAAATACTTGCATCTGCTGAAAAAAGACAAAACAATTTGAAGAATCGTGACAGATTTTCAGCCCAATCTGAATTTTTGCTTTACTCAAGAGGAGAGCTGATCTGAGAAACAGTCACACTCTCTTTTCGTTAGCTGTTTAACAATAACTTACTCAGATATCAGACCATCTCTGCCTCTGGCATATCTCTGGTTGAAGAACTCCTCCTCCTCCTCTTCATCCTGGCAAAGACAAAATGAACACGAACATTTAATACTGTAAGTGTTGAAGGTAGGTGTGCACTGTATAAATAAAAATACTGACCGGTTCGACGGACAGGAAAAAAAAAACGCTCAAACCTTGGTTAGTTCCTGCGCATTGGCCAGATTATCCACAGCGATGGCCAAAAAGACGTTCAGCAGCGTGTCTGCAATGAAGCCAGTTAAGACCAAAAACACCAAACTGCAGGAAGCCATCAGTGGTTTGTGTGACGACATAATCTATTTCTGGTATTTATGCTGAGCTCACATTGACCTTACAAACATATTTGTTATAAAATACATGTTGTATGTACATAAAATGATATATATTTATAGTATATTTAGCTGGTAACGAATGGAGGTAACATTTGAAAGCAGTACTTTTACTTATGATGGAGGGTAATACTTCATTTTTAATCAAGTGAAGTACTTCTCCCACCACTCATCATGTAAAGATGCTACATTAGAGCTCTCTGGACACGTTTTAAGGGTCAGTAAGGATACAGTTTCCAAACAGGGTGAGCACTATGAAGTAGATCGATGACCACATGCCGTACTGCACTCCACCTTGTGAGCGAATCCCATTATACATCACCTCGTTCCAGTCCTCACCAGTAAGAATCTGTAGTCAAATGCACAGGATATTTAACATAAGAAATAATTATACTGATCATATTTGATCGGTCTAAAAATACACGAATCAGGAGACATATTCTCAAGATGTGCTATTAAAAATGGCAGCGAGATATGTGATTCACTGTGTGTGCAGATCAAAACACTCTTTCACAGAGTGGCTGGTTTTGTAGGAGACCTGATGTGGATTCGTTCAAGTTTCACTTGTCTGATATTCATGTGTGCATGTGTATGCATGGATGTGTGGGATGATAACTGAGGCAGGGGGTGGAGAGCGAGTGAGCAGAGTTGTTTAATCTGCGCCTGGGGTGAGAAATATCCCAGGGAGCAATGTGTCATGGAGAGCAGGCAGAATATGGGGATCTGTGGGAGCCAAACCTGAAACACTGTCATGATGGCAGCTGGAAACGTGTCAAAGTTAGTGGGAGTGTAATCTTCAAAGATGAACCTAGAGGGAAGGCAGATAGAAAGCAGGGTCAAATATGACTTAGGAAGAACAGGAGGAGGAGGATACAGGGCTATTTTCACTCAGACGCATCATTTCCTCTCCTCTTCATCATTGAAGAAACAGCTGCTCAGCTTGCAGGGTGTGTAGCTACCATTTAAAACAGTGGCATGATCACATCAGTAGTTTAAAATAACTGGGTGAAATCAGCAGCACAAAAAACCACCAGAAAAGAAAGCTGTCCTTGATGACTGAAGATGTGAGAATGTCGGTTTCACTCACCTTCCTCCAAAAAGCTGCATTCCCAGCAGAGCAAAGACCACGATGAAGAGGAAGAGAAGAAAAAGCAGACTGATGATGGACTTCATGGAGCTCATGAGGGACACAACCAGGTTCCTGAGAGAGGCCCAGTACCTGACAGAAACAAATCACAGACATTTTGTCTTTTGAACAGAACTTAAAGAAAAACACAAACACAGTCAGCTTTGTGCTGTGCTTTGTTTTGTCCCGCTTACTTTGTGATCTTGAAAATTCTCAGAAGTCTCAGTGCTCTCAGTACGCTGATGCCAAACGACATGCCAGGTCTGAAGAAGCCCCAAACCACCTCAAAGATGCTGCCAACAATGACCTGGAAAAACATGCCAGCAACAAAATGTCCCATAAACTCCATCAAAGCAAACAGATAAAACCCTTTTCGTAGCATTAAGACGATGAGTGAGTACAAATGCAGAGGCATTTTTGATACACCATCAAAGTTATTGATCCTAACCCTGTCATATTCTGAGTCATGGAGCTGACCACGCCGCTTCTTTTGTAGGAAATCAGTTAATTAACATAGCCCAAATTCCAAATTTTGCACCAGAAATGTCATACTTACGATGTCGTACCCTGTGATATAAACATAATTTCTTTGAGTCAGTTTTTGTGATACAGAGTCAGAATAAAGGATGATAAACCTCACCCCGCAGTCAAAACAGTTGAAAGACGAATGGAAGTAGAGCCGGAAACCCAGACCATACATTTTCAAAAACATCTCAGCCAAAAACAGCCCCAGGAAAACAAACTCTGCATAGTCTAGAGAGGAGAATACAAAAATGCTATGATATCAAAGGAGAAGGAAGCAAATGTCTGCAAACATTACGCATTAATTATCAGACCAAATCATAGAATAATGTAACCCACAAAGGAAGATAGTCAGCCACTCGGGCTGGTTGTGGTGGACGATGGCCACACAGATGGTGTTGAGAGCCACAAGACTGAGCACCATCAGGTAGAAAGTGTCTGTCTTCACCATGCGGCGGATGGAAATGCGCAACATTCGCTCTTTACGACGCAGGTAGGCAGCGGGGCCTCGCCGGCCACTGCGGAAGTTCATTCTCGACCGTGACATGCCTGAGAGAGAGCGAGAGAGTCACAGGAGAGGTATGGAGGAAGTGGTAATAATACATAATAGGTGAAATATACAGTGTGAAGTCTGCTCCAAAAGGCAGTGAGTAACCAAACAGACTGAAATGGAAAAGTCCTCCACTCACTAGCAGTGGACATGTCTGCATATTTCTCGTCACCTGGAGCTCCTCTCCTCGCACCAGTCTTCTTACTCGCTCTCTTTAGCACTGAAAATGTGCCACAAGAAATTCAGATTTTAAAAAAATGTTGAGATATTATAAGCCAGTTATGTGTTTTTTTGTCCTTCAGTCATGGTCTATGAGGGAAGAAAGTCGGTCAGCAATCAATTTAAACATTAATTAGTTTATATTACAACTTTAATTTCATTCTACTGCCTGTTTTATAATGTCCGTTGGAGCTGTTTTTTAATTGTACACATGCTGCGTGGGAAGTATTTTGCAAGATTTCAGCCATTTGCATAAATAAAAGCTTAAAATATAAAGATGGAAGCTGCTGGTCTGGTGATTATTGTATGGTGGTTATGTGTTTGGTTTTTATCTGTATTGCTCCCCATTGCAGAAGAAATGATTGTGATTTTGGACTCATTCAGACATGAGACTTGTATTTGTAACAAGGTGCATGTCTGAAAGGTGACGTTAAATCAAGCATTAGCATTGTTGCTATGACTACCTGCAGCTTGCACAATGACAATGACAGAGGACAAACTGCTGACCGGAACTACATTTGACATGTTTTTATACACAGATAAGACACCATCCTATAATAATTACAGGCCTTGTGGAATTTGGAGTTTGATTATTTTAAAGTTTGTGAACTCACCATCTAATGGAGATCTCCCAGAGCTTTTATTCTCCTCGGCCAGCATTACCTCCTCTGTAAAACAATAAAACTGGAGGTTAAATGCAGACATATTTGTTTTCATTAAGGCACAATTTATATCAACATGGTGGAAATATAGATTGCAGGTTTGTGTTCATTAGGATGTCTGCGAACATGTACAGCAACTGAGGCCAAACTGATGTAAACGCTGCTTTGAGAGGCCAGTATGACCTTCTTCAGAGAAAGAGCTCTTATTCTCTTCATGATATCGCTTCCTCTCTCTTCTCTCTCTCTAGTCTCTTCCCACACTCACCCACATCCATGCACACATAAATATGCACTGCAGCTCTCTCATACACACATGCATGTAAACACACACCAATGAGCATGCACACAAATTTAAGTCAGTGAGTCAGTATCACCTTTTTCTCACCCTCTATGCGTGGGAGAATAGCAATGTAGATTTACCATTACACCACAGTGTGTGTGTGTATGTGTGTGTGCAACTTAACAGAGCTACTCTACTGTCGACCCCAAAACTACACATGTGTTTGTAGCAGAGAGATAGCTACACAAAACCTCCTGCAAAAAAGACTGGCCATTTAGCTGCTGAATGTTTATTCAGTATCTACAGTATACATCTTAAATCTTCATGATTCATCTCACAGTCATTGTTGGCAGCATTACTGACAAAATGAAATGACATTTGAGTGTAAATTAAAGCAATGGTTTGGCATATTTCTTTCTTTTTGTTCCCAAGAGTTGAAGGAGAAGATCAATACCACTCTCAGTGTGGATATACAGCAACAGCCAGCAGCCACTTAGCTTAGTATTAGTCCATTTAAAACTGTCAATGTGTCAAAACATCTACGTGTATATGCAAAAGTTATTGAATCCTATCCGTTCACTGAGTCTTTATGAGCCTTTATGTCAACTTATACCTCCACATAATGAGACAACAAGTGTGTGAAGCAGTTCTGCTGCGCAGTACCTGCCCTGTCTATCCAGGCTCGGTAGCCGTTCAGTTCTCTTTCCACCTGCTGCTGGCGGCGTAGCTTCATGAAGGCTCGCCTGTTCTCCACCCTCTCCCTCTCCTTGGCAAATTCTCTGAAGGGGGAAGCATTAAAAACACAATATATACTGCAGGAAGAAACACCTCATACACACGTGGGAAGAGTCACACTTACCCAGACAGGACGCCCAACACCAGGTTCAACACGAAGAACGAGCCAATAATGATGAGAGGAATGAAGTACATCCAGTTCCATGTGATACCCAAGGCATCGTTGGTCTGAAATCCAAAACATTCATGTCATTACACAGTAACCGTGTGATGCTTGGTGGTTCATTTTTTTTCAGCAGAACTGAGGCTCACATTGTAGAGAACGGCCGTCCATCCCTCCATGGTGATACACTGGAAGACGGTGAGGACAGCAAACAGGATGTTGTCAAACTGCGTGATGCCATCATTGGGTCCGATCCAGGTGTCGTTGCAGTCATATTTCTCTGGACACTTCCTCACACCGCAGGCGAACGCCAACTCTGACGAATCAACAGTCTCATTGTCTACAAAAAAGCAGAAAGTAGCACTACTTGATCTTTTTACCTTTTGGTTTTAGTACGGATCAAACAAACAAGATTTGATATGTTAATTTATGAGCTTTAGAGAACTATTATTTAAAGAAACATTGAGTTTTTTACTTTTATGTATTATTAATATTTTCTATTTAGTATTTATATCTCTTGCCACTGATTGTTTTGCTTAACTTGAGTAGGTACGAGCAGGATTTTGCAGCTAGTCATTGGTCCAGTGTACAATTCACATAAATACAATGTGGGAACTTGAGACTGTCTAAATGAGCACATATTATTTTAAGTCGTTTTATCATCGGTTTTATAAAACAGAAAGTGTCATATTTCGTGACCCACTGAATATTTTGTACCACGCCTCTGAAAACACTGAATAGCTCAAATGAAAGAAGAGACTCTCTATTTCATCATGACAAAAAATGTTTGTTTTTACATTGTTCCGTTCTTGTTTTATCAGTAGAGGCCACTTTCACCACAATCACCACTTTTTGTCCAGAATCCATCTGTTTTGCTCTCTAATCACGATCATCTCCACTTCCTGCTTTGATCTCTGTGGCGTATACCGTCTCTTTATGCTGCGACAACATCTCCCAGAAGCCCCAGAATTACTCACAGGCTGCGGGAGACCTCAATCGGCGACCCACTGCCGAAAAATCACTTTGCCGTGTTATTACGTTGATGGCATTCGAGCGTCGAATTTTAAATGACGTTAAAATACGTCAATGGCACTCAAAGAATTAAAAGACAGATGCAAATATCATTCTCAGTCTAAATACTGGTTATTGAAGTCTTATCTGAATCCATCCTTTATTAGTTGTGCTGGGTGGACAGTAAATGCTATAGTGGGGTGCGTGATTATAGAGTAGTTGACTAATTAAGCAGCAGCTAAATTAGCCAACAACAACTCTAATAATAACTCTGAGCTCGCTGCTACTGTAATCTATGAAAGCCACAGTCTCAAACAAAGATGTTCACACCTTCAAACCACACATTTAGTGTACCTGCTGGTAAACCAATCAAAATGAATCATAAATAATCAAAAAACAAAGTGTGAGAATAATTCTAAAGGCTTTGGTATTTTGACAAAAGCAGGCGCACCTCAGGACAGAAGGTGCCCACAGATGGCGAGGTGCTCAAGCCAAAATCTATCCTTGTACAAGCCAACTGCTGGACATCATAATGCCTTCTAAGCATTAAAACTAGACAGTAAAAACTGCTGTACTCTCATTACATTTGTTCCCCTTAAACCTTTGGGAATGTCTTTTGATTTAATCTCATCTACCTTTAACCAGTTATTAACCAGAACAAAAAAAACGGTCCCAACATAGAAAGTATTTTAGGATGTGTCTTAAGACATGAAACACTCGCAGGACCGAATCCAAAACCTTGTCTCTTGTGTCTCACTATTTATTTTCACACTTTTTAAACAAGAACAAAACATAACATGAAGAGCTGACTGTCCTCTTCACAACAGAAAGAGGCGTACCGAGGATTTCGACAGATGGCAGGCAGGTGTGGTGGAGCTTCCCGCTGTAGAACTCCAACCCGATGATGGCAAACATGAGGATGGCGAAGAACAAGAGAAGGCCGATCTGGAGCAGCGGGATCATGGCCTTCATGATGGACTTCAGCACAATCTGCAGGCCTTGAGGGATTCACAATGAAAAATAAATACTGTTCAAAAATAACACCACAGTATTTTAGTTGCATTAATGCAAATGAGATGTCCTGAATGAACACTGAAATGTCAGTGTCTGAATTTTGAATTGTAACGTTAACTGTAGTTTTCCTAACATGAGTTTGTAACATCACAGTGATGGCAGCTGTAGCTGTAGACGGTGGTCATGTTCTACTGAAACTCAAAATAAGATAATAAAGAGAACATATATTAAGTAGCATCCAAGAATGCCATAAGTTTTTGCTTTTCCACCTCACTGCCTCAACATGAACAAACCGTAATACTGTCTTGGTACTCTAAATGCAGTAATTGACTGTCAAGAATAGGAAAAACATGTTTCTATATGTCTAAGCTGTTTTATGCAGGTTTTTATCAAACAAATGGGCTGATGACTTACAGCACACATTAGCTGCTAAATATGGCAGATATGCTGCTGAGTTTTAGCTGTTTAATGGGAAAAACAACTCTGGTTTGATTAACCTTTAAATTAACCTTAGACCTTAAAATGATGCACAAACATGTACATGAATGGTCAGCCAATACAGAAGAGAGGTTTAGCATGTCTTGCAACAGCAAGTGCTATTTCTCTCTTTATTATGGGAAGAACTTTTTTATCTATATCACTAACACACACAAATATGGTATATCACTTGTTATTTGCATTATTATAGAGGTTTGTTCAACCCAAAGCTCAATTCATACTCGGGCAGAACGGACACAGAGCATACTCTGCGGAGGTCCACGCAAACTCATAGCGGATGTCCGCAAGGCCTGTGCGTGCAAAGCTCAGATTTTATAACCACGCGGACTCTGCTTCACATTGGTGTCACATAAAACCAACATTAAATGTGACACTTATCTTCCGATTCACAGATATTTCACAGGAAACACACAGCAGTGTGCTCAACTATGGAAGCTCTGAGCAGAGCTGACATTCTGCTTTGCTGAGAGTATGACCTGGCCTTCACAGTGCAGGACTAGAGGTCAGTAAGTGACTCACTGGGGATCCCAGAGACGAGTTTGAGAGGTCTCAACACTCGTACGGCCCTCAGGGTCCGGAGGTCAACTGGGATGTTCATGTGGGCACCAGCAGTGGCCAGGATCCTGATGGATAACACAAACAAACACATACATTATGTATACTTGATCCAGAACGATTTCTGAAGGTTGGGCCAGTAGGCAGACAGCACAGTGTTATATTTATTTTATTATATTATTAACTCATTGAGTGCCAGCCGTTTTATAAAACAGAAAGTGCCTTGTGCCAGTGTTTTTGCCCATTTTGAGACATATTTCATGGCCCATAGAATATTTTGTACCATGTCTCTGAAAACACTGAATAGGTCAAATGAAAGAAGAGGCTCTCTATTTCATCATGAATTTCACTTTGCTCCGTTCTTGTTTTATCAGAGGTAGAGTAGAGGCCACTCCCACCAATAATCACCACTTTTTGTCCAGAATCCGTCCGTTTTGCTCTCTAATCGTGATCATCTCCACTTCCTGCGTTGATCTCCGTGGTGTATACTGTCTCTTTGTGCTCTGACTACATCTCCCAGAAGCCTCAACATGACTCACAGGCCGCAGGAAACCGCAATCAGCGACCCGGAAAGCTTCTTTGACGTATTATTACGTTGATGGAACTCCAGCGTCGGATTTTAAATGATGTTGAAATATGTCAATGGCACTCAAAGAGTTAATATGTTTAAATGAATAGCTATTACCTGTAATGGATTAAAAAGAAAAAAAGGTTAAAATAGAGAATGCTACAGGGACATCCATTAGTTGCTAAACCTGGTACCAAGCCTCTCTTTCCTTTCTTCAGATTAATGTGGTGTTTAACACACATAAGTAGGTGAAAGGCAACAAATGGATGCAGCTCAGCAACAGTTATGCCGATGAGTCACTTTAAAGGAAAAAGTGGGAAATAATAAACACATTCGATGTCATATAGAACCGTGCAGCCAGTGAGCGCTACACAGTATATCTATTTAGTGGAGCAGACTTGTGTGGTGAGAGACAAAGAATGCACAGCTACACCTGGCAGGCATCGCTACGCACATCCACCCACACACACACATTGATGTCCCTCCACCTACACACAAACAATGAAAAACAGCACCTGACGGCCAGTCTCTCACCAACATACACCAGATATCACAGGAAGGATTTTTATACCAATGGCAAAAAGACAGTTCTATATTAGTTTAAATAATATAGAATAATAAAATAAAAATCAGAAAATTTATTCAAATTGACTGAGACTATTTGGTGATGCCTAATCATCAAAGCTTTCTCTTTTGAGAGGGTCAATGTTCATTTGCTAATGTAATGTTTTACAAATTGTCCTAATAACCATAATTTACAGAATTTACAGATTTATCTCTCTCTGTTACACACACAGCCACAAATATACTAACACAAAATCTTTGGACAGTGTTGGGAATTGTGGGGGAGGGTGTGTGTGTGTGTGTGTGTGTGTGTGTGTGTGTGTGTGTGTGTGTGTGTGTGTGTGTGTGTGTGTGTGGGGCAGGGGGTAGAAAGCACATGGCAGAAACTCAAGTGCCAGCCCACGCAGAATCCCTCCTGAAAGCAGTGGGAGGGAGAGAGGCGAATGAGCGAGTGAATGAGTGAGGCCACGTTCACACTGGAGCAGAAAAACATAAAAATGCTGCTCAAAATGGTGAAAGCTCACCAGCCATACCAGAAAGTTCAGGACCTTTTCTAAAAGTTAAAACTGAACACTGCGACATGTGCTGGAAGACTGCGGCAGATAATCTGAAAAACTAAACACATTAGGATTGCCATGAATTCAGTTTGTATGTTTTCTTTCTACACTAAAATGTGAGCATTTCTAAATTTGAGCTTGAACTTTTGGAGACTGAGTACTACTCCACATTATTAAATATCTGAGGATCTATGGATGTGTAAAGTAAAATCAACCCAATACAAAATCCTATATAATAGCAGTATAAGATATTAATTAATTTATTTATTAATTAATTAATTAATCATTAATTAAGATATTTTCTCCCGTTCCATTTTTCAGGCAACAGACTGAAGGAAAATCATCCTCTCCTAGAGTTGCACAGTTACAGTAAATAGTGCATACAGAACCACAAGCATTAAAGGGGAAGTGTAGTTTTTTTACAATTGGACCTTATTTCTGGGATAAAATACTGCCATTAACTCACACATATCACTTTGGACTCATTTGGAGTATTTCTGACAATATCTGGATTTGATGATATCCATTTAACAGGAGTGAATGGGGCATAGAAATGCAGCCAGTAAATGACACAAACTCTCAAATAACAGATGTTTAATAAGATGGGCTACACTATTACTATTCTCATGTGAGTCAGGAGTTGTCCGTAAGTTGAGAAAAATCAATCTGTAAACAGACTCTAGTTCCTGTGTATTATCATTTACTAAGGACCCCTAGTGGGGATAAAACTTATAAAACTGAAATACTTTCTATGATATAACTCATTAGCATTGTTTCTTAGACCGTCATATCGCTAATCTGCCTTTTATGTTTATACTTAATAAATCTGCATCCTGCAGACATAAGTCAAGTTAATATGAACTCATCAGGGCTATTTCTATCCAACAGCGCTCTATGGACAGCAATGTCAGTCTGTTGGTCAGTTGGTCCCTCCATCAGATTAAAGTTAAAATTGTAGCAGACTGTCACCTAATTAACATAACTACCACCCCTACATCATATTTCAGTCCTCCACATTACAGCAGCATGTATGAGACATTATTTCTATTTTGTTACTTTGGCGCGTCAGAGGTGTCATTTCTACACTCAAGTAACAACACAACAAATGAAATTAATCAACACAAATGAAGTCCTTCTGTTATCATGTGTCACTAATATGTCATGTGTCACTTACTTCTGTGTGGTAATTGGGTTTTAGTGTACCTGTAAATGTACTAAGTGAGAGAGAGAGAGAGAGAGAGAGAGAGTCAGACAAAGAGACGCCACAGCGAGAGACACTGAGACAGAGCAGGAGCAGAGGAGTGGGAGTCTGTGGAAATAGCCTTCAAACCAAACACACTGAACAAAGGCAGGCAGCTGCTCAGCTCCTTCAATGTGCACTTTGAGCACAACAATTCAGCGGAGGCTTCGTCAAAATTAAAGTAAATATTCTGTCTGCTTGTATTGTGAATCATCCCTACACACACACACACACACACACACACACACAGGGGCCATTGTCTTTTGTTTAGAAATTGTTTTCCTGCACTAACAAAATTCATTGAGACTTCCAATATTATGCATATATTTACTTCAAATGCTGCATTTAACAACCTTAGGACTGCAAAATATCAGTGAATAAATTTGGTCAGGACTACTTTAAGTTTCAACTACTGGTCTGATTTATTGATTTATATCAATCATAAAAACAGCATTTCCTGTCATAAATGTGTACAGATTTTGGGAACATTTAGAGGTTACTGAAAAACAAATCAGAAATATAGACATAATAAACATCAGTCAACCACATCAATTCTGTGACAAGATTAGAAATACAGTAGACAGATGACACATTCTTTCACCACCAGTAAAGTTAGACTATGTTTCCTTTTTAACCCAGTCAAAGGTAGAGCCCCCCAACTATATGCCTGAACAAATAAACCATGGAATGAAAATAATATAAACAGGAAAATACATAATTTTATCAGGCCTTTCAGTCAGTAAAGAGACAATATAACAGCTGATACGCATGCACGCCTTTCCACAAATTCAGCTCTGTAACAATCCAGCAGCGAGCTAATGTTCAAACTGAGAGGCTAATCTCTTCCTCGTTGGCTCGTTATGTGAAGCGCTGTTGCTCAGTATTATACCAAACTGGCTCTGGAGAGGCTGAATTCATTACATGCACAGAATGCAGCCTCTCCCACACACCTCCACCTACACTAAGAACACCACCAAAAACTACAGTAATCAGCAGCATCGCGTTGCTCACCATTTCAGCACAGCTCTGCATATATATGGTAATGTGGGGCTGAATCAACATCAACATGTCAACATATTAATGGTAGTGTATGTTTTCTCAAAGAAACCCCACTTGGGACTGTAATCTGTTGTTTGTTCAGCTTAGTTATGAGAGCAAAACTAGAGCTGAGACCATTGCAGCCATCTTTTGAAATACTTGGCTTAATGAGATCTTGTAGCCTGGGCCCGCCCATGCTTTCTGTGACGCTGCACAAAGTTTTGAGACCAAGTCAGTCTGGCCAAGCTGCCTTTCGTTTCGATTTCAGATTCACCTAGAAATGGGGACCAGTGAAAATCTAGCATTTCAAACAGCTCAAATGAGGCGTGTTTAAGGCAATGATGCACTAGTTCTTTGGATCAACCAGTTTCCGTCGCTACGCATACGTCAGAGGAAAGAGTGGTCTGACTGGTTGAAGCTTCGTCCAATAGCACACAGAGGCATTTGACAGACGTGGGTTAAGCCCACCCTCTGAGAACTCAGTTTACTATTTCTGTATAAAGGCACCCATGGGGAAACACTAATTTTCATACAATTGACTAAAAAAAATCTGACATTACTGATTTATTATATTTTTCAACATACAGTCATGGAAAAAATTATTAGACCACCCTTGTTTTCTTCAATTTCTTGTTAATTTTAATGCCTGGCTCAACTAAAGGTACATTTGTTTGGACAATTATAATGATAACAACAAAAATAGCTCATGAGAGTTTAATTTAAGAACTAAGGATTATTCATTTTCCATGGTTTTCTTGATAATAACCAAAATTACTTAAATTCTTACATCAATAGCTATGGCATTGTACCGCCAAAAACACTACTTTTAAGCATTCCATGTTTTCTTTTCTGTTTGCTTTAAACACATGATACACACAAGAGTTAATACTTGATTGCATAACCATTGTTTTTGATGACTGCAGCCATGCGTCTTGGCATGCTCTCCACCAGCTTCTGACATTGTTCTGCTGTCACAGCAGCCCATTCCTGTTGGACAAATTCAAACAAATTTTCTTTGTTTTTGGGCTTGTGGTTCTCCATTTTGAGTGTGATGATTTTCCACAGGTTTTCAATTGGATTAAGATCTGGTGATTGAGCAGGCCAAGGCATGTGCGAATGTTGTGGTTCTCCATCCAGGCTTTAACTGACCTTGCCGTGTGGCAAGGGGCATTGTCTTGTTGGAAAATCCAGTCATTCGAGGGAGGAAAGAGTTTTCCAGCTGATGGAAGAAGACTGTTTTCAAGGGTAGTCCTGTACTTGACCTGGTTCATTCGGCCTTCACACAATTGCATTTGCCCTGTTCCACTCAGACTGAAACAACCCCAGATCATGACTGATCCACCCCCATGTTTTACTGTAGGGGCAAGACAGTCTGGGTTGTAAGCTTCTCCAGGCTTCCTCCTAACCAGTAAGTTGGCTGGAGTGGGCATCAATTCAAAATTGGATTCATCACTGAAGAGAACCTTAGCCCAATCATCAACAGTCCAATCCTTGTGGTCTCGAGCAAAGAGTAACCGGGCCTTCCTCTGCCTTTCATTGATGAAGGGCTTCTTGCGTGCTCTGTGTGACTTCAAACCAGCTTCAACAAGTCGGTTTCGAACTGTCCTTGCCGAGCAAGTCACATTTCTCGACAGTGCCCACTCATTTTTAAGGTCCCTGGAGGTCTGACGACGATTCCTGACACAGGAACGGATGAGTGCACGGTCATCTCGTGGGGTAGAAAGACGTTTCCTGCCACGGCCAGGTAGCAATTTGGTAGTGCCATGTTCAGCTTGTTTTTTTTTTGTTGGAATGAATGGCTGTCTTGGAGATCTTCAGTTTTTTCGCTACCTGTCTCTCACTCATGCCAATTTCCAGCAGTGCCAAGATGGCTGCCTTTGTTGCTTCACATAATTCTTTTGTTTTAGGCATTATGTGAGAGCTGACAACTTCTGAGTTGTGCTACGGCTTGAATGTAAGCAGGAAACCACTCTAGGCCTTTGCATGTGCAGTGCTGCTTGTGACATGAAATGGCCTCTTATATACCCTGGGAATCAATTAAGCTTAAGAATGTCAAATAGGACATAAAGTATTATGTGACCAGCTGCATTTTTTGTTGTGTTCATTGTATTATACGTTTAGTGGTACCAGATATTAGAATGAACAAGAAATTGAAGAAAACAAGGGTGGTCTAATAATTTTTTCCATGACTGTATTTTAAAACCTCCTAATTTATTATTTAATTTTAATCAAGCATCAGGTGAAATTTGTTGACACCACTACAAATGCACAACAAGCCCTGGGGCCTCCTAATTGGTTAACACACACACATTAAATGATACAGATGAAAACTGCTTTGGCGTGCATAGAAAGAGTATTTTCTTTGAGCTAAACGGCTAATGAGTCACTCTCAACTCCCACCCAGCTGTATTATTCATCCTGTACAAAGCGTCACACTGTAAGAGGGACAGCAGACTGGGACAGCAAGGGATCAATATCATTCAGGTGTGAGGAGGGAGTTGACAGAACAAATCCAACAACATGAGAGCAATGAGTTCACTGGCAGCAATCTGCACCTTCAGCCTTATAAATGGAACGACAAACAAACACACAGACTTTCACCAATCATATGGGAGCCATTTTAATGCTAATTAAAGCATCAAGTCCACCTGTTCCAGCCTGTCTGCCACAGGATATGACTGACCATTTTAGGAATCCGTGAATCAAATTGATTTGTGGGTAAGTTGTTCTAACAGTTGTCCTTTTTGCTACACATAATTCACTCAGATTAAGGATTTTAATTGAGCTCAGCATCCCAGTAGATTTGCTTCTAGCAATTCATTAATATGAAATGGAATGAATGCCGCAAGCGCTGGCCCAGTGGCCTCAATTTTATTCCCAACCGGCCTCCATGACACATGTGTGTTTTCTTTTAAGTCTGACTTACTTGTACTGTGTCACCACTGTGTGTGTGTGTGTGTGTGTGTGTGTGTGTGTGTGTGTGTGTGTGTGTGTTTGAGAGAGAGCAGTGGAGAGCAGCATATGTGCGACCAGAAAATGTGTCAGATAGGTGGCAGGAAACCAGGTCGTCAGTTAGCAGCTGTGGCTGGAGTTGGGCGAGATGATCTGAAGGCTGCAGAAAGTACACCTACAATTTGTGCGTTTTACAAGGGCCATTATTTCAGTTATTTCAGCACTGAAGACTATAGAAATGGAAAAATCACATTTTTCACTCTTACAGGTGCAGCAAAGCACACTTCTGACCACACACAATCATATGTTACTCTTTAAACCTGCAGTAACTATTTTTTTTTATACTTGAGGGCAGCGGAAACAAGTCATGAGCACACTGTTGACAAATCATGTGATGATATAGTAAACTTGTTAGCAAACAGTTGCTTATTCACACATGGCTCACCAGTTTCTATGTAAATACTCCTCTATGTTAACCAGCTGCTGACTGTTTGGCGTTGAACAGGTGTACATTTAGCTTTGCAACTGGAAGCAGCTGTTTGTTGTGGCTGAAGGTGACACTGTGAGAGCAGTGAGAATGAACCAAAACTGTACAGTAATGCATGTTCAGCTGATTACAAACACTTTCACATTGTAATTGTATACACTATTATTTTAAAAAATATTGATTATGGCCTCTTTGCACTGATAACCTTGCCTAACCAGACAAAAACATTTTAAATATGGCTTGAGTAAATTAGACAAAACTCAACAAGTGTTATGTAAGACACACATTTGCAGATTCCCATCAGTGTGTTTTGGAGGACTGTAATTGGGTCCACACCAGAGCCCGCTCTTAACTCCATCAAACTGTTACACAACTTGCACCGCTGACCTTCAAGTGATATCCTACGCCAAATCGCTATTTTAAGCAGCACTCAAGTTTCGTATACTTGATGGGTGACTGGTAAAAGACAACAGCTTCCTGCAGCTGTGGTCATCTGGTTCATTACAACAGATTCACAGCAGAATTAAAGTTGTAAAAAGACATAGTTTTAACATCCTGCATATTGGTAGACAGCAGAGAAGTGGGTTATGCCTCCACATCAAATTTATATGTTTCTGTGAATTTATTTCAAGTTTCAAGTCAACTATTTTAGGTTTAATCATAAATTATTCTGAATGCCTGCGAAGAAATGGAAAAGATCAATTTACTGGCATGCTTCTCCAGCCACGCGTGGCCAGAACTGTCTATCAAAAAAACTGTTCTGAATCCACAACTATTCAAAGGATTGTGAATAACGAGCTGTTGCTTTACAGACAGTGCTTTGTTTCTACTGGCGCCATTTATTGAGAAACTGAAAGCAAAATGTTTTGTAGTAAACACTGAAGGATGCCTAATACAACAATTTCAAAGCATCCCAACAGAGCAACCCATTAAGGGAAGCAGATTACTAAAAACAACTGAACATTTTAATTGTGTGAATTCAGTGGAAAATGTCAGCAACACAGCTGTCAAGCATTTAGTCCGGCACTAACTGGTCTGTAAACGTGATGCTGATGTGCCTTTTATGTAAGAGGCAAAGAGCGAGAGACAGCTTGATAGAAAGACAGACAGCGAAATAAGAAATACTGAGGAAGAGAGGGATGTGGGTGTCAGGTTGAAATGAGATGTCAACACGCCAAAAGCAATCTTGCCTGCGTGCTGAATAATGTACACTTAGCCATAAACAGCACACGAGTGGTAACGAAGCTTAACTCCTGCAGAATTAATTCTCTAAACCCAGTCTTAAAGGGAACAAATGAAGTAGCTCATTATGTTTTCTTCCTTATGGTTTTTCAATGCATTTGCATAACAGCGCTATTCACATTAATTCACAGAGGTCCTGGGGGCGAACTGAAGCAGGGTTTAGACACAACTGCCAATCCACTTATCCACCCACCTATCGCTGACTGCAGGGCCTCGATGTGCCATGGAAGCACACATTTTCTTGCATTTATGTGTTGTGTTTTCTGCGAATATATATATATATATATATATATATATACGTATATATATATATATATATATATATATATATATATATATATACGTATATATATATATATATATATATATATATATATATATATATATATATATATATATATATAGTGTTTAAATATACTGAACAAACTTATAGAGAAAAATCAACAATAAAGACCTGCCTATAGGGCCAACCACTGCTGACCATGTGTCAGACATGAGGTAAAACATGTGGCAACAACATTGATGAACGTTGACACGAGCAGCGTCACATGCATGAATGCACCAACATAACTTGACAATCACAGTCTCAAAATTAATCTCTTGGTTCACCAGACACAGCCTGGTGAGGTAAAAATGAATTCTGTCAAAATTAATTGCAGAATCATTTGCCGAGCATTAATTTATGTTTTTTTTCTTCCACCCATCTCATAGAATCAGTGGAGTTTGTAATTCATCATGGAGTTAAACCAAATTCAAAATTAAAAGAGACGTACACAAACATACTCTGTTAAGAGTTACACTTGGCATTTTATTATAGAGACGCTACTTTGACTAGAAGGTAGTTAGGGTGAGACGTGATGTTCTATATTTTTCTGGCAAACAAATCCCATGACAAGACCATAATCAATAATTTTATTGCTCCTACTAACAAACCTGTCAGGCCACAGCCTGGTGTAGCTTACACCCAGATACCACCGTTGTCCAAAATCATATTCTTTCATTACATTACATTTCTTTTGAGTCGATCCCACATACACCACTGCTGCTGGGAACACTGCAGCACAGAATGGGTATTGATCTAAAAATAGTATTTAATTCTGTTTGACTAAATTGTGTTAAAAACTACAGTGCCCAGCTGTTACAGGAGAGTATGCAGCCACATACATTGTATATTCGCTACTTGTTTGAGTCATGTCTTCAGTAGGGAAGAATGGGCTCTGTGTTGAATGTCACAAAGTATTTAGAGATGCATTATTGTTTTGGTTTTTTCATGTTATTTGCTGACAATAATTAGAATAGCCCTCTCTTATCCTTAAGGTTTATTGGAGCTTAAAACGGAGATGATAAGTTTAAATGATTTACATTTTCTAGGCTTCAAAGTATATCTATCAGCATTTGTCCCATTCGTCTCTAAAGACATACAGTAAAGGCACATTTTATTCTAGATGGTGACAGAGGAAACTGACCGTCAGCTTGGTCAGGCCTGCAGCACAAAAAAATAAGACTTTTGTTGAGGAAAGTTGTTATAAAAGTCAGATATCCATAGTGGAAACTCATCTTGTATATTGGACGACACTTTCTCAGCAGGACCTCAATATACCCTATTAAAAATAAAAAAAAAACATAGAGCTGCAACACATGGCAAAGCATTACTGGTCATATGAACACAGCAGTGCATTACAGAAACACTTACACACTAGTCATCTGCTCATGTACAGAAAGCCAAACTCACTGCAGCGCTAAAGTTAGCTGCTGTTTGTTTAATCCATCCATCCATCCATTTTCTACCACTTATCCTCCTATGGTCGTGGGGGGGCTGGAGCCTATCCCAGCTGTCTTAGGGTGAAAGTCAGGGTACACCCTGGACAAGTCTCCAGTTCATCACAGGACACATAGAGACAGACAACCACTCACACTCACATTCACACCTATGGGCAATTTAAATTAGCCAATTAACCTAATCCCCATGCATGTTTTTGGTTGGCGGGAGGAAGCCGAATTACCCGGAGAGAACCCACGCAGACACGGGGAGAACATGCAAACTCCACACAGAAAGGCCCTGGGCCTGGAATCGAACCCAGTACCTTCTTGCTGTGACCACCACCGTGCCGCCCCGTTTGCTTAATGCTAGCAATATAATGATTGTTTTATCATACGTACTACATATGTAGGAATACGAATAAAAGAAGTCCTATATGAGAGAATACAATATTGAAGCCAGTGCTAAGTTAGTATGGAAAGGTGACAGGACTTACAGTTTGACAACATACTACATACTAAAACTTATTTATCAAACCCACCACTGTGACCAGCAACATAATAAATAGTAGCAGAGAAAATACCAGTACTGGGTCTACATTCTGCCTCCTCAACTATAAAAACATCCTCAATAATAACATCACAAGAGCCTTTTAATCCTTATTTAACAACACTGACAGAAAGAAAAACAGGTGTCATTAATAATATCAGCGATGTGAGCCAGCTCTAGGATCCTGGTATTGTGCAACACTGGAATGAATGGCTTACATGGAACTGAGCCACCGTTAATGTTATTAGTCACACATATGCTTTCCCCAGAAGAAGAGAAAGATCTTGAGGAAGATCTATTAAGCATCCAGACAGAAGAAAAAAAACTGGAGTAAAGCTTTGCAGGAACTTTAGACACTCCTGCCAATCCAAAGTCTAATTTGATTGGCTCACTGTCAGAGTGTATGGCAATGGCAAATAGCTGGTTAGTTACAGAGAACGGATATTTGTTCCTCCTCCAGAAACATATTTCACCAGTATGCTTGGCAAGTCGTAATTTTGGAATCTGTTGAGAATGTTTACAACAAACATTTTTCATTTCCAGGTTGTCTTGGAGACAAACGGATGTCACTCACCCACTAAGCACGACTATGAAGTCCATGACGTTCCAGCCATTCCTCAGGTAGGAGCCTTTATGGAAAACAAACCCCAGCGCCACTAGCTTGATCCCCGCCTCGAAGCAGAAGATCCCAATGAAGTAGGGCTCTGTCTTCTCCTGTGGAAGTAATGTAGAGGAAGCAGGTCAGCAGAGTGTCGGAAAGAAAACTGTTGGGTATGATGTGTGTGTGTGCAGGCTTCCACATAAAGTAGACTAATTTATCCCATTTACAAACAAACAAAGTAAGCACTGCAGAAAACAGTTCACATTCCTGTGATTTACACTTGCTAACAGAATAATCAGCAGCAAAATGTATGTTACATTTATTTAAAAAAAACTAATGATAGATAGATAAATAGATAAAAAACATAAAGTCTTGATGTGAACAATAGTAGCTAGTGTTGGTGACATATATGGAGTAAAAAGAACAGTATTTCCCCCTAAAATCTGGTGGAGCAGGACTACAAAGCATCAAAAATACTCAAGTACGTCAAAGTCAAACTTGGGGAATATACTTAAGTCTTAGTCTTTAGTCTTGTTACTTTCAGCCAGAGAGTGTCCATTTGTGGCATTTGTACATACCTTTGCAGCACATGCTATCTTACATTAAAACAATCCTTTTTTTCTCGCCACTTTCTATGAAACAAACAGCCACTGTCTTCTTAAAATGCTGCATGCAAAGAGCACAGCACACACTTTCATCTGAAAGAGAGTTTTCTTTTGGGGATTTGGACCTCACTTTTGTAATTACTGCAGTTTAATGTGTAAAAATAATGTGTTCTCCTCATAAACTATAGTTATTCTCGGTTGTCTGTATCCGTATTGCACAATGACATCACTCAGAACACTGTGTGTGTGTGTCCATGATGTTAAAAGTGAATTTGTCCTCACCAGTCTCTTTGCCATAGGGGTCTTATCCTCTCCAGGGAGGTGCTGCTCCAAGGCCAGGACAACACAGTTGGCAGTGATGGTGGCCAGGATCATGTACTCAAATGGTGTAAAGCCGGCAAAGTTAAGGAAAGTTCTTTGATCACAGCACAATGACAAAATGACCACAAATAAACAAATGGTGATACACGCATATGACAACAGATGATTACACAAGCAGGTCCTACTTTATCACAATGTTCTAAGGTGAACAAGTTTCAGGTATTAACAGCAGGAACTATCGGTGTTATTCAAAGAGCACGTGTGTGTCGTTCAGGAGGAAAAAACATAGATGGACAGATGATTAAATGACAGATGAATTATGGCATGGTTCATATTCTCTGGTATTGAAAGCAATCTGTTGGGGAGATTGCAGTATCCATGGCAACATGCTTTTAAAAGTGCTTTTCACGAACAGGAAAAAGAGAAAGGGAGTGAAGTCACCTTGGCCTGGCTGGTTTAGTTACACAAACTACAGCCAACAGTCCTCACAACTCTTTTCACTGCACACAGCATGTGTTTTACAGTACATCATTTTTAGTGTCGCACATCTTCAAAGTGTCATATCTTTGTTACTAAGGAAGAGCGGTCAAGGATATGACTTGAACTGTTTGAATTTGAGTTGATTTACTTCAGTGTGAGGTTTCATAACCCACCAAATGTTTGAAAATATAATAAAACACATTCAACAAGAGTTTAAGCATAAAAATAACAGATGCTAGCTGCACATTCTTATGACTGTACACATCACGTAATGCTGAAGCAATTAGTCAGAAAATTAATCATGAACAAGCTTGATAAGTGCGTCTTCTTTCAGGAAAAAAGCAAAAACATTTCCTTTTTCTTTGTGCTCTAGGTATTTGTAAATCACTTTCTGTTGGACGGACAAAACAAATGATTATTTGAAGATGTCACCTCAGGCTCTGGAAATCTGTGACGAGCATTTGGTATGTTGTACATTTGTTCATAATTTTTAATCAACAGGAAACTGTAATTGAATAAATAAACAAATAATAATAGTAATAAAAGCTGCAATTCTGCATAATAATAATTTAGAACTGAAATGTTTAGTCAATTAGCTGATGAGTGGATCAACAAAAGTTTTTTTTCAAAAATGGTTTCTCCAATATTCTCCGATATTCAGACAAACTGTTTTTGGATTGTTAACAGACAATCTAATGACGTCTCCTTGGGGTTTTTTTTGTTTTGTTTTTTTACAATTGTCTGACATTGACCAAATGATTAATGAACAGATTAAAACAAAAACAATTATAAGTTGCAGCCTTAAATTAGTTCCAAATTTGTTTTTACTTTTATGTCTTCCAGGGACAATCAGTGATCTCAACCTCTGAAATCTGCCAATCCACATTTTTCAAAAACAAAAATATTTTAAATAGGAACACAACTCTTGCCACATTTTTTGCATGCAGCTGCCTAGTTGTTGTCAGGGATGAAGCAACTGAAGGTGAGAGACAATTTTCTTCCATTTTTGTAATTTCTTCCTCTTTCTTTCCAAATTCAGAACTGAACCACCTGTATGTGTGCGTACATGCATGGGCCCTGTGGATACAGTGTGTGTGTGTGTTTGTGTGACCCAGCATGCACTGAGTGTGACTATATGTCCCCCGAAACTTGTGTGTGCTTGTGACTTTCAGTCCCTTGGAGTTCCCATGAGGCAGCTGCTCCTTGTTATTAATTTCCCTGCCTTCAGAGAAATGGGGTCACTGACTCACAGAGGAGTGCTGCGATGGGGCCTCTGGGACCCACACTGACTCACATTGACAGGTCCACATTGTTGCCATTGAAGGCAGTGGAAAATAACTTAAGTGGGAAATACTTAATAAATCTTGTCCACTCTACCACCCACTGCCCTCAATACCTGTTGCCTGCATACTACAGATCATGCATGTTTTAGAGCATTTAGGACAGAGCATGTACAGTTAAACTTGCTGTCATTTTTTAGATATTCAAATGTTTTCCTGATCATCCAGGCAGCTCTTTTTATTTTGGTATAGCACAAAAATCAATTGACTCACTCTTGAAGGGGACAGGGTGGGTTTATCTGGGCTCTGTTTTGCCTTTTCTTCTCAGTCTCTTATGGTTGTGTTTATGTTTTTTCACTAGACATGCTTAAAACATTCCTCAGTTCCCATGATGGATAACTGAGTGACTGACGATTACCTCATTATTGATTAATCTGCCAATTACTTTCATGATGGCAATAATCGTTGATAAAATGTTTTGGAAAAAAAGCAACACGTCATAGAATCAAGGGATGTCTGAAAAATGATTAATTGATTCTTAATATCAGTGCAGTTTCATTTTCTGGATATCAACTCATCAATTATATTTACATATGCTTGTGAAAACATCGTGAGATGTTCAATAGCCTACTTGTTTTTGTCAAAGTAACATTCTTAATTAGCCTGGCTATCGTGACTACAAAGCTCTGTGAGTGTAGTCTGGCCCAGCTGCCTTGTAAACCGAGTTCCTGGGGGAATTTGAAATTGAAGAGATAGGCAACTTGGCCAGATTGACTTGGTCCCGAAATTTTGTGCATCGTCACAGGAAGTATGGGTGGTCCCAGGCTAATTCTTAAAAATGTGATGGATTGTATAATTCATCCATCCATCCATTATCTACCGCTTATCCTCATAGGGTCACGGGGGGGCTGGAGTCTATCCCAGCTGTCTTAGGGTGAAAGGCAGGGTACACCCTGGACAAGTCGCCACCTCATCGCAGGGCACATAGAAACCGACAACCACTCACACTCACATTCACACCTACGGTCAATTTAAATTAGCCAATTAACCTAATCCCAATACATGTTTTTGGATGGTGGGAGGAAGCCGGAGTACCCGGAGAGAACCCACGCAGACACGGGGAGAACATGCAAACTCCACAAAGAAAGGCCCCGGGCCCGGGATTCGAACCCCGTACCTTCTTGCTGTGAGGCGACAGTGCTAACCACTACACCACCGTGCCACCTCTTGTATAATTCATAAAAAAAATATGAATAATTAAGACTTCACGGGTATGCTGATGAGCCTTTGCATTCTACACAAATTAATGGAAACAAACTGTCAAGAAGGCAGAAGAACTACATAAATCTGGTCAGCAGTGATGAATGCAAAAGCATATACAAAATAACTACACTATATCTAATTCAATCGATAAAACACCCGAAAATAACAAAACAAATCTCAGACCTAATTTCCAAGACTACTAGGTGACATATTTTTTTCATTAATGCCAATTAATATTCTCTCAGGTAAACCACATTATGATCCTTTGACTTAACTCTATGTTGCAGAGGCTTTGTCCTACATTGGGTCACACAAGTACCAGCAACTTCTAAACTTGTGAGAAATATTTTACTTTAACACCCAAATGTGTGAACACACAATCAACAAAACGCCACTGCTATGAATGCAGATGAATCTGTTTTTCACTTGCCATCTCAGAAGTTGGACGCTGTGAGCAAAAATCTGGGTCTCACCCAGTCAATACTCTGACACGTGCTGCTTTTACAGCCCACGATCCACCACTGGCCAGCACTCACCCACACACCTCTGCCTCTGTGATACCACAGTCACATTACCGTGCTGCCAGTGGCCAGTTAGTCTTGACCACTAGCCCCACTCCCACACAGAGCCTGTGGTTAGGTAACAGCGGGAGACTGGCACACTGCACTGAAGGGGGTGTAAAACAGGAGAAAGAGTGGGTAGATATGGCAAATAAGTGATGTTACTGAACTGATTATGCTTTAAAAATGCCTACAGAGGATTAATCGGGAAATCAATTGATTAAAAAATATATACATTTAATTGAAAGGACAAGTATCCATCATCCGTGCACCCTCCGTTAAATTTGTTGGAGTTGATGTTAAAATAAGTTCCCTGATAATCTTTGTCAGAAGTTCAGGAGAGAGAAAGTATTGGCCGATGCAGCAGCAGAAAGTAGAGGAACACTGCCTGATGGATTTGAACTGACACCTACTCATGGTTAGGTTCATATTCCAATGAGCACTGAGGCAGCAGAGATGTGCCTACATGCCACCCCCACAGTGAGCGGAGCTGCTTCTAATGATCACCACATGCTAACTTTCTGTCTCCTGCCAACACTGGAGCACATGGAGCCCACGGATGAATAAAATCAGGGCAACTTGCTGAGTAGAATTATAAGACGAAGGTTTAATGCAGATAAGCATTACACCAGGCAGATCCTTTGGAGTCATGCAAAACCCACTGACTGCACTTAGACTGCACTTTTGTCACTCTGAAGACATGATGTAACATTCAGGAGTGAATGGGAGTTAAATGCTGCAGACTTCACGTGCTGCCTGTAGCTGTCCATGGTGCTGATGCGACAACATGCACTGTAGAGCAAAGACACCTTAGTTATTTTACTGAAAGGATATGGCCATTCAATGATTCTCCTGGCAGTTTTCCTAATGAAGTTGTCCTCTGCGAATATGAAAAGCGACCTGTTGACGGTGAGGCAGTTCTGCCGGTGGGGGACGGGGTTGTACAGAGCCATGGTCCGTGCCCGCTGCGCCTTGGCTTGTTTCATGGAGGCCGTCAGTCCCGCAGCCGCAGCCGACGCGTCCTGTCCTTCCCCGCCGCGCTCCAAGTCCCCATCCCCGGAGTCCACCGTGCTGGGAGCGGACTCGTCTCCAAATCGAGCCATTCTACAAAGAGACGAGGACACTGTCGCCTTAGATTATTTCAAAACAGTACGGAGAATTTGGAGGAAAAAAAACGGATCCACCTTCAATCCGCTAATTCGAGCGCCAAGATTCCCCAAAAGTTGCTGATTTCTATCACTCCATATCCAGGAGGAAAAAAGGTTATATCATTCAGATGTTTTATATTTTATACTTAATGACGAATCAGGTGCAGCAAAATCTCAGCATCTCTGTCATCCCATCTGTTTAACAGCGCGTTAAAATCACCTGTGAACAACTTTTAATGTTTGCGCTTCTGCAGGCAGAGCATGAGGATGAAAAAAAAATCCACCGAGTGTATTTATACCTTTCAATCTTCTATCAACATCCAAGCTGCTTTTAATCGGACAAAGCGGCAACTGAAACTACTCTGTGCTCGTCAGATGGAGAGATCCGAAGAAAGTCTTCGCAAACTTTACGCATCTTCTCCATCCGGTAAACTTGCCAAAAGAAAAGGAAGCCCGTGTGACGATTCCTTGTAAAACAGCGCATTGAGTTGGTCTCTAATCAGTCACAGAGAGTTGTTTGACTCGCCAGACCATCTCACAATCTTATCACATGCTGGAAAAATGATCATCACGCAGCCAGGAGCGAAGAAGCAGCGGCAGCCCCCTCCCACTGTAATATTTCATGATGGCGATTTCAAAATCCATCTGAATGGAAACTGGTGGAGAGGAGGGACATATATGTAGTTACCATAGCAATTAGAGTTTGCTGAGGATGAACAAAAACAGTTTCCAAAAAAAGAGAAGCCTATATGCAGCAGGCTGTGTGGGTATGTGGTTCAATAATTATGTAAAGATGTTAGTGGGTGCAGTGGCAGAGAAAGGGGTGTGAAAATAACATTTAATGCTAAAAGGAGAGACAGTGCACAGCTGAGTGTGTGGATAGGGCAAGCAAGTAAACGAGACAACCTAAAGGTGATTTATAGGATACAGGCTTGAATCATTTCCCCCTCTGATAGTCAGACAGCATTGTCACATTTTCATTAATGGAGACAGACTTGCACTAATAAAACATTTACAAACTAGGCCATTGTGCTAATATTGGAGTAAAAGTCAGGAGTAAAAATAGAGCATGAAATAGGTCTTAGGGCTGCTCCCTTTTTGAGGGAGCGGAGAAGAAAGCAGGGTCTTTTTCACACTCAGTGCCACAAGTGAGACCTCATTAGGCGACTGGGCTCTCTGCTCCATCTGCTGCCCTCCTCCCTTCCCCACTGTTTCCTGAAGATGACCACTTCAGCCCCCCCACACACACGCCATATTATTCAATAGTGAGGCTGCTGTTTGACACGTCAAATAAACGCAATTAAAACGGCATCATCCCAGGCACAAAATATCACTCTCTGCTGCTGACTGACAGAGTCGACTGTGCAGCAGCACAAAGCAGGTATCACAGTGTGTGCAGACGGGCAGTGAGCGAGGGCTCACATGGGGGTGGGGGGGAAGCAAGCCAAGAGAGAGTGACAAATTTATGCTTGGCAAACAAGTCGAGATCTGGGGGAGAAGAGGGAAAATTGATTTAACAGGATCTATGAATAAGTCCCTAAGTGAGCTCCAGAATCCTTGCCATGACTCTGTTACCTCCTCTTCCTGATCTGCATGAAGCAGGCAGGCGTGTCACTCCATGCAAAGCAGGAGAGAAACAAAAGGCTAACTGACCTGAGGCTGTGCACAGTGTAAAAAAAGCAGGAGGACAATTAGCACATAGCATGTATAGTTTGCTGTGATGCACTGCACTGGAGTATCTGCGGCATATCTGACATTCATCTCCACCTTCTGCTAAAAAGCATTAGTTCAAGATAATATACTTGTATGCTGCTCAAAACAATATTTGTCCATCTTTGCAAACAGTAGGCTACATCTCTGTGTGTGTGTGTGTGTGTGTGTGTGTGTGTGTGTGTGTGTGTGAGAGAGAGAGAGAGTGTTTCTTGCTCTCTCTTTGCTGTTGTTTCCATAGCGACATCGCTCTCTTGAGTTCCTACTCCGTTCTTTTCATTTCTGCCAACAAAAGCCATGTTGCACAATAGAGCAACCTCTTCCTACAGAAATCTGTTTCTCCCAACACACACAACTCCCCTCCATCAGGGTCAGTGGAAAGCAAAGTGTCTGTACAGCATTGTCACCACAGTGCCACTGTATATGACCACATGGAGTCTGCGTTAAGAGGCTTTTGTTTCTTAATCGCAGCCTCTTTGAAGGTTTCTAAAAATAGCTGTGTTAACTGTTAAAAAGCACAGTATCTTGTATGAACTTGCCTGGGTCTTGAATAAGATGAACTCATTGTAGAAGAAATGGCTATACTTATCTCATTAAAGAGTATTAGTACTACGGTGATGTGAAAGCCACAGTAGCCTGCGGAAACACCATGCAGGGGAAGACAGTGAAGTGAGGCAGCAGGTGACATGCACTGTGAGTTAAAACGTTAATGGGCATACTTTGTACCAGAGCTGAAGAGCATTTATATAATTGCAGACAGGCTTTCATCCAGCATTGACTGGAGTGGTTTTAGCATTTTATTTTTCTCTCTGTTCCCTAGCAACAGACATCCTCTAGTACTGAGTTATGTCAGTTTGATTCGACCAATAACCGCCGCTTCTATCGTCGCAGATTGGCATGTCACCATACAGTTTACCTTGAAACTATACGTTTACATTATGTTTCAGAGCAGGTTTACAGCTCAGAGCAGATAAACACTGCAAAGAAATGCTTTTCAAATTAATCAATGAACCTCAAAAAGTTTCTGTTGTGAAAAAAAAGTTTAAAAGTAGGCCTGATTTTGGGCAGAAATTCAATATCACTAATATCAAAAACTTACAGTTTGACAAAACATCATTTCATTCCTGTAGCTGTAAAAATCAACAATGTCCAGACTGCTGAGCTCTAAAGACATCACATGCTGCTTCCCTGCTGCTCTTCTACTTTGATTCCCTAGCATCCCCTAATGGACAAATAACCACAATACATGTACAGTGGTGCTCAAAAATCAATGTTCAGCTGTTTCTTATAGGTGCTGTAGTTGCTCATGCACTTAATACCATTAGGATGGAAATAAGAGAATGAAAAAATGACTTAAGTCTTGTGTTTGAGTGTCTATAAGGGAAAATAAATAGAAAGCCAGTGCAAGGATTGACAGTATCAGTAAAGTGGATGTGGAGTGGGTGTTGGAGGCACTGTGAAGAGAAATCAGAGGATGGAGGAAGGAGGAGGAAGAAGGAGGGGCCCTGCTGGTGGGTTGAGGGTAACGCTGATGGAGCACCACTTCACATTTGAGTGGTGGAAAGCCAATAATCAGAGCGATGTGGCTGCAGAGTTCAAAAGTTCAAAGGCAAGCACCCTCAGCTAGTCCACCATTAACAACACCCAGTATCTGATTACAGTAAACCCCAGCCAACAAGGTTACGCATCTAACATCAAATCAAATGACGAAAGCAGTGGGATGATTCATTGGCAGGACTATAACAATGCCAGAAACAAAGGAATCTGCATATGTATCGCTACTATGGAGCACCCTTTGAAACAAGCTTTTTGTAGCTAAGCAACAAAACAATGATAATAAGTGTTACTTTATAAAGTAATCGTTAATCATTTAAACCACTAGCAGCACCATGGAACAACATTCTGCTGTGGGCCCCGTTTCATTAGTATCTCGTGCACATAAACATGTGAGACATGAAAAATGAAACGGTCCTACCAGTGAGCTCACATTATTCCACTGACCTGATCTGCCTCTTTCACAGCAGCTATTTTGACAAGCCATTGCAGGGTAAACACAGGTGTAATAATAATAATAATCAGTAACATTAATTATGGCCCTGTTCCATTTAGGTGGGCCAGGACCATAATTAATGGCCACACAGTTGATAATATTGGTTTATATTGGTTTGTTACAGCTAATATTTGCAAGCAAACTGTGAACCAACACAAAGTAACATGAGCATCCCAGCAAACTTGACTAATGTAAGTCTTGGGGCCAAACTCTTTGAGTGCCACTGACGAGTTTGATGTTAAAGTGTTTTTTCTGCAGCGGGTCGCTGATCGCTGCAGCCTGTGAGTAATTTTGGGGTTTCTGTGATTTGTAGTCGGGACATAAAGAGTTAAGATACAACACAGAGATTAATGCAGGAAGTGGAGACGATCATGATTAGAGAGCAAAACAGAATATGGACAAAAAGTGTCAATCTTGGTGAAAGTGAACTCTACTCTCCTCCAACAAAACAAGAACAGAACAAGGTTTATTTCATAATGAAACAGAGAGGCTCTTCTTTCATTTGACCTATTCAGTGTTTTCAGAAACATGGTACAAAATATTCTGTAGGTCTAGAAGTATGACTCAAAATAGGCAAAAACGCTGGCACAAGGCACTTTGTGTTTTAAAAATGGCTGGCACTCAAAGAGTTAATGGTTAAGACTAGTCTTCACCTTAGACCTGGTGATGGTGAGCCCATCTAATGCATAAATATTAAGACTTACTTAACATGAGGAGGGGAAGTTATTACTTTCAGATGATCTTTCACAAACTATTTAAAGTATTCACTCATTACTTTTACACATTTTAGCTATCAATTTCAACTGTTTACCCATCACCTTTAGCTATTACAATGAACCATATAAAGTGTTTATCCCTTACTTTTAGCTAATTTAGTTAACTATTTTTTTAAGTGTTTACCCATCTCTTTTAGTTATAGTGAACTGTTTAGAGCGTTTACTCATTACTTTAAGCTGTTTTAGCTATTTCAACTGTTTACCCATTACTTTTATCTATTTTAACAAACTATCTTAAGTGTTTACCCATTACTTTTATCTATTTTAACAAACTATCTTAAGTGTTTACTCATTACCTTTAGCTGTTTTAACAAACTATCTTAAGTGTTTACTCATTACCTTTATCTATTTTAACAAACTATCTTAAGTGTTTACCCATTACCTTTATCTATTTTAACAAACTATCTTAAGTGTTTATCCATTACCTTTAGCTGTTTTAACAAACTATCTTTAGTGTTTACCCATTACCTTTAGCTGTTTTAGCAACTATCTTAAGTGTTTATCCATTACCTTTAGCTGTTTTAACAAACTATCTTTAGTGTTTACCCATTACCTTTATTTTAACAAACTATCTTAAGTGTTTACTCATTACCTTTAGCTGTTTAAGCAAACTATCTTAAGTGTTTATCCATTACCTTTAGCTGTTTTAGCAAACTATCTTAAGTGTTTACTCATTACCTTTAGCGGTTTTAGCAAACTATCTTTAGTGTTTACTCATTACCTTTAGCTGTTTTAGCAAACTATCTTAAGTGTTTACTCATTACCTTTAGCTGTTTTAGCAAACTATCTTAAGTGTTTACTCATTACCTTTAGCGGTTTTAGCAAACTATATTAAGTGTTTACTCATTACCTTTAGCTGTTTTAGCAACTATCTTAAGTGTTTATCCATTACCTTTAGCTGTTTTAACAAACTATCTTTAGTGTTTACCCATTACCTTTATTTTAACAAACTATCTTAAGTGTTTACTCATTACCTTTAGCTGTTTTAGCAAATTATCTTAAGTGTTTATCCATTACCTTTAGCTGTTTTAGCAAACTATCTTAAGTGTTTACTCATTACCTTTAGTGGTTTTAGCAAACTATCTTAAGTGTTTACTCATTACCTTTAGCTGTTTTAGCAAACTATCTTTAGTGTTTACTCATTACCTTTAGCGGTTTTAGCAACTATCTTAAGTGTTTATCCATTACCTTTAGCTGTTTTAGCAAACTATCTTTAGTGTTTACTCATTACCTTTAGCTGTTTTAGCAAACTATCTTTAGTGTTTACTCATTACCTTTAGCGGTTTTAGCAACTATCTTAAGTGTTTATCCATTATCTTTAGCTGTTTTAGCAAACTATCTTTAGTGTTTACTCATTACCTTTAGCGGTTTTAGCAAACTATCTTTAGTGTTTACTCATTACCTTTAGCGGTTTTAGCTAACTATTTCACCTGTTTATCCATCATTTTTGTTGGCTGACATATTTTACAGTTATAATGAATGCTGGAGGCTCTTTACCTTTTCCGTTATTTTCTCCCATACTGTAATATTACCTGATATGATGTCACTGTTGCTGTGGCGTAGCCTACGCCATTTTCTCTTCATCCAAGAAGTGTTTTATTTCACCCATAAAGTGCTACAGGCTATCTAAGTCAGTCTTAAGTTAGTCATTTGATAGGGAAGCTTCATGCAACAGGTAAATTTAAGAGTCTGTGACAAGTCTGACCTCTGGGCTGAACAACTCTGTCCATTTAGCCATAGATCAGCAGAGCTCCTGGGAATCTGGGGGTGTTGAGGTTACTGGACGTTTCAGATTTTAATGATATACTCCATAATAATATTGATTAGTGCAGCTTAAAGTTAAACAGTTATATATTGTATTTTGTATTGCTTGCTCGACATTGTTGAAGCTGAAGTGTGTCACACTTCAAGTAAAACACTTCACAACAGACAGAATAACAATAACCAAATTGGTACACTTAGATGGAATGGCGGTATCATTAATTTTATTAATTATAACCAATAAGCCAGTAATGACAAGTCAAAGTGTCTGCTATGAAAAAGGATTAGTAAATGGACTATTGAAATCAAAGATCTAAATATATTTTATATCTTGTATTTATATTTGAAAGCGACTTTTGCGACCTTGTTCAACATTTTTTTAAAAAATTTCTGTGACTTAACGGTATGGGTCTGTAGCAACAGACCCACCAAAGAGGTCCAACAGGTTGAAAAGTGATACTGCGTTCTGAGTTTGTGTGTTCCTTCATACAGGCACTTTCATCCTCCTCCATGGAGATCATCTTTACACATGCAATTTAAGAGGAAGCCTTTGCCTCTGAAATTCTTATATACTTACTCCCACTCCTTCCTGCGGGCCTGCGGCGTGCTCTGGATTTTGTGAGCCTGGTGAGCCATGATAATGTCCTTCTGCTCCACAAGTCCCCCACGCCGCCGTTGCATACAGTGGGGGCTTAGAGACCCTGAACCCTGATCGGACGAGACCTCTTCATGACCACAAGGCACATCAAAGCTGGCGGCTCGAGGGGGCAGCCCTAGGTACTCAGGGAGCGCATGAGGGACCTGCAGGGAGCTGGAGCGGGTTCCCTGTGCCAGGCCATGACGGGGAGTGGAGCTGTGCCTCCTCCAGGCCTCAGGCTCGGGGAGGGATAGGGAGGACTGGATGTGCATATTTCCACCTGGACCAGAGCTGGATGGAGAGTGGAGGTTGGGTGTGAGGGAGCGGGAGAGGGACTGGTCTGAACTGGTGAGCATCTCTACAGAGGACAACAGTTGGTGGTTTCACCATAATGCTGCAAGAGGGGATAAAGGATATAAAGAAAAAAATGTGAGTGAAAAGTGGTGAAACACATACATGAAGCATTTCACACCCTGCCCGTCCCTCTGTTTGTCTATTTTTAGCTATGATAGAAGCGTGGCTCAAGGGACCACAGTGTTGGTCCACCATTATGATCCTGACTGAAATCTCTCAACTGATCTTTGATGCAAGCAGCATCAGAGCGGATGAACAAAAGCTTTGAAAAAGAAGCCATGCAGACATTTGTTCCAGTAAATGTACTGGTGAGCGGAGTAACACTTTGTACAGAAAGTGGGTCAGAGAGTTGAGCGTTTATTCAAAAAGCAGTTTGGACTTTCTCGATTCAATCTAGTCTCATGTTTTGTTTCCAGGACAGTGAACACAACACGACAAACCTGTAAAACCCTTATCCTGTTGTTGCTGCCATTGTCCAGTTAAGCGTGAATGTTTGTGTGACTGAAACGGAGAAATATGAGGGAGATGAGGTGGCAAGGCTGAAAAACAGCAAGTTTGACGCGAGCCAGTCAGAGACAGACGAAACAAGGTTGTTCCCACTGAGCCGACTCTGAAAGGAAGATGACTGAGTGTGGGAGAGCTGAAGCAAAAGGCTCAGTGACTCACACACCAGCAGATATGAACTGGACACAGTCTGGGTTGAGCTCTGCCCTCAAAGGCAGCGCAGCGTTCGTCTGAGAGCCGGGAGAGGCTACAAGGTCATCGAGCACATTTACACAGGTGGCTTGATGGCAGCTTTTTTCTGCTGCTGCTAGGTGGGCTGCCTCTGATTTTAGCACAGCCCTGCGAGTTCAAACCACATCTTTTAGTGTCGGTCAGCTTTGGCGCCACAGCTGAGGGGAAAATTAAATGTCAGGACACTTGAATAAACAGGCACACCTTCACCAGAAGCAGCAGGTGTAACCAACTAGGATGATTTGCTGGGTTGACATCTGGGTTACTTATACAAATGAAATTAATCATGAATGGCAGCTTTGAGGAGGTTGTTCTGTAGATGAGAGCACCAGCCTACACACAGTAATTAGTGCTACAAGAGGCATACACATCATATGTGCCGGCATTAAAGTTAAAGCAATTTTTTATTCTAAATTCACATTCTTCTGATTTCCTTTAATTGGTGCAACCACTGTTGGGTCCATACTGGAGCTACTGGCAACCTCCACCTCGTCTAATTTGTGCGCGTCAGCTGCAGGTCTGCTGGAATACATTGACTGTATGCTGTTAGCAGGTATCGCTAATTAGGTTTCTTTATTTCAGCGGAGTTCAAGTGTTTTGACGCAAGTGAAGAAAGAAAAAACATAATGATGATAATAATAACGCGTAAAAGCCACATCAAGTAACAACAGATGATGCTAAACATGTTCAGTGGGGGGAGAGGATCAATGCAGTGCGCACCCGATAGGAAAACATATGAATAGAGTCATGAAATGATTGATGAATTTGACAGATTTACCTTGAGGTGACGCGCACTCCTTCATCGCTCAGGTGGATCCTAAAATCCAGCGGCTCTCAGTCCAAGTTGAGAGGTTTAAGGACGGTTTGCGAGGACTCCTTGAGTGATGATTCCGGCTGTTTGGCTATAAATACCGCGGCGTGGCTGCCAGCCAGAGGAGCGTGGCTCACATGAACGCAAACAGGCATGGGGACAAGAGCGAGGAGCATGATGGAGATAATCCCAATCATCTTCACGAGCTGAGCTCAGGCGATATGAGTCACTTTATGCGGGTCAGTGTGAGTGGTTGTGCCTTCAAACTTCATTTAAAGAGTTAATTCTGATGTGCAGAGCTGGGAGATATACACCTGTTTGGGTTTTTATTTATTTGATTTGATTTGATTGCGTGAAAGAGAGAAATGCAACAGGTCTGCTCATTTGAAAAGGTTTTCTGATGTGGGCACAGCACTGAGTCAGATACATATTTACCACTAGATGGTGGACTAAAGCCATACCTGACACTCTGCAGGTGCACGGAAAAGGGAGTAGCATTGAGATCAAAGGTGTAAATTGCAGGTTTTTACATTTACCTGCATCCTGATACTATTGTATTATTTTTGCAGCTTTTGGAAAGTAAGCATACTATCTATGTGCAGCTGTTTGTGTAACAGCAGGGCCGGCACAAGAGTTTTGGGGGACTGGAGGCATTTTTGGGAGGCTTGGATAATTTATGACAGCATATTGCATTTTATAAAATGATGACGATCAGAATCTTTAAATTAACTTGAGCTGATGATATGGAGTAAAATGAACAACATCTGCCTATGAATAACTGAATGTTTATCCATAAATAAACATTAACCAATTGGAACAGTTGAACTCTCTATCCCAATAATTAGCACAAATTAGGGATCTATGTATCAAAAAATAAACTGCACTTAGAACCTATGAAAGAAAGTCAATCAATTCTTCTGTCCCTTCCTCTTAAAGGACACTAAAAATTAAAATTAAAAGATGATTTGCTTAAATAATTATTTATGCTACTGTAATATTTTCAAATGATTGGAAAATGTTTCTCAAAAAGTGTGATTTAAAATGTAAATGAATCTCTTTGTGAACTCCTAATTTTGAAAGTGCATGCACTGTATGAATTCACAGCACGTTTTTATAACTGAAGAGTGAAAGACTGCATTTCTGTACTCTGACTGAAGACAAAAAGCTTGGACAATAAATAGACCTTGAAATAAGTTCCTTTTTTGTTAAATATATTTGAACTAGCAAATGTATGACAAAAAATCATTAATTTTATCAAAAGTATAGTGCATATTTCCTTTTGATTGAAATAAGGAGCAGGTACAGTGTATTATGATTTTTAACTTTATCAGTGGCTCATTATTGAAAGATTATATGAGTGAAAAGGAAAGCCTGATTCTACTATATATCCTCAGCAGGATTTATTCAGATGAATAAACCGTCAGGCCACAGAAAGTGTCTTGTGTCTGTACTATATCATGAAACTAGAGTCAAGGACAGAGAATACTTTCTCTGTGATTAAAACCGAGCCATAATGGCCCATGTACTTAATTAAAAGGTCAGCTGTGTTCATTTTAACCAATCCCGTTATTCCCTAAGCTGAGGAAGAGGTGTTAGCTGTGGGACTTAGAGCAGTGCAGAAAACATCTGCTGCCTCCAACACTGAAGGGTAAATGACGACTTCACATTAAAACTGTATTCCTCTTTCTTTTTGTCCTGGTACGACTTTCCAAATCTTTGTGTTGATCAAGGTTAGATTATTCTTTAATTGCTCAACTGTCTTTCAAGTATCTCCTGAAATATATCCATAAACTGCAGTTGGTTATCAGATGTGTCTCTGACATGGGGAATTTTCTCATGTCCCCATGCCATATTGTGTGAATTAGATATGGATTTATGTAATCTAGCAGAATCATCTCTGTGAGGAAATAATTGCTGTCTTATCCTCCAGGCATGCGGCCAAGTGGATGCATGACGTGGAGACGCCAAGCAGAGAAACTGCTGCCATTGAAAGAAGGGAAAAAAAGAACATTAGAAATAAACCACCAGGTGTGTGTGTGTGTGTGTGTGTGTGTGTGTGTGTGGGAGGACGTTTGTTGCATGAGACAGTTGGTAGTAAATGGTTGGCAAATCAAATCTGGTCTGGCACGAGAGGCCAGCCTGAGGGTGAACATCAGGTTGGTTTTGTGTGCTCTCTGGTTCACATTTTACAGATTCCAGCTCGCTGTAACGCAGTTTTCTTTTAATCTTAAACTCAGATTTATTAATAATCTACCTTTTGTAGGTTTAGAGAGTTTTATTAAGTATTAGGAGCTGCAGAGGTGGACTGCAAGTTAAGTTCAACTCATACTTAAATCAATTCTTCTGTTGACCAGCCAACACAACTACAGTGCAGCCTTCAGATAAATACTTAAGCCTGGCTCTACTTTTTAAGTCTGAAGCGAGCAAGAAGGGAAAGCAAATGTTCCTGCTCAAATAGTTTAAATGTCCTTATGAGTTGTGAACACTTGGCATTTATTTTGTGTCTGAGCTTCATCCTGTCAAAGTGTGAAGCAGTGTTTTAATCATTTAGACGAGTTATTACACAGATCTTGAACTGTTCAGTGGCTCTCAGACTCTTGGTTCATGACTCCTTAAAATTAAAGCAATTCCTATTTGAGCGTTGAACAGTTCAACCAAAGGATGACTTTGTGTCTTTGGGTTGTTTCATTTGATTACATTTTGAAAACTATTCCAAGAAAAATACAAAATTGATAGTAAAAATATGCTTTCCTCTGTCAAATCAAACTGAATTAAAGTCAGTTTTTAGCGCAGTGCAGGTACAAATTATATGTCAAAGAAATGGAAAAAAATGCATTTTAATCATCAAGAGTCAATTTATTTTCATATTCTAAAATGCAAAGGACATAACAGGATTTGAGAATAAATCCAAGGTTGAGTGCACAAAAATGTTTCACTGCAAGCGATTATGTACAAGAATGAAATCAACAGATCTTTACAGGATTCAACAGGTACTGCATCAATATTTAGAGTCAACTTTTTGAACCTAATAACGTAGACTAGACTGGACTTAGATTTGGTACTTATTTTCCCAACACAGCACATCAATTCATGTACATTTTAGTGAACCTTGTTTGATGAATTAGATGTTCACTATTAGTGCATTAAGGATCAGCGTATGCTTGTTTGTTTTTCCATAAGTAAAGATTAAAATCCCGTCAACATAATGCTACGTGGCCTCATAAACAGGCCTGTTAGCGTTACTTGTAAAGGAGAACAAACTAATGTCCTCTCCATTTGTTTACCCAAACAAGCTAGCCATAAATACATTGGCTAGCAATTACAATTTGATTGTACTGTCATTGTATAATTAACATGAACATTAGTGCGTCATCATTTTACTTGCAGCATGAAGAATAATTACCACAAACGTTTGGCAAGCGATTTTTCTGTCAACTTATACAGAAACATAACTTCAGTCTGGGTGTAAGATAGTAGGATGGTTAGTTATAAATTAGGGCTGGGTGATATTGACACATCTTCATACAGATCATTGTGTAACTGGTTTTACGATGTCCTCCCAGTTGTGTTTAGACGGGATATACTAGTTATGCAGTTAAATAGTGACTGCAGTTTGGAAAAGTCTGGAAATGTTCCCTTATTACACAATTTTTTCAACAGTTGCATAATGATCTTACAATGGGACAAGAGCAGCAATCCAACCAGAGAGAAATGAGTTATAATGTGAGTGATGAAGCATCTTAATACACTTTGATCATCACAGTTAAGGTAACTCACGCAGCCCTAGTTTAACTTAACCCACCTTTTTCTCTGAGGCCATGAAACAACACTGCATTTTGAGGGAATTATGCCTCTACTGAATACAAGATACAATGAATTTGAAAGCTATAATTCAATTCAACACTATGCGTGCTATAGAAGAGAAGCCAAAAACACTTACTATCAGTTTAAATCAAATATGAAACCGACCATTTCTCAGAACACAGATGAGTTTAAATACATGAGTTACACAATTCTTCTTTTTTTCAAACCTTCAGTAGGGAATAACGAAAGTGCTCTGGTCAAACCTGTAAAAAAATAATTTATACACACCCCCGTCATCTGACCGGAGGGTTTGTCACGAAATTGTTGACGACTGTTTTACTTATTGATGGTCCTCCCTCCATTCACTCTGCTGCTCCTTGTGCTCACCAGCCCTCGGTTGGATTAGTTGTCATTTGTTAAAGGGAAGGCAGGCAGGCAGTATGACAGTGGAGCAGGCTGGGCCCGCTAAGGGCTCCGCCACCTCTCCCTCCAACTCTGTCCATGTTCCTTTCTCTGGGCTGTAGCAGATGGTAGAAGACTTGTAAGCCCCCTGCAAAACAAAAAAGAAAGTCAAGTCACTGTTCGCTCCTCTTAGTGCTGTTTGGATTTCTAACTGCATATAGAAATGATTGTAGTCAAAAAACAAAAAGTGGAGTCTTGTAGACTTTATATTTTTCTTTTGTCAACGAGTGAAAATAAATACCAACGATGAACGATACATTATAGTTTATTGCTCTGTACAAAAGACAAAAATTAACCGCTGCACTTGTTGACATTCCTTCATTATCATGGCGCCGTACATTTTCAGCCAGTCCATAAAAGGTACCACTCACTAATACTCGCATGTGCGAAAAGTGTGTTAATACGCAGCTGAAAATAGTCCCCAACAAATCTAACTCTTTATTCCTGTTTGCGTATCACTTGCCAAAAACTTCAGTGCCCAGAGGTTTAAGAAAATGACTGAATAAAGGCGCCACAGACAGGTTTAGGTGTTTTCACCGGCCAGCCTTATGTAGAACAATGTCATGTGATGAGTAGGAACATACCATGCTCCAGCTGTAGCCGCCCACGAGGAAGATACTATCATCTAACACAGCACAGCCCGGCCCGCTGCGACCCTCCAGGATGGGTGTCTGCAGGATGTTCCACTGGTCAGCTTTCGGGTCGTAACACTCCACCAACATGACATCTAGATGGGAGAAACCTAAGTGAGAGAGGAAGAGGAATATGAAACGATGAGAGTACCTCAGTGTCTCAGGTATTATTGTTTTAAGCTGCGTATTTCATTGAGTGTTTTTTTTAAGTGGGTGGGAAGAGAGTGACGCCTCATCTGTCTGTGCCCCAATAAGGACATGTTAATGACAATATAGAGACACAGTTGGGGTTGTTTTTTATGATGCCAGGCCACTGTAAATCAAATCTGATCAAACCACATTATTTTTCAGATTTGCCTTTGAATGTGTGCTCTATCAATATCATGACACCAACAAGATAACCACTACATATGCAGGTACATGGAGGAGAAACTGTGACATTTGGATCAGTCTGAAGAATGTTTCTTTCTTACAGCAAATTTAGCTCAATATGCTTTACATTAAAATGGATGTAAACACGTCGGGTAAAGACTGTACGGAACACACACTAAGTCTACAAAAATAAATACATAATCAGATATGCACATGTAGTAGATGGGGAAAACATGAATAAATCATCTTTGAATGTGGATGCATACAGATCTCAGTGCATTTATGGAAAGTCTGAGCTGAATTTGAAACTGTGGCAGTGAAAAGACAAGTTCAGTTTGCAAATTGTGCACTACGTAAATCTACATTTAGTAATATTTTAAATTAATTAGTTAAAATTTGGATTTGAAAAAAAAGAAATTCAGTTGTCAGTATTCACTTTATTTTCCATTTAGGGCTATGAATGCTGAACTGCCAAATAAAGGTTATTGTTGCCTTTTCATAATGGCAGCATCTCATTCCCTTTTCTCTTTTGATGAAAAAAAAAGATCTTGACCTCTTTTCTGTAAATTTCCTGAAATGCTGGAGTGCTTACCTTTCAGATGGTTTCCACCAATAGCATATAGGCGGTCGTTCATTCCAGCCAGGGCATGAATGGCGCGCTTTGTGTTCATATCCTGTTTTCTCGCCCACACATCCATTATAGGGTCGTAACAGTAGAGCCAGGACACATACTCTCCATTATGTACTCCTCCTGCAACAGGTAAACACAGAACTCAGCCCTTTGTACTGTAGGAAGACACACTGGCTGCTCGTGTCATGATCTGCTGGTCAAAGAAAGTCTTTATTTAAAGATTAATCAATTAATTGCTGAACTTTACCAGAGTTGAAAGATATTGTAAAATTATTATAAAATTATCTACAAATCACTCCACATATGATTAATGATGATAAATTTCATTCTTTGCTATTACTATACTATACTATCCAGCAACATGTTTGCCTCACTGGCTACTTTTCCATAAACTAACAGATCGCAGCATGTCAGAGTTAATGGCGTCTTCTGCGACTGACTCTATTCAGACACTCAAGGTTGGTGCTTTTGTTCCTTTCTTTCAGTTTTATATTTTAATAACTGGTGAGGTGCACAATACAGTACAGTAGTCATAAAATCCACTGATGATTCAGTGATAGTCAGCTTTTGGAAGAGGAGGATTTTGGTTTATGGCATTCTATGTGGGTGTAATGAATACTTGATTTAAATGTCACTAAAACAAAATATATCATTATAGATTTCAGAATAACTAGCAGTATTGTATTGATATATACAGTATGTATAACATAAACCTTACTGCATTTCATGGCACCTTTAACCTGCGAGTGGCAACCAGACTAAACTGCCAATAGATCCAAAAAAATGCTACACATTGTTAATTCAAGTAAATGTAGAAATATCACCATTTAAAAGCACATGCTCATTATGGAGCAGAATGAGTCCAATTAGTGTCACATTATCATATATTAAGCTAATTAATTACAAATGTTGATGCATTACTGTGTAAGCAGCACTTTAATGCTGTACAGGGTCATGGCGAAGACAAATTTAACTACTTAATATAGTCTTGGGTAATCTAATCTATAACAACACATCATATTTTTAATCAAATTTCACATAAACAATCTTTATCTGCAAAGAAACCTATAACTGTCAAACTAATGCACTAAACTGTAGTGGATTAGAATAGATAATACTTTCCAGCTGTGATAGAAAGAAAAATATTCAAATTGTTAGTTGCAAATGCAGAGCAATGAACCTCAGGCACATTTTTATGAAATACATGTATGTATATTTTAGGTGGCAGATGGATAATGAACTATTTACAGAGGGGCAAGTGTTTTTTTTCATGACCAAAGAAGACGGGATGAGAAGTGTGGCAGGTTCTCTCCTGACCCGATATGTAGATCTTGCCGTTGTGCACTGCTCCTGCATGGGCGGCCAAAGGCTGTGGCAGAGACGACAAGTAGTTCCACTCGTTAGTCTCCAGGTTGTAGGACTCCACGCTGGAGAGGTAGCCGCTCTCGTTTCTACCACCGATCACGTACAGGTGCTTATCCAGGCGGCAGGCAAAGAAACTGGCTCTCCTGAGGAAGGAAGTGTCAGACAGCAGACAGCAGACAACATCATTAAAGCAGCAGTGACAAGATTTATTGTAGGATTTCCCACGATTTTACACCTCACACACAAACGTATCTCAACTGTGCTAGTTACATGCTTAACAGCTGTGAGCCCTTCATTTTAAGGGGTGGACTTACTTTTGCATAAAACAGTCAATTTACTTTTAACTTCCAATAAATTAGTGAAGACAATACATTTAGAGTAATAGAGTGTGATATACACTCTCATATTGTTTGGATGAGAACCATCTAATAGTCTAATGACTTATTAGAGGTCAATAATGTTAAAATCCTAAAGTCTCTCGGTGAATCATCACTTTTCATTACATTACTTTTGGAGCAAGCAATTCTGTGTTCAACCACAAATGGACTGACCTCTCCTGCATAGGAGGCAGCTGTATCCAGCTGTTGAATCTGGGATCATAGCGGCTGACAAAATTAGTGCTGTGCTTTCCTGCAAAACAGAGAGAAATCAAGATCAGTGACACTGGTGAGTCTTTATGGCACAACACATTTCAGGCAGACTATGCTCAGTTTAAATTGGTTTACATATTTTGCTGTCTTCATTTAATATAAACATATTATCTGAAAATCACCACCCACACATGATGATTTTCAGTGTTTATAGGTGCTGAATTTTATCGGGGGCAGTGTTAACAAGTGCTGACTGAAGTCTTGTTTTTACATTATAGAGTGAATATTGAAAACACCTTAAATTATCTCTGAAGATGCATAGTGATAATGTGTTGATTTCCACTGTCAGCTAAATAAACACAACTGATTCCTCTGTGAGCAGCACTGTATTGTTATGATACTTGCAAAAGGACAGTATCTGTTTTTTGATCATTTACAGTCTTTGTTTCCTACTAGGGTGGTGATTTACCACCACTTCACAAAAAGCACTCTTAACACTTCTGCACCACACCGATGTTTCACTGTTAAAAGTTATTTTTCTATGCCAATTACTGACAAGTGTTGAGCAGAATGTTGTTTGTCCACTCTGGGCTGAACTGGCTCTCAGATGAGTGTTTGAAACAATCTGAAAGTGTGATATTAACTCTGGTGGGTTTGAATGTGCATAAACTCCAGCTCAGAGCACTCCCTAAATAAAGTAAACACTGACAAATTTGCTGTGTGAAAACACTGGAAAGCAAGACGTTCAGTCTGTGGTGTTACTGTACCGTTGGGGTTCCACTGATCCTCTCCACCCAGCAGCAGCAGGAAGTTCTCCACCTCCACCACGCAGTGATGGGCGCTGTTGTAAGGCATTACTAGACGAGACACAGAAAGGCATCAATCACTTGATGTGTGAATGATAGTCAGTAAATAACACAGTGAAAACACTGATTTAAACCTGATTAAACACAACATTGTATCATCAAATGATAATCAAATTCCCAACTATATTTCCATAACTTTGGCCAATTAGACCATTATAGAATTGCCTCTCATAATCTTAATAAGTGGGGGTTTAAAAGAAACAACATGTTAGAAAAAGGATTCCGGCCAACATCCAAAAAAACAGTACTTTTATTCAAGCTTAAATTAATTAAAATTAACAGAAAACTGAATACAATGAAAACACACAGGCTTATGTCCAAACTGCACCTGTGAACCTCCTTTCATTGGACAAAACTTCAAAGGACTGTCCCTGGTTGAACCTAACTGCTGGTCCCTGATGCACTGTAGATCTATTGGGCTGGACAACAAATGTCAGTCACAAAGAGATGTGGTTCTTATTAATAGAGCTTCCACAGGGGTTGGACAATGAAACTGGCGGTCCTTGGCAGTGATGTGCCCATCTAGCACAAGTATTGGGCCGAGGGAATGCCATGATATTGCAGCCCAAACCATCATGATCCACCCCCATGCTTCACTCTAGGCATGCAACAGTCTGGGTGGTACGCTTCTTTGGGGCTTCTCCACACCATAACTCTACCGAATGTGGTAAAGGTGGACTCATCAGAGAACAATACATGCTTCACATTGTCCACAGCCCAAGATTTTCACTGCTGGCACCATTGAAACTGATGTTTGGCATTGGCATGAGTGACCAAAGGTTTGGCTATAGCAGCCCGGCCATGGATATTGATCCTGTGGAGCTCCCAACGGACAGTTTTGGTGGAAACAGGAGAGGTGAGGTGCAGCTGTGGTTTTATGTTTTTTGGATACAATCTGGGTTAGCACCTGGACATCCCTTTCAGACAGCTTCCTGTTGCATCCACAGTTACTCCTGTTGGATGTGGTTTGTCCTTCTTGGTGGTATGCTGACATTACCCTGGATACCGTGGCTTTTGATACATCACAAAGACTTGCTGTCTTGGTCACAGATGCACCAGCAAGACGTGCACCACCAACTTGTCCTCTTTTGAACTAAGATATGTCATCAATAATGTTGTGTGCACTGCAATATTGTAAGCAAAACTGTGCTATTACTCTGCTAATTGAACCTTCACACTCTGCTCTTACTGGTGCAATGTGCAATCAATGAAGTTTGGCCACTAGGCTGGTCAAATTTAGCCATGAATCCTCCAACACTAAATTGGCCAGTGTTTCAGGCTCACTGTCGAACCCCTGTATCTTTACATTTTAATGAGAAATATTTGTACTGACAGTGCTACTCTGTCAGGGACTATTTCTATTTCTTCAAGCTGGGTGTCCTACTGTTTGACATGGAACACTTGTAGTACATGTTAAAGTCAAGACAGATTTAATCTGCAATGTATTCATCACAAAAGGCTAACTTGTTTGTTATTTCGACACAGGCAGACATCTAGTTCACAATCCTCACAGTCAATGATATAGGATTTATTTCCCATCCTCATTTATTTGGTTTCGTAACCTTACATTATTGTACAGACAGGAAGTGATTTCTCTTAAACTGGAACAAATGACAGTATAAAGCACCTATTTGTCTGTCTATCTATCCATCCATCTATATAGCATAAAAGTTCATATTTGAGAGCCTTAACTTACTTGCCACAAACTACTGTAATGAATGAATCTCACAGTGCAATAGCTTTCCCTTTCTCTTCATTTTGCATTGAAAAATCCAACATGAGCTAATAATCTAGTAATGTATTGAATATGTCTATTAAACTTGATTTGGCGTGTATCATACAAGTTAGCATACAGTAAGTGCCGACAAGCCCACAGCTGCAGCAGGACCCATTGCAGAGAATTTTCCTTTTTCTATGTTTTTGTGCTCCCCTCCTCTTCTCCACCTTCTTTTGCTGAAGTGACCCCATTGAGATGTAGAGAAATGGTCTTAGGTGACAGTCATAATGAACATGATCGTGTTCACTCAATAAATCTCAGGCCTGGTGCTTTTTGAGCACAAATCAGTGAAATGTTAAAGCCCACCTGTCTGTCTCCATCAGTCATTTCCACTGTCACCTCCCCACCGCCTGATGGATCACAGTTGCTGCAAAATTAGACAGCCTTGAATCTCATTTCTTTCCAATTGGCCTCTCCCTGCAATCTCACTCTGGCTGGCTGACATGTGCGGGTCCTCTACGGGAGGAGAGTCTCAGATAGGAACTAATACTACATACACTAAACACAGCTTTATCTTGAAACGAGGGGATTAGGTTGCCTGCCTCCAGTGCACCTCAAAGACGAGAGCCATATGACTGCCAAATTCCCTTACATGCTATTTACATTATCATTCAGTCAGCAGTATATAGGACATGGATGGGCGGCTTTTTATTTGATGTCTAGCGACTTGTACTCATACTAAAAATCATCTTGTACCCATGTGAAGAGAAGATTATTGCTTTACAGTATGTCACAGGCTGCAGTATGAGGAGTGCTGTGGGAGGATTTGGTACATTTGCCTGCCTCTACAGGTGCCTCAGATACAGGTGAACAGTGGGATAAGTGCTATAATAATTGAGACCATTATAATAGTCTTGTGGAGTAAAAATAATATCAACATGACAATTATTTTTCCTTCTTCAATGTGTAAGACTTATTACAAAATGAGAAAAATATTAAATGAATCTACCTATCTGTCCCTTCTTCCCTAAATCTTCCACTAAGCCCAGGGGTGAACAGCCATAAGAGGGCAGGATGAGCATGTCCTCTACGAGATGGACGCCATCGCTCCAGTCTACAGTGAGCTCTAGGGCTCACTAGAGGGAGTCAGAAACCTCTGCATCGAGCCACAGTCTGGCTTGGTTGAATGACTCCACAGCTAATGCACCACTGCTGCTCGAGCTCTGACGTGCCTTTAACGCCATTACAATTGCATCCCACTGAGCTCAATTCCTTTGTTCTAGGCCATGCTGCGTAGATGAGGTCAATTTGCAAGTGGGAGATTTTAATATCAGGTTGGTTTAAAAGAGGAAGAGAAAGAAGAGGAGGAGGATAGTCCAGCATCGAGGCTGAGTCTGCTGCACCTGCCTTTGTCTGGTGTGCGTCCACGCTGCTGTGGGTACACTAGATGGCAAACTTTACACTGGAATCACAGAGCAGTGGATTTATCTGACACAAACAAGAGGGATCAGATTCTTCCCAAATTGTGTTGATGAATGTCTTAATCAAAGGCTGTCCCTCTCAGGTTTCGCCTCATTGAAAAGTTATGATTGAATGTTAATAATCTTCTATTCCACATCCATTGTGTGGAGGCTACATCAGATGGTCGCTGATGTGTTAAGGGGATGATTTTGCAGTTTTGTCCTTCCACTTGGCCACGGACCATTTGAGTGTTAACTTTTTAGTTTTGAGTGATGGAAATCCCTACTGACCTTTTGCTTGTTGCAGTTCTACACCCAGGAGAGCGAGTTAAATGAGGAAATGACAATATCAACACCAGTGAGCTGCAGGCTGTTGTGTTTGCAGGGCTCCTTCAGTAAAACGCACCCTGACAGATTTGGCTAAACATGAGCTAAAATAACAAATTACTGCCAAGACAGTCGAGCAGAGGAAGAAACAATGCCCTAAACTTTCTCTGAATTTAAGAAAATTCATTAAAACTTGTGCCATGAAGTGAGAACATAAACCGCACAGTACCGAGCTGACAGGAAACAGACCCATGGCTAATATGTACGAATGAAGAGATGCTGCTGAGGTATGGCTCCAACCAAAACAAAAGGACAAAAACTCAATATATCTGGCAATGATGATGCAAAGGACAAATATGGTTTCTCATTAGCTCTTGTTTGACCTTTGCAATGTGACAACAATATAGTGGTGCACCATAAAAGGTCAGGGAAGACAGAGCGAAAAAAAGAGCATTGAACGCTGCAGGACATCTTCAAATATGTCTCTATATGACACTAGATATTTCTTTAAATGGAATGGATTCTTTGGGGAAATGATGACAACTCGCTTTCCATACGACATCATGAAATCAATATCATAAACTGTACCCTTGTATAAACTCCTACAGGTTATAGGATACGTCTTTATATCTTTTATTTTTGCTATTTAATCAATGGAAATTTTGTATTTGCTTTTAGATATTTGTATCAACATTGCAGCTGCTGTGTCCCACTGACCCCATCCATCCTTGTGGTATTTAACTCACCTTATATTAAGCTAATATCAGTAGAGACACCAGGTCAACAGGCTGTGTTTTATTATCTTATCTATCGATCAGTGTGAGTGAATAATCAAGCTACATTTAAAAGCTATGGAGGAAAGATGTCATTCATTATTGTCTCTCTCCCTATCTGCCACAATAGATCATTAGATTCAAGTAAATCTCATCATGCATCCTGCCAGCATATTTCAGCAAAAACAAGGGAAACCGGGCATGAAGCTCCATAGTGCTGTGAAGTCACGCTCTGATTAAAAACTTATATTAAAAGTGATAGTGATACATTATTACCTAAAGGATTTAGGGAACTCCTTCCCCTCATTTTCCATGGAAATTAACCTGTGTTAAAATCATCCATGGGAACAACTTTTTCTCATCATAAAAGCCAGGAACACAACGTGCCTCAGGTAAAAAAAAAAAAAAGAAGAAAGAAAGCAGCAGAGCCTTTTGCTACTCACTTGTGAGGATCTTCCATGTCTTTTTCTCGTCGTCATAGTACTGGACCAAATTGCTGGGGAGACGATCAGGTCCAGGAGGCAAACCACCCACCAGTAACAGCATTCTCTTATTTGAACGGATTCTGTAATGTCAAAGGTGGGGATGTGTGGACAAGTGTCAGAAAATAGAGCATAAAACAGGTATGATGCCTTATAATAAAATAATAAGCTCTATCTGAAACTGGACACCTTTAATATTTTAATTTATTTATTATATGAGCGTTTTAGCAGCAGTCACACATATTTATTTGTTCACCCAATAAATGAATGAAAGAACAACTGCTCCTTGTCTGGGTATAACTACTGAACTCAAAGCTACAAATTGGGCAATATGTGGCCACGTTCATGATAATTAACAAAAAATTGCTCAACAGCATACTTATCCTTTTGATGTGTTATTGAATGGTTATTGTACTCTAAAGATATCTTTTCAATTAGCTGTGAAGCGAAGGCGATCCTGCAGGGTGCCATGCTGGAGGCTAAAAGCGCAATTGAGTACATAAACCTGCCTATACAATGTCTCCATTTCATTGGCTGCAGTGATTCATGTGACATCTCTGAGCCAGTTGAGAGATATTTCCCACTGTTTGTACATGATATATAACCATAAGCAGCAGGCTTTACTGTACATTAATGACCGTTATCTGGCTCCTAATGGATTTGAACACAAATCTCCCAATTAATCACAATATGCAGTAAAAAGATTAAGAGCAGCTGGCCTTTATATTCAGTCACGTTAACCTTTTTTCACATTTTACTTTTTTATGCATGGAAAAACCTCCGTCGTCTCGGTACATTCTCTCTGCTGCTGGCCCACTCAGAAGTGTTTTGGGGTTATTCGTATGCAAATGAGCCCCTGGACATAGATAATGGTGATTAATTGAGAGGAGAGAAACAGTGGCATGTGAAACTAATTATGAGGATTCCTGATTCTTTGCTCATTCAGGTCCATATGTGGGAATAGATATGTTATTGTGATAATGTAAGTACGGATACATGTAAAATAATTTCAGTTTCAGATTTCAGATGTGCAAAATGTCCCTCTCAAGTTTACAGCTTGAATTTTCTGCTCTTTAAAATATGCTTTGAATTCAAACTTGTAACAGTGATGCCATGACTACTTAAAAGATTTTCAGTCTTGGCTGTACAGTGAGCTGTGTAACCAAAACCTGACAACGGCACCATCAATCAATCAATCAATCAATCTACTGTCTACTTTCCAGCTCCTTAAAGAAAACATAGAAGTAAGTAGGTAAGTAAGTAGGGATCATTTTGTAAATGCTTCTTATTTGATAATTCCTCAGCTACAATACATTTCCATATAGTCTGAATTCCCTCTGACTGTATTTCATTTTGCCTGTATCTCTGATTGTTGCCGTATTCTTGTACTCATACCAGAATTATAACATAATAACCATTTAATCCTGGTAACAATTAAATTATTGCATTTCAAATTCATTCATGAGGGCTGCTGCACATCAAATGCATAACCTTTATCTAGTTTGCTGCATCTTGTCTACACTGATTAGAGAGCAATTACACAGATGTGTGAGGAAATAACAAGTTGTTTTTTTTCCTCGCTAAAACATAAGGTAACCTTGTAATTATAGATAGAGTGTAGCGTGGAGTAGATCAAGACTCTTGACAGCTGGCAGTATCTTACAGGAAAAGCCTCACAATCCTCATTAACTGGGCCTCTGACCTCACATCTCTGACTGACCACCTACATGCTGTAGACTGCACAGGCAGTGCGACCAGTGCTTGATGCAAGTGAGCAATACTTGAGCTGGCAATTTGTTCAAATTTTAACAAGTGGGAGGCATTTAATTGCCTCCCGTCTCCTGTCAAGTAGCTCAATGCTGTGAGTTTGTGTGTTGCTCTTGTGTATGTTTGTCTGTCTCATCCTCACCTGCTGGCTGTGGTCTGCCTGCAGTGCTGCCTGAAGGGCATCAGGTGGTAGTTCATGGCATCCAGGAGTAGTTTCTGACACACAGGGTCAGTCCTCATGAAGTCAACAGACTGCACCCTCTCCACCAGCTCTGGAGCAGGTATGAGGGCGAAGCGCAGCCTCTTCATAAGGTCCGGTGCATAGTGCATGCGAGTCTCCCGGTCATGCTCCAGCCAGAGGACTGACATCTGGAAGAGAGCCAGCTCCGACTCCACCGGGGGTGGCAGAGCATCTAGCATGGCACACATCTCCTCAAAGTTCAGCAGCAGCACATCCTCCACCAGGTACTTGTTGGCCAGCTTCTTGGTCTCATCCAGTCCATGGAGCGCGGCAATCTTGCAGATCTGCTTGTAGTTCTGCACGGAGATCTGGTCGTTGAGGTACTGCACGCTGAGCTTGGTAATCTGGGGGATGCTGAGGATCTTGCTGACTGATAGCACCTCTTCCACTGTGTCCAGGGAAAGAGTCACGTTGGCAGTGTACAGGTACTCCAGCACTAATCGTAGTCCAATAGAGGAGCATCCCTGGAGAACCAGGTTATTGATGGGCCTGGCGCTGGGGGTCACCAGCTTGTCATCGGGAGAGGACGAGGGGGTCCCACTGCTGCCCTGGTCCCCTTTGCTCCCCTCATTGTTGATTGCATTGTGGGAAGAAAAGAGGGATCTGAAATACTGGGAGCAGGAAGCCAGTACAGCTTTGTGGCAGTGGAACTGCTGTCCCTGGGCGGTGAGAGTCACATCACAGAACAGCTGTTTCCTCCACAAGAGGTTGAGCCCATGCAGCAGGGTGTCACTGTGTGTTGGGTCAAAGGTGGATGTTCTATCACCCGATCTGGACATGACTTCCTGACTGTAAACGCCACCTAGGCAACAAATAAACCATGCAAGCCATTTACCTCAGGTCATGTATTTTGTACAACACACCTATAGACGCGATCGCTCGGCTATTACAACACAAAACGATTTCTCGGGCAAGTTATTGAGCAGATGTGCCGTCCATCCAGCAGGGAGGAAGCATCAGCGACAACCTACATCCAATACGGCGTCGGTCGCTTTCAACTTTGAGCTCTGGTCGTAAAGCAACAAACAAAAACGCAGTAGTTCCCACAGCGTGACTCTCTTATTCATTGTTAGCTGGAGGTGATTTAAATGGAGGCTGAGGTTTGAAGGGCGCTGTCAAAACAAACCGAGGATACGGAGATGCTGCAGCGCTTCCCCCCTCAGTAACGCGGCTGAAGTTGTCGGATAAGGAAAAAAGAGACACGGCGGACGGATAACATGCAGCATTCAGCCCACACTTAGCCCTTCTCCTATCTTGCAGCACACCCTCACAATGAGGACATTACACATCGCACAGATTTACGGAGTCATACAAAAGCAATTAGTTTGTCTCCGAGCCGTCAGCAGCAGTAACGGGTGCGTTTCGCCTTTAGCCTACCTGAGTTACGCGGACGTGAGTATCGAGAAATATCCAGTGAAATGCAGCTTTCGGTAAAGTTAAACGTAATATACATATCTGTTGTTTCGCAATCGCTACAAAAAGCTATTTCTATGCGCGTAATGTAGTATAAACTTGACACAAGCGTGCTGTAGCGTTGTCGCCAGATTCACTAAAAGCGCCTGTCACAACTAAATGATGCGAGCAGCCCGAGAAGGAGCCAAACTTACCTGACTTCAGCTCTTGACCAAAAAAAAGAAAGTAAGCTTCAGGTTCCCAATATTCTCACTTGAATGTTTTCCTTTGTTCTCCTTTTTTAAGAAAAAAAGAAAATGTCCTTTTCCTTTAAAGTCTACGGTCGCCGGTGACTCAAAATAACCATTGATTCCAACTCATAAAGTCACTATTTCAGGTTATTTGTTGACGTTGATCATTTGTTCTTCTGAATTAACAAGAAGTGTGTGAGTGTGTGAGAGGGAGCTGTGCTTTCTGCAAGAGAAGAAGAAGAAGAAATATACGTGTGACAAATTATGCTACCAAGAAACAACACATCATTATCCTTGGGCCTGGGGCTCAGTGAGTCGTAACGAGAGTAATAGGAAATCCACGGTTGGGGAGAGAAACGGTCGTGCATGGCCGGTGGAGAGAGACCATGCAGGGGTATGGATGCTGGAGAGACTCGCAAAATTATGGCTCAAGGCTATTGTAAAAACTGTCGAGCGTAAATGACTGCGATTTCAAACATCTATGGAAGAAAGAAAAGAGAAAGGGGGAGAAAAACCGAGTCTTTCCCTCGCTGTTATGGAGAGAACCGTCAAGTTTTAGTGCGCATTGCTAATTAGTCAATTTCTCTCTGCCTTCACAGCCCGACGACTTTGCTGCTGAGCTGAAACTGCTAATTTCTGGGACCAGCCTTTTTTTGGCTGTGAACTGGATGGATGAATGGCTTGTCTCGCACAAATGACAAAAAGCCCCTGCCTTAATCTCCATCGCCAAAATAACCCCTCATCTCATTCTGCTCCTGCTAGTCCTTCAAAAGAAGGTGCTCTACACACAAACTCAAGTTTTACATCTGCATAACACCACACGCCCTATAATGCCCAATATTATTGTTTAAATGCTGAATTAAAAACACCTAAAAGGAAAAAAAACTCATTTAGATGTGACAAAAGCATCAGGCCACATCATGGAAACACACACATGGTCAAAGTGATGTAAAGTTAGAAAAGTATAACACAACCCAGGAGTGTTTTCATTTACTTTTTACTATCTTGTCTGATCAGTTCACTCTTTCATGACCTGAGGTCTAGCTGCAGGCCTATAAACACAAAGGGTTGAAACCTAATCCAGCATCCAGTGTTGCACAGTCCTGTGTTGGATGTCAAAGTCCTGGTTGGATATTCAGATTCCATCCACCTTGACTGTACACCGTCACCTAAAACTTATATCCATTAATACAAGTTGATATAAGACTTGTGTCCATTTGACCTTATGGTGTAAGGCACTCCAAAAAACAAGCTGTAGCCATCAGGTAATCATAATCATTAACAGGTAGACGCAGGTGTTTGCAGGTTAAATATAAGCAAAATAACATTCTATCTTATCCAAACTGTTGAAAATGACTTATTAGGACAGAAGAAACTGTCAAGTAAATAAAGAGCTCAATTAGAGTAAAGAAACTTACATACAGGACTCCCGTGGGACCTGAAGTGACAGATACCTCACAAGTTATGAAATGACAGATAGGGATAAATGGGTTTGTTCATGTACTATGAAATAGAGCAACGCCATGCTACCGTCAAGCAGTAACAGGCCACATATAGGTAGCATTTCCAGGATGGAACCAGAATAATGTTTGATGTTTGGGTATTTGACAAGCATGCTGCCTGCATGTCCCCCACTTGTAGTTATACAGAGCAAATTCATTCTACATGAACGCTGTGAGATGACTGATTAGACTGTGCACTGCATCTCAAATAATAATCATCACTGAAGGAAAAATAGAAGTCTGTTGTATTAATTAGTGGCTTGTAACCGCTAAGAAAGCCGTTATGTGTTTTTGTTAACGTGTTCCCTCGTTCTCAAAGCACTTGTGACTGCAGAGCATTTACAGTAGTTCACTGTATTTCACTTCAGAGCCGCATACTGTTATCTTTACTAGCATTCAGTTAGCACTACATTACCCAAGTCTCGAGCGAGCTATTCTAATGCAATAAAATGACCATTTCCAACTCTTTCAGCTCTTTGTAGCAACTCAGTCTCCTGAGGCCACTGGTCTTCAGATTGCAGGGCGTTTATGGTTGTAAGTTGTTGCAGTGTGCAGGGGGAGGGGGAAGGGGGGTCATCAGATAAGAGAAGAATTTCTAGACTAATTAAACCCTTTGAGACAAAGAATCACACCACAGTGATTTACAACTCTCTGTACCAGTTAACCCGACTCATATTTATCTGTCATATTACTCAGATACCATATCTACCTCTACGGCTAAAGAGTCTTTTTGTCTTCAACATTGTGGAAACAAAACAGGGGACAATAACAGAGTAAATAACAACAGTTACGCAAGATTTCTACACTGCAGTTCACGGAAAAGAGACAACACAGCTACTGCTTCATACAGTGACATTATATAATAAGCTTCTTATTTTACACTCAGCAATTACACAACTTCATTTGTAATGGTCACATTAATGCACAATTCCTCATCGTTTATAACATAAAAAACACCACAAACTGTAGATTTTTCTGTGGCCTTGAATAGCTGATTAAAGAGTGAACATTTAATCTAATCAGTGCAATGAAACAAAACAAAAGGAGAAGCTCCAAAGTTGTGAATAGCAAAAGTCTACCAGGCATAATTCCTTTTTCTGGCTGCTGCAGAGGGGTATGCTAAGATAGAAAGTATTATTTTCCTAAATGGAAGGTGTCAGATGGTCACGGAAATGTGATCGGCTGTTCAAGATCACTGCTTCCCATCTGCAATTTGTGACGTGTGAAAGATTCAGCCCAAATGTGCTCACCAAGCGTAAATCCTCAGCACTTTCTCTTATCGTGGAAAAGCAAGATAACCAGCTGTTTACAGATCAGAGAACATATCATATTAATATCATGGAGAGGATGATATCATCTTGTTTGTAAAATATTTTGTTAACTAAGTGTGGTGTGGTATGGCAACCTATAAGGTGAAAGTTAAATGAAAGGTTGTTTTCTGATAGAAAAAAAAATGCAAAATGTAGCAGACAACCTCTCCAGAAAGACTGTATGATAAAATGAATGCAACTGCAGGTTACAGTAAAAGCTGACTTATGAAGCTTTCATCAGTTACATTAAATTAAAGACCCCCAGCCTCTAAGCCTATAAGTGTGAACACAAACAGGGCTCCTTTAAGCCCACATCCTTGTACCTCTGGAATTCACAGTTATGTTTGAAATTGTATTATAATATTATATGACTGTTTTGTATATGCAAACAGTTATTATACAGTATTTTAGGCGATTTGATTGGGAGTCCCTGTTCCAGAGTCCCAGTAAACTATAACTTTAACTGTTCATGTGGCAGTGATTGTTCCAGTTTGTCATCTCCCAAGAGTGGCTTCGACATGAACAGAGCAAATGAGTTCACTTGAAGCATTAGTTAGAGGTGAGGAGAGAGCGAAAGGGTCAGTTAAAGTGCAACATTTCTAACAGCAGCTTCGTGAGTCACGTTTTTACTTGATCACATTTTTTTTCACAGATATTTTACTGGGACTGATTAGTCTGTGCGTGACATCTCAGATCAAAGTTAGTCAGAGATGATCCATAAAACGTCCATGGTGCAATAAACTGGAAGCAATTTTTATTTGCCATTCAGGGACTATAGGAGGCCTGCTGTTTTAAACCCCTAGATCCCCACACATGGCGTCGTCACCACAGACATGGCTCAGAGAGTCAGGCGGCAGCCGGGAGGTGAGCAGAAAGGAACAGGCGGTGTCCCCTTCAGAGTGTGTGTGTATGTACAGTATGTGTGCGTGTGGCATTTCTCAAATGACAAAAGGATACCAGTTGTGCAGTTCAGGTGGGAGGAGTGGTATGTGGTATGGAGACTCACCTGAGGGAGCGTCTGGGCTGTTGGGACCAGGGTTATAGTGGTGACCTGGACATGTGTGCTGGCTGTGGGAGGCCACTGTGCTGTGGAGGAGGTTTTGGGGAGCTGGTGGGAGAGGGGTTGCTGTTGCACACTTTCCCCAGCGTGATGCATCTACCTTCAGGGTGGCAGCAGGCGTGGAGTGGGGTGCGATGGAGCGAGCACGGGCTCAGTGGCGCGGTCACCTAGGGACGCTGAAGCTGCTGTAGCAGGACTGATAGTTATTCCTTGGGAGAATTGCAAGATGAGCCCCATTGTATTAGCAACCCCCTTCTACTGAAGCTGTATCAATGTTGTCAAGCCTTTAAAGAAAGAAGTTGGAGTGCAAAATATCAGACACTTAACTGAGAGCACAAGCAGCATGCTTTAAAGTGTTGTTTAACAAAATAAATAGAACGTTGAAGTACTATGTATAAGCTGCATTCAGAAATATAATGTAAAATACAATAAACAAGGTTTCTCTAATTTAACACAATATTCTGTTTCACTGTGAATCTGAATTACTGTTGTCAGCGTTTAACTTCAGTAAATTCCTTTGGCAACAGGAAGCCAGCAAATTATTCCATACTGATTTGAAAATCAGACATTAAGCTTTTCCATTTCCAAGCCATTTTGTGTTGCAACTGTTTGAGTCATATGTTTAGAAATTCTCTGTGTCTAATATGGTCAGCACTCCCAATTATTCACTCCACTGACAAGTGAAACAAATGGGACCAACCAGTGCATTCTGTATTATCTACACCCCTTGGATTCCCTGACAATAATTAATACAATGGCAAGCTGCTGTTACCAGCCCTGACGACATGAGCTCAACAACATAAGCTCTCCCTTTTCCAGGAGCTCGAGAGGAAATTACATCCAGCACCGAGGTCATATACATCGTGGCCGCTGGCAGCCAGGTCATGTCATGCTACTGTCTGTGAGCCTAGATCAGATAAAGGTGCTATTGTGCGCTGTTAACATCACCAGGTTATTACTCACATCATTACACCATGAATGTAAGGTGAATGGAATATGTCATGTAGCCCTGACCATAGAGATATACACTGCCTTTAAGACTGTCCTGTATATAAATCAGGTAAGTTTATTAAAAGCAGCAGAGCTGACCACCTCACTGCAACAGTGTGGTCACACACCATTATGTAGTGTTAGTTCATCTGCTCATACTACATATTAACAGTGAATATCATTACTCAAATATCATGTAAAGATCATAAACTGTATGTAAGCAGCACTCAGTAATTTAGGTTAATATTTTTGCAATAGAGACAAACATTAGTGTCATGCTATAACAAAATTAAACAAATGTAATTTATCAGTCAACTGACCAACATGCCCTTGTAAAGCGTTGTAATAATAAGACCCCTCTTATTTTAGCCTACGAGGATATTAACAGGGTTTTTTTTAATTATAGAGGAGCACATTCTCCTAACATCCATTAAAGGAATGCCATGCTAATTTTAAATCCTCGCAGCAGGCATTGGCATCAACAGAAGAAAAGTGGATGAGTTTCTCTTTAACAGCTGTAATTTGTGTTTTCCAATCACCATGCTGATTTCTGCTCATTATACTCCGGTTTCACACCGGTAAGTGAGCAAAGTTTGGATTGATTGACTCTAATTAACTAAAAAATGTTCCAAGCCACGGATTTATTATCATGCTAGCTAGCCACAAATGTCAGAGACTTTCACAAATTATTATCCTGTTAAGATAAATATCTTTGAAATCAAATGAGTGTGGCAACGCAAGGAACATGTATTGTTATACTGATGAATTTGTTTGGCATGTTTTCTGCAGAGTTCCACATTAAGGATTCACCTGGGCAAACACTCTGTTCCAGTGTATTGTTAAGCTGTACAGTATGACTGAATGACAGATGCTGTAGTCACCTAAACTTTAAAGGAACACACTCCCTAATAAACCACTATATTCGGTTTCAATATTGAAGGGAATGAACAGCAGACATTGTTTTAAATGATGTAGTCTCCATGAGATAACAGCTCTTAAGGGCTACTACATAAAGTAGCCTGCCTGGTCTACTCATATTAACAGAGGACCTATTCCCTCTTGTGTGCTACAAAACTTGGCAGCATCTCCCTCATTGATATTTTAGACACAGTAGCACCTCTCAACACTCACATTCTTTCTTTGACTCGATCAGCTCCATGGCTCAACTCTCCACTTGCTCATGAACAAAGACAGGACGGTCGGAGTGGACACCTCCTTTTTTTCCTGATTTCAAAAAGATCTCAAAACAGAATTTTGGTTAGCTTGGGAAGACAGAATGTTGCTCTGATTCACTCGGATTCACGTCAGTGATCAGAAGCGATCACTGGGGTGAATCCAGATGAAACAGGCCCATCGTCTGCATGGTGGCACCGGGCTGAAATTGAGAATCATGCTGCCTGTAAATCAGATTTTACCAGCATGTCTCTAGCAAAAATCTGCCGGTATAAAAAAAACTACAAAAAATAAATAAATCAGAGTTGACATATCACAGAATAAAAAGAAACGAAGTGAGTGTTGTACAGTCCATCCTCATCATACTGAAAAAAAGAGATAACATCTATAAAATACTCAGCTGTCAAGTAGCCCATCAGTATTTCCACAGGCCACCCTCTTTAGAGCAGCAGTATTTAGGTGTGAGCACTTTGATGTACAGCTGCATATTAATGTGATGACACTCACTTTCATTTATTTAGGGGATTGATTAGATGCAAAGAGAGTAGATAAATGTATTGGGGAAGCATTTTCATTTGAGGTATTGCCATATAGTCTGTAAGGAATGTGAGCTGGACTGGACATTTTTCTCTTCAAGGTGCTTTAGGAGATCTGGCGGCACACTTTGAGGAGGGGATAGGAGATTCCCCATTAATGCCATTATGTAGGCTGTTCTGCAAATAATTCGAAGGTTCATATTTGACTGAGTAATAATAATAACCCCTAATATGAGATGAAAAGCTACAGCCGTGTTAAGACACTAGACTGGACGGCGTTGCAGTCAATTATGTCTCTCTAAGGTTGTAGTGTTCACACTGCCCCCTTCTGTCCCCACGAGTAGGAAAGGCATCCAGCGTATCAACCAAACAACAGCATCTCTATCAACCACACAGACAGAAGGCGAGGGCAACACACATTTCTTAGGAGCCGCCTAAAAGCACTGACCTTGAGAAAAAATACACAGCATGTGTACTCTTTTCAGAAATAAAAGATCATTGTTATTCACTTATTTCTATTTTTTATGAATATTAAAAATATGTAAATAGGATTGATACAAATGTTGTTAATCCAGAAACATTTTTACTTAACTTTTAAAGTCGACATGGAACTGGCACTAGAGTTGTGCACCATTAGCGTGACATTTTTTGAAACATGATGAAACAAAAATCTATTTTCTACAAGTACTAAATGTGATTGAGTTAAGATTTTCCAAATTGAAAACAGTGTTTCCCCAGGGTTCTTTAGAAAGCCAGTGGATAGTGCGCACACAACATCCTTTTGTGCACACTATTTACCCCTGGATTGCTTCAGGCTAATGTCTCAATAATTTTCACTCCTTTCTCAGGTCCTTCCCACAAAGGACTTAACTAATGATCCATGGACAAAATGAAGCATTTAAATTTATTCATTAATCATTCATCTCCAGCTCATTGAAAATGCTAAACTTCCACAAAATTAAGATTGAATATTGAAAAGTGATTGAGGGAGACAGCTCTGAGAGAGTGAGGGGAGTGGAGCAGTGCAGGAAGCGCTAACAAAAACAGGGTCTTTCAAGAGATGGTGGTCTTCACATCGGCATGGTCAAGGTGGTCAAGGCGTGCTAAGTGCTACTTAAGGTCACAGGGTTTCACTAGTTGTAATTAGATCTTGGAATCTGGAGAAGCGTAGAATTTCTGTCAACACTGCCTGTAATTATTCTCTTTTCCAATTAATGGTGACATAGATTAATTATCTGATGAGGCAAAGCCAATTGCAATCATTCACCCAGCTAAAATTAGATCAGTCCTGACAGCAGCATGAAAGTCACCTGTTTCATTGTTATGGATTCGCTGCAAGTGAAGAGGGGGGGAATAGTGAAGCGTGCTAGGGTAAGTAAGTTGTCTGGTACAGGTGAATGTCCAATTACACTGCCATTTGAACTGAAGGCATCTACTCATTCGATCCTGGGCTGGCTTGTTTGTTCACCCCGGCATCGTCAGTGGTAGTAGAGTCATCTGTCAAGGACTGCAGGAATGCAGAGATGAGCTGAATTTCTGCTGACAACCCCTCCTGTTTGAATAACATGATAAATGAAAACAAACTAATTAATAAAATGCTGTTTTCGGAAGAAAGGCAATAACACAAACTCCTCGCTCTATCGGCATCTGATGGCGAGTCTACATATGTGAAAGTAAAGTTACCATCTTGTTCTTATTTTTGTGAGGGAGGAGAACAAGAGGCTCCTGGTGAACCACGTCCAGGTTCAGTGCACTTCTGTTTTAAAAAACTCAGCATCCAGTTTTTCTATTAAACTGCCTGGCACTGTCAACCAGCTTGGGAATCTGAACCGGCCTAGCCATGCAGAAATTCTCTGACTAACAATTATATCAGAAACAGGATCTTGGATTACAGTCCCATGGGACTGGGGCAGTGGGCGTCTGCTCCAATCATTACTGGCCATTCAACAAGGCTCTGCACTGCTCTCCGCTGTTAGCCATTGTCAATTATGCCATCCCTAGTGTAAACTCGCAGAACACAAAGCTGAACTGCCAGTTCTGGCAGGAGTGTAACAGGATGACAGCCCGCCGCCCCCCACTCCCACCACCCCCACCCACTCGCCCACCCTAGGGTTCCCCAGCCTTCCTCCCCTCAAGCTACTTTTGAACAAACTGCCATTTGGCTTCTGATTCACGCCTTAGCCGTGAAAGCGCTAACCTGACCTCCCTTACGTTCGGCTTGTGGGGTTAAGTGGACATGATGGATTAGTTCAGGCCTCGTCGGGATTCAGCCTGGTTTAACTCCAGTCACAACTGGTATCACTTCCATTGATTTCTTCATTTCTTTCTCACAAAGTGGCAATGATACTGATAATCTGTGTCATGTAATTGTGAATCTCTATGTTCAGACTTTTCACAAGCATTATTGCTATCTGAATACTGTCAATGCCTGTCTTTGTGGATCATTTGATCACATATTAAGATCACCATGCAGACTTTGTGTTTGTGCATGCTCATAAAGGATTTTCTCATAAAGGTTGTACTTTCTAAAGGATAGAGACTGAGCTGGACTGTTTGCGAGGAGCCTGTTTAAAGTGAGTGCTGCCTGCTCTGATGGACCCTGTGCTGAGCTGTGACGGGTGACGGTGTGGTGCGCTTGAATACACCAGCTCTTTTGTCCTTCACACTCTGCAGCTCTCTGATAGCTCCTCCCCCTGTGCCCCACTCCTCCTCCCTGCCTTGAGCTGTGATCTGCTGGGGCCTTTTGAGGCTGGGCCACTGAGACATGGCTGTTCCCTGTAATGTCTAGACCAGACCCATCAAAAAAACATGTCAGCAGTCAGAGGAGGAATAGAGAAGGAAACCACTTAATAGTATTTTCACTAGGCACTCCCCTGGAAAACCTCTAATCAGATATGAGTATATTCAGCCTCCAGCATATCTGATAAAGTTGAATTTCGGTGCAAAACAAAAAAAAAACAACAGATTGCAACTGAAAACAATTAGGAGGAGGAGTTTGGGATTCCCTACTGTTTAAGTGCAGAAGTAAAAAGGGCGGAAGTAGGTTTGTGGTATGGTTGTATGCCACCTGGCTCTGCGGTATTACTGGACAGGACATTTCATAAAGATTCATCACTGTCCCTCTCTCCGCTTTGACCTCATCGCACATCACAGCACAGATTAGACACCGATTATCCTCTAATTGAAGATCCTTGCTTCTCAACCTTGCAGAATATGCCGCCTGCTCTTAGGCTCTTAGGACAGAAGGTTATTCTGTTCACAAAGAAGAAGCTGCAACACAGATACCTTCCATGTAGAGGAATGAACTCCCTCTGAATTAGCTGTAAATTTAAAATGAAACACCCCTGCTGAACAGGAAACAGGCTCAAATGTTAACACAATGTGACCAAACACTTCAACACAGTGTTGTGTTTATAGAGTCATCTACAGAGGCAGAACTCAGACACAGGGTCACTGCATAGGCACTCTAGCAGACACATCATCCATCACATCAGTGTGTGATCTGATGAGTGAATGTATGGACTGTAATGTAACAGTGGCGTGTCGTCTTTAACTCCACCATAGCGATGAGGCACAAAGCCTTGGTGGATGTTTGCCTGGCTGCCTTTGCTTGGCAAAGAAGACACAAGGCAACCGACAAGCCGGATGAGGGTCAAACAAAGCCACACATAACATGGAGTTACTGTAGTATGCAAAAGAATATGGTAGAATACCTAGACTGGGATAAAAGCTGAATAGAGAGATTTACCATTTAAATGAATGGAGACAGTTTGTGCCATTTTACAGCCTGATTTACATGTATATGTACAAATACCTGGGCTGTTTTCATTCTCTGGTCAGTCTCTTGAGAAAGAGCCTGGCACCGGTCCAGTTCAGCCTGGCTGTAGACGCTGCGTTGTTTGAAGTATTTCACCAAAGCTTTGTGCATCCTCTTCTGCAACAAAGAGAGCTAGGGGGAGAGAAGGCAGAGAAAAGGAATTGGTAAGGCAGGAGAGGAAATTAATGGCAGTGTTCAAGAAGAATGATGGAGGGGAATAGAGAAAGCAGTCAATAGCCCATTCTGCAGTACACGGGCCTGACAGGAATTTCACAGTCTCTTGGTTTCTCTGCCCACTCGTGTGCACTCATCAGAATCCAGTCACATCTGGCTGCCAGGATGGGGGGTTAATTTTCTCTAAATGCTTCAGCAGTTTTGTTCTAGCCGAGGCAAACTCTGTGACTGCAAAGCTGATGAGTAAAATATTTCTACTTCACCCAGTTTAACTTTATACCAATCCCCTCAAGACATATTTTACACATACACACAGAGTCATGAACCCCCCACTGAAACCAGAAATTATTCCTAGTCTCTTGGAAAGACATGCTGCTTGCTTTATTATTTGAACACAGTTTCAAGCAAAGAGGTTTAAATTCTGATAGATGCCATTGCTTTTCTTCGCCCTCCATCTCTCCACTCTTCCTACAAAGCTTATCATTGCTTGGCAATGTGTTCCCCAGTGCATTGAAAACTAAAGCGAATTAGCTCAGTCATCAGCTCCTGAAGGAAAGACAATAACAAGAATGCTCTTTATGGTGTACCCTGTTAACAGCCAAGAGCTGAAAGCCTCTACATAAACAAAGCAATGCTTACACATACAAATCAAGAGGATTTTTATGAGAGGCCCATACTGGCAAGTGTTATCAGATGCTAATTTACAATTATTTATTTTTATTTAGAACTAAGAATTTTGTTTTTGAATGTAATTATACTTGTTGAATTTTGATCAAGAAATATCCTTTTGCAATATTCTTGATTTTAGAAGAAAAACTACTATCTCAGATATTAGATTAACCAGCTAACATGTGTCTTGATTGGGAAATTAATGAGCAGGATATACTTCCTCCACTACTTGTGAGGTCGAATGCAACTGTTTAGTTGAGTAAAATTAGTTGAAATTCACACATATTAAAGCTGCAATAAGTAATCCCTATATCTCATCTGTTATGATGCAGTATATATGTTGCAAAATGTTCATGATATTTGATGTGATGCACCTGTACCGCGTGACAATGTTGATACATGTATTACAAATACCATCTTTTGTAGACAAAAGAGCACATTTAAAGCACAAGATAATGTCATGTTGGCAAGTATTATTATTATCAATTAGCATTAGGTAACTATTATGAGCAAGGGACCAGCATTAGTATCAATGTCAATGTTCCATGTGACAACAGTGCTTCATGTACTATTTACATTTCATCACCGGCTAACATTTAACATTAACAGAGATGTAATCATTTCAGCATTAAAGGCAGAATTTTAACCTTCATGTTGTTCCATGTTTGAGATGTTTTGCATGGTTTTGGACAAAAAAAGGGAACGATAAGTATTGATAATAGTAGAAAATTGACCGTACCTCATGTCAGCTTCTATTTAAGGTGTTTATGTGCTGTATGGTAGTCATCTTAAAAGCACAGTATGGCTTGTTTTAAACTTGTCACTTGAACTGTATGTCAGGAATGCCTGCTGTCAGGATTATATTTCAAGGATACTTAAGAGATGGTTTTCAGTGTCTCACTTGAATGTTACGAAAGAGATTATGGGCTCCCCAAACACAGAAATGACTGATGTGACCTCACACACATGTTCTGATCTCTTAAATGATCCTGACAATGTTAAATGCATTTACCTTGTTGCCTCCTGTTACAAACAAATCAATTAATGGTAATCACGTTTTCTAATACATGCACTAACTGGGACATAAAATTCAAACATTACAAGGATAATTGTAGATTTGTAACAGGAAAGAAGTGTGTTTGAATGCTCCTGTATAAATCAGATTAAATGTAATCTACATTTCAGAAACACTTGGTTATAAGCTTGTTACAAAAACTAAATTCAGGCATAAAACACTAGCCGAGAGGCAGCTGTTACAGCAGTGTAGAGTTGAAACAAACAAAAATGGTGAAGGCTGAATCCGGAGTAAAAGAAAATCAGGCTTTGATCATGAGCGTGGAAAATCCTGTCCACAGGATTTTATTTTTGCATGCATTTTTCACTTGATAACATTCATGCAGTTAGATGAGGAATTGCTCAAGTAAAGGTATTAGTTATTTTTGGAACAAATAATATGATTTTTTTTATTGCTGGAGCAGTGTGGCTTCTTCCTGACATTATGCTTGTCATGTGTTATTCCAGTTAAATAGCATCAAAAACTATAAAGATTAAACAGTAAAATGCTGCTGAGTTGTCTCCCTCATCTAGTCAAGACCTCTGTGCTGTTTTAGCAATGCAGACACATTCATTGTCTGATCTAACCCGTGTTTGCTGTTGATCCTTGACCAGCAGTGTGTGTGAGCTGAGGCAAATTTGTAGCAACCCTGATAATAAAACATTTCACCTCTGACCATCTTATAAAAACTATAATCAAGAAAATATAGATGGTATAATATTTACCATCAACCTCTCTCTTTACTCCCCTTGGTGGGAAAACTACATAGCTATCATTACACAATGTCGCATCCATCATCCTCCTCCACTCAAGTTATCTCATCATTATTAGATTGCTGCAGTCACCTCCTCACTGGTTGCCAAACTAAAACCCTCTTAAATATACTGCCCATGTAAAGAGGAGCTATCTGGTGCAAAGGGGAATAGCATGGGATAGAACATGAGATAACAGAGCAAAAATACCAAGTCATAAAACAAAATTAAACAGAGAGGAGATTGTGAACATAAAAAAAGGTTATACAAACCATACCTGTGTGTAATGAAGAAACGATTTATGTGCACGGTTTTTCTTGCTCAGTGCAGACACTGCCTCTTTTTTGGCCTCCATGCGCATCTTCTTCAGACTTTCATACTTGCTTGCCAGCTGTTTGTTTTCCTTCAGTGCAATTTTTAGTGCTTCCTACACACAGGTAAATATGGTAGAATGTAAATAAATAGGGTTACAACAGCTACTGAATAAACAACTAGACACAAGCTGTCCTGAGGTTGGACATATAATGTAACTATTTTTAATTCCAACGATTGTTTATCTCGTAATCCTGATTCTGATCAATTCAGAGTATTTGTCAATATCAGGTCCAATACAAGTAATAATAATACACACAATAATACACAATAATTTATATCATCAGTCATATATGGTCATGCCCATCTGTGACTAAATTAATGTAAGTGACATCAGAAACTTCAGTCATTGGTGCTTTTGATATTTATATATACTATGTAAGTAGTGTATATATACAGAAATATTTTTACTACTTGTGTACATAGCAGTCTTCTCTATCCTATTTCCACATTGTTCCTATATCATGATGTTATTATATCTCTTTTTAGTCAATTTCCTTGCATGCAGACATACTTGGCATATGATTCTGATTTAGAATTGCATAATGACATTAACACAGAATCCATATCTCATATGGATCAGTCTTGGCAATATCCAATCCTATTATTAAGGTCAGTATTGGCCCTGAGTGATTGGTTAGTATGATGATCATTTCACATGTTAGTGTTAGTAGAGCACCACAGCTTTACTGGCAGAGGGTCAGCTGCTGAGGCAGCATTATGCACAGTACAGATGTAAAATACAACAGATGATCGCATAGATCATGACATGTACAGTAGGTACCCAAGAAATGGTGGAGCTAAATGGAGAGTCAATAAACAGTACTGTCCATAATGTACAGTAACATCACGGACTATGTGCACGTACAATAAAGGCTTTCTGTATTTGTGTTGTTAATTACGACAATATGAATACCTGTGATTCAACAATGGGTACTTTTCTGGGAAGTCAAGCAAATAAATCACAGAGAGTATGTGTCTTTCTGAATGTCCTCTTTTCATTTGAACAATGTTCCCCAAGTATGTGTCTGGTGAATACCTCAACTCTACCTGCAGACATAATGAAGTGTGTCTCTGCAGTAAAACAGAACAGCACTAAAGTGATGAGTTTAACCCAGCAGAAAGAGGGGCTGTAAACATGACAAATGCCTGCTATTGATTTCAGGTTTAATTACTCCATGCAGCACTGACAAAGCCCATCTGATGCTGTTGTGAAGTGTAAATGGAACAAATTACACTTCATTGCCCATAAGAAACTGATAGCGTCGGCAGTTTGCATTGTTTACTTTGCACTCACCAAACGACAAGCCCGGATCAAAAAAAAAAAAAAAAAATATGTGCACGTATGGAAGATGGGTTAATTTCACATACGGTTAACCCATTGCACCTTGTATTTGTATCTTTACAGGTTGTATTTAACGCGGCAACATACTGTACTAATTTCCATCAGGCTGTAGGTTTACTGACCAGTAATAGTCTCCATAGAAAAGAGGAGCCATGACCCACAGGAGTTTAAGAGGAAATAGCCTAGGGTCAGCAGTTTTAGAGAAATATCTTCTATAAGAAATATCTGAAAGAGTCTAACCATTCTGCTTCATGCACAGTGGTTCCTGAATGCACACTCTGCTTATTATGTTATGCTAATGCAGACATTATGTGTGCTTTATATTGGTCTCAATGATTAAAGTGACCAATTTCCTTCCAACTTGAGACTCTCTGATCTTTTTATTTGGTGAGGAGTATTGTTGGTATATCATCTTATTTCGTCAAGTGAAAAGACTAAACCCTTTTTGTGCATGGCTAACTTTTATCTGGCTAATGGGAGTTGTGTCTATGAGGAAGACTTCTAATTCTTAAATTGTCTCACGCCAACAACTTCTTTAAAGTTGCTGCACTTGGATGCATGGCGGCTTAAGCTCCATTGCCTTTTCTTGTTTTGAACTAATGCATTCTTGATCACCGTTTAATGAAACTATATACCACATGGCGATTTCACATTAGATAAGCCATGTGAAACCCCCATCAGCAAAGAGGCTCTGGCTGGGGCTGATAATCCTGCAGATGAAAACCTTACAATAAATAGGGGTTTCTCTTACAAAAGAGCATTCAAATACATGCCAGTTTTGTGCAGCCATGTTTTTACAAGAGCCCATTTCTGACATTGATATAAAGAAAGTCCAGATTAAATGCTTATTTGATATTGTGAACTATATGCTTACTATATTGCTGTTGGGCTTCAGGTAACAAAAGAGCTTCAACATCTCACCACGACACGCATCATCAAATTCGTCCAGACAAAAGACTATAAGAACAGTGAGTTGTCATTTGTGGGAAAAACACTTAAACAAGATTGACCATGGCTTGTAATTTTAATTGCACACAGCTCTTTTCTCTGCATCTTAAGGGAAGTATCGTGACAAGCAAGGCGATGACACTAATCCACAAACAAATAAACAATAAATGAGACATTTTTTTTCTTGTTTTTTTACAGCTCGTCTCTGATTTAACAGTATTTGACAAAATGTGTTGTGTATTTACAGACATTAGTACTGAACATTTTGTTACCTTTGTGTCTTCCATTTCCTTTTTCCTTGCTGTAACATGAGTGGTGTGCGTCTGCATGGATCGCTGTGTTCGTTGTTGGCAGTTATTAATATCAGACTGCAAGGTGCTCATTATGAGAGCAGCTGATTTGTTTTTGAATTCCACCACATCAAAAACACTTCTGCAAGGAAAAATCACACACATAAAAGCTTATCATTTTTCTAAAATTAGCTGCGAATATCATAAATGTATGATTACTGCATCAGTGGGGAAGCTGGTGGAAATGTTTGCTCAAAGCAAGACATTTATTTAAGCAATACACATTTTTGAGAAAAGTTGAATATGATCACATATATGATCAAAGGAGTACTTAACATTTTTATAGATTATGGTTAACTATTTATTGATTTTCTTTCCAAAAGGCTGATACTAAAGAAAGGCTGAGTATGCCCCAACAATAATATCCCATTGCCTATTATAGACAAGGCAAGGCAAATTTATTTGCATAGTGCATTTCAAATGCTGGGGTGATTCAAAGTGCTTTACAAAATAATAGAAATACAGATTTACAATTAAAAAGTTGTGGACAAGACATGTAAAAGATAAGGACAAAACCATCCAATCAAAATGATGGTTATTTAAAAGCTAAGTTAAAAGGATATGTTTTAAGCCATTGTAGGGTACAAGTGGTCAGAGCCTGGGAGGTTTAATCCAGGTCTGTGCTGATGATTGATGGTAACAAATGCTGCTCCAGTGTACTGGGACAACCAGTAGCCAGAAGTCCTGATCATACACTATTATATTGAATGTTTCCTGTGTATAACTAACTTACTGGAGTTCTGCTATGACTTCTGGCACGCTTTCAACATGTTTTTCCATTTGATCTGCAGCATCCTGGTAGTCCTCGCTCTTCTTCGTAAGGTCACGGATCCTTCCCAGGGTGTTATCATATCTCTTTACAGTGGAGATGTGTAAATCCTGTACACAATCAATTGCATTAATGTTAAAAAAGCATACTTTCTTAAAAGTGTTCAGAGTGAGAGATTATTTTGCTATATATTGAATAGCTGTGACCAGCTTTGTGCTTAACAAGCTTCACAAAGTAAACCTGACTTAGCAACCGTTCTGCGGCTCAAAAGCTGCATCATGCGGCTCTTCACTTTTCTTACCTGAGCAGCTTTCAGGTGGTCACATTTGAATTTCTTCTCCTTCTCAAGGTTGACCAATGTGTTCCTGTGTTCACACTGAATCTTTTCCAAATTTTCTGTCAACTTCCTGATTTTCTGTACAAACAAGGAAGAATGGCAAATCCAGCTGACTAGATGTATTTGCTTCTTTGGAGTAAAATGATCTCCAAACTGAGATTAATTATTGTCAAGCTTTATCGTTACCTCAACTTTTGTCTCCAGTTCTTTTGTTGATGTGGATGCATCTTCAAGTTCTCTCTGAAGCTTTTGGTTAGTTAGCTCTGAGCTTCTTTGCTGTCGATACAATTCTTCATTTATGTATGCACACTGACCCTGATGCAAAATAAAATACAAGGCAGATGGTCATTACCCTAAAAGCCTTAAAGCATTTACAGGAAACAGTAACAGGGAACGTCGCCGGCGTAAGAATGTAAAAAAGTATGCAATTGAATAGAGCCAGGCTTTTAAAACCATCTTTATGAAACGTATAATGTTCATTTTTTATGGAGTGCTTTGTCAAGCTTCACCTCTTCATACCTTTCATCATATACAATCAAAGTGTTTCACAGAAACTGGAAAAATCTGCAAAATACAGTGATATATTTTGATGATTTCAGTCCACGATGTTTGCATCACAATTTTGTGATTACATTTTTCTTCTCTGCGGTGCCTCGTGAATTTACCTTCAGCAGTTCCAGGGCGGTCGTCTGGCCTGTCAGATCTCTCCTCAGGTTCTCTATCTCTTTCTGTAGAGCACAGACAGAGTCCTGAATAACACTGGAGAAAACGTTTGGTAGCTCACATTCCCCTTTCAAACGGTGACCCATGCAGTATACATAGAACATGTACATATGTTGTCACTGACCCTGGCCCTCTGTTCTTCCATGAACGTGAGCTGCTCCTGCTTCTCCAGTTTAGTCTGGGTGACACTGTGCTGGGCTACAACTTGGGTCACTTCCTCCTTGGCCTTTTCCCACTGCTTGTCATTGTCAATGATTTTCTGGAGCATCTGCCTCCTCTCCTCATGCATCTGCTTCACTGCCTTCTCGCTGACAAAAATCACACAGGAAAGTAATGGTAAAACCACAGAATTTGTCCACTATAGGGAATGTTGTATGTTATTGCATATTTTTGGCTTTGATTCTGTACCTCTCAGAAGTTTTTATCTTGTAGTCTTCAACATTCTGTTCATACTCCATATTTTCTTTATGAAGAGCTGCAAAAGCATTACGTTTCGAACGGAGCTGCTCTTCTATGCAGGAAACCTCTGCTTCCCCATGAAGTCTCTGGGGATAACATAACATACAGTGTGCTGAGTGGCCGCATGCAAAACACCTTACAGTAAATTATTAGCATGCATAGATTCAGTGAGAGCCAATCTAATCATAGTCTGGTAGTGATGTGCTCTACCCAATGACCTATCAACACACACATTAAGCAGACAAAGCAGCATCAAAAATATCAAGAAATGTCAGTTTTTGTGACAGAATTTAAACACTACAGTGACAATACTTACAGTTTTCTCAATGTCTTCTTGCAGTGCAATTAGCTTCTCTTTTGATTTTTTATTCTTTTGCATTTTATCCTCAATTTCAAGTTTCAATTGCAAATTCTGCAATAAAAATCGGAAAACATGAATTTGACTACTTCTGTAAGTGGTGGAATGCTACCCGTTTTAAAAATTCAAATAATATTATATAAATAGAAATCATCAAATACAGACAGTATGATTTACCCAGTCTTTTCCTTTTATCTCGAGCTCCGTCATTTCAGGGATACGTCGCGTTATGGCTGCACACCTTTCTTCTGTAAGTGCAATCATCTTTTCAGCATCCTGTAGTTCAGCACACAGACCTTCCTGAAGCATCTTCAACTGGTTTATATTTTCCCTTTGTAGAAAAACAGTTTGACTTTTATTATTAAGTTATTAAGTTTCTGGATTAAAGGCTAATTAAAGTGTTTCACTAGACAATAATTCAAAATACAGGGCTGTCACATTGTACAAGCATCAAAGAACAAATTCAAAAGTGGATTATTTTGTATATCAGGACACCTGTGTTATTTTTGGGCTTTCAAATGTTGTTGCACGATTGGTTTGGCTTGTTATGGTGAGACTTATTACCTAGTAATGCAGCATCAAGCAGACATATTGTTGCTATGGTTACGTGCAGTTTAATATACCTTGCACACTTATTTAAAGCAGTGGTTAAACTGTGGACAACATCTTTGTCTTTGAAGTCGCCTCTTTGATGATTTCAACAGACACCTGCCTGCTCACTGAAAGAAGTGATTTCAGTGGTATAATCCAGTACACAAATGTGCGAAACAGGAATTAGATCTGGAGTGTCTAATGCCTGTCTGGATATTTAGCGTAAATTATGCAAAAAGGGATAAATACATCTGATTTCAGTTGTTTCCTGCAACTTCATTTGTACTTTGCTAGTCCACTGCACATTAAACCTAAAGTAAATCACAGAAATTACAAATCCATAAGCACATATGTTGTAGTCACAGTATGCACTTAACAATCAAATGCTTTTATGAAAGATGCTTCCTGTCTCAGCTGTACTCCCTGCTTTCACTGCAGTTAAATACTCACAATCTGTCATCCAGCTCATTCTTCAGTGCCAATACTTCAAGATCTAGTGACGTCTTCTCATTGCTGGTGTCCAACTCCAACTTTTTGAACTCCTTCTGAACACGTAAGAGATCACTTTGTGTTTTTGAGTATACTTTATCAGCCTAAAAAAAGAACAGGGGGAGTGGGTGGCTTTATTATTTGTGAACAATTTCATAAAAGTTCTGATATTAAAGACAATACATTATCCTGTTATCAAATGAAACCCTGTCGAAATGTAATATTCTCCCTTTAACAAATTTTCTTAACTTTGCAAATTATGAAAAAGAAGAAGCCGACCTATTGGTCCTTGGTATAACCTGGATTAACTCTTGAAGATCAGAGCCCATTCTTACTATCTTCACCCACTCACAGCACATGACATGTTGAAATAATATTAAAAAAAACATGTCATTCGTTCTGAGTCAGTCTGGTGTTTCATTTAGTAACTATGAAACATGCAATAGTTTTGAGTCAAAGTTGACCTCTTTACAGCAGATTTACATGTAGGCATTAAACTCAAAGTACAGCTGAGGACTGAATTCTCTCATTTTGATGCATCCTGACTTGAATGAAAGAAATGAACAAGAACAAAAGCTAAATGAAAAGTCAGGGAATTATCAAAGTTATTAGGATTCAGCCTCTGGGGGCCATGAATGTCTGTACCAAATTTCATGGCAATTCAGTCAATTGTTAAAATGGGATGATTTTATATTCAACCAATGTGTTGGATCAACACTGGACCAATAGACCAACAAACACTGCAATCCCTAGTGCCATGCCACTTGTGGATTACAAACAGAGCTAAAAAGAGCGAGAGGGTGAGTGAGATAGAGCTTGTGTCTAATCTGAGACTGCACTGTGTCTTGTGCTTATTCTATTGTGGTGACTTAACATATTAAATGCACCAGAATGTAGTTTAGCGTTTATCTGTATGGAAATAACGCTGAGTGGAGAGCTACAAAACATATACCCGGTGCAACACATATCCAAGTGTCCAGCCTCTCTGGGTGTGAAATTATAAAAATAAAAACAGAGTAAATCAAATTAGAGGTTACCTCAGCTTGTGCAGTGTTGATTTCATTAATGATGCCTCTCTGGACATCCAGGTTTTCTTTTACAATGGGAATTTGTTTCTTTGCAAAGTTGATGTCTTCATGCAAGCTGTGGTTCCACATCTCAGTGTGTGACAGTTTCTCCTGGGCTTGGTCAAGTTTCTCTCTTTCTTGTTTTAGCTGCCACTTCAGTTCAGTGATGTCTCTAAGGCAGGCCTCATGCTCTAGAATAAAAGCAATCATCAAAAAATAATCAATAAAGCACACCAATAATAAAGGCAAACAGCATCACAATATTTTCTGACCTTTTTGGACGACAAAACTGTGCTCTTGTTGCTTCCACATTGCAATGCTGTCAACTTTTTTCTCCAAATATCTTTTTCTTCTCTTCTCGTTGTGGAGAGCTTCCTCTGCATACTGCCGATCAGCCTCCAGCCGCTCAATGAGATACACAACCTCTCCAAGGACATCATTTATTTTCTTCAATAGCGGCGAAAAAGGACAACTTTCTAGAGGATGAAAAACTTTAACAGATTGGTACATTGCATTGTATTGTATCATCATTTTCAACTCAAGAAACAACATCATAAACAATTTGGCAAATTTTTGCAAAGCTATAGTATGTCAACATAATCTGACTGCCTACAATATGCAGATACAACATAAACTCCATCTATGGAATTCTAATATATTACTATTGTTTTACTAATTATTATGTAGACAAAAGATGTGAACTCGTAACTGGGACGGAATTATTATCACACTGACAAGCCACTTCTGCAGAAAATGAAACATCTAAAGCAAGAGCAAGAAGTGTACACCTCACACTTACTATGTTGCCCTTTTCTCCGCATTAGCATTACAGGGTTTGCTTTTCTATAGTGTAACAAAAATAAAGACAAAACATTTCATAAAAGACTTTATACTATTTAAAAAGGGGGTTCACCTCTTGCACAAATTGCAATGCCTTCAACGAACAACTCCGTAGACGTCATTGATTCAGTATCTGAGTCTCTGGACTGAAATCTGGGAAAAAGACGTTAAACTTAAACTCATGTCATGTTTTTACATCCTTCTCACAAAAACAAAAATATCATATAATTACTGAAAACAACAGAGGACCAAACCTTAAACTTTTGCTGTACTGGTGCTTGACCTGATCGATCTGCAGTGGATATTTTCCAGACTGGTACAAAAGAAAAAGAAAATACAAATCTAATATTTGTTTCATAATGTCTCAATGGTCTGATCACATCAGACATCAGTATACCTGTTGATACCAATTTTCCACCGTCATCTTCAACTCTTGGATATGGTAAATAGCACTGTTGACATATGGTGAGGGACTGTTGAGCAAAACACATGTGCGACGTCTTCCAGAACAGACGGCTTGAAGATCTCCTTGATCTTGAGAAACACAAATGGTTTGAGATCTGTAAACACAACTTTCCCAAAACAAAAATTGCTTTCAGAGAAGTAATTTAAAGCCAATGGATGTATTTTACATAATGGTAATTTTTTTTGATGAACAATCCCTCAATGAAAGAATAAAATCTGAAAACAACAGACTTTTGTTGAAACAAACATTCACTTACTTCAGTAACTTTATTTTTCAAAAGTAATTAGAAAAATGTATTTGGCTGTGAAAGATATTCTGTGATTCTTTACTTATTCTCTGTGATTCTGGTTGCATAAACTCTGCAATATATTGGAAGCATCAGTGAGAGAGCAGAGACAACTAATTTCAACATCTTAAGACAAGGGCACAATTCTTAGTGGTGAAAGGACGCCATCTGGCTGACGAAAAAGGTAAAAAAAAAAAAAAAAACTGTGCAGATGGCCATACTTGACATGAACATCTGAGGAATACTGACTCTTTTTTCTATAGGATCGTGCAAAGTCATGTCATGCTCATCCAAATCTAAAAGTAACTGTTGGAAAAAAACATTACTGAAGACCTAGTTCATGTTCCCTGTAATTTATATGATTTCAATATACAGTATGCCAAATTTAATATACTTTTAATACAGTTCCTAAATGATTAAGTAAAGAAAAAAAATAGATTTAGTATAACAGGGAGTCTATCACTGTTGCAAAGTGCTTGTGTCCTATTGTGGTACTCCTTGCAGGGATTTCTCACAAATGTTAAAATTTGTGACAGTAGTGAGTGAATAAAAAATGTATAGACTATAAAGAAGACCATGTTTTTATAGGTGTGAAAATAACATATGCCATTTTAACAGTAACATAACAATAACATAACAGTATTACTCATAACTGACAAAAATGCACAGAGATGTACATTATATTATGAATGAATATAATGAATTAAAACTCCTCCACCTTATACCACAGTGAAAGACATCCAGTGAGATGGAGTGATACATTCACAATAATTTCATTTAATTTATTAAATTTTCCAGTATTTTATTTTGAGGGATAATGCTGTGTGTTGGTCTGTTCTCCACATTGCAGGGTGAGGACCAGCCCTAGAAAATATTCAGCAAAACCTGAATCTACACCCCTGAAAGGAGGTCAAGTGCACACACCCACAAGAGTGTCTTCAATTTAAAATCATGGTCTGACATGCACGACCTGGTGAACATACACTTGTTATGCCCAAATCCAAGTCTAGTGTTGCTTGGTACCTTTTCAGGTACAGCATCAATAACAGTCAGGTAAATTAACTAATAAACTAGTGGAGCAACAAGCAAAACTGTCAAGGAACAGTAGACAAACTACTACTAAAATCAGCAAGACACAGTTCACAAAGTGTTTGTGAGACTATTGAACCTTTCCAACACTTATCATGAAGACTGATTAATTACAACAATGACTAGGAGTGAGCTGACTCAGACCGACACAAGAACAGTCGAGAAAAACAATGGGGAGACCAGAAATGAAGGCCATCTGTTGCTGAACAGTTTGGATGAATAACACACAGCGAAAGAAGCAAGTGGGATAGGAAGGTGGTGAGGCAATATGTCACCAGCAGGGTGAATAAGCTCTAAATCATACTGGCAGGGTGTGTTATAGCCACAGAGCAAGCCCATGCGAGTCTGATGGCCAGTAGTTACACCTGTCATTTCACTAATAGCATCAGATATTTAAATAATTATCATAACGCAGTATTCAGTATTCACCGCCAATATTTCTGAATTGTAGTCCAGGCAGTTCAGTCTACAGTATGGACCTTGTCTGTCTGTGTGTGTTTGTGGAGAGCTTTCTTGCTGTATCTAGGGACAGGTGTGGTGACAGATGACAGCTCAGTAGACCAGTAGCCCCTACATTAACTTCTGTGTGTTAAACTGAAAAAGGCTGTCAAAATGAATCATGTATACTGAAACTACTGATCATACTGTTTAGTCTCTGTCGTCCATGTTTGTACTTAAGCTAGTTGTTTTCCTATTGACAACATGGTATATAATAACAGAGCATCTGTCAGATTTCTTAGTCTGTTTAGTTAGACCGAAAATAAAGGTGAGCTTTCAGTAACGAGATTAATGTTTGATCAGTAAGTATTAAACAATTCTAAATCGACTTGTTTAAGCCAAACACCGTTAATTTTCCTCACCTTGCTGACTTGGTCGTCCTTCCCTTGATGGGAATCTGAGCGGCTCAACGTCTGGCATCGGTGAAACTTGGAAATTACCACTTTAACCTCAGTCCTGTGGAAACATGGAGGCGTTGACGCTCAACATTAACCTGAGATGTTAGGGGGGGAACGCAACCGTCAACTGGCTATTTTATTTTCACATTAAAACGATAAAGCCTAATATCTGCCGTCTTTTAAAATTTCGTACAATTTAACGTTAGCTAACGTTAGCTAAAGTTGCAACTGACATCAAACTAATCTCACTCTGTTAGCTAAGGTAAAGTTGACGGTTAATTAACTTTGCTAATGACAAATTAATGAGCAGTGGGGGCTGTTGTCATGGCAGAAAGTGAAAGCGAAAAATGGCAGGCTATCAACTTACTTGTATTAATACACCTTTGTCTGCGAGCTATCTGTTAGCTTTCGCTTGTCATCTGTCTTCTTGGAGAAAACGCTGTACCCGACCTGTAAAAAAAAGGTGCCTTTCAATAAAGTTTTGTACAAACTGATCAACTCAACCAACTGAAGTTGCTGTCAATCTTCTACTGAGGTTGCTTAGCAACAAGGGGCTGCGCTCAGAAAGGGTGAGTTGCGTTCAAGAGCAGCAATGAAGGTTCGTGCGTTTGAATAGAGGCAGTGAGGGGTGTTTCCTCCTCATTTCATGTGAATTTAAATTACACACGTTATGCTGGAAGTAGACCAGCCTCAAAGAGGGGGGAATAAATGGATGATAATATATTTTGTTTTTATTAAGACCATTTTAGCCTTCTGCTGTATGGAACTGTAAACACGCAATGCTGCAATTATAATGTCGCCAGGTAGGGTATGATAATATATGTTGATTATCATGAGGTAAAAGCCCAAACGTATAATTTTAAATAAAGTGTTTCTTTGTTTATTTTGAACAATTTACAAGTCTTTTGGACTAAAGCAGCCATTCACATTGAGATGCAGCTCTGCCTCTAGGCTAAAACAAAAAGTTAATCGTCGATCATTTTAACGTTTCCTATCAAATCGATGCAACCCTTGATTTTTTCTTTAATTACTTTTATTTGTGCTTGCACAACCTCTGCAGGGTAATAATTATTGTATTTAGTTTAGTATTGGGGGTCACACCTCAAAATAGGCCTTTATAGGGACACTATATTTTATGGTGTGGTGCAGTGTTATAGAGTGGGATGGTAATGTTCAGCCACGGGAGGATATGAGTCTGTATCTGTCTTCAAGAAATAGGATTTGTTGTTTTCATTCACAAAGAACACAATCTCGATGACGTCATTTTCCCAAAGCTGCAACAATGCTTAAACCAGCGAGTGAATGCATCTTCGCGTGATGAAATATATGCGTAAACCCACTTGATTTCTCTGTGTCCCCCTTTTCTGCATCAAACTTTCACACTTTGCAGCGGAGGCACACTGACGCTAGTGAAGAGATTTCGCATTACGTCATGGTGAAGGCCACAGACTGGAGCAAACGCTGCCTCCTCTCTCCTCAGCCGGTAGGCTACGCTGCCCGAAAATTTCCACAACACAAGCTTTGCGGGAGAGCGGCACAGGATCTGCCGCTTCGCGCAGTGATGCAGCAACCCACACCAAAGAAACCCTGATCGCCCTGCAGGACACGACCGGCTGTCGGATTCGTGGATGGAAAACAGTGATGTTGCATGACATGCCTCGAAATAAATTGTGGTAAGTCTTGTGCTGCTGCTGCAGCTGCGAGAGACTGGCAGAGCAGCAGAGGGGCGACCTTAACCTACTTTGTCACTGTGGGTGAAATGAGTTTCCCCGATCAAGTTTTGCCGATAAAAACGAGTCTGTGTAAGGATGCAAACATTGTATGGAGTTGTGTATTTATGCAGGGAGATATTTCTGTAAGAATTTGAGCTTTGTGTTGCGCGCACACACACACAGGTGTCTACAGCGTGACAGGTGATGCCTGAGCTGAGTATGTGCCATTAGGTGCCTGTTGCCTTTCCTTCTGCCCTCTTACCTTTGGCTTGTATTGCTGTGGGGGAATTTAGATGGGTTATTTTTTAATGTCTACAGGGCAACGTGACACTGTCTATGGCCAGGAGTACAGGGAGTCCAGCTCTTTTCAAGCTTGTGACTGAAATGAAAATATAATTGTGTTATCCATCACATCACACATTCACACAAGCAATGGAATGTATTTCCATTTATTCCAGTGATTCTTTTTTATATGCTTTAAAGAATTTACTTTCTTTGTAAGTTTGTGCAAAGAAAAAAAAAAAAAACAGCACCAACAAACCATAAATTTGTAGCTGCACTCCCATAAAGTTTTTGCCTTTTTGCAGCTGAAACCATGGTGATCATCAGCAGGCAACAGAGTCCTCCAGCAGACATCACTGGCTGGTACCAGACAGGAAGACAGTATGTGAAATGCTACTGACAGAAAAGATAAAAGATATCTAACTGATTAACTTTAAGTCAGTGGCACTGTTATTTTTTTTATTCCTGTCAAGGGGATTCAGATGTCAGTGTAGTTTACAGTCTTGATGTGATGTAAAAATAACTCTGGCCAATCAGTGGTAACAGCTGCGATGTACTGTAGTGAGCCGGCCAAACACAGATTGCTCTATAACTCAAGTAAGTGCTTGTCTTTGGAAATGTTGCATGACAATCTGCTCCAGCTTCAAGAAGGTTATAAATTAGCAGCGCTGTCCACTATGTTTTATTGCGCCGCTACAGAAATAGACTCATGATGTAAATAACAGACTAATAAGGCATTGTTGCAGTGGAGCATTCGTCCAACAGAAGTCTGTGCAGCATTAAAAGATAGAATGAGTCATTACTGTGAGACCTTCAGTGAGGTTTTCAGTTCTTGTCTCTGCCAGTCTCTTTGCAATGTTAATGGTTATACGATGAAATGCTGTTTTAAGGGCAGTAAGAGTAATGTTTGCTGGACACATGCCAGGAATGAGGTTTGGGGTCTGCAACTAGAGAGCCAGTAAAGCTGTGCAAGAATGTGGAGCCTTCTCATTTGTGGTTAAAGATAGAGGCGACACAGGCTGCATCCGAGCTGACAGTTTCTAATTTCAGATATCCTCACTCGTCCATTTGGGTTGCCTTTGTCGTAATGTTTCCTGGTTAGAAAGTTGTTTGTGTTGTGGACAATTGTTTGTAGAAGAGGACTTGGCTTTGTAATAACTAAGCTCAGGCAAGGGAGAAGACTACGATCATGGTGCTTTATGAAAGGTATGTTGATCATCTTGCTTCTCCTCCACATAGTAAATGTTATATTGGTGCTGGTTTAATATCTGCTCTTGCAATAGATTGTATCAGACAAGACCACAAAAGGTCACATCTGTGGCTCTCAGGGTATGTTCTGCTTGTGATGAGGAAAGGATATCAGTGATAATCTACAAAATAGTTTATATTTGTACACTTTTACATTTACTCTCCATGCAAATGATCCAACATAATATCCATTATTTTCAAGATGACATTGGACGACTGGCTGCTGGTAGCGACCTGACATTACCGTCTATACATCTCAGGCTATTTGTCAATGCCTTATTATATTGAATGAAACAGGCATTTATTATTTGTGTGTTATGATAAAGTTGTCAGTCGTAACAACTCTCATAAACCCTAAGTTGCAGATGGTATTTCACTATCATGTGGATGTTCTCCTCTGTGTTGCCAATAATATCAATAATATGCCATTAATAATTACTATTCCTTGTAGCTTGCACTGCTGTGCTGTGAGGTGATTTTCTGAAATGCTACACTTGATTCTTTAATTCCTGGTTAATATATCGGCTTAATGTTTTTCCACTCAAACTGGATTTCAAAAATTTCTTGAGCTCTATAATTGACTGCCTATATACTGACTGGAATCTGAGGGGAACAGTATGCTGTTGTATGCTTTTTAACACCAGGTGAATTCTAATTTCCACACCGTGAGTCTCTGCAGCGTAATATTTCAATTAATGTTAAAGTAATTTGAAATATCATGCCTGAATGGTTGTCTTGCAGAAAGAGTGTTTTCGAGCAAATCGCCCTGGAAGTGCCACTGAGCTCTAAACTATCCTCCCAGCGAGCATTATCTCATAAAATATATTTACGAGTGATGAAACTTTTCTTTAAAAACTTTGCTTGTCTGCAGTGGGAGGTGTGTGTCGGGGGGTGGGGGGGTGACTAGTACTATGTTTTTACAAACGGAGCGGCTGGGATCTTTGCTGCCATGGCAACAAACCACATGACTAGGTGTATTAGATTGCCTTGGACAGTGTGCAGCGAGGCATGGTGTGAGCATTCTCTCTGCTGCTCTGCCTCTATGAAAGTCTTGTCCTTGTCTTACTTAACTTTTTCTATGACCCCCTCTCCCACATTTCTTATAAGCACTGTAGTGTGCTACATTCAATTTTCAAATGTACTTTAAAAATGAAAAATGAAGTCCGTGTGTATTTACCACGGCCGGATTAACCTGCTGTGGGGCCCGAGGGGTAAAATGAGCTGTGGGCCCCTGTTGTCCACCCTGTTAGAATTGAATTATTTGTTTTGGGTATTTTAATTTAGCATGAAAATGCACAATGCAAGCACAGTATAACTCAAAATAATAAAGACCATTATTTGAGACAGGGCCTCAAGATGGGGTCATTTTGCAGGTGTTGCCTTTGGCCCCTATCATTTCAGTTCGTATTTAGCTTTAGCTGTATGACAACAAATGTGCAACACTACAGACTAATTAGCTAATTCAACTCATTGCTCAGCTCCCTCCCCCAAAATAATGATTGTCCAGTCATAGCTAGCAACAGTAACGAGGCACAGCGGACCTGTCAGGCTTTGGATTAAAGTTTACATGTTGACACTGTGTGCATAGGAGAGAGGAAGAGCATTTCTCCTTCCTTTGCATAGTTTGAAATGTGGCATCCATTTTTAGCTAAAACCAAATAAATAAGGCCATTGGTGTTATGAATATGTTAAACAGTGTGTTTATCTGCTCTCTCGAGCTGCAGTGGTTAGCATATCTGTTAGCATGTCAGCTAAACTCTTACTACAAAAAAGACAGTTGATGACTGTGTTACATTTCGGCACTATGTGGAAGCTCATTCTGGATGTTGTTAGTGTTTAGGCTAATGTTAGTGATTCTGTCATATTCTTAAAGCAGCAACTCCAGCCAACATTACCTGATAGTGATATGTTTATCTGTTACACAGATAGTGCTACAGCTAATTCGCTCACCACTGCAATGCAAGAGCATGGCAAACATATTTAGCTTCTGGATTTCAGCACAGTATAAATATACATAGCCATCATGTGCACTTCTGGAAACTTTAAAAAGACAGAGTTTTCAACCAAATCCTAAGGATGTTGTTAGTTTAATTATCTAGCTTGCTAAAGATCTTTTGTCTGACCCATTTCTTGGGGGTGTTGGTTAAAAGGTAAGACACAACCCTTACACAGAAATGAATGAGCATGATATTATTACATTGTGTCTATAATATTAACCAAGTGATGAGCGTCTTTTCAAGATTCATTAAACATGGTAGTTTGTCAGATGATTTGAGGTGCTTATGAGAATACAGTTCAATTTTGCAGTTTATGTACACAGAATAAAGTGAAAACAGTAGGAACACAATCAGTGATTATACAGGGTCTTAGCTGGAACTGTTTCTGGGAGGCTCTGACTACATTCTCTCCTCTTGATCAGAATGATTAACGACCTTGGGAGGAGCGGTGACACCATGGCAGATAGAAGGCAACTGTTTGTCGAGATGAGTAAGTGCTCAGGGGCCACAGCGCAGTGCAATCTATGTTTGTCTGGCGTTTTTTTTTTTTTTTTTTTTTTTTTTCTTTTTTTTTTCCATTTTTTTTTTCCTTTTTTTTTTTTTTTTCTGGCGTTTTACACACTGAACATAAATATGGCAAATTGTGTAACTTTCTTGAAAAGCAAATATCATGAAGATCAAGTGTCTCCACTCGTGTCAGCCAGATTGATTTCAAACACTGACGGCATCCAGTATGACCTCATGCTTTCTCACTAGTCATTATTAGATAAATAAGACATGATGAACGGAAAAAACATGGTAATAAATGCAGAAAATGCACACACTAGAAAAATGGCAAATATAAGTGTGACAGTCAGTATGTAGATTAATATATATTTCATTTTTTGAGTGTACTGTTGATGGACACATCATAATGCATTACACATAGTACACTTAAAACTCTTAAAACACTTCAGAGTTTTAAAGATATTCTGTGGTTGGTGATATACAGTATACACATGTTTTTTTACACTGTAGGGCTCCATCTTCACATTATCTATGAATTAGCATTATGTTATTTAATAATGAGTAATTCTTCCACAGGGGCTCAAGATTTGGACTCCATACGATTATCGACATACAGGACAGCCTGCAAACTCAGATTTGTGCAGAAAAAATGCAATTGTGAGTATGATGCAGTGCACTGACATCACTGACATCACTTTGTTCATAGTTGTCTCCACCAAAATGTTTATAAGAAGTTTTCCTGTTTCCAGTGCATTTGGTTGACATTTGGAATGTCATCGAGGCTTTCCGAGAGAACAGCATCAACACCATGGACCTCAACGATGAGCTCTCTGTGGCTCGTCTAGAAGTGGTACTGTCCACTATTTTTTACCAGCTGAACAAGCGCATGCCCACCACCCACCAGATCAACGTTGAGCAGTGCATCAGCCTGCTGCTCAACTTCCTGTTGGCATCCTATGACCCGTGAGTAGCACGTCATGTGACGTTTTGGCGGTTGGTTGTGTACTTTCTTGTCTGGGGTGTCAACTCAAACTAATGTAGTGTGAAATGTGAATGTGAAGTGTCTGCCAAAGCGGAGTGAAAATAGAGACTATTTACTTTCATAATGTCACAACATATTTTTAGAGATACGAAAAGCCAAGCTAAACATTTTTAAGGCGATGCTCACTGTGATTCAAGCCTTTAAAGGTTTTGCCTTTAGAGGAACGGCTCAGTTCATTGACAGCTTCTTTTAAAAGAATGTATTAGTATCATGTAAAATGTTATTTGCTCCTTTTTAGGGAAGGCAATGGCAAAATATCTGTCTTTGTTGTGAAGATGGCCCTAGCAACCATCTGTGGAGGGAAAATCCTGGATAAATTAAGATGTAAGCAACACAACAAGTACTTACTTTTCTTTTAATTGTGAAAAATGGAAGTATAATCATCCACTTTATCTTTAATAAACAAGTTAAATTCCTTTAGTTTCCTTTAGTCGAAATAATGTACTGCTTCGGTATTTCTAATACATAATTATTAGTGTCTGTATTTTCTATACTTCTGTCTGCTTAGCCTATTTTGGCTAAAGGAAGAAGTAGTACTGGCCTAGCTCTTAGTGGCTGGGAGTAGTCATTATTCATTATCCAAAGGATAATTTATTACATAATCTACAAAATGTGTGGCTGCAATCGCAATGGCTCATGAAGGGAAAAAAGGAGGGCTTTGTTGCTTGTGTATTATACACAAATAACAATTGATTTGAATAACTGCTGTACTTTGATTTGTTTTCACAAATAAGTGGGATAATTGTGTTGTGGATGCTGTAATTAGCCGACTAGGGTGGCAACTGACAATTAGTTTGATTAATTTATATGACGTCTCCCTGCGTTGTTCACAGATATTTTTTCCCAGATATCAGATTCTTCTGGAATAATGGTACCCTCGCAGTTTGACCAATTTCTGAGGGAGGTTCTGAAATTACCCATGGCGGTTTTTGAGGGACCTTCTTTCGGTTACACTGAACAAGCTGCAAGAACGTGCTTTACACAGCAGGTGAGGGTCCGTTAACCGCAGAGTGTTGATTGTTTTAGCAATGACGCTGTGGGGGATTTTTCCTGTTGAATCATCTCACTCTCTGCACCCAAAACCAACAGAAAAAGGTCTCCCTCAATACATTCCTCGATACATTGATGTCAGACCCGCCCCCTCAGTGTCTGGTGTGGTTACTGCTCATGCATCGGCTCGCCAATGTGGAGAATGGTAAGAAGCCACGCAAAATATTTACACAAGGGGAAGCTAACGGGGCTGGGAGGATGCAAAGATCAGCTTTGCATCATAATCTTGAGTCACCACACACACAGTCACACACACCTCCGGTGACGATAACCCACAGGGACCTCACACCCTGTGTGTGAGTGTGTTTATGTGTAATTGTGATGCATTCGTCGTCACAAGCTACCTTCATCTGAGCAGAAGAAATGCAGCCACGTGCTTACACGTACGCAGCATGCAGGCGATTTGTGTGTATTCAGTCACCAGAACAGGCTAACACATCTGTCCTGAAATTAATCCTCTACTCTGTGCAGTGTGCAAAATATCTGTGTTTGCATTCACATCTGTTTGTGTGCATGTGTTTGTCCATCTGTGTGTCTGACCCGTCCTCTCCTCCCTGCAGTCTTTCACCCGGTCGAGTGCTCCTACTGCCATACTGAGAGTATGATGGGCTTCCGTTACCGCTGCCAGCAATGTCATAATTACCAGCTCTGTCAGGATTGCTTCTGGAGGGGGCATGCCAGCGGTTCCCATAGCAACCAGCACCAAATGAAGGAGTATACGTCATGGGTAAGGGAAGGAGGAGAGGGGTGGGCTCAGGGAGGTGTGTCTGCACTGGACCAGTCATTGTGGCTATTTTCGTTGTGCTTCGCCACAATGCAAGGATGCTGAATGTCCGATGCAGGTGGCAGTATTGCTCTGTGTTTCCTTATGTCCTCAGAATTTGCAAATCACTTCTGTGTTTCTGCCAGAAATCCCCCGCTAAGAAGTTATCCCATGTCCTCAGTAAGTCACTGAGCTGTGCATCCAGCAGAGAGCCTCTTCACCCCATGTTTCCCGAAATGCCAGACAAACCTCTCAACCTAGCTCATATTGTGTAAGTTCTTTCTTTTCCCTGATTTGTTGCCCAGATTTTTAAATGTTTTAATTTCAGTCCCTCAGCTGATAATTATGTTGTTGCTGCCTCGAAGTCTGAAGTGATTCCAGTCAATCTCTTGGGTCAACTGATCAATGGGGCTTAATTATAGCCTTGGGAATGATTGTGATCTGCAACACTGCTGCTACCTTTTCCTTGACTTGTTATAAATAATGAAACACATCGCACAGCTACAGCACTCTGGTGCTGTATTAAAGGCAGTTATAGAGACATACAGTGAGGCTACTACAGGAGCATAAATCGACCCACCTACTGGCTTCATCTGTATATATTCTTTTACCTTCAAATTGAAGGTAGTTGCAGTATTTTATGGCCCTTAAACACTCAAAAGGATTCAGATTTTTGCATTTTTGTAGAACTGAATGTAATAATTTTACAGCTTTTAAAGCAAATTCTGGATAGTTTTTAAACCAAACCCGATTATCCTTAGAATCTGAGATTATATTTTTTCACATTTAAAACACGTTTCTCCCTATCCCTTAAATTTGGACATTAAAGGATTGTGTCCAAGATATAGCTATACATAGTTATCATTTTCCTTTTCTGGTGAATTTATTGAAGAATCTTGTGTGTTTGTTTTTCTTAATGATGGGATTTTCTACATTTTGTGTCGTCTTTGTCCCGCTGGGCTGATTGTAACAAATTATTTTCTTTCCTTGTTTTGTACTTTCCTCAGAGATACATGGTGAGTTTGCTTTGATTGTTTAATAAATCACAAATATGTCTTTGTTACTGTCAATTTTAATCTTTGTTTTGTGGTAATTGTATATACTAAAGTCCCATCCACCTTAGCTACTGACAGTCAATTCAAGAAATAATTTCTCCGTTCATTGCATGTTTTTATTGTTTCCCACACACCCTATGTAACTTATCGTATCTGACCGTGTTGCCACGTCCTGATACACCCTGATACACTGTATGTACAGCAGGTCATCTAGCAAAATGGAATTTCAGAGGTTGTGAGCTGGAAGGGATCTTCCTGTCTCTTAAATATAAAACGAGCCTTGACAGTTTGGGATTAATAAACATTTATTTCCTATTCAGGCCACCGAGACCAGTGAACATCACAAATGACTACTCACTCTCCCACTCCATGCCTACATCAGGGAACCCTTACTCCACCAAAAAGTGAGTACAACAGCAGAAAACAATGGATGTCCTGGATTTCACAGCATAGCTTTTCAGTTTCCTGCCTTCCCTGAAGGCCCCATCCCCTGTAGACTCTGTGAACTACTCTGTCTTTATTTTCTTGCCTTTATTTTCCAAGTGTATGTGATGTGTGTATGATGATGCTTTTTTTCCTTTGTGGTACCTTGTGCTGAATGTAAATAGCTTGCCTTACAGCAAGAATAATGATGTTGAGCAAAGAAAGCCCTTAACTGGGCCAGCTCCACATCTGTTGAGAGGGAGAGGGTAAGTGACACAGGTGTGCATATGAGAATGCCTTTATAGCTCAAATGCATGTGAACTAATATAGATAATATTCAAAGGACATGACCTGGAGTGCTTATTGTCCTAAGGAAACACTTCTCTCTAGGTTTTTATGTTGTATTTTTCATTTTATCTAAAGGGCTATTTTCTTTGCTGGATGAAGCATGCATCATAAAGACCACAATTACTTTAAGTCTAACGATCTACAACCCATTCACACAGAAATGGGAAATACTATCTGACACATAAACAGCTTTCAATGTTTCCCTCACTCACGTTTACTATATGTTAAAGCTGTAGCATTTAAACATCTTAAATTCCCACACTCATTGTTTATGACGTATGTGAACACATACATTGTACTTTTTTATATGAAATGGATAAACTTGTTGTTTCCAGTTGCTATTCATGTTGTATTTTGAAAGATACAAGTATTTGGAGTTGATGTTTCTAGTAAAAGGCCATTTGGCTCCACTGCACCTGCACTTGATGAGGAACAGGGTGTGATGAGGGAACACTACTCCCTTTCATAACTCAAGCGTATAGAAAAACAGACAGAAGTGATGAGTGAGCGGCCTTTAACTTATTCTCAGTGTGCATATTGGAGCATCTGACATTGCAGTAACTGTTTGCACAGACACCATATAATGCAGGGCTTTCAGGTGATGTGCCCTTTGGAACTTAACTGGCTACCTTTTGCACAAGGATACTTGACTTTAGACAGGAGTATAGTCTGGCATTAAAGCGGCACTGCAGCAACTCATTTAAGTTTTTAGAGACAAATTTCAGAGTGGTCAAAATTTGACATTGATGCAGAGATGAGATGACTTTAACCTCTAAAGTTTAAACCTTGAACCCAGTTTATAACACAGGCTTTCCCAAAGCTGCGCTAGTCAATATTTTTAAACTATGGACAATGGATTAAATAACTGTGTGTAATGTGATGTGTAATGTGTGAAGGGGTGATAGTGACTCAAAGAAACTTTATGAGGTCAATATGCAGTAGCTGATAGTTGAATGTTTTTCTGTTTAATTTGCACAATGCTTTGTTAGGTTGCTGGTTAACCAAAATGCTAATATTTCAGGTTAACTGGTTATAATTTGAAATACTTAAGTTGGAAGATTAAAGAAGCAAATTAATAAATAACTTTAGTAATTCTGGTATAGACAATGTGTTTCATTCTTGCTGCTGGTTTTTTAAATTTTATGGTCCCAGCTAATTCTGCGTTGACCATCTATAATGGCAGTGGGAATGCTTACTATAGGAGTTAGTGAGGACGTTGGGAAGCTTCTATAAATATCAGCACCACATCAAAAAGACTATGCATGCTTGACATGTCTTTGGGTTGCTTGGATTATCCTGCTTTTATATTAACTTTGAATAGTTTTAATAATAGAGCACTGAGTGACTGATGCTTGGAGAATGTAAACATGTAGCTAGTCGAGTCTTTTTTTGTCGAGCATGTCCTTAATCGTGCTCCTAGCCTTCATCGCTAGAGATTCTCCTAAACATAATATGGCCTTGTTTCTCTCTAGTCACCCATGAATGGCTGCTTTTCAGCAACTCTCCTCCTCCTCTCTTTTGTTGTGTTTTCTTCTTTTCTCTCTCTGCTGCCTCTCCCCTCTCGTCCTCTTTCCCTCTATTGTCACCTGTGTAATGTCATGTTTTATGTTTTATGAAATCCTGCACCGTTCCAGGTTGAACTACAACCTTGATGTTGCCGATAGACTTGCAGACGAACATGCTCTGATTGGCCTCTATGTGAATCTACTCCAAAACAACCGCAGAACATGGTTAGTTTGGTGTGCTGCTGTGTTTGCCAAACACCAGTGGAAACCATGTGCTCTGCTGACTCCTTCCTGTAACCTACCCTGAGTGTGCTGGAGCCCTAACGCTGCATGCTGTCAGTGTTACAGATCAGTCACCTCAAAGCTGTGACACTTCTGTCAACGCATTATTGTTAATCATCACTGATTTCTATCCAAAATTGAAGATTCAAGATTTCAATATGTTTATTGTCATGTGAGCAGTAAGGAAACATGTTTCCCTGTACAATGAAACACTTTCTTTGCTATCCACAGTGAGCCACCAGCAATAAATCAAAGTATAAAATTGATTAAAAAGATTAAAATAAAGGCAGCTTAAGAAAAAAATAAGGAAATCTAAAGGCAGCAATTTGAAAAATACAATATATAGAATAAGTATGTAATATTAAATTTGACACTTGTCTAAAATGGAGTTTACTTCTACCAAGAAATTAGTTAATTGGCACCAAATACACTTTTAGCTGCTGTTTTCTTCAGATTTGACTGGCTCCTGCGAAGGTAGTCATTAAAATTAGTTTGTTCCAGTAAATTGTGTGTAAATTGTTAAAGACAAAGCAAGATTGGTGTGTTTTTTTAACACTGGGAGTATGGCATATTCTCTCCTCTTTGAAGCATTACTCCATTTTCCTCACTTAGACTCACTTATAGTCGTGTGTGTGTGTGTGTGTGTGTGTGTGTGTGTGTGCGCACTAATATACTTGTTTGTGCTTTAATGCTGGTTGCAGTTCCACCCATCATGTTGGTTATCTTTATTATATTAGCAGGTCCCATATATTTTCAGATGTGAGTGCATTGGAGTGCTTTTTCTGTGTGCTTGGAAACGCAGAGCAATTTTTTTTGTTTTATCAGTGATTGTACTGTATAAGCAACCGTTTTTTTCTTTAAATACAAATGATTACTTCAGCTCAATATATTATATAATAGCCAAGAACTTCATTCCCACTTTTGTGGTTTTACATAAGTAGCTCAGCATGGTCTCTTTATAATCTGTTTATACCAAAATACTAATCTGACTTTTGAACAAACTAAACTTTCTTGGATTTGTGCTTTTTTTTCCCCCTTCATAGTTTATATCTGCATTGCTGTTCAGTAACTGTGTCGTGTTGTGACTCCATTTTCCTCTTGATCAGTTTGCTGGAGAGTAACCATCAAGATGAAGAGCACAGTCTCATCGCCCGCTATGCTGCTAGACTGGCTGCTGATGCTGCGGTGAGATACATAACACATTTATTGCTCACAATATCGTGGCATCTTTCATCAGCGTCCACTGCCAAAAATCTGTCCATGTTGAGGGTTTAATGTGTGCTGCCACTCTAACTTTGAGGGTTTCAGTCCCTTTTACAGCTAAGATGATCAAGGGGTTTACAGGTGGTGGTCTAGTTCAAACCAGACCAGGAAGCCTGTTTATGTTCTGGTTCGGTCTTGATGGACGGCTGGGGTCTTGGCTGTTTTATTCCTTCTGTGAGATATGAGATAAGGAAATGAGTGACATCATCCAGAGCTAAAGTGGGTTCACGTGATGTCTCTTCCTTGGTTTCACCAACAGGCTCAACAGCAGAGGATCCCCACAGACCTCCCTTGCTCTCTGGATGCCAACAAACAGCAGAGGCAGCTCATCGCCGAGCTCGAGAGCAAAAACAGGTCAGGGATGACTGCCTTGGTGATGCCATTCACTTCTTTTCTATTCGTCTCTTCTCTTTTCAATTCTACTACAAGAGATTCAACTTGACATTAAACAGACTCCTCGTCTGACAAAATAAACCGTACATTAAGCACATTAAAAATTGAAAATTATTCTTATTTTTTTAGAAACTCTCATAAGTGATATTTTCTCAGTGAATATTAAGTTCCTTCCTAACTGTTCCTCTTCATAACTAACTAGGTGTACTAAGTAGGATATAGACAAATGCAAGAAAAATCAAGGCAATATATAGCATATTGCAATTTACAAATTCTAAAGTAAAAGAGGATAAGACAAAAAAGGAAAATCTGTTAAGAAGACATTTCATTTAAAGTAACAGCAAGTTTAACTTGTAAATGACAGCAATAAATAATAATGAAACCAAGGTGGAGATGAAAGTCCAATTACAGGCTACAGTGAACAGGTACGTAGGTTTTAATGCACCTATAATTAATGTTTTTATTCAGTAAAAACAATGGATTTCATGACTACTTGTACATGACGGCATGCACTGGAGTGAGCAGTTACCTTCAGCTGTACATAGCTTTATTGGCTCATAGTCGCACTGTCATGGCTTGAATAGAACAGAGCCATGGTTTATGTTATTAGTACCTGTGCTTTTCCTACAAGGCAAAGTATCTGTTGTAGCAGACCATTTTGTAACATGACTGTACACTTGCCTGCTCAGTACCAAACAGCAGACAAAGCAGGTGAAAGAGAGTGAACATTGGGTGAACTCAAACTAATGTTACTCTTGATCTACTATACCCAAGATGAGAAAATGTTGTGTTCGCAGCTTGTTTCTTCTGCCCCCAAGTGGCAGATAAAAGCAGTCTGCCATTACAGGTTTAAATTTAGATATAGCACGGTCAGGGGACGATGTCCACAGTAAGAGCATCTGGGAGGTTCCTAGAATATTTAGCACAGCAGCAATATACAGCTTCCCCCTTTTTGTCATACAGGCAAACCAGGTCTGAAGTATAACTTGGTGTTGGGTATTTTTATGCCACAGAGAGATCCTGCAGGAAATCCAGCGGCTGCGTCTTCAGCATGAAGAGGCCTCCCAACCGCCACCTGACAGGGGCCAGCAGAACCCCACTCTTCTGGCTGAGCTACGACTTCTCAGGTAAGTCTGCCTGCTGTAGTCCTGTGCACAATGTGCTGTGTCGATCGCAGACATTTTTGCTGAGGTTGCAGCAGAACATACACACTGTCATTGCTTCCCTTTTACTGAGACAAATGAGCATAGTATATATTAGAGTCCACAGATGCTCATACACATTGTTTTTGATGTGACATTATGGTATCATCACGTTGTCATTTCCCCTGTTAGGCAACGCAAAGATGAGCTTGAACAAAGAATGTCAACGCTGCAGGAGAGTCGCAGGGAGCTCATGGTGCAGCTGGAGCAGCTAATGATGCTTCTCAAGGTAGTTACAGATGAGTCTTTCTTCTCTTTGACTTCATAAGTTTGGCGTTGTTCAGTTTCAAGTTTGCTTTTTGGGCAGAATCAGCTCTGTTGGGGTTGAAGTTTGCATGTTGCTGTACATGGAAATGTATACTGTACCCTGTGTTTTTGTTTGGAGACAGGTGGTAAGCAATATGGCAAGATGATGATTTTCCCTTGTATTACAGTTCCTCCCAGCTGTGGACAATCAATGTAAAGCTAACACTGCACTTTGCAGTCCGTTGGAGGTCGTACATCTTTAATAGTCAAGCTCTTTTCAGGCTTATCATGTCTTTTTCACTCTTTTGGTCTAATGCTATTGTTCTGTTTACATTTGGATCATCAAAAAGGACCACCTCTCTCATACTGTTCTGGATATTATCTCACACACGTCTGTAATGATGCTATCCATGGTCCAAGAATCCAGACAGATGATTTCAGAGCAGGATATTGAGTTTGGGATTGTGCTTCATTGCGCCTTACAAGACAACATGTCTACCCCCTCTAAGAAGGATAACCTTTGGTGCGAAGATATCTTCCACAGTCAACAAGACAGGAGTTCCTCAGAGCCCACATAAACTGCTCACTATACTGGCTTAAGTGGGGAGGATATCATTCTAATTAGGCTAAAGGGATCAATGTTAATCCATTAAACCTGCATGAGGAAGCCACATGCTTGTCACGTCCTGGAGGAATCACTGATTGGATTTTCTTTTAAAAATACACAATGCTATGTGGTTGTTGTTTCATGAGCCATAAAATATTGTTTTTCAGCTGGAAGAGGAACGGAAACAAGCTGTAAGTGTGAAAACTGTGAAGAGGCTGAAATAATTTCCATTTGTTTTCAGACTTATTGCATGTGTGCTGTTGTCCAATGAAAACTTTAACTTATCTGTATCTTAGAGATGCATGGCAACAAACATGGTTTGATCAGTGGGAATAATTGTAATAGTCTTTAAAGAGAAAATCTGTTTTCTTAAAAGCATGTTGCATTTTTATATTTTTCTACATTGAAATAATAGACATTGCAGCTCAGGGACTCAACATCATACATTTCAAGCATGTGTGTGATGTTTGTTAGTTACCAAGCTATGGTCATGTGCTTTTAGGACAATGACTCTCTGTTGACTTAAAAAATTATTCTGAATATACTAAAGCTGTTTTTTGGGCTTTTCAGATTCTTTATTGGGGGCTAAAAATTTGAAGAGATGCTTGTTTCATTGCTCATGGAAAGTTTGCTTTGAAACCTTTTGATTAATTCTTCTTACAGTCTTGCCATTACAGCATGGGTTTCTCTGTTAACAATGCCAACAGAGAGGCACTGGTTAAATGGTTCCTGTATGTGTTGCAGACTCAGGGTCCCGGCTCTCCACGCTCTTCTCCCAGCCACACCATTAACCGGCCGATCCCCACACCAATCCACTCGGACTCTGCCAGCACGACCCCAACTCACACACCTCAGGACTCACTCATGGGCGTGGGAGGGGATGTTCAGGAGGCCTTCGCTCAGGGTAACCCAGTCCCACGCAGAACAGCATGCATCTGGTTATGGAGATGGCGTCCGAAGTATGGTTGGAAACAGTGCTCTTTTTTTGTGTACGTGGTTCAAAGGTCCACGGAGAAATCTGAGAAACGACCTACTCATTGCTGCTGACTCCATCACCAACACAATGTCATCACTAGTCAAGGAACTTAATTCAGGTAAAAATCAATGTCTTTATGCATTTTACTTTCTTAATTTTTATCCAACAGTTGTTTTATAATGTCTTTTTCCCCCAGAGGGTGGAAGTGAGACTGAGAGCACTGCAGATTCAGACTTTGGACGTGGTGACCTGTTGGCCACAACCTCTTCAGATCCGTTCTTCACATATAAAACAAGGTACTATACGTAGTATATGATATGTCATTAGTAATAATGAATGATAATTAGTGTATTCTTCTACACTTTTGGTCATCCGTTACCCTGAGAAACCAGCTTTGGCACCCCTTGCTGCTTGCTCCTCACATTTTATTTGCTCTGTTTACAGCTTTTCCAGTAATGTTGCTTTGTTTGCCACAGATGTGAGTGCCAAATATATGTCAATAAACCACTGATATGAATAAAATGGAATGCTTGTTATAAGCCAAGACATCAGCTCTGACTATTGTTTTCCATTTTAAATGGTGTCACGATGCTTGATTTCTATCTTTCTTGTCTTGTGTCACAGTAGCTCCAGTTTTCAGGTAAACTGCTGATCCTGGGTCTTATTTTAAAATGCCTGTCGTTATTTGTCACAGGAGTGTCAGCACTGCAGAGGAGGAGAGGTTTGAGAACGATCTGGAGCAGCAACTAGAGGAGGAGCTCAAGTTGGAGGAGCTAATGAAGCACAGGCAGGAACCAGACAAAGCGTGCATGGTGAGCTCTAAATGCATGAATTATTGGGTGTTTTAAACCTTGACAATATTTCAATATTCTAACTAATACTCTAATGTTTTGGTGGTGTGGTACAGGTGACGCTGCAGCAGTGACTGTTCTAGTTCAGGTCCCTGGTAAGTATCTTACACGACAATAAAATCTTCTGTTATCAGTGTCATATTTTCATTGTGACGTGTAGTCTTTAGTGTCTTTCATCATAATGTTTGCTTTACTGACTCACAACTAACTATACATGACAGACAGTAATCACACACACACACACACACAGATAAATATGCCACAGTGTTAATTCTTCTGTCAGTTTTCCAGGTATCATATGGGATATGATGTTTAATACTTGCATGCTACACATTTCCTTTGTCCTTTACAGGTGAGCAATATGAAAAGCAACAATAGTAGAAGACACTGGACGAGACAACACTGGGCCCGGCTATAAAGCACTGAAGATGTGAAGAATTTAAGTTGAATAAATGGCTGAATCCAACCATAGAATGCATTTATGTAAAGATATATTTTTTAACCAACCACATATTTAAGGTAATACTGTGAGCTGATGTAAAGAGATTAATTAGTGAGCTATCTATTATACCACAGGTGCCATAAAAAACACAAGGGGAATTATTTCTTAATTTTTAGCCTTTTGTATGAGTTTTCAAGCAAATGCATAACTACACTATTACATTTGGGTGACATGATTCTTTCAAATTCCCATGTTTCTACAAACAGTGAACCAGGTTTAAGTGTTTGTTTATCTTCTGATTTAAGATATAAAACTGTGTTGGAGCTGAGGTTATAGACAGTATAATTTGCAATATTTCATAATTGTATAACTCCAGATTGTTGTTTTTTGTCTTGTTTTTGGAGCAGGTTGATCAGATAAGTTTTCTTTATTTGATACATTAGTGGTAATATTGCACACCTGCCTTAGCTGATTGGATGACAAAACAACAAAAGACACTTGTCTTCACTGGAGGTTAAACTCATACCTGATGGTGGGAATTCATTTTATCTGCAGAGGGATTTGGTTTACTCACATGTAAACTGTCTTCGTACGCCCACTTAAATATAAGATATAGATGGATTGGGTCTGATATCTGGAAGTGCTTTAAGATACAGTGAAAAATATGTAACGCTCAAATTCAAAGGTTTACGCTGATAAGGGCATTGAACAACCTGTGTTACTATCAGTAGTTTATGAATTAAGGTTTGATCATTTGCCATTGTTTCATTTGGTAGCACTAATGCCATCACACCTGAATCTCTGTGTGATCTGCACACCAAACATAAGCACTCTTGATGTGTTTTCTGAGTGTGCGTGAAACTTCACTCCATCACTTTGGGGAAAGTGGCAAGCCAATCTAAAATCATAAATGTGTGAAATATATCTAGTTTGATTTTTGAGCAAGTTCATAGCAGTGATTTTGCATGGTGGTGATGCATAATAAAGTGTTGACACAATATCACAATTTTTGCCTATGAACTCCTTTTCTCTCTCTTTTTCCATTCCAGACCGGCACACTTCAATTGGCTTGGTTTGGCAGAGCACATTTATTATCTGTCATAAATGCACTGTTGGCTGCCCTCAACCTATTGTCTATAATTCATCACATAGACCCACCATCTGAGGTAGCATAAAAGCAGCCATCCAGCACTGGATCTCACAGTCATGTGAATATTAGGATGGATAATTTTGCTCTCAAGCTCAGGCAACATTATCAGCATATGAATTAACTAGTCTTTGTTAATATTATGATCAGTGCCTCCTATAGACATGAATACAACCTTGTCCTTTCTACATTTAAAGACAGTAAGATGGTTGCTGCATCCATCACCACGTGTTGGTGTAACTGAATAATGTCTTCCTCCAGTATGTCCTTTCTTTATCTGGACTATGTTGTGTCCATTCTATTAGCATAATTTGCAAAGCTTATAAAGATGATTTTTTTTCTGTCTTTGTCCTTGTGCCAAGTGTGTGACTGCACCCTGGTGTTAAAACATGAGGAATGCAGTTGTGCTGTGACGTACACTTTGAGTAGGTTTTCTCTCTGAGAGGAAATAGGAAGCTTTCTCTCAAAAGTGAAACTTTGAGTTGCTGTCTCAACAAGGCACTTGAAATTAAATTTTTAAAAAAGCTGTAAAAATACTGCTAATCTGATACTGATCCTTATGTACACATAATACAAGAGAGGAAAATAAGGTATGTTAGCAATCCAAGTATTTTAAAATTAATGATGTATTCTATAAAATGACCACAACTAATAAATTACTAAATTGTGAAAAGATATCGCAAATTAAAAAGGACCCAACGTGACCCCTTAAATATTGAATTTTAAATTATAGTACCACAGATAAGCTGGAACCAGAGATTGTTTTAAATGATTATTAGTATTGCCATTTTCAATTCAGTCAATATTTTTATCAACAAATTCCGCCCAGTTATCTGAAATTATTATTAATTATACTATTATTGTTAATTATAATAAATAATTATTAAATTATACTAATAAGCATAAAAGCCATTTGTATTTATTTTTTTAGATATGTCCACATTTCCCTCTTTATTTCAATAATTGTTAATAATAAAACTGATTTCATTTGGGAAGGATGCATTTTTTGAAATGACTGTGGATTGAGTCAATCTTTTATCAATAAGCATTGATCAGTTTCTGGGGGGAAAAGTGATGTGACACAAAGTGACAAGTGTCAAGATGGAAAGCTGACGCTTGTTCAGGATGATCAACGCATGAAACCGTGATTGGTCAAACTTACGACAGATGTCATCGGTGGACCAATCAACTGCGACACTGATGATAGACTGACCAATCAGCGACCTGCTCTGAGCTCATCGTCGAGTTAGAACGAGGCGTTTGAGGGTGGGGTGACTCAGCCGGAAAACAGCATATTTGACACCTTGTAACGTGCGGATCAGAGTTCACTGGTGAGTACACTTACTTTGACGACTATTTCCAGCCTGTAACGTGATTTAAGACCTGCATTATAATGTGTAAAGGCCAAAAGCGGAGCGCATTTACGTGTGTGTCGGTGTTCTGGTACGCAGATGTTGCCGGGGTCAGGGCATATGTCTGCTGTCACTATTCTGACAAAGTGTTGGCAGCAACAAAATTAGCGAACTGTAACTTGGCGGTTAGCTGAATACGATGTACCACCTCACTGTAAGTACCGTCTGCCTTGGTAAAACACACTTTCATTTTGCTCTGCTAGTGTTTTACTGTGTAGTAGCACCGGCTTTCCAATCATTTCCCATTCAACTGTCATTCCCAACACAGAGCTCTGCTAGCTTCATTCACTGCTGCTGCTAGCTGCTCCATCACGCTGCTTTGTCCGTCTCGGAAATTAGCAGCTCTTTCCTGTGTTTTCCTCCGTTTCAGCTATTTCTGAGCAGTGCTGTGCACCAGGGACAGACGACAAGAAGTGGGGGGAAGTCATGGATCTCCTTAGTTTTTTTGTGTGGGGTGCAAATTTGTCTATTTCCAATTGCAAATGCAACCTTTTGACATGCTGTTGTTAACTGAGTGGCTTAAAAATATCAAGAGATCAGTACTCCCTCATCTCTGGTCCTGTCCCTCCTGTCCTCGTTTTGGTTAGGATTGAGATTCCCCTGATAGTGTTTGTGCACATACTGTATGTACATAAGTATAATGCACCCTGATAGTATCCTTAAGTACTTGCAAACATGTCTAACCCGTCCAACCTTTCATGCTGGCCTGCTTCTTGCTCTTTAGTTTGAACGGTGAGGGCTGGATCTATTGGGTGGAGCTGCCACCCCTCACCCACCCACTTGATTACTCAGTGCAAGAGAAAGCTTGGTGAGATATGAATGGAGAGCTCATAGTAGGAGCTTATGTGCAATGGCCCCCAGTGATTTGTTGTAGCCTGACATACTGCATTAACAGACTGTAAGGCAAACAATATGAAAATGATCTTGCTTGCATGATGTGCTTCTAGTCTATTAACCAGCCAGTTCTATTCCAGTCACTTATCCTGGTCAATTCCAGCAAATACCTCACACCAAAATACAAACACATAACATCCTTGGCATGTGTATGCGTTGAGGTCACTGTTTCCTGAAATTGTTACACAGGACTTGACACATAATTTGGCTGGCATTTCATTTTTCTTAATTCTCTACCCATAATATTATGCATACTGCATATTTTCTGTAGATTAAGTTTCAGTTGTACACTCTTGACAGATGTTAGCAAAAAAAACAACCATCTAACTCATTTCAGACTTCAGGTTGTCCAGCAAAAAAGGCAAATCTGTTAAATATGTTGAAGCACACATTCCTGGCAAAGTCCTTGCTTAATGTATTATAAGCCATTAAGTAATGTTTTGCCATCTAACAGGCCTCCATATTCATGGCTTTATTACTTAAACTCTTGCACATGTAAACATATATTAACCAGCAGCTATGTCTGCACCAAGGACAACCCCTCTATGAGTGAAAGTGCAATCAAAAACAAGCCCAGAGGACACACAACTATCATGCTATGGTCGGTCTAAGATATTTAATTCTTAGGCTTCACAGTCTTAACAAGTTCATTTCACTGACAGCCTGGCGATAGTTTTGCCACCCTACTTAGTAGCAGTGGCTCAGTGTGGAGGATGCAGTTAGTTACTGCCCATGTTAACAAGCACAATTTTCCCACAACACCTGAAGTGTGTGACTTGTCCGCAGACTGTAAACAGTCATGCCACACTTCTGCTGCTTGAGGCCAGATAAAAAGCTGACCTCTGATCACATGCAGTTGTCTCTTCCACTCTGGAAGAGTCTTCAGCATTGCTGTAATAAAAATACAGCACTGCACGCTTTCAGTTCTTTGTGGAGGTTTCTGGTGACCACAGTATGGTCATTTAATGAGATTAGCTCTTGTTTATGCCTTGTGTTTGGCTCTGCAGGAATGTGTGTGAAGAATTGAGTGCACTGTTGACCCAGAAGAAGCAGGGGGTCTTAAATATCTCTCTTTCCAGAATAACCACACAAGATATCCTGCATTTATACCACTGCCTTGATTTTTTTTTTCCCTTATGCTTCCAAATAATGCACAGCTTAAATGCACAATTCAGTAAATTAGGGTGATTATTGCAGTCACAGTTGGAGATGCAATCCATATATCTGCTTTGTCGACATGTGACTTTTAAGGCTCCAGTGTTATTAGTTGAAGCTGAATCATGAGAGTGATGATGTGAATTATGGCCACTGTTTCACAGCATTGGAATTTGGAATATGTGTTGAAAGCAAAGCTTGACTTCATCAAGCTGTGACTGCACATACAGCATGAGAGATAAAATCCTGTTGAGTAACCATAAAAGCTGAGTGTAGTGGAAATTAGATTAACTGGTGCTCAATATTATTGGATATATATTATTTGATAAAAAAAAACAAAACAAAACAATTGTCAGACCTCATTTGTTGGACATTTATTTTTATATTTGTCAGACTGATCAGAGATCATGAGTCCTAAGTTCACCAGTTATGTTGGAAAATGACCTCACTTTTGACCTGATGGTGGCACCAGAGGAACTGTTTTAAGTGAGCACACAGATGGCGAACAAATGTGTGCATTAGACATCATTTACCCAATTTAAAATAAAATATAAAAAAAAACATTGATGGACAGTTTGAAACATTATTTCTCAGTACCCGCCTATCCCTGACTGTCTGTGTTCTAATTTAAATTAAAACATTTATAGATAAAACAGCAAAAGGAAAAAAAAAAGTCCTCAAGGCAGTAAAACAAATGCCGTAGCTTTACCCAGAGGCCTCATCATGACTGAACACAGAGCATGTGTCAACCGCCTGTATCAGACTTCAGCTGTGTTGTGCTGGTTCACTGCTGTCACCCTGTTAACCTGCTGGTCCTCATAGCTTCTGATCACTGATTACTAACCATGTTCATATAAAGTGTGACTGAGTTTGTTGTGGCTTTGGAGAATGTGATTGTCATTTTTGTAATTTTCACTATATCAATTAGGATTTAATAAGGGCTTTATTATTATTATTATTATTATTATTATTATTATTATTATTATTATTATTATTCATCAATCAACTGGTTACTTTCTTGATTGCAAATTATTTAAAATTCACATAAGTTCCTGGAGTCTTTGTCCAACCAACAGACGTATAAAAAAAAAAAAAAAAAAAAAAAACGGGCCCAGAGTATATAACATAGTATGTTTCTGTCGATTCACTAATTTCTAAATGGACAAATCTTTGCAGCACTGAAACATTTTAGCACTTGATGTGCTTTTTTTTGTGGTTACATTTGAATCAATGAACTAATGTGGTTAGGAATCAAAACATCTCACTGCACCTCCTCATTACATGTCTTGCAATCATTTCCATCAGCACCACTTCTCTCTTTTATCTTTGGCTGTTGTGATCTAACAGCCACCTCCACATGTGAAGGTGAAACTGGCTGGGCTGAGCTTTCCTGTTAATCAAATCAATACTCCAGCTGATTGGCTTTTGTCTCTGATCATTTGATGAGCTGTCACTAAGATGATCTGCATCTCCAAAGCGACATGCATTGATCTGACCGTGTTGTTTTTTTTTAAGTGATCGGTCTAATTTGTTGTAGTGAGCAGGCAGCCAGCCCATCAGTCACGTGGTACAGGGTGCAGCAACGTCATTAGGGCAGAAATTTGTGAAGAATAAGCAGACAGAAGGAGAGAGACCCGGAGGTGCGACACTGTCTTAGCATTTGCCTCGTTCCTGTTGGTTCTTTTTTTTCTCGGCCAGAGAGAGAACAGACTATCTGTTCAACATTTTAGAGACCCAAATGCCCGGTCCCACCCAAGCCCTTTCCCCAAATGGAGAGAATAACAACGACATCGTCCCGGACAACGGAACCAACATCATTCCTTACAGGAAAAATACAGTGCGAGGAGAGCGCGCCTACAGGTAAATCAGTGTAATGATCCGCTTTTGATTTCATGCTAGAGGTGGGGAAAAGGCACAAAAAGACAGTAAACACTGCTGCAGACAGAAACCTGCATTCCGGCCTGGTCCTCCTCCCCCTCCTCTTCGTCGTGTGTTTGGTTTTGCTTTGCACCCATCCGCTATTCCCCCCTGTTGTCTCTCAGTCTAATGTGATGTAAGATCTCTGTATGAGGGGTCAATCGATCTCAGTTTAGCTTAAAAATAATATTCCGCCTGCTGTTGGTATGTATCCCTCCAAATTACAGCCGGCACCAGTGTCATGTTAAGCGTGTTGGTGCGCAATGGCACCGGTTAGTGTTGGAGGAGTGGATCGCTTGTTAACTGACAGGAATACAGACAGCCGCCCTGCTGCTGCTAGTGTGCTCCCACCGTGACATGACATTATGTAATAATGCTTAAAACAACGTGTGTGTGTGTGTGTGTGTGTGTTTAGGGCGATGCTTTAATGTGTGGAAGTCCTCACGACCTGCTGCACATGGATGTTTTCCCCTGTTGGAGCCCAGGGAGCAGCCCAGCCCCGGTGTCTGCAGGCTGTCCCTGCCCGGCTAACAAAGCATGCTAGCAGCGCAGACATCCGCTTTGTTGACATGAGATCGGCTGGCCCAGTTTACTTCCTTCCTTCCCAGAGACGCTGATGGGTTATTATTACCCTGCCGCAGCCTGGTGTTGGCTAGTAGATAGTGGTAATGATGATTTAGTGGGATTTCGCTCCATATGAGTCTCTGCTATACATCAGAGAAGAGGTGTGTTAATGCAGTTTATTTGTTACTGGATTAAAATAAGATGGTAGTGTTGCAGTTTTCATTCCTGTAGAGGGAATTAAAGAGTACTGCACACTTATTTACTGGTACTACTTAATAATATATGTCAGTATACATACCCTGTAATGTGCATGGTCAAATCAGTCACTAAATGGCCTTTAATTGGCAAACATACCCTGTGTTTTTGCATTGCAGTTAAAATGAAGATGCAGACATGTTGGCAAACTGAGATGTGTTATTTGAATTGATAAAGTCGTGTTAAATCGTTAATATTGGTTGAAACGTGTGGAAATATGCATTGGCGGTCTTTAATATACTTGTTCAGGTGTAGCCGGTGTGTGGCAAACACTGGGAACAAGGCCTCTTCATGTCACTAGGAGTTTATATATTTATTCACTGTGTTGTGGCCATGCTGTGTTGTTGCTTAATATGTAACTTGAAGGCTTGAAGTTTGAGAACCCAGATGTTTTTGTTTGTTATGGCTTTCTTTTGTTGTATATATGGGCCTGATCGTCCCCACTCTCAACATCTTTCTAATCTAGCATTGTTACAGCTTCTATTCACCATGCAGGTAAAATCAGATTAAAGGATTCCAGACACAAATGCAAAGATGGCTTATAAGGTCTGCTGCAGTCTAGCTGTTAATATAATAAAGATGTACTGCCAAAAAGGAGTTACTTACCACTGTACTACAGTGCAAATCTAGAGACACTAAAGGTCAGAAAAGACGCAGAAAACTATTTGAATGTATGAAAATCTTTTAAAAGAGCAATGAATTTTTCCCCATCGTGCACCTTAGTGTTGGTATTTTTTGTTGTATCAGTAAAGTATGTTTTGTGTATACACTGTGTATATGTTTGATGTTGCAAGACTAAATATTGATTTAGATAATGACTAACCTGAGACAGAAGGAAACCTTTTATTCTAGCTGCATTGCTATTTGTTTTGAAGTGCTGTTGTTTTTCTCTTGCAGTTGGGGGATGGCGGTCAACGTATACTCTACCTCAATAACCCAGGAGACTATGAGCAGGCATGACATCACAGCCTGGGTTAACGATATTCTCTGCTTAAACTACACAAAAGTGGAGCAGCTCTCCTCAGGTGGGAACAGAATGAAACACCTCTCTATTCCCTCTGCCTGTACGGTGTGTCAAAGAAGCTGTTTGAGATAGGAAACATGTTTTTAGTGATACATCTTCGCCTGTAGAACACAGAGTTCAAACATTCTGTGTAAGCTGGTAGTTAAAGCAACCTGTGGAAACATGCTCACCTCCTCCTGGCACAGTTGTCTATAAATAAACTGGTAGCCTGCCAGGTTCTCCTGGTGTAACCAAGTAATCCTGTTTTAGCCACTTGCTGCCCACAGTCACACACATGTCTTTAAGGTGTAAGCTTCTTGTTTAATGTAGATTACCTCTAATGTGTAGTTGGGTTTATGTGAGTTTTAGCTGATAGCTGACACTCTACCAGGCTGAGCTGGTGCCCCTTTTTCAAATGGATAACAATCCAACTTAAGTTAATTTTTACCATGTTACCAAGAACTACAATAATAGTTATCTTTTTAAGGAAACAATGTCAATGATCTGGATTTTAAGAGGGCTTTTTTTTTTTCTCAGTGGATTTTTTCGTGCTGAGGCAGTCGTGATGAATCCTGGCCTATTTCTGGGCTCTAGTCTTCTAATATTCAGGGAAGGGATCATGTACTCCACTAATGTTTTATTATGTATTTAGGCGCTGCATATTGCCAGTTCATGGATCTGCTCTTCCCTGGCTGCATCAGTCTTAAGAAGGTCAAATTTCAAGCTAAGTTGGAGCACGAGTACATCCACAATTTCAAACTGTTGCAGGCATCCTTCAAACGGATGAATGTGGACAAGGTGAGTTTACTTAACATCACATTCATCTTGTTCAGGATAGGTTTATTAACTCTTTGAGTGCCATCAATGTATTTATGTCATTTAAAATCCAACGGTATAAGTGCCATATGTCAAAGTGGTTTTTCGGCAGCAGGCGCAATTTGGGGCTTCTGGGATTTGTAATTAGGACATAAAGAGACAGTATACACAGAGATCAAAGCAGGAAGTGGAGATGATAGTGTTTAGAGAGCAAAACAAAAGGAATCTGCACAAAAAGTGGTGATTTTGGTGAAACTGGCCCTAGATAAAGCAAGAATGGAACAAGGTAAAAACAAACATTTTTTCATGATTAAATAGAGTTTCTTCTTTCATTTGAGCTATTCTGTGTTTTCAGAGTCAAAGTACAAAATTCTGTGGGTCTTAAAAATGACTCAAAATGACCAAAAACGCTGACATTAGGCACTTTGGGTTTTATAAAATGGCTGGCACTCAAAGAGTTAAAGTTTTGCTCCATAGTGTATTAGCTTTTAGGAAACCTCATTCATTTATATTTTGATTATCCCTTCCTCCCTCAATTCAGATTATTCCTGTGGAGAAACTGGTTAAAGGCAGATTTCAGGACAATCTTGATTTCATCCAGTGGTTTAAGAAGTTCTTTGATGCCAATTATGCCGGTAAAGATTATGACCCAGTTGCAGCCAGACAGGGTCAGGATGCCATTCCCCCACCTGACCCCGGCGAGCAGATCTTCAACCTGCCAAAGAAGTCCCACCATGCAGCCAGCTCCCCTACTGCAGGTAAGCTTCTCCTGCGGTGGAAAGGAATATGAAGCTTATGTTAGCTGCTATGCTGTACAGGCAATGTTTGCAGACACAAGGGCATGTTTTCACATTGATGTCCCTGGACTGTGCCATTTATTTTCACATCAACAACCCAAGCTCAGAACACACAAACAGATGTGTAATTTCCTGCGTGAGAATAACTAAGATACTGTCAAGTTGCCAGTCAGCCATCCCTGAGTACTAAACCTTTTGTCTACCATAGGAGCGTCAAGGTCGAGCGCTACAACTCCCAAGTCCTCAACACCAACATCCAGACCGTCGTCAGCCAAAAAGATCCCTACAATGGCAACGCCGACTCCTGCCAAAGGAGAGAGAGAACTGGAAGCGCAGGTTACACAGCTGACTGAGCAGGTCTGTTAATGGAAAGCTCTTCTCTGACCACTGGATGCCAGATTTTACTATTATTCTGAAGCAGACAACCAACAAGCCATCTGTTCTCTTAAAACCGGTCACATTCCTGACTCCAACAACAGATGTGGTGCTGCACACATATAGTTCAGTAAAATAGTTGTTCCATTGTTTCATGAAATGCAGCCAGTTTTTGACGAGCAGCCAGAAAAATGCATTGCATTCATAATGGCACCAAATAAACGATCAATAGATCTTAACAATGTGTTGATTGAGATTGGGTTCCAGTTCTTAGAATAATCAATTAAGCAGCTTTATCTAGTTACTCGTGCACTTTGGAAAACTTGTATCAGTTGAAGTGGCTGTAATCAATATTTTTATAAAAACATGATAATGTGACAGGGGTCACTCGTAGCGATGGACAGACAGAGAATTATCGTGTGAATCTGCATCCCAAAAACATTTTTTTTTTCTGCTGAACGTTGATCACTTGTTTGTCTGTAACCAAAGTCCACAGTCCAGTTTTGTATGTTTTCAATACTGATGCTAAAACTAAACTTTTTGTAGATGAACACGTTAAAGTTGGCACTGGAAGGAGTGGAGAAGGAGAGGGACTACTACTTCAGTAAGCTGCGAGAGGTGGAGCTGCTGTGCCAGGAACAGGATGAAGAAAATGTCCCTTTTGTCAAACAGCTAATGGATGTCCTTTATGCTTCAGACGAACAGGTCAGTCTGTGACCCTCGATTGATCTGATCAGGATTCAGGCTGTCATTTGTCTCCTGACTGAGAGAGAGTTTTTGCAACAGTGTGCATCAGTAAAATGTATGAGTGCCATTTTTCTCCTGTCTGAGAAATCATGTGGAAGTTATTGTGTGGTTGAAAGTGATAACAAGTCACTCTTTGTTTGTAATCACATGTGACCTAGAACTGTGATCAGGCCTGAATAATCAGGCCTAACCCTACATGAACCTGCAAAATATATCTTTGTAAAATATATGAAGATAAGACAATCCTTTATTAGTCCCACGAGTGGGGAAATTTGCAGTTCTACAGCAGCAAATTGGATAGTGCAACAATAACAATAAGGGCCTATAAAAAAGGACATCAGTTAACAATATATAAAAGTCTAAATAAGCAACACACCAGGTAAAAGTCATGATATATACAACATAAGAGAACAAGATAAGTGGACAGTGCACTAAAGATAGCAGAAGTACTTCACAGTGAATAGTAGAAATGAATAGAAGTGGTATTGGATTAATAGAAAAGAATGCACTGATGGGTTATGGCAGTATTAATATTAATATTGCACATTAGTCTATTTGTTCATTGCTTATGACCGTTGTATGTGTGTGAACAAGCAGAATTGAGTTAATTTATTAAAAGTTAATTACAAACTTAAAAGACCAGTGTGTAGGATTTTGGAAGATATTTGGCCATTGTTGTTTTCTGACATGCTGTGAAAAGGAAGAAGGGGATATTGATTATAGCGCACAGTGTTCCTGCCTAACTGGAAATAAATGGGACTGGTGAAAGAAGAGCTCAAATAAAATAAAAAAGCTAATAACAACAAAACATGTAAAGCTTACCAAACTACATAGATCATGGTGGACATGCCTTTATTAATTGGAAGTCTTTTCTTTTATTGTTTTTAGGAAGGAGCAGAGCTGGCTGAGGGTGACGGACAGGAAGTGGATCAGCAAGTCCATGAGGAGGTGCCAGATGATCAGCAGGAGGAACAGGATGAATACTGACTGCCATCATCCTTCACTGCAGTCACACCCCTCTTTCTGTGAGAACTGTTCAAGGATTTTACTTTTTTTCCTCATGGTTTTTTTTTTTTGTTCTGTCTGAGACTGAGCACATGAAGCAACCTCCTGAATAGAAGCACCATCACCATTTTTTAAAATAGTTTTTTGTATCACACTGCTCACTGTTCAATGTTTTTTGTGACTTTTGGTGAACTGCTGTTTTCCAGTTTGTGGTGACAGCCTCCACCAGCAGAAAAAGCTCAGACCATCACAGAAGTTTCTGAGGACTGTTGAGGTGGAAAGTCAGTTCAAATCATACAGTAGACGTGATGAAATGCTGAAGTTTAGACGGGTAGCTGTTACCTGTCAGTGCAAGTGTTAACTTCCCAGCTTCTGTCCTTATTCATTTTATTCTTTTATTTTGCATATCAATAATATTAATCACAAGAATGCAATAAGCAAAGCCCTGAAAGGGCTCGTAGTAGCTCTTATTTAACCTCCTTCCATATGTTGCACTGACATTTGACTCTGTACTGGACAATCTGTCCATAGACCCTCACCATATTTATTGTTATTATCATTATTATTATTATTATTAAACCTTAGGAATAGCGCCAGATTCTGCATTGTATCCTCATGAAGGAGGACAATACAGTGATGAATTGTGAATAAAATGTAGTGTAAGGGCAACTTATGACTGTTTGGCAATTATCCTCACAAATGACAAGACTTCAGATAATCAGTGTGCTCAACAATGTGTTATTCACACCACAGAAGGTGGCTTGGTTATAGAGTTTACTTGGTATGCCATAAACGTAGGGAAGGAACAAACATTATTGTGGACTAGTCTTATTATGATGCAGCATTTTGAGTTTTAAACCTCAGCAGGAACCTGTGGTCTGTTCAGATTTATCTTGTTTTTTATTTTTTAAACCACAGGTCTTAGGGAGAGTCTGTTCACTGAGTACTTTGCCATGCTATATTCCAGTAAGTACATCGTATACCCTTTCTTAATATTGCATTTACTAATATTGAACTGGGCAGTGCACCATAACGCTTTAGTTATATATTATTGTGTAAATGAAAAGGAATGTAAACATGTACTGTCAATAATTAATGAATGGTAAACTTTTTTTTTCCATGTCCCACTCATTATGCATTCCCCAAAAAACGTGTTGCATGTTTGCATTTTATTTGTGAATAACTTGACCTGCTTTTTACATATTTAATAAAAAACAAGTATGTTAAGTGAGCTTTTTGTATGTTTAACCTGCTATTTGAAAGATGTTGAGATTCGGATGGATTTGCTGTAATAAAATTATGTTTTGGCGAGTCAGTGGGATTTTTGTCATGTCACTCCAGCAGCTGTAGTGTCGGCCATCGTTAAAAGAACTAAGTGAAGTTATCTGTAGTTATCAATAATAATTTGTTCTTCAACTGAGGTTTTGGTGTTTATCTCCAGTTAAAGTAGCACAGTTTTTAGATTTAGATTTTACATGCAAAATAACTGATCATCCTCTAAATTATGATTTGTTATAGATCAACAAACTCAAGATTATGTAAACTCCACTTTGATGTGCTACAATTGTATAATGCTGCCATGAATATAATATAAAATGCTAAATGAGCCATACTGAGTGCTTCTGTACACTTCTGATACAGGACTTCCTTGTACCACTGTAGAAAATGGAATGACTCAATTTTAGTAAAATTTAGACAGGTCTGCCTAATCTAAACAGCACTTGATATTAAAAAAAAAATGTAGGCCAACTCAGCCATTATTGCAAGCAGCCTTGTCTTTTTACAGTAGTGAAGGAAGTATTCAGATCTTTTACAAAACTATATCAAACTCAAAAGCCTGTATTGTCATTATATGATAATCCATATAATGAAATTAGGAAAAGACAGATCCATTTTATTTATTTTCTCTGCATTTTACCCATCCCATAGGGAGCAGTGGGCTGCCATGCAGGATGTGCAAATAGAAATAATAATAGCACTGTATAAAAATATTTAGTTACAAGTATAACAGTATAAATATTGCACAAATAAAAGTAAATTTTTTTATGAACAAAAGTACATAAATTGGAATTAAAATAATAATTACCATCAGCAGTAAAAGTGGCCATTATTTAGAATGACCCTTTCCATAATAATAAAACGTCATTTTATAGTCATTCATGCAATAACTGTGTTAATAAAGTTGGAGCAACCTCATCCATAGTAATACCTCATCAAGTATTAATTCGTATTATGCATTCATTATCTGAATCTGCAAACTAATAGTCAGATATTATGGTATATAGTAAAATGTATTTGGTTCTGAATTGTTGTGGAGTAGAACTATAAAGTAGCACAATGTACCAGTACTTCCAGTATTGTACTTGAGTTAAGTACTTACCATAGACTGTAAAAAGTACTTACTGTACCTTTCACTACTGTGGTTTTGAGTGACAAGCTCACACACACACGCTTCGTCCGGGCAACGCTGTTGAAACAATGAAACACACCCGTTTTCCCTAATAGCTTGAGCTCTGTCTGCTGCTGCTGATGCTAGCTGGTTAGTTTGCAAACTAGTGAGTTAGCAATCGCCGGCAAACCTCCGCTGCCTAAAAAGCATGGGTTAATGAAAGACGTTAGATGAGACAACGTAGCGAGGTCACATGTGCTGTGGTTTAAACTTATTTTATTTTGAGTTCCTGTTTTCGTCATGTATTCCAGAAAGGTAAGAAACCTAGAAGCTAGCAGGCTCGCTAACTTGCTAGCCAGTGTAACTTTAAGCTACAGGCTAGTTAGCTTTAGCAAATTGTGCCTCAGTCCGCACACAGCTGAGTTTACCTGTCAGTCACTTGCTAACTGATCTATCGTTAGATTGTCTTTCTTGTTATAACATATAGGCCATTTTACAGTAAAGTACAGTACAGTTTACCATGTTAACTACGACTAATAGCTGAACTAGACAGCCAGTGAGAATCAGGGCAAAGTAAACGCAAACAGACCAGTTTCATTTAGTGATGGAAAACGTTGTTGATCTGATCCCCTCTCTCTGATTTGCTCAATTTTTGTAGCGTAAACGACACTACAAGGATATAAAGTGTGTTTTCTTTCCGGATGATGTCGAAAAAGGTCTACAAAAAACGGGAAGAGAACCACCACCACTTTCATCCGAGTCTTCCTCCAAAAGCTGGGAGAAGTGTGGGGATAGTTTTATGGACACTGCAATGATGAAGGCTGACAAGGTGCACCATGACATGGTTTACACCCATATAATACTCACACATGAATTTAAATTTCATGCATCTGTCTCCTGCTCTGACAGCGTTGCTGATATTGTGTGACTGTGTTTTTATTGCAGAAGTCATCAAGAAGGAAACTATCTGACATGAGAAAGTTGGCCCCTACTTTAGGTAATTTCTTACACACACTTTCAATGAATTCACAATCTTCCATTTGATTGGAACAGTTTTTATAAGTCATAATGTGGCCACAGCCTATTGAAATACCATTGAATGTTGGTTCTGATTTGGTCCAATTTGTTGCTCGGTTTTAAATTGTCCCGGGTTAAAGTGTTCCGATTCTAATCCCAAATTTGCCAGTTGAACACTTTTTAATGAAGGTTCTTGGACAGCTGCTTATATTTAGTCACCACTTAGAGATGTATTCTTGTTAAAAGAAAAACATGCTTATATGTAATGGATCACGATTAATGTGACACAATACCCACCCCTGATTTATCATATTTTATTTATCGATTGTGGACAGAGTAGAGTGGGGTGTTTAGTTTGTTTTGGGAGCAAATGTCTCTAAGTGCAGCCACTCAAATCTGTGGATGTGCCTCGAAGACTTTAATTGTTTAAATTTAACAGACACCTCACTTTTTCTTTCTCTTGTGTTTTCCCAGTGCAGACCAGTGCTGTGCAGGAGGACCCAGTGCACATTGCTTGGAGTTCCAGTGATAGTGAGCAGTCTGATGACGAGACCCAGAAGCAGCCACAGTGTTGTCAGAGACCTGGGAGACCCACAGCTCCCATTCAGTCTTACACTTTAGCACTGCACATGCTCAGTGCTGCCAAAGGTAAATTAAGTGTTATGACTTGCTGAGTGATGGCTGGGACATATAATGATTTTTTTCCCCCAAAAGCTGACCTCTCATACACGACTATATACGATTATATCATGAGAGCCGTTTGAGTGTGAAACTGAATTGACCTGGGAAACTCACTTGTCACTTTCTTGCACAGTTTGATGAGAAGATTCCAGAGTGGTAATTATGTTTTTTTAACATTATGAAAGGACCTCACAGACAGATATAATGTTATTCTTTGCCTTTTGTTGAACATCCAGTCTGTCTTTTTGCTCGGAGAGGTCTTGTTTTGAAATGTTATAAGCTATACTCTCCATACACAACACATTCTCCATTTTCTTCCAGCCTTAAGTCACAATATCAAACAGACCAAATTAGGCCAAAGGTAGAGCAAAACTATTTATTTCACTACAGGGAAATAATTTTGTCAGATACTTATAATAATAATCTGAGCCTGTCAGTGGCAAAAATAAGCACTTTTTGTGAATGTATATTGATGGTGAGGAGTGATTACATTGCAGTCCATTTAGCCTCTGCCGTCTGCAGCTTTCTCGCTCAATAGAGGACCAATATAAAAAAAAACTGTTGTCCCCATTTATCAGTTAGATACGAAAACATAATCAAGGGGTACAGGTTGAAAAAAATACCTGAAACACCTAAGTTGCTCTGTAAGATCGAACTAGCAGCTTTTCTCGGTTTTCAGGACTCAGTTGTCATCTGGTGACCTAAGTAAGAAACTTTTGTCACTTGATAACAGCTGAGCAGTTTTTTTTTCACCAATAAGCAGTGAGATTGTAAGCTATCTGGGGGAAAAGCCGATGAGTGGACATTAAAGGGGTAGTTCAGGATTTTTGACACGGGGCGTCATTTCCAAGTGAGCCACAGTGCATCCGAGGCAAATCAGTTATAACGCCAGACTATCGATGTAAATGTCTGTGTTGATAAGATAATTTTAGACATAAAACTAACCTTGCATTTTGAAGGATTTATGTCTCAGTACCAGCAGCTAGTTTGACAGCAGCGGAGTGATATCAACTAGCAGCTAGGTTATAGGAGCTGTGATAGTTTCTTTACCTTGCATTCCTCCTCCATCTGCATTAGTGTGCATTTTCCGCACCGGCACCACCAGTCTCTGGTTCTTCTGTCCTGGTTTTCTGCAGCTCCAGTGGGGACTGTCTCTACAGATGCTCTCTCTCCTTCTTCCCTTTTAGCATCCATCTCTCTCGGCTCTTCGTCTGTGTATTCCGGCTCGTCCAGGTACGGTCCATTGGAGAAACATTGCTTATCGTCATCTTCAAAAGCATTGGAAAGTCCTCCAAACGTGGCTAAAACTGGTCTTCAGAACAGGCTTCTTTGTGTACTCTACGTCGTCTGTCCATGACAGCTACATGTAAACAAACTGTTATAGGTCTGGTAACCTAGCTGTTAGGTGATAACAGTCCGCCGCTGTCGAGTTTACTACCAGGAAGTACAGTACGCCGCTGCTGCCTTCAAAATGCAAGGTTAGTTTTATGTCTAAAATTATTCTATCAACACAGACATTTACATCGATAGTCTGGCGTTATAACTGATTTGCCTTGGGTGCACTGTGGAGTGGGTTAGACTGTTTTAATGGCAGGCTAAACTAGAACCATTGAATTGCGTTAGCCTAGCACCAGTGAACTCTGCAACTAGAAAGTGTGAATGAAATTTGTTGAAAACTGTTTCCACATGTCTGCAACACTCCGGCTCACTTGGAAATGAGGCCCCATGTCCAAAATCCTGAACTATCCCTTTAAGATGAGGCATGTTTATTATTTAACTTCTTTTGTTTCTGTTTTAGATGACCCTCCTGTTATTGACACAGACAGTGATCTGGATGAATCTGAGGAAGATGTTGAAAAGGACAGCGGGCATCAAATCTCTGACTGTGAATCAGAGTCCTTTGATGAAAAAACAGAATCTTTGCCTCTAAAATCTACAAATGTGAGTGAATGATAGTTATTCTTATTCTCTCTATTGCTTCCCATTATCTGCATCACACTTCTCATTTGTCAAGAATGTTATGTGGTTTAATGAACACTAGGTGGTGCCACACAACCACTTAAACTGCATAACACATTGAGTCTGGTGTATGTTTCTCATTAAAAATGTGGAGTTGACTGCCAGTCCATGCAGTTGTCCTAGAAGTAATGCCCTAAGTGTCAGTACTTTTCCTAAAGATATTCTGGTCTGTATTAAACATGATGATCAGTTTTCTTTTAGTATAATGGAAAATAATACTTGTGTTTATTTTAAGTCTTCATACGAGCATTGTGTTACTTATTTTAATTATTATTTGATCATATGTTTGGTCATCATACCACCAGGTGGAGTATTGCAGGCATGTCCTCATGACCTGAAAGGGCCCGGCGGGTTTAAACCAGCATTACATTGTGCTCTTTCCAGGTTCAGGTTAGGACCCAAACTGCCAAAGTTCACAAGCTGTGGTGGCAATGAAACACTGACTCAGTGTGGAGGGAGAAGCTACTGCTGCTTATTCACAAGTAGACAGTAAAACACTTGGGAATGCATGAAGATGACTCATTTCTACTTTAATGAACACAATCTAGAACTTAGATAAAGAATAATTTGATTTTATTGGTTATTTATGGTTAATTATTTATTGAAATAAAACACTGCACAGCTACAACACAGTTTATTAATCCATAAATTCTTATACAGACTGAAGTCATTTTTCATGCAGAAATGCCCAAAAATTATGGTTCCAGCTTTTTAAATATGAAAGATATGCTGCTTTGGTGTGTTACATTATAGTGAGTCAGTGAAAACAGTGTTTTTAATTTGATGACTTGGCCTCTGAGAAGTAATGATGGACATTTTTCCACTGCTCTCTGAACATGAATTGAGAAAATAATTGGTTGATTAATCAGTAATGAAATGAAACACTGAAACACCACATACGATGCATACACGGGTTTACTGAACACACTTCTTCTTTCACTGTTTTATTGTGGGTGTTTTTTTTTTTGTTTTTTTTTTGCGGGCCTTCCTGTAAGCTGTGGAGTCTTGGATTGTTTCAGGAGCAGTGTTTGTTGAAGGCTTGACCGGCACTGACAGAATCTACAAGGAGTGGTGACGGTGTTCTTTTCAGGTTCAAGACACGGCATTTAGTTGTGGTAACGCCCATTTACAGCTTTAAAACAAATTGATCGGCACCATGTGGCTAATTACTAAGGCGATGCGGTTTCAGATGAGAATGTCCTCGAACAGGATGGCCGTGGTTGAAGCCCGCTATGTAAACTCAAGATGCATTTAGCTAGCCAGTATACTGTGATGAAGCTCTGGGTTTTTGTAAGCTGTATGTCAAGAGGAAGTCTATAGACCGATTGCCATCACGCCCACGGACCCAGCTACTTCCTCTTGTCATAGTTGAATTTGCTGCTATCAGCTCTCTGGGGTCAAACTCGAGTTAATATCACCCAACTGGAGGCTTGTGGTCAGAAAGATGAGTCCCAGAAGTGCTCATTCAGTTAAGGTTGCTCTAAATTGTATGCATGTTTGTTTTTGACAGTTTTATTGCTCACCTCTCAAGTGCATATTCAGTAGGCATACAGCAGATTTTGATTAGAGCAGCAAAGTTTGAAATTTCTTTGCTGCCCGGAAATCTTGGTTGCACACTGCCAATTTTAAATCAAACCGGATTTAACAGGATACAGAGTAGACGATCCCAGTCCATGTCAGAGTTTGTTACTCCAGATAAATGTACGGCTGACTCACTCAAAGTATGCTTGCCAGATTTCTCTGTTGTTGTACTAGTGCTGAAAGTGGATAGGCGGAGCTGTGAGGGCGGTTTTGCATCTCGAGGCCAGTGAGGATGGCCGCTTCCCAGATGAAGCGTGTCCCGGTCCTCTCAACATCAGCTGCTTAAAGGGTGGACAACCTCCTCCACATCAGGGCTCTGAGCTAGATCAGGGCCGAGTCAACAGAGCAGGGCTATAAACATTTTTACTACTGTTTGTTCAGGAAAACATGCGAGTGGATGAGGCTGCGCAGCGCTGTGTACTTACAATGCTTTCAGTGCCGGGTGAAAACATTTTTGAGCCGGAGCCAGGAACATAGTGTTCCTTTCTCTCTGTAGCTGGTTAGAGTGTGACGTCTGCTGGCATGCTGCCTAGCAGGGTCAAGTTGATTCAAATGCGAGAGCCTGTTGGCTGACAGAGCCTGGTATGCTGGTCTTGTCTGCACATGACAGGAACTCAGGTTTCTTGTGGATTTTTCCATGAGAACTGATTCCCTCAGGTGTAGTGAGCAGTGATACAGCAAAAAGTTGTTTCTGTGTTTTGTGGAATAATCAGTCTAGCAGTTTGTCGGCATATATATCCATCCACTAAATGATTGACTTTAATGTTAATCTTTAATGATTATGAATTTACTGAAGGCTGAGGCCATTTAAATATCAAATTTCATCCCTCATATATATAGTGGTATTTTATCTGCAGTTTAACACAGTAAAATGTTAAAATTAATTCACACGTGACATATTTCAAAATTAGGGTAAAATTATTGATTTTTCTTTTAAAGCTGATTAATGCTTAATTATTACTTTATCCCCAGATGACAGAGCTAGAGATCTCAGGCTATGTGTCTGATGGAGAGAATATGGACAGCACAATGACATTGAGCAAACTGGACTCTCCTCCCCAAACTGGTGAGGGCAGCAAAAGGTCAGTCAGTGACTGGGTCAGATGTGCTCAGGCGATGCTGCAGACGCCTCCGAAGCTGCAGTCCATGAGGCAGCACAAGACTCCTGAAGACTCCGCCAAAAAGAAAAGGAAATTTCACAGGTTTGAATGTTTCAATTACATCAATTCAGCTTTTTGCCCCAATACTGACTTGATGTATGCATCCCTACCACACATTGTTATATACTGTATATATCAAATATCACAGAGTATTGCCTGATAATAAGAGCAAACTGAATATTGACCTATTGCTTGCTGCCAGACAGCAGTCAAACTTTTGGTGACAAAGTTTCCACGGCAGAACTGATGATGAAAGGGACACCTGGTGTCATGATGTAGGTGTTAAATGTCACTGCCGTCTCCAAGCCCACCAAATCTGACAGCTTGTGTTTTGCATCAGAACATTTTTTTTTTTTTTTTTTTTTTTAAATAAATTTCACACATTTTTTTTGTTCAAGCGTCGCATGAGTTAATCGATCAAACATCATCCTGTGTTCGTTGCACAGTGGAGGTCTTGCTGAGAGGCTGAATCGACTCCAGTGCAGACAGAGGTCAGCTGTAAGCTTCTGGAGGCACCAGTCCATCTCTGACACCTCAACAACAACAACAACAACCACAGGTGAGCCACACAAACCTACTGTATTCTCCACAGTTACGCACAGGGTGCTGCACACGTTTACCTACAAATCACATTTAACAATGAACTTTGGTTTCTGAGTGGGATGAAGGCTTGTCTCTAAGCGGACGTGATTGTTTTCTGTGGAGACTGCCGGCTTTAGGTTGATCTCTGTTGTCTCATCTTGGTATGTAGGTGACAGGAAACTGCTTGCCTAGTTTTTTTTTTCCTTCTCGTGGTGTGCCAAACCACTTCTGGTTGTTAAGTATCTCCTCATAATAGGACACGAGCAGAGGTTTATACTGTAAGTGACAGTTGATTGTGGAAAAAGGAAACGCCCACCTCATCCAACTCAGAGATTGCAGCCCATTGATGGTTTGATTAGAGCAAAGAGTTAAACGGAGGGTTAAAGCTTGGAGTTTTGTAGTAACTTGACCTCAATCAATGCTTCTGTTCAGTGGCTTGAAAATTCCACATAAAGTCAGATGACGTGCACTGCAGAGCACATACCTAAATCTTTTCCTTAGAGTTTGTTCATTTTTATTTGTCCCACTCCCTGGTGCATCCTTATTAATAATAACATTGCTGTCAATTATCTTTGTTGCTATTATTTTTGTGTGTGATGTAACTGCACTTGCACACAGGTCTTGAATTGTTTCCTGATACGATGCCCTGCCTACAACTTAATTAGATTATTATAGGACAGGAGGAGGACTCGAACTAGTTTTTTTGGCCCACTGCCCAGGACTACTCTGATGATTTTGTCATCTGGGACCTAAACACACAGCGCACAAATGAAGCATCAATTTCACATTTGGACAAACGCATGTTAAAACTTAATCACACGCTAGCGACTCCTTTGATATGATCTCCTCTTATCGTATTAAAATTCTGCCTCTGGCTCCTTCAGGAATTGTTAAGGTACAGAGACACTGAACTGCATCGACTCAGCACTCAACACTGCAATTTTTCACTTCTCAATTCAATCAGCTTTACACACAAAATTTGCATGCCAAGTTTCTCTCTTATCTCAATTTGATTTACAGCTTCAGGGGATTGTCTGGAGTTATCTCTTAATTATCTCTGTTGAATTTATAGTTCGGGCCAAAAGCAGCACACTCAGCGGCGTGGTAAAATCCCAAACATTTGCACACTCACCCGGTGGGATTCACTGCGTTTCATATCCAACTCAGCCTGAGTCAGTAACAGCTTTACAGTTATGCAGTGCGAATTGTTAGAAAAGTGAATTACTCTCATAGCGCATAATGAGTCCCTCAGAGAGTCTCAACAAACACACACACTGAAACAAACACACACACTGAAGCAAACACACACTCAACATCTGTGTTGTTGTTGCTCTGCTCTCCAGTGGACAGGCCTGGTGTGTTGGTGCTGGAGGTGCTGGAGGTTCAGGAGGAGTGCAGCATGCAACTGGCTCTCTGTGATCACCACCAGCCTCCTGGAGAGGGCCACCAGCACAGCAACCCTCCCTCTGAGGGAAGAACGTGTTTGCTGGTGTTGTTCGACAGAGAGACTGCAGCCCAGCTGAGTCCTATGCCCAGAGATATCATCCACATATACCCGCCATGGTGAGAGAATGCAGCACATGTCACACTTTTAAAGTCCCCTCCACTCTGAAATGGGTTTTGCTTCCTGTTACTTCTCCTGCACGTTTAAGCGTCACTCTGCAGGTTGATGAGTGCGCAGAGTTTGACACTCGAAGGCTGTTTTAACATTCATCTTCTGAACGGGGAAAGTGTCCCTATGCTCACCTTAACTCACACTCAGCACAGGAACATATGAGCCGGGTTTTATGACATCACATCTAGATTGGAGCCAATGCTGAATTAGTGAAGTGTGACGAGGAAACTTGAAACTTCCACTGGACATATACTGGGACAGGAGACAATTTGTTGTTGGTCTTAAAACTGATTACAAATCTCACGGCTCAGATCATATCACAGGGTCACAGATGGAATCAGCAGAGGAAAGAGAGAGATGAATGCAATGATCATGTTTTTTTTGACCAGTTTTCCCACACAGACATCTGATTATCAGTAAGCCATATTGGCAAACATAGATTTATGTTGTTTTTAGGGCTATCAAAATGAATGTGTTAATGAGATTAATCAGCATTATCTTGCGCAACGGTATCTCTCCTTGGACAAACTGTCTGAAGCAGAACTCCATTTAAAAATCAAGGAAATTAATAATGCAGTCCTAACTAACCATCCAGCATGCTGATAAAATGAGATGAACCTTTTTTTTGAATCTGTTGAAGCTTCTCCTGTAATTAGGCAAATAAATAATTCACCAAAGAGTTAAAATATTCATTTGTAAGGTGAAATAGCTAAAAAGGAGAAGTGAAAGAGATGTTCTTTTCATAAACAGCGCTAATGTTCACTTTGTGGTATTATTAATGTGTTATAGTTTGTATAATAGTTGTAATCTTGAGTGTTTATTTGCACAAAACACCATTCAAAACATTAGGAAATAAAACATTTTTTTTTTATTGCAGTATTAGATCTAATGATGTATTATAGGCTTCTAGGGCTAGAAGTCAATCAGTAGATAATTCCCTGTCTATTTTTTTACTTTTTATTGCTTTAAAGCAAATGGATTGATTCAAGTTTTCTCACCAAAAGCTACATTTTATCTGTGTGTATTGCTGATCAGATACGATCCATTTCATGAAAAAAAAACAAAAAACAAAAAACTGAGCAGATGCAAATTGTTATTCAAAGTGGAGTACTTTCTCTTGTCATAAAATATGTCTGGAGGGTGTATTTAAATAAACGTCATATTTTGTTAGAGATTTGGATGTTTGGTGCTGCAGGGCAGTTAGCAGCATCTCAGAGTGACAGCCGTTAAGCACCAGCTGCAGAAAAACTGACTGGAAGATAAAAGAATACGGAGCATTTTCACCTTAGGGGAGGTTTCTACAACTTAAGATAAATCTCAAGCTGTTGAAAGAGTAAAAACTGCAATCAACGATCATTATCATTAACCTGCTGATTATATATAAGAGTACTGAAATATGATCACAAAAGTGCAAAATATCATCTTCAAACCAGCCATCAAGATATTTGAAGATATATCTACAATTATTTGAGTCACACAATTTAAACGCTTGGTTAAAAAAAGAATTTGTGATCAAGATAGCTGCTAGCAGATTTGTTTTCTGCCTCGTGCTATTTCAGCTATAATATCAAGAGATGCATTTTATGTTACAACTCAATGGTCTTACTTAGCGCTGATGATTTCCCTGTTGGCAGGCGATCAAAAACTACACACAAAACACACAGTTACACAATGCTAGACTGACTCATTATGTGCAGGACAAAGAGTAACAGGATATCATAAAATACTGCTGAGGAGGCACACTGATTGACAGATTACAACACTTGATTATATACATAAAAATATTAAGAATTTGCAGAAACCATAATTCTTTTGGGGTTTAAGCATGAAAATGTACTGTTCTCAGCTCACACTACTAAGCAGCAAAGACCCAGATGTGAGAGCAGGGCGGAGAGGTTAGGAGGGGGGGTGCTTGTGTGTGTTTTTTGGGATTGTTTTGGAGTTGGAGCGAGGCAGCAGTTGACTCCAGCTGTTGGGAGTTTAGGTTGAGTGTACTCTGGAATATCCAAGCTGGCGGAAGCGCAGGGGCCTCCTCAGTGCTCTGACGTCACGAACAGCTCCAGGGAATGCTTCACATTCCTCTTCCTGGCAGTAGTTAGGTCATTTCCAGCAAGCCGGGGAAAAAACACAGTGGGATTATTTTCTGGAGCATTTGGGAGCAGCGAGTGGAGGGAGCCAATGGAGTGAGATTGAAAACACATGGTGGTTTGAAAGCATCTCTGGTTTAAGCACCTCTCCCTCCCTATTTTATCTATTCCTGAAATCACAAGATGGAGCAGAGCCCCCAGCAAACTCTCCCATTTACTCTTTCAAAGAATTGTTTCTCTTCTGAACAGGCATCCTTAAATCAATCAATACTCATAAGTCTAAATCAGAACAAATCAATCATAACCAAGAAAAGCTGTTGACAGACTTAATGATCCCTGAAGAGCCAAAAGTTTGTCAAACGACAGGACAGGCTGAAGTGGAAAAAACCCGTAATTTAGAGCATCAGTGCGTCTGGTAAAATTCCTTTTTATCAGTTTCCTGTGTGACACTCACCAGGGGTTAACCTCCTCCACAATTCCTACACTAGGTTTGCTCCTCCCTCCTCCCACGCCTTGCAGTGAGTGGGCTGTGGAACGGAAATACCTGCAGGGACTATTCACTTAAGAGCTGTGACGCCAGCAGCCGGGGCCACTCCTTACCTCGGCTACCTGCCTGATGATGACGGCTGCCCACTCACCTGTTCACAATAGGGTCACACTTCCTGTGCGGATGTTGTACCTGCTTTCTTGAACAGTACGTTCTGCACTACTAACAATGCTGTGTGGCTCTCGCCGACTATCTGATCTCTGGTCAGTTGTTGAGCTGATAAGCACTGCAAAAGTGTACGTGCAGAGTCACTAAGTATGTGTGTGCAAATGAAGAGGTAAAATGTCAGTAAACATGAGTACATATGATTCATGATGTTTTAACCCAATATCAGGTAGTTGAAGAAGAGATAGCGTCATATTATTGAAGAATATTAACATTATATCAATCATTAGTATTTATGCATCAGCACACAAACGGTACGTTACAGTTCTAGTTGGTTGAAGTGGTGCCTGATTTACTTCCTGATGGATAATTGAATTTGTAACATTGCATCATGTATTATGAGTAGATATGTTTTAATTGAAGTAGCTCATAAACACATCTACTGTCATATAAGTGTTATTGTACAGGATTAGGATGAAGTGGCAAAGTAAATACCCCTAAAAAATTGTCCTTTACAGTAGTAAATACACCTCATGTAATTTTGTAGTTTAAAATGTTGGAAACATGCATGCATGCTTAGTCTGAACAGGAGTCAGCTTTTACTATATAATAATAATAATTTCTAAAAAGACAAGAAGGGTTTAGAAGTGTAACCAGCAAACCTTGTGCATGTTCACTTGTTCAGTTGATAAAGGTTTTTGTCTTGTCAGAAGCCAGCAGCAGATTATTCATCAATTGAGTGACTCATGGATGAGTCACCCAGGTGTCTACAGCATCATGCTAAAGCATACAACATGTACTCTAACTTGCTTACCCGGAAGTGCTGCTTGCACCGTTGTTGAGAACTGCTCTTCCTTCTTCCCTCATGGACTCCATGCAAGTGAAGAAGACTTAACATCGGTATATCCGGTGGCAAAGTGAACTGCAGTTAATGAGCCATGGTCTGTTAAGGCCCGCTCCACTCTACATAGCCTGTTTTATCCAAAAGTTTTTTTTTTTTCAATGTACATACAGCATATTTTTTGATGTTTTCTAACTGTGTGTTTGACTTCTGGTTCAACCAGACGAGCTGTGACACGTTCAGCAGTTCCAGTCACACGGATGATCGTGGCTCTGAGTCAGTGATAAGCCATCATCATCACCACACTATTATGTCCATGTCACATATGGAAAAAATTATGTCATAAATTAAACTTACCGCAAACAATGTGCCTTCTAATTATCTATTGTTCAGGTTGTTTAATTCACAGGCTTGGTACAGCTTCGGTGTGTGTCATTTCATCACTTGACCGGAAATGTTTTTGTCAGATTTTAATTCTCCTTTTGGCACACAGGCAGATGAGTGAAATCTAAGCTGGCAAATGGTTAAAAATGGGTAAAATTAAGCTTGAGAGTGCTTCAGAGGTCCCTCTTATGTATATGTTTTTGCATTTGATTTGGTGGTTTTCTTCAGCGAATGCTCAGCCTGTCTGCTTGTGACGGCTGTTGAAGTATTTCCACACATGGTGTCACATTTGGAAAGTGCATTAATCACACTGTGCTACACTGCGGTGTAGCCTTTCAAGGGCATATCTTACAAAATGCATTTTCTACCTCAGCAAAGGTGGACAAATGCATCCTTTGTGTATTTTCTTATTTCTCGGGGATGTTTAACATTTTTTGAGCTGCTCTGCTGGGTGGTACCCACTAGAGAGATGTGTGGAGGAGTTCGTTAGTACCTTATTCAAACAGTCTCTCAGCCTCCCTATGTTTGTGCAATAATCTATGACATTGTATTGTAAAATCCTTTGCATCCGTTATCAACAGAATCATTGTGTATCATTGCCCATTGCCTTAAATATGTTCAATGTCATGGTGAATTTAAAGCCATTGTGTACAATTCAACATTAGCACTGAAACAACTCCATCAAAAACTGATTAACTTGATCTCTTTGCAGGCAAAGTCTTTCTATAGAAGGCTTCAGCTGCAGCGTTATTCTGAACACACACTTCAGCCAGAAAGTCTACTCTGCTGCCAAACCAGCCGGCATGTCCTTTCCTAGAGGCCTCCTCTCAGCAAAAAGATGTCATCCATATTCTTTGTGTAAGATATTTGGACTGGTGGAGGAAAACGAGACCTCAGCGGAGATCGATGCCAAACAAGTATGCATGCATCTGTTGTTCAGTTTGGTTATTTCAGAGAATTGTATCACTAATTTCCAAATCCATGGTGACATCTTGAAAGGTGTTGTTTTGAGCAACCAGCAGTACAAAGAAAGACTCATATTATGTCAAACTGATTTAGAAACCCAGTCCAATTATTCACGTTTGAGAGGCTGAAACTGACATTTTTGCCTAAAGATTAAAAAAATATGTAGTGCTCAATAAATTTATGAGACCGCCTGCCCTATTAGTCTCAAAGACCATCCATCATCATGAAGAGATCTTTAATTCGGACTTTCCCTACGCTTCATTTTTATTGAGACATATATTGAGAAAATGACAAATACAATCCCCACTTTGTTCTTTTTATTATCTGTTCAGCATTTTGAGAGGGATTGAGGAAAAAAAACAAACAAAAAAAACCCCAATAAACTGAATTCATCTTTTCTTACCCAAATTTGAGCCAAAACTGGAGTTCTCAGAAATTACTCCAGAATAACATACAACCATGAAAACACATTTACATGTTCAGGAATGACAGATTAATGACAGATTAATTTTCTGATGAGCACCTCATTGATTACTTGACTAACTGTGGCAGCTTACATGAAGTCTCTCTGTCCTCTCTGCCTTCTTTTCAGGTTGCTGCCTCCAGTAAGCTGTGCAGTTTTGGAGGTTCAGCAGTTTTAAGAAGCCACTGCTTTTCTCTCCTGGAGGCGATCGAGGGGCTGGGCCAGGCTGGCTCTGTGGGGCAGGATGTGGAGGTGGTGGTCCAGAGAGTTTACTCCATCCCTGTGCCTGACTGCTCTCCTGTGTCCATCCTCAAGCCCAGACTTCCCACTCAGGCTTTCTCTGCTCCTCTTCGTCCTGCAGAAAAAGCCAAAACCAGGTACTGTTGGACCATCTTGATAATTGGCAGCCCAGTGAGGCCTTTGGTTTGTCACTTGATTCCAAAAGAGAAACACATTTTGTCTTCTGTGTATGCCTCTCTCCCACAGTATAAATTACCATGCATGCTGGTTTCCTTGGTTTCGTGCCTTGCATGCTACTCCTCAGTGGCACAGTGTCTAAGTGGTCGAGCTATTGTTCACAGCGCAGCGGGCCCCACAAAGTGCTCACACTGTCTCCAGCCATATGGCATTGTTTGACAAAGGACACAAACATTTCATAATTGAATCCAGCCGCTCTGTGTGTGATGCTGGCCAATTCTCAGGAAAAGACAGCATGATGTTTTCAGAATCTCGTGCACCAGCAAGCCTGAGTTGAACTGGTGCCCACACATACTCCACTGGGTGGAACAGGCTTGCACCAACTTCTATTACCTCAGTAATCTAAAGAAAGGGGGCGAAAAAGCATATTTTGAGAAAATGACATCCCAGCATTTACAGTTGAAACCTATTTTGATAATTAAATACTCATTCAAACTATCTTCCAAGAAAAAGTGTGGAAAAAAATAGCAGATTGCTTTTACATGATAGTAACTGACTATCGTTGATATTTTGGCTCTCGTTCAGACATACGAAGAGATCACCTGTGGGGAAAAAATAAGTGGGCATAATTCACTATTCTCCTGACATTTTATCGATGAATCAAAAGAAAAACGCACAGAGCAACATTTATTTTGTTTTTTTTAGTTTGTTTTATTTGCCTGGTGAATGGCAAATAAAACATTCACCAGGCAAGAACTCTTGGTGAAAGAACTCTTTGTTCTTTCACCAACTCCCGAAGAAAATACCAGGCTCATAAGCTGCTAAGTGCTCCACTACGTTCACCAGCTAGTCCTTAACTTTGTCCATTTGGTGTCTGGCTGTAGCGTAGCATGGGTTTATCATATCAGCTGCCTGATGTGATATTTATGTTTAGTCAGCCGATTACTAAACCTTTCAACCTGTGTGTCACTATAATGCATTTAACACTCATTACAGCGATTGTCATAAGGAGATATAGTATGTCCATCATTATGAGATATGAGTTTAAAGTTAATTAATTAGTCCTCTGCATTAATGAGTTTCTGGTGTGTTTGCCCTCTGGAGTTTGGGAGAACACAGAAAAGAACCACACAGAAATGTTACATTCGCAATGACCTGGCTTCATACTTAAAAGAGAAATAATTTAGCGGCCGCTCAATAAGGCAAATATATGAAAAGCTCCTTCAGTTCATGAAGTTCCTGCAGCATTTGAAGGCAGCGTGATGTGTTAAAATCTGCAGCCTGTAATAACAGTACTGTTGCAAGCGGCTGTTACACACCTGAAAATGACACACCTTAGACGTTTTCCATCTATGTCCCTTCCAGGGCTGTAGTGTTTTGCCAACTCTTCCCACTGCCACTCTCACAACTTACCAATTTGCTTGAACACACACGCACACCGCTGGCAAGTGGTGATGAAGTGTTTATGGACCGATCAACTGCCAACAGAGTGAGCTATAGAGCTGCTGGTCACAGCTAAAATAGAGATATAAAACACGTGCATTCTTTAATCCAGTCTGTTTTTTTTTCTTTCTACAAAACAGTAGTTAACTCTTGTTAAAAGACTTGTGTGAGTTCTTAAAAGCTTCCTGTGTTATTGAAATGACTTAGAGGTTCCTCGAGTGGTCTTGTTATAGTTAATGAATCAGTGAGTGTTCTATTTGAAGCAAATCCAGCGGGCATGACCTTTAGTTGCCTGGCCCTCCCCATGCTTGTTGTTTTACTTCTTTGCTGAGTAATAAAAGAAAAGCTTTGGTTCCTCTCAGTGGAGCGACCCGAGGGGCTCTCTGTGGTGGCGGGGGAGCCGCGGTCAGCTGACCGACTAAATGAGGGTTGTAATATGACACTTGCTCCTGCCATGCTGCTTCTGCGCCTGGTAAACAAACGCCGCCCTCTGACCGGAAACGCTCCAGCTCAACCAGATTCAACAGGCTCTGTTGGTGGTGGAAGGATGGAGGTTAGGAAGTGATCACGAGGGGCCTCAGTTCAAAATATGTGGATGACCCTGTCTGCTTGTGTGACAGCATCTTATTTTTGCTCTAAAATACAATAAGGTGCTAAAGTACATATTGACTTTCATGTCAGGGGAGGTTTTTGTACATTGTGTTGCTTATTATGTGATATTATGATACTCTTCCAGAGTGTATGTCTGCTCTGCAGTGGGTAGGGTAGTTTACTTTGCAGCCCACTTGCCCCATTCTGCGCCAAGACAAGGACAGTTTGTGCCTCTCATGTTGTGTCCCCAGCCTCTATGACTCACTGTCCTGGTCAGTGTGCTTATTTGATCCTTTTGTTGTTTAGCCTCAGTGTTAACACACACACAGGGGAGGCAGGCCAGTATGATATTTATGCCTGAAGAAGATGTTAAGTTCCCGTAAATTCAGAATAGAATAAACACAAAGATTAACTGTTTGCAGGAAGTGAGGAGAGGCTAGTCGTTTTTCTTTTCTCTGTGGAGAAGGAACACAATGTGCTGCGCGGATCCTGTTACAACCGTGTTTATCACTCTGCCTGCTCTGATTGGTGGACAACACATAGGAAGGAATCCTGCCAGTCCGCCCCCCACCAATGAGGCCTCTCTGCTGTGTTCTTAATGCGTGGGTCACTTACTTGTGCGTTGCCAAGAAGTGTGCGTGTGCGTGTGCATGTGTGTGTGCACCCGTGTGTGCCTGTGTGCCGGTGTGTGTGTGTGTGCATGCACACAGGTTCAGTGAATCGTAGTTCCTGGAAGAAAACCTGAGTTGCTCAGAATTCTGCGATCGCTCACAATAACAAATTCCTGAAAACAGCCAGCGACTGAAAGCGTCCGATGGCAGAGGATTCTTTAAGGAGTGAGAGGACTCTCTCTGAGGAAGTGGGCCTGTAAATGGCTAAATGGAGTGACTGAAAGAGGGAGGTGGTTGTTTATGTCAAGCTGGTACCAGAGAGTCTCATCTCTCTTTTCTGTCTGTCATGTGTCATCAGTGTTCATATGAAGTTTTTACAAGTTCAGACAAGCTCCACAAAAAAAGTAAATATATATTCCCACTAACTGTAACCCCAGCAGCTGTATTCATATTGTAGTCAATATTGATTTATTGATTGATTAAACCTTGTAGAATTCTACAGAATGACACATTTTTATTTAATTTCTATTTCTATAAACAAGGTGTTATATATAACAAGTTCATGGAAAAACAACAAACAACAATGAACTGGTCCTGCTGACAAGTATTTCCTCTGTAGCCAAAGCATGATACACTATATTGCCAAAAGTATTCACTCACCTGCCTTGACTCACATATGAACTTAAGTGACATCCCATTCCTAATCCATAGGGTTCAATATGACGTCGGTCCACCCTTTGCAGTTATAACAGCTTCAACTCTTCTGAGAAGTCTGTCCACAAGGTTTAGGAGTGTGTTTATGGGAATTTTTGAGCGTTCTTCCAGAAGTGTATTTGTGAGGTCACACACTGATGTTGGACGAGAAGGCCTGGCTCTCAGTCTCTGCTCTAATTCATCCCAAAGGTGTTCTATCAGGTTGAGGTCAGGACTCTGTGCAGGCCAGTCAAGTTCATCCACACCAGACTCTGTCATCCATGTCTTTATGGACCTTGCTTTGTGCACTGGTGCACAGTCATGTTGGAAGAGGAAGGGGCCAGCTCCAAACTGTTCCCACAAAGTTGGGAGCGTGGAATTGTCCAAAATGTTTTGGTATGCTGAAGCATTCAGAGTTCCTTTCACTGGAACTAAGGGGCCAAGCCCAGCTCCTGAAAAACAACCCCACACCATAATCCCCCCTCCACCAAACTTTACACTTGGCACAATGCAGTCCAACAAGTATCGTTCTCCTGGCAACCACCAAACCCAGACTCATCCATCAGATTGCCAGGTGGAGAAGCGTGATTCATCACTCCAGAGAACACGTCTCCACTGCTCTAGAGTCCAGTGGCGGCGTGCTTTACACCACTGCATTCGACGCTTTGCATTGCACTTGGTGATGTATGGCTTGGATGCAGCTGCTCGGCCATGGAAACCCATTCCATGAAGCTCTCTGTGCACTGTTCTTGAGCTAATCTGAAGGCCACATGAAGTTTGGAGGTCTGTAGTGATTGACTCTGCAGAAAGTTGGTGACCTCTTAGCCCTGTGCGCCTCAGCATCCACTGACCCCGCTCCATCAGTTTACGTGGTCTACCACTTCATGGCTGAGTTGCTGTCGTTCCCAAACACTTCCACACTCTTATAATACAGCTGACAGTTGACTGTGGAATATTTAGGAGCGAGGAAATTTCATGACTGGATTTGTTGCACAGGTGTCATCCTATCACAGTTCCACGCTGGAGCGACCCATTCTTTTACAAATGTTTGTAAAAGCAGTCTGCATGCCTAGCTGCTTGATTTTATACACCTGTGACCATGATTGGAACACTTGAGTCGTATTATTTGGATGGGTGAGCGAATACTTTTGGCAATATAGTGTATATAGTATTTCTACAAACATTCCTCCATCGTTGTCCAAAAGTGAGTACAAACACATCGATAAGCCACACTGTTGAACTACTCACTTGAGCACCAAGTGTGTGTTAATCTGTAACTGAAAAGAGCTCAAGTTCCTCCTGTTGGTGTTTGCTAAAAGTCGTCATGCCCAGAAGGTTTAAGCAACTATTTAAAAAAAAAAAAAAAATCAAACTCCTTTGGCCTTTTCTTGTCTGACGTGACAAAGTGTCAAACATGTCAATAAATGATTAAAGTGATAAATGATCTGTACTTGACTTTTAACTTTGTTGAAATAGTTCAACATTTGTTGTTGTTTTAACAGGATGTATTGTAGGTCTGTTGTAGGGTGGTGAATAAAGCAAACAGCTGAGAATAGTCTTGGTGAAAACTTTGGCCTGCATCACCAGGAGTCATGTCAGGAATGTTTTTTAGATATCTATTTCCAGGTCTCAATGCAAACACAGACAGACCCCATGTTTACCAACAGGAGATGTTTATAGGTCTAATCAGGTGGTTGAAAACAGTCTCAAAACTTTCCCAATGTCTGGGACGTGCGCATGCATGCACGCACATGCATGATGGGCGCGCTGACAGTCCTCCTCCCTCGTCCCTGTTTTTTTTTTTTTTTTTTTCTCTCTCCTCCTCTTCTTCTTCCCTGGCCGTTGCTTGTCTAACGTGGGGATATAAACTCTACTGTTTACTCTCAGGGCTGGTACAGGGCTGTGTCTGGGCTTGACTAGCTTAGACACTGGAGCCTAAAACAGTTCCAGTTCCTCGTTCAGTGGTAGCAGCAGAATGGAGGAATACTCTGCAGCTCACTGCCTCACAACTTTATGGGTCAAAGGTCTTTTCTGTCAACAGCAGCCTGTCAAACCAGCCACCAGCAGCCACACTTCTAAATGTTAGCATTAGAGGAAGCCTTGACTATGTGTTGTTAGTTCTGTAAATGTCTCATTATTAAAAAAAAAAAAACAGTAAAAATGATGAGATTGACTGGTGTAAAAGGATGGAAATTGTATAAATCTCATTATCCCAATAGTGTTTTCAGTGAAAATACTTGTAGTTGATGGGGTGTCCCTTTTTTCACTTCCAATATGATAGCGATATTCCAGCCTTGAATATTGGCCGATACTGTGATAATCGATCCGAAACGATATCAGCACGAATCATACAGACTTTTATTACTTATTCTGTAGTATGGAATGTTAGAAAAGGCTTGATCAAGTGATATTACTCAAACAGAACAATAGTCAGCAACAGGAGGTCTGAGGGAAAACTGACCCATTTATTATTAACCAATAGGTAACATCAATTTTAATCTTAAACATTAGCATATTCTACAATTGAATAGGATAAATAAGAAATAAATTAGAAGACCCTGAAAAATAGCCTCAATAAATCCAATAAAAGCAGTGCTGCTGGATAGAAGAGCTGGAGTGGAGTCTGGAATGGACTGATGGTATTACGTTGCTGATATCAGAGATTTTAGATGCATATAATGCAATACTCATTTTTTTTGCTGATATCGTAACAATATCGATATCGGATTGGGACACGCCTAGTAGTTGAGCCATTTTCTTTTTATTGATTGCTTCCAAGTAGCGTATAGGTGAGAGCAGGACAAAAGCAGTACACAAAAGAGACAGAAATGTACTCTGCACACCAAGCATTTCAAGTTACTGAGGAAGTAATGCATCCAGTGACTGAACTTCACACTTAAATTGGTTCCAGCTGAGTTTGCACATTTGCTGTCCGTAACTAAGAAGCTCCTGAGGAACTCATTGCCTTTTGCACACACACACACGCTACGCCACTGCTTTACCTGGACCTCGTCATTTGTTAAACAATGAAATATTCTAGTATCAATTTAGGACAGTTTGGGGATGAAGGCAGAGCATTTGTCTTTGTTTTATAACATTGAAAGTAATGAGAGAGGGAGACAGAGCTGTGGGTAGAAGAAAGAAAAGAGTTTTTTTTTCCACAGCAAAATACACAGCACAAATAAATCATTATGACCTGGTAGAGCAGGTGTCCCATGTACCAAGGCTGAGCCCTTTTACAGGTTTGAATCGGACCTATGGTCTTTTGTTTTGTTTCATCATTTTTCTATACTGTATGTAACACGCTGCTCTTAGTTTTGTTTTCCTCTGCTTCTCATTTATTATATCCAGTGTGGAGCAGTAAATTTATGCAACAGTAAATATTGTCGCAGCGACACAAATGTTTATTTTTTCCAGAGTGTTTTTAGCTGATCTGCAGGCTGCAGAGTGTGTTTATCACTATGACGACCAGCTGTGCTGTCTCATGTCATGTTGCTCTCTCAGACGTCAGCAGACTAATTCGCCGGATCTTCAAGGGTTTTCAGACCGTGGTGGAAACACAGACAACAGTGAGCTGAAGGAGCCATTAAGTTCCTTGAAAAGTAGTTCTCAGGACTTGAAAGTTCAGGAACTTTAGGTATAAACTTGAGTTATGATACTGTGATACTTTCAGCTACTCTGAGAACTTTTAGAACTTCCCAGTCATGTCGTACTGAAAGTTGAAACGTTTTGAGCTTCAAGAACTGCCAAAGATCTTAAAGTTCAAAATTTAGCTTCACTAAATTTCAATTTTCACTGTACAGCCTGATTTTTTTTCTGCTCTTTGCATAAAGTGTTCTTGACAATATATGATCTGCTTTTTTTGTGGTTTACAAATTGAAAGGTACCATGTGATGTTTTTTTGACTACTGAGATTGCTGAGGAGCAATAATTTTACAATGTCCAGTTCTGTCGGTGTTGTGCACTGTTTCTGCACAACACCAACCACCAGTTGGTGGTGATGATGTAAAGCAGTATAGCTAGAAAATTAACATGAATGCACACATGCATTTTGGTGAAAGTCGCTTAGTGAAAACCAACACATTTTTAACACGATTCAGACATGTTAAGATGTTAAAATGTTTTATTTTTCCCTCCAGGCTCTGTATGCTTGTCCAGGATAGCTGTGGGATGTTCAGTGTGGTCCAGCTCCAGCTCCTGCCCTGCGAAGACGACCTCCACCGGTACTGCCACATGTGGCAGGGGAGGACCTGTGTGCTGAGAGGCATTAAAGTGGTGCAGCGGGTCACCAGAGAAAGGTGAAACCCACACACTGTACCCACCCCTCCACACCACAAGCCTTTTCACCTGAGTTTCAGCCCACAGTCACTGGACAACTACAACCTTAGACCAAAACCAAAGTGTGATGTGTGTCAGTGTATGTGAGGCTATAAGCCATGTGGAGCAGCTAAATGCCTGAGAGGCTCTGAGCCTCACATTAAACCATCACACACTGGCTTTCTTAGTCTAATGTGTGAATTTGAAATTTAAACCACAATAAATCCTCAATTTTTACGCTTGAATTGCCTTCTCAAACATTAACAAACAATACAATGAGAATTCAATGTTTTCAGTGTTCACAGCTCATATGAACCTGATTATGCCGTCCTGCCAGCAGTGCAACTGTGTTTACATGTAAAGTGATACGAGGTGCACGGCACGCTCTGTGTCCCTTGTGAGTTTCCATAGTCAGGATCCCAGATTAGAAGCAGTTAAAAGAACTGACATGGGGACATTTAGAGAGTGGCTGGGGGTATGTTTACATCCTTGGTATTTTCAATGCCACCGCAGCATATAATGTCTCTGGAGGTTTTCTGCAGTTGGACTGTGATGGATGGGCTATCTCCACTGCTCACACATTGGCTGCCTTACTAGCTCAAGTGGAAAAGCACATGGGCTTGGTTTGGATAAATCTGGCGTTCGTTTTCTCACAGTTTCTTAGAACCAGTAAATATTGGTCTTCTAATCATATCTCCATCTATACATACCTTATAGGAATGGGCTGACATTTTGGGGACTATGTTTATTTGTGTTTTTGCCAAGAGGTGGATGAGAGGATTGATCGCACTGTCTGTATGGTAAACATGAAGCTAAATAGTTAGCTAGTTAGTTTTTGTCTGACTTAAACCAGATATAACATGCCAATTAGTGAACTTAAGTGTTGGTTTTAGGCAGGTTGTTTTTTTTTTGTTACCGTTGGACAAAACCAGGCTAGTTCTTTCTGTCCCTTATTTTTATTTCGATCTAAGCTAGTCAGCTCCCATTTCAAGTTTAATATTTACCACACAGAGGAATGTTATCAATCTTCTCATCTTGGGAAAAAAAGATGTTGAACTCTCAATATTAGTCTTTGAGGGGTGTGTGGTTTCTAAACTAACAACCAGAGGGCACCCTGTCAATATTATCCTATTTTCACAGGAAAGTTGCCTATTCTTGGATGTGTGTCGACTAACAAGGAAATGAAAAGTCACACTTGGAAGTATTGATCACTTTCAAGTGTGACTTCAAGTGTATGCTTGGTAAGGTGAATGAGTCCTGTTAGTTTGTTGTTACTCATGAGCAGGCCTCACTGGACTTGAATGAGCTGCAGAACCAGTCCCACACAAAGAACCCTTGTGATTACAGGCTGACTAACAGGTTTTTAACTGCTGACTGATATGACAGCACGCGCGCGCACACACACACACACACACACACACACACATTGTCACAAGTCACATTGACCAGCCGCACTCAACTAGTAACTATTAGCTTGACGGAAATGAAACATCACAAAAGCACACTATGTGATCTAATCTGTCATTACTCAGATTAAGACTGTGGTGAAAGGAGACAAGCATCACTAATTGAGCCTTTTAAGCATGGGATGGTTACAATTACTTGTTATTTTTGCACCACGGTGATATTGAGACTTACATGGGGTGTGAACTGCTTTCCCGCCTTTCAATACCTCAAATCTACTTGTAAGAAGTGTCTTGGTGTGTATGTGCTCTGCCAGCCCAAGCATGCTCTCAGACAATTTGTTTAAACAAGCTTTGTCTTAACAGATTTGAGTTCAGTGGAAGTGAAACCTGCTGTGAATGCAGTTTATCTTCCCATTAATGTTCCTTATTCACTAGTTTCTCCTCCTCCCCCCCCGCTCACTCTTTTTTTCTCTCCTTGTTTGTGTCTCACTCTCAGGAGCACCAGGCTTTTCAGCTTGATAGACAGTCTGTGGCCCCCAGTGCTGCCTCTTAACGATCACAGAAACACACCCAGTATCTCCAGTGTAAGTTCTTACTATAGCAGGAATCACCCACCGTGCATTTGGCCCCGGAATATATTCTCATGTTTATAATAAAAGCTAATAATATATTTTTATGATCAATCTGGTTTCCTAATCAAGTGATTGTTTGGTCTACAAAACCCCACACACTGAACATATTCAGTTGAGTATAATGTAAGTCAAAGAAAAGCAGAAAGTCATCACAATTTTAAAGCTGAAATTAGAGAATTTTGTACATATTTGCCCCCCAAATTGTATGTTTTTTGTTTGTGCCAATCAAATAATCAATTTATCTTCCGTTATCCAATTTATCATCCATAGATGGGCCAAGTGGCCCTTAGAGCCTTATACACAAGAGAGAACCAAAGACCTAAAACAAGGACACAACACTCATTCAGTATAAAAAACATGCCACAAACATGCCAGAAAACACAAACAAATTCAGTATTTTCTTTAGTTGCAGTGCATTGAGGGACAATTTAACGGCAATATTGCTCATTTAGAAGGCTGTTTGATTTCCATTCAGGAATCAGTGTATTCTGTAAAAACTTGTCTTGTTTTCACAGGGAAGCCGAGCTGCAAGTGCAGCTCCAGGTTTCTGCTACCTGCTGTCTGGTCAGGAGAGCTCAGTCGAACCAACTGAGGAGCAAACTGCGTCCCTGCTTTACCTTCCTCCCTCTAAACAAACCTTACGAGACATACTGCAGGTGAAGAGTTTCTCACACAACATTTTTTGTATTTGCTGCAGATTGTGATATCTTATCTCCAGCCGATTGATTTCAAACTTTTTTTTTTTTTTCTTTTCTTCTTTTTCAGAGTGAACTTAAAACCTGCCGCTGCAGTTTTGTTGCCACTGTTCTTTACAAAAGAATAAAGCAGGTAGCTCTTATTCATTTATTCATCCTGAATAATGCACACCATGCCTTTCTAGAGGTCCTCAGTCATCCATTTGAGATCATTTGAACCAACAAACTGATAAGATTGAGCTCTGACGTAGAGAGTAGCTTTCATATCGCTGTGTGTCGGACAGTCTGTGTGAGGCCTGGCCGTTCTTTACCATTGATTGGTGAGACCTTTAAACTTTGACCAAGATGAGATAGCAGCTCAGAACAAAGTGGTGGACTTTGCCTCTGTAATACTGGTAACCAGCATTGTGCTCGTTGAATGAGTAATCTCCTCAAAGCTGTTTTCAGGCAATTTTTTTTTTTTTTTTTGGTAGGTTTTTTTTTTGGGCAAAAACAGCAATGTGCATGTAATTTGTGCTTTGTAAGCATCTGTTATGTAATGCTTCCTCTTAAGCCTTTCCTTTCTAGGTCATTCTGTTTCCAAGTAATTCTCAGTCTGTACTTTTCTGCCTCTGTATTTCTACTTCAGAGCAGCGATGTAGGCCATGGCGAGGTTTGGTTGGTGCTGACAGACCCCAGTCTTCAGGAGGAGCAGCCCAAGAGGCCATGCAGGCGAACGGTGGCCCTGTGTGTGAGCACTTCCTGTGTGCTCACTTCCTCTGTCCTCGAAGCTCTAAATTCCCCCGCCGCCTGTTGCATGTCATTCAGAGACGCCATCAAAGAACATGGTAGAGCGTTATTGTGACCTGACATGCCATTCAAGCACAGCATCACGAGGTGTTTTATCTAATAGGACTGTGTACACATGTCACCCTGACACTGACAGGAGAGTCAATGAGTACATTTACTCTAGTACAATTCATAGATACTTGTACTTTATATTTAATGTTACTTTAGACTTCTACTTAAACAATTTTTAGAGGAAAATATTATATATATTTGAATCTGGCAGCTGTAGTTATTCGTTACCTGCAGTGGTGGAAGAAGTATTCAGTACACAATGTGTGAAATACTACATTTAAAGAGGAAGTTCTATTTTTGCACATTGGACCTTGTTTCTGGGATAAAAACTGTCATTTACCTACTCATTTCACTTTGGAGTCATTTGGAGTATTTCTGACGATATTTGTATTTGATGATATCCATTTAACAGGAGTGAATGGGGCACAGAAATGCAGCCAGTAAATGAGACAAACAATTTCTCAAATAACAGCCATTTAATACGATGGGCTACACTATTACTATACTTGTTTGTAATGCTGTCATACGCATACTTTGTTTTAGCTCAGGCACTGTGAAATGAGAATAGTCCTTAGTAAACTATGATACACAGGAAGTAGAGTCTACAGAGTTTACAGATTAAATTTTCTCAAGTTACAGACAACTTCTGACTCAAATGAGAATAGTAATAGTGTAGCCCATCTTGTTAAATGTCTGTCATTTGAGAAATGGTCAGGTTTGTGTCATTTACTGGCTGCATTTCAGTGCCCCATTCACTCCTGTTAAATTTATATCATTAAATCCAAATATCATCAGAAATATCCAAATGACTCCAAAGTGAAATGGCTGCGTAAATGACAGTAATTTATCCCAGAAATAAGGTCCAATTTGTATTAAAAAAAAAAACAAAACTTCCCCTTTAAAATTTGAACTTCAAGATGACTTGCTCAAGTTCACCGTCTCCTGGGTTTATAAAGAATGGTCCAAAAAAAGAGAAAATATTTGATGAACGGCACTTCTAGAAGTGTGTGTGGTGGTTTCTGTATCTGCAGAGACCCTCCCTGCATGTGTTTTCTCTTTTCTTTTCATTTTGCTGCGATTCTGGGCTTCAGTAAAGAGCCTTTGGGTGAAACCCCCGATGAATAACAGCACGCAAGGTGTGCAGCTCTTTCTCATTCCTAGCTCGTCAAATACCTTCATACGCCTGTCATTACGTCGCTGTGTAAGTTTATTTTTTTTAAATTTTTTTTTTTTTAAATGCGTCAGTGTTTCGCCTGCTCTTCGTCTCAATAGAGCGCTGCTGACGGTTTATCAGTTTAAAAACACACACACACACACACATACACACACACAGATGAGACAGGCCAAAGCATCAGGGTGAGTGTTTGCTTCGGCTACATTCATTCAAACTCTACGCCTTCCTGCAGGGTTCAGAAAATAAAGTTATATTTCTCTGATTTCCGACTTTGTTCACACTTATGACACTTCCGCTCTTCATTAACACTCTGGCTCACACAAACACCTCTAAGAGTTTACACTTTAACGTGTGGTTACAGGTTTTTGGCAGGACTGCTGCATACAGCAAAGTTTTCTTCCATCACAGCACCCAAACTGATCTGCTGGTTTGGTTATGAACATAACCTTTAGTTGAATTTCCACGTCTAGGTGTTCTCCTGTGTGTGGAGCACTCTGTTGTTGAGGTGTGGTCGGTTGACCCTGAGGGCAAACAGGAGACCCTGCCCCAACCTGTGAGACTGGATCCCCTCAGTCCTGAGATCACGCCCAACTCCATCTGCTCTCTCTCAGGTCAGTTTCTTCCTTTTCACTGAGCTCTGTGGTTTTCATACAACTTGCCTCATCTCAAGTGATTCCTGCCGAGCATGTCCAATGTGTTGTTTTCCTCAGGAGACGAAAACCACTTGTCTTTTTTTCATACACAAGTTTATAGCTCAGCAAGAGGCCTTGATGTGGCTCCAAGGCACTCACTTTCTGCTGTTTGTTAGTCACTGTCCTCAGGCTGTCATTGTTTTGGACTTAAACAAATGAAAACACAAAGATCTTTGTTGGATTCAAGTCAATTGCCATGTCATTTTGTCAAGGAAATCAGCAGGCCTGCTTCACATAGTACTTTAAATATCAAATGGGACGCAACAATGCTGTGAAAATATGTTACAGATTCCCCTGCTCCTCTGTTGCATACAGTCGTGTTTCTTTATATGTCTCAGTGTCGTGTCTGTTTGCTAACATCAAAAATGTTTTTCTGTTACAGTGCTTTGCTGTTTTTATCAACTAGTTTCACTTAAAATTTGTGTGTTATTGCTTTGCTTTCTTTCAAGTTATGTAAAAAAAACGCTCAGCCTGAATCGGATAGTAATCTGCATCTGTCGACTTCACAGTTGAGGGCAAAGATCAGACTGTGAACCCTCTCCATTCTGGCACATGTTTGGTCAGGTGGCTAAAAAAAGAAAACAAACTTATCTTTTGCGCTCATGTACAAATACTATCTTCTGGAAATTACCCGTGGAGAAAAGGCTCTGACCAGAGTGTGCAAGAGCGATTTATCAGCGTTAAATTCTGTATCTTTTTATTAACGACCCAGTGTTTGTGTTTGTAGGGCAGCAGCTCTGGTTGTTAAGTGAGATGGGGTTGAGATGGAGAGCACTCTGCTGCATTTATCACCACAATCTCAGATAAAAATGAAAGGGATGTGTTTATCTCTCACACCCTGTCACAAACATACAGACACTTTGAGACATATGCATAGATCATTTATCAGTGTTTCCTCTAGTTATAGGCCTTTTTCTGGCATACGTCACTTAAAAATAACACTAAATGTAATTGATGATAATTAAATAAGCTAAAAAAAAAGGAAACTAAGACCAAGTTAAAAGAGACACGGTGCATGGGTGATTTTGTGCATTACTATTAGATTTTAACACTTTGACTTGTGCCTGCAGGAGTGATAGCTGGTGTGGATGAGAGCACAGCTTATTCCTGGCCCACCTGCAACCACTGTGGAAGTGACAACTTAGTGATGTCAGCAGAAAGGCCGTAAGTTCAGTCAAAATGCTTAATGTTCCAAGCAAACATCAAATCATAGCTTTTATTTTCTCTCCACAGTCAAAACTTCCGCTGTGTTTCTTGTAAGTCGTCGGTGGACAAGCCAGATATGAGGATTCAGCTGGAAGTCCTCTTGACTTCTTCACTAAATAATTGCACTTTGAAGGTTAAGGTAAGAACAGTGTTTTGAGGGATTTCAGTACACTTAATTTAAGCTTTAAGCATGTTGTTGTGTGAAGCCTGGGCCACTTCAGAGAGGATATTAAAATATACAGTATTATTTTACAGTGTGGCTCTCGTGTATTTAAAGGAATAGTTCAGCTTTTTGTGATTACGCTCTATTTGCTCTCTTGCCGAGTTAGATGAGAGGTTTGATGCCACTCATTTCTGTAAATATGACGGTTAGCTTAATATAAGACAATGCCTGGCTCTGTCCAGTTCCAAAAAAAAAACACCTCTAAAGCTCAATAATGAACATGTTCTATAGCATTTGTTTCATTTGCACAGAAGCCAATGTGCAAAAGCGATGATTTGCTGTTTTGTGTCAGACATATAACTTCCTGCAGACTCCAATGGGTTCCTGGCAGCTTCTCCCAGGTTTTGTGTGTGCTGGTAGGCAGGTTTTGTTTCCTTGTTTCCCTTGATCAGAGCCGAGCTGAGCTAAGCTAACCGACTGCTTCATTGTTACGCTACAGGCATGAGAAGTCTATTGATCTTGTCATATAAATCTTGGCCAGAAAGCAAATGAGTATTTTCCAAAACATTAAATTACTGCTTTAAACTGGGGAAAAAAAGTAAATGTATAAAACAAATGTAGTAACAGAAATTTGGCAGAGCAGCATTGTGGTGAAGGGATCAGAAATTGTTTTGACAAACCAGCATCAGTCTTGTTGAGTCCTGGAGCAAGAAGCTGAATCCTCTGTGGGACAGTCCTGCAGAACAAAAGGCTGAATATATAAAATCCTTCACTCTATGTGCATCTGCAAACAGCATTATTATTATTATTATTATTATTATGTAAAGCCTGCTGTGACGTTGTTATCAGAAAACTAAGTGAGCCAAAGTGATAAATTATTGGCGGTTGTGTTATCAGCAGACTGATATTTCAGTCCCTTCTATCAGCCTGTTACTCACCAGCGAGCACACTGTGTCAGTGTACCATTTTTTTTTTTTTATTTACAACATTAAGGCAATGATTAAAAAGACATTAATGGCTCAAAAGCTTTTCATCTCTCCCCGACAGCTGCAGCAAAAGACGATCATGTCAGTGTTAAACGCTGCAGCGCTGGAGGCTAATGAGGTTGGTTTGTTCCTCCACACTGTTGCATAACTCTGGGCTGGACTGCTGGACTGCTTGGCACATTGATCCTTTGTCAATTTGTCCTGAAAGCTCTGTCTCATCTGTTCATATCATGATGATAAAGGGCTGAACAATAAAAATGCCTAAGTCATGTTGGTCACTGATACAGTTGAAGGAATTTCCTGTTTTTTTTTTAGATCCTTTTTTTAAGTTGGTGTGCTGTTTTTTACAACATAATCAGTTTCCTACGTAATCTTTTAGCTGTTGTCTATATTGCAAATAATAGTACTTTTTATCAGGGGAACACGTAAGAAGAGCAGAATACACACTTGGATCAACAGAAATACTGCTGACCTAACTGGGGAGTGCAAAGGTCAGGGCCTTATGTGCACTCAGATATTTCTGCAACAGAAGCAGATTTGCCTTTAGTGGAGGCGAGGGTGTTTTATTGAAAAAAAAAAAAAAAAATTGTCATCCTAAAATGGTCTAAACCGTAAGTAAAGTGTGTTTCAGTTCCCAGGTTACGATGTGGAGAATGTCCTGGGAAAAGAGGTGGGCCCCCTCTCCGTTTACGTCCGAGTCGTCACCAGGAAACCTGCCCTCTGGATCGGCCTGGAAGAGATCTGCCTCTGAAGCTGTCAGGGCAAGTAGCTAAGCGTATCAATCCTCAGGCTTCACTTGGCTCCAAGGATCTGCTCACTGGGCCTCACTCAGAGCCAGTTCAGCCTCCTCTCCCCCTCTGAGGGCCTCCCTGACAGCTTGAGGCTGTGCTGAAATGAACGGGCTGCAAGAAGACAAGGTCTTGTTTGTGTTAATGATATATGATCCTGTGGACCAGGAGGTGACAGCCCAAGGGTAGACCAGTGGCATGCAGTCTGTCAAAGCAGCCCACGTGGTTCATAAACTGGGACTTTTTGGACTTTCAAGTACTCTAAAAAACTAAAACTCATCTACCTCCTAATTTGACATTACTGACAGTGTCAATAAAGTTGTATTTTTGCTGACTTCTATTTCCTGTTGCCTTTTCCTCTCACTTCCTTCTGAGAACACACCCCAGCTGCTCCCTCAACACTGATGACATGCAAAGACTACTCATAGACCAGGATATTTCTGCACCTTTTCAGCAATTTTATTATAGATTCCATAAACAAAATATTTTCAAGGTTTCATACAAACTATATAAAAGATCATGCTCTGGCTCTTATACAAAGTTTGGAATTATAAAACATGTACCGTATCAGGTATAACATCATGTAAATGCAGTTGTTAAAATAATTTAATACAGAGAAAAATCCCACAAAAAAATATGGCAGCAACATCATATATTTTCCAGTGCCATTATGGTAAGCTTAAAATACATCTGGTACAGATGGTAAAAAAAAAAACAAAACGAAATGTCTGTTGAGGTATGTCTCCTAGAAGCTCAGTTCATAGGCTAATGGATCTGTCACCGGCTCTCTGCACTCGTGGAGCCCACAAAGCTGGAGTTGGGCATCTGCTTGAAGAAATCTCTGAGCCCGGAGAGCTCTCTGGTTAGCTGCTCGATAGTTTTATGAAGCCTGTCGTTTTCAGAGCTCAGTTCAAGCAGCTTCTGTTGCATATCCAAGTTGCGCCTCTTGGCTTTGTCTCTGCTTTTCCTCACTGCTATGTTATTCCTCTCTCGCCTCTGTCGGTACTCCACGCTGTACCTGTCCACCTTCTTCCCCTTCTCCCTCCCGGCTTTCCTGGGGGAGGATTTGGCCGAGCTGACGCTGGAGACGGGCTCCGGGGTGGTGGGGGGAGTGGGCTGCCCTGTGGGGAGGCTGACGGAGGTCTGAGCGCAGCTCTCTATCTGTGAAGGCAGGGATGAGGACATGTCGCTGTCACTCCAGTCGGACTCCTGCTTGATGGGCGCACCGAACCTGGCTTTGCTCATCCCCGTGTCCGCTCTCCTCTCTGCCGTGTACGCGGCTGACAGCTGCTGCATGTCGCCGGTCATCGCCGGGCTCTGCATGCTGTAGTAGTCCACCTTCTCCTGCTTCACTGTGTTGAACAGGTCGAGGAAGAGCTCGTCGTTGCACAGCTCCAGGTTGGGCACAGCTGTCATGGACTCGATGTACTGGCTGAAGTCGATGGCGCTCTCGTCGTCGTACATAGCGGGTGCGGTGCTCAGCTCCACCATGGTGCCGTCCTCGGCCGCGCCGTCGCTCCTGCCGCCCGGCTTGCAGACGCCCTGCTGCGGGACGCCCAGCTTGGCGCTCTCGTAGAAGTTAGCAGGCTCCATCGCCCAACTCATGTTGCATCGTGGAGACACGCAGTGGGGGTCCAGGCTGTATATGTCACACATGAACTCTGGTGACTTGCCCACGTGGTTTAGGACAGATGTAGAGGTGTTGAGGCACAGGTGTGACAGCACGGTAACGCTTCGCTTGATCTCTGCTGGATGTCAGGCTCTTCCCACTCACAACACTTGACACTTCTCTGGGCTGGTGAGGCTTCGCGCACTGTTTTGTATCGTTACCCCGCTGACGTCACACGCACCGCCCTCTCACGAGCCAGTGAAGTCAAAACGGAGGTCACGTGGTATCCGTCAACTTCCTATTTGACGAGAGAGGGGCGTGTTTGTGATGCCACCCTCTTTTTACTACGACAGCATGAATGGCTCACAGTTGTTTACATGCTGAGGGCTCGAGGTGTCTCACCAGCAGTACAGTGTTTGTCTGTATTCCCATTACTTACTTGGTAACTTACATGGTGAAGCTCATTATATCTACTTAATAAGATACAGTAGAACAGAGCTTTATTATCATTGTCATTAAACAGTGAAAGGCAGTGTAGCAGCTTTTTGATGGATTTACCAGTATGAGACACATAAATAAACAATATATGGCATATAGAAATAGAATAAAAATAACAAATGGACACACCACAGGGCGTAAAAATTGAATGTGCAAGTGGTATTTGGTGCAAAATTAAAAATAAAAAGGATTTACTGTTGGGTATTTTAATTTCTAACAACACATTATAGTTGATATACTTGAATATGTTTCGTCCATCATCAAAACTATAATCTATGTATAAGCACATTTGACCATTGAAGAGGGAATTAAATGTTTTGAAAGTATTTCAGGATATAACAGATTTCCTAAATTATCTCTTTTGTACCAAACCATCAATTTCCAGATGTAGCTTGAGCTCTGACATTTGTTTTTCACTCATTCTACAGGTCAAAATGTTACTGAACAGCATCATGGTGCAGAGAGATGCAAGAATACAAAAAGACATGTTATAGCTTGTCCTTAACATAACATATGCCATGCTGTGAGAACTTTTTGTCCCCTGTAAAGACCTGGCCTGCAGAGAGGTGGATGGAGCACCCGCTTCAAGTCCATCCAGGTGGTCTTCAGGGGTCTTCTGGGGCAATGCTTGCTCCAGGTGTTCAGGCTCCTCTGCATCAGGTGGTTGCAGGAGAGAAAAGCCGTCATAAACATCAGTGAGGCTGCAGAGAAAGCCTTCAGGTGGCTGAGGATCAAGAGAGGGAGCCCATGGTGTAGCAGGCTGCTTGGACCCAGGACTGATCACCTCTGGGTGGGTCACCCAGGTGAGGGTGTCTGGTAGATAGATATAGTGGAAATTGTAAAATACATTTATTAATTATGTATGAAAGTGTAAACATGACTGTGGCACCCATTGATGAGAGATATTCAGTATGTACCATTGATTTGCACTGACTAATTGATTGCACCACTCCAAGGACACATGTACTGACACTTCTGGGAAACACTCCTGTGTTTTCCCTCACAGGAAGTGGGCTGTACTTTTCCTCTGTCAAAGCCCTTCCTGAAATGCAGACTGCGCCACATGGTGGACACTGACTGTACCTGCAGGATAATGTCACATATAATGAAAAATGCTTAGATTAGATTTGATGTTTCTATCACCAAATAAAGCAAAATGGAGGCATTACTATAATCATAAATGATGCTTTGTTATATTTCAAGACGAGATCCACTGACTTTTTTAATTTAATGAGATGTTTCTCTACTTAAATTGGTATAAAAAATGGAATTTATTTATTTAGCTACAGCATCATCAAGTTCTGTGCCCCCATGGAAAGTTTCAAACTATTCAGCTATGATTCATCTAATAAATAATTTTGGTTCACAATTTGTGTCCGAGTAGAAAAGCATTTAAAAATGTTTTCGATAAAATGATATGCAGCATGAGATTTTTGATATTTGATGATATTTTTCACATTGATAATGCTTATCGCTTATTTAGTTGTATTTATGTGTAACTATTTATTTCCTGTCATCAGCTGTCTTTTTATTATTCGCATTAATATTTTTTCTATTCGCTTATTTATGTGTATTTTATTTGTTTTTTTTTTCTTCTTTTTTCGTGTTTCCTTAATGTCTAGTGTTTTAATACTGCGATTTGTTTCAATAAAGAAAAGGCAAAAAACAAAAAGGTCCTCATTTTGGACCAAACCAAATCAACTCAGGACATCAAACAGTATATAGGACCACGCGCAGGAAACACGGGACGTATTTTTTATTCAATATAGAGATAAATGTGTTGTTTTAGATTCAGTTCAAACGATTTTTGGTTAATTGACACATTTTATTGTGTTTGACTCAAATCGTAACCACTTAAACTCAATGTGAACCCCCTCAGTAGTGATGGGATCTACCGGAAGGAATATGAGGATCCTGGCACGCTATTGGTCTAAAGTTCCCCGCGAAACTGACGTCACCCGCAGTTTCGCGCCAGATCTGCAGAAGTCAGACATCCACACAAGAAGAGGTAAGAATGAACTTCGTTTGATTATCTTATTAGTGATTAATCTTCTGATCGTGTTGGTTTAGTTGAACTCTCTCTTATTACTCGCGCTTCTTTGAGGAGCATCGAGTTGAAAGCTCACTTTAAGTGCTAAATCATCGCAGCACGTTTCAGCTTCTTGTTTTCTCTGCAGCCGCATGTCAAGTGGTAGAAAAGTGATTGTCTTCTGATCCAAGCTTTCAATCAAAAAAAATATACACACAAAAAACGAACCGAAGCTATTACATCACAACAATTGGGAATGAAGTTAGTCTTTTTACTTTGTTGCCTAATTGACGCCAGTAACTGTTTGATTATACCTTAATGCAAATAACATTTCAGGTTCAGTGATGGTCTGCAGAGTAACTAACGTTAGAGAAGCTAGATAAATGTTGAAATACAGCACTAGTAAAAAAAAAAAGCCTATTACCAACAATCAGCATCAATGTCTATTACTATATATATATATATATATATATATATATATATATGATACTGTTTGGGGCTCTATATTACTCATTCACATTTTAGCAACACAATTATCTCACTATCAGAGCTCAAAATCGACAAGAATAAATCAGAAAGCGTCAAACATGATCTTAGTTTCACTTAACAGATTGTTTAGCAGGTATTGTGGTGTAAGTGGAACAATATTGAGCTCTTTACACAGTATATCGACAGACCCTGTAAGGCCGAGCAGACTAGTCTGAACGAAAACAACATGAGGATAGGAAATTCAGTAAACCTACCGGAAACAGTCAGTCCTGTAAAGTGTCTTTGCTGCACAAAACAAACTGACTCATTCTAAGTGACATTTATCCTCCCTGGTCTCCAATAGAAAAGAAAGTCAAACACATCCATCTAGAGTTATGTTAAAATCCTCCCTGACAAAATGCAGTTGTTGTTGCATTTTTCCCTGCAGAAGTCAGTAAATATTATGGTAGCAGTTTTTTTTTTAAAATAATGTACTTGCATCCTTTTGATCTCCAGATATCAACCATGTCTTCCCCAACATCAACTCCTGGTGGCCGCAAACGAGGAAGGAGCACCAACCCTTCCACACGTACGTCCATGTGTCCTTAATGAAAAGACGTGAAACATGAGTTGCTGTTTGTGTGTGAACTGATATCAACTTGCCTCTGTTTCTTGTATATCCTCAGCCAGCAGTGAGGGCCCCATCTCTCCTCCTTCTCAGCGTCGCAGAGGCCAGGACTCCTCCACCGGGGACCTGATGCCGATGCCCACCTCCCCAGCTACCGACATGCTCAGTCCAGCAGCACCTCAGGACACTTCTCTGTTCTCCAGCCCACGGCCCTCAGGTACCACACAGTTCAAAATCTAAAGTTTTAATGGCCAGTTTGAGCCGTATCCTACGGAAATGCAGAGATGTTTTAATTGTTGCAACCCACTTGATTTAATGTCTCTTTGAACAGTCCCACCCAATGAAGTGGACATGAGCTCGCCTCTGATGTATGGGACGCCCAGCTCCAGGGTTGAAGGGACCCCTCGCAGTGGAGTGCGTGGCACCCCAGCCAGACAGCGTCCTGATCTGGGGTCAGTCAGGAAGGCCCCACAAGTCGATCTTCAGTCTGAGCCGGTCAGTAGAAGAGTCAAGAACGCTATTTAGATTGAGTCCACCATCCATTGGTATTTTCTGAGCTAGCATAATATGATCAGCATAATACAATCAGCATGAAACCTTTGAAGTTAATGAGGGAAATGTTAAAAACCACTGTTATGTTTTTCTCACAGCCAAGTGCTGATGGCGCTGTAGCCAGCGAGCCAACAGCAGCCCAGAGACTGGTGATCTGGGGGACTGACGTCAATGTTGGGATCTGCAAGGAGAAGTTTCAGGTATGAAATCTGACACTTGAGGTGTTATTTTGAACTGTCTTCATCCCGAGTACAGAAGAGTGAAATGTTTCTGTGCTTTGCATCACTTTACTTTCAGAGGTTTCTGCAGAGGTTCATTGATGCAACGTCCACTGAAGATGAGAACGCTGGTCTGGACCTGAATGAACCTCTATACATGCAGAAGCTGGAAGAGGTACTTTTTTTTTTTTTTAAACCGACATTGAGTGATTTTTGTGGTGTGGTTTAGACCATTCTGTACTTTAGTTAAGTCGGACTACATTATAGTTTTTAAATTAGATTTATTTCTGTGTAATATTAGGTAATTTTAATATGGTTATTATGCAAGAAATGTGGGGAAATTAAGAGAAACACTCCACAAAATGGTGATTATAAGTGTGCGCATCACAGAAAGATAAGTCTTAAATATGAATATTTCTCTTTTGTCTCACAGATCAGTGTTGTTGGGGATCCAGTCCTCAATGTAAACTGTCTGCATGTGCAGTCCTTTGATGCAGAACTTTACAGGCAGCTCATCTGCTACCCACAGGTAAATCTGATCCAGTCACTTTCCTGCTGATGTGTGATTTTTCTTCATTCTTAAATAAATCTTAACTTTGGTCTTGTAATGCCGTCCTTCCACCTACCGAGTTTTCACACGATTTCAAAGTCAGAATAAAATCTTTACTGTTTTGCTGAAGTTGATGCGTGCTCTTGTGATCTCGAGTCGTTTCGTGGAAGGTGGGTGTACAACCCCATTGGAGCCCGTATTTTCCACGTCTTGGAGTTCTGACAATATTAATCATGTTTGATATTCTCGTAAATCTTAAGTCTTGTTATATCGCAAATGTGATGTCACTCTTAGAGACAACAATGGGTGCGCCTCCAGAGCCGTGTCCACATTCTCCAGTGTCTTCTCTTCTGTTTGGATTTTTTTTTAAACAAATGTCTGCACACACAATGGTGGCTACTGCCAAAAGCTGCATCTCTTCCTGCTCCTTTTTTCTTGCCCGAAAGTAATTGTTGGAAATTTGCATGATTTGCATGAAGAGGTGCATGATGGGAAATAATCTCAAGCGAATCTAGTTGTAGTCTTGTAATTAGTGACCCTGTAATCTTCCCAGTCTTGTCTGTGACCAAAAACTTCTCAGGGTGTCAGATGACAGTCTTTTTAGAGTTTTATCAAAGTCCTCGATTGTTATACCTGCGCTACAGTCCTGAATGCAGTGGGAACTGACTAATGTGATCATTGTTGTCACACTTGTCATCAGTGGGAATTTTTCCATACGTGTCTTGTGTTTGCGGCATATTGATACTAATGAGTGAGTAATTTGCTCCCTTTGCAGGAAGTCATCCCAACCTTCGACATGGCAGTCAACGAGCTTTTCTTTGAGCGTTTCCCAGACTCCATCCTGGAGTATCAGATCCAAGTCCGCCCCTACAACGCCCTGAAAACCAGAAACATGAGGAGCCTGAACCCAGAAGGTATGTGCATTCATTTATCCGGCCCACGTGAAGTGAAATCACACGTTATTAGGACTACCGGAGCACAATATTTCATCCCATATTTAGTGTGGGATTTTTGTGAATATTGTTCCTTGCTTTGATAAAACGTGAGATATCAGCTCCAGGCTAAAGCGTCTGTGTGCCTTATGCATCGCCCCTACAGACATCGATCAGCTGATCACCATCAGCGGCATGGTGATCCGCACCTCGCAGCTCATCCCTGAGATGCAGGAGGCTTTCTTCCAGTGCCAGGTGTGCGCGTTCAGCACCCGTGTGGAGGTGGATCGCGGGCGCATCGCTGAGCCGGCTGTGTGCCGCAACTGCAACACCACCCACAGCCTGGCGCTCATTCACAATCGCTCAGTCTTTTCAGACAAACAGATGGTGAGTGTTGGACAGGATTGATAATGGGGCAGATTGCTTACAGGCAGCGACACCTAATCTCAGAATATGTTGAGTGGTAATTGGTGACGTGTTGCTGTCAAGGTCATGACATCTGTTCCTTTAATGATCTCATCTTTTAAAACAGATCAAAATTCAAGAGTCTCCTGAGGACATGCCGGCTGGTCAGACGCCTCACACAACTATCGTCTATGCTCACAATGACTTGGTTGATAAAGTGCAGCCAGGAGACCGCATAAACATCACTGGTACGATTCCCTGACTCTATTTACCAATACCAGTCTGCTAATAAGTAGAACTGAACAGATAGGCTGGGGATATAATAACCAAAACTGAGTATTTTCATCTGATCTTTTTTTTTTTGTTTGTTTTTTAATTATTTTTTGGACTGGCACATTTTCCAAAGCCAATGTTTTTTGTTTTTTTTTCCTCTAGGTTGCTTGTGTCCAACTAGACAAAACCTGGAAATATTCAATGTTCAGCTAGAGAAAAATTTTATATTTTTTTTAGTTTGAATAATGACTTAAAATGATTAATTTATATGATTAATATAGTTGCATATACGTGTTGTAATACAGTGTATGAAATGTGATTAAGATTGTGAGAAATGGCACAATCTTCATATTTCTGAATTTGTCTGTCGTCGACATCCTAACAGCTTGCTAAATGTCCCTGCAGGTGTCTACAGAGCGGTCCCCATGCGAGCAAACCCACGTCAGAGCAACGTGAAGTCGGTGTACAAGACTCACATCGACGCCATCCATTTCCGTAAGACGGACGAGAAGCGTCTGCACGGTTTGGACGAGGACGCCGAACAGAAGTTGTTCACTGAAGACCGAGTGCAGACCCTGAAGGAGCTGGCAGCCAAGCCAGACGTCTACGAACGCCTCTCCTCAGCCCTCGCGCCCAGCATCTACGAACATGAGGACATCAAAAAGGTGTGTGGATGGATGCTCGCCAAAACACGAGTTAACGTGTTCTAGCTCCCGGTAACGAGAGTGAACTCCCACACTGATTTGCATTATAACACTGTGGTTGTTGCATTCAAATCCCCACATTTAATTTTAAGAAAAGCCCACAGAAAGCTGAGAAGGTTGGTGACATTATTGACTCAGAGGCAGCATGGAGAAAAGGTTTATTTAGTGGGCAGAGAATCATGGAAGCAGACTGGTTACACCTGGTACTTTGTCATATTTCATGAGTTTAAACTGTTTATTTTTCCTGTAATCTGGCATTATTTAGGTTGAAGAAAAAAGCGATCCCCTCATCATTTCCCCTAGTGACTAACAGAACTGCTAATGTTGTGCAGAGCATAGCTATGAGCTGCTTAGTTTTGTGTTTCTTTTGTTCTTTTTTATAAAACAGATGTAGTTAACAAGAAAAAAGTCTCACATATAATAAGACAATAATACAATAGGCAATATTAAGGACTGAGAAAAGTCTTTGAGTCGTTAATATAAGTCCCACCTGTAATTTTCCTACTTGGACACTTGTGTTGGTTTTACTTGGTTTGAATGATAAAATGAGTTTAACTGAAACCTTTTGTCAAGTCATCATAACCAAAATTCCTGGTAAAGCTCTTCTAATTGCAGCATCTATAACTCTACATTGAAACGTGCCTTTAAATACTTTCATGAAACACTTTTCTGAGTATTTCTTTCCCTCTCGTTGTTTTCAGGGTATTTTGCTGCAGTTGTTCGGTGGCACTCGTAAGGACTTCAGTCAGACCGGCCGGGGCAACTTCCGTGCAGATGTGAACATCCTGCTCTGCGGAGACCCCGGCACCAGTAAGTCCCAGCTGCTGCAGTACGTCTACAACCTGGTGCCCCGTGGCCAGTACACGTCAGGGAAGGGCTCCAGTGCCGTGGGTCTCACCGCCTACGTGATGAAGGATCCGGAGACCAGGCAGCTGGTCCTGCAGACTGGAGCTCTGGTGCTGAGCGACAACGGCATCTGCTGCATCGACGAGTTTGACAAGATGAGTGACAACACGCGCTCCGTGCTGCATGAGGTCATGGAGCAGCAGACGCTCTCCATTGCCAAGGTACGTCTGACAAATACGAAACAAGTATAGGTAGATACAGTATGTGTTTGGTTCGGTCACAAATGGAAAGTTCACACACATCTTTTTTTTTTTTTTTTGTGTGTCTACAGGCTGGAATTATTTGCCAGCTGAACGCCCGTACCTCTGTGCTGGCTGCTGCTAACCCCATTGAATCTCAGTGGAACCCAAAAAAAACCACCATTGAGAACATTCAGTTGCCTCACACTCTTCTGTCCAGGTGAGTAGCAACAGTCATAGTCTGCCCGTAGCCCTCCGTAATCTTCCGCTCAATTATCATTTCCCTGCAGATTAGGTCTGGGTTTGATCTGCTTGGCGGATCAAACCCTGGCCAATGAGCGAATGGTGTCGGGTGTTAACGATGACGTCGAATGCGCAGTGTTTGCGTTGTAGTCGAGCTGGTTATAGTTTGGTAATGGCGGCGGAGACGGAAGTGAAGGAAGCCATTCAATCTGTTTTGGCTAGGCTCTCAAATATTCAGCAATTGAAGTCGGAGCAAGAGGAATGTTTAACCAGTTTTATAGCTGGAAAAGATGTCGTGGCTTTACTCCCTACGGGGTTCGGGAAAAGTTTTATTTTTCAGTTAGCTCCGTTCGTGGCGAAGGAGTTGGCTAGCCTGAATGCTAGCGGCACATTACATACGTCAGGACCAAACGTTAGCGATTGGGTAATATCAGATCTAATCGTTTCAAACTTCAACAGAGTTCACGCCTCCCGTCTGAAATCTGTTCTCAATGGATGAATGCCAGACCCTCTGTACGACAGTACAGACCAGGATACATCAGTCATGAAACACCAGTTAATGTTGCTTCAAAAGTCTCAAGTCGGGCACTCAGCAACCTGATGCTTCATCTTCTGTGAACAAATGTGAGAGAAAAAGAAAGTGAGAAAAGGTCACAAAAGGTGTCCTGTCTGTCCTTAAATTCAACCCTTTTGACCCTGACATTGTCTTTACCTGTAATCTGGAGCCACATCCTTTACTAATCATGCTCTGCTCATTATAATCAACAGTGACCTCATTTTCCTCATTAAAGCAAAAAATAAACATACTGGAGGAAAATCACTGTTAAAAATCATTTTGACGCAATACTCTACATTTTTAGAAGATTCCAGCATTTGCAATGAGAAGACTATATCAACATTTTACAACTTTATAATATTCTAGTATATATTATCATGCAAATATAAGCAGAAATAGGGAATTTGGGCAGGTAAGAGCAGTCGTGCAGGATAATTACCTCCGCCAAGGAGGTTGTATTTTCACCAGGGTTTATTTGTTTGTTGGTTTGATGGTCTGCAAAATAACTCAAAGTCGTGGTTGGATTTAGACGAAATTTTCAGGGTTGGTCAGAAGATGCCTAACTTAAAACTGAATTTTTGGCGGTGATCGGCTCTGATTCATTGGCACCACCAAAGATTGATCAATTTTAACTTCCAGCCAATCCTGAAAATTTCATCAAAAACTGTCCATAACTTTGCAAACCGCCAAACTAGGGCAGACCAAAAAATTTGAAGCTTTGATTGATGGCATTGGATTCAAGTTAAATAAAATAAAATTAAAATTCAAAGCTCCAACCCCCACCCCCCGGCCGTCGAAGCTTCGATTATAATACATTTGGAGCTTTGAATGCCAAAAAGGAGAGCAAAGGTCAGCCCTACGACAAGCCAACAAACAAACAAAACATAATCTCCTTGGCGGTGTTGGTAACTTTAAATATTAAAAAGTCACCGCTGCCGCCTTGGCGAAGGTCTGTGCTCTGTGAGTGCTTTTCTAGTTATCACTGTCCTGACTGACTGACTGCAGATAATCTAACTCTTCCTTTGGCTTTATGATTCTTAAACTGAGTAACGTGAGGTTGGGGAACTCAGGTAAACACTGATAAAGAAGAACTGCAGTTGACTGCAGTGTACAGGACATCTAACTTCATGTCATCAGGTTTTGGTTATGGCTTCATGGTTATTTTGTCAGCTGTCACTCTACTGGTTTTTAACTCTCTGCTTTGTGCGCCGTCAGATTCGACCTCATCTTCTTGATGCTGGATCCCCAGGATGAGGCTTACGACCGCAGGCTGGCCCACCACCTGGTGGCGCTGTACTACCAGAGTGAGGAGCAGCTCGAGGAGGAGTTCCTGGACATGGCTGTGTTGAGGGACTACATCGCATATGCACGAACATACATCAGTCCAAGGTTGAGTGAGGAAGCGAGCCAGGCTCTCATTGAGGTTTGTTTTCTTTGAGAGTTTAAATGAACACTGTTGGGTATTTGCTGAAAGGTTTACCTTAGAGCAGGGATCTTTCAGTGCAAAACATATTTACAAGACATGAGCGCTGACTGATCCCATGCCTGTCTGTCCTCAGGCCTATGTAGACATGAGGAAGATAGGCAGTGGGCGGGGGATGGTGTCCGCCTACCCCAGGCAGCTGGAGTCCCTGATCCGCCTGGCAGAGGCCCACGCCAAGGTTCGCTTCTCCGAGAAGGTGGAGACCATCGACGTGGAGGAGGCCAAGCGGCTGCACAGAGAGGCTCTCAAACAGTCGGCCACTGACCCCAGAACAGGATTTGTTGACATCTCCATTCTTACAACAGGTATGAAACACAGCCCCGTAAATACTAACCGCCTGTTTCGGATACATTTAGAATAATAGCATCTATTTATGGTGGCGATTACAACATTAGGATGAGAAATAATGCTAAAAAAAGACACTTGATAATGAGTTGTTTCAGTCATGCATATAATAGACAATAAATCAACAATGTTTAAGTGTATTAATTTGTGGCCCCAGGTATGAGTGCTACTGCCCGCAAACGCAAGGAGGAGGTGGCTCAAGCTCTGAAGAAGCTGATCCAGGCCAAAGGAAAGACGCCCGCCATGAAATACCAGCAGCTGCTCGAGGACCTCAGAGGACAGTCTGAAACTGTAAATGTTTTATATTTTCCACCTTTTGAAATCAACTCAGAATAATTAAAGTGCTTTTTTGAAATTTGTCCAGCTAGTGTGCAATGCTGGCATTAAGTAGCATGAAGAGCTCTGGAATTCCATACGTTTTTATCAACGGCATCATCTCTTATGACTTGTTGCTTTGTCTTTTCAGGCGATCACTAAGGAGCTGTTCGACGAGGCGCTCCGAGCCCTGGCTGACGAGGATTACTTGACTGTCACTGGAAAGACTGTCCGTCTCCTCGCATAAGGCCCAACCTGCAATTCTGTACAGTCCTTAATTTTAAATCCTAGCCTGTGTCGACCTTTCTAGTGCTGTAAAAATAATTTGTATAATCTGACCACCATTATGTTTTCTGGTTTGATTTTTCTGCAATTTAGTGTAGCGTTTGTGTCCTGTTGTGGGAGGGGGGGAAAAAAGAACAAAATGAAAACATCCCAGCAAATATTTAAAAGTTACCTGTTTGTTTAAATAATGCTCTTGCTGTTTTGTGTTGTGTGCTATGGTAAAAAGCTCTTTTGTTCTAACTTGTACATTATAATGACTGAGCGTTAAATCAGTCCCATGTTGTTTCCACAGAGATGCTTGGAGCTTTCATTGACTATTTGTTAAAAGAGAGAAAATAAAATGTTGCTCACTGAAGTAGCTTGGATCATTTCTATTTTCTAGTGGTGGTGAGTTGAATTAAATCCCAGTGTTCCCATTATATTTACCTCCTGAGTATCTTAAAAGTTCAAATCAAATTAATCCATAGAGCATGTCCAATAGCTGCACTATTTTAATATCATTATTGTAGATGTCTTTTTTTTTCTACACATTACCTCACAATTTAGCTGTCATATTTGGAAACTTTGATTATTGATGCAGCATGAGTTTGTACAGATGAACCACTGGGGTTGAAATCATTTTACAGAAGCAATACGAGTTAAGTGGACAGCTTGTTTGTTGTGAATCCGTGTTCCTGATTCCTGCTCATTTCTTTTTTTCAATTAATTCAGTCAAACTATTGTCTGAAATGCATTAGTCTGACAATAGAGTTATTACAGCTGAATTGGCCACTATCATCAGAGGCTAGTGTATTTGCTGATTGAAAAACTGTTGGGCTAATGTATTTTATTTTAGTGTTACCGATAGAATCATACTTTTTGATTTGCACTTTTATACACAAATAGATTTAAATTGCACTTTCTTGTCATGCATGTTGTGAATCCACTTTTTTCTGATTTTTAATCATTATTATTGAATTGAAAAGACAGATGAGAGTCATATGTATGTACTGTATACATATGTAAAAACATCACTAACACCAGCCTTCACTGGTCGTAGTGCGCTGACAGTGCTCAGTAAACTGTGCTCAGATCAGTCATCAGACTGGACATCCCCTTATCTGCTGGTGGGGCTGTGACGTCATCGCCCTGTGTGCTTCTGGACTCGGCTGGAGAAGATGGCGACCTCCTCAGGTTAGTGTACCTTCAAACTAAGAGCTACAGCCATTCAAAGTGTGGGTCCAGTCGCTTCCACGGTGTCATCTCGGCCACCAAACTTGGCAGATCGCTAACTTAAATGTCCACCAAAACGCCACTGAATTGCAATGTATTTGTTCATATCTCCTCTCGGTAAAGCAGTGATCTTCACGGGAGCCATCTATCTCATGGAGTACCGTGTTCAGCAACCTAGCCTACGCGAGAGAATAGCTTGCCTGATGAGTTAGCTAAAATAGCTCAAGGTGTCGGAAATAAGCGTCAGTACTGTGATATATTACGTTACAAAGAATATTTCATTTATGGCATAATGCGGTATAAACGCCTACTGGGGTGTGCATGTTGGTTTTGATGAGGGTAAACAACCGCAGGCAGTACTAGCTGGTTTAGCTAGCTTAGCAGCTACTAGAATATTCTATCACCGCGAGGTAGCGGGTCGATGCCATCATGCCAGGCTGGTTAGTTATATGATACGAATAAACGTTATCGTTATTTGCGTTGACTGTCCAGTGCAGCCTGATAACCGTTAAAGTGCAACTGATTTTCAGGGACAAATGTTGAAATCTCTTATAGCTTCTTTGTGACAGACCTCATATTGCAACATAGTAAACGCAATCAATCCCCCTGCCGCTTTGAACTGTTGGTAACGTTATTGTCTAGATTTCAACGTTTCTGCTGTTAAAGTTGAGGTATACATGTCTGAAACAACTCCATGTTTCCACATAAAGTGGATGTTTTCCACTGTTGGGTAGGGAGTGTAGAAACGCTTCAGATTGTGAAAAAGCTAACGGTAAGCTGCCGTTGACACGCATTGCTCCAGTAAGTAGTCGGACCCCTTGTTTGCCTGAGCCCCTAGCAAGAAGCATGGCAGTTTTACTTAAAAATAAACTCTCTGAGAGGGTGACAGGAAAAAGAAATTAAATTAATAGTGATGTGATCATTTTTACAAGGTTTACTGCGTCAGTTTAGCTACAACAAATTGGAGAAACTTGGAAGTAACTTAATAATCTAAACTATTTTAAGACAAGTTGGCCCTGATTCATTTTTAACCAAAGGTTTTAGTTACTTATGCTATAGGTAAAGTGAGCTGGAAAGGACTGACATGGGGACCACAGTTGTAGCGTTAGGGGTTTTTTTCAGATTTGAGAGTACACTGAAACCTCATGTAATAATTACTCCAGACATAACCCAGGTGTATGCTTCATATCTGTTATTATTAAGTGTAATAATAATCTATCATCCCTCACAAACTTAATTTGGCATTTGTACTGTAGGAAGAACTTGTTATTAACAGTATTTAGGATCCAAAGAGAGCAGGAAAGGTTCTGCCAACCACAGTGATAATAGAGGAAAATTAAACCATACGATAATGAATATTAGAGGCAGCCCTTACTGTTTTATTTGGTCTTTTATCATGTAAGATAGTAGTGGCCTCTCAAAGCATATTTCCATATTAACTGATTAACACAATATCTTGATTCTCTTAGATTAATAAAGCCTCTTAGCTAAATATTTGATTTTAAATCTGATACATATTTTAGCAAGTTTGACCATGTCAGAGTACAAAATCAATTTTCAGAAGTATACCTTAATGTGACTAAGACCATGTATTGAGCGGGTCATTTTACATGAAACTAACAGTGAATATAATGGTATGGTTAACTGGAAAATTCATGATTGTTATTGTTTTGAGCTTAAACTTAATCACTAATGTGTCAATTTATGGAAAATGATTAGGGAAATGTTTTTTATTTTAATCAACTAATCACTTAAATCATTTTATAAATTGCAGAACATTTGAAGGTTCATAAATGTGAGGATGTGCTGTTTTTCCTTTGCCTTACATCGCAGTGAGCTGATTTATCTTTGGGTTTTGGACCCAGCAAAGCAATTTAATGTAGTTGTTATTTTGGGCTCTAGAAAGTGTGATACTGTTTTTTGTTTTTTGTTTTTTTTTTTTATTTATTTTTTTATAGAAAAGCAATTCGATACCTGAGAAAGTAATCATCATTCTAATTGTTAATTGCAGCCGTCATCTTTTAAGCGTTTCTGTACAACGGTTTCTTACTTAGGTTACTTAGGAGCTCACATGCTGATACCAGTGATGCTAAATTTGGTGAGCTAAATTTAGCCGCTAACATTGGTCTGTTTACCAGTGATTGCATGTTGATAAAGGACTGAACTGTTGAACATCTTCATTTGAGGGAATGCCCTTTAAGAAAATGTGAGAACCATTTAAGAGTCAGTTCTTCTTTGTAGCCACTGTCTGTGTGAAATACCGCTACTTTTAAAAAGTGGTTTGTGGAAAGTATACTGTGATCAGTGAGGTGTGAGATTGGGAGATGGTGAAACAAACGGTTCAATGACTGAAGGTAAAATTTGATGTTCCTGATTATGAATAGCAGCGGTTTTACGTAGTTTAGCGTCCCCTCAACGTCCACCGCTCCTCCAGTCATGAGCTGTAAGTCGTTCATCATTTACTCTGCCTGTCAGCCTGTGTTGACTGCCAGCATCTGAACCAACTTCTGATGTCATTTTCTCAGTAGCTGAACACTTTTCCTGACTAGTTTTGAATGATGTTATTGTCACCAAGTCATCTGTCATAACATGACTGCATGTTCCCTTGAATCATTCATGGAAAAATCAGCAGTATAGGCCCATAGGCTCCGACTCTCATGACTGTTTCCAAAGGTTTTCTATAAAGCTTCAATGTTCAGCAGCATCAGGTATCTTAAATATCTATCTTGTGAACAAGGTTTCATATTAGATGCAGCTCCACAGCAGGCAGACAGGATGTGCTTTATGCTGTCACCTTGTGCGTACAGTGCATCGCATCACTCTATTGAGTCCTTTCTAGCCTCAGTCCCATCTTGCTCATGTTTACCACTCTTACTCATTTGGATGCATTACTTTTCTATGATTGGAAAGATGAATGTATGTCTGTATCATTTTTTTTTTCATCAAAGGATGCACTGATAGTGACAAAACTATTTGATCACAATGCTGTACTTTTATTTCTGAGGATGTTTCTGTCTATTTAAAACTATTCTCAGGCTCAAGTAATAAGTGTTCATGATTATGGTCAGAACTAATGATTATTTTCCACAGTGGTTAATCTATTGATTTGTTTTTTATGTTTGCAGATTTATAATGTTCATAACGATTGATAATGTAGGTGAACTGTAAAAAGACAAAATATGAAAGTATCTCATTTGAGAAGCAGGAACCAGGCAGTATTTTAACATTTTTCCTTGATAATTGACTGTTATCATTGTCAGAGTAGTTGCAGATTAGTTTTCTGACGATCAACTAGTTGTTTCAGCTCTGTTTACTTAATTGATTAATGCTAAAGCTATTTTGTCTGTTAACCTTTTGGTCTATAGGACGTCACAAAGTATTGAAAGGTCCCTGGTTTTGAATTGCTTGTTTGGTCCCAACAGTCCAAAACTCAAAGATACCCAGATTCCTGAGAAGCGGGAAATCCTCACATTTGAACTGGAGCAATTTAACATTTGTGGCCCTCTGATGTGTTTTCATATCATTTTTGGCCCAGAGGAATTAACCACAGTCTACCAAGTTTTCGCTACACAAACTGTTGGTATGATCAATTTAGAAGAATCAGAGTCATTGTAGGTTTTGGTATTTTTATGGAATTTTTCAACAGTAGAAAGGGTAGGTTATTTTTATTCTTTTTTGTTATTTTAGGAGTTAAAGTCCCACGCAATTTTCGCTTGTTGGAGGAGCTTGAAGAAGGTCAGAAGGGTGAAGGCGATGGCACAGTCAGCTGGGGCCTCGAGGACGATGAAGACATGACTCTCACACGGTGGACAGGCATGATCATTGGACCAGCAAGAGTAAGCAGAGCAAACTCACCATTTGGATTTCCATTTCAGTACAGATACTGAAACCAGCGGTATCATGTTTTCCTTTTTTCATTTTTTCCCCAGACCAATTATGAGAACAGGATATACAGTCTGAAAGTGGAGTGTGGATCCAGATATCCAGAGGCGTCCCCGACTGTTAGATTTGTAACAAAAATTAGCATGAATGGGATAAATAATTCCAACGGGACGGTAAGTGTCATCACAAGTTTGACAGGTCAGACACTAGTGTTACTGTGTGTCACAGTGACTGATTTGGTGCTTTTTGTTCTGTCTCATCTCACAGGTGGATTCACGTAGCATACCAGTTTTAGCCAAATGGCAGAATTCATATAGCATTAAAATTGTTCTTCAAGAGTTAAGGCGTCTAATGATGTCCAAAGAAAATACGAAGCTTCCACAGCCACCAGAAGGACAAACCTACAGCACTTAATCGTAATGGATTGTTTCGACCCTCTGTCTTAAACCTTACTCTTAGAAATGTCATGTAAAGTCATCAAGAGGCTCACTTCACACATCAATGTCATCTGCAAGAGCAAGATTGGACTTTCTGATTCCAAAAACTCATTCAAAAAGAAAATGTCCCTGCAGTTAATCACTGAATAGATGGTAAAAAGACTACAAGACCACAGTTATCCGCCTCTAATAAACTTAGTTTGACTTTTTTTTGTTCAACGTGTTCCGGCTTGAAGCGGAAAGCATGGCGCCACACTGAGGCTCTACCAGAGTCCCAATAATTTTCAGTTCAAATGAGTGATCACTGAAATAAACGACAAGATGTGTTCATGAAGGCATGTTCTGTAACTAATACATAGTCGAACAGAAGCCACATTTTTGAGTTTGTTAGTCAAATTTAGCTGATTGATTAAGATATGCAGATTGCTAAATATTGAACTGTGTATATCTATATATGCACACACACATTTGACATGATCCCAACGTGTTTCTGTTCTGCAGCTCTTTGACATGTGACAGACGTTGAACACTGTTCTGTTCTGAAAACCTTGCATTTAACTTCGAGTGAAAATGGCGTGTGAACTCATGTTTTTCTGAAATTAAAATCACTGTCTGCGGAAAAAAAAATAAAATATAAACAAACCCCAAGGTTGAAGTTTGTTTGACTTTTCCAATTTCCCACAAGAGGGCCTCAGCTGACAAGATGTTAGAAGTTGGTGTGTTATCATGTTGTGTGTAAGCTTTGCTTTTGGGCCATGAAACCAGTTAATGAAACTGCTGGTGACACCAGACACTGAAGATATTTGATATGTTTTTATAGGAATAATGTGTTCAAAATAGCACTCATTACACACCACACAGGTCTCATTTAGTGGCATACTTACTTGTATTTAATTGTCAATCCAAATCTTATGCTTTGCATTATTTTTTTGTGAACTCTGCACAGTATTTGCTAGTAGATATCCAGTGTGGCAGTGAGCAGGAAGAGTACTGTTCCCTCTGAGAATGTGACCTTCTGTTTGTTTGTCAGGTGTTTGATTATTCACAAAGTTCAATCAACAACAGGTGTTGTAACCTGCTGTCTTTAGTACATTCCCTTTATCTCACTAAACATTGAGCTGATGAAGCATCTTTGAATTTACATTTTTAAACTCTGTTTACCTGGAAATTATTCAAAACCACACTTTTTTCAGGAATGTCCTGGGAGAGTAGTTGGTCTGTGAGGGAGGGTTAATGGTGCGTTTTGGGGGATTTCTGGTTATCTGCATTCCCATTATCCATTAATGCCAGACACCAGATAAATATTTGGACAGTCCAGTCACAGAACATTGATTTACCATCAGTCAAATCATTCAAATGAAAACAATTTTTTCCCCTACATACCTTAATTAATGGACGTAAATGTTCAAGGCTTTATGGCAGTGCATCTGTGTGTGACATTTGATATATGACATGTGATGAGCTGTGGTGGCTTCCATGTTTGACCTGAGTGACTTCCTGGTTGTACATTTCCCTTGCTGCAGCAGGGCCTGACTCCTGGCAGCTTGTCTTGCTTCTGGGCTGGGATGGCTGCATTGGTTAGGGTTCAAAAACACACCTTGAAAAAAGCAAGATTTTTTTCCCAGTGGGATCACATGATATGTATTTCATTTATACAGCTGACTTGCATAAAGATGAAAAGAAACAAAGGCAATGTCTAACTTAATATGAATGTGAATTTAAACATTTGCATGAGAAAAGCAACATAAACAGAAGTAAAACATGTTTCGATTGTGAATTTGTGCAGCATTTGCATATCAAAAGTATTTTTTTTAAACTTTTTTTTATTTTCAGGCTATGTTTCCATAGGGTGAACTTTGATGTATGTCAGCCCTGTTCTGCTCCACTGCCTCCGTGGCCCCTCAGCTCAGAGCGGCATCCTCTAGAGGGCGCACTACGCTCATCTAAGGGCCCTGCCTGGCTCTGTGAAGGGGCTTCTGTTTAGAGGACATGATGACTTCTCTGAAAAGGCAGAGCCACTGTGATGCTTCCAGGCTCCATTTGTGCATGCTGTCGTTATTCCTTAGAAAGTGACATGTTTTTGCAGTTTGCTGTAGGGAACAACAACCTGGCTGGTCATACGCTACTATTCCAAAGGCTCTCAACTGCATGTCCTTACAGGGCCATTGAGGTTGTGCACATTGCTAGATAACTAAAGCTGTTTTGTATTATGAAGCCATCAGATCTCTGAGTGCAAGCAAGATGTTTTATTTCAATTTGTGTGCACGTGTGTGGGTGTGAGATGAGCCAGCATTTGCTGCAGAGGATGACCTCGCTCCTCCTCCGTGAGGATGAGATGAGATTTGACTTTCTGAATGTGACAGTTGGTATATGGGCCTAGCTTACATCAGCTAGACTCTCTTTGCTTGCTTGTTGTTTTGTTCCCCCCCCCACTCCTCTCGGAAGTTATGAATATGAAATCAGAAGTGGCTTGTGTTGCAGCCAGTTCACTCAGCAGCACAGTCATCCCCGAATATAAAAGACGCAGCCTCAGGTTACACAGGCTTATTCCTTTATTCACCATATGTATTTTCAGAGCAGACTTTTCTGAATCTTTTCTCAAAGTGACTACATTTTTTTGAGAATCTCATTTGAATGGAAGTAGGAAATCCTTCCTTGACTATTTAACCTCCAGCCCCATCAGACTAATCTGAATTTCAAACTCATACACCTGCACAAAAGCACCAGCTGAAGCCACACCAGAAACTCACTGAGCTTATTACACTTGTACCGCCCAGGTTATTTTGGTTTCTTTATAAGGTGCCATCCAGGTGAAAATAAAGAGTTATATTACTTTTGGGTTGGAAGGGACTGAAGGTAGAAAGCTGGAGAGAGCTGTTCAGTGATCTAAGATGGGAAGGAATGCGGCAAGGAGGATATACGTCTCGTCTGCCGGCAGACTGCTGGAACCAGGCCTCTGCTCCCAGAGCCCTCACCTTTTGCCCTGAACGACCATAAGGTCACATCTTGTGTCTGGTGATACTGTAAAAAGCTTTGTCTTCTTTATGGCTACTGAATGGGGAATGTGTCTGTCTTCCTGAGAAACTACATTTGTTGCCATACTTTAAAGCCTTGTCATAACTTACATGTGGAGTTTTACAGAGTTGTACATACTGTCTGTGGCTTCAGATTACAAAGATAACCAAACATGATGGTTTAGTTGACATGACAGTAAATCACATACGACTACAAAAATGTAAAGGATGACAATAAATTGTAGTATTTAATGTAAAGATGACCAAGATACAGGAGTTATGGTGACTAGCCATCAATAATATCACTCTAAGGCAAACATCCCAAAATAAATGATAAAAACCTACATACAGAAGTATAACTTGGAAGTTTCCCATACGCTAGAATTTGACATTGATTTTTCAATGCAGTGTTTTTTTAAATATATTTTTTTCTGTTAAATACTAAGGCTCTCTTGCTATGACTATTATGTAGCCTACTACTGCACCAAGTTATGATTAAAATGATTAAAAAAAAACGGACAAATGAATAACCACAGACAAGACATAAATCAACTCACGGAGTTTAATTCACGTTGCGACGAGATCGCGCGAGAACAAAACTACTTAGGCCGTGGTTTGCGTTGAGGTAATAACGTAACTAGCGTAAGTAAATAAATAACTAACGATTTTATTACGTAACAATACGTAACATGCGTAAAGTAATCGCGAAATTTTCTGTGGTCTACTAGGCTAGCAAACATGTAAGCTAACAGTTAGCAAACATGTTAGAAAACATGTTAGCATACATGTAAGCTAACAGTTAGCAAACATGTTAGCACACAAGAGACACGGAGCAACATTACCTTTCATCTGGAGTTATGTTTTTGGCTCTCCAGCAAAAGTAAGTCCAATATTCACTGTCTTGTAGCTCTGTTTTGGTCTCTACCAACTCCTTAGGACAACATGGGGCTCTTTCACTGCTAAATACTCGCTTTTCTTCACCAGCTAGTTGCTAATTGTCTGCTGTTTGGTGTTGTGAAGCTAGTCTGAAAACAGCAACCTGCTGCTTGAACCAAAACTAAAATTAATGAGCTGAAAGAAGCTAAAGAGCTCTGCACAGCTGTGGGATGTTGTTGAAGCAATATAACCATTGCCATTTTTTGGAAACAGTTTCAAACTGGAGTTACTTATTTGTTTAATTTGAGAAATATGTCATTGGAATAATTTTATTTCAATGGTTGGGGATTAAGAGATGACCTAGTGACCTTGACATCATCACCATTGACATTTACATGGGAATTTCTGTATTTGGCTGTCTGATTGTGGTAACCTATTTATGTAACATCTTTGACTATTTGAGGTTTCTGAAAAGTTTTTAATTTGTACTGTTTATACGTAGATTTGGGCAGATTTTAAATTGTGATTGGGCTGGAAACTGTCAGTCACTGGTGGGGCGCAACTTCTCTGTGGATTCATTATATTAATATAAAATAACAATAACTCTGTTTGTTTAAGTGAATTACTCACATGGGCACTTTTTTGGAGGGCTTGGAAAACAGTGTGTCTATTTAAGTGCTGTATTTACAGTGAGATAAATGAATGGCCTCCTCTCTCGCTGTGAGAAAAGGGACAGATTGGAACCACATGTCTGTTGCACTGCTGGCTCTCTGGGCTATTGACATGCACTTCACAGAGCCATCCACATTCAGATACACTGCGCCAGCGAGCACTTTAGGTCATCTTTATGCTCACTGATGTTAGACTGTAAGACTTGCAGTATGACAGTCTCAAGTTATACGAAAGCTTTGATTTGAACCTGCTGTCAGCATTTGATGTATGGATCGTGCTATCTGGGACATGAATTTAAAAGGCGGCGTGTTGCTTGTAACTGCACAACCTCGCCTGGGGTCAAAGCGACACAGAACAGGGCTTCTTACAAACTGTTGCAAAAAGCATGAAGAAAAAAAAGCGAATCGTCTGACTGTGTACTCACTGCATTCCAGGTTATTTATACAGAGTGAAAAAACTGTGTAGACTTCATGTCTCTACTTGGTGAGAACTATTAAATTACTGGTGGATGTTTTTAATTACTTCACATAAATGTTGGAACACAACACTTCGCCAGTGTTTTGAGGAGGAGGAGGAGGGGGGTCTATAATGTCTCACATGTTTAGGGAAGCACTGGCTTGCACTTAATCATGGTGGTCCCTGTGTGATTCTGGCGTTGGAAATGTGGCTTTGTGAGAGAAAAGTGAGCATTCCTTTTGCTGGCGCAAGGGAGAGGAAATGGGTAATAAAACCAGGAGAAGGAAAAAAAAAAAGCCTCGGCGGCGTGCTGGAGCCAGTGATTCTGGGATCCACTTAATTGCTCTTAAATGAAAAAGATTTTTGGCTTCCTATTTGCTGTGTTTAAAGAAAAGTCAAGTCAAATCCCACATGTATACCAGCCAAGCAGTGACTTCTCATTCAGCAGTATGAGCTCTAATCCCCCTCTTTTAGTGGTGCCATTGGTAATATTATTATTAATATCAGGAAAGCTGCTGTTCACAGTGAGCAAACGCCAGAGGAGGCAGAAATTCAGCTCTTTTGCTCATTTTCTGAGGCCAGAGAAGTCACTTGAGAAAGATGATATCAATACTAGTTTGTTGAATGTTTTTGACTTGTCTTTTCTTTGAAATCAGTAATGGCATTTTTTTTAATGCTGTTTTAATATGTCATGATATTTTGGACGACTGCAAAGACATTGCAGTAATTCTCATAATAGCTTATTCCTATTTTCCTTAAGCTGAAGGATTCACTGCAGTTGTACTGTATTGTCGAAAGTAGAAGTACTCAGACAGCAGGATGGTTATGTGTTATATGATAATATTGGATTATGCAGTATTATTTGTTGTAGCTTAGTGGAATGTAAACTACCGTGTACAGTATATATTCTGTTTTGCGCAGTTTTAGCAAGTAAAATCTTGATCTTTATAGTCAACTATGTATAGTGGAGTGAAAAGTGCAGTATTTGCTGCTTACATATAGTGTGTGTGTGTGTGTACACACCTATATATATATATATATATATATATATATATATATAGTGTATAAAGTGGAATTCAATGAAACAGAAATACAGTGGCTACATGACTTTTTCCCATCATTTTCTCATCTTGTTGCATCATTTTTCTCTGAATCGCGACCTCCTGTTGAATAAAACATTCTGCCGTGTCTTTTCCATGTTGCCATCATTGGCCTTTTTCGTTTCAGAGTGTGACGGCCGGGTGTGAAGATGCCACTCAGTGAGCTATTAAGGCCTGAAGTGCCATGCTAAGCTGTCATGTTGTGTCATGCGCTGCTTTTGTACTCATTAATTGTTGAGAGAAGTGTGTCACATCCTGTCAGGCTGACTGCTGGTGTCCCTCTGGTCACCCCTCAGTGCCCGCTGCCCGCTGATGCTATTGTGGCAGCGATGGCCACAGAAGAGAGGAGAGCTGGGCCCTGCAGGATGTGAGACAATACTGGGAAGGAAGAGGAGGGAATCCTGGAGCTGTGTGCAGAAGCTCGGTCAGCCGAGTGTCTCTGAGAGCACTCCCCCACGACTTCTCCCCCCTCTTCCCCCGAGGATAGGCTTTGTCATCCTCTCACCTTGTGTATGTGAAGGGAATGAGAACGAAGACTGCTTTTTGTCTGGAGTCTTCACAGGTTTTAAGAGGTGATAGCTTCATTTGTTCAGCATCAGTGGAAATCACAGTAGCACTTTATTTTGTCCCCCTCTTGGAGCATTTATGAGCAGTATATGGACCATTAATAAATGATTTCTAGCACATGTAGTTCGAAGGACATTGGATCAGGGATGAAAGAGGTGCTAAATTATTTTTTTCTCCTAAAAGTACAAAAGTATTAACATCAAATGCCTAAAGCACCAAAAAAATGAAAATATAAAGAAAGGCCCATTTCAGAAGGAAGTCTACAATATCATTTGATTATAGTAGGTGATGCATTAATGTAGTATTATTTTAACAAGTTAAATTGAATTATGTTATGCATTGGGCTTAACCTTTAATAACATACCATGCTGTATTTATTGAAAATATTTTGTATTAATACTTAATAGTTTTTTATAAAAAGAAATGTGGTTGAGTAATGGTGGATGCATGGAACAAATTCATGAATATGTGTAAATATCACAGGAATCACACAAACCACAAATGTCAACACATGCTGACATGAAAGGTAAAGTCAAGGGATCACCAATGTCAGTAGGATTTGTCCTTCAGGCACAATGAGTGTACTAAATAAGAAGGGATAGAGATATTTCAGTCTGGACCAAAGTGACCGACTAGTAGACCACCCCTAAAATCTCCTTGTATCTGTTTACATTACAGTGTCATAAACAGTTTATTAATCATTTAAATACTGCTGGATGCTAAATATATGTGTTATAATTCACATGCTCAGATGAAATATAATCCAAATGAAAGATTTCATGACACCTCTGTGTGCGCAGTAAGAAAAAAACAATACATTAGATGTTCTCCTGTTTCCACAGGCAGTCATAACACTGCTTCATCATACCAGAAGTCACCATTTCTGTCTGACTGAAAACAGGCCATTGCAGCGGCCGTGCTATTATGGACCGCTGTGCACAAATCAATGCTCGAGCACTGATAGACCACATGGCACGAATGGGGAATTAATGAAGAAGAATCTGCGGTGTCGGGATGCGGTCACAGTCTGCTCCTGCTGAGTGGTTGAAACGCAGTCACACAATAAAATAAAAATGCAAGACCCGACCTTTTAAGGTTCTGCCTCTGGCCACTTGAAAACGTGTCTCTCAACCACAAAAGATGATGCACTGGATTGCGCTACAGACAAGCAGGGGAGCAAAATGGATGTCCAAATATTTCCATGGCTCCTGTGGCCTTCTGCTTGCATAGTCCTGGCATGAGCTCATCGGCGTGCGGCTAGTTTATGCTCCCTCAGCACTGTTCTTTCCCAGTCTGTAAGTATCAATGTCGAAGCTAAGTAGGCATTGACAAAGTCCTCTGAGCTCCCTTTCCCACTACCCACTAGACTGTGGCTCCATTTGGTATTGAGGGTAGAGGTTTTCATAAAGGAAGATTATATCTTTGTGTCACTTAATACTGAAAGAGTGCAGGTCATGCTCTCAGGTTTGACTTAATATCTGGACCACTTACAGTGGTCATCCTCAACCAGGAGTGTGGATGATGGTGCCATTTATCATCAGTTGCAATAAGGTATCCTTTCTTTGTGGTTTGTAATGTCTTTTTAAGTGAGCTCACGGTATGAAACTGTTCTTTAATTCCCCCTTAGTAGTTATTTTTGTAAGTTCTGATCCAAGTGGAAAACAGGCATCAGAAAACATTGAGAAGACGCTCTTTCGGAGGATAAGCATTCTTTTCAATTGCAGTTCAAATCTCCCAAACAGTGACTCTCTTGTGGTATTTAACCAACGAATAAATTGACATGAAATGTATTCCTGATAATGCAAACACTGGGAACAGAGGAGCCAGAAATAACTCTCCCAGGCAAGATGTGGAAGAGATTAAGGCTGAAGCGACGGAATAAGCGAGCGGAGGTGGGAGGTTGGAAAATGAGATGGGGGAGGAGGGGAAAGAGGAGAGGTAAGAGGAGGTAAGGAGATGGTGTCTGCGGGGGTGAGCATGAGTATGTGTGTGGTGGAGGGGGTGGAGGGGGGGACTCGGTCCGCAGAGGGTTAGCAGAGTGAGTCGACAGGCGAGAACTTAGCCTAAGAGGGGGGTGGCCCTGTGAAAAGGAACTCATAAAAGTCACATTTGTTGGTGATGCATGAGGAAGTGAAGCCAGCTTTGGCACATGTGTCTGTGGTGCTAAATTAACTGTTAACACAAATAATCAAAGTGCAGGGCCCATTGAGCACTGGCGCCAGTGAAATGAGGGGGAGAGGCTGGCTCGCTTCTCTCTGAGAAGTTGCTGCAGACTTGTAGCGAGCTAGCAGGTGGAGGTCTACCAGGGGCTTTCACAGGATGGAAGTGCTTACAAAACAGGCCGACCAGCCCTGTGACAGAGGAAAGCACCGCCGCAATCCTTCTTTCCACCTATTGTGTGGAAGCGTGCTTCTCTTTTTAGATCTTTCTTTGTAAATCCTTACGACTCACAGCATTGAAGGACATGGCACCAGCAATTACCTCTTTCGGCTGGCTGACGGTAATTAAAATGCCACTATTGTGACCTTGGGATTTTTGTTTTTTATCCCAGGCTTTCTGGGCCGCACACAGGAGGTCCAAACAAACTAGACTTCCACTCTACAAAGCCACGTGGCCACAGAGCTGCCCTCTGAGTTGAGATATTCTCCTTCCCACAGATACTGATGGACTTTTATGAGGGTCAGCATCCCTGTTGATTTATAAAAGTGCAATAAAATATTCTCCTACTCCTTTTTGAACAAGCTGTAACAGCGTTTTACAAGATGAGCAGTACTCTGGTGTTTATTCCAGTCTGTGTTTTATTGTTACCTCACATGCATCGTTGGCCCCAGCCTTTTTAGCTTGTGACACCTTAAAGGAACAGTTAGACATGTTGGAAAATACACATACAGTATGAGAAGTTTTGATACTCATGTGTGTTTGTTGAATATGAGCCAGAGGTCAGTAGCTAGTTAACCTAGCTTAGCACAGAGACTGGAAACAGGTGGAAGCGAGCTCGGCCTTTGTTACCTTTGTTATAGCTCTTCTCTCCTCTGTGGCTGTTTGCACCTGTTCCCAGTCTTAATGCTAAGCTAAGTTAGCCAGCTGCTGTCAATAGCTTCATATAAATGATGTCTATTCTGTCATAACAGTTCACAGTAAATAAATAAGTGTATTTCACAAAATGAAAAAAAAAAAATCTTAAAAGTGAAGCAATGTTTTCATAGACCTGTGGCCTGCTGTTCTCTGTTTACTTTACACTGCATTTTACAAATACTTTACCAATGTTTACACTATAATATTACTTATTTCATGTCCCATATCCAGTTTATAATCGCTTAGTACATTGCACTTTTGCTTTTCCATTTTCTCATTTTTTTTGCCGGCATTTGCTCTTTTAAAATATTTGAAACGTCTCTCCCTGCATTTCATTTTACCTTATTTGTGCTCAGTCTATAAAGATGGGTACCAATGTGACAAATACATCTTTGAACCTTGAAAAAATGAAACCAAGGGCTTTGAGATAAAACAGCATTACGTGATAATCGGTTCGGGGAAAAGCAAAGTAAGAAAATTGATTTGAACCAAATAATACAGGAATTGAGTTAAAGAAATTGCATCAAGATGTGTCTGTATTTGCAGAGCCTGATTCAAATATGATATCTTTGATGCCTTTATGCAAGATTAAACAAATGAGATGCATTTAAATTTGCCTTTACAAGATCATTTCAGCTCTACTCCCCCCCCCTTGCCAAAAAAGTCAAGTCGTGAGGGGAAAATAAATACAACAATTTGGAAAAAGTAATACCCTGCAGCTTGGTGACATCAGCACAAAAGAAGCATGGCCCCTGATGCTCTCCACTTCCCATGCAGCCCACAACTGGGCTGTAGACCGAGGTTGCCTGGCGCCACAGTCATCATGTGTGTCAGTCACTTGCAAAACGCACTGTTTTCCTTAGAGGATGAGCTAAGCTCCTCCTTTAGCTCTAACGATTTATTTTAGACTCCAGCGTCCAGAGACCCCCTTTCTTGAAATCCCAGTTTATCTTGGCCATGTTGTTTCAATATGAACCAATCAGCTTAGCCTCCAGTGGAATGTCCCCTGAGACTCGCCTTGGTTTCCCAATAGGCCCATTCATTTTGAGGACACAAGTTTAACATCTGGTTTGTATTAACGCTCCCTACAATAGCTCTCATCTTAGGCTCAGTCGCACAGGAGGGACAATCAGCCCCTGCAGAAACATTATTTGATTCAAAAACGTGAAGAAAGTTCACTATGATATAAAGTTTCTGAAAGAAATAGTTTGGCATTTCGATACACACTTAATCCCTGTCTTGCCCACAGTTAGATAAGAAGTGTGATACCAGTCTCACTTCTGGAAAGCAAATATGTAGCTGATGCCAGTGGGTGGTTAGCTTAGCTTAGCATAAGACCAAATAAAGGAGAAAACAGCGAGCCTGCCTCTCCAATACTCACATTGTATTTAATCTGTTTAATCTGTACAAAAAGCATGTCATGGTTATTACTGAGCTTCACAGGTGTTGGTGGTAGCTCAAATTCTACCATACATGACACATAATTGTGACCGAACTCTTGGAAAGAAAACAAATATTCACATTCCCAAAAATGTTTATGTTTGTTGCATCTGCTCAAAAACTTTGTAAAAAATTGTCGGCTACTGCGCTTCTTGTTCCCTCACTTTGGTGTTTGTCGAGATTAAGCAAACGTGATATTACACATTAATGGACTTTAGAGGGCCTGGGAGGATGGAGGTGGATTTTGTTCCCTTCAGACAGAACCTGGCTGTTTCAAGTCGTTGTGCTACACTACGCTAACCAGCTCCTATCTCCAGCTCCATATTAAACATACAAATATTAAAGTAATAACATATGTTCTCATTTAATTCTGCAAGAAACCAAATATGCATAGCTTCATTCAAATTATTGTTCAAAAATAAAACTGTAGTTAAAATGAGTTATTCTTGTGTATCCATGTAAGCATTTATCTCATTACACATGTCGCTGGATGACTTATGCTTAGTTTGGTTGACCTCCAAATGTGTGAAAATTAGGCTTGGTGCCAGTGCAGAGTGCTGTGTAGACAAATCTCTATGATACCAGACAAGAACACTTTAATACTCCGGTAATTGGCCTCCATATTCCAAGTGAGTCCAGATGTACCATTGTGGGGTGTTTGTCCTTGGTGAGAACACACTGAGCCAGCAGGTGCACCTCTCAGGTAAAGGCTGCTGCTCTCAGCCCCTGATAACGGATCACTTCCCCCACCTTCCCTCCCCACCATGACTCTGTCCTCTCCCTCTCTGCCTTTATCGTCTGTACCACCCTGGACTGCAGCACATTGAGGTGGCTGCCAAAATATATGCCAAATGAAGACCAAGAAGAGGAAGTAGGCAAGGGTGCTCTAAGTCTCCTGTCTGGTTGTTGAAATTGTCTCTGAAGAAATAAATCATTTGAAGTATCCTTCAATTAGACCGCAGTGTTCCTGCATTTTCACTATCTGCCTTATCATATAAGTATATCAGATGGAGAAAAAATCGAAATCTTTAAATCTTTAATCTTTAAATTAACATTAACATTCTCTGAATGAATTAGAAACTTCTTATCTGTTGTTTTCCCTGCCCAAATTGCTTTCTCTCTATTCATAACACAGCTCAGGCATATTGTTTACGTCTGCTTCATTAGTATTTACGCTGATGTTTCTGTCTATCGTCACTGTGGAGCCCAGCACAATAAAACCTTCCTGTTGCAACCACAAACGATTCTGTCAAAGGTTTATATGTAATATCAGCTTAATCCATTCGACCTCTTTTAAATCTTTATTACCCTGTCAAATCATTGACTATTCACTCAACCACAGAAATTGCCTTTCACCTTAGCGTGCCTGAAAGCAGCACGAGGCGTCACAGAACAACATGACACACTTTCTCCAGACTGAATGGGGTTAACAGAAACAAACACCCCACAGATGAGACACATTTCCACACTACTGATGTGTTGTAATGTTCATTCGTCCAACATCACCTCTCTGACTTTCCTCTTACTCATTAGAACAGATGTACACACAAAACTAATGAATCATTTCTGTCCGCCTGTACTGAAAGGAAAATATGGTTATATTGTCCTTCTTAAGATCTCTGAGAATTAGAGTTCATTTCTTCTTGACAGTAGTTCTGTTTATTTTTTAAATCTTCTTTATCAGCTCATTTTCTATAGTAATTATTATTTTCGAAAAGCAGTAACAACAATATTTTTTATTTAGTGTACTTAAAATTAATTTGTATTCTAAAACTTCTGTCATTTAGCCAAACGAAATTAAAAAAAATAACTATAATGACTTATGTGACTTATGATGATAATGTGGGCAACAAATTTTACTTGTGAAGAAAATAAAGAAAAACATGACTAAGATGCCGTCCACACCACAACGGAATTCTGTGAATCTGGCAAACTTTAAAACCGATTCCGCCTTGCGGAGAGAAAATCTGACAACGCTGTCTCGGAGTTGCAGTGTGTACCCGGCGTTGTCGCTAACAATGACGTCACGTCATCACGTGACCAGAAGTAGTCATAAACAAGGACTTCATGCACATGCTCATTGCATTTGTTTGTTCTTTTTTGTGAGTCTCTCCGTGTTTCTTTGCAGCGCCACCTATCGGCATGGCATATGTATTACATCCTTGTCACTCCTTGTCACTCATTATTGCGTTACCATGTAGACAGAAATACTTCCGGCAATGTTGCGACAAGCGTTATCGTGCTGTTGTCGTGTGGATGGAGTGTAAGTAGCTAGCAAATGTGGAGTGGTGCTTTGAAATGCTAAAATGCTAATGCTGGCAAGCAGTGTCAAACAGAGACAATGCTAACATGTTGATGTTCTCTGGTAAACTAACATTTATTACTTAGAATTAAACACCAATAGATGAGGCTGATAGGAACATCAGTTTTTACAGTGTATATAATCATAAACCTTATGTCAGACAAATTCAAATTTTGACCTGATTGTTGCATCAGAGGAGGGTGTGAATATTCATTTACACTTTAACCACCAATACATTCACCAATACTTGATCAGGGGGTCATCTTATTTGTCCTCTGGGGGAATGTGACTGTATGATGAAAAATACAATCCTTCCAGTATTTGTAGAGTATGAACTACATTTTTTGCCTCACGAGTCGACTAGTAAATTTTATGGTCAATAAAATAATTATAGTAATAATAGTAATGAGATACATAAGCATAAGCAAAAACAGAATGAAATATCAAAACCATTAATTCTCTATGAACTATAAATATAGTATTTTTTCACAAAATGAAGTGTTGGTTTAACCTCACAATAACCTGTCTAATGCTTGGATGATCTACATCTGGGCATCCTATGTATTGTCTCCTACAGTATGTGAGAGTGTATGTTAAGGTCACTAATTCACAGGCAGTGACTTTGTGTCAGACTTCATATTAAATCCTGACCATGCTCAGCCTATGGCGTCTCTCTGAAGCCCAAACATTTTGACCTCTGACCTCCTGGGAGGTTTAGTTTACAGCCAGAGTTAACAGCGCTGATAGCATGCTGAGAACCTGCCCATTTGATCCGGCAGACAGCTCGCTCTGGTCTGTTTTACAACCACTGTCACCCAGTAGATTATCAAAGAAAAGTTCAGTTACAGTCCTGTAGATAACCTTGTGCATGTTTTTTCATACACTGCATGAATCCATACTGTTATCCAGCCTACATAACAATGTGAGCTAGATTAAAGAAATGATGTATAAGTTCCGTATTTAATGGCCCCAGAGTCAGTGAAGTGTGGTCGGTAATGTCATCTTGTAATTATGGAACACAGAACACTTCTTGTATAATCTTGGCCAGACCAGAGAGGATATATAAACATGACAAGTCACTTTCAGTGTTTTACACAATACAGGGCCGACTCTGTACTCTGTGATGTACTCGTAAAAGACTCTCTGGGACTTCCCAGTGGGGGATGAACTGGGAGGATGTCCCGTCGTGAGCACGGTGTGTGGGTCATTATGAGGGGTGGAAAAGAGCATCAACATGTCCTGATACATTAAAAATCCCGATAGTTCAGGCAAGTAAAGGTCAATTTGAAGGATATAAACATTCATTGTTGTCCTTGGAAATAGCAAACCAAAATCTTACCACCACTTTCTACTAACATACTTTTATACAGTTTCTTTAAGTTAAGATAATCTTTTATTAGTCCAACAAATGGGGAAATTGCATTGTTAGTGCAACATTACAAAAAGGGCCTATAAAACATATGAACAATGATCACTAAACAATGAACAATTGTCGAAAAAGCAACAAATCAGGTGTAAAAAAACAAAGTCATATCTACAACATAAGTGAACAACTAAAGAACAAAATGGACCAATTGGTATAACAAAGTTTACAGAAGGATTGCACAATGAATTGCAGAAATAAATAGAAGTGATATTGCACATTAACAGATAAAAATGTAAGTAGTATTTTTTTTAACGGTTACAGTTACATGCATTTCTGCAAAATCCCTTTAACCAATGGCCATCTTTTTAATTTAGTAATAATGCGCTATGTTAGTCTATTAACAAATGTTCATCGCTTTGTCACGTTCAATACTGTTATCAGGTCTATAGGCCATGACTAAACGCTTTTATTATAATCCATCCTGTGTGCAGTGGAAAAGTAGTGAAAAACAGCTCAGGTAATACAACAATTTGTCAGGGTCATGTTGTGTGCTAATGCAGCACAGCAAAAAATACTATGCATTTGAAAGATAATTTCAATAATGTTGAGTTTGTTTTGAAGCAGTTGACTCACAAGTCTCGGATGTCACAGCGTATAAACACACAGAAATCAGCACAGGCTGACAGTTGTGTCACCATGCAACTGCATCATAACACTGACTGAAAAAGAGAGCAAACTAAAGACAATAAGAGGTCATTTCAGGTGAGTTTTTTTTTAACTCACTTGCACAGTTCTTAATACAGCAGAAACTTTCATCAGTGGGCCACATGCTCAATCACCACTCTGTTAACTCATTTAGTTAAGTTGTTTTTCATAAACAATTGCATTAATGCAGTCTTGATGGCTTTGTTTGCTTTGCAAAATGATCAGCAGAATATTAAAGGGACTGCTGCAATGACAATAACTCATCTATCTGTCTAAAATAGGCTATGCTGTATTTGACTTGTAGTGATGTGACAAAATTATGCAAAACCGCCAATGTGACCTTTTGAGTAAAACTGAGAGGCAGCTTATTAAGAGAGTAAAAGGTCAGTAGGTTATATGTGAGCTATCTCCTGCAGTGCCAAAAGAAGCGTGAGACAGAGCTCAGTGTTTTGTGTGTTAAACATGTAATGTACAAGTTAGAACTTGAAAAAATGAAAGATTATGAAAATCATGTTGCTACTTAAAAAAATTGCATTCAGAGTTTCTTATGAGATCCATAATCTGATCAGTGTATTCAGACTGTGGAATAAGTTAAGATGGAACAACTGATTTTCAACAGGACATTTGTCATCTTGGCAGCTGAAACCCTTTTTAAAACATGGAATAAATTTGCAACTGCAACAACATGGCTTAACTTTCTGTTGATGAATGAATGGGAGTAAATGGGGCATCTGTCTTATCAGCAACTCAGACAACAACTTATTTGGTCAAGAGCCAGTTCTGGCGTCCTTCTTACCCCACAGAGCTTTAGCCCCAACACTGGACTGTTATCACTTGATTTCAATTTGCTTTCAGGATTATTCTCGGTCCCTTAGTTATGATGGAAAATAATGTTTTGCCAGAGTAAAACGGTTGTTATGTGGCAATGCTTCTGACTTACTTCATAGTCCTATTGATGGCCCAGAATATCTGAGCCCTCAATTTGATGTCACAAACTTCGAGTGCGCAATAGATAGGTGCTGTTCAACAAGACGTATTGCCTCCAGAATGGTGCCAATAGGATTTTTTTTTCCATATGGAACAGCTATTTCTAGGTCAACGTCCCTTCTGGGTCAGACTAGAAACTATTTATTTTGAAAATACATGAACCCAAAGCCATAAATCATTTCAACAGAAAATGATTTCATGCAGTGCTGTACTGAAAGCAGTGATAGGGTGAATATCTGTGTTTCAGTAAACAAAGTCATTTAAGTGAATATTGTCCATCCATCTGTTTCCTGCCGCTTATCTAGGGCTTGGTCACGGATGGACGGGTGGACAGATCTGTACTTAGAGATTTCACAGGACTGACAAAAAAAAGCTACGTTATGAATGTAGACAAACAAAGGACTTTTTAGCTTTGTGATCAGCCAAACCAAACCAAAAAATAACAGAGCACACTGCTTTGAAATACAAACAGACTTCTTCACAATGTTAGGTTTCAGTTACACTTCACCAACACAGTCATTTTAACCTAAACCATGTTTTTTCCCTAAACTTAATTATTTTTTGTTGTTTGAATTTAAGCAATTTGTTGAGCATCAGATGATGTTTGTCAACAGTCTAGACAGTTTCCTAATGATTCATGGTGGAGAGCGTTATCAACCACAAAATCAGCTACACAGATGTACTACATCATGATAAACAACCTCATTAATTTCAACTGTGATACTATCACAACTAGCTTAAAAATGACTAAACCAAGCTCAGTTTACTGATGAAAAAATTCTGCACGAGCAGCCAAGAAACCCAAAAGGCACAAGTACCCAACAATTTTTTTAACTGCTTTGTCCAGAGTTATTGGAAAATGTTCAGGTTTAAAGTGTTGGTAGCACTATAAATACAAGTTTACTTTGCTATACAAGCTCACAGTCTTTAATGTCTCGACAAAATATCAAATGAAACCATCGCCTATAAGCAATGTGGCCGTCTGGTCTCTGGATGTGCTAGTGAGTGGTCCATGCCTCCAGTTACCAAAATATGCTTTTATATGCATGACATGAAATTTCCAGGATAATATATCTGATATTAAACAGCAACGCTGCATAACATCTTTGATGCTGATTTTTGATGGCGCCTAACAAAACAAATAGTGTATTTCAAGAAAAACACCAAATCTAATGCAACACCATAAAGAGAAAATAAGGGAGTCCTTCTGATCAAATAATGCTTTGTGAGACTGAAGCTAATAAGCTCTAAGTGTCCATTAAGAGGGTTCCACATTAACTACCTCATCCCAGACTCTTTTAGCACAAGTTTATTTCCCAATTAGCAGTAATCCTCTGAATGGCTGGCAGACGATCTTGCTAGCCTTTCTCAAACAGGCTACAATTAGACGCATTGTATTGAATTAGCATTGTGGAGCCTGAAGTCGTGCTCCTGTGAGGGCTAGTGTTTTATTTGTCACCTGGGAGCACTGCTCTGAGGCCAGGTCACAGCTCCACACAGCAGGGACCCTGTAAATCGCCTGTTGCTGCCGCCTAGGCTGACCTGCAACAGGGCTGCCATTCAACCATCTTGTGAGGAATGTCTCCTGCACCAGTGGGGGGGTTGAACGGAAGTTAGATGTGGTTTAAAGGGAACAGACAGATGAACCGTGTGCGGACAGTGTTTCCTTTGAAAAGCCACTCAAAGAATCCTTTGACAGCGTGTCAGCTGATTACAAGTCCTTTGACTCTTCTCTGGTATCTAATGTGCCGAAACTCTCCAACCACTGACATGGCAACACAATACTCTATAGTATTGTACTTTACAACTTCCATGTTATGCTAGTTCATGCTTCTAGTCCTCTACGTTTCTGATATAAATATTACACTCTTTATTTGACAGTTTACATAAAATAATAATTTACCAATAAAATGATGTTGATTAAACTGTGTGTATACTGTAGGTGTATAAATATCTGTTGATCAACGTTGATCATCATGTTTAAGTTGCTCTTAGTTTAAGGTGCTCTGTATGATATGGCGGTATGTAAAATATAGTGGAGTAATATCTACTGGAGCAGAGAATGAAGTTGCTCTCCCTCTGTTTTGCCAGGTATGCTCTTATACAGTGGTAACAGCTGTTAACTCCATTATGACTGATGAAGATGTTGCTGGAGTATTGCTCCCTTCAAGCGCGATGGCTGGTCCAGAAAAAAATCATCACTTATTTGTTTGTTTTAGTAATCTAAATCTGAAAAGTAACTTAATATATGAATGAATGTGGTGGAGTAAAAAATACCTCAAAATTGTGCTCAAGTGTTGACTCAATGCTTCCACTAATACTTTAGAGTAGATTTTATGTAAAATGTTTCATTTGTGAAATTAATATCGTGCTCATAGAAGCATTACTGTGACACATCATTACTGTCATGTTTTCTTATAAAACACATGTTCAGCAGGTCATAGGAGTCAGAAGAAGGAACATTTTCAAGTGATTAAAGGGGTCAGTTGGGATTTCTGGCTGAAGATGGAAAAATGGCGTGAAGCACTCAGATTCGCTCTCTGCAGCCAAACGCACCACGACTTGTGCGTCATCAAATTACCGCGAGCGTTGCCAGTCTCAATTGTAGGGTAACATAATGAGTGTGCTTTGCCGTAATAGCGAATAATTGCAATTCTAATGGCACGGCATATTTGTCTTCAGCTCTGTGTACTTTCATCAGCCTCTCAATGTTTTGTTTTTTCTTTTTGTTGATTCTAGTTTATCAGTAACCTTTCAGGATGCTGAGACAATCATGTCAGAGGACTGTATTCACATGAGACAGTAAGTGTCATGAAACATTACAGCGGCTGTATGAGCCTGTGATTACATTCATCCTTCTGCAGAACCACTATCATCAGCCGACTCTTCATTATTCAAGCACAAATGATGGGAGCAACACTTGAGCAAGAGTTTCTCAGTCAGTTCATGCTTGCCTCCAGCTAGCTGTGACAGTGAATCACACATGACTGGAGCACAATTAGCTGTAGCAGCAGGGCGCTGATCTTAACAATGCTGTTGTTTTCCTCCTGCCATTGCGGTTTGGGTTTATGGCCATCCAGAGGGCACATTTTCTCCTCTGTTTCGCATTTACAAGGTATATAACCGGTGGAGACATGATGTAAGGAATAAAGAAAGATTATCACTACTATTACTTGTAGTGTAGTTTGGTTGGTGGCAGCGTTCGTCACAGCGTTCGTCACAGCGTTCGTCACTTCTGGAAGACAAAATATTGTGTTTATTGTTTGCATTGCAGAGAGAAATATATAATGAACTTGTGAACAAATGTTTTCAACTAGTCAGGTGTCAGGTTCATGATGTTGCACACATCAACAGCTCGGGGTGAAATGATATGGCATGCCAGGCTGACCGAGCCGCGTGTTGCTGGGTAGAATCGGCGCAGTCAGGGCCGAGAGTTGAAAGGGCGAGGGAGACGGTGGCAGGAGTGCGGCACGGAGCAGTCAAGGATAGACCTCCAGTGTTTGTGGAGGGAGGGAGGCAGGCCAGCTCGGGTTCTGGGGGGACTATGGGGCTCGTGGGCTGGCTAGGGGGGCGGTGGTGGCGGACAGGAGGGTTTTCGAACCAGGAGACTGTAACTCATTGTAGCCTGACTCCACTGGCTTGGGTGGCAAAGATCGTGAAGTCCTGGACATTCATCAACCTGCCGAGGAGGGCCGACTGACTGGAGCCAGGGTCTGTTTTCTTCCCCCCTTCTTCTCCCTCTCACCGTGTCAGTGGGATCCAGTGCGACTGTGCCGAGGCAGCCGCCCTGAGGAGACAGACCCGGGTCAGTGCAAATAATCAGGCCTCTGACGCCTTGCCTCGTTACTGGGCGGAGGGGGGGGATCCCAAAGGAAACCAGCTAGGGACAGGGGTCGGGCAGCGGGTCTGTCTGTCAAAGAGGGGAAGGTCATGATATGGGCATGCCTACAGAGGGACAACAAGACATTACGATATACAGCACATCAAGTCTGGTATTAGCTGGTTTGTGTGCATGATGTAAAAAGCAAGATGTAATTAGAAACCAGGAGAAAACTTGCTGGGAAAATGAGGTCATCTTTGGGCCACCGGATCTCCCCTTTACATGACGTTTAAGAAATCTGGATCCAACCAAAAACCGCCTGTAAAGGCACCTATACTTTATGTTATAGCAATGACCATCTTGCATTGTGTGAGTTGGGTGTAATAAAACCTTGGCTACAATCTGTATCAGACTCAATAATCAAGCTTTGTTCATAGTATTTGCTTTGACTTGAAAGACAAGTCTGCAGCGTGAGTCTGGTGGAAATATACTTTTAGCAGTAGCATTGTGCTACCTCCTTAGTGTAAAGTGTTGTCAGATTGGGTGGTTGGAGTTAACCTTTGTTGAATGGATGGGCTTAAAAAACGAATTGGGTTACTTCTTGTCCCATTTAGGCATTTTCTCCAAAGAAAACACTAGCCATATTATCATCTGTTTACTGACTAGTTTTGGCAGCAGTCACAGTGTGAACATGATCACTATTTCTGATCAATGACCAAAGATTTCATCACATTTCTTTCATGGTTTTCAGCAGCCCAAAATTGTGCACATTGTGAAAAAGACTCAGTCGAGTAATTTAAATGCATGTAAACACACCAATTGTGGTAATAAAGCTTTCAAGCAGGTGACAGTTGAAACAAAAAGTAACCAGTCACCCACTCAATTTTCACCGTTATCTGTAGCTTTCTCAAGACTCGCTTGTGGCTACTCAGTGTGACAGAAACATGGCTGACCTTTAATGACATCAGATGGAAGGAAACCACATGGAGGACGGAGCTCAAACATTAGTCTGGACATGAGGGCTTCACTCTGTAAGTCATCAGCAGCTTTCCTATGACTTGTTCCCAGTGATAATGGCGCTGAGTCAGGGCCTGAGCTCCGAGCATGGGAAAATGTAAAGGCAGGAATGTGCGGGGGAAACACTGTCTGCCCTGATGGCACTCCAGAGTCTGCTCTGTGTCCTCACCAGAAACAGCTTTGTCTTTATTATGACTCATGTATTTACATTAACTGAGTGATGTTTTATTAATAATATTAACAGTCTTTGTTCATGTTTTTGTCTCGTCTTCTGTCTGCTCCTGGTGAACGGCGTTAACTAACAGTAATCAGAAGCAGCTCTTTAAAATATTTTTTTTTGTGTTTTATTTCAAGGCCTTGTTTCATAGAGTATCATTTTATCTACTTGCTGGTTGATTTGATTTAAAATATGTTGAAATATCCCAACTGTGACCTGCTTCCTCACTCTTGTTTCCATTTTCAGCGGCGGATAAATTTTCCTGTGAAAGTCATCATTTATTCTCATGTCGACGTCATTCTCTTCTGCTCATTTAGCGTCCAGCCGCCGAGCCAACTGAGCTCATTATCCCTTTGGATGAGAACATTCAGACATTTGCTGCACCTTTTGTGCGAGTTAACAGTCTCTGTCCCTCGCTACTCATCAGTTTCAGTTTTGAGCTCTCGCTTCCAAATATCCTCCCCTGCCCCCTTTTCTCTCTCCCCTGCAACGCCACCCACCTCAACCTCCCCCAAGGCCTCATGGGAGCTCAGCAGTACAAATTTCCGTTTATACCAGTGGCTGGGGCTGACGACACCGCAACGCTCTACCCCACAGATTGACGAGCCCTCAGATGCCGATTTACTGTACATGGCAGCCACTCTGGAGCCGCCGCACATCTGGAGTGGAGTACGCTTACTGAAAAACAGGGGCCAACCTTGGCCCAAACAAGTGTAGCAGAGCAAAACCGATGAAAGGCAGACTCCCTCCTCCACACACACATCCTCAAAACCTCCCCCTTCTCTCCAGAGCCCAGAACTCTCAAGCTATTACAAAGACCTTGGAAAGACTGGATTCTGTAAACAAAAACTTGAGAGAGGCATTAAGAGACATGGTGGAGCTAATGATGTGATTGTGGTGGGAATGTCTTCACCGAGGCTGCTGAAATCTCCACTTTGAAAGTGTGACTGTGTGTGTGTGTGTGTGTGTGTGTGTGTGTGTGTGTGTGTGTGTCTCAGAGCAAACAGTTGATTCTTGGAAAAACTGTGAACCTTTGACAAAGTTAGCAACAGGAATACTTCCAAAAGTGACAACTTAAAGAAAGTGAAGGAGTGATTTTTTTTAATTTATATGTGACACATTTATTTTCTTTACATTTCCTAGGGATTCATTTTATTGGCTTATAGACTTTAGACTATAAGTCAATAAATAAATAATTATAGAATGTGAAAACATAAATAAGTGGAAGCCTTGGAGAGTCTAAGTTATTTCACAATCTGACGTGGCATCCAAAAACAACACAAGAAAGCAGTTGGCTTCCTGTAGGAAACTCATATTTTGTAATCTTGTCTTTTGCAATTCACAGCTGACATTGTTCCCCTCAAGGAGAAAAAGTTTCACAAAGCTGGGACCAGGTCAAGTGAGGAAAAAAACACTTCAAAATGTCAAAATACTTCTCAAAATAGGAGAAGTCGTCTTTTTTAATATACTGTCAATAAGTGTGCTTTTGTGTCACAACATGCCGTTAAATTGGTTAAATCACCAAAATTCACGTTGTTACATTATATTCTCATGTGTAAAACCTTAAAACAGGCTTGTTCAGCGCTCAGAATGTGCTCTACATCCTGCCTGGATCACTCTCAGATCTGGTTGTTGCTGAAATGAAACCGCAGAGACGGCGTCAGGAGTCTCTCCGGCTCACCATATTGAAAGTGTGTTACTGTGTGTATTGAGAGAGCGTCGGAGCGTCTGTGAGTGTGTGTGCGAGGTAAAAAGTGTCAAGGAATTCATTGTCTGTTCTCCACCTGTTATTATTCTGGTCCCAATCAACCTGCTAGCCAGTCTGGAGCCAGTGGCCATCTGGAAACACTGCTCTGTTTATAAACTTGGCAAGGATCAGCACTCCGGGGCTCTGACCTCCCACACAAATCTGGAAACAATTAGAGCAAGACAGTCTGGCTGATTACTGCGAAAAGGGCCCAGCGTGGATCCCACTGACGGCTGCGGGGACGCCAGACCCTTGTTAGAGAAAATGCGAACTCAGTACTACACAAAAACCCTCGTGCAGTTATCACACAAACACTTACACTTTCAGGGTTATGGAGCCGTATCATCTACTGTCTCTATTTTTGTTTTTATGACCTTTTTGTTGTTGTTCTCTCAGATGGATGGTGCGACTCAACCACCAACACACACAACTTATTGATCTTTTTTGTGGTGTATACGGGATGACTGGCATCTTACTTTTATTTAAGGAAACTGGCTCCCATAACCTTTGTCCACATGTTGAGTCATGAAAATAGCTGACATAAAATCTAAATTTAGATTTAAAAAGAAACAATAAAAGGAAAAGAAGTTGGAGGATGTTTTTTGGGGGGATTGCTTTTAACCTCTTTTTTAATTTTGTTGCCATAAATAACCTTAATACATCTTAAATTCATTATGCATGTGCTCTAAAAGTGCCTGTGTAATATCAACATGCTCTGAGATTCAAAGGCAACTCAATCTGATGACAGCTCAGAAAAGGAGTTTCCCTTGCAAATAAGCAGGGAGTGACATGGAGGTCACGTTAGATCGTGGCGTTATTGACTGGCTCTCTGCATCACTTGGGTCCTTACGGCCTTCATTAAATCAGTACAAATGTTGTTTGACATGCAAAACTGCAACTCATTATTCACTGCGTGCACATGGGTGAGTTTAATCGTATAATAAAGGCATCGGAAACATATCAAATTCATGTGCATAGGCTAAGGATCTTATAGGGACTGGATTCGCAAATAGGATAGCAACCCCTAGCTTAAGACGTTGTTAATCGCCTTTGTGCCTCTTGTTTATGGTGTGGTATCGTATTTGCGTCTTGCGCATGTTTGAGAATGTCCGCCGGGGATTTCACCCGGAAGTGGAAGGAGGCGCCGACGCCGTCATAAATAGTAATGTTGTTGCCGGAAAAGTCAAACGATACCATGGCTTCGAAGAAATCAACAACTCACTTTTGGACAGACAAGGAGATGGAGTTTATTATTTATTGTTGTTGTTAAGTAGCCGTCAACCAGAAGTAGTTCTAACACCACTTGTTGAAAGGGCTCCAGTAAGACCTAGCGTAGCGGAGTCAGCCAGGTCGCTGACCATTATCTGAATGAAACAAACAGACCACCCACCGAGTTGCAACATCGGATTTGGCGAAATCCAGTAAGATCCTACCATGTGACCCCACTGATTGACAAACAAGCATTTGTTTAACCTTGTTTAACATGAATTTACAATGCAATTTATGCATATTGGGGGTTATGTGAGCAGATATGGAATATAAAGTGAATAACTACATTTTCTTAAGTGCACAGCTTAAAATGAGCAGTGTTTTCTCACAGAGCTGACTGCCATGTTTCTACAGTAGCCCATGAGGGAAAAACCTGGCTCTAGTGTCTGTCACACTGGTTGCACCCTGCTACCTTGCTAGTTACTTATGAAATATTTTGTCATTGTGATGTTGTAAATTGATGTCCCTGCAGTCAATATTAGCAGCACACATTTTTCCTGTTCGAAAGGTCTTATTCATTTCTCACATGCTATTCGGACCAACAGAAAAGCCCCAAAAACCTTGATTGTGCAGGGATCTTACTGTAAATACACAGCACACATTCATCACCTGCAAATATCAAAGCCATAAATCAAGTAGTGGGAACTTACACAATTCATATTTAGTTGAAGGTGTTTGCCCAGCAGATTCTGTCTAGCGTATTACCAGCAAATTATTAATAAAGTGCATTTTGCCATTAAAATGCATCATCAATAAAGCACCGTGTTTTAGAGTACTGAGTCTGAAATATTGCCCCTTCTCATGCTGTTACTTAGGAGGATAATGAATCAAGATGATAATGTAACATTAGTTACTCTTAACAATTAACTTAATAGTTCCAGAATGAAAACTATTTTTGGGGACATATGGGACATTTTATGTATCACTCATTACAAGGTGCACCATGTCATATTTCCCTAAATTAGGGAACAAATTACTGTACTTACCATTTATCAGTTTATGCAGATTACCCCAATAAAGATTAGAAAATGAAGATAATTACAAAATATATCTTCACCAAAGTAAATCTCCTCTTAGAATAAAAACGATAGTGAATAATTGCTCTTCTCGTTCTCTCTCTCATCTTCTCCCTCTCGGCCTCCCTGCCTTTCTCTCTCACATACATTCGGCCTTTTACAAGGATTTATGGTATTCGGTTGCACAGAGCATGTGAATAAAGCAGGAGGGGCTGCTTTTAATTAGTAAAGATTATAGGAAATGGGCCCAAAGCCCAATAGAACATTTCCAGCTGGAAGTCCAGCCTCTGTGCTTAGCAGCAGGGCAGCTCAGCAACTATAGTTTAACAAGGAGGGAGATGGAGATTGAATGCAGATACTACATTACATGGTACTTTCCCATTTCTGTTTCATTACTTATGTCGTTGGCTGAGCGGCTCCTGTGCTCCCAGGGGTGGGAGAAGTATTCAGATTCTTCACTCGAGTGAAATACCATTACATTAAGTAAAAGTACACAAGTAAACCGTACTTAAACTGCTTGTGCTGCAATAAAATGGCCATTATTCTTATACTGATGGATCAATGCATAAGCAGATTTTTACTGTCGCAGCTGGTTTAGGTGGAGCTGGCACTTCATTTACAGTTTAGTAGTTTAGTCAGGTGCTTCTCTAGATTTTGTGAGGAGGTAAAAGTCAAAGGATGGGAAACTATTTGAAGAAAAAAAAACATTTTATGTATTTGATGAGTTTATTAAATTGTTTTTTGGGCATAAAATCTTAACCTGGGGAATTTCAGCTATCTTGCCACTGGAAGTGTTATGATGAATGTTACTTGCTGTTATTATGCAAAATGTTCTGATAATAATAATAATAGTAATGATAATACACATTTCTCAGTGACATTATTTCTCAAACCATGGGGGAATTAAAAGTGAATACAGTGTTTCCATCTGAAATGGTGAAAATTAAAAGTAAAGCAACTCATAATGATACTTACGTAGTACCAGGGTAAATGTACCTCTTAAATCTTTTCCACACTGATTAAACACAGTGGTTACAGCAATGCAGCCTATACAATATATACTGTACATACAACTTAAAAGGTCTGAGGGAAAGTATTGACTTTTCAAATGCAAGTGACCTATGAATCACTGTCACTTTGATATTGTGACATAGATCCAGAAGTTAGTTATAGCTCAGTGAGTCATTGCAACGCTGCAATAATCACTTCCTCCTACAACCAACCTCTCAAACCTCTGAACATCTACAGGGTCTATAGTGTGATCAGCTATTAGTTATTCCCACTTGGTCACATGCTTCCTCTAAAATTAGACACGGTGCTCCTGCTCAGGAAATTAAAGCCTCGTTGAGAGTAGAAGCCACGTCTGGTCACATGTGCAGCAAAGAGCTCGTGTCATGTCACATCGACCCTTCTCCTTTTTGGAAACTATGAATGTGGAACAGACAAGAAAAGAGTGACAACAGGATCCTGATCGGGCTGCGTGTGCTGCCTGGAGCCTGGAGTTGGTGTATTTTAGACGTAGCAGCGGAAGAGCGAGGGCAGTGTCCTTCCTACTGTTATACAGCTTCCTGTACAAACTGGAATTTCATTCACAGTCACTTGTTACATTCACTCCTAATGCCATTGTTTCACTGGCCATTGATCTTTGGAGATGTGCGTCCACTGAGAGCACCTCCTGAATATCCTCCTGAATAGTGATGGACTGTTGACTCAAGTACTTTGTGCAACTTTATCCACACATACACTGTACATACTACTACTTTAACTGCTATGAGGATGGTTAGTCGCTACGTCACAAATCACTTCCGGGTCCAAACCCCAGCTGCGAATGTAAACTGTAATGGTTGCAGCCCATTTGTACTGCTGGATTGTGAAACGCCTGGTAATGCTATGAAGACATGGAATACACCGTTTGAAAGGCGAAACTGTGAGGATTCGTCCACATTTTAAGGTAAGTTGATCGGACTTTTATTTTTACAATCCAGTGGTATAAATAAGCTGCAACCATTACATCGCAGCTGGGGTTTGGACCTGCAAGTGATTTGTGACGTAGCGACTAGCCATCCTCATAGTTATTGATTACTTTGCAGGCTCTGCACAGCTACAGGTGTTCTCAATGACTTTTGCTGGTCAGGTTGTGTTTGCATAAACCTCAACTATCAAACACATGTCACATTTTTATGATATGCAATCACGAGCTGTGGGTTGTGACCGAAAGAACAAGATCACGGATACACACGGCCGAAATTTCCTCCACAGGGTGTCCGGGCTCTCCCTTAGAGACAGGGTGAGAAACTTGGTCATCTGGGATGGGCTCAGAGTAGAGCCGCTGCTTTTCCACATTGAGAAGCACCAGATGAGGTGGCTCTGGCATCTGGTCAGGATGCCACCGGCAGGAGACATGCTGGAGAGACTATGTCTCTTGGCTGGCCTGAGAACACCTCGGGATCCCTCCAGAAGAGCTGGATGAAGTGGCCGGGGAGAGGGAAGTCTAGGCTTCCCTGCTCAAGCTGCTGCCCCCGTGACCTGACCTCGGATAAGCGGAAGATGATAGATGGATGGATGGATGGATGGATGGGTGGATGGATGGCAATCAGGGGCTGAAACATCAACAAAATAGCTGTAGTTCTCTGAAAAAGTACATTTAGCCTATGTCTACCAGAGGCGCAGCTGATGACTAAAAGGATGATGGGATGGGACAAGTTAGCTGTTAGCAAGTTATTCTATCTTTGTTGCTACTGCATCACTTGATTGACACAAGATGCACAAAGTCAGTGGAGAACAATGCATTGACTTCCTTGGAGTCATGTTGTTAGCAGGTACAACCAAACCAAAATAAAAGTGAGGGAGGACATGCCCACATTGTCCTGAGAAGTTTAACTTGTTTTTGAAAACAGAAAGTGCCTTGAGCCAGCGTTTTAGCCCATTTTGAGTCATATTTCTAGACCTGCAGAATAGTTTGTACTATGACTGAAAACACTGAATATCTTAAATGAAAAAAGAGAATTCCTATTTCATTGTGAAAAAACTGTTTGTTTGGTTCTTGTTTTATCAGAGGTAGAGGCCACTCCCACCAAAACTGCCACTTTTTGTCCAGAATCTGTCCATTTTGCTCTCTAAACGCGATAGTCTCCACTTCCTGCTTTGATCTCCATGGCATATACATCTCTTTATGCTCCAACTACATCTCCCAGAAGCCCAAAAATTACTCACAGGCTGCGGTAGATCCGCTGCTGAAAAAACACTTTGACGTTGAAATACGTCAATGGCGCTCAAAGAGGAACGGGTGTGTGTTTGGACTGTAGGTGCGGTCACATTACGCTTCTGTTGTAATATTTGTTCTGTCTCCCTTTTGTTTCTATGGAAAGGATGGACAAATTATTGCTGCTTTTACTAATGTTGTGGATACTTCCTCCACTCCTGTTTCCAAATCCTCCTCCTCTTCTGATAATCACCAGCACTAATGACCATGTGAATCATGTAGCGTGGCATTCGTGCATTTGTACAGCATATGCAGTAACACAGGGGAAGATCTGTCAGGTTTCAGTATGCCATGCTCAGAGTCATTAAACACATTATAGCTGTGGATTTGAGGTGATCAGTCTGAATTAAAATGCATATTTTTGTCTCTAATAAGCTTCATCTGGAGAATTCAGACATGTTTCTCTCATTAATTTCACCCTTTTTTTCACCAACATGCTGCTCTGACCAACCAAATACGTGTGTGTGTGTGTGTGTGTGTGAGAGCAACACATGCTCATTAGAGTGAATGAACACACCTGTCTGTTTGGTATCCAGGTGTTCCCTGCAGGTGATGATGCACTGCAGCTTTGCTCCAGCTGGTGGCAATAGGCCCTTATTTCACCAGGTACAACCACCACCTCACGCTCCTACGCCCTGCCTGAGTCACAGTGGGATGCTGTTTAGTTGGTTACAGGCAATATGATGAACACCTATGCCCCAAAAGTCTAGATTAAAATGTTAAATGGCCATTTGTGCATAACATTAGGCATTTTATTAACCTCAAACTGTTTCTCATTTAGCCGTGAAAATAGGCACGGCATAAAGTTGATGTAATCAATTCAGTTCATTTATTTAACCACCATTTAGTAGGTTAAAAGTGCCTCATTACAGCAATTCAGCATGTATGATCAAAGATTTTTGATACTGGCATTACTATGTTTGAGATTTGGTTACACTGTTAAATTCACTGCCTTTTTTCCACAAAACAGTCCATTTTTAACACAGTTTTCAGACAGTCAGTGTGACCCTCAGACTTGGACTTCATTGACGTCTGTCTGTAAACAGCTGAAATTCATCCAGTCAGCTCACGTTTGAAGCAGGTCTGACGTTCTCCTTGAAATCCTCCACTCAGTGGGTTTGCGTCAGTCGGATTGGACAAGCTGCAGCAGCTTTGTCTGACACCCAGCATCCAAGATTTTGACTGTTCAGGCTGAAAGATTTCTTCCTCCAGTTCCTCTATTAAAACCCAGTTTAAAGTACATTTATTTACAACTCACAGCCGCACAATTAGCATTATTTTAATCTTGGTTTTGAAATAAATGTGTAGATGTGTAAATGCGTAGTCTGGTTACTTTGAAAGTGAATATTTTTATATTCAAAATATACGAGCACCTTATGTACATACAAATTATGTATGCACCTTATGTAATACAGATATTATATATATATATATATATATAATTAATTAATTAACACTATGTCCAGGAACACAAGCGATCTGCGCTGGTGCAAGCCCCTGCTATGTTTAGGCAACTAAACTACTTGGTCAGGTTTAGGAAAGATGGTGGTGGTTTTAGATAAAATAACTGATGAATAAATAATTAAAATTCTATTTACATATTTATGCATCAGCAATAATAGTTAAATAATCAGTGGTAGAATAAGTAGAAATACTGCACTGTAAAAATATTTGGATACAAGTAAAATTGTTATACTCTATTATAACCATACTGAGCCTTTAATGTGTATCCAATATTTAATGTTATGGATGAGGTGAAGCTAAGTTTAACTATTTTAGGGCTGCAATTAGGGGCTGATTATCATTTACTTATTAATTGCTTCACTGTAAAATGATCAAAAATCACACTTTTTCAGAGCCAAACAGCTTGTTTGTCCAAGAAAAAGTCCAAAACTAAAATGTATTCAACTCACACATGACAATGAAAAGACACTACTAGCAGGAACTATGACATATTTGACAGTTTTGGCATCTAATTGTCTAAAATACATATTTTTTATGCTTTCATACAGTATGTGCTACTGTTGAGTAGCAGTATGTTTTGCATGTAAAATCTTTATGTGTAAAGCAGAACTCCAGCTATCAAATAGATGTTGTGGTGCAAAAAAAGAAAATATTTCCTTCTGAAATGCAAAGTTATAAATAGTAAATAAATAGCCGTGTCTTAAATACAATACTAGAGTAAACGTGTACATCTGCCAATAGTTTCATATATTTCACTGTTAATACTATACATCTTCTTAAGTAAAATTATGGATGCAGGTCTTTTCGTTGTGATGGAGTATGTTTACGATGAAGTATTGCTACTTTTACTTAAGACCTCACCACAGATAATATGAAAGAAGGAAAATAATCAAACTAAAAGCTGCTGCCTGGAAGGAGAAAGACAATGAGCATAACAATCCCAATATATGTCATGTGAAGGTGTGAAAAGTGGATAAATGAACCAGGAGCATCAGGCAGGACTGCATGCAACAGAGCGGGCCAGAAGTGTTACAAAACGGCACTGAATTACAATTACAAAGAAGCAGCGAGGCAGAGTGAAGAGGACGAGAGCAGCCAAATATGCTTGTTATCAAGTCAAGTCGAAAGGATTCAGCAGAGCATGCTGGGAAGAGCGAATACAGAAGAAGCAGTCTGTTATGTCCTTTGGAAACCTGTAGGTGGAGTGGATCCTTCTCTATGTTCCCACCAAGCATGATCACCAGTCCACCATCTAAATCACAACGATATGTCCGCCTGTAATCACCACTCCTCCTCTTTATTGCCTGGGAATATTGAGCGATACACAGGCAAACCAGCAAGTCTGCATGATTAATGTTTCAATTAAAGAAAGAAAAGAAGGATAAGGTTACCAAGCAGTTGCAGGGAGTGGGTATTATTATTGGGAACATTTCCTATTTGATTATGTTGGATGGGAGTTCAGGAAAGTTCCTCTCATAGCTCAAGCAACCCCTGGATGGCTGGAATGAGAGTGAGGAAAAAAATGAGAGTGCATGGTTCACAGAGAAGGGGATACATGTAATAAATGCAGGAGCTATGAAATAAACGTTTATGGGATTAGATGTATAAACTCAGATTTGTGGGAAAGATATGTTTTCTGGTCTGGGTTACTATTTTAAGGCTATTTTAGGGTTTTCTACAGTGTGCCAGCTGGCGGTGGACATTGTGGAGGAAGCAGGTGTTTCAGATTTGAGTGGCAGGTGGTGATCTATGCAGATCCATGCAGCCAGAGTGAACCACCGGATAAATCCATAATTTCTTATTGCCGCATACAAGAATCGAACAAGAGCCACTTCTTTATTGCAGGTTTTATTTAGGCTAATGCGAATATGCATTTTTGTCACAAATGTGACTCAAGCACACATGGGCAGAGTGTGAATATGCTGGTACACTTATTGTTTTTGGTTAAAGAAACAAATTGATAAAAATGCTTATTTTTAAGGCTTTTCTTTTGCTAGAGCAGCTGGAGAATGACAGGAAAGAGGCAAGAGAGAGAAAGACGGTGTAGCAGGTCAGGATCAAACCTGCTGAGGATGAGCATAGCATCATGTTTTGTGTAGTTAATGTTTGTTCTTGTGTATTTAATGTTAGATGTAGGAGGAAATTCATTAGGCCTTGGTCACAAAATGTGTGTAAAAGTTTACAGCCAACAGCTGGTTGGTTTTGCCCAAAGACTAGAAACATGGGTAAAGAACTTGGCCAGCTCTGTATGAATGTGTATCAAACTGTTTTACATGTGATGTGGAACACACACAGCAACGCGGATGATTGGCACCAGTCTTAATGGTCAGCTAATCTAACTGCCTGCTGGCGGTTAGAAAATCTTAAGTGCAAGCGTGAGCAATCTTCCCATCCAACTCCCTATTAAAGCGTCGATGAACCTTGAAGAATATCAAGCGCTTTTCCTCAGCAGGTGAAGCTGATTTTCCGTTTCCATCATTCAATAAAAAACGGACAACACACACTCTTGTTTGGGAAATCAATCCTGGCCATGTCCTAAAGCGATGATCTCTAAACACTAGCTCTGAAAGTATTTACTAAAACAGTGGTGGCTCCTGGCTGCGTGTTTTAACTTGTAATTTGTGCTCAGATTCACAGCTCGCAGCCCAGGAATGTAGGGCTTTTCTGCTTGCTTGGGGTGTTGCTGTCGCTCCCACCGTCAGTCTATCATTATGCCAGAATTGATACAAACACACATGCATGCACACACATGCACACCAACGTAAATATGTGTATACTAATACCGCGAGGTATTGCATCGTAGGGCCTGCAAGATTTCAAGATTAAAAAAACACGCTCACGACATGATATTATGATGAATGGAGAAATAAACATTCAAAAAGCCCTGGAAAGTGTTTTGAGTTGAAATAAATTATGGATGAGTATGGATGCTGTGTCAACATGCATTCATACTTTCAGACCACACCAGAGTGTATACAGCGAAGTGTGAGCACACAAAAAATTGCTCCAACACACGCACACAAACTGAAGATGCATTAGGATGATGATCACACCTGTTCTCTGTAGCTGAGGAGCTCCAATGATCAATAAGACTATGAGATGAAAAGGAGAGGGGAGAGGATACTTGTTGCAGTACAGAAAGCGATCCCAATCAATTTGAGGAGAGAGACATGCTGCTCTGCTGAAAACGTAGACTTTTATATCCTCGCCTCAAGTGACAGCTGATCTTTTTTAGAAGTTCGGGGAAAGAAATCACAATTTCTCTAAGGTTGCTGCTTTACTCCCCTGACCAAAAATGCCTCAGACAGAAAGTATGGACAGTAATACAGGAATACACTGTGAGTGTTTAAATGCGCTTCTGTGGGAAATCTACTTTGTCACTTTGCAGTGACGTGATTGTTCTGACAGACTTTGAAGTTGCTGCAGGCTTTAAGCTGACTGACCAACACTGTGTCTCCCTCCCGGACAGGTAATCCACTTTACAGGTCACCGTCCTCCAGCTATCTCACAGGGCATCTGTATTGTCTCTGCTCTCTGTGTATTGTCATCATGAGGTGAGAGGCGATAGCAGCAGATTAGATGATGTCACATTTATTTCTTGAAGAAGACACAGCAGGGTAAAATATGCACAAGATTACTGTCTTAAAAGTAGACTGTGAAGTCTGTCCCACTGGACTTAAGGTCTGTGGACACTTTTAAAAAAGCTGCTCAAGAATCACCTGTTCAGACTTTTTAGTCCTGTGTGTTTTACTTTCACTTTGCAATCAGCTGCTCCATGTCCTGTTTACCTTACGTTAACTTTGAAAATGTTGTAATTTTAAGATCAACTGCAGTTTTTCCTAACCCTAAAGAAGAGCTTTTTTATCTTGCAATTTTATGCACGTCTTCACTTACATAAAGTGGCACCAAAGCGTCAAAGACAAAATAACTTTGAACTCACATTAGCAAACAGCGTGCATTAGCTAGTAGTTTGTATTAGTTGTGTGCATTAGCTAGTAATGTACATTAGCTAGTAAAGTACATTAGCTAGTAATGTACATTAGCTAGTTGTGTGTATTACCTAGTTGTGTACATTAGCTAGTTGTGTGTATTAGCTAGTTGTGTACATTAGCTAATAATGTGCATTAGCTAGTAATGAGCATTAGCTAGTAACATACATTAGCTAGTAATGAGCATTGGCTAGTAACATACATTAGCTAGTAATGAACATTAGCTAGTAACATACATTAGCTAGAAATGAGCATTAGCTAGTAACATACATTAGCTAGTAATGAACATTAGCTATTAACATTCATTAGCTAGTAATGAACATTAGCTAGTAACATACATTAGCTAGCAATGAGCATTGCTAGTAACATACATTAGCTAGTAATAAGTATTAGCTAGTAACATACATTAGCTAGTAACATACATTAGGTAGAAATGAGCATTAGCTAGTAACATACATTAGCTAGTAATGAACATTAGCTATTAACATTCATTAGCTAGTAATGAGCATTGCTAGTAACATACATTAGCTAGTAATAAGTATTAGCTAGTAACATACATTAGCTAGAAATGAGCATTGGCTAGTAACATACATTAGCTAGTAATAAGCATTAGCTAGTAACATACATTAGCTAGTAATGAGCTTTGGCTAGTAACATACATTAGCTAGAAATGAGCATTGGCTAGTAACATACATTAGCTAGTAATAAGCATTAGCTAGTAACATACATTAGCTAGTAATGAGCTTTGGCTAGTAACATACATTAGCTAGTAATGTGCATTAGCTATAGTAATATATTGTATGTTAACTAGTAGCATACATTAGCTGGTACTGTTTGCTTCTGTGTGTGTGTATTGTATTACACATGTTATTTAAAAGTCATCACATAATTTATTTCTCCGTTTGAATAAATACATTTACAAATACATTTGTAAGGCGAGTAGCGGAGAGATTCGGCAAGTGATGAACTCTTAACCTTTTGCCTTTGGGCTCTTCACAGAGGAACTTCCTGTTGTTTTCTCTGTTACACAGATTGAAAACTGTGAATGGGTTTTAAAAGCCCTCTTTTACTCTCAGCCCTGGGCTATGATCATGAAAAAACTGCTAAAGGCAATGTGGAGATACTTTTTAAGATAAGAGCTACTTGAACCTGTCCTCTTCAAGGCGAAACATCCCATATGTCTTAATTAATAGACATGGTCATTTATTTGTCTGCAGCCCTATGATATGTAATTTGTTGGCTGCATTAAAAGCTGTAATAACATGCGCATTCCTGTCTGAGGGAAAATTGGTGTGCAGATTTATATACCTTGGCAAATACTTTTTTTGGCATCTTATTTTTCAGATTAAATTTCCTCTATTTGTGCAGGTATATTTCCCAGTAGTGAGACCTCCTAAGTCCACCATGCAAGTGCATGTCTCAGGAGATTGAGCGACATCCACTGCTTTTAAGAGGATTTTATTTTGTGAATCCAGGGGGATGGACCGTGCCGCTAATCTATTCTGACACTGCCATGCTGGTGGATCTGCTATTCATTCAGGCAAAGCAAACAGAGGAGGGAAAGCAGATCGTTTTGCTTCCTCTGCCCTCATTGTTAAAAACCTCCACTCCTTCAGGTATCTGCGGTCATAATTACAGCTAAACTGTGTGTTTTTTGATTCATATCATCACATTTGCCAACTCACTAGCTGCTAAGAATAAACTATATAAACAGCATGGAGTGTAAGTCCACACTGACGTTACCTGCTGATAAAATGCTCCAGGCTTAGGAGACTTAAAGAGGGCTTAAATGGGTATATTTAAATTCCTGTGACTCCATGTTGGTGGGCATTGACATGATCTTTGATTTTCCAAACCAGCATGAGTGCTAAAATCTTTCACATCATCTCTGTCAGTTTTTATTTTCCATCACAAGCTGAAACAGGCTCTGAATTGACAAATTCTGGTTAACACCACCATATTGAGGACTTTCTCTCTCTCTCCCTCTTTTTTTGCAGTATGTCAGAAATAAGTTTGCATGGAATCTTTGAACCTGAGAAATGATTGCCTTGGGGCTTCCATCACCACTCCTACAACAAGAAACTGTTTTGAGCGAGCACGGCACATGGTGAGTCACGTCGTCTTCAGAAGATTCTTCTTCACATTTTGCACACTGAACCTTTTCATTGGCTTTCTTCCTCATTCAGACCCTTCTGTGCTGATGATTACTGTTGCTCTGTGATGACAGGAATCCCATGACATGGCCAGACTTGCAAGCTTAAATTTGTTGATTCTTCATCGTGCTGTAGGCAGCTACAGGTGCCTCTGTGGTATAAACAGAAAGGGCAGAAAGCTGAATGCAGTGAGGGCTTAATGAGAGGGGGATATCATTATTAAGAAATACAGCCACATTTGTGAGGAAGTCTTAAGTGGAAAAAGAGAATCCTCTGATGTAAAGCTTCACAAGTGCCCCATTTATTTTAAACTCTAACTTTAGGATTAGTCCGCTCCCATAAAAACTAACCTTTTTGAATTTTAAATAAAACTGCTCAACACTCTGTCAGTGATTTATTTTAAAGTCTGTAATGTTTTTAGTGCCTTTTTTAGGGCGGAACACAAGCGCTACCTGGACTTTTAATTGCTGTTATGATGTATTATCTTCCACATTAGCCTCCATGACAAGCATCACAACAATCCTATAATTTTATGTTTGAGTCCTGGGATTTTCCAGTCTCTCCATCACATCTTTAGAAGTGCAAGTCATAGTATGCGGATCTGGTTAGCCTTTCAGGGAAGGGTGGTGACTGAGCCCTGCAACTTGTCCCGACAACTCGGCAGGTTGGGTACTTCTCAATAGAAACACCTCGGCAGCGTCACGTCTGCTACCTGCACCTGCCACAGGCAAGTGCTTCTGGCTTACAAAGGCATAACTTAATGCTGAAGCAGGTCCCAGCCTGCAGCCCCCCCCCGCGCATCCTCTCACCCAGCCCTGCCTTGTTGTTCTCACTGTCTTGTCAGACCACAAGGAAGGCAGGAAAAAGTGCATACTTGACCTTCTTCGCTCGCTTTCTTTGCTATAACTTTCACAATAACTTTTATCCTGAAAGAGCTGTTGGGTTGTTTCCAACCTTAGAAAGCTTTGAAATCCTCCTCCCAGCTGATGGCACACAAAATGATGATGATGGTGGTAGTGTTGATAATACTGTTGACCAGCAGCTCACTATGTGCCTTGCACATATTGTATTATCATATCCAATTTGTCTTTCTCTGCTGGCGTTGTGTTCGCGCTGATCAGGTGGGGAAAGCTAGTTTTTATTAAAGGCTTCTTTCAGGGATGCTACATTATTCCTCCACAATATCAGCACTGCTGTAGCATTGAATTGTCTTTGGTTCCCTTAGCTCAGACCACTAAAGCACTTGAATCAGTCAGTGAGACAAAAGTCAAAACATGATCCCTCTGCGCTCGTGATAACCCTGTGATGCGTGCCCAAACAGATATTATTTTGAATTCCTTCTCCTTTATCTCCATCTTGCTCCGCATCTGCTGCCAATTACATCATGAAAATGCTTCAGTTCCTGTTTCCTCCTTCTCCTGAATGGCTGATCACCCCTCAGTGGCAGCCGAGCAGACCCACCAAGGAATAAATTTAACAGAAAAAAACTGACTGTATTAGTCTGAATGGATGAAGGGGAGTTCTTAATGTCTGGGAGATATAGTATGTATTAAAGCAAATAATTCATCCCTCACTGCATTCAGCTTTCTGCCCTATCAGCATCATTCTGCTCCGGAGGGTGTAAATAAAATCATAATGACCAACACCTTATCTATCTATCTATCTATCTATCTATCTATGTAGTTGAGGAATATGGATAAGAGAATATGTTTTATGGCTCAGAAACACAGTACAAGATGTTCCTGTTATGTACAAGCCTGTCTACACTCAGACCACTGCAGACTGAGGTCATTCACAGTGTTTGAGGTGAAGGACTGAAGCTGAATCAATGTGTGGATATTGAAAAATTTCTTTTTATAATAACTTACATCAGGTGTCGTCACCACTCAGTCTTTTGCTTTATTGTATTTTTTAACTCCCGGGTCTACTTTGAATGATGGAAGGGAATATAGGTCAATTGGGCACGCATAAAAATGGTAGTTCTCTTCTTATGGTGCTTCGTGAAAAAAGCTAAGTCATTTGTCATCGATTTTTTTTTTCCTGCCTTGCCTTCAGATTACTCTTGCTCCTCTGCAATGTCTAATACCTGTGGGAGAGCGCAGGAAAAGAGGGCAGCTACACCTGTGGCTGCTGAACAAGTGTATCACTGTCTGGATGCTCTGTCCTGGCTTGTCGGGCCCTCTCGCCAGGAATGTGCCGATGAGACAATCAGGTGCAATAGGCGCGTGGCAGCTTGCTGCAGGGAGAGATAACCTGCTCCGAGACACCGAGCGAAGAGCGCCAAACGACTTTCCACCCCTATTGTGCACATCTCTAAACCCCCCAGACGCTGAGCTAGAGAGTGGCCGTGTGACACGTCGGCAAGCACAGTGGCTGATTTCTAAACAGGTCTTCTCCAGGAGTAATGTCTGTACATTCATCATCACGCAGGCTTGTTTGACTATCCCTGCATGACTCACTCAAAGGGTGGAGTGCTGTGAGATTTTGTTTAGCCTGAGGGAGAGAAAATTTCATTTCTATCAAGAAAAAGGTCATGAGCAATGTTCCAGCTTCACAGGAAATGCATCAACGCACATAATTGGATAACCTATCAGTTTTGGGGGCACCGTGATTGAAGTGACACTATTTGCCAGTGATATTTGGTCAGCTGGATTGGAAGTGAATGAAAAATGCCAAACGCCAAGTAGCTCTTCGGCTGCAACAACTGTTCATTTCTCAATATATTATCACAAGAGTTGTTGAGCTTTCGATGCCAGCATTGTGTATATGCATATTTATTTTGACATATAAGCTGCTAAATTAAATTATCTATCTGATTTCCTGCTAAAAATAACATTCCTACATTGATGTTTTTATTGGCTGGCTCATGTTGTATTTTTCTGAGTGATACAAATAACCACATAACGCCCCCTCCCTCTGTCACTTACAGTAAACAACTTAATCCTGGGTCACATTGTGGTTATGGGCTCTTTTTTCTGTACTCAAGACATCATAATCCTTCCTTACTTGTAAATTTAGATTAATGGTTTGATAACAACAGGTTCATTTTTTATCTCAAGGCATTTTTGTAAAGCTACATGATTTTCCCCTTCTGAAGGGAATATTATTTACCACTGAAACCCAAGCAAGATGTTTTGAGGAGAAAACGACCCCTCTCGAGTGTTCATTTTTCCAGAATGTGTGTGTTTTTGTTGTCTAGGTTTTCCTTGGTGGCAGTGAACAAAGCGTTCTACTGTGAAGTAGTTTCAGCAATCGCAGACACAGTGTCTGTACAGGGAGTTCCTGTCCCTGGCCCAAACCCACAGACCAACAGCAAAGAAGGACAAGGTCAACCGTTGCCTCTGCTTTCTCTTGGCATCAAGGCAGAAGAGCTTTACCTCACCCTCAAGTTGTATTCCTCCAGGCTTCATGTCAGTAGATTTATTTTGCAGTGAGAGGTGGATCGAACAAACCTTTAGGATGTATTTTTACAGTAGTGCATCATCAAAATGAGCCCAAACTGCATTTATTCTGGTAGTTTTGAAAACATTGTTTTTCTTATCAAATGAAAAGCTAACTATGTACAGGACAGGGGAGTTTCAGGGATAACAGTACAACAGAGGGACAAACTACAAAACTGATTTATGAGTTTAAAATGACACAGGTCCTCTGGAGAGTCTTCCTTTAATTCTGCCTCTCATCCCTCTTCCCAGACTTGGGTCTCATTCTCATGTGCTGATTTGGCTGTTGAGGCAGTTTAGCACTTTTACCTAATGATTTAAATAATATATTAAATATTAGTGTTTGTGTGAGTCAGATGATTAACCACAAAAAAAATTACAGATGAAATAAAGTATGTGTGGCTTCATGTGACGTTGTAATTCCATCGTTTGGCCACTATCTTCAAAGTCACTGTTTTAATTGAACAACAGTGTTATGGTAAGTTTATCGATTCATGGCCTTTAAATTCATGTATGTTACGGACATACTAGTGTCAGTTCACATTGATCAGTATTTCATGTTTTATAGTTAATCAAAACTTAAGTCTGGTTTCAGGATAATCAGGACAGAACTCAGGACAACTGGGTGTAATTTCAGACAGATTTTACATTATACTTGTGCAGGATTGATTTTCCAATAACAATGCAATTTCCCCATAATTTCAAATATGGCACCATGTAATCATTTTTTTCAAAAGAGCATTTTACTGACAGTATTGATGCAAGTGCTGTCTTTACTCTATCCTTGATAGAGTATGAAAAAGAAAAGATGTGGAAAATATAAGCCAATCCAACAATCCCAAGTCGCAGAAGTTAGCTCGCATGCACCACATAATATTGGCCCAGCAACAAGTTGACCTCCGTTGTTAATGGAAATAAGCACAAAGTGTGTGTTTCTGTGCGGGAAAGGGTAAGAAAGCATAAGGCAGGGCCATGTAGGTCCAGTGTCATGTAGGCAGGCACATATCAAACTTTCTTCAGGATTTTTTCTAGTTCAGTTTTAGTTTTTCAGTCTCAACATGTTTCAAATTTATTCTGTACAGCACTGATTTAGTTTTCCATCTGGTCTCTTGTATGTTTAAACACTTTTACACTGTGACCTGTATGTACCACAGATCAGATTCAACATGTGCCTACTGCTATTGATATTTGCTTAAAAAAATACCACTGTTGACTAGTTATTTTAATGCATTTATGACTCTACTTTCTCTTTGCTGATTTTCTCTTATTTTTGATATAGACCCTTATGGTGTTGCACTATCCACTGTAAAATGTAAATTTCCTTGTTGGTCAGATGAATAAAAGTTCATCTTATCTTATCTTATCTTATCTTATCTACAGATAAGGGTGGGGGGATAGTTTAGAACAACTTTGTTAGCCCACCCCATAAAACTACAATGTGTCCTACACAACGATTTTTCCAGCTTAGACAAATAAGGTGTGATGTAATAGATGTGAAGTAGTTAGGAGGTGCCTGTAAAGGTGCTGAGTGAAATGATTGAGCAGCCTACCTGCATGTCTACTTACATATCTACCTACCTTTCTACCTACATACCTTTCTATGTATCTACCTACTTGCCTACCTACCTTTCTACCTACATATCTGCCTACCTTTCTACCTACCCCACTACATTTCTACAGTATGTATCTGCCTACCCACCTGTCTACCTACCTGCTTACCTACATACTTACCGACATACCTACCTACATATCTGCCCACCTTTCTACCTACCTTAGAACACCTTCTACCATCTACCTACCTACCTATCAACCTACATACCTATCTGCCTGCCTACCTACCTACCTATCTAACTGCCTACTTACATGCCTACCTACCTACCTACCTGCCTGGCACACTCTGCCCGTACACTCATTGTGCATCTCTGGAGTTCTTTATAGTCGGTACAGAACGGTATGGCACGGCTCTACACGGTTGTGGCGCTTTTCCACTAGTACCTGGTACCTGGTACTTGGTATTTTTTTCGTACCTCCTCAGCCCTGACTCCAAGCGAGCTGAAGCGATATCAAAACACAACATCAGCCGACTGCCTTCCACTGATTGGCCAACGAGTGTCGTCATTGGATGCGGGACGTCCGATTGGACTGTAAAAGCCAAAAACAACTCGACTCCGCCATTTTTAAAACCGGCAACGTCTTCACTATTTTTACACTTCGTGGAGTCTTCTCTGTCTCTCTTCTTTCGCTTTGTGCGTGACAAAAAGTCACAGAGGGAGCAACAAATACATGATCGCTTCCTTGTCCTCCATTGTTTGTGTTGTTCTTCTTCTTCCCGGTTTTCTGTGTCACATGCAAATGAAGTTACGGCAGTTTCGTGCTGCCGTGTGACGACCCCACCCACGCCGAGGAGGTACTCAGTTGCAATGGAAAAGCAACAAAACTGGGCCGTACCGTGCCGTACCGTACTGTATCATTACTGTGTAGTGGAAAAGCGCCATTACATACCTACCTGCCTGTCTACCTACCTACCTACCTACCTACCTACCTATCTACCTGCCTACTTACATACCTACCTGCCTACCTATCTACCTACCTACCTATCTACCTGCCTACCAACCTACCTACCTATCTACCTACCTACCTACCAACCTACCTACCTATCTACCTACCTACCTTCCTACCTGCCTACTTACATACCTACCTACCTATCTATCTACCTACCTGCCTACCAACCTACCTACCTATCTACCTACCTACCTATCTACCTACCTACCTTCCTACCTGCCTACTTACATACCTACCTACCTGCCTGTCTACCTACCTACCTACCTACCTATCTACCTGCCTACTTACATACCTACCTGCCTACCTATCTACCTACCTACCTATCTACCTGCCTACCAACCTACCTACCTATCTACCTACCTACCTACCTACCAACCTACCTACCTGCCTACCTACCTACCTACCTGCCTATCTACCTACCTATCTGCCTATCTACCTGCCTACTTACATGCCTACCTACCTACCTGCCCGGCACACTCTGCCCGTACACTCATTGTGCATCTCTGGAGTTCTTTATAAACTGCTGGCTTGACACCTGTGAGAAACAACAACCATTTCTGTAGTTTGTGTTCATCATATTACCTAAACTTAAAGTTGTTTTACTAAGAACACCCATCGTAATCTTAGTGATTTACAGTGAAAGTTTTGAGCCAGTTAGTGAAATATTCAACTGTGCACATAGTTTAACTCTTTGCTCTGCTAACCAAAGATTACAAGACAATTATCAGAGGCTGGAATTCCAAACTGTGCTGCACATGATAAGAGAAGCTCAGCAGTCGTAGAAGATAAAAGCAGAGACACCCACCAATGAAAACACCAGAAATCTTATCAGATTGCGATAGACTTTGTAGATCCTCCCTAATCTATGTGTGTACTTGCTTTGAAAAAGCTTTCCCTGTCACATTAACTCTCTGCCATATGTGATGCGTCACTGTGGTCTGAGCGGGAGTTCATGTTCGTTTTTTTTTGTTTTTTTTTTAAATGAAAGCTGCTATATTTGCTAGATTTGATTTTATTTATAATAGCTGTACCTCCATGAAATAATAAAAAAAAAACAGAGTCTTCGTTCAGCACAAAGATCACAGGATTTCATAACATGTCATCGTGGAATACACTCAAATGATGCACTCGGTTATAAAATACACCTCACAGGATATTACAGATGATGCGAGACTTATTTTCCGTAGTATTACTCTGACAGAGAGCTTACACATCCTTTCTGACAAGTGCAGCATGTCTGCAGGGGGAATATCTGGCCTTTTGCAATGCACCGATCTCCAGCGTCATTTTAGTTCCACATTACAGAGTCCGTACAGCGACAGGGCCAGCTCTCTACAAGGCCTCAGCAGCATTATGTGGAATCTGACCTTTGACTTCATGCTAACGCTGTCATCATCAACATATTTGAAGCCGGAGAAACAAGATTGTTCAGCATGATCTATGACACAACCAGCATCATGTGTTTTGACATTTAGACCTGATGAATATACATATACTAGTTTCTGTTTTTCATATTCTATGAGGGCAGTTAATTGGTATTCCAAGAGCTGTGGAAATCATGTTTTGGATGCTGAGCAGGCTGAAGGGAGGGGAGCTCTCATTATCCAAACTCTCACCAGTGAGCTTCATGCAATGTGTGACCATTGTTTTTGTTATTATAATTTAGAATTTGCTTGTTTTTGAGTCCCTCTATTAAAAGTGCAGCTGCTAAAATGTAATTGGCAAAGCAAAACAAATTCTCTATTCATTTCCAGATTTTCCAATTTCTGATGGACAACTGGAACTCAGTGTTACGTGTCTGTCATATTACTATCCAAGTATGATAGACACGTTAGGAACCCACACTGTATAAATGGCGATATTCTATATTTTGTTGTTGCTGAAAAAAAATCCCATAACCAAACAGATATTGCATGGTCTATTAAATATACATGCATGAGACATCTTTCACTGATCACTGTAGTTTATTTTCAATCCCACAGTCACTGTTCTGCTGCTTTAAATGCTCAACAGAGCACCAAATGTGTCTCAATCTGCAGCTAAAAATAGTCCCAACAACAACACTGTTTAATCCTATTTTAGTAATGTTTTTTGAAAACCACAGAGCCCAGATTTTTCAGGAAATCATTTCGTGTTTTTTTTTTTAAAAGTATGTATGTTTTGAAAGATTCATGTCTTTGTCATTTTGTAGAAATTTGAATGGAAAGTCCCAAAATTGGAGAATATGAACCTAGTTGATTAATAGTCTTTTCATGTAATTTGTTGGCAGTAACTAAAATATATGTCCTTATTTATTATTGCCAGCCCTCTTTGAAAGAATAATTTGACAATCTAAAGCTTGTTCACTCTTTAACTTCTTACGTCAGCAAACTTCGACTCAAACTCTTGAACTTGAATGAGTCGAAAGTGCATGACCATATATTAATATGGCAATCTTAAACATACTGTAAACATAACTATAGAATTATTTAAGAGAAATTGTACTCCCAAATGTATTGCTTTGCTTAAGGCTTTGATGTGACACACCACTAAGAAAAAAAAGCTCAACAGGCCTGCACTTCATGATAACAATACAATTATTGGACACTATTGGCCGTGGTTGTTGCCTCTTTAACAAATCGTGCCCATGCAAGCACAGCCCCCTTGGGAGCTCCCTTGTCTGCACCACATCCTAGTGAGTAAGAGCAGGCTAAGACGCTGATGTACTCTGGGTCCTGCCTACTTCTCCACACCTACCCCACCGTGTCATCGCGGTCAGGGCTACTTGCTGAGCCGTAATTACCTCAGACTGGCACACACAACAACGGAGATGCCTTCAAGTAAACACAGTCCAGATTCTGGCCCAGCTCACTTCAAAGCTGGAGCATGCTGATAACAAAGCACACCCTGGAGAGTCCCCCTTCTCTCCTCCCACAGAGAGGGTGGCCGGGGCTCGTGGGGGGCAGATAGTGGTGGTGTGAGAGAGAGAGAGATTAGAGGTGTGAAGTGGCTTTTGACAGCACAGCACCTGCTGCGTCTTCAATGCCAGGCAGCGCCTCGCCATTTGTCTCGACTGACCGGTTAGCGTGGACCGAGGGGATTAGAGCTGGAGGGGGGTTCAACCAGGAGGCATGTTGATGGGGAAGGGTGGTGTTGAGAGAGGTAGGGGGATGTTGTTGTGTGATCAGACACACCCTCTGTCATCCCAGTGGAACATTCCAGCTGTCTGTGGCAACTAACGCCGCTGTTGTGGGATGATGACGTGTCCGCCCCTGCAGGCCCTCGATTCATACCCATTCCTGTGCTCAGTGGCATGTCTCATATTGATGCTATGATCAGACATCTCAAGCCACAGGCTTTTTAGTGTCACTTCAATCACACAGGCCTCAGTGAGTGTTAATGTGAGCACCATTAGGATGATACTCTCATACAATCCAAATGCTGCTTGTTGCCTTTAAAGTCGCCTTGTCCCACATCACTCGGTGTCTTCTCGGCCACTTATCAGACCGCGGTTTTCTGCGGTTCATGACACAGCTGGATCAGGTCTCCTGTGATTAGTCCATTGGAATGAAAGCATCGGTGCAGACCAGACAATCTCCGAAAATAGTCGAAGGCTGTGGTGGAAGGCAGAGGAATGCACCATTGACAGAGGATATTTATGGCAGGGAAGACTGTGACTACTCGCTTGGAAAGACAAACAAACTGTTTGTCAGAGGGGGATTGTAATATTGATGCAGTGTTTATAAGACGCGTAATTGTAAAATATCACTCCATACAAGTATTTAGCTTGCCTGGTGGCTCATATTTGAAACCCTGGAGTGCTAAAATATTTCCGACTCCACTTGAAAAACAAGAAAATAACAATAGCAAGTTCTGTGCAATGTAAATAAAATGTAACAGTACCAGAGGAGTTTTCACTTCACTGTGGACCATTTTGTTGGAAACTCTGGAAACATTTCTGCATCTATTCGGCTCCAGTGATCAGAGAGAAATCCAATTCAAGCCAAAAAACTAGTCACACTAAAATAGTTTTTTTTTAAAATGACTTTATGCTACCATCTTTATTATGCATGCAGATGTTATCTCATGGTGCATATCCTATTTAAACCTGTCACCACACTGGAGTCATTATTTTTTGCTTACTACGAGCACTTTTTCACAACTTAAAGTAGAATCTGCTTCAGGATATGTAGCTCATAATATCTTTCTCATGCAATTTAAAAAAAAAAAATTCACACACTGTTCTCCTTAAAGAAAATCAACTATAAATATGGACAGGTCAAGGGTCGCTTTTCTTTTAGAAATTATTCGAACTATTGTGGATTTGTTATCTAGTTGACACAAGGGGCTCACATCCATCCATCCATTAATTATCTACCGCTTATCCTCATAGTGTCGCGGGGGGGCTGGAGCCTATCCCAGCTGTCTTAGGGCGGAAGGCAGGGTACACCCTGGACAAGTCTCCACCTCATCGCAGGGCACATAGAGACAGACAACCACTCACACTCACGTTCACACCTACGGTCAATTTAAATTAGCCAGTTAACCTAATCCCCATGCATGTTTTTGGATGGTGGGAGGAAGCCGGGGTACCAGAGAGAACCCACGCAGACATGAGGAGAACATGCAAACTCCACACAGAAAGGCCCCGGGCCTGGGATTCGAACCCGGTACCTTCTTGCTGTGAGGCGACAGTGCTAACCATTACACCACCGTGCCGCCCTAGGGGCTCACATATGGGTCCAAAAAAAGTTAAGTCTTTGGAGAGCACACACTCGTACGCTCCATAAATTTAACACCAGTCTGCCCATTAAATGTTAATATTTTTGGTGTACAAACTGATATTTTGGCCTGACGGAGGTGCTTCAGGGAAGACCAGGGTAATTTCATGGAAATATGGCCTTTAGTGTTTTAGTACCTTTAGGTCGATCAAAAATACAATTCAACCTGATGGCTGTGATGGATTCATCCTCTCGAAACCATAAATACTCATAACTGTATTTAATGGCCCATAGCTGTGAAAACATTTTTCTCCAGACCAAAGTGTCGGACGAGTCAAATGACAGTTCAACCAGCAAAGACTTAAAAAAATCTGATATTGTTTTTTTGCGATTACTGCCATTTAGATATTGTGTTAATAGTATTAGTGAGAGTGAATAGTGATTAACGGGGTAGGACGGCAGAAAAAAATGTTTCTGCAAAAGAAAAATGCTCATGTTTTAATGCTGTTTTTCTTTACCTTGTTTGTTTGTGAATTATTGTATAATTTTACATTTTGGTCATTTTACCATATCAGGACTTTTTCAGATAGTACAGACAGGGCATTGAAAAGAAAAATGACATTCTTCAATACAACAGTCCTATATTGATTATTACGCTTAAGAATTTGTAAAGCATTTTAATATGTGTTTACATGTGGTGTTGATTCCTCTATTATTCAACTTGTAGCTGTAGTTTTTATTGTCATTGTGTAAATTGTGTGTTTTTTTTGTAAAGGTTTTACAGTTCAAAACAACAGAGTACAATCTCTGAATTTACCACAGAGCCAAGCTAACAGAAACAGCTAGTATGCTATATGAAGTAGTACTTCCTGCAGGGCTGCTGCTCTATTACATAACATCTTGCAGGTGTTTCTATCTCTCCAGTTGGGACATTTGATGTAGTACAACACTTGAGTTGTTACTTGGTTATGCATCATTCAGCAGTAGAGATACATATTATCTTCATTTTTCAACTTTTTTTCTTTAATCCGCTGAGTCGTGGAAAGGAGTCCTACCCATCCCCGGAGAGGCTTCTCTGGAGGTTCATGTCTTGTTGAGGCTTGTCAGCAGAGTACAATACCCAGAGTCTGAATAATGTGGCCGGGAGCTAGTTTATTCAAGCGCCTTTTGTTTGTGCTCCATGCTCACCTTTTCCCTTGACTGATGATCAGATAACCACCAGAAAAGTCCATCCAAACTATGTCTAGATATGCCCTGGCTTCCACTGAAGGTCTCTCTGTTGAAATTGTGAACTGATTTCATGGTTTAGGGCTAATACATCTATCTATGAAATCCTAAAAAAAATCCTCAAAGCAACATATTAAAAAAAAAGTGTTAGAAAGTGTTGTGGGTGGTGCCTAATACCACTCAAGAGGCCTAAAGTCATGCCAAACTACAGGGCGAGACTTTCTCAAGCCCCGAGAGTATTCTGTTTCACTATTTACCCATAAGTTAAGAGAGGTCATGCAGTATGTGTGTGTCCCTGAACAGCTGCTCTTTGATGTCAGTACCTGGGATTCAGCAGGGATACACATATTTCAATGACAAGCTCACACTATTCAGGTCCAGTCAGTTTTTTTCACCTTTAAGGAATAGTCAGACATAGATGTTAGTTAGTTAGTTAGTGTGAGGTCTGTGAGAGCTTCTTATCTAACGCTCGGTTTAAAGTAAACCCTTAAAAAAGCATCCCAACGTGTCTTCATCAATGTTCATATTCAGTAAATCCAGTAGTCCCTCACCCTCCATTTCCAGCTCAAATGACAAGACTGTCATAAGCTTGACAAATGAGCAAAATGCCTTCTGTGGATCTCGCTGTTGGGTTTAACGTTGGACGAGCTATCGAAGCTACCAGTTACTCAACATTAAATGAAGCTTCACTGCACCGAATCTACATTAACATAACAGAGTAGTTTTCACTCCAAGTCAATGCTATTAATGTAAAAATATATAATAGAACATAAATCTGTAATATTGATGATCTACTCATATAATTTGGGATGTTTTTGTCACAGATTACCACTGTCAAGTAGCCATACAGGTCCAACACCGTCCTTTTTTTTAGCTCCAGGCTACCTTTTTTCCAACACCATCCTGAGAAACAATTTCCCAAAAAAACTCAAAATTTGTATCCTTTTACTTTGTTGCTATCATCTATAGTGATTATTTGCATGCAAACACACAAATCAAAAACAAATCTAAATTTCTTGGTATTAATAGTTTGAATTGTGCAGGCTACTGTATGCTGCATAGGGCTCACGTTAGTGTCTTATTTATTGTGTTTTGCTGCTCTGTTGAGGCTGTCAGTGCTGTTGCTGTGGAGTGTTAAAGTACTTAGTAACGGCTGGTAGAGAGACAGTTTTTCCCAGCTCTGATTCATCATAATTAGGTCACAGGCTCGGTCTGCTGGCCTCTCAGGGATCATCTCACATTCTCACACCACAGTGCACTGCCTACACCACGTTGAGATAATCAGTGATCAAAATAATATGCCTTAAACTTGAAGTGTGCATGTAGTGTTTCTCATATTTACAGTACTTGCAACTCTCTTTTTGCACAATCCATGTCCAACTTGTCTCCATCCTCTTTATCCGTCTCTTCCTGTGTGATCGGATAACGATAACAGCCTCGTCCGTGGATGTCATGAAAAATTCCCAGCACACGTTACTTTATTCAGAGTATCTAATGAATTGTAAAATATGCATAAGGATGCACAGTGTTTCCCACAACAGATAAACACAATGATGAAGTTAAATGACTTAGGGCACAGCTGTACAATTAGGAAGTAAATCCCATTTCCATGATGATCATTTGTCTTTAAAGTCCGGTGAATTCTTTTTTTCTAATTTCTCCTCCTTATCTGGGTGTGAGTGAACGCAGCCACAGTTGTGACTAGACCCAAACAGCTGGTAAATATGCAGTCGGCATAGACCTACCCCGCTGTTAATTTGTTGCTCAGAGCAGAACGTGATTGTGAAATAGTATAATCACCTTTAAAAGTGGAGAGCCAGGGTGAGGATGTGGTGCTGCTGCCCAGCCTGTAACATACACAAGCTAGATGGAGCTGCTTTAAATACACTGGAGGACAAACAAACATGTGCGCCTATTAAAGTAAACATTTACCAACTCTGCATGCTGCATTGTTCTCTAGATGTGTCTTTAATTCTCATATATCTTTGTCTTAACTGAAATGGTGAGCTTTTTTTAATTTGGTAAAAGACAAAGTAACTATTGGTGCCTAACACTGATGATGATAACCAATTACTGACGAGCGACCATCCTGTTTGAACACTGGCAGTAGATGTGAGTCTTCAATGGGATCCATTTACTTGTAACCTCTGATGGCTGTCAAAACATCCTCTGACAGCAGCCTCACAAGTTTGCTTTGTCTTACTAAATGAGGAAAATATTAATATTTAAGGTTATTGAAAGCGCTGCTGCAGAAAATAACGATCAAAACATCCTTCTTGTCAAGAATAGAAAATGAAATACCTCCACATGATCTATCCACGGCGATAAAGTAGAACTGGTGACAAATAATGGTGATATATGGTTTGATTCTTCAGCAAAATGTGTCTAGTCTGAGTTTGTTTAACCAAAAGTGTTAACCGTGAATATTTTATTTTCACAAAGTTTCCCAGGCCAGATAAGATGCAAAAAACTTTTGAACAGCCTTTGGAAAGCTTTTCCCTGACACTGCAATACAAAGTCAGTCTTTTCATGTTTATTTACTTTCAAGAGCTTTTGCAAAAGACACCCCATATGGAAAAGAAAATTATTAAAAAAATGTACTGAAATTCATGAATAGTATATGATTTACTCTTGAAAGTGGCCACCTTTGTATTCTTTTCATACAAGATAATAAAAAGAAGTATAAGGATCATTCACTGTTGTGTGCTTTACATACAAGTTTCACACAAAGGAAATCTCCTTTGTGTGAAACTTGTATGTAAAGCACACAACAGTGAATCCGGATATAAGCTCCTTAGTAAATTTAAACAAACTGAAACGATATGATTTGGGTATTTATCAGAATAGTATATGACAGTAATGATATATACAATATCCTTATACTTCTTTTTATTATCTTGTATGAAAGAATACAAACGTGGTCACTTTCAAGAGTAAATCATATACTATTCATGAATTTCAGTATTTTTTTTAAATAATTATAATATATAATATATAATAATTAATATTTTTTTCTGTTTCTTTTCCATATGGGACATTTTCTGTGGTTGAAAATGCCAATGCAGAGGAGGGAAGACCTTTAATCTGTTCCAATGTGGATACAGCCTTTGTCTATTCTGAATTTCAAGTTCTACAATGACGACAATGATGTGTGCCTGATGCAAGCTGTCAAATTTGTTTTTGCAAAGTCTACAGCCATATTACTGGCTGGTGTTTCGTGCGTAATGCTAATGTCATCATGCTAGCTATCTAAAATTGTCACAATATCAACAAAATTAAACATTATGTTTACAATTGATATGGTCTATTGTGGGATATAGTGGGAGATATGTATGAAAAAAGAGTTGGCCAAAAATTGTGCCCTGAGGAACTCCATAAGCCATGCTGTTTGTTCAAGAGAAAGATGAGTTTCCACTGGTGAAATAGAAGTTTCTGTTTGAGCGGAGAGAGATGAATCAGTCAAGCACAGGGCAGGTAATACCACCCCAGTGCTCACAGCATTCAATTTTAAATTGGATGATCAGCTGTGTTAAAGGCAGCTCTGAGCTCTAAAAGGATTAAAAATTAGCAATTTGCTGCATCCACTTTTCAAAGAATGACATCATCATTATTCAAATTAAAAGCAGGTTCGGTCATTTAGTGTGACCGTGGAGTCACATCAAACTCTCCTGCACCACTTTGTGAAAATGACAAGCATTCAGAGCTGCCTGTCAAACGTTATTGGAAAACTCTGATGTCAGTCCAGCATCACCTGAAAGTGCAGCTGAGAGGACATCAGTGGCCCAGATGGTCTATTGAGATGTGGAGGAAAAGGACTCAATCATGTGGTTAGATGCTGGCAACTTTTCTAAAATCTTTATATAATCACAACACTGTGAGGCTCCACAGAATATCTAATTATAAAAAACTTTCTCAGCTCAAGGGCCACTTATTCCATTGCATTGCTCGGTTTTCAGCCACATCTCATATTCTAACTCCAGAGATAGCAATGGCTATCCTGAGAGAAAGCTGAATTTACTTATCGAGCAGAGCGGCATATACACAAACTTTACAAACCAACCAACAAACTGTTTAGATTGTAATTTTGAGAAATTAGTATGTATTTATTTATATGTTTTTCACAGCTTCACCTGAACTGGAGAATCCGTAATACCTTAATGAATGAATGTTGAATGAATGTCTGCTGTCATGAGCCGACATGGTGTCCATGGTGGTGCTTCTAGATATCTTATTTCTGTCCATCCTAACTCCTTAATCACCGTAGTAACTCTTTGTGTGCCTTCGACGTAATAATACGTCAGAGTGGTTTTTAGGGAGAAGGTTGCCAATTGCGGTCTCCCACAACCTGTGAGTAATTTTGGGGCTTCTGGGAGATGTTGTCGGAGCATAAAGAGACGCCACGGAGATCAAAGCAGGAAGTGGAGGCGATCGCAATTAGAGAGCAAAACAAACAGATTCTGGACAAAACGTGACGTTTAGGTTGGGACCTCTGATAAAACAAGAACGGAACAAGACAAAAACAAACGTTGAGTTTCATGATGAAATAGAGAGTCTCTTCTTTCATTTAAGCTGTTCAATGTTTTCAGAGACATAGTACAGAATATTCTCTTGAAATATGACTCAAAATGGGCAAAAACACAAGACACCATTGCTTATTATAGTCTTGAACCAGACTGACAGACCGCACAAGTCCTTCTTTTATTATATTGATTTATATTTAAATATTACCTGTAGACACACATACACCCGCTAGCAAAACAGAGTCCTACATTTAATGAACTATGGACTTTAAATATATCACTGCTTGTGTAGGGCAGTTGAAAACAGCAATGAGCACTTAAAAATGTTATTATCTCTACTTACAGCTGCAATTCGGTGCATGAAATTTCTTATATAAATCTAAATAGGAGATTTAAACTAAACTGTGAGAGAGTGTATGCAAAGAACAACTTTCAGTCCATCAAATCATTTGTGGTCACAAAGGACAGTGTTGTTTACAGAGCTGATATGGTCATGGGGTTTTGTGGGTTGAACATTAAGGAGGAAATACAATCAAGTAAATATGATCACAGGATCTTTTGACAGCTGACCTCTGCTCGACGAGGCAACAAAATGAGACCACAGACCTATTGATTAAGACAACACAGCCTTGTCTGTCTCTGCTGGACTCTTCACTTGAGTGCTCATAATGACACACCGAGCAAAAATCATTTCTGACCTACATGCGAGGGTCAGCCACCATTTCTCAGCACACAACTGTAGCTTGCCAGACATCAAACAGGCGGTCACCTCTTTGCTTTCTCTTATTTTTCCTCCTTTAAATGTAATATCTTTTTAGGTTTTTCAACCCCTGCACATTGAACCTTTTTCACTTTAATGAGATAAACACATAAGGCTACAAGACAGCAGCAAAACTTCAGAAGAATCCATCTTCCCTGGTGATTAAATTATGCTCGCTCGATCTGCATGAATCCAATTTATCAACAAAACGAGCACCGATGCAAAGGACGCCACACAATTAGAGGCAAACCATATTATCTGGAGAATATGCACCTCCAGCTGAAAAGCATCGTCCTTCTAAGTAGCTACCCAGTCACTTGAGGAGACAACAGAAATGAAAGAGAATAGTCTTTGACAAGATGCGGGAGCTCAATAAACAGGCGAACATTCCTCCGGGCGGTGGGAGTGAAGGCGAATACACAATCATCTCCTCTCTGATGTGGCGGGGTTAGAGAGGAGGACTGGGGATCGCTTCCCAGCTAGGACAATCAGACCTCAGAGGACGCCCTTAACTTTATTTGTTCCACTTGATGGCCATAAAGGAATCATACTCCCTGATTCACCATAAAGTCAGCAGGTTTCTTGAGAGCTTTGCCCTCCTTTACATTGAACACGTTGCTCTCTGAGGTTGCTCTGGAGCTTTAAGTTGCCCCCAAGCACTCATCTGTGCAGAGCGAGGACATTTATTTTATACCCGATATAAAATACATGATAAAATAAAGAGTATTATGGATTCAGGCTTTAATAAATCAAAAATGTCAAATGCAATGTATGGACACTGCCGCTCTATTGATTAGTTGATTAATGAGTTATATGACAGAAAATGAACCTGCAACTATTTTATTGTTTCATCCTTTTAATATTTTCTTCTGTTTTCTCAAACAAAAAGGCTTGAAAATAAACTGGCAGCTTCTCAAATCATATATCATATATGAAAGAAAGCTGAACATGTTTGGAGCTTTTGACTGATTGTCAGATGTAACAAGCAGTTTGAATACATCACGTCTCACAAATGTAAACATCTCTACATCTATGGCAGCCAGTCCATTCCAGTGTTTGTTTGTTTCCAACATAAGCCTTCTCATTCTACTTAATGAGACACTGATCAGGTGATCACCTGAACGAAAGCTTATTTTATGACGAAGATAATAAAAATCACTGCTGCGATTAAAGATTGAGATTATCCCACCAATAATGATTTCCAAACTCTTCCTAAGTTAAAATATTAGTGTTGTGTTGTTTAAAAAGAAATATGAACATGTTTTCTTTGCATTATTTGAGGTCTGAAAACACTGTATCTTTTTTTTGTTATTTTGACCAGTTGTCATTTTCGACAAATAAATGCTCTAAATGGCAATATTTTATTATTATTATTATTTCAAATTTGAGAGAAAATGTTGTCAGCACTTATATGTATGTTATATATTATACATATGTTATATGTATAATATATTGCTATGAATATGATAAACAACTTAATTCAGGCCTCCAAATGTTAATTCTAGTTGACTCTCGAGAATGAACAAATCTCATTTAATCTTATCTTTGCAGTATTTCAGCAGAGATTGCTTTGCAAAAACACCCACAGGCTGTCTACCTGCATTTGGTGTCTTTGGGATTCACAACTTAAACCCAACAGTGTGACTATTAACAGTCTCCACACCTAACAGATATTTGATTTCACATTCTTTATCACATCCTCTAATCACCATATGCTTTAACACGAATGAGTTCCTGCTCCTTCCCCTCCCCTTCTCCTCCCACTATCATCACGATGGCTAAATCAAATATTCATGTTGGAGGGGGAAGTATTTAACACATTGTTGTTATCCGTGAAATCAGTCATGCAGTTAATTGTTGTTGTAAAAGGAGAAATCTTGCAAGATCATGAAGCTAATTGACATTACGCATTCATTGTTTTTTCCTTTCTGACACTAGTATGATAAATTGTTGCCTGTGGAATAAAGGATGTTAGTGAGTGAAGACAAGAAGAAAACAGCTTCACTATCTCAGCAGTATTAGAGTTTAGAGTGCCCTCTCGGTGGCACTTTACTTTTATGAGGCAAATGATCTCAATAATAGGACCTGCACGCCTGTAATGTTTCCACATCAGGTCATGGCTGAGGTGTCCGCAGCATCGCTGGACCTGTGGCTGGTCTTTGGATCCTCGTTGTTGCACCTGCTTTCCAGCGAGGTCGCTGAAAAGTCCCGCAGCCACCTAGCCCGACCCAGAGCACCTGGAATAGCTCGGCGATGACTCACAGTGAGGAGAATCTACCTACAGGGGAGTTCAGCCCCTGGCAGCGAGAAAAACAACTGTCTGTTTGTCAGATCACATCTTTCAGGTCAGCAGCTTTTGGGCATCAGGGCAAACAGGAACACACTCTGGGGTTTGCTAGAAAGAGTTCAACTTTGACTGTATCCCTTAAGGCGTTGCACTTTTTGTGCTCTAATCTCTATCTGCTGCAAGTAGACAGCATATGGCAAAAGACAACAAAATGTAGCTCGAGGAAGTCTATTTAATCCTTGATGGCAAGCATCCCAGAAATTCAAGGAGGCTGTCAAAGCAAATGCAAATTTGAGGCTTTTGTGAAAACATATTAAAATCTAGATATCTGAGTGACCCAACAGTGATTGTTATGATTAAGCAGGAAGTTTAAAAAAAACACAGTTTCCTCATGTTACATACATTGACGACATGAGATTCAGAGAGTTTCTGAAGAGAACTACGCCTTTAAACTTTACACTCACTTAGGTAAAGAAAGTCATGGGGCCTCAAAGGGTGTAACATGTGAGTGCAGATCAATATAGCTAGTATGTGTTAAATTTCAAGATTGTTTGATGTCTGGACAGGTTCACAGGGAACAGGTTCAGGCCTGATTCAGAGCTGAATCACCTCTCTCCTCATTTCTACATTTCCATAACATGAGATGGTGCAAGCTGGATTAAATATCATTTACTTTTGTGCAAGTTGTTCCCTTTGAAGCGTGTGACAATCAGTGAATGCTGCTGAGTCCTGCTGAAAGAGCTGCTCACGCTGCCTCAAGGCTTCCCAGATGAACATGAAAGATGCCAAAAATTATACAAAACATCATGAAACTTTATTTCTTAAAGTGTCATGAAAATATGAAAATATCAAAAATCATTCAGCATCACAGTTTTCACTGTAAATATACAATCATCTCAGTCACGCTTACATTCAATATATAAAAATAGAACAGGAAACTTGCTGAATAATACACATCATTGCCAAGTAAAACTGAGGCACTTGGGAAAATATATTTTGCTATTTGAGTGCTGGCAAACTGTTTCTAATGACTGTGCAAAAATTATAATAATTTCACCCTAAAAACTAGTTTGCACTTGTTCCCTAGGTAACAATGGCTTCAGTATTCCTCGAGTTACATGTATGCTGTCATTCATGATGAGCCTTTTGGTACTATTTGTTTGGTGCGTATATAAAACAAAGTGGAGGACTGCATAACAGCCATTGATAGTCATTGGTACAAAACACTGAAGATAACATCATGAAGGCATAAAAAACACTCTAGACATGCAGGAAAGTGCATGAATAGCACAGGTAGGTGAGTACATGGCATGACAAAGCTTGACACCAACTGCAATCACAGAAACACTGCTTGAAACGAGAAGCACGTGAGCACAGAGCTATTTCTCACTCTGAAATGAAATGGACCACTTAGAGAAAAAAAAGTCTGCATCTTTGGGAACAAACCCTCTTCGACGTGATTTCCTTGACAGTTCTCCTGGAAAAATAAAGAAGCAACAGAGCAGAGTTTTTTCTTTTCTGGTGGTGGAAAAATATCCCAGTTCAGTGTGCTACACAACAACCAGATTCCTCATGCTTGTGCAGGAGGGACATCCTGGAGAAGGTTTTGGAGCAGTTCTTGCATTGGTATTTTTTCACATCCGAATGGGTCTGTAGATGAGCCCTGAGATTGGACCTGTCCGCAAAAGCCCTGCTGCAGTGAGGGCAAGAGAACGGTTTTTCTCCTGTCGAGGTGAAATGAGAAAGAATACATTGTCAAATACAGTACAAGGACACATGAGACTAGAAATATAACAGAGGCATCTTGAACTGGGAGTTTTCTGACTGGTTGCAGCAAAGAAAATCTCTGTATTATGTTGCTGATGGATTGCAACATGACAATTTGCCTAAAAAAAAAGCAATATTTTTCTTTTTAACACACAAACAAAAGTAAACCTCCAAGCAGGAATATAATCCTGATGTTTTTTCCAGCATCATCAAAGCAGTGAAACACAGTCTAGACTCTAGAAGGATTTTAAATCACATACCCAGTTACTCTACAACACATACTCCTCACACAGGAGGCCCTCTGTCACTCCCCATCCACTCACCGGTGTGCGTCCTGATGTGTCCTTGGAGCAGCCACGGTCTGGAGAAAGCTTTCCCACATATTTTGCAAACACAAGGCAAAGTGTGTGTCCTGATGTGCATTTTGAGAGCTCCCAGGCTCACGTACTCCTTCTCGCAGTATTTACAACTGAAGGATTTCCTCGTTTGGGCGTCGCAGTGCAGCTGTTTGTGCTTTAGCAGTCCAGAGTACGTGGAGTAGGACTTGCTGCACAAACTACACTGGAACTTCTCCGCCTCCACTCCGTGAGGGTCCGTCAGTTTGGGCAGCATCTGCTCGTCTTCATCGCTCCTCGGGCTTTCGGAGCCGCTGTGGTCTTTAGAGGAGGTGTCGGAGAGCGATGAGGGGTATCCAGAGATGGGGGACAGGTCGCTGGGGAGCGGAGACAGCGGCAAGTTGCTGGTAGTCCACACTGTGATGGGACGGTACGCTGCCGGGCTCAGGATCTCCGGCTGGGGGATGACAGGCAGAGGAAGGCCCCTGTAGATGTGCGGTGTGATGAACACTGAAAATAAACACAGAGCACAGTGAATGATCATGCGTTGCCTGTCATCACTGAAGGACTGAGGGGCACAGATTTTTTTTTTTTAAAGTGGGTCAATAAGTTTCAAAAACTTTTGCGCGACTTGGATGAAACTCTGTAGGTCCTTTACGTTGAAAACTTTACCTGTTGGGCTCTCCAGCTCACTGTAATTTGGCTTCTTTGCAGAGTTTATTGGTTTCTTGACCAGAAAAGAGCGTGGCATCTTGAAAGAAAAAAAAAACAAAGTGCACAACTTTTGGCAAACTTCGAAGATAAAGCGGCGAGTTTAGTGCGTGGGGACGGATATCCAGATTGCTTTAAGTCCAGTGGAGAGTCATGGCGCTGCGCTCCTGGAAACAGTGCAGTGAGTAGCTGTAAAGATCTGTAAATACTCCCCATCAGGTGCATGGGAGGAGCCATCCACTGTCATTTACATATACTGGGACCTCAAACCAATTAAATCTCGCTTTTACCAGGGAGCTTGAAAATGCGCTCTCAGCCTATAGGAGCACATTAACCCTCCCAAAGGGGCTGGGTTAATACCACTTACTCCAGTCAGACAGGTGCTTTGTGCTTGACTTGTGCGCGCGCGTGCGCGCGCGTGTTGAAAGGATGCAAGTGCACATGGTATCACACTGTTCGTAATAAATAAATAAATTTAGATATTTTCTTTTAAATATCCAGCAACTGCAGAGATGTGAGGTGTAAGAAAAAGTAAATGGTTAGAGCTACAGAGTGAGACAGACAGGTTTATTTAAAATGCCATTGCTAATGCAATCACTGCACAGGGTGAGCTTGGTGCAACTGATGATTGTTGTGTTACAAGCCTCTGGGTGCTTGATTATCCTGTATGGGATATGCATATTTAAATTGGAGAACACTCCTATTAACACCAGCACTCCTGATGATGACGATAATCATTTATTAGTCCCACAAACAAGGAAATTTGCATTGTTACAGCAGCAAAGCGGATAGTGCAACATTGCAAGAAGGGCCTATATAAAAATAATAACAACATCATAGAAAAAAAGCCATGTGGAAAAAGCTAAGACATCATGTATAAAAACAAAAGTGAAAAAATGATGATGATAACAACTCAATTGAAGGAAATTAATCTTCTCTGTGTGTGTATACAGTATATATAAATGAGAGAGAGGGAGAGAGATCTACTGAAGAAAACACAAATCTGTGAGTGCATGTTCAAACCAATAACTGGCCCAACCTGCATGCTGATGTCCACATTATCATTCTGTGGCTTTGCCAGAGGATGGCCCTTCCTAATGCAGTTGTGTGTGGAGAAAGCCACACATTTCCTCACCGATAATGCAATAAGGCATTCCTCCTTGAAATATAAATTTAAGGGTAGTTCCCTCTCAAGGTCAGACATGATACTAATCAGATTTACCCTGCTGCTGCTGAAGTGGACAAGGAGAAGCAAACTTAGCAGTCTACGCCCCCTTGTGTTCAACTCAGTTCTTCTGTGAGGGGCAAGAGTTGAACATTTAAAAGTAACAAGGCAGAAAAAAAGAAACACAAAGACAAAGGCTTAGCAATGGTGATATGGGAAAGTAGCTCCTGGAGCAGTTTGAATGGCTATGTCAGCAGATATGAAAAGAACCTTATGTCTGGGGCGAGCCTTAAGTTAATTGTATACCGCTTATCTTATCTAGGAAACATAATTGCAGATCATGAATAGTTTCCCTTTGTGCCTGCTTGGATTATAAAGGGAAGGTTATCTGCTCATAATAACCCCTGGCTACTGTCACACAAACAGCGTGCTGTATGGCAAGTAGGATGTGTGAGTAGTGGTGATGTTTGGTGGTGATCCAGCGGGCATTATATACCATAAAAGATAACACCCTCACATTAGTATTACCCATCAACCAGACCATATCCAAGAGAATCAGAGTAAAAAGTGGCCAGGTGAAGAAAATTCCCTCCTGCAGTTTTCATGCTTCAGTTCTGTTCTCTGCATTCAGAGCGCTGCTGCTCTACTGACAGTAACAGAGGGGGAGTGAATGCACGGTGTGCCGACTCAAATCATATCACGAATTCTGAAAAGCAGAGGCTGTAGTTTATGAACTTGAAAATTAATTAACAGACAGGAAGCCATGTATCCTTGGCCCTGCAGGATAATGTAGCACCAGCAGAAATGAGCTCACTTGACAGCACAAACACGAACAGAGAAATATCCCATATGAAACAATCAAAACTGAACCATTCTTTAGCAGGTCATGTCTGGTAATGTAAAACCCCAGCACCCATCGTTAGAAGCTGAAAAAGTCATTCATTCAGCAACAGTCAACTCTTTCCTATGTGCTGATATAGAGGATTAATATCTACCCAAGCTGTGAATGAAGTCTCTCTCCTTCTGTGTGTGTTGTTAAAACGTTTAACATAGTCACTCATGCCTTTCAGTGACACTCTGTCAGCGCTGTTGCTATTGTTCACTGAGAGCCATGTAGAGGCAGTATGCTCTGATTGTCCTCCTTTAAGGAGACCATTCAAATGTTCGATGTTAAAAATCACCCACACTTTACAGCCTACTGATTACAGCCTTTCTCCCTTCGTTCATTCACAGTTCAAACCACAAAGGTAGCACTTAACAATCACTTATAACGTTAGTTAATGTCAACACACGTGCCCTGGGAACACGCTGCAAGGCCCTGTGGACAGGCATGATGTACAATAAGGTAAAATGCAATGCTCTTACTAGGCCTCTGTTGAGACCTGAAGGCTATACAAGCGCTATAATCTGTGTGTGAATTAGGTTTGGTTTGCTAATGGATCACATTTAAGCACCCCACAGTGGAATTACACTTAGAGAGGTGGCTGTTGTCGAGCCAAGTGTGATGCGACCGAGCGCTTCCATTAAATCATACCAGCTAACCCTGAACACAAGTGTAGGGCCAACAGGAAGCTGGTTCAGATATGCAGCTTTCAGAATAAGATGATGTGATGTGCGAATATGGAAGGTTGTTATGGGAACAGGACGCCTCAGAGGAGTCAACCTGCATCATGTGGGGAGACATGGTGACTCCTCAGCTGGCATCATGATGACAGTCATGAGGTGCACCTGGTCATCCTCTGGAGAAATAGAGCAAATACTACAGAGTGACTGCATGGGCCTACAGTCTGTGTGTGTTCACTGACAGCACAAACTGAGTCATTCATAAGAGTCTGACTGAAGGCTGAGGAAATCCACCCCTGCTTTATTTCACTCCTAAATGCCATCCAGCTCAGGAAAGTTGCACCATTCACACTCATGGTCTTTAATGGGGAAATAAAACAAATCAAATATTAATTTTCTTTCAGGCTCTTGGCGCAGATTGTATCTGTAAACCTTGGTATGAATCTCTCTCTCTCACACACACACACACACACACACACACACACACACAGGACCGCAGTGCAAGCAAATGTAATTGGCATAAAAGGGAAAAAAACGCGCTGCGAGATGTTTGCGCGTCTTCGCAGCGGGTGTGATGTGGGACAGAGCAGCAGCAGCAGAGGCAGCATACCTGGAGACGTTAAGAAAAGTAGAGCCATGTAATATTGATGGACCCAGAGTTGTGCGGCTGCCTTGGCTAAACGGAGAGGATTGACGCGCGTTAAACCAGCCGCATTTGATCCAGCTTCAGTCATTTTGGCAGCACGATGCGAGAGAGAGACTGACAGGGAGCTGAGAGCCTGGACCCTCTGCCAGAGATGTCGACCGAGAGGAATCCCTGAAGCCAACGCTGCCCAGGAAATAATGGACAAATCTGGTTTTCTGTGCTGTTTTTGCTCTCGTCGCCTCGCTCATCGCCACACAGTATATAGTGGACCAGGATGCCGTGTGGGCGATGCTGCCACAAGGGATACATTGTGATTTCGCAGAGATGTTTTAGCAACCGTTGCATAAATTAAAACAAGAAAAAGCCCGTCACACGAGGGATTGGAGTCCAAACGATCTAATAAGACATCACCACCTGTTACTAGAAAATCAGGTAAGCCTTGCGGACCTTTTTTTTTTTTTTTTTTACATTAACAGTGCCTCATCGTACAGCGCACGACAATTATTATGCCAAACACCCATGAAACGGAACATTAATCGGTTGATAATGTACTTTTTTGAGATGTGATGTGCCTTAATGTTGCCCACCAGGGTTTATGTACCAAACGCCTATGTGATCCGATGCATGATAGAGCACCCCATCCTCTTATTTGACACATTTTGTGTGATGCACTGAGCTGAACACATCACTCATAATGGGCCTCATGATGAAACACCCTTTCATGCTTGTATGATTTGCAGGCAGTATTTGTGAGCTTGCAGAAACCTCCACATTGCAGGCTCAGTGCAGGTAGCAGCAGCCACAGTTCCTCCAGCCAGTGCAGGGGCAGCAGACCTCTTTTCATCCATACTGCTTTTCAGCACCGTTCAAGTACTCTCTCTGCTCTGGATGCACATAATAGAAAACAAGCCTACTTTTTTTTTACAAAACAGACCATTTATTTATCTCAAACAACACTGAACTATTCATAGAGCAGTCATTTGTGGCTTCTTGGAAAGAGCATCAAGGCGACGTCCCTCTGTGATAAACCTGAGGAGTATCTCAGCACAGCCTGCTGCTGCTGCTGGTCCACTGTGTTTCATTTGCCTTCAGAAAAGCTCCAGTGTATGTATGTTGCTTCATTAACTGTAAACTGCTGTGGCAGTGTGCACATGGGCAGACTTGCTTTTTGTCAGGGTGGGCTGCAAGATAACAAACCATTAGTGAGGTTTGCATCCGAGTAGCCCACTGAGATGGAGAAATCAGAGCTCACATCAGTGACCTCTGTGCTCTTATAGGCATACTGAGCTGAGCTGAGCTGCTCCATTCGCTGGTCACAGGTCAGGAGCAATCTGTTTGATGTAGTGGAGGTCCCGCTTCCTACTGAGGGAAAGACGTTGACGTGCCATTGACGATTTTATGTCCTGAGCACACGCATCCCCTCCCCCTTATTTCTGCTTATGTCCTAAATCAAAAAGCAGTTTGGCCAAGTGACAGAAGTACACTGGCAGAGAATCAGGCCTGAGTGAAATGGTGTCAATCACATCCGGTCAATATGTCAGGCAGGACAAAGAGAGGAGGAGGGAGCCAGGGGCAACTTGTTTGAATCCTCCATACTGTGTCGCAGTCTGGGTCTGCTGATAATTGGGAAAAAAAAGGAGACTGTCACAAAGTTTTAGCCGACACAATCACGATCTAATGCACACTGGCATCGATTATGATCTGGAAACAGTGTCTACACTGCACAACAAAGAGTTCCTCCACACTTTTCTTCCCTACTTAAGTAATCAATGATCTGTCGTTTCTCCTGCAACTGAATCCCATCGGCTCGTTTAAGAATCCGTACTGGTTAAACGTCTTGAAACGTACAAATGGGATGGCTTGTCCTAAGGCGTTACTGGAAACATGTGAATGTACACACTGATATAAATTATGTATGTTAACACATGCAAAATGTTTTAACACTCCCCCAGCGTCACCCAGCTGTTTGATATGTTGCAGAGTTGTTCTGAATATTCAAGGGTTACCCTTTCAGCGCTCACGGTGAGGCATAAATTCATTTTTTTAATGTCATGCGGCTTTCTTCACTGACCTGTTTCAATCATGAAAAGGAGTGCTGTGATGAAATGGACACACAAAAAATCTTGACAAGGCTGGCAAGAAAGAAAAATAGAAAAGTAGCAACGAGTTTAGGGAGGAAGTAAACAGGAGAAACAGGAGAAAGTGGAGTGGTTCATTTTCCTGCAGTGATTGTTCTATCTAAAGGGCGGCTGGGAGAGCCTACAGTATGTCACTGTTACAGGACATCATTACAATCTGGCTCCAGATCCCAGCAGCAGAGAGGAAAACGTAGCACACCTCATGTTTCTGTTTGGCTTTTATAGCAACTGTTTGGTCGGCCATCCATACAAACGGCTCCAGATGTTGAGCTCACAGGAGGAGCCATATGCGTTTTATTGCAGTGTGATGTATGAGCAGGACAAATTTCTCTCTCAGAGAGTGCAGCAAAGAAATATTAGGGGTATGTGCCACGAAGTCACTGACTGTCATGCAACAAGAAAACCATTAGTCTGTCTTGGCGGAGACTGATGTCTAATGAAGCGAAAGCACACCAAAGTCTCATGGCGGGGAAGACAGAGGACAACTCTCATTTATATGCGCCTCATATACTAACCCATCTGATTTAGAGGTTCAGGACTGAAACACAGAGACCAACATACTGAAAGCTACACGAGTGATAACCGCCCTGAGTAAAGCAATAAGGGGCAGATTACACATAAACACACAGTGTTTGACGCAGCCGCTCAGAGATAAAGTCCGTACTTCTAACACTGGGTTTCTGTTTATTCCTTTAAGCTTTACAACATGTGAGTGGACCGGTCCGGACAATTTTAGGTCACATTTGATTAATGTGGAGAGTCTGCTTACTCGTTAAGCACTGCTGCCTTGACAACAAGGTGTAGTTGCAGCTCAGCCCTGATGGTCTTTTCACACTGTAAATCACATTATTGTGTTTCCTTGGAACATTTGTAATTTATTCAACCTGTAAAACAGTAAAATAGCCCCAAGCTGCAATTAACCCACTTCACAATTTTTGCTTACGTTGGCAAAACAGACTGTTTGGCCTTCATAGGTTTACTTTAACACTTGTGTTAAGCATTTATGGACTTAGTGAATCAACAGAGACGTAATCAGTCACCATTTTGGTAATTTATTCAACATTATGTTATTTAATTCAGTCATGTGCAGCTTTATTATATCATTATAAGTTGAATAAATTCACTTTTTTTGAGTATTGCCTCAAACACAGTCACTTTGTTCTTCTGGAATTTGCAGTGGACATTTTTTTTTTTTGCCATTTTCATATTTTTTATCATATGCCCTGGACTAAATGATTCAACAATTAATCAAAAAAGTAGTAGTCATTTTTTTAAGGGAGGCTTTCAGGCAAATATGTCAGATTTTGCAGCTGTAATGGACAGGAATCATGCAAATCTTCTAGGAAATAATAAAATAAACATACAATGTTAATTTCTAGTTGATGCTTTTATCTACTTAGGGTTCATAAACAGAACTTAATCTATATCCCTGAGACAGTCATTGGTTTCGTGTCAAGTAGTTTGAATTCATAAATAGTTTGCCAGAGCTATTGAGAGGCAGTTCTATATTTCCCTGTTATATTTAGTAAGTGAACAGGTGTGTCCCTCGACTGTGTAGCTCCATGTCGACGTAGCCTAGCCTTCAGCAGTATGCTGAGCTTTTTAATCCTTTCATGTACTCCACACACAGCATGGTGCCATTTCCAGGCCCCCGAGGCCTCCCCTGCAAGGCTGCTTGTGCCTTGTCCATTGAAATACAATAATGACTGTATATTTATACACATAGAGCATGATTAAAAGAGTGAATTATTCAATGTAGTACAAAGGCTGCGTGTTGAGCCTAATTAAGACCCTCATGTAAGATAACATGCTTGACTTGCCCAATCCATTTACCCACAGGCATTGCACCATTATATCACATGTTAAAGGGAAAATAGATTGCTATTCAATTAAAGAGCCCGTCAGTATCAAACATGCTGCAGGACCAGAGTCTTCTAGCTACAGTTTAATATCCAGAGATAACAGTTTCTGAAATGATTCTCACTGATTTAACATGACACCCACCTGATATCTGGTGGCTCTCTGTTGCCAGAAACATACATCATAATCAGGAAGGTCAAGGGCTCAGTGTATAAATGTGTCCATCACTAATTTAATCCTCTGCCTATCATTTATGAGCTATGACCTGGAGAGCTCTACGAGCTGCTGCCGGGTGCTCACGTATTGACTCGTGAGGTAGTGAAAGACTTATTTTTTTGATAAATGCTGTAAGAATATTGAAAACACCATGAGATACTCTTTCCATCTTGCCTGAATGACTCATCTTGAACTTAATCTGAAAGCAAAAAGAGAAGTAGCACCTCTAGCGGCACACAAAACGCGTCCTGTTGAATGCAAGATGTGCTCAGAAAATACAGGACTGTTCAAACAGCTGTCTTTTTTGCATGAGCCGAGTCTATTAAGGTGTCACCTATAGTGAGGTGAAGATAAACCTGCACACCACACAAGTTCACACACTGTTCTTTAAATTAAAGTAGAGCCAATATTAATAAGCAACAGAAAATGCAATCATTTTGAGAGTCAAATGGAAAAAAAAAATATTTTTTTCCAAGGAAAAGCACCAAACATCCTCTGGCTGCAGCTTCTTCTGTGAAGATTTGCTGCTTTTCATATTTTTGAGTATTGGACTGACTAAACAGCGCATGTGAAGATGCACTGTTGCCTCTTGGAACATTATTTTCACATTTTCTGATGTTTTATTGAAAAGGATTAAATCAGAAAGTAATAGGCTGATTAATCGATTATGAATATAATCATAATCATGTAAAAAAAAACACTGAAATATATATATATTTGACTGAGTTTTGTAGTGTTGGGCAGACAAATCATGTGTCCATGTCATTTTGGGCTTTACATGGGAATACGTAATCAATGTTTTTCACTATTTCCTGACATTTTATAGCCCCAATCTTCAACAGATTATTATAGGAAATCATCTGCAGATGTATCAGTTATGAAAGTAAGTGAGGAATAGTGATAATACATTTTCTATTTTTGCCTGTAATTTTTTCTAGGGAAAGGTATAATATTTTATACTACTTTATAAAGCTTTGAGTACTGTCTATTTTATATTATGCACCTACTGTACCTAAAACAAACAGAGAAAGAAATAAACCCACAAGGCCAACACAAAGCTCCAGATCTGAAGTTTCAGACTCAAAGAAGCCAACATTCTCTCAGCAGAAACTACAGTTACAATAGATAACATTGAATAGCAATAGCAACCAAAACAATAAAGTATCATTATGTTGTGACACGAAAAGCCCAAACCAGCTAGATCCCATAATCTTGAACAATGTCTCCCAAACAACCAGCTCCTCCAGATTATGGACAGATTGAAGCTTTGACACAGGAGGGCGTACATTAAAAACAGAGGAGGACGGCAGTTTGCTCAGTTTTATGTTTTGTAACATAAACTGCTCAGATCCTGTGTGACTGAGTGCTGCTGATGTTGAGCCCTTCTGGGATGCCATATTTGCGTAACATAATATCTGTTATCATCATTTGCCAGATTAAAAAAAGATGCACTGCCAGACACCATATGTTCCAGGTCATAGGACGAGTGAACAGTATAGTAAGTGAAACTCATCTCAATTTTTCGAGTAATAAAACTACATTTGCTGGAGCTCTCTGCAGGCAGCTGCTCCACCTGCATTCACAAACGGCCATTCATCATCCTGCACAGGCCACAGCTGTCCTCAGGTCTAAGAGATGGAGATGTCACCATATCATCCAGACAATCTCACTCTGTCTGTCTCTCTGTTTCCTCCCATTGTGTCACAGACAAGCTTTATTTGAAAAACACTGCTTGGCAAATTGGTAAGACTGAAAACGTGATGGCATGGTTGTAAAAGGACCCACACGCTGACTCCACTTAAATGGCACAAAGGGTTCAGTTTATTTAATGTGGATTCTCAGCGAAAAAATAAAAAATAAGAGGTGAAGTGCTTGTACCTGATGGGATGTACAAGACGGCACACACTAAGAAAAAGTGCTCGTCTCAGAGCAGCAGACATGTTTTTCAGCTGACCATGTGAAGACATTCATTTTAAAAGCCTGTTCACAAATGATGTCAGGATTTCTCTTTCATCCGTTAGAGCTGGCTCGTTTCCGACAGCTCGATGTGCAGAGTGTAGTGGCAGGTGGAGGAAAACTCTGATCTCTTTCTCAAGTCCCCAAAACTTTGATAATAAATCTGTGGAGCATTCATACATATAGAAAAAATATAATGTAGGCCTATTTAAAAATACAGCCTTAATAATAATAAATATGGGGCTGTCAAGCAGCGTACATGCTGCTGTTTTGTCACTTCAATTCACTCTTACCGACAGCTTCCTGCTTCCTACTGCTGCCATGGAGAAGAACGACAGCAATATGCTGTTTGTTTTATTTTGAAAAACTCCCCTAGGCTCAGTTGAGATATCACCTTGTGTAAAGCTGAATTAAAATACCACTGAAGTACTTAAAGTTTGAGCTGGCATCTGCAAGCTAAGCATGCTAGTGCAACTAATCAGAAAGCACTATTTTTTTTTTATTTTAGGAGTGAGCAAGTCTCCACCTGAGGATGAAACTAAATGGAATAGAAAAGATAACTTCAGAGCTTGTTAAATGAGTGTCAGCTGACTGCTCATCAGTCAACATGGAGGACTTGGTTCTCCTGTTGCAATAATTGTACATACGATCATTGTTAATATGATCTTAAACCTGTTGTGAAATACAAAATGTTTATCTGTTGAAATTCTACAATTAAGCATGATTACAAATATTTGTTTAAAATTAAAACATGTAATATAACTTAAAGTGCTAAATGATATAGCCTCAACACACATTCAGCTAAAATAAAATTTAACTGAGACTTACCATTAAAGAGTCGTATTGCCTCAGGAAATGTACTTTTTTTTTCATTTACACACAGGACAGTCACTAAGGATACTGTTACTGTTACTGTAAAACAAAAGTCAATAATTACTGTATTAAAAGTTTTAAATCCTCTACACGGGTCTCCAACAAGTAGCTCACAAGCTACGTGTTTGTGAGTAGCTTACCTAAGGTTATTAGAAATAAGACACCAGAAAAGCTGTGTGGTCTCTGTTCACTAAACTGCAGAAGAAGGCCAAAGAAGCAGAGGAGGCTTGTTTTAGTGAAACACTGAAAGCCAGAGGCGACGAATGCAGTGGCTGAAATGTGGTGAGCAGCTCTCGCCTACTTTCATCATTCATGTCAAATTAGCTCTCAGAGGGAAAAAAGGTTGGAGACCCCCGCTGAAGAACAACAATCAACAAAGAGTTGGCATGGAGCCAACAATACATACTAATGGGGAGGATTTCTCACGGCTGTGCTGTTGGAACCAAACACTTGAGAAGAGTAAGTTGTGCTTGTTGAGGAAAAATGAAAGAATATGAGTTAATTGCGTTTTGGCGTTTATGGGCACAAATCCACAGGTTTGTATGAGTGAGGTTTTTGAGAGGATCCTTCATCGCAGGCTGAAGAATCAGATTCACGCAGTGTTGCTTTTGAATCTCCTTTTTTGTAGCAGGTGCTTATTTTGGGAAAAAAAAGCTGTGAATTGGTTCTGATTCAACAACCCACATACATGCAGTAGTTATATTGACATCACACTCATCTGCATCTATTCAGTTGTAGTCAGACGCATTCAATCAGCAATATTCAGCTCTGTTTTTGAGCTTTATTTGAAGACTTACATTTTTTGTTTTTTATGTTCCTGTTTAACTGCAGCTTCTCACCTGCATGTGGGTTTAGTATGACAGTGAAACCGTAACTACATCCTCATTCTGTTACTGCAGCACAGGCACCGATCAGGGACCGCCTGGAGTGAAACCTCACCACCCGATAGCCTCATCCTGCTCTTCAGCACCCAGAGCCGGCCAGGAGAGGTGACAACGCTGCTCTCCAACCACCCAGCTCTGACAGCCATGATTCGGGGAGGCCCTCTGCTCCGGCTCAGATCAGGGATCAACTCGCCGCTTGATGGCTAGATCTCACCGTACAAAGCGCTGGAGGCCTTTCTGCTGAGGTAAGTCTTGGACTCCCTCTGCAGCACAGACTCTATCATTCAAGTGTGAGCCATTTTTGTTCTGTGCCTGTTTTGTGGAGCCAAGTGGCAGTCATGTCTGATTGAAACTGTGTGCAACTGGTTTATGTAAATGAGGCTCTCGCATAACTGCATTTCCTCAAAACTGTATCTGTGTTTGTCTGTAAAGAGCAAGTCAGATCATTTAAAAAGTATCCAGCATTTATTAGCACTTTGTTCTTAAGAACGATACGTCTGAGGCCGTGGTGTTTTCTCCTACAGTGGCCCAGTTTTACAGTATGCTCCCTCTGACAAGGCATCAGACATGGCGTCACAGTTCATTTCTGGGAGCTGCATTTGATATTTAAACATTTATTAGGATACCTGGGCTCTCACCTTTGCTAATGAATTATTCATTAACACTTAATGGGCTCCAGTTTTCTCCAGAGGATGCTCAATGGGTATTTTTTTTGCACAGTTGAGTTGAAAGAGTCACACATCTAGGGGTTCTATATGAGAAAAGCATCACTATAATGAAAATAGGTATTCTGCTAACAATGCTGGTTTAAATCGGCTGTAGAGTTTTGTTGCAGTGAGTCAGTTGTGTCATCAAGCATTTTCCTTCACGGTCTAACTCAGTTTTGTTTTCTACATTGCAGTATTCCTCACTGCGTAGTAGCACATGGATTTCAAGACTTCAAATGAAGAGGTTGGTAGGATTCAATCAATGTAGCATTTTGACAGTAAATTGCCTTGGCATTTTCAAGTGCCTGAAACAGCATCACTGAAAGCATGCAGCTACACAGATCTGTACATAGTCAGCCTCAGAGGCCCCGTCTCCTCTTTTTATGCATGCAGTGTCACGCCTTCATAAAAAAGCTGAATCAACAAGTAAACAAATACAATAAAACATCATCTCATTGATGCAAGTGCTGCAGTAAATGAGAATTGAATTAACTGTTCGTATCTGCATTGGGAACTCAAATCCTCATGTAACATGAGAGGACGATGGACCTGCAGTGGATCCACTCTTTGTGGCCGTTTGTCAAACTGAACCCAGTGCTGCTTCATTTTTCAGCTGGCTAACACTGACAGCAGGTTGTTTTCTCTTTCGCTGTTTGCTTTCTCACTTCTGACTGTTCTTTTTCTTTTTGTTGCCTGATTTTACCTCCATGTTTTTTTTTGTTTTTTTAATGCCATGACTGGGGTCATATATATTACTGAGGTCTAATGCTATTTTAGATGCAGAAAAATAATAATAGGTTAGTCTGTCAAAAGTAATGGTTGTGTTATAATGCTAATAATGTTAAAAAAAGAAAAACAGCAGGGTTTTTTCAGGGTCTGACTCTGACCCATGTCTGGCCCTTACGTCAGTACTTCATCCAGTGTCAGAAATATGTCCTTGCTGCATATCCTGCTGATGCATACGGCATCAGATCAGATGTAGACAATAATGGAGGGGTGTTTAACTTGGTTTCAGTTGTCCTGTACTTACATGAAATTGAACTCATGCTAAGCATTTAGGAGCAGTGGGCTGCTGTGAAGTGCTGGAGAGCAACATGGAGATGGGAGAGGAGCCGAAGAACATACAACTATATCAGAGATCAGGCTAATTACTGTATGTTCAGTGCCAGCGCTACAACAGGTCAAAGAACACTCAACCACGTGAGACGCTGTCTGACCCAGCTACATAAACACTTATGACACTGCTGCCCTCATTTGCTCTGCTAATGACTCTCACACACACATTACTTCAAATAATGTGAATTAATGCGGTCCTCATTTCATTTCTCACGCTGCAGCTGCAGGCGGAGGCTCGTTTCTTCAAATTCCCCATTACGGGTATAAGATAATATGCTCCATACACTGAATCTGATTCAAGGTTGACCTCAGTTGAGATGCTCCGTCTAAGAATAGCAACCACCCGTCTTGTTAACTGATGAGCGGCGTATCCCGGGTGACAAGGATGCTGACACTGGTGTCTTTTCTTTCTATTAACAGTCTTGTCAGGTGGAGGTGCTTCTTTTATTTAGACCTTTTTAAGTCAAGGACAGGACAGGCATCACAATTAGCCATGGAGGAGGAAGGATACGCAGAATGCAAATTTATGTGGATTAGCATGTTTTAAATGGATCATTGCTTGTATGAAGCAGGGAAATTCAAATGTAGAGGGTGAGCTCCGTTCCAGCCACTTAATTTCCCAGGTTCTTAATTTGCCAGCCTTACACCTAGAATAAATTAATTATATATCTTTTTTTTCCGCTCTCAGCATGAGTGTATATCAAGCACACAACTCATAAAAAGCTGCTCATCGTTTGAAACCATAAATCAGCAGTTGTCCTATGCTTTTTGTATCTAAATGTGTGTTTATTACTCAGTACTGGATATGGTTATTTGTTCCAACATTAGCATTAACAAGGAAAGCTGTAAAAAAGAAAATAACAGACAGCGCCGAATCGCTGTGTCCTAATTTCCATGTTGCTCCTGCAGCGAGTATTCTCAACAACATTTCATTTCATGGCCAGTTAATTTAGTCGTGGAGGCAGGATGAGTGATTTTATCTTTCTGACTGTTCGCAGACAAAGACTGGGATTTATTTGATGCAAGAAGGTAATGAGGAGCCGTTTAATATTCGACTGCACTTGGCCAAAGATATTCTGACCATTCAAGAACAAGATGTCATCTGTGTGTCAGGAGAGCCTTTTTATTCAAGTGTAAGTAACCCTGTCCGTCTCATAATTACCAGATGCCACTGTGCTGCACTTCAATTTGTCCTTCAATTTTCTTGACAGTCGCTTGGTGGGTGTAGCCTATTGCTGAGGACTCAATGAAGTGAGATATTGATATCGATGGGACATATTTTTTATATTAATTTATTAGTAGTACATTTTGTCCTATTTTCCTCCAGTTACAGATGTCTCTTATACAGTGGAATGAGGCATTGAACTCAACGATACATAAAGGTTACAGCACACAGAAAACTGTGAATGTCTGCGTTAATGACACATCTTCATCAGATAATCTCTTCCTCATTAATCAAATGTAGCTATTAAATAACAATTCGCCTGTCATGGTGTATAGTGTTATCTTTAAACCACACTTATCTGACAACTTTGTCTTCACTCAGTCAAAAAGAAGTCCACTGAGGCCTGTGTCTATTACCCCTCTCAAAAAGGCATTACTCATTCAGTAACATGTTGCTGGGTAAACAGAGGAACTGCTTGTTCCCCCTGAAACATGAGGACTAATTAACCTGAAGGGGTAATATAACCTTAGCTTGTCACAAAGGTACAGACTTTTTTGTTAACCTCTGTGAACAATTTACACTTTTACGTTTAAAAGAAAGTGTTGAATTTCTGTCAGCAATAAATGATTTGTAATTCCCAATAGGAAACAATATGGAAACAGCAACATCTTTTCACCAGAGGCACAGGCTCTAGAAAAGAGAGTAAAATCACAAATGCCTGAGACAATGACAGAATCAATAATTGTGAAAAGAAAAAAAACAACAGCAAAAAGATATGAGACAAACAATATATATATATATATATATATATATATATATATATATATATATATATATATGTATAATGTATCTTCCTGATCCACAGACTTTATAGAAAATAACAAAACTATTTATTTTTCCAGACTTGTCCAGATTTTCTCAGATTTTTGTGAGTTTTGTCACTGGTTATTGAAACTCATGGCTCTAAAATTAAGACGGTGTCTATGGGGATGATCTGATATCACCAAGTACTTAACAGTCCTGGACAAATGTCAACGTTTTTACAGATAGGTTAAGGATTAGATTAGTCTTTACAGTATGGTAAACTAAGCTGCTAGGTCCATTTAATGCATAGACTGGATAGTGTTTTATTCCCACCAAGAAGGTGGTACCCTAACCCTAACCCTAAGAAAGTGTACTTACGAACATGACTATGCCTTTAATAATTCATATATGTAAATGTTGCTCATAATCAATCATTTGCACAAACAAATGATTGTAGAATGAAGGAAAAGTTATAAATGATCATATTGAATTATCACTGCTTTCCATTCAGTATATATTACTGGGAGAATGAGCCACATTGTAGTGACGTATTTAAATGTACCTTACAGAAACAAATAAGGATCCATTCCTGCACCATTTCCTTTCATTGAGATTACATTACAGTTCTGACCAAAGCCGTCATTCCCACTTGTTCTGTTGTAGTCATTTCTCTAACTGAATCTCTTCCAGGAGAGGACTGTAACAATCAGGAGGCAGACAATCGGAGGGTTTGGCCTGAGCATCAAGGTAATTTAGATCCCATCTGATTCGACTTTTCCTCCCAAATGCTTTAATTTAAGTCTGAACAAATGTTATTGATCATTTTCTAGTCAAACTGAAATAACACCCTTAGTCGAGGGATTCGCTGAAATTGAGTTGCTTACGAGTGTCTGACTCCCTCTGTGTTTGTAATACCTTTTTTCATTTAATTTGTCTTCAGGGTGGAGCAGAACATAAAATCCCTGTTGTGATATCAAAAATATCAAAAGAACAAAAAGGTATTTTGGAAAAGATTTACAACTTTGTCCGTTTTTCTCTCGGAGTATATTTTTACTAAAGTGAGTTTTTATTTCTAGCTGAACTCTCTGGGCTGCTTTTCATTGGGGACGGCATACTTCAGGTAAAATGCCAAGGCTATCATCTATACTCCATCTCTACTGTATATTTAATAATTCATGTGCCACAAGCCCACAAACCTGCATTCCTACAGGTAAATGTCACATCCCGAGTCTTTCATTTGTTACATGTATTCCAGCAAAAAAAAAAATCTCAGCTCATCTGATGCAGAGGAAACATTTACAAGCCAGCCAGAGATGCTCTGTATTCATAGCATCTGTGGATGTGACTCTCTTGTTTACAGTTGTACAGCCGTAACAGTTTTTCTGCTTGCCTTATTAATCATTTTGAAGATAGAGCTACAGTGATGTGATGCCAGCAACATTATTTAGGGTAACCCTGTTACTGTTGTTTCCAGATAAATGGAATAAACGTTAGAAGTTATCGCCACGAGGAAGTGGTAAGCTGTCATCTCATATCTCATATTTTGCACTGCAACAGCTCTTTCAACAGCTTATCTTGTCTCACTTTAGGATTTGTATCTTTTTGACACGTAAAGCCAATTGTTTCTGTTTCATGCTTTTTTTAATGTTACTGCAAGAAATATGTGTGTAAGTCTGTGTAAATCTCTAATCTTGGCTTTCCACTCTTAGTGAGACTTTAGCACACCATGTTTCATCACAGCAAGCAATCTTTAAAACCTCAAAGTATACAGCTCCTGCAATGAAATTTGCCTTCTAGGTCCAGGTTTTGAGAAATGCTGGTGAAGAAGTGACTCTTACCGTCTCTTTCCTAAAAAAGACTCCAGCCTTTCTGAAACTGCCCCTGTGTGAAGACTGCACATGTAAGAAACCTTGATACACACTCTCTTTAATTAAAGAATAGGCCTATAATCACCATTACCACAGTGCAACATAATTAACCAAGAGTATTTATAGCTGGTATTACTTTCACTCTAGGATTGGTTGTCCTGGTGACAAAAATGCGCATAAGAGCCACATTGAGAATAACAAATATAAATTCAGCTTCTTCCCTTTGCTAAGGAGAGAGGGGCCAGAGAGAGAGAGAGATGAATGGACGATTCTCAAGCTTCACAAAAGATGCTAAATACTAAACAGAAAGAATTGGCGTCACTAATTGTGGTGCATGTGGTGCAATTGATTGCTCTGCATGGGAAAGCTTCATCCCCATCATCAGACGAGATGAAAGCTTTCATAAAATCCTTTCATATGCGAATGTAGGCCAGGTTGACTGGCCATCCAACCAGTCAACTGAATACAAATTGGCACAGAGCAGGAGCCCACACTGAGCAGAACAAAGTAACACACTTTTGTTAATATCTGTGATTCAATGTGCTTAGAAACCCTGAAATGTACAGAGGTGTTGCTCTGAGTTTGGAGAGTGGCTTTTTTGTGTGTGTTTGTGTGTCACCATTGTTCATTCAGGCATCCCCAGTGACCAGAGTAGTGGGACCTCCTCTCCTCTGTGCGATAGCGGCCTGCACTTGAACTACCATCCCAACAACACGGTACATTTTTTCATTAGCTTAGACTGACTGCTTCTATTACTGTCCCTCTGTAACCATGCAGCAGCATCCCTGGTGCCAAAAAGTTGTTTCCATGCAACTGTCACCGCTCACTGATAACCAGGATTCTCTATCTTTATCTTTTGAGGAGGGTGAATCAGCTTTCCTCTGCAGCTCGCGCTCTCTCAGCCTGCCTGTGCTCCTGCAGCATAAACAGCAGCAGGACTCTTTGACATGTCGGTTGTTTGGGATGTGCGAGGTGGGAAACGACAAGCTCCACTAAATTGCATTTCACACTTCACCAGGACACGCTGTCCTGCTCGTCCTGGCCCACGTCCCCGGGGCTTCGCTGGGAGAAGAGATGGGTGGACCTGCGCCTTATTCCACTGCTTCACTCTCGCCTGTCGCAGTACAACCCAGGCTCTGACGTCTGCAGGTGAGCTACAGGACTTCATCTTGAGGGGCTGCTACTGTCTGTTCTGTCTTAGCTGGCATCTCCCTGTAAGGATCTACAGGGTCCTAGTGATGAGGACCCTTACTTTTTCCAAATGGATGGAACATGTATTTCTTCTGCTATTTAGTGTATTCCTTCAATATACATGGTTAAATTAGCAAACTATTTGTGCAGTCAGACAGGCCTACTGAATAGTGGGTACTTCATGTCATTATGCCATTAAGCTGTCAGTAAATACATTTCATTTAGCTATACTTTGGAACTTTGGATGATAAAAATTGTAATCTTGTGTATTGACTCTTAATGGACCACACTTGTGGTTTGGCATGTTTTAGCCTGTTACCTGAAAGAAAGAGTAGACTGATTAGCCATAGTGGGCAGTGGGTGCAGTTTCAGCTTCATCTTTTATCCTATCAGGCTTAAAACAGATTCTGTTTGCTTTCTTATTTCATATAAAGAGAAATAAATACCAGAATGTACAATGCTGTGATGGACCAATCAGAATCAAGAATTCAACAAAGCTGTTTAATAACAGGGGATAGTATGTCACTGCAAAAATCTGTTACTGTTTTGGGCACCGTTGGCGTATTTACTCAACAAAAGTAATAGATAACACTAGTTACTTTTTAAAACAGTAATGCCTTACTGAATTGCTCACTGTTGAAAGTAATTAGTTACTTTTGGGTTACTCTGTAACATCACTTGAGATGCACAACTGCCAAATAAATTATTCTAATAAAAGGAGGACAAACACAAAACCTCTCTGTTCTGTGCTTTAATATCACAAAGCTGTTGAAGGATGTACAGTAACGCAAATGACCATATGATTTTTTTGATTAGTAACTGTAATGTGATTACTTAAGTTAATAACAGTAATGCACTGCACTCAAATCTGATTACAGTAACACTGACTTTGAGAGTTAGCTGAGTGTTTTAAAGAGTCTGTCCAGATTCTTACAAGGTAGAGTGAAATGGAAAATGAATACTGACTTTGACCAGGTGAAGATGAGGAAAAAATTATTGTAAGCTTCTGAGCTTTGCAAGTTGTTTCTCATCCTCTACTGATAAAAATGGAAATTAATGGATGGAAACTAATGGCCAGATGGCTAAATCAATGAAAAACAGTTACAGTAAAAATGCTACATCACGCCATAATGTTTTGGGTTTTTTTTCTCTTAATTCTTGCAGGAAAAATGCTTTCCAGGTCATAGCTGTGGATGGAGTTTGCAGTGGTGTTATACAGTTTCCCAGTGCTGAAGACTGCTTGGACTGGCTTCAGGCAATAGCGAGCAACATTTCCAGTCTCACCAAGCACAATGTGAGTATTAAATAATAACTCTTGTTAGGTTTGCCGCCTCCCGCTGTCCCCCATGTAAACCAATGTTGAGTTGGGAGTTAATGCAAAAGACTTTCAATTTGTGGGTCATCTAACAGTCCCTGCAAATGTCACAGCATTAAGTAGACACGTACTAATGTCTTTTCACACTATGAGTAAAGTACACACTTAATGTCTGCGAACCTGAGGTCACAATAACAGTGACTGCGCTGAACTACAAATACTCCCTCCAGCCAAACACATCCACTTATTATCTATAATTCAACATAGTACATTATACAATAATGACAGCAAGAGGCAGCAAGAAACAAAGATATAGTGATGCTATTTTTTTCTCTTTTTGTGAACAGTTGTTCAAGCTATAGGAAAAAAACAAACAAAAAAAGCAGATGTGGGGGCGATGATGCTCAGCAGGGGGTCAGATATGAATAATTCATAGCTCCATCATGTATAGTGGCTAATACAAAAACATGACAAAAACTGTGTCATGTTGACATATTTATCAGCATGTATACAATAATACAGCATTGTATTTCCATGCAGCAACCTATAGCCATCTACAAATATGTAACCAGACAGTTGTGCTGGCTCTCCACATGACTTGAATACGACATGGAGCGAGCAGCCTTGAAAAACAGGGATCTGTAATTATCATGTGTCCACTGTATGTGTGTGTGTGTGTGTGTGTGTGTGTGTCTTCTCTGGGGAATAATGGCCTGGTTAATTGGAGTGGACAAAGTGAGGGACGTACTAAACATAACACTGATCGCTCACTGCCAGCCTGGCCTCAACAGTAGAGAGTGTATTTGTCTCTCTGGCCTTGGCATTTAGTGAGGTGTGTGAGTGAGCTAGCAGCCTAGATGGATATAGGATACACTGCTGAAAAACAACATGTTTAATTGTAAACACTATGATTTTGATTTGACAGCTGAACCGTCAGTGATGCCAGTTATTAACGAGCGCCTGTATTTCTCACACAATGGCCTGCACTCTTTTTAAAGAACTAGATTGGTTATTGTCCTGCACACAGTGACAGTTCATAATATATGCCTCCATGAATAGAAAGTCAATTTAAACATAACAAGACAATCTGCTCAGACACTGTGGTGCTTTGAGCTGAAGTACAACTGAGGCTGATGAGAATGTCATCAGTCATGCAGGTATTTAGTCATAAACGGACAAACAGAGATTTTGGTCTGATGATGCTGCTATTAAAATTCATCCTGAATTGAGGGGGAAAATTAAACCATAAAAAACCATAAAATATCATACAAACAGTAAAAAATAATAAAAACAGTAAAACAGGAGCAAAGCTGACCCTCATGCTGGGTCAAAAGCCAAGGAATAAAAGTGGGTTTTCAGATTAGTTTTAAAAAAAAATGGACGGTAAAGAAGCCTGTCTGATGTGCAAAGGCAGCAACAGAAAAGGCTCTGTCCCCTCTGAGCTTCCTCTTGGACCTGCAGGAGCAGCTGATCGGCTGACCTAAGGCACCGAGCATGGGCAAGACCATTTAAAGATTTAGAAACAAATAAAAGAATGTTAAAATGAACCCTGAAATGCACAGGCAACCAGTGGAGGGAGGCCAGAACAGGCTTTATGTGCCCTCTTATGTGCTCCAGTTAAAAGTTGAGCAGCAGCATTTTGTACTAACTGGAGACGTGAGAGGGAAGACTGCTGACTCCAAAATAAAGTACATTACAGTAGTCAAGCCGAGACATGATAAAGGCATGGATCACAGTCTCACAGTGCTCACGTGCAAGAAGGGACTTCACTTTGGCCAATTGCCTCAGATGAAAGAAGCTGGACTTCAGCACCTCTTTGTTGACTTAATTTAAAATCACTGTCCATCTTAAAACCCAAGTTTGAAACAAATGGCTTCACATAAAGTGGCCCGAGTTTACAGGGGGAGGTCCCCGGGGGCCGCTGGGACCAGACACCATCACTTCAGCAATCCAGGCTCTAATGTCTTCAAGACAGAAGTGCTGAGGTTGAGAGAGCATCTTTGTTTTTTATTGGCACATATATCTGACTGATGCTTTTAACAATGGACTCAAACAATGGCTAAAATCAAAACAACAGTGCTCACATGAATAGTTTTAACTGGCTGATTGCTTGACCTTGTTACCTGTGCTCTGAAGCTTCTCTATGTAGTTAATCTGAAATACTGCCCCTCTTTTACTCTTGTAATTTTATTATACACAGCATTTTTTTCTTATTACTTCTATTATTTTTATCATTTCAAAAGCCTCCTGTAGACAAGTGTTGTGAATTAGCAAATGTGCTAAAACATTCAAACAATGCATCTGGTTTGACCAATGTGATTGTGATGTCCACAACAAATAAACAGTAAACTAAATAAAACATGTGACCATAGTCTGAACAAAACTTGATGGAATCCATTCAGATAGTTCAGTCTGAACCAAAGTGAGGAACTAACAGACCTGAAGCTTTTGTGTTTATTTTTTTTAATTTACAAACTGAATGTTTACTCTGATTTTTATTTTTGAATTTGATGTTGTTTGTTTATTCTATGAAATGTTTGTGCATTTTGTGTTTTCATTACACTGCTGCACAGCCAGTTGCCCTTTTGGGACAAATAAAACGATTTTATTGATAGATTTATCATGTTGAGGATCAGCCAGTCCCACAAAGACCTTCAAAAAAAAAAAAAACTGTAAAAGTAGAGAGTACTTGAAGGGCTTGTTTATAAAATGTTTATCTGTTTTTCAAAGAATATTCACAGACAGACCTTTTTTAAAAAACGACTAGGCCCCACGTTAGACATGACACACCAGATGTACAAATGAACAAAATTAGTATCTCAACATCTAAAAATATATGAATATCAAGGGCCTAATTATAAGACAAGGTCATCCTTTTAGCGCCTGTCTTCCTTTGATAGCCATTATAACATTGAGCTGTTTGTAGTCATGTTTCACCACCTCATATGTCATGTTAATGTGCACATTAGTAATTAGTAAAATAAGAAATTGTGCCAGAGATGTTCAGTATACCATAAATTGTCCATACATACAAAAAAACATACACACTATAAACAGTATATACACGTATATACACAGATATCAGACAGAAAGTTTATAAACAGAAAGGAATTATCATTAAATTTACAGTGCACTAAAATCCACGTTATGGGCAACATGCGTTTGCATTTCTTTTCGTCTTTATATTAGTGTATTATTGCATGTCGTCGGGTTTCATTTGAACATGAGATAATAATCATAATTGAACGTACATGATTAAAACACGTTTAGAATAACACTCGCATCACACAGCAAGCGTTATATCTGATAAACAGTATGGAGTTCACTGCAGTGAACTGGTGTTGGTTATTATTGTATGAGGAGTAGCATTGATGTTACAATACCTGCAGCTGTCACATTAATACAGTAGAGTATATATCTTAAAAATGCTGTGGATTAGATATATAAATGTTCTCAGCGCTGACATACATAAATCAAGTACAGCACTAGAGTCACTCATCTTAATTACTGATCTTCTCACCTCCAGTGAAAGTTCTCCTGTGGGTATTCTTAGATAAAGTAGATGCATCATTTGTTTTGGATCTGACCCCAGATCTTTGTCTTGTTTGTGTCAGAGGTGCGTTGGACCTGCAGTCACTGTGACTGGTCACAACAACCAACCGCTGAATCTGAACAAACCCACCTCGCATCTTGACACTTATCTGGCTGTTTCACTTCAGTTCCTCCACCGAAAAAAAAGAAAATAAAACAAAAAAAACAAAGAAAAAACATGTTTCCTCTCTTGGCACAAACTTCTGCAACATGTCAAAAGGAGCAGCTGTGGCTTGTTCTCGCCTCTATAGGAGGATGTGTTCAGGGCTGGACGGCTCTATTTGGTGTTCTGCTGCTAAGACAGAGTTATAATGAAAGTATGGCGTGGATTAAGAGGGAGTGATACCTGTGATCTGAGCACACTGTTTTCATTTAAAGCCTCACTGCTCTCTTGGTAGTTTCTCCGCTTTTATTATCACAGAGAGAATGGATTTTTTTAAGTGGATTTTTTTTTTTGTCAGGGAGAGCCTCAGGTCCTCGTGGAAATGACTCTATCTCATTTTGTAATTTGCATGCATTGAATAAATGAAGTAGCTGGAACAGTATTCATTCAGTGCTGTGGTTAACATGTTAGCTCAGACACTATGACTCATATTCATTTATTTGTTCTTAGACACAGTATCACTGATTGTGACACTGACCCTGCAGGTGCTCACAACTATTTTACATTCAACCAGCAACTGGAGTCTGGTTGTTGGCAGGAGATATTTTAATTTATTTACTGATGCTTCTTGTTAAAACCAACAGGTGAAGAAGATTAACCGAAATTTTCCAGTCAACCAGCAGGTAAGCTGTTTCTGCAGGCAGAAGCTGAGATTTTCTTTTTTGCTTTGACCCACTCTAATTTGACTTAAATTTTTGTGTTTTATCCTTTTCTTAAAAATCACAAGTGAATCTAACCAGTCAGTCACAGGAAGGGCACAGTGCAATCTTGCCAACTATTGCAACACAAGGAGAGTGTTTGCATCATTAAAACCGATCCACTGAGAAATTATCAGAAAACATCTCAAGTGCCTTCACTCTGTTAACTCTCGGTGTCATGGAGAGTTAATACAATGGGTTTGTTACTAATTTATTTTGATTTCTTCTGCACAAAATTGCGCAAGTTTCCTTTGACAATTCCTTTTAAGATTTAAAGCTTGTCCTGAATCTTTCACTCGCTTGTTTTGCCATTCAGAAAGAAAAGCAATCAAATGTCTTACTTGGGTTGCAATCACCCTGAATCAGAACTGATGGAGAGATACACTTGATGTCTGATAATACTGGATGTTCTTATGATTTTTACCTTGGATTTGTCAAGTATTTAATCTGCTAGATAGAACAAAAGCAGACGTGCCTGAATGGTTCATCTTTAAAGCCCCTGAGAGCTTGATTTCTCAAGCATTTCTCAGTCAAATGGAATATTCATGACTAAATAAGCAGCAACGTTAAAACAGGGAGAGAAAAATAACATCTGTTTATTCATCAAGAGTTTAATACTATAGTGTGGTTTAATCTTTGCAAAGTGAGCAACAACAAACCAACACATATTGATACAAATATTATTAAGACACGAACACAAATACAAAAACTTGCATGTAAAATAACCAAAACTACTAACTAATATAGTTTACTGTGAATCCTTTGAACTGACCACATGATTGCTGCAGGCATGCATATGAAAAAAAACAGCAGCAGAGACTAAGAAGAATCTTAATGTGCCAGAAATTGATCTAGTGCAACATCTTACACATCTTATTTGTTATTGATGCCAGTATTGACAGCAGTATCAATATTTTACATAATTTCCCAGGTTGGGATCAATAAAGTAATTCTATTCTATTCTATTTACGTATAGATACAGTCACCTCTTACAAAAACCGTAGCAGAACATGCTAGCGTAAGACCTCGCTGTTCATAGTTGGAAATTCCTCTCAACCTGCGATATGAAATGACACTTTTGTTTGCCTCTGCACATCCCTCATGACCTCATGTCTGCTCTTCACTGTAGATCATCTACATGGGCTGGGTGGACGAGAAGGAGCAGGACTCCGTTCAGGACCGAATGTATTCACCAAAGTTCCTCGCTTTGAGGGGTTCCTCACTCTTTAAGTTTTCAGCGCCTCCTGTACGTTTTCACTTAATCCTCATTTGTTTTATACTTTAACTTCTCCTGTAAACCGTCAAACTTCTGTATTTGAATTGAATGACGTTCAACGCAGCGGGAGATTTTTTTTCATTTCATGTTAATGTATTGTTGGAGAAAACGTTTTCCTGTCAGAAGAAACGAAGGAAGCAGCTCACTCATAATCCCTTTGTGCTGCATTGATCTTCCTCTTGATTGATGATGATCATTAAATCTGTTTACATTCTGCCAGCCGCTTAAGTGATTATGACAAGAGGGATAAGCTGCTGATGGTTCTGGAGATGAGAAAAGATTGATAGAAAACTGGAATTGCCTGCTCATCTTCAATGTGCCGATATAAATGGAATATGCTAATGTGAGTGGATGGGATATAGGAGGCCGCTCGTTCAGACCATGTGACAAGCCTCTTCACTCCTGAAGAATAGTTACCGACTGTTTGAGAATATTCCCCTCACACGGCAAGATGACACTTTTGAATCCATCCATCCATTATCTACCACTTATCCTCACATAGGGTCGTGGGGGGGCTGGAGTCTATCCCAGTTGTCTTAGGGCGGAAGGCAGGGTACACCCTGGACAAGTCTCCAGTTCATCACAGGACAGAATCCCACAACCATTCATTAATAACGGTGTAATAGACAGCCACTGGCCAGCTAATGTTAGGCTATGGTAGAAACTGTTTCCAAATGAGTGAACCGTTTTACCTTTAGGGGTAGGTTGAATCACAGTTTTTTTGGACGAATCAATTAGATGATTTAATCAACTGATCTATAAATTCCTACATTTCTTGGGAATAAGTCGTTCAGCATGAATTAAGCTGAGATCACTAGATCATATTTAGAGCAACGACAGCCGCTCTCTCTTGATTTACTGTGTTTGCTTTGGTGAAGTTTACACTCCAGCAACTCCAGCCAAACGTGTGTTAGATGGTTATTCCTCATCCTCAAATCATTTTCTCTCGTAAAATTAAAGCAGGCTGTTTGAAAATGTTTGAAAATATTAACGAGAGCGTACTTAAATGTGTAAACAGTGTTGCTCATCCAGGTTATTTCTTCAGTAAGCATTCAAACCATCTAAGAGTTTTGTGGGAATAAATAACATTTAATAATATTTTTATTTAGAAGATATTGCTATACATCAACTTCAGTGCTATTCCTAAATTTGAATGTCTTTTATTACTTCCAAGAGTGTAGGTTTTAACAGTTGGCTTGAAATGACAGCCCTGCTTTCTTTGTATATTTCAGTGTGAAATCCAATAATCATGTTTTCAGAAGTTATTTAAAATGTGGTAAATCTGTCAGTACTATTATTGTAATGGTAAGATGGAAAGGTCGGTTTTAGCGAACCGTCATTCCTAATTTTATTTAAAATTTTTGTGTAATTTGTATAATAATGTATGTGTCGTTTTTCAGGTGACAACATGGGACTGGACCAGAGCAGAGAAAAGCTTTACTGTGTACGAGATAATGTGCAAGATTTTAAAGGTAAGGCAGCCCCTTCTCTCGCGTCTTGAACATTTGGAGCGGCAGTCCTCCTCACTCTGGATACTCTGAGAGAATATAAAGTAGAAAACTGCTCTTATATAATTCACTGATTTATTTGCATGTGTTCCACTTCAACCCCACAGAGACTCTCGGGTTCAGATTGTGTTGTTCATTCTCTGCAGGTTCGAGGTCATTTTGATTTGATTTGTGAGAATTTATCTGCAATTTATCATCTTAAAATGTAATAGTGTTAAATCAGATTCAAACAGAGCCACATATTAAGTCAGATATAAATTGACCTACTCTGCCATACCTATTACACTGTGCTGTTTGCCATGACAAGATACATTAGGGTAAAACAGGGTTCAGCTTTCATATGATGTGCATTAGATTCATCTAAGTGTTGAGGACACAGTGAGTAAAATATGTTGTTAAAAAGCTGCAGTTTGCAGTCAAACCTCCGTTTGGCGTCAGGAAACTGCTTTGCTGTTGCTTTGTCTTATCTCCACGTCACTGTGCCCATCTGTACCTGATCAGCATGGCAGCCGTACTGTCTTATCTTAGGACAATGACCTTCTGGACAAGAGGAAGCACTGCTTCAGCGTCCAGACGGAGAGCGGGGAGGACATGTTCTTCAGCGTGGAACTGGAGTGCGAGCTGCTGATCTGGGAAAAGGCTTTTCAGATGGCTACTTTCCTGGAGGTGGAGAGGCTACAGGTCTGCACCCGAACAGTCGGCAACGTGCAGGGAATTGTGATGATGTTAATCTAGCGCACAGTTCCAGCCCAGTCATTTTAGTACAAAGATTGATTACACCCATGTGACATTTTCAACAGAAAAAAGAGGATTTTTTTGTGTCCTTGTGTACACTCTTGTGGTGGATAACATCTTGTTCTCCTGTTCTGCAGTGTAAAACGTATGCCTGTATCATGGAGAGCCACCTCATGGGACTCACAGTGGACTTCAGCATGGGCTTTGTGTGCTTTGATGCAGCTTCAAAGGTGAGTGAGAGACAGTAATTTATCATCAATAAAAACATGGAAGCGAGATCCTTTCAGTGGGAGAGTTCAGACAACAGTGTGATGAAACTAATCACGATGCCTCAGCCTCTTTTACTCTTTTTTTTCTGAGCCACTAACTTATTCTGCACTGTGTGCATTTTGGGAGTATGAGCATATTTGTTTTGACGGCTGGTTCCCCCCCTCAGCTCAAACCTCTCACTCCTTCCTGCAGTTCATTTTGGCCTTTTCCCAAGTCTGAGAGCCACGCAGACGACTCCACTGGTGCACATCATGTGGATGAGCAGGACACAGCACTGCCATATTGTTCTCTAAGATTTTGGCCCCATTTCCTGCAATGTGAAGCAACAATGTCCCCCAAGGATGATAAACATGTTGCCAGCGTGTTGTTTACAGAGAGAGATGAACAAAACACAATCCATATGTATTGTAAACTGCAATTGCAGACGAGACACTGGGTGGGATTACTTCGTTATTAAAAGCTGCTGTTGGCAAATTTCAACAAGCATGTTAAAATTAGGTGGAATCGGAAACAGCACAAATACATTCATAGTTTCCACTGCGGCTCTAATTTGTTTCATCAAAAGCAGCGACGTTACTGTGTAAAGATATAGATATATACAAGTGTATATATAACATTTCATATGTTTTTTTAAACAATTTTAAACATGAAACACAGCGTAGCTCTGCATCTGAACCCATCAGCCTTTCCTTGTTTGCATGTCTGTGGTTTCCAGTGCGGAGATGTGCGTGAGCCTAACTGCTGCACAAAATAAATTAACACTGATAGAGGATAAATGGATAAAGCACTTACTGTAGTATAGCTAGCCAAGGAATTATTATATTTTTACCCATAAAATAATGGTCATTCAGTAGAGACTCAGAGCTCCGACACCTTCAGATCAAACGTACATGAAAAATAATCTAGCTACTGTTTGTAGGACCTTTAAATTTTAATATTCTTAATTTTTCTATGAGATTTATGCTGTGAGTGATGGAAGTATTCAAGTGAAAGTAAGAAAGAAAGAAAAAGAAAATACCACACTTACATATTTTAAGTAAAAAAAAACAGCATTTAAAATTTTTCCTTTATGCCTTTTGTCTGAAATCAAAGAGCCACTTATCCACCAGAGTAATGTAGTGAGTACAAATAAATATATTCAGTATTCTGGCCAAAAATCCACCACCTATATTAAACCTGAGGTGATGCCTAATTGGCTGCTGCTAGAGTTATATTAATATATACTGTATTAGTATATTACTGTATAATATTGGATTTTTACTGCCTCATTAATGTTAAAGCCGTGTTTCAGTGTTTAGGCTACAATAGTTGAAGTGGAGATTATTTTTTTTATGAAATTAATCTTTAGCAATCTGTCAATATGTTTTTATTAAATTGTTTTATGTGTGAAATTCTAATCTGTAAATTAAGTAGTGTCTGCCGCTGTCACATACTGTCAAATAAATAAAAGATATAACACTGAGTTTAATTCAAATATAACTGAGCATTACAGTACAGACAGACAGTCTCGTGAGAATTTAATCTTCTGAGGAAACTGAATAAACCATGTTTTTTTTCCATGTTTGTCAGAATTCAGATTTAATATCATCACCGCTGAGTCAGGTTGGGTTTTTGAGCGCTGAGACACTTTTTGTTTCATGAATATCTGCTCTAAAAATGTAGTTTTTTTGCTAAACAGCAGTGATGTCTTGTGTACGGTGTGTTAAACATTATTTCTCATGCCATAATTAATGGGATTGGTGTCACAATAATTCTTACAGTCGCAGGAAGAGTCAGAGATGCATATTCATGTGAAAGCGTGGCCAGCTGTCTACCTGACGGATCAGTCTGCACACTGAATGTCGTCTGGCTCACTGTGCAGCTTTTGTTTATTCACTTCAACACTAATTGAATCACTGAAGCCACGGTTATTTCAGGTGAAATGACTGTTGCTTGTTAAATTTCCCAGTGGTAAAAAACAACTTTATATCTCACAGCAACTTCTGTCTGGCTGATCAGCTGACGTGACCCATTTCTCACTGAGTCCATGTGGATTTTTAACATGAATTTTTCATGAGATTGTGGCATAAGAAAGAGCTCAGCAAATATGTATTTATGGTGTATTCATTTGTGTTTTAGTCATTTAAAGGATATATTTTTCAACACTTGTGTCACACTTAAGGAAAATCTTAGTCTCAAATAAATAACCCTAACCCATCTAGTTTACCTAAAAATCCTCTAGTTATCTTTTCAATAACAACTAGAAAAGCACTCAGAGAGCGCAGACTTCCACCAAGACGGCGGCGACTTTATTTAAAGTTACCCCCACCAGGAGGTTATGTTTTCACCGGGGCTTGTTTGTTGGCTTGTTGGTTTGTCGGTTTGCAAAGTAACTCAAAAAGTTATTGACGGTTTCTAACGAAATTTTCAGGATTGGCCGGAGGTGGCCTAACTTAAAACTGATTAATTTTTGGTGGTGATGTTGAATCAGATCCCATCACCACCAAAAATTAATCAGTTTTAAGTTAGGCCACTTTGGACCAACCCTGAAAATTTCGTCAAAATCCGTCCACAACTTTTTGCGTTACTTTGCAAACCATCAAAGCAGCAAACAAACAAGCCCCCGTGAAAACATTACCTCCTTGGCGGAGGTGATAAGCTGCTCTTCCTGCACTACAACACCTCAGGACTTCTCCTTAAGTGAGACTCTCCATCATGTTGTCAGACACATTGTTATGTCAACAATCAGAGCCTTGTCAGAGGCAAAAACACATGATGGTGCCAGATTTCACCACGAGCACCATGTTACTGCCTGTGAGCAGCTGTCCTCTCCATCAGTGCTGGGCCAGCTTCAGAAATGGTCTCCATTATTCAGTCAGACACAGAAACGTGGGAAAAATGGGTCCAGGTTGAAAAAGCCCACAGTCAACCTCTGACCTCTAATATTTGTCATTTCTACATTTCAGGCAGTCCTGTGGAGATACAAGTTCTCCCAACTAAAAGGATCGTCTGATGATGGAAAAAGCAAGATCAAGTTTTTATTCCAAAATCAAGACTCCAAATCGATTGAAGCAAAGGTTCGCTGAGGTTTTTAATGCCGCATGTCAAAAGGTTATTCAACAAGGTTATAGAAAATGAAGTCCTCATGTGTGACTCGAGCATTGATTTTCTTCTTTCTCTTTCAGGAGCTGGAGTTCTCAAACCTCTTCGCCGTGCTTCATTGTATTCACGCTTTTTTTGCTGCCAAAGTCGCTTGCCTGGACCCGATTTTTGTGGAAAGCCAAGGCACCGTGACCACCACTGGGTTTCCTTCTCTTTCCAGTATCTCGTGTAATTCACAGACACCGAAACTCAAATACACCACCTGACCAGCGCCGCTCTCCCTAGAAAGACCACTGCACTTAAGTCGTGACTGTGGCCTAAAATGGAGGACAGGAGCGCTGGAAAATGTTCAGTCTGTGACATTATGGAGGACAGCGGTGGAATAAAAGACCTCTTTGAGAGTTACATACTTGATATCTTGGAGGAAGTTTCAGATTTCTGGATTAACTGTGGACCTAACCATGAACTCTGACTTTGAGAAACTTCACAAAAAGACAAAATGTGAGACTAAAAAGTTTTTAAGTGAATTTGTCCTTCTCCTGATCCTCAGACATCAACACATTACAAAGATACAAAATGCAGTTCTTTTTTATGTGACTTTCTTCAAGAGTTAGAGAGTTAAAACAAATCAGATTTTAGCATTTCTGTCGCACATCACTTGAACTTCTGTGAGGATTTGTCTGGAAACTGGCTGTGATGACGTAATATGACAATATTTCCATTTCTTTGTGTGTTCCTGAGGTGAAAACTCTTACCTACATTCATACTTGAATTAGCAGTACAATTTAATTTCTTCTGGAGTGTAATTAGAGTCCAACTCAAAGCTAAATGGCAACATAAATCTGATTGTGACTCTGAAGTTTGGATAAACTTAATTACACAGACGTTTGCTGGCATCTTTGGCTGGATGAAATGAATGCTTTAGATGTATTTGTGGATGAATTTACTGAGTAACCACATTTATTTTTCTGTCTATGACGTAAACCCACAGGCTGAGGTCACAATATGACTGCGTCCTGGATTACTGGATAGAAAGGCTGTATGAAGGTGTCGTTTTTGTTCTGTGACTGAAAGAGTGGCACTTTAATAATCACCAACCACACAAATATAATCTGACAACATAACTCTAAACATGATTAGAAAACACCTTCCGTAATGGTTATTGCATTTTCTTCCCAAAACTGGATTATGTAAATAAAACACTGACATTCACATGAACTCAAAGAATTAGGAATTATGGGGATTACTAGAGGGATTACTTGTCAGGGTTATGGCATTTGTTAATTTGATGTGCACCAGAGATAAAAAGGCTAGATGCTGAGAAACCTTGTGCTGGAACACCTGAGAAGAATAAAACCAGCTACGTATCCTGTCCTTTTCCAGCTTGTAAATACAACAACTTTTCATTGAGACATGGTGATGGAAACAGAAATATGTAGAGCTGTGACCTCCACAGGTTTGAGATGCCCCTTTAAACTGCTCTGTGTTAAACTGTTTATAAATGCAGGGGAGTGACTAAACTATCACACTCAAAAAGAGTTCAGGTCAATTAACGCAATTAGTCAACTCTTACCTTCCATTTACAAAGTGGACTGGGAACAGAAGAGGCCCGTGGGTAAGTAAACTCTAGAGGATAGCAAATTAAATGGGGTCAGTGAAGTGCTTTGTACTGTGTGGGCTTGTTAAGCTGACAGGAGTGTCTGAGGGAGACTAATGGCGGTGCAGTCTATGCAAAGAAAGTCTGAGTCATGATGCTTTCCTGCTTCAATATGATACCCTCATAACAGGATCTAGAGAGTGAGGTTTACTTTATTTTTTGCAGATGTTTTATTAACAAATATGCTGTGTAATAAATGATTAAATAAGACCTTTTATAACATGGTTCACTTGTGCTGGCTTTTATTTGTTTTCATGTGTGTATTTAACATTTTAGATATTTAATACCCTATTTAAATACACATTTTGTTCTCAATATTGACATAATTAAAATAAATCTTCAATTTACTCAAACTGTCATTTACATATTTTAGGTTTTGAAAGATGGCACAGTCAAGCGTAGTTTGGTTTGGTTAAATGCAATGTTAAATGGTTTGGTCGGATAAATGCATATAAATACATTGTGCTCATTTGTGTGTCATAATATTTAATTTAGTTGTTTATTAAAGAAATTATTTTATTTTCTCAAGCATTGTTCAGTTGGTGCCACATTTCAAGTCCAAGTAAAAACAGTCACATATCACATGGAAAAGTCCTCAGAAGGTGTGTTTGTTATACTCACCTGTCTGTCTGGAGCTTCAGGTGTGTCTGTTATAGTCACCTGTCTGTCTGGAGCTTCAGGTGTGTCTGTTATAGTCACCTGTCTGTCTGGAGCTTCAGGTGTGTCTGTTATAGTCACCTGTCTGTCTGGAGCTTCAGGTGTGTCTGTTATAGTCACCTGTCTGTCTGGAGCTTCAGGTGTGTTCGTTATAGTCAGCTGTCTGTCTGGAGCTTCAGGTGTGTCTGTTATAGTCACCTGTCTGTCTGGAGCTTCAGGTGTGTCTGTTATAGTCACCTGTCTGTCTGGAGCTTCAGGTGTGTCTGTTATAGTCACCTGTCTGTCTGGAGCTTCAGGTGTGTCTGTTATAGTCACCTGTCTGTCTGGAGCTTCAGGTGTGTTCGTTATAGTCAGCTGTCTGTCTGGAGCTTCAGGTGTGCTCTACGCAGTCATGTGTTCTGGTCAGCATGTTGTATCTGCGCGTAGACTTTCTTAATTAACTAATCACCATGCGGCCACCACGTCCAGTAACAAAATCAAACGCATCCGTTCATTACATCACGAGCAGATGCCCGCCGTTTTTTTGGCTAATTGTTTGCTAAAGTTAGATGCTAAAATGCTAAAATGTGGTGATTCCAAAAAACAGTCAGGAGCTTTTTCTTTCAGTTTAGTTTGTGACTCTTTTCTGCTGTTTGTGACAACAGTTACTGGCAGACACACAACATGTTAGATTATACTGGGACCAGAGAGGCTGAGTGGACCGCTTATACTGGGACCAGAGAGGCTGAGTGGACCGGTTATACTGGGACCAGAGAGGCAAAGTGGACTGGTGATACTGGGACCAGAGAGGCTGAGTGGACCGCTTATACTGGGACCAGAGAGGCTGAGCGGACCGCTTATACTGGGACCAGAGAGGCTGAGTGGACCGCTTATACTGGGACCAGAGAGGCAAAGTGGACCGCTTATACTGGGACCAGAGAGGCTGAGTGGACCGGTTATACTGGGACCAGAGAGGCAAAGTGGACCGGTTATACTGGGACCAGAGAGGCAAAGTGGACTGGTGATACTGGGACCAGAGAGGCTGAGTGGACCGCTTATACTGGGACCAGAGAGGCTGAGTGGACTGGTGAGTACAACAACAACAACAACAACATAGACCTACTTTCCTCCAGAGCAGCACCACTGTCATTGCTTTAGACCATTTCACTGACCCTCTGTTGCTAGGGCAACAGCTTTGGTCCAAGTCTACTTCCTGTCAGCTGCTGCATTAACAAACAGTGGAGAGGGAAACATAAGAGGAGGATTTTGTGTGTTGTCAGGCTGTAAGGTGTCTCCAGTACAGTGCTGTCTGGACTGCAGTGTTGCTGTGTGTTTTCTGATGCTCTGGAGGTCACATCACTCACTATCTGTGTTGTCTGCTTTGCTGTTTCATTCTGCTGATGATTCACTATATTTAATTCATTGCTTGCACCCACCGTGGTGTTATTTTTTTATTTGTGGTTGTCCTGTTTGGGTAGTTATCTGAGTGTGTCCTCTTTTCTGGTTGCATAATAAATAGTCAGTTGTGAATACACTGTTGGTTGGGTCAGAGGATCTGAAGCCTAGTTCACTTTGTTTTGTAGCTGAGTGCTTTCTTTTATATACTCACTCTATCATACACCTTTAGCACCATCATCATGTGCCCTCCCTCCTCTTTTAAAAATGTGACTCACTAATATTTACTCTGAATACATTTCAACTCACTAACTACATTTTTTCATACAAATAATGTTGCCTGTCTTGAGTAACAGTCTTTTCATAATCTTTCCATACAGTACTACTGTCCAGTAGTAGCCTTTTAATCCTAATATATTGACAAAAGTATTCGCTCACCTGCCTTGACTCACATATGAACTTAAGTGACATCCCATTCCTAATCCATAGGGTTCAATATGACGTCGGTCCACCCTTTGCAGCTATAACAGCTTCAACTCTTCTGAGAAGGCTGTCCACAAGGTTTAGGAATGTGTTTATGGGAATTTTTGACCATTCCTCCAGAAGCGTATTTGTGAGGTCACACACTATCAGGTTGAGGTCAGGACTCTGTGCAGGCCAGTCAAGTTCATCCACACCAGACTCTGTCATCCATGTCTTTATGGACTTTGCTTTGTGCACTGGTGCACAGTCATGTTGGAAGAGGAAGGGGCCAGCTCCAAACTGTTCCCACAAAGTTGGGAGCATGGAATTGTCCAAAATGTCTTGGTATGCTGAAGCATTCAGAGTTCCTTTCACTGGAACTAAGGGGCCAAGTCCAGCTCCTGAAAAACAACCCCACACCATAATCCCCCCTCCACCAAACTTTACACTTGGCACAATGCAGTCCGACAAGTATCGTTCTCCTGGCAACCACCAAACCCAGACTCGTCCATCAGATTGCCAGATGATGGCATGCTTTACACCACTGCATTCGACGCTTTGCATTGCACTTGGTGATGTATGGCTTGGATGCAGCTGCTCGGCCATGGAAACCCATTCATGAAGCTCTCTGTGTACTGTTCTTGAGCTAATCTGAAGGCCACATGAAGTTTGGAGGTCTGTAGTGATTGACTCTGCAGAAAGTTGGTGACCTCTTCACACTATGCGCCTCAGCATCTGCTGACCCCGCTCCATCAGTTTACGTGGCCTACCACTTCGTGGCTGAGTTGCTGTCGTTCCCAAACACTTCCACGTTCTTATAATACAGCTGACAGTTGACTGTGGAATATTTAGGAGTAAGGAAATTTCACGACTGGATTTGTTGCACAGGTGGCATCCTATCACAGTTCCACGCTGGAATTCACTGAGCTCCTGAGAGCGACCCATTCTTTCACAAATGTTTGTAAAAGCAGTCTACATGCCTAGCTGCTTCATTTTATACACCTGTGACCATGGAAGTGATTGAAACACCTGATTCTGACTATTTGGATGGGTGAGCGAATACTTTTGGCAGTATAGTGTAGTTCCTGAAGTTTGTCTCAAAATCAGCTCTGCTGTTTCCACTTTGAGTACATCTTTAAGTTCAGTGCAGTATTTCAGAAGATAACACATTTTCCACTGATTTCAAGGTGTGAAAACTGATTTCACACCGCAGCTTTTTTCCATCAAAACATACTGTACATCCTCCACCCACATCACCTCTATATAGTACATCAGGCTGACTTGGGAATTGTGTTTAACATGATATACAAGACATCAATTTTATGTACTTATTTATTAGTGCAGCCATGAAAAACACCAGAGTGCTGAGTTTAAATATTTCACTCCATGTTGAATGCATATATAAGGAATAAAAATCATTGAAGGAGTCTTGAAGGTACTTGAGGGGAAATTTTCAGGGATAACTGTATATTTATTGAATACGAAAATGATATTAGACTATATATTTGTAACACATTTACTTCAATTTTATAAGAGTCTGTTTGCTTGTCTGCATTGCACAGACTAAAAAGAAATGTAATTGTAGTTTATTTTATATGACACTATACTGCCACAGTCTGTCTCTTAATCTATTAAATATATTCATAGTTGGATCATACGGTAAGTTCAGTTAATTCCTAATTTGCATACAGCCTCAGGTAATATATGCAGCAGATAAGGGCCTTTATTCTCTGGTTGATGCAGCAAATCCATACATCTGTCAGAAAAATGCATATGTGCTATTATATGAGGTTACATTTTCTTTGTGTTATCACTCAAAAGCAGCAATGACTGAAGCATCACAAGCTTTCCAAGGACGCCACACTGCATCTGCTTGAAATGACTCTTTGACCAGAGCGGCCACAGTCTAACAGAAAGAAGCACCAGACAGAGCAGTCAGAATGATTAGAAGAGGCATAATATGATTGTGACCTTTATTTCTGTGCCAAACATTTACGGAGAAACAACACATTTTCAAAATGAACTGCACACAGCATGAGAAATAAACTTAGGCCTGATAAACAGCAACAGAACTGTTTTGGCTCTTAACAAATTAACTTGACGTAAAAGCACAGAATTGGTTGTGAGTTGGTCTTTACCGGGTGCCATTTTTGTAGTCGAATCTCATCCACATTAAATGCAATCACAGCAGCCCCATTAACTTTGGCGCAAGGAGTGACCTGAGAGTCGAGGTTGTAGGTCCCCTGCTTTCAACACTTAATGTGCTCTCAGATTAGCAATTACTTCTCAGATAATGGTAGATAAACCGCTGCATGCCTCTAATTGGTCATGAGGAGTTTAATGGATACTAGGCAAACCAAATTGGACAATGTTGTTATTGGTAATTATAAGATGAGAGATTATTCCATTATTGCTAACTTGCAAAGCTTCCTGGTGGAAAAAAAAACAACTCTACAGAAAATAAATGTTACCTCTTAACACACATAAACTACTAATAGAATAATCACTCCCATTTTCAAACAAAATATTTTTCATTACACCAGAACAAAAATGAAGACCTAATGCACTAATATATCTTATCTATTTAACAGACAGCAGTGAAGTTTTCATCTACAGAGTTCCCAGTGTCAAGATACAGTACAGCAAGAGGGTGCTACATCAAACCAAATTCAAATTAAACTGTATGCAGAATCATATGATAACAATACACATGTCACTTTTATATTGAACAGAATATCAACATTCAACTCAGCTTTTGAATACTAAATGATGCATCCAAAGTAAGATGACAAAGTCTCCAAAGTCAGAGACAGTAAAGCATGAAGAAAAAGTGTCACCTCTATCAGTGATGTGCTGTTTTCTCTTTTCTCACCGTGGAATGTTTTTTCTTTCTATTTTTTTTTGTAGAAATACACCATAGTTTGGGTAAATTTACTGTGCTAGAAAACTCACAGAAGTCCTAATGTGATGGGGAACATTGGCACTTAAAAGCCACCACTATCAGGGGGGTTCTGCAAGCAAATTGTACTTTTGATTAAACAGGATTTACTTTATAACAAATCCAGTCCACAGTACAAATGATTTATTTTTTTTTTCACTTGAGGACTGCAGACTAAGGTGCTTTTACGGACACTTCTACAGTCCAGAATACAAAAGGCTTCAAAATCCTCAGCGATTCTGATTTGCATTGCTGTCGATTTAAAAAGAGAAAAAAAACAATCTAACAACAACAATGCAGTTCTATACAGAATTTGGGATTTGTCTCAAGGCCATCTAATTGATTAATATTCTTTTAAATCCTCTTTTGTCAAAACCAGACTTGATCACTTGGGACATCACCTCCAGTGACCGATCATGAGATGTGAAGTCAGGAACACCCAACACATATACAGTATATTCATGCATTATTGACGGACATCTTCCCTTCACCAGTATCCTCGAAAACAAAGCATGTGAACCACCACTAAACAGCCATCATCCGTTTGATCAAGCCTATGATATATAATTAATAAAACTAATGTACTGTTTGCACCAACAATGGAAGGGAAACCATGGAGACGACACCTTAGCATATCAAGAAGGAGCTATTCATAAGCAAAATGAGAAAACAGATGTACGTAGGCATCCTGTAGAAAATGTTACATCAAAAAGGTGCCTGGTAGAAAAAACGATCTGATCTCTTGTTGTGTGTACAAAACACATTGACCAAAAATGAAATCTCAAAGAGTAATGACAAAAAATTCATGGTGATGCAAAAAACGTCACACTCTTTAACTGGAAAATGGGAGGATGTGGCCTCATTTGACTTTCAGTGTCTTTTGATCTGATCATTATAATAACCAGACACTGATAGTAAGTTAAAGCTTCTAAAAAAAGCTGCAATAAAAGTCTCCATCTTAGCATAATCATATTTCAACAAATATAATAAGATTTTTTTTTATACAATTTTAAATCTGCACATTTCTGCAGAAATCCTGATAAAATCTGAATGTCAAAATGGGTTTCTGAAATCATGTTCATTTAGTATACTTTATACATTTCTTTTAATATACAAAAGAAAAGGTCAACAAAAACTAACACCTCGTGACAATCGTAACATTATTATCCAATATTATCTATGTGATGTCTCTTTCCGTTACAGTTTAGCCATCAAGATTTAATGGAAATAATGCTACATTTGCACTGAAAAGGGTGAAGACGAATCGTTTCAGCAGGCGCTGCACCCAACCAGAGTGGACGTGGAGTTGATCAGTCATTTCTCTCTGTAATACAGCAAATACGCTTTCAGTGACTCAGGCAGCGGTAAAGCCATTATTTGGTCTCTCAACATGTTCACTTGCTTGAGGATTTCAATATCGCCAACGTCTCTTTCCTCCTCCTCCTCCACTTCCTTGTGTTCTTCCTCAGTGTGCTCCTCCTCCTCGCTCTCAACCATTTGGGGGATCAGCTGGTTGCCGACAAAAACGTAGGTGCTGATGCGTCGCCGTCGGCATCGCCTGCGTTTGCGCTTCTGGGGGACTCTTTGCACCAACCCCTTCCCCTGACTGTCCTCGTTGGCCAGGCTCCTCAGAGTGCGCCGTATGTAGATCCGAGACAGATCCTGAAGGCTGCGGACGGTCACTGGGGCTGAGGACAAAGAGAGATGACACTGTCCTTCAGGGCGATGCGCCACAGAACTAAGAATAATCCATACAGCTGCACCAGTCCCTCAACTAGGTCAGCATAAACAAGTCAGGCCATCAAAGAGAGGCACCTCCCTGTAGTTCAAGGAAAGGAAACGACTGCAGCAGCTGCAGGGTGAGCTTCACATGTCAAAGCAAATGTTGCCGTCGGAATCGTCTCGTCACATTACTTTGAATGTCCTGTGTGACTTTGAAATATTGCCTGCTTTACACTTCAAGACCAGTTAGGCATAATAAAACATAAAAGGATATTTTTTTGTGGTTGTTTTGTTTCGTTGAGGCTGGAGAACTTACGCAGCTGCACAGCATCGGGCTTCTCTCCATCAGCTCTGCTCTGCTGAACCAAGGGGGCAAAGGACACCGCCAAGATGTTTTTACTCTCCCATGTGCACTGGCCAGTCCTGGTTATCTGGGTCAGCTGCATAAAGAGACAAAACCTCAACACTTAGAAAATAAGACATGCAGTATGAAAATAAGAAGGAAGGACTAAGCAGTTTCCTCAAAATATATATCTATATAATAGATATATTTAATAATTGTGCATTTGCCACCTGAGTTGATTCGTATGGGGACACGTCTGTCTGTTGATTCTCCACAGATACTATTACCTCTGGATAAACAGTGTTTGCTCAATGAACAACAGTCACACATTTAATGATCTTACTCTAAATTCCACATATTCATAATGGTTGGCAGATGTAGATACACTATGTACCCAAAGATAAACCTTTCCCCTAGAGAAGAAACGAGCCCCCATCCTTTTTGCATACAGGCCGCTGTATTAAATAGATGCAACATGAAAAATTAACTACCACACCAGCTTTGTTGGTGAGAAAATGACAGCAGGTTAACAGGCTTAAAGACAGACTGTGAGAGGCCCGAGTATCAATGAGACTGTGCTTTTCAACAGCAGTGGATCCTTTATCAAAGCACATGCATATTTTTTTAAATTGCAATACTCACATTATTGTTATTTTTAAAAAAAAATATTGTATAAAACAGAGCTGTTTTTAACTAATTCAGCAAATTGAAATCTAACACACTAATGCAAAATAATACAAAATAATTATTGTCATCTTCATTTTCAACCTTCAAAAACTCCCCCCAAAAAAGTTGAGGCTTTCAGTTTTTACGTTCTTTAGTAGAAACCTGATGTATTAACCAGCTCTGCCTCAGGGGCTGAATGCTGCAGATTTATTAAAGGAATAGTTATCATTAACACTACTGGAAACAAATTCTGATGGGAGACGAACAGATGCAACTACCCTGCTAGTTCTTTTCTCTGGTATTCAATGATTTGGTCCACAAAACTGTAAAATGTCCTTCTCATTTAGTCAAATGTCTTATTCAGTCAGACTAACAGTCTACAGCTCAAAGACATTTAGCTCACCATCATGAAGCACAGGGAAAAGCATCGAGCGAACCCACCGAACGATTATTCAGTGATCAAGAGTGGACAATTAATTTTGTTGTTTAATTTTGATAGATTAATTATGCAGTTATAACATAGAGTACATCATCGTATCACCCACTGCTATCAGACACTTCATTAAAATGTCTGGCGGTGTGAGAAGTCAGACATGTGAGACATGTCCCTCAGTAGACCACAGATGTCTGGAGGCCATAACGAGTAATTACCAGTCCACACTGACAGTCAGAACACAATTACTCCACATGAGGCTCATTGAGCATGTTAATAAAGGGGGGGGGGGTACAACAGGTCCATTGGTACCAGCAGATACTTAAGAAGCCTTGTACTGTAACTACACACCAAATCAACCAGATACAACAACGGTTTCTTCCCATAGACCGTCACTCTGAACCGTAGAGGAAAAAAAAAAAATCAAAAAAAAAAAAAAACAAATCAAAAGAATTTCAATAATCACACTTTTGTATGTTTAAAATCTGATTATTCTGTATTTCTCAACAGTCTTTGAGATTGTATTAACAGTGATTGTATGTACAATGACTTTGTGCTGACAACAAGCCTTTCACGCTGCAGACGAGCCGATAAATTCCAGGGTCGAAATTGGGTCAAAATCCCAGTGATGTTGACTGATCTGAACTGACACCCATTTGTCTTCCATTTTGTTTCAGCCACAGGTCCGCAGAGACTTCCTCACTCCTAAACAGTGCTTCAGTGGTATTTTTTTTTATTCTTTAATGTCTCTGGCAGCTTTTTTTTTTGTAAATAAAATGACCAATATTGAAGTTTATTGCCTTTGTTCTTCTCCATGACAGCAGGAGGAAGTACAAAGCTGTTAGTGAGGGTGCACTGAAGTGACAAAACGGCAGCACGCAATTTAAAAAAAAAAAAAAAGTGATTCTTGAATATTACGAGCACCTACCAAGACAAACATTTAGGCTGTGTCTATATCATGCGATTATATCATAAATGTAACATAACATTAGTACTGAGCCATGTCTTTGAAGGTAGTCAATTAGCAAAAAGACCAGGGGCCTCATGGATCAATACTTGATACTGAGAGCTGGTGAATGCTGTGTAGTGCTAACACCAGAATCCACACAGCTTCCCTTGATACATCCCAAACAGTGTGGAATTGAGCACACATGTCGGCGTCGTGGACTCCTCCCTCACCACACCCATAAATACATACGCAAATTCATTTAAATAGGCTCCACACTGCGGCTCTCCTCATCATGAGAGGAGAAAGAGGAGAAACTTCAGGGCGTAGCCACGGTCACCTGAGTTAAACGCTCACTATTAGACGCCACGTGTTGCACTTGATGGATCACACTGATGTGAAACAGAGGTGTAATTCAGGAGAGATGCAGACGAAGCCAATTGTGACTTTATGCAAGTGTATAGGCGATAATCGGGGACGCACAGAGGCAAACCATGAGTCAGGGAGAAGACTGATGACCTGTCATTATTTACTCCAGCCGCCCCACACCATGCTGCCTGCAGCCTGTTCCCACCATGCTTTTATAGGATTTATGAATCGTGCATTGAGCCAGACCACCTCACTCCAATGTTGGTCAGATACATTTGCGCATCACAAATAATAAGTGCGTTTATTCCAACATGAGTGTAGCGATTACATCAGGGAATCTGGCTATCACTGCAAATTGCGCATTAATGTTAGCCTGTTCAACTGAATTGTATGGGGATTTTATGCCTGGCTGTGGATGATCCAGTCCAACACAGGTGACATGGTCCGGCTCAGGGTTGACTGGCTCACTCCTGGTTGGTCGGCCAGCTCCTGTGGTCAAAAAGCCCAGTGTGGTCAGCACCTGTGTGACTCTGGCAGCGCTCAGCTCCTCCTGTGATGATCCACGACCAGTCATAGCTCCTCACAGCTGTTTACCAACGAGCGACAGTTTCCCAGCATCCCCTCAGAGTGTCGCCAACAGACCAAAAGCATCAGAACCTGGCTTACGCCACCTATAAAGTTGGCGTGGAGCAGCGGCAGTTTCCACACTTAGTTCACTGTTGATACATCTGAATGTGAGCGTGGATCCTGGCGTACGCTACTTTGATACATGAGGCCCCAGTTCTACTCTATTCTCTACTACATGTTTCATATTTGTCCAGAGTAATTAAAAAAAAGCTTATTTTTGTTTTTGGAAGAACACCATGTGGTACTGATTAAAGGCAACAGAGGGGAAAAAGAGATGTTTTTAAAAATGACTCACATCGGTGTGGACTATCATGGCCTGAGTGGATATGGGTTGCAGTGCTTTCATGCTCTTTAGTTCTTTGATCCAAATTATGTGTAATTATTTTCCCAACCATGATTCATATGTGAGTGTGCAGGTGCTTTTCACTCATATAAACCTTGTTTAAAAATACAGCATAGATTGAGTTCTGTAATAGCATCAAATCTCTGCTCACAATTGCTAATCTTAGTGAAGTTTTGCACAAAACCCTTGACCATGAATCTACCAGGACCTTTACCCTCTTTACTGGAAACTTCCACCAACTTCCCAAAATATTCTAAATGCCCTCTTACATGCCCCACACTCTGTCCACACTCACATGTCCACCGTTTTAAATAAAACATTAATTTATACGGCACAGTGTGTGTGCTCCTGACACAGCTGCTCAAATCCAGGGGCAGCTGTGGTTCAATAATGCATGTGAAAGTTGCATAAGCAGACTTGTAGGTCAAAGCTATTTTACAGTCTTTTCCCTCATGCGTTAGCATTTTGAAGAGCAATCATGAATGTGTTGATTCTGTACCATTCTGATGGCTTACCTGATCCTCTATAGGCATCACCAGAATGCCTCCAATTTTCAGCAGCACTTTCATGTAATTTTCGTGGTCTTTCTGCACTCCTGCGCCACAGTAGATGCGATCATATTGGTGACTGTCTGTTGAGATTTCAAGGCAATTTCCCACCACAAAAATGGGTTCACATAACTCAAACCTGGGGAAAAAATAATAAGTAGAGTGGGAAAAAACAAACATTACACAGCAACAGGAAAACTGTTATTTTTTAATTTATTATTAGCTCATTTATGAGCTGTGGCAGAATTACAGATTAAATGAATGGAATTATAGATTTAAATGTATTTAATTTGCATTTAAAATGTATTTAAAGGCAAATCTGTCTCTTCTATTTGTATCTGTTCGTCATCTAAATGTTTGAATGCTCCTTTAAAGGATGTACTCACTTATCAAAGCTGTCACTACTCTTTATGAAATCATCCAGTTTGTCTCTGGCATATTCAACCACATCCGTATGGAGCTCAACTCCATGGTTCACACCAAATGGCCCTAGGGAAAAAAAAAAATAAAAAAAAAACAGGAACAATATTTTCTTTAAAAAACATCATGTAGAGCCGAGACTGTTAAGCAGGGGTTTGAATTATAATCTGATCTTTGTGGGGGTCGTGTGTCCCCCACCCCACCCACAGAAAATGTTGATAGCCTACTGTTTGATCTAAAATGATGCAAGCACAGTGTGACAGTTACTTGGTAGAGGAAGCACTGAATGTATAAATCCAGAGTTTTCTCCAGAAATATGAGCTAACACGTGGAGAAAAGTGAGCTAGTTTATAAACTATGGACAAAGTTAGGAATAGCCAACAGGCTAATGCTCCAGAACTTTCCATCACATGAACCACTAACAGACCCACCTTACCTATGAAAGAACTGGGTGACAAACTGTTGATCCTTCACTTCTTACTCCTGTCTGAGCTTTTTTACTTTTCTTTTTTAACTCCCTGACTTTTGAGGCATACTGCCATCTCCTCCTCCGTTAAGTTGATGTCTGTCTTTTGGCGCTGTGCAGGCTGTCTGACGGAGCAGGTGGACTGAACCATTTTATGTAAATAGAGAGGGGGAGGCCGTTGAGAAATGTTTCCACAACAAATAAACTTAGTGTCACTAGTTCTTTTGGAAACCTGCTTGTTTTAGTCAAAAGTATATATCTGTGATTAAAATAATGAATGTTGGTCCAGAGACCCCCCAGGTGTAGGATTTTACTGACTTTATGGGAGCTCATACCCCTCCTTGTGGGAGCTCAGCTCCCACTGGCTCCCACATGATTTGAACCCTGCTGTTGAGTGATTACCTTATAAGAAATGAATGAACTTATTTTGATAGTCAAGTTGTAACTTTTAGGAACAGTGTAACATTTTAGGGGATGTATAAACAGAGATGTAATATTATATTCATTTAAAATTACATTTTCATTAGTGCATAATCACCCGAAACTAATAATTGTGGTGTTTACGAGTTCAGAGTGAGCCTTTCAAATCTACAAGCAGTTGGCCATGTTTCTACAGTCACTCAGATCGGACAGGGAGCAGTAGTGGAGGAGTTCAATCTGCAGCTACACCACCAGGAAAATTATTTTTTTCATTTGCTTTTTCTTTAAGTGATTGTAAACTGAATTTACATGAGTTTTGGACACAGTTTGCATATGTTCCCATGGGCTTTAGGAAATCAGGATGTGCATGTTTCACATTTTACATTAATGATGTAATAATTAGGAATATAAACAGGAAAACAATCTGCAGATTAACTCTTTGAGTGCCACTGATGTAATACGAATACAATGTCAAAGTGGGGTTTTTTTTTTGCAGCTGGTCGCTGATCAAGGTCTCCCGCAGCCTGCGAGTAATTTTGGGGCTTCTGTGATTTGTAGCCGGGACACAAAGTGTTAATATACGCCACAGAGATTAAAGCAGGAAGTGGAGACGATGATATTAGAGAGCAATACAAAGGGATTCTGTGCAGAAAGTGGTGATTTTGGTCAAAGTGGCCTCTACTCTCCTCTACTGTCTTTTCAGAGACATGTTACAAAATATTCTGTGGGTCTTGAAATATCACTGAAAAATGGGTAAATACGCTGGCACAAGGCACTTTTGATTTAAAAAAAAAACAAAACAGCTGGCACTCAATGAGTGAATCACAAATGAAAAAAATCAGTGCAGTACTATTACCACTGATGCAGATTTGTAGGCACATATTGTGCCTTTGTTTAACCTTGATTTTATAGAACATCTGAGCACTTCTCACACATGGAAAAACACAGCTGGGTACACAATGCTTACCTATGATAAGGCCAACCATTGTGCTCAGGTAGCCGGTCCCACTGCCCAGATTGAGGAAAGAAAGTCCAGGCTGCAGTTTGAGAGCCTCCATCACCTCTGAGTATATACACGGAGCAGACAGGTGGATGTTGCCGTGCTTCCACGCCAAGTCTTTGTAGGCACTGTCCCGGTAGCCGTCCAGATAGTAGTCGCCACGGTCTATGGCCCGAAAAGCCTGTTCAACTTTTTCTGTGCGAATATATTGGGCCTCCTTCAGATTATCAATGAGGTCGTCATTGTCCTCCCCAGCGCTCACGGCTCCCCCCATGGTGAAAAGAGAAGAAAAACACAAGGGGCGAACTCGTACTCAGGATGAGCGATTCCTCCTCATGGAGATGAACTGCCGACCTGAACGATGCTGCCGCTGGGACTCCTAAAGCGTCACTTCAGGCTATGGTCATGTCCAGGCAGCGAGGGACCTGAGGAAAATTACATTCACACGTTATGGCAACATGCCTGCCGGGGAGCACAGTGTCTGATCAGAGCTGCAATCTGCAGACTCAAGATGCTGATAAAAGTAAAGAGTTATTAATCTACTACCTCCACTTATTGATGAAATATTAATGACTGTGAGAGAAACAGACTGAACAATGAATGAAGAACTGTGTATCTGTTCTCCCTTCAGGATTTGAGAAAGACTCAATGAAATACTATAGATAGCCACATCTATTTGAATATTTTATATATATTATAATATATTCACCAAAAGGTTATATTTGAAAACAGTCCAACAATACTACAGTAAGGCATTTGAATGTGATAATATCATTTATAACCTTATAAAGGAATCCTTCAGATTACTGTTTTGCATATCACATTATCTCCACTGCACAGAGATTAACCACCAAAGACAGAATTTTTTTATTTAATGTATAAAAGGTGTTTTTCACAGCAGACAGGCTCGTTGCACCTGTGATTTTCCTGCAAATACATCAGAAAAAAATATTATGTAAAACCTTTATTTGCCATGCTCTGTGCCCTGCATGCACAGTGCTGTGTATTGCATATAATATTGTTTCAGAGCCAGATTGATCAGTTTAATTGATTAGTCAAATGCCAAGAATTCACCACTTCACAAATTAAAACTGATCTCTGCTGATTTGAAAGTTAGCTACCCTGTGAGCACTGAGCTACTGGCTTCACTATGTAATACTCAGGGCCATATCGTAGCAATAAAGAGGAAATTCCTATCACAAGCTGGTTTCTTTAAACGTTTTATACATGCTTTGATGACCAAAATACCCCTCACGCTGGCACAGAGTGAAAGGCTAGAGCTGGGGATTCAGCCGGGGAAGACAAGTCTTGAATTCCCTCTCTGCCTCCTCAGCAGCTCCACATCTGACTCAGCTAATAAAGATTAAATTCAGAGGTGACTTTGTATTGCAGGCCTGGTGAAGTAATTTTCCATTGGCTCTTTCTCGCAGGCAAAAAGAATCATTGATTCTCATGCCATCACTGATTGTGCGGTGGTATATTTGTTTTGATTCATAGTCTTCCTTCTGCAGCCTCTCTATAATAGATAGGAAAATGGGTCAGAAGAGGTATTGTTCAGACAAATTCAGCCACTCCTTGAAGACAAAACAAAGAGCACCAGCTAGGTAACGATGGTGTGGCTGTAGTGAAGCTAGTCCTGGTAAAGTCCTGGGCTGACCCCTGGCATGTATGGAAAGTGCACTGACACTGTGTCAGGTCATGACTGGCTGCTGTGACCCAGCTGGGGACAACTTGCAGGACCATGCAGGATGACAAAATATGAAACGGATCCTCCGCAGCAACACAAGATCAACACTAGTGCCGTAACTAAACACCACAGGCCTGTCGAGGCAGCACTCGACATGTACACACTGCTGATCAGCAGACAGTGCAAAATAAACTGCTAATCGTCATGGCTACAGTGTAAAGTCAGACATTTTATCAGCCAATTTACAGCCATAAGTGAAGAAAATCACATCCATACCTCAGTGGCAAAATACCATCGTAATATGAGTCTTATTAGTAGAAAGTAATACACATAGTCTGTCACAAGTCTCATGTTTGCATTTGTGATGCAAATGTTTAGCATGCGTTGTGCTTAATACATATATATTCATTTTTTATGAATAATCTCACTTTTTTCATTCTAACTTGTGAATACACAAATCCAGCCTGTGGATCTACATGCTGAGTGAGTGAATGCTTTGTCCCATATTCACTGCAGCAAAAACAATGTGAGCATGTTTGGTTCACACTGAAGGGTAAGATGCTGGATAAAAGACTTGAGAAGGTGTAATTAATGAGGTCTGTCTGTATGGAGAATAAATTCAGCAACAATTTTCTCTGCAGTGTCAAATGTATTATTAATATAGCCTGTAAGAAAATATGCTTTACAAATGCAAATTTCATAGAAGTGCTGATTTGTTTCCCTACAAAAGGTACCTGAACTGAATATGTTATTGAAGTCATATCCACCAGAGTACTGCTCTGTGCAAAAAACCCATATTGTGTTTCTCTCCACACTGAGTGAGATGAAAACACTTGTACCCTGTATTGTAATTCAAAACAACAATCGATACTATTTTTTTTAACTATGCTGAGTCCTGATCTAGTGCCACCCAGCAGGTCAAACACTCCCACGTGTTCACCATGACAGAAATGGATATCCATGGCATGCACAAGTTATATGGTGAGGATTTTATTTACCCAACAACCTTTTTTTCTAGCACTGCTGTTAAAATTAAATGTCCAATTTTACAATATGCCACAAAATCTGCAGAAAGAGGAGCATGAGTGTATTCAGCAAACATCACTATGTTCCAGAGGAAACATCCTTTGGGTTTTAATGACCTCCTGACCCTCCTCCAGTGTCAACGCTAAGGGAAACTTTTCACACATAATATCTTATTGCATATTCTAAAGGGCATATAAGGGCACATCATCAGTTTTTGCACCCCATATTTATTCCTGTCTGCACTGCGTTTATGGTATGTCATGCACCAGGGTACCAGTTTAAACTCGATGTTTCAGACTTTCAATCTTACTTGGCAATATACTTGTTTCTGATCAGGGCATATAAAGGCAGTCACTGCGGTCACATGGTAGGATCATACTGGATTTTGCCAAATCCGATGTTGCAACTCGGTGGGTGGTCTGTCCCAAAATCCACATGTACATGGAGTTCATTTATATCAGATAATGGTCAGCGACCTGGCTGACTCTGCTACGCTAGGTCTTACTGTAGCCCTTTCAACAAGTGGTGTTAGAACTACTTCTGGTTGACGGCTACTTATCAACAACAGTAAATAATAAACTCTGTCTCCTGAGTTGTTGATTTCTTCTTTTTGACCCCCATGACTATTTTTGAAACTGGAACTAACTTGTAGTGTTTTAGAGCATAAGGACCAATTTCTGAATTATATATTAAAAAAAAAAAAAAATACTGTTTTTGTCAGTATATTGGTTCTGGTTCTCTCTCTCTCCCCCTCACTCTCCCTCTCTCTGATGCTTAAAAATTAACTAGAAAAACACTCACAGAGCGTAGACCTCCTTCGCGTTGGGATCATGTTTTTAGGCACTGATATTTTTAACAAAATATAATTTTTTTTGGTCCCAAACATAAAGTTGAACAACCATATGCATATGTGCGTTGACCTTGTTATTGTTGTTTTGGTTGAATGCACAGGAGTAAAATCTGAAAAGGTGATTTCTCAGCTCACTACCAAAACCTGTGTTCACAGTACAGAAACAGGCTTGGTGAGTTGGTAGTTTTTGATGGCACAACCCATTCTCTTGATGTGATTTTGATTGTCCATGTTCAGAATGCCTCCACAAAGACAGAGAAATCACTTGCCACCAGCAGAACTGAACAGGGTCATGGGCCTACTCCATGGTGGCCAGACTCAGCATCATGTAGCAGCTCTCCTGGGAACATCCCAAAGTGTGAAATCCAGAGCCTGGACAAGGTACCGGAGACATGGACAGGTAGGCCGTCGTCATGATGATGGCCGCCAGAGACTGACAACCCCTCGGCAAGACCGCCAATTGACCTTCCAAGCACGCCGAAATCGCTTTGCACCAGCCAGCTTGTTTGTTGGTTTGTCGGTTTGCAAAGTAACTCAAAAAGTTGTGGACGGTTTTTGCCAAAATTTTCAGCGTTGGTCGGAAGTGGCCTAACATAAAACTGATTAATTTTTGGTGGTGCTGTTTAATCGGATCTGATCAGCTGGAGAAAATGACCAGTAGATTATCTGATAACTGTTAGTTGCAGTAGCACGAGTCATTGGCTTTTCCATTAAATACATGGTTCAGAAATAAGAGTTTTAGCTAAACTAGAGAATAAACTCATTGACTTTGGTTTTATCTTTATGTCTTGGACTGTTAATATAAAAATATGAATATTTCCTTGCAGTAGTAGTTTGTAAATTTGGACGTTTTTTTCCACTATTTTCACACAGTTTAAAGAAAAAAAGAAAATAACAGGTTAATCCAAGTAGTTTCCTCAGTTTTCCTAGTCAACAATATGGAAGTTTGTGCATTTACTACAGTGTTAAATATCTCTTTCAATCATAATCAACTAACGCAGAGTTGTACTGGGAGCAGAGATGTAGCTTCACGTCATACTGATGTAGCTTCACGTCATACTGATGGTATCACTGTGTCTGTATGTAAACTCTATAAACTCATACAGATGTTCCCGTATTCCCAAAACTGACACGTGGAGCAGCCAATCAGCGCTCTCCTTGATCACGTGTTGTAGTTGCCACACAGACGGGGGCCCGTCAGCCAATCAGATACCAGGACGCTTTCTTCGCACTGCGTGTGACGAAGGAGCAAAACAACAACAGCGTTTTCATGAGATGTTGTCGAGCGTTATTAATCACGGCTGTTTCTCAAATCCTGTCTTAAACACATGTAAGAAATACCTGGCGAGGCAGGCATTCACCACACGAGCTGGCAGACGAATAGTCCATAAATAAAGACTCTGTGTGTGAGTGCATTCATCCAGCTTTTGTTCCCACTTGTCGACCATAAACGCAGCTGCTAGTCAGCGCTCTCTGCAGTGTGATTAACCTCAATCTTTTAGCAGCGACTTGCTAAACCGGTTTGATGAAAAAAAAGAGGCTAGAATATCCCTACATATTAAGTAACTGCTGCGGGAAAACAAACAATGATTTGACGGATATTCTTTCGCCTGTAGAACAAAACATTTGAGACAAAACTCCTCGAGTCCGTCAACATGAAGGACAGGAAGACGTGTTGGTGTTTGCAAACGTTCCTCACAACAATGAACGAGCGAAACAAGTGCGGTTAAATACAAGTGTTTTAAGTTAACATCTGTTGTCTGGACAGCGCCATCTGAGAGGCGAATGAAGCCAGCTAACATTAGCTTTAGTGGGCCTGAGTGCGCCATCGTCACACCAGAGACAAAGCAGGTTAGGTAAGCTCGCCTGTTTATCCTCCAGCTAGCAAACACTGGTGTCAGGTTTAATAACATGCTGCAAACATTCGTGCAACAATACAACACTAAGCCAGCACACAACACGGCAGTTCACAGGAGCTGGCTGAAAACAGATGGCAGATACTCACAATGTCGTGTCGTATGAACTCGCTCCTTGTAACTGGACGCTCTGCTCGATGCGACGGTCAGTGACTGAGAGCCGTTAGCGGCTTCCTTTTAGAGGCTAACAGCTGGTTAACGGTGCTAACTAGTTAGCTGGTTCAGGCTAAAGTGAGTCAGTGACGAAGAGCCGAAGTGAGGAAGAAAGAAACAGCTGAGGACAGGATGTAAACACTGGTCACGTGGTTTTAAATGCTGAGGTAGCGGGAGGCACTGTTGCTCTATCTGTCTGTCTATCTATCTATCTATCTATCTATCTATCTGTCTATCTATCTATCTGTCTATCTATCTATCTATCTATCTATCTGTCTATCTATCTATCTATCCATCTATCTATCTATCTATCTGTCTATCTATCTATCTGTCTGTCTGTCATAAGTCAAGTATCTATTTTACAATAATTTGACCGTGTTTCATGGCTCTGTGTACATGTATACTTTTGTGTACATGTGTACTTTTAATGTATGTTTTCGAGTCACAAATAGTCGATCATTATTGTTTCTTTGCATGAGAAAATGAATATCATATCATATCATAATAGATAAAGGATTTACTTTGTGACGTCCATGTTGTTATTTGCATTTTAAACTTCTACCTGTCAGGTATTTCATTACATTGTCTCTGTTGGACTGACTTATATGATTGATTATATATATACTTTACATTATTGTGGTGTCCACAGTTTACCATTCTATGTTACTCTTAATTACACCACACCAATGCCACTATTGCCTTGAAATGTAGTCTTTAAGTGCTCTTGTGTAGTTTATGTTTTAGCTCTATTGTAGTTTGTTTAATGTACATGTTACTATTTTATTTTGTTTTACAATTTTTATCAGCATTATATGCAGCTGCATCATCCAGATTCCCCTTCTTGGGATCGATAAAGGCTTACTGCGTCTTATAAGATCAGATCCATCTATCAGCAGATAACAACCAAAATACAAAAGATTAAAAAAAATAAAAGAAATCTAGTTCAAGAATAGCTAACTATAACAATTTGTTCATAATTCAACTTTGGAAAGATCCTGAAAAGTTGCACCCACCTTGTAACCTCACAGTCCCCAAAAGAAAAGGTTTAAATTTAACTTGCAGCTGGTTTTCTGGCCTGTTCTGGAAGTGTGGCAATGGATGATCACCAGCAGGCAGGCAAAGTCTCAGGCACCTCCCTTCACCTCATCTTGCCATAATAAATGACTTATTTTCAGTGTCATTGCTGAAGCCTGAATGCCTGTTGGCTATTTGTCATAGCAAGGATGTTAAACTGAATTCTAGAGGTTATAGTTTTTGGAGCACAAACACTCTGGATGATTCTTAGTGGAGTGTTTTTGCAGCAGAATACGTAGCCTTTTTTTGTTGCTCTTGCAGGTTCACTAAAGTGACGAATTTGTTGACTTCCTCAGTCGGTGGTTTCATTGCATAACAGAGTTAGTGAGCCTGACACACATGAACACAAAATACACAAGTCTGTAGACTGTTCCATGGGGCTCCATGCTGCAGGTACTCATATACAACATTATGACCAACAGTCAAGTATTGTGTTGGTCCCCCTTTTTCATTCAAAACAAAAGCCCCAAACATAGCCCTGACTTGACCCCTGAAGGTGTGCTGTGGTATCTGACAGATACTTTCTGCCAGAACCACTATTATCTTCCTCGGCTATTTGAGCTACAGTAACTCTTCTGTTGGATCAGACCACTCATGACCCTGTCTCTGGTTCACCACTGGTCCTTCATTGGACCACTTTTGATAGATCCTGACCACTGCAGACCAGGAACACTCACTAGAGCTGCAGTTCTGGAGATGCTCTGATCCAGTCCTCTAGACATCACTGTTTGGTTCTTGTTATCAAACTCACTCAAATCTTCACACTTTCCCATTTTTCCTGCTTCTAACATATCAGCTGAGGACAAAATGTTCATTAGTTGCCTGATATGATCCCAGGTGCCCCGAAGAAGAGATGATCAGTGTTATTCACTTCAGCTCACAGTGGTCATAATGTTATGCCTGATCGGTGTATACATTATAGTATTATTATAGGTGTCACTCAGCTCAGGGCCGTAACAGGCCTAACTATCAAGATCAGCACTTCCACCCCAAGTATGGCCTTGTAACATTAAGGAAAGATATAAGATTACTTTTGTAATGTAACTCCTCCTCAGGTCATTACATTAGTGTGTGAGGACGTGACCTCAGTGTCCTCAGAGCTACTGTAAGGCCTTCATTAAAACACAACACACAAGGCAAGATCCTGTATTAAGCCACACTCAAGTCTAATATTATTTCCATGAAACCAAATATTTTGTAGCGGTATGTATGTTTAGACAGACGTAAACAGACACTGATGTCTCCAGCAGAGTTAGCTGAGGTCAGTGGTATGTATGTAGCGGTCAAGTGTCTTTATATATCTGGTTGTTATTATGCTTGTGGTGGTGTAGAGTGTGAGCCAGCAGCCTCCTGTTTGAATGCTGTGTTGTTACTATACCACAAAACTATCTGGATGAAACACCGGCTTTGTTTCAGTGACATTTTTTTGTGTAACTCTCACATTTATCAAAGGCAGTCATCCTTTCTGTGGCATTACTGCTGATGACAGAAAAAGGATAAGGAAGTTGATTAGAAAGGCTGGTACAACTGGTTTGACTCCTCATTCATGAGAGAAGCCTTCACAGTTCAAATTGTACTTCATTTTGAGAGTCAAGCCTCTTTTTGTGGTTTCCAAAGTATGTTGATGTTTAAGATATTTGTTAAACCTCTGTTTCACAGCTGTGGTGGATACTTGCTTTATGGTTTTTTTTTTAGAATAATTTTTTAAGCTTTCATTTTATTGTTCTTTTCATTGGCCCAGTTTTCAGCTGTATGAGCTTTGGTCAACCTTTTAATTATTAATTGATCTATTGATTGCATTTAGTGTCTCAGCAGCATCTGTTTCTTCATTGAGATGTTCCGATTATTGATTGAACTTTTATGTTATTTTCCAAGTGAAAATGACTTGACATTAGTTGTGAATTGTGTGTCTTTGTCTCATGTGAAGGCAAATCAAATATATTTGGTCTTTTGGTTGAATAAACTAGCAATGGGAGGACGTCCCGCTGGGCTTTGGAGAAATTGTGATCAACATTTTTGACATTTTATAGGCCGAACAATTAATCACTTAACTGGGAAAATAATTGGAGGATTAAATGATAATAAAAATAATCATTAATTGCACCTCTTAACTGAATACATGGAGGATGATTGTGGTGTATACTATATTTTTATTTATTGCAGATGTATTCCGATCAGTGTAGAGGGATAAAATGCAGGTGAGACAGGAGGGATGAAATGCACCTGGATGGTCAGCATCTTAAACCTTTATTTTAATTTCTTAGCCCAGCAGCTCTCAGTGACCACTCCCTGTTACTTTGGATGTAATACCTAGTATGTATCACAGGGTGGTGCTAATGCATAAGGTGGATGCGAAGCTTTTAGAAAGCACACAACCATTTGAAAAGTTTATTTCTACCATACACAAACTGTACAACACAGCGCATATCTGTTTATTATGAAATAGTAAAAGTAATAGGAAGTTTCAATTTACAAACTACCTCAACTGAAAAAAAGCATTACATTTTAATGTAAAAGAAAAGAAAATACAATACAATTTCATATCATACTAATATCGTTTCACAAAAAAGCATTTCACATTACAAAACATCAAATACTAACAGGGAAAAATAAATATTATTCACAAAACTTCCTGAGCAAACAATGTGTGGTATAGGAATTAAATATAAGAAATTATAAATAAAGGATTGTTAGGTTTAAAGAATTTGATTCAATTAAAAAAAAATTAAATTCTTTAAAACATATTTGGATAAAATAGGGTCTCATTTTTCTATAATTTGGCTGTTTGCTGTTTGCATTCTCTTTTTTTTTTTCTTCGAAATGTCCCAGGCTACACGTCTTTGACCTCTTTTTGCAGAAATGGAAAATGTATTGCTCAAATGAATTACTGGGTATTTTTTCTCATGGGATTAAACTGAGCTTTATAAAGTACTGTGATTTGACTACAGCATCCCTCTTGTTGTGAACTAAAAATGCAAAATCATTGAAAATACAAAAGTGCAATTGATGCAAACAAACAAACAAACTGATTAATCAACAACTACCATTTGTCTATGTTTTCACCTCTTTTTTGTTGTTGCATTTAATGATTGAAACCGAAATGCGAGTTGTGGTGATAGACAGCTACTATTCACATCTGCCCCAAGCGTTACAATGATATTCAAACTGTAAGACTGGCTGAAATGTTAAGGCTTGTAAGCAGTTTGAGATATAACAGGGATCTGTTGCTGTTGTTGTTTTTTAATTCACTCCTTACTCCCTCTCCTTGCTAACAAAGGTTCAAATAAACACCAGACTTTTCAGTCTCAGTTGTGATATTTCAAAACCTGACTCTGAGATTACAGCTACTGAGACAACGGCATTTAAACAGTCATCAGGAACATTTTCTCCTATGAAAATAATTGTAGTGTATAATAAATTAGACACCATCCACATAATACTGTCCTACCACAAAACATAGTACTCGTATACTTTTATGGATTCATATACATTTAGGCACATACTATATGCACACTCCAAAGTGTGTGCACAGAAGGCAGTTTAATATCTATATTTAAAAAAAAGACATCTTGAAAAAGTGGATTTTTGATTTTTGTTGCACTCCTCTTGTGGCACACTATATATGCAATGCAGAGTCTGACATTCAGTTCACCTAATGATGCATTTTTGCGCAATGTCACTTCCTGGTTGCATTCAGCTGTTACTGGTTAAAAGGAAAAGGTACAGTACAGTTGCATTGCATTTTTTGATCTCAGTGTTCACTTTGCCTTACCATACATTCAGTTTCCAATAAAGAAAGCGAAAGCAATGCTTAAAAATATTGATGCTAAGTCATTTTGGTAGGTCTTTACTTTGAAGGGAGATCCAACTAATGGTTCAATAATAACAAGAACATAATTTTTTCAACACTAGATGGCGAAAGTATGCCATGAAATTGGAATGTGCTTCTATGTAAATTTACAATGTGCAGAAAGTCAAACGTATTTCTCAAATATTAAGCATTTACAATTCAAGAAATAAATAAAAATCAAGGAAATAAATACACTGATGAACAAATATAATAATAAATAGTGATAATATAAGAATGACATGAACACATACAGATTAAAATCAAGCAAACCATACAAAATAATTAAGTGCAAGAGGGGTAGAAATCTCACCAGGATAAACATATCAAGTGAATGCAGAAACAGTAAAAGCATTACAAATCTGGCCGGTAATTTTCTCAGTGCAGTGTATTTACCGGAAAACGCCGACCACGTTTCCAAAAGCCTTGTCTTACACATGCAGCCAAGCCAGCACTCTTCAGTAAAATAGAGCTATCTAGTGCCATTATCCCAAGTCAAAGAAACCTCTTGGTAGCTCCACAGCTTAAACATGGATGCCCTTTATAGCCTGTTTGATATTATCCAAGAGGGCCTTGCACTCTGGAGAGTATTCATGCTCCGAGTTGTTGTACATATCAGTTAATGTGTTCACATAGGCTTCAAAATTATGCTCACTGATGGGTCCCTGCAACAAAAACATGTTTGACTATTAGTGACAGCACAGCAGAATATGACAATTCATAGAAAATGAGATGTCTTCCAGGACAGTTTAGATATAATGAGTTGTGGTGGAGTCTATGGTCAAGGCTTACTGTACCATTTGAGGCAGCTGAATGTCTGTTAGACTGTTAATGAGCGCTTGGCTAAGGCGAGCGAGCTCCTTCAGGAGGCTGTCGTTGTGCTGTTCAATCATCTTATTCTCCTCTTCAATCGTCCTCAGGTTACATTCCATAGATGATATCTGCTTTCGAGTACAAAATAAAATAAAAATAAGAAATTGTATACCTTTTTTCATTTTTTTTTTTAAATCAACAACTTGTCAGAGTAGATATTTACCTGGGTTTGAAGTTGCATCATATCTGCTTCTATTTTCATGTTGGATTCATTCAGTTCCTTAATTTCATGATCCAAATGTTGAATATCTTCTTTGTTTTCAACACCTGAGTTGGAGCATATCATCAAATTTGTATGTACAAAACGGAAAATATTTCTGCGCTGAAAACTACAGCAAAATACATCAAACTGCACAGCATGTCAGGGTAGCTTACCACTGCTGGTTTTTAGTTTGATGGTCATCTCTTCTTCTGAGGGCTTTTTCTTGATGCTCTGTGCGTTCAGTGGGCAACCCGACAAGCTAGTCCAGCAAATGACAATTTTCACAATTATCACAAAATTTCAACACCAACACAGAGTTAGGAATGCATGATGTCGACCAGCAGTGCTGTTTAGAGATAAAATGGAGGACAGGCCACCTCACCTTCTGTGAGTGGCAAACACATTATTGGCATGTCCAAGGCCATTGCAGCCAGGCAGGGGACAATGGGGCAGTTCCTGTTTATTGGCCTTCCAGGCAAAGGGCAGCCCGTTGATGGACGACTCCTTCTGTCTTTTGGCAGCGAGCGGACAACTGCCTGCGCTGCGATGGGATGTGTATTTTCCCGATATATGGCCCTGTCCGTCACATCCCATTACTGGACACCTACCAGAGAAACACACACACACACACACACACACACACAGGCGTACATGTTGTAAACACACTCTGACTCACACAGGGAAAATGTAACTAACCTGCATTTAATAACATTTCTGTGCTGGAGAGAAAACATTTAACTGCCCGTAAAATAACAACCACATCATTAAAAAGAAAATCTCTTTCAATAACTAGACCGGAAGATTTGTTAACCATTAAGTTGATTAATCCAGCCAAATGCTGATTAAAAATGAAGTCGCCAAAACTAAAAATAATCGCATTAACTAAGTTACTAATCCGCGAAAACTTGAGTTAGAGCAAACGCTCCATTCGACACACACGTTTGCCGATATTTGTGCTTGATAATATAAGCACAAGTTGTGCTGAATATCATTAAGAGTTTGTCACTGTTGCATTTTCAGGCCTGTTTTCTGCAGGTCAGTAATGGAGTGACATAAATTACAGATAATTGTCATGTATCCCCTCATGCGAAAGAATGTAATTTGGAGGTGGCTAACCCTTTCCCTTATTGATGAAGGTGAAAGGTCACCTGAGATGATACAAATGGCACACATGCTGTAGAGTGCTGCTGCAAAAAGCTTGTTTCAGCATTTTGTTGGTCGACAGCAGCAGCAGCAGCACTTAGAGGACAAAACAACACCAGTCCCATTACTTACATCTACTACAGGTAGGTAGCTTGATGCAAGGCATCAGGACAATGGAGGCATGCCATATGGCCCACTATTTACAATAATCTAGGGACATCTACCCTCCCCCTTTCTGTCCCTTTCTCTCTTAATGTGTATGAGATCTATTCCAGTCTAATTCCTAAGCTTGTGCCCTTGCATTAGTAATTAAAAAGAAAAAAAAAAATCTGTGTCCAGATGTATAAGTAAACAAGGGCTCATACATCTGACTTTGGATTTAAACTGCAATCAATTACATTATTTTTTTTCCAATAACACTTTCACAGACAATGATTAAGCTCCAAATGAGTGCAATGCCATCAGAGAGCGGGCATTTTCTTAATATACTATAATTATAAAGAAAGCACTCAGTGAAGAGTAATAAGCCAGATATCCCATTCAGAAAATGGGGAAAATACAAAACCCTGAAAAAAATCCCACAAAAACAGCCTGCTAATCCTCAGAAAATAATTCACTAATGTTACGACAAGAGAAGTATTATTTTCTTTGTGCAACTTAATGGCCTCCAGGTATAATGCCCTTGGCACAAAAGCATGACACATTTTCACAATGTTTTCTTTCTTTTAATTTGAAACAAAACAAAACAAATATGACAGCATGGGATGAGGAAAAAAAATCTCTTACTTAAGCTCTTGCTCGTCTTTGTCATCCTTGTTTGGTGTGAGCTTCAGACCTCCCTTTCTGGCACGTGGACATCCTGACAAGCTAAAAATGATTGGCGACAGTATGGGTTAACATGAAAGAAATCTATTTCTAAGACTAAACATTAAATTGTTAAAGGGTAGCTCTGAGGTCTAATTGAGGTCTGAATTACACAATCTATATATCGTCATATAGAAATGTTTAATCACTGCAGAAGCTGGCAGCCAAAAATATCAATAAAAACAAGATTTCCTAAGGTGCAGCATAAAGTGAGACTTTCACCATCTGTTTGAATGTCATGCATCTGACAAAATGTATTTCATGCTAAGTTGTGATGATTTTTGTCTGCTACCTTCTGTGCGAAGCATAGTTCCCAGTCACATGTCCAGATCCATCACAACCAGGTGTTGGGCACCTGCAGGTTGAGAGACACAGACACCAGGTGCTTTTTACAGCAAAAGACTGCGAGCGGAGCGGCCGATTCATGCTAATATGCAGGAAAGTAGTGCAACTTCATGTGGAGTACATAGAAATCATCCATAATGTGTATTTGAAAGGAATAGAAAGGAAAGCATTGACCCAAGCTGAGGCAAAACAGGCTGCCTAGTTTAATGTGCAAAATCCTTTAGTAACAATAACAGTTCTCAAACACATACTTTAGTTCCTGAGAGTTGGCTGCCATCAGTGATTTGAGTGTTTTGTCAGCCAGGGGACATCCAGACACACTAGAGAGGATAAAGAGCTAACAGTCACTTTAATGCACTCTTTGATCACAGCTGAATTAAATAATCTTAATACAATGTCTCAAAGCATATTTATACAAAATCATTTGAAAACACAATTCCACCTCCTCTTCATGAGAAAGCTTTTTCATGTCACTGTGTTTTTTTTTTTTTAAAAAAAAGACATTTAAAATCAAACTCTGCACGCTCTGATTGAGCTGCCTCAACGTAATTAAACAATCAGCACTGTTTCCATCGTCTATATATCTGCTAGCTGGTGCTAATGAGAGTGTGATTATTTACGGTACCTCCGATGTGATGCATAATTCCCCGTCACATGGCCACTGCCGTCACAGCCTGGGGTCGGACAGCTGCAGGAGGACACAAAGTGTTTAATACACAGATTACTCTAGTTCCCACAGCTTGAACTGAATCTTTCTTTTTACACTGAGAACCTTTTCATGGGAATTAAATAGAGACAAAATAGAGTTAGTACAGCGGGAAGTTTAGTAGAAGAATCATTATATTATATTGTTCAACATTCAGTTTAATAATGTCTCTGAATGTCTCTGTGCTGTGGAAACTAGAGGGTCCTACTTTTTCTTGTAGTGTGATTCTCAAGAGGAGACCCAGCAGAGCATGCACTCTAACTACAAGAGTCAAGATTTGTAAGCTTGTACGGGATACTCAGGGAGAAAACTCACTTTCAAATAGAAACATTTCTGCTCCACATGAACCTGCAGACATACCAGTTACAATGATGCGTAACACAGCGAGTTTATAAAGTGTCCTATTTAAACAAAGGTATAGTTTGTTGTTAATACCGACCATCTGCCAGCTGAAAGGGAAGCTCACGTTATACACAGTCAACTTAACGAAGTTGTCACTCTTTCATGTTAACACACCTCAAAAGCTCTTTCTTTGCATCTCGTAACAGGAGCTTGGCTTTGGGACTCAGCATGCTGCCGTCTCCGTGATAGTGTTGGTCCTCCAAGACAGAGATGTGGTCATAATCCTCCTGGGGAGACAGAAAAAAGTCAATACATGGCCTTTACAGTCTGAAATATCAAACCTGACCTGATCAGCAATGACCTAAAAGTGAATAATTAATGAAAAGCACTATGTAATACTCTTAAAACACAAGCCCTGGGGGTTAGAGTGCGATTATACTTAAGGATACTTATACTCTAGTAAACCATACATCCATTTAAAGTCAGACTTAATCCATATAGTATTTATGACGTATGGATTTCCTTTTTTTTTCCTTTTTTTTCTACAGACAAGATGTGTGCAGTCACCAGATGTTATGTGTGATTTTTAAAAGCAGGTCAAATGTGGTTACTCCTTATCACAACTACAAATGAGCGCCACATGTGAAATAAAAAAAGGGCCCAGATTACCATTCATTCAGGTGCTTCAATGATTTACAGACAACAGATTAGCAATGAGTCCTCAGTGTAAAAACATGTTTTATCGATTTATAGATTTAAATGGAACGGATGTCAAGTGTCAAATTTTAGGATTTGATGTGCCACACTTTTTATAGATAGACATTTTTTTGACAAACAACCCTGACTGTTTTTGACAACTTTCAGTTAAAAAATATATATAAATACATAGAAAACTCAGTATTTCTGAAAAGAGCTTTGTAAATATAATTTAGACCTTTGTGTTTGGAAATGAAATGGTAATTGAAAACAGTAAATTCATAAAAAAAAACAAGCCGCAGAAGGCTTGTGTTTGTGAAAGAGGTGTTTACAATCATACTAATAGAGATTTTAGAGAAAGTTCTTTCAGTGGTGTTTAATATATTGATATTGTGAAGACATACGTGCACAGCTAAATATAGCAAATAAAAAAATATATTTTTGACAACCCATGACCTCGTTATCTATAAGCTATGAACTTTATCCTCTCAACTGAAATAACAGTTACCTCGACCATTCTCGTGCACTTAATGCACATCAGCCAAATTCATTAGTGAATTTGTTTTTTTGTTTTTTTTTGTTACCTCTACATCCTGTAAAACGTGTGCTTTGCTGAAGTTGACGGGGACAGGGGCCTCCCAGCTGTCTCTCTCACTCAGCGGCTGGTAGAAGGCCGGGCTGATGAGCACGCCACCACCTTTGGCCACAGTGGACTCAGAGGGCGACAGCGGCTCGTCCAGAGCTGTTCTTGTTGGGGTTTTCACATGGTCCTTGGACTTCTTCATACTCAAGTCCAGGGTGCCGTTTTCATCCACCTCTATGAGCATGTCCTAAAAGCAAAGACGTTGAATCATCAACATTTAATCAATGAATACAACATGTTGTAGAAGGTTACAGTAAATAAAGTATGCCTCACATAACGTCGCAGTGCGTGCTCACATATGAAAACACATGAATCAGGGGATAAAAATAGAACCTAGAATTACACTAAAATGGAACGTAAATAAAACGGTATGACGTCTGATTAGTATGACAGCAGCGATATGGTGAACTTGAACCAAGCAACATTCCTTTTTAAACATGAAAAATGACTTGAAACGCAGAGCAAACATACATATTTAAATAATGCAATGGTTATCTCACACCAGACAAAGTACCAAACTAAGCCAGCGTTAATTCTGCTGAACACAAAAAAATAATCACTGGTGTGTAGTTTTTCAGTGACAGCTGTGTCATCTGTTTTCTAGGACACACAACCATGATGGCAGCTGGGGGGGGGTTGCTGGTTTTAGGTCATCATTATTATAGCAAAAATTAAAAAGCTTAATGTGGCATAAGTTTCCCCGCTGACAGATGTGTTTGTCGTTTTTGTGCTGAAACGCAATAGCATCATGACTTATGGCTGTTTTTTTATGGTATTAAAAGTTTTACCTCATTAAATGCTGAAATCCTTTTCCATAAATGAAACCAATTATTCAACGCATATGTTTCATTAAACCCTATACATCATTATTTTTTTAGTAACAAAAGGGGGGCTTTTCAAATTAATTAAAGGGGATGATTTACATGAACACTAGATGTGGCTGTCCACTTCAATTACCCAGCTGTTAGATGACTGTGCACCTAATCAAAATAACACCAGTGTGAAACATTTAATGGTGTTTTTAGCTGCAACAAAAAACAATAAAACTCATAAACTGATAAATAATGATGTATGTGTCTCACGTTTTAAAATTGGCTTGTATTCACACGTCAGAGGCCAGCTATGTGCTGCTTTTTGTGTACAACGTCTCAACACATAATGTACATATGCAGATAAGTTAAAGCAGCCGACCACATATAACACTAAATATGGCGGGTTTTTTTCAGAAAGCTTTTGAAAGCTGTTCTTAATTTTCGACGTCTCTCCGAGACAACTAGGCTGTAAACGAGAACAGATGATTAACTTGCTCACACTGTTTTATTCATTCAGTGGGCTGGTACCTGGTACAGGGCCACATTCTCAGCTCAACAAGCTGGGAGACAAGGATCTGTGCTGTGTAGGTGTGGAAACCTTGAATCATCTACAGTGATGGGGGCACGTATGTAACCCACAGAATGTGATCAATATTAATCATGAAGTTTGGAAAAAGCCAAACACAATGGCGCGTTGGAGATTTAATGACAGCAGAAGAGATTTTGGATCTGTACGCATTTCCAAGAAGAGTTTGGATTTTGAGTGAATTAAACTTTTCAGATGTTAACTCCTTTATCTGATTGGCTTAATCCATTAAAACACTTTTTAAATGCTATCTGGTGTAGACACACAGCCTATCCTGGATCATATAACTAAGCAAAATATCCTCTGCCATCTGCAGTGGGCAAGATGTGGTTTCAGACAACAGTTCAGTGTTTTTACATGCCAGCTGATGTCGAAACAAAATACAGTACCACATGTTTTATTAAAAAAATGGATGAGTAGCTGTAATTGGGAAGGAAGTCTGATTGTATTTTGTCTTTTGATGTGATTACACAAATATTCATTTGTGTACATTAAAGCTTTATGGAGAGGAACCCTCCTTGTTTTTCTGCCACCAGAGCGCCGAGCTCCCTTTGCCAAATTCTGTCTTTTGATGTCTTCTCTTTTTATACACAAATCAGAGTTCCTTTAAAATGACCACATTAAATACCTTTCCAAGTGGTCTAATTTGATTACCTTTGTGGAAGTTGCCAAGGGCCGGCCGGCAACAGCCTCCATGTTCTTCCGGTAGCGAGTGGAGAGGTTAAGGATGGCGGCTGTCGCTGCTGTGGCTTGGAGACCATCTTCTTTTCTGAATTGACTCGGCGGGCTGTGCTGACCAGAGGTGGGCACGTGGCCACCTGGAGCACAGAGGAAGCCAGGATACTGCTGAGGTGCTAAAAGACAAATAATTAGCAAATAATATTGTGACTGAGACGCCAGGTGATACTAGCAAAACTTAAAAGATAACAGTTGGCTATATATGTGTGTATATATATATATACACACATATATATGTGTGTATATATATATACACACATATATATGTGTGTATATATATATATATACATATATAAAATACTGATCCAAAACAATACTGTAATCCATAACATGTGATAAATGTGATTTGAATGCCATAATATTAGATTTTCACTGTAAAAAATTATCTTTAGCCTTGTGTTTCATCTCTTTTTTAGCAAGACTTTGGAGCTTAAGGTGATGGAGAGACAGTTTGTAGCCATAGCTGAATATATGAAATAATTTAAGGCACTGGATTATTTACACAGTATTATTGTGTGAGTGTTGTTAACATGATATCAGTATTTCATCTTTAAATATCAGTTATCGCCAATATCATATCATCAATCATCAATATAATTTTGTCTAATATTAATTTTGTGGAACAAAGGTTCCATAAAATGTAAAACAGGAGAAAACCAATTATTCATATTTCTGTAATAAAATCCATGAAACTTACAATCAGTGAAATGTGACATTTCCTGGTCCTGGTTGGTCCCCATCAGAGTCTGTTTGCCGAAGACCTGTGCATCAAAGCTGGCATAGTCAAAGCGGATTCTGCTGTACTTGTCCATGTCTTTTGTGATGCTCGTTTGCAAAGCTGCTACTGGGTGAGAGAGCCTGTAGTTCAACTGGTTCATCTCGAACTTCTTTATCAAGCCGATGGCTCTGCAAGGAGACAAATTGAGGAGAAAAAAAAATAATTTTATTGTGCAAACCTCATGAAATAACAAGTGCCCAATATTAAGCAGTTAAGTATAGTCGTTGTTTTGAACCAGTCAGGGATGCCAGTGCTTTTGTACACATAGAGTCTGGGATCTGATGCGTTGTAGATCCACAGCCAGGTTGCCAGACTAATTAATATAGTAGGAGTGGGCATCCTGCCCATGATACATCCACAGGGAACAAAGAGTTCTGCTCTTTTATCATCTCTAATAGAGAGGAACTCACAGGACCAGCAACCATTGCGTATGTCTGTTTGGAAAGCTCAAAATAGACTGTGTGTTCTGCTGGGATCAGTGAATAGAAATATCCTCAACAATAATAGCGTTTATCACTTTTTTGCATAACCTCAGCAACGCTTTTTACAACTTCACTCCACTCCAGCTGAAAAGGATTTCTGGATGCTCGTTGTAATTATTGTTCTGCACATGTGACCACATTGATAGCAGTGAAAAAAAAAACAGTGATATCTGGCAGTACCTTGGTGAGCGGTCAGGTGTTTGTCTGCATTTCAGGCTCTCGTCCTGAGGTTTGGAGACTTTCACTGCAGCAGCGATGGGGCAGCCTGAGAGACTGTTCGAGGGAGGAAATCAAACACATTAGCCTAAAACTGTAACTCATCTATGAACAAGGTGCAGGTTTTTAATGGCTTTGTGCAGTGGATGTACCTCCGGTGGGTGCTACGGTTGCTGTTGACATGGCCTCTTCCTGTGCACCCAGGTGTAGGGCACTTGAGGACGTTCTCATGCATGGCCAGGACTAAGGGGACGAGGAGATAGGAGAGAGGGAGAGAGAGAGGAGATGAGCTCAGAAACAGCCCAAAATAATTCAACATGAAACACAAAAATCAAGCTGGAAGATTATAAGATGCTAAATACATATATATATATATATATAGAGCGTTAAATAGATTTTCATACATCAAATGATGATTTATATATCTGGTTGGTACATTAGTGCCTATAGAGCAAAGATCCTACAGAGACGGAGACAGGAGAAGAAAAAAAAAGCAAAAGGCTTTCTCATTGTGGGGAATGCTGTAATGTGCCTCAAATGTAAATAGCTTAGTGCAAAGAGGAGCATAACAAGACAGCTGATTATATTCTTCAAAACAAACGCGTCGTTAAAGGTCTGCGCTGTATCCTTAGAAACTTCTTTTCTGTACATATTCTCCAATTAGTTTGTTGGAGTTGTCTATTTATTTTTGAATGCTGCGTTAGCTCACCCTTTGATTTGCAAATACTGCCTCCAGTCTAAGAGCATGCGCTTTTTTGAAAAAGTTAATTACTTTTTCTGTTCCTTTTGTAACATTACTGTTTAATGTTGAATGTTTGTTGAGTTGTATTGAAATGACTTAACAATCGCCAATGTGAGGGGAGAAAAAGAATTCAATATTCACACATTACAGCACATTAAGAGAAAGAATAAATCCTTTAAGTTTAGTTGAAAAGTTTCATGCACATCTTTGAATTGAACTAAATGTATAAGCAGGTCTTTCTTGTCTTTGGGTCCATGCTAAGAGGATTTCAATTACTGTGACTGATTATAAATCCTACAACTGGCAGTTTTTACAACTAGAAATCATCCCATTATACAGCATGTATGCACAGAGCTGACTTACTCTCTGGAGGAACTCTGACTTTGTGAGGACACCCAGACAGACTCCTGTGGTGTGGGTACAGGCCGGTCACATGACCAGTGCCATCACAGCCAGGAGTTGGACACTTTATGTCCTTTTTATCTGTACGTGGAGACTCTGCAGACACAGAAAAACAAGATTTCACAATAAATAAATACATTAAAACCACTGAACTTCTGCTGGTAGAAACAAGCAAAATATACATATGCTGCACTTTCCTGTGTACAATATTGTGCATAGGTCAACAGATTGAAATATCATGCAAAGCTAAATACTTTTTTCACAAAATGCATCTATTAATCTGTCATTTTAGTTAAGGCTGCAGTTCAACATTCACTTCTTAATGCCCATCCATCGAAAGATTACATCTAGGATTACACGTTTAGCTGCAGTCATTTGAAGAATCAGAGGGAAACATGAGAGGTACTTTAGGAGGATTTAAGACTTATGGTCATGGTTAAATATCCAGTTGATTCCTATCAAAATCCAATATTCTGACTGAGTAGTAGCAATTCCATCAGAAAATTTTGTTCTTTATTTTAGTCTGTTTATTTATTACTTCACTTGTTGCCAAAATGTTTTTAGTACTTAAGAGGATTTCCTCCCTTTGATTCCCCCCTCCCCTACATATGCTTCTTTTATTCTTTTTTATGTTTTTTTTTTTTGAGTGTCCAATCATCCAAATCACAAGTGATCTGTCTGATTCACACTGGATGAGGGGACATACGTGTAAACCCATCGTTCCCTTAATAATCACTTTTGACTCTACAGACTGCTTGTGTGGAGATCATTTTGCATCGCAGGTCTTTCTCCTCCATATTGTTACCTTTTCCTCCGTGATAGTGGAACCTGCTGTCCATGTCCATCATCCTGTGGTGCCTTCTCTCACTGGTCATCTGCTCCATGAGGAAGCGGTCCATCTCCCTGTAGGCGTGGTGCAGGACCTGTCTTTGCTCTGTCTGCAGAGCTATAGCTTGCTCTAGCAAGCTGAAGTTCACCCTCCCTCGGCCCATTTCCAGGCCTCTCTCGTGGAGGCCCAGAGCCCAGCCGTCCAGCTGAGGCCGCCTCTCCACCTCCACCTCCCCCTCGCTGTCCTCCTCTGTGGGGAGCGGCCTGTATCTTAGAGCCTCTGCCTGAAAAACACTCGCCCTCCCCACCGGACCGTCTAACTCTAAGTGAGGCTCTTCTTTCACGTGGCCGTTCCTGCCTGAAAGGTCTTCAGAGGCGGTGGATGGGCTGCAGTCAGAGCCGTTCACCTTGGCAGACAGGGACAGAGGCTGCCACTCGGTGTCCCTCATGTCTTCGTATGGACTCCTTGGCGATGATGTACCGCTCATCCTGTCTTGACTTTGGTCTTCTCTTTCATTATGAACAAGCTCTTCATCCTCTTCATCCATCTGAGGTCCAGATGTGTCTGGCTCACACCGAGGGGAGCCATCGGATGTCATTTCTGACCATCTGAGAGAATCGCTGGACTTTGCTGCCGTGTCGTGGCAGCCATTTTTGTAGGCAACTCCATTGATTGCACTTAAGTTCCCATCTAAAACAACAGGAAACCACTTATTATTTCATGTTTTTTTGAGACTTAACAGACCAAACATTTTGCCCAACTTCTCGGTCACATACATGATAAGAATTGTTGTCCCTTGATAATCTACTAATCCTTTTAAAGGTTTTAGGTTTTGTGTTACTTTTCAACAAATAATATCTTAAGAAAAACATGTTTTTTTTTACAACCTAGAGGATTTAGAAAAACACATGTTGCAATAGAAATGATGATCAGAGGGCTGCAGGATTTCCAAGGGATTCCTCAAGTATATTTTAGATAACACATATAACCCTTCAGGTCTGCTAGTTGAACATGAAACCCAAGATGAGAAATACAATTGTTTTCTTCTCCTCTGAGTCTCCAATTGGAGCAACAACGAAATATATATAGATTTACAAGATTATGGAGGGATTTAGCATGCAGTGGACAGTGAACATCATTTTTTTTATTAATTATGTGTATTTTTTAAGTGCAAGCTAAGCAGCAACATCCTGTCATCTGCACAGAAAACTGATTTAAAAAATCTCAGAGCTTTGTGAAGGGAAAGAGAAGAGGATTCCTGAAAACACAGATGGAGGAAACCACAAACATGCAGATTAATTTAGAGAAATCTCTGTTTGACTTGATTTAGGAGAAGACAGCTCTACACCTCAGTCAAAAAAGTGACAATTAAAAAGTGCTGAGGACTAAGAGTACCTGCAGAAATGAATGGCTGAAAATTTGTGAAGACTATTTTCTTAAATATTCTTTTTAAAAGAATTCGGATCTCGACAAAAGATGATTTGTTTCTATAATAAACTGTGTTTTAAGTAAATAGTTATGCAGGTTTTGCTGAGGTAAATGTAGCATTAAATTCTAACAATCTATAATAGATGAATAAAATGAAAGATGCTGTAGGAAAAGATTGGTAGATCATTTGAGAGTATTTATTTTTGGAAGATGACTCATTCAAATCCTTGTGGGTGTGATAATATACCATATGATAAATATAATAAATATACCACAGGATTTGATATATATATATCTATATATATATAGATATATATATAGATATATATCTTAAATTTCACAATTTCACACTATTATCTTTAATCTCCATCTTATTTCGCTGAGTGCTCTCAATAATTTGATTTGCATTGACCTTTTGCCAACTATCTTTTAGCATAAATCCAGAAATCCGGTCACATGAACAAAAAGCTGCAAGATTGTGTGAAGCTGAAAGTCTGATACAAAGAGGGTTATCCTGAGTGCATCTAAAACAACACTTTATTAACGCCACTGATTACATTAAGTCATGGTCAGTGATTAACAATGGGAGGCTATCATCTGGATTGATTCAACAAAATCTCCCTTGATCCTCCAAAACCCACTGAAACTTATGCTCGATTAAGGGCTGTGAGGCTTTTTACTTTCAGCAGGCCCAGATCCTCTTAAGTGGCAGAGATTCGATAGGTTGAGAAGATAGACAGAGATGGATTGTGTTGAGGATGATACAGATACTTTATTCTTATTACTGTTAATAATGGGGGTGGCACATAAAAAAACAGTAATCCTCACCAAAAGAGCTTGAATGAAAAATACGTGGCACTGATAAAAAAGATAAGCCCTTTTTGTAAGTATATCATTTCAGTGGCATTTGTCTGGTTTCATGAGCAGCGTTACAATATTTGAAAAGAGGTGTCTGAAGACAAACCCTGTTGAATGAACAAATTAAAGCCAGTTACACGTATTTACATTTATGAGGCGAGCAACAAGGGTTTTGTTTTTCATCCAGATGGACTCATGGCCTGACACAGCCGCATACAGTTAAACAAGCACACACACACACACACACACACACACACACACACACACACACACGGAGACACAGAAGTGCAGTGAAAAAAGGAAAGAGATGGAGGAAAAAAACTTGGATCCCTCCGGTGGTTTGTGTGTTGGAACAGGTGAACAGTTTGTACTCCAGAATAGCCATTACCAGCACTCTGCAGCAGGGCTGCAGTTGGCTGGAGTTGAACGCAGTGTGGCTCGACCAAACGAGAGGCTTATTTTTCTCCCTTTTTGTTAAAATGCAGATATGACTGGCTTTTCCACAGCAAACAAAAAGCATCTTCCTGCCTTCAGTCCACTTTTCCAATTTTATTATTTTTTTTCCCCAAATCTGACAATAACAGCAAAATATGTTCTAAAATTGTTTATCAATACCCATGTTCATTTGACACTCTTCAGACTTTTTTTTATTCTGGCAGTATTTTGTTTTGTTTTAACGCTGTTCCACTGAATATCAGGTTCAAATAAGGAAAATATACAGCTGTCAATCAGTGTTGGATGATAAATGGAATCTGGAATACACAACAACAAAAGGAAAAACTGATGATGCACAGTGAATTACATAGATAATTGTAATGTAATATGAACCCAGGAAACAAATAAATTCCATTTCCAACGAATCAACACAATTTGGTGAGCTACTCTCCTGGTCCATTTAACTACACACATGTGTACTATAATGAGCTGTAGACATTATGCCTAATTATGTATTAGACTGTGTTAGAGGGCCTAACAAAAGCTTTTGAAAGGGACAATTACGTTTGTTGCTTAGTTACATCGTTAAAAATATACCAAATCAGTGCAGATTATAGTGGGCGAGAATGCACATGTACACCAAGAGCATTGTTGCCAAAATGCCCAAAATTCAATTCATTAGGAAAAAAGAAAACATCTTTGCTTGCTGAAAAGGACAGTAGCGTAAGTGAAAGTAAACATTTTTAACTGTTGTTGATGAAATGTGTTTGTGGTTTAGTTAAAAAAAAAATATAGAAACGGTAAAACGTCAGAACAAACACCAAACAATGTTGACGCCTCGCTTGTTTTGCACAAAAGGCAACTTCAGTATTAATTCAGCATAAAAGAATGGAGGAAGTTTAATTTAAATGAAAGTGAGCCGGGGCACTCCTCCAGTCTGTGTTTCATTCTATGGATTCAATGGGTTTGGACTGGCTATTGAAAAAGGACAGATGAGGGGTCTGAAATCTGGCCTCATCAAAGGAGGGTAAAGCCACGCCAAAAATATCATGGCAGATCAGCTGTCAAAACTTCAATTTGTGGACGTGAGACACAACTAATGTGGGCCCAGCAGTGTAGTCTTTCACTTCCACTGCACAATGACTGCGGCTGCTGGCTGATGGCAGAGGGAGGGAAATATGAATGCAACAGATGGGATTTTAAAATTCAGCGTCAATTGTTCATCAAAACAGACAAAACAACAGGACATCTGTTTACCTGCTGGAGTGTCAATGTTCCTCAGCTCTTCTTTGTCCTGTGGCGGTGCCAGGTCCTCGCTCTCCTCTTCACATGCCTCACTGGGGCTGTAGTGGCGGGGCTTCATCAGCAGGGACTTTCTCTTGTTGACGGGGGCGCCCTGCACCCCTTCCTGAGCACTCCTCTTCCTCGCCACGGACCCATATGGGCTGGAGGGAAGAGGGGAACGGACAAAAGGTGCAGCAGGGTCAACAGAGGCCTCAGTTGGCTCATTTAAATAAAAGGACCAACTATTAAAATTTATGACTTTCTTTAATGAAGTTAAAACCATCTTAATGACTCGCATCATTGATCTGGGAGGAAAATATTTCCTTCTTGGCCTGACCATGAAAAATCACAACATAAAATTTCACCTGTGAGTCTCGGGGATGCAGTCTGCCAGCCCTGTGAAATAAAGGCCAAAAAAGAACAGATAAAATGTCATGTTTACATTTCCACCACAGTAGAACAGCATCTGTCCACATACTCTTCTTCAAAGGTTGGAGCCGACTCACTACTTTTGAGCGATTGCTAATGAAATTTTTTACAATGCTCTGTAAATATTTGTTTGGTTGATAATGATTTTTAGGGATGACACCACCTGGTCTAATACGGCGTCATGCAGCCTTTAACCACAGATTTTACTCTCTTTTACGATGCCATCGGCTACAATCAGCACAAGGATGGAGCAGTGGTTTCGTCATTGATCTGAAAAGCTTTTCATTCAGTCTGCTCACTCTCTGGAAGACCAGAGGTAGCTCATCCTTTGACGACGTTGACAACATGATCTAAAAGGGTAAATCAATTTTCCCAGGGGCTTGCGTGAATCTCATTCACAAGTTCTGCCCCTACTCCCATGAAGCACAACCAATAATAACACTTTTCATGAATTTGCCCAGATGTAGTAATAGCACCAGCGTGAACAGGCGGGCCTCAGAGGCCCTGAACACTCGCATAATGACATATCCAGTCTAGAGGTTTTCAATCACACAATATATACCCACTCCTTAACTAATTTGAGCCAGTGTTCCAATTTAATGAAGTTATTCCCCTCTGAATAATGAAATGGCAGAGCAGTGCTCTTCAGACTGGTAAGATAATACATAAAATTGACAGTTATAAATTTGGATTGTTGAACCGATACCCCTAACCCATAGCGCTAAGTGGAATATGTGTGTGCGTGTATGTGCGTTTAGTTAAAAGCAAACTTAAAAACAGAACGCTGCACTCACCTGTGCTATTGTTACACGTTTTCAGGGTTTGTTCCTCACCTTCTGAATCCATCTGTAAAAAAAAAAAAAAAAATACGCAATGCACAGATGAGCCACTAAACAGACAGAGATTAATGTATTTAATTTAACACTTTCATTTCAGGTCTTTTATTAGAGATAGAAAACAGTTTAAACACTATAGATTATTGGAGATTTCTGTCAGCCAGTGAGCCTTAAAATCAATCTGTGTGCACAAAGAGCTCCTAAAACATCAGCGATATGCAAACACATAATGTACAATGTTAGGGGAAGAAAAGTTTTAAAGGTGAGTAAAAATGTAATGACACTCAATAATGACATTAATGTACGGACTGCACCTCGCTGTGTGTGTTTAGACAAAAATAGTTGCTAAAATCCATCCACTCTCGCTGGCTGTTGCTTGTGAGTCCCAAATAAAACCTATTAAACATAATTATTCCAGGCTGATGGTGGCGTATAGTGGTCACAGGCCAGTGAAATCTGTGAGTCACAGGATATGCTGTTACTTTTCCCTGGTAATGGGAAACATGACTCCTCTCTCTCGTTTGCTGTTGTGATTGAAGGCACTGACCTGTCATACATTTATAATAGGGGAGCAGGTGTGGCAGTGATGGACCTTAATTTCCTTTAATAAACCTTTTATGTGCCACACTCTTAATGCCACGCCGGGCCCTCAGAGGTCCTGCTCATAATAGGTTCATTACTTTTGATTACTACAGCCTATTGAGACAAACAACTCCCAAACACTATAGATTACATTCTGTAAAAACGAATGTACCTCATTAGTTTGCAACACTTTTCCACACAGACATGCTTCAACATTTCGTATAAATTTGTTGTTTTGAAGGCAAAATGTTGCTCTTACATCCTGCAACCTGAGATTGTAACACAGACATTAATCAAATGATGTTATCAGTGTACCGAAATATCACCACTGACTCACACACACATTTATTACCAGAGTGGTGTTTTTTTTTCTTTATTTGACATTTTAGAAGTGCCCTTCTCATGCAAATGTTTTAAAAACAGTATTTCATTATTGAAAAAAATGTTTTGCTTTGATTGTATTTTTTATTTGTCTTAATGAATTAAAAATAATTTGTTTGAAATGATAACATGTCATGATTTAATTTAAATAAATGTTTAAAAAAAAAAATCATAGTCAGTCAGTATGCCTATGCAGTCAATGAAAACAACATCACGCTATAACATATGTCCGACTGTAGCTCAACATATAGTTTGACCGTGAGCTGCGTTATATAAGTCTGACAAGCAAATTGCAACCTTTCTTTTGTCTGCTCTGCTTTTAGAGTAGACAGGCAGATTTTGACAAAGCAGAGGCTGTGCTGTATATCTAATTCACATAACAAGAGGTGACAAGTAACAGGAGAACAAGGAAGGCCTCCGTAGATGCTCTGGTGTACAAACAGGTAGTCCTGGCATGGCAACAACATGGACAAACATGTGACGCTGCCGAGTGTTGACAAAAGCAGAACAAATAGATACATTCAAGGTCAAATGAGAGCTTTTATTTGACATTCCCTACACTATCTGCCATAGGGCTTTATGTAATTCACCTTTCATTATTATTGTATGACAGTTCTTTTGGTTAGTGAATCATTTTTATGCTGAGTGGTCTGCAGTGTAAATTAATTAATTAAGACTTTGGTCCTGAATAAATGAATGGCAACGCTACTTCCTACTTACCTTTATAAGCACTGTACTCTCTACACGTGATAAAAGGTTCATAAGACCTGTAGTAATGTATTTGTAAGCATCCAAAATGTTTCAATGTATTTGTGAACAACTTTAACACCCCCTGTTGACACCCACAACTTGGAATCTGGTATGCAGATGGATAATTAATGACGATATTTAGTACTAATAATATAAAATATGGTTTTATAGGAGAAACGTGTCTATCTGCATACAACTACAAATATGTATTTACCACCTAGAAATGCTAAATAGGGAGGTAGAGTACCAGTGGAATAAAAATACAGTTACATAAAATATTCTATCTCCTGTAATGAAGTAATGAATAGCACTATAAATGCAGAACAATACTCTTTTTGCAGGAAAAATAATTTACTTGTTTGTTTTTCAGTGGTTTTGCTCAGTTTTCACTTATCTACAATGTTGTCTTAAAACAGTGTGCGCTCCCATCTAAATATAGTTTCCTCCACTGTCTTGACATGTTCTCTGGCATTTTGTTCAGTTGCCATCTACTCACATAAAATGTTGAAAAGCAGTGAAGAAGTGGGATTGTTGTAGCATCACTTTTCTAACAGCCAACACACAGAAATAAAACCACAAGGTATGATGTTTCAGCTTGACAGCTGTGCTTTACTGTGAAATAGGTTCACTTTGCTTTGCTTTGCTCTGCATTTCCCAAAGCATCTTGTCTTGTACTTTTCTGAACGGTGTGTTTACAGTATTTTTCAACCCCTCTAGTGCATTATAACATTATAACAGAGCTTCTATTGCATATTGTTAAAACACTGGTGTGGCCCTTTAAAGACCTTGGAGCAGATCTTTCTAAACTTTGCAGCAACTGTGAACCGTCCCTGTAGAAAAAGCAGACTCAGCCCTACCTTTTAAAAGAGTATATTATCTGATGGCCACCCACGTCTCAGTTTGTGATCACTGTGGTTGAAGGGGCAGCGACACTCCACCACTTAGCATGCTACTTATCTAAAACACTGTTACACAATCATTTAGTGACTTTTTGTCCCCAGCAGAAGTTATTCTCACTTTGTATGTCGTATTTAATCTCTGCCTGTTTCCCATTATTTACCTTTGATTGCAGTTTTCCTAGCGCTCTGTATGATAAGATGCCAGATCCACACTGTCCGCCCCGGTCAATGCTTTCACACGTGGTATCCCTCAGGAGGTGATCATGTAATTCATTATCTATAACAGACAAGAAACACCAGATAAACATATAAACATCTATCAGTCAATGACGCTGTATATATCTAGACCATCTTTCTGAAGGTTTGCGTCATTACATTTTTTCACAATCTAGAGACAGAAAAAGGTGGAAAGAGCATATTAATAAGATGGAATAAGGAACATGATGCAAATTGATTGCTTGACAGAGATCAAATTGCTTGCTTCTAATTAATACAAAACATCCAAGAGGGAAAACAAGGATGAACACAATGAGTACATTAAGCCTCTTCACTTCACAGATCTTATTATGGAATTATTTATTTCTGTTAGCTCTGGAAAAAAAACCCAACATCTTCTTAATTATAGCTCACAGAGCGCTTCCCCAGAAAAACAAAACTGGGGAAAAAAGAAGGAGAGGGGGGAGGGTTATTCACTCAGTTTCATTAGCATATGAAAAAAGACTCACTACTATTTGAGCTGGTTCGTCATCTGCTGAATCATATTTATGCACCCCCCTCCTCCTCATACACTCACCCCAAGTCCAACACAAATAAGGCTTCTCAGAGGACCTTTTTCCCTGTGTCTAGGGCATATTTCTCAGGGGGAAAGGAGGCAGCCTGATGCTGAGGGTCTATGAGATTTTCTATGTATTAATCTGGCTGCTAGCTGTCCTTGAGCCCAGCCCATTCCCCCCTAACCCCATCTGCTAGCATTCCCACCACAGAGGAGAGAATGGGCTGTGACTGGGGGTAGAATAAGAGAGGGACCTTCCCAGTCCAGCAATCATGAATAACCATTGCCTCGCACCATTATCAGAGAGGCTGGATACAAGCTGAGATGGTGGAGAGGAAATATCTGTAAAACACCCCGGCGCTCCTGACATTACTCTAAGCACACTCTCGCATTTTGTTGTAAGTGATGCTATTATTATTATTTTCATATAATGCCTTATTAATACCGTGCAGCTGCTGTGGATATTCATCACTGACCTTGAGTCTTTGTGTCCTCTTGTTCCCAGCTTATCCGCACACTTGGGACGCTCTCATGTAATTAACACAGACATTATTGTGATGGGGTAAAAAAAAACAAAACTCAGTGGTACTGTGCTGATACCTCATCTTGAAACCAATAAAGCAGGCCACAGTCGCAAAGTAAGATTCTGGAGACCATAAAATTAATTACGTTATTTACATTTCCTTTAGATAGAGGGGTACAGGCGAGATGATAGAGGCAAATGAGATTACACAAAATAAGATTTCAAAATGTCAGTGCTGCACACTCTAACCAACCAACTGTTATGATTAGATTACTCTTTTAATATAATTACTGTCTGTGTGGAAACAATGCATACATAAAGAAAAAAAACAGGAGCTGCATCTTAACTGATTCCCATCCTTTTCTCCACGAGCCTTTTTCTCTTAACCTTTCTTCAACAGTATCATTTTGAATTATAGGGGATGGATGGGTGCTCTGTGCAAGGTCACTGTCTGCTCTGTATCACCCCCCCCTTGTTTTTGTTTCCTCTTCCAGAAGCACACTGAGTGAAGGGTTAAAACTGGAATGGATTTAATTATGGAATGAATGGAATTATAATGCGCCTGCAGCAAGTTTTCCTCCTTATTTATTAAAGCAGCTGATGGGCCAGGTTTGATGAGCCACTTCTGGCATAATTGAGTCATCACACAAAGAGGGTTCCTCGCATTCAGAGTGGTTTTATCAGCAGCAAACAGACCTGATTACTGGCAATTACACTCTGATCTAGGGGAAGGAGAAAAAAAGGGTAAATGTGCGGGGTAACTTCTGTGTTTATAGTTTACCCCGGGAATAATTTTCACATTAATTTTACATGCTAAGTGTTTTCTGTTTATGTATAATAAAGTGCAAACGGCAAGGAGATAGCACCTTTTACTTTCATATTTCCTTGTAATGAATGTCTGAGGATATAACTGATCATAATTTATATTTACCCTGTATAGGAGGTTTGTGTGCAGAGCATAAAGTCCAGATGAAGCTAAAGGTGAGCTGGCAGGAATATACCTCCCTGTGCTCTATTCTGTGTTAAGCAGGTAAAATTGTATACAGAAAGCAGCCATTTGCCATTTTTGTTTTCATTGAGATGCAAATAGATTCATGGCGAGTAAATTAAGCTCTGCTCAGAGATTAAGATCAACTTCTGTTCAGAGAGTATTTAGATAAACAACTTTTCTTTTTTTGTCTTTTTTGTGAGGCGGCCAGGGAGCCATCAGACGCCCTGTGCCTAAATACCAGCTGGACGTTAGAATAATGGCTGAGATATATTTTAGGAGGGGGGGAGAGGACAACAGAGCTCTAGGATGTATAATTTATGTCTAAAACTTGGCACCTCTTTTTAAAATTTAACAATGTTTAATTATCAGTTATCTACGTAGTAAAATTGTCAGTTAATCTACACTTAACTGCGATTCAAAGTGCTTCATTTATAAGAAAATAATGAAAAATAATAGGAAGATAAGATGCTGAACAATATTTTATAAATGCGGTCCCTGCTTTAAATATTAACATGACATTATTTGGTATAATATAAAATTCTGCAAAAAGGAAAAAAAAAAATCAGGCTGGATATGCTTTTCAGATAAAGGCAGAAAAATACCGTAAAGAAAATTATTCTGCCGGCAATTGAGCATTCCTCCGTCTAATGGAGGTTTCTGGATTCATGCAGACAGTCAAAAATCTTGAAGTCAACTGCGATTTCAGATATAACAGCCTCACAGCTACCCTGACGGCCAAGCAAAGTGTTTGTGTCTTTTGCCAAAGAGTACTTTTATAGAGGAGCGTATTGGCATCTTATCACTTCTCCAAGACAGAGATGCTTCAATAAAAGAACACAGCTCACAGAATTCTTAACAGACAATTAGAAGCCTGGCTAGCCGCTATCGCTTCAATGATTTGTTATGATGGCATAACTACAGGGGAAACTTGTTATTGGACGCAGTTAGCAAGAGTCCCATAAAAGAGTCAGATGGTGACACCTTTGCCGAGGTGATTTATGAATCTTGTAATCGCTTTCCAAAGTCATCCCAAAGCCTTCCCTCTAAATTGAGTTCATCTGGAGCCGGACCACACAAAGGCACCAAGTCCAGATTGTTTCTTCTGACATCAAAGAGCCAATTTCCGTTTTTGACCAAATTTCTGGTGCTTTTAGTTCCCTCATCGTATGAAAGGGGCCTGGATGATATGCTATTTTATTTGTGAATTTCAATCCAATTAAGAACACCAAAAATATTGAGACAAATAACATTAGTATCTTCTTGCACGACACTATGCATCAATAGCATAATAAATGGAGTGGCAGACAGTCGGTCCACTGGCAAGTCTCCAGTCTGCCGAACCACTCTCATGTTAGTTTGAATCTTTGAATTCTGTCATGAACATGCTTTTTTCAAACCTGTCTAATTTGGGGACAGGTGTTTGGGGAAAAAGAAGTTCCAGCCCTGGTGCAACAATGAGCAGAGTAATCCCACTCATTGTCTCTGCCCAAGGAGGCCCTTTCATGGAGGAGGTTGCATGAATGCTACCAGGTGGTCTGCAATTTAGAGAAACGTAGTAACCGTTCCAGCTAATCCCCCCGTCACAAAAGGCAGGTCTCCGTTGCTCCGGGGCTCTCCGGGGCAAAGGGAAAAGTTTACCTCGAACACACAGTGTCTGAAAGGAGTCAGGGACTCGAGCAGTGATTCCTAATCAGATTGCGCTGAAGTGAACAGCTCGCATGGCAGCTGTAGTTTTCCCAGGGTTAATTACCTTTCACTGCTCTCTCTAAATGAGTCAGCTGTTCCTGTCATTAAACAACTCCACTCTATCTCTGCTCCTCTGTCCTCCACACACATGTGCACATGTGCACAAGCCGGGTGTGCGTGTTCTCACACACACACACACACACACACACACACACTAACCCACAAACATATAAAAACACACCTTTGCTTTTCTTCTAGTATTTTTTTTAATGCATCGGATATGGAGATCAAACACAAAGCATTTAAAACATTGATTATTTGAAAATTATAGAGACTTTGATCACTTTGCTAATCAGAGGCCACTTTCTTTTTTTAATTCATGCTACTGATGTTTATGCAGATAGAAAGCAGTATTCCCAGTACACCTCCCCTACCCTGTTGAAGCAAAATAGTACCAATCTGTCAAGGTCTTATTCTAAAGAGCCCGTTTAGTACTAATTGAGTATATATAGGCAGCAAACATGTTCACATATGCGCAAAAATACGAGCATGCACACAAACACACGGGTACACACATTCATGCACACACAAACACAGCGTCCAGCTCTGATATAGTTGTGCTGTCATCAATTCTGAACAATCTGTCTGCTTACTGAGCTCAGTGGCTTAGGATGTTGGGGGAGTTTTAAGTGATTTTTGCCACTGTATGGTAAAATCCCTTGGCCACCTGGATTACAAACTCTAGTCCTTTAACTCATGCCAGTATAAATCCGTGTTAACTCGGATTTACCTCTGGCATATGAATTCTCAATCTGCGTAAGCTTTGTTTGGAATGAGTCGAACATAAGTATTTCACGCAGTGAGGATGCCCGATGGTGAATTCCTATTTCTGTGAAACACACACTGGGAGATAGTTCACGACTAAATCAGTCATCTGAATAGCTGGGAAAGCCTTCAACAGTGTTTATTAAGCTGAAGAGGTGAGGCCCATATAGCCATCCACAACCAGGTGGAAGTGTGCAGCGCTGCACTGTGAAATGCACGTAACCATGGCGACGGATATAAACTCAGAGCTGTACGCTGTGGTCAGGAGTTTAATCAGATTCCTCATACCAAGATTTTGCTCTGCTTATTGTCAGACAAACATTATTTGCTCAGTTGTTCAAACACAAGCCCCGTGGTCTGCTACCAAAGCGATCATGATAAAATAAAATATGGCATGAGCAGCCTGGAGGATCTAAATTAAGTATTATCCAATATCCATACAATCTCTCACACTCTCTCTCACACACAGACGCACACACTTCTGGGCTAGCAGAGTTAAGCCAGACTATTTTGTACTTAAAAGGTTAGCAGGGCTGTTTTGTGAGTTTGATCCATGCTTGCCAAATCAGCAGATGGTCCATGAATATGATTATATGCATCAATAAAAGGAGTAATCTTTAACAAAATGTAAATTTGACTTAAGTCCAGGGTTTAATATACGCGGTGGACTTTAACCCAGTTTCCATCCTGACAGTAGAGCATGATAAGCTAATGCACTTTGTGTTACTGCGATCACTGCTGCTGATGCTGCTATTCAGAGATCAAAAAAGAAGAGTCCGAGGGAACGACCAACATATCTGCACCGTGTTCAAAACGAACAACATCTATTCGCTTTTGAGTGAGCTTCCAAATACAGTCTGGGTGCTTAAGACAACCCTCTCTTGTGCTGTCAAGCCTCCCTCTATTATGGGATAAATCCTTGGACAACACTGAGTCCAGCTTAAGTCCAACTATGTCAGAGTAACGTCAACAAATACAGGAAAACACACCAAAAATAAAGCTTTCTTTCACTCTAAAATGATAAAGTTTCAAGAGCAAGTGGTCACAGAGAGAAAAGTTTCAGCAGCATGTGAAGTTAAGAATGGGCATGTAAAACATGGTGATCTTATTCTGAGTTACATAAAACAGCATCACTGTTATTGACCCTTCAATGAATGTACTCATCCTAGCCTGAGGCTCACACAGCACAGCACATCGTCATACAGTCAAACACAATCACTTGTCTCCTGCATCTAAACGTACTCATGTTAACATGTCCGACAGGGCAGAATCACGAGCTCGACTTACCATGCCCCTTTTAGCCTTTGTTTTGCATCTCTTAGTGACATCGGGGAGGAGACGGAGCAGAAGGATATCGAGGTGGGGTACAGGGTAGTCCAGAGTGTCGCTGCTCAGAGAGAGAGTGTGTGTGTGTGTGTGTGTGTGTGTGTGTGTGTGTGTGTGTGTGTGTGTGTGTGAGTGTGTGTGAGCAGGGACACAGTGATATTCACCCGAAACGCTAAGCTTTTTTTTTTTTTTTTTTTTTTTGCTTTTTTGTAGCCTTTGTGTCAGTCACTTAACAACCAATCTCATTAGCTGCTGGGCTACAATGGGCTGAATTATTTTCTGTGTAAATACACACCACATGGTGATCCTCAAGGTAAGACCTCTGAAGGTCTTTTTAATCACATAAAAGATAGATTCACCCCAGAAAAAAATCAATGGATGGGACAGACTGCTCCTAAAAAGAATTGAATAAAACAGTAATTTAGAGTGATTCTAATTGAGAAATGAGATTTATAGTCCTCAGGGTCTGTAGTGAAGAGAGTGTAAATGTGTAATTATGTGACTAATTAATATAGCACGGTGATATATATACACTTTGACTTGGTAATGACACTGTGAGCACATATGTAATGGGTGATATAAGAATGACTGGATGTTCGCAACTGCTCCTACTCATCTTAAAAAAAAAACACATTGAAGCATTTTGGAGGTAAATTACACAACGCTAGGTAATAAACACACAGCTTTCAAAACCGTGTACATATTAAGCTCTTCTGCAAATCAATTGCTGCTGTGTTTGTTGGTGCACAACCATGAATTCATGTAAAATGTAGCTATTGTAAGCACTTGAAGTCATGACAGCTGTCTATAAGCATCAGGGACGTGTCTATTGGCCAACTTGACCCTTGTTAGGAAACAAAACAAATATAAAAAAAAAAGAATACTGCAGCCTGGGACTGCCGAGCCGGGTCACTGGAGATTTTCCAGACAAACGCCGCACAGGGGAGGGGAGGGGAGGAAGAATAAAAAGGACAGGCTCAGAATCTCATTTTAACAGACCGCACACAATCTGGGCTCCCACAGAACTATCTCTGCCTGACCGCTTTCTATTTATCCCTTATCAGTGTTTACCAACCGCTAGTTTTCTTTCATTCACACTGTGAGGCAGTTCTCTTACTATCAGTCAACAGCTGACACCGTGGAACAGCCTCAAAGGCAAGAGGAAGGGATCAAAACTAAACCAAAGCTGTTTAAACAATACAACAGAGGAAATAAATTCATAAATCCTAATTCTTCCCAACCCACAAGGGTATAAGCAGATCCTTTATAGTTAGGCCAACAAACAAAACCACAGCCAATGAGGTACATTACAATCAAGGTAAATTCTGAAATATATTTTTGAAACAAGAAAGGCGAAATAAAATCCCATGTCATATTAATTGGGGGACATTTCATAGTCTTGCCCTGTCAAGCAAATATAACTATTAATTAAAAAGGATTTTTTTGTTGTTGTTGTTGTGTTTTTTATGCTTTTAGGAAAATCCCACCTGTTATAACCTTAACCTTTAACATGTTTAGACCGTTTGCCACTAAACCAGAAAATATGAAAATATGACTATTATACAACAATAATGTTTTATTAAGATTTCTACATCATTTATACAATAGTACTTAAATGCCTATTTTTAAAGTGTCTGGTTAAGCTCAGTCCACTTTTAAAGGAACAACCACAAAAAACTAAAATAACAGTGTAAGCATATATAAGGATGACATGTATCTAATTCTACACACTTAATAACATATTATAATATTTAATTTATAATAAGACAACATTTAATTTATGCAAAATTACTAATAATTTCCTCATTATATATTATCATTGTAACAAATTCTTGAACATATGATTTATACATTTGCAGTACATACCCTGTCTGAAGAGATTATTTAAAATATAACAAGTTTCTAAGAACTAAAGGGAAACAAATATAGGTATATAAGTGTATATTAGGTATATAGCCTATATCACAGTGCTTTCCCGTTAACACACACAAACAGCAGTGTTTTTCTGGAATACTGTTCAAAAGTTAAGTAATTAATTACTTTTATCCTTTTACCAGCTGCTCAACAGCAGATGGATCATTTCTGAGACCTTGTTGAATTAAATCCACATAATTCATTTTCCTGGATTAACTAACTGTACTTTGAGTAGGGTAAAAACAGGTAACACAATATTTAACAGACTGACACGTATGCTTAGTTTTTTCGTGTGATTTTGGCGTGTACATTGTGTGCACCCGACGGCAGCTGACTCATAATTAAAACGAGCAATTAGAATTTAGAAAGCAAAAGCCTGAATAACTTTGTATTTTTATTTCTTTGTAAGATTGACGGAAATAGACTAAAATATATATTTTCCATCACTGAGGTTTTTCTGTGCCCTGCAGCTGTGAGAGTGAAGTTTGTGAATGCAGTTTTGTTTAGCAGCAGGTACCATGGACAGTTCCTGGAGACGAACAGAGGTTACATTGATGTGTTGTGTAGCAACTAACATCCCTGAGCTTTGATGCAGAGAGCGAGGAGCAGAGAGGAATAATGCCTCTTACTTATCACTGCTTCACCACACATCCCTGCTGTAGCCTGTGCTGCTTTTCTAACTGAAACAAAGAGTAGAGGTGTAACTTTACAGCTTCGCTCACAGGTCCTGTCGTCACAGGTTATCGCCTCTTGAATAACTAGCCAAACTTTTCAAAGCATTATCGAGATGCGACACTGTTACACAACACTGTGTTATCTAATGTCTTTTGTTGCTCTTTTTCTTGTTTGTTGAGATGTGAGCTGACTGAAATGAGCTGATGGAGTTGTGATTAAATGAAAGCTAACAGGCAGAATGACAATCAGCATTTCAGTTTATTTTACCTATGGAAATTTTCCAAACCTAAAAATATTTTTTTAGTTACAGGGTAGAATGTCTCTGAAAAATGTGACAAATAGGCTGGCAGGTGTTGTTAGTTTATGTAAATATTCTATATTTAAGTTTATTTTCTGTTGTTCAAAAGAATAAAGCACAAAATTTAAAAGGACACTGAAGTTGCGATATTATGAAGGTTATAAATAGGGCCTAAAGTTTGCTCTTGTTTTAAAAATAAATCCTACATTTGTTTAACAATGATCAACTTTAAGTTGTGTCATAAAGCAGATTCTGAGCCATTAGCGTGCCGCACGTTACTAGTAAATGATGAACTTTACTAACCAGCAGCCATCCTCCTAAATCAATAGTTGCTCTGGAGACTGTCGAGTGCTTTGTCTCTTCTGGATTTGTTCAAACTGGCTTTAAAGATTTACAAACATATAACAGCAAAGTTCACTTTTAGACTGTGTAACCATCACACTACATTTAGCATTAGCATGTGTTTTTTTAAACTGTACCACAGTTACAATACAAATAATCAGAGTAATAAATTCAGGACAGCATGTACTGCTTCACTCCTGATGGATTCGTACAAATCTAGGAACCACAACATTCAACGCAAAAACACAAGTTTTGTAGATAATATTACTATTAATTTACATTTAACATGAGCATGCAGTTTTCAAACTTTACCGGACTCACAATTCAAATTACAGACAGCCAGAGCAGAATGCAATAAAATACTTCACTGACTGTTCAAATATGTTATTGGAACATGGAGTCAATGTTTAAGTGCATTAGGCTCAGTGGTCTTGTATGTACAGCTGTCACTGTCAAAGCCACAGGCAACCTGACAATGCTTTGTCTCTGTACACAATACGAACATGTGCTCCTCTAAGACAAGCTTATACTCCACACAAATGCTGTGAATTTAATCTAGATAGACAGTATCTCATGCTATCTGGATGATCAAAAATAGGTCATGCCTCTCAAAAAACAGTTTGAGCCATTTAATCTCCTCTCAAACTGTCGGAAACCTGGACAGAAGCTGCGCTCGCTTTCCAGCAAAGACTGTAAGAACATTGAAGCAAACAATATTCATCACCAGTACAATATTTTCTAAATACTGCCTGACACAGTTGAACACAATTGCCAGCCCAATACAATTCCACATAATCTAGTAAAATCCACAGAACACAAGTTTAGCAGCTGAGTAAATCTCAGTGTGAATCTAAGTAAGTTTCTAACACTCCTGTTTTCATATGACAGCATCTAACAGCATGAGCCAAAAGGCTTGTTCACACATGCGACACAGAGTATCAGTGATGATAAATGCTGACCAAACTGACGGTATCTTAAATAAAAAGAACTTTGACACCAACCTAGTGCTGTGATCCAAAAAGTTTGATTTTCTCCCAGTCTCTTGATAGCTGAGCTGGTGCTGTGGCTTTGAAAGGTAGTCCCCAGGAATATGACATACTGTGCCTTTGACAGCCTCGAGATAAGCACCTGCGTTCGGGTCCCTTTTTACGTCACACCTCCCCATTCACAGCCCTTCAACATGATGCACATTTGCACATCAACAGCCACCAACCCCCCTCCTCGCTCTACTCCCACATCCGCAAAACACACAAACAGGCACACAAGAAGGCAGATGCGCGCACTAGCCTCTACTCATGCGCACATACACTCGCACAGACGCCACAGATTTGTGTGCACTTATAGCAAAGATACAACATACACACAAGCTAATACACACATGTACACATGTAATCACTCATAGGTGATTTTTTTCCTTTTTTAGCTCTTTCTTCCAGCCGTATTCATTTATATTTGTATATATATATTGATCCTTATTCTGTGTTTAAAAAAAAGGAAAAAAAGAAACTTTCTCTTGCTTTGTCATAAGACCGGGGCATATGCCCTCCCAAGCTCCTCATACATCACTCATCATGCAAATGAGAGGGAATGTCACTCCTCAGCAGCAGATGGCCAGGGATGATAACAATGGCTCAACAGACCAGTTTCAATGTCTGCGACTTTATCGCCACGGCAACAACAAAAATAGATGATATGAAATCCTTGTCTGTTAATTTGATTTTCCCCCTTTTTAATGTTTGTACCTGTCAGTCTGTTTCATTTCTCCTGGACCATTTGAATGTAAAAGCTTTGTCCAGGGTTTTCTGTGACAAGACGTCTGGCTATCAGTAAGAGGCAGAGACCTGGAAATGATTTTTGGTGACTACGGAAGGCTGCTGCCTAGCAGTTATTCAAGTAATTAGGTGTAATTCCTCCCTGTAGGCCATGTTAGCCTCCTGAGTTAGCTCATGCGTTCGACAGGCCTGGATAGAGACGAGGAAGAATAAAAGAAGAAAGGGGCCCTGAGAAATCACAAATGCAGCTTTTCAAACACCCCCCCAGCCAAAGTGATGTCACCCTGCGTCCTGCTGACTCCTGTTCATACAAGCCCCCATAGCAGAGAGTAAACAGTGGAAGCGTTTAGCAAACAGGGCCAGATTACAATGACAAAGGCAACCACACTTCTGGGTGGAGCCTGGGGTGAGGGGGGCAAGAGGGGGTGGGATGGTGCAGCTCAGGATTTAAAATAAGTGATACCCATGAGGGGGCTCCCCCCCCCAAGATCCAAGCGCAGCTTTCCCCAGCTGATGGTAGGGGCCACCCAAACATGCTTATCTGTCGGTGATGTCCCCCGCGGTCCCCAGGGACTGACGTGTGAACACAATATGTAATAATAATGTATTTTCAGTTCTTTTTTCTGTGATTTGTGCATTTTGGTTATGCAAGGCTGGGGACTTAAGGATGGAGAATATCATTACTTAAGGTTTGGCAGTTGATCATCACCTTGTTTAATGCCTCATTTGAAAGTCTAATTTGTAACTGTCTTCAAGAGCCAATTCATGATACACTGTGAAAGAGACGTACAAAGAGAGTCGACCTGCTCGGCTTTCCCCTCCTTTCACCATTTGTGCCTGATAATGGTGCAAACGTATGAAAGTAAAGAATCGTCTATCTAAGCATCTTATCAAATAACATGTTTTTTGTCTCGCTGATGCAGACAATCTCACTGCGAGGACACAACAAGCTTGTTCTAGGGATGATTATTTCATGTCCTGGACTAGACATCAGTGTTGTTGGAAGAAACCACAAAAAGAATCAACTCAATCTTGACAAATTGTGAGACGGCATCATATTAAGTACTACACTCCATCGCCATTACAAAATGTTACATTTTATTTTGGCCCTAACATCTGTTTAAATCTCTGAAAAGAAGAGAGAGACCTCATTCAGAGCAGGCATAGAAAACAAACTAGTGTTTTGTCAAGCTATTTCATCGACTGAAAATGTGGGCATAACTGGAGAGAGCTGATGGAGAAATGAAAGAGGAGTGGGTTGGACAAAATTACGTGTCAAACAAGGGTTCACATTTAAAAAGTCCTGTTCATATTTGTAGAAAGTGTTTGATTGCATTTAGAAAGGTATTACAATGGGTCACATCTGTGTCTAAAAGCTTTTTGCATTCTGCTGCAAATTATGTAAGCAAAGTGAAGGGTCATAGCACCCCGTTGTTTTTGAGCACTATACCTTCCCCCTGCGAAACCTACACAGATATGTTCAACTGAATTCTTCTAATGTACTGCAGGATCAAAATGTCAGCCGTAAAACTTCAACAAACCCCCTCACTCAACACCCCGCCCCATATTTTCCACAAAGCAAAGCGACTAATTTCACATGGCAGCCCATACACCCAAACAACAATGCATATTCACACTGTGCCATTGAATATGATAGATGTGCAAAAAAATCTATATTAAACTGTGGTTAATTTCAGCTGTAATGCTTTAAGCTTGGTCTAAAATGACACAAATACTTCTTGGTGGTACTGAACCCTCATTGTGCAACCACTTGATGCCGCTTGTTCATCACACAAAGTCACATAAAAGGACCGAATTACATTTTTTTTAAAAAAAAATATTTGCATATGTAAATATGAGGAACCAAACATAAGTACATGTTGTTGATGTGGCTCCAGGATGTAGAACTATCTTTATGTTAATGTCAGCAGACAGGGAATATTCTTTTGAAAATACAGTACATTTTTCATGGGGATCATTATCTACACTGCATGTCACTGTGTGTCTCAGTTAAAAGAAATGATTAGATTACTTCCCAGCAATCCCCTTTGGGGCGATCTGTGTGTGACCGTGGGCAACCTTACAATATGTTTATTCAGTGTCCTTTGAAGACACTTCAATAACATTTCCAGTGTTTTATGGACAAATATAGGGTGTCTTCTATCTCTGCCTTGGACTGGTGCCTTTTGGAACTGGGGCTCTGTTGTGTTCGAGTTTGTTGTCCAAATTCATGCAATGTTCCTCTCATGGGGTATAATATACTTGGGTAGTCCTCAAAAACAAAAAAAATGACTAAATGGCCAAAGATATAGTTTTACTAAATGTGACCAAACATGTAAAAACACATCACAATCAAGTTTGTATGTTATAATAGTAATAAAAGTCTACTTGCAATTCCTAAATAAAGTTATTGGTTTATATTGGTTTCATAATTATCTGTTTGAGGTCTAAATTATTTATCAGTACCAATGAAAAGAATCAGTTCATACTGGTTCTCTAAATTTATCTCCCTCTGGAACCAGCCAAAGACTGGTGACAAGTGACCGAAGTTGAAAAAGTGGTGTAAAAATCACAATGAAGGCTGTAAATTGTATGCATGGAAATAAATGTTCACTGGTAATGCCTAAAAAATGATGATTAAAGGTGCAGTGTGAAGGATCTGGTGGCATCTAGTGGTGAGGTTGCAGATTACAAACAACTGAAAATGCTCTCATGCAGGAGAAACATGGTGGCCGACATAACAAAAATGTAAACAGCCCCTTCTAAAGCCTACATGTAGCTCTAGTATGGTCCCTTCTGAGCTACCGTAAAACAAAGCGGTTCATTCAGAAACACTGTGGCATAATATATACTAAAGTTTACTTATTAATATTATAGTCCATATCTGCATTTTAGATCCTCCTAGATTATCTACTTTGGACCATTAACTACTATTGCTCTATTTCCTAATTATTATCTGTATTACTGCATCTTTAACGGATCCAGTAACAGTTATAAATCATGAGCGCTCACTGCTGACTCCTTACATTTACTGCCCTCACAAGAGAGCATCTGATTGCGTACATCTAAGAAATCAATGCATGACTGGTCAGTTGATGTCTGGCTTTTGTAGTTCATAGGCCGTGGACTCATTGTGTTGTGTCATTGAGAGGTTAGGTTCAGATGTGGGCGTCTCTAGGGGTCCCTGCCCATCTTTTCTACTCAGACGGGCAGACAATGAAGCAGACACGCCTACAAATGGCCAGATAAGAGCTTGGATGTTCAGCCAAAAATGAGCATCCAAACAATGGTAACAGGTGTGTATAATGCGTGCTTTGATAATGACCTTGGTGGCCGTAATAGTATGTCTAGACTCAACTAACAGGAGGCATTTCTGTCTGGTCTCAGAAGTCCCGTGGGTACTCAAATGGAGGATCCTAAGGCGCAGATATTGGCCGGTTAGTCATTAAAACTAAAAGACAAACGTGTGAGATGATGTAGCGTCCAGAAGCATCAGAAAAGTTAAATCTGCTGCTGAACAGATTTCTTTCTTCCTTGTCTTTAAAATATTTGTTGGGTGGTTTGCATAATAAGTTAAAATTATCTTGAGTATTCAGAGATATGCACTTGAATAAATAGAAAAAAACATTAATGTGGATGGCTTGCAATTTTTGATTGCACCAGACACAGGCAGCTTGCTGACATGAACTCAAATGCAAATGTCTTTTGAGCAAAACAAAGAAATTGATTATGAAGTTAGTTTCTTCAGCACAAGTAGCTGGCTTTGAGTGATTAATGGGGGTGGGTCATTGATTTCCTTTTGTTTAGATCTTGGGTAACTTTCTGCAGACAAAATTATAATTTGTTTCCAAACAATAAATCCAATCTAGCGTGAGCAAATTAAATTTCCGTATGGCCTCTTCTGTACCATTTTACATCTGAAATGGATCGTTATCAAAAGGCATTGCATGTAAATGTCCGCTTATTTTTGTTTATATTTGTTACGTTTCTGATTAGATATTGTTTTTCTGAGTACGTCAGAAGGTGAGCACCTCCTAAGATTAAAGAGAGCTGTTTACAGAGATCTGCATGACTTGTCAGCCACGCTGCCAAGGGTTAATCTTCCAATTCTCGCTTCAATAGCTGTATGTCATACACATCAACATTTCTGATGAGCCACCTATCCGCAGCATACTGAGAAATACAGTCTACATTGTCAGAAACACGCCAGAAATACTGTGTATTTGTCGAATGAGCACACATTGTCTATCACTACACTAGCTTTGCTAAAGGTTGCTCAAATGTTTTTGCATTATCTGCACAATGTACTTTATATTTCTGTATATTTGCAAGTCAAATTGCAGTGTTACTGACTACTTTATTGAAAGGCTTTTGCCATTTCTTCGGCTTTACAACTTTGAAAACTTCCACAGATCCAGACATTTATACTTCCTGATTTCTCGCATCATCTCTCCAAGATAGTGATAATACGATTTCTGTGTTTTTCGCTGTTGAGAAACAAACTGGATTATGAACAGATCACTACATAAACAGCTTTCTAAAAGGAGGCAGCTATTTTAAAAAGGGCTGAAGAAATGCAAAGAGGGATTTAAATTTTAATTTGAATTTATTCCAGCAAGTGAAAGGTTCTTTTGAGAGGGGATTTCAGCAAAGATGATGGTATTTAAAAGTGATAAACAAGCATCTAAACCTCCAGTGGAAAACAGTCATTTTGCTCCTTTCTAGTGTAGGGGAGGAATTGGGCTTGCTATGGTCACATCCAAAAAATAAGAATAAGTAATAGTAGTAATTAAAATGTAAATAAGCACGATCCATGGAGATATTTCAACTGATTTCTGCCATAAATTGTGTAATTAACATTTTGTCTTGACACACCTTGTGACTCTGGATGTATAGCTATATGTCCTCAGGTGCAAATTCATGTTCTCTGTGTACTTGGCATAGCATACTTTATACTGTATATGGATGCTCAAAAAAATCTTTCACACTTATCACATGCAATTTAAATCCTGCACCTCAACACTGAAGAGGAACATCGGGCTAAGTTAAAAACTAAATGCCCTACAAATTAGGACTTGTGTTAATTAAGGAGCGTTGTGGTGCAGTTTGAGGCAGTATCTGGAAAATCTAGTGAATTTAGAGGGTGAGTGATTCACTCTGGGTAGTCACATGTCACATTTATGTGACAAAGGATGACTAACCAGGGCTGTCATCTATTACATTTATAATATATGGATTATAATGATGTGACTGGATTTCAAATGTTCCTATTCTCTTCTGGATGACCACTAAACTTAAGCAGAGAAACCTATGCCACACAAGAAAGACAAAGAGTTACATCATTTTGTTGAACAGTTAATCCGATCATGGACAGTGTTTGTGCATTTGCTATCTTCGGAAAATGCCAGCAAAGGCGCTAAGTAAACCTATTTTACAAGACTCCCTCACAAGGAGACAGTGCCAGTATCGGGATAAAATTTCACACAGCGGCATGGCTCAGTCACATAACCTAAGCAGGCTTAGGAAAATGGAGCACTACAAAGTATTGCACTTTCCTCCTGTACGTCTGTTGCTGCAAACAAAATACTCAGATGACTGATGTGAGTTTGAGCAGGAAAACCAAAGTGAACTAATGGCTGAATAGCATGTAGCTACTGTTGTTAATGCTCTGAGTTGTTTAAAATGGTAGATTATGGAAGTGTGCACCTGGCATTCTGCAGGCTAGCCTGGCAACACTCCTCCCTTATAATTATAATGAACACACAGTAATTCAGGGTTGGGGCTGAAATACGAATGATGTCCTCTGAGACAGCTTGTTTTAATGGTTATGCAGAAGAGTTCCTCAAAGTGCAGATGGCAGATGCAATGCCTTTTAAGCTATTTACAGATCTAACACTGCAAGGTATGGAAAGACCCATTGTGAGAGGCCATATTGCTCTTTTGTGCTCCTGGACTAGACATTAGACTGGCTCAAAAACTTATGAAAGATATATTTTAAAGCGGTTTACTGCAGTACTGATAGTCCATTATACTAACAAATTAGAAAGCATCATAGGAAAAAAGACACTATGAGGTCTGCATGGCCAGTTTTACCTAAATACCCCACTGTTCTTACTTTGTCCACATAGGGGTGCATTTGCTCAGACTGTCAGAGGACTAGTTTAAGCTTTTTTGGAAGGATAAATATCTGTAAGATACTGTAGACCACATTTGGCTTAATATGGAACATAACAGACTACAAATAAGATAAGCACCAAATGCTACATTTATGCTAAATGTATCATGAAAGGTATTCTAGTTAGAGCATATGGGTTTGTTACATATTCATCCATCTCCACATCGTGATGTCAGTATACATTAAAAAAAGCATAATTTTAACACCCAATACAACATATGTCTTGTTCATGTTTTCAAAAGTACAGAAAATATTGCACCAGTGTACAATCGTTCTTTACATACAGCAGAATTTTATATCTCTATCCCTGGCACAGTCCCAAGCCTGTATGAAAGAGTGCGGAGCCTTTGAATCAGCCCACCACTGTGATACAAGAGCAGGTATTGAAACAACAAAAATGTTAACTCCAAGAAAAAGTTTTGTCGCATTAAAGTCACATAGGAGCCACATTAGCATGTGAAAAGAATAAACAGAGGCATTCTCAGTTACACACTCCACCTGGCTGCTAACCAACGTCCTTGTCAGAAGTCCACCCACCGCACTGGCTAACACTGAAAGACCTCCTGGGGACCGCAGTGACCATTCACTCGCTTCTCTCTTTTTCCCATGCACCTGTGACTGTTTTTGTGTTTGCTATTTTTTGCTTTGTCTTTTTCTGGCAACACCGTATCATCGGAGACACACTTTGCCTCAAAAGGAATTCTCCTGCCCAACAATGTGGTTTGTTTGTTCACCGGATATGGCAGGCCACAGAGTCAAATGGAAAAAAAAAGTCACCACAGTAATAATTAAAATTGCCACAAGAAAAATAAGCTTGGAGACACAGCAGTACGAATGGACCTGAAATAAGAAAATAAGCCACTTTTACCAACTGGTTTCTTGCCGAGCTGGGGGGCTTCACAGGTGCAGTTGGACAGGCTCTCCTCCTTACTCTCCTCGGACGGCTCATCCGGCTTCTCCATGGTCCTGGACCTTAGAGAGCTGCTTTTCCATTTTCCAAAGGACTTTGCCACAATCGCTTTGTCCGCTCCTTTCATTGTTTTCTGTAAAACACATTTACAGCATGACTTCCCAGGTTTATCCCTCTTGTGAGCCATCTGCCCCCTTTTTTGGCTCTCAGTAAACCTGGGCTCATCTTTCCCCAACCCAAAGTAAGAGAGAATTAGGGCATTGTGTGCATATGCATTCTCTTAAGCATTCCAGAAAATTTCCTGATTGCCCTGGCATCTTTTTTTAGAGAGCGTTTGGACATTGTTTTCCTCCTGACATTTTGCAATCCTGTATGGAGAGAGGGGCACCGACTGAAACACTATAAAACAATACTTTGCAAAGTACCCACACAGTAAACAGTAGATGGAGACTGAAAAAAAACAAACATGCTTTCTCATTTAATCCAACTTAAAGGAAATAAAAATAGCACATTATGCACTAATTGAGTGCTGTACAGTCCGCAAATACTATTACAAGGCCGATCAGGATTAGCGAGTGGAACATACCTAGTTATCTATTTCTGAGTGCCAAGACTGCTAGCAGTGGGCAACTAAATTTCAAAAGCTGGCAAATCCAGTTGTCTCCTAAATACAGAAAGTACTTAAATCCAGAGCTAACAGAAGAAAAAGACGGATAAAGGGTGCTCTGCATATCACCGAAAAGCTTGTGCACTTTTCAGAATCACTGGCTAGGTTAAACAAATATGCTAAGTAGAGATCAAAACAATCCTTTGATCTGCAGCCTAGTTTCCAGAGGAATGGCTTGGCTGTTGTTGTAAATAACTTGTATAAATCTATATACCATTTGCCTTCAGGTAATATCAAAAGTGCCAGGGATTCACAGGCAAATACCTTGTGGTTAGGAAATAGATCAGATAAAAGCACATAAATATTTCAGCAACGCTGCACCCTGTCATTTTGTGTATTATAGCTGAGTTTTTAACCCCGTACTAGTTTAGTTCTACAGCAGAAACATGAATGAGTAATATTTGATAGCAAAATAACATTCTACCCCTTTCTGTTTTGTAGTTGGGAAAAATGCTCCTACCTCCAGCATGCCATTCAGGTCGAACACAGTGTAAAACATTGTGCTAAACTTCATACAAAAGAGGCTTGAAGAATCAGAATGCAGAAGCTATGCAACTTGCTGACTAACTTTGCCCTCTGTTTTGATCGAGCACACAAAGAAAAACGCTGTCCATTCAAAACAGACAGCATAACTCTTTTCAGAGAGAGGGGACGGTGAACAAACGAGGCCATGTCCTGGTCTGCAGTCAGTTTCCCGTCAGGCCTGCACAGTGCACGGTGAGGGCCGCAGGGACTGGGACTGGCTGACACCACACTCACGGGCAACAGAACAACTTTTGTGTGCACACTATTTTTTTTCTTTTGTCTCTACCCAAATTAGACAGATGTCAAAGTGTGTTTTGGTTTACTGCTTGCTTTACCTCAGCCCCTTTGCTAAACTTCTTAAACACTTAGAAGAACACAACAGCTTAAACAACATACTACTTTTAGCAAGTCAATTTCAAATAATACTATTGAAACAATATTATTATCATTACCATTATTATTAAAATTTAGCAAACTTGTAATTTGGCACAACATTTAAGTTGTTATTCCAGCAAAGACTTGGATATTTAAGATTAAGCACTACTAAAGATACAAATGTAGCTTTTGGCAAAAAAAAAAAAAAAAGATGTAATTCCAATAAAGACACTGTGCTCCCAGTTAGCCTGCGCGTACGCTAGTTAGCATTAGAAATGCTGCTTGTACTAGCAGCATTTCTAATGCTAACTAGCGTACGCGCAGGCTAACTGGCATTCTAGCAGCTGAACATTAGCTTGCAATCTAGCTTAATTTAAACCGAACAAACCTTAGTCAGCTCAAGAAGGGATGTGACCAGTCCATGTGAAAATGACTGAATAAAGTCTCACAGTGGGGAAAAAGGGCCATTTGATCATAACTAACCTTTGAAAAAATACAAAACAAAACAACCATGTAGGATACACTTTAGCACCAGGCTAACTGGCTAACATTGCGTTGCTTTGCTAAATATAAATACATTAATATCACGTTACACTTTATATATATATATATATATATATATATATATATATATATATATATAGATAGATAGATAGATATATATATATCTATATATATATATAAAATCAGGTTTCCGGGACATTGCGATTCTTGGCAAAATTTTCGTACTACTTAGCCTGAGTTTGTCGTAATTTAGCCTACAAGATACATTTTATTGGCAACCACTACTTCCATATCAGGCATTTGTGCCACATTCATATGTTTCGTGAGGAACAAAACTGTTCAAAACAGTCAAGCATTCATTCTCTATAATGTATAATGTATTGTGTGAATGCAGTGACTGTGCCTTTCTTGTAAAACTCCAGCAAGAAAAGAAGCTTTGCGATATTGCATAGTGTCATTAATACAGACTACGTTTTGCACCTGGTGAGCGTTTAAATCCTGAAAAACTCGTCGAAGGTGTTGTGGTGGATATCGTTGGAGCTTCATCTAGCGTCTCTAGAGTCCTGGGAAAGGGATTTTTGAGAGAGAACAGAATGTACCATATTCTTGACCCGTCTGCCTCAGATGCTTGCTGTATATGGAACTGAATACTGGACGTGAATTGTATCATTCTCTGTGTCAACTTGTTAGATGGCAGTTGCTGTAGTGGAGTGGTGAGAGCGGCACATATGCATTATAGGAGAAAATTGTGAAATGACAGATTCCGGGTGTGATACTGAGGGAATGACTAACTAATAGGAGGGGTGCTCCAGGCTGTTAGCTTTGAAAAGCAGTTTGCACATTACTTTATCTTGTCAATCAGATTCCTGGAATGGAAGAGGTGACTGATAACTTGAATTAATTATTTTCTTATTGCATGCATGTGTTAATTCATGTTAATTTATGTCCCTTACAGGCCCAAGCCAGAATATCCAGAGTAAAGCGCCACCTCTGGCACACAGATCACCACACCACTCTCTTTGCATATATTTATATCAAATGAAAGACTTTTTTTAATCCTGTTGGAACAAGGACTGACTGCCAAATTTGATTTTTAAATGTACTTTTAAGCTGCTCATGGTTTATGTTTGCATTTCTTCTTAACAAGTGAACGACATGGAGCAGCATTTACGGCTATGATAGGATTTCAAAGTTACAGATAAAAGTAAATCCTTTCCCTTAAAACATACCCTCTTTCTTACAAACACAGTTAAATAATGTCAGCGCTTACAATGCATACCCTCTCTACATTTTCTAATTCCGCATTTAGCTTTTTTTTTTCAAATTTTAATTATGCAGTCCATCGCCCAAAGCAAGGTTTACACTGATAAATACATATATTTTTAATATATTTGATCAAAAACAATATTATCAGCAGCTCTGTCAAATGCACAGAGCATACTTTAAACAATTGCATTTCAGTAAACATCTTTAAACATTTTGACAAATTTAACTTCCCCTGAACACGGAGGATAAGAGGAAAAACATTTCTCTGATGAGAACAGAAACAGCAAGAAGTTCTAACAAGGAAAAGCCTGCCAGGTGGCGAACTGGCTGCACCAACAGAACGCACAATCTGTCTGCTTCTCCTTCCAAACCATTGACAGCTGCCATCACCAGCCTTGCACACTCGCACTCAGTGGCTCCTCAGCTCCCTGCCCATCCCTCTTTAGTGTTTCCTGCTAACCTCAGAGACAGGGTCACCTGGCCCCCTAGTTGCCCGTCTGTGGGGCCCTGCTGGCCCCCTGGAGACCTGCCTGCATGGGGATGCATGGCTAACAGAGGTCTACCAAATCCTCTTTAATATGCAAACCAAGGGGCTATTCCTTTGACCCAAGACCATAGCTTTTCTAACAGTGAATTCCAAAAATATTCAAGTGATGTACAACGACGAGATCTGATGAGTTTTTGATCTGCTAGCTATTTGATACTGAATATCATCAGAGACAAACGCCACCATAATCAGGTATTTTCCTCAACCAGGCTGGTTATTCCAGTTTCATTAAAGTAATATGCAGCATGATTGAATCAGACTATGTTCTCCTCGACTTATTTGGGCTAAAAAAAAAAAAAATCTACAGTTTTAACATTTTTGTAAAATTGGAAGAGCATTTCTCCCCTGAGTAAACCCTAAGCACACAGATGCACAGAGGCTAAACTGAAGAGTGTTCCACAAAGCTAGCATTGCAACTGGGCTAAAAATAAAACCTGGCAAAGTTATTCTGATCCCTTATTGGTCCCATAGTTTGATTTCACATTTAGCATTTGCATTCCCCTACGCATAAACATTTCATTCTTCCCCTCCTGCAGTACAATGAGACTTGAGTGACTTTGGCAGCAGATTTTGGATCGGTGCTCCTGAATCCACCAGTGTATGTTATCAGCAGGTAAACAAGCTTTCGAACAAAGCCATAATGGAACTGCAAGCGGCATAAAGAGGCTCATCTCAAAAGCTATACAACCCATCAAAGCTGGTGTCATTTCCTCAACACTGCACTGCAGCTGGAAAATGCATGGCTGTTAGTTACAGTTTAAATCGCCTGTCTATTTTCAGACACTTCAGAACTATTTGTATTGATTATTTACTTGTCAGTAAGCAGCATTACCAAAATAAGACAACAGATTTTTAATGTTTGCTGGATTCTTATCCGTTTTGTTCTGTGGTAGGAAATCAAAAACTGTGTCATGCACTAAATTAATGGGATTTGCACCGTAGGGTATTTGAATAATTATTTCCTACTGAAAATGAAATAGTTCTGTCTATATTTGGAGGGATTACTGATGGAACTGAACTTAATGTAAAAATAATTTGCCCTTTTGAAAACATAGTTTAGTTATAGCCTACACTTCCTGCTCACCAGATGCAATCTTGTTAACCACACGCCTGGATGCTTGTCACCAAACTTTCCACATATTTGCCTTTTGGGTACAGCTCAGATGCACAACTAAACCTACGCACTCTCCTCCCAGTGAGTGGAGAAGCCTCAAAGCTTTCCTTTCATATGCTGCATTATCTCTTTGGCGGTAATTATCCATAAAACTATGCCATCAGATGGTGATGATTTCCAATATGAACCCAATAAATGTGTTTAAAATTTGAATTATCATATTTATGTGGATATGTGTTACTAATAGTGATTATGTTCGTCATGTGGGTAGAAAATCAACCATCCTTATATTGCGCCTTCTCACATATTTCTCAGACATTTCATCACACATTTAATCTGCCCCTGTCTAAGATTTTCTACTGAACCTGTAGTCAAGGCAGAGAGGGGACAATAACGGATGAGATTATGAAGCATGTCTGTTAAAGCATGTCTGTTTGATCATCATTCTGTTTAGGTGAAGTTCTCTTCTTGGTCTCTTCAGTCCCTGACAGCAGATATATAACCTAATCTCTTTCCCTAACCCTTTTCTTAGGCATGAATAGGGTGGAAATGTGATGGCATTAAGTCGATTTACTCCTTGGTTTGCAGTTTCAGCCTTAATGCCTCTTGGCTCTTCTTCAACACACTCGTTCCATTTAGATTTTCAAAAATATAAATGTTATGTTAAGGCTTTCCTATTTATTTTCATTTATCCATCATTTGAAGTTCCTGCATATATTTACTCTACAAATAATGCTTGTTTATTTGCAGCTCCGTCTATCTAGTATAGTGTCAGAGATATTGGAAAATCAAATACAACTTGTGTATTATCTTCAAATACAGAGGATATCAGCAACAAAGGGCAAGATCTGAGACTGTATGACGTTCTTTGTGAGTTGTATCTGACATCATTTTGATATTTCACATTTACTCATCTAAACCTTGATTCAGTGCTTCCAGCATATGTTGACGTGCAAAGAAAAGACATTATAATTACATGTATTTGGATTTCAGCTGATGGCATTTGAAAGCTGCATTAATATACATGTTCCTTATATACAATTATTGGAGAACATTTGCAATGACTTTATGATTTTGAATGTCAGAAAGTTCAGGTTACCTTTGAACTTTTTGTATGACAGTGAGAAAAGAGATTAATTTGGATTAACAACTACTGTTACACGGCAATATCCATTTATTCCAAGAATTCAATAAACAGTGACGTCACTTCAATATTAATGAAAAAAAAATAAACACAAAGTTATATAATTCTTAGACTTCTTAGTCTAAGAAGTGCATATAATTACGATCTAATCTACTATTGTCTTGGCCATTAGAACATGTTTTATGAAATCAGCATTGTTATGTGTGTTGGTTATATATAATATATATATTGTATATGTACTATGTAATGCTGAAGTCTGAATTTTTATGGCTCAGTATGTCCAGTTGGTAAGTGATCTGTATCATTTTATGTGCTACATAAAAGTCATTATTATTATTATTTATAAGAAAGCGCTTAACATACTTTTCTATTTTTCCCGTTAAAAATTGTAAAATTGTCTTAAAATAAGTATCATAAAACAAAAACAGGTTAATAACAGCTAATTGTGTGATATGACACTGAAGAGAAGTAGTCAATTGTTATAGAAAGAAGTTTGACAGCAAGTCAAAGGCAGTTTTAATGGTGGAAGTAGCTAGAGACTACACATGGCAACGCTAAATCCTATTCAGCCTGATGAGAGTGACTCCCAGCAGCACTGAGCTCAGTGGGGGGTTGTAAACATTTACACTAAGAGCCTGTCCAGTGCACATGGTTGGTGCTTGCCAGCCACCTCGGTATCGAATGTTGTGTTGCATATTTTGTCATTCAGGCCTGTCCCGAAATTGTAGGAATCACACCATCAATTTATGAAGGAGCCATCCAAATGTGACAACAGGCTTATGCTAAATGGAGAAAATAGAGCTAAACATTGTTAAAACACCCCTAGACCCACATGGTAGAGAGTGCTCGGCAGAGAGCTGCTATGCTCCCCGCTGTGAACTGGGAAAGTGATGTTGGTGGGCTTCCTTCTCCATGAGGGCCGCATCGTTCTTGGGCCCCGATTTGAAGCCTTTTTGAAGTCTGTTTCCTGCAGCAGCGTGCCAACATTAATGTTTCCACAAAAGCAAAAACGCTAAATCAAATGAATACACTATACTGTGCTATTCCACGTTGACTTCTGAATCCCCAAGAAGATTTTTAAAAGCTTCAATAAAACTAATTATCATATATCTCCTAAAAGTATAGCTTTTTTATTTTGGTATTTCATTTTATAATAACAAGCTCTAGTAAAAAGGTTTCTTAGTAGTTAATACATAGTCTCACTCTCAGTAGGCGAGTGTCTGTCGATGTAGTAAATTATTTTTTGTCAATGAACCGGGAAAACTTTTCACCCCCTCATGGTTTTAAGGACAAGTTCAACGTTTTGACTTAGCAGCTCATATTATTTCCCAAATACAGAAAACAATAATTGTACATCACAGCAGAATATGTTTGGGATCAATCCTTTATTGTTTCAAAACTCTATCTTTTACAATACAGTCATTTATTGTTACATGTGTGATTTAATGGGAAATGTACAATGTCTTCCGATAATGAAACACAGTCACAAAGAATTCCTTTCTACATATCGATATTCTATGATGGTGAGAAGTTTGTGCTGATATATTTTACTTAGTTCTGACAGCTCATTTAACTTCCCTTTTCAAATCAACAAAAGCATTGTTTTTGAAAGTGCATTTCAAGGATTGCAAAGACGACCGTTTCATCCGTCGGCCATAATGAACATTTCAGTATTGACAGAGGGCCACACTGCTTTGTGAGTAACAAACAGCATTAACTACGATTCCAACTACAACATTTATCTGGATAAGTAAATCAAAGAAAATATATCAATATGCATGCCATGAACATTCCTCCATAAACATTTATAATAAATGTGTATTTTTTATTTAATTATGTTGATAATGACACAGTATTTTCCACAAAAGGACAAATGCTGATAATGAGAACTGATATTTAACATCCAAATTTTGCTCAATTTTACACACAGGTCAAATGGCATAATGCCACGGTGTATAGGGCAGTGCCCTAATTAAGTTAATAGCATTTGGTCCACAAAAACAAATCTGGGTTTAAAAGAAAACAAAAAGTGGTAACAGGTGGGATATTGAACTGAAACCAAAAATAACATGATGATGTTAAATTCTTTCCATTTTTAATGTCTTTCGATTTTCAAGTTATGACTTATGATGTGAAGTTCCTGTTCAAAAATTAAGCAATATAAATATACATATACATTTTAGCTCATTACTTGACTATTATACTTTTCTGTTCCATGGAACAGCTTTCACTCTGTAGAACTTGGTTCCTAGAGGAACCTTGAACCTGTTCTGGGCCTAGTGAGGGGAAGGAGACGAGGAGAGAGAGAATTTGTGAGACACAAGGTTCAAACTGAGTGTACGAGAATATAACAGCAATACTGACATCAATCATGTCAACACAAACAAAAAGTGTGGAAATAGTCAGTAAAAAAATAATAATATTTTGAGGACCACACTTTATTTCATTAAAGATATAATTAGAAAAAAAAACACTTTCAGACTTCGCACCTTTTTTGCCTGGCAATATTCCTTCTCCATAACCTTTCCAAGAACCCACGGCCGTCTAGAGGTCCCTGATGCTAAACAGCAACAAACAAAAGGCTTGTTAACACTCAGTAAACCACAAATGATTGTATGAGCAATGTGAAGCTTATGAATACAATTATTGCAAAAATAAAGCATAAACCCATTTAAAATAAACCCACATGGACATGTAAAATCTAATAAACAACTATAGATATTTATTTTATGAGTGATTAAAAAAAAAAAAAGACTTAACTAATTATATTACAGTATTTTTTAGTGTCAAGCGGACCTGGTTTGAGGTCCAGTGCAGTGAGAGACTCTGAGTGGAGGAAGTAGAGGGTGGGACCAACTGTGAACAGCACGTAGTTGTCGTGTCTTTCATCCAGGATGATTAGAACCAAATCGCCTACCTGGAAACTGATAGAGGAAAAAAAAAAAACACATTAAAGTAATTACACAATAATGTGCATAATTACACTGCATGCAATGACAGTCAGAGCCTGATCTAAAAACAAAACAGATGAAAATCACATCAGCAAGGCTGTTTGTTATTTTTTCCCCCACTTACTCTCTGATGGCGATTTTGTCTGAATGCCGTGACGACACGGACGACATGCTTTGAGACATCTACAAAGAAAAGATTAGAGCAATGTTACTCATGTTACACTGAAGGGTTGACAGCACTGGCTATAGGACACTCTTATCATTTGTCTTATTGGGCATATAATGCCTTTGAAAGGTTAGTAGTTATAGTATTAGCACTTTTACCCTAAATACAGCATTATACTCTCATTTCAGACTCATCCTCCTTTGTGAATAATGCAATGTCAGGGCCAAATAAAACACATTTTCACACCACAAAAGTGTATTTTAAAAACTTATATTCGTTTTTATGTTTTTGTTCCACTAAACTCCACACATTTTAGTGACACTTTTCCTAAAAAACAATATTTTTCCACTGAGCTCTTTGGCCTCCTGGGTCAGGATTTTACTCTTTGATGCTACTGCCACCTGGTGGAGCACATCTTTTACATCCCACAGAGATAATAATAAATAACTGACCAGTCTTTGACTGAGGCGCTTGTTTTCTTCCTCCTTCATGTGTAAAGTCTGAAACATATATCAGATTGATTAAACATATAGGAGACATCCAGAAGCATAGTTCCTAATGCTGTCAAATGCAATGTTGTGTGCAGTGCGTCTATTTACCCTCTCGAGCAAGAGTATGCGCTGTTTCTCCTCTGACATCAGGACGTTATCACTACAAGACAGAAAATATCATGTTATTAATTACATAAAGGTCTCTGTATTATGGAGAAAATGATGAGAACTGATCATAGCTCTTCATCTTAACAGCAATGAATAGAAAACTTACAGTGTGATCCTAGCCTGCCTTTCTTCTTTCCACTGTCAAATGTGCTTCCTGTCCATCCATTTTTAGATATTTGGCTTTTAAATCATTCTTCAATAGCACAAAAACCTCTTTCTGTTAGTGACTGGCAATGATTTCATGTCATCATAACAAAAGGCTTGCTACTGTTCTAAATTTGCTGTGTGTATATGGTGTACAACACAGTATATGCAAGTCTAAGGAAATCACTGTGTTTCTAAATGTGTCAAAATGAAATAGATTACTTTCTGTCTGGGCTTTGCTGTCAGATAAGCTTTATTCTTGTAAAGGCTTTATTATGATACGGAAAATATATTCTTAGCCTCTGAATGAATAAAGTGTGTCTACAGTAAGATATTCTGTGGGCAGGTCAAGCAGCATTAACTGTCTGGCAGCCCCCTTTTGTTTTGTTTTTGTTGAGGTTCTAATGTTTGTTTCCTTGTTGTGGACTATTTTGTAAAGTTAAAAACTGGAAATAAAATTTAAAAAAAAAAAAAAAAAAAAAAGCAGCATTTGCCTTTGCTTGTATAAGACATGCATTTACACTCACTATGGTCACCTGATTGTTGTCAGCTTTCTGCAGTAACTTGACCTTTTTTCACATTATGTAAACAACGGGTGAAGACAAAAACCTAAAAGAAGAAAACCTGCTTCACCAGACCTACATTTCTGCTGAAGAAACTGGTTTTGTTGAATACAGTACAGTATGTATGTAAAAACCAAACTTCTATCTATGCACACATAAAACAGAAGGAACAGGGGAAGTATTGGAGCAAGAGCAACAGATTAAGAGACTGAAGTGGTGTGCTTTTGCATAAAAAATAGTTCAAATCAAAGTCTAACTTATACTAAATCTACATAATTCAGTCAGTCGGTCATTTAGAAAATTCAGACAGTAAGAAAAAAAATAGTGTGCCTCTCCTCAAAAGATTGTACCCTCAGTGAACTGTCAAAACCTTCTTTTTAAACAGGTTTCTTACATATAATTTAGTCCACTATTATGTGTCAATCTTGGTTCAAAAATAAAGCGTGGAGTAGTCGGGACAAATACTCTGACTGGAAAAATGCCTGTAAATGTGTTGCCTTAATCGGATTTTTTTCCCTGTAACCTGGTTTATTGTGTATAAACATGGAAACATGGAGGTGTTTCTGTGCTCGGTGGTCCGTCCAGTCTAAGCTGACTCTCCACATGGAATAATCATCAAGTTCTGTATTTTTAAGATGTTTTTTTTTTTAATTAAAATAATGGTCGAGGGGTAGCAAACTCAGTCAGTGAGTGTTGGTGTGTGCAGTCTATAGATTAAGAGTTTGTGTGTGTGTGTGTGTGTGTGTGTGTGTGTGTGTGTCAGTCAGTGATTATGAAGTCAACAGTAATGTCACTGTGAACGTAGCAATATGTGCACAACGACTACCACGGCTCGCAGGGTCACTTCCTGTGTCTTGCTTAGTGACAACAATGACTCAAACACTCCCAACCTAAGGTGGGCCAGCTACTCTCATTTTAGTGATATCTGAAACTGTCAACTGTTTGTTGGAGAAAAGACGCTTACTGGACTGTCACCATGCTGGCTTCCACTGCTGAATCAACCTGTTCGTCATCTCGAACGGCTGCCACAGAGGCCAGTCTGTCAGTTTCAGGCATCGGCTCGGCGGAAAAAGCCCCAGCACCAGGCACAACTCCAGCTTCTGTGATCTCCTGAGCTGAGAGGTTAGGAGTGAAGAAGGTAGAGGAGACCAGGGCAGTGCTGCGCAGGTGGTTCAGCTCTTCCTCCAAGTGTTTCTTCTCCTGCATGACACTAGCTCGGTCCTCTGAGAGTGTCTCTATCAGGGCTGCAGCAAGTTAAGATGAATAAGAAACAGTGACAGGCACGGCATGTCAATCACAAACATACAACCTTAAATAATGTCTGCTAGTGGTCGAGTAAGAGGTAGAGGATTCATTAAGTATACTAGAAACAAGATTACATATTGTGATGTGCCAACAGGAGCAGCATGTTTAAAAACACTACTTTGCAATGGGATTCATTCATCAGACATATTAAATGATGCTCAATATGCACAGCGCTCACCTTTGTCCTTCTCCTGCTGCTGGGTGACTTTCCGCAACTTCTCTGTGAGCTCTTTGATGATCTGCTCCTTCTTCAGCTTCTCTCGGGTTAGAACAGTGTTGAAATTAGTCTAGAGACACAAACAACCATTTAGCATTTTAGGAAGTACAGCCATTTGGGTCACAACAGGGAATTTATAGCAAAGCACAAATTATTCAAGAGGATGACTTTTAATTAGAAAGTTGGAACAATGCAGATCAGCTTGCAGCTGTGGGGAGTTGTGTTCATTTTTAATAATCTATTAGATGTCTATTGTTCCATGTCTGATCACCATTTATTATACAAATACACAAATGAAATGCAATTATTTGGGCTCAACTGCTATTTCAAATTATATTAAATACAGCTTAATTGTACAATATTTTGTACAAAACAAAAGGGCAAAGCAACAAAGAGAGGTCCAATCTCAGACATTCAGAGAAGTCTGTTCAGTCAGTGGCTAATAAAAAACAAAATGTGTGGCTGAATATCAGCAAGTGAGCAATTAGTGACGAGCAAATAGTCTTTCTGCTGTCCCTTGGGGAGTTTTCAGTGTAAAGATCAGACAGACTGATATTAGTGCCATCAAAAGAATGATAGATTGATCTGTGATACTAAACTGAATCCAACTGGCTGAGAGTGACAGTATCGATGTCTAAAAAAAAAAAAAAAAAAATAGAGATTTCACAGATACAAACCTGCTGTTCTGCGATTAGTGATGTCTTGAGGTTCTGCATCTCCTCATTCTTCTTTTTCTCCAGGAGGTCCATCTGGGACTGGAGGGAGGCCCTCTCCTGCTGGAGCCGCTCTTGTAGAGCCGAGTCCAGAGACAGAGGTGCTCCGGCATCTGTGCGCCCCTCAGCATGCAGCAACAAGCCTTCATCACTGAAAGGCAGAGTAAACAGTTACATAATGTGGACATCTAAGCACAAACAAACAGAGAATAGTTAACGGTTAATTCTCAAATCGCCCCAGTGTCAATTTAAACAAACTACAGTGAGGTTAACACAAAACACCACAGCTATATTCCTATACTGCCATTTGTGATCAAACGTTTACCTTTTTGACGATTGTCTCTCATGAAGCTCATCCTCCTTCTGCTGCTTTAACTCTTTAAAGGCATCTGGTGGTGCAACCTCAGCAGTCTCTTCTTTTTCTAAATCTTTCTCAGTCGCTTGTCTGTGGTGCTCTAGTTTTTTGGTGAGCAGGTCATTTTCTGCCTCTAAATTCCCAATAACAGTCCTCAACTGGTGTTCCAGTTCCTGGAATCTCCTCAACTGCTGTTCTTTGTCTTCACTCAGAGCAGTGGCTTGCTGGTCAAATTCCTGCTTGAGTTTCTGATGCTGCTCGGCATGGTTCTTCTCGGCCTCCTGGGCTTGCTGCTGCAGGGAGGAGAGCTCGTTGCGCAACAAAATAGTCTCCTCCTCATGTCTGTCCACCAGCTCTGAGATGCAGTGGTCCTTCTCGATCCTCATGAGAGTCCTCAGCTCTGCTAGGTCCACTTCGTACTCCTCATTTTTTACATGAAGCTGTTTTTTGATATCTGCCAGCTCTTCGCTGAGGACTTTGGTCGCAGCCTCTACCTGGGACTTCACAGCCTCGGCCTGCTGCATCTTGGCCTCCTCAAACAGGAGTCTCACCTCCTCTGTCTCTGACTCTTTGAGGGCTAGCTCTACCCCTACTTTGCTGCAGAGTTCTGTGAGCTCAGTAATACGAGCGTCCATGTCCTTAATTTGGTTGTCCTTTTCTTTAAGTGCAGTGGCATGGCGATCGGCTGCCTCTCTTAATTTTGCACTATTTTCAGCAGCCAGGTGTTCCAGAGCCTCCTGGTTATCCTTGGTAAGGGTTTCCAGTTTTACTGTGTGTTCCTGCTTCATTTTGTCCTCCATTTCCTTTAAGTGGCACTGCTCAACAACCTCCAACTCCTGCCTGATCTTCTGCTGGCTGCGTTCAATCTCAAAGTGCAGAGTCTCAAGCTGGCTGGCCAGAGAGTCTCTTGAAGTGGAGAGGGTCTTGATCTCTTCGGTTTGACCAGTGATCATCTGCTCAAGGTTTTTGATCCTATCGGCCTGTTTACTCTCTGTTTTGAGCCATCGCTCTTTATCATTCTCGAGCTGAGTAAGTTCTTTTTCTTTGCGCTCCATAAGCCCCTCCAACTCCAGCATTGCATGCTGGACATCTTTGACAATATTCTGGTTTACTTGGTTTTCCTCCGTTAGTGTCTGAACCTGCTTCTCAAGCTCTTGCCGAAGAACGAGAAGCTCGCTTTGATGCTGCTCCTTCAGTTCCAGTTTGTGGGTCTGGCAGATATTGTCCACAATGTTGCGCACCTCTGTGGTCATATTCCTCAAAACAAAGCCAAAGTCATGTTGTTCTTTTAATACTAGGCCCCTCAAGTGATACAGGTCGTCCTTTACACTCCTGAATTTTGAATGGGACTCCTCTGCAGCAGATCGGTACTTGTCAATAACTTGTTTGAGGACAGCAACCCTTGAGTTCTCCCTCTCTAGTGTAGTGGTGTCCTGCATACGCTTGTTGTCAATGGCGTTGATGACTGAAGAGTACAGCGACTCCACCATCATTTCAGGGCTAATAGGGTCACTGATTGGGTTTGGAGAGGTCAAGTTCTCTTCAATCACAAACTCATTGACAGCAGACATAAAGTCTGATTCAGGGCTCTCTGCTAGAGAATCCAAGTCAAGGGAGCCCTGCTGCATGACTGGGTCCATGTTCGGGTGGCCGATGGTTTCAAAGTCAAATGTCTGGGCATCTATGCTGTCTGGGGATAAATCCTCTAGGGGAGCTGGGACAGGAACATGTAGAGGCTGGCAGCTGGGTCCCTGAAGGCTAAGAGAGGGTGGGGTTTTGGATGACCTCTGTGTCGTGGTCTCAGGTATGCTCCCAGACTGAGGGGTCAACACGCTTGATCTCTGACTAAAAGATACCTGCAAACACAGGGCAGATGAACAGAGAGGATGTGAAGGGAAACAATTACTGCATTTACAAGTAAATGAGGAAATAGTTTGCATATTTGTTAATGAAGTCACGAGGGGTGTGAAGAGATCGAATCGTGACAATATTTCTCGATTAGTAAAAAGATGTCTCGCGAGCACAGGGCAGAAAGAAACCTTCAGACTTTGAGCTATCCAAGCTTCTATTAGTGAAACTCATTCAATGTGTATGTGGTCTTGTCTGAGAAGAGCACAGCGCAGGGGTGGCGTTTGCGCTACCCCACAAAGCGCACCACACTTTCCACGTTCAGTGTGAAACCAGCTTCAGAAACATATGATGGCAGATTTGAACTTCCTGGATCAATATGTCAAATACAATACGATCTAAAGATGCAAACAATGCATTTCTGCTATGTTGGAGAGGCACATGAGCTACAACTGTATTTTTACCGAAACGATGTGTCCCCCGTGTTCCACGGAAAACATTGCTCCTAATGAGCACCAGCCGTTATGGAGACCGTCTATAAAGTGCAACACCAGAGCGGAAAATGAAAAGCGTTCCCATTATATATGCTATAGCATCATCAAATTCAGCTCAGACACATCTCACCTCATTCTACAGAAAGTACACTGACACTGACTTTGATTAAAAGTGATTAAATGTAATTTTTATGAATTGTTTGATTTTTATGGGAATCACATTTAATAACTTCTACATTATGACCTGTAGAATCACCAAATTCAGCTCAGACACATCTCACCTCATGTTGCTGATACTACAATACTAATTCTGACATAAAATTGATTTAATGTATTTTTTTTATTTTTTAAATATTTAAGAGGTAGAGTGAAACAAACTGTTTAATAAAAGAGAGTTAATTGACTGTTCATAGTAATAGATTTTATAATTTTAGTTTTTTAAAATAATGTGAAAATATTGTCTCGTTCTCGTGAATCCAATATCACGTATCATCTCGTCTCGTGAACTGAGTGTATCGTCACAACCCTAGAAGTCACCCTTACCCTTTGTTCACTGAGCAGGTCAGTAATAGTTTGAGACATCTCATCCACACTCTGTGCAGCCTGGACCAGCTGCTGAAGCGCGTCCACGTGGCGATTTAAAGGCTCAAAGTCGCACAATGTGGGAACCCTACAGAAAAAGATTTATGAGAAATAATATTAAGGACATCATTTTTAAAACTACACTGAGACTTGCTTTTAGTACTGAAAGTTAGTGCTATAATGGCTGAGAATCAGGCAATTTCTACACCATATGATCAGGCTAGTGTTACATGAACTGACAAGGTAACATCTAAAACCATTTCAGTGACTGAGGACAGTGACTTACATAAGGAAAGGCTGCACCTCTACAGGACAACAAGACTTCAAGTACTGCAGGTCATCAAGTGAGATGTCTGGAAGTTCGTCATCAAACCTTCTGGGTTTTCGTGTCTGTAAACAATAATACACAGTGCAAAGAAGAGACTATTGATAAGTGGAAACAATATACATGACAATTACCAATTTGGTCAAAATGCTGTTAAACTTACACAAAATGATGTTGGAGGCCATGAATCCAGTCCTCTAAACAATCGATTTCTGAGGAATGACTTCCCTGAAAGGAATAAATAAATAGATCAAAACTCAGATTTTGACTGGAATTTACAGTGTGTATTATTTCAAAAGCCCACTGTGATCTACCAGTGACAAGTTTATCATTTGAGAGTTACTTACTAAAGAGTTTCCCAAAGGATTCCCGTTTGAACTTCTCTGCCTCGTACAGTCGTTTCCCATCTTTCACAAGTGCAAAAGCCCACTGAAGAGATTGACAGTAAAGATAGTAAATATTTTACAACAACAAAGTAATGATATATATCTGCCTTTGGAACTCGGTAGCTTAGCATGGATTTCAAAGTTACTGAGCCGCTATAAGGCAATTGTCTATTCATATTTGGTATTCATGTTTTAATGTCGAAAAAAAAAAGATTTAGTTTCATTTGTGTTTTGACTGTGCAATGATGTATTATTCCTATAATTCAAAAGGAAGAGATCTATTACAGGCTTCCAACTATTTTCCACTCTTACTATGCATTTAAATGTTGCAATACAAAGACATATGTTATCAGCTGTAGGAGCCTTCGACAAAGATTCAAAGAGCTGATCATGTTTTCTGCTAAGGCACAAGGAGCATCCACCAACAGCGCAACTCCCAAATCACACAGTGGTACAATTCTAGCCCTTCATGAGCCTGCTAAATAGTATGTTCCACATGAAAGCATGAAAGGGCATCAAGACTGCTTTTATTTCTGGAAAAGACATGGGACCATGTTGGCAGCTCAAGCGCCTATCATCATGTTTCATTATGTTCAGGAATGTTACATATTACGAAGTACTGCAAATCCACTCCAAGTATTCTCCTCAAAACATAAAGATAAACAAGTAACAAAAGAAAAGTGTAAAATTAACTTCACCGTCAAGCACCCTCTCTTCATTATAATAGTCAAGTCGGAGAACAACTGCTCAATTAGAGCTGAATATATAAATGTGCTCAGCGCTAAACACGCCTAAAAGTTACAGATTCTTGAATCACTGTGTCTGAAAGCATGATTGCTGCCCAATAATTGCATTTAGCACTGACCTCTCTGTAGTGGCGCATAAACATTTTTCTCCTGACGACTTCCACCACCGCCAAGCAGTACATCTGGGGCACAGTACTGAGGGCCTCCACCACCCTCACTCTCTCCATCAGCTCCGTCAAAAGTCTGAGGAGAGCCTGAAGCTTCTCCCCATCCTGGTCTGCATGAAGCATCACGTAGCAGCACCATCTAAGGCAGAAACATCAGCACCATTAAAGTTGCAAACATGACTTTCTTGACTTTGGTGAAACCAGTGAAATCATCAGAACCAGTCAATAGCTCAATGTACAGAAAGTTGTGAGTTAAACAAGTATAAGAAACACATTGAGGAAGAAGTGGTTTTACTTGAGTCGAACTTGAAGGTTGTTTGCAAGTTCTTGTTTGGCAGTGGTGCACTTCTTTTTGATGTCTAGCAGCTTCCTGTGGTTGTTCAGCATGATCATAAGCTGGTTCGTGTGACTCAAACACAAGTCAGGCAGAACAGATGTATCCTTCAGGTTTTCAGCCCGCTTCTGATTGGCCAAAAATCCCTTCAAGAGTTAATATACATGTAAGCACAATTCATAACAAAGGAAAGCGAGGGAATGTAATGATGCTCATCTCTTATTTTATTTACCTGAGCAAGTTCTTTCTGTTCATTCACCAACTTCTTACAGCTTGCAATCATTTGGTCTAGAGCATACAACCTGTCCTCAAGCCCTTTGATGGCTTTCATGTTTTGATTATCTAGCTTGGCAATTGTGTCACGACAATCTGTCAGGAAGGGCTGAATAATCCGAGGGTCAAGCTAAAAGAAACAAAAATTCAGTGAAGACAATGTTTTCCACCACATTCTGACATTCATGTGTTTTCATACATCTGTGACTCACTCTATTGATGGAGTCAAAGCATTTCCTCACAACCGATTCCACATCATTGGGTCGGTCTTGCACGTTGATCCAGTCTAATAGTGTGACATTGAAGCAGGGAGGGTTGGCAAACTCTGGAGTATCATCATCTAATAGCGCAGCTCTTAGCCCACCACTGTCAGTCATCTCATTGGTTTCCTGGTCTCCAGTTGGCTCGTGGGGGGCCATTGCTGAAGTGGAGAAGGATGCTGATGACTTGGAGGGTTTCTGTGCATCAGCAGTGCAGAGCACAGAATCAGTAGATTTTTCTTCTTCTGTCTCATCCGAATCCTTTCCTGGGGTTGAGCTGGACTTCTCCATGCTCTCTCTATAGCTGTGTCTAGTCAAACATTCCAGCAGAGGTATCCTCGCCATGACAGAAACTGATGTCCCTAACCTGCAATCATAATGAAATGTAATAGATAAGGTTAAGTTTCCTTTTTATTTATTGTTATTTCAGTTATGTAATTGATCCACAGTTGTGATGAAATAATTCTAAATAGTTACAATGTCGTAAAGGCAATATGCAGATAGTAATGGCAATCCTTTGTATTTCAATTCAAAAAATATTGGATAAGATTAGTGGATAAGTATAGAATAGTATGTCCTCTGTATCCTCACTTACTTTGAAAGTTTCACTTTAATTTCTTCCAAGTCATGTTGATAATTTGCGTATGAAGTGTCAAATTTCATGAGCAACTTCTGATAAGACAGAGTGCAGTCATCCAGATTAGCCATAATGGCAGCCCAGCCTTGGTGTTGAAGATGTTCATCATGAACCAATCGTTCACAGAAAGAGCAAAGTTTCTTGGCAACTTCAAACATTTCCTGCAGAGGCAAGAAAATGACAGTCAATGCGTATAAATTTTATGGATGAAATGTTTATGGATTAGACAGATAGACAGAAAGATAGATAGACAACTACCAGAGCAAGTTGTGTTCGTGAGGCAACAGTGTGAAAGACAGCTGGCATCAGTAGAGACTCTTCCACCTTAACCTGAATCTCACTCTCAATGGAAAAGGTGGTTTTGGGGATTGTTGGATCCCGGTCACACAAGATCATCTCTTTGTTGAACAGGAATATGGGGTTGGTTTCCTAAAGATCATCAGGAAAATGTTAGTAACAAGGATCTCAAAGGCAAAAGAAAACACACACACACACAGTTTAAACTTACAGTGCCAGCACTGTAGCTGCAGACACGTCTCTCTGCAGCCATACATTCCCCTCCATTGACAACAAGGACTTGATGTTGAATTGCAATCTTATATTTGGCTTGGATGGCATGTTTAAGCTCCAGAACACTGAAACAATGAAAAGATGTATTCAAAGCACAACAACCATGATGTACTGACCACTATTCCTGACTAATATTGGTCATATTCCAGTTTCTTACGTTTGGACAGCAAGATCAGTGTCAAATGTCAATGTGCTGCCATTGTTGACCTGGAACACATACAACTTCATGTTGAATCTCCCGGAGTTCTTCGTGTTGGCCTATCTTGCTCATTTAGTCATTTAAGGCCAACCTGTAAAAAAAGCACAAACACATAACATTAAATCATTTTTTTAACCTCACTATCAGTATATAATGAGTTCTGTTGGGGTTGATGCTGTCATTGACCAAAATCAGCTACTAGATTGATACCAAAGTTGTATGTATGTACTATTATGTGGAAGGATATTATTATACACTTTTAGATGATTCATTACATACGCTTTAAAACAATATAATCCCCACCCAATTATGTAAATTCCATGCAAATACTTATGTATTGACTCAGCGACTAGCTTGGTAACAGTTACTCATGGTTACTTAGGTTTTTAATACAAGTAGTCACCTAAAATATTGGTGAAACTGCGACAAATACAAACTGAAATATATATATATATATACATACTGGTTTTTATATGTAGAGCAGCGAGCCACGAGGCTACTGTAATAACATATCATTTTAAAGATAAAACAATACAGACTTAGCGCTAACTAACCACTAACTGTTGATGTTAGCTGATTCACGTTAAAAACTGTTTATACGTCTGCGGGCCTCGTATCATTCAGGGTTACAAATGTTTATGTTTACTCTATTTAGGACTAAGAACTCCGTCACTTAACCGTTGTTGTAAACCCCGAGGCCGTGATGGTTACAGTGCCAGGGAAGAGGGCAACAGAAGCTGCTCGTAAGCTAGCTATCCATTAACAACCCACTGACTGCGCTAACTGGCTGTTAGCTAACACAGTTGTCAGGCTACCGCAGGATAGCTGACGTTATTTCTTACGTCGATTAATTTGACAAACGTAACAAGATCGGTCAAAATAACCAATACCATCTGCTTATACATATATTGGTATAAGGGTGATATTCCACACTGTATTTATCAAATACATGATTTCGTTGGCCTTACCTCACTTTGCTCGCATCCCTGTTCTTGGTCTCCACCTCGCCTATGCGAATTGGCTAGCTAACAAGCTAGCAACCAAGCTAGCTAGCTAACCTGTTTTAGCTTGGCATACATAGAGCTAGCTTAGCAAGCCACTTGGCTAACGTTAGCTAGACTTAACTAGACTAGAATAACTGACAACCATGACTGGTTGCACAGAGTAACCATACTGCTATAAAACAAATGTCTAATTTGGCAAACTCCAGCCGATATGATGTGATACACGGACAAAACCACCAGTTGTTTATTTCAGGTAGCTAACTACGCTAACACCCTCTCAGTCTGTTTTGTTGTTGTCATCTGCTGATGTGAAATCCGTAAACGATCAGTTCAATAGAGATACAGCTGAAAGCCACCGCCAGTGGGGTGTTTTGCCAGTCAGGCCATCTTACTGATTTTATACTTTTGAACGTTAAATGCTGTGCTCTTTATACAGATACATAAATATTTTTTCATAACTTCAGCATGTGGCATCTAAAATAAAACCTACACTAATTTAACTATCATTACATGGTTTTGTTGAATAACCTTACTTGTATCTCATTCCATATATATTTTTTAAATTAAATGTACAGTAGCTGCCATAAAATAAAAAAATGTACTCCCATCATTAAGGCTATATTTCAACATCAGTCAATGAGCATATTTACTAATGTGTTTTTTTTTTTAAATCCATTTATTCACTTATTCTTTAGGAATGTCATAGCATCACTTTAAGTTGGAAATCCAGTCATTAAGCAAATTAAAAAAAAAGGTTTCCCAGTGAAGTAGTTCAAAAGTGTCGGTTCTTACTTCAGTGTCGGATTTCCCATTAGCGTATGCGTTCGTCACTGTACTTTTCCAGGTGTATGCTGGGAAAATAACAGAAAAAAACGGTGTGAGTGTTTTGCTGCAACATGAGAAGGGGTGTGGTTAATGTGAGGCTGCAGTGTGTTAGGATGATACACATTTTACATCCCAACCTGAACTTATTTATTACAAGTTTATTACACACCAGCCCTGCAATTACAGATGATGAGTTCTTTAACTAACTGTAGACGTTTACGTTGAGTTAATGTGCACTGTCTCTGGTAAATAAACAAATACGTTAAATGTATGTTTTGAAAGACCAAATGCCATACAGTACATTCATTTTAAACATGATACATAAATGCCCAATTCTCCAAAGGTCTTGAAGTCATAAATGAAAGCATCATTCAGCACACTCATTAATGTTATTAACCTGCTCCCCACTGTCTACTTTGCTTAAATTAATGGAATGAACTCATAGTGTAATCCCAAATGTAATCTCTGTGCATTATGTACGTACATGTAATAAAATTACATCTATCCCACATGATTTGGATGGTTAAAATAGATTCACTAACATTGTCAGTGATATCAATAGTCTTTGGGAGGGAGTGGTTTGTGTTGATAAACTAATTTTTGTTACAGTTTTGTTCATTTATTAATTGTCATTGAGGTAATCTGACGGTGAACTGACCCTTTAATCCTTTGATATTTTATAATGTATGAACTCCCCCTAGAGGTCACTGTAGTGCAATAATTTCCTACATCTAAACATGTCAAACTGAAACAAATAGTGTGGGTTTTTTGTCTTCTTAATAAGAAGACAAAAAAAAACACCTCTCACACCATTGTTTTGTGAAAAAATATCAATTTGCAAACTTGGGTGAACTCTTGTGAAATTCCAGAAGTCTCTGAACAAGAGGTCACTGTAACCCTTTCACAATGTAACCTTGAGCAACTGTGCATCAGTGTAAACAGGGAGTAGCTCTGTAAAAGCTCTTCCATTGTGCTGCTCTTTAACACTTGACTATTCAGTGGAACAAATTAAGAAATATTTTCAATATGGCAATGATTTAACCCTAGCAAACTGAGCTTGCACATTTGATGGAGGTGACAAAACACCAAAGTGACCGTAAGGTGTTGTTATTACACCAGATAAGGACATTCCATACATTACATGGTAAACTGAGCGTTCATGAATACGTTCATGAATAACCATATATTCCTTTGGTTGACCCCAGTTTGACTCCATGGACAAACAGAAGTAATGCATCATTATGACACGTTTGCAAGCAGTTAGCATACATTCATAACATATCAACTGTTTAAAAAACCTGAAACAACACTGCTAAGGTTACAATGACCTTGTTGTTTTGTACCTCTTCGTGTCCATTAATCTCGCAGGGCAGGCAGCCCAGCATTGCTCCAACCTGTGGAATTTTATTCACAAGACATCAAGATTTCCAAAGGTGACATCTTTAACAAAGTGTTGCAACACACATACAGGAATATTCTGTCATTTGTAGTGAGGATGTGGTATGGAAAGTGCTTTTGTAAATGTGTGACTTTTCGTGTGCTGTTTTGTCTGATATCAATCATACGTCCAGTGTAATCGAGCACTGGGAATAGCCTGTGTATCTCTCAAACGAAAAAAAGAAATCCTTGACAAGCACGGATGCAACAAGTTCTGAAATGACTTGCCTTTCTTGCTGAAAATTAACAGTATGGCAAGAGGGTGGCCTTGGTTCACTGGACTTTTGTTCAGGGTGTTTGAAATGGTTTAATAACTTGAACCTGAGTGATAGCAGCCAGCGAGGTCACAGGCCTGATCCAGGAACTGCTATCTGAAGTCTCCAAGGAGGCCAATGTCTCTCTGTGCTGCACTGGTTGTGTTGTCAGATGGTAGTTTAAGCTGATGGGTCTCGATGGCATGCTAGGGCATCTAGATATAAAAGCTGTCTCTTGAGATAGTCAGTCTGCCCTGAGAGTCTTTGCTTTTATAAATTAATATTTGACAAATTAATGATGAATTGTATTGTAGTTATTCTATTCTTTTATTCCCCCCAAAGGCACCAAGATCATTAACAGTCCTGGACAACTACCACAATAATCCTGGACCACTAACCCTAATCCTTACCCTAACTGTAAAATTTTGACATTTGTCCAGGACTGTTAAGTACTTGGTGATATCAGATCATCCCATCCCAAAGCCTGCTTGAGAGACCTACAGGAAGTAAGAGACACAATGCATATTAACATTTTAATGACAAAGTTTAAGGGAAGAGCATACAGTTACGGTCTGTAAAACATGTACATACTGTGGTTTGTGAAGGAGAAATCATTTTCAGTCACATACAAAACATTAAGTTACTTATCTTCAATATCAACTATATATGTGAGTTGCTCCTGACCACTCAGGATCCTCCTTTTGGTTTGTTAATCCTTTATTAAATGGTAGTCTTGAGGATATCAAGCTCTTTGCACATGAAGGTACTCGCACAATGTAAAAGAATAGACCAACAAATTCAATTATATACACAATAGACTAATTATTTGCACATTAGAGAAAATGATTAAGAGCCATCTGAGAGCCTGGGTGTCATTTTTAAAATCTTCAAATGGAATGAGAAATATTGTTTTGAGACGCAAACAGGAAATTCAACTGATTAGGAACGATAATGTCAATGTGATGTATGACACAGGCAGTTATTGTTTTACTTATATGTGACTACTGTGATTGTTAATGACATAATAGAGGTCAAATGAAGGCTACAGAGGCACAACTCAACCTATTCACATAAAGAACATGTGACTGGGCCCTCACAGTCAAAGTGAACTGCATATTTTAACCTCTACAACATGCAGCCCCTGTACAGGGAACATGCAGCATACCAAAATAGAAATAGTTGTGTTTGGGTGGAATGAATAACCAGAGTGATATATCAGTGAAACAAAATTAGTTTTCAACACTGGTACCTGAAAAAGGTCAAATGGCACGTATTGTGCTAAAATGTGCCTAAAGGGCAGCAGTAGCTCAGTAGTGACTTGGGCTGGGAGTCGGAGAGTCCCCGGTTCAAGTCCAGGTTGGACCAAGTTTGGAGAGTGGACTGGTGGCTGGAGAGGTGCCAGTTTCTTCTCCTGGGCACTGCCGAGGTGCCCTTGAGCAAGACACCGAATCCCTGGGCGCCTTACATGGGCAATATATAAGCAGAGGACAATATATATGTGACAAATAAAGTATCTGTCTATTAAATGGCACAATTAGTGGTTCCGTCTGGACATACCTGCACTAATACATGTCTCATCTACTATGTCATGATTCAGGGTTTTTGGATAATAGTAATAGTGCTTTATATATATATATATATATATATATATATATATATATATATATATATATATATATATATATATATATATATATGTATATATTCTGCTGGCATGATATTACTTCCTGAATAATTAGCAAGTAAAGTGATAAAGCTTTTCCCTGGCTTTTTCTTTGATTCCATATGAATTTTCTGCAACTATTATCTGATCAATAGCAGTGCTATGTCACTTTATTCAGGATGTATGGTTCTCCGGGGTCATCTAACTTTTCCAACAATGAGGCAGCTTCATCTGCTCTTCAGTAAAGCAATGTGATCAAGGGTCTGTTTAACAGTGAGTCCTTTGTAAAGACTCACATGAGGATTCAGATCCTGTCCTCCACAAACTAAAATGAGAATCAATAATTCAGACAGGTTTCATAAATGTTGGCTCCCCCACATTTTTTCCCACAGTAAAAACTCTGCTGCTCTGGTATTCATGGTGCTTCCAGTGTCCTGGGGCAGCTCTCAGGCTCTCGCAGATCATTTGGAGCGAGATACCGAATGAGTCAACTGGGACATATAATGTTCAAATAGCTGAGGCCATTTTGCAGTTCTGTGAAACAGACTTAACCTTAAATTTAACTAATTTCAGATCATGACATTTATTCAAACTAAAAAAGTGTATAAGTGTGAATCATAATTAAACACAAAGTCTGTACATTTGAGCTTCTACTTATAAATTGCACATTTTGTGTTTGAATACAGTGTACAGAATATAATAGAAAAAAATATTTTCTAAATTATCTTTGATTATCCTACATATTGTGATGCATGTAATGCTGTAAGAAATGTATTAGATTACATGACTCTTAATGTGTGCCATGTTGTACCCAGTTTCTGTCAGGCCATTTGCCAAAAAGTAGAGCCCTGTAGGCGACTATTGTGTCACATCCCTTATTGCATAATACATAACAGCAGTGCCAACATCATGTGCCAAAACATGATAAATGAGCCAATTGCATAATTCATTGCAGAACATGAAACTCTGAGCAAGGCCTATACTTTCTGCAGATTATCAGAAATGTCTTATTATTGTAAGTTATTTTGAGAGCCACTAAATTCGACATGTGGCTTCCTGCTGCTTTTTATGCAAATAGGTACTACATGGAACATTGCTGTGAAATGAACTGGAGAGTGACAAAGTCCTTATAGCCAGATTAAACAATAATGGGTGCTTATAAATGTCTAAATGTTGTTCACACTGAGATGGGAGTGCAGCAGGATGAGCATGCAATGTGTTTGGAAGGGGGAAGTTCCAAATTTGGTCAACAGATGGTGGCAGAAGGCTGGAGATAACAGGCACAGCATGAGGTGTGCAGCATGTTGCAGAAGTGGTTCATTGTTACATAAAGAGAAGTATATATATATACGTATATATATGTATATACGTATATATATATATGTATATATATACGTATATACATATATATATATACATACATATATATATATATATATATGTATATATATATATATATATATATATATATATATATATATATATATATATATATATATATATATATATGTATGCTGTGTAACAGTGGCTTCTTTAGTCTGATGTATATCTCTCATCATCACACAGAAGCACACATGGGTCATTAATTCATGGAAATGATCCTCAAAACAGCAGGTTGTCCTTGCTTTTGAATGTATTACTGCTGCTGTCCCACAGAATAAAAAGTTATGTGTCATATTGCAGCTGTTCAGAGATGTGCATTATCATCTCTGCTGTCACATCATGTTTGGTTACATAATGAACTAGACAAACATAATTAGATAAACAAACAAAAGAAAAACAGATGTTCATTGAATAAAGTTCATACCATGGAAACCAAATAATAGCGTTAGAGTATTAATTATTAAAATTATCTCCTGAATTATCATGAAAATCATAATGCAATCAAAGGAAAATAATATATTAATAGTCTAATAATAATAATAATAATAATAATAATAATAATAATATCTCTCTAATAAATAGAAGAAAGTAATGTTTTTTTCTTATAATCTTATATATATAAATTATATTTGAGTGACTTTTTTATAAAACATTTTCACCTCAACACCTCCTTTTTTCTTCATCAAAAAGCTGAGACACTTTACCTGAGAGTATGAAATATTACAGACACACACAGTTTAGTCTGCTTCATCTCTGGCTACATTTAATCGGTCATTGTCTGCAACAACACACTGCTGCACCTACAGAACAACTGTCATGTGGCCTTGAACAGCTGTTGTTGTGGTGCACATTCAAACCAGCAGGTGGCTCTGCAAGTTCCTCTTTTAGTTAAATCCATTATGATCCACATCACACTACTTCTAATGAGATTCCTTAATGTGAGACCTTTTCAGTACGCACTAATATCTGATGGTGTTGTTGGCGTGATGACTGTCAAAGCTCTGCTACATCACTGCCTTTTCATGGTTTGTCCAATGCAATTTTCTTCTAGTCATGGCTATTATTTATTTCTTAATTGCATAATACATGTGTGTCAGAGTGTGGACACCAGAACATTTAAAAGACAAACAACATTTGTCCATTATTGAGGCAGATGTATTAAATCCTATGTCTGTCCTGTATATATAAAGATGGACACAAACATGGAGAGGATAAATGTGTGCCATTATTGATACTGGTACAAAGAAACCCTTTACAAGTCATTATTGTGTGGAAATGAGAATAATAACATGGTTTATTTCGCTTCAATGGATGCTGAATGAGGTGATTGCAGTATCTGCTTGTGTATCTTGCAGTAGCTGCTTTTTGTGGTTGCATAACCGTCAGGTAGGTTATTATAATGATGTGCACGTTGCGATTTTCTTCCCCCTCCACCAAATCCAATCACACCCTCCCCCATCTCAAGTACAATTACGTGTTGGGTGACGTTTCAGCATGCGGAGGAGGGCGCTGGGCAGGGACCACTTGGACCAAAGAGGACTAAACGCTATTTCATTTCAGCAGCGCAGAAACAACGCATTGAAGGTGGTGGACCAGAGCTGAAGCCTAGCGCCCATTGTCTGCTTCAAACAGCTCCTGAGGAAAAACACGGCTTTGAGCAAAAAGACAGCGGTGCAGCCCACTGAGGAGTGTCCAAGTGGTAGGCATTGCGGGTTTGTAAGCCACAGGGAAAAATAGGAAAAAAGGGCCTGGACAGATCTGGCCAATAACGGAAAATGAATCACAGTCAAGTTTTAATGATATGAACAAGAGCCGCGTTTCGTTGCATTTGGTGACCAACTATTGATGCTTCTGCGCCGATCCTTTTCCACACCAGCAGTTCGCGCGGACTTTCTTTTGTTCGCATCGCTTCAATCCAGATTTCTGCTCTGCATATTTGTGTTGCAGTTGTAAAAAAAAAAAAGACATAGTTAGTGAAAACCCCTGAAAAACAAGATGAATTTCCAGTCGAGCGTCCCAGTGTCCGGTATCTCGCAGCAGTCTCAGCCAGCCATGCCCACTCCAGGAACGGTCCCGGCGCCAGTTCCCGTCCCAGTGCCCCAGTCCATCCCGTCCCAGTTCGGATCCGGGTCGTCTGCGAGCTCAGGGGCTGGCCAGTTCGGTTCGGGGACTGTTTCGGGCCAAGCTGCCCAACCCGGCTCGGCGAGCTCCCAGTTTGTTTTGTCCAACTCAGCGGCCATCAGGGCAGAGATCCACCGGTTCGAGTCTGTCCACCCGAACATTTACGCAATCTACGACCTGATCGAGCGCATCGATGACCTGGCCCTGCAGAACCAGATCCGAGAGCATGTAATCTCCATTGAAGGTGAGTAGTGGGGGGGGTATACTGTGTTTTCCCTGTCGTTTGGTGCTCCATTCATTGAGGGGTGAGGGGGAGGGGGGGTCTCCTTTTCCTTCCTTTTATGTACACATTGTCATAGGCGCATAGCTCAGTGTCAACAATCACACTTTGAGGTTGGGGGCGTAGCCGATCTCATCGTCCTGCTCCAGGAGTGGATTGTCCCCATATACACTGCAGCAGCGTTAACAGTAACGTGTTCAAGAGGCAGCCTGTGTGCTTGTAATGAGCTCCCACAAACACTTTCTGCTCTTAAGTGGCATTTGTTAAGGGAACCCTGTCTTCACACCTCATGCACTGCAGTGTGGTGAACCAGTGGAGCACAGGCAGCCAATGTCAAGTTACATGTTGCATGAAACTAATGATGAGGTGCAGGAGAGGAGAAATGATGTGCCACTACAGAGACGAGCATGATAGACATGGTTGGGTGTGTTATGAAGCCAGTCAGGGGGTGTATTCTTCACACACTGGAAGTGGAGTTCCAAACTTGGCCAGAGAGCGATGACAGTGACGGTAAACCAGCCGCAGCAGCTTGTCAAATCCAACTGCGAATGATGCACTGCCTTCAATTATGGCGGCGGTTTCTTATGGGTTTCTCCCCACTACTCACCCGCCCATGTGTCCAGTCAATGTCTGTGTGACACAGCAGTCAGTGTGCACTGTCCATCAAAGAGAGCAGGCAGGGGTCTGGAGGAGTATTACAGCAGATGTCTGAGTGTTTGCAGTCCTGTCTTTGGTGGTGTCGTCTTGATTGGGCTACATCTGATATGGTCAAAGAAAAGAAATCAAGTCGCAAAGAAAGAACTGTTATTGAGGAAACAAAGGGGTGTCAGTGAGAGAGTGATATATTCAATGTGAGGTAATCAACTCTGTGTTTATCATATATTAGTATTGACCGTGTTTATCCCCGAGTGCATCGTATATCTGCACTGGACATTTTGACAAGAATGTTGCAGCTTTGTCGGCAGCACAGTTTTCACAGTTCCTGTGAGGCGTTGACAGCACACCAGTGACAAACGTTCATGGGAGACGAATGTTAAAAGTGCTGAATGCAGCTTTAAAGGAGCAATATGTAGCAATGAAATCTACCATTTTTTTTTCCAAAATATTTTTATTGAAAAATACAATAGAATACTTACAATTACAGGATTATAGTTATCCTTTTTCCTTTTTTAAAAAAATATGCAAACAATCACATCACAAATCTACCATTTTATAATGGGCACTGCAGTCAAAATTCAAAACATTGGAGCCATTAGCAGCATGTTAGCATGATGGCTAGCAGCGGTAGCTGGAATCTCAGCTCAATGCCTTGGAAACCCAGCTGCACAAGGACCACTGGGAGATGTTCAGAGGCTTTTCAGGTCGGCTAGAATCTATCGTTGGTGTTATCTCTGTTTATCCAGTTCGTTGGCGTGCTTCCATGGCTGCAGAAGTCTGTGTTTGCATGCCAGTTAGTTTCATATGTTGCAATGAGGTGAAATGGGCAGCGGACAGGATCACACCAGCTGAAACAAAAACAGACTCTCCAGACCCGAACTGAAATTTCAAAGGAGAACATTGTGGCTGTAGAATGGTTGTTGGACAAGCTAGTGTCTGAGTTATGCATGTTTCCTTTAGCTCTGATGACATATCACGGTAATTTCTATGATTTATTACAATAAATATATTAGGTAATGGTCTTTTAAGGAAGATATTGACATGCTGGTTAATGCAGATATGTGATATACCAGTAATAGACCTCAGGATTGTCAGAGATGCTCATGGCAGTATTTATCAATATTAAAACTTCAAGGTATTCTGACCCAGACACTTTTTTCTTTTACTTTTTCTGACTGTTAAAAACTCTATTTGAGTTTTCCACATTTACTTTGATTTAAATGTGTCTTGCCGTGTGTAGTTCAGGCAGATCAGGCAGATCCTCTTGAAAATAAGCAATCAACTGGTGGTTCTGTGGTGTCTCAGTTCATTCTTTGAAGGAAGGGATGATTCTCTGTTTTCCTGATGCCTTCAGGATTGTCACATAATTGTGTCAATGAAGAAGTCTTTACTCTGTATCTTGATAGGACAGCACAGCAGGCTTTTTTGAGCCCTCTCTTAGATGCCCCTCTTAAAACAGAAAGGGTATTGCTTGCATTATTCTGTTACAAATGCAAATGTTTTCTTCAGTTCACAGAGTTGTCGCATTACTTTTATTGTGGATTTTCTTTTCCTATAATGGCCTTTAACAACCCATCATAAGAGTATTTGGTCTTTCTGTGACATTGTTCAGTTTCCTTTATGCTGTCATCATTGCACAAAGATTAGATTTGTTGTTCTGAAGCGCTGCATGCTAACCCTGATGTGTAGGCTGTTGTTGGTTGGGTTTCTTTGGGAATAAAAAAAAACTGATAGTTATGGCATTGTGTACACACCTGCAGGCTTGTGCAAAAATGTAAACTGGGAAATGATTCACCCCAAAGGAAAAATCCACTGCTGAATAACAAAACAGGCACAGAAACACAACATGCATTCCTTGTAACCTTTTATTTAGAAATCTGTTGAGCACCATGTTAACCTGCTTTTGATGAACTTGACATGACGTGTATGAAGAATGGTGTTAAATTGATTTTTCCAAGCATATGCTGTATGTCAGAAGGCACAACACATTTTGGTGTCCTCCTCTCAAAAAAAATCATAGCATTAGCTTTGAAGTATGTTCTGGTCCTCTTTCATGCTGTTAAATGAGATGCAGTCGCCTCAATAACTGTGACTTGGAGAGGCTTTGAAGCGCTGCAACAGAGGACACTGGCTGACTTGTCTTCACCTGCACTGTGGAGCTGCAGAGCTGTTCCTCTTCAATCTTGCATCATTGCAGAGTCTGTTGCTAAGGAACCAGTGGCTCGTGCATTTATCTGAAAATGCTGAAGAAAGAGTGAATGTAAATTACAGCCCTCACAAACTGAATTCCCATTATTACTAAGGTTTCCTGATGTTTTGGTGATTAATAAGACCTTTATGTAATGATGACAGGTCCTGCTAGATTTTGTGTATGTTTGCTTTGCCCCACATTGTTCCTTTTGCAGTGATTGATGTTCAAATTCATAGTATTACCAAATAACACCTTTCTCCCTTGTCTTTTTTTTTTAAAAACAACATTTATGAATACAGGAGTCATCTCAATTAGACAGGCATGTTATTAATGATGAGCCGTGAGAATGACCAGATGAGAAAATGGCAGTGCAGGAATATGTGCTAAGTGGTTGGCAAGGGGATTCACTGTTAAACTCTTGAAGATGATTATGCTAATAATCCAAAAGGCTTGGGGAAGCGTGACTGGGTAATCTGTTTCAGGGGCCCCAGGCCTCCAATTTCCCACCAGGTGCGGTACACACTGCAGACACTGTGGATGGCAGCTCAGTACTTTTTGGCCCAGAAACCACACTAGAATTCTTCCTGGCCCCAGGATTTCATGTGAGTTTGTGAGATTTTCATGATACATTTCCCAAACAAATCTCCAGGTAATCAAATGACCAAAAAAACAAATGACTCAGGCTTTTGTTTACCTGGTGGCGGTTGCTCACTTTGTGTGGCCGGTCAGTCACGAAACATCCATATCCATGTGCCCGAGGAGCTTCATAATGTTAAAATACCTCCAAAATCCTCAGGATCAGATGATGGGTTGGTCAAGTGGTGCTTTATTAATCAGGCTAACCGAATCGTGTAATTTCCTGGATAAGGATTTGGCCTAATCCATAAAATGCTCTCAGTGGCTGTCTTTAGTCTGCGATTCAACTGTGTGTGAGCACCCAGCCCCTACATACTCTTTTTAACTGTGAAAATAATATTTAGTAGTTGTTGGAAATTGTCAGACACACTGACCAAAAGACTGATAACTGCTAAAAATGTAAAAAAAAAAGATTTTCATGGTGAGTAGAATTCAGGACTCAATTAACCTCTATTGGAGTCAATGACATATTTTATAAAATAAGAAGATATTGCTGTATACATGGAGGAAAAGTCAACCATTAAATTGTGATTTTTTTTTTTCTGTGAAATTAATAAAGTGTCTATCTATTGATTTATCAATCTATCTATCTATCTTTTAAATTAAATCAAATAGCAAAATGTATATATGCAGTCTGAGCCTAAACTGTTAATTCTCCTGATATTGCCTTTTTAACCGTGGCCAGTGGCCATCTTTTGGTGCTTTTCCTGAGTTTCAGCGTCCAACGAGACTGTAAAAGTCAAACACAACTCTACCCCGGGGAACTGCTTTATTGTTACAAAAGAAAATGTGATCGCTTTTGATTGCTTACATGATTGGTTCGGTGTCCTCCATTGTTTGCGATAGTAGTGTTGTTGGTCTTCTTCTTCCCAGTTTTCTGTCACATGTAAATGCAGTTTAGCGCTGCCATATGACGACCCTGCCCACGCCGAGGAGGTACTATGATGTACTCAATTATAATGGAAAAGCACCAAAACTGAGTCGCACCGTACCGTTATTGTGTAGGGGAAAAGGGCCATTAAAGCCTCACTGTGCGGTGACATTGATGCTTCTGCACAAAGTTTGTTGCAGACCAGAGTTTTTAGCTGTCAGCCAAGAATATCCAGTTGAGGATCGCACCACATCAGTGATGAACTGTTGTCAGGTTAAACACCATCCAATATGCTGTTGAAGCACACATTGTCATGGGGAGGTAAAAAAAAAAAAAAGACATACAGTAAATAAGGAGAAGCTGTTCATGTACATCACTAGTGTTGCACAACGTTTACAGCACATGACTGGACAAAACAGATTCTGACAGTTTGTCAAGTTGTACTCCAACTTTAAAGCTCTTCACACTAGAGTTAGGACACATAGATCAGCTAATGAATGCACACAAGCCATGTGACAAGACATACCAGGATGCCCTTGTTGCATAATTAATTGTTTTTGATTCATTTATTCAGAGGAACAAACTAATATGCTTTGCACATGTGGTTTTTACTGACTCTATTGTGTTGTTTACACCCTGATTTGGTCAGGGATTAGATTCGGAAGAGCACATAGTCAAGCAAATGTAAATATAATAAAATCCAGATCACTGAGATAGGGAGACAGCTGCAGGGATGGTAACAGTGATTCAGTTATATTTTTAGCAATTCAATATGGAGGAGTGTTCCACTAGTAACACCTGGGAATAGTCTTCTTTGGGACATTATGATTGCTAATTTATATTCTTGTCAAACTTGCACACCGTTCTTTAGATTTCTTACTAGACTGCTCTGTAGGTAATTGAAAAGATATGCAGATGTATGCAGGGCTGTGAAATATGAAAGCAGACACAGTCTGTGTGATGTATGCACAGGTCAGTGATGTGAATGTTTGACTCGCCTTTTCTGCCTCACAGTGACATCACTGCTGCTCCTGTTATGACTTCTGACCTGTGTGTATTCTGAGGAGGTTTCCTTTAGCTGACTGTGAATACATTACAGCGCTGTAATGCCGTCTTGCATCTTGAGCAATAACAGTGTTTCGGAAAAAAAATTGCAGACACTCACTCCGGCATCCATATTTCCAGCTGAGAGTCCAATGTCAGAGCAAGGGCAGTCACCCAAATCCACTGCTACTCAAGAGGGGTGCTTGGGATTTCAAGAAAGCACTAATAAACCTGCACAATGGGACATTGTGTGCTTAGATAGCAATAGGGATGACACAGAGCGATACAGAAAGCACACAGACTGAAGCCTCACAGCTCTCTGTAGGCATTGTGTGGCACCTATGCAGCTCCCTGGTACACACTGCAGTGAAACACAGTGCTCATCTGCTCATCACAAGCAGGGAATGATGATAATGCGTCTTTCCATAGCTGCTGAGGCGGGTTTTTATTTCCTAGTGACCCGCCAAGATGTGAAACACTGAACTCTTAATTAACACTGTTTTCATTGACCACATGCTGCTGTGATGCAGCAGAAGTTATGAATAATACAGCTTTTTTAGTTGAATTCACGATTAGCAATATAGTCCTGATTAATAATCACTCATTTTCCAGTGAGTCGTAAAGGTTTAAAGACTGGGGTTTGTGTGTGTGTGTGTGAGTGTGTGTGTGTGTGTGTGTGTAGGCTTACAGTTGTCACTGTGGGCCATCTGTGTCAGGGAAATGCCGCTGCTGCTTCTGGCCAGTGTGGTCTTTACAATGTGCTCATTATATTTCAAAACTGTATCTGTGAATATGGATTAGAAACTGAAATAGAGTTAGAAATGTCAGTCAATACCACCAACTGTGTCGCGATACGCTATGTCAATATAAATTGCTGTTAATGTGGAATGCTGGTGTTCATAGAGTAGCTCAGTACGTATTTGCTAGTTGTAGATCTTGTGCCTAAATAAAGCCTTGCATAAATACATCAGTGAAGCGTGGAAGAGGCCCAACTGTGGCCTGTTCGGTTTCATTTTTGTCACAATGAAAGCATAGGTTCAACACTGAGATAGGCATCTCTAAAAACAGGCCTGCTGATCATTTCCCTATTACTTATCTATAGCACTAGAATTAGCATTTTGTGAGTAGCATTAAGTAAAAACAGCTCTTTAAAGCCCCATCCACAAGATCTACTGTACATATGTGCAACACACATCAGCTTGGACCAAGTGTATTAATAACCTGCAAATATCAAGTATCATTTTGATCCACAGGATGTGACATTTTGAACTCATTGAGTACCAGCCCTTTTTAAAACAGAAAGTGACCTTGAACTCTGAAAACACGGAATAGCTCAAATGAAAGAAGAGACTCTCGAGTTCATCATGAAAAAAACAAAACATTTGTTTTTACCTTGTACCATTCCTGTTTTATCTGGAGGAGAGTAGAGGCCACTTTCACCAAAAACACCTATTTTTGTCCAGATTCTGTTTTGCTCTCTAATCGTGATTGTCTCCACTTCCTGCTTTTGATCTTTGTGGTATATACTGTCTTTATGTACAGACTACAGTTCCCAGAAGCCCCCATATTACTCACAGGCTGTGTGAGAGTGCTCTTTTGTCTCTGCTGCCGAAAAAAGGAAAGATTCATATATACATTTATGGCAGTGAAGCGTTGTATTTTAAATGATGTAACTAACTCAAAGAGTTAAGGAAAAGTTATTTAATTTGTCTTTGCTTATTTGCATGCTTGGTGAGAGTTATATGAGAAGATTGATACCACTCTCATGCCTTTAGCCTCGCTTAGCATTAGCAGGAGGAAACAGCTAGCCCGGCTCCCTCCAAAGTTCAAAAACTCATTTAAAGCTTACTATTCAACAAGTTAAATATTGTTTACAGAAAGTTGACAAAAACAGCAATTTATGTTGATGACAAGACAGGGTGCAAATAATGAATAACTGTTTGTTTTAATCGATTGTAAAAAAAAAGAAAAAAAAAGAAGAATGTAATTCCTAATCAGTTGCCTTTTCAGTATAAAACCAACATTCGAAGTACAATAGTGTAAGTGATGCCTTTGACTGCTGGACCTCTAGGGCTCTCGGAGTGTTATTTTAAATATTTCTGAAAATCACAGATTTCCTCAGTGGTGTTGCAGAGCTTTGGGATGTGAGATATTTTCTTCTTACAGATAAAGGATCGTTCTGCTACTAGCAGGCGCTCAGTTGAGGCTTTTCGATGTGATGTAACACAGATTAATGCGAACATTGATCGGGGTACTGATAAGTTTCTTTTTGATTTCCCATTCACTTGCAGATCCAGTGAGACCCAGCCACAGCATCTGTAGTAGCATCTCAGGTTCCAGCCCTGTTTAATCCTTGAGTCACTGTTGGAAATACACTTCACCTCACTCTGACGTCACAGGTTTATTCTCAGTGTGAGTGTAGTGGTAACAGACAGATTCACACCAGATAACAGGCTCTGGATATGCCTCACTCCCAAAGGGCTCCCTGTTTTGTGATTAGCCTATAAAACGTCTGCAGCTTTCCATCCCCATTAAAATGCATTTTAACGTGGCAAGGCCTGGGAGGTCTGCAAGGTCAGAGGGCCATTTCTGCATCAGCCCCGCTGTCCTCTCTGCTGCAGCACCATGGCATCAGCTTATTGAATGTGACGCTATCCTCCACAGCAGAATGTCCGCCATTGTGCTATTCAACAAAGGCTCTCTCTCTCCCATTGATGGACAGCTAATTTTTTTCTTGTGTTCTGAATGTGGAGCGGCAGGAGTGAGCTGGTCAGGAAAATTTAGAGTACCCTAATCTGTTATGAGCAGAAAGTAGAGGGCTGTTTTGTCTCTGTCGTATTCTGACATTGTTAATGGGTAGTGTGGAGTAGTTCTGATGCTTTATTGAAGGGAAGGGCCATTGAAATCCTGAGCTCCGTTTGTTTTGAATCACTGGGTTTTCAGTACAGAATAGGAGATAAGTGCTTGTCCCAAGCACACATGAATCTGTTCAGCGTCAAGCAGCATCATTAGATTTAGTTGAAATGTATGATATGAGAGATGACATATACAGTGATGTTGATGATACTGATCTGTTTTAAGGACATATTTAGTGATAATTAGCTTGTCTTATTGAGAGGCTGTGACTATTGATTAATAAAAAATGACTATGCGTTTACAGTACTAATGTGCAATATATAGTATACTCTTAAGTTCACCATGGACACCACTAGGGCTGCAACTAAAGATTATTTAAATAATCAATTAATCGGTCAGTTATTTTTTGATTAATCAATGAATCGGATAAAAAAAGAAGCATTTTTTTAATTTCCTTTTATTCAAAAACAGGACATTATCTCAAATTCACAGATAGCTGCATGAACATCCCAGAGCTCTTCAAGTAATGAATTATGAATAATTAAAAAAAAAAATCTGTCAAGACTACAGCTTGCCGTGTTGTACACAGGCTCCACTCCATATGAACCACACTCCGCTCTTCTTCTGTGGTGTTTTACAGCAGCGTGCATCCATCCACTCCACTTAGTGAGCTCCGTGATGTAGCGGTAACTGACATACTAATCACATGACACAGTGTATAGATAATGAAATTCATTGTCACCACTATTAATAATCGATTTTTATTGATTCATTGTTGCAGCCCTAGACACCACCACATTCTTTATATACCATTTTATAAGTAGAGCCATACCAGAGAGAAATTCTTTCCAGTTAAATTGTTGAAAAATATATATTTTTTTAAAAATACACAGCAAATACACAATTTTTTTTCAGCCTTTCAATGGAGTGATAATGAGTCTTTGGATGAAAACAAGCTATTGGAAACTTAAACTGTGATGGGTGCTATTTCACTGTAGCGTCACTATTTTATAAACCAAACTATTATTTTCATTTTATCTGAACCTAATTGATTTGTCTATAAAATGTTAAAAAAGTGAAACAACAGTCCCAGTTGAAGAAATGCCTCCTTTTGTGTTACAGTCAGTCCAAAACCTAAAACATTCAGCTAACTATGGAAAGGAAAGCATCAAATCTTGACATATAAGTAGGTAGAACCAGAAAATAACTTTTATTTTTGCTTCCTAAAAATATTCATTAGTTGCAACCAAGGTTATATTGTTGTGTGATATTTCTAATTCGCTCTGTTAACATCTTATTTTGTTTTTCACGGCTGAGACAGTGGTCAATTGAATTTGCCATAGGCTCTTGTTTTTTGTGTGTGTGCACCATCCATATCCTACGTTGGAAGTGCTCATGTTTCCTGCCAGTGGGGTAGGGCTGGAAGCAGATGGCTGCTGACAGAGGAAGGGGTTTGGAAAGCAGTGAGTGAGCAACAGATGGAAAGGCGCATATGCCTCCAAGTCCCCTCAGCCTGCCAGCAGTCCCGTGACTAACTGTGGGAAGATTCTGGCCTCATCCAGGTTGGGGATGGATAGAGGATCATGGTGAAAAACAAAGTGTCCTTAGAATAGAAATGGTTATCTGAGACCAGTTTGTCTCTAGAAATGCAACTGTGGGAGATTTCTTTTTAATTGGAGAATGGAGAATTCACCTGGAGTGCATGAGCTTTGATATTTTTTTTAGATATATAAGACACTGTTTAGAAAAGCAGTCAGTGATCTTGTTTTGGTTATCGAGTTGTTCAGGAAATCAGCTGCCTTTTGAAGAGAAATCTCATACAGGGACTTTTCTGGCCAACTGGGAGCACATTTTCTCCACTGAAGAGGAAAAATGGTGGATACAGGAAGTCAGGCCATAATACTACAGAATATGACAGTAGAAGTCATAGAAGAGAGTTACTCCTGCTCTTGGAGAAAACTATAATTGAGAACAGTAAGACTATTTAAAGGTTTCAGGGCAGTGTAATTCCCTTCGTAGCTCAGGGACATGTCACTGTTTTGTCTGAGTCAGTCAGTCTTTAAGGACGTGCCTTCTTGAGATTGTCAGAGTTATTCATGAAAGTTAGTGCTCTGCTGTGCGAATAGACCCTGTTGAGCAACATGTTGAAGGACTGTGTTGTTCTTCATCTGTTAGTTTTTTCCACCACTTCAGCCTAACTGAGTGTAAAAAAAAAAAGTAGAGTTTATATTTAAAATGACATATAAACCTGCCGTGTGGGGATAAAATCAGTTCTATTATGCTTATCTCTCGCTGCTGGGTAGATTCATGAGGTGTCATTGCAGTGGTGTGTATTTGACATTTGCTCTCACACTTTATTAAGTAGCACATCCTTGCAGTGTACGCCTTACCACTTCTTCTCAGTTCATTTTCAGTGTCAGCGCTGCTTTTCTCAGGTTAGACCCCTTGCCAGTACAGCTTGTCGAACATGTGCCAGCTGAGCGTTATCACCCAGGTCCTACATTCCTTTTGCAGATGTCATTGTTTTGATGGTGTTGTGGCATGTCCTCCAGCCTTGTGCTCGCTGCCTTCAAAGGACTCACTCAGGCAACATGCCAGCTGCTTGTTTTCCAGTTTATTTTGCTGCTGACTGTGAGAAAGGACATGTCATAGTTTTAACTTTGAGGAAGAAAATGGTGCAGTGGTGCAGCAGTCTGTTTTAACAAAGTTAATCTGTTACTCAGTTGGAATCAGCTGTGATATTTTGGTCATTTTTTCAGTGAATGATCACTCAACTCTCATGAGGGTTTGTTGTGAAGTTTTCTTCTGTGGGAATCACTGGAGAGGAAGTGTAATGTGACTCCTCAATTTCTGTTTATACCCCATTTCCTGCATTCCCCCAACTGGAATAACCTAAAGTTGTCCCACTGCCGAATCCCTTCTGGCTCTGGCCCAGGGCTCCTGTCATGTGGTGGGGTGTGTGAACTGCATGTACGACAACCCCTCTAGGAACACAATCCCAGTTCCCATTTTGGACTGGACATCTGAGCGCAGGACTTCGGCTCCAAGCTGTAAAGACTTGCTTCCTGTGGCACTCTGGCTGAATGTCGGCCACTCTTTTCATGTCTGAGTGTGTATTTATTTCCCATGTGTGATTCAGAGAGCTCTAATGCTCTAATGTTTCTTGTCTGTCAGTGATGCATCGACCAGATGCTGTGCCCGTCACTGATAGCTGCATTATTAATGAGCTAATACTTTACTACTGTGGAACATTTTAAAGTCTGATTTTTTTTCCATTTGGCAAGCAAATAATGACTTGCGGTGAACCCTGTTGCATTATACCCTCGTGGTTTTTGGGGCTTAAGTTTATCAGTGTGCACACACAGCCTTAACTGTCCAACTTTTCCAGAGGCAAAATGGTTAAAATCTGTGTGTAGGGAGTTGACTTCATTGCTGCAGTATTTGTATAAATATGTATAAATCATGACAAAAAGCGCTAGAAGAGTTGCCCTGTATTTTTTTTCCTAAAAAGTGGAGCCCCTGGCAACAATACAGCATATTTATCTCAAGGTTCAGCCAAAATTATAGTAGGCCACAAAATGCCAGGACACAAGAGGCCAACAGCGAACATAAGAAAGCAAAAGTGAATCAAATCTGAATAACATTCATAAGAGTTGTGTTCTCAATAGCCTGCTGGTTAGGAGTGATGTTACTATGGAGATTTGGAAGAAAATGGCTACCAGAATGCCACAGTGTTCGCCAAGCACCAGTTGGTCCTTTTTTTTTCATTAAATGCAGTGTTTCTGTGATGAGATAGTGCTGTAAACTGAGCGGCTGTGTCATCCTTTGTGTGAACGGACACTCTGCAGTGCCCATTTGATATAAGCTGTTCTTCTTGCTCAGGGCTGTGTCAGTGCAGCTTCTCGACAGCTCTGGTTTGGATGATGAGATTTTCCTCATTGAGGAGTCTGGCATGAAAAGTGCACCGTTCAGCAGCCTGACGCCGTTCCCAGAAGATGAGCTCTGCCTCGATTTTCTGTTAGCGTACTGGAACGAACTGCTGGCCTCAAATGAAATACTGAGCTGCTAAAAAGGACGAATTATGACACTTATGTTGCCATACCATACATCTCCGGCCCTGTTGTGCTCCTGGGCCCATTGTGTTGTGAAATTGGACCAACTGGTGTCTAGAGATGCACACTGCTGTTGTATTAAAGCACAGTCAGCCATTTGTATCCATTTTGCATGACATTTACAGGACATTTATTTTAACCAGCAAATTGGTTTCTTAGCAGCACCGTGCTGTTGACTCACAGGACTCTTGGTCTGTCCATTTTATAAGTGCTTGCACAAAAAATATGTTTAAAGTCAGAGATAACTCAACGTTGCTGATGTTTATGTAGGACCCCTCTGAAAAATTTTCACACTTCTAAATTGTGGCTTTTTACACATTTGGCTTCAAGAGACCCTCGGCTCCTTTTTTGGCATGAAATCTGGCTTTGGCCTCTAAAAAATAATTGGCGGAAAATGTAGGCCCAGGCTAATTCAAAGCTACATTTTTGTTTGTTTACACAATAAAACATTTTTTGTCCTGTGGTCTCTTCATGCCAGTAGGGCTTTTAGTAAAATAGGACCCTGCGTTTAGTGGGCTGGCGAGCAAGAGCTCGGGCACGATTAGTAGTCCGCCTTCAAAACAAATCCTTTGGCCGCACTCTCAAGTCTCATGGATTGTCAGATGTCACGTTTAGGGAGAAGTCCATCAGATTTAAATCTCAATTTACACCGTCAATGGTTCAGACAGCATCTGCAGCCCAGAGGTCTTGTCCCTGTGTCCTCTATGCAGAGAAGTGGGGAAGCGCATCGTTGTACTTTTGCAGTGTCAGAGCTCTGGTGATGCATCTCCGTCGGTGGCTGAGCGTAGTGCAGATCTGGCGGTGGATGGGTAGGCAGTGGCATGTGTTATGTAACACAAGTAGGTGGCTGAAGTAGCTTTGCGTGAGTGTGTGTTTGTGGTGTGCGTGTGGTCGGTCCTCTCTGGATGTGTGATTATTTCTCCACACACAGGCCTTTACCGGTGACCTCGATGGGTGTCTGTTGAGTGCAATACCCTGAGGAGGTGGATGTAATGGGACTTTTGGTTTGTGGGGGCGGGTAGGGACGAGGTATTAGAGCAGTGTCATGTTGTGACAAAGGGTCAGGAATTGGGGTTGTGGGGTGAGTTTGCACTCTCTCAAGCCTCTTAACACTGCTTGCCTGGCAAAATTGATCTATACCATTACCTAGGACTACTTTTACTCCCACCTCTCTGTATCTCTATATCCTCAGTGCTGATCATTGCCCCTGTATTGTGCTGACTGCAGGCCCAGACCCCTTTTGTTTGCAGCGGGTCCAGGACTAGACATCCTCATTTCTGACAAAGAAAGTATTGGATCTCACCAGATAGAGCCCAGAGGGCGGGTCGACCTGAGGTTATCTGAGCCTGAGCTACTGGTCTGACATATTTGGATAGATGGAATAACACACCATTTGTTCTCTAAAACATGTATATAGGCCTGTTTAGCACCAGTGCACGCCACATTTTTGAGATTATTTAACCAGTCACCCTTAAACACAAATTCATTCACTTCCTACATCCAGTCAATTAGCTGAACACATCCCAACATGCACAGGGTGAAAGAATGTGTAGAAAAGTAGTCTGTCACTGGACAGCCACATACTGCAGACTGACTACAGGTAGATTTCCACTCAACTTGACCTGCATGTTGTCTGACTTGGGAACAACTTAATGCTTTAACCCTGTGGGGCCATGATCACACCAGCATGATCAGATATTTTTTTATTTACTTTATTTCAATTTTACATTTACATATTCATATTAGCAACCTATATTTAAGTTCCAAAACAGTTGATGGAGCATGTTTGTGATTTTTATTGTAATAAATACTATTTTTTTTTTCAATTCAAATTTGATGATTTTGGCCCAATATGTTAATGAAGTACGTTATAGTGAAATTATAACTCTTCATATAGATGAAGTAGTGCTGAAAAATACCAGAAAGATACCAAGCATGGGTATGTATTAAAAAAACAGCTAAAGCAGGCTCAGGACCTAAATGGTTAATCATTGATTAATTGATTAAAATAACACCTATTTTAATATGTACCAATTAGATTATATTTGGAGAAAACATTGAATTTGAAGAGCTCTGGTGTGGATATTTTTCCACATTTTCTGACATTTTATAGATGACAATTGATCGAGAAAGTAGTAAATATGATGTAATAAATGCATTGGAGCCACGTCCAGCACCTCCCACAACCACATTTAGGTTTACTTTCATTCCACAACATGTTACTTTAACTGTTTGGTATATGTTGGTGTCTAAACACATCTTGACTGCAGGAGGAACTGAGCCGGCCATTATATGGTGCACTGTGTGAATTAACTGCTATGCTGATGAGTCATTTTAAATTCTTCTGGTTGCATATGACCCATGCTGAGCAATGCAACACCTCAGCCTGCACTGACTCAAGGATGTGGATAGCTACTGCAAAGCCAAACATGGAGTGGTTTTGATGACTGTGAGTTATTGGACATGGAGTCTAACCAAGAAGAAGCGCTCCACACGTTAGTTCTTCCTCCACATGGAGGGCTTGTTGGTGTGTTTTCTTCAGAGCCCTACTTGAATATCCTGGATAATGTATCCTCTTGTTTCCATCTGGAGAAAATAACACCCTCTCAACCAATATTTTTGCTGGATCCTTTGCAAATGTTAATGTTCTGAATGTTATGCCATATTAAAACCATGTTATATAGATTGTGTTCCACAGATTTTTGCAATAGAGAAGCAAAGTTTACTTTTTTATGGCGAGCTGAGTACCTGGTGTGATTGTTGGTTGCTTTGAACATGTACTGGGTTTTAGTCTGTCAGACCGGGATGGAGAGAAAATTGCTGCAAATGCAGTGCTGTCACAAAAACTGACGACTGTTCAGTGACATTTCTCTGAGACTTCCTTTTATGTCGGGGCTGTATCTATCAGGTCACAGATAGAAGCAGCGAGGAGAGTGGTTTGGATGGATGGGATAGATGGAGAATCAACTAACTCAATTAAGCATCTGGCCGTCAGCAGATTTGGCCGAGTGGAGATGGAACAGCACTACCCAAGATTACCTAAACTCAATAAGAAGCATCTCTGATGTCTGTGGTCACTTCTATGTGATGTCACCAAACAGGAATGTCATCTGATCCACCAAAAACAAGCTTCATACTAATGATGGAGTGTCATTTAATGCTGCTATCCAAATTTGACACACATCGCCTGCTGTCTGCAACAAAAAGGTTGAATCTCGTCTTTGACATCTGACATCTTTGGCTCGTCTTTGTCGTCTTACAGAAACGTGAAAATGTCAACTTATCGTATCACATCCTCCTTATGTTTCTTTGTCATCTATTTATGAATTAGTAATTTCATATTTTATTGATGCATTATTCCACTCTTTTACTGAGTTATCTTAGACAGCCTGTAGTGTCTAAAGCAAGTGGTAACAAACTGTCAGCTCGCTGATTATTATACTGATGAAGCAAAACTTTTGGCGGATGGTTGAAAATTTATTCTGAAAGGTATCAAACTTGGCTCAAATAAAGAGAGCGGAGTGGAATAAACAATGACAAAAAAAAATATATTTGTTGACAGCATATCTGTGTGAAGTACCACTTCAAATTTGGCAGAATATCAGCTCTGTCTGCATGTATTTGTTTCTGCAATTATGACATGCATTGAGGATTATATTGAAATGTCGGTCACGTATCTTTAGATGCAGTAGGTGTGTCAGTAAGTGGGCTCAGGGGTCATGTGATAATGGATTAGGGCATACAGAGAGGCGAAGTGTTAATAATAATGGAAGACAACCTTATTGAGTAACCCGCTGAGGTCTGAACTGATTTATTTTCAGCTTAACATCTATCGAACTTCTCATTGATTTTCTTTGTTTCCTCTCCTTCATGCCCTCGCTGCCTTTGGCCCACCTTGATGGACTCCCAACATCATGCAACTCATGCAGGTAAAGCCTCATAAATGAAGGCCAATATGAACTCACACTCATTGTTAGATAGCAGGATGTGGAATTACCACATTTTGTTTCATGTCACACCTGGATGGATGCATATATATTATAGGGTTTCCTGAGTTTCACCATCTGCACTCTGGATCCCCAGTCAGATAAAGCCCTGACTCCTTGCCCTCTCACCCTCCAGTGGCTTTAAACACCAGCTGTGAAATGTTACCTGTGTATCAGCAAGGCTGTGCTTTGTGGCTGTGGCCATCTGTGAGTGGCAGTAGGTGCAGGGGACTCAAGAAGGACTGACTAGGGACCAAAATGTTTGCTTTTCAGTGCCTAAAGTTTTACTTTTTCTCAACACGCAGGCAGCCTGTCTATCCATAAGCCCCTTGACTGATTTGGCTTTCTGAAGAATTGAGTACAAAATAAGGCAGGGCATGTTACCCTTTGGTTTCGGTACTGAGTAGATTCCCAGTGTTTCTTATTTCTGACATATGCATTGTGAAAGGAGAGGAGCACATACCCCAGGGCTGGGTATAAGCAGGGCAGCACTGATAGTTTCATAGGTCTTTTCTGGATCTTCATCTCAAGCTTGGGGATTGCTCCTAGTGATAACCCCCAGAGAGGATCCCAGATGGGTATGCCATCCTGTCAGTTGGCCTACTTCCATGCCACTCGTAACACGTAGCAATTTGTCCAATCCGCCTGCGCCTCTTCTCTCGCTAAGTCAGCCATGTAATTATTGTGTACATTTTGGCCTCGCTGCAGTGAAAGATACTCCTCTTATGGAGAGAGAATTTCCATTTGGTGAGCAGTAGGGCTGTGACACTCAGCTCATGAGACGAGCTGAAAAAAACTGACATGACAAAATATATGACTTGACAAACAGTCATTTAACTCCATTTTGTTTATTAAAGTTTACTTAACTGTACTTAAATCATTTAAAAAATACATTAAAACACTTTTTTGTCAAAGTTCTTGTTGTAGTATCAGCAGTATGAGGTGAGACGTGTCTGAGCTGACTTTGGGGATGCTACAGGTCATAATGGTTATTAAACACAGTTCCCATAAAAAGCAAACAATAATGCATACACATTACATTTAATCACTTTAGTCAAAGTCACTGTTGTACTTTCAGCAGCATGAGGTCAGATGTGTCTGAGCTGAATGTGGTGATGCTACAGCATATATAAGGGGAACGCTTTTTGTGTTTCCTTCTGTTGTACAGTAGCACTTTGTAGATGGTTCCTGCTCTGTCTCCGCAACGGCCGGTGTTTATCAGGAGCAGTGTTTTCCGTGGAGCACCAGGGACCCATCATTTCGGTAAAAATGCGGTTGTAGCTCAACTTTACCGAAGTTCTGCAGTTGCTGCTTTTCTTCGCCTTTTTGTTGTCAATTTCTTTTACTGCCACCCACAGGTCAATAATATAAGCTTGGATAGCTCAAAGTCTGATAGGTTTCTTTCTGCCATGTGCTCGGCAGACATCTTTTCACTAAATATTGTCATGATTTAATCTGGCAAGATCTTGTGCCACAAGAACTCGTCACATCGCTAGTGAGCAGTTGTGGTCGGAGTCTGGCAGGAATGGCACGGTAAAATTTGTTGCTAACAGTGATGCTGTCATCTGTTGGATGAAAGAAAGAACCCAAATGTAGGAGTAAAAAAAAACTGAAGTGAGAGTCATAGATGAAGCTTTCTCTCAAGCCACCTGCATGTTCACATCGGTTTAACCAAATAGACTATTATAGACTATTATACTGTATATACTATATACTGTATATATATATATATATATATATATATATATACTAATATACTAACTACTAACAGGGTTGTTATGTGCAGTTAGGTTGAGTGTTATACAATCCAAACATCTTTCATCATTTGCACTGCTGCATTTATCAGTATTTATCATTTAACATGTGCACTGACTCATGTGGTCAGTCAAAAAAACCACACCTACACCCCTCTTTAGCTTTGATTTCTAGACTGATAGAGATCCCCATGGTCATGTTGCAGAACGGGATGACAGTCTGTGGTTTGAAACTGTCTGGCACCTGCAGAATGATTTGGACTTAGTTTAATTACTTGCTCTCATCATCTTGACATGGACAGTGTGGACAGTGTAGCCTCAGAAACATTAAAAATGGTGTGAGTGATACAGACCAAACCTCACAAAACATGACTGACAAACTGAGCACATGATTAACCTGATCATGTCATGGAAATTGTGAAGAATTACCTGTGACCCTGCTTTTATTAAAAAACAGTTTTAATTCCACCACTCATTAATGCAGACAGAAAGCCACCAATATAAAAATTGAAACCACAATGGTCAGTGGAGCACATTTTTCATTTTTTTTTCATCTTTAGTTATTAATCTTTGTGGGATATGGATTCACTGACAGTGTGCTTGTCTGTGAAGAAGTCTGTGTGTATTTATGGGAGTCTAAATGATTTTAGGAATGTGAACAACAGAGCAAGTGAGAACATTAACATCCATTTGGAGTTGTGTTTCTTCTTAGTGGATGAACATAAGTCCAGATTTTATCCCTGGCAGAAATATGTATCTGTGTTTGTAGCTCACTTTGTTAGCTAATGTTACCCAGAAAGCCTTTTCTTGCGCGTTGCTTACATTGAACAATTTAACAGTATCAGTACATATATATTAACGTTGAGTAGCATGTTAACAGATAAAGTGAACACACATGCATACAAAACGTACAAAATAACAAAACTGTAAGAAACTAGAATTGGCAGCCATGCTAGCGCCGCTGTGGGACGGCTGTACTCGCTTTGAGCTATATGCTAATATCAATATGCTAACAAGCTTACAATGGTGACGGTAACATTGTGTTAGCATTAGCATGACATTGTAGCTGTGTCCCAATTCAGGGTCTGCATCCTTCGGAGGACCCAGCCTTCGCGGTCTACGGAGGATGCATCCTTCGGAGGCACCTCCGAAGACCGCGTCAACCGTCGGTAAATGGGACGGTCTAGCCTTCGGAGCATTTCCTGATTGCGTCACGACGTCGTAACGTCTGCTCCCCAAGCCCGGGAAAAACACACGCTCGTGACAAAATACACACGAAAAGACAACGGACAGATAACAGGACACATAACGGACACATTCCTGTGATGTTAGCGTTATTAACATCACGTATTTTAACAATTGTCCCTTAACAATTTTAAGGCCATTGTAACTCTGGCATTAAGGAAAAACATGTTACTTACATTTAAAAGTGAACTCCGCGCTAGTGCTGCTGCTGTCGTTAGCCGCTATTGTAGACAAAACAGACGCGCAAAGCATCTTGGGATATGGGAGGCCGCGAAGGATAGTAGCGGTTCCTCCTCCGAATTCGGGGGAAAGGAGGACGCATTTGGAGGCTGCATTTGGAGGATCCTTCGAGTTTGAACGAATTGGGACAGCCTTCGCGCAGCGTTGTGACGTAAGTGGCCTTCAAATGCGCACTTCGAAGGATGCAGACCCTGAATTGGGACACAGCTTGTGTTTAATATAAAGCAGGTGTAGTGATGCCGTTTAGCAGGCTAACCAGTGTTGCCTGATCTTGCTAGACAAATAAGCAACACATAAGCGACATTTTATTTATTTTTTTTTGTTTTTTTTAATTGACTGGTGAGCTCTTCGATGCTAGGAGCGTTACATAATACATTTTCGTGACATTGCTGCCTGACTGGTTTGTATCCAGCCCCAAACTGGATATATGAGGCCACAGATAAACTCTACTGCCTACTGATCAGTTTGTTTGTAATGAGGCTGACTGCTGCTGAAATGAATGGAATAATTCAAGCCTTTTAATGTCAGGGCTAAACTGGTTACACAGTAATACACACACACTGTCACTATGTTAAAACGAAATGCAACATGTAATTGTGCTTACTCCAGATATTATGATTTAACAGTAACAAGACCATAAGTCACGATCGAGATAAATCTGGTCCACAGACATCTAGTCTTGGGTCTAGGTTTAGGAGGATGTGGTTACCATACAGCCTATAATCACATTTAGCTCTTCAAGCAGTATTTGTGAAAATTGCCCCATTTATTTTATACTCATAATAATACAAAGCTTTGCCAGATCAAAGGAGAAAATTACTTTAAGTATGCTTCTGTGAGGGATGCCTTTTTGTAACATCAGATGCTGCATGTGTTGTAATTGGCTTGAAGACCTGATAAAAGCGTCTGTGTTTGGAGGCTCTTTGTGATCCAGGAGGCTCCAGTCTTTGGTCTTTGCTTTTCTAGTCCTGTTTTCAGTAATATACCATAAATGTAATGTGATGTAACAGAGGAACATGGGAGCAAGTGGCGCAGGAATCCTTCATGTGGAGTTGCTCATGGCTTCTCCAGTTGAATGAAGTTACATAAGTTTTGCAGCGTCATACTTAAAAACAGGAGAGACATAAATCAACCTGCGCAGTCACAACAGCACAGTAACTATTGCCGCTAATCTATCCTTCTGTTTTTTCCTCAACTTCCCTCTCTCTTTTACTTAACTTTATGTAATCTGGAGACCATAGAAGTAGCTGAAAGAGAGAGAAATGATGGCAGCATTTTTGATGATTCATAGCTGCTCGGTCGTCAGGACTCTCTGTAACGATGGCTGGAAGTGACAGAAGTAGTGTATGTATTTTCCTATGTCATGCCACCACTTCTCATTTCTTTTGTGCAGTGCAGCATACTTTGAGACTGTAATTTGTAGACACACAATCTTTTTTTTTGCACTTGCCTCTTCAAATTTTCCGAACAAAGAGGGAAGTCTCCGATTCTGTTTCCTATTTTTTCTGTGCATTCTTTCAGCATCACATAGTAGGATTTTGGCGGGAGCATCTCTTGAAAGTCCTCCAAAAGTTTGAGAAAATAGAAGCTGATGCAACTCTTTCCACACTAGTTCAATTCAGCGTTTTGGGCCAGACTTTGCCAGCTTTGGAGTGTGAAATTTGCTGTGACACGCTCTTTCTCTGTCTATCTTTCCACTGTCTCTTTTTCATTCTGCCTCACTCGTACGTTGCTGATCCTGTCTCCTTCTCTTGCAAAGATTTACTCATACTCAGGCCCGAAGTTATTGTGTTTCACAATAATTATCTGCAATGATGCTCAAGTCAAATTTGTTTTCAACTTTTGTGTGGTTTATGAGTTGCATGCTGAGCAGTTCTGTTGCGCTAATAGAATATAATTTTAATTACAGTGGTAATTTGTCTGGTTTTTGACAATATTTGTCATTTATCATTAAAAAAAAACAATGGCGGTGGATGAAAACGTATAATTTTTTTGCAGTACGACACATTCTCCTTTTTATTGCCATTAAATGGCTTTATATGTCCTCTGTCAGTGTTGCCTTGACTTTACAGCACTGCCACAGTGTCCTCTCATCCTACTAATAAACAGCTCCACATACTCCCTGAAACAGAAAGACAGGGGAGCATCTCAACTGGCATATGACAGGAGGAGGAGGAGGAGGAGTATGGGACTCAGCCACCGGATGTGTAGTCAGGAACCAGTCATCACTCTCTTCCTAATCTCTGTGTTCACCCCCTGTTCACCACCATCTGGAGAGGATGCCAGGCACTGGCCTGGTGACAGAATTAGACTCACGGGCTCGGAGCTCCGCCAGGCTCGAGAGGAAATCCGTGAGAGAAATGGCCTTTTTGCCTTTCCCACTTGTCTGTCCCGTGTCCTTGCTCTGTGGTGTTGAACAGCAGCCTGCAGTGCTGATGTAGGCTGCCCTCCCTGCCTCTCAACATGACAACATCTAGCTCATCTGGCATCCACAACATGCCCATAAGAACAAATCCCCTGATCGTGGATTTGTTCACGGCCACAGAGAAGCATCACTTTACTTGATGTAATAGCTGCACACAAAATCAATGCACTTATGCTGTAATATTCACATTTCTTTTCTTTGATGTGCAGGTTTCATTTAATAGGATAAAATGGCTCTTTCCTCCTCCCTCTTTTGTGGTAACCACCTAAATAAATCAGTTACGGTCCAAATGGAGGCAGAGGTGCCTCGTCTCCTTCTATGCCCTATTCCCCTGGAGAGCACTGGACTGCAGAAAGCCATCTTTCTCTAAGTAATGAGAGTACTAGCTACGTAATACCTGGCTGCAAAAATAACGAGCCCAGAGATGCACTGAATGAGCATGTTCAAACTGTGTGTGCTGTACTTTTATATTGGCTGCCATGTGATACACTCCTTAATAATAAATGCTGTTCTTTCTGCGAATAATGTGGAGTGCATCAGATTTGACCTTCTTGTCATTTGATTCAATGCAGCTTGGCTAACTGATGATGTGAGCAGAGATGGAGAGTGGAGTAAGCACCTCTCCATGACTACCCAGGTTTAATACTTATAGCAAGCTACAGTAAGGAACATTTTGTCTCTGTTGGTAAGCCAGATGGAATTCAGGCTGCATGGAGAAATGATTTCAGTTCACTTAGTGGACAGCCGGTGCCAAAACATCTGATTATTTCCTTTCCTGTGCTTCTTTTTGTGCCATAACTACCAGCCAGACTAACTGTAATAAACTGGTGGCCACTGCTTTGCTTTCACCTCTCGTATCCCGTCTGCTCAGTAGTCTGCAGGGAGAGGAGACGAGGACAGAAAGTTATAATGGGCTGTTCGGTTGCCAGTGTTTGCGCGTGCTGAAACGAGCGGCCTTGAATGTGAGCCATGAGTGCCGTCCCAGGAGAGGAGCTCATCCTCGCTGATGAGCTGCCTCCCACTGCACCAATATGGGTCATGGTCATGAGGGATCTTCAGATGATAACATGGATCAGATCACATTCCCATTTCAGACTGGCAGTATTGCTGGTTGTTTAGATGATAATAATGGTTGTTTATTCTCATGGTGTTGTTTGTTATTTTTGTTAATTTCTCTTTTAGTACATTCATTTTCTTATATGAAGGTCTTAATATTATTTAATGCTCTTCCCTCACGTAGCCTGTATTTTTTTTTATTATTTTATCACAACACATCTCTTCAAAAGTAGTTATTATCAGCTTAAAAAATCTACAGACGACATGACCTCATTAGCCTCAATTGTATCCACAGTTCTGTGCTCGTCATCGCACCATTTTAAAATCTTTCAGGTTTTAGAATGGAAATTTGTTGGTTCGTCCACAACATGACCCTTTTTTTCCTGCTCCATAATTATGAACGCTGTGTTTAAGTAACACAGTTTCATAATTATGCTGTATGATTTGAATGTTGTCTAGACAGAGGAGAGAGGATTCATGTGTTAGAAGAACATAGAAGCAAGAGTTGTTCTTTTCCCACGTAAAAATCAATGTTGTTCTGACCTGAGGGATAAACAGTACCTGAAACTTTGGGATTGGCCTCTAAAATGAAATTTCTCATTTCTCTCACTGAAATTTATTAATTTACCAGGAAATTGCTGAAGTTGGGGAAAGGTAAACTTGTATATCCAGAACATAAACACAACTTGTGCATAGATTGGGATTGTATTTCCTGTCGGCTCTTTTCAGCTGTGCAGCCGGGGATATAATCAAGGCCTGGCATTTTGCCTTGCATTGGCACAATGTGTATGCACATTTGTTTGGTCATGTAGTGGTTTGTAAGAAAAACAGCATGGAGCAATATGGTTTGTCCTCCCATAATGTATCGTCGGTCTCTGACTGTGAAAGCAAGGTTTTCTCTTCTACCTCCCTCCCACTCCCTCTCTCTCCTTTCTCTCTCACACTCTGCAAGGGTGAACGTGGGCGGCTGTACAGAGCATGACAGCAGCGCTCTGTTGAATGTACACTAGAAATGAGGAATTAAGAAATACAACACCCATGGAAATACTGAGCCAGCCTCGATAAAGATGCTTGTTTGTGTATTTACAGCTGTGGATGTGCAGTAGTTCAGCTTAGAGTTTTGCTGCTCCACCATTTTGTGGTGTTTTTTGTGTATGATTGAGACTTAAATTGGATGTGAAAGTCTTCCACGCTGATTTTGTGTACTTATCTCTATTTTTTTATGATTTCTTCTCTGTCATGTTGTCTGTATTCACGCCAAGGAGATGTTTGCATCCCACAAATCCTTTGTTTCTGTGCTCGTCTTCATGCAGCGAAGCATCCTCTTCCTCCCATCGTCTGCACCCCTGCTGTGATTCGTGCAGCGAGGGGCTCGACAACAGTGACACTGATGAGCACAGCATCAGCGCGTGCATGTGTGTGTCTGCGTCACACCCCCCCTTGACAGAGCGTTGGCATTGATGAATGCCACCACAGCAGGGTTGAACTGAACGTTACTTGTTGTTCTCTCCCTTTATGATTTTCCCCGTTCTTCTCTGACACAAAACCAAACAGCAGATAGGCATTTTTCCAATTTCCTAACTCGTGTTAGAGAGAGGATGTGGTGTCGGTCAGTCGGATGGCTGCACAGCAGTCAAAACTGGGCATGGAGTTGAGGCAGCCACAGCTTGCTGAGTGATGGGTGACTGTGCACAAATCACCGGATTAATATGTGAATGTTTTATGAAATGTTTCTAAATATCAAATTATTATAATGCAGGTTATCTTATAACTGATGTGTCTGCAGGTCATTTCTAATCAAGTACTAGCACTGTTGTTACTCTGGATGATGTAGCCACATAGCCCCACTTATCAGATGTGTAGATTTGTGCTTCATTCTAGCATGGACTCTTGATTTCAGTGTATTTATTACCGTTACACAAGAGGATGTCTCCTAAAATCCTGCCCCTGTTATGTAACTGAGAAGATGCCATTTTCTGATGCAATGCTTACTGAGTTGTTTTGATTTGATAATTGATTTTTATCATTGCTTTGGCTGTTTTTCATGACAGCCTCATTTCTGTATTAAATTGCTTTGGTGGAAATGGCACTCAGTAATTGGAATTCAGATTATTCTCCTATCGGAGCTATTTGAAGATGATCTTGAGCCATTTCTTTCACTGCTCTTGGCCTACTTTGTGAAGCCAGTCTTATCAGTTCTGTTTGACATAGACATGGATAGAAAATGGTGTCTGAGTGTTTGTTTCCCCAATGCTGGAGACTGTTTAAGCATGATGTTTGCTCACAGAAAGAGACAGACAGACGTGGAAAATAGATTCATGAATGAAAAATGAACTGTTGTGCAAGTAAAAATGTGAAATTTGTCTTGACACTTAAACAGGCACCAGGGCTGTGAGGTTGCCTAGGCAACTGGTTGCCTGTGCAATGGATGGGCAAGTGGGCGTGGAGTCAAAATTGGTTTGTAGGCCGGGGAAAACGGAGGCAGGTGATTGGCACACAGCACGTGCCGCACAGATTGCTGATGATCCGACAGTAGTGTTGACCCTCGTACATCTGCTGGGAAACGAGGAAGGTGACAACAGCGTGACACTTTGGGAGCGCGTCCCCTGCCTTTGTGGTGCACTGCAGCTGGAAGCCCACAGCAGTTTGTGCAAACATCACAGGAAGGGGCCGCCTGGTAGAGGAAGATGTGTCTTTTGATGATGATGATGTAACGTGTCGAAGGTTTTGTGAGCAGCTGAGAGTTGTAACTGCCTTACAGCCTTCAGTTCTTTTTTTCTGATCAACAGCTCAAATCCCAAATATATTTAGTTAATTGTATGGCCGCAACTAATGATTATTTTCATGAGTCATTAATTTGCCCGTTTTCTCGATTCATTGTCTATAACTATGACAGAAAATAGTGAAGAATTCCCAGTTCAGCCCAAAACCATCAGAACATTACATGCTTATCCATGCTAAATAATGTGCATGCAAACAACATGATCACCTCAACAGTCCAGTTCTCTCACTGACACCTGCCAATAGATGCGATGAGGTCTGAAACCTTCAGAAAGTACTGTCTATAAAGAAGCGCAGCCTTGTGTTAAAGGTCAAGGATTGTGTGGTTTCCACACTAGGACTCGCTCTAACCACCGTGAAGACCCCACTCACCACACTTGTGCTGTATGTTTGCAGTTTGTGTTGCAAAATTACACCCTCAGTTATAAAAAAAATTATTATATGATACGTGGATAGTGTGTTATGCAGTAAGAACCTTATTAGTATACCCTCCTTTGATCATGTGTTGTTATTTGATCATATTGAGCGTATGAGGTCGGCAGCCCCTTCTGCTGAAACATGCTCAGTTCATTTGAGTAGCATTTCTTTACATTAATCACAACCTCTCTGCTGCGTTTCCCCCCTCAGCCAATCACCTCAGCCATTTTGTTCTTACTTTGAGTGAGAGGCTGATCAAGAGTGAGAGATTCCACTGAGGATGCCGAGTGCGTGGGCCACTACCCCACTGATGAGCTTCTTATGTAATATCCGTCTTCCAACCTCTCAGTGCACACTGCTGGTGGATAGTCCACAGCGAGCACAAGCTGGCAGATTTTACTCTTCTGTTGCTGTGGCACCACATTCAAGACCCCTGTTTTGTTTTGGAAGTGTCTACACATGAGACTTAAAATATATGATATGTTTTCCTAGTAATTCACAGGATTTCAGAAAATATCAACATGGTTAACCTGAAAATATGCACGTAAATATAAGCTGACCCTCTTTTGAGATTCTCCACATTTCCTCCCAGTGCATGCAGCAATATAGGCCTTTAGCTGCAAATCATTTCATTATTTCCTCCCCCAAAAGTATTCAGCTTTTTCATTCAGCAACAGCGACCCCCTGTGGTGTCTATATGCCACCGCACACACCAGGAGTGTTTTCTTTTTGACCTCTGGTGTGAAGCCCTGTTTATGCATTTCCTCTGACAGAGGAACAAAGTAGGTACATCAAATTGAAGTGTGGAGTCGCTGCAACAAATGGTATTAACTGTGAGCACCTGGGACGCAGAAATAGAGGGTGTCAGTTGTGTTGTGCGCAGTACGTGGGCAGAGCTTAGGTTGGGATTTAGATGAATCTCCTCCGTTTATTGTGTCAAGGTAGTGCTGAGTTGCTGAAGTCAGATTAGCTATTTGTTTGCTCTCTGCAGCTGTCCCTTCTCTAGAGGCTGTGTACAGATGCTGTTATGTTTTGCTTATTATCTGTGGACCTGGAAGTCTATCTGAAAAAGGGCCAGTGGGGCAGAATTATACTCCATCCTTATCACTTATCTGACTGTATTTCTCATTCAGTTTGTGATTTCTGTTGAGTGGAGCAGGTTCCCCTCTCTACAATGGCCTGTGTATATAATAGATGATGCCCTTTTATCACATCCAAGGTGTTTCTTCTGTCACATTTTCTGGGAAGACAAGTAATCACTAGAGAAGTCTTAGTTTTAAAGGGCTGTGGAGTGACTCTGCCTCGAGCTACTGAATGTCTGATGGCACAGGCACTCATTGAGAAGTGGGAAAGCACAATAACCAGTCCACAAATCAATTTAAAACAGCTGTAGATGGAAACAAATCTAAACAATTTGTTGCACCTCAGCCAGTCTGCACATCAGCAGCATCAGCTTTGACAAATATGATGGTTTCCCCTGTTAATACGCTGTAAAATACTGAAAGTAGAAATGTCTGTCTTCATAATGGGAACATGCATCAGGGCGCCTCGTGACATTACTGGTTGGTGAGTAAGCTGTGAACACCTTGATGGATGGATACACGTTTCTCTAGGCCTTAGCTTTATTGCAGCATGAGTCATTCATTGCTGGACCATTAGGAGCTTTGGAGACATGAACAGGATTACAGCAGACCAAGCAGCTATTTACATGTGAAGAGGATAATTAGCAGTCCCTCTCCCACATATTTGTATTATTAGAATAAGCATTAGAATAGTCAAGAGAGTTTATTCACGGTCGGCGTCCTGCAGGATCCTGGCGAGTATGGCCTCTGTGTAAGTTATGCATTCTCTGTGGTGTTTGTTTCATAGCGAATGTTCATGTGTCATGACTTTTTCAGTGTGTGCTTTCAAAGCAACGTCTGCGAAAGTGAAAGCCAGCGCAAATCAGGCTGAATCCCCGAGAGCAGCTGCTTATCTGTCAAGTATTTCGTCAGCAAACATGTATTTACCTCCTTGCAGAGTTTACACTGGAAGTTAATTTGCCGTTTGAGCAGCAGGAAATTAACATCAAGATTGACACTACATAGACTCAATCACTTGTTTCTCCTAAATGTTTCCTGTGTTGTTGCGTCTTTCACACATTTATCCTGCTGGAAGACAAGTCTTTCTAAATTTTATGCTCATAACAATCCCTGAATCTAATAGATTGCAACAGTGGTGGACTATAAAGGATTGTTTCCATTAGAGACAGACTCGCTGTCTCCAGCATCTTTAATAAGAAGTAAATTCATATCCGCCAGTTTGAGCACTTTGAGCCCACAAGATCATCACTCTTTTTAATTTATGCATTAGAATAAAATCAATTTTGAATTTATCTGATCACCTCTCTCAGGTTCACATGGCGTTCCTGAAAAATAGTTGCAGGTTTTGACAGTAGCTTTGACTTCCAGCAGACATTAGGTGAGAGACTATGACTTGACGTCAGTACGTGATTAAAGCAGCGCAGTGATGTCACTTGAACATGTGCAGGTGGTGGTTTGCTGATAATGAAATGAGCGTCATCTAATGGGAAGATGTTATCGTTCTTCTCCTTTAATTGTTTAGTAAGGACCCTGTTTCAGCTTGTTTTCAGTTTAAACCTGAGCAGTTTCATTAGCTTTCAGGGATGTTAATCATCAGTTTGATCCTGTTTAATGGCACCCATGGTACATTAAGGTAGTCTATAGTGCCTCTGACTGCGCACAATACCACACAAATGAGCACCATCAAAGGACATGGACTTGTTTGCAGCACACTCCTCTGGAAAACCTTTCAGCTTTCATTATGTTTGTCTTTTGTTGCATGATTCATTTCCTAAATGCCCCGAAACTGCTTGCTTTCAATTTTGACCGTGCCTTTGGCATTTTCCAAAAAGACACAGCCTTTTACTTATTTAGATCTTTGTAATTTACATTTAGACTGTCCTTATTTGGTCACAGAATCTATGTAGGGATCCTGACCTTTACATATTTGTGTGCCTAAAAGTCTGATTCCAGATTATTTAAATTATGTCCTCTGACAGACTGAGGGTCAGGACCATGAGATGGTGTCACAGGATAATACGAGCAGTCTGGATATGACCGAAGAGATCAGGACAGCAGAATTTGATGTGTGTTGATTATTGGATATTTGCACCCTCCCTAAAGTCCGACACCACTTCTTTTTAGGTTAGCAACCACTGTCCTAAAAAGCAGCATAACATCAATGTCTTGTGTGTCAAATTTAGTTTTCTGCTTGACAAGCTACACACGCCTTGTGAGCAGGACTTAGTTGGCATTCAGACAACAAATAGCTGAGATATTGGATATCTTTCTTGTTCAGCAAAATACACTAAAAGATCCATTATCATAAAATGTCTGCTGAGGCTCTACCTCTATCTGGCCTTTTGTATTGTCACTCATATAGCTCTTTATCATCTCTCTGAATGTAGCAGTGCTGTTTTTCATGAGACAGACAAGGCTGGAGCTATGAGAAAGGGAGACTGATGCCGACATAATGCCGACCATCCTGCAGCTGTCACTATGATGAGGCGCAAAACTGACACTGCTGCTGTGCTGATCTCATTGGCATGCAGCAGCAGCGGCCATGCAACCGCTTCAGACTCAATCCAGATGAAGAACCTATCTGTCTGAAAAAACAGCAAGCTTTTTACCTTTTGATGCCCAAACACTGACCTTGACAGTATAAACTGCCTCTGTCACGCTAGAGGAAAAACAGCGGGAGGGTTGGGATCCCAGTTATTTTCTGCACCACTATTAACTGTGGAGCAGTGGAGTGCTGTAGCACCTTTCAGCAGGTTTCCTCACCCCCCACCAGCGCTCACACCTGTCTCTTCCTGGAGCCCAGAAATAGTGCACTGCAGCAGTGTGCTTCTCTGAGGAGTGGGCAGCCATGTGACCTCAGAAACTGTAGTACCTATATAGATGCCTGAGTAAAAATAGCAGAGCCGTCACCATCTCCCTCTCACTGTAGATCAAGCAGTGTGGGGGGGCTTCCCCTGAATATCATTAATCTTGGAGTGTCTGCAGTTATTTATCAGGCATGGTTACGTAACAGAGAATCGCATTATAGAATTGCATCTTCCCAGAAGGTGTGGGAGCAGATAAAGCTGGAGCATCTTGACGTTTTTTTGAAGTGGCAGTTATTTGTGAGGGTCTAGTTAAAGACCAGGTCTCCCTTCTCCCGAGGATGCTGCTGATGCAGTGTTCAGCAAGCACAGGGAGGGTGGAGGGTTGTGGGCTGATAGGATCAAGTTAAAGATGAAGAGACGCAGAATGAGGGAGGAGGAGGAGGAGAACCTGGAGGAGATCACATTCTTGTGTCATTTCTGCTGCTAAGGATTGTTTTCCAGTCGCCCAAACTGAAATTCTCAGCTCATTAGGCAGCTTATTTCACCCTGGATTACACAAGTGAATATATGGGGTTCCTGTGGAGTGTGTGTGTGTGTGTGTGTGTGTGTGTGTGTGTGTGTGTGTGTGTGTGTGTGTGTGCATCATATTCAAACACAATCAACCTCAGTGGCAGGGGGAAAAATCAATTGCTGAAAAGTTAGCATGGATTGAAGGTGTAGGAGGTTATGACACTTCAAATCTCCATGAGGCAGTAATGCTGAATACTAATGTGCATTGTGCATGTTCTGCATTAGAGATATTTGCTATTAAGTGCATTGAAGAGGCCTGTGGTATAATCTGAAATGTATAGAGTGGGGCACATCATCTTCTCAAGTGCAGCACATTTCGCTCATGTTGTTTAAATGCCCATTTATTACAGTTCAGATATAATTTGCTGTGCGCCCCATGATTTGTTTCAGGTGGAAATGTGCATATTGCTCAATTAAATGAAATTAGTGCAGCCCAAACCGTAACACATGCAAGGTTCTACCTCTGTGATGCACAAAAGTATGTCAAGAAAACAATACGCCACGGTCTAAATGTGCAGTGGGAGGCCGACTGAAAACTATAGGCAGAAGAACTTTCCACCAGTCTGTTTTTGTCTAGTTTGCTAATTGACACATTTGGCGATGCCTTCGTAAACGAAATGTTTGAGATATACCCAACATCAGTTTCACAGTGTCGGCACACAGTTAGGCACAAAACGTCCAACTCCTCCAATAACAGGTGCACTCCTTTTGTTACACACTAAACGTCCTGTACAGTACAAATGCATGTTCTTTTACACGCCTAATGATGACTGCGTCATTCCCATTAGTGTTTACTTATAGCTCTTAATTGTGCTTGTGTGCCTGCTTGGATACATTATCAGATACATGTCTTTGATGGTGCAGATATGTGCCGCCATTACATTGACTCGATTCTGACAATTCCCAAAGGGAGAACTCCCTCACGTCTAATAACGATGGCTTGTCAGAAATTGGATGTAGGTCTGAACAAGTTGAGTTGATCTCTTATGGTGTTCCTCGAGAAAACGAGTGAGTGCTTAGATGGATATCAGTAAATATGAATTTTATTTTATTTTCCCGTTCCTCCACTTCCAGGTTGAATACACACCACTATTTTTTGTAGAGAGGATTTGATAGCCAGTGGAGTAGCTGTGGAGTATTTTTACATCCTTCAGTTGTCAAACCTGACAAACTGTGCATTCAGCACTCTGTGGTGCCCTACAGGCAATCACATCTTCTGATCAGCAGTTTTGATATCCACACATCTTATGCTTAAGATGGCAAAAAGGAAAGCATTACGATAACAAGTTCATCTTTCTTTATTACGGTTATGTTAAGCAGTTGTTTTTGTTTCTTAATATCCCAGCTCGTCCATCTCAGCGCCGCTGTTTTCAGACATGGTTAACGTAACAAAAGCCCTCAGGCAGGCCTCATTTCTCCAAAGCCAAATTGCAGGAAATACTGGTCGGGCACCATCGCTAAGTGTCTACCATTCCAGTTTAATCACACTTTTCTGGATCACCTCGACCTGCTGCTCCTGCCCACATCTTACTGGGCTGAAACAATGCGCATAATGAAATGTTTCCTCCTCCAGTGCACCTGGCAGGGACAGGATGATGTGTCATTATGTTAAGGACACCCAAAAATGTCACGAGGATTGTGTAATGTAACCGCTCCACATTTGACTTTGACAAATAGAGCTGTCATGGAACTTCACCAATTAGGATGCAGATGTTTGCAGTGGCCTCTCCAGCCTGGACACCTGTGTGATTCAGACAACATGGCTGTCTGACTGAGGACATGTTCTCATCCAGACTGCTGATGTCATGTCATTTCTGATAAACCTTTACTATACATGATTTCAAAGTTATTCAGTTTCACAGTGAAGTCCCACTCATAAAGCCTCTGGGAGCTTTCAGGCCTCCGTAATCCACACAGAGGGACTTTTGATACTGAGCAGTGCCGTGCATAGACTTTTTGAAGGGTAGGGGCGAAAAGAATAAAAAGTGCACCTACAGCATGTTCTGGCCACTGAAGAGGGCACTTATGTTCAACTTGTTTTTGAGGACATTTTATCACGTTTTAAACAGCCAAGAGAGCAATTTATCATGTTTTTTTCCACCTAATAGGGCAATTTATTGTATTTTGCCAACCAGGGGTGCACTATAGCGCATGTTTTCCAACAATCAGGTGACAGACAAATAAATTTTTATTGCAAAGACCTGTTTACCTCACTCTTTAGCACCATGCTGTTAATTGTTAATAACTACGTTACCACAGTGCCTGTCATACTGGGCGCCTTTTAGCTTGAACTGGTGGAGCGTAGCTTAATCGTCAGTCACCTGTGGAACGAAAGCTCACAGAGAGATTTCACAGTCTGGAGATTTCAGATTTTCATCAGTCACAGACATGCTAGTCAAATGAACATAACACTCACACATTGAATACAGAATCAATGATGCATCACTATCCTGCTGCCATTATCTGTTGAAAACTAATTACATAATGTAAATGGAACTGTATAAAGGGAGGAATGCTGAGTCTTTTCACACCGTTTTTTAGTTTGTAAACCTGAGCTTCATTAACTACATTATCTTGAAACAAATAAAACTCCAGTGTCGGATCAGTCTGCAGCTGCTCCATAGGTTTGCATGATATTAGCACTGGTGGGGGTGCAACAGTAGGAACGATGGTCTTCCTCTTGGATCCTTTGTAAAATAGTGTTGTCAGCTTCTTAACGAAGCTACCAGCTTATTGTCTCAGCATGCATGGGCGGCACAGGAATGGAGACAAAGGGTGTGGGAAATTACATGGGAGCTTGTGTCTAAATGTGTGGCTATTCTTGGCCCTCTTGTTTGGCGAAGCACAGAAAAGGAACAGAATTACACTATGCTGCTGATGTATTGATTGTTCTATAGAAATATAGCAGAAAGAAATGCAACATGTTTCACTCGTAGACCACAAAAAGAACTAATGATAATGTTTTATGCTGTTAGTAACAGCTCCAGTATTTATACCACCACATGATGAGAATGTATACAAGTCAAGTTGGCTTTAGTAACTATACTGTGTCATTGCAATGTGACGTCAGTCTGTGGCTGACTAATGTTGTGATTGGCAGTTCCATTTATTTTAACAACTGCAGTATTGTTACAGCAGGATGGTGGTGAGAGACAAGAATGCAACTGAAGGCCAGATGGTGCCTGATGGATTACATGTTACTGTTACAAGAAGGAAATTGGAGGAAGAAGATGATCTATGCAGCATGATCGTTTGAACGGTGTACATACTGGAGAGCAAGATAGTGACGCATGCGGCGATGCAACTAAGCCTCCCAATACTCAAAGCTCTTCTTCCAAATGATACAGAAGCCTGATTTAAAGGGATTTATTTCAGCATTAGTCTGACCTCCCTTGACTGACTAAAATGTCGCTGTGTGATAACACCACAAATAATTCTGATATTATTACTCCTACGTTATAATACAAACTGCACAGTGCAACACCACATCAAAGCTATTGCATAAAAGTGAGTTTGAAGGCAAGTTTCAAAAGATGACACCAGAAGTGAGCGGGGGTTTGCAAGCTAATGTGCAGAGGAGGAGGAGGACTGGGAGCCACCAGCCCACACAAACCTGCCAGTAAAAACTGTGCAGCTCTCTGCAGCTTCCTCCTACGTTCTCTCACTGGTCATTTTGTCATCTCCTACAAACCAGTATGTGCCTCTGTGTTTCCCCTGTCCATAACCATGTTACTGAAATTCACACTGACCTTTTTTTCTGTGTTCAGTTGTTCCATTCTCTCCGGCCAAGTCTGCAAACCTCATCCACATTTTCCTGCACCTTGAATTTCTTCATCTGACACATCAAACAAATAGTAACATACTGGCCGCAGGCTGGTAGTGATGGTTGCAGAAGCAATAGTCATCAAGTCAAGACTGCCGCCTGTTCATCCACCCATGCATGTTCAGTACATTTGCAGGTAAAAACACACAGCGAACAAACAGTGATCTTTGGTACTTCATGTTCTGTGTCCTTTTCTGTCAGAGGAAACAGGAAAATTAGCAGTGAGCATCTTGGATGTCAAATATTTTAATCAGGGGGCTTCATGCTGCTTGTGCAGCTGAGGTTATGCAACAAATTCACACTCTGTCACTGTCTCCCATTCAATCTCATACATTCTCCGTCCTCCTCTCACTACACGCACTATACAAATGCACAATCTCTCTCTGGAAACCTGAATTTTAGAGACAGAAGCGTCTGGAATTTTTTCACAGCCTCCCACAGACGTCCTCGAACCTATCATTTTCTCTGCAGTGGAGCAATGGTGACGTATGCTCGTCGCTAGTGCAGCTGAATTTTAAAAAGCTCTACACCCACGCTCAATACCACTACTGCAAGCGTAATTATCATAAACTTTCCTTGCTGTCTGTAGCCCTTCTGTCTCTGTGTATGATTCTCCTGACTTATTCATTTGCAGATATTTATTCAGTATTGGTGCAGAGAGGGGAGGGTGACAGGGGTCTGGTAAATTGGTAGGTCGTTGTGATCACTGGTGCTGTTTGATCACCCAGGGGGAATCAAAAGCACATGTTCGCATATTTTGGCTGTTGGTGTGTTTTTCCTCGTACTGCCTGGTTCATGTGTTCCTGCATTTACAGATGCACAATTCCGTCGCACCAAAACAGCAGTGTGTTTGTGTGTGTTACGCCTGTAAGTTATCCTCATTGTGGCATTTTAGAATAAACACTGTTGTACATTCATTTGAAGGACAAGAAAATCACTTCTGGACAGACCCATGTGTCATTTTTAACATCAAGTGTCATCAATTGTGACATAGAGAGATGAATAGTCACACCCAGGAAAACATCAATGTGCTTCAGAAGAGCTCCCCTGTGCCTACCCACACTTATAATTAACTGTGATAATTTATTCCCATCCTTTTTCTCTTAAAGATGCAGTGCACCCATTTTGAATGTTAATTATTAAGTATAAGGAAGTAAGTATAGTGCACTGTATAGTAAATAGGGAGTGATTTTGGACACAGTGTTTTTTACTGTACATGTTTTGTGTGTGTCTGTGTATAATCTGCTATGAGACACTATATTGTTCCAGTTCACAACACTTTACTGGCTGACAGTACTAATCAAATCAAAAGCCTTTATTGTCATTATATGATGAAATTAGGAACGCTCCTCCACATGGTTGCTTAGTACATTATTAATATTAATAAAATAAAATAGAAAAAATGCATGAATTAACATATACATAGTAACATATACTGTGTATGTTTATATACACACACACACACGTATATACATATACGTGTGTGTGTGTGTGTTTATACATATACACATATAGGTGTATATACACACCTATATGTGTATGTCGCTTTACATGCTGTCTCACTGTATCTGAAAGCAAGTAGAAATAATTAGGGAGGTAAGGACCATAAACTCCATTTGAAATTAATTCAGACGCTATTAGGCCAGGAAAAAGGTCTAATGTGGACATGATTCATGGATCAACCTATTTTTTTCATTCTGGTATGTTTGTTCAAAGCCCTGTTTGGTTAAATTTTTTTAATGAGCCCCAAGGAAACTTAAACACCCAGTTCTGCCACGTTCAACTTCAAAATGAGCAGCTTGCAACTTTCAGCAGATCATGCAAACACAAATTCACAGTTATCATGGAGTTACATTTAAACTTTAACTCTTTTGGATTGCCTTTGAGATGTAAAATTAACATGATATTGATTTTTGGTCATATAGCCCAGGTCTGTTCGTGGTATTTCTAGAAATACTCTTTGAGAATTTGATTTCTTTTTCTCCTTTTTTACTGTAGTTTTAACATTTACATTTTTTAATCTTCTGCTAAAATGATCCCGGTGCATTTTGGGACATGGTATCAGGAGTTATTTGGTGCGATTGGAGCCTCAGGCAGAATATCGTACAAGGTCAATTAGCAATTCAGAGCTTGTGTCTGTGATGACGCCAGTCACTGTTTCTGACTGCTCTCTGCTGAGGTCAGATGTCTCTTCGAACAAGGATAACTGTGAATACGCTCCTATTCTCGCTGTGCTATATGCAATATTTTCATTCACATGTTCACATTTGGCTATATTTGAAAGTGTGACATCAGTGCCTGAAAAAGGAAAAGTTCTCATTAAAGCTTGTGAGTCACTTTCGCAGGCTTTGCCACTGATTTGTAAGGCAAAGCTCTCACGACACGTATGTTTGTGCCGATAACACTGGGCGACGATGGAGAATGCTGGATGCTCGTCAGGTGTGTGTGTGTGTGTGTGTGTGTGTGTGTGTGAGGTCATCAACATCTTATTGACAGACAGAAATGAGGCAGTATTTGACTACAGCCACCTACCAGCCTTATGCTGATCATCCATGGTTAAGTCGTCGCCTTCATGACTGTTCCTGTTACCAGAGGACGCAAACTGTCCTCTTCAAAGAGCATACATACTGTATGTGCATAGCTGTCTTCCTCCTGCTGACTCATGCTCCAGTACTTACGAGGGGTTAGTAAGCTTTACTCGTGGCTTGGATGCATCATGCAATATGCTAGACAGCACCAACGCTTGTCGCACGTAGCGTCTGCGTCCTTACATAAACACACCGCTGCCACCAGTGCCACCCGTCTGTCAAATCTGCTGTTCAGATGTGTCTGTCCTGTGCTTCCTGCTAATTGGTATTCAAAAGATATCACAAACTCTGAAATTGCTTAAGCCCTGAAGGCAATTGATGATAGTGTGAAAAACCTTTTTCCCAGTTCAGCCACTCAATATCTGCAAGCTTACAGTAGCATGGAGACGTCCAAGTGAGGTCGCCTAATTTGAAAAAGTTAGCTTCAACTTTGACAAGAATTTTCTCGTGGGACTGTTGTGTGTTTTGACAGGATTTAAGAATGCATCAGTATGCAGTTCCTGTGGGACGTGACAAGTATGCTGTGTCAAATTATCTCCACTTAAAATGCAAATACTATTGATTAACATAAGCCCTTATTGAATTTAGTTATGAAGAGGAGGCAAAAATGCATCTAATTAGGGACTGCAATGAGTTTTTCCAATAAAACTATCATGATACCTGTTCTGAATTAAATCTGAGTGTTACGTCTTTAAAATATGTACTCTTTGTGCAGGTAATTTACAGTGCAATGTTGTATTTGTAAAATGCTGGAAAAGAAAGAAAGGGCTTGTATATTAATCCAAAAAAAGATCTCTGATAGAGAAACTTTTTTTGTGTTGCTAAGGACTTTAAATTAAGCCTCAGGGAGGTGTAGGACAAAGTCAGGTCAGACTCATGTTGTCAAAACAACAACAGTACACTCATGTTTGTATCAGTGACACACACAGATGAATGGATGAATGGTTATCTCACACACACACAGTGTGCCATCTGCTCACAATCGGGCTGATGTGTACACACAGATACGGAGGCGGAGAAACCTCAAAACATGCTAATCCAGTTTTTCGGAAAAACCCTCCCAGCTGCCATCAAGATACGGTTACAAGAGGCAGAAATGTTTAGCCGTGGGACAGAAGAGGAGAGAGGGGTGCACAAGAGAAGCTCTGTTACCAAGTCACTTCTTTAAAATCTCATGATTTACCACAGCGGAGGATTCCTCTGAGTCTGCAGCAGAGACAACGGGATAGTGGATTATCTTTAATCCTGTTAGTGTTTCATACGTGGGACCCTGTTAGCCAACACCTGCATTACGAATTACCTGGAAGGAATGATCTGTGACACATGGCCTCTCCGAGCCGCTTCCTCACACTGTCCGGGAACCAGTCGTGCTTCTGCTGGTAAACACATTAGCATGGTGGCATGGAGGGCACATCATGGCCACAGCATGATGCAACTGACAAAGGAGAGATTTATTTTGTTGCAGCCACGCTGGACAAAAGCGACAGAGGATCGTAAACATGCAGGAGCTGAGAATTGAGCTTCAAGGAGAAATTCTCAACAATGGCTCATATGAACAGCAGAAAAACCTATGAGGAGAGAGAAATTGAAAGACGACCAACAATTTGAACTGATACATGATATTTCAGGCACCTGGATGTTTTCGCTTTGAATGGTTGAATTGTAAGGTAGACTATGTTGCTGTGCTTCGGGGGTCGAAGACGAACTCGACACCACCAGATCCAATGGAGCGAAAAGGACTCTTTGCTTGATGATGAGCCTCATTTCATTGTGAACCCCTGCTTTGAAGACACAGGTAAAGGCCACCACATGGAGCTTTGACAGCCCTAATTATGTCCCTAAATGGGACGTAATTTCAATGTCACGGCATCTTGACATTTTGCTGGTAACACTCAATGTCGCCTCTGAGAAGAAACACAAGATTCCCCTGATTGTTACAGTACATGGTACTAAGTAATGCACCAGGTTTCCTTGAGCAATACCTTGAATATTTCCAATTGTTTTCTTTCTAAGACCAGTCAAGTCTGCTGATAAGAACACAAAAGGAAAAAAATGCACACCTCCAATATCAGTACTCACACCTTGTATGATTCTGATGAGCTTAAAGTAATGGCATTTTTGTTCCCTTTAACCTGAAGAAATGATCAGTATAATAGCTATTCAGGGGCTTTAAGGTGTTTTTATGGAAAAAAAAAGCACTTTTAATAATTGACTTTTGGCAAAAAGCTGATGTGACAGTTGGACAGCAACTTCCAGCTCCATGGTTATACTGTAGTTCCCGTAGTGACGCATTCATGATTATCATGGATTTCCCACAGTGACACACTCTGAGAACAGACAGGCAGTGCTGCCATTTTGTTATGTGTTTTTGTTGCCAAAATGCCTCATAAGCAGTAATGGCAGAATTCTACAGAGGGCTGATATGATATTGTCATAAAATCATTGTTTACTCCAATTTTAATGTTTACTAAAGTGATATTGGAGCAACCTCAGGGGGAAGATCCCAGTATTTCTCTTTTCCTACCAGTATGTTTCTCAGTTTGACCACAGAGGGGCAGTGTCCCGGCCCTAACAGCCCTGTAGCTCAGTGCCGCACAGCTCGGCAGGTAAAAGTGGTTTGATTCAGACAACGCTTTTTACATATAGGACATGGCCCTATATTTGATGGCTCCATTTCAGTTCACCAAAATGTCATAGAGTACCACAACTATGGAAAAAAAAGAAGAACCAGAACAGGCTTTTTGGTCCGTTAAGCTGAAGCTCTCCCACTGTGTGTGGGCTGTGTAGTGGGAGGCACTGGAAGCACGATGTGTAGCTGTGTGGATGCTACATGTTAATAACAGATTATATTCATATTGGTGTGCTCTTAAGGCAGTGAGAGGAAGGCTTTTTTCATATTGTAACATTTTTCTCAATCTAAGATGACTAACCTGCACAACCTAAACAGTATGGCTATACTGGCCCTTTTTAACGTGCTCATGAAAATGTAGATAAATTAACAAAGGACTCTATTCTTTCATTCAACATGAGAAAGTATCCCATTTTTGTGTTTGGTCAGAAGACACAGTGTTCATTGGCTGGTAGTGTGTGTTGATTACAGCAGTGTGTAATCAGCTCAGTCTTCTCTCAATGCCATGTTCACTTTTGTCTGTTTATGCCTCTGGGGGCTGCTGGCAGCTCTGGAAAACCAGGAAGGCGTGTTTAATGCTTGTGGGATCCAGTCCTTGTTTTCCATGAGTCCCGGGGGTTGGAAGGCAGCTGAAAGTTCAAACAGAGACACACTCCCTCATGCTCTGCATGTCATGAGCTCAGAGATTAAGGGGTTTGTCTGCACCGCCAACAACAAGGATTGCTCATAGTTCGTAACTTGCCAAAGAGAAAGGGTGATTCTTTTTTTTAAATTTTTTTTAAAAGGTGGACGTTTTTCAGCCATTACAGATTGGACTTTGCAAAACAAACTGTGGATAACAAGTTTTTCTTTTGCCTGTGCGAGAAGTTGAGCAAAGTGTGGGGAGAAAGCAGCTACCAGCTAAATGCCTGTGTGAGTAAAGGAGCCAGAGGATGCAGGTGGCAGCAAGGCTTTGCTCTAACTTGTTTGAAGTTTTTTTTCCATGTCAAAGGTGAAGGATTATACCTGGCATAGGAATTTAGTCTTCAAATGAAGGACTCCATGAGCTGAATCTCAACTCCTGGGCAGAATGTGAACACTCTCTTGGGCTACACGCTTGTGGATGAGGATACATATGTGAATCGATTCGAGTGAAGTGCCATGCTATTCCTTAGCAGTGGGACCGTGGATGTGACCCCGAGGAGTACATCTATTGGCCAACAGCAGCAAGGGAAAACTGTTTACCACATCTCTGTAATCCTGAACGAGGCACAAGAGGATGCGACAGTGTCCGAGCTGGGAATGGGCCAGGTCACCCACAACGTGGTTGAGGATTGCCTGCCAGACGGAGAGATCATTTGTGTAATGCCAATGGAGAACAGCCCCAGGCTGGGCAGGGCACGGCAGGAGACTGACAGGTGGCCTTCCCTGAGCCGCACAGGTAGATTTGGGAGGCAGAGAGAGGAGGTAGTGGTGGAGGAGAATGAGGAGGAGGTGGAGGAGGTGGAGGGAAAAATGAAGACAGACAGGTTTTTGAAACAGTCCTCCAAGAACTCAGGTAACTCTTCACAGCAGTGCAGAGACGTGGCAGAGTCGTCATCTCAGACAGACACGCGGGAGCAACACATTCGGAGTTCAACATTTAGATCTGTCCCCGTGCGCACTAAAGGTCTCCTCTATGGGGAACATGGTGCCATCACAGGACATAACTCTCTGCCCCGAGCTGTGTTACGAAAGCCACATCAGGATGAAGCCCCACTCGGTAGGAGAACGGTGAGTATGTATGGCGACTCATTCAAGCAGCAAAGAGATACTCAACCTGAGCAAGAAAGGCGGCTGCGGAGGCCCAGGAGCGTGTGCATGCTGGCAGGCCCAGGCCCAGTCCTGTCAGAGCCTCGGACCCAGCACCCCTTCAAGAGGGCGAGCGTTTTGGAAAACAACCAGCAGAACTGGAGCAGGAAGGCTGAGTTGAGGGCAGTTGATGGCCTCAATCCTGTTGTGGTTCAGCGGCCTTCACCTTTCGCAGAGGTGTCCCCCAGGATCCGCCAGAGGAGCTGGAAGCCGAGGCCTGTTAGTATGACAGTACTGGAGCTACGAATAAGGGGCTCTGATGATGAGATCGACAGCCAGAGGAGCTGCAGCCACACAGGCGGGGATGGAGGAGGCTTTCTCAAAGGGGGTTTCCGTTGGAGGCTTTTTGGAAAAGCACCTCAAGATAAGAGCAAGGAGAAGGAAAGTGACAAAGATGCAAAACCTTCCCCCAAATCCAACAAATCTGATGCTCCAAAAAGCACACTGAGCTCCTTAAGACGGAGTCTCAGCCTGCGAATCAGGAGGAGCCGGCCCCGGGACAAAGTTAATTTAGTATCTGAAAGGGAATTAAAAGAGTGCCCTCGGACTAAAAGTACGACTGAGGAAGCAACAATGCCTCCACGGCCTTTCTCTTACCTCACAGGAAGAACACTTCCAACTTCCAGTGAGCAGAATGAGGATGGGGGCCTGCAGTACATTCAGTACCACAGCAGGGGGAAGATCAAGGTAATGGAGGTACCCCTCTGCCCAACAAAACTGTCCTCCAAACCAGCTCAGGAAGAACCAAGTATATGGCAGCTGATAGCCAACCGATTCAGGAGGAAAGAGCAGCCATGCAGTGGCAAATGTGAAACCCAGCAGTCCCAGAGTAAAGACACCAGCCAATATCCCCTGGCCGAGAATAATAAGTCACAGCCAGTCGCCATAGAGACTCTGGCAGGCATTGACTCCCACAAAGGTCAAGGTAAGACCTGCAAGATTGCTGAATTTATTCCTCAGCTCAGTACTCCATTTGCAGCCCCTCCTTCACTGCACAGAAAGTTCAGCTCAAAAGAAAAGAAGGAAGTGCACTTTTTTTAGAAGGCCAGGGAAATGAAAAACACATGGGGAATTGTGTGTTTGGATGGCATTCAAAAACGTCTGGGTCCAGAGAGTCCTTTTGGAATTTCTATTTTGGGTACTTTTACTCTCCAGTGTTTTTCATGTACCTATATGTAAGCGCTTACACAGCAGTTAATTTGCCTTGCATAAGATTTCTGAAGTCAAATAAATGAGTAGGTAAGTGCAGTAAACTCAAATTAACAGTGGCTGATAAGAGCACATTAGAATGGCTTGTTTTGCAGTGGTGCAGCTGTGGTGTAACACAGCCTCAGTCCTGTCTCTGTGTTACCCAGACACAGGACATGGAAGGACTGATAATGCTGGCTGTTGGCCGCACAGAGACGCGGCTTAAAGCAGTTAGCGGCTGTAATGGGGATTGATTTGGCAGTCTTGCAGGGCTAAATTAAGCAGGCTTACACGCCATAATGATGGGGAGAAAAGAAGATGACTTGAGTACTGTGTTTAAAGGTTAACTGGAAGTGCGTTCATCCAGCTGCCTGGAAGACCAGGCAGAGAGAGGCACATATTTGAAACACTCTGAATTAATAGATGTTCTTTGCTATGGTTTGTACATCAATATCCGATCCACTTTCACACCCTCATGCGAAGACCTAATTAGTCGTCCGTGACAGTTTAATGTCAGATTGTGCACATCCTCTGTTTCTTCTCATTAAGCCCTTTGAAGCAGCATAGCAGATGTTTCATCCTCATGCTAGCGTAAAGCTTTTAATGGGTCCTGAGGTGACCCTTGTTGATCTCCCAATTGTATTTGTATTCTCCCATGACATGTTACCAAGGATACCCATGTCTGTGGTGGAGTGTCAAGTGGTGTTTGTCCATTTACTGGTAGTCTACGGCAGAGTCGGTCAAGTCAGGCATTAGGAATGTAGGTGTGCCGATCAGTCAGAGGTAGGGTTGGGTGTTCAGAGCCCTGGGCGGGCCTCCCCGCCTGTTGCTACCTGCCTAAGTGTTTGCACCTAAATTAAATCCAGAAAGCTGATGCCCAGCCCTTACAAAACAAAACACACAGGCACACACACAGGCACACACACAGGCACGCACATGCTCGGTTGAAGTGTTTCCTGATGATAACTTCTAAATCTTGTGAGGTTTGGGAGAAGAGAGCTACAGGGTGATGGGTTTGAGGTGTGCAGACTGCATCCCCACCCCCACCTGTGGATGAACAAAGCCACTCTGTGGAGCCTGTGGAGGCATGAGTGATCAGTGAACCATGTGCTAACATGGGGGCTCTTTGGCTTGGAGGAGGGTCGTACGCTGTAGGTGGTCAGCAGTGCTCTTATCTAGCAAAGGTTGAAATATTGTAGGTAGAACTGTATAATAAGGCTCAATGTAAGGTGAGGTTCAGACAGAGAACTTACATATATTTATTCTGATTTGCCTTGACTTACCACTACCTACTGACAATTTGGAGAAAATTCCCTGTGTGTGTGATCTGTCCTCTTTCATCTTGAATCTGACATAAAATTTATTCATGAGGATAGAATTCTCTGTGCTTCTTTCCCCTCGCGAGGTCTCATTCACTTCCTTTGAATTCTTGCCAATAATATTTCCTGTGTCAGCTTCACTTTGCTGCTGGAATTAGTCTGCTTGCTTCAAAATCTGCAGGTTGAAAAAAAAATATTTTAAAAATGCATTTGCATTATTTCATTCATATCAGAAGGGGTTATTGAGTCAGGCTCCCAGCGGGTAAATTATGTTCAAGACAAATGGACACATTCAAGGAAACTGGGACAAGCAGTAACGGTGATGATTCCCTCTTACCTGCTGCATGAAGACAGCAATATATTACAAAGCATGAGCAGAGGGGAATCTGTTGATAACTGAATATAAGTCATATTTGAGCATCTGCCACTGCAAATCTCAGCAAGGACACATTTTGTTCTTCTGGATTGTGGTTGAGTATAGGGCTGTAACAATACACAAACTCATGATTCGATTTGTATCATGATTTTTGACCCACGGTTCGATACACCCCACGTTTTTTTTTTTTTAAACTGAAAAAGCATTTTATTTAAAACACTAAAAAAAATGTCATCACCTTTGAATATGGTATTTGGCTCCTTGAGATGATGTTATAAACAGAGTATGAGCTCATGTGTGACTACAGTCACTGATGGTCTCAGGTAAACAGTAAACCAGAGTAGTCTTCAGTGAAGTCAAGCTGCAGCCACAGAGCTCCAGATCCCACTTGACTTTGTTTACACTGCCATTTTGGCAGTGAAATCCCAGTCAGTTTATGCCTTCAGAGTTTTAAATCACAAGGTATGACTATATGCACAAGTAAATACCAAAGAATAAATGTCTCTGACCCTTATCACGTATACTTTACACAAGTCTTGAAAAGGTTTAGTAGTTGTTGTAGATGTTTTAAAGTCTCTTCTCTCGTCAATCATATTACTAGAAAACACACAATGCTCTGTTCATTGCTGTAATCACAAGAACAGACATGCAAACAGCACATCTGCAGACATAACGTGCATTGAGTTTTATCTGAAGGAAGACTGAAACGACTCTGCAGACAAACATTTTTACATTGCGTTTGTTTGTTGTTGTGTGAGCAACGGGAAGCACCGCAAAATCCATGCCATTATACCTTGGTCTAACGTGCGTTTAATGAAAGTACAAGCATTCGGAATCGTAATAAGCGTGTAAAATAAATCAGATATAATGTTTAGGGAACGTTGGATTCTGTACCTGATACAAAGTGGTCGCTGCTGGTTCCCACCGCTGTGTTTACTTATGATCACTTCTGCTCGTTTTATGGCAGTTATCAGTCTTCATTCAGGGTCTAATCCAGCAAAATGATCTTCTCTGTGCTCGTCCTCGGCTCTTCTGGCATCCCGGAGCAGAACAGCTATCCACCATATCCCCGAGAAACGTTTATAGGCGTTTAGCTGCAAGCGGCGAGATCCCTGGTCGTAGTTTAAACAGAGCGCTCTACTTACCTACAAATTCCCGGTCGTTTTCCATGGGGGTAGAGTTTTTCTTGCAGTCAGTTACTGTTTATTATCATAACTAGTTTTCTGGTTTAGGCCTGCTCTTGTGTAAAACGCGTCTAAATCAGCGGCAGCATAAACATCCGCTCAGCAGCCTATCAGCTGCAGAGTGGCAGCGTCTACATCCGCTCGGCAGCTCAGATCAGCTTTCCAATATGGATCGGGAAGTGACAGGCCTATGTTTTTAAAATAGATTATTAATGTCAAATAAACAATGATAATGCTTGCAGTTTATAGACCTTCCTGCTTTCAACTGGATGCAGTTTTTTCTTCTTTTAGTTCACCGTTAATTCTTTCCAATCGTGTTTTGGGCAGCAGAAAAGCTCAATCTGACTCATCCTTCTCTTAACTCTACAAACTGAGTCAGTAAACCTGGGCATTGTACTGCAAGATCTCTAAAACCAATTTGCAAATCTCAGGTTCAGTGAGAACCCTGTTTGAAGCAGGATGTCCAATTTATTTTCTCCGAGGTGATCAATGTCTGTCTGCAGAAAACACAAAGCTTTAAGCGGTTTAAGCAGGGCAGACCATCCAAACCGCATTAGACTGACATTGCATTAAGATTTTTACCTTGTTCTCTGCTGATGGTGTTTGTCACTTGCTTCCTTTTGATAAAAAAAAAGATGGTGTTTGGGAGAATATGATAAGAGCTCTGACTGGGTTGCTGGCTGTGTAAATGGGACACAATAGGTAGATGATCCAGGTGGGCATGGTAACAGCAGTCAGACAGGGAATGTTGTTTGGTCATGAAGTTGGCATATAAGGGAAGTAGAAATACTAGTTAAATTCTCACCCTATAATTTATGATGGTGGGAAAGCGTGGTTGGAAAGTCGGTCAGAGTGGAAGTTTCAACCTCAAGGTTGTCCTCTCTCATTCCAGAAACCACTTCAGATTCACTGCACGTAGAAATGCTTGCATGTATGCTCATACACACACTCAGACGACTGTACGCTCATGGTTTTGCTCACTTTGCATTTTCTTTTCATTTTCTTTGAAATGGAATAAGTTGGGAGGGGTGATTGTGCTTCGCTACCCTCCGACAGAATGGTCATTTTTATCAGAGTAGACATGAGCAGTGAAGTGAAAAACCTAACAAACAAAGCTGGCAACACTGTTTCCCCCTCAGAGAAACAAAGACGCTGGTGTCCTCTCTAAGCATCACAAACGCAGGGGCTTTCTGTTTCCATAGGCATTCTGGGACATGGTAATGTAGGGATGTTCATTTTTATAGAATGATGTAATACGGAGCACATGGATTCAATTAGGGCCTTTTTTAGTATGGGACCAAACAGCTTGTATTGTAGCTGCTCCACAGATGGAAAAAGTTTGGCATTGTCAGTTTGCATTGGGAGGAAATGTATCAAAATATATGTTAGCTGCTGTCCAGTTGTTGGTCACAGCTCCTCATTTCCTCTTCCTTTCTGTTCGTCTGTGTTTTATGTTCCTGAAAGCATAAGTATTATTATTATTATTATTATGGCTAATACTAAGGTTTCAGAATCACAGTGTTTGTCTGCAGTTCCATCTATGGATCTATTATGTATGGATTGGCTTTTATTTGAAAGTGTCCCTCATTGATTCTGAGAACTGGGGAAAAAAACATCTGTGAGTCTGAATGCTTTTTTATATTTATTTTTTTTTATTATTTTTTTAGTCTATTTCTGTTTATTTCTTTGTAAATGTTATGTTGATGCAGTATTGGAACCGTTCAGTGTTTTGTCTAATTGTAAACCAATCACTCTTATTTATTTTTTTTTAAACTTTTTTTATTTTTATTTTGAACACAACAATACACACACATACACATAAGTACACAGGATAAGTTCACACTTAAACAAATCCTCAACAATACCGTTAATAGGTTAAATATACATTGCCATTTGCAAGAACCAGTGCACACATATCCCCCCAAAACCATACAGGTACAAAAGAAAATTTAAAATGGAGACAAAGTTTAAAAAAAAAAGGGATGTGATGCCACCAGATCGTAATCCAAAAAGATTGAAATAAAAAAAATGTAATTAATCCCACTTGAGGTGAAATGGTTAATAAAAAGTTGCCAAATTCTGCAGAATCTTCCTGTTTGACCATTTTTTTTATCAATTATGAGAAAAATAACTTACTAAAAAGAAAAGGAAATAAAAGAAAAGAGATCATTAAAGAACGTGGAATATCTATCTGGAAATGATAGGTCTTTAAAATGACAGGAAATCCAAGAAAACAACGCAGCACCATTATCTTATATTGTCTCAGAGAACTATGACCTGAAACTGAATCAGTCGGGTGTCTTCGCTCGTGTTCAGTCATGTTAAACCCACAGTGAGAGGGCTTAACGTGAGGCGTGCTGTTTAAAGACGACTCTGCTGCACACAATGCCTGATGAAAGGCCCCTCTGTTAGGGATGAACTGTTTTCTCCCACAACAAGTGAGATATTCAGAGCAGCATGGTGTTCTTTTGTAAATGGAGGTCAGAAATAAGTAAACATTTTAGCAGGGGGTGTTTCTACTCTTAATTGTAGTAGGTAAAGGAATTTTTGGCTCAGGTCTGCTCTGCTATGAGTCACATGGGCTTTTAGCTTTCATTTTAGCAACTGGAAACACAGTGACAGTGGTTACCTTTTTGTTTATACTGTCATTCTTTTTATATTAGCATAGCCTCAGGCACAAAAGGAACCCATGGTTGCTGCAACAAACAGGCTTACTGTAATGACTGCTCCCTGTTTAGTGAGTGAACACTTCAGTTGTTATGGATTATACATGGGGAGGCAGTGTGGGGGGTTCACCTGCTATTACACACCTTGTTATCTGGAGACAGGGAGTCTACTGGAGATATTAGAGATGGTACGGGGGTGAGAAAGCAATGATCTAAAACAGGAAGGTGGTCTTTGTTCTAATAGGTGTTATGACACATAGCTGTGTACTCATCTCTGTGGGAAACATGCCGCGCTTGTGGAGTTGCCGTTTGTCTTTTCGGTTCTGAGGGTTTGTTTTGTTCTTTGTAAAGCGCTTTCTCACTGCAAGTGTGATTATATAGTCAAAGTCTGCAGATTTCATTGGAAAACCAAACAAGTCGAATCAAGCCTGATAATGGCTGTCTTTTCAAACGGATTAACTAAATCCTGTTCAGAAGAGTGCACTGTGTTGAAACCTCACATTATACTGATGTACATAGATTGCACTTGTCCTAGGTTTCTCAATTTTGATTTATTATTATTGTAATTGTATGTTGTATATGCTGGATATACTGACTGGTTGTGTCTTTGAATGTGTTTCAGGTCTGCAACCAGCAGTTAAGTCAATTTAAAGTAAATTGGTCTCAGGAAAAATAAGAAAACCAGTCAATACCCATTTTTCATGAGATGAAGCCAGTTTTTGGGTTTTTTTTGGCCTTTTGCTTCCTCAGAATATCTGCTGATCGACCGATTATTGCATCTATAATGTGTTAAGTTGTTTGTTTTCTAATCATATTGTTTGAATCTTCTTTGGGAGTAAAGTGCACAAAAATATGAAAACAGATATTGCTACACCTGGAGTGAATGGCATAAATAAAGGTTGACAGGCAGTGTCTTTCTAACCATTTGGCCCTTTTAACTTCGCTGAGCTTGCCTGTGTGCTGTGTGAACCCCACAGAGCTTTGACACAGTCCCACTGGTTGGTAAACTGGTGCTTTAACAAGAAATAAAAGATGATGGAACAAATTCGGAGAAATTACACAGAACATTGTTTTGAAAAATTATAACAAAAATATATCAGTGTTTACTTAATACATGACCAGACTTATGTCAATATGCCAGCTGACAACATAAAAGTTGTCGCACAAACTACAGATAGTCTGTAAAGTGTAGCTGTAAAGATACTTTACCTTCATTCAGTGGATTTCCTTTCGATTCTTGACTTAATGTCTTTCTTGTCTTTTTTTTCCTTTCAGACTCTTTCGTCAACAGCCAGGAATGGACACTGAGTCGGTCGGTTCCCGAGCTGAAAGTGGTGAGGAAGTTTTTATATTCCTCACAGTCGCTCTGTGCATTCTCCCTCTGAGGATTCATATTACTGATCGATTTAAATGTCAGTGGGAAACCATGTTCGGTCCATTTTGCATTTCTCATGAGAGGGAACAAATGAGAAATTGGCTGGACTTTTCCCTGACATGTACTGGGTGATTTTTAATGAGATGCGTTGGCATGGAGATGCAGCAGGACGCGAAATGAGTGACAGTTTTGGGCTAGACTAGTGACACATCTTGGGTCTGATCCCACCCGACAGTGAAACACACACACACACACACACACACACACACACAGCCACTGCACACTGAACATCCTCACCTGATTTAATGCCTTCCACTCTTAAAGACCAGCAGCCTTTAGAAAAATGCATTCCACCTTACTGACAGTTGATATAATATTTTTGTGCATCTCGCAAAAGACACAAAGACAAACTTGATTCTGTGGCTTCAAACACTTTAAATGCATCTTTCCTTTTTACGTTTCTGAGGTGTTAATTGGCAGCTTCCACACATGGGTTTGTTCAATGGACCTGGAAAGACTCAATGAGTGTGTGTCTCAAAATAGACATCAGCCTCAAAATTTACAAAGAATTGCTCTTCAGTGACAAGGTCATACTGAAAAGAAGTCGTCTTAGAGACTTTTTAATATGTCAAAATAATCTGTTTCTAATTTTTCATGTCAAGGTGATAATGACATTTAGTGGGGTCAAAACATTTCCTGCAGATTACTGATTTTAGGGGGTGAGAAAAGCTCTAAGGCATCTGCTACAACAGGAAGCTGTACCCTGCTATTGTATGTAGCTTTATGATGGCAACTAAACTGTGGTCTAACCTCATTTCATTGCCCTCTTTTGATCTTTAAATCCATACTTTTTAATCCTCCCACATCAAATCCAAACATCTACAAAGAAGAGTAAACAAATTGTGCTGACACAGCTTTTGGATTTCTTGAAGCCGGCATGCCAGCAGGTCACAAAGACGAACAGTTAAAACAGCAGGAACGTCGGTTCTGTGGTGCATTCAAAGTGATGACTCATTGCTTTCACTGCACACAGCCTACAACTTCTGCTAACTGAAAGCTTATTCATAGTTTATTCTGCTGGGGCACCACATGGTATATAGGGGTAGGCCTTAAACAGATCTCTTCTCTAGTGCCTCAAACTTCCCTATAATTAGAACCATACCTGACTCTAACACCCACTAATGATCTAAAGAAGAAGAGGGTGAAGGTGGGTAGAGGAGGAGGAGGAGATGAGGCATGTTGTAGTCTTTGTTCTTCCCAGACACGCTGGCATCATCAGCCCACCCTCCGCCATGCGTCGCCCTGAAGGCGCTGTAGCTCGGTCTGGTCTAGACAGCAGAGAGAGGAAGCGGGGGGTGGGGGTTGCAACCAAACCGATGTATGTTAAAGGACTTTGCTCATAATGTTTCAACCTCACACGGCCCGCTTAAAGAACCAAATTGTGGTTTTTAGGGGTTTGTTTCTTAACTACAAGTCAAATGTACTTTCCATTATTTCCCACTATTTTCCAAGCATACCATGTGTGTTTATTTTTTGGTTTGATTTCCAGTCAGTAGATTGTTTCAGTTCATGGCTCTATGGAATTAAAATCGACTTTTAGAGCAGTGGTTCCCGACCCCTTTTCTATCACTGAGTAACCTGACAACCCCTGACTGACACATTTTATGCAGATTTAATATAATATTTGTTGTGTAACCATATCAGAACAGCAGAGATACTGTACGTACTTTTTTTCTGCTCGTTCTGTGAATCGAATAGCTTAGAATAGAAAAGATTAAACCTTTATTGTCTTTTGACAATGGGAAGCAGCTTAGCAGCTCTTGATTGATTTAGCAGTATGAGACAGACATGAAATAGATAATTTATGGCATCCTTTTGAAAATGACACAAAAACTATTTAAAAAGCTGTTAAAGGGGAAGTTCTGTTTTTTACAAATTGGTCCTTATTTCTGTGATAAAATACTGCCATTTTTTTAATCCCAGAAATAAGGTCCAATTTGTAAAAAACAGCACTTCCTCTTTAAAACCTGCTTCTTTCTCTACTGTGTACTTTTCTAATGCAGGATGAGGCTGTTCAGCAAAGAGGGAAGGCTCTGTAAATACCTGTTCCATAGCCTAAATATTAATCCATATTAAAAATAACAATTTTCTTTTCTGTGCAGAAATGAATAAAATTTTAAGCTATAGGCCACCAGAGTGTTTGTTTGAAAAAAAGGTGTCTTGGACCCCTTAGACTCAAGCAGGCCTCTGCACAGTTTTGGTGGTCCTGGGAAGTGTTGTGTTTTGTGTGTGCATGGTAATTTCAGGACAAGCAATACTACATTTTGAGGCAGATACTTTTACACTTTACTTAGATAATCACATACAACGATCAAACATAACATCATGACTACCTGCCTAATATGGTGATGGCCCAAACTGCTCTGCTCTGTGGTGTCTGACACCTTCCTATCTTCAGCTACATTATCTTCTCTGCTCTGTTGGATCAGACCACCAGGACCAGCCTTCACTCCCCACCTGCATCACTGATCCTTGTCCTCTCATGATCCTGTCTCTGGTTCACCACTGGTCCTTCCTTGGACCACTTTTGATAGATCCTGACCACTGCAGACCAGGAACACCCCACCAGAGCTGCAGTTCTGGAGATGCTCTGATCCAGTCCTCTAGTCATCACTGTTTGGTTCATGTTGTCAAACTCACTCAAATACTAATGCTTTCCCTGATATATTTTTCTGATTTTCCTGATATATGCCAGGAGCCATGATGAAGAGATAATCAGTGTTATTCACTTTACCTGTCAGTGGTCATAATGTTAAACTTGATTGCAGCATGGTCCATGGAAAAGCTGATGTCTGATAAACCCTGCTTGGGTTCAAGGGTCCTTCTTTACCTTGAAAACAGCAACTTGACAAAAAAACACACAGTCCACTAAGCTTGTATTTCCGAAGCTTTTAACCACATTTGTTGGCTGTACTCAGTGGATAGAGTCACAGAGCAGGGTTGAAAGCCTCAGAAACACAGACTGAGACAACCTCAGCTTTTTCTGTCAGGTCACCATTACGGCCCATCATGTCTACACATGCTTCTGGTTTTACCTGTCATGTTACACCTGTCAGTAATAATCACAGTGTATTGCTCTTGGCCTTGCAGGGCATTGTGGGAAATCTGTCCAGTGGGAAGTCGGCTTTGGTCCACCGGTATCTGACAGGCACATATGTGCAGGAGGAGTCTCCTGAAGGTAAGAGTCTGCAGGTCAGGAGGGGATAATAAGCATGTTACACAAAGATGCACATTAAGGCAGCATGTTTACTGTGACTGTTATGGCATAATTTACCTCACATCTGCATGCACAATGTGTGAAAACCATTTCTTTCCTCTCACAAATTAAGAGATGCCTTGTTATTCGATTGGTGACAGTGTGATGCATTCCAAAAGCATTTACACAGAAACATGTCAGATGGCAAATTACTTTTGTTTTTCACCAGTAGAAAGTCAAGCATGTTGGCACTGATTGCTACACTGTACAGATGGATAACCATATTAGCATGGTTATATTAGGATATTTATATGATTCATGGTGTCTTGTGAGAGACATATTTTTCTAATGAGTTTGTGTTAAAATGTTGTTTGTTGGGTTACATCAAGCTTCTGCATACCAAAACCAGTTTAATCATTTTTACACATTTCCCTTCTCCTCCACTAAAGATCATAACAAAGCATAACATTTCCACTATATTAAAGTGATAGTTCAGGATTTTGGACATGGGGCCTCATTTCCAAGTGAGTGTTGCAGACGTGTGGAGACAGATTTCAACAAATTTCATTCAGTCCTTCTAGTTGCAGAGTTCACTGGTGCTTTTTTTATGTGGATTTTTTAATGTGGATTTATGTCTCAGTACCAGCAGCTAGTTTGACAGCAGCAGACTGATATCAGCCAGCAGCTAAGTTATAGGAGCTGTGATAGTTTGTTTACCTACATTCCTCCTCCGTCTGCATTAGTGTGCATTTTCTGCACCGGCACCACCAGTCTAGTTCTTCTGTCCTGGTTTTCTGCAGCTCCAGTGGGGACTGTCTCTGCAGACGCTCTCTCTCCTTCTTCCCTTTTAGCATCCATCTCTCTCGGCTCCTCGTCTGTGTATTCTGGCTCGTCCAGGTACGGTTTATTGGAGAAAAATTGCTCATCGTCGTCTTCAAAAGCATTGCAAAGTCCTCCAAACGTGGCTAAAACTGGTCTTCAGAACAGGCTTCCTCATGCACTCTACGTCGTCTATCCATGACAGCTACATGTAAACAAACTGATACAGATCCGGTAACCTAGCTGTTAGGTGATATCAGTCCGTTGCTGTCGAGCAAGGTTAGTTTTATGTCTAAAATTATTCTATCAACACAGACATTTACATCGATAGTCTGGCGTTATAACTGATTTGCCTCGGGTGCACTGTGGAGTGGGTTAGACTGTTTTAATGGCAGGCTAAACTAGAACCATTGAATTGCGTTAGCCTAGCACCGGTGAACTCTGCAACTAGAAAGTGTGAATGAAATTTGTTGAAAACTGTTTCCACATGTCTGCAACACTCCGGCTCACTTGGAAATGAGGCCCCATGTCCAAAATCCTGAACTATCACTTTAATATAGTAATATTCATGCATTAAAGTGCATGAATGTTACTCATTACTGAACCTCAAAGGTAAAACTAAAACCCATCGTTTCTCTGAGACTATAAATTCAAGTTTTTCACAGTTTACTTCCTGGATGTCCTGATGGAGAACAAGCTAATTTAGCATGTTTAGGAATGTCTGTTTCCACAAAGGGACCCCTCACCTTTTTTATCCACTCTCAGATATAAAAAAAAAAATCAGACATTCCTCAATTTATCAGCAGAATCATAATGAGAATGCCCCCTTCTGGCCTGAGAGGAAGTAGTCCTCCTCTCAGAAATCCATAAAGATGTTGGTGAACCTAGAGTTAACTGATTACCTTTGAGGGCTTTGCAGTGTTTCATTTTTGTGTAATTATAGTGAGGATGAGACATGAAGCGCATAATTAGTTTCTGGCATTTTGCTGCACCAAGGGAGGAAAAAAGTCTGCATAGCTTAATTAGTCCTTGAGAAATAAATGGTGGAAATACTTGAAATATTCTAGAAAAACACAGAAAAAGCTGTTGCTGTAATCAAGGAAACATGTCCGCTCAGATATGTCCGTGAGTTTCTTTGCGTTGCTGCGAGTTGCTATGATACAGCATACCTGTGTCATGATTAGCAGCTGCTCAGGGCCTCGCTCTCTTTTTGTTCTGTGCTTTAACACTGGCTCTGATTCAGATTGGTATGTACAATGCTGAAGCATTGCCCAGCAGAGGAAGGCTGTTTCTTCAGTGTTTTGTTCCTGGGCTTTTGCTATGATATCTGAAAAAAGGTACCGGGGTGTGTTGCCATGGCAACACCGGATGGAGCTCTGTTGGATTGTGGCTCTGTGTCAAGGTCTAAGCCTCCGTGTAAGGAGAGTATGCTTACTGCGTGTTAACCATGCCTACCAACTTACTGCCCCTCTGTATATCTGTGAGGTTATTAAGTCGCCTCTTTTTATGTAAGGTTGAGCAACCAGTTTATTATCGCTTCATAATATAGGTGTTATAAAAGAGGTAGTCTGCCTCATTTATTATTGTTCACAACAGAAGCCTTTTTTTTCTTTAGCTGCATTGTATTGGCTCAGCTCGAAATAAAGACATCAGCATCTTGGATGATTATGTAACTGAAATGTTTACTTCAAATTCCACACCGGTGTTTCCACCAGAGCCATATGCTTTCATTGCAGATACTGATTTCAGAGTGACTTTCCATAATCGCTTCTGGCGTTCTGTGTGTGCTGATGAATCTTTTGGTTGGCTGTGTCATTCTGATCCAGCTTTTCTCACTGTGTAATGAGATCCTCCTCATCTTTTTCCCTTTTTAAAAATGATTCAGAGACACGCAGACATATAGTCTCAGTCCTTTGTCTGGATTTCCAAAGCTCTGTGACTTGAGTTTAAAAAAAAAAAAAAAACAGAAAGCTGGCTGGTGGTACGTGAATCCCTCTCTGTTATACAACCAGCGTAGAGCGGAGAGGCTGTGCAAAAGGCTGGGAGAATCCCCTATTTGCCAAGTGGGCTGAAGTGGATTAAACAGGGTGGAAGTGGAGCTGGAGTGGATATGGATTGCTTGCTGAGACAGGAATACTGTCCGCCTATTAAAAAAATTACAAAGCACAGCTACTGTATGGCCCTTACAGCTCCTCTGTGATGTAAGATCTGTGTTTCTTCATGTGCTGCTTGTACAGCATGATCTCCATCACTCTATTACCTAATCATATGAATATCTTAGCTAACATGTCTGCTCTGCTTATGAAACACCTAGAAAATCTGATCAGGGTAACACGTGTGCTTTTGTTCTGCATTGCACATCTCCTGTCCTCAGCATCATTTGTTTTATACATCTCATGATCATATGACCTTTCAAGTTTGTGCATTATTCAATTTTGCCGTACTATATCATTCATAAGGCAGCGTTTTCACTCCCAGGGACTTCTCTGGCCCTAACAACTTTCTCATTTGAATGTTTTTAATCTCTGCAGGATCGCATAACCATTCAAATGATATGCAAAATGTAATTTGCTGCATAGTTCTCCCATTGATCTCGTCTTTATCTGCAGTTGTCTTTGCTAGCGGCAAGGAATGTGCATTTCTATTAGAGGAGAAATGATGAAAAGGAGAGAAAGTCAAGGCTGCATGGGAGCTAAGTGTGAGCTCCTCGATCCTCTCCTGTGGACATGGTGTGTCCTGAGGCATGCCAGTTCAGTGTGTTTGCCTCTGATTTCATCTCCCATCACTTCCTTTCCTGTCTCTTTTAGTCTCTTTGCTAAAATGACTCTCTTTGTCTGATCACTTTATTGCAGAGCGTAATGAGTTATGTTAATGCTGTGAAAACCACTTTTAACCCTCTGTAGCTCATGCAGTGATATGATGGATTGAACATGCAGTCTGATAATGTCTGTGAAGTGAAAGTTGGGCCTTTCCAGGACTCGTGGCGGGTGCAGCGACAAAGTCACTGAACCTCTTCCCTCAGCAGCTGTGCATCAGACACGCTAAATGGCAATTTCTCGTCCACATAATTGGCTCCAGAGAGACCTGGTTTTCTGACGGCGTACGATCCTAACGGCAGCACATTCAGAGAGCTGCCCTCACACATCTCAACAAACTTTTATGAGCCATGTCAAGCTGTGTTTTGATATTAAATATAGTATCTGGAACATCCTCATAGTTTTCATGATTAATGAGTGTGAAAAGTCTCTGCAGTATTACATCCTGTATCATGTTTCACCAGCAGTTAGACCAGGTAAAACAAGTTATGAGAATGACCTTGGAACCAGGGATGCATCAATCTGATACTAATATATTATGCAGATACTGACTCAAATAGCTAGATCGAGTATCCATGACAATGAGGTTGATCTATTTCTATTTTGATCTAATTCAATTATATGTTTATTTCTGATTATGTGAATTATATCATGCAGCAGACAGCCGGTAGACTGCATAGCTGATAAGCTAATAACAATCATGACAGCTGTTTGGAATTTGACACTTTATTTTAATAAAAACTGTCAATTTATTGATGCACAATTTAATATTTGAACTTAGGAAACATAATCAGTATTATTATAATATTATGTATACACCAATCAGGTATAATATTATGACCACTGACAGGTGAAGTGAATAACACTGATTATCTCTTCATCATGGCTCCTGGGATATATCAGGCAACAAATGAACATTTTGTCGTAAAGTTGATATAAGAAACAGGAAAGATGTATCATGATTTGAGTGAGTTTGACAACAAGAACCAAACAGTGATGTCTAGAGGACTGGATCAGAGCATCTCCAGAACTGCAGCTCTGGTGGGGTGTTCCTGGTCTGCAGTGGTCAGGCTCTATCAAAAGTGGTCCAAGGAAGGACCAGTGGTGAACCAGAGACAGGGTCATGAGAGGGCAAAGATCACTGAAGACTGGACTGATCCAACAGATGAGCTACTATTGAGCTCAAAATTCAAATTACCAGAGAAGTTGAAGCTGGTTCTGATAGAAAGGAGTCAGAATACACAGAGCAGAGCAGTTTGATGTGTTTGAGGCTGCTGGGGATCATCACAATATTAGACAAGTGGTCACAATGTTATGCCTGATCAGTGTAAATATTTATTTTATATAGTATGTATTATAATAAATACAGTTTCAATGATTTAATATCTAAGTATTTATTTGCTACTTTTTGTTTTTCAAAGTTAGTTTCTTCCACAAAGTGATACAGGCTGTCAGTGAAAAACTGGTATTAGACTGGTACTTGGTATCAGCTGATGCCCAAACCCCAGACATCAGTATTAGCACTGAAAAAGTTGGAACAAACTCTTTAGTAATGAATGATTAATACATGTGTCTTTCTCAGGTGGACGGTTCAAGAAAGAAATAGTGGTGGATGGACAGAGCTACCTACTTCTGATCAGAGATGAAGGAGGGCCTCCAGAGTTGCAGGTAGGAGTGTTGATCCTGGAAACGTACCTCTGTGCTCTTTAAGCTGTGAGATGTGTCCGACAGGAACTGTTTAGAGACCATTACTCTCTGCAGGGCTGTTTGGAACAGCACAACAGATCAAATAGTAAGTCCAGCCAAAATAATGTTTGAGCTCAAAGGGGCAACGCAGCATCTGATCACTCTCCTGGTACGTGAAATTTGAAGAGTAATGGAGCTACTGTTTGCTTATTGGAAATCTATCCTTGTGTAATGACCAGTCATCAAACACTAGCCCCTGTTTCTCCTGAGCCATGTTTTACCAGAATCCATTTTCAGAGCTTTCAGAATTTGAATATACTTCATCTGTAGCTTATACTACTTTGTCAAAGAGTCGGTCATTTTAACACACAGTGTCTGGACTTTGACACTTCTTACGATAGGATTGCTCAAATTTAGAACACATGATCATGTTTTTTGATTGTTAATCACATTTCAAACAAATAACTCGTGACTAAATCTGTCAAATTTCTTTGTCAGAGCAGTTCAAAGTACTGTTAGTCTCAGATGGCTGTTTGTCATTGATTAAATGGTCTTTGCCACCTAACCAGGAGCAAACATCAAACAGGTGAAATTGGCCACCTGGTGAACATGGTGGACTATTTCGTTGCTAAAGAGCCAGATGTTTTCCTCACAGGAATCGATAGAGAGCAAAAAAAGTGCAAATTGGACTTTGTCTGGCGATCATAGATATGACTCCCAATGAATGCTGATGTCACACTGTGTCTGCTGGATGACTAGATAGGCAACTGTCTGCTAACACATACACCATGTCAACTAAAGCAAAGAGTACCAGACATTCATGTGGCAAAAGTCAAGTTATGGTGGAATGTACTGAGTGTCGAGTGTCTCTCTCTTAGTTCTTAAATATGAACTAACTTCTACTGCTCAGAATAGACTAAATGAATTCAAGAAGGGATTCAAGAGGAGACAATTTAATAAGCAGATTCAATAAAATGCAAACGGACGCCTTCAGAAATACAGTCCGCCTCACTTTCAGTTTCACTCACCAGATTCACTGTTTGTGGTCACATACACTGCGTGTATTTCCATCAGCAGCTGTTGATACCTGGTCTGGCAATGCTTCGATTTACACTTTCATTACACTCAGTAAGATCAGGGAATAGAAATGCGCATGGTTCAGTTGTTAGCTGCCTGTATAATTAGTGGCATAATTAAAGGCCTCCATTATGTTCCTAGTCACATGAGGCTGAGCAGAGTTGTGGCATAGATGCCTGATTTGCCATTCATTCCCTATGGGGGCCTGGGTGAGGTGTGAGAGATCAATGACGAAGAGGACAGTACAAGGGAGTAGTTATCACCTTGATGGTTCTGCTTTTCCCCTTTCCTACAATGAACGGTGATTAGGCTTGATTTCCTCCGCTCAAGGGAAACCTCTGCCGTTTGATTATGAACATATATGACGCAGCAAATACAAAGATTCCTAGATTATGATAACAGTGGGAATACAGCAAACGATATGATATGAGATCGACTGTTTAATCATTCACTTTCATGTAAAAAATAATGGCTCTTTGACTGAACCCACGACACTGTGTACTATGGCTGTTGCTACAGTGCCCTCTTCTGCCTGTTTATATGAAGTTCAGTCAAAAAATGCCTGCAACACATAACAGCAATGCATAGCCTGTTTAAGGGATCCATTATAAGAACAAATCATGTTCATTAAAAATGTTTAAAGATGTGTTTAAATAGTCTTCCCACAAAATGTATGAATACGTTGCCTATATTTCAAAAGTTTATAAGTTAGATTACTATTGACAATGCAACAACAATATTCAATGGTTCTGAATTTAAAAAAAAATGAATGTTCTTGTGCAATAAAAAGGCAGTGTATGTTTCACAGTACTTCAGCAGGTCACCTCTGCTCTGTCCTCAGTTTGCTGCCTGGGTGGATGCGGTGGTTTTCGTCTTCAGCCTGGAGGATGAGATCAGCTTCCAGACAGTCTACAATTACTTTTTGCGCCTGTCCAGCTACAGGAACACAGCTGAGGTCCCCATGGTCCTTGTGGGAACACAAGGTGCTTGTCCATCGTCTCATATACAGTGCTCAACACATTTATTAGACCACCACCCAATGTACAGTGTTTGCCTCCACTTCCCTAAATTAACAGTGTTGCAGATAAGAAAAATCTTTTTTTTATGTTTATGTAAAGGCTAATCCACCAGTATGTACAAACTCAAATATAGAAATGTCAAAACAATATCTTTAATGCTAAAATATAATTGTTGTAATGAATGAATTTTCAAGTTTACTGTTTCTGAACACATTATTATTGACTGAGATGCCAAATTACATTTGTTTACTGTTATTCCTGAAGAGAATAAATGTTTTAGTGGTTTTATGTTATTCTTGATTAATTATGACTTCTCACAGAATTCCAGTGTTCTGGGTATAAAAAGGTGAAATTCCTCCCTCCTGTTGAAAATAGTGAAGTGTAGGGAACTCAGTGAGAAAGAAAGAGCCTGAATTGAAGCTCTCCATGATGCTGGAGGCACTTTGAGACAAACAGGGAATGAAACCAGAACATTTGATCATTATCAACAAACACCACTATGAATTGATTATAGTAACGCGTGTTGTTTTTACAGCTAAAGCCTGATACACAGCGGCTTACTTCTGCGAGCCCCTTTATTGTCTAAAAACCACTGAAACACATCAGTGAGCCACACTGACACTCTGGGTGACATGTTCCCTCATTATAGTGAACATGGGCTCTGTAGTTTATTTTTAGTCAGTCCTACATACACCATCATGTTCCTGGAAACACTCAGTCACTAGCACATCAAATGGCTATTCATTCAGCTGAAAATCCCAACAAATTAACTGTGTACTCTTGTTGTAACACTTCTTATAAACAACAGTGCCCAGTTGTTACAGGGAATTTCGTGGTCTGTTTTTTTTATTTTTTTTGTGAACTTCAAATTTATGTTTTGAGTAATGTGTTTTCTTTCTCTGTTCTCTTAGATGCGATCAGTGCTGCCAACCCCAGAGTGATCGATGACTCGCGGGCCAGAAAGTTGTCAAACGACCTGAAGCGCTGCACGTATTATGAGACCTGCTCCACCTACGGCCTGAATGTAGAGAGAGTCTTCCAGGATGGTGAGAGGGGACAAGGCTGGAAATGGGTTAGACAGGAAGTACAAAGCATAGCGTGAACATGTTTAGAGGACACACTTCACTGGCATACCCTCTACTGACACAAGAGACTCCTGAAGTGTGCTCTTTCACTTTTTTTAGTCCATTGACGGACTCTGAATCTGGAACTATATTGACTATATTTACTCTGATAAAGCAGATTAATCAGTAATATTGGATGCAGTTTTATTGTGTTGCCATATCTTCATGCGTCACTCCAGGCTGTATTTATTAACTGGGATTAAAATGATTTAAATCAACAACAACTAAACAACTAAATCATGTTTCAGAACAAGCTGCAATTAACAATTTCCAATCTGAATTTGATGAAAAGGCTACAGGATTTCTGTTAAGGGTGTAAGATAATGTGTTTTGTGATACTGTAGTGATTCTCAGAAATGCAATTACTAATTAATAGTTTATATGCAAAAATTCGTGGAAGATGTGCTTTGATGTTACAAATGCACTGTTGATTTCATTAAAAAAAAGTTTTACTTATATAATGCATAAATTATTTAATCTTAATTTTCCTAAAATTTGATTTTAGAAGATCTAATGTTGTCTCACAATATTGCAACATATGGAATATTATCCTCTGCATCATGTTACGTATTTTATTATCATCTTATCAGAATCTTTCTCTGATCAACTTTCTAATCATAGATCAGCATTTTGCTGTGTAACCTCTGTCCTCTATTCACTCCGTGCTAGCTGTGACGTACCTGCTGTTCATGAGTTTTTGCTAGCAGCATGCATGAAAGTCTGTACATGCTTGACTCACGTAGAGTGCCTTTGTACATAAATATTCATGTTCTTTATGCTGTGCGGCAGCACCTATGATTGGCAGTATACTCTGTGCACAGGCAACAGCATTAACAGGCTTTCACCTCAATTAATTTGACAGCAGGCATTTTAAATTAAGTAGAATACAATCGTCAAACACTAGCTGCTTACATCATGATGTGGGATTGCATACAAATGTGGCGCTCTAAGCTGGAGCCCAGTTGTTATTCTGTTGTGTGTGCCTGGTAAAAGTATCTGGGAACTGAGCGCTTTTTTTCACTGAATCCATGACTGAAGTAGTGAAAGTGTTGTTTGGAAACACCGCTGCTTCAACTCTGGCACATTATCCCCTAAGGCTGCAGCTCTCCTCTGAAAGCCTGTCATCCCTCCACAAAACATCTGAGTATGTTACACAGCGTTTGCTTTGCATGACATTGACTTGATGCACAGGCACGTTGTCTTCCCTCCCTGCCGTAATTGCTTCCTGAAGCCCAATTTGAAATAATTAAAAGAGATGAAGGAGTGTTGGCTGTTTGGAGATGCCACTCTCTATCACTCTTGCCTTCTCTCTGTATTTGCCGTGCTGCAGCAGGCAGCTGGGCATTATGGTCCCAGCTGTCAGCACAACTTAAAATCATCTCTCATTCCCCCGGTGCTAATTTATGTCACGCAGCCACAAACATCACCTCTCTACTTCCCTCTCGCTCCACCCGGTCCCTCACTGGAGTGTGCCGTGAATTAAATGACAGGTTGCACCAATTGCATGGCAGAAAAAAAGGTTGTTCAGATGGTGACAGTAGTCTCCATCACTCTGTAGAGCTCAGTGAGTGACACAGAAAAATTGCAAGCATCATTTTGCATGATTACTTTTCTTGGAAGTAGAGGTGCCTTTTTTTCCCGTGGGAGATGTGTACGAGCCACCTTGCAGTATGTTGCTTATTACCTGACTGGAAAACAAATGGCCCAAAGTGTTTGTGATTATGTGCTCATACGCCTCTTCGTCTGACTGGAATTAGCTTTGCTTACTTTGTTGAGCTTCATTTCATTCATATGGTGTTTTAAAGAAATGACAAAAATAGTATCCTATCTCTGTTTTTCACTGTGCTAACACGATGTACACATGCAAACCTGGGGATATGAAAATAATGCCATAGTTGTGTAGCTCATGTCAACAGCTGTCTTAAAGTAAGGCAGCCATTGTCATGTTTACACCATCTGGTATGCTCTGTTAGCTCTGTTAAAGGCACCAGGAAGACAATCTTCTCCACATATCTTTATAAGCAGGTACAGAAAAGGGATGTTTTATTGTTTTTAATTAAACCCATCTGGGAAATTGTGTCATTTATTAAGAGCTAAAGAAATGCTTTCATTATCTCCGTTGATGGATGATTTATACCTTTACTACCTCAGTAGCAACCAAAGCGCCAGATAAACGTAAATTGTACTGTTGAATTGAATTGAAAATTGAATTGTACTGTTGCTGAATTGTTATACCTGTAAATTTCATCATTATGACAAGGGAGACAGAAAACTCCTAACCGTTTGAAAACTAAACAAAAATTTGCTTCAGCTGCTTGGCTGCTGGTCAGTGGAGATACAAGGATACATTTATCCAACAGAAACGTTAGACAGCACGTTAAAGGGCCAGTTCACCTTAGCAGTGTTTTCTTATTTAATGTACCAGGTTTGTACTGTAGCTGATAAGTTCTTACACTCCTGTTTAGTATTATGGTAGCATGAGTATCAGAAAGGAGACAAAAAAACTCTGCTAACATTTGGCTTTGGCCTTTAGTGGGATGGTTTACAATCACCATTCATTCCTGAGGTAAATGACTAGCTGCAGTCGTCATGAGTATTTATCAGTTTCAGCTCCGATCAGCAGCAACATGGACGCACTTATTTTTGCCTCTTTTCAGTGCGATGCTATGACTCCTCATCCAATTTAAAATCCTACACTAGTCACCTGAGAAACTGGCTAAAATATGCCCTGACATCAGCGCTGAGTCGCCAAGATGCCGACACAGCCCAGCAACGCTAGTTCACGTGTTCTGAAGTTCAAAACACTACATGACATGATGCACCAGTTCATACAGTACTATAATTATCTTCTTTATTTCATCCACAAATGCCAAATATGTTTTTTTTTAACCATAATGTGAAGGGTTATGTGTTGTTGCTGACAACAACATCTGTCTTGTCCTATCATGTGAGAGCTACCAAGAGTGTTTTGGGGGAAAAAAAATCTTAATTCACAAAGAAATAGCTGTAATATTTTCACTGGTTGCCAGTCCTACGTAGCTCTTTGAATTCTTTTTGCTGGAAATGATTTCTATCAGGAAGACTTTGACACGATCGGTGAACAATGTGTTGCTGTGTCTTTGCTGCTCTCCTCTCCAGTTGCCCAGAAGGTTGTGGCCATGAGGAAAAAGCAGCAGCTCTCTATTGGTCCATGCAAATCTCTCCCTAACTCTCCCAGCCACTCATCTGTCCCGGCTGCATCTATCCCCTCTGTTCACATTAACCAGGTAAGACACCAAGACAGGTTACATTCCTAGAAATGAGAGTGTTATGCTATGATTTTTTTTATGTAATTCTTCCAATAATCATATTTTTTATCTTTTGTCAGTGTTGGAAAACATTTAATGACTTTCAATCCCTCCATCTTTCTCTCCCTTTGTTCCTCCTTTCCTTAATCTCTTTCACTCCCCAGGCAGCCAATGGTGGGGGTGCATTCAGCGACTACTCCTCCTCTGTTCCCTCCACCCCCAGTATAAGTCAGCGGGAGATGCGCATTGAGACCATTGCTTCCTCCAACACGCCCACGCCCATCCGCAAGCAGTCAAAGCGCCGCTCCAACATTTTCACAGTAAGTATGCGACAGCTGATGCAAAGCAACACCCACTCACACTACTAGAGGGCATGTTGCCAAGCACACTTTGTCCACCAGAGGGAGACAGGTAGCTCAAAATGAATCCCAGCTGCCTCTCCTGCCTCCGATACAGGCAAAGAAAGCGTCTTGTTCACACAGCACAATGGGCAAAGGAGAAAAAGACTAAATAGACATTATATTAAATCACCGAAATGCTCCAAAAGAATTAACCTTTCTTTCAAAGCAAATATCAAAGATAAGCACTGTGGAAAAAAAGTCAGCTCCTTTCATGTCCTTTTTCTTTTCTAATTGGATGTAGTAAGTGCACATGGATTAAGCTTCTCATCTCACCCAGAACAAACTAGGCCCTCTGCACTGTCTAAATCTTTGACCTCCCTCCCCCTCCCCCTCTTATTTTTACTAGATCCTTTCTTTGCAGTGACTTCCCTTTTGGGCAGAGACGGCAGCAACAAACCGCCAATGCCTCTTCTCCTGCCCGACCAAGCTAAACTAAAAGTCCGAGCCAGCCAGTGCCCTGTTACACGCTGCTAATGACGCATGCCCTCCCTCCAGCACCCCAGCTCCAGATAGAAAGGCTCACCCGGCCACTGACCATTTCGCTGAGTCTAGATACCTCCCTAGTCTTCAGCCCACTTACATCTACCCTGGCCCAAATCTGACCTCGACCACCAAGATTCACTACCACACCAGTACCCCGACCCCCGTCTGCCTGCTCTTTACCCCATGTCCTGTCATATTTGCTCTAACCAATAGCATATGTGTGCACTAACCACTCTAATTTCCTTAGCTGTCCTAAGCTTGTCTTTTACTTGTAGCCTCTGCCCTCTTCTTCTACCCAGCCTGCTCCCTCCTTGCCTCCTCTCTCCTCCCTCCCACACCAGCCTTCTTCTTTGCTGCAAAGCCTTTCCTAATCTCACGTAGCCAGACCTCTGCCTCTTCGAGCGCAAATGGTTTTTAGGTGGTGTTGTTATTTTTAAATAAACTAAATAATTCAGCAGAGAGCCGCTTTGTACTTCAAAAAAAATCCTGAGTCACCTCAAAAGGTTTAATCATCTCATTTTTTTCCAAGTTTTCTGTTTTTCTTTTTCTCTAGAACTTAGTGAACTTATGAGACAGAGATCAGGCTGTGTGAGATGACTTCTTTCCTAACTCCTTCCTGGTTCATCCACCCTTCCCCACCTGTCTTCCTCCACCTCACCTCTTGCCCTCTGGCCCCTGTCTTCTACCTCCTCCCTTCCTCTCTCACTCATTTCTTTCTTTCTCCTTCTCTAACCTCCCTATCTTTCCTATGCCCCTCCTCTGTTTCTCCTACCGCCTTCACCCTGTTACCCCAGCTGCTGTGGGAGCCGCAGGCTTTGTGGCGTCCGAGCAGTACAGGCTGTGTGCTAGCTCCCCTGTTGTCTCCCTTCCCCCCCTGCTAGGTAGTGACTAACCATGTCCACCAGAGAAATGAGCCTCTCCCCGTCCGCGTCATGGAGATACCGAAGCACGCCACCTACCCAGTGTGGGTGCCGGAGTGGCAAGCCGAGCGGGAGTTTCAGCTCATGACCTTCTGAAGAGCAGCGAGCCAAGGGTGGGAGGAGGGAGGGTGAGGGAGGAAAGAAGGAGGAAGCAGAGGAGGAGGAGGAGAGGACGGAAAGTTAACGGGGCGATGTCGACATTTCTCCAGTGACACTTGAAGAGTGCGATGGGCTTAAGGAGAGGAAGAATTGCAGTGCCAACCTTTTTGCCATTATACAAAACAACAGAGAGAGAAAATATTTCATCAGCATAACAAATATCAAGGATGACCTTTTCCTAGCTTTGTCCATTTTAAAAGTAAATTGACATCTGTGTTATAAAGTTCTCTGAAAGTCCTGCTACTCACTGATAGACAGCAGGTGTTTTCCACATGCCTGTAAGTAGTTCGCTTCATGTTAATTTTCAAGAGAAGTATTGAGTGAAAGAAAATATGCCTTAATGTCATCAGTGGACAAGCTGACAGATTCGTATCAGACTCACATTAGTTATTAGCTACAAAGAAATGTGTTCTAATATCACAGAGGACAAAATGCTGCAAGTACTGAATGTTGTCCACTTGTAAACAGATAATGAAGTCATACATGTCACATCCGTGGCACTGGCAATGGGACTCAAGAAATGTAGAAAATTATATGTTCAAGTTTCTGGCCCAAATTGAATTTGACTACAGAACAATCAAATGTATTTTATTAGAAAAGCCCCTTAAAATAGGTGAATATTTTTTGTAATATATGGATTCGGCCATTTTTTTTATTATTACACAGACAAACTCAAAGCTTTACTACAGAAGATTGTATCACTCGTGTCACCGCCCTCACTAATCAGGATCACCAACCACAATCATTTCAAGCCAGTTTTCACCATAACTTCTGTCGGCCACTAGGTGTCAGCACAGTACACATTATTCTTTCCTAGTGCTTCCATGGCCAATAACTCCAAACAATCGGTTTTGTAATATGTCTGTGGTTTTCCTGACGTCTTCAGGCTGTCTGTCCCTTTTTGTGTTAAAAAAGCACACTGTTTAGGGATTTAGATGAATACGACGCCATTTTTTATACTTAATTCCGTCACACTCATCCATTCACATTCATTTAGCCCACATCAAACATCAACCATTTAATATTTCCCATTTCATGTTTTTAGTCCCAATGACTTGTTAATGGATTTCCAATTATGAAACAAAGCATAACTGAAACAAAGAAAGAAAAAAAAAAACCATTTGACACTGTTTTTCAATATTTGCAGATTTGTGCTTCTGTTTCCAACCTTTCTTCAACAAAAAGGGCTTTCCGACTCCTTCCGAATTAGAAGAGCGTGACGGTTTTAAATAAAGAGTCCCCCTGCTTTGCCTGTCGTGATAGAGACGAGATTATTTATTGAGGACTTACAGCTTGTCGCTGCTTTACCCTCGGTGCTTTATCGCATTCAGGGTAATGCATAGAACTTGCACTACTCGGAAACCATAGGACTTTGCGTCTAACGCAGACTAAAGTCGAGTCCTTTTGTGTGTTTGAGCGCACTCCAAGTAGACTCTGTCAGATATCACGAAGTATGACCGACTCTAGGGACTCTTCTGGAAATGCCCCTTCCACCACCCGCCTGGCCCCCCCAACTCTCATTCAGACATCCCATAATAAAACACGCTGTACAGTCAAGTCACTCTTGGAACTGTTATCCAGCCACCCAACGGACACAACCTTTCCTCTCATGACATCACACTGCCTTTTGCCATAAATGAGGACTCAAGGACTAGAGGTGCCAAGTTGTTTTTTGTTCTTCCTTTTAGATTTTCCTATGGGTTCATTTGGTTCGTGTTTATTTCATTCCTTCTTATTTTCCAGGGAGTTTTGAATGGAATTGAAAATGTGGTACAAATGTATTATCATAGAGGTATTTTAGATTAGAGTAACTTGGGGTTATTTTATGAAGGCCTTCATAAAAATCAGGGTAGAGTGTCAGGGTGTTCAGGTGTTACAGAGATATTATACTGAAAGTTGCCAACTAATGACACTGGGTTGCACCGACTTGTATGAATGTAGTTAAACTTAATATTTCTTTCCTCTTTATTTATTGTAAGTTATTTATTTTTGCACATTCAATTGTCCTTTATTCATTTATTTATTTTCCTTATTTTCAGTTTAGGTTTGGTACAGAGATTATGAACTCTTGCATAATCACTTTTCTATCATGAACGGATTGACGAAAATATAGACTGCTGTATATCTTGTATTGTATTTTATTTACAATGGTAATCTATACAAAGTACATACATATAAGGAGTATATGAAATAATGCCTTTATTGTTCATCCTATATTTTGTGGGAACTGCAATGTTTGGCTCAATCTGTTGAATATTTTGAAGTGAATTTGTGACTTGCTTTGTATGGTGTCTGTATAGAAGCTAAACAAGTCATCATTAAAAAAAAAAAAATAAAATGTTGGAAAAATATAAAGGCCAGAGTTGGTTTACTTGAACTCAGACTCTACCTCTTCTCCATTGGTGACTGGACATTTCTCATGTTCTGAGTGAGACCATACACACTCATGTCTGTCCCTACCTGTATCACATCTTTTTCTGTGTTTTGGGGTTGGGAGGTTATTTTATTTAATGATTTTTTTCCATGTGAAGTTACATTTACTGTCTAACCATTTATCCCCACACAGGCACGACCACAAACTTGAAATGTATTTTCCTTTTATTAACATTTAAATTGTCTGATATTTGCAAAATGACTTTATGTCCCACCAGGTTTTGCAGGTCGGAGGAAACTACTTTAACTTGTTAAATAACTCTTTTCCCTTCTTTCCCTTTAACCTGTTATGACCTGTAACATATTTATCATGCTACAAAAGCCCAAATCAGTGCCACCATGCTAAAGGCACAGCTGAAGCTACACTGGTATAGCAGCAGCTGGTCTGCAGGTCCACTAAGGACCCGTTCTGGGTCTCACACAGAGGGAAGGATCCCCCAAAGGGTTTCAGGGCTGAGTCATGACTCAATGTGTGGTCGTCCTTGGTCTCCTCTGTGTTGAGATGTGTCTAGTGTGGTCTTGGTTTGGTCTCTTTTTATTTTGATTTATTTTTAACTTGCACGTCGGTGTTACCGCTGTTTGTTCCGCTGGTCTGCTTGTCTGTTAATTTGGAGCTTCTTTTGAGACTTTTATTTTGCAACGTCGAGTTCCTCCACAAATGCTCAAAACACAAACCCTCACTTCCCCTCTGACCCACAGGCTCTCTTTCACTTTCTCTCACAAACACACACACACACACACACACACCAACATACACAACTATGCCCCAAAAACTCACCCCACCCCACATCTTCCACTCTGCTTTGTCGTCGGTGTGTTGCTGCAGTTGCTGACTGACTTTCTTGTTTTCTTGCAGTCACGGAAAGCCAGTGAACAAGCAAAGAGCGTTGACAGTAAAACAGACAGCATAGGCAGTGGAAGGGCCATACCTATCAAACAGGTAAGCCGTTTCCTTAATTTCTACCCTACGTTTCTCTTATAGTTACTGCGGTAAGTGTGATCCTTTTTGTGCCACAAGATGTTGTTCTCGGTCTAATGTTGATATGCTGTGTGTTACAAATGTAAAATCTCTGTGGATGGGCCTCAAAACGGGGCGTGATTGGTCATGAGTCACTGTGACCACTAGATGGCGATGTAATACAACACAATACTGTTTGGTACAGAGGGATGCTGGGTTTGAGACACATCTGAAAGATTACTGGCTAAAATCTGTGTAAATCATACACCATCCAAAATTATTTTTCATTTTAAAAGCACAATCAGTTCATAAATTGCAGGTAAATTGTGAAAGTAAAGAGTTCTTTCAACCAATGTAAAGACACAAATCACAGCTTCAAAAAACATTTTGAGTAGACTGAATTATTGTGCAGTGTTAGTCCATGTAGAGGAGATGACTCCGAGCTTGTGATCAGTTCTGATAATAATCTTACATTTAGATCACAGATGCACCTTTTAAAAGGTTTGCTCCCAGTGGAGACATCATTGTTTTCATTGCGCATAATTATGTGTGGGTAGTATTTTTACATAAAAGTTCATCCATGCATACGTACATAATCACATCTGACAGCTAGGATCAGCTGAAAATTTAGATATCCTGAAAGACGTCTTTTTTTATTGTATTTTAATAATCTCCGATCTACATTATAGACCACATACTTGCTGTGTGTGTGTTACATTTTAACATTGAAACATTTTTCCCACCCAAGAAGAATTTTTGCTGCTATTTTTTTGTTTTTAATCACAATTTTCTTTATTATATCTCTTTTTATGTATTCATTCTTTGCTTTTAAGGACCAATTTGGCAGTACTGAATACTGAATTACACATCAGAGTGAGGATCATTTTCTAAAGGTCCAACTACAACCAAAGGAGAAGTAACTGACACATTGATTAGCAATCACTCATGATTATATGAGGACTTTTGAAAAATGGGTCAGCATCATTATATTATCCTCTTTACCTGCAATTGATAGACAATAATGTCCTTTTTAGAAAACGTTGAAAAAAATGCCAGGGCTTCGGTCCAGCAGAAATAATGGCAGGGTGACACATCCTCACTCAATCAGACAATATGGCACTTTGGATACCAGTTTAACAGCATCGGCCTGTCGCTAGTCAATATTAGATATAAACTGTTTCATGATATTATAAAATTCAAATGAATTTTTTTTACATATTACGACAGTCATCATTATATTTATTAATACTACTGATTTTTAAATTGAGGTTTTATTTAGGAGCCCTGGCTAAACAGCTACAAAAACAACAGCAAAGAAATTCCAAACTTCATGGTGACCATCCTGCATCATCTTGTCATTTGTATTTCATCTCCGTAAAGCTCTTTGATTTAAGGTAGATAAGTGTAGTTCCCTCCAGAAGCTGCAGAATCCCTTCTGAGCAATCTTTACTGCAAACTCCCCCCGGTCTTATCCAGTACATGATGCGAGCTCCTCTCTAAAGGCCGGGGACCGTTTCTCTGAGTATCATGGCAACTTCTGACATGAGCCATCCCCCTCTTTATCTACAAAGGATTTGGCCCTACAGATGTGGAGGGAGGGGGTCAGTGGTGTAACTAGCTGATCTGCAGGCCAGTCAAATGCACAATCAAGGAGATCAAAGTGTCAATGTGAGCTTAATTACCACCACACACACCCCCTCCTCACCCCATTGGGCCAAATTACACACCAAATGCCCCCCCAACCCCATTTCCCCCCTCTGCTCCTGCCCCCCTCCTATCTATGAAAATAGCAAGTGAGGAAAACAATGCACAGCAGTGAGTGCATTCTAGTCCCATCTCCCAACCCCCCCAACACACACACACACACACACACGTTTCTCTCCTCCGTCACAAAAGCCGGCCTATCACTCAGCCACAGTGGCAGGATGCAGCTTTTCTCCTGGTCGTCTGACAAAAGAAAGGAAAGACACTATCTCCTCTGTGAAGATATGACAATTGTGAGGCCACAGAGAGCACGCCTGACGATCGGCCTGTTTCCTTATGTCGCACAGGCTGAACACACTCGACTCTTTGTGTGTGTGTGTGTCAGGCCATTTGATGCCAAACTCTCAGCCTCAATCTACATGTGGCACATAATTCTGATTGAAAAAATATCTCAAATCAATTGTCACTTGCTCAGATTATGGTGTGCATGTTCAAATAAAGCAGCAGAAAAATGATCTGCACGTATGAAGATGCTCACATTATTGTCTTAACATATTTATTGATCTGCTGATTGCACGTATAGATTTATGAATGCTTGAGTAAGGCCACCAGATGAGCAGCATATTTGCTTGTAAAACATGTATTATAAAGTTGCCAGAGGCCCTGTGACTGGATCATTTACTTTGTATGATTAGAGAGTCATTTAGAAAGTGTTTACAGTTCTTTTATTGACTAAATTGAAAGGGGTCTGGTCAGCAAGTTATTGATAGAGGGACACATTGTTTCTTCCTGAAAAAATGAACCTTTCTGATATGTAAAATAATGTCTATGTCAATCAACAGCATTTTACTTATTAATTTAAATAATCATTTCATTTTGTGACTTTTCATATCGTTTCAATTTGGTTATCTTAGTTTTTATGTGAAAAAAATAACTTTTTTTCCATTTTCGAAGGAGAAGGTAATATTATTTTACTCTGTAATTTAATTTAACTTAAGTCTTTCTCCAGTGAGAAACTATAAACAGGCGGGTTTATTTATATAAGATGTTAAGATGACTACCAACAGTCAGTTCCCCCCCCAGATGAGTCGGGGTTCGGATTAGGATGATTGTCGGCAAACAGCCTGGTGCCCAGGTCACCGAGGGTCAGCTCTTCCTGATGTGTTAATCAGGATTAAAGCCTGCAGGATGGGCCAGGCTAGCAAAATACTCAAAATACTACCCCTTTAACCCCCCTTCTCAGCTCACACACACACACACACACACACACACACACAGGCCCTGGCTGTAAAAGCACAAACATTGCCCCGGCTTAATCCCCTAATTAAGCGTGCCCCTCCTCACTATTTAACCCCAGAGAGCCTCCTGGCCCTTTGCACTCAGCAGCGTTTGGCCACCTCCAGCAGAGGAACTGCATTGTTTACCAGTGGATTTACTCAGCAGATAAGGAAACCATCTGATGCCCTAAAAGGCCCCAGAAGATAAAGTAGAATAGAATAAGAGCTGAGTGGGCTTTGAAGAGGGGAGATCACACTCCCTAATCCCAGGATTGAGAGGTCTTCCAGAGTTCAGCATGTTATGTGTATGAATGCAGGGAGGAGGTCTGGCAAATTGGATTGTCTCTCTCTCTGAATGGTCTCTGTGCCAGAGGAACTTGGCCAACTTTGAAGGTTCAAATAGTCACAACAGAAACACATGAAACACGTCAGGCAACAATTTTTAATAAAGAATAAAAGTTTAAGTGGCTTTAATTACATATTACTGTTCTCTTTTCTCCTACGTTATAATCACTTCCATACTGAGTCATAATTGTCACTGTGAATGATGTTTGTTTGCTTTATGGATTTCCACAAAGAAAATGTAACTGCCACAACTAATCTGTAATAACAATAATAATGCTGTGTTATGGTATTTAACATCCATAATGGCTCATATCATCCACCATGCTGCTCTGAGAGGAGCATATGCTCACCGTGATGCCTTGTCTCCTACAGGGAATCCTTCTGAAGCGAAGTGGCAAATCCCTCAACAAGGAGTGGAAGAAGAAATATGTCACACTGTGTGATAATGGCGTCCTTACTTACCACCCCAGTTTACATGTGAGTCTGAGCCCCCTCCCTCTTCACTTCCCATTTCGCTTTATGTGTTTGTTACACTACTGTTTGTACTCGAGGGTGCTGCTGGAGGTTTTAATGTAGGACGTTTTCAACCGTTGAGCACGATTCTCTTTATGGGATTACATTTACCACCGCTGCCCTAGTGAGCTGGATTACAGGCATATAGGCTCATGAGTTCTGTGGAGATTTATCGCTATCGCAGCGATATTAGCTAACCCTGTGACTTTAAGCGCAGTATTAAGAAACAGCGTCTCCCGGTGGTCATCTCTTCTCCCCCATGGTGTCCATACCTGGTGTCGTCTAATGGAGACATGGCTGTGCCCGCCGTACGCAGACACCATGCTGGCTTGTATTTATAATGGTTCTCGCTGCATGGCAGCAGAGCCTGACCAGCCTCCCACATCCATCTTTGTCAGCATCCCGCTGGGTCGTTAATACCTCTTAAACACTGGGCTGGCTGGCAGCAGACAGCTCAGGAGCCCAGTGCCACAAATGTCCGTCTTCCTCCAAAATCCCTTCAAATCATTCTCTGATTCCTCCGGCCCTGTGTTTACGACGAGCGAGCTCAAACTTTGAACACAAGCCCAACAGTTAGACACGAACCTTGTGTGTGGCCTTGTTGCACTGACAGTGTGTTAGTGATTTAATTTACAAGCAGTTATTAGCAGAGCGGAGCTGTGCTACAGTGATGTATGTAATTGACTGAACAGGCTATCTCTTGATCATTACAGCTATTACAGGTCATCAGGGCAATCTATGAATCTATGAATCTGTTGACTTACGGAGGGAGGTGAAATAAGGGAGACAGTTACATTAACGCGGTAACAGCTCGAGCTCATTTTGAGCAGTGGAGCAGAGAAAGAGTAAGAAAGGGGAAGAGAGATTGAGGATAGGAGAGAGGGAGGCAGAAAGAGGGAGGGAGGCAAAATGAGAGTGGAAGAGGGGAACCTTTAATTTCGCAGTCAGCCAAGCCATCCACACAATCACCTTCTGTTAATTCTATCTGCTACATCAATTAAATTGTTTGTAGAAACTAATTGAATGTGGCTTAATCACACATCTTAATAGCTTTGCACGCTTCGATCTGGCTGTTAATTCCAGCAATAAAATGAAATGAGAGCGCTCACTGGGTAATTAGCGAGGAGGCTTGGGAAAGAAATGAGTGCTTTATGACACGGTAATAAAGCAGAGGAGCCGGTGGGGGGACGGCAAAGGCCGAGCTCGCCTCTATCTGGGTCTTTTTCTGCTGAGCCCAATGATTTTCACCTTGGCTTCCCACATTTGGGCAGTAGTCGCTTTAAACCAAATCAAATGCCCAAATTGAAAGAGAATGAGACTGTTTGCATTCATTAAGCCTCACATCTCGTTGTTTGGAGAAGAGGCGTGGGCACAGGTGATGCATAATGGCTTTACAATCATTTTTCCACTATCACCCACCCTTAGTGGAAGGTCTGAGATGGGTTGTGACTAATGGGGATGGAAATTGAATAGTCTTTTAATTTGTTTTTCTTCCATAATTCCTGGATTCTAGTTGGGCTACTGTGTGTAATCAGTTCTCTGAATTAAGGGGAATATATGGGAATATTTGGACACTGCACTGTGTGCGGTCCATTCACAAAATTTGTCATGTTTCTCCTATTTTCTGCCTTCTGTAGGACTACATGCAGAATGTGCATGGGAAAGAGATAGACCTGCTGAGGACAACTGTGAAGGTCCCTGGGAAGCGTCCACCCAGAGCGGTGGCCACCGTCGCCCCCACTGCTAGTCCCAAAACCAACGGGCTGACCAAGGACCGCAGCGCCTTGCAGCTGGGCATAGGAAACACAGGTACCAGTTCCTGTCCTCATGGTCAGGTTCAACATTAATACCAGTCAATTTTGCAAACAGGATTTATTGAGTGATTTCTTTGGAAGATAAGTGATTTTAGGACCTAACTGTGATTTCTCAGAGCTTCATGAAGCTCATGAAAAAAGCACCAAAGGCATCAATATATGGAAAGAACAGATATGTGTACTAATTAGAAATAAAATAGGCTGGACTTCAGATGTTTAATCAGTAGAGGTGGGTTGAAAAATTGATTCGGCATAGTATAGCAATATTTCGTTTTGACCTTGTATCGATACACAGACATCAAGTATCAGTATTTTACGATATAATTATAAATTTTAACCTCTTGGCCTGCTAACTAGAGTTCTAGAAGTATCATATGAAACTATGTGAAATATGAAATAACATGCTGAAGTTGCACTAAATTTTAGCGAGGAAAATCTGGCATGGTTGTTTTTAAAGGGATTACATGACCTCTGACCTCAAGACATTAATTAAATTAATAATTTGCAGTTGAAAAAAAATAATGAATCTCAAAATGCTTTTCAAGATAATATTGTGACTTAAATGTTGTGATGATGTCACACCATGGGGCCTCTGATGATCTTTCAAATCACATCTGGTCGTACTTCTTTCTTTCTGCGCTGTGGTAAAAATAAATTAATGCTACATTATAATAATAACACTAATTCACTTATATTGGTAAATGTCAATAGACATGCTAGGTTCACGCACTACACACAACAAATCTGTTATAATATGTAATGGTTACTCAATGAGTCTTTTATTACTGTACTCATTTTCTAGGTCCTCAGTTTGTGATTAATCATAAAAATGGATCCCACCAGGTTAATTATCTACTTTACGTATGTTTCATTCATGTAAATTAGCTGCCTCATAGTATGCACAGTGATTACTTAATGAGCGTCTATGAGAAATCTATTAATTCTGTAAATTATCAAACAGGGATTTGAAAATTGTGTTTAAAGATAATGTCCATGTTTAAGGAAATACAACAGTTTGGTTATTTTGGACTGTTATGCCTCTATAACACTGACCTAGTTATGGTAGTGATGGGGGTCACTGCAACAAAAAACAGTTTGGTCCTGAGCGTCGAGCCAGGGTTTCTTCACCTTTTCAAGTGTAAAAATAGAGCTCTTCTCCCAGTGAGCGGAGCCACCGGAGGCTGCAGAGAGTCTGCAGGCTTATAGACGGAAAGCCAGTGATTGGATTTAGGGGTTAGGATTAAGAGTAATTAATACTAATTAGCAAAGTGATCCCCGGAGGGAGGCGGGGTCCTTCATCGGCTGTGAAATGGGCACAGCGTTTCCATCAGTCAGGCTAAAGCTAACTGGCTGAGGGTGGTGCCGTGCCAAAGACGGGTCGGTGGGGACCATTATCGCTGTCCAACTGTCCAGACAGGTTGCTGGTAAACCTGGCCAAGGTGTTGCTGCTGCTGTAGCAGTTCATCAGTCAAAAGCAGAAGATGTAAGTGTTTACAGAGCAGAGGACATCCCATCCCACAAACTGTTAACCTTGAACGTTAGGTTGAGGGCAGTCATTGGGGCAGAAAGAGGACCTCGATAAACAGGCCAGACCAGGCTTCGGGGAAAACAGCACAGCACAAACTGGTCTGTTTTCTTTGTTGTTTGTTTCTTGGAAAAGACTCCCCAGTGACAAATTCACAAGCTTCTCAGTTGCCATCCATTTGTGCATCAGGGAACAATGTGTGTGAGATTTGCCTTAATCTCCATTTAGGAAAAGAAAGGTTACAAATCACATCAGGTCTCTCTTTGGGTGGAGGACCCTCTTCTGATTATGCGATCGGGATTTTGATTTCATTAGACGTGCAATTGATGAAGGGAACAAAGGGGTAATTTTTCATTCATGGCGTCCAAATCACAAGCCTTGTCTGTGCCTTTGGTAATTCATTCATTCCTTAGATCTAAAGACCTTTATAATCACTGGGAGAAGAGGGATAGCGGCAGAGCGAAGGAGGGGCGGAGTGGAAGGGGGAGATGGGAAGATGAAGAGGAGAGGTTGAGAAGACAGAGAGCAAATGAGAGAACGCATGCGCCCAGGAGTTTGCCAAGCGGCCAGGTTTAATTCCTCTGCTGGGTGCTGAGCGGAACCATTTTAAATATGATCCTCCCTGTTAACACGCACCCTGCCGTGTCATCGGCGACAGATACACTGTATCAAAGTATTAATGGGCCCAGTCACTTTGAATCAATCCTGTGGGGGAGAGAGGTGGAGGTTTCAGCAGAGTGGGTAGCTCATCCTCTCCTCAGTCTGTACCACTGTGTGTCTCCAGCTATACTCAGTAGAACCAGTAGAAAGGATAGAACCAATAGAGCCAGTAGAAACAATACAGCCAGTAGAACCAGTAGAAAGGGTAGAACCAGTAGAACCAATAGAGCCAGTAGAAACAATACAGCCAGTAGAGCCAGTAGAACCAGAAGAGCCAGCAGAGCCAGTAGAAGCAGTAGAACTGATAGAACCGATAGAACCAGTGGAGCCAGTAGAGTCAGTAGAACCAGTAGAACCAATAGAGCCAGTAGAAACAATACAACCGGTAGAACCAGTGCAACCAGCAGAGCCAGCAGAAGCAGTAGAACTGATAGAACCAGTAGAGCCAGTAGAACCAATAGAACCAGTAGAGCCAGTAGAACCAATAGAACCAGTAGAGCCAGTAGGACAAGTAGAGCCAGTCGAACCAGTAGAGCTAGTAGAACCAGTAGAGCCAGTAGCCACATACTCACTTCCCAGCAGACCCTTCCAGTGTAACATGACTCTTCACTGCACTGGTGCACTGTGGCCTTTCAGAGAAGAGTATTAGATGAGTTCAGGTACTCCATCATGTTTCAATGTGTCCATTTTCTACTGATTTCAAACCATTTTTACTCTATTAATTGTGTAGTTGGATGTCGTTAAGTTGATATCTTTCAGCTCGGTCATGTTTAATATGTAATAGATGTTTTAATCCAGCACTTTTGGCTGTCAGATTTCATTCATTATATTTTTTTTTATATTTATATTTTTCACTTGAGGTACTCTCCACTGTAGTAGTATGCATATCCTTGGTACTGTAGGTAATGGGTAGTTTATTGTATTAAGATCTGTTTCTACAGTCAATTTCATAGTATACAGTATCTGTGAGCATCTTCTGACAATACCAAACTACATTTTAAAGGTAGAATTTGTACGAACTCTGTTTTAAAATGTCAAAAAAGTAGTGTAGTGTAGTATCCCGACTAAACTAAGGGAAATCAAAGTAATGGAGCGCTTCATTTTGTCACCTGTCAGTGGCGATATATCTACAGCGCACCAGGTCAGACCAACAAATGGAAATATTCGACAGAAGCCAGTTTGGTTCGCTCCGGCTGATGGACACTGGGTTGTGATGTTTTCACTAATGTGAACAAACTTTGTTGTTTTACAGATAAACAGTACATGTTTCCACAGTCCTGTTCAGTGGGAAATGGGCAGTGCAGTAGCAGAATCTGGATTCACCTCACATTCAGTCTGGTTTGATTGTTTGATCATAGTCTGCTGCTCTGTGTACCTGATCCAACATGCAGACTCCTCTCCTGCTATCATCAGAGAGTGAACAGCATCTGTCGGCTTCTCCAACCTTAATACATTTGCACTCCTCATCCATGAGCACAATTTCAGCTCCAGTCACGTCACTTTTCAGTGACAGTAAGGCCAACTCCTGTGATCCCATGCAATTTCACAACAACGTCAAACAACTCCTTTTGTTTGTGTTCATTGAGAGAAAATGACCTATTGTATGTTTCAATGAACTGAACAAAAAAAAATATGTGTTAGATTTATCCACGAAGCGAGCTATCTGATCAAGTAAAGAAAATAGGGCGTTGTTGTCGAACATTAGGGCTAAAGTAAAGTCTGATGCATGCAGTTTGTGTAAGTCCAACACGTAATGCACAGATATGAATATAAACGTCTGAGTGACTCGTGTGGGGACAGGAGCAGCAGTATCGGGGGGTGGAGGGGAGTGTCTGGGCGGCGGTCAGGATGATAGCGGTGGATTACACACAGCCGTAGATGATGTGCTGCCCAGCCCACATTAGCATGAATGCTTCATTATCTCACTACTTGTACATAATGGCAACAACTCCACGGAGGGGTCAGGCCTCGTCACGGCTCATCAACCCACTGACGGCCCGGCCTAAAGAGAAATGAGAAGCAAGGCAGCGCTGCTCCCCGCTAATCCATCGCCTCTACTTAACAGCCCTGGATAGCCTGCAGAACACACCACATGGCTTCTGTTATCTCTTTATACACATGATGATACAGTCAGCAAGAAATATTCAGAGTGGCGCTTTGTAATTTATGGTTTGCGTCCATTTTAATAAGGATTGTGCTGGAGTTATTGAAAAGCATCTATCAATACTCAAGACTTTGTCTTTGCTAACAGTGTTTATAATTACAATATTTAGAGTTTGTCAGTGTTATATTATTAAATATGCAATTACTATTGCTGATGCATAATGATGTGAGAAGCATTTTAATGTTGCAGCTTGCTGAAGTGGAGCTAATTTTTACTACTTTGTGCTTTTGGGTAGTTTAATCTATACAAATGGATGACATTTAAGAAAAAAAATCCTTGTATATAAAATAATTAATTTGCAAATCAACTTGTGAATAGAACTGTTAAATAAATGTACTGTAGTAGAAAAAAGTATCTGAAGTTAAGTGGAGTATAAATATGAAATAACAGAAAAATACTCAACTTGAGTAGCCTAATAATTGTATTTAAGTACAGTGATTGTGTAAATGTGCTTATTTATTTCCCATGGCTGTCTGTGTGTCATGCAATGACAGTAAATGTCTGGATCACGGTTGAGTTTCTGCTGTGAAAATAATGATTTCATCAACAGACAAAATTAAGGGTGATGTTACATCATAGTTTTCTTTTATTCTTTTTCTTTTATCAAACTGATGTTTGTTTGATTTGACAGGTAAATTACTGACAAGTCTGCAACAGTCAGTATTACATCTGGCCCTTTGGAGCTCAGTTAGCTGAAGCTGGAGTCAGACCTGGCTGGAGCTGCTAGTAGAGTACACTGCTCTTTTAATGCCACAAGCTGATTATTTCTCCACTGTAATTACATTATCCTCCCCTTTATGCAGGAGTGGTCTCTGGGGACTAATGGATACAGCCATGTATAATTCATTAATCATTAGCATCCAATTTGACAATTAGACCTGATTGTTGAATTTTAAATATCAATGTAACTTGCCTTGTAGTTATCTAACAGGTTTTTTTTTTTTCGTTCTCCTTTTTAAGGCGTCAAAGAGTCACACTTGAAAATAAAGAAGTCTAGATCTTTTACTAGTAGAAGGTGATGTCTAAACAATGATGTGATTAAACATTTATCTGTGTAATTTGGGGTCTTGGTACTGGTACTGTGTTTTTTTTTTTTTATATATATTTATATGTTTTAATATTCCTTTTTATTTCAGGGTTGATAGAAGCAACCAAAAGTCTTTGTATAGAAGTCATGAGGGTATTTTATGATCATTCGTCAATTCAAAAAAAAAACAAACAAAGTTTCACATTTTCTTTTCAGTACAGCTACTCTTCAGCTCTGTCTCCCCTCCTCCTCCTCGTCCTCCTCCGCTCTGATTTCAGCATGCTAATTTAGTCGCTGCTCCTCAGCATGATTCCCTCGCTCTCTCTCCCATTCTTGCTGCGATTGTGCTCCCTCCCCTCTGGGACCTGAAGATTAATATTCCTGGGCCCAACAAGATAATTACTGATACTAATTAGACATGATTATGTGAATTTGATACACTTATTACTCTAGATAATGAGTAGGACATATTATCCTAACAAGCACCCGTGCCGCTTAGTTTACTTTACCCACGACCCACACACTATATTTTCTGTTATTGTCACCTCAATCAGAAACTGATATTTTCTTGTAATTATTGAATAAAAGACCCTGATGTGTGATACCTGTAACATGAGTGAGCATTGTTGAGAAAGGTCAAAGATATGGATTGTTTTCCAAAACAAAGCCTCTGAAATTTTGATTTCTGCATTGATTTACCACATTAAATTGTATTCTTTTTAAAAGTAGTTGTGCAGATTTTTTTCTTGTAGATCATACAAAAAAAAGTCCTATTCACATAATTACCTTAAATTCAGTCGCAGTTATTAAATTACACAATTTTGGAAGGAATTGAGATGACACAGCTCTGTTCACTTTGATGCATTGTAAATCTCAAGCAGTTAGACTCCTGCACATGACTGGAAGTGTATGGATGAGTTTTTCAGAGTAGTTAGGACTCTGCTCGTGAACAGGAGGGAAGGACCCCACATGGTGCAGCCTAGCCCATGAATTAGTAAAGAGAGCCAGGCGTCCGTGGCTCGCCTGATTGGAAGTCAGGGAGAGAACGCCTGCTGACGCCAGTGGAGATCGATGTGGCAGTCAGAGGGATGAGGCGAGATAATTAGCGTTCAGAGTGTATCTTGTTAATTAAGGGCTAATTAGAGGCAGAGGGAGAGGTTTTTTGTGTGTGTGTGTGTGTGTGTGTGTGTGTGTGTGTGTGTGTGTGTGTGTGGTTGACAGAGGGATGTGCACAGATATGGTGGCAGCAGCATCACACTGCTGTAGAAACTACCTAAAACTGTTAACTGGATTTCATCAGTATTACCTCTTTGCAGGCTTTTTTTTTTGTTTAAAAAACAATCCAACCAGACAAAGTTTCAAACAGATGCAGTTAAAAAAATAATCAGATTCATTTTCTTGTGTCTGTCATTTATTTTCCAGGTGCTCCTCACTCCAACAGTAGTTCGTCCCTCCAGATGGGAGCGTCGTTGTTCAGCGGCAGTAAAGACGGCATGCACCAGCGCTCCTTCTCCGTGTCCAGCGCCGACCAGTGGAATGAAGCCATCAACACCAGTACAAGCAGCGGAGCCCGTAAGACCTCCATCTTCTACATTCCCATCCCCGAAATCTTCTCCAAAGTCTCACCATGCATTTAAAACAAAAACGGGTGGATGTGATCTTGAGCCGAGCTCCTCACACAGGTGGAACAGGCCTCATTTTCATAATTAGGTGATCAGGGCTGTGATCGCTGTGACCTTTTGGTTGCTGCTCTTTGATAGAGGTGGCGTGTTCAGAGGAGAGGAGCAGTGAAGGTTAACTTCCTGCTGTCGGAGCATCTCCACTCGCTGCCTCTGTGTCACGTTGCACCTTGTCATTGTACTTGAGTGAAATAAGATAATATATTCACCATGCATGTCTACACACACCCCCATCCTGTCTTTACCTTCCATCTTACTCTTATCCCCCCCCCTCCTCTGTTTTCCTCTTTTCTTCCGAAGAGGAAAATGAATGCTTTTTGGGGGTACCATTCATCACCAGTTATTTCCCTCTCTTTGTGGTTGGCAGTAAAAAAGCACTTAAATGCACATCAACAGAATAACAGTCATTTCCATGCATGTTTGCACTCTGGTAGTTCTCATTAGCACGGCGGCGGCTCCCCCCCTCCCCATGGGCTCCCAGGGGCCCCGGCAGTTTAAAGAGCGCACTTTACGAGCGCTGCTGGAGTCCAACTGCACGGCCCTCGTGGTTCCGCAGACAAGCCTGTCTCTCATTTGGAGCTGCCAAACGATCAATTCTGCCTGGACGCAGGCACTTCCATCACCCCCTACCCCTGTCTCCCATCAGCAGCATGCCCAAAGCAGAATTACTTAGATTCGTGGGGTCCTCAAATAAATGAGCGTGAGTGTGTGTTGTGTATGTGTGCGTGTCGCAGATTTTTTGTTTTATTTTCGTGTAGCTGTTTGCACGTGACTTTTTTTTTTTTCCCATGGAGCATAAGTATTACGTGCGTGTGTGCAGGAGAAAATTTACTGGGTATTTGTGAATGTGCGTTTGGCGGACAGTCTGCAGAGGACAAATAGGAATTCCTAAACGTTGTGTTGTGAAAATAAAGAAGCCTAGAGTTTCCCATTTTCATGTCTGCTAAAGTGAAAAGCCCTCAATATTAACATAGCTCATTAACCAGCATCCAGTCTTCAACTAAATCAGATCCACACTTTGCTCCTTTATTCTATTTTCTTCAATTATTTTCATGCTACTCGTAAGGTAACCACAAATGAGCTTGAATGAGGCAAATGAGGTGAAAATAATAATAGAAGCGTTGCGTCAAATGATAGATATGTTGCTCATCGAAGGAGTGTCTCTGTAATCACTGCATAGTCAGTGCAGACAGTTTAAGGCTTGGAGCGTACACCAGAAGAAACGTCTTTGTAGCTCAAAAACTTTCTCTCAATATCTAGTTTTTACGTCTTCTTACAATTTAAGAAGCTGCAGCAAAAAAACGACTGTAGTGCGAAGTGTGACTGGACTATCAGAAAACATAAACTTGTTTGAGACGCGACCTTCTTATCTTCCATCCTAATGTGCTCTCAATAATCAATAGAGGCTGTTCCACAGTGAAGGGTGCTCATGTTTTGCCATTTGAATTGACTTGAACCTAGCCCAATCACTCCATTATCCTTGGTGAAGGTTGTAGGTTAACATAAAATGGGATTCTGAGATGCAAAAACAGCAGATTGATGATTCACTGGAGAATGAATACATCTTAGCCAGGTAACCATTTCCATATTATTTAAAGAATGTCCTCATTTGTAAACCTATTGAGCAAAGGCAGAAGCAGAGGTAGTAACGTCTCTTGAATATTGAGCGCAGATTTTTGATTAAATCCCGGCCCAATTTTTCTATTGCTTGCATTCATAAAGACACCCATTCTTAATGCACCGGATGCTTGTTTAGGTCCTGCTCTTCTTCCCACACCTCAATCTTTGAGCCTGAATTAAAAGCAAGAGGCTCAAACAGTCGTCGGAGCAGCGTGACGGGCTTGCTGATGACAATAAGTTAAGCTGTGGTCAATGTGTGAGTAATGTCACATTTCCAAATGTGGCAAAAGATTACTGTAGATCAACATGTAATAGTTCAATAATTAATTCAATATGGTCCTATTATTATGTTAGAAGAGAGCTATTGTTACAGTTGTTATGGCCCAAAAAAATATAACGGTAACACGTTTAATGACAGCCAGATTTATATTACTCAAAATTAATATACTTGACGTGTTAACACTGCCTTATAGCACATTTTAAGTGGTCATTGTTTGCTTAATTCACGTCAGTTTGTTTTAAAATGTTTGTTTTTGTATATTTAATATTTCACTTTTTTAAAAAAGATACAATGTTATGTGTTATTAAAGTCAAAAAGATGACTCAGTGAGAAGTTGATTAGTCAGTTTGTAGTTGATCAACCTTAATCTGTTGCAATTTTGAATTGATCAGTTAATAATTTTTTAACAAATGTTCACAGTTACCAGCTTCTCACATATGAGGATTTGTTGTTTGTTTGTTGTTTATGACAGTAAATTGTGGGACTGTTGACTTGATAATACAAGCAATTGGAAAACACAATTTTAGGCTCTGGGAAATTATAATGAACTAATTTTATGGAAAAAAAAAACATTAAGAAAATAAATCTTGAGATTTCTCTGTATGAAAATAATTGCCCTACTTTTTACCATTTGAGTTTTAATATTAAATACTATTGTCCATATTGCCCACACTCATCCCTCCATGAAAAGTTGTTTAGCTGCCTCTTTTCTTTTTGTCCTCCAAGACTTTTATGTCGTAACTTTGCTCTGCTGTGTGGTACTTTTTATTTAAGTGTTTTTTTTTCTCCTATAAGTTTGCATATCAGGACGCTGGTAGTTAATGCACAGATAGCCTTCTCCTGTGGCACTGTTTTATACCTTGGCCTCCTGATGCGAGGGTGATAGCATGTGGGGCGTTTGATTTCTACGCTAGGCCGTAATGAAGTTTGACATTTAGTTTGGAGAGAGCAGCAGAGCGCGATCAGGCCTTGATTAGTACGCTCTAATTGAGGATAATAAGGGGGAGGCGGTGATTGTTTCTAATTTTTGCCATTAATTGCAGCCGTTGGCTTTGATTGAGTACAGGCAGGGCTGCCATGTCAAGGGGCCTGGCGGAATCATAGTGCTCCTCACCCGGAGCCTCTTGAATAACAATGAAATGACTCCCCCTCTCCTCTTCATCCCCCCTCTCTGCCTCTCTCTCAGCCTTTGTATGGCATTGGTAAAGGCAGGAAGCTGTTAGCGGCCCCCTCTTTGTCTCATCCATGGTAGAAGTGTAATACACTGTAATCACAGGTTAGACTGATACTGATTCTGCTGCCCAGGTAATATTGGATGAGTGCGAAAGAGACTCCTGATCCCCAGTGTGCTCCATTACCCAGCTCAGTCCTGATGGCCCTCATACACACTAACAGCCAGCTAATAATGCTACAGTGGATAGTCGGCCTGTAGAATCAGTCCAGTTCTGACTTCATAATTCTCAATTCAAGAAATATAATCTTCCAGTCATGCATAGTTTAAAGCCGAGAACCACTTAAAAAGGCAGGAGACATTATATAAAAGCATTAGGTTTCAGGTGCTTTTGATATCATTGCTCACTGATGTGTGCTGTGGTTTTATCCATTCTCTGCTCCTGCAGACCTTCATGGCACAGACTTCTTAAAGCCTGCACACAAAGGGGGTTGTATCGCCCTGTATATGTTTCAGGTGTTGGAGGTGCAGGATGAGCAGGGCCAGGGTCATTTTCCACAACATTAAGGGCAGAAATTGATAATTAGAGGTGTTTATGACACGGCTGGGGCCCCTGAGGGGCAGCCCTCCCCTTTAACCTCAAGCGACATTAAACAAATGCTGGCTGTCACGTTGGAGGCAGGTTGGAGCTCAAGTCTTCCACCCACCATACGGAGCTGTGCTGGCGGGACAGACGCTGGGATGGAGAGGGAGGAGGAAGCAGAGGGTGGTGGGGGGGGACATGGAGGACCCCTGTGCCCCCAGCTGTCTGAGCCAGCTAATGACTCGTCTCAGGGGGGCTGTTGTAAGAGAGCAGGGAAATTGAAACAGACGCCTCGACTAGGAGCTGCTACATGTGTGGCGGCGTGCTGCCATTCACCAGAGAGCTTAATGTATGTAGTCCAGCACAAGCACCAATGTTATGTTTATTAATGTGATGGAGTAGGATCAGTGTTGTTATTTTTTTCAAGTAGCACTTCACTGTTTATGCAGAAATAGAAATACTTCCTCTAAGGATGGTCACTTTGGACAACACTTCTATTCAACGCTAACAAATTAAAGATAACTGTGGTTATCACTCATTTATTTCATTTTCATTCAGATTTAACTCTAAGTCAGGTGTTGCCTTCTGTGTTTTGCCCATACTCAAACAATACGTCCCCAGGCCCGAGAGCTCCACTCTCCCCCCATGTAAGCATCTTCAATCCCCCGCTGAGCCCATCGTACTCCTCCAAGACAGCCCCATCTCCCTAAAGGTAATGACCGAATTAGGCCTAATGTTGTACACTGGCTAATGGCACAGTGTCGCACATTATAGCATGTGCAACTGGCAACGACAACAGCAATAATCCCTGAGCCCCTTGTCCTCCTGCACTCCACCCCTGGGGCTGGGATGGTGCACGGGGAAATGAATGGAGTTTGCCACACTACAATGAGCTTTTGATGGGAGACAATGGAGGAGGCTGCCAGCACCACACAGGGTGGTAAGAGGAGAGCAATATGGGGGCCCATCCACCGGCCCTCCCTCCCTGCTTCCCCCAGGCCCCTGGCCCCCGCTCCCAGATTCATAATGGCATCCGGAGGGGGAAAGAAGGGAAAGTGATGTCAAATGTCAGGAAATCAGAAAGATGGCAAGCTGACAACCCCCTCCTATCGTCCCATCCCTCTATCCCTCTGCCCAACGGTAGCACAGGTTAATATCAGATTTATAAAATCACTTACAAGAAACAAAGCCGGCTCTTAGCCCCCTGCCACTCTCAGACAGTCATATAGAGAGCTTTGCCGTGGGCTAACTTAGGTAACCATTTGTTCACTGATAGCCCGTTACCTGCCCTTCACTCTATCTAAAGCCGGAGCCATGCGTCTACTTTTTCCAACTCTTACCACCATGTACATGTTTTTAGGATGTGACAACATCCTCCTTTGCATGAAGCTCTCTGTAAAACTCATAATGTCGTTCATTATTCATTTCTCAGTGTCATTTCATGGTGATTCATGTATCTGTACATAATGGCACATTTTCTGAGCTGAATAAGTTAAATTGAAGCTGCCAGCTTAGTTTATTTTTAAAGGAATAGTTTCACATTTTTTAAATCTGTACCAATCTGCCAGTTGTTTTTACTGCGTTATACTGGAGTCGCAACTTCAGCAGAGAACAATGAATGCACTTAACAGAGGACTTATCAACACACATTAAGCACAAAAATCTTCACCCATGGCCAACATGGTGCTACAGCACTGAGAGCATGTTCAAGTTGATATTTTTTTTATCAATTAAATTTTTTTTATTTTTAAAACGATATTCATGCTATTCATCCATTTTCTGCAGTTCATTATCTGTATATTAAAGGGGAAGTGCTGTTTTTTTTACAAATTGGACCTTATTTCTGGGATAAAATGCTGTTATTTACTCACACATATCACTTTGGATTCATTTGGAGTATTTCTGATGATATTTGATTTGATGATATCCATTTAACAGGAGTAAATGGGGCACTGAAATACAGCCAGTAAATGACACAAACTTGACCATTTCTCAAATAACAGACGTTTAATAAGATGGGCTACACTATTACTATTCTCATTTGAGTCAGGAGTTGTTCATAACTTGAGAAAATTCAATCTGTAAACAGACTGTACTAAAAAACTTATGTTGTCACATACGCTTGTATGCTTTGTTTTCATTCAGGCACTGTGTATCGCCACATAGGAGAACACTAGGGGTCCTTAATAAACTATGATACACAGGAAGTAGAGTGTGTTTTACGGACAACTCCGGACTCCATTGAGAATAGTAATAGTGTTGCCCATCTTATTAAACATCTGTTTAATAAGACCATTTGAGAAATGGTCAAATTTGTGTCATTTACTGGCTGCATTTCTGTGCCCCATTCACTCCTGTTAAATGGATATCATCAAATCCAAATATCAGTGGAAATGCTCCACATGTCTACAAAGTGAAATAGGTGAGTAAATGGCAAAATTTTATCTCAGAAATAAGGTCCAATTTGTAAAAAACAGCGCCTCCCCTTTAAGGTCTATCATAGCAATAAATATTAAAAATAACTTTCAGCATTTCAGTGTTTTCCGTAATTTTCCCCTAGATAGTTTTCAAGTTAAATATTGACTTCCCTGCAGTATGACCTTTGCTTCAGTGTGTTTTTGTGGAGTGAGTATGAAACTGTGGTTACCAAGCTGAAGGTATGACAATGAAACTTAAACTTAGTTATAAAGGCAGTGAATATAAAACTGATTTAAACTTAGACGCAAAACGTTTATTTTACATTTACATTATTTTCCCCTGTCTGTGTTTTTTCAGCCAATGGAATGAGTGATCCTGCGAGCTCCTTTGTGGGCAGCGCCACGAGTCCTAAACTTGAGCCGCCTCCTTCGCCACACGCCAACCGCAAGAAACACAGACGGAAAAAGAGCACAGGCATCACAAAGCCAGACGGCTTATCTGCAGGCAATGAAGGTACAGCACACTCACATTGCTACACTTATGAAATGAACAAAAATAAACCTTATACACAAGTAGAAAACATTTACCCAGAAATGTGTGTCTATCCACCTGTTTTTATGCTCACGTTCTTAGAGGAGCATGAGTGACTCCCATTGGTTGGTTTGTAGGCCTGCACAGGTTGATTTGGCAAAACTTGAGCGTTTTGCCCTCAAAATGGAGCTCCTCGCTGGTGGATGAAAGGAAACAATTGTTTCCAGCAGGCAGGCAGGTGTTAATGTCACAGTGTGTTATTCAAACTGATCAGATTATGTAAAAGAGCATGTAATCTTCCATATTCTCATTGAATGGACTTATAAAACATATAAAGCTGTGTATTTTTCTATCACTGTGGGCCTGCTCTGCACAGAGCACCCCCACAGCCCCCATTTCTTTTACCATAGTCTGAAAGGCCCTGATCTCCAGAAGCCGTGGCCCTCCTCAGCAGGGGAGTGGCAGCCGGCTCTCCACCCAATTAATAATGATTCTCCAGCCCAATGATGAATGGAGTGCTCTAATTGGATGGCATTGTGAAAACACTGGGACGCATTTCAGAGGCCGTAAAACTGATGTCACCGGAGTGGGATGATCAATCAACAAGATTGATACGCTGGATAACAACAACAATGGCATTGACGCCTCCTAAATGGGGCTTAGCATTTATAATCATTATACTTTTTTTATCATGGTCTCTGACAGCTTCTCTTTAATTTCTGAATGGGTCTGTTGACCACATTGTTGTTTGGAGTGAACATCAGCGGCATCTCGGAGATAAGTGGTGTGTGATAAGTGGTTAGAGTGGTATGTGGTCATATTGGACTTCCAGTGAAAGTTAATCTCAGATGCTATCTTTTCGTACATGTGGCGGTTGCATGTACAGAAGCAGCATAGTTTCCACGTCCATTACTTCTGTTTTATTTGACATTACTTGGCTCTTAATGGGACTCTCTGGCAGAGTAGCACAGTCGCATTAAATCTTTGAATGAGTGATGGCTGGCATTATCAAACATCATCAGATCTCCTCATAAGTGCCCTACACAGGAACAATTGAAGTCAGATGACTCCTGGACTTGCCAAGGAGGAAACTGAAGTAATCAGGCTGGAGGAGTCCGATTCTGAATGTTTCTCACGTCATCAAACACGCACATTGTTTTCTATCCATCTCATTGTTCTTTGCAAGGTTTTCTATTAGCATCACCTTGTCTGTTCTGCTGAATGCTCTGGAATACAGACGTATCGCTTAAATATTGGATTCACCCAAGTCTGGGATATGAGTTGTGTCTCCCTGCTGAAGGAACAGAAGAGAGAGAAGAAGAAAGGGAGAGGAGAGGTGGGATCCTTGAATAAATTGCTATCAGTTTATCTCATTTACGGGGCAATCAGAAGCGTGCAATGCAGGCTGAAATTGAATTTTAGTAGTTGTGAAGCATCATAAATCAAAACGGCGTGCCCGTCTTAAGGTGAGAAATCATTCTGGTCAGTATGGGACATGTAGGATGTCAGAGGGAGTCTGGGGAAACTGTTGCTACACCATCATTTCCAAATATGGCACTATGGTACTTACTCTTCCACGAGGTGGTCTTAGTTTTATAAACCTAAGGTCATTACTACGATTGTGAAAGGATAAATGGCAGACAGTAATTGCGCAGAAATAACTTTTCTGCAAACGTTCAAATAGTCTTCAGCTGAAATATCACATTTGAACTGTACTGCCTTTTAAGTACATTAAGTTCAATTTATTTTTTTTATTTCTAATCAATTAATTTGGATGAAGTATAAATTCTCTGTTACGTCTACAGCTGCACCAAAGATATGCACAATGGACACAGTCCCTAATATGCTATGCACTGTCAGAGCTGTGTGGTGTAATGAACTTCTCATGTGCTTAAAGAATGATGCAGGATGCATGGCGAGACAACTGACAGCCCCGTAATGTGTTTCCCAGCAGCCGCCCAACGACGAGCTTTCTCGGTGTGTCGCTCGCCATAAACCCACTGGAAAATCGATGGCCGATAAAGAGTTGTGTTCAGGGGGAGCCCCCTCTGATTAATGCAGACTGTCAGGGAGCATCATTAATGTATTTCTCTTTTAAAGAAAGTGTATCAAATGCTCATTGTTTTGGGGGTTTAGCTTGTCCAATGTGAGCAGAAAGGGAGGTGCAGGAATGGAGAGAATTGTGACGAGAAGCTCTTTCTTGTTTCTTCCAGCTTTATGGATGATGGTATTTACACGTGCTAAGGGAGAAAACAAGCACTAAATGTTTACCTAAATGCTTTTAATTTAAAGAAAGTCTTTATTTATCTACGTCAAAAAATTTGACTTGAAACCATTTTATAGACAGACAGTACTTCAAGTCAAATCACTCAATCTCTAAAGGAAACATTACGTGTGCAGAGCATTGTGTTTGAGGCACTGAGGTCAATTTATTTTGACATATTACATTTTTGAATCAAATCTATCTCAAATTACTTAATAAACCTCTTATTCCATGAAAGATTCAACCATGGATTTTAATCAAGTAGTTTTATTTTGCAATTTCAAGTGATTGAATTTCAAGTGATTGAAACTCCTCCACTGAATTGTTTCAGCAATGAGAGGATAGGGAAATTATGTTTATGTGTGGACTCCTCAACTAAAAGCAGAACGCTAAACAAGGGTGTTGCCACAGAGTAGCTCAGCAGGAACAAAGTCTTGACAGTAATGCAGACGTGTGGTCAAGAAATAAATATTTAATGCAGAAATGTCCCCCTGCATAAAAAAAGGCTTGATTAGAAAAGGGAGATTATGTGAGTCTCACATGGTAATTCCTGATATTTTTTTTTTAAATCAGGCCCTATTTTTTACTTCTCTGCCAGCATTTTTTTTGATGATGATGATTTTCACATTTACCGATTGTAAGTGTTTTTTATCGTGATACACAATAAAATCTTCTATCGCCTCATCCCTGTTCGCCTAGCACCCTTAATCAGGGTAACATAAGACGGACACTGTTGAACATGTACCATTGGATAAGGCAGCGGAGCATCATACACTAAATAATGTGCGTCCACTGGAATTAATAATTGCAATAATCAGTAATGTTCATTGTATATTCATAAAACCATGGTGATGTTGAAGCAGTAATGTCCAGAGCATACACCATCTTATCTAACAAGAGAACAGGTTTAAAGGTGGAGACATCGTTCGAGTAGATCAACAGTGGTGCTAATGTAACCGTATCTATTTGTTTCCCCGCTTATTTCTTTGGTGACCTTTAGCTGTCTTGTGCTTAATACGTTCTGCAGGTTTAGATCAGAGGAAGTCCTGCACCTTGGTAAACTAAGGGTTAATATCCTCTGGAGTCCAGCTGAGGATTAGGAAATGGAGGTTTAACTGCCTGTGCTAATGGTGGGTGTTTATCTCAATACTTTGTTTTGTCACTCCCCGACTCGCTCTCATTTCCGAAAGCTGTCCCTGGAGCCTCCACTCTTGTAATGGCTTAGCTTTCTGAGCGCCACAGTATGGAGGGAAAGGAATAACAAGATTCTCATTTGGGCTCCGTACACACTGCCCACAGATACATGTATAATTGGCCCCGTTTTCATTCGGCTCTGTTGTTAAATGCACTAGCTATTAGCGTAGCGGTGGTATTGGTGCTGATTTCATGTGTTTGTTTATTGTTGGAAGGTGTGCTCCTTGTTTTTGTGTGTGTGTGTGTGTGTGTCAGATAGATGAAGCGTGTGCTCTATCTCTCTCTCTCTCTCCCTGCTCTCTTCTTTCTGAGTTTGGTCGTGGTTCCCCTGGGGCCCCTGTCGCAGTAATGGCCTGCTCCTGATTGCTCTGATACAGGTTAGGAATATTGGCTTTAATGATGTGTAAAATGAGCAAGCAGTGCCTGTGACATTTACAGATGGCACTGCCTTGGCCTGTTCTTCCCAACTGCTCGTTAATTCACGGGAACGGCAAGCACTTCTTTAAGTGACTGCCTGATGCATGCATACGACACAACACAACGCATCCCGCACACTAAAACAATAGCTCACCTTGTGCACCTCTGCACCTTGTCATCGTTTCAGCCAAGTGTTCACGCAAATGGATAAAAAAAAGGGAGTCCTCAAGGCTAAGGAGTGTTTGCTAAGTCCTCTCTAAGGGTTCCTCACACCGGTCTCCAGAGGACTTTGAGAGGCTTAGACAGAGTAGATGCTGTCTGCTGTATAGACAGCACAGCTGGGCTCAGCACCTAAACCCCCCCAGGTGCTAATCTGGTCCACAGGTCCTCAGCGGTGCATCTGCTGCACATACACTTCAACAGAGGAATCACCGTCCTCAGGTCAATCTTTTTATTTCTATCAGGTTCCTCTTGGACTTTCAGGTCAAATAAACACTTTTTAGAGGAATTAAAAAGTGATCATCTTTTACTGACAGCCAATCTGTGGTGGAAATAATCTTTTAGTCAATACAACAAAGTAAAAGAGTGAACGTCCTTCTAGTTGCGTAATTCCACAGAAGTGGTATCAACTAAATTTACTGAAAGTAATTATATATGAAATTATTTGGCTACTCCTTTGTTGAATATTAGACTCTGATTGGTCAGTTGCTTTTCTATTGTCTGTAATTTCTTTAGAGCAAATCGCTGCTGGTTTTTCAGACCGTTGCTATGGACGCAGCTCTGAGCTTGGAAATTTGTGTCAAATAATTAATTTTAAGTAAGTGGCTTTTATGAGTTATTTCATAACAATGATGTGCATTAGTAGATGTACATTATCCCTCATGTAGTTTTGATGCATTAAGTAACATTTTATTGTTAATAATATAGAGTAACATGAAACATGAAAGACTCATCGCATGAAAGTCAAGTAATTCAAAGCTACACTGAAGTAAGATAAATATGCCTAGGTAGGCAGTAAATATTAGAAATGCATTTACCTTATCTGTTTGTATCTTAAAGTAATAATGTATTATTGGTGAAACATTCTGCTTATTGAAGAGCTCTATCGCTGCTGGAAGCCATCAAGAGTCTGATGAATAACATGTGTAACTGGGAGGCTCCCCAGCAGTTTTATGATCCATGTAAATGGTGGACGAAGATGTGTATCGTTATCTATTCCTCCCTCTTTGCAGCTCTCTGACCATTACACTCTAATTTCCTTTTTATTATGCCATGTTAATTAAGGAAAATCATATTTGGCTCATTCTTCACAGTTGGCTTTAGATTGTGTTCTTCCTTGTCCGCCCACTGGCTGAGCTGTTTCATTTATTTCTAATTGGCAAGAACTTGTTGATTGTAGGCTCGCCGATAGATTTGGTCAGGAGGTTAATGCTAACGTTAATGTGACAAGGTGATCGCTCCTCTGCTAGCCATGTGCTAACTGCAACCACTGAGTAATAACAGAAGCACTAATGGCCCTTTTACAAGCTCATCATGTCAGGTGCCTGTAAGATAGCAGTGGTGCCTTTGACACATTGTTCGTGCTCAGATTTACCGTCTCTGAGAGGACCACTTTGACCTCAGCATCATGCTTACATGGAGCTGAATAGCCACACTGTGAACGGCATTAAAAAGTAATATCAGTGTGCTGGAGCAGCATGTAATAACAATACCTGTGTCACAAATAAAGCTTCCTGCCGCACTCTGTCTCTTTAGTGGCTACAGGATGACTCCAGTGTATATTACTATGCATGGAGAATTAGATTTGTTTTCCCTTGTATACTCATCAGTTTAAGAAACCAGCCATCCGTTGCTTTTTTAATCTCCATAATGAAAGTGTTTTAATGCCTCCAATTTATTGCCTGGGCAGCCAACAGAATAATTAGCTTTGTTCAGGTTTTTTAAAAAGATGAAAACACAAGTAGAACAACGTTTGAGTCTGGGAGCCACAAATTATCATCAAATGCATTAGTTATTGTACCTCAAGTTATATTGGACAAGATAGAAATTGATTTTTACTGTATGTATTTCCACTCAGCAACATTTCTTTTAAAAGGTCTTTATGTATTTCTTTGCTTTCATCCTCATTTTTAGCTTCTTTAAGTTGGCCCTTTTGATTCAGAGATTTTTCAAAAAATATTTTAATATTCGCCATGAGTGTTTTAAAGTGTAACACCTACATACATACTTTGTCACTGTAAGTCTAAATAAAGAGGCATCCAAGGCTTTATTGATTCCCCGTGACCTGTAGTCGATTGCACAAACTAAATCAGATAATTGAAGTCGGTGTCGAGCTAATTGGATTATTGCTTTCCCCCTGAAGAGATGGCCCTCCGCTGCAGCTCAGGGATCGCTACATCAGTGGCGTCCGTCAGACATCTGTCATTTAACAGCACAGGGCTGCGTCTCGCACCAAGGAGGCTGAATTGATTAGAAGTACAAAGTGTAGTAATTTCTTTGATTAGATATTTGTCTCACAATCTTGTCATCATCAGACTGCCATCAGTGTGTGACGACAGACTTAGAGTTATTTCGAGATTAAAATACAAGTACATTAATACACATTAATATATTAGAAGTATAAATATATTTTGTACATTTAACAGATTTTTAATGTAACTTCTATTAATGATGCACAGGAGAAAAAAAAAAATCATTCCCCTACCGTTGACTTGCCTCCAGTCCTCCAAACATGGTTTATGCAAATGAGATGACTATTTGCATAGACATAATTAGGTAATTACAAATCATTTGGCTATGAGCTCAAGCATGTGCACAGACCAGAGATGTTACATGAGTCACTTTGTACAGTACAGACTTAATGAATTGCTTCTGAACAGCAGAGGCATTACGGCATGTGTTGGAACATATGTTGTGTCAGACCTCTTGTTTGAGAACGACAGGTGACATTTTCATGAATCTTAGTTAATCAGTGGAAACACACACACACACACACTCCCGATTCACAATTTTCAAAGCCAGTTTCAGGCAAAAATTGTTTTTATAAATAAAAAGAATGGCAATTAAATTTAAGAAAAAGACTATATACCAATTAGGTGTCTTGCAATATACCGTGATATCATGTTATTTTTATATATATATATATATATATATATATATATATATATATATATATAGAGAGAGAGAGAGAGAGTGTACCTAATGTCAATAAAATTCAAGAGATAAAATGTGCACAGTTGACTGACAGCATCATTGTTATTTTTTAGAAATAATATTGATATTGCAATAATATAATTATCGTGAATTCTTTGGCCACGATAATTGTGTCGTGAATATTTAGTGTCCTTATTACCAGTACTATTACAAAGCATTAATGGAGTCATTGTCTTCTTTTTTTAGACTTTAATATACGACATATGAAAAATGACTCAGAACAAGTTGCTGTCAGTGTTCTGATTCACTCAAAATCTTAATGAACTCTCAAAATCTAGTTTTTTAAAAAATATATAACCAGTGTTTATTTTGTGTTAAAAAAAAAAAACAACAACACTTGACAGTGGTCACTTCTTGAAATGTGGTGAATCCCAAAACCTGGATTACAACTTTGAGCTCAGAGCTGGGATGAAAATGTCTGGCTTTTTGATATTAACTACAAAGTACCAGATTGTGTACATAAAGACTGTGACGTAGAAGCTAACTACGGCTCTCAAGGTGCATTTCTACAAGAAACAGCCAATCGCCAGTCACATGCATCAATAAAAGCAGAAGCTAGAAGAGGACAGTGTTGATAAAATAGATAATAACATCTGCATTATGAATTCATTTACTTCTGGATAAATGTTGGACATATTCAGCAACTATGGTGCTATGCTTTATTAACAAACTTAATTTACTAATTTTGAGTTTGATACCCCTCTCTGATATCCCTCTTGGCAACGACAACCATAGATGAAGCCTTTGGTCACCGCAGCATTTACAAGCATCCTCCATTGTGAAAATATCAGACTTCTCAGAAAACAAGTTGAAATATGTTTCAGTCGTTTTTTTTTAAGACCATTTTCATATTTATTTTGTTACTGTTGTGTCTGTACATACACCAGGAATGAAATGCTTTGAAACATCAAAGAATCACAAAAGAAAAAAAACATGTTGATGCTTATTGCTAATTGCCTTTCAAGTTATTTGACTCCAGCAGAAAGGAAATATGATGTATCCTAGTATGTATGAACTTTTGAGGCAAACAACAGTACGGGAGCTCAAGGTGCGGAGAATTCATTTGGATGTTGTTGAGTTTAACAGAAGCCCATCTCCTCATGCATGGATGGGCCTCAATCACTGAGCTGTGTCACGAACTTGCAGATTCAGTTTGGATTAATTTATTGTTGGTTTGTGTTTCACAGAGCAAGAGGATTCCTTTGAGTTCATCATTGTGTCGCTGACGGGTCAGACGTGGAACTTTGAAGCCTCTACGTATGAGGAGAGGGAACTGTGGGTCCAAGCAATCGAGAGCCAGATCTTTGCCAGCCTGCAGTCTTGTGAGAGCATAAAGAACAAGGTACAGTGGAAATATCAGAACAGATCACAACTGGACAGCTCTGGAGAAAATCAGCTAATCCTAGCATCGTCATCATCCCACAGTTCTGCTGCTTCATTTACATTCCTCTTTTTCCCTTCTTTCCAACCTTTCTTGCGCCCCCCGCTCCACCTCACCCACTTCAAGCTGTCACATGTGGGAGGTTGTCAGACAGGTGCACCGCAGTGTGGGGGATCTCTTATTAGAACTGACAGACATCAGAGATAGAACACGGCTTGTGTCAGCACGCTGGGGAGACACAGCCTCATTTTCATATTCATATTTCCTCTCTGCCTCAGTCTTTTCCGAAGACTTTGAAAAGCCTCGTCCCTCCCGCTCCTCCCTGGTTGTCTATAATTTGAGTCCAGCTATAATTGTTTGCCTTCTCTTACTCTTGCAGTGATTAGTTCCTGCTGACTTGTTCTCTCCCTCATTTCATACAGTCTCGGTTAGGCAGCCAAAGTGATGCAATGGCCATTCAGTCCATCCGAAATGTGAGGGGGAACAGCTTCTGTGTGGACTGTGACGCACCCAGTGAGTAGAATTTTACTTGTCATTTCTTGTTGTCGAATAGAAATCAATGGGTTTTATTTCATTATTTGGTCAGTGATGCCATATTATTTCATCCCCAAGCAGCTGATTATAGTTATAGAGTCTTGAGGCCATTGGTTCCCAAACTTCACGTCACACACCCCTAAAGTGACCCTAATTAGATCAATTAGATCCCTGTTTGATAAGATTTTGTTCCAGGATCCTCCATCTGAGAGGATTAGATCAGAGTACATTTTACACCACGAAATGACCAGAATATGTCTGCATTATTTGTTTGGTATTGATGGAATCAATTAACTAAAATAAGTTCCGCTTTATGCTGGAGACCCCCTGGAACCTCATCAAGGATTCCCAGGGTTCTCCAGAACTTTGAAAACCTCTGCTCTCGTCATGTAACACTAATGGACTTTATTGCTTTCCCTCACAAAGAAATGACTGATTCAAATTCTTCTGTGACAGTTACAAAAATTAATCAATTTACATAACTTCTAGTGTCATCAGTATTTATATTCTTAAGTCCTACCTTTGTTCCCAGAATTTATTTGGAAGGTTAAAATGCAGAAGTTTCCAGGATATTTTTTTTTCTTAAAGGATCTCCTGCTCAGTGTTCTAATAATTTGTTATCCTCTGTCATGCAGACCCAGACTGGGCCAGTCTGAACCTGGGAGCTTTGATGTGCATCGAGTGCTCTGGGATCCACAGAAACTTGGGCACCCACTTGTCTCGTGTGCGCTCCCTGGACCTGGACGACTGGCCGGTGGAGCTCAGCATGGTGATGACCGCCATTGGTAACACCATGGCCAACAGCGTGTGGGAAGGAGCTTTGGAGGGCTACACCAAGCCAGGGAGCGACAGCACCAGGTTAGCATCCTTCTACAAATAAAGGTGCTGCTTAATGATGCATACACAGATTATAGAATGGCAAGGCAGCGCCGTCTTCTCTCCATTACCTGCCGTTTATTAGCCACCCACATCTCAGCACAGGCAGTTCACACGGCAAAATGCTCCATAAGAAGCACCAGGGGTCCATAAATGTCAGTTTGCTGAGCCAAGAACACAGTTTTTTACGTCTGAGCATCGGTCCATCCCGTACACATTGATCACAATGCCTCTATTTTATTTGAGTCACTACTGCTGGCATCTCTATCCCTCATTTTCTTCTTTTTAGGATATAATATCTAATATTTCCACTGTGGTATCATCTTGTGTGTTCATCCCTCTGCTAACTTCACTTGAAAACCATAATTCATGGAAGGAGTGTCAGGTGTGACATCTTTGCACTTACCTGATAAATGCCCTGACTAGCTCTAAATCCATCTAGTTTGTCACTTCACACACGTGTGCTAATCAGGACCTTTTAATCTAATCTATGTGTGAAACCGGCCCAAGCCTTTTGTTCTTGCTCGACATTTTCCAAACTTAACCAAAGTTTTCCAAGTAGCTTTCCATCTTTTTAATATGTATCTTTTAAATTATTCTTTGCCACTTACCCTGAACTGCCCTGCCCTAACTTACCCCAACGCCTATCTGCTCCCTTTCCACTGAGCTACCAGATCTGGTAGGAGGATTGTTTGTCTCTTGGTGACAGGTGAGACCTAGCGTCCCAGTCTGACTAATGACCTGCTGTGTGGCTGTGCAGGTAATTAAGCACACCATTATGGCTAAACCCCACCCCAAGAGCCAGGCCCTCGGGCCCCAAGCTGCCGTGTCACATATCCATCACACAGGGCCGGGTCATCACTCTGTCTGTCACAGCAAAGACTGTCTGTAGGCTCTCCCTGGTGGCATTAGACTGTTTTAACATCACAGCTTTGTAACTTTTTTACAAAAAGTGGCATACCAACAGAGAAACTACTACTTCTTTTACTACTACTGATTCTGTTGCTGTTATGGATAAAATAAATACAAGTATAATATAAATACAATTTAAGGTTTTACAAAGGGAATCAATAAAGTTTATGTACTTTGCTTTTTTTTCCAAAGACGGCTTCTCTGACAGCTCAGGGTAACAGAATATTTGACTGGTTTTAAATTTAGATTTTAGTAAATCGTGGCAGTCCAGGTGTTTTCTTGTTGTTATTTTTGAATTTGTCAGATTTCATACTTGATATCCCATGAGAGTAGCTCATGTTCACACATATGGATTGAACTTTGAATAATGTATAAGAATACTTAATTTGGGTGGTGTTCCCCTTGAGCTGCAAACTGTAATTAAATACTTAATAATATCGTTTTATACAAAAACAAATCTGTGAGAGACCTTTTCATGTGCACACGCCAGGACTGCATAGAAAGAAGTTTGAGTTCACTCAGGTCTTTTCCTCTTGAATCCATCCTGCGCTCTCCAGCCAGTTCAGAACTGAATGATGGCCTACAGTTATTTATTGAATGGTATCCGTGCTAAAGTGCTCCACTGTGGTCTTGATGAAAGATTATTGATGTTGATTCCTCTCCCTACTACTGTCAGTCCCACGTCGCCTCGAGCAGGAAGCTTCTTCATTGTCTAAAAAATCCGATCTTATCCCGCAGCAGCATCTCCATTGGTTTTCACTGTCAAACAATAAATCTCATTTGTAGCATAACTAATCTTTAGACAAAACACAGCAGTTGTAAATATCATATATGGCCACTGGTTATTGAGATGCTGATGCTTTTGTTGCTGATGGAACAATGTGGGTCTCAAATTATTGTTGCTTTATCACGAATGATGAACTATAACTAACATGATTGGTTGTATTTCTTTTTTTCTTTCTTTCTTTACACCATAAATCCTGACTCTCTTCTTTTGCTCCTCTTAACTTTAGCAGAACACATATGAAAGGATTTTAATTGTGTCACATCAGTGACATGTAGCAGCTTTGTGATGGCACCCAGGCAGGCAGTGTGTGGCTGCCGAGTCCCACTAAACATTAGTGACACCTAATCTAAACGATTCAGTAACTACCTGAATATCAGCTCTGTGTCTGATTGAATGTCTCCTGCAAGACTAGTTTTACCTCCTTGCATTTTTGAGATTTAACTTGAAAGCATTCATCCACAAGATTGGTTTAGTTTATGATATTCTGGATCGGAAGAACACAATATATAGATTTGTCGTACGCAGATCCGCACAGCAACTTCAGACTGATTACTGGCATCATAATGGGAAGCATGCTCATATATGCATGTATATGTGCATGTCTGTGTCACCTGTTCTTGGCAAGGTACCACGTCTCTTCATAAAGCTGTAATTAATGACTTTTTAGATCATTTGTAAGACATTAATATGAACCACTTTTCGCCAGGTTGTTAAAAAAAAAAAAAACCTTTCTGATCCCTGGCTGATGTTGATCCTTTTTAGTCAGTGATACTGTAGCTATAAATGTTGTTAATCGATCAGTGTGCTCATGTGTTTATCACTTTCTAATAAGCAATCAAACCCACAGTTATTAAGTAATTAATAGAGGGTTTAATTATTAGGTCTGCAGTTGTAAGTCTTAATATTTGCTTATAAGCGGATTTCTGGCAATAAGGCATATTTTAAACAACATTGTGATTGTGATTTTTCACAACAAGGTGGTATTCATGGCTTCTAACTGATCTAAAGAAATTAATGAGGTATTAACCATTAATAATAAAGCCATTAGTTACAATTTATAACCTCTTCATAAAGGATTCCTAATTAAAAATAACAGTACCTGGTCAGACCACCTTGCTGCACAGTTAAATGATGTATTTGTGTGTCCTGCATGGTGGCTGAGCTCTGCACTCAGCATATTGGAGGGGAGTTGTTCTTTTAATTAGCACCTGGGAGTCGTCGTGTTTTGCACGCCACATCTAATTGCTTGGCGTGTTTGTGATAGAAAACACCACAGACTATTTTGACTGATACTGTGGGGGAGGTCCAACAGCTAACTTTACCCTTATGGCACACACACACACACACACACACACACACACACAGAGAGACACCAGTTCTCATTTGGGGGAGATGTCCTGGAGCGTGGACGGATGTGGACGGCTATCCCTCACTGGCGCGGCCCTCTCACTGTCACCCTCTGTAGGCTCCGTGCCGCCCTCGGCCACAGGCAGGTAATAGCTCTGATGAGAGCCCTCCACTTTGTTTCAGAAATAATTTGCCGCTCCTGCCGCCTGCAGGGGCTGCGTGGTAATAAAAATGAATCACAGCGCTAACCTCTCCAAACCTGGCCCTGCTGCCTCTTTTAACCCCTTCTGCTCCAGCGGCAGCATCTGTGCTCGTCCACCCGATGCTCTTTGTCCCGTTTACAACCTCTGTGCTGTGGCACGTTATGTTTCTGTTCTAGGATTCGTCCACAGTGGCCTCCCTAGTTATTTCCCAAAGCACAGAGTGAAGCTTCGGGCTACTCACAGGTTAGGAGTACTGGAACGCCAACTCTCAATAGAGCTTTTGGAATAGCCGGCCTTGCCAGGAGCCCTGGTGGAGGAAGAGTAATTAATTAAGACAAATGAACGGCTGGGTCTTCCTGTGTCCTCCCTCTCTCTCTCGTTTTCTCTCCAAATGAAACCCACAGGTCAGTAATTAGCCCTGTGTGGGAGATGTGGCACCACGACCACTAATTGCCCACATGCCACCGGGTTTCATATCCAGGTAGAGGAAGAGGAAGGACTGACTCATTTTGGCTGCTTCACACTGCAGTTCACTTTGAAACTTGTTAGCATTATGAAATGATAACAAAAAAAGTTCTTGTCTGATGATGTGAAAGACAAAAGCTCAGAAGTGGCCCCTTTATGTGACAGAGAATTTGAAATGTGTACGTCAATGTGCAGCAGGCTGCATTCATAAGCAGGGCATGTGTTATCCTCTCCTCCGCTTTGTATGTGAGGCGAGGGTTCAGCAGGGGTTAACAGCATGAGCATTTAAGGGTGTTAGTCTTGCTGGCACAAAAACACAGCCACTCCATCATGAGGAGTCTGACAACCTCATTAATGTCACAATATATTCAACTCATCCCTCTGCCTGCCTACGGCACCCAGATGCTCTCCTGTTGGCCTCTCTATAGAGCTCGGCACAACAACCTTTTGAATTCTGGTCATCTGTTCAGACCGCGCTCTGGAAGCGAGAAAAGCAGACGGCCATTCCACTTGTAAAAATATTTGTCTTAATTCGTTCGCAGCTGTTCTTCTCAGAGTGGAGCGTAGTGGCTGCGCTGTACCCGCTGGACCATAGGAGGCCTTATTTAGCACTTTTGCCGCTGCATTTACTGTGCAGCTCCTTCATTTCTGGCCCTTAGCAACCTTTGAAGCTTTGGGGCCCAGCTTTCTGTCCCCGTTGTCTGCACTTTTTTTTTTTCATCACTTGTCGTTTCCCTCCGAGCCCCCTCTCTGTCTTTCTGCTGCTGTCTCTCTTCCTCACTCTCTGTCTCTTCCCTCCCCTCGGTTTGTGGAAGTGAAGCTGCTGGCTGCATGGGAATCGGTCCTATACAAGTGGCCGACCCCCACTGTGAGGTCTGTTCAGGCTGCTCAAGCCCCAAGACCCCACCACCACCACCACCACCACCATTTCTCCCCTTCACTGCGTCTATTTGATGTGTCCGCAGTGAATTTGGATCTTTGGGGAAGAGTAGGAGGAGCTCTGGAAGCTTTGATTGTTTAGGAGGACTCAGTATGTGTTTGAAAGATGGCTGAGTGGTGGGACGGACATCCTCCTCTTCCTATGGACCAATGCACCTTTATTGTAGGCAGTCAGATTGGTCATTCTGTGGCTACTCCTCCACTGGCTCCGCCTCCGCCGTCTCAGTTTCCCCTTCCCCTCTTATAAATTCCCATTCGCCTTTTGTCTTTCAGGCTTGACTAATTATCCTTGTTTGTCCCTCTTTATTTGAATTCAGTCATGTGTTCTTGACTCCGTGGGCTGGGTTTAGGAGAATCATTCCGCCATTTGCCACTTAATTAAGTCAGGGTCAGGATCCATTGCTCAGCGGAGAGCTGAAAGGACAGAGCTGTAATAGAATTATAAAAGAGGCCTTTCTCAACTGTTAAGGCTGCTTTTATCTAGGTGGGCTCTGCGTGGTCAAATGAAAGGGGACACCAGCTCTGGACAGGAGCCCGTTTCCACTTTGGACTCAGTGAGCATTTTGATGTTTGCCTAAGATGTCTTTCACATCCAGTGATAGAAAGTTAAGCAAATGATTGTGATCTTTGAGGTATCACTGAATGATGGAGGAAGTTTGCGGCGCAGCAAATGCTGCCTGTTTTTATCTGAAAGAGACACAGGCATTTTTATTGGGAGCCTTAAGCTCCCCTCTGTCCCCTGAGCAACAGAGAATTTAGAACAAGCATGTGCTGAAGCCAGGGTGGGGAAATTGGGGTGTGTTGGTGTCCACGCCTGGATGTGTGCATGTATAAGAGTAGCCATCAGTTCAATTTCCTAAATATCCCCCCATGCTGTGAAAATTCACTCCCCTCTCCCGCTCTACCTCCCCTCCCACTCTGTCCTGGCGCTTTGACATGCTAAATCTGCTGATTTTATTTTTCTTCCTCCTGTGGTGAGGAAGTGTCCTTTTCAAGGGTCTCGGTTTTCCCCCTGACTGTTTAAACCCTACCTCTGTTTGGATTGTTTTTCTATTTCAAACAAAAGACAGAGGCCGGATTACCATTTCACTTCCTTTCACACTCTGTCTTTCAAGTGGTAGCAGTTGAGGAATTTTTAAGAAAACCACTGTCCGTCTGCTTTTACTTATTTTTTTTTTTTTTTTTTTTTAAATTATAATAATAAAATAAAATACGTTGGTTGATTTCAGAGCTCAGCATCGGCAGCGAGCGAGGCCTTTTTCCTGCAGGTCTTCAGGGCTGATTTCATAGCGGAGGCTAACAAAGTGCCCTCAGGGCTCCTTTCCGAGATGTTGACGTCCTCTTAATGGCTCTCCTCAGCCTTTTTGTTTCACATCTTGGTGCTAACTTTCTGCCTCATTTAGCTCATATCAATTCACTGGGCTCTACAAATTCAGCATCTCATTCATGGTCTGCCTTTCTGAAACAAACTTTGGACAACAGCTCTAAGTGATAGTTTTTAACCATGCTCAGGTTGTTAAAAGCTGTTTTTGATGATTACAGTTAGTTGTGGAGTTTTTTCAGAAGTACTTTATCCTCTTTGGCATTGGAAAAATGTTTTCAAAGAGTCCACCGGAAATGGGAGGGGAGGGCAGGATGGCCCCTTCCTGTTCTGAGCTGATTCTAAGGCCAATTGATTTGCTAACAGGCTTGTCCACACATAATGACTGAGTAGGGATTGATGGAGGGTTTACACCATAAAACTCTAAAATTGCCTGCCATTAGGGCTGTATTGTTGCTCACATAATACCCTCACCGTTAAGAAAAGATTGTCTTACAGTTTAACGGACTAAAGGTCTTCATTCTCCACATTTTTCTCGGGGTCAAAACAAAAATGCGCTTATATACTTATAAATATTGAAGACTATTTTAAGATGTGGATTAAGTTGCTTTATGAGCTTCCGGTGGCGTTTTGCAGTTAATCAGTCTGTGCCGAGGCGCTGGTAAAGACCTGCACCTCTTCCATCATATGCTTAACTCCTGCAGTTAGGGCCTGTGCCAGCCTCCTCTGTGCAAGACAGACTGCTCTGTGAAGCAAGCCTGGCAGCTGACATATGAGTCTGAAAATGGCTGCTGTCTGTGGTAAGTTGGCAGCCTTGACACCTAGCTGCGAAGGTCGTAATAAAGGAGAGTGACTAATGTCGACTTGGTTACTATTGTTGAAACTGCTGCTGTAATCTACTCAGGGTCAGTTCACACAGATGACAAAAGAGCCTATTTTCTCTTTTATCTCCGGATTGTTAACAGTTTTACTAAAGTAGGTTTATTACTCTGACTAATTCCTCTTCTTCAGGCTATATCTTTATTAGAAAGTGCATCCAGAGTAACTAGGACATTGTTTCAGAAAATATCTATCATTATGATGGTGTCCATTGTGTCATCTGTGTAGCCAAAACCTGATACAGCTTTTTTTCTCTGTACCGTCACTGTTTAGTAACTATTAAAACATGTCTGCTCCTTCATTATGATAAACATGGGCGCTGTAGTGTGTGTCCTGCTGCTGCAAAGGCACTGGAGCACCAAATGTGTATTGAACCGCAGCTGGAAACACTCAAGCTACAGTACCCTGCTATTTGAGGAAATTACTGGGCCTTTTTTAAAAATAAACTATATATTTTGTTTAGGAAGAATTTAAGTTTTCAGTCATTAGAATTTGGGGTTCAGAGCCACAGACTGGGTAGGGAAGACGGAGAGTATTGACATTGGTCTTTTTATGGGATTCATTGACGAAAAAGAATATAGCTTCATTGCATCAAGAAGAGACAAAAATCTCAAGGATGACTCGCTGAAATAAACAAATATAATAAATGTATGACTTCATGTGTGGATGTGATGTTCTGTTACTCACTGACAAGGTTGATTTCGGTAATTAAGCCGTGCTGCTGGAGTTGTTGTCACTGTGATTATGATTGAAGTGAATTGGATTGTCACTTTGTACTTGTGCCGCTGAGCCTCGACCCGTTGATAGAGCATCCCAGGAGAGCCTTGTCACTCCAGCCAGCGTCGCCGCTTCAACTTATCCGTACAAACCTTCTCCTTTCTGTCACTCACCCACAAATCCAAACAACAGCCTCTTTCTGCTCCTCTTATCACACCGGCTGACAGGGTCACAAGGTTAGCGGCACACTGGGCATGCTCAGTCATTCACATATTGATATTGATTTTTTTTTTCTTTCTTATTTGGACGGTTTGTATGTGGGCAGAGAATGAAACTGGGGGGGTCAAGATGGAGAGCAATAGATAGAGTTCTGCCTGGCGATAGAGGACGGAGCCTTCCCTCTGCCTCTATTCTCTGCAGTAGGCTGGAGTGAAGGAGCCCCGCATCCCACCGTCCCTCTCTGGCTGCCATTCAGCCCCATCGATCTGACTCAGGGCCCAGCCACCCCAAGGGAGGCCGGGGCTTGGAGACACACTGCCTCTTTTGTGGAGGGGATCCACCGGTTCAGACTGACAGCCGACAGCACTGATAAAAATATGTCCCCCTCCTTCCCGTATTGTCAGCAGCAGACATGCTGTTCAGGATGTGTAACCTTTAGAAAGCTGGCCAGGCTCTAACTGTCTTGCTGTCGACCTTAATCACTGGAAAAGTGGAAAATTGCCCAAAGCGTCACAGCCTTTGGCATTCACTCATCTCTGCAGCCAATCTCACAGTAATATTTCCTACTGTGATAGTGGAGGCTAGTGGCTTTTCTGTGCACTGATAATTTAGAAACACCATTTTAGTGAGTCTCTTAGGCCATTGCTGTACACTTCTCTGCTATGTCCACATTCCACCTGTTTCAGCTCGGTCTTAAAAGTCACTGCCTCTGAATTATGAAATACATCACTCTTTAATCTGATCCTGGTTGTGTATATACGACCATGTTTCCTCCTGCCTGACTTGTAGAGTCCTTGTCATTTCCCCCTCCAGGGAGGAGAAGGAGCGCTGGATCCGAGCCAAGTACGAGCAGAAGCTCTTCCTGGTGGGACTGCCCCAGTCCGATGTGCCCTTGGGGCAGCAGCTTCTTCGGGCGGTGGTGGAGGATGACTTGAGGTTGGTGGTGGTGCTGCTGGCCCACGGCACCAAGGAGGAGGTCAACGAGACCTACGGGGACGGAGACGGACGCACCGCTCTGCACCTCTCCTGTGCAATGGCTAACGTGGTCATCACACAGCTGCTCATCTGGGTGAGTTGAGGGGAACATTGTTATTGTAGGCATTTAGTGTTTGGTGATTTAGGAGTTGGACGTGTGAAGAGATGGGATTCCTATAACCAGCAGACCTCTCCTGGTGTCCTGCCAGATGTGACAGTTTCTCATTTCAAGTCCTTCCCCCAGACCTCAAGTGTCTAAACATTGTTTTAATTATTTTGATTTTAGTTTTTCACAGTACTGTTCAGTTATTTTTTTAATAATTATAATTATAACTTATAATGAATAATAAATTCAAGATAACTATAGTTATTATTATATTGCATATTTCTTTCCAAGAAACACCACAGGAATATGCTGGAGACCCATACAGTAACGTGTTGTTATTTGTTTCCCAACATGACAATGTGATGCTATTTTAAAGCACTCTTTACTATCTTCATCAACCTATTTATTTAGTTTTAAGTGTAAAAAATGAAGGTAAAAAATGTGTTAAAATGTATTCCTAAAAATCGTAAAAATGTATTTTGAGTTCTAGTCAAATACAATAGATCCCAGATTGCTCAAAATGCATCACTATTTGTAAGTGTGTATGCAGCACAACAAGATATGAAGGATACCTATTTAATGTCAAAGACCTGCCATAAAATGAACTGCACCATGGTGGGTTTGAGGTGGCTATTTCATCTATTTCTACTCCTGAGTAGAAATAGAGAGAATAGAACAACTACATAGTGCTTGCATTGCATATGCATATGTGATCTGTCTTTCATACCTGTCCTTTTCTACCACAGTACGGTGTGGACGTGAAGAGTCGGGACGCTCGTGGCCAGACCACACTGTCCTACGCCCGGAGAGCCGGCAGCCAGGAGTGCGCAGACATCCTACTTCAGCACGGTTGCCCCAACGACACGAGCAGCCTGACATCCGTGCCCACGCCCAACATGAGCCGCCGCAACCCCAACCCCAACATCAACAACAACAATGCCCAATGTGAGCTGAACCGCAGCATCAGCATCATGTAGGAGCCAGAGAGCAAACGCACGAACAACCCCGAACCCCCTCGTCTCTTCCCAGTACTTCCTCCTCTGCTTCACACTGTGTAACCCAGAATCGGTACCGATGGAGAGAAACCAGGAGCGATGGACTCGTTGTTTATTTTCCACTATGCCGAAAGGAGTGGGCGTTAAGGGTTCGGACATTGTACATTGTTTGTTTTTATATTATATTTTTTTTTATTGGTTCAGCTCATTCAGTCTTGGTCTGAAATGATCACGATCAGCTTTAAGCTTTCTGTTTTGTAAGCCTCAACCAAACAAATGACTTACTTTGGCATTCGTACCTACCCTACGAAAAGCATTTCCTTAATGCTTGAACATTTCCTTTTATGTCTTCCCCTTCTGCGACGCAAACTGATTTTATAATGAGCTTGAAATGAGAAACTTCCCTCAAATTTCCAAGCCTAAGCATAATAGCATAAAACTGTGAGGAATAGTTTTACAAGTGACAAAACACTCAATGCGGGAAAGAAACTAAATCTTCCATGATCTCAGTGGCTGTTAGAGCTTTAGTAATGATGCGTGTCTCCAACACAGCTATCAAACTCATGACATACTATTCATATACAAAGGCAAATCAATTATAGTTGAAGAGTCCAAATGATTTAGATACTTAATTCACAGGAAACTGGGTTCGGATCATCATAAAGGGGCTGATTGCAGATTTCCTGTCAGGTGAAAGTGAGTTGTTTCCTTCACCACCCTTATCGTGATCCTCCTTTTGAAGTGTCCGTGACTATAAAGGAATTAAGGGGCATAATGTTTCATGACCATCGGGCTTTGTAAGCGTGCCTCTTCAATCAGAATTCATTCAAATTCAAAGGTTTGATTGAAGCAGTGAAATTGCACCATTAATGATGTCTTTGTTGGAGTAATTTCCCGTTTGACTAGATTGTGTTGATGATTGTTTGACATAGATAGATGCTGGAATATCCATCCATCTCCTCTGGCCAACGGCTGTAGAAGCAGTACCCTCCTCTTACGTTGCTACGAAACACATATATGGTACTGTGTGTGTGTGCGTGTGTGTGCGCGTGTGTGTGTGTGTCCGTTCAAAACTGTACAACGTGTGTGTTCTTAATATCTTCGTCTGTGACCGTATGCAGCAGAGAGCGACTGGGCATTTCTCTACATAAACATTGGAGAAAAGATGCCTGGAGAGAGAGAGAGAGACACCCTCAGTGAAGATTCGGGAACAGAGTAGTTTTAACGTACAGACAAAAAAAAGATTGTTCTTGTTCATTCACCTTATTCCTCATGAGAACAGTTTGAACTCACTCTTGACTTTGCTTTTCCTTAATTCTTTGTCAGCCTAAAAGCAGGGACATAATAAAATGTATTCAAGTGACTGAAGTGAGACGTTGAGGGATTTAAATGAGTAAAGAGACTCGTAGAGGGAAGTATAATTAGTTTGACTCTCTTTGCATTAATACAAATGTACAGTATTCCACTGACATGATCATGACCAGTTTTAATTTATATCGTAAAGGTAGGAAGTGAATTCAGGTGGAGTTTGCACAGTGTCTCCAGTGTATTCCCCTTTTATTCACCTGTCATTTTTAAGGTCTTGATTTTAGTTTACAAAGGCAGGATGTGTGTTTACAGAGCAACTTTTGGTACCTTACCTTCTGTTTTACAGTATTCCTGTTTTGAACGTGGTCAAAAGATGTTTGTAAATCATGGAGATAGTGATATTGTAAAGGAATGGTTTGATATTTTTGGATATATTTGCTCTCTTGTTACTATCACTCTCAGGCCTGTGTGTCAGTCAGAGCTGTGGAGCCAGGAGGAGATTAGCTTAGCCTAGCTTAGCCTAGCTTAGCCTAGTAAACCATTAGCCTGACATAAAGTTACACCACGTAACTTTTCATTTCAGTTTTTCTACAACTTAAACAAGTTATGTTGTGTTAGTCATGTTTGTTTTTTTTTATCTCTCTATCACTTTCTGGGTTTCCATGCTAAGCTAAGCTAAGCTATTCTAAGCTAACAACCTGCTGGCTCTAGCGCTAGCGTTGTACTTAAGGCACAGGCATGAGAGTGTGTTAAGTACTCCTCACTCTCAGCAAGAAAGAAAATACGCATTTCCCATAATGTCCAACTATTTCTTTAAGACATCCAAAAGCTGACCACAAATTCAGCTAGCCACCTTCAAATTGACTTGTACTGTATATGGCCTTATTTCAGATTTCTACTTGACCTTCTTATTTCAATGTGTTTAATGTGTATAATGATTACCTTCACCCTTATCTCCATACTGTAGATGATGAAAAAAACACTAGAAACCTGTCTGTGTTTTTCCCCTGACAACATGGAAGTGTACATATTAGCTATTAGCGACATGCTTTTATCTGAAGATGAGCTCCTCCTAGAGAAACAAACTAAACTGGTTTTAGGTCAGCGGTCCCTTACGACCCATAGACCATATTTTGATGGTTTTTTGTTTCTCCTTAGGCATATTTTTAAGGTACTTTTGTTCGGTCTCGACCATCTTTGGTACTTGTGTATAATGATGTACATTTGACATATTTATAATGCAGTTTGTAAATATATTTTTTTCTTTTTTGTTCAAGTTAATTTTCCTATTGTAATTCCTTTTTACGTTCAGAACGTGAAACAAAGCAAAAGCTAAAGAGTAACTTGTTGTATGCTTGGATGCTCAGCTGACTGTTGACCTATTAATAAACACTCAAATAAAACGATGTAGCCTTCCCTGCATTTAGGGAAATCGATGCATTTGTCTTGTGTGTGTGTGTGTGTGTTCGTCCGTCATCCATCATGTTTCCTGCTGACAAGGTGAGCTTCATCTCTTTCAAATTAAAAGTCTCACCATCACTCCAACAAGTGCTGCCATTTCGTGTTCTCCCCTTTTGCATGTCCTTTCATCAAACTTCCTGGAGAAATCTCTGGAACAGTCCTGTTAATGTGTCCTAGACGACTCATCCAAGCCTGTCTTGAGGTAAGTAAAGCAATATATATCTCCACTTCCTGCTTGCGAGACCCCCAACAGTTTGCTGAAAGAGGATTAAGATAAGGAGCCGGGCTTAGTGTCAGGCAGCACAACACCATGGGGAAAAGTGAAAGGTCTCAGTGTTCAGAGGAGTCAAACCCTCACTAATCTACTTCTTATTTCCTGCTAATCTTGTCTCAGCATATCTTCATCCCCTTCCTCTCTCTGTTGGCTGGCTTTGTTTGAGCTTTATCACCTGGTTTCTCTTTAGTGCTTCCTCTTCCTCCCTCCACGCTGGACTGACATGGAGCCACAATGCTCAGAGTCGCGCTTAAAGGCCCTCAAAACGTACTTTATCGATCAGCTTCCAGGACTAATAAAGGCATCCTGCTTGGCCATAATATAGTTTTGGTTATTTCATAGTTTTTGTTCCTCTCTGTGCTCTTCTCACTGGTTTGAAGTGGTTGGGATGGTAATGTTGCATATCCCTGCTTCAATCAGGATCTAGCAATATATTTTTTTGTGTATTTGGCTATGAATGATCAGTTATTGAGAAAAATGCAAACCTCCATCGACTCATTATTTGTAAACTCAACTTTGACATATATCATCTTATTGGATGATACACTGCCTGGCCCAAAGAAAGTTGAAAAAGTTGCTTCATTTTTTTTGGCCGGCAGTGTATTTGTAAGTATTTGCCATCATGAATGAAAGTCCAATAGTCACTCTTTTAGGTCTTTTTTGGTCTCCACCCATGAAAAGTATTTTTTCACCACTAAGTACTCCTCTATGTTTACCAGCTAGTTGATAACTGTCTGTTTGCTATTTGGTGGACAGGGAGAGAGGTTTTCGAGCTTTCTGTAAGCTTGTAACAAATGCAGCTGCAGGGTCGGTGATCCATTGTTAATAGAATGATATTTCATAATAATGGCATAAGTTGAGGCCTGTGCTTAGATTAACCGAAACTGAATCCTATTCATTCCATGTTTGTTGAGAAATATCGCAGGAATCGTGTTATGGTGCCTCGTGCCTTGGCAGAGCCCGGCCACTTGTGTTTGTTGTGGGCAGACTGGAGCGCTTGCTTGCACTGCTGTGTGTGTTTTGATATTTCATCAAGGCCTGCTAAACAGTGAGGAGGGCTCTCTGCCGCCCACCTCTTCTCAGACAAATTGCCTCCAAGATTGCAGAGGTGGGTCTGAGGCTGATGGATGGGTACACAAAGACCTGACGAGACCATATTTGCAAACATTAAATCCATATTTCCATAACATGTAGGGGGCTGCTTGGCCACAGGCCACTTTAACAGCCTGTTTAGCAAGCAGTCAGTGATGTGCCCGGTCGTAACATAAATGTTGCTTTAAGGTGTCGTTTGTCTCACGTGTTTCATTTGGACATGTTACCGTCCTCCTCCTCCCTTCACCTCTTTCACCTCGTTAACCAATAATTATATCCACTCTGCTCCTCCCATCTGACCATCTCTCCCCTCCTGAATCCCCCCAGACCTGAACATCCATTTATCAATTTCAGCTCCATCACATCTGACCACTGCTTCCATGTTGCCCCTTTTCTGCCTGCCCCAAACTCATGTCTTCATTTCCATATCCTTGAAGCTCTCGCTAATCAGTGGATTTCAGCACATCCCTGCCTCTCATCCTCTCTCCTGCTGCCAACCCCGCCATGCTGTCTTCCTCTTCATCCTCCCCTCTTTCTCCTTTGTCTTACATAAACGCTCTGTTCCCATCGCTCTCTTCCATTCTACCCTTCTTTCCTCTCCTCGCCTCTCTCTTCCTCTCCCCTTCCCTGTTGGCTTTTGCCTGCATTTCTCTGTTAATTTGCCTGAGAATGCATTAGCTGTAATGAAGGCTGAGGGCCGAGGGAATCCTCCAGGGTTCCATTAATCATCCCCCCTCAGACAGGCAACCTTGATTACAAGTGGCAAGAAATTCATTAGAGCTGGGCCTCTGACAACTCTTATCTCCGCCACTAGATCTGACTCATTAGGCAGCCAAATTAAAGCTATGATGGCCCTGATGAAACTCATCGCTTGTTTATCTTGTGCGATTTGATGCATCTGCCCATACATCACTGTAGCCACGGCCGTCCGGACCCTCCCAAGAAGTCAGGCCTGCAGTCAGCGCTTAGAAGCCTGCACTCACAAAAGCAGCCGGTAATGAGGTCCCTTGATTTCAGCTCGCTCTCTCTCTCCAGGTGGGAATGTGAAAATGGTTTAATGTCTTTGCTGGAGAGAACTTTTGATATTTCAATTTGTGACTGAAGTAGCAGAATGATGCAGATACTGTCTTGAGACTGAGGCGTTCACTTAAAGCGTAGAGACCATTAAAACTCACATCACAAATTCTGTTATAGCCAAATAAAATGACATGATAATTGTTTAGTGTTTTGAATAAGCAAATCCTAAAAGGTGTTGCCTCTTGAGTTCATCATTTTTCGCACTCTGGGATGAAGTAGACCCACTCACAGGATGTTGATGACTGCAACCACCACCATGACCTTAGCCTCTGTGCTGTGTCATGGCTCCTCATCGTCACCTCCACCATGCAGCTCATGGGGACTGAAATAGCTGTTGCACTCTGGCACAATGTCGTGGAATTGACCGTCTATATTAGTCAGCTGTTGGGTCATAATAAAACTTCCACCGCTCCTTCACACGACCATCGCTCCTTGAATCCCCATTCAAGTGTCACAGTCTTGATGTATGAGGTGGACAGCGGAATAAACTTTACTACTCATGGGAGCCCAGGTCATGAAATGTCTCCTTATGGACTGAGGTCAAACTGAGAAAAAAAAGCACATTTCCAGTGTGTGCGTCCATGAGAGATAATAATGTGTTTCCTGCTGTTTTCTAGAACATTGTCACCCAGATCCCCTCCATATATTGTCTAAATCCTAATAAGGTCAATTTAAATGAATATTAACAAATAAATTATTTGAAGAATTTCTCCTCTCGCGTCTTATTTCAACAGGTGCTGCTGTAGTTGATTCTATTTTGGAAAAAGGAAAACCAAATCAGTTTGAAATTATTCCAACACGAGACATTTCTGGAAACAGTTCAGAGGAACATGCAGATGAATGTTTGCATAAAAAAACACCAAACTCTGCTTTCATTTTCCTGTAATTGATAGCTGTGTGGCCAGAAGGTATTTTAGTTTCACATTATTTGCTCCTCTGAAGTTTTTGTATTGCAAGTTTCCATATATGATTTGATGCCCCTGTTACTGTTTGTCAGTGTAAATAATTTTATTAGCTAATAGGCTCTTCTATTTTAACAGAAATTTACATTTTTTGATTAATGTTACTTATTCTATAATCATAATATATATATTAATTAAATTTTATGAAATATTCTCCCACTGGGGATTTCAATAATCCTAATAATGTTTTATTTTGCAAGAGTTATCTGCAGGTTTCAAAGTAAATTTCCAATTGATTCTTTATAAATGACTTCTATAAAGAAAATGACACATTATTATTACTATTAAAGAAAAGTATTGTATCCATCCGTGATGTGCCAGCAACATCAGCATTAGCAGGGTTTAAAATAGGATTTTAAGCATCAAAATGACTTCTTAGATTTTTTTTGTTGTTGCCATTTTTTGTTATTGTATCAAAATAAAATGCTCCGTTATTAGTTATTATTAGGCTGCTGTCCGTTAGAGACCGATAGATCAGTTCATTACGGTGTGTTGAATGTTCTCAGCCTAATGAGGATCCATCAGTCCATTTAGACAACATGGCCTCCTGAGGAGAAATCAATCACTGCTGTTGTGAAAAAAACACATCTGTCTCTCAGCTCCTGATGTTTCTGGAAAAAAATAATCTGTAACATCCAGAGTTTAAAACTAACACGTGTTTAAACGAAGCCACCATGATGAATGACTGAAAGAAATCAATGGACTTTGCAACTTTCTAAATGTTAAAGACAGATGTTTTTTTTTTAATTCAGCACCTTAATAATGTAGAAATTATATGAAAATATTCTCATTATGAAATTTCAAAATATGTCTTTAGGATTTTTTTAAAATTGAAACTTATTTGTCCTGAAAAATTGATCGCCATGTTTAAACGATGTAGAACATTTTGTATTTTTTTGTAAATTCAGTAGGAGTTTACAGACATGTTTGCAACCATAAAAACACATTTACTCTCCCCTCTAAACAATAATAATTCAATCTGGATTCCAGCTTTCGTATAAAGCGATTTATTAGGTCAATATACTTTACAGTTGTCCCTTGTTTGGTCAGTATTTCCTTCACATCTTTTCTTTTTTTCCACAAATAGCTGGTTCCAACAGTTGCCAAACAAAATGTAAAACGTCTTACATGCAAATATGGTCAACAAATTGTACGAAAACACGAAACCAAAAAAAAAAAATCCAGCTTCACCAAATGAGGACATGCACATAACCAGCAGAACAATTTGGCCCTACATATAAATACTTAAAAAAATCTTTACAAGTCTCATCTCATAGTGCCCATTTGTACCCATTTATATTTACATATTCACAGAGTAATAAATAAAAATGACAGCATGTTTGCCAAATAATTCATCTGTCTCCTCTGCTCAGTCTCACCTCTCAGACAGAATAATCGGATCCTCCTTTTTGTGCTTCATGCGTTCAACGGATCAAGGGAAGATAAGAGTTTATTTATTGTTATTCTTATTATTCATATTTTTGATTTTCATCTGGAGTTCATGGTCTGGTCCCTTGTTCTATTTGTTGGTGCTGACTCCTCACAGCAAACCTGTTGACGTGCACGGGGATGGGGACCACGATTTTGGGATTTCTCACCGGTTCTCCTGACCGGTTGTTAACGTTGCCGGCTTTGATCCGTTTCCATTTGGCCCTGCGGTTCTGAAACCAGATCTTCACCTGCACCTCGCTCAGTTTCAGTGCGTGTGCGATCTGGGAGCGTTCAGTCAGAGAAAGGTACTTTTTACAGTGAAACTCCTTTTCCAGTTCGAGCAGCTGCTCGCTGGTAAAAGCTGTTCGTCTCCTCCGGCTCTTCCCCGCGGAGCCGCCGGTCGGCAGCGCCTCCTGCGAGCCCGTCTTTAGTTTGCTCTTCTGGGACAAGGAGCCGCAGTTGTTCCCGTCAGAGAAACTCTCGTTCTCGCTGTCTCCAGAGCTGTCCTCCCGATCACTGCAAGCGGCTTCTGCTGACTTTAGGTCCAGCTTCTCGTCGTCTGAGCTGTACAGTTTGGTCTCACCTGACACAAAAGAAATACATTCACATTGACACTCTTGTTCCTGAAGCTTTTGAAGCCAAATATCCACCATTACGCAAAATCTCACCACGTTAGGCATCGATCATGTTAGTAAATTTGATAGAGTTAATAGAAAAGAGCCAAACTGCTGAAAACACAGGATGTTTTACAAGTAGCAGCATTAGCATTACAGCTGTCCTGTGTGAAAACATTGAGTTTTTACTGTTTTTGAAAACTTTAGTTTCCCTACAAAACTTTTTAACTTTATTTTTTTCTTAAATGATGGTTAAATATGCCCTCCAATTTGTTGTAACAGTTAAATTAAGAACAATTCAGAGATAATTTATTCATGAAAATGAAAAGATGTTTTATATTAACTGTCACCACGTTTCATTCCCGTGAATTTGGGACACAGATAAATATATAATTAATATGTATGTTACTTTGCAGCGATGATGAAACTGATCGTTTAATTTCACCGCGTCTCTTGAATCCTGAAATATAATTCGCCAACAAATTCTGCGCTCTCTTTTACGCACAGCGGTGACTTTTTACGCAGCGGCCTTACGGTTTGGATTTCAACAAATACCATAAATAAGCACCGAAGCCGAGCTTACCTGATATTGTTTGAAAAGTTTCTGAGAAGTTGAGCAGCTCGGAGCTCTTGTCCCGGCTGTGCAGCTCGTCGGAGTGCGGACTCTCCTGCCTCCTCGCTCCGGGATCCGAGGCGCTCAAACGGGGACCTGGGAGTTCTTGTGGAGGGTAGAAACTGTCCGGAGGATCCGAGAAACTTGGCATCGTCGTGGTGAGCGCCACCATGGACGGCACCCCCTGTCCCAAACTGGCACAGAACGTGTTGGTGAGCCGCCCCGCAAAAGAAGCTAAAGGCGCCAGTGGAGGTATACCTGACGATAAAGGCGAGTGGGATAGCGCTTGTGGAATAACCAAAGGTCTGTACGGCATGAACATGGGGTAGCCCGTGTAGAGCAGGTGTCCCGGTCTGGGCTGAGGAGTCCCGATCAGGGAATCGATTGAAAACGCCGTCCCCTGGCCGCCTGGTCTCTGCATTTTGCAGGTTTTTATTTGGTGGAAACTTGAAAGCAGATGTCCTCTCCTCGGCCGACGCGTAAAACTTTCAGTGCAAAGACAGAGTGGGTTGAAAGTAGATCCTCTGCCGTGCTGTCATCCCTAGGAGTGGGCTGCCTGCTCCGGATCTTTGCGCTCTATATGCGTCAGTGTGTCGGGCGCTTTGTTGTGTACCCCTCCGCTACCCCTTTTTCCTCTTATTTGTCACACACTGAGACATAAACACACGCTCTCTCTATCTATCTACCTCTCCTCTCTCTGCAACTCCTCCCTCTCAGATGCACCGTGTGTGTGTGTGTGTGTGTGTGTAAAGAGAGAGAGAGAGGGCGAGAGCGCATTGGTTATCATCTGCAATACAAGAGGAATGAAAAGGGGGTGTTTCCCTGGGGGCTCATCCATCTTCCTCAAATTACGCTTCATTTCCTTATTCAGCCTCTGACTTTTTGGCCGTCTTGAGAGGCGGTAGTTTCCCAGTGGAGACCAAATAGACGGGTCGCTCCCCTCCTCTCAGCCCTCCTCCCCTTTTGCCAGGTTCACCATTGACTGCAAAACGGTGTGAGAGTCTGTTCCAGCCCTTCCCCTTCTATAATCGTTGACCACACCAACCCAATCAGCTATTATTAATTTTGATTGATGATAAGTAATTACTCTGGATTCAAGGGACAGCGTAAAACAACGGTGGCTTTTGTTGGAATATTGGGGGCCGATGGGCATCAGAGTCAGGAGGGAGGAGAGGCAGATGTTTCTCCGCTCTCCGGCCTCTTCTCAGCAGATAAAAACAATTCGTTTAGCTTCAGGAAAAAAGAAGAAGTGCCGCAACAATTGTTCCCTGGAGAGACGATACTCTGCGCAGAATTAGTTGCGGATAAAGGGCCTTTCTGCGAGGTCAACTGCGGTGTGGACACGGACACTAATGGTGGCCAAAGTCAAATGTGAGCGTTTGAACTCGTGGTGGAAATTTATTTTCAAAAATTATAAACTTTTAACGTCTCTTATGAATTCACTGTCAATTAAATCAAAATATTGTCTTTTTTAAAATTAAATCTACATTTTGTTTTTGGGAATTGTGATGCAATCCTTGATCAGAACATGCATGTGGAGGAAAAATAAGACGTTTCTCGTTCCTCTAAGCGGTGGTTTAATCGCAGATTAGTTCACCTTTTAAATGGCAATGGGAGCTGATGATGATTAGCCCCATTGAGTCCTGGCTGCTCGAGCTCTCCAACTGGTCCTCTGATTGCACGAGGACATAAACATATCACCGCCGGCTCTGATTAGCAGTGCAGGGCCAGACCAGGCCAGGCCAGGCTAATTCTTATAATTGCCAGTGACTTCAGCTGCACCTCTCTTTGATGTATTGAAACCATTTGCTGAGCTCCTCTCCTCCTTTCTTCTTGAGATGTCACACAGATCATTCTTTACATGTTTTTTTCTACAGGCCTAAACGATGTTATTGTTAATGATCAAGTAAAATTTACATTCTTATAGAATAATCATCATTGTAATAGATTTATATAAATATGAAAGATGACTGAAACAATAACTTTCTCCAGTCTGTTCAAACAAAACTAGTCTATATATTTAAACTGTCAATTTTTTCCAAATAAGGTGAACTGATAATTGTCTAGCTTAAATTTTTGATGAAATGACAGGTGCAACTTCTTGAACTCTTATATATATATATATAAAATCATTTCTGAATCATGTGACAAGGTTAAAGAAGAATAGCTTTTTTCGTGAACCTTTTGATATAAAAACCCCACAAATTACAATCAGTATTCAACGCAATTTAAAGTAGTTTCAATCTATTGTAAGTTTTCACCTTTTAGTTTTCTTTTTCTGAAATTTGAGGTTCGAAAATAGACGCTTTATATCATTTGGAAACAAATATTTTATGTTATTAGTTATAAAAAACGGTACAGGAAAAACCACACTAAATAACAGACTACAGTCAGAGCCAGAACATGTAAACAACAGTAAATGATAAAAAGAAACAATGACTGGCCAAGGTAGAATATTTTATTTTTACATAAAACCCCTAATTACGGTGCGAATAATTATGTATGCAAATATTGTAGGCAATCTTCAGTGTCATCATCTCTATGCGCATTAACATTAAACTACCATAATAATTATTATGTATAAAAACACATGCCTCTCTCTACTATCAAGTGCAGAAGTAAAAAAAAACAGTGATCGCAAAATTAGAAAAATACACATAAAACAAAAAATAGTATACACATAACTGTTTTATCAACTCTAGCCTATAGCTCCCTCTTGTGGTGCAAAATCAAACTGGAATAAAAGTGACAGAACAAGCAGCTGCTCCTGCAATGTGCGACAAACCTATGAGGTGCTTGCACAGCTGTATGGTGTCACGACTTACTACATTGTGAGGTGATAACATGTAGCGTGAGCGTGCTTTCAGTGGATGTAGTCTCTGTACTCCAGCAGCAGGTAGTTCTTGATGAAGGTGGGCAGGTAGAGTTTAGGGATCACCTTGTGCACCCTGCCGTCCAGGAAGCTCCTGATTCTGTAACGAGCCAAGTGCTGCAGGGAGCGAGGAGTCTGTGCCAGAGAGAAGATGGACTCATAGAAGTCTTTGTGCTCCTGAATGGATAAAAACACAGACAAACAGTGAGAGATCAGTTAGGGTTTGTCATTCATCACATGCAGCCGGCCACATCAAGATTAAGAGCTGTTAAACCATCAAAACTACTTAAATTATCATTGATTATTGTGGAGTTTTTATGCAGAGACTGTGCATGTCTAAAAGCATTAAAGAAGAGGCAGAAAGGCACCATGAGTCAATAGTTTAACTTGCCTTATATGCCTCAGATGACACTGACTCCACCCAGGCGTCTGTGACTTTGAGGTGACTGTAGGCGTTCAGGAGAACCTCGATGGTGCGTGGGGATCCACAGCAGTGCTTCAAAACCTTCAAAGAAACAGATCCATATAATCATTTAAGTTCATGAGTGAGCTTGTGACTCCATAGAGCTGAAGAAATAAAGTAATTAAACACTTGTGAAATGAACAGATTGGTCTTCCCTCCAGGGGTTTAACTGGAAATTATGCAATTAGTGCTAATTAATCTCCTATTAACACTTGCCTAATTAGGAACCAGGCATTTTGTCTAGTGCACGTGGGTTCACTGATGGTTGTAGTCTGTTTCCCGCAGAGAGAGCAACACTTCATGTTGTGTCATGAAATGGGGAATGATTTGAAGTTGCGAAGTCTGGAATATTACGAGGAACGGTTCAGTATTTCAAGACTCTTTATCTTACACGTGCTAATTATGCCAAATGAGACACCTTGATGAATAATTGGCTCAGGCTGTATTAGTGGTACAATCTGGACTGCTTTGACTGATATGGAAAGCATGTGGGCACATTTTATTCTATCGTTAAATAAAATGCAGCTTCTGGTTTCCTACCATGGGCAGAGCTCCAGGCCACACCCGGATAGAGCCGTAGTTAAGCAGGGCACGTACGATCCTCTCAGGGTGATGGGATGCCTTGTAGCACACCACCTTCAGGATGTTATGCATGGGAGCTTCACCACCGTATTCCATGCTGTTGACGCAGGCGCCGTTGGCCAGCAGCAGGTCCACTATGTCTGGATTTGCATTCTTGCAGGCCATGTGCAAGGGAGTGTGTTTGTCCTGGTCCGTGGTGTGGACGTTGGCCCCAGCTCTCAGCAGCGTCTCGCACACCTTGAAGTAACGTTCGAGGTCCTGCACCTCCTGGGGTCGTGAGCAAGCAGCGTTCAGTGGCGTGAGGCCCTCGTTGTTCTGCTTGTCCACGGCGGCCCCATAGCGCAGGTAGAGCTCGGTGTGGTCTGGGAGGCCGTTGCTGGCTGCCACATGTAAGGGAGTGTCGTCTTCGTCTAGAGTGCGTCCGCTGATTGCTGCGCCGTACTGAAGGAGATACTTGGCACATCTGCAGGCGAATTACAGAACCTTGTTTTGTAATTTAACACTGTGTCTTTTTATCTGACTCACATTCTTATCAGATGAAGTACCCTTTTATCAACACCAACAAAAGACAGTCCTTTATGAGGCACTATCCTGAGTTTGTTCATGTTTATGCTGTTAGAAAATATAGAAAGTATATATTGTGACATGTCTGACATTCATGGGTTAAGTCACTGACTTGTTGACCCCTCTTGTGTGTGTTACATATTCCACTTTTGTACTCACTCAAAGGATTCAGGGCCCGTACAACAGTGCAAAGGCATGAGACCGTCTTCGGTGACGGCGTTGGCGTTGGCTCCATGGATCAGCAGCAGTTTCGTGCACTCTGGCTGGCAGGTTTCGCAGGACTCATGCAGGGCAGTGGTGCCCCCAGGTGCCAGGTCCACATTGGCCCCACGCTGCAGCAGGAGCCTCAGGCAGTCTGTGAAGCCTCGGCCAGCTGTGATGTGAAGTGGAGTGGTCAGCTCCTGCTCATAACTCAGTGACCATAGTCCTGCCAACAGGGAGTGCAATGTAAAGACAACTTTGAGCTCAACTCACTTTAAATAAGCAGGCACGAAATCCAAGAGTGAGTTTGCTGACAGTTATTCACAGTATTACTGGTTGCATGACTCTCAATAAAAACTGAAACTGTAGCCAGTTAGATATAACACCAAAGCTGTGATAAACCTACTCAAGCCTCTGTAGTTAAATCTGAAGTTCTTCCATTCCTCTATGTTGCTGGTGTCATAAATGGCATCTATAAGGTATTCATACTCGTCATCGCCCACGATGCTGAGAACCGTCACCTCGTCGCCCACAAGTAGAGAGTTCCAGAACTGCAGGACACAACCCGAGGCCTTAGCTGTGGCGATCACATCACTGCGATACTTCTTTGGTTTGCGCCACTTCAGTGCAGGTGCTACGTAAGCCATCCTGGAACTAACTAGATTTTGTTTTAGTTATAGTGAGGTGCTTTCTCCCGAAGGAAATAAACGCTTATGCAGGTTGTTTGTGCAGACAAGGCTATTTCAGGGTGTTATGTGATATTTTGTTTGACCTGGTGAACCAAGCCAGTGCAGCAGCACGGGAGCCAATGACTGGCGTGTTCCACGTCACCTGCCCACTGATTCAACTGAACCACTGACAATTTTCTGTAGTGCTCAAAGAGTTCAGGATAAACACACTGTTTCGACAAATAGAAACATTTTACTGTAATGTATTCTTACAAAATTTGAACTTGGACATTCAGGGACTCAGTCTGCCAAAACTGACTTAAAATATTAGTGTAAAAATAAAAAAGCTTGCTTATTTTGTCTGCTGTCTTCAATAATAGACCACAACTGATTCCAGTGTTGATGATGATTGCCTCATGCTCTGTTTCTATAAATATAGCACCACTGTGTCTTTGAATACCAGGTCAGGGTGAGATAAACAGTTGCTCATAGTTTTTTATTAAAACACACACACACATATATATATATATATGTATATATATATATATATATATATATATATATTTAATATATGTATATATTTATATATACAGGTAATGAGTCTCATTTCTATTAATTCTGGATGCCAATATTTAGTAAATACAATAAAGCTACTTAGCTGTGCCAGATAGTATCCATTCCTGAATTAATTTCTAATGAAGACAGATGTTTGTCTCCTACCTTCCCCTGTGGCGACCCAGCGCATCTCCCCTCCCTGTGGCTCGATGATGAGGTTCACTGTGGCTCCTCTAGGAAAGAGGTGCTGCATAGCCTCCAGGTCTCCTGTATACAAGGCGTTCTGGACAACCACATCTTGACAGACAGCTGGTGGCATGGCAGTATTGGACCTCAGCGATGTCCTGTCCCTGATCTCCTTCTTCAGCATATAGCTGTTGAAGTGATGGTAGGCCAGCTGTCTCTTGTACCTGTGTCTCTCCAGCATGTCTTCATCAAGTTCAAGAGAGCGCAAGGCCGTGGATGTGAAGACAAAGGTGCCTCGTGACATGATCAACGGTTCGTCTTTCACAGAGAAAAGTGTCTGTGTAAGAGGTGTATGATTAAATGAGAGAGGCCTGTTTCTGTTGTTGTTTCCTACTCTCTGGCTAATGTCCACTGTGTGCCTGCCGGCTGTTCACAGGGCTGGTTCACAGAGTTGTTTTGATATTCGGTATGAGACCCTCCCTGGAGTGTGACAAGTAATGCTATTTTTATGTCTCACATGCAGCCACTCGAGCCTCTCCTATTTGCCTCCAGCAAAGTTACGACCATGAAGTTTCGCTGTCAGCCTGTAAGTATCAAATGAGTTAAATTACACACAGTGCTTCCTGTAAAAACTACATTTATTGAACGCTGTAAGGTAAAATTTTCTTCTGATATTCGCCCTATTTGTAAGTCCTTACGTGTTTGCAAAAATGTTTTTCTGCTCAGTATTTTTTCTTATCAAGGGTCTTAATGGATTTTATGTATCCACATGGCTCCCTGCATTAGAACATTAGGCTGAATGACTGGCTACCGCTGTGTCACTGTACCCCACGTGTAGTGTTCTGATGGCGGAGGGTCGGTGCATAATTAAGCCTCTTAAGCCTACTCACTAGGCATCTGACAAACATCTCTTCTGACTGATGGACCATCATTTTCCAGAGCCGGTAGAAATACTGTTCAGTAGGCACCAACTCTCTAGACACCAAGGACTGATTTCATATTAGTTTTTGGAGACAGATTTACTTGCTTTGATCTAAAAAAAAACCTAACTCTGTGTTGGAGTCAATCAAGATGCATGTAAGCTCTGTGGAAAACCAAGTCTGCACCACAGGTGGAGAAATATGTGATATTTGTGAAGGGGTTTTACCTTCTTTCCCATTTGGAAACACTGAAGCACCACTGCATCTCATCTATACCTTAACGACTGTTCCGGTATGGAAATCAAGGTCATTTATTTTATGTTACAGTTTGGTAATAGATGCCACATTAAACTGAAGGCGAGTAAGAGTTTCAACTTTGAAAACACACATTACCAGAGAGAGACTAGGAATATTGTTTTTTGCGGCTGGAGTACATCCTTTTAAATGATATACATAATGAGTTTATAATATGCATCTGGGCTACCTCCTCTCTACTTTGATGTCTTCCAAATGGCCCGGGTGTCATCAGCAAAACATGTAGGCACTTTCCCGCCTCATTGACTCCCAAATGTATTTTAAATATCATTCCTGGTAACGCAATTATTTAAAACGCTGAACTAAACACTTACTAATGGGGAAAAAGACAGCGACTTCGATAAATTCATTTCTCAAATGGTGGGCATTCATGTTTCTTTTTTTATTTTTTTTTTCCTCTGTGAAGCGGAGGCAACTCTGATGACAACAAAAAAGCATCAGCAGTAGTAACACCCCCTGGCCTCATAGCCCCCTGTGGACATATTAAAGCTTTGGTTTCCTCACATTACCCACTAGAAGAAGCTGTCTCTCTGAGGTTTTCTGCATTCTGGTCAACCACCTTCCCCTCCCAAGGTAGTGAGGCTGGACACCAGCAACAGGCCTGATGATGAGAGCGAGGCACTTTCTTTATGCAATCATAGGCAATTAGTTCCCTCTGATTATGTGGCTCTTAATGCTGTTTTGAGTACTGTGGCACACAGTAATACAGAAAGAGATTAAACTATAGCCCTCCCTCCACACTGAGCAGTCATTTAATATACTGAGAACATAATGAAATGTACACAGTAATTACAGTAATATTAAATGCTAATGGCTTTGCAATTGGATCTGAGACAGAGTGCACCCAAATAAAGTCTAAGTTTAGAGACTTCCACTGTGACATCAAAGCATTCAATTAGCCATCAGGTGTTTCTATTATTAATGATGTATGTGTTGCTTATTGTTAATCCTATCAGAGGAAGCAAGACTGTATCATGGGCTGGTAAGAGAGCAACTATATTATTTACATATTTCACTTTGCATATAGGGAGTAAAAGAGAAATCTGAAGTTTGAATTATGGTAGATTAACTTGGAAGTCACCATGGAAACATGATAAAAGATAATGAACATGCTTAATTGGCCAGTGACATTATCTTAAAGGAAGCTGGTTGCTGCATTTATGCCTTTGTCTGCCGATTCTGATTTACATGTTGAATTATTCTAATTTTCTTAACATCATGTTGACTCTGGTAGTCCATATGGACACATTACATTAAACATACACACTCTGCTTTAAGTTCCTTTTATAGCAAATCAACACAGGTTTTCTTCCTTATATATGGCTCATCTATGTCAGGGCTACATTGTGCCCTGTTTGCAAATCTCCCCCAAGTCTCATCATGATGCTGAGATGTTGGTGGAGAACCTAAACGAATTTATAGAGCCTTGAACTGAGCAGTGGCTCCAAACTATTCTGTGGAAGCATGATTACTTTTTCTGTACTCTTTCAGCTCTGAGCCCACTACCTATAATGTATTGTATCGGTCTTTGCAGATTCCAATTGTCTCTCAATGCACTGATCACCACACAAATAGCCCTTTGTTTCATCATGACAATTGAGAGGTTCATATTTCAACCTAATAGTCCTGTATAACTTTAACCATCTATCACAACCTCATTTCATTGCGGTTGCAGTTAATACGCGCTTCCCTGCCAAGTGGAACATTTTCTAATGATGCACTCTCACACGAAAACAAGGCAAGCCAGCCCGGGCTGTGCATCACTCACTAATGCATCCATCCATAATGTGTTCATAGCAGTCTGCCTAAAGGAGACAGCGATGACTACCACTAGGCATAGGCATGAGAGGGGATATGGGGAAGGGGGCAAGATGCAAAACCTAAATGGGCATGATAATCATGAACAAAGTTACTGCCATCAAAAAGATTGTATCACCCTCATAATAACATCTGTAGATTTCACATCATTACCGACAATACTGGGAAACATCTAAAATGCATATCTCAACAATAACAGTCGGCGGTGGGAGTCACTTCCAAGTGCATGATCACAGTGAGTCTGGATTTGCAGGATGTTGACAAGGGTAGTCTAATGGGTGTATGTATGTAAAGCCTGATGTAAACACCATCCTAATTAGAGAGACCTTTATCAGTTCCTCCATTTTATGCAGATTGGACTAGTGCAAACGCAAGTGCCATTATCCTGTAATCAAGTAGTATTCAGTGTTGTCTTTTAAAACCCTGATTAGGATGCATAACAAGGATACAATGTTGCATTATTTCCTCTGTCAGTTTATGCCCATTTTAAAGCTAACTGAATAATAGATTTTGTCAGGCTTTGCGTAAATACATCAGAGGTGAAAAGATTACTTTTCACTCACTGTTGTAATTTTGAAATACAATAAATGCTTTGTACCTCTCCTGTATTCATTGTCTTAACTAAACTGCAGGTTCTTTTACAATGGGTACATAATTTACTTTTCTATCCAGCTGTCACCAAATTACTGTTACATTTTCTCAAGAATAGACTGATACTCTTCTTTCAAAGAGAACACGTCCCAAGAATGCATTTTAGCATTAATCTTTATTAATGTTGCTTTCCTTCTAAAAATCACATACAGTACGTCCTGTAGATTTTATTCAGGCGGACAAGCAAACACAAAACAAGTTACTTCCGGTTGCCATCTTTTTTGGACCTTCGCAGCTTTAGAAACAAGTCTAATGTTTTTTGTAGTTTTTTTTTAGTTCTTGTGGCATGAAGGATATTCGTTTTGCTCCAAACTTGGTGGACATGTCAAGCATCATCGGTAAGTTTAGCCCAAATTAATAATAACGCATTAACGGCAAATTAACGTTAGCTGTATACCTAGCTTACGCAGGAAAATACGTTATGCTAACGTTAACTAGCTAATCCCGACCCGCTAGCTAGCTAGTTGGCTAACATTAAAGCCGCTGTCTTGACCTGCAGAGCTGCTTCCGCTGAACATGTAATGTTGACTGAGTGTTAGAGCAGCTCGGAGGACCACAGTCATGGGATAAATATACTTAAATCAAGAGGCTGACTGACAGCAGCTCCTGCCATGTTCACGTTAATTTAACCTCTCGAAATCACATCCACCTGTTTAATTCGCACCTGTCGGGCTGAGTTTGTCCCAGTTTTTTTGTGTTTCGCCAAGAAGCACAGGTGCCTCAGCGTTTGGGTTTTTAAGAGTGTATGATGATGTGTGTATGAGGATTCAGAACAAAGCAGAAGACAAACTACAATCAGCAGGAAGTGTAACGTTACTCTGCCCCCTCATACTGAATGATGCAGTTTACACACAAGTGTGCTTTTGACTCCACCTGTAGTCTATTATGACTACTATCTACTATTTAGGCTATGAAATATGTTGATATGATCCTTTTCCACACTGTCTTGTGGTATGCTGACAGCTGTAATAGTTAACAACAAAAACATCAAACTTATATTAATAATAATAATGATGATAAGGGCTTTGGGACTTGGTCAGAATCATATTTTAATTCTATTTTTGTGTATTTGCTCCATGACTGTCTAAAAACAGAATTTGACAGCTCGATTTAAACGTTCAATATGAACACCAGATGAACATGCAGGTGTTAAAAAGATAAATACAGCATCATAGTGATGCATGTGGGTGATATTGTGCAGTTAATAACATCTATATTTTTAGTTGTAATGAACAGAATGAGGTCGAGTTAATATGCCTGAAATGTGACAGTCAGTTACTCCATCTAGTGGTTAAAATGGCTTCATCTCTTAAAAGTAAACAGACTAGGAAAAACAAGACAAATGAAACTAACTCAAAAAATGAAATCAGTTGTTTTTTTTTTGTTTTTTTTTTTTGCATAAGTTTTATTTAAATCACCCGGGTTACAAAACGGTTGAAACCCTGGTCACAGCAACGTCTCGTGTGTTGAGGGCTTCATTTGGAGCTGGTGTACTTGGTGACAGCTTTGGTGCCCTCAGACACGGCATGTTTGGCCAGCTCCCCGGGCAGCAGCAGCCTCACTGCGGTCTGCACCTCCCTGCTGGTGATGGTGGAGCGCTGGTTGTACTGAGCCAGCCGGGACGCCTCTGTGGCAATCCTCTCAAACAAGTCATTCACGAAGGAGTTCATGATGCTCATGGCTCTGCTTGAAATCCCCGTGTCCGGATGAACCTTTCGAAAGCAAAGAGAAAGAAGTTAGATAATTTAAAATAAACACAGGAAAACCTTTTTTAATCCCCACCCACCTGTTTCAAAACTTTATAGATGTACATCGCGTAAGTCTCTCTTCTTTTGGCTTTTCTTTTGCCCTTTTTCTCACCCGGACTCTTCCCCTTCTTCTTAGATATGTCATTAGTCATTGTTTAAACGGTGGCAAATATTAACTTTGACAACATTAATTTACGTCACATGCAGTTTCGAGTACTTGAGGAATAATTATTCCAGTTGTGTGACACGTGGTTGGCTGTTTATGTAGCCTGCTTAATTAGCCGCTGATTTAGCTCACCTGCTTTGTTTTAGCGGCGGACTGCACCAACATGAATGCGAGAGGGTATAAAAGTGGCTTTCCAAGCGTGTTTTCACTCAAACAGCTAATGTTTTTGTACTGCATTTTTGCACAGTAGTAATATGGTGAATGGAGGTTGAATTTTACCACTGCACATGATAGTGGTGTCCACTGGGTGGCACACTGGCTCCAGTTTTAAAGCTGGATGTTGCCCACAGTTGTGGTATAGTCCACTGTCTATTTGAATCCATGCAGCTAGTTGCTGCCAAGCATGTTAGACCCATAGAGGTATGTTTAGATGACATGCACGAAAACACATTCGAGCTGATTTTGTAGCTACAGTCAGTGTTTAGGATCCACATGCGGTCCTGCTCTGTTTCCAGATAGATTAAAAGATATGCTTATGAAAATATATGGAGTTATAGGCAGACACAATAAAGCCAAAGGGTCGTTCATTAAGTGTGTGGAAAATGTTTGGGAAGCTTTCTAATAATGTGCATCTACTTTTTGAATTAACTATTTTGTGTATAAACAAACTAATGACTGACTGGGCTTTGTCTGCTCTGTGCTAATAATTGTCTTTTGCTTCCTTGGTAAATTAGATACCAGGAAAAAAACAGATTGATGTCTTTGTGTCAATAAGTGTGCATAGTGGTGGTCGCTGGTGTTGGATGTGAGCCCTCACTCTGTGGGTTTAGCTCTGTGGCCCCCTAGCGGGTTCGTCTGCCCTCCTGATGTCACACAGAATGAATTAGTATTTCAGCTGGTGTTACTCTGGTGTCTGACTGTGCCCGCAGAGTATTTGTTCGTTTGTTAAGTAAGGGTGTGTTTACATCCTAGGCTTGGGTTTGATCCTGGACACTTTGTATGTGCAGTATCTCAAGAAATTTAAGATTTTCATGCTGATAACTGGGATGATAATGTTTCTGCTGTGAGCCTGTATTGTTGTAGCGTTATTAGGGGTGAAAAGTTTAACCTCTAGTTGCTGTTATTTAGTCTAGTCTTGAAGTATAGTTGCATATTTGATCTGGATTTGATAATAAAACATGTCGGTATCTACTGACTTTTACCATAAATACTTGTTTGTCTTATAGCATTTTTTATTACCCTAATCTCATGTCATTGCATTTTTCAGTTGAATATTATCCCCTATATCAAGAAGCAGATATTTCCTAGTACTGAGATACTAGTTTAATTATGAATCAGTAACACTATTTATTATTGTGATGTGCTCTTTTTGATTAATGAGACCCAGGGCACTTAAAGGAAATGAACATAAATAATACCCTTTAATCATACAAACACATCAAATTAAATCAAATCTAACTTTGTTTATATGGCACTTTTCGTACTTTATGTAAAGTGCCTCACAGAGACTAAAAACAACGATGGAAAAAATAAAAGCAAAATAAAATAAAACCCACCCCACCCTGAATAAGCACGCACACGCGCACACACACACACACACTGAAACCTTAAGTGAGGAAAAAGCCACCTTTGGGAAACACTTTTGGCACTGACCCTCTGATGTTCGCCTAGATTTACTAAAACATCAGCTTTCATTTCCTTTTCTATAAGAAACTGGTCTATTTGTGTGGTTGAATGCCATGTTAGTGTTTCAATTTGAGAATGTGTTAGTGCCACATCTCTTCATAGTACATAGTGTCCAGGGTCTTGAACTTTGTCTTCAGTTTTGTTCTCCACAAGTACACAGCATATACTGAGCACTAGATTATGTATGAATAAGTCCTGATTTCAGACAGACATTTATGCAAGGTCACTTGCAGCAACTGCCGCATATATTGAATAGCAGCCATTGGTTGACTGTATTGTGAAGGCTGTCTTTTTCTCTGTTGTCTGGCAGATTTCTGTGAGTTGTTTGTTTGATCTGTGAAGAGAAGATGGAAAAAAGTGAGTGTGTGTGCACATCTGCTACCTCACTCAAGCTGCCTGACAGTCACAGAGAAGGAAAAATGTTGGCTGTGCTGTTTATTACAACCTTTCATATCAACATATTGCTGAAGGCTACGGGAAGTGTTTTTTTTCTCCTCTGCAGGGTTTGCAGCTTAATGGAACAAAGCTTAGCTTGATACCTGCGGTGATTACTCTGTAGTTGCCAAATGGACAAGTTGTTTCACAGTCTTTTATACAAATATACCAATGTGTTTTCCTGTGTACATATCCGCACTCAAACAATGTAAGAGCTTTATAATTTTGCCCCTGCGCGAACAACAGATTTTTTAATTTTATTTATACAGTAATACGGGCTACCCACATCTAAACTACTGTAGACTTGGGTTGCATCAGTAACTTTTTATTCACCTGTTTAACATTGTATTTGGTAAAAAACATTGCTTAGAGGCTGGTGTAGGATCACTCTCTCAGTATAAGCTGTAGTTTAGGTAATATTTTTGCTCCTCCATGCTGGCACTGCTCTGTTCATTTCAGTGTTGCTTCTCTGCGGACCCGTCTTTAACTTCATGATGTATGTGCTCTTAAATGTCGACTGCTTTACTGCAGGGTTCAGTTCCTTAACAGGCTAATCTGTCCTCTGATGGGTTTGCCAAATCTGCATAATTTAGGCATCACAAAGAATGACTTGCTGCAATTGGTTCTTTTAGCTTTACATCACATCAGGGCAGTTTGCCTGTCGTAGGAATTTTTGCTGAACTGCAGTATTTATGTTAACACATGACATAATATCCAGCATCATTTATTTCCACACAGTGTTTTACCAAATCGCTCATCAGATCAGGTTTATTGTTTAGAGTATTTTGCCAAAGCTTTGGCAGCACATGTTCATTGACAGCAAGCAGCACAGCAGGCCAGCGGTATGAGCCATGTTTGTGACTCTCTCCATTGTTCCTTCAAGTTCCATACAGTAGCTTTTGATCTTACCGTCTGCAGCAGTGCTGAACATTTTAATATGCATGATCTCAGATAAAGTTGATTTCAACACATCTAACACTACAATCTAAAAATATGAAGCATTTACACATCAACATATAGGACAAAGGAAGCTTATATTGAGTGCTCTATTAGGGTTGGTAGGCATATTAGACATTGCTGCGAAATTAGGTTGCATTATCTCAGTTTTATTGCAAGTTTACAATATGTAGTTGCTTTTACAAACATACCTGTGATGAAGTTATGATATTGTGCCAGTTTGTGAACAAAGAGGTATTTTAGGCCTGGCATTTTTCAGAGCAATAGTTAATCGTTAAAAGTCAAATCAAAGGCACAAAAAGACAGTGCAGTGCTTCGCAGTGCCATAAATATTACCCCTCCTTATTAATATTCACTGCATTATGCTGTGCATTCTACCATCCACTTGAAAGCCAATTACTGCTGGAAAGTCCACCACTTTCATCCTGCAATCTGCAACAACAGGCATGCCTGCCAGGATGAATTTGGGATTAAAGTTTGCTAATCTTTTACACAGGGCAACATTGCCCAAATGTAAAGAGAATGAAAACAAATACAGCATGAAGAGTATTTGTGTTCTATCAGTGAATAAGGAAATTGAATGCCAAATGCATATATATGTGACAATGATGACAGCAATCGCTATACCCTGATGCTGAAGATGTATCAATATTTGAGGACATCATAGATGTTTGTTTCATTGAAGACAATTCAGTTATTTATCACAATGTACTTTTTTTGGAGGTTTTAGATCTTTTTAGAGCTATAGTGAAACCTTGTATGCAGGAGTTCACCCCAGGATTCCCTGTTTTCTCATAAAAAAATGAGGTGACAGGACATATAATATCATGGATACAATAGGTCAGGTTATAGTTGACCCATAATTGCACATTTCACCACACTCCACAAATTGCTCCAGTACTTGGAGATGGTTGTTGCTGTTAGTTTGCTTACTGTGTGTTTTTGCTGGTTAATGTTTTTTCATCAAACACTACGACAGTGCTCCCTACATGTTCACTAGCATATTGTCATTGTGGAGTATATTAGCATCTATATAGTATCATAACCATTCAGCCAATTCCGTATGTGATTTGTGATTCAGGCAGTAAATCAACATTGACTTACCTGGCCTTGTTTGTGAATGAAGACATATTAAAACACAGTGAAGGTCTCATGTGATAAATGGGCACAGCATCATCCATCAATGTTGTGTGTATTTTTTTGAGCACATTAATGATTCGCAGTCATTACTGTGAATACAAAGGAGCGCAGCTTGTAGACATTTTAAAAAGAGGGAAGCTTCTAGCCTAAAGCATCAAGCACTCGAACATTTTCCATCAAGTCAGTGACATTTTGACATGGAATAGCATTGGATATAAAGGTGGCTCAATCATGTTTTGATTTTAGCTAGTACCACTTTTCTGTGGAAGGCTACTACCTGACATGTAGTTTTGAAATTGCACTATGTCAGGCATTGTTTTGGTAGATCTATTCTAAGTCTTGGCACTCCCTGTCAGGTGAAAAGACTGGGCACATTCAAAACCGCAACAGTCTATCACTTGAGGCATCATGTTGCTATTACCCCCGTGAGCATTTTTTAAATTGCATCGTGACTGTGTCAGTGTTGTGGTTGACATTGCTTTTCTCAGAGGTTTACAGATGAAATGGTTTAGCTTTATCTAAATTGCATACATCTATAGTGTTGTGGGTAATGGTTGCTATGGTCGCTGTGCATGGTTACTAGGGCAGAATATTGATTAAATCCTCAAGGACTGTGGTCATATCCTTGGCAGTTCACCTATTGTTATGATAATAAGACATCCCCAGGAAGCCAATGAGTGATCATCTTGTTTGGTCCGAGGAGAAATGAAAAGGTTTCTCAGAATGGTGTGGTGAAATATTAACCTCAGCAAAACCACCAACTACATATCCAGCCATTTCCTTGGACTCCTATATCCAGAAAACTTAGAAAATTTCTACTGAGGTGGATGTAAATATTAAATGGTGTCTCAAGACAAGACAATAAATACAAATCAGATGATTAACAAATTATATCTAATAGATCATTTAACCATATATCTATCTGGTTTATTTGTTTTCATTGTGACAAAAAGGTTCAAACATGGACATTTCAATGGAACTCCATTACACATATCAACGTACTAAACATGAAACCTGTAGCGTTGTTGTATGCAAGCACATGTTGGCAGCAGAGGCTGTTGGAGCAGATTAGAGAATAATAACACAGTGAAGGTGATGTCCAGATTGAAAGACTTCCTCTGTGAGCACAGACACACAGGCAAAGCAGCCATTCAGCAGTGGGATGGATCCTGACTACTAAAGAGGGAGAGGGAGAGAGGGAGACTGAAAGAGAGAGAGAGAGAGAGAGAGAGAAATGGGGGAGTGGTGGGAGAGAGAGAGAGGAAGCGAAAAAGAGCGTGAAAGGCTCCACACGGCAGAATACAAATCTGTTTGTTAACAGGAATAAAGCTGGAGGTCTCGGTGTGGCTTTAGTGGTTATGCTGGTGGGGGGTGGCCGTAAAGCTTCAAGAGGTGGTCTTCCCTTATAACTGAGGATCTGTGCAAATAAGGAAGTAGAACCCGTGGGAGCTGCGAACACCGGTTGTCAAGCACAGTGGTGGGCTGGTCGGAGGTCTCTGACCCCCTCATTTTTATTTTCGGGAGAAAAAAGAAGAGGAAAAAAGACACAAGAGAAAGAAGAAGGTGGCAGCGAGGGACCAGTGAGCCATTTCTCTCTTTATTACTTTCATTCACAAAACCATAGCATCCCATTATCACAGCGATGTAGAGGCATTCTCTCTGGTTAGAGGAGGAAGGGTCCCATTGACTGCTGAGGCTTAGCACCTCTCTCCAAACGCTAGCCCTTTTCATTGCAGCCCCCCCATCTCTATCTTTTACGTCTGCTATTTTCTCTGTTCTTCTCTCTTTTCTTGTCCCTTATAGTCTTGTCCCTTTTCACACCACTCAGGAATCAGGAGGCATTGCGTTCTGGTAGAAGTGGGTGTTTCTGGTGCTGTCATTATGCTTGGTGCCGCTACAAAGGACAGCTGAGCAGGGAGTGAGAGAAAGAGAGAGACAGCTTTGGAGATAATAAAATAGCAGCCTGAAAAACAGGGGACCTGGGACTACAAGAACAGCTGACAACCACTGGAAGGTGAATTGTGATGAAAAGCAAACTGTTACAGAGACTGACAACCATTTTAAGGAAGCTATTCATTGAGACCATTACCACTTCTTGAGGGAATAAAGAAGCAGCGTGCCAATCCAGCACTGCCGGTTGGATTCTGCTGTTGCTGTTGCTAAGCAAAGTCGTTAACCTGAAGTTCTTGAGCATCCCTCTACAGCCATGAAAGGAAGCTCAGAGGAAAGCATTGAAAGCACCAGGCCCTCCAACCTGCAAGCTTTTGCCAACATATCCACCCTACATGGCATGAGTCACATATTCGCCTATGGGCACATGACATTCCGTCGGTTTCTTTGGAGTCTGTCCTTCCTCGGTTCACTAAGCTTATTGATGCTGGTCTGCTTGGATCGAGTGTCGTATTACCTGGAGTATCCTCACGTCACCAAACTGGACGAGGTGGCGGCAACTAACCTCACCTTCCCAGCTGTCACCTTCTGTAACCTCAATGAGTTCCGCTTCTCCAAAATCACCAGAAATGACCTGTATCATGTGGGGGAGCTCCTGGCCCTCCTTAATAATAACTACCAAATAGCCAACCCACATTTGGCTGAGCCCGAGGTTCTGGCTGCCCTAAAGGATAAGGCAAACTTCCAGAACTTCAAGCCCAAACTGTTCAACATGACCGATTTCTATAACCGGACAGGTCATGACATCGGTGAAATGCTACTACAGTGCACCTTTCGAGGAGAGGATTGCTACCCGGTGAACTTCACCACAGTAAGTACTCTGGCATACATGCTCCCTCATCTTGCTGTAACTCTGCATGGCGTGCTATATTTCCTGCCAGTCCTGACAGCCTGGCCCGCTCTTTCATGTTCACATGAGCTTAGATTGAGTTTTAATGTTGCTTTAGCAATTCATTTGGAAACAGATGCCTGGCTTCAATTCATCTGGTACTCACATGTAGTCCAGTTCTAATGATATTAATGTTTTGCAGAACTTGGAAAAGCTGTCTGTGTCGCATTTTGCACTGTTGTTAATTGTGCGGAGAACAAATACATGAAACTTGAATGAATGAATGCGTGGTCCCAAGGTGAAATGGCAAGGCAGCTTTATTTATGTAGTGCATTTCATACACAATGTAACTCAATGTGCTTTACATGATTAAAAATACAGCATTTAAAAACAAAGAATATTTACTAAAATTACTAAAAGAACATACAGTGCAAAAAATAAGACAAAAAATATTTTAAAATGCTTTAAAAAACCTCAATCATAAGCATGAGAATAAAGAAGAGTTTTTAACCTGGATTTAAAAAAACATTCACACTTGGGGCTGACTTCACTTCAGTGCTGCAAAGATTTAAATTTTTCCTTGCTTATTGATCTGTTAAGGCAACTTGGTTTCCAAAAAGAGGGGAATCATTTTTGTTGGTTGTTATGTCTCCCTATATCCAGGGGAAATACCATGAGAAGTTGCACTGAGGTCAAATTGATGCTTTGATAACATTTGTTTTTGCAAATCTGACAGATGCTTTAATGACATTGTTCAAATGGAAGTTCTTAACTGACGAGTGTTATTTTGATTATGTCGGAGTCACCGAGCTGTCATTATTTTTCCACCTTCTGCTCATTAAAATATTCATCAACGCTGCTCCAAATTATCTGTTTCAGACAAGGTAGTTCTCATTGGAAACATTTTAATGTTTGTTGCACATTTCAAATGTCTAAACAAAAGTGACACTTTTACAGGAGCAGAGTTCTCACCAAGCAGTCATACACACGGTATGACTGGCTTTGATTCATTCAGCACTGCATTTGGCTATGTAACCAACCAAACGTAAGTCTTCATTCACCATTCAGTTTAAATGAAGTTCACAAAACTCTATATGGTTGGCTTTTAGTTTGTTGTGTTAGCCGTCAATAAAGCTGATAATCAATGCATACACACATTTAACAGTTGAGTATTAATTTGAAATGGACACGTAGATTGGAAATGTAGTAATTTTGAAGTAATGAACAATGTTAGTTAAAGAAGTGAGCTGGATCTAGGTGACATTGGTCAAATGTATCCAGGCACAAGAACTGCTGCAGCTGTATCATAATGTACACTGTAAGGGGTGTTTGTAATGTTTCAAAGTGTATAAGTAGGCCTTAATGGAAAGGATGACCTTATAGACAGTTTTTGCATTTTTACTGCCATATATATCTTAGACAGATTATGTACAGTATTTCCAGAACCTTACTTATCTTTCTTAGTCCCACAGTTAAATCAAATTCATTAAAACAATCAACATTTTTTATTATGTCTGTATCATTATTCATGCATTATTATTAAGTGTATAATGGTGTTGCTCTGAACAGTTTCCTGTCATGCAATCTGTGATTTTCACTGCTTCTGCTGTCTAATGTAGGAATACAAGTTTAATCAGACTGTTTCATTACTGTTGAAACATTTTATTTGGGTGAAACAGAGACAAAAAGCCAAGCCAAGCTCTCGCTGGCTTCGTCTGGGTTGTCCATTATTTTATTTAAACAAGACTACACTGGCCAAAAAGAAAATAAAATAAGAAAGATGCTGCCTAGGGATAAACAGCACTGCAATATCACTTGTTTCTCTTTCGCTTCCCACTCTTATTTTAAGACATTTTATTATTCTCTCTGCATCTGTGTCCTATATCCCATCTCTCAAAATGCAGGTTTGATGGAGTAACACCAAACTCACTTATCTCTCAACTAAGTCTATCCTCTCTCAAAAATATGATTTCTTATATTTTGCATCTTTAATCAACTCTGAAAGAAATCCCCACAGATGTCCAGTTTTTAGCGTCTGCCTATAATCTTCAGATTTGATCCAAACTCTTCTCTGCTGTGTGAAGAAATAAAACACTATTGAATTTCAATTTATTCATTATATTCAATTCATGTCATGCATATTGCAAATTACATATTTGTTTTCAAGAAGCAGTGTTTTGAATACAAATGTTTCATGGGAAGCTAATTGCTTTTGTATTGCTTGACTGAAAATGTGTTGAGTGTTACATGAGCCGGTAGTAATAGTAAATGAAGTTAAATTTGCTGCATGTACTTGCTTGCCAGCAAGGATTGAACTTTCACTTGGCCATGATTTAGCCTATTGGCGTCATATTTGACCAGTCTTATTGATACCCATCCATCATTGTGTGTGTTGTCTTGATGGACACATGGAGCTGAGTGTTTGGCGTGTTGGGCAGTGACTCTTTTAAAATAAACACAGTTACCATTACAAAATGGTGCGTTATTTAGTAAATGTTTTCCTGATTGATGAATTCAAATTGCTTTCATTCATGCTCGCAGATGTCACAAGGGATGGGGGGACATGTCCTCCTCAGATTCATAGAGACTTCATAGACTCTATAGAGACACTGCTCCATCCCTCCACTTTCCCAGCATAAGGTGACAAATATCGTCGGCAAAACAGAGCATTGATATCACTGCAGCAGAATTGGGATCCCAGGGTTTGTGTGACTCAAATCATAGTGTGCACGAATGTTGGAATTTAAAACTTTAAGTCAGACTTTAAATAAGAACCGTCGTGAAGTCGGATCGCCAACTCAGAAAGTTCATGCTATCTGCTACTCACATAAACAGTACAGTACCTATAGGTTTTGTTGTACTTCCGTGAGGCTGGAACAGTTGTGAGTGCTAAATTTTGAGGTTATCTCGATGAGAGCTCCAAGTTCTAACTACCATGAACACACCATAAGGCAAACTCTCACTCCCCAGGGTCCTAATGAGTATCTAAAAAGTTACTTTTAACACTAATGCGTTACTTTTTGATGTAAGTAATCAACAAAGTAAGTGAGTTACTTTTTGAATGAAGTAACCGGTAACTGTAACTAGTTACTAATTTTCAATAACTGGTACAACACTGGCTGTATTTGATAATAATTTCACACCACTGTGAACACTGAGGCTTGCTTGCTACTGTTCATCACAAATCTTCAACAGAAAACACAAAGTCAAGACATGTTTCTATTGTTGACTTTATCTACAGATATGTGTCCCAACCCTAACACAGAATCACTATTCAATGGAAATATACTGATATTTTTACGACAACAACAGGAAATTTTTCAATTATTCAAATTCCCTCACAGATGTGTTAAGAAGAGGCTTTACAATTCAAAGGACTGTGAGAGTGATGGGCTTTGACCTTGAATTAATGAGGTAAGAATTCCATTAAGTCTGAGTTTTGATGCGGGCAGGAAACAAAGCGTTTAAAAATGTTTTGCATTGTAATGGAAGGGTGGGCAAGGAGAGAATAACAACCAACCATTTTAATCCCTCTCTTAATCACTTTTATTAGGAATACATTGCCAATGTCATCAAATCCACCTTTTCATGGAAGCGATATTCCCTGATAGATGTGGCCTCTTTCAGTAGGACAATGCACCCTGCCACAAATCAAAAATGGTTCAGGAATGGTTTAAGTTCGAGGTGTTAAATTGGCCTCCAAATTCCCCAGATCTCAATCCAGTCGGGCATCTGTGGCTTGTGCCGGACAAACAAGTCTGATCCATGGAGGTCCCTCCTCGCGACTTAAAGGATCTGCTGCTAACATCTTGGTGCCAGATACCACAGCATAACTTCAGGGGTCGAGTGGAGTCCATGCCTCAATGGGTCAGGGCTGTTTTGCCAGCGAAAGGAGGACCAATACTATATTACACAGGTGATCATAGTGTTATGCTTGATCGGGTATATACCATTGACATTCCCTCTACCTATTAGTTGTTTGGTCTCCATACATCAGCTAGTTCATCAAATCTTCACCTGAAATCTCACATAATCTGTTTTCCATCCCCACCATAAAAGTAATCCTGAAACCTCAACTGAAGAATTTTTTTTTTTGCAAAGATCATGTATACTCCAGATTTTTAAGTTGACATTTTGCCACCATATCAACAGTAAGCCACCTAAATAGTTTAGTAGAGCTTAGTGGAAATAATTCAAATTTATATTTTGACATTGCATTTGGTTTGAAAATGTCAAGAACATGTCTCACCTTTAACAATATGTATTTATTGACTTGCTATGGCTCTGAAAGACTGCATGAGGAGCCTATGACTAACACTGTATTTAAATGGCACCTCAGTAGATGATAGACTGTGAGCAAGAGGTTGATTATCATAATCTGATAGTGTGGATGTAGCAAAGCCCTGACAGGTCATGACAAGTCCCTTTGGGCCATATTTCTGCCCATTTCTTACAGAGTGTGTGAAATCAGTATTCATCATCACATTTTGCTGAGACTCAGTCTTTAAGATGCAAGTTATCTTTCATCTTATCACCCAGATGACAGCAGGTGCTAAGGGGATGAAACATGGCTAAAGTTGAGACGAGGGTGACAGACACAATGTGACTTAGCTACAAGTGGATATTTAGGTTTTTGAGGCGATTGATGCAGGAGTCTTAAGATGGATAAATAGATAGATATGTACTTTATTCATTTTGCAGAGAAATTCACAGACATGACATGTCTCTACAGCGCTAATGTTGTTGTCTTATCTGAGCTACTTCAGCAGTCCCGTAGATGCCAGCTTATTTGCATAAACAGAGTACATAGTGCAGTCAAATGCACTTTAAGCCATTCAAAAACATAATTTCATTGTTTGCAGAGCAGGTCCTTGCGTTGACAACACTCTGTGGCAGCCAGTTGGCAGAGTAAAATAAAAGCAGAGCAGATGATGATGCAGATTCTATTAATAATAACAGTGATGATTAACTGTAAGAAATCCTGTAACATATATGTGTCCCACATGGTTAGAATGCCTAATAATAACGTGTCAGTTTATCAGCCTGTAGCTCTTTCTCATAGAGAACATATTGACTCGTCAAATATGAACCTACACAAATGGAGCATCATTAAAGCTGCAGCATTACTAGGTTTGTTTTTATATACCACAATAATTATCATGCTACTAAAGTAAAAAATATGATCTTATTGGGATTTAAAACATTTTGTGATTATTACAATATATTGTGATTACTTACCTTTTTTGCCACCAATTATTGACAGTTTATATAATAGAGTTTCCCCCCCAATTGCTAAGAAACATTAGCCGATCAAGCATAATATTATGACCACTGACAGGTGAAGTGAATAACACTGATTATACCGCCTGCCTGAGCGTTGTTACAGACCATGATAAAAATAATGATATTCCCTGATAGATGTGGCCTCTTTCAGCAGGATAATGCACCCTGCCACAAAGCAAAAAGTTTAAAGGTGGTTTGAGGAGCACAACAATGAGTTTGAGATTTTTGTTTTTGGGCTCCAAATCTCAGTCCAGTCTGTGGGATGTGCTGCACACAACAAGTCTGATCTACAGAGGCCCCATCTTGAAACTTACAGGACTTGAAGGATCTGCTGTTAGTTATCTCTGATGGTCATCATATGACATATGTGTGTCCTTAATTATCACACATGGCTGTTTGACCTATTAAAAAAATTGAGACAGCTTTTCCTGCTATGTCTGCTATCAGGAAGGTCAGGTATCATGAGATATTTGTACTCCAAAATCCAGCATCAATCACAGTCTAATTGATGCACTTGTAGGTATTTGTGTGCACAGACATATGTAGACACAACATACAGTGGCATGTCTACAGCCAGGAACATGGCCGCTGACGCTGCCACATGCAGCCTTATGAACACATACACAGATACACAGTGAGAGCATGTAACAGCACTTCACAAAGCTACTCCCCATGAAATGGAATTTACAGCAGTAAAACACCAAATCCGCAGACTGCTCCAGCAGCCACTGTATGAACCCACTGTAGTCAAGTGGGTATGTGGGCTGACTTTATGGAACAAAGCTATTCTCAGAATTCAGCTGGTGGGGACAAGTCTTTAAAGCTGCATCATTAAGCTGATCAGTTTTAGAAAAAGTAAGGAGAAAGTATAAGTATGCAGTACTATGCAGCAGCAGCCAATATGGTGAAGGAAAGCAACATTGGAGAGTGTCAGGAAGGAAGAAAACAAGATGCTCCACTGAGTAACTTTTCATGAGTTTTTCCGGAGGTGATGGGTTGTGATAAGTTAGCAGATTGTAGCAGACATACTCAGGAACACAGGGAGATGGAGAAACAGCATATCTGGAGAATAAGATAACTTAAGAAATAGGGCAAAGGTGTGATGTATTTTTGAAATGAAATGGCTGTTTATTTGTCATATCTGCAAAAGTCGAATGTCTCCTTCCTTTACTTTTCGTGACAGTGGATGTACTAAGCTCTGGGTTAAAGAGATAACTAAGTCAGTGATGCAGGTTCCTGATGTGGATGCATATAAGTAAGTGCATTAAGAATTACATCTTTTATGGGCTAATGTCAGCACCAAGTACTTCATTATACTCTCTCATAAAATTCAGCCATTAAAGAAATTTCTTTAGGCATTTTGTCCAACAAGCCTTGTACGTGATTCTGTCAACTTGCACAAGAAGCCTGTTCATATTTGAGCGGATATAGTCAGAGTTAACAGGGTGTAGACTCTACCTACCTACCAACAGTACACTATGTTCTCTGTTACAGATAGTGGACCCTTTCACTGTAGGACATGTTATAGACCTTAAATTGCTAAGTAGTCCCCAGTCTTTTAAATTACAGATCCTTTAAGTTGCTTATCGTGCCACACAAGACCTTCGCTGATGTTTACAACCTTACCTGTAAGATTGGTGTTTGCATTACTTGGATCAGAGCGTGACAGAGACACAGAGAGAGTATATCTGTTGAGTATGTGGTAAACAACAGCAAGACTAAAAGGAGAGGAGTGGTACAGAGAGACATAGTTACTGATTTTCCTCTGCCATCGTTTTCAGGATGAAAACAAATCCAAAAATAAATGTGTGATGCCAAAAGACAGGCTGTAAGAGGGGAAAGTCATTACATTAGAGACAGTTACTACTTAGACTTTTGTTAGTTAGTATACCATCCTGGGGAGAATTAAAATCTTTAGGATAAACTATTTAAAGAACAAAAGCTGCTCTCTTGTATCAACCAAGAACCACTACAGCACTGATGACAGGTGGGCTGAAGCAACAGAGCACAAAAGAAGTCAGAGGTCATAAGTTTAATTACTTTTGTTGTTTGTTTTGTTTTAATCACTGAATAATTATCTTGTGATCTTGACCTAACATGCTTGCTGGTTAAATGTTTAGTGTGACATGATGTCCCATCTTTACTGTATCAGTTTATCAATAGCAGCATAAAACAGTCATCTCTGAAGCAAGATTTACTACAACAGAGACTTAAAAAGCTGTTAAATTCACATCAGCAAGACTTCTTGTATATGTTATAACGTATTCAACATCAGCAGTGACATTTTTGCAACTTGACTGCAATCTTTGTCATTTCCTCCCACCTAAGCTGGCAACTCTCATCTGCATTCTGGTCAGGATGTCTTTCGATTAAGGCTGATCTCTGCCCCAGATTGCTTTACTGTATGTCACTGCTCACATTTGACATCCACAAATAACATCATTATTTTTTACAACCTACTGCTGCTGTAACCAAACTAATATCCCTAAATATTCCTAAAGGGACTGAGTTTTTAGTAAACAAAGGTTTATAATGACCCTGTCCCTGTCCGGTGATGATCACCACAGTAGTAGTTAACTCTTTGAGTACCATTGACATATTTGTACGTCATTTAAAATACAATGCTTGAGTGCCATTGACGAATATATATGCAAAAGTGTTTTTTTCGGGAGCAGCCACAAAAAGGTGCTCTCACACAGCCTGTGAGTAATATTGGGGCTTCTGGGATTTGTAGTTGGGACATAAAGAGACGGTATACGCCACAAAAATCAAAGCAGGAAGTGGAAACGATCAAAAAATGGTGATTTTAGTGGGAGTAGACTCTACTCTGCTCCGGATAAAACTAGAATGGAACAAGGTAAAAACAAACAGTTTTTTTCATGATGAAATAGAGAGTCTCTTCTCTCATTTGAGCTATGCTGTGTTTCCAGAATCATATGTTTACAAAATATTCTGTGGGTCATGAAAGATGACTCAAAAATGGGCAAAAACAATGGCACAAGGCACTTTCTGTTTTATAAATTGACTAGCACTTAATGAGTTAGTGTTCTGCATTTGTATCTAGTGTTTGTGGGGGAAAAAAATATTATATAGAGATTATTTTGACAAGAAAACAAGGTTATTATTTTTTGATCCTCCGTATAAAGTAATTTTAGCAATTACAACTATGGTCTTCTGCGGTCCTGTTCTCCGATTTTTGTTGTGACAGGTCTTATTCATATGATATTTTCTTCAGACTTCGGTCAGGAATAGAGGCGGGCGGTAAAGGCAAAGTTACTATTGGCTAATTATCATTGATATGATAATTAGCAGCAGTCTCACTGTCTCTGAATATATTTACAAAGATGCTTAAAACATTCCTAAAAACAGAAATTCATGCAGAGCAGTTCGGCACAGCAAAGAACCATCCATGTATTTTCTGCTGCTTATCCTCACATAGGGCAATTTACGGGCAATTTAAATTAGCCAGTTAACCTAATCCCCATGCGCGTTTTTGGATGGTGGGAGGAAGCCGGAGTACCTGGAGAACGTGCAAACTCCACACAGAAAGGCTCGGGAATTGAACCCGGTATCTTCTTGCTGTGAAGTGACAGTGCTAACCACCACACCACCATGCCGCCCCAGGAAAGAACCAATCGATCATATTTACGGATATAAAGTGCATTATTCAAAATGTTTCCTACTATTTTTGTTTCATTTATTGTTGGTAATTCTTCAACTAGTCCACCAGATATCAAATATGCCCCAGTTTAGCTTCATTTAAGCACCGGAAACAGCATAGGAACAAACAAAGTTTTGATTATGGACATACTATAAAAACCCAAAATGGTTATTCATTAACATCCTTCACCAACTTTCAGTGGAATTGTGTTGTGATTATATGTTTATAATGTTGTTATATTCAAAAATATGTCATCCAAATGCATGATATTTAAATGTAATGTAATTGTTGGAGCAGACATTATTGATATATGGATAAAGAATGTTGCATGTTGTATTTTTAAAGTCCTTTTAATGTGACTTTTTCATTACGGGATCCATAAATAAAATTGACATGCTGGCATGCTGACAAGCTTTTACTATTTCTACCCCGAAGAAGACCCCGCGAGGTCAAAACTGATCAGCTTTTTAAACTAATTATGCAGACTAAATAAGGCTTTTAGTTTAACTTTTCTTTGTGCGCTGCCTAACCCTGTGTTCAGACAAACACATGCAAATTTTAGAGGTGGATCGATTGCATATTAAGTCAGTGGAAATACATGATTAGACTTTAAGTCGCCCAAAAAAGTAAATGTTTCGCTGATCATAATGAGGGTCTTTCGAACATCATGAGTGGATTTATAATGTAACACTTGAAGAGTTATCAGTTAGAAACTAAAAATATGAATTGCCTTATACATGTATTTGCAAACAGAGATTGCTTGACAGTGTTATTGTTCTCTATTTCAGGTAATGCGATATCATTTGATGAAATTATTTGTAGAGCTATGCATTGCTGTTGTGAAAATCAGTCATTTGTGCTGTAAGCAAAGGTTAATCTACTTTAATTTACATTCATGACTTGCAAGTATAGAGCAACAGAAAAGATGTTGCTTTTGCAAAACAAACACTTCTATATATTTTTGGTGTTGCCGGGGCACAATGAACATTTGCACTTTTTATTTGCATGAGTGCTTTTTCCATTAAAGTACAGCAACAGGACGAGGAAGCACAAATTAATATGTCTCTGAACAAATCGATTCTGCCTCCTACATGTTAAGAATGTTTATTAATTTGCACCAAATTTTGCCCAGAGCTTGGAAACAGCCAGCTCCTTTAGTTCCTTACATTTTAGTTCATTGAACCACTAATCACACAGACAGAATCGTGCAAGAAATCATTCCACCTGTCATTACCTTGATTGTGACCTGCGTCACACCATCATAAATAGGACTGCAGTGCTCAGCTCATTTACATTCATGGGCCATGGTGGTTCATTAATCTTCACCAACACTGGATTACTTATGTGAAGGTCCAATTTTCAGTATGTCCCTCTGTATTGTACAAGCTCAGTTTCTGATGTAACGCTGCTCCCGTTTGTTTATGGGAAACAAAATGCTTTCACTTCCACCTCTAATGTTAGAATAATAAATATGTAGGAATAGCTGCATTTCTTCATTTCCCAAAAAGGTTTTTGGGATTATTTTACTCAAAAGCAGAAAAAAAAAGTTGTTTTCCTGCTATTTTTTCACTTTGATATGAGATCAGTCTTGCAGTCTTGAAATACTGTTCGTAATGAAATTAATCAGAGAGAGATGGTGTCTTTAAGCTGAATGCTGGCTGCATTTTTTTCTGTCATTGAACACACTTAGTGTGCCCCGTCGCATTTTGCCCTTTCATTTGTCTGTCAACAAACATGCTTCAAAATCCTTTAATTTGTGGTTAATGCTAAACCCAGAATATCCCTTTACAGTACTTCACACAAGGGTTTACATTGTTGGCTGTGTTATGTGCTTGCTGACTCACAGTGTCAACTGAAATATGTTGGGAATCAGAATGATAAATAATTATGGCCAAGTAGGTTTTCTTGTACAAGGAATTCACTGGTGACTACAATATTAAGAGTGAATAAAAATACAGGCAAAACAGTGCAAAAGTCAAGAACAAGATACTGTAAAAAATAGAGTTATACATGGCCCTCAAACATTTTAGTACTTGTGGAAATCCAATCTTGCAGTGCAGTAGCTAGAAATAGAGATCCCTTCACAAATAGGCATTGCAACAAGTTTACTGTGTACACTGTTCTAGTCTGCAGTTGCAGATACAAAGCAGTTAGAGGATGACATCACACAGACCACTCTAGCATTCCTCATTATTATATTCATCTCTGTGTGTCACCATCTGAGCGGTCAGTTCAGAGTGCTCGCTGTGGTGCATTCATCTATTTACTGTATTTTTAGTTTAGGTGAATGTTTGACCTGTATTTATTTATTTCAAGTTGCATGCTCTTGTGCAGCAGCTTTATTTCTTGGATTCTAGAGTGACAGTTGTTATTGTTGTCATTATTAAGTCATCTGCCAAGAATTGTTATTGTTCATAATTGTGTTTTTCATGAAACAGTTGCTCTTGCCAAAGAACAAATAAATAAATAAAATCTTCTCATATTTGTGAAGCCGTTGACTTGAACAGTATTTTTTTCTATAAACATGACTTAAAAGAAAGATCAAAATTCTAGTAGCTTGATTTTCTGTCAACTAATTGTTTCAGCTCTAAAACAAACTTGAATAAACGTGGATCATGTTTACTGTGAATTATTACTGTTATTCAACAGGGATGTTGAAATTAGTGTGTTAACATGAATTAAACATGTTAACTTTGACAGCCCTATTATTCAAGCTTTCAACAGGGTCTTTATGAAATAATATCTCCTGATTCAACAACCCATTTTTCTTTCTTTTTTCTCTCCATCCTGGTATCTCCCAAGATTTCAAAGGATGTAGCCAAAGGGGACGTCACTGTGGTGACAGGAGAGTGCAATGTGTGCCCTTTGGAAACTCTTTGGATCATAATTATTTTTGTCACACCTTTTGTCACTCTCAGTGGCACACCAGTAAAACAGTAAAACATTTTCCATTAAATAGATCTTCACATCTATTGCAATCCATGAAGTTATTGAATGACTGAAATTAAAATAGTTAATACAATTGCAAAGGACTGCTGATGAGCCCACAGTTAATTGTCAGGATTTTCATAAGACATTCTAGCTGCAAATTAGTTAAGAACAAAACAATTAAATCCATATTTCCCATGCTCTGCAAAATGTCATGAGCAATCATTCTCATGGATAAAAAAAAATCTGTGTTTAAAGACAAGATTACCAGCTTTTGTTAAACCGTGAGTGTTTGATAATTAGCAGGTTAAACAGATAAAAGCTTGGTATTTTAGTTTTCTCGTTCAGTGTGTGAACAGAAATATAATCCAGCCCCTTGCTACCTTGGGCCAGTCTGTTGCCATGGCAGTCGTCTGTGAGGCATGCTCCTCTGCTGTTTTCTCGAATGGCATTACTCCACATTCAGCACAATTACCCGACTCATCTAACCAGCTCTTAAGGTGCAATAACACTGTTCCTGCAGTTAATGTGGGGTGCAATTCAGACTTCAAGTCTATATCCCATATTGTCTTTTCCTGCAGTATTTGTTCCAAAGTACTGCTGTGTGCACAGTGAATCGACAATGTTTGACCATATTGACATCAAAATGACATCTCATTATCCTGCTGGTCAATATATTGGATCAGTGAACATCAGAACATCCTGAAGGAAGCACTCCCAAGAGAATCAATGTGAGCATGAGCACAATATCCCCTAGATACTTCCAGAGAAAAGACTTACATGGGACATGTCATGCTCATTTTAGTTTAATACTTGTATTTTGGGTTTCTACCAGAACATGTTTACATGCTTTACACAGTTGGTGGATTGGTAAGCACTCCAGATGCTGAAATGTATGTGCTCAAGCCGTAGTTTTTAATAATGTCTCCTTTAATTCTAATTCATTAGGAGGTGTTTGGGGTGAGGATAGCAGTGTTTGTCCTGGCATAGGTATTTAAATATTATAAAATCTGATGATCATCTTAAATTATATGGTATGGTAATTCTACTCAAAGAATTCTGTAAGTGGTGGTCCTTCTCTATTTGACTTTGAACAGTCAAATTATCTTTTCATGTCCAAATGCTATTTTCCGAAGCACTTTAAAAAACTGTCCTTTGTGCCTTGATTTCTGCAGGTTTCTGTATGGTGACGCTGCTGCAGCTGCTACATGTACGGTGTATATATACATCCTTATAGGCAGCATATTAATGTTAAATACTGTAAACTAACTTAGATGGCAGTTGGCACGCTGCCTGACCACCAACTACGGTGTTCTGCGAGGTAAAATAACAGTTTTTTGTGAATCACGCTATTCAAAACCATATTGATTAGCTTCGATAAGCACACTTTGATAATCTCCTTCACTGATTTTTTTCAATGACTGTAGGGGCTTTTCTGTTTGGTCAAAAACCTGCTCTTTAATTGTGTAATTCATCTATTATATGTGTGGATATTTAATTCAGTCATTTAACTTTGTGGAAAAAGAAACCACTATTAGCACTTCTGTTTGTGTGAGCACATTTATCTCACTCTGTCTCACAATGAGGAGCAAATTTCTGCTGCACATCCTCTTATGTCACACAAACATGAGGACGACGATGGAAAAGTAACGTCCTTTCTATGTAAGTAGTTTATAGCTGCTGCGTCGAATTCAGTGCCCTCAGTGCTTCTGTATAAAATGATCTTTTGTGTTCAAACTAATATAATGAATTGCACATTAGAGCTCACTTGTTGGAACTTGATTTTATTTGATTTATTAGTGACAGCCCTCTGTGGTAGGTTGCAGCTAGTATAACAACACACACTATTTTGACAACTGTAGCATGTTCCAATTTATTAGTCTTTCCTGTCTTCCTTTGTGTTTTCAGGGGGCTGTTAGCTATAACTATGCATTCCTCTGAGACTCATTATGGCTGTGGAACTGGAGGATATGAAATAATGGTTTCAGTGGGGACAAAATTCTCACCAGAAGCAGATTTTGTTTGGGATGTAAAGCCTCCACCCTTGTGTGTGTTTGCCTATCTTGTTTGGTTCAGGTACTGGGCTGTTGCAGTGTGGACACTAACATCACAATTGTGTTTTCAGTCACGCCCCTCAAAATTGCGAAATCAGCTGTTGTCATGGATATCCAAATGTGACTCAGTCTGAGTTTAGAGTTTGGCGTCATCCAAAATGACAATGACTCTCATTGATTAATGGGTTTGATTTGAAGCCTTTGTGCCACCTGTGGATTTTAATGGAGGGCAGTCGAAAGTGGCCATTGTGTTATTGTGGAGCACAGCCAGAAATGCACCGTAGGTGTTGTGAATGTGCTCTCTCAGCTTGCACTCAGTGTAATAAGATAGTGTCTGTATCACTACCATATTTTTATATTTGCAGTGGTTTCAACAATAGCACAATACATGAGGGCCAAAGCTCCCACTAAGTGAACTGGAGGGGTTATGGGCAGGACAATGACAGAACTGCAAACCTGCAAGATACCTCACAGTTAGTACAGCGCTGAATTATAGCATTGGGTTGTTATCTGTAATTGTAATGACCTTACCTGAAAAGTGTTGTTCTGATACGTGCGAGGAGGAGTGGTGAGTCATCTAGTTTGCATTTTCTCTAACTGCGCTTATCTCAAAGTGTCTCTATTCTGCAGCACAGTTCGTACCTTCCTGTCTCCTGTCTGCTGTCTCTGCCTCAGTATCTGCAGATTAGTAAACCTTTGCTGCTGCTGATTCATGCTTTGCCCAATACAGCACAAGCCACAGCTCAGGCTGTTCTGATCAGAACATGTTAATTTCCTGGTATGACGTAAGAACAGCATGCTATTCTGCATTGTATTATGGAGATTTACTCATGCTGTGTGTTTGTTTTTAGCTGTTTTGCTCGATATTGACTTTTTTGCCAATATCAAATATTGTCCAGCTCCTCATTTCCGATTCTGATATCAACCGATACCGATATGTGCATGCTTTTTACACCAAAGCTGTTGTGGAATTAACACATTTTGACTAATTTTATTGTCATACCCTACTGCATGAATTCATAAATGCAACGTGGATCCAAGTGGAAAATTCTCTGTGCAAAATAAAACACCAGCTTCAACCTAGGTTATGGAAAACTGCCATTTTTTAAAAATGCATTATTGTACTGACTGGGAAACTAGATGGCCATATTGAACATATTCTTATGTTTTTTATATGACCTATTTCTTTACCCATGGTGATGGCAAACTTGGAAATAATTCTAAACCTAGACACATAACATTATTCAAGCACTGGATGAACTAGCTTGTTAGCCACGGCTAGCAATCCACTTGTTGTTTTTTTTTGTTGTTGTATTACATAATCAAGCAAGCTGGTAAACGTTGCATACTGCGTTCAGGGAGGCTTGGAAATGCTGATGCCTGCAGTAGTTGAACATCGGTTATAAAAACCCAACATGTTTCCGAATATTAAACTTTTATGTTAATATCGGCCAACAATATCGGAGGGCCGATATTATTGGACATCCCTAATATCATGGTAATATTATGACAACCAGAGTTTAATGCATTAATGGGCTTTTAATAGTTATTAGGGATGACCCCCTCCCAGTCAATTTGTTGACCAATCAGTTATTTTGGTCTCTTTATTTGGTTGATTAGTGCTTTTGTGTGATTCTTTGTGGAGAAACTTAGTTTTACAGATCTAGGGATTAAATCAACTATAATCTTACTTTAACTACTAATTCAATGAGGGTTAATCAACTAATTATTTCCTTGGTATTGTTGCTATAGAAAACGCTACATGGATCGGCCATCTCTAGTTTTGTAATGATTCATGAACTGCAGTAAACTTGAGCTTTGATCACCTGCTATGAATCAACTACTCTGTGCAGAATGTACAGTAATGTTGTAAATTAACTTGTTACTCAAGTGAAAGTAACTAAGGATAAAGGAACGTGCCCATCACTGCTCAGAAAACAGTAATTACTTAGCCCTTAGGAGACTAACTGCACTTAAAAGATCCTCTTTGCATTTAAATGCAGCAGTCAGATAATTTATGTATCCCAGAAAGCCAAGGGAATGTCTCTTTTCTCTCCTCCTCTGTCCTCATCCCTTCTTTGTTTCATCTCCATCTTCTCTGTCTCTGCCTCTCTCTCATATCTGCCGATAAAGTCTATTAGGAGTCTCTATGTATGACGGCCACGGGGGAACATTTCTTTTTGAAGACACTTCACACTGAACGCTTTAAACGGTAATTGTTATTAAAAACCTGCTGCTTTGGTAGCTCAACTAGTTCTCCCTAATGGCTGGTTTTAGGCTACATGTTCCCCAGATCTAATCCCTTGATAATGCTGCAATTGTCTAGATTCAAAGCCCTGTGTCGCTGGTTTCCCTACATGCTGAAGCTGTATGGTAAAAGCAAGGTCCAGTCAGGATCATGTGAAGATGTTCGTGCATAGACTCTGTACGTCAGCGAAGCGTTACTGTTCAGAGCTGAAGATGTTTTCTCCTCAGTGGGAAGACTCTCTGCAGACAAGTCACTGTCTCACTCACTCTGCTTAGTCAGGCCTAACACGCCGGAGGCAGATCACTCTCTGCCTGCATATAAATTAAAGCAGATAGCCTTGCCCGTGCTTTATTATCTGCTGTGCTGCAGAGTGCTGTTTCAAACTTCTCACTGAGAGGTGGTGCTTATTTCACAGAGGCTAATGACGGAAGTGTCAACCTCATTCGTATGCTTCAAGCTGAGGATGAGTAACGACCACCATCATGAATTTATGGGAGGCGCTGCAAATGAATGATCAGTGATTCATCGGCGTTCTGTTTTTGCCACGCTTTTATTGCAGTTCCAAAGCAAACACCTTTGTTTACAATTGCTCCATCAGGCACACTGTTCATGTGTGTGTCACATTTTAAACAAGACTGGACTAAATGTGACTCACACCAAATCATGGATCTCACCAAAGGCTCTGTTATTCGACCTGGTCTCCATCCGGACCATGATCACTGCTTTAGTCATACTGTTATTAGCATTTACACACCAGCATCTCACAGTGTGGCCTACTATGTGGGTGTGAGGATACATCTTTAGTTATAGTCACATTTTTAATTAAAATAACACAATAACCATGAGGTAAAAGTGATTACTTTCAGCTTATATTATTTAAGGGGTTCACATTCATTCATGGTGAAAAAGTGTTTCAGTATGAAGCCCCTCAATTTTTGCACAAGGCAGCTAGACAGTGACAGAAAACATGCATTTAGAGCCATATATTTTAAAGGTATTGATGGCACAGGTCGATCACATGACATAAATCCTGATTTGAGAGCACAACATGTTTCATTGGACAAGACTGAAGGCAAATTCACCAAAATTAAATAAGAATTAGGCTATTATTGTCAGTTATTGATTGATAAGTATTTGCAACCAAATATGAAATGTGATGTCTTTGTTGTTTGTTTGTCTGCCCATTTACCTTTGGTCCCCTGAATACAGGAAGTTTATATGTGGAAAAAGAATTATCGCCCATCTCTAATATTAAAGAGGCTGAACAGCTATCCACACAGGTGTTTCCACTCACACTGCCTGATTAGACCTCTTCTGTGTGGGTACAAATTAAGCTTTGTTGACATCTCCCTCATTATGTCCTGTTAATTTTGCTGCACCTGTTAGGGTGGGACAATTTACCACACTTTACTTTCTATTGGTCCATAGAGTTTTGTGACAGCACATTTTTCATAGTCTAGTCTAGAGTCTTAATCAGCCAGAGGAATTGGTACACCTGTGTCGGTAGGTAATATAATTCTAGTCATTTTAATATGAACTTTATTGTTTAATTTTAAATTAAATGAAGCTGATTTCACAAAGAGCGACTTAGACTGTGGTCTTCCATCTTAAAGCTGGAGTTATTTGCCATAATTCTGGATGAGTCACTAAAACACAGCGAGACAGCGAGAGCAACTCTGAGACAATCCACTGACCTTGCTTAACTTCAGCAGAAGATTTTTGCCTTCTGGAAGAATTCAGCATGTACAAGGACATTTTAATGGGAATATCCATTGAAGACTGGAACAGTGAAATACCTGTGCAGTGCAGACCTGAGATGTTGTGGCTTCTTAACGTGGCCCAGGGCTCAGCATTTCTGTTAACAGTCAGGCTTAGCATGGTTTACTTTGACAAGCAAAAATGCCTGCTGCAGAAAACTCACTGTATGGATCTCAGTCACAGTTCTTTAAAAGAAAAAATGATGGATCTGTATCATCATGTAAAATTGATATGACATTTGATGGACAACAGTGGCCAGTCTTAGCCTGAAAAAATCCAGCATCGGTGGGAGTATAGACAAAAGTGTTTGTGAAACCAGCCCCTGGAATATAGACCCAGCACAACAAAATGTGTCACTTTACAAATAGACTTGCTGTGTTCATCTCGCAGTGGTTATTTTGTGTTTCGTAACCTCTGTATGTTCTGCAACAGCTACGTCTTATCTCGTCAGTGCATTTCTTGAGTCTGTGTTTGGGTTCGCTAATCTAAATTGCAAGTGGAGAAACTAATACAAGGGTTTAAGATGCAGAAAAGAAAATAAGCCTTGGCTCTTTCATTATCCTAATGAACTCATTATGGGTCTGATAATTGTCCTCAGTTGGCACGACTGATTGGAAGTTGCTGGCAAGTGATATTTCACCATGAGTTTATTTATTTTCTTTATTTCTGTATGAGAAAGCACATTCTGTAACTAAACAGGCCTAGTTGTTGGCACAGTACTTCATATTTCAACACTGCTTCTCTAATTTCAGTTTCTTAAGGGTTGATCTCATCTGTTAGACCATCTTTACTTCTCTCACCCATGCAATATCAAAAATGATGTATAAAATAATCTGTAGTTGATCAAACTAGAGAAATGGAACATGTGAAAAGATTAGCTGGATACATGGGAATGTGCCCACTTGAAGGGAACAACAGTTGTGCTAGTAATTCAAACTGGGGATATTCAGGACATAGCACACATGGAAGGGTTAAGAGTGCTTCACATCAGCTTGGACAGATTCTGACTGATGAGTAAACTCCCAAAGGAAAATTTTAAAAAAATCTCCACGAGCTTTAAAATCAGAGAGAAATATATTTCTGTGGTTTTGTCTTGTAGGGAAAATAAGAGAAGAGAGAGAATGGCAGGCAGTGTTTGGATGCGGGTTGTTCTGCAGTATTACTCATTGCCATATATCTGATTTGAGACCCGTGTTGTTGTTTTTATCAAAGGCATTTCTGCTTGAGTCGGTGTCTGAGTAGGGGCCATACTCACTTAGACTGCTGTTCCTCCTAATTTGCCAGCTTCTGTCCAACCTCATTCAGGCTTGTCGCAGACTAGATTTTCTCCAGTCCTTTTTAAAAAGGATTTCAATCCTGCTTTCTACCTCCTTCATCCACAGACCACACCCAATCTCATTTACCAAACCAATTTTCTCTCTCGTCTGCAAGTCAAAGCCAATGTGAAAAATGCCATGTTCTTGTCTAGTGTGAATGTGAAGAGCCATTCGTTGTTATGAAGGCAGTGCCTGACCTAAAACCACAACATCACTGTGAACACCGCATGTGATAATAGTACATGAATATGAATTCTAGACACATAGTGTACATTTTCAGCACTGTGTGTTTAAATGTAGTTGATAAGATGCTTTATAATTTTCACATCTTTGATCCTTTACTTTCTCTCCCTGCTGTGGTGTTTCTGCACTGCATTTCACAGTCAGTTAGAATCAACAGTAATGTGAAGTTTTTTTTCATTATCTGCTCTGTGTAGACATGGTGGTTGTTGCTGTTCACGGTAAGTGCTAAGTACTTCTTATTATGTACGCCAAACAATATCTGCCAGTAGTGTAACATCAGAGGATTTGCCTCTGGAACCTGTCTAGAATACCTGTGTATAGATCAACTCTATGGCTATTGTGCAGTCCAGTCAACTTTATACATTTTATCTGAACAGGATATGTCACCCTCTGTCCTTTACAAAGGGTTGTATATTTTCGTGGAATGAATAGAATAATATAAATATAATCACGGTCATCAAAATTGGAAATCAGTCAGAATGCAGAACTTCATGATTCTGAAGTTCAGCTTCTCCTTTCCACTTTCTTGGTGACAGTCCCACACGCCACAGGCATGTTCTGGCATAAGGGTGCTCGGCTTGCATCAGGGGGTGAGAAACAGCTAACAGCTCCCTCAGCCAGCAGGAGAACATTCCCCTCCCCTCCAGTCTCACAAAACCACCTCCTGCCAAGAGCCTCCTACTGGACTGCCACCTGGTCTTCTGTTGTAAATGTAATCCCAGCCAGAGACCCATCCATAAGGCAGCCAGGCTTCCTTATGAAGCTCTAGTCCCACCATCAGACCTCAGCAAGGACCCTGGCAACGACTTGTATGAATAAGCCAGTGTCAGTGCCAAGTGTTTAGCTAATCTTCTTTGTTTAGGTGTGATTGAATTACAGGATTGAATCAGCAGAAAATTAATTGTTGACCTTTCATACCTTCTGCCAATTTAAGTAATTAATTGATGGAGAGCATTGCTCTTATCAATCAGACAATGTCTTAAATCAAAAGGGCATAGATCCACAGGAGTTCAAAGTGAAAGAATAAGAGTAAAACCCGTTTGGTTCAGTTAAAACACACTCAGGTTAGTATGATTCATTTGGTAAATCGTCCAGTGCGGTTCATTTGTGGTGTCAAAGCAAACAAGAAGGATTTCATAGGAAGTAATATTTAAAATTATCTGTAAAAGGCCATGCATATAACCATTTATGCAAAACAACACATGATGATAATGAGTATGGGTATCTCCCTCATTAATAGGTTAGATTGCTGCACTTCTGTCTGACTCTGTGTACTTTGTCAGTTCATGTCCATTAAAGTGTGTGGTGGCGGTCCCTCAGTAATAATCCCTAAATGGAGTCGCCTGTTCTCATGTGTGTGTCCATGCGCTACTCAGGGTTCGCACCAGTCATCTGGGAGCATGCAAAGGGCCTTTTTTACAGTCCTGTCTCTACTGTTAGTCATTAGTCATCATAACATGCGGTGATTTGCAGTCTAAAAATAATATCTTAATACTTGTAATGACTTATTTCTTTGTGAGCTCTTTTACCCCTTTTCCACCAGGGTGGTTCTGGGGCTGGGTCAGAGTCAGAGCCTGACTTAGCACCAGTTGTTTGTGTTTCCACAGCCTAAGCACCGACCCCCTGGTGCTTAAATCTGGGGTTACATGGGGTTACATCGGGGGCTTGAGGCAGGGTTTTTTGCAACCAACAAGGCCAGAGTAAATACTGCCTGGTTTGATCGCAAATGTATTGAAAGGACTCCTGGGACACACACAAGTTTTGCACAAACTGTTGCTGGCCGAAATCCTGAACAATAGTGTCCCACCAGTACTGTGATCGTGGATGTGATCAGGCAGTAGACGACCTCCGTCTCATTGGCAGCCTCCATACAATCTGTTCTCAAATGGAGTTGCCGCATCTTAAGGGATTATGATGAAGATGAGTAGCCAGTAACATTTATCCATCCATCCATCCATCATCTACCGCTTATCCTCATAGGGTCGCAGGGGGGCTGGAGGCTATCCCAGCTGTCTTAGGGCGGGCTTTGTGTGACACCAAATAACGTAAATAAAGTGCTGCATCAACACTATTTTAATATCCCCATGTGGATCCTGATGATATAGGATGACAAGCGCCACACCTGGCCAGTCAAAGAGTTACATGTTAGCCTGTGTAACGCTATGTTTACTCCTCTGGTTTGTTTTTTAAAACCAGAGATAAAATGCAATGAATGTTTTTTTTCCTTGGTTGGGACCAAATGAATCAAACTACAGATAAGAAAGCAACCTCAGAAGTGACATTTGTGTTGATATAACAGCTTTCTGTGGTTTCCAGAAATGGCTGGTTTCGTAAAACAAAAGCACATGCATTTAAGTCAGTTGTGTGATGGGGGGGGGCCAGAGCCACACACCGACCCAGACATTTAGTTATTCAGCATGAGGAGGATCGAGGCTGACCTTTTTAGATGGAATTTTCCCTAAGAGCAGTCGCCAGTGACCATATTTAAGTCTTCAATCTTTTAGATGTAAACTTTGACATTCAGAGCCCTTACGTTTATCTCATTGATTCAGCAAACGCCGAGCACCAAGGCGTTGCAAGCAAATTCCCTGCTCTCCCCCCCTGCCCACGAGTTTTTGTCTCCTTTGTGTCTCCAACTCTGAGTTGTGCGAATGATGCATACAAATTGTTTGTGATATTTAAACAGCCTTAACATTTGCCTAAATCAAACAACCATTGCCCAAAGCAGGTTGTCATCAGCAGCATGTTAAAAATGTGCTCTTGATTCGTGTAATTTGCCCTGCTGTCTTTAGTGAGAATGCAGCACATTAGCCGTATGCTCACAAGGTGACAAGGCTGCTGTCAGAGGCTCCAGCAGAAGCTCCTGTCCTGCCAACTGTTGCTGATGGTTCACAATTCACAATTTATTCACAGAGAATCCAATTTGTATCAGTGAATGCCTAATAACTTATTAATCAAAGGTGTTATTTATTATTACGATGGATTTCCCCACGATAGTCATAAAGTCACGTCATAGTCAGCACAGAATCAATTATCAACTTAATAAACAGAAAAGAGCACTAGTTTCAGACCTTTACTCCAGTCAAATATGTGCCAAAACATTTCCTCTGCTCTCAGTGCTCTCAGTTCACTGACTTGCAGTATGAAACAGAACTGGCAGATAATCTAACTGGTGTTGATGAAGTATGAGATGAAGCTTTTACTGTTTGTCTCCAATGGAGAACATCCTTTCTGCAGAAAAGCCATCATTATCTACAAGTTATCTTTGAGTTAAGGCCGATTTATAGTACTCCGTAAATTGCTGTACATAGGGACGGAGAGCCTTTCCGTCCTCCCCGGGGCGCATGAAATATTTGTTAACAGTCTGTCACTCCGTAGAGGGAAGACGCAGACGACAAGGGCTGTGATTGGTTCTTTAGTTGCACCCCTGCCGTGAAATGCAACCCCTCGCCCTACACAGAAACAGACAGACAGGTCGCCTCCACAGCAGCACGGACAGGACAGGAACTAAAGTATCAATTAGCCTTGTGAAACCAAAGTCAAATACATTCAACTTGCTCAAAAATATGTTTAATTAATTTAGTAATTATGGCTGGGGTATATTTACATAGAACATACTGAAAGTTGTTGGTTTGTGTTCGCTATAATCCAAGAAGAACATCTGTTATTTTCTCTCTTTAGAGGAGTTTTAAAGACTGAAAGCAACCAATGTTCTTCTCTTCTATCTCCCTCACAAATAATTAAATCATAAAATAGAATTTTCCCCTGCTTTTGTCTGTGATATTAAGGCGAAATTTGAGGGGGTGCACAACACGCATCACGACGGAGAACTGCGAGGGCTCGAGGGGTCTCCGTAGCTACGGAGTTGGATAACATATTACGCAGCTGGAGAAGTATATTCCAGCCTTTATGGGGGCTCTACTTTGGTAATGTTCCTCTCTGGTCTGGCTCTGACATTTAATGGTTTACTTGCCATGACCCTGCAAAAATCTAAGGAATAACCAATATTAATATTAACTTTTATCAATGTTAACTCTCTTTTATCTCTGTTTTTGGCCCCTACCAACTGATAAGATAAATATTGGTCTCTTTGGCTTCTGAATGCTCAACTGTACAGTGTAGTACAGTAGTGTACAGTGAGTTTTTAGAGCATTTGAATACTGATGCTTGCTGTGACCAAAAATGCCCCAACTGAGCAATGAGAGTGTACTAAAACATTGAAATTATTGGCCAGAAAGCAAAACAATGAGCTAAAACTCTCAGTAAATATCCATCAAAATGACGAGAGCTGCAATGTAATGTGATAAGTCTCTGTAGGTTCATCACTACAAGCAACACCTTTCACAGTGTCTTTTTGACATTTGATACATTATTATGAAAACAGTGCTAACAGAACACATTTCCCCCCAAAGAGTGACTCGTTTTCTTATCTGTTAAGAGATTATTTGCAGTTTGCATTTTCCCTCAGGCAGATATTAGGATGAGGACGTACATGCTAAGCATACTGGCGTAGTTTAACTCTGCCAAATGTCTTTGCAAGAAGGAATGATGAGTCACAGCACACGCTTCTCCTCCCAGCCCAGACTGTGTGTTATGTTGACCGGAGTCGATCTGCAGATTCTTGTCAGGGCAGAAAAATGTTGGGCACACTCGGCTAATTTCTCATGGCTGAGTGCCACTGGGGCTCGCCCGGCCCAAGGAGCGCCACTTCTTGCTCGGGGAGTACAGCACATACACAATCCATCATAGAGTCACCACGATCAGCTATCTAGCCAGCACCGAAAGCACACTTCCTTGATTAATGGAGTAGCTGGGTGTCTAATAAAGGTCTTTATGTACCTCACATTTCAGACATATCACACAATATCAGAGTCTTCAGGGTTTTTTTTTATCTTTATCCCGTGAAACCATTGAAGAAATGTTTGAGTTGTAGTCAAGTATTATTCTTTTACCTTTGTCAAGCCTACTAATCTGTTAACAGTGGTTCTATTTTTACCCAACATGCATAAATTGCAAACACAATTGCATTGTTACACAGATCAATATCCAGCTATATCCACTGTGCTCCAAGCCGGTGTCACATATTTCAAAACCAAAGATCAGTCATCAGACACACAATCTCATATGAGTGTGAGAATCCCAGGCCACCTCATTGGATCTGCATGCTGTCGTCAAAAGCAACATCATGAGTGAGCAAATGATGAGGCAGCTGCATTGTCCCTTTGTTCCACAGCACAAACAGATGCTGAAGCTTTGTTTTTGTTCCTCCAAGTCTCCTGCTATATTGCAGCAGGGACTGGGGTTGAACATAATTACCTGGGCCTCTGTAGGTGGGATTAGTAGCTGAATTAAAATAGCATGAATGACATAGGAGAATACAAGAGCAGAGACAAAACCAAGCTCTAGTGATTACACTGGGAACAGAAGCGATTGCAGCACCGCTAGTGCTGATTGGCTATCAGATCACATACTGACGACTGGACAGTTCTGTGCCAACATTAGTCTGTGCCAACATTAGTGTAATTTTTAACTAATTTGCCATCAGAACTAAGATGTTGAAGTTATGAAAATAATCTCTACAATCCGCACCCTACTTTGCATTAAGACATTTTTTTCTCTGAGCCCCATTAATCAGTACAAGTGATGATTGAATTTAAAATCCTTAATTACAGACCACTTACTGCTTCTTTTCAATGGCTCTCACAGCCTGTCCATATGTCTGGTCACTAAAACTTTGCTCTGTGCTGCAGAAGAGTAGTTAACGTTATGGGTATGATTTCGATTGAGATATTAAAGATGAGAAAATAATGTTAAAGGGAACATGATGCTATGATATTGTTGGACAGACATAGAGACTTTTAAATGTCCTTAAAACAAGTTGGTATCTGGTTAAAACCCATGATACGACCCAATATAAGCTGTTATTTTGTTCTGTGTGTGTGTGTGTGTGTGTGTGTGGTGGATGAGTTGGTAGAAATCAAAGACAGTCAAACGTGAGTGTTGCTGCGGTTAATGTTCTGTGTACAGCTCCCATCTGGCTGTGGTGCAGTGGAGATATTTATGTGAGGTTGTGACACGCCCAGGCACAGTAATGGTAGCATCTGTTCTGTCATCCTGACCCGAGGGCTCTCTGGGTTTACAGAGCAGAGAGACATACTTTGAGTCAGTGACCTGACTGTGTCAGGAAGATTTTTGTTTTTTGTTTTCACCAAGGTTCCTCCAGACCTTTCGTGGTCAAGTGGTGATGTTTCACTGACACAAGCTGAAACCTTTAATGATTTAGTCTGTACACACTGACACTGAGCAAAAGCCCAATGCTTGTCATTGTAGAGCTGCTGTGTTGTTACACTACAACAGTGCTTTATTATTATCTGCTTTATTTCCAGGCATCCCAAAGTGAGAGTTCATGGGATTCAAAAGGGCTTGTTGACAGAGTAAGTTAGCACCTTATGAGCCTTTTTATCAATATAACTTGTATCTGTACAGCCAAATACTTTCACAGTGTCCATCACAGATTTTCACTGGGTTTAAGACTAAAGTCAATTGCATATTAACTCCCTGAATTGCTTTTTCTCAGTCAAATACAGACTGGAGTAAATAGGAGTAGAGGAGTTGACTTCTCCTGTGGGACCAGTTCCTCATCAGAGCATTTTTGCTCGCTGCTTCCAGGGTTCAAGGTTTCAGAAATTCTCATTTTGATTCTCGGTGTTTTCAGTGCAGTATGAATTACATGACAGCTAAATGACCTGCAAGATTTACTCTGCTAAATGCTGTGCGACTCCACCTTACATGCTGAGTGGAAGGTTTTATGAGGTTTCTAACACCAGAACCGTCTGTGATTGGATGCATTTGTGAACCACTCAGGTCTACATTATTACTACATCATAATATGGCATAGCAGTCAAATCTGTTGGACACTCAGCCAGTTGTTTTTCTGAGTATATTACATTGCTCAACAATGCAGCTTTTTCTGGGCTTTCTCCCCTGCTTGCTTTTTGGCAGGAAGCTGTACTGACCTTCACCTTTTGTAGGCTGATGCTGAGCTGCTCGCTTTATGCTCACTGAAATGCTTTGTGCAGGCAAAGGATGAATGAATATTATTATTATTATTATTATTATTATTATATAGAGCTACTCATGTTTAACATGACTTGTATTTTTTTAATCCTGATTAAAAAAAAGTCCACCTGGGTGCTCTGTCTTCTCTTAATGTAAAGCACTCATATCACACACCACAGCTGTTGTTTAACTTAATGGTATTCAGATGGCCAAATATTTTGTCAGCAGTCTTTAAGTGCAGAGTTGTAGACTTGTCAAGCAGTTAGCCCGGCAGGGGCTCAGCTAATTGCTACGAGAGAAAATAGTGTTCAAGCTCAATGTTGTTGCACCTTAGCTGATGTTCTAGATCGAGTTGTAATGCATGATCGCACAATACTGTGATATCTCACTACTGCTGTCAAATGCTTTGATGTAGATAGATGGAGGATGAGAGGCACAGTTAACTGAGACACACACACACATACACATTGCCTCTATAAATAATAATGACAGGGGAGATTTTCAAAACAGTAAAGAATAATAATAACTGTAGGTTTGAGTGAGCACAAATTCTGTCCTACAAATTTAGGAAACAATCTTATTTCAACTGATTTTTTCTTTTGCCTTTAAAGCTTTTTTTAGCTGCTACAAGCTAATGAGAATGAGGAGAATGTTTCAGTACATTTATGTAGCCCAACAGAAATATTTGTTTTGTGAAGCATAAATTACACATATGGCATGGATGGTATGAGTGACGGACTGCTGCACAGCATGAATGACATTCTCACTGTAAAGTACTGGGGGTGCAGCACACCTCATTGCCTGACAAGTTCACAGTTCTGCACACAGATCACATTCAGATGTTTAACATTTAGCTGGCCCAAAAACAGTTAAAACATCAGCATGTGCCACTGACAAATGTCAGCTTTTGGGCAGTCAACGAGGCAAATATCAGACGATACTGATGTTCATTAAATTGGTGCATCCATAAAAATGTATTAGTTGTATTGTATTGTAGCATTTTGTACAGCTCCTGCAGAAGCCAGACTGTATTTTTATGTGTATGTGGGACATGAGGTAAGAGAGCGTTCAGGGTCATGTGCTTTCTGTAATGTGAACTCTTAGTGCGTGACAGCATTGTTATGGAAATGTATGTCGCGGAACACTTTAACCCTTTCATAGATATTCGTAAGAACTGTACCAATATTGAGTGGATAGTTTAAAACACACTATAATGTAGTTATGTTTGTGAATAACTCAACAGATAATTATTAACAAAATTGTAAAACACAATTACACTGTTGCAATTATAATATCTATCTATCTGTCTATCTATATATATACTAAGAGGCATTAAAAACGCAACAAAGTCAATGTAAAATAAAATTGGATACAACTACTTTGTATACAAAAAAAATGTTTTGTTTACTACCACTCGTGGCTATTGAAACTATGGAGCCACATTTTTCAGCTCAAACAATAAATTAACGTGGCAGACGGTACCAATCCCTGTTTTTGCATGTGTGATTCATTAGGACATTGAAAGCTTTCAATGAGTTCTTTTGGTGATTTGAGCTCAACTGGTCAAGGCTTTAAAAACCCGGAGGAAAAATACAAGCTGTCACAGACGGTCACCATGCCACGCTTAGCAGCAAACATGAGGGAGCAGGTCATTGGTATGCTGAGATCCGGAATGACCGAAGCGAGGGTAGCCAGGCATTTTGGCATCTCACGCCTGCAGGCACGTTATGCACAGACATAATGTGCAGGTTATGGACTGGCCGCCTTATTCCCCGGATATGAATCCGATTGAACACCTTTGGGAGAATCTGGATCGCCGTGTACGGCATCGTATTCCACTGCCGGTGACGGTTGCTGATCTCCGTACTGCACTCTTGGAAGAGTGGGAAGCGATTCCAGTGGCCGAAATCAACGCGCTCATCATGTCTATGCCACGACGATCACACAAGATACTGACATTTGTAATCCATGTCGATTAATTTTTCTATTGTTGCTTTTGTTCATTCATGTTCAGTATCATACCAAGTGAAGTCGCCCAATAAATTATGACAATTCAAATTAATATCGAAAAAATACAATGTTGCGTTTTTAATGCCTCTTACTGTATATAGTTGTAACTATTAAATATTCTGTCATAGGATAAGTTAGAATTGTTGACAAATACTGTACATTCATAAACAGTTACATATGTCTATATCCTTGTATATGCTTATAAATGTAATATAAGTAAGAGTAAAGTGTTGCCATGGTAGATTGAACAGCAGTGTGTGAAAAGGCAAGTATTGTGTCTATGTAAATGGATCAGTGTAGACAGTTGACTTGTGACAGTACTTGAACTAGAATATACAAACTGTGAAATTCTGAGAAATATGTGATTACTTCATGTAGTGTTTCAGTCCAAAGAGGCATATAAGAACAGAACCTGACAAGCTCCCAGTTTCCCATAATACCAAATAAAATGTTTCTCATGCTCTTTACATCTTGTCTACATACTGTAGGTTAAATTCACTGAATTTAAGGCGGCTTTCTAGCCATGACAAATGTCTCTAAAAAGCTTTGTCTGCTTTTTATCCAGTGATATTTTTCAATATAACTCAATTAGATTATACAGTACTTCAAAGTCAGGTAGGAATGAGATCCATACTTGTGCAGTGATGTGACTCCAAAACAGAAAGGAAAAAAACTAATTCTTTTGAAACAATGAAAGGTGTACATTGGGTAGCTGTGCCAGCCAGTATGCCAGTCTGTACAAGAAGCCTGCCTTTATATCATTTCTCAAATGCCACCATGATATCACTGTATTTATTCTCTTTGCGCTTGAAACGCATCAAGAAATTGGTGTCTCCTGTGGCAGCCAATTTCGTTGCCACTTGTACCGTCTCACTATTCCTCTCTCCTCAAGACCAGGCTGTTTCCTGATATCACAGACAAACCTGCTGAGGAGAAGACAGCTTTACATTTTGGTTTAAAATGTTCATGTGAAGTCATCAGTTGCAGTCCAGCAGACCGTGGAAATGTAGAAGTTGTTATTTTGTTGCTCTGCTGTGAGGAAATTTAATGAGTAATACATTTCATTTTGTATTCTTATTACTTTTCTCCCTGTAGCACCAGACTGACAGCTCAGAGAGATTTGTCTGCATGTGCATGGGGATCTATTAGGCCGGTTGTGATAAGTGTGTGAGGGATTATTTCACCTACTGACAGCTGTTACTTGTGCACTGAATTTAGAGAGGCAACTCTGAATCTGTTGTCATTTCGTTCCCAGGGCTTGTTGCCTTGCCGTCCACATTCTGTGCAACTTGGGGTGGCTTGAAATGCTTTCAGTAGATAAAACAGGACTATCAATCAGCCCGAGGCATTCAGCAAGTTTAGATAAAACCAAGTGGAATATTGACCGAGTCTCTGCAAACAACATAGGTAATGCAACACTTGTGTTGAATCGTATTATGTCTCCTCAGGCTGGTTTCCTGGTGCCTGAAAATGAAAAAAGCCAGTGCTCCATAAGACAGAATGATACCAAGCTTAAAGTTTAAAAGGTCATCATGTGTGCCATCTTGACAACAGCCAACAGCTGATAAGGAGGAGGAGGAGGAGACTGAGCTCATTATTAATGCACATAGGTTTCACAGGGGCATCATTAACAACCACAACCAGTTCCCCACACAAAGTAATGTGAAGTGCCAAGGACTGTAATAATAATAAATATATTATTATTAATAATGATAATAAGAATAACAATAATAATATTGTGCTGATTTGATTTATGATTTGTTTATCTTGGTTCAAAGCCAAATGCACAATATTAACAAAAAGTGAGGTGGATACTTATTTTATGAGTACTCATATGCATTTTCAAGTGCTTTACATTAATATCTGTAATGCTCTAGACTTAAACAGTGGTGATGTAGCAACCAAAAAGCTTTCGTGAGACAAACTAGTCTGATAAAATTAAATTTTAAAAAATAGTTATATATTCCCATCATAGTTTCCCAAGACAAAGCACATATTCACATATTCACACCTGAGAAAGGGGAGCTTAAAGATTTATTATCAAAGTAGTTACTGATTAGTTTTCTGACAATTGAGTAGTTGATGGATCAATTAAACTTTTCAGCTCTATACTTATCGGGTCTTATAGAGTGGTCTTGTTAACCGTTTGCTGTAACTGCTCAACAATGCCATATCCACCCGTCTGCATCATTATGCCGTGGCAGTAGGAGCACTTTACTTCAGATTTGTCATGTTGGTCAAAGAACATGAAGGAGATGAGGGTTGCAGAACTCTTCTTGTTATGTTTTATTTACATCAGTGTTTCTGCCAGACAGTCTCCTCCTGGTTTCCTCTGGACACAATCAGAAGCACTGGAGCGTGGCTCCCTATTAGAGATACAGTTAGGAGTATTATCTACTCAGCCGAGGCCTCTGGTATTAACACAGGAGGGGCTGCATTAATTAATTATCAGTCACTTCATTATACTTTTGATAGTGTAAAGTTATCAGCAAAGAAGTTTCATAGTGCAGGAGGTCAATGAATTCAGTTATAAGCCAAAGAGCAAAGTACCACAGAAAACCCAGAGGTGGGGTGGGGGGTGCATAAAACGGGAAGTGAGAGAATTGATCTCTTTGCCTGTTTGGACGACATTGAAAGGTCAAATTCAGCTGGTGTACATTGAAGAGGCGACTGAGAAGAGCAAATAAACGTTTGTATAAACACACACAGGCTCACACTGATACTCAGACACACATTCCCATGCATGCACTTATCCACCCACTCATTCATACACACACACACAAATACACAACACAGCCTCCCACATACATGCACACAGCATAGAACTCATATCTCTGTCTCACAAACACACACACACACACACACACACACACACCTGAAACACGTCACGTCCTGAGCATTTATATTAAAATCCAACTTGTCTTTAAAGTGTGCATCAGAGAGCAATTTGAACCTTTTTTCTCCCTGAGAGTTAAAAGGAAGCGGCTGGTCAAAATAAAGAAGGGGAGCATTTTAACATTCAGGCCTGTACTGTCATTATCTCCTTTAATTATTTTGTGTGTGTGTGTGTGTGTGTGTGTGTATGTGTATGTGTGTGTGCCATGACTCGTCCAGTCCAGTAGTATGACCTCAGACCAGCCCACGGGGCCTTTGTGTTGTGTTTATCATGTCAGAGGGATAAAGATTTTCCTGGGGAACAGTAGCACAACGATGGATATCTGGGTAAAACAATTATATTATTATTATTGAATTGGCTTTGACAAGATCTCAATGATCAGGGACATCATAGTCCTACATATACCCATGAGCTGCTTAGATGGCTTTACGCTATTTTAATGCTGTAATGTAGTGTATAAAAATATAGACCTGACAAAGACAGTTTGTCTTCATCAGGGATGGGTCCCAGCTGACTACCTTTGTGCTGAATGTGAAGCAACCGAGTCTTTTAACATTTTAACATTTTTTAGCTTGTGCCTCCAGATGGACCGTAGAGATCACACCTGTCTGTTTGTGTTGAATATCATTACTGACTAAATACATTGAACATGTGTTACCTGCAGGTTGGATATAACCACAAGCCATCACCACAGCTGGACCCATGAAAGAAAGCTCATGCTTGCTTCTTTGTAAAATGTGTGTGCAGAAAATTAATAAATAGTATAAATAATACACTAACAACTAAAAGTACAAAAGGAAGAAGGCGAAAACATTTTGCATTAATGTTTGGAAGTCCATACATTATGACATGTTGCAGTCAGTAGTACATGACGGAAGCTGACAGCATGTCTCTTAGCAACCCCGGTCCTCAGTTGTCAGTCATCAGCTACCGAGGGAAATGCCTCAGAGGCCCAAGGCTTAGACATCCCACACGTGTCCAAAAGGCAGTTTTATCGTCTTTTATAAAAGTACAAAAATGTGTTGTTGTAAGACTACACTTGATATTTCCAAAGTGAGGGAAATGTAAATGGCTGTTCAGCCCTAACACTGAAAGCAGGCGAAGAATAAAACTGCTAAAAAAAAACCCTCACAATAAAACCTGAAATGGCACTGGAACTGTTCTTTAAGTTTGAGCAGAGCAGAGAGGCAGTCTGATGTACTTTTTGATCCCCCTCAGACAGATTTGAGATTTCCAAACATACACTACTCACAGTAAGTTAGTGATATTGTGAGGTCCTCAGTGGATTTCATACATTAGGTGTTTGTTTCACCTCAGTGATTTTTGGGATAGGGAGGCAATTGTATTAGGGTGATAGACACACCTCATCTAGTGTTTTCCACATAATGATCTCACTGTGTACAGTACGCCTTACATATTAGGGCCAATACCAAAAATACAAAAAGACAACCCTTTTCAATGTGGTATCAATTTCTACATTCTGGGGTATAAAAAGCTGGTATTGTCAGTAAGGCATCCCCAGTTCATCATTCAAGCAGCCATGAACACACAACGTCTCTTAACGAAAGAGCAGCTCCACCTGGCCATAGAGCTCCTTCAGGTCGGTAGCAGGCAGTCAGATGTTGCTCGTGAACTTGGTGTGTCTCAAAGTGTCATCAGCAAACTTGCAGCAAGTTGGTGGCATGATAATGCTCCACCACATGGTGCCAGAGTTGTCACAGCTGAACTTCAAGAAGTCAGAGTGCCTCATATGGTATGACCAGCAATGTCCCCTGACCTGAACCCCATAGAGCAGGTCTGGGACCAGCTGAAGCAGCGACTGGATGCTGTAATTGCTGCAAATGGTGCACCGTGAGACAACACAAAAAAAGGAACGATGGGCAGCAGAAGGGAGCGAAAACTTTCATTCCAGTAGTACGAACACAGAAAAGGCACATTATAGCCTGCTTCTTTGATTGGACCTAATTAGTTTGGCTGTATAAATTTACCTCCAGCTCTGTGCAGAACAAACACATGCAGCTCACGTCTCCTTAACCATTCAATCCTCCACATTTGGCACGTAGCCCTCTACTCTTCTTTATTGTGCCTTTTTTTTTCTCCAAATCACAGCGCACAGTAACTGCTGTGAGCTGCTTCCTTCTCAAGCTGCTTTTTAGCACTGCATGGTGATAAACAGTCACATTTTCTATTTGTTTTCACAAGAGTAATGTGCAGTGTTATCAAGTTCCTTCACATCTAGATACACAGTCATATTTGTGACAGATTTTTGTGATGCTGCTGGAATATTAATGATTTGTTTTGTCTGCTTTCACCTTCATTTGACACTGTCTTCATGTTAAATATTTCCTTTATAATGTTGCATTAACTGACCCCACCTCAGTGCTGAAAGTTCGCGCAGCTGTATCTGTTGTTTTTCCTCATCAGCCATTTGTTGCTACAATAGATCCACACAAAGGATCCTGATTCAGTGCACTGAAGCCTCTTTGAAATAAACCAGGGCTTGTTTGTTCTCAGTCTTCCTCTCTTCTCTCTTTCTTTTGATCCCTACCCTCTGTGGATATTTTTTTTTTCTGCTTCGCAGTGTAGCAGGTTGTTTAAGATTGGATTAAGCATGGGAAGGAAGTGCACCCATCGGTATCAGCAGGGATTCATTTTTTTTATTTCTATTCTCAAACTGTGCCCCAACTCAAGGCTCATTTGTTGATATTTTGTTGGATTTTGACACTGCCTCCAAAGTTCCCCCCAAGGGACTGAAAGCTTGAGTTCCCTGTGGCGTGGTGTTTGATTGATGCAGCCTCTCTCCATCTATGGATGTGTTCACTGATGCGGTGGTGATGGAGTGAGATACCCCTGCTGAAGCTGATCTAGTGAGCAGCTGGCCCATGTTCCCCGCTCACACAGCGGCTTCGCAGTTGTTTCCCATCACATTTTTCCTCCTCATTATTACTTGAGGGGGTTGTTTTGGTGGCTTAGCTTCAGGGAAATGGCAGAATTTAGTGAGCAGTTTCACACCTCAGGTTAGTCTTGTGATGATACCCCACTTAAGAGTCGACTGTCATTTGTGAAATTTAAAATGAGTCTTTTCTGCAGCCATCATCATGTTGATGGATGCAAATTATTATGACATTAATGATAAACAATATAGCTTATATCAGTTAGCTCATTAAATGTGCTACCATAGCAAGAGGGATTGCCTCCCTGGCCGGTCCAGTTACACAATCAAAGCACAGACAAACACACAGAGTGAGAGCGACTTCCTTCACTGTCCAGGTAGATATTACTCTATCTGTTATTTTTTGTTGAAAGTGCTCTCTACAAGCTAATATCTGCGCTCAGCCAAGGACTATTTTGGGAAGTAAACTGACACTTTATAACACCACTCTACAACCACGAATGAACTGTTTCTGCCTTCCAAGCTAACAGTATATTTTACAGTGATTTGATAAAATGCCATCTAACACCAACCCATAGGAATATGATTATTGGTTTTATTTGTTTGTTAGAGCAGATCAGCTGCACAGTCTCTATGGAGCAGTGAGAAATGGAAGTACCTGCTGTACACTGCCATAAGAAATTACATCCACATGCGCTAAGAGATACATCTTCTTACCCACAAACAGTCACCCTGCACTACCCGGTCATAACCTGAGCCTCTATATAGATGCATGAATGGGGAGCCTTTGAAATTCACAGGGTGGAAATGTATTTTCAGATGCAGTGGTTTTGTTGCTGTAATCATTTAATGCGTGGAAACTCACTGACATGTAATTGAACCCCACTGTGACAGTTCAGTCACTACTGTTACCGTGAACATCCTGGAAAAACAACAATCTGATGTTTTATGCAAGGTGGAGCTGCTCCTTAAGTGTTACACAAGACCCGCTTTTAAGACACGGCCAGTGTTTGTTGGACTTTGCATCCAAATGAGCTTACATTTTCCACTCTTTATGTATGACATGGCAGGGCGATCAGCTCTGACCAGAAAATGTACTCAAGCCACTTGCTGTCATTGTACACATCTCAAAAGGGAAAAAAATAAATCATTGATAGAGCTGAGAGTTCTTCCTATTTAAGATGGAGGATCAGGAATATGAAAGAGCCACTGATGATTTGCCACCATTTTAGAGACAGTTCTAATGTGTACATAATCTGATCTAATATGACTGTCAATTTTAAGTTATAAAGAACTTAGTTTTGAAAGTCATAATGAACTTGTTTGTTGAAAGTTCTGGTTTGAATGTCTGTGTTAACTACCTGTTGTTTTCACTGTTAAAACAGCTTTCAGTTTTTTTCAGTTTTTTTAAACGGACACTATGTAATTTTTTTCTCCCATCTAGTGGTTAAATTTGACTTTGCATACATTACAACATGGTTGTACAACAAGCGGAATGGGTCAACTCCCAGGCGGCCACTATCACCGCAGATCCCCAGCCCCCGGCCTGGAGCTCCGGTCATTTTTCCCCGGACCTCCACAACTCTCCACCGGTCCGGAGGACTTCCCGGTGGGCCCCGGTCGGCCGTGGCCGGGCATGGGGCGCTCCCAGACGGCCACTCACCGCAGATCCCCGGCCCGGAGGTCCGGTCATTTTATGGCCCTTTTAGGCATTTTTGGCAATGAGGATTCGGCGCAGCATAAGTATGGTCTTGTATTATGACCAAAAGGTTTTAGTTTAGTGCCGGGTAAGTAAAACTGGCGTCTCCACCTTGCTTCTCTGTGAAAAGTGAATCGCAAAACGCTGGAATGCATTTTGTCTTATGGGTACTAGCAGGTAGTGCTTTATGTCCCTCTCGTCAGTTCGTAGTTTTTGATAGACCAGAAAGACATGGAAACCTCCGTATGAGCGACCCGCTCTATGTAAAGACATATAACTGATTCGTCATCCAGGAGGATAAGTCAGATTGTTGGCATAGGTTATTTTACGCCAATGAGGATCTATTTATGATGACGTTGATTTGATGTAATAAAATACTTTAAAATGACATAGTGTCCCTTTAAGAATTCTCACATGCCCACTGTTTTAATTAGGGTAAGATCTGAAGCTCAACAGAAAGGCAGCTCAGAACAGCTGATGGAAGGGAACTGCAGAGCCACTCGTCTTTAAAGGAATAATTAACCCTCAAAATGATCATTATCAATTGCTCCATGACGTCACTGTGAACAATGCCAAGTTATTAAGAGGCAAATGCTCTCTTTCTTTGCATGTCAAGACCTGCATTTTTGCATTAAACTCATTACTAGAAGTGTGGGCATTTTAAGATGCATTGTGATGCGAATATGAGGGATTCGGCATGGATGCAGCTAAAGCACATACTCTAGAGTTGCTTCTTTATTCCAGCTCAGTGTGAGTCTTTATTGTGTTTTGTTGTCATTTCCTAGTACCCTTGTCTCTCCCCTCTGATCTCTGTGTTTCATAGAGGGTGGAGCTCACTCTGCAGTCCGTTAACTTGTTGCTCTCATTAACCAATATAAACTGCTGAATAAAAGCTGTCGCTGTCTGCTTTTTGAAGCACTTTCTAAATAATTGTATTAATGGGTGAAAAGTAGCCATGTGCAGTAATAAACAGAACATTATGGATGCGATCCATTGAGATGCTTCAAACGTTGCTGTGCATTTCAATTGTTGACAGGTGAATCATAATCAAATCACAAGGCCAGTGAAGATTCACACCTCTATTCATTACCCTGGAAGGTACTCTGAGTCATCCTCCTCCTCACTGATATTTTTTTTCTCTCAGCATAATTTAATGCAAACATCTGATCAGCAGCTTTAGAGACTACCTCATTTTCAGCGTATGATTCAGTACCCATACGCCCAGAAAATGACTAGTTTGTCTACTCTCTGTAGACGGTCTCATGAAAGAGCTGGTTAGTCACATGTTGTTATGGCTTGACAAGTGATTTCTTCCATGGTAGCCACCTGTAAATCTTCTCTCTCTTCTGTTGACTGCAGCCCATTGATTGTGTATCTTACAAGCTGATTGTCTTCATGTGGGGGAAACTGAGGCTCCATTATGTGACTGCTGTCTTTGGTGACAGTGAATTATTTCACTATATGTGTTTTAAGGTGTTCTTTACATTACTAAGACAACTAACTGTGCCTGACCTCTATTTATAAAATATTTCTTATAAAAGTACCTGATTATTTATCTATATAAGATAAGATGAACCTTTATTCATCCCACCAACGGGGAAATTTACATGTTACAGTAGCAAGTGGATAATGCAACAGCATAAGGGCCTATATAAAAAAAAAAAAAAAATAAGAGATCATCAGTAAACATGAAAAGACTAAATAGAAACATAAATGCTTTAAAATAACTTGTCAACAGTGGTATTTTTTTAAGCAAATATCAATAGCAGTAGGCACATGTTGAATCTGATCTGTGGTACATACAGGTCACCGTGTAAAAGTGCTTAAAACATACAAGAGACCAGATGGAAAACTAAATCAGTGCTGTACAGTATAAATGAACATTTGAAACATGTTGAGACTGAAAAACTGAAACAGTAATATTGCACATAGTAAAATATTAAATTAAATTATTGCACAGTGACAGAGTTGTAGCTCACCACTGTATAAGTTGTTGACTCAAGCATTCTACATACAATCACCTGATTATCAAAACAGATTAATAAAATGAGCTGGTATGATTGTAACCATGTCCATTGCCAGGAGTATTACAGTAGCTCCTCTGCCATTGTGTGTGAGGTTTTTTGCACCTTGCATGTGATAGGCAACTTTTTGTTTACTAATGCCGCGCTCACAAAATGGCCGGCCTGTTCGCAAGTTTTCAGTGAAAAAAAGTCCAGTGGCTTATTGACATAATTGGTGTGTAAAGGCCAACTGATACTCGGGCGGATGTCCGCAAGGTCTGTGTGCACAACTCCGCTCCACACTGGTGTCACATAAAACACTGCTCCGCATGTATTTTTCACATCGACCCACGTTAAATGTGACACTGATCTTCCTCTGGATGAAATTACAGAATGTACCCATCATTTTTCTCATCCTAGTATATTCAGATGAAAGAAAACACCCAAGCAAAATTTTCAAAATTGTCTCCCCACCTCTCCCCATCCCAAATGTATCATAGGTACAAAATGACCAACAACAACATACCATTTCACCTGACACCCATTAGCAATGGCAAGCGTAAGTGTAGTTTGGCTCTATGAGTCAAATGAAATAAAAAATTCAACCTGAAATAAATATTTAAGAAAATAACTTAAAACTTAAATAAATCAATCTGAACAGAGCATGCACATGTGCCTTTTACAGGTACACATATCTACATTTTCTAGATGCAAAATCATCAATAAGGTCATTGTATGACAACTGCTGTGCCATTTCAGAATTGATGCTTATGATAGCCAAGCCACTTAAGCGTTCTTGTGCCGCTGATCAGTGGAGGTATGTCTTGATGAGTATGGAAAAGCTTCGCTTGGCACAGGTAACTGTTAGGAGAGGAGAGTTAGTGCGGAGGGCAAACCAGAGATTTGGACACAGTTCCTGCAAATGATTATCATGGTGGCAGCTCCGGAAGGCTCATAATATCCTGAGTCATCTTTGTGCATGCTCCACACGCTGCACGCCTCACAGCGTACATGCGCATCCATTCCACATATAGGCAAATGCGTCCCCTCGCACTAAATGTGGTCCTCCATGGAGGATGAGGCCCTACGCACAGCGCATGTTCTGTGTTTAGGGAGGGGCAGCCAGGTTTTGATGCTTTTAGTCCATTTGCGACACTCAGAGTGGATGCTGGGAAAGTGTCACTAGTTGTTTAACAGCTGTGAGGAGCTGTGACCGGCCTTGGAGCACCACAGCGAGGAGCCGGGCACTGCCAGAGCCACACAGGTGCTGACTACTCTGGGCTTGACCACTGGCTCATACCAGCAGGAGCTGGCCGACCAATCAGGAGTGACCAGTCGACCCTGAGCCGGACCATACCACCTGTTTTGGATGGGATCATCCACATGTCAGCCAGGCATTTAAAATTTCCATAAAATGCAGTGAAGAACAATTTGCAGTGATAGCGATATCATTGTAATCAGAGCTATCGACTGTACTCATGTTGCTATAAAAGCACCATCTCAGGATTAAAAAATTTATGTTAACCTTTAAACAAACACAATTCTACTCTGATTAGGATGTACCAAGGGAAGGTGCGTGGGTTCCAGCATTAGTACTGTTTCAGATTTTTGATGGCACACGCTGCTTTCCGGATTGCAAGGTACGCCAGCGCTCTGTATGGAATCCATGTAAGTCTTACTACATGAGGCCCCTAATGATTACATCATGATTACTTTCAGGTCCATAGCCATCCTTTGAATAATCAACATCACTTTTTTCTTATTAGTGTGTATTAGTATTAAGTCGTTTCACATTAAAGTACTTGTTTGAAAATTTGCATTTAAATCAGAAAGTGTGGTGCAGTGGAAAATTCCAGAAATATGTCTGCAACAAAGATTGAAGGCAAAATAACCTCCTGGCTTAAGGTTACTGCTCCACTGAAGCAGGCCCTTTGCTTTTCTCAACACTCACCTTCAACCTTGTCTTATTCTGTTCTCACCAAAAGAAAAACAGATGAAATTATTCTTTTTTTATTTTTTGCAAGCCTCTAAATGTTGAATTTGTATGTCATTCAATCATTTTCAATCATTTCATTTAATAACACCAGATCTGATAAAGCCATGCTCTCCCTCAATACAAGGGAACAACTAGATGCATCATATTAGGTTGTATCAGAAAATGTTTTTCCATTCTTTGCTGAACCTTCAGTCATGAATGCTAGAGAGTCGGCAAGACACAACGAGACCAGCCTCATAATTAGGATGAGCTCAAAGAGCAATTTGACTGGTGCTGCTGAAATAATGACCATAATGAGGTTTGAATAACAGCAATGCCTTCCTTTGTATTTTCCTGAAAGTATTTAGGCATGTACTTATATGTGTTCAATAGTGTTTGTTAATGCAAAAGCTAAATTCTTGCAGTTGTAATGAGATGGTTTTCCCGATGACAGAAAATACATTTCTTTTATGTGTCAGCGCTGATAATGCCTGATTTTTTTCAAAAAAAAATATGTTGTATTGCTTATTTTGTATGCATGAAAAATTAAGCAAAATTACAATTGGCAGCTGCGGCGCTCTGCAAAGGATTGGATTTATTACAGATTATCAACTGATTCTTGTTGATTTACATTGTAATCCCATCAAATGGCTTTGCATCAGCTCTTTATATCCCCCTGTATGAAATGAGCCAGCGTTTTTTGAGTCTCACTTAAACTAATCCTTTATTGTCAGTCGTCGCAATGACCTTTTTCCGCTCTTGACAGCCCTGACTGTAATGAGAATTATCACAGACCCTCTGAGAAGCCACAGATAGATAAAGCCAGACAGAAGAAATGGTAAAAAGGAAGGAAAAACATCATTTTATAATTTTACTAAACTGCAGCCAAATGCCTCTGCATCAGGTGCCAGATAGAGAGACAGAGTTCTCTGATGAAACCTTTCAGAGAGGCTGCCATTATCCAGCAACATATTGACATAGTGTCCGAATGGAGGATATGCATGTTACCCTGTATTCATTTTGTGAGGAAAACAACACAAGACAGAGATGGATACTCAAACTTAATAATTATCATTAATAATGGTGAAGTTCACTGTGTTTGTAGAGAGAAATACAGTCCCTTTATTTTACCCTGGACTGATTCTTTTCCCACCTTCTAGCCAGTACTTCATCAACAGCAGAGCTTTGCTGCTTTACATAATCAAGTCATGCTATCTATTCTTGAACGAGGAAAAAACTCATTTTCCATGTCCATTTGTCTAGTTACCACATGCTGGCAGTGATTTTTTTATGGTTTTCATCATGTTCAGTTTGGTGAGAGCAAGAGATCAGTGCAGTAGTAGGCCTAGTAGTGTTGGCGTAACGTCGATGGTTCGAGCATGTTAAAAGTCAAAGTTGGGCTAGTCGACTGAGGTGTAATTTAAAGAGTTTTGCATGCTCCTTAGTATAATTGACCCAAAGGCTGTTTAACTGTGCAGTGATCCTCTGTGTGGTTTTCTGTGTGTTTGCTGGGCCAACAACATGACTGTGTAACTATACAAATAAACTGAGAAACACAACAGACGTTCAGTGAGATGGATACCTCACATGTCTCATATTTAGACATTATGCTTTATTTATTTTATGCAGTTGCACATTTGTGACTAGTTATCTTCTGACCTGACACAATCCATCCATTTCCAGGTGGGCATGAGCTTACTGTTAACCATAATTAAGCTAATGATGACAAGATTAGATTCTCTTGATGTGGATGCCTGGAGAAATGAAAGATAACAGCATAAACGACACGATAGGAGATGAGAAGACGGGAACTGGCAGTTTATGGCAAAGACAGAGCAATGAAAGTTGTGGTGTCAATTTAATGAATCATGACTTTTTCATAATTACTCAGTGATAGATGTGTGTAGCTAATTTGCCTTGTTGTCAAAAGAATTTATAGGTCATGGATTGGAAAATGCTCGAAAAGACTTAGTTAATTGTTTATATCTACAGTACAAAGCTTTTCCAATTCTCAACCCTCTGACATTGTCACTGTGCCACCAGCAACAACTGTCTTTTATTAATAACCTTTCATCAGTGTGTGCAGAGAAAAACAATATAATGTACTTCAATTTATGCAACAAATGCTTAGGCACCTTATCTTTAGAGCTTCATTAGCTCTCATCACATGTCGTCTCTGCCTACTGTAAAAAGTGGTTGTGGTGGTTCAGAACCATAATAGATTACTCATCCATACATTTACACCTTTTTTTCTCAACATCATATTTTCAATTCATATATAATTTCACTCACAGCAAAACCTGCCTGTTCACCTTTTCCAGAGGAAATCCTTTAGAAACAGGCGTTGTAAATCTTCTCCAAGGTTCTCTGCACTATGCTGCTTTAAATCACCAACCTGCCCATCGACATGTTTCTATAAATAGCCTGCTGGGTTTTTATAACCAAGCCTTTGCACTGATGGCAGGGTGGCAGGACTGCATGACACAGACACATACTTCCCTTACAATTACTAACAACAAGAAATGCCTCTTGCAAATAGCTAATTAGCCTTTGCCCTTTCCTTCAGTGCCTATTGTTTTTATGAAGCATACAGTTTGATGACAAACTCAAACCAAAAATAACTAAATAAATCTTCAATTCACAATGCTACTGAAGGTGTAGTTTGCTTTTAAAACTAAATGTAAACGTTACATTTTAAATAAAACACTTGAAGGAGTTTAATCCTTTTTGGTGTCTGTAAATTGAAAAAAGAAGAAAAAAGTAACATGTTGGGTATGCTCTGATTATACTCAATCTACAAGAGCAATTACAATATAGACATGTGTTCAATGGAATGAGTGGTTTGCCTCGAGCACTCGATTGTATTGTTTCCTTTCAATTGATTTGGGTGGATGGGAGCAAAAGCAAACATATAAGTGAGCTTGAGGAGAAAAATCATCCACTGCAGCTGAATGTTGTTTCTTCAAAAACACAGGAGGAATAAGGAAAACACTTATTTAACCCCTACTTAACCATAGAAAACAGCACCTTGGAGTGTGACAAGTATATAATAATCATATACAGTATATATATATATGAAAATATCCTGAACATTATTTTTATCGTCAGCTGCAACTAACAATTATTTGATTTTGTTTAATTGATTCATTGTTTGCCTGTTGTACACTGTCACTGTGAAATTACACATCAGAAACAAACCTGATGAGAAATCTAAAATCTTAACTGTATTTGTGGTCGTCGTGTGGAAAGTAGTTGCAAACATCTATTTTTACCCTGTAGCCAAATCAGTTTTGTCCACTGTTTGCATATATGAATCTACTTTACATAGTGACTGCGGCAGTAAGCAAGACCCCAGCCTGACACTACCTGCCCACACACACTGCTGTGTGTGTGGGAGGTGGATTGGATGACAATCCATGATATACAGTATAGTGCTTGACTCAAGCTCACTTGGTATTCCTGTGTATTTCAAAAGCCTCATAATTCACAAAGAAAGGTAGTTTTCAGACATTAAGTGTCGCCGCGTACAGCTTACAGTCAACAGTGTCGTTTCACGTTGCATTGTAATGCATGAATAATATCCTCTTCTTACCAGCTGGGATAGCTGCAACAGCAACTGGATGGATGAAGAAGCACCTCTTTGTGCTGCATCTATTTGATACCACACCCCCCAGAGCTACAAGCAGGAGCCTTTTCCAGCTAATGATCCTTCACAAATTAAAAAGCTACAGCCCTGAAACCAAAGCCATCTCCTTCCATCCATCAGAACATGCCCATCTTTGGACCAGTCCATACTGAAATAGACCTTATCCTGTTTCTCTTCCCACCTCCTCATGACACATGCATATGTGTGGTCATTTTGAGAGGCCAACGACATTTAAAGACTGATCGATCACTGAAATTAACAGCCTTTCTATCAGTTTGGACTGATTGAGCATCTAGTTTGTGTACAAAGAAATCTATATTCTGTGTAAATACCCATGATTATGTGCATAATTGTCCCTTAACTGCCTTGGTTACAACGGTAAATCAATGTCGATGTGAAGTAGTGTACCTAACATCTCTCATTAAGGCTTTGTTATGCTCTTTTTATACTCTCAGTTTGCTAGATGTGATTGCAGTGTGAGGAAAAAAAATAACCATCCTTAAATAATCTGTGTTCAAAAGGAGAAATGGCGGCAGATGACGTTTGGCTTTTCTGACGACCACAGATTTGGCCTAAGAGCATTTATCATGGGTGGACAGGCTTGTTTGCCTTCCTGTATGCGATTGGTCATGGAGGCTTGGGAGTAATAGGTGGAAAGCCAAGTCCTTTTCCACTGCCATGTGCCTCTCACAGGCACCCAGACCCACTGTTATCTCCCACATGAGTGAGCTTCAATTAAACTGAAATTCTCAGGTGTCACAAATGCATGAGCTGCCCTCCTGCCACCACTAGTCAAACTACTTAGAGGCACTCATTATGTTTTCTCTGCCCTCAGCAAGAAAAATCATATCTTACAAGGGGGATAACATTTGCTTCATATTAGGTAAATCAGCTTTCATAGACGCCTCAGAGCAAGATGAATGACAGCCATCATTTATTAACGTTCAATCTGCTGTGCAATCAGATAAATAGCCTATATTTTGCTTGAATTTAACTTTGGTGGCTTCATCTTAAAATGAATGCGACTGAATGTGACATTCATGAGAATGGGGGGTGGATTGTAAGAACTCCGACTTCAAAAGTCTCCATCGAGAACTAATCTGGAGGCTTGCCTCTGCTGACAGGAGCAGATCTGGACTAGGATAAATAAATAGCTTGTTTGTCTACACTCACCAAATGATCTGTGGCTCAATAGTTGCTCTGTGATGGAATACACACTTGTTTCTCTGTGTGTGTGTGTGTGTGTGTGTGTGTGTGTGTATGCGCTTCCCAGTTCACATATTATCATTAGGAGCTTATATTCGTCACTTCATTCGTCTCTTGTTTCCCTGATCCAAGTCGAGTCATGAGTATGTAATACAGTTGCATCCATGATATATGGAGAGTTGTCAAACAGAAAGTAAAAGTGGTTATCCAAGTTATATCACACTGAAATGCAACTTTTTGTTATAGCATAATGTTGAAATGTGTCACCAATAGTAGTCGGCAAATTTATTAAAGTATCAATACAACGCAGACCAGTTCAACACCACTGCAAACCTCAGCTTCAGTATGAAAGAATTCCTCTCTGACAAAGCAATAATGAAATTGACTGTATAATAGTAATAATAATTGTTAGATTCATAGAGCAATTTTCAAGCCATGGAAACATACATGTAGAAAGACACTGAAGGGCAAAGAATACATGAATAGAGAAAACACTATAAGCTTTGTAAAGGTAGCATTTGTGGCTAAGCTGTTATTTGGATTGCAGTAGATTGAACAGGTGTAGTCATTAAAGAATATTTTCCATCTACTGTCAGACACAATAGCACTTTTCCACAATACTGTATCTCTGGCTAAATAAACATTGCCACCTGCTGCCAGCCTCTATTAACTGAATCAAGGCACAAAAATATTCTTTGAATTTTTCTATTCACTCTGCACTGATTGACATTTCACTGTCATAATCAAATAGAGGACATAATTGACTAATGTCAGACATAGAGCTTTGGGAGCATAAATTCTTTTAATACTTGTCTTCAGATATATCAACAAGCATTTAGCCTCTTAGGGTAAGGATCTATTAGTATGCTTTTTTTCCCACAGATGTACAAAGGCAATGCAGCTGTTTGAATCCTATAAGTCTCTCTGTTGGAGAAGCAGGAATGAAGTCTTGAAGACCACCCGGGGGAGGGTGGCGACAGTATGTGATGACGGTGATGGTGACGGTAGCGGTAGTGAGCGCTTGCTGAATGAACAGCAAAGATGCGTAGCAGATAGCTCTGAGGCACACAGGAGAGCTTGTTAAGGAGGCATCTAGGAAGGATAATGGAAGCTTCTCACTTTGCTGTCTGTTAAAGCTTCCAGACAAAAAGAAATAAAAAAAAAATCTGCTCTGAGAATAGACATGTGCTCAACACAATGGGCCCTGGTAGTGTACGTAAGCATCCCTCCCCAAAAGAATATTATATGGCCCTGTAGCAGCTGCTGAAGTGGGTTTTTCTCCACACTGTTGAAATGAAAAGTTGGTCCTCCCAGTTTAAAGTTTATTTGGCTTTATAGACTGCTTCTATACACATCGCCCCTAGAGTCGAGAAAAAACGTAGAGGTGAGAACTGAGCTACACTGCTGCAGCACAGATCAGGTCAGGAACTATGGGCAGTTGTTTCAGAGTCATTTGTATCTACAAAGCATGCTACAGGAACTATTGATTAATAAAAAGAAAAAAGCTCTGTGGCATGTTTCATTTTTAGCCTTGGTGTCATTGTGTCTGTCTTGCTTGATTAACCATCAGAAAGACTGATTGGGTTAATCCCAGGGGAATGAGGGAAGTAGAGCTCAGTAGGGTGTTCCTGTGGATTAATGTCACAGGTTGTAGCTGAGTGAATGTTTACTTGCCCAATTTAATTGAATTCCTCATGGTTCATACACAGCCTTTACAGGCCAAAGATAGCTTGATTAGTTAACTCATGCCTGCAAGCCCAGTGACAGCTCTTTGCCACACCAAACGATCAGATGTAATAGGGAAACATTCTTGCAATCAGTTAAACTATAGACTTAAATGCCACAGACTCCCAAGCCGACTTATGCACCCATTTATTTTGTCTCTCAACTTAAAGTTGCCAGTTGTCAGAAGTACAGGAAGAAGGTAATTGGTTTCACACTCCTGCCACAGCACAGCTCAGAGGAAGAGACCACACGTGAGTTTTAATAAACAGAAAGGTAATCTTAAAAATGTAAATAACACCAGGCACAGGGAAGAGTTGGCAAGGCAAGTTTGTGTAGCAGTTCTGAACAAACAGAAGAAAAAAGCAATGAAAAGGGAAATGAAATATATGGGAATATAATGAAACAAGATTATATGGAACAAAAAACAGACTGGAAATTATGAAAAATAATAAAAGTTATGCTGGAGTTTCTGCGCAGGTAGTGCAGCAATAAATACCCAAGTTTAATATGTTTTAGAGTTGAAAGTGGCTAACGGTGGAGCATGTTTAGGATTGTGTAAAGCATAAGAGTAAAAACTAAATGAGGCTCTACTGTTGGCTATAAGAGCTGACTGCTTCTGCTTCAATACAGGGCTTGTTTGCATTATTTGTTTGCATCCTCCTAACCAAAGAATGTCAGGAGCCTAAAAGATGCAGGACGTGCACCTCGTACGTTCATCATCCACCCAGTCGCTGCCAGAAAGCTGCTCTTCCCTCGCCAAATAGTAAGATGTAGAGCCACACACCAGGGGTTGCTCTACCTCCTGGTCCTGATGCACCTCTCTCAGCGATTTTAATGCTGATCATATGTGGTCGGCTTAAAGCCCAAGTGGCACAAGACTGTGAATTGAAAAGCTCTTTGTGAACATTATCCATGCAACAATTATGTTTCCACTAAGTATACATTATATAAACTTAATTATTGGGACACAGGATAATTTTGTAACTCTCCCAGCAGCATACTGATTGCCTTGCAGTTCGAGGGTCATTGCAGTAGTCCATCTGCCATCAATGAGGGCATCAAATCTGGCATGGACTTCTTAATTCCCAGTAGATATTTTCAATATCAAAACAATTATTTAATGTTTTTGTGTGTCACTGTGAGATTCATTAAAACATCAAAGATGGCCTTGAGTCTTGACAGCTTGGAATCAATGAGAGCATCAATTTCGTCGTTATTTCACTGAAGGAAATGAAGTCACGTCCGTTTTTTTTCCTGTCTATAAACACAGACCCATTGAGAAAGGTTTTTGCAATCTACACAAAGATGTAAGGCTGAACCCACCCAAAACAACAAACCAAATAACAGGGGGAGGAAGAGAGTGACTGACTGTCTCTACCAGTTTATAAAGCTGAGGATTCAGCCAGCACAGGTGTCAGCCGCCCCTCTGATGGGCTTCTTTCTAATCTCCCTGAAGGACGACGGCAGACGGGACCAGGCAGCGCTGCAGGGCCGTCACACCCCTCACAGCCATTCCGCCTTCCTCCTTCTCTATTTCATTTTCCAGACGTCTAGCCGACAGTCAATCACAACAAGATGCTCTGTCTAGCAGTTTATTAATTGGGCCGAAGCAATTTATAGCCGCTTTAATTAATGGCTGTTGGAGTGAATCGGAGGCAGGCTTGTGTTCTCCATGAAAACTTCACACTCACAAGAGGGAGTAATTCTGTATTGACAACAACTGCCCACTGACTCCATTTGACTGTCACTGCTAATCCAGTTAGCTGACTTTGTATTGCAGTGCAAAATAAGGGGAAAGCAGGCAAGACTTTATCCTGTAGAGCTGCCTAAACACTCTGATTTATTTAATATTATCAGCATTCCTCTAAAAACTCTCATATTGACTACTGGCATCAGACTACTTAACTGTGACAATCAGTGGCGAAAGGAATGGATTCCATCAATTAACATCACAATTAATAGGCAGGGAGAGTTTTTACAGATGGAGAATAAAATGGTTTCATTCAAAATACACTTTGCTTTTGAATCTTTCTAGCTTATTCTGCAACTGAAACACTATTGCTTTAATGTATGAGGTTTGCTGTCATAATAAGCAGTAAGCAGTACCTGTATGCTTTGGGTCAACCAGCAGTGGGCCATTTTGCAATGTGGTGCCGTCTCGATACCTATAATAATATACTGGAAGAGCTGGTCATTATTATAAAAAACAAAATGGCAGGTTGTCTGCTTCAGTGGACATTATTGTTTGTGAAGGCAGACATTCTTGGACTCCATATTATATTACAGCTCGGAACCTGGGATTCCAGGACTGTCTTCAGATTGGCTGTGAAGACAGCACTGAGACTCTTATATATGGCTTCATCAACTGGACCTTCCTGAAATTCTTGCGTAGCAGAACTCATGGAGGCAGTGGTTGGACTGTGACACAGGTCACTGACCTGCTGACAAGTGCTTTGGTTTGGAGCTGCCAATTCTAAATGGCAAGTGCATCTATTTGGGAATAAAATAAATTGCACCAAAAATTACCAAAAAATATTTACCTATCAATTTTAGAAATTATGGACATTTCAGCTTCAGGTTTAGAGGAGGTGCCACGTTCAAATTTTGCTAGCAATCCAAGATGATCAACTATAGCTTTAAGTTCACAGATGACCCTTGCAATTATTCAAAATTACTAGAAGTCCTCAGGTAATACTAGTCTTGTGTGAATAGGGCTTAAATTCATTCTAAGCCTCTGTTATCTGGATAGAACAGGAGAAACATGTTCACTGTCACAAGTCACCCTTAATTCAATTTTAAGCTGGATGTTTTGGTTTAAGTTAGTGATTAGAGCATTAAAACGCTTCCCTAGAAAATCACCAGTGGTATTTTTACACCATCATTAAGGTAGAGTAGTGGGACATTACTCAGACTTAAAGGTTTGTCTCCCAGTGACACCACAGATTAGAGCCTCGGCCAACTTTCTCCATTTTTGGCACGGATAATATTTGACATTGACATATCTGGACAGAGTTGTCAAAAATCATATAATATTGGTTTCCCTGTGGACAAGGCGCTCCGGCAATGTTCCCTGACACTAAGACAACCCTGTAAAATCAGTGTAATATATTTTGGAAAAGTTAATTCTTTGAAGAGTCAAGGTGTCTGCAGTGTGTCAGGGCATGGACGATATGTGAATAGCATTCCAGATGATATTTTCATGTCACAGGTGTTGTTTCCAAACCGCTCTCTAAAATGCATTGGAGAAAAGTCACCTTTCATTCATTCCACTTAACTGTACTTACAGCTAATTGCTGTCTGAGATGGACAGAAATTAATTTTGAAAGATCCTTTGAAGTACCCAGTGAAGCTTTTTATACTGCCTTTTATATTCCGTGTGATTACTTTGGCAGCTGTATTAAGTCCTCTGCTTTTGCCGGATGAAGAATTGACAGCATGGAATTAGCCCTTAAATCACACAGAGAGGGACTCTGACATGCTTAAGTCATGAAAGACCATGGGCTTAGTGCTGCAAAGCCACAAAAGAGAGCACACCACTCCTATATAAACAACACCTGACATAAACTGACATATGAATTTCCTCATTATTCGTTGCCCATTTCCTGCTTGTCATAAGAGAGACCAGCTGCAGTCTGAATTCACTGAAAGCCCAGATTCTGATTAATGGCATTTAAAAGTGTTCTTTTATGAAGTGAAAGTTGAATAGTGGAGGAATAGCAGCAGAGACTATGCTGCTATTAAAATGTCTTATGGTTGTCCTTTTGGCTCAGTTGGCTGTGACTGATCAGTGACTTTGAATGGATGTTTTGGATATCTAAATTTCTTTAATTGCAATGAGTCATGTAAGTTACAATTTTTGTGATACCAGGAAGGTAGGGCTGGACGATATGGCCTAAAAAAAAAAAAATCCCAGATTTTTTCTCAAAAAATCTAATTTACGATTTAAATTGAGCCCCCAAATTCAGATGCTTTCCAGCGGGCCGAATTCTTGTCATATGGGATGCAGTTACAGATGCGGTCGCTATGAATACAGCAAAGGATATGGTGTCAATATATACAGTGGAAAAGCCGTAAAAGCCAAAATAAGTACTTCCAAAAGAAGTTTGAAAACGTCTGTGGTACAGTGGACTGTATTTTGGAGGCTGTTCGTGTGGTGCTTGTGGTGCTGCTGTCTTTCTCATTCTCCCAACATTTCTCCCATTCGGCAGAATGCTTTTGTTTGAGGTGCTGCAGTAAGTCTGTCGTACTGCTGCCTTTGCCAGCAACAGACTTCACACATACTTTGCAGCGGGGTGTTGTCTGGTCTAAATCTGACCTCGTGAATGCGAACCAGTTCCAAGTAATGGATGATACAGTGCCTTTTTTTGGAACGAGTTCTTCCCTGCTCGCTGCCATGTTGTTTGTATCAATGTGTGGGGGGGGAGGGCCGAGCCCATGCCGAACTACGGGAACTCAGAGTGAAGTGTTGGCAGAGATTGAAGAGAAAATCCATATTCATTCAAAAAGTCAACGTGAACTACACACAGAAGTTTATTGATAAAATCGGTTTATCGCCCAGCCCTATAGGAAGGACTCTCCTGCCCCACATTTACACTTTAAGTGCTGTGTTTTAGTGCTGTTTTTCTAGGTTTGTCTTGGATGAATTCTCTTGATTTGGCACCTGGGTGCTATGCTGTGTGGAGGTTAATGCTCAAAATGTCCCTAACAGAACAGACAGAGGGTAGTTGCGTGGGACCATGGGCTTTCGTCTTCACCATTGTCGCTGAAAGTGTATCAGACTGAAATCATAGTCATGGAGTCATGAGGTACAGGATGTCAACAAATTCTGTTTATTCTCTATAGAGAGCAGGAGATGACTTTGCATGTAGGTACGGCAGCAGGCTCGCCAAACTCTACTGAAACGGTTAAATTAGGTGGCGGCTTATCAAATGAGACTCAGTTATTACAGTGCCTGTGTTTTGCAAACATATTTTAGTGCACTGTTTAGCTGTAAAATGAGAAAGCTTGTCAACTGACCGCCATGTTGAGATCAAGTAAAAACCACGACCACCACGAACTGACACAGCATCCCTTGATGTTTTATGAATATGTTGTCATTGGAAACATTTGGGACAAATTAAGTACTTTAGATATATACACGATCAAACATAACATTATGACCATTATGGAAAATAATGTTGGTCCCCCTTTTGCTGCCAATGGACCACTTTTGATAGATCCTGACCACTGCAGACCAGGAACACCCCACCAGAGCTGCAGTTCTGGAGATGCTCTGATCCAGTCCTCTAGACATCACTGTTTGGTTCTTGTTGTCAAACTCACTCAAATCCTGAAGCTAGAACATTTTTCCTGCTTCTAATATCAACTTTGAGGACTAAATGTTCATTTGATGTCTGATATATCCCAGGTGTCATGATGACATTTGAATGCATAATTGCTTAGTGATTATAAGCTCTGATAAAAGCCAGTAAGGGACCTTGAGTAAAGATTTTTTTCAAAACAGGTCCAAAATCAAAATTAAACATTAATAGTCACAATTATTCTTTATTTAGCATCTGTCACCTTTGGGTGGTTTAGGAATACTAATCAGGTGAGCCATGAAGCTCATCATTGAGGACTTGGGGATCAGGGTTTAAAACATTTTGCAATGATTCCCAGCATCCTGCGCTGTCCCTGCATTTTAATGAGTTTATTTGCGTACATGTTCATCATTATCTCAGCCAGGCTCATTGATGTGAAATATGTCGGCGCATTAAATATGTCAGCTCAGCAATCTCAAACTTGGCTCTTTCACGCTGCTTTACATTTTGGAACTAGATGAAAAGCCTCTCTCTCTAGATGTGGTGAAACAAACTGTGAGTTGGGAGACAGTCTGATAAGGTCTTGAACCTTCTTGTAAACTCAACATTTGAATGGTTGGGTGGTTGCTGGGTCAGACCATTCTCCTTCAGACTCTGTATTTAAATGACCTTTCCTTTCGTATTATGAAAATGCCATTTTGTTAGCCACCCGTAACATGTCCGCTGTCAGATCCAGCACACAAATTCTGACATTCTCTACACAGTCCGGACACAAAGCGGCTGATGAGAAAGAGCACTTAGTCTCTGAAGATATCAGTAATCTTAACACGTGTGAATGCAGCCACAGCTTCCTCTCACTGTAGAGTTTTTTTCAGGCACACAGAGAAGCCATGATGTACTGAATTGCTGATTTCCTGTGGCAGTGCATTAACAGTACACCTAACTTAAAGAATCTGGAAAACCTCCACAGTGTATTGATTGAGTAGCAGCTTGCACTTCCTTCCAAGTGCACCTATTAACTACAGAAATGTGCTTTGGCCACTTCCCTTGTTGTAGTTGAAGAAAGATTACTCAATTTTACCCACAGGCGACAGATAACAGCAGAGATGTCGGCCGCTCATTGCTCAATTTACAGTGAGCATATTGCAAAGCTTTTGAATGTATTTACTCACAGTTAAACAAAGAACTACTCAATGCCTCTGCAAACTGTGCAGCTGGTTTTAAGTAGCACATTATTATTTAAGCCGCCCTGTCTAAACTTCAGTGGTTTTGATGTGTCTTTGCTCAACCTGCTGTTGTCTAAATGACTTTGCTGTCTTTGACATATTCGCTGAGGGAGAGGTCGCTGTCAAGCACTGTCTAAATACTCAGCTGAAGCATACTGCAGCTTTGGCATGAGGTTTTTCTGAACCTCTTCTTGAAGTTACTGCATGTTTTTCTGTTGTAAGTTTCTCTCTCTGATCGTTTCTTAGATCATATCAAATAACAAAACAGATTTTAATGACATTTGGTGGAAGATTACAGTAGGCTATCAGCCAGGGAACAGAAGATTTCTTTTTGCTGCAGATCCAGGAAAAGATTCATTAACATTTTTATTATTTTCTCATTAAACCACCAGCCATACTTTTTAATGAAAAATATGTTGCATGTATCCTTTGATTGTAACATAATATGTACAAAGTCATAACCTTGTGCAGTCTTGGCAAAGCAGTGCTTTTCATCTTTTATTGAATAAACCAACATTACAAGTGGCACTTGTGAACCTACCTGAACGCACCTACCCTTCATGTACAATCCTTGTCGTTTAGTGCACCCAATGACACATAAACAATGACACCATTGGTAATGTCAGAGCTGTTACAGTTGCTTCAATCAATACTTTACCATTAACAATAGATGAAAAGACCACATGCAATACATGTGAAAGGAAGCGCTGCAGGGAATGACCCACAGAAAACAATCACCCTGCTGGTCCTCTTGGCTCCCTGGAACATTTTAAAATCTTTCAACTCATTGTTTTGGTTTTATGGCCATCAAGCTTATTCTTTTGATTCACCCTCACCACTCTCATCAACCCGGCGGCAGCCATTTTCAGTGAAAAGGAACACGACGCCTGATGAATGCTAATGTCGCTTCATAACCACTCAATATGTTAATGGTAACTGTTATTCTACATGTCCCCTGGATTTTTCTATATACTAATATATATATTAAGTCCAGTGTGTTAAAGTCTACAATCAGTGTTGGCTTTTTCCACCTGGGGGCAGCAGAAACAAGCTGTAAACACAACACATCCATCCATCCATCCATCCTCTTCCGCTTATCCTCATAGTGTCGTTTGGGGGGGGGGGCTGGAGCCTATCCAAGCTGTCCTAGGTACACCCTAAAAAGTCTCCAGTTCATCACAGGGCACATAGAGACAGACAACCACTCACACTCACACCTACAGTCAATTTAAATTGGGGAACGTAATCCCCATGTATCATTCATTTGGAGTCAAACTTGATACACTCAATAAATATAACTCCAGTATTCACTCTTCTTCACCTCTGTTTGTAGCATTTACAGTACCAGAGAATTGATTTGAGAGGGTGAGAGCAGGAATAGATGCGCACAAGGTTAGATAGATATTTGTATGTATGTAAGAAGGAAGAGGTGTGGATAATGACAGAGAGATGGGTGGGCAGGTAAAGACAATCAACACAAACAGGAGATAATGGTCAGATGCTCTATATTTTAGTATATACATAGATATATATAGTCCTGATGTGATTATAGGCGTGGCTGAAATCTTTGTTTTGCTTCCAACACCAGTTAACTCCTTAACTTTATTTTGAATGAATGCTGCGCCGAGCAAATCAGTATCAGTCAAGACAGATAGTTATTAGGATGGACTGAAGTAACCTCAGGCCTGCATGCTGAGAATATACACCTCTGTCCATGAGTTGAAATGTATGCAGGAGAATACATTAATAATTGATGCTGTTACAAAACACATGATAGGGGGCTGCAGCAAGAGAGAGGATGATGAGTGCTGCAAACTTAAGGGATTAGCTATGGTCGATATTGACGAAAACTGTATGCTTTTAATGGTTTTAAAAAGGTTAAGGATTCCTTAAGAAAAGCATTAAACCATTCCCCCTGCGTAGCTTCTCAGTGGCTAATAAATTATTGTCGATATAAATGGCAGCTCAAGCTTCGAGTGTGCTGCTTTTAATAAATGTGATGCTAATTGGGATTTGCTGACACTGTGCCTGCAAAATGTCAACCTTTCAGTTCATAAGAAGAACAGCCTTACTTTTAGTTCGCCAGCTACACTTGTGACGTCCCCTTTGGGTTTCGATTGGGACAGAGTGTCTTTTTCTCCTCATTAAATGGCATTGAATTCGTCTGAAGTTTAAACAATAGTCCTTCAAGTTGGAGGTGGAGACATAATACACTGATGTGTGTCCAGAAACTGGAAACCTCCCCTGGTTAAATGAATGTTGCAAAAGCCAAAAGAATGTGCACGTGATAAAGGTCGTTAAATTGAAAATGCTTCAGTTTTCATCTTTGCCTCTCTGCTGTATCCTGTCTGATCCATCCGCCTCGACCCGCTATGGGATCAAGTCTTACTTCCCAAATGAAACCGGATCGCTTGCATTCAATGTGCCCTCAAAGATCTCAGTCAGGATTGGTTGATATAACGGTCTATTGCTACTTCCCCAATCCAGATATCCAACCCCTTACTCTCCCCTGGGTGCCAAGGGGAAACTTGACTCCGTCTTGTCCAGCCTCCCTTGTACATTTAGTTTTGGTGAACCTCCCTTTTAGTACCAGTGTTCGGTGGGTAATCACAGCAGCAAGACCACATACCGCAGTTGCTAACTTGGAAACTCTTGGTGATAATGGGAGCTCCAGAGGAGGAAGCGCCACGTCCAGCGTCAGACATTACAGTGTTCGGGGCCAACTGTACCCTCCACGGCCTCAGCCACATCTTCCTGCCTGGTGGAGTGACCATTCGACGGCTGCTATGGGCCGCCGCATTCAGCTCCTCCCTTTCCATCTTCCTCTACCAAGTGGCCGACCGTGTGATCGAATACTACAAGTACCCTCATGTCACCATCCTGGATGAGATGGACAGTCCTGTCATGTACTTCCCAGCCATCACCATCTGCAACTACAACAGCTATCGAAAGTCCCAGATCCGTAGGAATGACATCTTCTGGATGGCTGGGCTCTTGGGTGTGGAGCAAGGGGACTTTGATGACTTTATGGCTGCTTTGGGGCAGCCTACGGACAACAGCAAGTTTTTCCCCAGCAAGACATTCAACATGCTGGAGTTTGTGCAGAGGGCTAGCCACAACATAGATGAAATGTTGCTTGACTGCAAATATCGAGGCAAGGACTGTGGTCCAGAGAACTTTACTACTGTAAGTATGGCTCCTTCTCTGGGTCGATATCAGTGTAGACTGCGTCAGAATCATCATGGGAAAAAAACTTATCCTTTGGTTGGTGAGCTGTGAGAGAGTGAAGAACAATAAGAATAAATGACAATTCATTAAACTAAATATTTATCAGAAAGTGATGCATTAAATTCAAGAAAAGAACTCCACACTGCTTAGAGCTGGAAAGCAAGAAGCCTTTGGCAACGCTGCGAACAACTGTGAGATGTTTAATAGTCATTATATCGCTACAATTTGAATGCTTCATTCTGCCCACAGTAACATGAAAACTTTGTCACTTTTTGTTTATAAAAACCAGAAGACATTAATGCAAAACTGGTTCTTCTCATAAAATGAGCATTGTCATGATGAGACATCCACATCAGATATCGTTGGGGAAAGAGACTTCACTTTCATTTAAATTATGTTGTCATTTCTTAATTGTTTCTTCAGTAATGGTCCTGTAATCCTTCCTTTTTGAATAATCAGTGGCATGTTGTTGGGAAGATTAGTAGCTCGAGGGGAACAACAGGTATGGGGTGTAATATAGGAAAATTTCAAAGGAATACTAATAAAGCAATGCTTTATAAGAGCCAGCACCAACTGCAGAGAGATATCTTTTATGGTGATGGGATTTTTTATACTGTGTCTATTTCTTTATTTCTCACTACTATTAATAGTCCTTTTTCTTGAAGGACTAATGAGAGTTACTCAGTTAAAAATTGTCCTCTGAAAGATGTAAACTACTGAGGTGCCATATGGTTCAACAAATCTCTGTTGACATCAAGCATCATACATTATGAAGCAAACATATGGCGTTTTCAAGTCCAGTGCAGTTTTTAATACATTATTGTTTTTATGTTTTTTGTAAATACTTCAGGAGAATGATCATAATAATAATAATAATAATAATAATAATAATACAGTTGCACCAAATGTTTTAGTGTTTTATCTTATTTTACAAAATCTAAAAATCATAATGGCATCAAAGCAGAACAATGTCATTTCTGCATAGGAAGATGACTTTTCTTAATTTGTGTGCTTTCATTTTTGTTTAATCCCAATTTTTCAGACCTCAACCAAAGAGATAAAATCACATCAGCAGAATTTGAATGGAACTTAATCGTCCTGCTGCAGAGACAGGGGAAGGATTGTATTTCGATGAAATGGGCCATTGATTTGAGTGATGAAAGCGTAGCACCAAGATGGGCCTGTCATGCAGCACAATTTTTTTGAGAACCAGCAGCAGTGAAAGTGTAGCAAATGATTTATACTAATTACTTAGTAGATCTATCGTGGCAATGCTATTGTTTTGTGAGAGAGGATAGTTTAGTATTAAATCTACACTAACCTGACAGGAGAAGAAGAGCATCGGACTTGTACATCAAAATGATGCACCAGATTTTGGTTCCAAAAACAAAATGGGCACTTATAAGCTAATCAAGGCAAATTTTGATATAAAATGTGGTCAGTCAGGTGACCTTGGCTTCTTCACATCCCCACGCACAAAGGGCAAATTTCAGCTAAATGTCAGAAACTGGAGATGCTCTGAGGGCCTAAGTATAGCAGAGACTAATTAAATATTCATGTAGCTGCCTGACTTCCCCCTCCTCGGCCTGATGATCTTACTGTGGGAGGCTCAGAGGCAAGTCCTCTCACTGGAGATGAGATGTGATGGAATTGAGATTACCCATTATATACTTCAGGAACATCAACGCAAGATGACTCATGCAGGGTCTAGACAACATCTGATAATTAGCTCTCTCGTGTGGAAAAATCGGTGGAAATATATGAAAAAGCTCATTCACATGCCTCTGCTGATATAGTTTACTTTGAGTGTTGTGCATTTTGATACGGCATAAAAACAGTGGAGCGTTTGAGTAAATATACTATTACCGTTTTCTATTCAAAACCCACAGAATACTGTTGTTTTTGCTCTCACTGAACATTTCCTGTACAATAATTCAATTTTGTGCTATATTGGTATGCGTCTGAGTAGAAGTGTTTGTGTGCTCTGCCCAATTTTTGCATCAATGTGAGACAGCATGCCTACAGTGACAGGGAGAGCAGATGTTTCTGCTAATGAGTTGGATATGGGTACAGTGGCATTGAGAAATCTTGGGAGAGGAAATATCAGGGCCCCCAAGTGCAATTATTCCTTCTGCATAAAGTAAGGAAATATTTTTTTAGGGAAGGATGCTGTAATTCACTGCAGGAGAGTGAGTCACAGAAATTAAAAGGGTGACAGATGGTAGATGCTGGAAATTTTCTACACAGTGGTATAAATATGTGCAGGAATATAGCTTTGAATGTCCCTGCATCAGTCTGTGGTAATAAGCTTTGTTCTGATTACACTGAAGGATCTTTGTGTTTGAAACATCAGTTTTTGTGCTCAACAGTCAACACACCAGAGTGTGTAATAGACACCAGAGGACAGTGTCACTGTCATGTTTTGCCTTATATGTTTATGAAGGTAGAGCAACCTACCAGCAGGGGTGACAAACATTCACTTAGGTTTATGAAACAAAGGAGAAACTAGGAAAAACTTAATCGTTTTACTTAACATAAGTGCATAGGTGGAATATGCACTTATGTCACAAAACATGTGGCAGGTGGCACTACAAAACCTGAAGAACAGTGCTAATCGCCGTCTAGTTGAAATCTTGCTTTGTTTGTGGCCTCTCCACCTCCCTTGCCACCTGCTGTATGCAGCCTTTCTCCCTTTGCATTCTAAGTCAACAGCTCCTTAGCGCTGCATATTCACATGGATGCATGTTCATTGTACAGACTACATGGCATGAATAAGACAAAGTAAGAAGAGTTCTCTTATTACACGCCTTTGCTTTGTGTAGTGTCATGTCATTAGCACACCATCCCATGCAACCGGAGTGCAGCGTTATATTAAAGAAACATGATCTGATATCAACACAACTGACTGGCCAAACAACTTTCTTGCTTTATTTCATTATCAAAATTAATCTCAAGGCTCCATCTTGTTGCCGTACACACCTCCCGTGAACTGCTGTGTGATTGATTGCCTCATTAATACTCAAAAGCGTAAGCACTCCCAACACGACCCAACTTGCCGTGGATTAAACCTGCAAGACCGGCTCTGACCAAATAAATCGTCTGTCGGTGTGTATATGCAGGATGCGTGCTGAAGTCGGCATAATATCATTCCAATCGATCACCAGCTCAGAGCTTCAGCTGGCTCACGTTAATGCAGAGAGTTGATTCTAACACATTTATCCTTTTACTGTTGATCTCATGTGGTGTTTCCTGTTGAGGGATCAGATTTGTTTCTGACACAAGCCTTGTTAATATTACATTATGGTCTGTCTGTTCTGGTTGGACATTTGTTCAGGATCTGCCAAACCAGATGCAGGATGTAGAGTTTTACATTATCCACTGCAGTATAGTCTGAAGGCTGAAGTTGGCTTTAGAGGTCAAAGAAAAGAGACGAGTGAGTCAAGGATGCAGAAGTCAGGATTGAGTGTTCGACCTGTGCAGAAAGAGGCAGAAAATAGGCAGTGTGGGAGAAGAGACAGAAGAAGACAGAAGAGTAGCAGCTTATACAAGAGAGATGGATAACGGGGTGAAGGAGAGAGCTAAGACAAAAGAGAGAAAGGAGGAGAGAGAGAGAGAGAGAGACAGAGGAAAAGGAAGCTGTGCTGTGCTTAGATTGAGGTGGGACTGGGACTGAGCTGAGGAGCGACACCGTCATTATGATTCAACCCGCTTTGGAGTCGAGCCCACAAGTGGAAGCATTAGGAGGGATGAAGGGGAGAGGTACGAAGAAGAACAAAATTACAATGCTGCCTGGAGCGTGAAAAAGGAGTGGAGAGATAAAATAAAGCTTCACAGTACAAACAATGAAATAAACAAATTCGAGGGAAGCGAGTGCAGATGACAGGACGGATCGCAAATACCTAATGTGTTTGTTCCATTACTCAGTGTCAGTGAAGGCCAGCGTGGGAGCAACTGTTACTGTACTGTAAGTGTGGTATTGGCAGGCCGATCAATGGCGCTGAAGAGGAATAGTGAGGAGGAATTCATAGCGGGACGCTGCTCAGGGAATCTTTTTTGCTTTTTGCTGACTTGCACCTCAGGGAGCAGATATTACCAGAGGCAGACGTTGGAGGTGCCAGTCGACAGAACCTCTTAAATTAATTAGCTTGTTAGTATAGGTGGAGACTCTGTCCAAAACCAGTAGCGTCATTATGTTGTGCTCTAGCTTACCAGCCTTCTTGCATGTAATATCCAAACAAAAGCATGTGTTAGGCCTGTTAATATCCATAATTTTCACATTTGAAGAGACAGTTATGGGAGAAAGAATGACTCATGGTTTCATATCACATGTCCTTCTGATCTTAGATTACCTGCCATGCACATATTTAGCTTTTGTTTCCACTAATGGCCTGTGGGATCTATACCGTGCTCTCTAAGCCAATATAAGCAATGCCTTGCACCTTCTTTAGTATTGTATCACTATCTTCTTTCAAGTAAAATGAGATTCCCCTCGACACCACGAGTCATTGTACAAGGGAAGCCAGACGTGACGCATAGATGGAGACGGCAAATGATTTTATTTCTGGGGCGGAAATGTGAGTGATGATGCAATCCACAAAATGCTTTACATTTAGATTATGTATTGCCATTTCTTTGACTGTTGGAGAGACTGTGGATGTTTAGGGATGTGATTTGAATTCATAATGTGTTCACCTGACACAGGAGAAACTCTTGGTGGAATGTTGTGACTCTATGGCGCTTTTAGGCAGCTGGCAAGTGCTTACGGTGCTTAATTTTTGGGCAAGTGGGCAAAATGGATTCAGGAATGGTTTCCAAAAGCCTCCAGCTGAGCAAACCAGATGAGATTATAAAACACACACACACACACACAAAACAAGATTATCCTTGCAAATGAAATCACCGGTGAGGAAATATGAGGAATGAGTTTATCAAAGTGTGACTGCAGGGCTGCAGACTGAAAGCTTGAGTGACAGTGCACTTGTGTTTTTTTAGTTGGATTCTGCCTGGGATGGGATGGAACAAGGGAACAAGGCGGCAGATGTAGCCAGCAGCATCTGGTTTTTATTGATACAGACTGCATCTGCTTTCCACCTGCTCGGCTGGTGGGGGGAGGGAGTGATATGCTGTACTGTGTATGTGCTGCGTAAGATATGCTTACAGTTACTAGAGAAATCCTGCATTTTTTTTTTTTTTTGTTGCTTAACCTGAAAAAAATAAAATGGTTTTATGACCAGGAAAATTTACAGTCAACATACTCTCCAACACAGCTTTAAGCTTGTTTATTTTATTGTATATCTTTCTTACAGTATATGCCAATATTTCTCCCCTTTGATGAATTTTATATGAGGTATTACATAGTATAAACCCCTCTTAGCAAAAAATCCATTCTTGCTTTCCTTGCATTACTCATGAAGCATACAGAGTGACTGCGTTGCTTTTCGGGGTGGGTAGTTTCATTTAGAGGCAGGCCACAAGATGTCTCCCTCTGCTAAAGAAGCTGCCCGTCCACCTGAGCGACAGCCCTGATTGCAAATGTTTTGGCTCTGACGTCTTCTGCACTAGAATTACATTTATTTGGCCATTTTAACTCGCAGCGAAGCACAGGAGGTCTCTGTCTGTCTCTGGCCCCAACACCAGGTTCAGAAATTCTCAGGGAGTCGAGTTGTGAAGTTTTCATGTGAATCTGAGTGTGACATGCTGCATATCAAGTAACTGCCTGAGGAACCCTGAACTCACAGTTAGTTTGTTGGTTTGCAAAATAATTCAAAAAGTTATGACCAAATTTTCAGGATTGGCCAGAAGTGGCCTAACTTAAAACTGATTAATTTTTGGTGGTGCCGTTGAATCGGATCCGATCATCACGAAAAATTAATCAGTTTTAAATTAGGCCACTTCTGACCAACCTCTAAAATTTAGTCAAAACCCATCCATAACTTTTTGAAATATTTTGCAAACCAACAAACAAACAAACAAATAAACAAACCCTGACAAAAACATAACCTCCTTGGCTGAGGTAATAATCATTTTTGATGCTTAGTTCAAACAATGAATTTGAAAAGCAGGCTTAGAAATCCTTATTGATGTTTTTCACTCTTTTCCGTCAGTTTTAGAGAAAAAAGAAAGAAAAAGAAAAGAATTTGCAGATTAATCCAGATAAAAATGGTCATTAGTTGCAGCCCTGTTTCTGTTCATGTGCAGTCCTTGAAAGTGTGGAGTGTCGGATTTGGTAGTGTTGATGTTTCAGATTACGATCAACTGAAACTTCGATGTGAAATTGCTAAAATGAGAATGGGAGAATGTCAGTCCACTGTTTGTCAATCCATAGCAGTTCTGGGCTATTGTAGAAACATGATGTCTGGCTCCATGAACGGCTCCACATCTACACATAAAATTAATTTTGAGTGATTAATTATTCTGTCAGTTAACTAATAATTTGGCCCATAATTTGATGAGGCAAAGAAAAAAAAGAAAGGTTAAGAAACACACCAAACATTCATAATTGTGAATCCTTAAAGATAATTGATTTTAGAAGAATGATCAGAATATATATAAATTGACTACTCAACTCAGCAGTACGTAGCTGGACAATAATGTTGGATGTAGTTTTTATTCTGTCTCATGTTCGTCAGTCTGTGCGCTGCCAGTATTTCATTTGGTCGCTGGCCCTTGAAGAAGCTTTTTCCCTTTACTCAGTCAAAGTCTCCTCCTCCTCTAATGAGACCTCTTGGGTCCAGTTCAACTAGCTCTGACATAAAAGGATGGTGAGTGTCACTCCCTGACAGTCTCAGGGATCACTGAACTGGTCTTTAAACTGGACAATAAATGTAAAAATCTGAAGAATACTTATCTGTCAAATAGCTCTCCTTTTTCCATCAAACAGCAATCAGTTGCTCGCTCTCAGTTTGGTAAATTGTATTACGCTGTGATTCTCTAATTACGTGCTTGAATACTGAGACAAAGATGAGAACTCTTTGCATCCTCAGGAAGATAACAATAGAAATGTGTGAGCAGCAGAAATGTGTTTTCACAAGGAGGATAGCAATTTTATAGAAATGAAAAGTCAGTCATCATAGTTAACTGCATTCTGCCAGGAGCGTTTAATATTCTTGAGTGATTGCTGCTCTGTCTTTTGGGAGGAGGATATTTTAATTAAATGAATGATTTTGTGAAAATACTTCACAAATAGAGAGTTTTACAAAGTTTGTTGGAATAAAATGTGAATAAAATGCAATGCAGTTTGGTGCAGAAACATGATTGCAGAGTGTTACACCAGATTGAAGCTTTGTTGTTTCATTCAGTAGATTGGAAATGCTCAGACGTTCGGTCATTGTATTTCCAGTAACACAAGTGAGAGGAGAATACAGGATTTCTGAACATAAAGCTACACATCTATACACCAGCTCATCATTGAGTCTACTGAAAGCAAGAATATACACTTTATTCAGCTAGTCCAAAAGATATACTTAATGCACTAATCAATATTTCTGTTATTAAAAACAACTGTGTTTTGACTGCATATGATGTGAAAACTGCTCCATGTTTGCTGGATATGTAAATACAACTCTGCTAACACATTCTGATGTATCAGCCAAGTGGCCAAATCAAACCTACGTCTCCACGTTTGGGCTGCAAAGCACTTAAACCACGCCAAATAATCATTACCGAATGCATTTTTGGATCTGCACAATGTGGATATAAGCAGGTCTTTGTTAAAAGATTCACCATTTCAACCTTGGGCGATATGTCAGTGTTGTGTTTGCAGATTATTTCTGCTGCCTCCAAGTGGCAAAAAAAAACTGTTGAAGCAGGTTTATTACTCAGAAAAGCAGAAGATCAAAGATGCTGAAACACAAGAACGGTTGGTATTTTTGCTGAAAAGATGATTTACAGAGCTAATTGATTATCAACATTGACATTTTCTACCAAATAGTTAATTTCTTAATTGACTGCTTGTATCAACCTTTATAGTAATCTAGTTTATGTTATTGGGTTATTTGATTTGAACACAAACATTGCCACCTGCATCGACATCGCTACAAAGGCTCAGTGTTAAAATGCAATCATACTTGTGCTTAAATGTAGCACACAGTAAAAGGCTTAAATTGAAGTCCGTTGGCGGAGTAATGATGATTGTCATGCCTTGCCTGTCTGTAACTTCTGCCACTGGGAGTAATGATATTGCGCTTTGCCTCAAACTGCTGACGAGGAAGGATTCAGCAATCCAGTAGAGCTGCCTGCCTCACGCCTCCACTGAGCTTTTAGAGGACAAATGAGCTCAAGTAATTAACTCACCGGTTAGATGTGCCTCATATCTATACATGTTTCCAAAGAAACCAGGAATAAAGGAAATCAATGCAGCTGGTCAATAGATGTAGAAACCAGGCAGTCAGCTATTCTGTGTGGTACGGTTTTATTGTTTATTTCTTGCCTGCCGCTCAAACAGCATTAGGATTTTTCTCCTCTCTGCTCTGATTTCTTATCGGGTCTGACTCTGAGGCAGTTATCCCAGTTGATGCCAAAACGGAGCTTATTGTTTGCATCTATTCCCAAATAAAAGGAAATACTTAATCCAACAATTAGAAATAGACTGTCTGGTTTGAACAAGGTTGAAAAGAAAGCAATGCTGAAGTGTGTGTCTTGTCTGGGAGCTGTGTGTGTTGCAGACATGATGTCCAGTAGCTGTTAGGGAAGCTGGTAATTAATTCAGCTGTTTTGCTACCAGAAAGCTCTAAAAGCACAGAAGGAAAATATGTATTACCACAGTGCTGAAGTTTTTACTGGGGCTCCTTTTATTTTCAATATCCAGAAATTCATTCATGTTATCAGGCTGTTATTACCACAGCTTTTAAACACAGAGAAAAATGTTCTGCATAGTGCCCCCTCTCTTTGTTATGAATTAATCATTTGGTTGTAATTGAATTGGCTGAAGATAAACAGAATTGTTTTCTTTTAGTTCAATATCAAATGTGCTGGTAGCAGCAGAGGACTCTCAGTACATAATCACCCCAGGTCTGCAGTTTGACCTTTTGATATTTCCATTGGATTACATTTTTAAAATATTCATCCTCTGTACTGAATGTTGATGTGATCTTGACAAAGTTAACGTCTAATAACCTCTCCTCGCTGTTTGTAATAATGACATCCAATTACGTTTAGTGCAGTAATCGTAAGCTTCTTTGTGTGTAAAGTGTAAGAGAAACTGGGCATTAAAACTGAAGTGTTTAGTAAGATAACATATGCACTGATGTGACTTCAGCAGGGTTTATGCTATCAGATGGTTCAGGACGTATTTGCTGTGTAGGGCCAAAAAATGTTTGAAAGTTATGATGCAAATATTACCTCTTCCAAACATTCATTATGAGTCCACCGTCCACCTTCTTTCACTCAGAAATAATTCACAATTTAAGTACACTTCACTTGTTTTTTTGCCAAGAGGTAAATGAGAGATTCAAGGTTGATATCATGTTGATGGTCATGGATGTGTGTTAAGTATATCAAGAAAACCAACAATTAGCCTAGTATAACACATCTCTAAAGCTTATTTATTGATACACTGTATCTTGTTTATTGAATCTGTGCACAGTGGCTTCCTGCTGGAATCAGGCTGGCTGTTTCCCCCTACTTCCAGTTTATGCTAAGCTAACCTGTTAGCTCATATTTAGTGCACAGATATGGGAGTGAAGACAGTTACACCCCAAATTGATAAACCGTTTGGCTGCAGCTGCTCGGCCATATTGGCTTACTTTCATGACTAGTGTGTTTGTTTGAAATGTTGGGAGCTTTAAAACACCATCAAATAATTAATAGATGGATACATAATCGGCAGATGAGTTATGGATGTCTTGGCATTTCTGCATCACTCCAGTCAGCGATACAGGGACCCATGAGTCATTTCAACCCTTTTCTGTTGGATTAAGACGAGACTGAATCCAATTATTTTAGTCCAATTCAAACTTGCACATGACACCGTCTCCTCTCGCTAGATTAATCCAACATTTTCCCTATTTTTCACTTTTCAGAATCATTTTTTGCATCCATACATCACAGCAGCTGTGATCATGTTACTCAGCCAATAGTCACATTACGCACTGAAAAGATTCCAGCTGACATAATGTAAAAAAAAAAAAAAATAGTCCCAGTGTGAAACTGAGCCTTCTGCCAAACAGAATCCTCTGATCGACTCGTATAAATGAGCAAAGCCCCTTTAATATCAGCCAAAGCAACATCTGCATGCAGCAGGATGTCAGCCCTCTTTACACTGCATCTGTAAAATTATATTTCTTTTGAAGGGGATTTTGCTGTTTTTCTCCAAATAGCTCGCTCCCCTCAGTTATCAGTTATATAGATATATTGCTCCACCAGCAAGCTGCAGACTATCCAATATTAAAGAATTTCAGACATTGTTTTTCCTGTTACAGAGTTTCTTTATCACAATTATTTCTACTTTGATGGATATCTTCCCCCCGCCTCTCTATACCATTGGAGGTCTACTTCATCACCGGAGGAAAACAATTTCATCCGCTGGCTCCACCTCATTCTCCATTCGACTGTAGAGAGAGTGTGTAGGGGGGCAACAAGCTTTATATTCCTTTCTGCAGGCTGCAAGTCAACAGGCTAAAAAACATCTCTTTAATCTGTGGAAAAAGGGAGGAGTTGAGTTCTGGGCAGCTACTGCACAAAGAGGAAAAAAACACCAAAATCTGCAAGTATTGTCTGGCACTGGAGAGGGAGATGGAGGAGTGAAAGATCAGAGCAACAGGGGTAAGCCTCTTCGGATTTTCAAAGTGATTGCCTCTGGGAGTGAAGCCGTCGCTTACATGTGCAATTATCACGTCCATTTATCTATTGATGAAGGACTGCTGATGGTTCCGCTTGATGGTTTTCATTAATGGAGTGATTCAGCTGTTTTTTCTCATAAAGGAATCATTATGTAAATCAATTTTACCTCCCCAAGGAGCTCAGTTCCTTTGTTTATGTCTTCACGGCAAAGAATTTTCGAGCCTGAACAGTGGGACAGCTGCACAGTCAGTCGCTGCTACCTGGAATCTGTCACACGTCAATGTGGAGATGGTTGTGGAGAAAGCCACTGTGTGTCAATTAGGGATGTCTAGTGTGGGCTACTAGGAAACTGCATTTGGAAAAGAGAATTAGCTGCCTTGACACAAGCAATTATGGTGAAAGCACCCAAATCAGAAACAGTTGCCCTGGGGCCACACAAAGACAGTGACGCCCAAGGGACCCGTCTCCAAAACCAGTCCAGCTCGCTTAAACCAACATTGAAGGAGATCTCGGTGGATTTCATAATGAGGACAAAGATCCATGGTTTGAAATTTGTCTTCTCTGCGGACAAGTCGAAACCGCAGCGAGTCATCTGGATAATGGCCTTCTTCATGTGCGTCAGTCTCCTGTGCACCTGGTCGTGGAATCGAATCCTCTACCTGATGTCCTACCCTGCCATCACCAAGATCTACATGGTGTGGGCTCACAACATGTCCTTCCCAGCCGTTACTTTCTGCAATAAAAATGTGTTCCGCGTGTCCTCTCTGACTAAGGATGACCTGTATCACAGCGGCTACTGGATGGACCTCATGTACCCTAATCACACGGTGATGGAGAGCAGCCTGTCTTTCCTTAGAGACAGCCACAAGCAGGGTCTGCTGAGCCTGCTGGACTTCAACAACTACACCCCGCCCCCTGATTACAACATCAACACCACCGAGATGATGGGACGCCTCGGCCACCAGCTGGAAGACATGCTGCTGGAGTGCAGGTTCAGAGGGGAAACCTGCACCCACAAAAACTTCAGCACTGTATGTACACAGAGAGAGATGGTGTTTGTCAGGTGTTGATGTGAATGTTGTTTACAAGGCGTATTAATAATTCATGCAAGCATTTGACGACGCACCCTCATTCACTCTGGGTGTTTGAAGATGTTGCTGCAAACAAAAACCCTGTACTGCTTTAAATAAATTAAACCTCATATCTCCAAAAAGTCTCTCAAGAAAACAAAGACAATGTTACCCTCATGTTGTGGTGAAAAATCAATGTCATGTCATCGTCGATGACTGCAGTGTCGACTTTCCAGTTTTGGGAGTTTCTCATTCGTTGTATTCGCCCTGGCGAGCTCTTGAATTTAGTGTTGCTTTAACATGTTTTTGCTTTATAACCTGCTGTAAATGAATAATTCAGACATCATAAATCAGTTCAAATTAAAATTCCAGCTTCCTTAATTAAACATCTGGAGGGCATGTGTTGTTTGGGGGGAAAAAGGAAAATTAATGCAGAGCTTCCCATTAAAACATCAATCTGTTACAGTCATTTTTAAATAATCACTGGTTGCTGCATGGAGGAAATGGACTATGTCTGCAAAATATAGTCACACTATCTAGAATTATAATATTTCGGTCAAATACTTTCTATACTGCCAAGAATGTCTTGAGAAAATATTTTAAAGGCTCAATTATTTCTGCAGCTCTGGGGATAATTTAAAGCTGGAAGCACACTCACAGATCTGAAAACACTAACCTACAGATACACATTCATTCATTCATTATTTTTATTATGCTGCAATATGTCAGTTGTCCATGGTGGCGTCTGGTGTTTTATACATCCTCCACAATCTTGAAAATCATGATCAGATTGAAGCCTTAATTGGGATTTGAAACTGTATGGGGTGTTTGAATCTTCAGCAGCACATGCTGTGGCTGTGGTGTGAAAGAGTGAAGCGCTGGTTTATCTAAACTTGAATCTGAATCTTTTAAAAACAAGTCTCACGTCACTTTGCAGACCTCATTAGCCAGAAGGGGGGAAAGGACCAAAGCGCTGTCTGAGCCTGAGCTCCATGCAACTCTGTCAGTGTCTGGATGTGGAACACTGACTCTGGTCTCTTGAGATCAGCTTTGCAGTGCTGGTGGAGTTTTTGCCAGCAGCCCTCTTACTTACCACAGACTCACCACACTAGTGAAAATCAACCATTAGGTGACATTCCTCTCCTTTCCAGTGGTATTTTTTTGTGTTAAAATATGGTGAGAATTGATGTGACCATGAAAACCATCATCCCAGCAGTCAGATTGTCTTGAGGGTGCTACAGTCTATGTATGGACTGTTATTGTTTCCCTAGTGAGGATGTTTGGACAACCATGATCATTAATGTACTATAGGAAGTATGGCTCAGTGTAGCATATTTCTATTTAGTTTCATTGTGAGGAGAAGCAAAAAAGGGTCAGAATAATAATCTAATATAGGTATTCAGTTCCTCACAAAAGACAGCGTTGAAATTACCTGTGAAATTATTCCTTTAAATAATTTACTTTAATCTCAATACGTGCTTTGAATTTGATTTTTGAAATTGCTAGAGGGTAATTTCAGCCTTGAGTCCTCGCATGTGGAAGTTTTAATTTTCATATCTGAATTTCACCAATACTGTTAAAGTGTTTTGTGCTTTAATTAAGTTTGAATGAAAAAAAACCAACTTATGGCTAAGTAATTGGACTTAAAGCTATAGTTGGCAATCATGGAGAGCCAGCAAGAGAGGTAGTAAGTGCTCAGTGCGCCGTCCAAAGCCACGCCCCCTCAAACTGGAACATATGACAGTAGGATTCAGCAGGCAGAGGAGAGCTGTTATGCTACATCACCACAGTTGTAAAACATCCTGTTCAAAGCCAATATATCAACATTATTTTATCACAGTTATAATACAGGCACTGCAGACTATGGCTGTGCAATATAGCCAAAATGTCATATCCTATAACCTCTTCAATACAAGCGGCACCTACGACCGGCTTACACCCACAGAGAAGATAATGTTAGCATCGGGCTAATATGAGCTACAAAGTAGCTAAGTTCGCAAACATTACATCAATCCATCCATTTTCTACCACTTAGTCTCATTGTTATGTGTCTCAAGGAAAACAGATGGCTAGTCATCTCTAAGTTGACTAGGTAACCAAGGTCAAAGGAATCTACCAGTGTTGGCCCTTTGATAAGGCCAATTCCTGAGCGTCAGCAAGATAACAGGCACCACTGTTAGTTCAGAGGTTAGAATGAGCATGCCCTGACTGTAATGCTACTCAAGTGTAATGTAAGGTAATATACTTGTACTTAACTGGGCGTTAGTTTATAAGGCTGAGCACCAAAGGGCAAGGTAGGACTACGTGGCAGACTCGGGACTGATTAATTGTGCTCGACAAAGTTCATATTCCTCCTGATATCAGAATCAGAATGCCTTTATTGTCACCGATCACAAGTAAACAGCAAAATTAGCCATCAACCCGTCCATACACATACACTATATTGCCAAAAGTATTCGCTCACCCATCCAAATAATCAGAATCAGGTGTTCCAATCACTTCCATGGCCACAGGTGTATAAAATGAAGCAGCTAGGCATGCAGACTGCTTTTACAAACATTTGTGAAAGAATGGGTTGCTCTCAGGAGCTCAGTGAATTCCAGCGTGGAACTGTGATAGGATGCCACCTGTGCAACAAATCTAGTCGTGAAATTTCCTCACTCCTAAATATTCCACAGTCAACTGTCAGCTGTATTATAAGAACGTGGAAGTGTTTGGGAACGACAGCAACTCAGCCAGGAAGTGTTAGGCCACGTAAACTGACGGAGTGGGGTCAGCAGATGCTGAGGCGAGTCAATTGCTACAGATCGCCAAACTTCATGTGGCCTTCAGATTAGCTCAAGAACAGTGCACAGAGAGCTTCATGGAATGGGTTTCCATGGCCGAGCAGCTGCATCCAAGCCATACATCACCAAGTGCAATGCAAAGTGTGGGATGCAGTGGTGTAAAGCACGCCACCACTGGACTCTAGAGCAGTGGAGACGTGTTCTCTGACTATTCATGCCTCTCCATCTGGCAATCTGATGGACGAGTCTGGGTTTGGCGGTTGCCAGGAGAACAATACTTGTCGGACTGCATTGTGCCAAGTGTAAAGTTTGGTGGAGGGGGGATTATGGTATGGGGTTGTTTTTCAGGAGCTGGGCTTGGCCCCTTAGTTCCAGTGAAAGGAACTCTGAATGCTTCAGCATACCAAGACATTTTGGACAATTCCATGCTCCCAACTTTGTGGGAACAGTTTGGAGCTGGCCCCTTCCTCTTCCAACATGACTGTGCACCAGTGCACAAAGCAAGGTCCATAAAGACATGGATGAGTCTGGTGTGGATGAACTTGACTGGCCTGCACAGAGTCCTGACCTCAACCTGATAGAACACCTTTGGGACGAATTAGAGCAGAGACTGAGAGCCAGACCTTCTCGTCCAACATCAGTGTGTGACCTCACAAATACGCTTCTGGAAGAATGGTCAAATATTCCCATAAACACACTCCTAAACCTTGTGGACAGCCTTCCCAGAAGAGTTGAAGCTGTTATAGCTGCAAAGGGTGGGCCGACGTCATATTGATCCCTATGGATTAGGAATGGGATGTCACTTAAGTTCATATGTGAGTCAAGGCAGGTGAGCGAATACTTTTGGCAATATAGTGTACATCATATACAAACAATATGACACGGTGGGTATATCAGAATCTACAATAAATGTTACATCTTTAATCAACTTCAAAGGCTCCTGGGTGCTTCCAATCCCCAACCATTGACTGATCAAGATTTTTCCACATCACTCATAGGGTCGCGAGGGGGCTGGAGCCTATTCCAGCTGTCTTAGGGCGGAAGGCAGGGTACACCTTGGACAAGTCGCCAGCTCACGCACACATGGGGAGAACCTGGTACCTTCTTGCTGTGAGGCGATAGTGCTAACCACAACAGCACCGTGCCGTCGCAAACATTATGTATTTCATGAAAATAATGACTCCTCCTGAAGCTAAACAAATAATTACCTGTCCAGCAGAAAGAAAGCAACTTCTGCATCACTTTTCAGTCCCTTCAGATGCCTTAGTGTCCTCACCAGTGTTGACTAGGGTTCCCGCGGCTCCTTAAAATGTCTTAAATTAAAATCATGGAAATTAAGGCCTTAAACTGTCTGAAAATTTGCTGGCAAGGTGAGCCAGTGAGTCAGAAGTAACAGTGAGTCAGAAGAAACACTAGAAATGGTATTTTTGGCTGCATTTTCTCTGCCGTTGTTCCATACAGAATATATTTCCCTGATATCTCTGTATTTCTGTGTGCTGGACATTTCCAGTAACCGTGAGGAGGAGGGAGGGGCAGAGGGGGGCATGAGCAGGATGAGACATGATGGAATCTGATTGGTTCTTTCCATTTGGACCGAATGGCAGGGATTGGTCAGATTTTTTACAGTCCAACAGCTGCCACAGAGGTCTGATTCTTTACCTTCCCTTTTCTGAACACATAATGTATTGACTGCTCTCAGGATGGAAGGACCATTTCACCCAGTAGAACAAACATTTTTTGAACAACATTATCAACAGTGCCTTTAAGTAATTTCATTGTGAAGCCTAGACAAGTGTTAAATTATTATCTACTGAAAATTTCAATTTAATTCAGTCAGTGGTTTAAATTCACTCAGTTAATCTACAATTATCTAATAGTGACTACATTTTTTCAGATTTTAATTGTCATTTAAATCTTTCTCAAGCCATAATTTGTTTCCATAGTTTCCTGGTGATTTATGGTTTTCCAGTTCCTAGGTCATATTTGTGACTCATCCACACTCACCCCATCTGGAGCTGAGATGAACTTGTGTTTGATGTTGTGTAAGCCATACATACAGTACTGTAGGTGTTATCATAGTGGTACAAAACTAATATGACAGCCATTTCCTCTTTACAACACTGCGGGATTTTGTGTTAAAATGCATGAGAGCTGGGTCCTCAGAGTGTTGCATAACCAATCAATTCTACAGTGGGATAGTTTTATCTCAAACTGATAGACTTATCTTACTTCACAGAATTTATTTAATGTTTATCCAACAGTAAAGTTCAGTTTAAAATGTCAACATTTCTAATCATCATACATATTTATTTTTACTTGTTTGGCAGAGGATGGAGAAATTTCCAATAGCAGTGAAAATACGTAAACTTAAGAAAATATAAAGTTAAAATTACCCTCACGCTCAAGCCAACTGCATTAATTACATGGGAAGGATATTTGGTGTGAGCAAATGTATCATGCATCAAATGTTAAGTACCGCTGGGCTTGAACCAGCGCCAGTTTGGTCTCTCAAGAAGTTTGTAAGTCAAGACACGCAAATATCTTTTACAAATCCAATTTAGAGTTAGTTTGTGTGTCCAGAGAGCTACCACCTCAGATGTTTCTTATTTAATGACTGCAAAATAGTACATTCACTCTAAGTTACTCAGGGGAAATTTGGAGTGAAATTGGGTAAAGATTGATAGCTGCTGCTGCTGCTGCTGTAAAGCAAAGCTCATTAATTCCTCAAATCAGAGCCAGGTGCCTGCTCTTTCTCTGATAATCACAAAGCCTCTGCAATGATTAGCTGTCCTGCACAATTACAGCCTGACATGTAATACATCTCATACAGGTGCACAATTTACCACAGCACAGCGGAAAGGCTTCGACTTTTAATCCAAGCTCTTCTTCATGTTCTTTTTTTGCGCTCTTTCTTCACAGATTTACACGCGCTACGGAAAATGCTACACATTCAACTCTGGATTAGACGGCAACCCTTTGTTGACCACACTAAAAGGAGGCACGGGGAACGGCTTGGAGATCATGTTGGACATTCAGCAGGATGAATACCTGCCTGTTTGGGGAGAGACAGGTCAGTATTGTAACATTTTAACATTGTTAGCCTGCAAATCCCGACAACTCCTCTCGTGCATTATCATTTCTGAAACATGAATTAAGATAATGAGATTCACTTTCTCAGGTGTTTTCATTCACTTTACTGCTAAATGTTAAATGTCAACATCCACTACAACCACACCGACGTGATATACTTGAATCTTTAACAGTATTATCTTTGTTTTCCAGTTCTACAACTCACATGAGGTGTAATGAATTGTGTTCACTGACATATTATCTTAAAGACAACAACACCCTCTGCATTGAATATTCATAAAGTATACAGCATGTAATAACTCTTCGGTTGTAAATCTGTTTAATGCCGTTCCACCAAGTACTGTATATCTCTTATATTAGCTCTCAGCATGGACGTTAGGAGCAGGACGTATCAGCAGCAGAGGAAAAAAGCGGGTTTCCATAGGCGACCGTATTTGTTGTTACATTTTCTGGCGTGCTGTATCCACAGATGAGACCTCCTACGAAGCAGGCATCAAGGTTCAGATCCACAGCCAGGACGAGCCGCCCTTCATTGACCAACTGGGATTTGGTGTGGCCCCTGGTTTTCAAACATTTGTGTCATGTCAGCAGCAACTGGTACCTAAAGTTCAGCCTCCTTCCCCTCTAAAAATCGACCGTTATTTGCTCCGCTTCATTCCGTGTTTGTCCCTAAATCCTCGACAGCCAGTGCCCATTACCTCTGTGACACAGAGCCTGGAGCAAAATCAGATCTTTCACTTACCTTGTGTGAGAAATGTGCTGTTAAGGTGTTACATAAACACCCAGCAATTCTCAGTACATGAAACTGAAGGATTATAGCAGCCAAGGAAAATTGATTGGATGAAAGCCTATCTGAGCCAAAAGAACCTCAGACTGCACAAAAATATCTGGCTGCTCAGAGTGTTTGTTTTACTTTACATAGTAGGTCTTCACAAGTTTTATTTGAACACTGTGAAAAATGTGGGGCACAAAAAAAACAGATTCAGTTCACACAGCCACAGTCAGCAGGCTTTAACTATCAAAACAATAACTGTGGGTGATAGAAAATAAAGCTGATTTATAGAGGTTGAAGAGATAATTCACACTTTCTTATAATTAACACCCTTTCACAAAAATGTGCTCACTGAAATTATTGCTAAAACATTAGCAATGAGCAAAAATCAGACAGTTTTGAAGATTCACTATAAATAACTGACCTCTGAAGACACCCTCTCTGGCGTCTGCTGTGTCATCAACATCACAACATTTAACATCACAACATTATCATCATGTTGTGATGTTAAATTAAACTATAAAGAGAGGCCTGGTGCACATCATCATGTCAACTCATTTCCTGATTCCTTTATTGAAAGTATTTGCCATTAGATGAGACATTTTGAAGGCATATTGTAAAATGTCCTATGATTTAGGAACTCTATAAATTGAATATTTTAGCATACAATATCAAGGGAAGCAAAATTGCCTGTAGCAGGTTTTGTAGAAAATTAGTTTCTTGCCCTGAACTGTCCCATCACTGCTGTCACTGAAGGACAAAAAGTAATAACTGTAGTTGAGCCTGAAATGTTGACAAAGTCTGAGCTCAAGGTCGTAACACCGAGCTCACATGGGCTTCCTATCTAGATGTAATGAAACTGTACAGCACTTATGTGGCAATGCTGCTACAACACGTTCAAATTATGTCTCTTTTGTCTGCAGTAGAATTAGCAGACGAGCCAAACAGCCATCTTTTGATTTCCAGACACAGACACGGTGCCAGAATAGAGGAATTTCCTCTCACAAACATAAAAGTCACAAGAAAATGGCGCCTGTGCCACAAAGGATTTCAGGACTCTGTAATGATTACCTCTGAGGTCAAGTGTATTTTTGTATTGTGCCGCAGGCTCTTTGTACTCTCCACAGTCTTGTGAAGTAATGGACACTCCAGCAGTAAATCAGCAGTAATTACTTGAGAAATGAATCAAAGCTTCTTAAAATGATTTTGCTCCTAAAGTTAATGGTCTTGGTCAGTTCATGAGCATGAGATAAATGATGAAATGAAAACCTTCCACCGTTGTCTTAGCAGAATAACATGGGATGATTGAGGCAGAGTTTGGTTTCCTAAATCAGACACTTGGACACCACACAGATGACAAATTCTCCTTTTGGGAATCAGTTTTTTTCTTTTCTCTCTCTCTCTGTCTCTCTCTCTCTCTCACTTTACGAGTGTGAAAATGATCCAAGTGTATCATCAGTAAGCGTCTCCGAGGAATGAATCCAATCTATTAATCACCATCGCAAAGTTTCCTCCTGAAAGCAGATTGTCATTTATAATGGTGACACGAGCGCCCACACCAGTGACAGCTAAAAGACGTGTTTACGACCTAAAATATGTGCTGAATTAATTAGGCTGTCATTAAAGTCTGGCCAGCATTAATTTCAGTCAGTCTCTATCGAGTGCAGTGACACTGCTCTTAGTGTAATAACAGACAGCTGAATGAAGCACTTACAATCTCAAGACTTCTCATTTGTGAAGCTTCTGTCAGAAGAATTTAATTTTTAATATGATTTGTGAGATCAGAGAGACATGCAGTCTACCCCCAAAATTTCAGGGTAGAATTATGTAATGGTTGAAAATAAACTGTCGTCACTCAGGCTTGAGTGGCTGGATGACATCCCACCTTCACAGCAGTGCTGCAGAGGTGTAGCTGTGTTGTTGCTGTATTGACAGCAGGCTGTCTTTCTGTCCGAAGGGCTGGGCCGCACTCTGTCCCTCGCCTTGCTGTTGCTCTTCCTTGTTATTTTGATAATAATGTGGGCTGTGTTCCCTCACCCTTCGCCCTAGATGAGACGTCCTATGAGGCCGGCATAAAGGTACAGCTTCACACTCAGTCAGAGCCTCCTTTCCTCCATGAGCTGGGCTTCGGGGTCGCCCCCGGCTTCCAAACGTTCGTTTCCAGCCAAGAGCAGAGGGTAGCGTATGACTGTTTGGGCTTGCTGCATGCCACAAACACTGTACTGTTAAATATCTACACACCAATCAGTAAGTTCTACACTTTTCCCTCCCCGAGGAATGGATCCATCTGTTCGTGGCTGAAGCAATAACATCCAACACCATCTGCAGTCCGTCCTTGTCGCCATTGTCTTCTCTGTTTAATAGATGTCAGTAAAGAGCAGCCGATGAGTTTCATTCCAGCTTCAATCCATTCATTTGACTCTGTATCTTCATCAAAGCTGTTGTTTGGCTTTACCCTCTCACCACCATGTACAGTTCTGTTAGCATTACTTTTGTTTGATTTGCTTTCATGTTGCCAGGGCGATCCACTGGAATGCTGCTTAACTATTTGAGCTCCACTGACGTATTTCGACATCAATTAAAATCCGACACTTGAGTGCCATCGACATAATAATACGTTAAAGTGGTTTTTCGGCAGCAGGTCGCCAATTGCAGTCTCCCGCAGCCTGTGAGCAATTTTGGGGCTTCTGGGAGATGTAGTCAGAGCAGGTATGCGCCACAGAGATCAAGCAGGAAGTGGAGACAATTGCGTTTAGAGAGCAAAATGGACGGATTCTGGACAAAAGTGGTGTTTTTGGTGGGAGTGCCCTCTACCTCTGATAAAACAAGAATGGAAGAAGGTAAAAATAAATGTTGTTTTCATGATGAAATAGAGAGTCTCTGCTTTCATTTGAGCTATTCAGTGTTTCCAGAGACATAGTACTAAATATTCAGTGGGTCTAGAAATATGACTCAAAATAGGCAAAAACGCTGGCTCAAGGCACTTTGTGTTTTATAAAACTGGCACTCAATGAGTTAATGTCATCTGGAGGGACCAGACATGTGATTCACTAGGTTTTATTACCCATGAAAACTCTGGCATTGTGTATTTTAACTCTACTTATGAGAGTCTGTGGGCTAGAAATGGAGTTCAGTAAAGGCTTAACAATGTTAGCCAGTTCAGATCCACTCCCTCAGCGAGTTGCACTTCCATGTCTGTTGACTAAAGGGCCGTTAGACTGTCAGAGTAAGAACTGGTGGAGATGGTTGAGAATTATTGCGAGCCTTGATGTGACACCAACAATGTCAATTTCCTTAAGTTTTGTCAGGAAGGCATTTATTGTTGGCCGGCTCCCACTGCAATTAGTTGAATCTACATGCTCTAATGGCCTTGTAGCCTTCATAAATGATTGGTTTGTTTTTTGTCATGATTGCATCATCATAAATTGCTGTAAACAACACTTTTAAAGGGGACTGGAAGTCTTGTGGCGTTTCTTTAAAGTTATAAAGAGAGCTCCAAACAGAACGCACACTGGGCGCAGATCGCTGTAGTCATCAGACGAGCACCACGGGTCCAATGTTTACTGTGAACTAGAACCTTAAAATTCAGGTATTATATATTCCTCATTAGTGGACTCTTTTGAATTCCCAGGGCTACTCATAAACGTTCAGTAATGACCTCCTCTTCACCTTTTAGTGAGAGTTTTACCTCTAATGAGACTGCAGACTGATTTCACTTCTGTCTTTCATTCACACAGCTTTGCAGTCCAGGGTGGTGTTATAATTATATCTTATAATACTTAAATATAACCAATAAAATCACTTTAATAGGTTTCTGGAGGGTAGTTTATTCATTTGGAATTCATCAGATATTTTTAAAATAGGTTGTAAAGCTGTATAATGTCTGTTAGATTCAGTTCATTTATTTGTTCATTCAAACACTGTTTATTGTTCTGAATTCTGTTCTCGGGGTTGTAACATTTTGTCCATTGATTGTGGTGTCCTGTCTGAATCTACGTATTTTACAGATTTCTATTAAGCCTGTCTCTATTCCCATGGTATTCTGCTTCCTACCGGGGACTAGACCTGCATCAGTAATGTTCTGCATGATGTCTGCTTGCTGCTATACATGAGCAATAATGTGGGTCTGACTGGACGTTTTGTGCCAGTACTGTCTCAGTGTGCATTTTCATTGAAATGCTTCTCTATTTATTGTTATTATTCATTTTTTATGTTTGACATAATTCTTTTGTGTTTTGTCAGCTTGTTGTCCTCTTTTATACTTCTGCTGTACTGGGCTGATGCATTATGTTACTCGTTGTAATCCTGTGTGTCGATATGCTCAGGGAAAACGTGTTTTCCTGTTTGCTCTTTCAGCTTCAGTACCTCCCTCCACCTTGGGGAGACTGCAAGTCGACTCCCATAGACTCTGAATACTTCTCCACGTACAGCATCACCGCCTGCCGCATTGATTGTGAAACACGGTACCTGCTGGAGAACTGCAACTGCAGGATGGTTCACATGCCTGGTATGATTTCAGAAATACTGAAATATTGCAAACACTTGTGTCCTTGTGTATTTTTTTAATATTACACTTTTTCACCTTCATGTTTTTTCAAACAGGGACCTCAACTGTTTGCACACCTGAACAGTACAAGGACTGTGCTGACCCAGCTTTAGGTGAGCGCACACTCCATTGCATGAGGAAGAAATGTTAGTGTGACAGTTTTACATTAATGTCTGAATTCAACCACGTGTTAAGCAGCGGTGCCATAAGACTATTCAAGCTTTTCTATAATACCTCTGTAGCTTTAACTTCAAATGACTTTAATCTCAGACAGCGCTGAAGCAAAAAATAATAAAGTCAAATTATTGTTTAAGAATTCCATTAGGAAGATTTGTGATGTGTCCATGCTCCGCTGATGTCAAATAAATCCCATAGAGGTTTCTTTTTTCCCCCTACTCTGTATTATAACTTCAGTCATTATTTGCTTTCATGGAAAGTGAACGATGGCAGCGAATGTAGTTTTCCAGTTGTGTGCAGAGATATTTTTAGAGAGCCTCTGTGTGCAGGTTTGTTTGATTCTTCGCAGTGATCACAACACTTTGAAATAACTTTGATCATCCACAGACTTTTTGGTAGAGAAAGACAACGATTACTGTGTCTGTCAGACCCCCTGCAACATGACTCGCTATGGCAAGGAGCTGTCCATGGTTAAGATCCCCAGTAAGGCATCTGCTAAATATCTGGCTAAGAAATTCAACAAAACTGAGCAATATATCGGGTAAGTATTTTTTGGGAGCAGTTTGTTATTCAGATCTCAGCCTCTTTTTTTGTTGATGGATGGATGTGTAATGTGACATAGCATGACCGGGGTCTCCATCGTTCACCTTCAATGTAACAATAATGAAAGATAGTTACACAGGCAATGTGAGCTCTCATTTGGTGTAATGTAATATCAACAGCTCTTCTCTGTCCTCTCTGCAGAGAAAATATATTGGTCTTGGACATCTTCTTTGAGGCTCTGAATTACGAGAAGATTGAGCAGAAGAAGGCCTATGAAATTGCAGGGCTTCTCGGTAAGATCCTCGCAGTGTCAGGTTCATTGGGACAGAAAAAATGTGGTTGACCTCAGTATTGTGCTCTCAGCGGGGCCCCGCCACACATTTCACATCTGGTGCTCATGCCTGGTGCTTTGAGGTTTCCTCTTTGAACTTGTGAAACAGACTGAACACATTTTCATAATCTGATGTTCTTGCAAGGGCAGCCGGATTGTGTCCGATGAGAAGTTGGGGCTAGGTGGACACTTTTGACAGTTGTGCTCAGATCACTGTGACAGATACTGAATTAGAAGTGACAGCAAGAGGAATGCTTTCATGCACCATTGTTAGATTACTGTACCTGCCCATATCTGTTAATCTGTCTTCTTCTAGGTGACATTGGAGGTCAGATGGGGCTGTTTATTGGAGCCAGCGTCTTAACAATACTGGAAATATTTGACTACTTATATGAGGTAAAGTGATGGCTTTCACCAATTATAATGTAAATGCTAATTCTAATTCTTTTCTTTCTTACTGTCAAAAAATTAAGAGCAGTACTTTATGTTTAATTGTTTTTTGCTTCCTCCACATTTAAAGACAACCTTTGAATTTATTTCTACTGCTTGAGTTTAATTTATCCTTATTAATTGTTAGACATTTTTAGGAAATAAGCTTAGTTATACTGTATGTCTGTATGGTAAAGTATGAATACACAGACTGGAATAAAGACTACAAACATGGGGAAATGGCTATCCTGGCTCTGTTCAAAGGTAACAAAGTCACTGGTTAACACAACTGGACTCATAACTAATTTGCACTAACTTGCATTAATTTACACAGCATGTCTATTTTTATACATCATAATTTAAAAGTCACATCCATAGTATAAGTAGTAAAAATATTTTTATTTATCTAATTATTGTTTAAATAACATTTTATTTGCCATTAAAATATATATTTCTTCCTTTTTATTTAGTGCAATATTTATTACTATTATTATAACTTATTGTATTTTTTTGCTGTTGTTTATTGTTTGTTTATTTCTTACTGTGACTTGTTTTATGCTGCTGTGGCGGGTGAATTTCTATCAATGGGGAATGAATACAAAACTATTCTATTCTAAATAAAAACCATTCTATGCTAGTGAGCTCAAGTGAGCCATTTCCCCTCTGTTTACAGTCTCTAAACTAAGCTAAGCTAACCAGCTGCTAACTGCAGCTTCATGTTTACTTTCTCCCAAAATGTAACTTAAATATATTTGTATGGTAAATGTTTAGTCTTAACGTCACTGAATAGGCTGTATTTTCATCTGTGAATAATGTATATCTGATGTTTTTGCATTTAGGTCTTTAAGGATAAGGTTTTGGGCTACTTCATACGCAAGAAAAGACCGCAGCGTTGTCAGAGCGACAATCTGGTAATTTTAGTCTCTCAGAATGTTTTGTTTGAGTGAAATGAATGTCATGTCTGAAATGAAGCTCGGGAAAAACAATAACAACAACAACAAAAAAATGTCTGCTACCACTAGAAATGCTTTTAATGAACAGCACCAGAGAGAAAACACAGCCACACCACAGTACAATATGTCATCATTAGTTTAAATTTCCCATGCAGAAAAGATGTATTGTGTTAGAAAACCTAATCATTAATATTGCATTTTGTTTTATTGCACACAGTGTGAATGCATAATCAGTGTAACACAACACAAATTATGCCTTATAATGGCAAGAAATTACAGTGGTTTCCAGATAGAATAATGAGGAGCAGACTGTAAGCCTTTGATTCCAGTGGGTGTTTTTGCTACTTGACTTAAACTACAGCGCATCAACAAGTAGGAGAAAATTGTCTGACCTGTTTTCGATGAACTTTGTGTCATGATAATCACAAAGTGCTCTTACATTTAGAGGTTATAGCGTTAATAGTAACAGATCTTACGCATCAATCCACTTTTCGGTATTTACACAACAGTCAGCAGCCTATCTCTGTCGCCCTCGATCATGTAATTATAGTTCAGTGAGTGTCAGTGTCAGCATCAGTTTGAACAGAGGAAATTCAGAAAGGATTCATGTAGAAGGAGATTAAGAGGTCTTGAGATTTTATTAACATTTTATGATCAACTAATTTTCAAAGCTCTCAAGGCAACGAGAGCCATTTTATCTTCAAAATGAAAGCTGGAATACTTGTGGTGCATTTCGGTCTTACCTTAAGTCACAGCATTTTGACGAGCCCAGAGATTTGAACACACTGTCGTCCAGAGGCACCTCCACTTCTGTTATGTAAGCTTTATACAGAAATAATTTGTGACTGAAGTACACCTTCTTCATATCAATAATCAGCAAATGTTCAGCACATACTGCTGAATCTAATCTGTGCTGGCTCCAGTTTTAGAGCTGAGAAAAATGTGAGGTTATTTTTTTTCAGTCAAAAAAATGTATATTATTGATCATGTCATTCTTCATCAGGGATTTAAAAACAAAGTTGAGTATCTTATCTAATGATTATGTTATTTAATTAATAAATACAAGAACATAGCCTGGGTACACTTTTTGTTTTGTTCTTGTTCTTGTTTTATCTAAAAAATGTTCTTAAAATGTTTATTTAACAGCTTAAATGGATGCAGCATTAGTAGAGCAACACGTTGTGCTTCATATTATGACAAAATGGGCAGTAGTGGGAGAAGCCAAAGCTGATCAATTCAAAATTGACATTACATCATGAATGTAGTATTGTTCTGTTTGTTGTTGTAGTTTTCCACTTATTTGTGATGTTTTTTTTTATATAATTTTAATTCCTGTTTATTTCTTATGTATTTCAGTAGTGCAGTGTCTGCTTTGCCAGTTAGATTACTGTAAGCCAACACTTAAAGTTATGAAACATGTTTTAATAAGTTAGCTGTCAACATAACCACCATCAAATTGCTCAAATAGTAACTAATTACGAATAACTAAAACTTTTAAATCTAATCTGTAACAAACAGCTGGCGGCGCTGTTCTGGATCACTGTCGAAGGTGAAAGCAGCCACAAAAGCTGAAACATTTATCTGCTTTCTGGTGCTGTTTTAATCAAAAGCATTTAAGCAGCTTTTTGTTTAGCACAGACGGTTCCTTTTGTCCCTGATGATACCGTATCCGCCAGTTTGCATCCGTTATTGGCAGAGTCTTGGAAATGCAAGCTGTAATTATTTGTTGTGTGTCACACAAGCCCAAGACTTTTTCATTACCAGCAATTCAGCATCATGCCCCTTATTTCTCCTCAGATGGGTGAAAAAGCCATGGGTTTGTCTCTGCATGTGGATCGTGTTCCTGCATGCTCGTTTGCCTCCGGTTCAGGATTTGGTTTCATCGCCGATGTGGAAGAAAAGATTGAACAAAGTGGTTTTATTGTCTTTTGTAGAAGTGCAGATGTGATGAAGGAGGTCATTTAGCCAGTCTGGTGTTTCAAGTGGAAGTAGAAGAAGCATTGATTTAGTGGGCTGATATGTCATGTTTGTCTCTTACTGGAGACTTCCATGGTGTGATATGTGTTACTGTGTTCTGCTCCATTCTTGTCATTTGTTCACCTGCTTACAATATACCATCCCTTTGTACTTCCTTTCTCTCATATTCAATAACTGTTTTTCAACTAGTCCATTGTCACATCTTCTGTCAAACAACCCGACAGTTAAGTAATGCATTAGGTTGTTTATTAGACTTTCATTCTCTTTAGTGATCGCCAACACGTCGCCTTCTGTTTTCCCTGCTTATTAAAAAGACTCATCTTATTTTGGACAGCCATCTTCCTTCAGTACTTTATATATTGAGAGAAAAAAGAGGCTGTCTTGTGGTATTCCCTCACAAGTTTACCTATTAGCACTTGCATTGTGTTTTATTTTCATTTCAGTCACCCTCACCCATCTTTCTTTTCATCATGTCTATTCCAGGAGTTTCCAGAGAACCCAACCAGCCCTGGTGTCACGCCTAATCATGCCCCCAGGTAGCACACCCCATTGATAATAGATGCTCCCTCCATGCTGTCCCTCTCTTTCATACATTCTTGAGACCATCTCATGCATAATTTCCTCAGTGGCTATGAAGGATTTGGTAGAGAAAGCGGGGTGATTATCCAACTGCAGTGAGCATTTCAATATCTACCTTCATATGAGGACAGGCTCGTTTGGTGTGTTTCTGTATTTATCGTAAGTTGGTTGGATTCGTCAAGTGCATAATGATTTGAGTCTCTGCACTGTACAGTACAAAACTTCCTCCTTCCACTGAATAATGATGCTTTCCTTCCCAGTAGGATAAAGCGCTGTGCTCCAGTGAAAACCGATTACATATTTATCGAATTGTACAAAAAGCTGAACCACACGGGATCTATTTGTTTCCCTGCAGTACAGAGGTCCATTTAGAGGCAATGCATTTGATGCCCATGCCAGATAACATCACTAGATGCATTACTTTGTGATGTTATCACAGGTCTGCATGCAGTGAGTTTGCACAAAACATAAATGGGTCTTTGTCTGCTGGAACTGCCAGTTTGGCCGATGGGACTACCAATGGTTGTTATCCACATACAGGATCAGGATCATCTGCTCAGAGAGCACCTTCACACATACAGGGAAAGGCAGACATGTGGATGTTTCAACTTCCGTAACTATGAGAATTTAACGTGCTAATGTAAAAACAGCACTAAAAATATGCTGTTTTCTTTCTCTTCTCCCTCCTTTCATTCATCTCTCCCCTCCGTCCCCTGATTTTCTTTAAAATCTCTTTTTCACTACCTGTGAAACATATGCGATGTGGCTGATCTTGTACCTTCTAAATCTGTTGTATTCATTACCTCATCATTGTGCACATATGTTTCTGTCATTTATGGACCTCCATTGTTCAATCCTATCCTTGTTTCTCATGCATTCATAATTCTGGTTTTGCACAATTTCTCCTCGTATCATTTTTTTTTTTTTTTAAATTTCCTCCATCGTCCCGGTCGCTCTCATTTTACCTGTGGCTCGTTTATTTCCGTCGCCATCATTATCATCGTCATCACTCCCTTCATCGCCCCTCCCTTAACCCGGTTGAACTCGTCTTCCCTCCTTCCCCTCCCTCTGTTTTTTTCAGAGCACCTGTGACACCCTCCGGAGTCACTCGGACAGTCTCGGATTCACGCCGAACATGTTACCTCGTCACCCGACTCTAGGCAACTTTGAGGAGTTTGCTTGTTGACAACATAAAGTAGGGGTTGTGGGTGGGGTGGCACATCTGGGGATTTGACAGCAAACTGTGAAATAATTTATGTATTTAACAGAAAATGGTTGAGTGTGTAACTCAGAAAAACGTATAGTAGTTTATCAATGCCTGACTAGAAATAGAGTCCTATCATCAGAAAAAAAAGAGACCACTTCCAAAACAGAACTCAGGTTTAACTGCCATGTCAAGGCATCAGTGTTAATTTATTCACGTCATTCATTTTGTGGATTTGTTTTCCTTGTGCAGTCACTTTATAGTTACATAATCAGTGAAGAAAAAAGGCTTTCTGACCTGTGATGAGAGTGTAGTGCTGTTTTCTGTGCTAGTTTTGCTGCACATCAGTCCAAAAAAAGATATTGGTATGTGTAGCATTGCAGTTTCTTAACAGTGTTACGTCTCCAGCATCTAACCAATGCTGTATTGAGTGACCTTATACTGTCACCAGTTTGAACAGGAGAGCCTCTTTAGAGATCTGCTCCACTTCAGTGAGCTGATGGTTGGATGAAAGAGCTGCTCATACCTGAATCACAACACTCGACTGGTGTTTCATGTGGCCTTTTGCTGCTGTGAGGCCGTGGATTGTCTCATGAATTAGACGACTGTGCTTAATTCATTTAACAGAAAAGGAACTTGACTATTTGTATATATGCAAGTATCTAGTTTTGTCCCGCGTGGATGGCAGAAACTACTGAATTGGATGTGTTTGTTGGTCACTTTTTACACGCAGTAAGTGTGTGTTAAAATTTAGAGTGAGGAGGCCAAAAAAAGGCTGTTGATTGTATCTTTATATAGCTGACATTTCTTTTTTTTTTTATTTTTTTCCCATTTATTTGGGATAGTGTTGCTGTGCTGACTGTCACAGAAAATGCTAGTGTGCAGTTAGCTGCAAACATCGGGCCTCATTTACATTGAATTCATTAGAATAGAAACAATCAGGTTTTCCTTTTTGCCTTTTCAATACTTCTCAGCTGTGTTGTTTTTTTCATTACCGTGTCTTAAAGGTGTTCATCAGCACAATCCCCTGTGGTAGTAATCTATTCTCTATTGAACATAAGTAGACTTTATAAAAGGCTCGTTGGTGACATTCCTAAACTTGTCAGAAATTTGTAAATACCCACAATCAAATGCCATGAAGAAATTCTATACTGCTCATGTTAGACATTTGTCAAATATATATATATATATATATATATATATATATATCCATATATATATATATATATATATATATATATATATATATATAGAGAGAGAGAGAGAGAGAGAGAGAGAGATAGAGTTAGAGATCGTAGATAGAGTTTTGTTTCACCTGTTCTTACACCAGAGAGAAATTTGGACTTTGTGTCTGGGTGGGCCGTAAGTGTCTTTGAGTTTCTGGTGAATATGATGTGACAACAATGTAAACTTTATGAGATACAAGAGAATTGCCTCAAAACATCAAAACCACCACGCACCTCAGCCTCATTCAGTTCACTTGATTTATAACAGAAATGCATTGTACAATTTTACCATTGTATCCTTTTATTATTAATATTATTATTATTATTGCAGAACATGTAATAAGTCACAAATAGCAGTTTGTGATGTATAAATGGTCAAGTATAATAAACTGTATATTTATCCATCTTACTCATGGACACAACTTTTCTTCTTATCTCTGTGTGAGTCGACTTCCTCTCTTGTTCATGTTCACTCTGTTATTTAAATCCTTGACACTACAGTTATGGACTTGTAGGCACACATCCTCACTATAAATACTTAACTGGAATTTTTGTTTTGTATTTAAATGTGAAACTTTTTAGTATAATGCCAATCAAGTTAAGTGGTGTTCATAACACTGTAGCTTTATTACTCTGTTGTCTGTGTATTAGATGACTGTTGATGTGAAGCACAAACCCTTGGAGATCAGCCATCACTTGAAAGCCAATGACCGGATGTCTATGGTTGTGACTACCTTTTATGGCTCCAGTTTTACCTGCACACTGTTACATGAGATGTGTTCACTGCTCCAGCATTAACAGGAAAAAGAGCGTACTCTGCGAGGACCACCTCGTCAATAGACTTTATCCAAATGGAAATTTTTGCTTTTCAGGAAACAGAAAAAAGTGGAGTTGTGTCATGAGCAATAAATGCACTGAATCAGATACAAGTGTGATGAAATTGACATGAAAAAAAAAAAAATTGGTACTCCCATTTTCAATTCATGACGTATTCAACAGCTGGAATGAACGTAGACTGAACAGCTGCCAACTGCAACGCAGATGTATGATATGACAATTGTATATTTACCTTCATCATTAGCCAAATAAAGAGACACAAATGCCAATTCATGTTACACGATGATGCTATTCTGATGATGCTGCATTGCCGTGATTATTCTGAGTGTGTGTGTGTGTGTGTGTGTGTCATGTTTAAAAAGCATAAAAGTGTGGATGAAGGATTTGTGAAAATGTCCTGGGTCTTTACCTCTCTCCCCTCCCCCCACACCCCCTGCCTTACTACCAGTCACAGAACAGCAGAGTGTATCTGAACTGGCAGAAACTATCACTGAACTGTTTGCGCTCATGAAGTACTCTTGATATTTACCGCATACTTATAGCCAAGTAGAAAAATGTATCCTATATATTTCTGTCAACCATCGCCTAGATTTGAACTATTTTCACATCAACAATCTCCTTCCTTGCATGACCATGATGTATTCCTATTATCTCTGGTCTCTTAATGTAATCTTAGCCATGCTATTCACTTTGTATGGTCCAAAATGTATTTTTGGAGCCAGATGAATCAAAACAATGTTCTCCACATCCTCCTCAAACTTTGGACTGTGTAATTATCAAAGAGAAAGTTATTCTGTAGATGTGATCTTTCCACCATTTTTTATGGATTAAATGAACACAAACAATGTGGCTTGAGGTGAAACTAAATTGTGCCTTCAAGACTGGTTCTTACAGGTAACATCCAGATTTTTACACGCACAAACTGAAGGGGACTGGACTTGCTTCATCTGGCTCTATATGTGCTTTATGTGCATTTTATTGTAGATATGTGATTTTAACAATGAACTGTACATTAAATAGTTAATACACACTTAACTATGTGTAACAGTTAATACACACTTAACTATGTGTAACGTAGTCAGACTCAAGTCAAACTGCATGCTAATTTAAAGGCCCTTAAACAACTAGATCACCTTCTCACCAAGGAAGACAAAATAATCTGTTAAATTAAAGCGTCAACAGATGATAAGAGAGCTACTCTTTGCTTCCTGTGAGTTTTGTCCAGCTGTGTCCAGCTGTTTCCTCAAAAAAAAGCCCCCCAAAAAAATCAGCTGGACTCGCCGGTTTCCTTATTGATTGTTCTTTGAAAGGTCAACGACAAACACCGTAAAAGTTTAACCAATTCAAATTTTGAGCACAACACTGTGCCAAGGGTAGCGGTTCCACCTACAGATGGGTGTGACGTCACTCTCCCTGAAATCTAGTTTTGGTCGTTTGACACGAATGACTTGTTTTTGCAGTTCTTCTCATTGGTCAGATGTTGGCTCACAGCTGGAAATAGGAAATGTCACAAACCATGCAACAGACTGCAGCAGAAGCACATATACACTGCCTGGCCCAAAAAAAAAGTCACCACCAAAAAAAAAAAAGGTCACACACTCTAATATGTTGTTGGACCGCCTTTAGCTTTGATTACGGCACACATTCCCTGTGGCACTGTTTCGATAAGCTTCTGCAGCGTCACAAGATTTATTTCCATCCAGTGCTGCATTCATTTCTCACCAAGATCTTGCATTGATGATGGTAGAGTCTGACCGCTGCACAAAGCCTTCTCCAGCACATCCCAGAGATTCTCAGTGAGGTTAAGGTCTGGACTCTGTGGTGAAAATGATGTGTCATGCTCCCTGAACCACTCTTTCACTATTTGAGCCTGATGAATCCTGGCATTGTCATCTTGGAATATGATGATTATTCCATCGATGGAATAACCTGGTCATTCAGTATATTCAGGTAGTCAGCTGACCTCATTCTTTGAGCACATACTGTTGCTGAACCTGCAGTAATTATCCAATAGGAGGCTCATACCTATTTGTTCAGTTAAATCCAGGTGGCGACTTTTTTTTTACCAGGAAGTGTAGTTTTTGACTGATAAAGGGACAGTGTGGAAGATTTAGTGGCATCTGGTGGTGTGGTTGCAGATTGCAACCAAGTACCCCTCTGCTCACCCCTTCCTGACTATGGTCATGCTGTTTGTCCTGCTCAGAGGTCATCTATCCATTATGTACCGCTTATCCTCATAGGGTCGCAGGGGGCTGGAGCCTATCCCAGCTGTCTTAGGGCGGAAGGCAGGGTACACCCTGGACAAGTCCCCACCTCATCGCAGGACAAATAGAGACTGACAACCACTCACACTCACATTCACACCTACGGTCAATTTAAATTAGTCAATCAACCTAATCCCCATGCATGTTTTTAGATCGCGGGAAGAAGCCGGAGTATCCGGAGAGAACCCACGCAGACACGTGTGTTGATTTCAAGTGAACGGAAAACATTTTGGAAAACAACAGTTCTTAATATTATATTCCATTTCTACTAAAAGAGCCCCATAATATTTATTTCAAAACCTTAATTTGGTCATTACTTACATAAATATATTTTGTATGTTCCTGAGAAAATAAAATGGTAATTGAAAACAACTTTTCATGGGTTTAATCAAAGTTGACAGTTAAATGAGCCTGGCCTGGTATTCACTGATGTTGGACTAAATTAAGTTGAGATCAAGTCATCCAGATTCTTTTTGTTCCCTTAAGCAAAGATGTTCACATAATGCTAGGTAGTCATGGAGACTTACAAATAAGAAAGTTGTGTAAATAATTTCCAAAGAAATAAAATAAATCTCACTGCAAGGTCTCAGCAAAACTTCACAACAGCTACTAAATGAACGGACCTTTGAAAAGTTTCCAGATTCAAGAATGAATCTCAGTTTTTTTAACAAAATGAATGAGAAAAAGGCAAATTTGGCCATCTGATGAGAAAGATCATGCAATATCATCAAAAGACCCAGAAGAGCTACAGTGGACCTTGTGGTGAGATTATTTTTATCAAAGTCAAAGAATAAATTTACAATCTGAAGAGCACAGGTGTATTTAAGTCCACTTTACTGAATATTGAGTCTTTATGGCTGAACACAAAAAAGAATCACCAAAACATCTGCCTTAAGTTCAACAAAAACAAAGATACTAGCAAAGTGCAGAATCCACTCTTCAAAATGTAAGCTGTATAAAATAACTCTACAACAAAGTGTCTGAAATGTCCTGTTGTCAGAAGATAAGAGAAATACTGAGAGCAAATGTTTTCATTATAACTTAATCTGCACACACACAACCTTCAAACATGTTAAATCCTAAAAAAAGAGCCTGCTAAATGCGTTGGATCGGAGTAAAACCATTCAAAAGCAGAGTTTCTGTACCCAATAGAGTTGTGCTACATTTAAACAGATGCAAAAAAATGAGCAGACATTCTATCATTAATAAATACATGCATCCATTAGCGTGTCTTACATCAGCAAACTGAAAATAAATCCTTCCCCTTTTAACGCAGCTACTTCAAACGGCTCTTTATGGAGGCTTTTATGGGAAATGTAGCACTGCAACAATCTGGAGTGAAATAACACTGCAAGCTGTTAATCATGTTAATAGAATAAGTAACCAGAGTGGAAACAGCTAATGATGCAAGACAATCATTACATGAAAATACAGATCATCACCTGGAGTCTTTCATCTCTCTAAATTAACAACTGCAAAAGCATTTTAGAAAAAGCTAAAAGACACTGGTATAATTATGATAAAGATGATGTTAAAAAAGTGTAACATGTTACTAATGGTCCACTAGGCATTAACAGATTCATATATATGCATATTGGCCCATTTATTGATAACCGGCTATAATCCTGGCTGTCAGTGTTCAACATATTATTGATATACGAAACAATCTCAAATAAAAGTTACAAAGTGCACAAAATACAACTTAAAAAAAGGGGAACAAAAAGACTGAGGAAAAAAGAAATCATAAATTAGCTTCCCATGCAATTATACAATCTTGTAATAGGTAGTGGGACAAAGAGTTGTACTGTTGGTATGTGATGTCATGTGTAATCTTTTCAGGATTAAAAAAGGAAATAAGTGTATTTTACAAGTCTGTAATTACCTAATAATTTCCTCAAAAGAAGTATATAATTTGGTACTAATTACAGGGAAAATAAAGACTGTTAATTGGTAAACATCCAATTACTTAAAGTTCCAATTGACAGCTGGAGCTAGTCCTCCAGTTCATTAGTGTACAGGAACACACAATGTAGTATAAACATATATATATACATGAAGAATAAAATTAAAGGTAATTAAATCTTTAATTATTCTTTCAAAAGACAATTTAGTCTTGAGAAAGAAATCCTGGGGAATTATTTTGAAATTACAGGCTTATATAACAGTGAAGTGATGCAAAAAAATAAAAAAATAACATATCCTGAAAGGAAACACTGACTTAAGTCTTTCTGTTGCTTGTGATTACTAAATCTGACAAATCCATTAATTTGAAAAAGCAACCTTGTTACATCGGCTGCCGCAGGAATCCATCAGTATATATTGAGTCACAGCCGCCCCAAAAGTATCTCTAATAACCAAATTTATGTGATCCTTTAAAAAAAAAGTTAATGGCCAATATATCACTATTAAATAATCTACTCTTAAATATCAATATTGGTATCAAAACTCCTGTATCAGTTAGTCTATCGTCTCCACCAATGTTAAGACTTCTATTACTTAATGGGGCATCTTGCTGACGACTGTCTCCACAGGTGTGACATTTATATGATGCACCACATAGTGCACACTGCCACATTAGTGCTAATTAACTGGGAGGCATTTATGCATCAAATTAAACAGGCTTACAACTTCAAAGAACCTAAAACCTTTCTGAGCCACCAGGACTTTGTTCCACATAGAGGCACAACAGAATGAAATGCAGGGGAGTGTCTGAAAACCGGTGAGGGGATCTGCCTTGTTGGGACTGGTCCTAAGGACCCAGCTCAGTGGAGGATGATTGATTCTGACGGCGAGTGGCTATTTAGCATTTAGGGTGGGCAGAAATCAGCGAAGTAAGGGTGCTGCAAGGCCTCTTCTGCAGAGATCCTCTGGACAGGGTTACATTTTAACAGGTTCTGGGTGAGATCAAAGGAGACACTTGAATAAGTGAACAGTATTATTAAATTTTGTGTACATTCACAACTGGTATGTCATTTTAGCTGAAGTCACTTAACTACTTGTATATAAAAGGTAGACACGTTGAAAGGGAAAGTACCTGAAGTAGATCTCGTCCTGTGCTACTTAGTTTAGGAACCACATTGACCAGCGAGGTGGTGGCTGGATACATGGGATATGGCTGCATGTAGAAAAAGAAGAAGTAGAAAAAAATAGTTAACACATTGAGTGTATACACCATCCACTGGGGCGCCAACTAAATAAATTACAATAATAAGTCACCTTGTAATCGGGGAGTTTCGTCATTGTCTGCCACTGTTCTTCAGTTGGTGTACCCAACAATGTACCAAGTGGTTAAAGAAAAACTTTGTGCAATAGAGAGGTGCGTCCAACCTGTTCAGACTTACTGTTTGTAAATAATTCATCACACACTGAATCAATAGTTCTGACTGAACACAACCTCTGTGCGCTCTGAGTCCCACAGTTTCCAAACTGCATGAGCAGAAGACACAAGTCAACCAAAAAATAATAAAAAAAGATATCTGAAGATTCTTTTCAACTGGTCGTCCACGTCGTTCCCAGGGAATAAAGGCCTTCCAGCGTTAGCCAGCTCTGAATTAGACATCAAAATGAAACTCCATTAACATTTTATAAATGGCTGGTTTTATTTATTTATTTTATTCTATTATAACACAAACTACAAACAACACACTTTTTTCCAAAATATTCAAGCATTTAAACAAGCTAAAATAACCTTTTTTTCCCCCCACCGTGGGTCCTGACTTGCCTCATTACACAAACTGTGCATTTTTAATGAAATACATTTACCTCCAAATGTACATAACTACTTTAAAATAAGCCTAGTATTATACACCTATGTTGTTCTCTAGAAAGCTGAAACACCTATAGATAAGCTAGTGTCTGGCTATTTAAGTAATATTAACTAACGCCCAAAAGTTGCATTTCTTAATTCTGAATATGATTGTATGATTAGTTTGAACAGTATCGTAGATAAAAGAAACAACGAGAATAGAGGAACTTTTATCCTAGTTGACGTCAACAGTAGTGAACAAACCTGCAAATATGCACCCAGCAGACCACATGTCAATAGAGGTAGAATAAAGTTTAGCACCAAACAGCACATCAGGAGGTCGGTACCACAGTGTCACCACCTACGCACAAATCACAGATTAAAGCAGAAGAATTAGACCCAATTACACCAATTATCACAGCCAAACTGTGCTAGACATTCAGGCATTCAGTGTAATGACCGTGACAGTGATTTCACAGAGAGACCCATTTGGCTGCACTGTCACCAATACCAAATGGTGAACTTGAGCATCAGCCATCTGGTTTCCATTCCACCTTCCTGACTGTTTTAACAAATCGCCGCTTTGTCAGGTGTTGAGTGCTGCAGAGATGATTTCCCAGGTCATGTGAAAATGGGTTTGGTGAAGTGCTCTGACAGAGTGAAAAGAATACAATTCAATTACAGAAAAGTTTTACTTCCAAGAGAGAATGTGTGGGCAGACTGAAGTGCTCAGTTCTCAGCTTGAAAAGTTTAGAAGTTCAGTGTAGACACTGAGCCACTGCTAACTTTCTGTGAGTCGTTTTTTTATGGAAAAAATGAAGTGAAATGTGTGGATCCTCCAAGCTGAATAAGGTAGATCTGCTTTAAGATGCTAATTGAGTGCTGAGCCTTTGAGGTGTTCATTTTTTATTTATGATGTTAGAAAGACTGACGCACAGAGATGACATTAACTTGAGCATGTTCTAAATGTGAATAGATAAGACAGATACTTTGTGTGGTCGTGGGAGATTTTTCATTATCTGGGTGAATGACTTTATGGAATAAAATTTCAAAATCAGTGTGGGGAACTCTTCATATTTTTACTTTCATACTTTCATAGTTTTCTTCAAAACTCCCATACTGCTATATTTAATTCATACTCATGTACTGCATAATGTATATTAGGTAGTATGAAAGTCAAGTCAAGTTTATTTGTATAGGATCATTCATTTCTTCTTGCTGAACCAATGCTCAGAGTCTCTAGGTAATACATCCTCTGAAATGAAATGACCTTTTAAATGACCTCACTTCAAATTCTCAATGCTTCCAACTCCTTTAGGTTTTCTATTTATTACATTTTCAGATCAGTAGGAGTCACCCTGGGTCAAGTGCCCCCTCATGAGATTGGTGTCGGCTCTTAGGTCAGCCAACCAAATCCTCTAAATCTGAGACTTGCCTGTCATTTCTCTCATAACATCAGCAACGAACGTATCAAAACACCACTTGCTGCTGTGTGTTCGATGCTCTACCATCATTAATTAATGGCTTAGCTTCTGGACCTTGGAGAAAATGAGGCCATCAAATGTTCAGGTAAATAACAGCATTTTAATGAAAAGGAACATTGAGGACGAGGCCACATATCTACCATTGCTGTAGGTGCAGGTGGCTTGTTCAATGTCTTTTTTTCCTCATATATATTACTTTTATAATGACATATGTATGAGGTCATGGTGCCCAGTGCTAAAACAAAGCCTGAAAGATAGAATTTATTGATTTATTGTTTGATTTTAAAGCACATTATTGTGTTTCACTATAATTAAGATATTTCAGTTCTTAATTCACATGCTGAGACTGCAGTTCCTGATTTCTAGATAAATGTGGAATATAGTGTCCTTCACCTATCTTAAGACTGTATTTATGTGTAAGACTGTAAGACTTTTGTGTCAATGTGTGTGGTTTTGAATGATAAGCTGAAGATAAATTAACTCATTTTGCATCATAAATATGTTTTAGTGCAAGCTTTGAGGCCATTAACCTTTGCTACACATATATAATAACATGAAAGCCTGGATTTAACAGCACAAATCTCATCATATCTTTTGCAAAGTATTCAAAAAACCCTAAATGGCAGCACAATGTTCAGAAATCAGTCTGTGAGTTGGTTTCTCTCTAAGATGGAAGAGGTCTGTTCATGACACCTGCTGTCTTAATGAAGCACAACCCACCTCTGCTGAGTAACACCTCACAGGTATGCCAAATGCTCGAGCCAAGCCAAAGTCAGCAAGCTTCAACTCCCCGTTCTACAGATGGAGACACAGGTTGTTGTTAACACAGACTACAGCCTCCACGGTGCAGCAGATTTGGCTTTATGTTTCATGCTCGCTGTTACACATTTCAAGTCAAAGTCCAAATGCACCTAGATACTCACCCTGTTTATGAGGAGATTCTGCGGCTTCAGATCTCTGTGAAGAACATTTCGACTGTGACAGAAAGCGAGGCCTTTCAACAGCTGGTACATGAATGACTGGGTCAGAGAGAAAAAAAAGTTTAGAGACAAAACCATCTCCAAGCAGCTGATTCCAAGTTTAGCACAAAGTGACTGACATGTTGATGACAATCACAGGACAAAGCTGATGCCATCAACAACCCAGGCTGTCTACATAGTATGCATTTATTATCAAATTTCACACCTTCACAGTTTCAGGATCTAGATCCCCATTGCAGCTGTCAAAATACTTCTTCAAATCCTGCAGATGATAAAAGGTAAAAGAAGCAAGCATTAGCCTTGGTACACATTAAATAATGCGCATTAAAACGAGGCTGTATGTTTGGGATGATTAGTTCACCTGATCACAGTATTCAAACACCAAGGTTAACTTCTTATCACTGTGCAGAACATCATGTAGTCTGAAGGAGACAGAACAGCTTTCAGTTGATGGTTGGTGACATCAGGGTTAAACGCAAACTGCTCAGCATGCTAAGCATCTGACAAACAGTGATATTCACGCTGACCTGACAATGTTTTTATGCTTTAGTTCCTTCAGAAGGCAGATTTCTCTCAGAGCAGAACTTGGCACACCCTGAAGGAATTACACCCAGTGTGATTAGCATTAGCCTGCTAACAACTTGCTAGCAAATAATGAAATTAGTGTGATGTTGTTTTGAAAACATACCTCGTCGTCGTCGTCCAACCGGACCCTTTTCAGGGCCACAATTTCGTGGGTTTCTCTATTCTTAGCCTTGAAAACTGTCCCGTACGTACCTACGAAGAGGATAACATTAAGTTAAATCAGTTAGCTATCGCGTGAATGAATGGCATAGCAACGTCAAAGGGTCCTAACGCTAGCTAGCTAGCTAGTTAGCTATATGTAGCGTACAAGGTGGCAGACAGACATCTTCTCACAAGTCTTTCCACCAACACGTTGGTGTGAGTAAACACTGCACACACAGCTTTGTGTAAAGTTAACAAGGGATTAGTTAACGTAGGCATAAAGCTTACAAGACAGCTAACATTAGCTGCCACTGCAACTACATGAATGCTAGGTTAGCAAACCAGGCTAATATTTTTTATTTATAAAAGGCGTATAAAACTTACCCTCTCCGATTTTTTCAAGCTTTTCATATTTCTGCATTTTTGGCCAGTGAAGCCAGCCTTGGACAAGCTGGCAATCCAATGACAGACTGAAGCCCCAGATTAGGGTTAATAATATTGTGACAGTTAGCTTCAAGCTATCTGCACAGGCTGATCCTGGTCGGTCTGCAGTGTGTTGTTTGTCATCTAGAGGCCAAAAGATGAATTGCAACACCTTCAATGATCAGAGCAAACACTGAAAAACGCTTTAAGCTTCAACAGCTTCTTAGTGGCAGAAGTTATGTTCTTTGAATGCATTTTATGGCAGACTTGCAGCAAAATGACAGTGTGGCCAAAGATAACAACTATCACGGATGTGTATACTTTCTGAGGACTGTGATGGTACCTTTATAAAGTACCCTCTTAAATGTTTGCCATACTTAAATACATCATATCTCAAAATGCAAATGTATTCTGACAGAAAGTTGTCAGGTTAATATGTTAAAAGTATGTTAGTGTGCTTTGAATAAATAATTACTGACAGCCTAATTTGTCTGTTTAATCATTGTATGTAAACACTATTTTAAAGGGGCACAAATAGTGATTGTTAATATTCTCCAGCGTGCTAATACTGTAGAAGAGGTGGATATTTGTGATGAAACATGGGCATTTTGTGCATTATAATTTGTGATAAAAAGGACAAATGCAGCATACTCTCATTAAAACCCAATTTATTTGTTGTTTATATAACAATATGATGTATCTATACATGATAAGAGAAAACATTGTCATGGGAATGCTATTTAAGTGAGGTATTGTACAGTAGTGTAGTTCATTAATCATCACAGTTGGTCTGTTTATACATTTATGTTTTAGAGTTTGTCATAAAACAAGACAGAAAGCTGGTCAATTTACATTACATAATTTATCTGTTTAGACACACTTTTCCTATGGATTTCATTTTAAAATCCCATTACTCGTTGTAGATCTACAGTAAACAAGTTTTCATTTGTGTTCATTTCTGCCCCTCAGCTCTTTGTCTGCGGATGAGATCAGCATAAAGTCCTCCTTTGCTCAGCAGTTCCAGGTGAGTCCCAGCCTTAAAAAAAGAAAAAAGATGTTAGAAATAATTAGAACATACCTTACCCGCTCAGTATTTGAGATGGAAGCAACCAATGTACATGGACAAATTACTGAACATGGAATCGAGTGAATTCTCTTTGTGCCTGTTTGATCTTAGAAGGTGGTCCAACAAATTAGAGATCAGAACACTCTACTTTGTCTGAACACTCTGCTAGCTCACCTCCACAATGCGGCCCTTGCTCATGACACAGATAAGGTCAGCTCCTTGAATGGTGCTCAGCCGGTGGGCGATAATGAGCACAGTGCGACCACTTGTGGCCCTGTCCAGAGCCTCCTGCACCACTCGCTCTGACTCTGCATCCAAGGCGCTGGTAGCTTCATCCAGCACCAGGATGCAGGGGTTCTTGATCAAGGCGCGGGCGATGGCTATACGCTGTTTTTGGCCACCTGACAGCGTCACCCCTCGCTCACCTGGGTTTAGAAATCTAGAACTTACTATTTTAAATGACATGATAATATAATGGCACATTAATATTAGTGTATCATGCATAAAAAAAGAGCACATACCAACCACAGTGTTATAGCCATCTGGGAAACCTGTGATGAAGCCATGAGCGTTGGCTTGCTTGGCTGCGTTAATGACTTCAGCATCTGTGGCCTCAGGCTTCCCAAAGCGGATGTTGTCCATGATAGACGATGCAAACAGAACTGGTTCCTGCAAAGATCAAGGATAGAAGATACTGTGAAATTTTGACTGCTTAGAATATGTATAATTAATGGTTTTACTTAACTCACTTAAGAAGAAAAAATACAAAAAAACAATATTTACCTGGTTGATAAATCCAATAACTTGTCCCCTGAGCCAGGACAGATCAAGTGTTCGAATGTCAAGTCCGTCCAGCATAACTACACCACAGGTCGGGTCATAGAAACGCTCCAGCAGAGATGCCACAGTGGATTTTCCTACGATGTATTGAATTAATCACTGATAGGTTCACTCTCATTACAATATTGCACATTTACAATCATTAACTCAGAAATTACCTCCTCCAGATTCTCCAACAATGGCAACAGTTTTTGAAGGTGGCAGTGTTAAGTTGAACTTCGTCAAAATCTGATGGCCAGGTCTCGTTGGATAACTAGAAATATACAAAACAGAAACCAATAGATCATATTCTCTGATATTTGTGTTCATTTGACGTCTAGGACTGCCTTGAAATCTATTTCAAATGTGATGTGTTTGCAACCTGAATGAAATGTTTGTAAAATCCACTCTTCCAGTCAGAGAATCGTGCGGGATGCGTCCTCCTCCAGACAGAGGAATTGTAGGAACCAAAGCCAGGTATTCAAAGACCCGGGCCCCAGAGCTGAGTCCTCTCACCATCTGAAGCAAAGGTGAGATGTTGACTGCCAGATTTTTCACTAAATAATGTTTACATATATGCATACATAATATAACACCTTTTCTTTCTTTTTTTTTGTGTTAACACATGTATATCATTTTAACTCACCTGACCAAAAAGAATAGAGATACTGGCCAATGACCTGAGCATAGAGAGAATACAGGAGTTAACATCAGCTCCATTTAAACTGATGCAGTTTTTTATACTGATACAATTGTAAATTCTAATAAAGAGCAGCGATTGTGGAGCATGTTGTTTCTTTTACCTCTGAACAGTCTGGGAGGCAACGAGGAAAGACATGAGGTCTCCAGGGGACATTTCATTGCTGGTAATTAAATTCCCTCCAGCAAAAATAGTTCCGAGGACAATGCCTGTAATAACGGCACACAACACAAACACATTATGATGCTACATATTGTGAGCTACAGCACCAATCTGCTCAGCACTGTGCTTATCAGTTAAGGTATAGTCAAAACTCACTCACAGTTCAGGGCAATGTTTGACAGTCCTTGGAAAACTGCAATTCCAGCGCCAAGATTTTCATTCATTTCACATGACTTGTCAGCTTCATATGCATATAACCTGGGAGGAAAACACACAAACCCTGACATACATTATACTGTGACTCTATAAATACTATATAAGCAAATATTCTCTCACTTACTGGAGCTCCCGCTCCTCCATCGCAAAAGCTTTCACTGTCCGCACATTGCCAAGCGCTTCATCTGCCACTCCTGTTGCTTTAGCCACCTTAAACCCAACGCAAAGTTCAGAGCACAGTTTTGAACAATCAGAGTGCAGACACTAAATTAAAATAAACAACATCCTTGTGGTAGAATAACTGTTCACTCAATCTATGTTTTTTTTTTTTTTAAATTTGTGTCCTCACAATGATTCTGAGCAAAATTGTAACACCACTTTCGGTATCACCTGTTCTTGAGCCAAACGGGATAATTTGCGGAGGAATGAGCCGATGAGAGCCCCTGCTCCCACCAGGCAGGGCAGGACAACTACTGTCAAACCTGTGAGTTTGGGGGAGATGACATAGAGAGAGACGAAACATCCTATGGTCTGTGTAATACTCCGCAGACCCTGCAAATGTACACACAAAGAAATTAGAAGGCTAAAACTGTATTGTAGATAACTATCATTGTATAACACAAATATAGCACTTTATACCTGAGAGATAACCAATTTAAAGGATGACTTGAACTCCTGAACGTCAGCAGTCAAACGATTCACCAGCTGCCCGGTTTTATTGGTGTCAAAGAAAGCCACGTCTTGCCTGGGACAAAAACAAAGCGTTAACAAAGCTTAGTGGACTACAAATGTAGTCCACACATAAGCTCAATAGTGGACAGTGACAGAATGCTGTCTGGTGACCATTGCTTTTACTGTAACCATGCATTCTTTTGCTCTAAAAGTGATGTACAGTACATGCAGATGTATGTACCTCAGTAAGGATGCGAAAAGAGTCTTCCTCATGTCTGCTGCCACCCTCTCCCCCACCTTTGACAGCAGGATGATGTAGCCACTTGTCAGCAGGCCCTGCATGAGGGAGGTGATTAATGACCAGAGCAACAGACCATTTTCCAGAAAACAGCTGTGACATTTTTAAGTTTTTCAGACTGAAAGGGCAAGGTAATGAGCAGCATAGTGCTAAGGAAACATAACTTTCTCAAACAACGTGATATGAAAGCCATAGCTGAACCAAAAAACATGTGTTGCCCATAGTTACAATTTATAATGCAAACAACACACAAACGACAGTCTCAAATGTGTAGTTATTGTAGACACAGTAGTTTCAATAAAAACAGTGCAATAAGCTTCATAAAGGTGGTAGTTATCTCAGACTCATTGTATTAGATTAGCGTTATATTGTCCAGGTGTTTTTCTTGTATCCATCCCCTGGATCATTATAAAACACCTGACCAGGCAATCATAAATATGTCTGAAGTACAGTATATTTCCTTTTGAAAGCAGGAAAATAAAAGCAGACAATAATGAACGGTAGTAATGCACAACCATGTGCCAGCGTGCTCAATTATAGCTCCGTACTCTTGATGATGCACTGACACATGCACAGTAAACTTGTTGAGCATTGATATATTTCTTGTGTACTTACTTGGACACCGTACAGTCCAAGTAATTTCAGAGCAGGACCTTTTATCTCATGGACATAATTGCCAGTCTGTTCTCGCAGGTAACGTGCCACGACATTCACCAGATCTCCAAGCATCAAGGGGATTTGAATATTCAAGATAGCTGCACCAAAAGCAAGCTGGAAAGAAAAAACATACTCATTCGTAGTTGATCATCATGTCATATTATCACATTTAAGAGGAGTGAGTCAAGCTTACCACAACAGCACCGATGAGAGCAAAAAACTGAGGTTTGAGAAATTCCCACAGGATATGCCATTTGAACTCAGGCGCAGAGATTTTGGCTACAACTTCCACCGGTTCGTTGTTATTCACATCTGCCTCGCAGTGAGCTACATGGCAGAGTAGTCGCCCAGAGACAGTGAGCACTGCTGGTCCCAGGATGAACTTCAGGGATTGTGGGACTTTGGATGTTTGAGTGGTGGAATGACGGACAGCTCTCTGGGTGAGGCTCCAAAAACGAATGAGAGCATTTCCAGGCTGCTGTGAGCAGCTGTGTGATGGAGATCGTGGAGACGTGTACCACCTGGATATGAAAAAGAATATTATACAATTAGACATTATATAACCCATCATCAAAATACTGTCAACATAATTTAACAAAAGATGTATTTAAGGCAATAAGAATGAATTCATTAATCTAATGATAATCAGTCATCATTAATCATCTAGCCATCATCAGCACTGAAATTGCAACTTGGGCAATGTTAACAGGATGAATCTATCTTAAAATTTATTGTGTATTTATTAAAGTTATAATAATGTAAAATAGAAAAAAAGGTGCTGGAGCAGGTTGATGTTTGCCATTTCTTATTGGAAACAACCTAAAATAATAAAAAAAAAAGTCTGATATTTTATAATATATGATAACAATCATTTTTTAAAATTTATTTATACAGCACTTATGCATGATATACACTTAAACATACACAATACAGTACAAAATGTCTCATAAGACAAAACAAACATATAAATGAAGAAAAAAACAAAACAATAAGAAACAGTATAATTTTAAATACATATATGTATTTGTATGTAAACCATTAAATTTAAATGTTTTGTTGTACAGTTGAAAACAATTCCTGCATTTAAGTGATGTCTGAATAATTTTCAGTTTCTGATAACAAACTCACATACACACAGATGTACTGTACTTATTTTTTGTACATAAATAGAGGAAACCATCTATGTGAACATGCTTGTCAGTGTTGAATAACGTGCCTTATATATAGCAGCTACAGGTCAGCTGTCATTAGCTGCACCAGTCATCCTACCGTGAAAGTTTCCAAATGTCTGCTGTTTTATTGCATCGCGGCCGTAACGACAATGACCGCACCGGGACAGTGGTGCTTGCTCTACAGCAGAACAACTGAAACATTATTGCGTCTCTCACAGCAAAAAGAAGCTTGCTAGGTTAAAATGATCGTTAAGCCCTGCAGTAATCCACAGGAAACGCCGCCATGTTGACGCTCACCCAAAGTGCATTTCTGCTGCCAACGATGACTTCCTTTTTATTATGAATTTTGGTTTGTGACACCAATGTGCTTATTTTTTCAAAAACAGGCAAAAGTGACGAATTTTAAGCGATTTCTGTAACACTGTGAGACAGAGATATGGCGAAAAAGCAGACGTTATTTGGCAAAACGCCCGAAAACTACAATTTATACCCGGAAATGACGAAGAGTTACGATGCAAGTGACGTTTTGTTGACATTTGTTTGTGAAAGACAAAAACAGTGGACACTCACTGGAAGGTGTATTTTTGGAAACCAACTAACGGACCTTGCGACAGACAGCGTATCGTGATTTGAGCCGTGTGTGTGACAAAAACAACTCTGGTCAAGTTTGGACTCTTAAGTACAGACGGAAAGACGGTTCATCATCAGCAGATGGACGGACCAAGTCGGGAACAAAACAAACCGTTGCACTGCTTGAGTGGCTGAATCATTCACAGGCTAACCAGCTATCGGACAGCTGAGTTAAGCTCTACTTTTAAATTGCTGTAACTAACGTTCATTAGTTAAACAACCGAAGATTCGTGTACTGAATTCTTGACTGCTACTCATTATTTTTCATGTTACTGTGGAAGTGTATGGTGACACGACCGTTGTCCTTCTATGCTAGCAAGCATAGCTGTGTTAGCTGTAGCTAACGTTTGCTTCGTTTGAACTGCTGAGGAGCTAGCTTCAGAATGTAGCCGAGGCTACAAGGCTGTCTTCGTTCCACACAGTGTTTACTGCTAAGTTGCTCGTCGGCCGACTCTTCTTAAGAATGTGAAGCACAATGGCCAACTTTGAAACATACCAGGAGTATCAGAGAATTGAGGACTTTGAGGAGGACTCGCCACCAGGAGAGGAGGATTTACTGGTGCACGTGCCAGAAGGCCTGAAAGGTAAGTCATTGCGACTAATGTGCGAATTATCTTGACTATAATTGACAAACTCCACATTGGGAGTATTACACCTTACACATGCAGTGAATAGCTAGCCCAAACACAAACAAATGATGCAACTGGGTGAAACTGCTAATGCTTTCGTTTATGTTACAGACTCATGGCACCATATCAAGAACCTGGATAACTTCTTCAAGAGGATATCCTTTTTAAACTGTAGTACCGTTAAACACCAGGTGTCTCTGGACTGGTATTGCATATGGCATTGGCATCATGCTTTGCTGACACACAGAGTTATTAAGAGGCTCGTCAGTAGTCACATTTAGAATATGTTGAATTTGTTTACCTCTTGACAGCCACTTACTTTTAAAGGGAGCTTTCCAGGCAGCATTGGGTATGACGATACAATGTGTTGTCCTGAACATTTTTATATGCCTTGTTTGATGTTGTCTTTATGATTTTCCTTAATTAGTCTGTCCACATCTATCATTTTCATCAAAAGAATGGCTTTGCTTGTATGATGTTATCGGAGCTCTTTGAACTTGTGTAAGTACAAAATACTGAGTTAATACTTTCTTGGGGAGTATTAGGTTGGGTTTGCAGTTGGAACAGTATGCTTGTAAAGCCATGTGTATGTCACTGGTAGTTTTTCATGTTGTTGTTGTGACAGTTGTGCCTCAGGCTTTAGCATGAACAAGTTCAACCAGGCAATTTCAACAGAAAGCTTGTGAAACCATTTCCCACACTAAACACTAATATTAGATTATTTTGTTTACTATTAACCATATTCCTATTATTTTTATTATTAGTGTTATCTATTTTAGATATTTTTTTGTTTTTTATTCTATTAAGTTGGCCAACTCTGTTATTGGGTAGGCTAATGATTTGGCATTTCTCTGATTCTGGCCACCTTTGACTCATTAATATGGGGCCCCTTAAACCATTAGCTGGAGAAAATCTGTCCACATGTCTGCTGAGAATTTGTGTACTTATAATTCTTAACTGCTATCCAGTATTTGTCATGTTACTATGGCAGTGTAGAGGTTATACACGTGTTGTCTGTCAGACAAGCATGTGAGTGTTAGCTGTAGCTAATGTTACCCTTATTTTAACTGCTTGAGTTGCTGAGTAGCTTGTTACTGAATTTAGCTGACTGAAGAGACTGCTTTCATTTCGTACAGTGTTTATTATGAGTAGCAGCACCTCACCTGGAGGTGACCAGGGTGAATTGTGTCATCAAAAAGAATGACACTCCGTGACAAATCTCCACCTGCCAATATATTTACTTTTTAGGGGAACTGCAAATGATCTGCGTTATCTTCCTCTATATATATTAATTAATTCTCACTAATTGCAGAGTACACTATCTGTGGTTAGAAATTAAATCAGTGTTTTGTATCAATATTAATCTCTGTTGTCATTGTTATTATTTTGGATTTACTGTCAAGCAGTATGACACCTAACCTCTTATATTTTTTCATTTCATCCTATCAGTCAGTTTTTGTTCGTTGTTACATTCACAACGTTCCTTGTCAACTGCGTGGAGTATGATGTCCTGTTTGCCAACCGAGCAGTCAACCACACCGGGCCGGGCCAGAACCCCTTGGACAGGAACAAGGTCACTCTTCCAGATGCCATCCTCCCTAGTCAGCAGTGCACTCAGAGGTAGTCCTGTATAATACCATATTATGGAGAGATTTAGAGTGTGAATGTGTATTTTAAGTCAAGATGTCAAATGTCACAGTGAATCATGCGATCGTGTTTTCATTTCAGACAGTTTGAGTATGTGCTTTGTTCTCAATTAGACATACTTTTGGATGTTATTAGAGGCCTTTTAGAGACAGGCCTTCAGAGGGATTTCATTTGTCTTGCTTGATACAGTTGTAGACATTCAGACTTAATTCCTTATTGGCAGATGAGGATACAGACACATCCACAAGGAGGGAATATGGAACAGTAGCCGATTTAGCTGTACCCTGTGGGTTTCTTAATCTACCCCAGCTCTCTTCTTTTTCCAATGGTGGACTTGTTATACTTCCTTGTACTTCTACTGTTGTCCCAAAAGAAGCAATTTTACTACTGATCCAAAACATGACAATGTGACCCAAATGTTAATGTTTTTCTCATGTATTATCCTTCTGAAGACATCTGCTAAAAATAAGTTATTTGTGTATATTTTGCAAATCACAATCTAGCATAAAAGGTTGCATCAAAAAACAGAAGGTTCAACAAGATTGATTTGATGTTTGACCTCGCTTTCTATGAACATATCGTTGTTTATTTCAACCTGAGCTTGGTAGCTTCGAGTTGCCTCATTCCTGCAACTGATGGTTACTTGGTTGAGGGTGTTTGTTTACTGCATTAAGACTGGCTTGAGGGAACAGGACAATGTAATTGATAGCTTTGCTTAGGTATAACTGTCCAGCTGAGATACTAACAACTCAGCCTGGCCAGAAGGCTGACAAACACATGACACCTCACTAGTTTGCTGAAAGGGACAGACACCACCCCAACCCCTTGTTGTCATATTTTTTCCTGAGGTGTTGCCTTCCTTTTCCAGCTTGTCTAATAGGCCTTTCATTAAGTTGTTTCTCATTCATTCAATAGTCAGGTATGGTCAGTGATGTAAAATGGCTTGGAGCTCAGAATTTTGGAACAGCTTGCTCCACATTCTCCTCCTCATATTGTCATAACTTCTCTAATTTCCATGTTAAAGTCAGATGGGTGTCCCAAAAACATCTAATTTTATTCATCATATCTAAAAGTAAATTGATTATTACAAAACGATTATATAGAAAGAATGTAAAAGAGCATAAACAACTGCACTTATATTGGCTAATGTAAGTCTATAAGTATAGATAATTAATTGTGCTCTGTGTTGTTTTTTGTATTTTTTTTTTTTACATAAAGATGCCTGCTTGCTTCATTTCAAAGATATTTTGAAGTGAGATAAACAAGCTTCCTCTCCCACAGCCTGTAACCAGGAGTTTAGTGTCAGTTTGATACACTTGCAACATAAACTGAGCAAAAATATTCTCACCTGTTTAGTGTGTTATCAGAATAAATGCAGAATAAAGGCTCACTTTAATGCCATATGTGCCCCCATGGACCCACTGTAGCTGTTATTCAGAATCACAGATTTCAAATTAGTCTCAGCCTTCACCACTTTGGATACAGTATTTAGAGGCTTTTTCACTTGTTATCTTTCCATCCCCTTCCAAATATCATGTGATCACTGCGGCTCTTTCTGTTAATACCCTGACTTGTTTGAACACAGCTGTAACTAACATTTCAATAGTTACTGTTTTCTGAATGTCTGAATGAATCAAAAACCCATGATCATAACAGATATATAAATCCAGTTATGTCTGAAAAACAATTTTGTTTCTTTTCAGGATTCAAGAGAACAGTTGGATTATATTCCTTCTTATCATGGCAACCATCTTCTGGCTCTATCGACTCGTTAAAGTCTTTTGCAATGTTCTGAGCTACTGGGAGATCAGGCAGTTCTACATCAAAGCACTGAAGATCAGAATGGTAAGTGCTTCACCTGGAGACCTTATCACTCTTACATGATGCAGCAGTCACATCTTATGATGGCTTATTATTACTAAAACCATGAAAACACCTTAAATGTTGAGTTGTTTTGTCATGCATTGTCTCTGTAGTAGTCAGCTTACTTTGTGCTCATTGCCTCCTTATTCCAGGATGAACTATGCAACTTCACATGGCAGGAAGTCCAGGACCGGCTCATCAGCCTGCAGCGAGAACAGCAAATGTGCATACACAAGAAAGAGCTGACAGAACTTGACATCTATCACCGCATTCTGCGATTCAAGAACTACATGGTGGCAATGATAAACAAATCACTGCTTCCAGTGCAGCTGCAGCTCCCCCTGCTGGGCAATGTAGTGTTCCTCACCCAGGGCCTCAAGTACAACTTTGAGCTCATCCTGTTCTGGGGTCCCGGCTCTCTGTTTCAGAATAAGTGGAACCTACACCCCAAGTACAAGCGGAATGGAAACCGCCTAGAGCTTGCTCAGCAACTCAGTAGAGTCATTCTCCTGATGGGTTTGGCCAATTTGCTGCTGTGTCCCTTCATCCTGGTGTGGCAGGTGCTCTACGCTTTCTTTAGCTATACTGAAGTCATCCGTAGAGAACCTGGAAGCCTGGGCGCACGGCGCTGGTCCCTGTATGGCCGTTTATACCTGCGACACTTTAATGAGCTGGACCATGAGCTGCATGGGCGTTTGGGTCGTGGCTACAAGCCCACTTCCAAATACATGAACTCGTTTACTTCACCAGTGCTGACTGTGCTTGCTAAGAACTTTGCCTTCTTCTCAGGCTCAATTTTGGCTGTGCTCATTGCACTGACAGTCTATGATGAGGATGTTCTGACAGTCCAGCACATTTTGACCGCAATCACTGTGCTGGGAGTAGTCATTACTATTGCCAGGTGAGTTCTCACAACCAGGTTTTCTCTTCCAGAGCCATTGCAGATAGAAGTTGCTTAAAAAAAAAGGAAATAACGGTCCCCTAATCTGTAACCGATAAAATCAAATACTGTCCAAAATTATCTTGTTCTCCTAATTTGTAGTGTTGCTGTTGAAAAATGTGCATATTTTGTACCTGTCCCAATAATAGGTCCTTCATCCCAGATGAGCATATGGTGTGGTGTCCAGAGCAGCTGCTTCAGTGCATGTTGGCACACATTCACTACATGCCAGACCACTGGAGGGGCAATGCTAACAAGAGCGAGACCCGTGACGAGGTGGCACAGCTGTTCCAGTACAAAGCGGTGAGGAGTGGAGAAACTCAGTGGATGGAAAGACATTTGTCACTGTGTAAAAAGTTATGGATTACTGATGACGTATTGAATGTAGCACCTGGTCAATGATAAGACTTTAACAGGGTGGATATCCGATAGTTCAATCACTGGGTATATATTTCGGGAACATTAATATACATTTGACTATGAGTAGGAATATTTTTTGCATAAAACAAATGTGTAATCAGTGTTTTCTCTGTCCAAATCAGGTGTTTATCCTGGAAGAGTTGCTCAGTCCTATTGTCACACCCTTCATTCTCATCTTCCATCTGAGGAATAAGTCCCTGGAGATAATTGACTTCTTCAGAAACTTCACTGTGGAGGTGGTTGGAGTCGGTGACATCTGTTCCTTTGCGCAGATGGACATTAGGCGCCATGGAAACCCAAATGTAAAATTTGTTCCTTCTTTTACATAGGATGCAAGTTCATTAGCTTTTCTTAAACTGGAGATGTCTTGTATGACTGCATGACTCACAGTGAACAAAGAGATGTTAATATAATCTTGTGATGGTGTTGCTTGAATCTGAGATGTGTAAATGTTTCCACAGTGGATGTCAGAGGGCCAGACGGAGGCCTCCATATACCAACAAGCTGAAAATGGCAAGACAGAGTTGTCTCTTATGCATTTCACCATTAAGAACCCACGCTGGCAGCCGCCTCAGGAGAGCTCAGTGTTTATCAGCCATCTGAAGGAAAAGGTGCAGCATGATGCACAGGGTGGCCCCTCCACTCAGCTGCTGCTCTCTGAGGCTCCTCTCTGTAGCTCGCTGCAGTCCAACGAGTCTGGCACTGGGGTAAGAGGCCCTCAAGATCACACAACTGACATAAAGCCCACATGAGCTGGTCATGTAAACCACATTGCCAACAACGTAAATGTTAACAATAAATATTCATTGCCAGAGGTTGGATGAAAATTTCTGTGCATTTCTATGCATAAACTACTAAGCTTTTCCTCTGAAAAAGCTATGAGGTCCATTTTCTTCATTTTCTCTTGCAAAATAAAGTATTTTTATTATTTATTCTTTTAAGTATTCATAGCTCTGGATTGATTTTTGTTATTTTCAGCCTGATAATCTGTTGGCCAGTGTCCTGGCTCACCCCATTCTAACTGCTTCTGGACTACAAGGACGAGACCATCGCTTCATCCCACCAAGCACCGCTGCTTCGGCAGCTGCCAGTGTCCTGGCCTCTCTATCCAGCTCCCAGCTCGCACATAGCAGCCGCGGGCGCTCACATGGCCTCCAGCACTCATCCGTCCACCCTGAGAACACCATGTACCGCAGCGATCGCACCATCATCGACAGGTGCTTATCCCACATTTTCTTCCACATTATTTCCATAATGTAGCTCAAACAGTGTTTGTCAAAATCGATTAATAAAAGTAAATCATCAGCTTTGGTCTTTTTCAGTATGTCTGACTCTCACAACCTGAGCAATGCACTGCACTCTGAGTTTGCCTCAGCAGAGATGAGTCTCCATGCCATCTACATGCATGAGGTAAGGTCCTGCCTCCAGGCTCTACAATTGTGACAGACATGAATGTATGGATTTTCTCTCTGTGTTTATGTTCAAACTAATACTCCCTCCCTGAAACACATCTTTTGATGAACGGGCAGCTTGAATTCGTGTTAGTTACATTATTGTCTCTCCAGCTCCACCAGCAGAGCTCCCACCCACAGAGAACTTCAGGGCATTGGCAGAACCCAGTGCCGATGAGAGATCTGCAAACAAATACTGGTAAATATATAGCACTACAACTGAAAAACATATGACATGGTACTAGCAGTTCTTTTAAACTCCAGGGAAGATTTCAGACATGCATTTATAGTTCTTTTTTTATATTTAACAACTCTGTGTTACTTGGGGAAAACGGTTGTTGACCTGAATCTGCAGCACTTAATTACACACTCAAGTCAGAACCACAGCTGCAAACTCAACAGAGACTTGAAGGACATTATATTAATTAAGAATACAATTTAGAAGAAAATATGTTAGCTGTAATATTTAGTGGAGACCAATGGCTGCCAGAGCTGAAAAACACAATGATATGCTGTCAGTCACTGCTCTTGAAACTCACATACTCTGATCAGGCTATTTCTCACATCATTGTATTTTTTAAACTTATTTTAATGTACTGTTTGTTCAATAAAATGAGAATGTTTGTGATCCAAGCACTGCCCCCTAGCTGGAGCAAACAAACAGCTAAAATGATTATGAATGGTGCGCTAGTGTCAGAATTTAGTGACAGTTTTTAGTAACAGTTTTCATCACATGACATATTTTCTCAAAAATTACAGACTGCAGCTGTAACAGTTCATACTCAGGCACATCACACACATTACGAAACGTAATTTCTTGAAAACTTATATTAACTAGCCTAAGTCTAAGAAAGACTCTGACTTTGCATCTACACTTGAATCAGGTTTCCAGACGCACCTCGGTTCCAGCATTTCCATGCCCACCCCAGTCCACCTGAGTGGCTGGCAGGAGGAGGAGGAAGAGGAGAATGAAGATGATCAGGAGATTAACAGTGGGTCTACTCCAAAACATGGGAGTAGTTGTTGACGTGCCTTATGTCATAAGGTATATGCTCTCTTCTAAAATCTGTAATATGACACACATCTACAATCTATGCTTTGTGGTTCTGTATCCTGTGTTTGTCGAACCAACAACAATGGCCTTTTATCCTACAAGGGATACATTGCCATGATAATTTCTCCTTTTTTAAATAGTGTTTACATGTTATTTTATTCTATGAACATTGTGGCCTTAGATGATCTTCATGGAGAAATTAGCACAGACCTTTAAAACATTATTTATCCTTTGATGTGGGAGGGGCTCATTGAATAACCACTGTCTCTGCTCCTCGGCGCCTCATCCTGTCACACCAGGCAGACTATGGCATCAGGGAAACCATGTCTTCCGTCTGATCCATCTTGATTTTGTTGTGAACGTGTCCAAAAAGGCTCTGTGTATAAAGTGACAGACAATATAGTGTGTTCATAGGATCACTGTGTGGAATGGAGTGCAAAAGGCTCATACGCGCCTTTTCTTCTGTCTGCACACTTCAAGTATCACAGCGATTTACAGCGTGGGTCTAATTGAAGGTTCTCACAGAGGGAAGATCCATGCACCAAAGACTGCAAACTGTGTCATAGCTGCCTGTACAATTTTATCACCTGAAAATGATAATTCAATATTTCAAGTTGTGCTGTTTTAACCCTGTTGATTTGTAAATACACTTTTGTGTGTTTTTTCCTCATTTTTACTACCAGAGCTAATCCTTGAAAAATATACCAAGTATTGATTTGATAAAAAAGAGCTGACTGACAGGAGCCATACTACTAAAACAACATGTGTACCTGGCAAAACATGTCTTTAAACCAGAAATACACATGCGTTGATGCTGCTGTATAGTGGTCCTGAATACAGATGTTGTTCAGTATTAATATTTCACAGCTTATGTATCAGGACGTTATTCCTCAAAAACTGTAATCATGGACCCCAAATGCACTTGGTGTTAAAATCCTAATGCAGATATAAGATGCATTTTAAGTCTATTTAAGCTGGACACAGAGTCAGCATTTTGCCTTAACACTCGTATAAAAACGTGCATCAAAATAGGTTTTACCTCAAAACTAATACTCCAGTCAATACCTCTGCAGAGTAATTACTCTTGTGTAAATATATATATGGTACATATGAGGTTCTTTGCAGTGTGCAGAAGCATCTTTTAACTGCATTTTGATTTTAATGGCAGGTGTAAATGGAATCAGTTTCTGTTCTTATTTCTTTCTAGCAGATGATTTTAAGTCCAGCATTGATGTCCCAGCAATCATAGGGAGGAATCTCATTTTATTTTTATTTTATTGAGAACAAAACAGGGTGGTATTACTTTCACAAATATTTTTTTTCTGCTTTTTTTTTGCATCCTCTTCTCCAAAATGCTCAAAAATGGAAACTCATCATAAGGGCTGCTTTCAGAGTTGGCGCTGTTGCTTCTGCAGCTTTTGGTTTGAAGGTTTTAGGACAGCAGTATTGAGTTGTGTTGGCTTTGTATTTTCAAAGTAAGAGCATGAGAAAGTTAAAAAAAAAAAAGCCTCTCCACAGTCTGTCCATTTGTTAGCTTTAGGTTTATTTATTACCTATTGTTCCCCCAGATATTTAAATGATATATGTGTATTATTTATTTAAGTGACATATTTAGGTTGTTTTGTGATAATTATTCACTTTCATTGTCATTAATGAGAGAAATGGCATGCCCCTTCACTATAAGAGAATAAATTTGACTTTGAAATTCTGATAAAAATGTTTTATTAAGCAAAGATAACATGATGCTGAATGATTTTTTTTTTGTGATTTACACTTAGTAAAATGGGAATAAATCTGCTTGTTGATGCAGTGTGCAAAATTATCTTTCTACCCATTTTTATAGCATTCTTCATAGATCACAGTAATATAGATGTCATCCTCCACAACTGCAAGACTTCAGAGGGTACAAATGTGTCTCTCTCACATGTTGAAACTATAACAGTTTCTGTCTTTGTGTGTCTGTGGAAGGAATGCTTTTTTTTAATCTGTGTAATTATGTTAACGTGAACTCTGAATTTTGCACTGACAGAAAATAAACTTTTTTTTTTTTTTTTTTTTTTTAAATGTGTTCATACACAATATTTGCATTAGTTACATTTTAGAAATTGCAGGTCTCAAAAGGGACACAGTGTCAGTCTCCATTCAGAAGCACCTCTTCTTGTTGTTTGTATATAAGCAAAGCATCAGCATGTATTGTATCGTTGTCCACAGCAGACCCACCTGGAAACACTGTGGCCAAGGTCACTCTTACCTCTGGTCAGTAAAGTTTGTCCCTGTAGGGGACGATGTGTGTCTCTGTCACACTGTTAAATATGCGTACCTGGGTGTTGTGGTCACTGTCGGTTGTGCAGTGAGTTTATGTTGTAGAGACACTGGAGTTCAGCTTTGTGCACGGAGTTGATTTCTCTTTGACCGTCTCCTCCTTTACACTCACTGTCATGTTTGTCATTTTATTGTAAGCAGTGCCTTGGTATTAAGGATTAGCGTTTGCTCTCTATAGAAGCCATTTCATGTTAAAGCATTGGATTTAAATTCACAGATTTAGCGACATACACTATGTACAGTATTTTTTTTTGGGCAAGTCATTGTGTATAGCATCTAGTATGTTGTGAAGTTGTGGATTTGGCTTGTAAGATGAGCTATGATATGATCTTGTGTCAGTCTGTTGCAACTGATGGCACACTTCCTCTTGTAATGGTGTCTAAACTTGCACTGTCCTCAATATCCTAAAGAAGCAGCGCTGTGCCTTGTAATTACTAGTGTCATCACGGCCAAGCTTCTCATCTTACTACGCTTTCTTATCCACTACACACCAGTCAAACAATCACAGTGACTGGAACAAGGTGCTAAGTTTTCATCCTGTGTTGAGTGTTGACTATGTTTTAAAACATGTTTTGTTTTTGTCACATAGGTTTTTCTGTTTGTTTTGGTCTGTAAATTAATAAACACAAGCTGAAAAACGAAACATGCCAAAAGAACTTGTTATCGGCACAGCTTTACAATACACGTGGTGTTTTTTTTTCTGTGAGTGAGTAGAGAGACAAATCTTATTTTCGCTGCATTTGATCATTTCATGTGTGGTTGAATATGTGGTGTTAATTTGAAATAAAAAAAATGAAAATGTTCATTTCTTTTGTGTTGCCTTTGTCAGTGTCAGCCTGTGAGATTACAATATGAAACATTTTCTTCAGAAGCCTTCATATTTGACAGTGATACTATATATTGGTACTGATGCTGCTTTTGTCTTCCAGGAAGCATTTTATATTACGGCTTGGGTTTCTTGGGTATTTATTTAGCATGGCTCAATGATGAAGTAGATCCTGATAAATTTGAGATGCCCCATGGTCACCGTACAGAGATAGAGTCAGACGCCCACGTCTGTGCAGTGACTAAGTAAAACAAAGATGTCACTCATCTCACATCGAAAAGGGCAGGAATAATATATATCATGTAGTAAATAATAAACATGTGCTTTCTATGTCTGATAATAAAATCAACTTTTTTGCCTTGCTCCCTGGGACAAGTCTTCAATAAGGAAGAGTTATTATTTCCACATATTTACACTGTTATCTTGTTTCTATCTTCCACAGTCACTCAGCGTCTCTTCAGTGATCCTACAATCAGCCGATTCCTTTCATAGTTTCCATCATTTTGTGCTGTAGAATATTGACATTTGTGTCATGTGTTATCTCTGTTGTCCTATGCACTCGTTCTCTGTCAATACTGTAAATGCTACCCACAATGTAAATAAACACCACATGCCTTTATTTTGAGACACTATTTTTGTCTTATCTTGTGTTTTTTTGGGGTGGGGATCCAGTTGATGGTTCGTCCCTGTGGAAAATTTTAGAGGCACTTATGCCATCTGCTGTTCATTCTTGGCTCTGTGTCCTTGGTGTGACTGACGTTTGTCTTGTCATCTGCCATGTAAATGCTCTTTTTAGTGTGTTTCATCTGTGAACATGATACAACCGTGACCTAATGCTTGAAATGGCCAAGAGGTCAAGTGAAAGGCCATGTAGGTCAGATATTGGAGAGTATGCATCGCAACCATTCTGGAAAATAGTCTCATAACAAAGAAATGTTTTGCTTGGGATCGTAAATAGTTGTTACACCACTCAAACTAAAGTTGTATGGTGTAGAACAAGGCTGTCATTTTATTTTTAGGCAGGACTCACAAAAAGAACAAAATATCTCCATCAACTGCAGCCCCGGACAGTTACAACAGTCTTGTCTCCATGGTAACCACACTACAGGAAAAAACTCTTCTTTCCCTGCTGCTCAGCTCACAGTTGTTGTCGACCTCGCCCCCCTGCTGCTGGAAACTATGTCAAACACCTGATATGTCACCAAAAAAGCAACATGAAAATAATATTTTTCTCAGGTGCTGCATAGTTGCCAGATTCTATGTCTCTGCTGACCTCTGCTGTCTTACGCTCCAGGTGAACTGTTACCAAATTTTGTGGAAATATCATCCATGATTTCATCTAATGCTATTAAGTGATTGGACATCATGAAATGTTTACCACAAAAGAGCAAGAGAAAAATAACAGGAAGTAAATTCAAATTTGAGTTTGTTTTTTTTCCATAACTCATTGTTGATCTAAATTGTTTAGATTGACGATCAATTATTTTTTTTTTTCTCTGTATACATTCAGGAGCACGGAAACCAAACACAGTAGCCAGAACAGGATGCAGCAGAAACAAGCAGCAACGGTGGATTACTGTCTGCTAGGGTTTCGGGGAGTTTAAATCAGGATCCAGACGACCTGCTGCTGTCAGTCATTGGCACTGGGGGAAAGCCCACTCTGGAGGATCAAGAAAATATCATGGAGGCCAAAGAATGGGGAAGAATAGGGGTGAGACTTGTTACCCTATGTTTCTACATCAGCAATAAACATCAGAAATATTATTATGTCTCTCAATCTGTGATAAAGGTGAAAATAATAGAAATAACAGGCCTATGTAATGATTACTTTGTCATGCTGAATGATTTTTGTGTGTTTTAATCATTGTGAAGATGTCATGGAAGATAGATTTAATGCATTACTGCAATTTAGGCTTTTACACAATATGAAGTCATCACTTAATTATGGACCTGGCCAGCTGGGTACTGCAGCTGTCAACATGGTGGTGGTGGAACACAATGTGACACAAGCTCTAGGGCAAGTTCAATCACATCTACATTCAACAGAAATTTTATTTAAACATACTGAACACGTATACTGTATACATGTGGATGACAGGATGTTTCCAATCTTACTCAGAAGATGAGAAACCACAGGTCCACAAGAAAGGGAACAGAATGACAGTGAAGAGACTTAACAGACAGACAGCAGTCAGTGATTATAGTCTTACAAGATGTGCATTGTTGTTGTTTAGAAAATTGAGAGAAGTTATGACAGATTGAGGTCCTTAAAGGACTGGAAAAGTAAGACAAAAATAGTTCAATGACTCGCCTGCAGTCTCCTACAGGTTTTGTTCAACTGTTCAAGTTGACTTGACCGTGAACCACATATTTAATTTGGTGTAACTAGAGCCAAAAGAGCATTAGATACAGATAGAGGTGACAAGAGATTGATTTGCAGGTCACAAATTTGCACATACAAGAATAGCTCAAAGAAGTTAGACTTATTATTTTTTCTCAGGTTGAGTCTGAAGTCGTCAGTAGTCCTGTACTAGACACTATTTTGGCATTTCTGTCTCTACTGAAATAGAGCCTGACTGTATTCAGTCAAGTGACTCACTGGTTACACAAAATTAGAGTTATGACTTTAGCTAAAGTTGGCACGGTGGTGTAGTGGTTAGCACTGTCGCCTCACAGCAAGAAGGTACCGGGTTTGAATCCCGGGCCCGGCGCCTTTCTGTTTGGAGTTTGCATGTGTCTGCGTGGGTTCTCTCCGGGTACTCCGGCTTCCTCCCACCATCCAAAAACATGCATGGGGATTAGGTTAATTGGCTAATTTAAATTGACCGTAGGTGTGAATGTGAGTGTGAGTGGTTGTCGGTTTCTATGTGCCCTGCGATGAGGTGGCGACTTGTCCAGGGTGTACCCTGCCTTCCGCCCTAAGACAGCTGGGATAGGCTCCAGCCCCCCCGCGACCCTATGAGGATAAGCGGTAGATAATGGATGGATGGATGGACTTTAACTAACCAAAGATAGAATCACCACGATAATATCTAAATCCAGTAATTTTAGTTTTGCAGGCTAATTCCAGTATTCTTCGACTCACCACTTGTTTATGTTTTACTTAATTTAGTCACTTTAGACAAAATAATGTAATGTAGAAAGTAAAGAAGTCAGTGTTTTCCCTCTGTTTTATTACTAAATGCCATGAAACTTGAGTTTCATGGCATTCATGGCCTTTGAGTGAGGAACTGACATATAGAAAAATAACAGATAACTAACTAAATAAAACTGAAAATTACAAATTGAACATTTTACACTATTTCTTTTTGGGGTGTGGTCAGCATTTTTCTGAGCAGCATAGAATTTATTTGGGTTCAATATATAACTAAAGCTAAAACTACCAGAATGATTCAGAAAATATGGTTAATTAGTGTGTTATTATAGGATTTAAGTGTTACTGCCACTGAAAACCAGTCGAGGAAGAAGCTCTTAATTTTACTTTAGTAAAAATAAACGCATACTGCTGGGTTCCTCACTCTATAATAACACAACGTGTATCATTTGTAAAAATTAATTAGAAAGTTACCTCAGTTGTGTGTGTGTTTCAGTGTCCACATTCTCTATTATTATGAGTTATATTTGATGACTCATGTCAAGTTAGTCAAACTTAAGTTTTGACCAATGAAACTTGGAAAATGAATTCTTAGTTATAAGGCATGCTAGAATGCTTAAAATCAATTTTGTTCTAACATTATCATGTTTTGTTTTTTTTTTCCAAATTAAGACATAAATTTTGGTGGTTTATTACACAATGCACCAAATTATTACATTTTCTTCATGAAAAAGTGTAACAGCCTCATTTTGTAATAATTTTATTACATATTGCATTCAAGAATTATATTACAAAATGCGGCATTATTACATGATGATGTGAAAATTTATTACATTATTATATAATGCAGTGTTATTACATGATGCGGGGCTACAGCCCTCTTCAATGGCAAATATGCGTTGTAGGTGCCCTTTTTTTTCTTTTTGCCCCTGCCTCTCAAACAGTCTATGCACACCACTGATGGTATCACTTGATAAAATGTTTCTTTCTGCCATAACTTCCGCTCTGCAGGTGTAACCCATTTTGATAATTATGAGTTATGGTTATGGGTTGTTTTTGACATGCAGTGTGCAGCCCAGCAGACAGCAGAGGCCAGTCTGCAGCACCATCTCCTATCTCCACAGTAAATGACAAGTCTATTTTAGAAAGGAGGCTGCGCCAAATTGGGCACGTCAGCTATCTGGCATGATGAGGTACCGGAGAAGAAAGAAAAAATAAGTCTAGTCAACCGCCCACTGCAGGAGACTGGGGGGTGTTCCACCATCCTGGATTTACAACCATTGCAAGGATATTTAAGCACAAAGAAGACAATTAGGTGGGAGTTTTAAACAACAATATTGGAGTTAAACTGTCAACAGGAAATCTTGACGGCCAGCTGACGTTTTAGCCCACATGATTCAGCGTCCGTTTTACCTGAGTGGCTGAAGACTCAAGGTGAAAAAGTAATGTTAGACATGAACGGTTTTTGAATGCTTTATTTTAAATTAAATCTATATTAGAATCGTACGATACTTTCATACCTGTAACGGTTACAGTTACGTTACTTTTCTTGACTTAAAGTTAGCTAACCTTGCTAACCACAACTTCCAGTTTCAGTTAAGCTAGCAATATGTGATTTTACTGTAATTACACGCGTGTGTGGCCCAGTTTTTTGCTGTGTTGTAAATCTCAGATTATAGTAATTGAATTCCAACATAACTTGCAAAGAAAGGGTATAAACACTGAGAGAAATGAAGTATGTTTCTGAAGTGGGAGCTTTATCAAACAGCTGATATCCCTTTTCGCTTCTACAAATGGCAATGGACAGAGACAGGGTCTGACAGCTGAGGTTATTTTTGGGACAGGCAGTTCAAGCGACGGAGGTGACAAAGCTGGCAAATGTCACTCTTTGAAAGGCACAGATCTGCTCGATTTGACCTTGTTACAGGGGGGCAACGTGTGTTATTATGTTGTTGAATTTCCTTCCCATTGAATAGACTGCATGGCACGAGGTGAAGTCGTTGTATTGATGAATGTCTGCAGGGCCAAGACAGGGGTATGTTGACTGACACTAACTGTAACTACCAGCCATAAATATGCCTATCTTGACTGCTGATTTATATCTATTTTCATAGCATAACATATTTATAGAGCACACTTAACAAACTGTCATATTCACAATGGTTTGATTGCATTTGAAAGGTGTTATATATGTTTTAATGTAGAATATAAAATATCACAACCTTCTAACATACTAAATAAAAGCCAGATTTTCTACATTGCTGCAGAAATAGTATTTGCTTTTCCAAAGTCTATATCAAAATCATTCCATTATTAAGAGTTGTACCAAATTAATTACAAAAAATATTTTGGTGTTTGGTGTTGTATATTATGTGTAATCCCCTGCCATGCACTGTATTGTAACATTCTGCTTTCCTTTGATTTCAGGAATAAAAAATGGATCACAGCTTATTCGGAGGAGTTCCCAGGTTTCTTACCCGCCCTAAGGCATTCTCGGTGTGTGCAGGCAAGGATGCCACGCTGAGCTGCACCATCGTGGGCAGCCCGACCCCGCTGATCACCTGGGAAAAGGATAAGCTGAAGCTCACATCTGGGGGTCGCTTCAAAACTGTGGAGGATGGAAATGTGTATCGCCTCACCATCTATGACTTAACACTGGAAGACAGCGGCCAATTCATGTGCCGGGCCAAAAACAGCGTTGGGGAAGCTTATGCTGCTGTGACCCTCAAAGTGGCCCTGCCAAATGAGATGGCTCAGCGGGCCCCTGTTTTCATGGTTAAGCCCATCTCTACACGTGTTGGCTTGGGAGGCGATGTTTCTTTCCACTGCCGGGTTGCAGCTTTCCCCGAAGCCAACTTTGAATGGGAGAAAGATGGGCGCTACTTGGGAGAGACTGTCCGTATCAAGATCGTTTCAGACAGTGACAGCAGCACGTTAAAGATCCAAAGTGTGCGTAACCTGGATAGCGGCACCTACACCTGCAGGGCCCAGAACCCTGTCGGCCGTGCACATGCTGCGGCGGCTCTTGTTGTAGATGCCCAGGATTCCTGCCACCTGGCTGCAGACAAAAACACCTCCCTCCTTTCTCACCTTCAAAAACGCAAGGAGGAAATGAAGAAGGACATCTCCATCTATCGCACTGAAGAAAGCAGATCCTCTGTCTCTTCGTCCTCCAAGGCCAGTATCACAGAGAGTTTGGGTTCTCTGAGCATGGAACATGAGATGAGGGCATCTGCACTGGCAAAGCTGCCCAAAGGTGTGTTTACCCGTACCTGCACAGTGACAGAAGGCAAGCATGCCAAACTCAGCTGCTTCGTGACGGGTCACCCTAAACCCCACATTATCTGGAGGAAGGATGGAACAAACATCAGTGAGGGCCGCAGGCATGTCATTTATGAGGACCAAGCTGAGAACTTCATCCTCAAGATCCTGTACTGCAAGCAGACTGATAATGGTCTCTACACCTGCAATGCAACCAATATGGCTGGGCAGACCTACAGTGCTGTGTTGGTAACAGTCAAAGGTAAGATGGTCATGGCTGAAGAAAATGCTTCCAACTAGTGATACATAGTTACATCATTACTATCATTACAGACCGGTCAAGTACATTTAACAGCATGGAGGCTGCCGCTTTTTTCGGCTTTTGCAGCATCTTCCAAGCAAGATAAGGCATGGTGCCTACTGAAGACTTCAAAATGACTCATAAATATACAGACCAACTTAGTAAATTTATTAGACCACTACCCAGTGTAAGGTGTTTGCCACCTCTGCCCTAAATTAACAGTATCGCTGATTATGTAAATATTTTTTATGATTCTGTAATGAAGGATAAACGTTACAAAATGGACGGATGGATGGTTCTGTAATCATTAATCCACCAGTATGTTCAAGCTCTTTAATATAAATGATATATTTAATACTAGAATATAATAATTGTTGTTATCCATGAATTTTATCCTGAACAGAAAAGAAATGTTTTAGTGGTTGTATGTTATTCTTTATTAATTTTGGACTTTTTGTCAGATTTGGGCATAAAAAGGTGAATTCAGTTTGAAATTCCTCACACCTGTCCGAATTACAGCACTTGATGCTGGATGAAACAATTGGGCAGCTGGTCTAATACATTTGTTTAGCACTGTATATATACAGTACTGTGGAGGCTAAGTCATTTCCTAAAAGAGTGTATTACTGTAGTTTTTAGCAAACACTGCACAGGGCTATATTGAGAATTGAAAATGAAAACCCATTTGCTCTATTAAGTATTTATAACAACAGGATGGTGTGTGAGATTTACTCAAAATAAACTTAACTGCAGTGCCTATGTTCATCGCAGTGTCATCAAGTGCAGCAGGATGGCCCATTTCTGGCTCTTTGTGTTTTAAACACAGTAAAAATGGGGGTATAAGACAGAGGAATACGCCATATTATAGACAAACTCATTATTAGCAACTGCTTGGCTGTAATTGTTAAAATCAGGATACCAAAGCCGCATTTAAAGGGCTCAAAATGTGTGTGGCTTCTCACAACAAGGTTGAAGTCTCATCATCCTCTGAAGTTGGGTGTTGTGTTGCATCTATTTTCTGCTGGTGATGAGTAGTTCACAGATGCTAAGATGGTCGCTCACTTACTGGAGCACTTTGTCACCACTGTTCGTGACACGACTCTTGGGAAGAAATTGGCCCAAGGAGTGTAGGGTGGTAGATTTATGTTGGTATGTATAATGAGGGCTGTGCCTCTGATGTAGCTACCTGTTAATTACTAGTGCAGGGAATTTGATACTTGATGTTTGCCTTACAGATACTTGGTTTAGAGGATTTAAAGGGACATTTTTAATAGAATACACTGAGTATTTAACTCTTAGTTTTTCAACACAAATACAGCACATTTGTACTGAAATGACTTCTGATATACTAATACAAAAAAACAACACAGAAGATAACATATTCTTTTTTAATATAATAGGTAAAAACTTTGTGTAACCTTTATTTAACAACTTTATGTCAGATTATTATACATCACTTAGAAATGACATAAGGAGTCCTGGCAGAAGGAAAAAAGTCAGTCAAATTCTGGGGAAGATAATCCATCACAACACTGTCAGTTATAAGCTATGATCCACTGTAGAGTCACAACAACAGCTCACTTGTCAGGTTGTAAATATTACAGGAAATGTATGTATGTAAATATGCTTTTATTTTATGGAGGTACTCTGGGTGATTTACTGAACCCTGTGGACAAAGTGGAGTTCAACAGGTTTCAACAGATTCTTAAGTTTAAACTGTTGGCTCAGATCCAGTTTCAAACTGTAACCCTTAGTTGTGGTGCAGAGTTTCAGTGAGAAAACTGAGAAGTGTGGGGGTAATGTAAAAGATACTACTCTGCCATTTAAATATGTGCACATTGAAACCTTCACTTTGCATTAAACAATGTCATTGAATCAAATAATGTATTCAGTAACATTTTGACTTTATTTTTACTGGTACTTAACACTTACGTGCACGCAGTTATTCAACTACAAAGGTTTTGAGAGCATTTGACTGTGTGTACTCAGAAAAATACACAAATGAAATGTCCAGTTTGATGTAATACCTCTCAAGGAAGTTCTGTGACTTGATTTTACTAAACACCAGACTGAACAAGCTATTAGAGGAAATTAATGTAGAACATTTGGAAAATGGTTGATTTTAAGATATTATAATTTTGTACTTTAGTGACAGACATATGTAAAGCAATCAGTGGCTGGGTAACCTGAACTTTCTGTTATTTTTATTTTGTCAGAGCCAAAGGTGCCATTCAGGAGGAAGCTTCAGGATGTGGAGGTACAAGAGAAATTGTCAGCCACACTGATGTGTGAAGTGCCTGTTAGCACCACCCAGACCAACTGGTTCATGGAGGAAACACGGCTGGAGCAAAGTTCCAAATATTACATGGAGCAGGAAGGCACACATCGCCGCCTCACCATACACAATGTCACCACCAACGATGATGGTGTTTACATCTGTGAGATGAAAGAAGGCAGTCGCACTGTGGCTGAGCTCACTGTCCTCGGTATGGTCTTTTTTCTTTTTTCTGTCACTCTCTTGTTTAATTATATGCAGGTATTACAGTGCTGTTATTAGGATAATTTATGTGTCCTTAAAATGTTAGGACATTAAGAGCAGCTAGTCAGTGTGTCTACACTGCTTTTGAATATGTTTCTTTACGTAATGTCTGCTTCCCTCTGCTTCTCATATCCCAGGCAACATTACTAAGAAGCTTCCCCGGAGGACAGTAGTCCCTGTCAGTGACACTGTCATCTTCTGTGTGGAGCTGGAGCATCCCTTCCCAGACACTTACTGGACCCGCAATGGCGAGAAGCTGAAGGAAGACTCCCGTATCTCCATTGCCTGCATGCTCAGACAGTACACACTCACAATTAGAGATTGCCAGGCAGATGATTCAGGAGAAGTGGCCTTTGTGGCTGGAGACTGCAAAACTTCCACTCGATTCTCAGTCACGGGTGAGGATGACACCTGGGTCTATTTCAGATTTACTGCATTTGTTCTGACCTGCTTGTTCAGGATTCTTAAGACTGTGAAAATAACAAAAGTGTTAAATAACAAACATTCACACAGCACAATAATTATGTTAATTATCTTCATTCTGTCACTGTTCATCTCTTTACACTTTTATTTTTTTAGTTATATTTTGGTTAGACAAAATACATGAGGTTAACACCTCATCAAAATTAGTTCTCTGAAGACAACCCTATGATTGCAACCACTGCCACAGGGGTTGGTTGTTATTCAGTGTTTACCAAACAGTAAATGAGTAAATGAAAAGCACTACTTTCTTATTTTAGTTTTTAATACAACACAGACACTTATAATGGGGCTTTTGGATCATACAGTATATTTTAACCTCCAAATAAGAGGTGGATTGATCTCTAGCCATGTTCCAACACAGGCTTCCTAACTTACGCTTTATGGTTTTGCAGTGCCTTGGTTTGGTTGGCATCACAGTAAGTACTTATCAAATCATTTCAACCACATGATCATCGTCCTTTCTGCTCTAGCTGCAAGGAAACATCCTCCTGATCCCCCAGTCGATGCTGTGGTGCAGAACAAGACAGACTCATCCATCACCATTCAGTGGTCTCCTCCTGACAGTGACCGTCCTGTGCCCATCAAGGCCTACATTGTGGAGAGGAGGAAGATTGGCACTCAGACATGGCAGAGGTGCAATGCTGGGGAAACCATTGTTTCAACAGAGATCACCATCTGCAGCTTTGCAGAAGAAGCCACTTACCAGTTCCGCATCTCTGCTATGAATGACTTTGGCCAAAGTTCCTACCTGGAGGTGCCTGGAAGCTTCTACTTAGGTGGGACTGATGCCTCAGTGTCAGTTATGGCTATGTGCTGTTGCTGAATGCATTCAAGAGTTCTTCTCATGTCTGGTTTGCCTATTGTCTCCAGAACCCAGTGCTGAAATCAGGAAAGGCCTGATGGACAGCATCGCAATCTCTGGTGAGGAGTTCTCTATATCTGTGGAACTGTCTGCTGTTTGTTCTGGCTTCTGGTCTCTAAATGGACGCCTCCTGCGAAGTGGAGCTGACTACCTCATCACCAGGTCCAAGAACACACACACTCTGTTCATCCGTGTCGTGACCATGGAAATGAATGGAACTGAGGTCAAGTTTGTGGGTGGAGGCTCACAAAGCAGTTGCATCCTATCTGTGAAGGGTATGCACTCATATTCAGCTACTAGCAACAAGAAAAATGGTCCGAATCTTTTAGATACATTGAAGTGCATTTGCTTTTCTGTACTGACTTGCTTTTAATTGAATGGCTTTGTGAGAAGCAAATCTTACATGAAAACTTTATTTTTAGCTCCCCCTGTTAGGTTCACTAACAAGTCAGATCTGCTGGAGGTTGTGATGTGCAGTGCCCAAGCCACTGCTCAGCTGACTGCTGAGGTGTCGGATTATGATGCACAGGTTTGTGATGGGAACATGCATCATTTCCAGCTTTAATTTCAGCTTCCACAGATTATTTCACTTCACAAGAACGCAGGGCTAGAAATCAAATGGTATAATTTATGTAGTTGAGTAAATTTTGTTTCTGTGCTATAATTGGTCTACTGCTTTGCCAAAAATAAGATTTTTGCAAAGCATTGTGTTTAATCTTTGATCTTTGATAAAGAATATATGGGCAGCACTTTGGATTGAGTTAATGTAGTGTGGTTGAAGTTGGTCAGTTAAGTTGAAGTTGGTACTGTTAACCAGAATAGTTGTCAAAATAAGTCACTTGTATTTCAGTACTTGTTAGACTTCTACTTTCTAAAGTAACAGTACCTTTACTTGAGTACAATTACAATTACTCTTAAACATAGCTTTTACTTTATCATTTCTATTCTGTCAATCCCTTTGTCTCTTTAGGTGGTTTGGATGAGGAATGGCCGGGAGGTGAAAATTGGAAAGAAGTATGAATACATGATCATCGACCGCAAAAGGATTCTTGTAGTACACAACGTCACAGAGGAAGATGTGGGCATCTACGAGTGTGTTTTAGCTGATGATAGAATGTCCTTGCAACTGGCTCTTAAAGGTATGAGCATCAAAAACGCACAGCTTTAATGATACGACAGAACACAGTTGACTGTAGATTGTGTTAGCCTGTAAAGTGAGTATCGTCCATACACCCTGCTTGGTGATTCTGTAAAAGGAAACTGGGCTCAGTGTGTGGACTGCCTCAAGTTTGTCTCAAATGATGTACTGAAATGTGATCTGCTCTGATGGCTGTGAGGCTTATGAGCCATCAAATGAAAGAAAGAGCTCCCTGTCACCATGTAGTCAACTCTTGAGTTACTCTGCTACTCCAAGTCATACTCTTTCCACACATGGAAGGGAAGATATAGTCCCAAAGGGATTTTAATTATTGTCACAAAGATTTGACAAATACTCCTTACTAATATAAATTCACAAATATTTAGTTTAAAAAGTCACAATTCAATTTCTTTTTTTCTCTCAAGATGAACCTGCCAAGTTTTTGAACAAAGCCAGAGGTACTGTGGGACTGTCAACGTCCCTTAAAGGAGATCTTGAGCTGACCTGTGAAGTATCTCCTGCCAGTGCGGTTGTTGTGTGGAGAAAAGATCAAATGGAGATCAAGGAGGACCAAAGAACCACCACCATCTCCAAAGGGACTCAAAGGAAACTCATCATCAAGAATGCTAAGAAAAGTGACGAAGGACATTACTCCTGTGAGACAGCAGCAGACAAAGTCACATTCCAGGTTAAGATAAAAGGTGAGATTCTATGGTGCTTTTGTAGTACTATTCAACACTTGAGTCCACATCACCAATATTACTATGATAAGTCACGCATTTCTTTGCTCATTTTTTTTCTCAGAAACTCAAGCCGTAGCTGCCTTTTCCAACAAAGAATCAGTCCAGAAGGAGGTGAAAGCTACTCTCTCCCAGAAAGCCACACTTAGTTGCAGTGTTTCGGACAGCAAGTCAGAGGTGAAATGGTACAAGGATGGCAAGCTGTTGATATCCAGTAGGACGATATACTCAGAAGTAAAAGACAATACTCGTCAGCTGGTGATTGAAAAAGTAGAGAAGAGTGATGCTGGAGAGTATACCTGTGAAGCCGGAGGAGACAAGCTGGTCTTCAAGATATCTGTGTCAGGTAGGACTTATCAATTGATTAATTGATGCACAGAATGTAAATTAAAAAAATGTCTATGCACATCACGTTTATATGACATAGTACCAAACCTGAAGAATACTTAAATTTCTCTGATATGGTTCAGTCATTGGCGCTCTGACACTGTGCTCATTACAACGCTGTGTTTTTGTTATCCTTAGAAGTCCAGTCTGCATTCTTCAACAAGGAGTCAGTCCAGAAAGAGGTAAAAGCCACTCTCTCCCAGAAAGCCACACTGAGCTGTGACGTTTCTGATACCAAGACAGAAGTGAAATGGTACAAGAATGGCAAGCTGCTGACTTCCAGCAAGACAATCCATGTAGAGTCGAAAGACAAGAGTCGCCAGCTGGTGATCGACAGTGTGGAGAAGAAGGATGCTGGAGAGTACATCTGTGAGGCTGGGACTGAGAAGCTGGTCTTCAAACTCCAGGTGGCAGGTAGGGCCCAGAGCTGAACCGGCTTATATTTTTTCTGTTCTTGACTGATGTACTCAACAAGTATCACAGATATTAACAGATCAATAAAACATTTTTTTCATCCACATTTATGGTCTCCTCCACAGACACACAGGTCCAGTCTGCATTCTTTAACAAGGAGTCAGTCCAGAAAGAGGTAAAAGCCAATCTCTCACAGAAAGCCACACTGAGTTGTGACGTTTCTGATACTAAGACAGAAGTAAAATGGTACAAGGATGGCAAGCTGCTGACTTCCAGCAAGACAATCCATGTAGAGTCGAAAGGTAAGAGTCGCCAGCTGGTGATAGACAGCGTGGAGAAGAAGGATGCTGGAGAGTACATCTGTGAGGCTGGGACTGAGAAGCTCATCTTTAAGATGCATGTGGCAGGTAAGGAACATGTAGTATATTTATTAAATAATTCAAATATATGTTCTTTTTGTGTCTGTGGCCTTCTTTGATTTTGACTACATTTGACATGCTTTGCTCAAACGTCTGTTACTTGGAGGCTCACATTAGATTCCAATTGAAATTATGGATATACTTTTGTGGCTTCTTTGCACTACTGAGATTTCGTGTATTTTTATTTGTTGAGGCATCTCTGGTGTCTTGTAGCTCTGTTATTTGTCAGCTCCTGGTCACAAGTTTTGTCTTTTTCTTTCTCAGTTGTTTGCTTTGCTTTGTGTACTAATCCGCTCATTTGTGTGTCAACTTGCAGATCCCTACTTTGGTGTCACTTTATGACTGCAAAGGACAATGTTATATATTTTGGCATGCTCTCATAGAGCTTATTTCTCTGTGCAGTTTGGTCATGTTTGCCCTGTAAATCCAAAGTGGTGCATGCTGTGGCTTATAGAGTCAAGTCATTTTTTGTATGGATAATTGTTCTTCCATCACACTCTTTTACAGATACATCTACAGAAGCCCAGGCTAAATCTGCATTCCTCAACAAAGAGTCTATCCAGAAGGAACTGAAGGCTACACTCTCCCAGAAAGCCACCCTGAGCTGTGAGGTAGTTGATAACATGACAGAGGTAAAATGGTACAAGGATGGCAAACTGATGAGTTCCAGCAGAGCAGTTCACATGGAATCAAAGGGAAAGATTCGTCAACTGGTGATTGACAGCACAGAGAAGAAAGATGCAGGAGAATACATCTGTGAAGTTGGAACTGAAAAACTGGCATTTAAAGTGCAGGTGGCAGGTATGACAATCAGGGGAATATTATATGTTATATGTGCATATTTTTTTTAAGTTGGTAAGTATATGTTACCTTGTGTCAAAATTTGGGATGAAGTAGATCAAAGCAGCATTAGAGGAGAATTACATTTTTAGTTTAGCTTGTTCTAGGTTGAACTGTGAATGTTGTAGTATGTTTGTATCAAAAATGTTTAATTTGTTGTTGTTTTATTTATAAAGCTGCGTATAATTTGCTGGTCCTGTCTGTGCATTTGTCTGCTATATCATACTAACACAGCACTGTTGATTAGTTGTATTAAATTGAAAATGGGCAATTTAATTATATTCTTCTTTATTACTTTTGCAGAGTTCCAAACCAAGTCAGCCTTCTCCAATAAGGAGTCAGTCCAGAAGGAGGTAAAAGCCACTCTCTCACAGAAAGCCACTTTAAGCTGTGAGGTAGCTGATCCTAAGACAGAAGTAAAATGGTACAAGGATGGTAAACTGCTGGCTACCGGCAAGACAATCCATGTAGAGTCGAAAGGTAAGAGTCGCCAGCTGATGATCGACAGCGTGGAGAAGAAGGATGCTGGAGAGTACGTCTGTGAGGCTGGGACTGAGAAGCTGGTCTTTAAAATGCATGTGGCAGGTAGGTCACTAGTATTTCAGAAAGTAAGCAAATTTGAATTTAATTATTTAGTTTTTTTTAAATGGTTTGTTGATTTTTTGCTTTCACTTTATTAATTAAAGCAGCAACAAAAACTGATCTGAACTGGTATCTGATGAATTTCTACCCTCATTTGTTTAAAATTATTTCCACATCCCCACAGAGATAGAGATACAAAGTATACAAGTAAATTTGCTGCAACAGCAGTCTAAAATGAAGGAATAAATTGTGTTCATTGTTACTGAAAGGTTTTTGGCTATGTCCATGCGTTTTGGGTGGACTTGGTTGTTTACATCAGATATTTCTTTTGCACTGCAGAAGCCCCAGCTGGCTTCTTTAACAAGGAGTCCGTCCAGAGGGAAGTGAAAGCCACTCTCTCACAGAAAGCCACTCTAAGCTGTGAGGTTTCTGATACCAAGACAGAGGTGAAATGGTACAAGGATGGCAAGCTGCTGACTTCCAGCAAAGCAGTCCATGTGGAGTCAAAAGGCAAGAGTCGTGAGCTGGTGATAGAAAAAATGGAGAAAAAAGATGCTGGAGAGTATACATGTGAGGCTGGAAAAGAAAAGCTGGTATTTAAGCTGCAGACGACAGGTAAAATATATTTAAAATCCAATTATTTTTGTGACAAGATTAATAAAACTGCGCAAGTCACTGAAAAATAGCTATTCTCTTTAGATGCACCTGTCAAGTTCCAGAAGAAGCTTGTCAAGGACACATGTGTTGTTCAAGCAAGTGAAAAATTTGTTTTGACCAGCGAGTTGACCACAGAGAGTGGTAGTGTCAAATGGTTTAGAGACGGTGTGGAGCTCAAGGAGAGCAGCAAGTATGAAATGAAAAAAGATGGCTTTTCTCGTATCCTGATAGTAAAATCCTCTGAATCCAAAGACAGCGGGACATACTCCTGTCAAACTGCTGATGACAAACTGGAGTTCAAAGTTCAAGTTAAAGGCAAGTTATAGAAATGCTTATAACAATCTGATAATAGATGTTTATATTATTGATGTGTTTGTTGTGATGTCTAACATCCATAATTTTCTTTTCAGATTCAGCTTTGAAGTTTGTTGTCCCTTTAAAATCTGCCACGGTGGAGTTGGGAGGTACACTTAGCCTGATGTGTGAACTAAATCAAGCCTCAGGGGATGTTGTCTGGCAGCATGATGGTCATGAGATAAAACCCGGAGGCAGGCACTGTGTCAAGACAGATGGTGCCAAGCGGCTTCTCACTGTGACTGGCATGGCTAAAGAAGATGAAGGGGAGTACAGCTGTGAATGTAGAAATGACAAGACCTCCGCTAAAGTATCCTCAAAAGGTAATTCATCATTTAATTTACCGCGAACATTTCCAGAGTATAAGCTTTGTCTTTCACATCAGTCTGCTTCATTTGATGTCACACCTTCCTTGCAGCACCCAGACTAGTAAGGCTGACCACCAAACTGAACAATGTGGCTGCCATGGAGGGAAAAGATGCCATTTTCAAGTGCGCTGTCAGCCCAGCAGACGCCAATGTTAAATGGTTCCACAACAATGTAACCGTCTCTGCTGGGCCCAAGTATAAGATTGAGCATGGTGGCAGCAGTCACTCACTCACCATCACCTGTGTCACCCAGAAAGATGCTGGAGAGATAAGTGTTGATGCAGAGGGCAAAAACTGCAAAGCTACTCTACAAGTGCAGCGTAAGAATAGGAATTTCTTGCTAAAAATATATATTTTTAAGTATGTTAAGTACTGTAATTTTATTGACTTTGATACGTCTTTGCACCCCAAATAGACGAGCCTGTGACATTTAAGAAAAAGCTAGAAAACCTGACAGTGGAGGAGCAGAGTGAAGTGAAGCTGGAGGTGGAGCTCAGTAAGCGCTCAGACGAAGTGAAGTGGATGAAGAACAGCGTAGTGCTGCAGCCCGCAGGAAACATGGAGATTCGGGTGGATGGAGCAAGGCAGGCTCTGGTCTTCAAGAGTGTGACCTATGCTGACCGGGGCATCTATTCCTGTGAAACTCTGGATGACAAAACACAGGCCAAGCTCAATGTAGAGAGTAAGACTTATCCACTGATTACATATTTAAAATATAATATACAGTATTTAAGTATATAAAAGAATGTCATTCTTTAGTGGTGTGTTTTTGGATGCCAGATTTAGTAACATTTCCTCCTCCTCCCTTCAGTGAAGAAGATCCAAGTAATAAAGGGTCTAACAGAAACCAAGGCACATGAGACAGAGACAGTAACTCTTGAGGTAGAACTCAGCCAGGCTGATGTTGAAGGCTACTGGACTAGGGATGGGGCCAAGCTAAAGCCAGGGGCGTACTGCCGTATCACAGTCCTGGGAAAGAAGCATGCCTTAACGTTGTCCAATCTCAAGAGGGAGGATGCAGGAACTATTGCCTTCCAAGCAGAAGGGGTACATAATTCTGGCAAACTAATTGTCACAGGTAAGGGCTGCTTCCTTTCTTCAGTCAACTAATCAGTTGATAAGGTCTGTGTGTGAGAATGTGGCTTTAAACAAAACCCAAACGCACGACTTATTGTTGAGGCAAAGTATCAACAAAAATATTTATTACAAAAAAGCAAATATAAATACAGGGAAGAATGCACACTGTAACCTGAAACAAACAGGCCAAACAATCACCAGATGTGGGAAACAGGAGGGCAGGAAGTAGTGAAGCTGAAACAGTTAATTAATTTCAAAATAAAACAGGAAATGACAAGACAAAATGACAAGACTGAACTAATTCATAACTAATACATAACATAGCTTGACCTGACAGACATGACATTGGCCAATCAAAACTCTATTTTTTGTATAGCACCGTTTCTGACACAAGAGTCATAGTTTAGTCACTGTTTGACCAACATCTGTTGTTTTTACAGAACCTCCTGCTATGATCTCCAGGCCCATTATGGATGTCATTGTTCCTGAGAAGGAGAAGGTTACTTTTGAATGTGAAGTGTCCAGAACAAATGCAGATGTTAAATGGTTCAAGGTGAGAAATTATTTGAATTGCTGCAGAAGGGAAACAGATTTAAAATGTATATATGTAATAAAATGAATTTGCAGGGTGATGTGGAGCTGAAATCAGGCAAGAGTATAGGCATCCATTCCTTGGGCCGAAAACGCACTTTGGCCATCAACAAATGCAGCCCTGAAGATGCAGGCACTTACATCTGTCGGACTACTGATGATAACACCGCTGCCAAGCTAACCGTTCATGGTAATTAGTTGTAATGTAATGAGGTGCACAAATCCACCTATACCATTATTTAGCATACACTATAACAATTTCCAGTAAATCGAAGTCTCTTAACATATTTTTCCTGCAGCCAGAGATATCAAGATTGTTAAGAAGCTGGCAGATGTGGAAGTCATGGAGAAGGAAAGTGCATCATTTGCCTGTGAAATCTCACACGATGAAGTGGACTGCCAGTGGTACAAAGGAAGTGTCAAACTCAAAGTTGGTGACAACATCAAGATGAGACAAGAGGGTAAGGTCTCAAGAAAGTAGTACACCAAAATATACTGTACACCTGCACATTCATTGAATTACATAGGATTTACCTGGTTAATGATTTTCTACTGTTTGTTATTCTAGGCAGAACCTATGTACTGATGTTTAAGTCTGTCACCACAGAAGATATGGGTGAGATTAAATTCACAGCTGACAAAGCTTCTTCAACTGCAAAACTCAAAGTGAAAGGTAAACAAGTCGGCTTTATGTGCTAAAATCACAGAACAGCGTATACTGTGTAATGCTGCATGGATTAGCTAACCCTTACGTTACAATGTTCACATGTGGTTGCAAATGGAATTTCCATTCATTATGAAAAAAGCTGTAAAATAATTGAAAGCTGCACATTTGAAAAGCTGTTTCTTCTAAATGACAAATAATCAGGCTACAGTAAACCAGTTATTATACCATACAGAAATCTGCATTCAAACTAAAAAATCCTGGATCATTTTATAAATTGTCCTGAACATTTCAAGTGGTTTAGTGAGTGAAATGTAAAAGGCCACACTAAAGTCAGATGACATGTTGTTTTGCTAAAGGAGTGACACAATGCATCAGTTTGACAGTACTGGTGAGATAAATGAGAGAAAATGAGAAAATCCAGATGCAACATGCATTTACATTGTTATGCCTCATTGAGGCCTGATGGCAAAAAGAAAGACAGTGGTGTTTTCCTAGTTGAGGTTTAAGGTTATTTTCAAGGTTTCTTTCAAATATGTTAGAGGACCAATCTGTGACAGGTAAGATACTTTACTCTCAGATGAACACAAGTTGCTTTAAGTTGCATCAACATTCACGTTTCCTAGTTTCCATGTCAGTGTCTGGCTGTTTGCAACTGAACAGCAGCTGATACATAAACAAGAATGTCAGTAATTCCCATTTAATGTGCCATTAAAAACCTTGCTGTCTGTTACGACTTTTGCAAAAGAACATTACTAATTAGCTCAATTGCTTTGGCGATGACATAATTCAAGTCTGAACATAGTGCACTTAGGCAAGGGCTTTGGCGTTAATAACCTCTAATCTTCCTTTATGACATACGTGATAGCTTTCATTGATTCAGTGTTATTGTTACTATAGAGCTGCCTGTCAAGTTTGTGAAGAAACTCAGGGATAAGATAGCGATGTATAAGCATCGTGGTCACCTTGAATGCCAAGTGTCACGTGCCAGTGCAAAGGTGAAGTGGTACAAGAACAAGATGGAGATCAAACACGGCAAGAAGTACGAGATCAAAAGTGAAGATGTGTACCGAAAACTCACCATCAATGATGTGGACTCTGGGGATGAAGATTCCTATACCTGTGACGCCACTGATGACAAGACATCCTGTAAACTACTTGTGGAAGGTAACATGATGGAGGATCACAAAGGTTGATTGTCAGTGTAATGCCAGGTTTAGCAAATGTAGGGCATTTATACATAGACTGTATTTATACAAAACAAGCCATCAGACTCACAGTCAATGAGGTATTTGTCTATATGTACTATTTATTTATTTATTTGTCCATTTGTCCATTTCTCTCTTAAGGTGAAAATACAGGAACTTTATAATAATTGGTATTTCAAATTATGTGTACAAGAAATGAACAAAACTGCATTACTTCTGCAGGTGAATTAACCCATGCAGGTATATTCAGTCATTCTGATTGACTGGACATACCCGAGGTCATGACAGTAAAGCCCACTGACAAAGATTTGGCCTTTTTCACAGAAGACATTTGGGAATGTCACAGCAGAAAAATACAGTGTCATAATACATTTACACTACAATAATACATTTGAAGCTAAATTACATGTGGCACACTGTCATGACCAACAGGGATATTTGAGCTGAAAAGAGCAACTATCAGTCAACAAAAACATTTATCATTAATAATGAATTATCATATTAGTTTATAAAAGTTAGTTACTCCTTTACATAATTTGTCCACCAGAGAGTCAGAGTCAAGAGAGTGTCAGTGTATGACTTCAGTCAGAATTGGGGGGGGTGTCTCAGTAAGATTGTCATGCTGTATTGCACTTTACATTACTACTGAACATTTTTAAAAGTATACTATTGTTTTTTTTAATACCCTCTGTTTACAAAAACAAAGGTGTTCATTTGTGTATTATCTCAAGCAAGGTTATGTTCCTGCAAATTTATTTTTACAGCACACAAAATATTGCATGCCATTTTCTGATTTCTGTCCACTTGTGCAACATTTGGCAGTAATGTAATTCGATTGAGTTCTTGAAAAGGCTAAACTATTGGTCTGACCTTTTCTATAAATCAGCTTTTTATGTTGTAAATTATGTCTTTGACCTCTAACTAAACTATTCCCCCCACAGAGCAGTCCATCAGCATTGTGCGGGAGCTTTCATCAGTGGAAGTGACAGAACCGTTTGCAGCTGTTTTTGAAGTTGAAATCAGTATGGAACTGGTTAAACCTCCTATATGGACTCTGAATGGAGTTGCTGTGCAGGAGAGCGCTGATGTTGAAATGGAGAAAGAGGGCACTATGCACCGTCTCACTTTCAAAAAGACCAAAGCAGCGATGACGGGGCCTGTGCAGTTTACAGCTGGGAAAAGCAAATCTTTAGCTCAGCTCACAGTCAAAGGTAAATGTTGAATCACAGGCCACAATAACTTATGTACAGTGATACTGCTGTAGGGGATATATCCTGCATAATGAAGTTGAGTCTAATCACACCCTGTTCCACCTTTAGAGCGTCCGCTTGAGATTGCAGAGCCCATCAAAGATGTGAAGGCGAAGGAGAAGAGCTCTGCTATACTCAGCTGCAAATTCTCTGCCTCACCCAAAGAGGTTACTTGGTTCAAAGGTCAGGCACCTCTGGCAGCATCAGACAAGTATAACATGAAGCAAGATGCGACAAGGGCTCAACTTACCATTCAGGGGTTGACTGAGGAAGACAGTGGGGAGTACCGCTGTCAGTCGGGGCCTGCTGAGACCAAAGGGACACTTACTGTTGAAAGTATGGATCTTGAGTTCTACCCAAAATAGAGAAATTGTGTATTTTCTCATTAGAACAATCACACAAAGAAGCTGCTTTAGAATAGCTGTCCAAATAAAACTTGTGTTTCTTCTGTTCAGTGCGGGAAATTAAAATCACCAAGCACTTGGCTGACACAGAGGTTGATGAAGACAGCGATGCAGTGTTCACATGTGAGATTAACTATGCAGATGAAGAGGCGAAGTGGCTTCTCAATGGCAAGGTGCTCTTCACCAATGAAGTGAACGCCATCACTCATGAAGGGAAGGTTCACAAGCTTACACTGAAGAACTTGGCACCTCAGGATGGGGGGACTATTGCCTTTCAAGTCCGCAAGGTGAAAGAGTCTGTGACTCTTAAGGTTAAAGGTAAGAGCTGTCAATGTAGCTTTCCTTACTCCACCCAAAAGGTGAGAACATAATATGTCCCTCAGTCATTTTTTTATTTTCTCAATTTCAGAGAAGCGTGCTGTGTTCCTCAAGTCTCTAGATGATGTCATTGGAGAGGAGAAAGGCATGATAACTCTGACGTGCGAGGCGTCCAAGCCCAGGATTTCTCCCACATGGAGAAAAGAGGGTAAAGTGTTGAAGTCTGGTTCAAAGTATGAGCTTCTTCACACAGGCAAGTCTTTGGGACTGATCATCAAGGATGTCACCACAGAGGATGCTGGAGAGTATTGTTGTGATCTTGGAACTGAAGTCTCCAAAGCAAAGGTCACTGTAAGAGGTTGGTACTGTTGTTTGAGATATATATTATATATTATATGTATTGTTTGGCATCTTCACCAACTTATGCTCTCTGTCCCAATTCCAGAGATTGGCATTGGTATTACCAAATGGTTGAAGTCAGCTGAAGTGAATGAGGGAGGGACATGTAGCTTTGAGTGCATCTTGTCTCGTGAGAGCACAGATGAGTGTTCCTGGACTCTTAATGGCTGCACTATCACTAATGGAGGCCGTTTCAAAGTCACCAGCAAAGGAAGAAAGTACATGCTGACCATTAAGGATGTCACACCTGCTGATGCTGGAGAGGTTGTCTTCAACATTAAAGACTTGAGCTCCAAAACAACATTAACAGTTGAAGGTAAAAGCTGCACATTGACAATGTTACAAATCTATTACAGTATTAAAATAAGCATGTTATGATCCTTTGTTGCAGGCAAAGCTTCATCTGTGTCTAAAGGACTACAGGCTGTCCGTGCTGTTCAAGGGGAAGACGCTGTATTTACCTGTGAAGTCACACATCGTAGTTCCACTGTTAAGTGGGCCAAGGAAGGCAAAGCCATCAAAAAGAGCCAGAAGTATGACATTAGCCAAGAGGATAAGGTCATGAAACTGACCATCCATAATGTCTCAGCTCCAGACACTGGAGAGTACAGTTGTGAAGTTATTGGAGGTGCAACCACTAAAGCCAAGCTGGAAGTCAAGGGTAACGTAGAATATTCCCTATACTTCCATCTTACTGCATTTTTCATCTTTGACAGCATAACAGCATTTAAGAGACTTCCCTATGATACCTTCAATGATGATCATGTTTTTTTTTTCTTTTTTTTTCCCAGAGCCAATCCATAAATTCACTAAAGTGCTGAAGGACAGCCAAGCTGAGGAGAAGAGCTTTGTGACCTTGCAATGTGAGACTGCACAAAGCCCATCCACTGTGACATGGCTTAAAGGTCATGCAGAGCTCAAGGCTGGAGGTCGATATGAGATGTCCCAGAAGGACAGAATCTTAACTCTCACCATCAAACAGCTGGAGGAGAAAGACACCGACATCTACACTTGCGATGTGGGCACTGCAAAGAGCATGGCAAAGGTGACAGTCAAAGGTAAGAATTTAAGTCTGAACAAATTCAAGTCTGGGATAGGTCTTGTTTAGTCGTTCAGAGCTGATTATTTTTTATGAATTCTGTACGAAGAGAGTTTTGTCTTGAGAACTGTGATCCTTGTGAAGTGAATGACTTTGCTCATATTTTGGTTTGGTTTTGCTTTAAAGGGCAGCAGGTGGTTTTTGTGGAAAAACCACACAGTGTTAATTGTTTTGAAGGAGGATCTGCCACATTTCTTTGCCGCGTCAGTCCTTCTGATCTGCCCAATGTACAGTGGTGTTTAGACCATACCCCGCTGCTGCCAAGCCCCCTCAATGATATTCATGTTCTAGAGGGGGGTTTCCACTGTCTTACTGTAAGAGAGCTAACCCCCAGGGACTCAGGCACCATCTCTGTGGTTGCTGGGGTTCAGGAAGTTTATGCGTCCCTTGTTGTCAAAGGTAACTGATGGTCACGTACAAATCTACCTACAGTGTAGATTTGTCAAAAGTACCATAGATTAGGTTGACTTGTTAGTAAATTGTCTGTGTCTTCCTAATAGATTTTTTTCAGTATTTTGCATTATGAGTATATTTAATGAAAGTGCTATTTAGCATTATCCTATCCTCTTTGTCTTGGTTGTTTGTATTTTTGAGAGACTGTTTGCACATCCACAAATTATGAACGACATCCGCCAGCATGTGCAAATGTTTCAGAGGGACCTGTTTCCAAATGCATTGTCTCATTATGCAAGGACTGCACATTGCATAAAGGAATTGTGCCATTGTTGGTAATCCTTTCTGCACTTTGAAAAGGATTTCATTTTGTTATATAGTAAGGAGAGAGTTTGATTTTTTGTGTTTGAAAGTGTTGTAGATAAACCTTCATCAAAGGGAACATCAACCCAACTGCTGGAATAATGTTCCAAAGACTAACGTTGGACGACTGGAGCACAACAACTCATACATCATTCTCACCACTAATTTTTTGCCATCCTTCACAGCAATCTATCACAACCCAACAAAAGCCATCGCTCGGTTTTATATAATGAAGTCATTATTCATTTTTTTTAGCCCTGCCTGCCAGTTTTACAGAGAAGCTCAAGAACCAGGAGAAAAATGAAGGAGGTACTGTGACACTTTGCTGCAAGTTATCGAAACCCGTGGACAGCGTTCAGTGGAAGAAAGGCCCCGGAATTATCAAAGCTGGAGAGAAATATGAGATGAAGCTGGAGGAGACTTCTTGTGTACTTCAGATTAAGAATTTGGAGGTCGACGACAGTGGAGAATATTCTTGCGAGTGTGGTGACCAGAAGACATCTGCAACTGTGAACATCAAGGGTATGGATTCATAAAGTCTTTTTTGGGAAAGTTTTGAAAAAGTTGTATATTTTCATGAAACACAAAGCATTTCACCCATTTTGACAAGTAATGAAAACTTGGTTGTACAGCATTGCCGCCAACCTTCAAACAGAAGCTGGAGAGTCAGGAGGCAGAGGAGGGAGCAAGTGTTTCTCTACGTTGTGAGCTCTCTAAACCTGGAGTCCCAGTGGAGTGGAAGAAAGGGATGCAGGTCCTAAAGTCTGGAGAAAAGTACCAGATGAAGCAGAACGCCTCTGTGAATGAACTAATGATCAGCAAAGTGATGCCAGAAGACAGTGGAGACTACAGCTGTGTGTGTGGAGACCAGAAGACCTCAGCCAGCCTCAACATTAAGGGTAGGAAGAGGATTTTTAAAGAGTCGGTCTGAGCAACATAAAAAAAATCCATATATAACATCCTTTTATATGTACATATTTATGGTTGTTTGGAGTCTGCATGCCATTATGGTTGTTATTTGTGTTTGTTATGTTTTATATGGATTTTTATATTTTATGTTATGACATGCCACTGACTGCTAACCAACCGGTAACTGCTCAGCCCAACCAGTGACCTTCAAACAGAAGCTGGAGAGTCAGGAGGCAGAGGAGGGAGCAAGTGTTACTCTACGTTGTGAGCTCTCTAAACCTGGAGTCCCAGTGGAGTGGAAGAAAGGGATGCAGGTTCTAAAGTCTGGAGAAAAGTACCAGATGAAGCAGAAAGCCTCTTTGAATGAACTAATGATTAGCAAAGTGGTGCCAGAAGACAGTGGAAACTACAGCTGTGTGTGTGGAGACCAGAAGACCTCAGCCAGCCTCAACATTAAGGGTAGGAAGAGGATTTTTAAAGATTCCATCCAAGAGTTGGTCTGTGGACTGTTTAAAAAACTGTACAGGATGACTTCTTGAATGTACATATTTATACATATATGTTTTGGAGTCTACATGCTATTGTGTATTGCAACTTGTCAGTGTTTGTTTTTTGTTTCATTATTCTATATTTTATGTTATGACATGCCACTGACTGCGAACCAACCGATAACTGCTCAGCCCAACCAGTGACCTTCAAACAGAAGCTGGAGAGTCAGGAGGCAGAGGAGGGAGCAAGTGTTACTCTGCGTTGTGAGCTCTCTAAACCTGGAGTCCCAGTGGAGTGGAAGAAAGGGATACAGGTCCTAAAGTCTGGAGAAAAGTACCAGATGAAGCAGAAAGCCTCTGTGAATGAACTAATGATCAGCAAAGTGATGCCAGAAGACAGTGGAGACTACAGCTGTGTGTGTGGAGATCAGAAGACCTCAGCCAGCCTCAACATTAAGGGTAGGAGGAGGATTTTTAAAGAGTCGGTCTGAGCAACATAAAAAAAATCCATATATAACATCCTTTTACATGTACATATTTATGTTTGTTTGGAGTCTGCATGCCATTATGGGTTTTAAATGGTCAGTGGTTGTTATTTGTGTTTATTGTGTTTTATGTGGATTTTTATATTTTATGTTATGACATGCCACTGACTGCTAACCAACCGATAACTGCTCAGTCCAACCAGTGACCTTCAAACAGAAGCTGGAGAGTCAGGAGGCTGAGGAGGGAGCAAGTGTTACTCTACGTTGTGAGCTCTCTAAACCTGGAGTCCCAGTGGAGTGGAAGAAAGGGATGCAGGTTCTGAAGTCTGGAGAAAAGTACCAGATGAAGCAGAAAGCCTCTTTGAATGAACTAATGATTAGCAAAGTGGTGCCAGAAGACAGTGGAAACTACAGCTGTGTGTGTGGAGACCAGAAGACCTCAGCCAGCCTCAACATTAAGGGTAGGAAGAGGATTTTTGATTTAAACCTCTATGATGCTCCTTTGTAATTGAGAAGAATGTTGCTGTGTAACATATTTGACCTTTGTTACAGCTACAAGAGATCTATTGTTCAGATTTAATCACACATTACTTTACTTTACTTTTGTCTTGACTGAAGTATTTCTTTTGCTATTGAGTTTCAGTCAAATGTCAGCATTTTTTGTGGGTTGCAGTCATCATATTCAGGTCGTTTTCATCAGTTTTTTTCTCTCTTTGCACTTAAAATTACAAAACAAACTGAAGAGCGAGTCCCCTTTTTCACATCACTCATCTGAGCAGACTATGCTCGCTGAGACTGTTTGTCTTAAGTTTGTGAGTTTTTTGGCAGTAGTGTTGAGCATTCGTGACATTTGTCAACTGATCATTGTTCAGGTTGGATTGTGGTTATCAACTGTGTTTTGTGGTACTTGTTGATTTCTGAAATTGTTTTAAGACATGAGAGCCATTTTGTGAGTTGATAGTTGATCAAGTACGTTACAATATTCTGAACTGTGTCCTCTCAGCTTTGAAGCTGTCAGCTGCTCCTTCAACTACTAAACTGGACTCTAAGAGGCAGCAGACCAAAGAAACAATGGAAGGTATGGAAGGAAGACTGTAATGCACTGGCTTGACTTTCAGCTTCATGTGCTCTGTCCATCTTTGATGATGGCTTTTGTGTTGCCATGTCCAGCCTGCCCTTAAATTTGGCTTGCACCTTCTGTCCTGTATAAGGTATGATAAATGTATTCTGGCCTCATTTTTTCTTTGTAGTTCACCAGATTTTTTCAGTTGAAGATTTGTGGGCTTCTGCTGTGTCAATCCTTCCTTCTGTCCTAAAGCAGACAGTCTTTTTCCTGCAGTACAATAAGCTCACTTAAAACACTGAAAGAATGACAACTATTGCATTTGTGCCAGTGCTACAGGAAAGAAAGGAAGAAGAAAAAAGAGATTTTTTTGTCAGCATTTATGTATTTCTTTGGTCTCTTGGTTGCTTTGTTGCATGGAGGCTGACTTATAGGTATGGAGACATGTCTTGTTCCCACCAGCTGTTATAACTTGTAGCCAGTACTTTCCAAAGACAACGTCAAATTGTGTGGCCAATGTTGTGTTCAATTCCATAGCCGTGGCACTGTCAACTATTGGACAGACTCCTAAACAGCAGCTCCTCAAGCAGGAGACTCCGAGAGATTCTCAAGAACTCAAAGTGGGAGGTGAAGGTAATGAGACTGATGATGCCATATGTTAGCATGGCTTTTGTCCGATGCAGTTATATCTGTCATTACTGTAAGTATGGTCCTTAGCTAGATGTAATTTCAGACTTGCAGAAAAACAAGAACAAAGAACTGGGAGTCAACAGGCTGCTCAGTATGGATTACTGTTTAATGAATGTGTAAAATAGCCCTTGTGTGTGTTGTTGTTCTGTTATTCCAGTTTGTGGCAAATATAGTATTTTGTGCAGTTGTTATTACCTTTTTTTATTCCAGTTCTTTGTTGATTGTCACTTATGCTGATGTTTATGGCAGTACAGTGTTGGATTGCTGCTGTGTGGATTGATAATTGTCTGTGAGGGGACAGAGAGGCTTGAATTGTTTTTGAAGCGTTATTCGTTGTGTCTAACATCAGGACGTTTGGCAGAATGGTTGTACTCATTTGTCTTTGTGTATGTTTTACTGGCCCGATTGGCTGTTGTCTTCAGATTATAGAACTTATCATGTAAGACTGTGAGGTTAATGTTGTGTTTTTATCCCAGTTAAAAATACTGCAGTTGGAATTGCTGCAAAACAAGAAACACAGACGCAGGAGCCCAAGGATTCGACCAAAGGTATGCAATGATTTTAGCTCTTGTCGGGCTTGTGCTTCTTTATTGTCTCCTGCCACATTCAGTCTTTGTGATGCCAAATGTAGGTGTTTGAGCTTATGCGTTTACTATGTGGTGGTGTATCAAGCGCGTTGTATGCTTGGCTTTAAATTATTTGAGCTATTGTAAGAGGTGGGCAATGGACAAAGTTACATTTGTGTTTAAATGAACGGTGTGCAGAAGAGTGGTTATGTCTTTAGCTGTGTCCCAATTCAGGGACTGCATCCTTCGGAGGACCCAGCCTTCGCGGTCTACGGAGGATGCATCCTTCGGAGGCACCTCCGAAGACCGCGTCAACTGTCGGTAAATGGGACGGTCTAGCCTTCGGAGCATTTCCTGATTGCATCACGACGTTGTAACGTCTGCTCCCCAAGCCCGGGAAAAACACACGCTCGCGACAAAATACACACGAAAAGACAACGGACAGATCACAGGACACAAAACGGACATAACGGACAGACGACAATTAAAACACGACAACAATGGACCCAGAAATTGATGATTTTGATTTTTGATGTTAGCGTTATTAACGTCACGTATTTTAACAATTGTCCCTTAACAACTGTAAGGCCACTCTGGCGTTAAGGAAAAACATTTAAAAGTGAACTCCGCGCTAGTGCTGCTGCTGTTGCTGTCATTAGCCGCCATTGTAGACAAAACAGACGCGCAAAGCATCTTGGGATATGGGAGGCCGCGAAGGATAGTAGCGGTGCATCCTCCGAATTCGGGGGAAAGGAGGACGCATTTGGAGGCTGCATTTGGAGGATCCTTCGAGTTTGAACTAATTGGGACAACTGTTTATGTCTACATACAGGCAACGTTCTCTATATGGAGCTGGCCACTGTTGTGTTCGTTGATTCCAAGGAGAACTTCTTGTAATTTTTCTCATTTATTTGCAGCAGGAAAAGATATAATTTCTTTATCAAGGGCTCTTATCTGTTCAGAAAATCACAGTCAGCGATGTTGTTACTCTGTAACCATCATCCCAGAAAAGAGTCCTGTCTCAGGGTGGTACAAACATTTTCAACCTTTCTTAGGGATAATCCTCACAATAATTGGTTGCGAATAGGTGGGGAGGTCCAGTGGTTTTAAACTTAGGCTCTCTTATTGGTGCACAGGCATGTCTATGCCTCTTGGCAACAGGATCTACCTGCACCTGCATTGTTCCTGCAAAGGGACACTAGTCACTCTACACTTGATGTATATCAATCCTCTCCTGACATCTAGAAACTCAATGTGTCAAAAGAAAACATGCTTAAATGTTGAAGCATATTGGATGTTGTATTAATGCCTGGCCATCGCTGTTATGTGATGTTTCAACTCTGTGTGTCTTTGTGCTCTTTGGTGGAAGTGACACGATTGGGTAGCATGTAGAGATTTGTAAGCAACTATCATTTACATAATTGTCACTGTTACCCAACACGTGTTGGTGTGTGAGATGCACTGTATTTTGTGGTTTGTGCTAAGGCTTCACTGTATGCTGTAACTTATTTTAAAAGCTCTATTCATAGGTCAGTCTGTCATTGGAATTACTTATGATGTGATGTAACTTAAACAGTTAAGGAGATGAAAGTGAATTATGTAACATTGATAATGAGATAGCGAAATTAGTGAAGCAAGATAATTAGAAATGAGATTTGTGGCTGCTGGCTGTGTATGTGCCATGTTTCAGGTATAACCAGGCTTAAATGTTTAATCACAGCAGTGAGGCTGCCAGATGCTGCAGCAGCTGTGACATCACGCTCTAATGATTCCAAAGAAGTGATGGAAGATATTAATCCATTGTCTCATTCACATTCGTCATATTATCTAACTATATATAACACCAGTGTCTTTGTTGGACAAGCCCTTAGGCATGGCAAAGTGACGATGGTATTGTCTTTTACATGTTGGCTGAAAAAACGGGTGTGGCACTGGCACGTTGCTTTTGATTTGTTGTCTTGAACAGTCTGTTGGATTTTTCCCAGTGTGTAAGTTATATTAAAGCCTACGTTGCATGTCTTCAAATAATACTTGCAGCAGATAAATCACCAGCTTCACCAGTGACCTCCAGAGCTGAACTTGAGAAGCAGGAAACCAAAAAGAGAGTTGAAGGTATGTGGTAGTGCTATAAAGAAACTCCCAAGAACATAGTACCAAGTATAAATGGGAATCTGCTTGTTTCCAGTTGGTTTTGGTAAGCTTTTTTCCCCAAGCACATGATGTGTGAGTAAATATTACACATCCAGACGCTTGTGTCTTGAGGCTTTTGTCAATAGTATGGCACATTTGTTTTTGTTGACTGATGAGTTGGAAATTGCATTTAGTCACAGTTGACTTAATTTTTATTGTTTTTTTTGTAATTCATTAGTTCAGCAATACCCTTTGTTGCTTCTACCAACTCACAGTTGCACTTGTGCTGCCTTGCAGAGATTTGTAAAAGTCATCCCAAATCCATGGCCTACAAAGTTGAATACCAAATTGACAGGACATATTCGAAGTTTCGTGGCATCTGCACATTGTTTATTTGAGGGCTGCCCCTTCTTAGTCGATAACTAGTAGTTGACTATTTGATTGTTTTGGTGTCATTGGACCAGGAGTCATTTTCGGTGCTTTTCATGTTGAATGACTTATTTCCAAAAAACTTGAGAGCACACGTCTGATAACACTAGATTTAAAGTGGTGGTTTTGTAAAGATCATTTGGTTAAATCAGCAAATATATTCGTCGACATGTAAGTTTAGTCAACTACAATTTTTTGTGGTCGAGGATGGTCTGAGTTTTTTCCCCACAGTTTGTTGTCTGTGTGGATTTTGATATGGTTTGGAATCAGTTTGGCTTGTTGCTAATCCCTTCCTATTGAGTTGTGAATGCCAGATCTGCTATGTTCTGGATTGCTGTTCTAGCGGTGTTTGACAGGCTTAATCAATGCTTAGCAGGTTTTCTGTTTTTTTCTGTTTTTAATGAGGGATGAGGGATAATAATAAGGGATTATTGGCTGTGCATCTGTGTGTGTGTGTGTGTGTGTGTGTGTGTGTGTGTTGTATATTTAGCAGCCATACATTTTGCTTGTTTTATTTTCTACTTTAGTTTTTACTTTTGCAAAAATGTAAGTGCTCTTTCTGGTAAGTTGAAAGTTGACATACATATTGGATTTTGAAAACCTGAGTCACAATGATGCACATCAACATCTTATTTGTTTGATTCAATCCCAGTTCTTCCAGTGACAGTCATTCGAGATCTTGAGAGCCGAGAGGCTGAGGAGGGAGATACTGTCACTCTGCACTGTGAGCTTTCTAAAGCTGGACTCCCTGTCGAATGGAGGAAGGAAACTCAAGTACTGAGTTGTGGAGAAAAGTACCAAATGAAACAAACAGGATTCAGTTATGAGCTTCAGATTTTCAATTTGAGACCTGAAGACACAGGGAACTACTCATGCTGTTCAGAGGACACAATATGCTCAGCCTCTCTTGTTGTAAATGGTAGGTTGGAGACCATGTCATCGTCTTAAGCTGTCTTCTTCTGCATCAAGTCTTAAATTTCATTTTTGAAGCCATTCTTCTTTATCTCACTCCTTCCTGATCTTGTGTCATTTCCTTTCTTTCATTAGCCGCCCCAGTTATTTTCACCAAGGAGCTTGAAAGCCGAATGGCTGATGAAGGAGACAGTGTGACTCTGCACTGTGAGCTTTCTAAACCCGGTGTTCCTTTGGAGTGGAGGAAAGGAGAACTTGGTCTTTGTCCTTGTGCCAAGTATGAAATTATACAAACCGGACATCAGGCTTCACTGGTAATCCATGATGTAGACCCAGAGGATGCTGGGAGTTACACTTGTGACACTGGTGTCCGTCAAACCTCTGCACAACTAGCTGTGAAGGGTATGCTTGCTAACTGCTTGTTTGTAATGGTGATATTTGAGTTGCACATTTCTTGACTGAACATTTGCTTGTCTAAGAGACAAGTATTGTTGTAAATATTGAAAAACAGGCTTTTTTTCCAATTTCAGCTTTCTCTCGGTTGTTGTCCTAAATGCTTTTTCTCCTCATTTTCTCCACCTCGTCCCTGCAGCTCAGCCTGTCCTTTTCAAAACCCAGCTGCAGGACCTTGAAAGACAGGAAGGGGAGAGCGCTAGTCTGAGCTGTGAGATTACAAAGCCGGGAGCCAGTGTTGTCTGGAGGTGTGGTGACAGGGTACTGGCATCCAGTAGCAAGTACCACCCGAAACAGGAAGGAACCATAGTCAAGCTTGTCATCTATAAACTGCAGGGAGGTGACTCTGGAGAATACTCCTGTGATACAGGCAACCAGAGAACCTCAGCTGTTCTCACTGTGCAGGGTAGGAGTATATTTAAAACTGTCCTATTCATACACTCTCTGGAGTCACATCTTCACTCCAATACTTGAGCATGAAGTGCATCATCCTTTCATCGGGAGATCTTGTTTGCTGACTTAAACTGTGGTTGTTCACTCAAACACGTTTCCATTGAGCTCGATCACTCCCATCTACTTATCATTTGTGCCTGTCTGTGGTCTCTCTTCACAAGCATTAACACACCCTCAGATTTCTTCACTTGCTACTCACAGTAACGTAATATGCAGCACATTTATTTATTTATTCTCACTTTGATAACAGTATGCACAACTTGAACTACATTTTTATCACAAACTTGACAGAAAATAAGTAACTATTCTGTTGAAATATATTTGTCAAACAGAGGCTGAGGTTAACATAGTGAAATTCTTGGAGAGCTGCGTTGTGTATGAGGGAGACGATGTCCACTTTGAATGTTGGGTTTCTCGTGAGGAGGCACCTCTGGCCCAGTGGAAACTCCAGGATGTCCCACTACAGAATAACGAAATGAACCTGATCAAGTCTGAGGGCCGGGTACACAGCCTCACACTCAGAGGCGTCACCACATCTGACTCAGGGACAGTCACTTTCACAGTGGGCAACCACACTTCCACTGCTTCTCTGACAATCAGAGGTAAGGGAAATATTATACATTTTATGTCTTGGAACGACAAAGAATACTTCGCCATATGATCTTCTGTGTGGGACACCCTCCTTCTACCTTTTCTAAAAGCCTGCCAAAACATGGCTGCTTGTGATTTCCTGAGGCTCTCTCTTTCTTTTAACATTCCTTTCACTATATACTGGCATGGTTTCCATTCATTCATTCATCCTTCTTTAATAGTTCTGTATTCCTTTGTGTTTCTACATTTCTACTTTGCATTGAACTAACATTTTCCGTGTGTTTTTTCATTATAGTATATATTTCCATATTAGTGATGTTGATCAGTATATTCCCTTGTAAGTCTTGTTGACAGCAAGCTTTCAACATTTTTTTCCTTGTACACTTCATTCAAATGACTTGACACACAACATAACAATTCACAGTGATCATTTTGTGGCATTTAAGATGCTGAAAGATGTAACACAGTTTTGGGAAACTCATAGCGCAGTTGTATCTCAGCAGTATCGTATGCTGCTGTCCATCAGTGTTTTACCTCACATTTTAAATGTTGTGTTGATAAACAGTAGCCTCACACTTATTTTCATGCTCTGTTTTAAGCTTCTTGTTGGTATGAAATGGGTAGAATTGTGAGTATAAATAGTGTTGCATATGAGTGCAGTGTTTTTTTTTGGTGGCTTTGTTTGCAGAAGAAAAGTTTCAAATTAATAATCCTGATTAATAATGGTCTTTCTGGCAGCTGCACCTGTAGTATTCAAGAAGGAGCTGGAAAGTCAGAAAGCCACTGCAGGGGACAAAGCCACACTGTCCTGCGAGACATCAAGACCTGACTGCAAGGTGACCTGGCTGAAGGGCTCAACTGTGCTCACCCATGGGGATAAATACAGTGTGGAGCAGAGAGCTACCACTCACATCTTGGTCATACACAAGCTGGATGTGAAGGATAGTGGAGATTATACCTGTGATACAGGTGACAAGAAAACTACTGCTACCCTGATGGTGAAAGGTAACAGATCACAGCATCATCTCATCTGTCTCTTGTCTCTTCTTGTCTTCATCCTTTCTGAAGCTCATTTTCATTCATCCATACCAATAACAAGTACTGGATCAGATCTTCTATTCGGCACCTATTTCTCTTGGATTTCACATTCCCTGAGTTATAAGTGGCTGCAATTTGTGAGTCATTAAATCAAGTGAATGGATTTATCAAAGGTTTCTTCATCTTCATATTAGTTGTCATTAGAATGGTGTCAGAGGCCATGGTCTTGACATCAAACATGGCATGAGGTATTATCTAAGTTATCTAAGTATTATCTTAAGATGAGCTTATTGGTCATGGACACACCTTGTTACTGATGCCTTCTGGAAACTCAAGAGATCTGATTTCTGTCCTCCCATCATCCCATTAATCCTCAGAGCATGTTCGCCTCATCCGAGAACTCTGCGATATCACTGTGACCACTGGGCAGGATGCTGTCTTTGAGGTTGAGTTGTCACACTCAGGCGTGACAAATGGGGAATGGTGGCTTGGAGACAATCTCCTGCAAAATAATGATCTAAATCAAATGAGCATCCAGGGCAGAGTGCACCGTTTGGTCCTGAAGATGGTGACCACAGATGAATCAGGGGATGTTGCCTTCGTGGTGGGACAAGAGAAGAGTGTGGCCTGTCTTCTGGTGGAGGAGAAAACCAAAGGTAAAGGAAATGACACTGTCACTAGAGATTTTTACTCAAATCCATCTCTCCATCCATTAACCACCAAACAGCTTTGTCTCGGCAAATGGACACAAGCTCACTCCATCATCTTCAACATCCTAACTTTTAGGATTTCATTTTCTGGTTTGCTATAAAAAGAACCGTTAACACAAATCAGTTTTAAGGACTAATAAACTACTTAACACTGTAAATTAGAAAAAGTAGAGAAAGAAAAAAGTATTTTTCAAAAGCATTATTTTCAACACAGTACAAAATTTATATACGATTAAGTTTATAGTCTTTTCTATTTACAAAATTCAAAGGGCACAAGTTATAATTCTGGTGAAACTGTCAGATTTATAACTGTTTATTCACTATGCTGTAAAATGTGTGACAGCATATAGTAGTTGTATAATCACTGCATGCATCCATGTATTTATGTTTATATCTTTGAAATGATGAATACCAGGGTTGTAAAGGAAGAGGAAAAAAAATACATATACATGTAAATGCTACCATGACTAAATCTAGTTTTGGGTTTCCCATATTTACAGTGCTAATACTAGAGAAACCACACAATACTGTTGCAATAGAGGGTGAGACTGTTACTCTGGCCTGCACCATCTCTGACGCCAAGGCCACCGTCACCTGGATCAGAAACAACATGGCCATCCAAGCAGGTCTTAAGTATGACCTGAGGAAAAACGGAGCTTTCCACCAGCTCTTCATCCACAACCTGGTGCCTGATGACTCAGGAACATACACTTGTGACACTGGAGATGCACAGTGTGATGTCACCCTGACAGTGGAAGGTAAAGAACGATGTCACCTATGCCTCTTTCCTGTTGATCACATTCAACATTGTGGACTGAGATAGGATTGAAGTGAACAGCTGTTCTTGAACTGCTACTTCCCTTAACCACACACCCAGTCTGGAATCACTATGCATCAGCTAAACTTTTGTCTAAAGCGGTGTTTGTCGTGTCATCTGAATCTGAATCAAATCCCAACATCTCAACATCTGATGCCAAACTTTCCTATTTTAAACTGACCAGGTGTCCCAGTATTCTTCCACAAAGAGCTCAAGAACCAGGATGCCACAGAGGGTGATGATGTTACCTTGTGCTGCAAGCTCTCTAAGCCAGGAGTTCATGTTGAGTGGAGGAAAGGAGGCATGGTACTTCAGCCCAGTAAGAAGTATGAGATGAGGCATGAAGGGTGCATTCAAGAGCTCTGTATAAGGAACCTGGAGCCTGAGGACAGTGGCTACTACACCTGTGATGCAGGAGACCAGCTCACCACAGCTTCTTTGGCAGTGCAAGGTAGTTGATTTCAATATTGATTCTTCACATTGAATAGTAGGTCTATTTTTAGTACTTGTCTATGTCTTTGTAAATTGATGTTTTATGATACGTTTCTCTGTCAAGTTGATAATGCTGATAATGACCAAGTTAGGCTCAGTCTGTGCATATGTGTATTTTTTCACTCAACAGTGAAAGAGGTCTTCATTGTGTGTGGTCTTAAGACCACTGACATCTTTGTTGGGGAATGGGCAACCTTCTCATGCCAGCTGTCTGGAAGGGCCCCTGGCAATGTGCAGTGGTGGCTGGATGGCACCTTGCTGGAGAACAGTCCCTTTAGTGAGATAAGGCTGAGGCAGGACCACATCCACACACTCACCTTAAAGAACCTGGCCACAGACGACTCTGGCACTGTCACATTCAGCGCTGGCAGTTTAACATCAGCAGCCAAGCTCTTAGTCAAAGGTATCACATTTTAAAGACTGTCAGTGTTAAACCCTGCAGAATTTTAATTCAATGCATTTCAGATCTTGCGAACTGTATTTATAGCTTATTTTAAATCCAAATTCTGAATTATGCACAGTAGATTAAAGTGTACCAAATATTCCTGTTTGCTACTTCATGATTGGCAGATAAAATTAGTGTTCTTAGTAGAGGAGATTAAATATACCTTGAATTTTGATGTTTTCTGCAAGGTCCCATTAACTCTTTAAGTGCCAGCCATTTTATAAAACACAAAGTGCCTTGTGCCAACATTTTATTTTGCCCATTTTGAGTCATATTTCAAGACCCACAGAATATTTTATTCTTTGTCTCTGAAAATACAGAATAGCTCAAATGAAAGAAGAAACTCTCTATTTCATAATGAAAAAAAAATTTGTTTTTACCTTGTTCTGTTCTTGTTTTACCTCTGTGGTGTATACCATCTCTTTATGCTCTGACTACATCTCCCAGAAGCCCTAAAATTTCTCACAGGCTGCGGGAGACCGTGATCAGTGACCTGCTGCTGAAAAACCACTTTGCCATTGAAATATGTCAATGGCACTCACACGTCAGATTTTAAATGACGTAAAAATCAATGGCACTCAAAGAGTTAAATGTTTGAACTTCATGAAAATATTAATATTGATCTTTTTCATATTTCAGTGCTTCATCATGCATGAGCAGCATAATTTCATTAATATTAATAATACAATAGCAATGTTATATGTGTTATATGTTATATGTTTTGATACAGCCAAAACATACCACTGGGTGCAGCACCACAGAGAGGTTTTACTTGATTAGCACCTGAACATTTAAAACTAGTCGTCAGATTTGCCATTGAAAGGAAATTATCAGTAATTAAGTTCTAACAACAAAAAAGTATTTGGACTTATTTTATTTCTGCTTCTCTTTTGAATACTCTGAATCCTTCTCCTGAATCCATATGCTGTTTGTTGGGCTGCAGAAATGATCAGTGATAATCACGATTATGTTTCTCACTTTTGAGATCACAAATGTTAAATACTATTCACCCATTCTTGGGAAAAAAAGTACTTTTATACCTCTTGAAGTTTGCTTGCTCTAATTGTCAAATCAATAAGGTGTAACATGCAATCAGGATGTTTTCTTGAAAATATAAATCTTTCTTTTCATCCATGCCCACAAGGATTTACCCCCACATTCTAAAGACATTCAGGATAATTGGCAGCTCTAAATTGTGTATGTGAGTGAATGTGAGCGTGATTGGTTGTTAGTCCAGCTTGGGTCCAGCCCCCCATGACCATCACAGATAAGCAGGAGTAATGTGACATGACATTTGTGGCTAACAACATAAATACAAATAAATACAAGTCTCTTAGATTTTTCTATTAGCATATTTTGCCATATCAAGTCGAACCATGCCACGTTGATTTGGGTTTCCTGGACCAGTTTTCGCACGCCTAGATGTGCCAAGCTGTGGGGGACATTTATTATGAAAAATATAGGAAGTGAAATTTATCTGCTGCTTTCCAGCTGCTGCTTTGACCATTAGTCACAGCCAATCATCCCCAACAGAAGTTTTCCTGACAGCCAAGTCAGTTTTGTCTTGTTAAGGCCAGCAGTCCTGGTGGATAACTAGGAGCTGCTGCTTGTTCACTTGTTGTTGGCATCTCCCTGCTGTTTCACATTTTTCTGTTCAGTGTCTATGAGCTGATTTCTTTTGCTTTCATATAAATGACCTCAAACCCTCCATCCCAAATTGAAGCCCTTGTCGCAACACAGCCAAAACAGAATCTGACAAAAATATAAGGGGAGACACACTTGATTCTATTTGCTAGCGTCAAAGTCTTTTCTAAAGAGTGTCACTGAATCAAGGTACAGTAGTCACAAACAAAGGAACGGTGCCTGTTGGAGACATATTCATGGATTGTGAATGATGATGTCAGTTAAATTTGTAAATTGTCATCTGTGTTTCAAAGATGCACTGAATACTGTTATCTTTTATGATTGCTGTTGAATCTTGACAAACATCTGTTAAAAAGAGATTATGAAGCATTTTGAGTGAATCCACTTTGTGCGATGAAAAGGACCTTGCTTGCTTCACCACTATGTTTAGGACGAAGTGATTAGTTAATCACGGCATGCTGGAAACATATGTCTGTTATTTGGGATCTCTCAAGTCATTGCTTCAGACCACAGGCTCTTAAATTGTCAAGTGGCACCTGTTCAAATTTTACTGTGGGAGCATGATTGTGATTATTATATGGTTTAATGGGCAGCCCTAAGTGTATATGTCTCTTGCTAATGCAAATGAGGAATAATACAAATGCATTGCTTGGATTCAGTGGATTTCATAGGCCTGATTTTGGTGATGATTAGCTTTGATCTGTGTTGGTGAACCGCTGAATAGTATCAACAGAAATGTTGTTAAGAAAGTGCTGCTCCATCCATCCATTCAGGCCGACTGCTGTTAAATACTTGCGTTCCATTTACCTCCACTATCCCATCCCACCGAGCCCTGCCGTTAACCTTTAAGCACTAAAACCTCTAACTTCCCTACACCTCTTTTAGTTTGGCATATCTATTCACTTAAAGTATCACCCCTTCCTCTCTCATCAGCTGTCTTGATTTTGACCATTACCCTGAATCTTGAGGGTTGGGCTTTTTGACCCCCTATTAATTTTCAGTGCTCATATAGGACAATGTGGTGGTCACAGTGGGCATCAACAAATATTTTAAGGTACAGTTTGTACCAGATAACCCATAATATTCAGAAAAAAATAATGAATACCACCTCTACATGCTTTTGGGGGTCATAAAGTCCATATGTCATTCATCATTTCCTGCACGTATGCGTATTTATGTAATGGCCAGTCCCTGACCCTATGACCCCTGACCCCAACCTCAGATCCCACAGTCGAAGTAGTAAGCGACATGGAGGACCTTCGGGTGCTTGAAAACCAACCGGCTGAGTTCATCTGCCAGTTCTCAAGGCCGGTCAAGGCTCAGTGGAAGAAAAACGGGCAGCCATTGCAGCTTGATGGTCGCAGGGTGATAGTGGAGCAGGACTGGAATGTGGCTCGCTTGTACATTAGCCGCGTGTCCGCTGAGGACAGGGGCACGTACTCCTGTGAGGCAGAGGGGACCTGCGCGGTCGCTTCACTTTATGTGGAAGGTGAGCTTCCCTCCACATGGAAAGAGCACCAACCTCTAATCTCCTCTGCTCCCTCATATTTCATAGTTAATGTATGTGGCCAAATAAACTGATCAGTTGCTGGTCACCATCAAGTTTGTGCCCTTTGTTGACACTATTTGACTTCCTAAACATTGTAGTCTTCTCAAAGTCTTTTTCATCATGATTTCTTTCTTAATTTTTTTCATTTTTTTTCTACAGGCAAACCCATAGCCATTGTCCAGGGCCTGGAGAATGTAGAAACCTTTGATGGAGGTGAAGCGTTGTTTGAATGTGCCCTTTCTCGTCCTGAGAGCAAAGATTACCGCTGGCTCCTTGATGGGAAACCAGTGAAGGAATCCCCCAATGCTGAGATTGTGACATTTGAGAGTGGCCGTCGGCATTTGCTCCTGCTCAAAGAGTTGCGAGTGGAAAACAGTTGCACAGTGACCTTCAAAGCTGGTACAGCATCCACATCTGCCCAACTCTCTGTCAAAGGTCAGTCATCCAAATTTAAAGTTGCATTCGTGGAATTGTTATCTGTTATGTTGCCTGAGTTATATGTTCTAATTTGATAAATTTCAGCTTATAAAGTTTTACATTTGTTCTGTGAATTTTTCCATATAAGGCTGGCAGCTGGACATTATAAAGGGTCTGGAGGACAAGGTGGCTGCCGTGGGAGAGAAGGTTGAGTTTAGTGTTGAGCTCACCGAGCCTGTCCCAGTGGCAGAAGTAGCCTGGTATGCTAATGGCGTTGAGCTCAAGTCCAGTGACCTCTGGGCTACGAGAGCTGATGGCTGTTCTTATCGTCTTGTTTTGAGAAAGGCACCTCTTATGCCACAGCAGGAAATTACATTTGCTGCTAGAGATGCTCTCTCCTCGGCAAAGCTCACCATCATCAGTAAGTGTTTGAGGATTTTGGCAGCCTTTTCTAATTACAGTGTTTTAAGATTTAACTTTTCTTTTAACTTTATTTTAGATAGTTTTGTTTTAGGTTTCTATTTTAAAGGTTCCTTTTAGAGGAAAACTGAACAAGCTACACACTTTGTTCTTACACTTACTTATTTGTTCCAGTTATGTACTCTGCATGGCAACTCCACATGTAACAGAATGGAGATACTATAGAAAACATAGTACAACAAATAAACATTGCAATCTGTGTCATTCTTGATTATTGTTCATAAAAGCATCTAATGTCTGTCTGATCCTTCTTGACAGCTGTACCTGATCCACCCGAGGACCCAGAAGTTCTCAATAAGACTGAAACGTCGGTCACCCTTTCTTGGTTCACTCCTCTTCATGATGGAGGGAGTCCCATTCTGGGCTACAGGGTGGAGATGCGGCTGGTTGACAGCGCCCTCTGGCTTCCAAGTCATACTGAGCCTGTGTGCAGCACAGAGTTTGTGGTTGAAAACCTTGTTTCAGGGAGTGGCTACAGGTTCAGAGTGGCAGCCATCAACAGAGCTGGGATTGGAGAGCCTGTTGAGCTGCCTCAGACTGTACAGCTTGGTGAGTGGATCTGTGAGTTTAATTTATAAAATGATGTGATTACTGCCAAGGAGGTTATGTTTTCACCAGGGTTTGTTTATTTGTATGAATGTTGGTTTGTAAAATAACTCAAAAAGTTGTGGACAGATTTTGATGAAATTTCCAGGGTTGGTCCGAAGTGGCCTAACTAAAAACCGATTAATTTTTGGTGGTGATCAGATCCGATTCGACGGCACCACCAAATCGATTTTAAGTTAGGCCACTTCTGGCCAATCCTGAAAATTTCGTCAAAAAACGTCCATAACTTTTTGAGTTACTTTACAAGCCAACATACATACAAATAAACAAGCCCCAGTGAAAACATAACCTCCTTGGTGGCGGGGTAAAAACATCGCCGCCGCTGTGGTGGAGGTCTGCGCTCTCTGAGTGCTTTTTCTAGTTAAGTATGCTTTTTTTGCCAGGACATTTTGCTTGTTATTGCTTTTTGTAGTTAACCAGCATGTTGTATCTTTATCCTTCACAAACTAAATTTTAAATGCTCAGGAATCTCTGTTAATCAAAGTTAAATAGAGAATTGAAAGAATTTATGCTATGTGGGTCATGATGATGATATGTTAATATTGAACACGTTATTGTGGTTATAGGTATAGAGGCAAAACACATAGAGACTGAGATGATGGGGCAACCCAGTCTGCCTCCAGAAGCTGCAGAAGAAGGTGATCTCCATGAGCTATGGGAGGAATCAGCCAAGAAACGACGCATGAGTCGAGAGCCCACTCTGGACTCCATCACTGAACAACCTGAGGATGACGGCAAAGGTGGTATAAACAAATCAGGACAGAAAGAGCTGAAGGCCTCAGAGAAAGTTCAAATAAAATCAGAAGAGAAGGAGCAAGCCATTGTGTCGAAGAAGCAGACTGAATCCAAATTGTACACCAGCTCTGAGGATGAGTCCATTGCTGGAGGTTCAACGCTTGTCTCCTACCTCAAGAAGAGCAGCAAGTCTTCTGTCACAGCATCCAGTGAGGCAGAAACTATGACTACTGAAAGGTTCTTTGAGCATTTCCAGATGGCAGAGCAGAGAACGGTGCATCAAACTAAAGTGGAAACAACCACAATTCAGCAGACAGATAAAAAACAGGCATCCACAGAGGAGACCAATGTTATGGAGATCAGTAAAGAAGATGAGCCTGAGCTCAGAGATGCTGCCATTAAGATTCAAGCTGCCTTCAAGGGCTACAAAGCCCGCAAGGACATGCGCCCTGTCTTTAAAGAGGCCTTCAAAGACCAGACCAAAGAACCTAATGGCACCATACATCTAGAATGTGTCACAGAAGGTAAACCTGAGAAGGTGCGTTGGCTGAAGGATGGAGAACCACTTATGGATGGCAAGCACTACCATATTGATATCTACAATGATGGTACTTGCTCACTGGTCATAACTGCCATCACCACAAAGGATACTGGGGTTTACACTTGTGAGGTCACCAACAAGTTTGGAGTCACTTCTCACAGTGGTAAGGTCACAGTAGGAACGGCAAGAGAATCATCCGGGCGGCGGCCACTGACCGTGGGCTACAGTGCAGACAGTGAGCCAGAGAGTTCCTCAGGAAGCGAGATGGATGAGTCACTGAGGCAGGCAAGCAGACGTCTTCGGCGCCTGTTGCGCACACGTCTCCCACCAGATGTTGAAGAAGAACCATTTGTCAGTGCAGATGAAGGAGACTTGTGTCCTCCAGATCCTCACTCTTACCGGGAGGACGACAGCTACATTTACATTCGCTTTGACTCTCGGACAGAGGCTGAGGTTGCCTCAAAGAGATTCCAGGAGATGTTTACAATCCATGGGGTTCCTGTGGAGACCACTATCCTAGAGGCAGGGCCTCTCAAAGTGGAGCTGCGAATTAGAAAGATGAGCTACACTGAAGATGGCACACAGACCCCCACACAGGACAGACAGCCTCCTGCATTTATGACTGGTGCCCCTGGTAAGTGTGCAATTTTTAATACTTTTAAAATCATCATATACATATTCTCACATCATCATGTATATTTTTGTAAAAATTTTCATCTTACATCTAATCATCTGAACGATTCATGTTCTATTTACTAATTAATTTACTACTTAGACACATTTGCACATGCTTTAGTTGTTGAAGAACATTTAGCTCTCTGTCCAGTTTTTTGGTTATTTATTGTGCTTGGTACTAAGGTAGAGCTTATAGATGTATATATATATCTCTGATATAATATTTAATATTATCATTTTTAACTTGTTGATTGTCTGTTTGCTCTTGTTATCAAGCCGCCCCAGTTTTCTTGACTGAGCTACAAAGTCAGGATGTCCCAGACGGTTATCCAGTCAGCTTTGACTGTGTTGTGATTGGCAAGCCCCCTCCCACTGTTCGCTGGTATAAGGACGGCAAGGTGCTGGAGGAGAATGACCATTACATGATTAATGAAGACCAGGAGGGCTGCCACCAACTCATCATCACCACTGTGCTGCCCACGGACATGGGTGTCTATCGTTGCACAGCTGAAAACAGCAGTGGCATTGCAGCCACTAAAGCTGAACTCAGAGTTGATAGTGAGTAAACACAACATCTTCAGTTACAAATATTGAGATATTTCCAGCACATCTATAGCATAGTGGAAATATCATTATGTTCTCAATTATTTTAGATTCACAAATTATAAATTGATACAAGAAAAAATCTAATATAAAAATTATGCAAAGAAAATGTAACAGTTTTTCCATAAACTGCAACAGTAATCTAAATAATTTACACAATTACACATGAAACCAACTTCTGTACGGAGCAAATTAACTTGAGGCATAATCTTTATGAGCGGTTTATAAGCATTTTGGGAAATGCTTCTGAACCATTCATATTAGACAGCTTAGAGTGGTCTAAAATTCCATCTGGTTCTCACAAGATGAGCAAGATTACATCATCTTTATTTTCCGTCAGTGTCTTGCAGCTCAGATTATGACACAGCTGCTGATGCCACTGAGACATCTTCCTATGTCAGCGCCAAGGGCTACATGTCCAGGTGAATCTACTATGAATTGTGTTTAAACATTTCACAGCATGTATAAATTATGAATTTTTAAGACATACTATTCTCCTCTCCTCATCCAGGGAAACTGAGACGTTTGAGTCTGTTACTGAAGATGATCAGCTCCCACAAATTGTGGAAGAGCTTCACGATGTTCACGTCAGTCCAGGTTCACCTATTGCTAAGATGCAGCTCAAAGTGAAGGGTAAGTTTATTAACTACCATTAGTTGTCAGTTCATCAGAAGAAATCAAATAACACTATTGTAACTAATAACAAATTGTAACTATCTTAAAAATGAAGTCAACATACAGAAAAATGTCAGTGACAACAAGATGGTCACTGCTGGGTGATCCTTTTTGTTCCCACTCCTCTTCCTACACCACACCGACTATTGGCTGCAGAAAGGCAGTGCACAGAATGGCACCTTACCAGACAACGTTCGTAAAACTGTGAGCTGCAATTAAAGAAAAGACACTGACCCCAAAGCAAAAGAACCAATGATAAAATTATTCACCAAGTGCGCTGGATGAGTCTTTCTTTTCCTGGTGTAGTGTTACAGCCCTGAAGTAATGAGAAGAAATGTATGTGATGGTGTGAAACTGAAGTTGAGGAGAAAAAGGAATAAAGCAGCCTTCTTCATAATGCACCTGCCAGACCTTGAGTTCAGTAGAAAGGCGCGAGAGAGATGATGGTTTTGCCTAATGCATTTCCACTAGGTGAGTCCTGATATGAATTTGAACAGGCCTCACATCATCACTGACAAAACCAGACTGCCAAAAGACAAGTAAAAGTAAAATATATTAACCTCCTCCTAAAGTCCTGTCAGGTCTTTGCTGATCAAAACAACACCTGTTGAGAAATGTCTCAACTTTAATGACTGACTTAATGGATGTCATTCTGCCGAGGAACACAAAATAATATCGGGCTTGATCATCGAGAAGGTAGAGTGGATTTTTCTGTAGGTGTAGTGTGTGTTCGGATAAGATATGACATTTACTATTTTAAAGGGCAACCTATAATATATGATACACACAGACACACACACACACACATATATATATGTACTGGGTATACTGGGTTGAATACCCGGCCCGGGGCCTTTCTGTGTGGAGTTTGCATGTTCTCCCCGTGTCTGTGTGGGTTTTCTCCGGGTACTCCGGCTTCCTCCCACCATCCAAAAACATGTATGGGGATTAGGTTAATTGGCTAATTTAAAGTGACCGTAGGTGTGAATGTGAGTGTGAGTGGTTGTCTGTCTCTATGTGTCCTGTGATGGAGACTTGTCCAGGGTGTACCCTACATTTCACCCTAAGATAGCTGGGGTAGGCTTCAGCCCCCCTACAACCCATACAATAAATAGATGGGCAGCTAACTTTATAGTAAATTATGTGTTTGTATGTGAACTGAAGCCCTGATGGAATGTTATGGTATTACTTTCCAGGTTTCCCTAAACCAAGAGTGTACTGGTTCAAAGATGGCCACCCATTGCGACCTTCAGAGAGGATTCTGTTGCTGGCTGAGAGGGATGTTCATGGGGTGGAGATCCTGGAGGTGAAGAAAGAGGATATGGGGGAGTACTCTGCTTACATCAGCAACGCTGCAGGGTCTGCTTACTCCTCTGCCCGACTGATTGTGCTGAGTATGTATGCAAACATCCAAATTGCTGCCCATGCAAAAAGAGTATTAAGATTTTTAAATAACTTTGAGTTTAAAAATGCTGTTGAGATGTTTACATTTACAGTAACAACTGTATTTTGGGACAGGTCCAGGGGAGATTATGCCACAAGATAAAAGAGGTAATTTGACATTGATCCTAAACACTCGGGACACATTTTAGTAGATATAAAAATATGTTATAAGTGGTTATGCCTTTATTTTACACTGTATTTTCACAGACCCCAAGGTTCCTCTCGTGCCACCCCGCTTCCTTGAAAGATTTAGCAACAGGAAGGTGAAACAAGGAACCAGTATCACTCTGTCTGTCAAAGTAGAAGGTTTGTTTTATTTACTGATCGACTGCTTTAACGTCCTTTTACGTCTCCAATAATCTGAGGACATCTACTAAGTTTTAACTTGTGTCAAAAATTCTAAAAACTCACCTGTAATCTTTTAGGCTCTCCCACTCCTATGGTCTCCTGGCTAAAGGAGGAATCAATGGAAGATGTCCTCTGGATCAAGGCTGATACCAAAGGATATAAAATAGCAAGCTCGGGGCGCCAGCATAGCCTCATCTTGATGGACGTGGGCACAGAATACACCGGTGCCTACACCTGCATCGCCACAAACAGAGCAGGCCAGTCCATCTGCACTGCCCACCTCGAGGTTGATGACAGTAAGGAGAGCAAAGACATCTAGGCATTATATTGACATTTGAGTACACTCATAATCTGGAGAACACTTACGAAAGTACAAACGTCTTATTGTCATAGTTTGTCTCATTGGTTTTATTATAATTTCATAATTATTGTTAATATATGCTTCTACCCCTTTTTCCTAGCACCACAACCAAAGAAAGAAACCAAAGCCTCAGAGTAAGTTTTTTTCTATGATATTTCAGGTTCAAAATGACATTGCACATTAAATAACACATGTACAGTACATTTTATGAAAAGAAAATCTAACTTTTAATTGTCTTTAGGGTTCTTGGAATTTCAGTCAGTCCTCCAGAAGAGGGGGCCAGCAAAGAAAAGGGTAAAACATATTACCTTATACATTGGCATCTATTATTTATTGTAATATTATCTTTTATTTACAGTAACATACTGTACATTATTTGTCATAATAAATACTGCAATATTTATGGTGTGAATTCCCCTTGTGTGTGTCTTAGAGGGTAAAATACCCTACCTAGGTGAAGTAGGCACAGAGGAATTCCTCATGAAACTCACCTCCCAGATCACTGAAATGGTATCAGCAAAGATTACCCAAGGTAAGTATAAATTATGGACCATTCTGTCTATGCCATTATCAATTATTAACATATCATCAAAAATGTGCCTACATTTGGATATCTGTAGTGCTTACCAACCCACAGAATAAGATGACTCAGTCAGTTTTCTGAAGGCTGCAGATATCAGAAAATGTGATTCAGCAATTCAGATGTGGCTCCCCTTCCTGTATGTCACTTGAGGTCCCAGTAGATTATATATCACCCATAGATACCTTTCAAAAGTGCACCACAAACCAATCAGAGCAGAGACAGAGAGGGAGAGAGTGGATACATTCAGTGTTTTAAATATATCCAGAAAGTTGAATTTAAAGTCAAACTTGAGTTATTCACGTTATCTGTGGTTGGAATAAAAATCTGCATGTTGCCTATGCTAATTCTGTAGATGATAAAAGTGATATTTTAAGTAATCCATGCATTATGTTGGATATACAGTAGTAGTTACTGTATGTTCAGTGTTTTGTTACTGTTGGGTGAGGTTTTGGTGAATTCACTGTGATTATTCAAGAATTGTGAAAGTGCTGTTTAATCTGAATGTCTTTGCACTTCAATTCTTGAATTAGAATTTGCTTTTCAATAGACGAGGTTGACACCAAACTTGATGATTGGGTGTTCCTTTCTCTTCTTGTGCTTGTTTTTCAGCATGTTTGACTTGATCCATGAGCATATGACTCCTCATTCCTTCATACAGACATCATTTACCATCTTTACATCCATCACTGTAGCAGTCCAATCAATTAAATTCTCATTCAATCATTAATTTGTTATTCAGACAGCTTACAGAATCATGAAGTGCTCCAGTGGATGAAATCTTGGCCCAAAACTACCAGTATGTATACCATCAGCATCAGCTTCACAATTAATGTACAATCTTTTCCAGATGACTTGTGGAAACAAAAAAGTTAGATTTCATTTTACAGGAAAACAAACATGTTATACTGTACATGAAGGTGCAGTCACAGCAGGTTCTGCTATTCCTTTTGTCTGCATATAACTGTGAAAACATCTAAGTGAAATATATTTCAATACATTAATATAAGAAGTCTCACCACCCTATAGCTGGAATACATGCTCACCAGCAGACATGTATGTGGAAAGCTCAGATGACCAGTGTTATCGGTACTGTAGCATTTTCTTGCATGTTGCCACAATACTAACAAAAAGCACAGCATTTAGAATGATGTCATCATTGTGGATTGTTTTTCTTTACTTCGCAAAATGTTCTACTTTGAAGTAGAATATAAATTGATGTTTAGGAGTAATGATTTAAATGATTTGATGAACATTGTATGAAGTATGAAAAGCCCCAGCAGATGCCAGCTGAGTCAGTTAGTGCTTTAAATGTGATTTTGAGCTGAGCCTCAGCTGAGCTGGGCAGGAGTAACTGCTATTGAATTCAAGACAGCACATCAAGGTTTCATGGTACAAAACACTGACTACAGGTTACATTTAAAATATTTTTTCAATGCTGTTGCTTCTTTGCATCTGACCTGTCCTCCTCTGATTACCTCCCTCCCTCCTTGCTGTTCAGCTTCATTGCGTGTACCAGGTGTTGACAGTGATGATGAGACCAAGACCCCTTCTCCATCACCTCATCACGGTCGCTCTCGTCCTCCCTCCCTCATTGCTGACTCCTCCTCTGAGTCTGATGAGGGAGATGCTAGGGGAGAGGTGAGATATAGAAGTATATTTTGCTCATATATCATTATTCAAGTTATACACCATATATATTCATTAATAGTGGTTTGAGTGCTGGAATCATCTGTTATGTTCACATTGGCCGGTGAGAGATCCCTTCCTTAACATTCATATGAATCTAATATGAAGCTGTAGATTTCTGGGTTAGTTAAATGACTTTGGAAATGGGTATTTACAAGCTAATCGAGAAACTGGTGAAACATTTTGCAAAGCTTTCGAAAGCAACACAGAGCACCAGTAACATGCAGCTTTACTTACTGGATCCATAAACTGTTATTACATTATGTGGTGTGCAGGTGTGCTGTTGTCAATGTTATTTTTTTTTAACAGATGTTTGACATCTATGTGGCAACAGCTGACTACAATCCCACCATAGCTAGTAAAGAATCCATCTCTCTGAAAGAGGGTCAGTATGTTGAGGTTTTGGACTCGGCTCATCCCCTCAAATGGTTAGTCCGGACCAAACCCACCAAAACTACACCGTCCCGCCAAGGCTGGGTCTCACCTGCCTACCTGGACAAGAAACTCAAAGTATGTCTTAAAATTAAGCCACTTATCCACCAACATATCATTTAAACTATTCTCCCCATAATTAATTATGTTTAGCATTTAACATTTTCAGAGTAGTGGAAAAATATGTTTTCTTCTAGCTCTCTGCTGATACAAGTGACCCTCCAGAGACAAGTGTGGAGGAGGTATCTGAGGGAGAATACAAGAGGAAATTATTGTAAGTGTATCTGCACTCACTTTGCAAGTACAGGAACTAAATGACGTATCATAACCAACTATTATATCATATCCCTAGCCAACTGATCCAAGACCTGATAAATGGTGAGTCAGAGTTTGTAAAAGAGATCGACTTCTTCACTTCCCATCACCTGAAGCACGCAGACAGCCCTGATGCACCGCCTGAAGTCAGCAGCCAGAAGGAAACCATATTCAGGAACATCGATGATATCAAGTCCTTCCATAGCAAGTGAGCTCACCTCTTGATGAAGTGACCATTTTAGTGAGATATTTTTAGAGAACATCTCCTTTCTGAAAAATGCACTGAAGGATGAATGAGATTTCTCCCACAATTCTATTTTTAGCGCATTCCTCCCAAAGTTGAACGACTGTGACACAGATGATGATGTAGCCATGTGCTTCCTGAAGAACAAAGAGGGCTTTGAGAAGTACCTGCAGTACCTTGTTGGTCAGAGCCAGGCTGAATCTGCTATCAGTGACAAGACTGCTCACAGCTTCTTTAAGGTAAGGACTGTGTTACTGTGGGTGACGCTGGGGCCACACTCTTCATTCACAGCAAAAATTGACAATGAAAATTTTGACATCATATTAGCAACATTATTACAGTTTCACTTCCTCTAACTATGATTTGTCACAGTAGTCACAGTTAATTTTTCACTCCTCATTTTTCATTCTCACAGTTAATTTTTTCAGTCATGTTTCAGTCTGACAGTGTGAAAGTCTGTGAGGGGAGGGAGTATGGTCCGAAATTTCTGTGGTTTGTTGGTATAAATGTGTAGCACCTTGGTCCATGAGGAACCACCTTTTCTTTCAGTGTATTTGCGTGGAGAAATAACTACATAGAACCTGACTTGACTTCATGCAAAATATAGACTGGACAGTGTTGGAAGATAAGACAGCTGGGATAGGCTCCAGCCCCCCAGCAACCCTATGTAGGATAAGCAGTAGAGAATGGATAGATGGATGGATGGTGCAGGGTACTCTATGTCGAAAGTAATGACAGCAAGTCGACACGTGTGAGCGATGCCACAGTTCAGCAAAGTAGCGTCGCACATTGCTGATGCACATAGTGTTGCCAGAACCTCACCTACACTCTCTGAACCTGAACATCTGTTTGGAAACTATTTTAATGTTGTCAGCCTATTAAAGTTGTAATTTCTTCAGTAACTTACTGCTATGTGCTTATATGTGTTACCTTTAACTTTATCTTTTATCTCTGGCACCGGATAATTATTTGATTTTCAAAAGCTTCCTTTGATCACATTGTAGAAGTACACAGAGAAAGTGCAAGTGAGTGCAGACCCTGCAGATCCCCCTGTACGCAGCATCAATGCCAGCCTCCAGCAACCACTGGAGAGGATTCAGAAGTACAAGGCCATCCTCAAGGTGACAGCTTTAACACACAGTATGCAAGAACAATGATGAGGTTCAGTTCTCTTCATTACAGATTAGGAATACATCATTTACATGTGTCACTGTTTTGTTAACATCTCTCCTCCAACATCTTCAGGAGCTCATACGGAACAAAGCAAAAAATGGCCAGAACTGCTGCTTGCTGGAAGAAGCGTATGCAATGGTGTCTGCTCTCCCTCAGCGCTCTGAAAATACCCACCATGTCTCCATGATCGAGAACTATCCTGCCACACTGGAAGCATTAGGAGAGCCAATGAGACAGGTAGGTGGAGTTACTGTTTGGTGCACTACTGTGCACTACTGTTAGGCTTGACTGTGTCTGTTTGTATGTTAGTATGTGTTGATTTTGTTTTCTGTTTGAAACCAGGGGCCTTTCCAAGTGTGGGAAGGGGCGCCAGGGATTAGGTCGTCCTCTAGAGGGCACCACCGCCACGTCTTCCTGTTTAAGAACTACTGTATAATCTGCAAACCCAAGAGAGACAGCAACACTGACACACAAGCTTATGTCTTTAAGAACATGATGAAGGTAAGACTTTTAATATAATATACAATCCCACCTTTGTTTCTTTGTGACTTCTGTCATCTTTTCTGATCAGCAGCCAAAATGCTTTCTGTATTCTTCATCCTGTCCCAGCTGAATAACATTGATGTGAACGAGACAGTGGAGGGTGATGACCGTGCCTTTGAGATCTGGCATGAACGTGAGGACTCTGTGAGGAAATACACCTTGCAGGCCCGAACAGTCACTATCAAGAACTCATGGCTGAGAGACTTCAGAGAACTGCAGCAGCGATACAGCATGCCTGCATGGAGTGAGTAGAACACCTTATTCTCTCTTTTATCTCTCTCTATGTATTTTGATATTTAATGCTGCCCTTTTGTGGCTGATCTCCTTTTGAAGGTCCTCCTGACTTCGATGAAATTCTGGCAAACTGTACAGCAGAGCTGGGACAAACTGTTAAGCTGGCCTGCAAAGCCACTGGAATACCTAAACCTGCGATCACTTGGTACAAAGGTATGTCATTTGCTCGATTGGACAGTGTATAGAGAAATGGGGAGTAATGATACATAACACTGAATGACATCTGTATTCAAACATTATCTGAGGCCAGATGTGTTTCATCAATGCATGCTTTACTTTGTGCATGTAGATGGACGTATTGTGGAGGCAGATCCTCATCACATTATCATTGAGGACCCTGACGGTTCCTGCACACTGATCTTGGATAACATGACAGCAGATGATTCTGGCCAGTACATGTGCTTTGCCACAAGCTCAGCTGGAAATGCCAGCACTCTTGGCAAGATCACTGTTCAGGGTAGGTGGCATAAGTGTACAATGTGAATGCTTTAACTCACTGTGAGTGCCACTGACGTACATATACGTCAAAGTGTTCTTTTGGCAGCTTTGGATTAAAGCCTCAGAGATCAAAGCACAAAGCATGAAGTGGACAACAATCGAGATCAGAGAGTGGAGCAATCAGTACTAGAAAAAAGTGCTTTTGGAGAAACTAGCCTCTACTCAACTTCAGATAAAACAAGAATGGAACAAGGTGCAAACATTTTTTTCATGATGAAATAGCGACTCTCTTCTTTAATTTGAGCTATTCAGTGTTTTTGTATAAAATATCCTGTGGGTCTTGAAATATGACTCAAAATGGTCAAAAATTCTGGCACAAGCCATTATTTTACAAAAGGCTGGCTCTCAATGAGTTAATTTGGAATTAACGAATTTTTGTGAAGCCAATATGTTTTGATTAAATATTAGGACTTGTATTACATGTATTATGTAATGTATTATGTTTTGACGTTTCCTCCAGTGCCTCCTCGTTTTGTGAATAAAATGAGGAATGCCACATTTGTTGCTGGTGAGGACGCCCAGTTCACCTGCGTCATACAGAGCGCCCCCAACCCCAAGATCAGGTTTGAAATTGGCCAAACATTCTAAGTTAATTCAGGTCTCCCTCCTTTGGGATTTCTGTTGCGCTAACCTCTTTTTCTCTTCTCTGGCTGTGTTTTTGGTCAAGATGGTTCAAAGAGGGCAGGCTGCTGACTGACCAGGAAAAGTACCAAGCCTACAGTGAGCTCCGCAGTGGGGTTCTGGTCTTGGTAATAAAAAACCTGACAGAGAGAGACCTGGGACACTATGAGTGTGAGGTTGGTTGAATCACAAACATTGTTATAGTGCTGTTTAAACTAACATGTAGAAGAGGAAAAGCATAAATGGTGATTTCAGTTGATGTCAATTTGCAAGTGATCTTTAGAACAGAATCTGTTGTCTGATGTTGCCAGTTGTCCAACCGTCTGGGCAGTGCCAGGTGTGCTGCTGACTTAGTTCCACCCTCTGCTGTGGCTCGCACTGGTGAGCAGGCGATCACTATTGAAGGTAGGAACACTGACTTTCAATCCACCCAAAAGGAAACTCTTTAGACACGCATTTATTCACTATCTGAATAGTACTGCTTTTAATGCAAATTTAAAGATGCAGCTGATGCATCTCATAATCAAAATGTAACTGTTTTTGCTCAGTTTTGTCTGTTGAATCTCATTTATTCTGCCCTCCTCCCCATAGTTACTGAGCAGGAGACTAGAATACCAAAGAAAACCATCATCATGTAAGTGTGAACTGGCTAAAATTATCTTTGTCTGAAGCATGTTTGTTGACATCAAATCATCCTGCAGCCAATGTCCTAACATGTCCTGTTACCTGCACTGTAAGAAAGACTTCATGTCCAACTCAGTATGTGTAAAGATATTTGTTTCAGGATAGAATTCCTCCGCAGTTGCTGACTTTGTGTTCCAGATGCATTGAATATTTTATTTCCTGATGTGTAGATAGTCCTTTCTAAAAGCTAAAATGGACTTGGACATAATTTGGAGCTCTTTTGTTTGTGCTTCTCTTTGTGGCCCCATGTCTGCATGGCTGTGTAGTATTTAAAGCCTCAGTGCAAAGGGTTCTGTCACAAGGATGATAAAAGGATGGGCTACGGTTCTGTTTTTTTATTGGCTACTTTATTTGTACAGCTCCTCTCACAACATTTATAATTCAATGTGACCATTTTTACTGTAGCAACACACAATACTCTGTGCAACACGCTTATGTTGGCATGTGTGGAGTGATTAATTGTCAGACTTTTCATTGTAATTAGCCAAGAATTACACAGTTCAGTGCCACTTGTACTTGTGTTAAGCCCACCAACTTCCCATTGGTGTGAACGCTGCATGTGTCAACAGTCCGTGTTGTCTCTTTTACTGCAGTGAGGAGACTATAACCACTGTGGTGAAGAACCCACGAATGAGGAGGCACAAGTCCCCGGGCTTAACTGTTACTGGAGCCCATCGCTCAGAGACATCCACCCCAGAGCCCCCCACAGCCAGGCCAAGGAGGATGCCCACCCCGAGAAAGACCACCGTCCCAACCCTCTATGTTACTGAACCTGAGGGTGCTGAGGCAAGATCCATGGAAAGCAAGCCCAGGTGGATTGAGGTCGAGGAGGTCATCGAGTACAAGGTCAATAAATCTCCCAGGCTGCCCAGGAGGAGAGGCATCTCACCAGCAGGATCAGATCGAGCAGCCACCCCCTCCAGACCTAAAAGATCTCCACCGGAAAACCCAAACGCCAACAATTCCAACAACAAGCTGGTGGAGCAGAGCCAAGCCCACCAAGCCCATCTGCAGGGAGACGTCAGTAGCCAGCCGCTGTCCTGGGGAGAAGAGGAAGGTAATGATACCTCTGGTTCAGCCTCTGGGGAGCCACGTGAACTCTCATCTGTCCTCATTCCAACTGGAGTGGACACTGAGGATGATGAAGAAACTGTAATTATTGAACCTGATGATGAAGATGATGATCATAACTCACCAGGAAAGCAGGACCATAAGATTCTGACAGAAGGAGGCCATGTTCTGACCCTTGAAGACTTGGAGGATTACGTCCCAGAAGAAGGAGAGACATACGGCTCCTCCAGCACCCACAGTCCTGCTGCAGAAAAGCCCTGTGAGATCTCTGTGCTCCAGAGGGAGATCGGTGGGTCCACAGTGGGACAGCCGGTGCTCCTCAACGTGGGGAGGCCTGTCCTGGTCTCAAGACCGAGGAGTGGCTTCTTCAGGCGCTTCAGGGAGCATCTCTCCAGCAGCCTTTTCTCATCTGCTGTACCCCAAGACAGCGGAGCCCAGTCCAGGACGGAAAGGCACGTCCCCATCCAGGTCAGCCATGCAAAGCTGGAAGTGAAGCCATCATACTGCTCAGCGGTACAGAGAGTTGAAGGAGGGCAGCAGAGCTTTAAAACCAAAGTGTCAACTCAGACCTATGGCTACACATCAGTGGGAAATCCAGTCACTCTCCAAATTACTGATGGCCTTTACCAGAACCAGTAGTCGTGAACAGTTCTAATTTGGTATGACAAACCCTCTTAGTCTTAAATGAGGACATTTCTACTTACATAAGACATATCCTAACCTGAAGTTATTTACTGCATTTGACAAACCATTCCATTTGGAGCTGCCCATTAGAAAACAGTCTCATCCTGAGTCTTTTTCCGAACAAATGGTTAGTCAGATGGTCTGTAGCTATAAATAAGTGAATGTATGACGTACACATTATGGATGGAGAAAAAAAAGGAAAATAAGGTTTAAGGTTTTACTGATTTATAGACTATTTCATCATCTGTTGTTGAGTATGATTTTATATTTAAAAAACACATTTCAATACACATCCACTAATTTATGAACCTTGACCCACCAGTATCAACTGATCCAGAATGCTGTATACACAAATATTCCTACAGTATATTTAAGTATATATATATTTGTGGTTTCACTTTTGGGACTTTTAAGAAGTCTGCCTTTTAAAGTGCTTTTGATTCCTGGAGCAGCAAATGTTGGAGTAAATGACGCCAGTTCAGTATTGCTATATGTTCATTTAAATATGCAACACTGACGATGAACAATTAACAACCCATCTTTGGTTTAATCAAAGGCAACATCAGAAAAGTTTTACTTTGGTTATTTGTGTATTATTTATTGGTGAGCAGCTTATACTGATGTTGCTTTTCTACAAGCATATCATTTGGAGGTGTTTGACTGTGGATGTCATTTATTTCTTTGAAACAGGTTTCTGCCATTCATTTAACGTTATACTCAGCTTTTCAGATATTTTTGTCTGTTGATGCAGTGCAATCACCTGTGAATTCACAAAGACTGTCATATACTGTAGTGGTGATAAATATCTAGATGAGTGACTGCATGTATTTTCCACAGCAGATGTGTTTATCAAGAGTGGGCAGATCTGTAATGTTGTACTGAATTGTAAGCAAACTTGTTTAGTAGTACTTGAGCTCCCAGAATTTACTACCATCAAAAAGTGACTAGAAGAGGTACAGAGGTTGTGTCCTCATGAGTTTTCGTGTTTGTGTTGGGTCTTTTAGCCAGTTAGAAGGGTCATTTTTGTATTAAACTAAAAGCACTAATAGATTGTACTTGCTTGTACTGTATATGTGTAGATTTATGGAAACATGTTTGAGTACTCTGTTAATAAATAGATGTACTGTGAATATTACTGTGGCCTATTACTTTCTTATTTCTTATTTATAACACACCTACAATGATGTATGATATAAACTGATCAGGCATACACTGACTTGACCCCTGAAGGTGTGTTGTGGTATCATTAACTGCTCTGGTCTGTTGGATCAGACCACTGCAGACCAGGAACACCCCACCAGAGCTACAGCTCTGGAGATGCTCTGATCCAGTCCTCTAGACATCACTGTTTGGTTCTTTTAAAATACACTAAATAATGGTGATTGCTATGGAATAAAACACACCAAATCATAGATTCAATTAATTAATTATTTATTCTATGTACATCCTCATTACCCAACTGTATAAATGAGGTGTTTGTGCCAGGAAGGGGGTTGCTGAAAGCAGCACAACGATTAGGACCCAAAAGCAACAAACCACAGAGCAAGTCTCAAAGTAAATAATCTCATTTTTTGTACACATGCAACCAAGGCCTATAAACAAATGCACTCGCTGTGAGGAAACGTAATTAACCAAATCAAAATGGTAACATCAAAACAGAAAGCACTCACGAAGAGGTAAATACAAACATAACTCCTTAACATAAACTATATAAAAAGGTTCTCATGAGGAGGCAGAAATAAATGTAACATTTTTCTAATGTGGTCAATCAACAAAGGACGCTCATAAGGAGGCAGGTATAAATGTAACTTAACATGGGCTATAACAAAAGGTGAGTAGATATACAGGATCTCTTTCCTAGCAAACCAAGAATAGACAAAGTGAGAAACACAAATAGCAAAATCCTAACTTTAACAAAATACTTAGCTGGCAATAGGCTGATGTGGTCATGGAAATGGACAAAAACGCTTAGGAGAACATGGGCCTGAGGGCTGTTTCACAAAAGTCAGATAAGGGATTAAGCGAGTATTTTCCAGTAATCCCAGTTTAATTTAACCTTGAATCAGTTTCACTAAAGCAGGGGCACATAAATTACCATGGAGATTTATTCTGTGCCACCAGTCTACTCCAGACCAGCCAGGCTTAGTTAATCCTGCTGCCTTTGTGTGCAGTAAGCTGTCACTTCAATTAAAAACAAATGAGTTTTACAGATATTCCACAGTGATGTATTTTTTATTGTTCATAATGTGCTAAAAAGTTTGAAACAAGCAAAATAAAAATTAAATTTTTAAAATGTGCCAAAAACTCAACAGAAATGCTTGTTATTAGTGTGTTGAATAATTTCATAACAAAATATGTTGAAATACCTTATAAAAAACAATTTATAGTACGTTGAAAATTGTCAAAAAAAGTCATACTACAGCATGCCAAAATACAAACAAATCAAAATTTTTAAAATGTGCAAAAAATTCATCAGATTGACTTATTTTAGTGTGTTGAATGATTTGATAACACAATATGTTGAAATATCTCATAAAAGAACATTGTAGCATACCAAATGCAATTTTTTTTAAAATGTGCTAAAAAGTCATCAGAAAGACTATATTTCATCATGAAAAAAGCATTTGCTTTTACCTTTTTGTTTTATCTGGAGGAGAGTAGACACCAATTTCACCAAAAAACACCACTTTTTGTCCAGATTCTTTGTTTTGCTCTCTGATCTCTCGACTCTCTGCTTGACCTGCTGCTGAAAAAAAGGAAAATGCACATATACTTATATATGTTTTTGACTTAATATAGTGCGTTGAATGATTTTAGAGCACAATATGAGAAAAAAAGTTATATAAACATTTTAAAGCATTTTGAAAATTATCTGAAATGTCATACTATAGCATGCCAAAAACAGAAAAAAATGCATTTTTTTAAATGTGCAAAAAAGTCATCAGAAAGACTTATTGTGTTGAACGATTTCATTGCACAATATGTGGAAATACCTTGTAAAAAACATTTTATAGTATGTTGAAAATTGACAAAAATGGCAAATTATAGCATGCAAAAAGTCAAAGAATTAAAATTTTTAAAATGTCAACTGAAGGACTTATTATAGCACAATATGTTGACATATCTTGTAAAAAAGCCATTTTATTGCATGTTTAGGATTGTCGAAAATTTGTCAAAAAAGATGTGAAAAAGCAATTTAATTACATACTAAAAATTGTCAAAAGATGTCGTACTATAGCATTCCCAAAAAGTCAAAAATTACAATTTTTGAAAAATGTGCTATAATGTCATCATAAAGACTTATTATAGTGTACTGAATGATTTTCTAGCACAATATGTTGACACATGTCCTAAAAAAGCCATTTTATTGCATGCTGAAAATTCTCAAAAAATGTCAGACAGAAAAAAAATGCATTTTTTTAAATGTGCAAAAAAAGTCATCAGAAAGACTTATTGTGTTGAACGATTTCATTGCACAATATGTGGAAATACCTTGTAAAAAACATTTTATAGTATGTTGAAAATTGACAAAAATGGCAAATTATAGCATGCAAAAAGTCAAAGAATTAAAATTTTTAAAATGTCAACTGAAGGACTTATTATAGCACAATATGTTGACATATCTTGTAAAAAAGCCATTTTATTGCATGTTTAGGATTGTCGAAAATTTGTCAAAAAAGATGTGAAAAAGCAATTTAATTACATACTGAAAATTGTCAAAAGATGTAGTGTGTTGAATGATTTTCTAGCACAATATGTTGACACATGTCCTAAAAAAGCCATTTTATTGCATGCTGAAAATTCTCAAAAAATGTCAAAGACAGAAAAAAAATGCATTTTTTTAAATGTGCAAAAAAGTCATCAGAAAGACTTATTATTGTGTTGAACGATTTCATAGCACAATATGTGGAAATACCTTGAAGTTTATTGAATAATTTAATGGCACAATATGCTGAAATACACTCCTGAACAAAATTTTAAGAGCAGTAGAAAGATTGCAAGAATTTACATTTTGCACTGTTGGAGCTTAAGAAGTTTCTAAGTAGTGCTTCAAAAAGAAGAAATGGGAGTGAGCCCAAAAAAATGAGTAAGCAATTTATTGCAAACAACCAGTACCCATTGGTATCACCCTGGACCCTCCTTGTATGCAGTTACCCACATCAACAGGCTGAGGTCTGCCTTTGACCTGCTGGAGCCGGGGCACATGCTGCTGACTCCAGCACTGAGAAGACGGCCTCGTCCCCGACACTCCACAGCCGCTGCTGCCATTATTGCAGGGATACAGCAGTCTGACCCAGAGCCCTCCAGCTAAATGAAGAGAAGCTGCAAACTGTACAAGCAACAGGAGAAGAACAGCAACCACTGGATCCAGCTGTGGAAAGTGTGTCTGCAAGGACCACTCCACTATGATATTCTCATCCTGCTGCACATGAGCATGCACACATACACTCATTGAAAAACACCAGGTAACGCACACACATATTACACTCGTTTTTTTTTACACACATAGTGTTGTTCTCTTCTAGTTTTTCAAGTAATGTTTTATTTCTCAAACCTGATTAAAGGGGTCATGGTTAGATATGACTTTTTTATGATAATAAAAAACAGTTAAAAGTAGAAAATAACCTTAATGGCATTTTGTAAAAACAGGAGGTGGCCAATTCTGTCCACGAACAAGCTGAGAGGGAGTTTTTGTGGTGTTTTTTTTTGGTTACTGCACAAAAAAGTAATTATGCATAAAGAACATGGATACTGCTTATTATTGACAAATATTTAGCTGCCAGGATGCTTAAAAAAATAAATCAGCATGTATTATTTGGTTAAAAAAGGTGATTTTATGATTTTCTCCATTTATAAACCATGAGTATTATGTGATCTAGCAGGCATTTAAAGGGTTAAAATTCAGAATTTGAATGACATTTTGCTTTGCATGACCAGAACTGATGCACATTTAAAAAAATCAAATTGATAAAAGTGGAAAAATCTTTTGATATATATATTAATTTTATAGCATTTTGGGAATGCAAACAGGAGGTGGCCATTTTTGTTCATGAACAAGCTGAGAGGGAGTTATATGTATTTTTCTTCCCCTGCACAAAAATAAAAATGCATAATGATCACAGCACTGAGAATATGTATAATGGTCATTGTTGTGGGTGTTTTTCAACAGGCGTATTGTGTAAACACACTGGCATTTGAAGGGTTAAAAATTTTAAAGGAATTAATTTTTTATACTTATTAAAAAACTGATGTTAGTTATAAAACTGAATGCAGTAAAAGTAGCAAAAAACACAAGAAATATAAAAATAATATATTTTAGTTAGTGGACACTTAAGGCCAAGACCAAGCTGAGGGGGGTCGTGATTTTGAACAATCCCAGAGGGTTAATACATTACCATTTATTGCTCAAACACTGGTTATACACTTACATGTAGCAACATCCCACCTCCAGTTCTTTGAATTGCACCATAACATACAATACCCAACATGAAATACACAATACATAGTACGGTAGCTTAATAACAAAGAGTTCAGTCGCTCCCCCCCGCCCAGAATAAAATTTAATTCTTAATATTGTATTTTACTTTCTTCTCTACAAACATATGGTGACCCCTGCTTTTACTGATACTACTTTTGATACTTTAGTTCATGACAAATCTTGCATTGGATTAGTCACTCATTTCATTGTCTTGTGCTTTGTTCCCACCTCATCTATCTAATTTATGTTGAAAGGATACAGTGGTCCAAAATAAGACTGTTAAGTTGTAATATCTTACAATAAATGTGTAGTAAATGTATGTTAAAGCATGATGTAAATAGCTGGAATATGAAGTTGCACAGTTGTCTTAAAATGTATGTAATGAGTCTTAAAGTAACTTCAGGATTCCTGAACACGGTCACACATATTCTCTCATGCTGTTTTCAGGTCGGCCAGAACGGTGCCGGTTCCCACTCCAGTTCCACTGGGAACCAAAGTGCTTACCGGTGAACGAGCTGCATTCATACCATTTAAGTGAACCCATGATCCGTCATCAACAGAGGCTGATGATTTGCCACCAAATAAAAACAAGATAACACAAAAGCAGATATCACAGCAAGGAAAATAACAATCATGGATCGCATCATGGACTACCAGCGAGCAGTTGTACTGTGCGCCAAGCTATGCTACAACATCTGCTGTGAAGAAGGCGGCAGCGACACCGAATCCAAAGATGTGACCTTAAAGTCTAGCGCTGGGACGATATGCTTTTCTCCCGATTCGATTCTTTTACGATTTTTTGGGTGCTGATTCGATTTAAACTGTGATTCTTCGATATTCCCGATTTTTTCTTTGCTTTTTTTTTTTCTTTAAAAAGCTGAATGATGATGTTGTCTACAGTAGGGCTGGGTATTGGCAAGGCGATACGATAAGTATCACGATAAGTATCACTACATAGTTCACCGCGTTAACTTCGATATGCATGTATATGCATGTATACACACACACACACACACACACATATATACACACACATTGGACCTGAATAAACAGTTAATGCTGATTTGTGTTCACTGTTTTAACTTGCAATGGAAGCAATGGAACCTTAATTGTTTATTTATGATTATTTAAACTCAATAAGATATTTTTGTGTAATTTGGACTTTATCATGGTAGACCTACTAGACAATGGTCTGAAAAAAATCGATATTAAGGAATTAAAAATCGATACGATAGCAGAAGACAAAGTATCGCAATACATCGTCATATCAATATTTTTTCCCACCCCAATTAAAGCCCCTCTGTGTGGGAATTACTCCCATCTAGTGGTGAGGTGGTGTACTGCATACAATGAATATTATTCTTTAGCCCGCCCCTTTTCTCAGTGCTCGTTTCCTTCTATGGTTGCCGAGGGCGAACATTTGTGATATGGAGAGATTTCATCGAGATGTCATCCACAAATACAACTTTTACCAGCATTCTCCCAGATGATGAGGTCAGTGTTGTTAAATTATTACTGTCATCTAGCATTTTAGTCTGCCAGATAAGGTAAAAGGTAAAAAACACAAAAGGCGTGTTTACCTGGCTGTCCCCTCACAGGGCCTGTAGTTTCAAGATGGCGACACAACATGGCGACATGCACTGGCGACGCCAACGCAATGTATTTATAAATGACAAATATAAAGTCTGTCAGAACACTGCACTGTTTTTTTGTGGAGGCAATTACTAATTACTCATGAATGAGGTAATACTTTTACATGATAAAAACTAAAACTGTTAATCCTCTTGTCACTTGTCTCCGCCATATTCCCCACACGTTTTCTTTGTTTGTTGATTTTACCGCCTGTGACCCGGATGAACCTACTTTGTTGTCACAGCTCGCTTCGAAAAACCAAGTTTTACTGGATTCCCATTGGGAACCATCTTTTTGGTTCCCGAACACATCAGTCGTTCGAGATTAGGTGCGGGAGCTGGAACCGGCACAGTTTTCAGTCGGCCTGAAACCACTTTCAGTAAACAAGTAAAAGATGTGTGCTTGATGATAAGAAAAAAAGAGAAACATGCTTTATAAACTTTCTTCAATTTGAAAAACCTCTCCTTTAGTTAGAAATCAAAGAAGTCCACTGAATGTTGTTTTACTATACATATGAAATTATAGTTACACAATATAAAAGTTTCACAATTGTAAAATAAACAGTTAAATTGTTCCGTTATAGAACTTAAAAATAAAAAGCTAAATTCTAAGTAACATTATATGTACTATAGTTTCTTTGTTCTAATCAACATTCTCGACCTCTCTCATGGAATTTAATCCTACTAGAGCACAACAAGATTTATGGTTACCCAATAAACCAAACTACAATGGAGTTCTGTGACAATTTACACAAAATATGTCAAAGAAAAGCATTTACCATCACTGGAATAGCTGTATTATTTCAACAGTCATGTTGACTTGCATGTACCCTTTCAAAATATCTCTGTAAATTGACAAAAAGAAATATGAGTAGCATAAGTCATTTCCATGACTCAAGACTTTTCCACACCCCTGAAGGACCAGTTTATCCATGGTATGAGTTGATGAGAGGCAAAGCTGCAGACAGACAGTGTTTGTGTCGAGTAATGCTGCATACCATCCAGTCACATGTCAAGTAAACATCATTGGAGTTGTCTTTCTTCATACAAGTGAAAATAAAAAAATATGGAAAATGCTTCCAATCAGTTAAAAAAAGTTACACAGCACTATATCATTTGGTATAAACACAATATACAACCTATGTATTTTTGTATCCGCTAAGGGCTGTTTGTCTGAACTTCAAAGATCACCATCTGAGGGAATGTTCACGACTGGAATGGAGGTCTGTGGTTTTGTGAGGAGTGGCTGGATGGGACAAAAAAAAAAAAAAGAGTCTGGATGCTCCTGTCTCCTACGAAGACATGTTGACTTTCTTGACCACATTGATTTCCTGGAGAAGTGGGGAAAATGTTTTTATAGTTCTCCAAATACAGGTGGGTTATGTTGGCCAAGAAACACAAACAAATCTACAACAATAAACGAGGGAAATACAATGTTTTGCAAGGGTAAATTAAAAAACTGAAATGACCCTCAAACTGCTTCAGATGCAGTGTATTGCTCTGCGGGTATTGTCTTGCTTCTCTAAAAAGTCACAGTCTCGCTTCAACTAAATCTTGTTTACCGAAAAATATTTGCATGCGGTGTGCAAATTATTAAAATGTATTTTGTGTTGTGCAATAATACTTACCTCAAGGAGAACATGTTTTAACTGCCTATATGCATCCTCCAAATTATCATTGATAATGAGGACATCAAATACACCAGGCTCTTTACCTAGAGGGACATATAATTATGTTCAGAGTCATATTATTAACATTTGTGTGGTGTAATATTTTGCAAACAAACTATAAATACTCACTATACTCCATGTCCATCTTAGCTGCATGTAAACGTTTCTGGAGGCTCTCCTCTGACTCTGTTTTCCTGTCTCTTAAACGTTTTTCCTGAAACAATACAGAGGACACTCAGATTCACAGAGCATGCAAAACCTGTATGACCAGGAAACTGGTACAAAGCAAACTCAAGTTCACACCCAGCAAATCCTCTCCGGCAGGATAATGAGAGTCTCTATTGATTCCATGAAATGCATTTCATTCTGTGCTTACCAGGACTTCCATGGATGGCGGTTGGACAGAGATGTAGATGGGACTGAGGTCTGTCTTTTTAATGTTCCTCACACCCTGCATGTCAATGTCAAGTATGCAGATCAGGTTTTTGGCTTGGACGTCTTGTACGGCAGCTTTACTCGTCCCATACATGTTCCCCGAAAACTCTGCATGCTCAATGAAGTCGCCATTATCAATCCCTTTCTGCATCGCCTCCCTTGTGACATAATGGTAATCTGAAACCCCAAAAAAGAGACATACAGAATACAGAAATACGACTGACATGCTACAATGGCAATGAAAGTGGAGAAATGGGCTGTACCTTTGCCATTCACTTCTCCAGGTCGAGGATTTCTTGTTGTATCTGAGAGTTAAAAAGATTGGATGTCATAGTCTGAATCTAGAGATGAAACAATGAACTTAGACGGGGCAGCAAGTGTACGTCACATGAGTGCTTTTCCTATTTCCTGAATTTTAATGAAATAAGTAATACTTCCCTATGATATTACTATCAATGATTGAGTTCATTAGTTTGATATTTATTACCCCAACAATTTAGACAATAACAAAGACAGCCCCAAATAACCAAAGTTGGTAGCGGGTGTTTCCACCATTTGCAGCAATGACAGCTTGACAGCGACGTCTCCTGCTCCTCACTAGACTCATGATGTTGTTCTGATGCAATGCTTCCACTCCTCCACAAGTGCTACACCCAGTTCTGCCAGGTCAGGTGGGGGTGGGGTACGAGCATCCAGTCGCTGCTTCAGCTGGTCCCAGACCTGCTCTATGGGGTTCAGGTCAGGGGACATTGCTGGTCATACCATATGAGGCACTCTGACTTCTTGAAGTCCAGCTGTGGCACCATGTGGTGGAGCATTATCATCTATGAACAGGAAGTTGGGGGTGTGCTGGTGGAATTGGGGGATGATGATGATGATGATGGTCCTATGATGTCTCTGAGGTAAGAACGTGCAGTGACTAAACCATCTACAATCACCAAATCTGCACTGACTGATGATGCCTGTCCAGACTGTTGCACCTCCTCCACCAAAGTGAACCCTGGGGACCATGTTGACCTCAGTGTATCGCTCACCTCGCCTTCTCCAGCAATGCTGACGACCATCGTTTCTGTGCAAAGTGACCTGTCGTCTGGTATTCAAGCCAAAGCGAATGGTTTGTCTGGAAACCCTAGTACCCCTCACTTTTGGTAAACAGGCCTGCAGCTGTGTGGCAGCAGCATAACGATCTGAGCGCATAGGTCCTTAGGTACTGGTCTTCATTGTGGTCCATCACTCTGTCACCAACACTGCCAGTTGTTCTGTGTCTTGCTGCAAGTTTGCTGATGACACTTTGAGACACACCAAGTTCACGAGCAACATCTGACTGCCTGCTACCGACCTGAAGGAGCTCTATGGCCAGGTGGAGCTGCTCGTCCTTTAAAAGACGTTGTGTGTTCATGGCTGCTTGAATGATGAACTGGGGATGCCTTACTGACAATACCAGCTTTTTATACCCCAGAATGTAGAAACTGATGCTACATTGAAAAGGGTTGTCTTTTTGTATTTTTGGTATTGGCCCTAATATGTAAGTGAGATCATTATGTGGAAAACACTAGATGAGGTGTGTCTATCACCCTAACACAATTGCCTCCCTATCCGAAAAATCACTGAGGTGAAACAAACACCTAATGTATGAAATCCACTGAGGACCTCACAATATCACTAACTTACTGTGAGTAGTGTGTATATGTGTGTGTGGTGTTGTGTGTCTGAGCTAAAACTAAAGCATATTTTTTATCATTGATTAATCTGGAAAGGAAAACATCTGAATAAAATAACTTGTATGCATGACATTACGTACACATGTATCTAGATACACCTCTAAGAAAACCTCTTTGACCTAAAGGTCGACTATACTGATCAATGACAAGTCCTTTGAATGAGGAAAACACACCATATGGTCTTTTAATTGGTAATCTCCACCAACCTAACAAGAAATCCAATCTGTGATATGTCGTCTTACCTGTTTGTGCTATGAATCTTCTCCCCCCGAGCACAAACAGTGAACTACCTACTTAGAGTGGCATACTTACGGGAAACACTGAAGCCAAAGATACGGTCGTATTCTTTCATGAGCTTCTTCAGCAGAGTGCTCTTTCCTGCCCCGGACGGGCCACTGATCACCACAGGCCTGGGTCCAGCCATAGCTAAAAGGAGAGGTGGAGATGAGATTTCAGTACAGGAAACAAGTGGGTGAGGCGGAGTAATGGCACACGTCCACTGGGATCCTACAGCATGAGTCATCACAGGACCAAATCTGTCTGTGCAGAATACAGTGTTAACATGCACAGAGAAGCCTCGCTCTGGTGGGATAAAGGCAATAACATGATAAGCCAGCAGTTCTTTAAGGCGGACCTAGCCATGAGATCTCTCGTGAGAGAAAATGCAATCAACAGTTTGGTAAGACTTGAGGTTACCATGGTGCAAGAACAATTACCGACCAATCAGAGAGCACTTCTCTGCTTGTGATGGCAGGGAAAAAAAAACAAAACAAAAGAGCTGAGACATACACAGGCTAAGACGAAAAACTGCTTTTAAAAGAGACAAGGGCTCACAATACAAAACATCTTAAAACTCCATTAACATAAACAATATGCAGCCATCCTGACAAATCTATAAGCACAGTACCTGTAGGATACATCTTTGGAAAAACAGCTACAGCTTACCTTCTCCTCACTGTGATATATTCTACCCAACTTTCTTTGTTAGGGAAGCTTGCCTGAAGTGGGTCTCCTTACCCTTTGTAAATACACTCAGAGCTCAGGCGATGAACACAGAGGGTGTAACTGTGTCGATCATGTGCAAGGACAGGAGGGAGGAGTGAAAAAGAGAGGGAGGGCCATGTTTACACTCTCATACTCATTTGTCATGTATTGAGACATATTTTTAATGTTGAGTAGATTTATCCACGTTGATCTGAGACCTGTATGTGTGTTTTAATTCTGGTCCAGTGGCTGGGACAAACCTCAGTTCTTCTCAGTAATTTATTTACTTTATTTACTTTAATCATTGTGAGCTTTCTCGTTTCCAAGCAAACCAGATGAGGCGAGGTCATCTTTGCAGGTGCAAATGACAAGGCCTCTTGAATGCTTCCTGTGAACAGCAACACGGCTAATTAAAGGAGCAGAAGCCTCCACAGTCCCACCCTGAACAGGTATCATACTCAACCCACCACAACAGCATTTTCAAGTTAACCATGAATCTATCTGGGCTATTTGCATCTGCTTCCTGTTGGCTGAAAGGGATGGAACAAATGACTATTTGCATTAAAGGGGAGGTTCTGTTTTTTTACTAATTGGACCTTATTTCTATGATAAAATACCCATTTACTCACCCATTTCAGTCATTTGGAATATTTCTGACGATATTTGGATTTGATGATATCCATTTAACAGGAGTGAATGGGGCACAGAAATGCAGCCGCTAAATGACACAAACTTGACCATTTCTCAAATAACAGATTTTTAATAAGATCGGCTACACTAAAAGACTTATTTGTGATGTTGTCACATACACATACATGCTTTGTTTTAGTTCAGGCACTGTGAAGGTCACATAGGTGGGCACTAAGAGTCCTTAGTAAACTATGATACACAGGAAGCAGAGTCTGTTTACAGATTGAATTTTCTCAAGTTAGGGACAACTTCTGACTCAAATGAGAATAGTAATAGTGTAGCCCAGAAATTTTATCCCAGAAATAAATTGTATAAACACACACACACACACACACACACACACAAATATTTACTGGTTAGAATTTTCTAATGTTTCGTATAATTGTATTATTTTGGTTCTGTTACTACCAATTAGAGTAAATATGCACTTCCAATTTATTACTTTTACAGACAAAAAAAGTAACACAAAAATAAATACAATTTCATATTAATGTGATGACAAATCCTGTGAAGCGTATAGCTACATAGCTACCAGAATTTTCTTCAAGTAAACAGAGACAAAATCGAGATAACTGTTTTTGGAGCCAAGGAGAAGCGACTCAGAGTCAGCGCTCAGCTACAATCAGCAACGTTAAAAACCACAGACCAAGCCAGAAATCTTGGTGTAGTCATGGACAGCCACATTAAAACAATTACTAAGCAGCCACATTAAAACAATTACCAGTCAGCCTAAAAAAATGCAATTTCCCCTTGAGGGATTGATAAAGGAATTCTTCTTCTTCTTCTATTATCACTTTAAGAATAGATCATGGATTAGAGGACTTATGTCTGAACAGGATTTGTAAAAAACTTGTTCATGCATTTATCTTCAGTAGACTTGACTACTGTAACAGTGTATTCACTGGTCTTATAAAAAAAATCAATTAGACAGCTGCAGCTGATCCAGAACGCTGCTGCTCGAGTCCTCACTAAACCCAAGAACGTGGATCACATCAGTCCAGTTCTGAGGTCTTTGCACTGGCTCCCTGACAGGCAGAGAAGTGATTTCAATATGTTACTGTTGGTTTATAAAGCACTAAATGGTTTGGGGCCAAAGTACCTGTCTGATCTTCTGCTACAGTATGAACCATCCAGACCTCTCAGGTCATCTGGTTCAGGTCTGCTTACTGTCCCCAGAGCCAGCGTTCAGTTTCTATGCTCCTTATATCTGGAAAAAAACTTCCAGAAAACTGCAGCTCAGCAGCAACCTTTCTTTTATTGATTTTTATTATTACTGCAGTGAAACTTTTATTCTTGGATTTTATACCTTTCCTATTCTTTTTTAGCTGACATGTTGCTTTTAATGTTCTAGACTTTGATGTTTTTAATTATTGATGTTTTTAATGTTCTATAATTTGATGCTTTTAATTATTGATGTTTTTATGTAAAGCACTTCATTGAATGAATTGTCCTGTTGCTGAAATGTGCTATATAAAAAAAAAATTGCCTTGTCTTGCCTTACATGTAAACCATCACTTGCACAAGAATCAACCATTTGTATCTTGACACAGAGCTCCATGACAGGAAATGAGAGGCATGCAAGTTCACAAGCAGCACGGGCTGACACTTATTAGAAGCTGCACCATGCTTGCCCTTAACCATGTGCACTCAACCCCACGTGATATGCCTGAACCAAAATTTAGATCATGTGAAACCTATCAGGTCTCAGTGGTCAGACACAATATGTTGATGGATCAACTGATTTATCAACACCTACTGTCTGAGTCAAAAATACCTGTGGTTCCAGCTTCTTTAAGTGACTACACATCTTTGTTGTTTAATATGATAATAATAATAATAATAATAAAAATAAGTGTGCGTGAATGTCACATTTCCACAATTTTCTGGCAAAATGATTCATCCATTAATGGAAAAAACAGTTCACACCCATTGTTGTTAGTTCAGTTTTTCCAGAAACAGAGGCTATTTAATTATGGGCACATGTTAAACCAGTTGTTTCCAGTTCGACATACTGTACTATATGTGTTGCTGAGGTTTTTAAATCTTCAGATGATTTCCCTTCTCCATGTCACTTGGAAGTAGGTGCCAGAGACCCTGACTCAGTTAGTCTTGTCCCAGAATTATCAGAGATATAAAAAAAAAATCTGACTAAGACAGTGAATGAAAAGTGCACTTTGACATTCATTGCTATAAAAGCAATATCAGTGGTCTGGTTTGAATGGAAATGCTGAATTTAAGATGGTAAATTGTGAAGCATGCCCAGAATAAAATAACTGTGTGGCTGCTTTATACAATGATACTGATGGGTAAGAGTTCTGCCTAACTTTATAATCATTGGTAAACTAACTAAGCTTAAAAATATTGTCTGAGTTAAAGCTGCAAGAGTGAACGGGTTTAAACATCTCAGCATTAGGCTTTAAGACTATCTGTAACTATTAAAACCTCAACATATTTAGCATATGCACATTTAATCAGTAGACAACGTTTTGTGACCTTTATATAATGGCTGAGATACAAACACATATTGATGGGACTGCTTTGTAAATCAAATCAAATCAAATCATGACAGGTATCACTGATCCATCTATAGAGACTAAACGATGAACGTTGCATCAGCTAAACTTCAGAGAACACATCCATCTTCTAACCCTGCAGCAACAACGCAGCAAAAGCAGTCTGACTCTAACAATGAAGGAAATGAATGGCAGTGATAACAGCAGATAATAGAAACAACAGCAGATACGCCTCCTTCCTACCTGATAAGAGTCTGGAAAAATACCTCATGTACATCAGGAGCTACGATAATCCGAGGTTTCGGGTCTCTGGATGATTTCTTCCCTCTCTGCTCTGCGTGAGAGTCATTAAGAAAATAGCGCTGCTTACGTCATCACTGCGGGCCAAAACAGCGACATGTGACGTTCGAGAGCGGCGGGAATATACGCGACAACACACAGAAGCATAAGGATTAAAAATACAACATCGAGACGGAGAATAGTGAATATATGTATGCAACTCACCGGTAGTTGTAATTTCTACCTTAGTGCTGAGACATATCTGTGCACTGGTTTTGCTATAGCTTTGTTTATAGGGTACAAAATTACGTTAGCTATATAGCTTAGCCTAGCTTCAGTTTAACGCGGTTTATCAAACTATTGCGCATTGCCGGTCTTTTATTAAATAACTGGTAAAATTAGTTGCCGGATAAGTTTCAAGGGTCAAAGTGAACACTACCACCAGGAAGAACATTGTTCCCGATCGCCACACCGCAGAATTACCCGGATGAGTGGACGTTGAGGGCCGATCGCGTTACTCCTGTGCTCATGTGGTTAAAGTGAGCTGTTTGAGCTAACGGCACACCGCTTGTTAAAGTCCTCACAGAAACCCAACATGTTTGGTTCATCGAGATCAGGAGGGGTCAGAGGAGGCCAAGATCAGTTTAACTGGGATGACGTGAAAGTCGATAAACACAGAGAAAATTATCTCGGTAAGTCTGGCAGCCTTTATCAGCGCTAACAGGAGCCACTTGCTAATAGCTGATTGCTAACTTGCAACCACATTTAAACTGAACGCCATGGCTTTGGTACACCATGTGCTGCTTTCCCATACCTTTTGTTGTGGAGACCCTCATTACAGACAGCCTGACTGCTCGATACTCGTCCTGTTTTCCACTCTGCGTGCAGCAGCAGGTCCACGTTGTTTTTACTCCTTCTCCACGAGCACACACGCAGTCTGTCTGAGCCCACTCTGCTGCTGGCAGTGTGTCAGCATACCAAACGACAACTACGTAGCACTCACCACAGTGGTTACATAAAATGATTGAACACAAAATCAGGCTTTTTGGGACAGGTACGTGCTTACACACAGGTGTCGAAGGTGACATATTGGTACATTACAAGGCCTACATCACATATCACAGATGAGACTTCCTGATCAACAGTAGAGTGGTTTTTAATAAGTGTGGTGAGGTCATCAGGTGATTCTGGGGAGAGGATGGGACCTAAAATCTGTATTTGTCCAAATACTGCCAGCTTCTTCATTCATTTGTTAAATCAAAGGAAAATATCTTACCAGAAGCAGAAATTTAAATGTTGTTCTGTTCCACTGAGTTTGGATACAAATGCCAACAATATTATAAAGCTGCAGTGATTCATGAATTAGTCAGCCTACAAAAATGAGCGTAAGGAGGGGCTGGTAAATATTAAAAACTGAGCTGGACAATACAGAAGAATGTTAATGTCTCAGTTCTTCCATCTTATTTTCAGGCAACTCTTTGATGGCACCAGTGGGCCGATGGCAAAAGGGCAAAGATCTGTCATGGTATTCAAAGGACAAAAAAGGTGGCACAACTTTGGCTAAAGCAGATGAACTGGCTGCCGTCAAAGCTGCAGAGCATGAGGCACTGATGGCTGCTCTGTATGTATATCTTCCTATAAAATAAATAATTGAAAAAGGCAAACATTCTCAACAAATATAATGCATTTATAATTTCAATTCTCCATTTAGAGGGCACAAAAATGTGAGGCGGCAACCAACTGGACTCACCAAAGAGGTATGTGACTTTTTCTATGTAAACTTTTTTTTTTTTTTTTTTTTAAGAGCCTGCCTTTATTAAAGAGTAAAGATTGAATGATTTGAATTTTATTCCCATGTTGGTACCAGGACCTTGTAGATGTTTGCAGGAGAGAAGAGGCTGATGGTGAAGAGAGAAATGTGGACCGTGTATCAGGCTTGGGAAGCTCCAGGTATTATTTTCTTATCACTGTTTATAATATTTATATATATTATATAATACAAACTAAATAAATCATCAAATGTAAAACATCCACTTTCATCTACATGGAAATTCCTCATCATGGAAAGTGTTCAGACGTTTTCACCGACATGTCAGGAGGAATATTTTTTTTTTAGCATTTGTCGTCATGTTTTGAATATCATCTCAGCATTTCAGAATCTGTGATTCTGTAAAGGGTTTGTTTATAAATGAGTGTTTCCATCTACAGTGTAGGGTCAAGGAAAATGGTGCTCTCCCAAAAGGAAAAGGAGGCAGCGAAAATAGGCTTGCCTGTTTTTACAGTAAGTTCTTCATCTCACTGGCAAGTGTTGCTGTATGTTGTAAGTTTAAGACTGTAAGATAAAGTAGTTGATAATGTGTAAGGCAGTTTGCAGGTAGTGACGGTTAAGAGTTCAGTTACTTATTTGATCTCCAACTTCATGCAAAGATTAAAGAAATGCTTTCCTTACAGCACCACAAAACAGAGGTTTGTCCAGAAACCTCAACGACAAAGACGTCTCAGCCTGTAGAAAAGGGGGATATGGAACAACGGTGAGTATGCATTATATTAGTTGCCACATAATAACTTGCTGGACCCCTGTATAGAATTTCAGACAGAAGGTTTAAAACATATTGGTGACCCTGTGTCTGTTTTTCATGTACTTTACATTTACTTCATTAATATGTTACTACTTTTTCACTCTGTAGGCATGAAAGCAAAAAGAAAAAGAAAGAGAAAAAGAGCAAAAAGGAGAAAAAGAAGAAGGAAAAAAAGAAGAAAAGGCAAAGAAAAGACTCGTCCTCCTCAGAGTCGGACAGCAGAAAGCGGTTGGTTCATTTCTCCAGAGCAGATCAGGCCATCAGGGTGAACGAAATAACAAGAACATAACGAAATATGGCTAAAAAAAACGTGTTCCTGCATTATTGAGGAGACAACACCTCTATTTCCAAACCATATTTAATTATTACAGGCTTCACAAAGGTATTAATAAGAGGTGTTTGTCTGCCAGCACTAGAGGGCACTAAGGCACCTTCCTACACAGCATCTTCAAGCATTCCCTGACATCCATCCATCCATTTTCTACCACTTATCCTCACATCTTTGCATCCTTTAAATCAGATGTGGCCTACACATACGGCACTACATACCAGATAAACTGACAAACGATGGTATTGTATTGAATTAATTATATAAGTTGTTAAATATTCAGATATTTATCCACACAGTAGCCAGTTATGTGAACTTACAGCTGCCATCAGGTGTTTTCTGTGGATGTCACTATAAAGCTCATCTGGCTGCTTCTTTTTCCCCAGGCTCAACACATGTTATCAGGCCAAATTATTGACTATCTGTTTCCTTTTACTCTTCAGGCAGAAAAAGGACCACCACCATCATAATCCATCATACCACAGTCAGAGTGGAGCCAGACCCCATGACAGCCATTCGAGAAGGGGAGCAAAGGCCGAGCGACATCATCGACATCAGCGGCATGACACAGACTCCTCTGATGGGGGGTCTCCTGTCCCCCGTAACCCTGTCAGCCTCAAGACGGCCCCTGCTGGTGCCACACAAAGCCACAGGCGACGCCACGACACAGACTCGGACGACTAATGTCCTCCCTGCCCCCCCCCAATTCAAAGACGAACAACACAGACAGAACGTTCTACAGCAGCTTGACTGGCCGTGAAGACCTCATTTACCCTGACCAGCCAACTGACTGTGGAGGGACACAGGTTTAGACTTTAGCCATGTGTTTAAAACTGAGTAAGCTGGTTGACACTTTTGTTTTTCTTATTTCAGTGTAAAATACAATAAAACATCTTGCAATACAAACAATTCTTTTTTAATTCTGGCCACTACCAAGGAGTAGTGCTTACTATTCATGAAATCTTTAAGAATTAACTCAGAACATTATTGCAGAGACTGTATCTATCTTGTTATTTGTAGTGGTGCCAGACAGCTACAGTTTGTTATTCTTTATCTGGCAGCGTTTCTGCAGAACTGAAACTTGCGAAGATTGTGTCAAATTGTGTCATCAGCACAGTAATGTTTACATCATTAACATCAACATTAGAGAGAAAATACTGTATGTCTTCAAATATTATGACATTGCAGCTGTCTCCTGTGAAATTAAGCCAAATGGTTAGAAAGGGAGAAAACGAGTCAAGCAAGAGTTTCTTTTCTAAGATGCTCCTTTTTGTCCTTGCACATGTCCTCCATCCCACTGTGCCTCTTGTGCTACCCACCAGCTGTGGTCCTTTTCTTTTCCCAATCATGCCAGTCCTCCTTAATCCCTCACTGTGCTAGGTTCAGCTCCCTGACTGGTGCATCCACTGGAATGCTCTCCACTGGTCATAATAGTGTGTTGTTTGCATTTGCCTTGAAATGGTCTGAAAGAGGGTATTCTGTCGGCTGGCACCTGGGGGTGCACTAAAAAAGAGCAAGGCATTCATAAAGAAGAGTGCAAAAAACCAGGCTGGTTCTTTTATATGGCCGAGTACCGTTAGACTGCCACACACAAACCAAGCTGACGGAGCAGCAGGAGAGGAGTCCACACAATGCAGCCCTATGAGGGACCCAAGACTCCAGCTCCCTCCCCTTTACTACCGCCATACTCTCCTGCCATGTTTTATAGGCTTGGCTGCATTAGCCATAGCAGCCTAATCAACCTGCAGGAATGTTGTCCTGGAGTGCCACCCCTACACAATGTGAAACGGTGCACTCTCCAGATTACTGCTTTAACCCAAACATTGGGTGGTTCACATCACCTTGGGGCAACACATTTCTCCCTGGGTCAGAGGGTGATGGCCCCAACATGTTGCTATGAGACCAAGTTTTTGAGCTGTTAAATTTTAGTATTGTTTCCTTAAGTATATTAAGTGTATCTGTCAGGGCTGCCTTTTTCAGTGAGGACATTCAAATATAAACTTTGAATATAGCAATTTTTGGTTTCGTTGTTAGTATCAAACTGTGTTTTTTCTATTATGACAAGTCATAGCAGGGTAAACAGGTGTAATTGATCAAATCAATTTTTGTCCCATTGTGTTTAGTACGTTACAACCATTTCAGTGAGCCAGCATGCACAATACAAGAGCCCTGACCCACTGAAGTGGACCAGGGTCATAATTACTGTTCTAAAGTACACCAGTGTTTATCTGGCTATGAGGTCAAAATGGCTGCTCTGAGAAAGGACACACTGAGAACCTGACATTTGATATAGAACTGAAAAAAAAAAGTTGATTCATTTTCTGTTGATTGACCTGTCATTTCAGCATTACTGTATAGATTAAAATGTAAGATTATGTATGTATGTTCGAGTTGTAAAGATTCAATATCTTAAATTAACAAAAATACTACCAAGTATGGAGAAAAGCTACATTACACACCTCAACATTCAGCAGTTTTATTGCATAGAGTGTGAAAATGAAAATCAGTTGCAGCAACAATTTTTTATCCAGTCAATTTAATTACAATGATTTTTCTTCACAGAACAAACACTTTACGTAAAAAACAGACAAACTTAAGAGATTAACATAGTCCTCAAATATTTAGGCAGTTCTAAATAAAAAATGTCTGATGAACCCTCAATACATGTAGAAGTAAAGTAACACCCACACCTAGCAGAAAAGAGGCTTAATAATAAAGGCAACGTGTCTTGGATAAGAAGGTGTATCAGTGACTTCCTGTTTAGTCCAAGCACAACGTGCTGCAAAGGAAGAAATACTGGCACCATGTTAAACATGTAGCTGAAACTGATTCTCTATTGCCATCAAAACTCCACTTCCCACAGTTTGAAAACTCATTTAACAAGGCATGACTTGCTGGAGCCTCTCGTGAAGACAGTAGGGCCAGTGTAGTGTGCAACTCCCTACTTAAAATTACCTAACACCGCACACACATTAAGTTTCAGTATAGGGCTGATGAAATAAGTACTCAGTGGGGAAACATCTCCTTTGCAGTATGTGATGTAAACATGCAGTAAATATGCATGTCCATAAAGACCAACAGACTGCATCACACAGTTTCTGTATATTTAAGTATGTTGCAAAGGCAACACATGATAAACCTGAGACAGCATTTTCCCAGTCAAGCCAACATATTGTATGACAAAGGCTGGTGAGTTTTCACTGACAACTTGGACAAAGTGACGTCAGTACAGAGGACAAACAGTCAATGCCAGTGATTACTAAATGATAATTTGGGGGGCTGGTACTTGTAATGAGTTGTTAAAGTAATTACAGTTGGTCCAAATAGTGCATCAGTGTTTAATTCAATTTTCTGGAAATTAAAAGGCCCCTAATGGATGACCCCCGACGGTACACGTGATGACATAAGTTGTCAGATTGCATTGAGGTACTGGGCCAATGTGCTGGTTAATTCTTACTCCTTGCATCCCTTTTCTTATTCAATGCACACATGGCTGCCCAACAGCCAAAAAGAGGAATAACCATGGTAGGTTTTGTAAGTGTGCAAAAAGCTGCCCCATTACCAAATATATTTACAGTTACAAAGAATAAAACAATAAAACCCGACACTTCGCAAGAACAGATCACCCCCCAGACTGTATACCTTCTATGTTGGTGACAATGACAGCAAAGTGAAGGCAACTTCCAGTACTTTTTTGGAGAGTAACTTGGTTTTGCAACACCTTAAGAGTAGAAAGCAAGGTCAAAAATTGGGTGGAGTAGCTGTGAATGTGTTTCTTAATGGTTCTTGAGCCGACTAGATAACCAGTCCAGTCCTTCGTAGAGACCATCCCCAGTGGTGGCACAGGTCGCCTGGATATACCAGCTTCTGTTACGTAGGCTGTGAAGACCCAACTTCTCTGTGAGTTCTGCTGCAGTCATAGCGTTTGGAAGGTCCTTAAAAAACAATAAAATAGCAAGAAAACAAAACACTGTAAACCAAGCCGGTGAATACAACAGGGAAACCCTGCACTGGTTATGATTATACACCTGCTTACATCCAAGAATGACTTACTTGTTTATTGACAAACACTAATAGCACAGCATCACGCAACTCATCCTCATTCAGCATTCTTGCGAGCTCCTCACGGGCCTCCTGACATCGCTCTCTGTCATTGCTGTCCACAACAAAGATGAGACCTAGTAAAAGAATAAATGTGGAACAAATGAGTGTGCATATGGGGTATGAATGCAAAGGAACATTTTGGGAAAAAAATGCAAAAGGGACTGATTTAAATTAAAACCAACAAATGTCATACATAAAGGATTTGACATAACTAAACGTACCCTGTGTGTTCTGGAAGTAATGACGCCACAGCGGCCGAATTTTGTCCTGACCACCGACATCCCATACTGTGAAACTGATGTTCTTGTACTCTACTGTTTCTACATTAAAACCTAAAGGAAAACAACAACAACAAATAACATTAAAATAAGCCATAAAGGCATGCAGTCATCATAAATGTTACATTATTTCAGAATGTTTGACTTGCCTATTGTGGGAATGGTAGTGACAATCTCTCCAAGTTTCAACTTGTACAAAATTGTTGTCTTTCCAGCAGCATCCAGACCCACCATAAGGATCCTCATCTCCTTCTTCCCAAATAAACTCTGAAAGAGCGCTGAAAATGCATTCCCCATAGTGGCTGGTGACAGGAACCTACTTTGGCCAAAAAAAGCTGAAGATAAACCACAAATCAATTCAATTAGTTTAGGCGGAAGGCAATGACTAATTACGAAAGTGATAGTGAAGAAAGTAAGTGATACAATGTTTTTTTTTTAATAATGCCAAAAATAATCAAGGTCCAGCTTAACAAATGTAATCTGAATATTTCAGGGTTGGACATCACAAAACACAAACGCCAAATTGTGGGCTTTTTCTGACAGGTACTATATGAGTACCACGTGCTGCTAATATGCAATTCTATTTCCAACAAACATAGTGCGAATAGTGAATCCTGTTACTCAATTTCACTCACATACACAGCTACAACAAATAAGAGCCAGCGAGTATTCAGTCGACCGTCAACAGACGCTATCAGACCACAGACATACAATAACTTTATTAAACAAAAGAAAACACCTCACACTACTACATATAGCTGCAGTTTCACAGGGATCGCGAAAATCCATGCCCGAATAGGGTACATCATACTGTTACGTAGAACTGAGATCACAAGCGGCTGCCCGGTTGTCATCCATGACGTTTACTGCTTCGCAAGTTAGATAACATTTTAATAGCCCGGCATTTTCGAAAACGAATACCCAAGGCGGCTCGCTGGAGTATTTTAACAGTTAGTTTACCAAGGTGTAACGTTAAAAGCTGTCCGCCTAACCGACGTAAACAAACAACAACATTAGCTAGCTATGGTGCGATGCTAATACTTGTCCAACCAGTTCAGACTTTCGACTACTTACTTAAAGAAATCTTTACTACACGGTAAAATTACTATTTCTGTTTCTTTTTCTTTCTCACTTAACAGAAGACGTGTGTAAATGAGTATAAATAAGAATATAAGAGGGTATGGTATGATTAAATGACTCAGATAAGTTAGCTAGCATAGTCAGTAAAGTTAGCTCTTAGCGGTCAGTCAGTTTTCTTTTTTTCCCGGCATCCTGAATATTGTACCCGCGGTCACAAAGACGGTTCTTCTTGAAAACCGTATGGTCTTTGGCACGATTACATTCAGCGAAAACACCAATAATTTGACCTCATTAAAGTATCTCTTGCACACTTACACAGGTCGTAGATGAAGTCCTTCCTTCCCTCTTCCTTGTTCTCTTTTAAAGGCGTTTCCTTCTTCCTCGGGAAAATGGCGACAATTTGACACGTCAGAGTTTCCGTTCCAGCAAAACTTCCGTCAGGCTGGGAGGTGTCGCCTCCTGCGGTTGTGGAGCTAATTATCGATTAATTGGTTTACTTTAACCCTTATTTAGCATTTACTTAACAATGAATAGGTATAAACGCAGACCAAGTTGCTTTTGAGGTGTTATTTATATATATTTTTGTACATTATCCTGTCTGTATTCATATCTACATAATATTCACACTGTTATTGCACCACATGTGTCTACACTGTCTCATATATTGTTTTATATCGTTTTTTGTATTTTTATTTAACCAACTTATGTTCATTTATTCATTCTTTTATTTTGCTACAAGATATCGGTCTATGATAGATGACAATGACAAGAAACTGGGCATTGAACCTCCAACCTTGCTGTCTACAGACTGAGCTACAGTTGCACACACACAGAATGTATTTGTATACTGAAAAACATTATTCATGTTTATTGATTTGTCAACAATTATAACTTCGCTTCAACATCTGTAACTGTTGAAGCGAAGTATAAAGTATAAACAGTGAATGAATGATTTGATTAGTTCAGATTAGATTGTTTATCCCTTATTAGCCCCACAAATGGGGAAATTTCCATTTTAAAGCAGCAAAGTAGATAGAAAAAATAAAAATGAGAACATCAGTAGAAAAACAACCACCATCATTTATACAACATAAGTGAATAAAATAAATGGGCAAAATTAGTGAACACACTGAACTGACTGCTGTGAGTGGAATAGAAGTGATCATATTGCACATTATAAATGAATAAGTGAATAGGGACATGATATTGCACATTAATAGATAAAATCTATGTAAAATATTGCACATCTATATTATGATCACATTAATGATCACAATGTGTTTCAGCATTTATTATTTTTTCACATATACATAATTTTTACAGACAGATTTAAAACTGTTTATTATTTAAAAAAAAAAAAAAAAACTCAAGAAGGCATGTTAATTCTTGACCTTGGGAATTATGGTTTAACAAAAATAACCCTTTAACTCCAGGTCCAACTTATTCATGGTAACTATACAAGAAAAATAAATGCATCATTAATACTTGTAATCAACACACATTTCTTTTAATATTCCTATGTAGTGGTTATGTGAATTTCTCTGTGAGATGAATAAAGTATCTATCTATCTATGGATACTTCACGTGAGATTTTATATTTGGTCTGCTTTAGTAAAATATGGCGTGCTATAAGCCATTTATTTATTTATCTTTTTACTGCTTATCAATCATAATAGTATTCTGAAAAGGGGTCAAGAGCAATATTATTGAATTTTTTCAGCAACTATCGCAAACCCCATTATACAGTGTTGACCACCAGTATTTTAGACGACAAACCATTATTCACAACATACAAACAAATCATTTTTTAAAAAAACTATATACAATAGAGAAAGGTAATCTACAACTATATCCCAAATTTTTGCGCAGAATTAAATCTGAGGTCAATACTCATACTATGAAATAATGAATGTTCTGTGTATTACTTATACACTAGAGTCTAGATGATGCTTGCTGAGAGGACAAATTTTATTGCCAAGGAAGCATCTTTGTGAAGACCTTTGGTCTGTCATACTGTATCATCCAAAGTAATTTAAATCTATACAGATATTTGTTTTTAAACTATGCCACTTCCACATCCTTCTAATCCATGACCAGATAATTAAGTAAAAGTCTAACCACCTTATTGTTGAGCAAGTTGAATTTTAACCAGGGTCAACTATGCCTGCTACCCCCAGCAGAGGGGGCAGCAGGAGGGTAGACAGCTCTATAGTTTGTGATGGACCACACAGTGAAGGCTCATAATGCTGTCTAACCCTACAACCATAATTTGTGGTTTTGCTCTGCCAAATGCCTGAGAGATCGCTCTCTGCATATTTTCACAGCAACTGCAGTCTTTTTTTGTGTGTGGAAAGTGTTTACTGTGTAACAGTTTAGATATTTGTAGATACTTAACTTTCAATGTCTGTGTTACAATCAAACAGAGATGTTTTTGTTTCAGCTGTTGACATCTCTTAAACAGAATAAACCAAAGGTTCAACAGAGAGTCAAGTGTCTTCAGATGAAAATACACATTTGGTTCAACAAATGCTTTTCTTATGACATAAGGACGTTCTGCAGCCTATGGGTTAACCTTTCAAAATCTTAATAATAAGAAAACACATGACAGTGATATCTATGTGGTAGATAATGGTGTGTGTATTTGTGTCTACAACATTGTACTTAATTAGACATTTGCCAAAGATTGTGCAGTACTGACAAGTCTGAAAAGTCACATTTACGGAACAACAGATTTCAGTCTTGCAGAGACGGACAGTCTGTCTAAAGTACAATCCAGTAAGAATTCCTTTGATACATACTTATTTCAATGGATACCCATTTTTGCACCACTTTCAGATCTCCCCCTGGATCTTTACTCCAGAGGGAGAGGTCAGAGGGAACTTAGACTATCAAACTTTCAATGATTTTACTGATCAGCTAACACTAGCACCAGAAGCTTTGATTGAAACTGAGACAGTGCTCCTCTAAACCCATAGTTATTACCACTTTGAAACTCTATAGTAACATATTAGGCAGCAGTTCCGCTGTACCCATTCATAACAATTAATTCTTTCAACCAACCAAGATTGATTCAAGATCAGCCTCCTGCCTCAGACATGGCCTGTCCAGCCCAGTGGACCTTTAAGGTGTGTGGAGATGTGCCCCTCTGGGCACATTTAACTTGGACTGCAACCTTACTCCCTCTTTTTGTTGTGCAATTATTTTCTATTTCAGTTATTTTTTTATTCTGAATTTAATTTATTTGTCATTACTTGAACAGGTAACAGGCAAGATAAGAAAAACATGTTATCTATAATACAGTATCATAATATGTATCATAATATATGTTTGTTGAATGAAATTTGGTTATAAAAAGCATTTCAGTCAACATTACATTTTTGACTTTGTTCTCATAAAAACACATTTTCTAAAATAGTCTAATGTCTAATCTCATGTCAAGACGCTTCTATTTATCAACCTAAAAACCTCGTTCACCTGTTAGGTTACTGTTCAGCATCTTTATAGGTGAGTGAATTTGTAACAATATCAGTTGGACCAATAACCACTATAATGTTTAAATTATAGCAAAAAACATAAAATGCACAGAATTTAGCACTTTAATTCTGCATAGTTGTATAATTATTTAATGGTCCTATATCTTCAACTGTAGAAAAATTACACATCAGAACTCTGAGATAATCCCTTTGCTGAGGGCTGGAAACATCTGTAGGTCATTGTTGTTCTTTTAACACACATTTTGAATTCAAGTAGATATTATATGATGTCAAAATGTTACTCAGTAATCACATCTCTTTTTATTTTATGAGGATTCTAAATAAAATTGAAAAAAGCAGACTTTATTGGGATGACATTGACAAAATATGCATTTATAACGTACCATGCAGTGAGTTGAAGGTACAGTGAAGATCCTGGGGGTCGTACTAAATCCACCTTTCTGCACTCCACAGACAACCACAGCAGTAATATCCATTTGAAGGGCTCTCCTCCTTCATGGTTTCTTCTTTTCGGCCTCATATCTCACGAGTTACTGACAGTTGTGACGTGTGGACAGTGGCCCACAAATAGGACAGTAGAGGGTGTATATATCACCTCCACAAAGCACACACACAAACAAATTCTGATGGCTCTTGTGTATCAATGCTTTGACAACTTTCTTCCACATTCACATGTGCACTCTCTCTATTTTTTTTTTTAAAATCCATTCTTTATCTGTATCAAATTGTCCCAAGAACACCTTTACCCACCTGGGGACCACAGCAGACGAGACAGCAGTAGTTATGTAGCCCTGCAGGGAAAATGTACATACAGTTCATGCAATGCAGACAGACTGCAGATCATCACCTGAGAGGCATTTAAAGTCGCTGAGTCAGTCATGTCCAAATCAAAGTATTTTTAAGGTTGAGGAGGCAGAAAGTGAGGCTGTCTGCATTTTGTGAATGGAAAAGGGCTGCCAATGAGCCAAAGAGGCTTCCCAATAGGCACTGGGTTGGGGTCTCAGTAGGGCCTTACTCCCCTCTGAGACGAAGCCTTGCAAGGATAAAAATGCTCGGTAAGGGGCCTGGGAACGCTGATCTGGTATGTGTATGTGTGACAGAGACAGAGGGAGAGAATGTGTTTGGATACGAGTCTATGCATAAGAAAGAAGTGTTATCTGTTATCTTAAGTGTTATCTATTTTATGAGCCTTCAAAGTCATAAATTTAAAATTATGTGTGCATATGGTGTGGGGCTTCAATAATGTTGATCATAGAAGCGCATTATGAAATGGCCTACGGGCAACCAGTAGACTGCTGTGTGAGTTGTACAAAGGAGCTGTTTTGGGCTAAGAAGTGCTGGAACTCGGATGGACAGGCATGGGATGCTTCCCTCTGCGTCTCATGTCCTGGATTATAGGTCGGGCAAAATCCCAAAGGAGGTGTGAAGCAGGAAACAAACCAAACATTATTACAACGACCAGCGTCGCTGCCATGAGAGGATCCATGCTGGCTTCATCCATTGGCAACAAGTGCCACTGGGCACACTACCCCACGCCTCTCACAGTAGGGGGCGCTACAGAGAGAGACAAGCCGGGGTAAAAGGATAAATGTGCACCAGTGTCGGCTGCCAGTCACCTTTGTATGGTGATTGTTGGCAGCCTGAAAAGATCGTTAAGGGGATTTACATAACATTTTGCTTCCCGCCCTGAGTGCATGCGTAAATATTCAATTCCATATTGAGTCATTATCGTATGAAGATTGTTCTCATGTATTTTGACAGCACCGTTGATGAAAGCAAAAGCAATTGAGAGTATGAAATGTGTATGTCAGACACACAGTCCAATGATGGTAAAGACTGTAAGCAACACTTTAAGTTTTTCTTGCATTAATCAAAATTTGTGCAATTTCTTCATCGTATGAACTGTGTTTTGATTTAATTTGGGCTAATCATGATACTGTATGATAAGATAAGATAAGAATAAAGATAAAGATTAAAAAAAACTTTATTACAGCAGTAAAGTGGATAGTGCAACATTACAAGGAGGGCCTATAAAAATAAGAATAATAACATCAGTAGAAAACAGTGGAAAATAAGTGGAAAAAAACTATGGCATTATATATACAGTAAGTGAACAACAATAAGTGAATAACTAGGCATTATATATACAACATAAGTACATGTAATATACTTCAAATACTGGTTTTTAGTTCCCTGTAACACATTCACTCCTCCAGTGACAACTTGTCTGGTATATGTGGGAGCCATTGGGGTCAATGGGAGATGTTCTGGGACATCCGTGACAGATGGCTGAGACAAGCTCTCAGAGGACGCACTTCCTCAGAAAGGACATGGGGGCCTCTGGCATGGAATGGGAGGGGGTGTACTAAGAATGGGAAACGCTGGCTTGCAGGAAGTGGGTGTACTGGCAAGGTGTGTGGGTACACGTAGAATGTGACGGCCATGCCAAGGAACTGGATTTCCTGGTCAAGGATGACTTGTTGGACGTGATGTTACCATGATCCATTTCTCTGCACCCTTTAAATGACCTGCATTTAACACAAGATATCACCTTCTACGAACTCAAAGGACATTTTGCATGGTGTAATATTTGAGGTCATGTCTGCTCTCTTAAACTTGCTTCAAGCAACCCCATGGGCTATGGCGAGTAATTGCAAGATGAAACAACAATGAGGATAAAGATATTTCTTTGAAATACTTTTTTGTTTCCCTTAGTGGGTTGGTTTGAAGTTGATTCATGTTTGCTGTGTATACAGGTTTTAAGGGTTGTCCCACCCCTGTTCCCTGTTTTAAATCCAGCTATATCCCATTGGAGGAGGCATCAGAGATTAAAGTGTGAACCTGTTTCACCTTGGGGTAGATAATTGGTTGGAATGCACAGCATGTCGAAGCAGGGCCTCAAGGACCAACCAGAAACTGATCAAAAAACTGTGGCATCAAAACCAGGTAGGTGTCCAGATTTGGCATATGGGATTTTTCACTTGTCAAGGTGATGCCAAATGATTTGTAACATGGTCTCATCTTATTTCTCCAACATTCAGGCATCCGTTACATTGACAGGTTGATTGTAAGTGGCCCTTTGGGCCCTTTAGAGAAGCCTCTTGGTGACAGGCAGACATGCACCCAAGGTGGTCTACGTAGGTAGAGTGTTTTTTATTGCTACCAACAACTGATCTCTTCTAGTTATGTAAGCCCCTCAAAGATAATCCTTACGTGATTGAATCTGAAGGAATTTTGAACATTGCAACAACATGTATTTGACTGCCACATGCCCAAAAATATGTACATGAATATGTATATATAAATACGTTAAGTGCTCTAGGTGATGTTTGGTTTACACCAAATATGTCAATTTATTTTAAATTTCTTTTATTTTATTATTGTATAATCAACCTATGATTTTGTTTAGTAGTTGATAGGGAGGGCTTATTTGTATGTGTGTGTTTGAGTGTTTGGTGTGTGTGTGTGTGTGTGTTGCTCGACAGCGCACCTGTCTGCCTTGAGGCTGGAAAGGCTACAGCCTCTCATTTCTGGCTGGAACTCGTGTGGTAATGCATTAGAGGGCTTGTCATTGTACTTTACTGAAGACCTCTGACAAGCTATTTGACACCCTTGACAGGGTCAAAGGTGTCAACCTGCTCAGAATGACAGGGAGATGGACATATAAGGGCACAGGCAAATTAGGTTGCAACCCGATTCAATTGCAGGTTGTAGCCCAAAGGTCTGGATTTAGTCATGTCAGTGCATCGACAGAAGTCAGGAGAAAAACAGATCTCTTTCAGCATTTAAACCACATTTAACTCATCTTTGCATTTGCATTTTTTATTTTTTCTCACTGTGATATTTTTCTCATGTCTGTGGGGCCGGTCCTAATTTTGGGGGGTCATTACCTGAAGAGACTGAGGTCATGTCCACACAGAAAGGGAGCCAACTTCATTTTGAAAAAGTTTTCCATAAACACGACACCGTCTCAGGAAATGTTTGTGTCACTCACAAAACTGCTGAACCGCTGTAATATATGCCTTTAGATGGTGCTGCAATGCAACCACAGAAAACAGAAGAAGAAATAGAGCATGCGTATGAGTGCTGTTGGAGGTGGGCTTAGCCTGTACGCGACTTGAGGAGGCACGATTCAATAAAGATCTGTATAGGCTGTCCACAGGGAAACGCCAGGGTGGTGTTGGGAATTTATCCGCTCTCGGGATCGGTTTCAAAAATTAGAGTATATAGGCTCCTGAAATGGTTCCGTGTGCATGAAACAACCACATGACAAAGAACTTTGGCGTTTACTCCTAAACCGGTGTCTGTGTGGACATGGCCTACAAGATGAAGTGATAATGCCAGTTGCATGTGATGTGTTACACACCTCTGAATATAAATCTGAATAAAGGTATAATTTGCACATTATATTGTGAGTACACTTGTGAAGATATTTAGAACTATTGACTTGAAGGGCCACAAAACGGCAAACAATTTAGCTGAAATTGCACAGGATGGAAATAATGGCACAATGAATTCTTAAGACTCAAATCCTTGTTAAGACCCTCCATCTTTCAAACTAAAGTGGATCACACCAAGAATCTCCTATCCCTTTATCCTGTTTAGATCCTCTAATCCCTCAGCCATTTTCCATTCTTTCTCTTTCTCTCATTTCAAATGGCAACTGTTTGGTTGTCCGGCATTGGAACGTTGAGAATTTGTCCTCTGAGTGAAAGGAAAGTAACTATATGGAAGAAAGGAAGAACAGCTTGACAGACCCGAGAATGCTACGGATCTCTTTAAGTCCCATAATGAGATGTTTTCTATCCTCCAAGCTTGTATTGACATGGAGACTAATGATTTCCACAAAGTAATAGATTGAGAGAGTAATGCAAAGGGGTGGGAAAGACAACATGAAGTGATTTAAGTCGTAGAGTAGCCAAGATGTTCAGTGCCTCTCTATATATGGGATGTGAAGAGCCTTAATGACATCACTTCTCTGGAGCAGACACACACATAGAAGCAGTGCTGAAGTTTGCATGTATCTTCTAATGAATGTGAAACTCATGAACAATTCATTTAAAAGAATGCATGTGTCCCTTGATTAGTAAAAAGTGGTTTAATACATATGCACATGTTATATTCACTCAATGGTTGTAAAAGATAAGATTGTAAGGAACTTTCCTGTGGCCCAGGACCTTCCAATTAGGTACTAATGTTATCTATATTAACCCTTCGCCCCTTCCCTGACTAAGCTTTATTGGGGGAAGGGCAAGGGGGTTGGGGTTGCCTCAATAAAAACAGCACTAAAAAGCAATTACAGTGCTGTGAAGAATGGGACTTGTCAGTAATTTGCTGTCTAAAACCGAGGAGATTGCAGGTCTGGGGCCGATTGGAATTCTGAGCCTGGAGTGCAGTGTGGGAAAAGCAGTGGGAAGGCAAGCACCACCCTTTGTGAGGTAATTACTGGAACTACCAGAGGCCAGCGCCAGTCCCTGCTAATGATAACCCCGATCCTCTCCCCTGCTCGTCACCTTGTAATTGATACACCCAATCTCACTCACTCAGGACATGTCTGCAATAATCCAAATTTCCCCCCTTCATTTTGTGCTGCCCACTCATACTAAGCTGATGTTTTTTTCAATAGCCATGCATGGAAAAAAATATGCATATAAGAATAAAAACAAGTCTGTGAATGCATTTCATTCATTTATGACTTGCATTAAACCAAATTCACATGAGTTGTTTGCTACTTGAGCTACTTGAGGAAGGATGCATGCAAATCAAATAGAATAGGAAAAATGAGAGTAGTCCTGGGTACTTACTGTGCTTTTTGTGTTTATTCATTTACATACAGTCTGTCTGTCTTTTTTTCTGATTCAAGCTGATCTGTTAGTCGAAGGATGCCTACAGCAATGTTTTTGACAAAAGTAAACTAATGGTGCTAACATGATAATTGCAAGAATAAGTTTTGATTAACACTGTTTTTTTTTGATGAATTATTAGAGCACATGAAACTGACTGGCTGATTTGACACTAAAACTTCCAGACTATCAGACTATCAGAAAATGCCTCTCCTCTTCCACTTTTATATTTTCTTTTGATGACAGTGTACTGTACAGCCATAAAACAGTGTGCCCTGGCTGCACTGAGACGTGAGTCATATCTCTAGTTCGCAACTCATGACAGTAATAATGTGACAATGCTGACACATAAAAAACATAAACATAAACATATGTGATGATGACAAAATAGTTAACATGGTTAATGACTCTTCATTCATATTACAACACATGATCTACATTTGTTTCTTATTTAGCCAATCTGGAAAAATTTGCCTTTGGGGTGGTGGTGATTTTCAGCCTGTGTTTGTGCAACGAAATTTCATCAGTTACTTTACTGCAGAACCTTATGTTGAGCAGTTTTTTCTTTAAGATGTAAAGCGGCCCACACACACAAAATTAATTTGAAGGCCTTGGACTCAAGAACCTGTGTATCATTTTGGCAACTGAAATTTAATTATTACTTGCCCTAATATCAACAAACAACATCAGGTTCCACTTTTCTACAAGTGCATTAATAATGCCAGTCTTTTGATGAGGAGATGAAGAAGCAAATTAATATAAGTAAAATGCAGACTGAAACGGCTTCTAGAAATGCATTCATGCTCATCCAACATGCTGAACTGCTTTGAGCTATGAGAGGTGAAAAGAGGTGACTAATGAGTGATCATGTCTGCCTCCTCCTCCCCACTACAACCCCAGCCTGCATTGATCTGGAAGATGACCCCCTGTCAACCTCCAGGCTCTGCACTCCACCACCACCACCACCATTACTACTAAACCACATCTTACAGCAGCATGCCTGATCTCAGGGGGCTCTCCTGAAAAAATTCATACTCAAACTGAAGAGTCAGAGCAGTCAATGTGATAATCAAATGTGCACACATACATGTGTACACACACCTGTAGGCTGTGTAATGCATTAGGTAGTCTCCCATATCGGTTTCACTTTATCATATTTTGGTTCTTATCTATGCACTGCATATATGTGTTTTTATATTTATATGTCATGCACCAGAATGCCCAGCTAAATTCCTTTTTTATGCAAACTTACTTAGCAATAAACTTGTTTCTGATTCTGATTCTGACTCTGATCATCCCCCTGTTATCTTCCCCGGTTTGACTAATGTTCTCTTGTAAGTACAGAGGTGGCAAAACTCCTTTGTTGGCTTCAACAATACAAACAGGCACTTCAAACAGGAATAAGGCTACTTTACAGGTGCCACATCTCTTCTGTTGATGGCTGTCTTCTTTAGAAATCTTGCAGATAACCCATCATCCTCATTCATGGCAGGTGACATACTTCACACATTCCCCTCCCTGGTTGTAAAAGAGAAAATGTAAAGCCATGATTGCTGCAGATGTTAAAATGTTTCCACACAGCCACCAGAGAATGGTTTGTTGTGTACATGTACATAGAGTTATTTTGTCCACTTTGTCTAATGGTTATCCAAAAGTGGCAAAAAGTGATTAGTATTGTGTGATAAACAACACATTGGTAGATCTTAAGTTAGAATTAGTTGCTGAAGTGTTGGATAAAGGTGTGAGTGCTATAAGGATCTATTTATTTAGAAAACAGAGGTGAGAAATCACTTACAAGCAATATAAAAACAGGACTAACACTGGGAAATAAAGTTAGTCTTGAGTGGAATTATTTTGCAATATTTCAGTTTGGGAGTCAGATACAGTAATGAGTCTACATGTGTTGGCTTTTCAACTTACAATGTGGCGCTATGCTGGACAGTTTTTCATGGAATATTCATACAACAAATTTGCTTTTAACTATCTTCCAGTCTAGGTCTGTAAAATATGTGTATGATCTAATATCAGACAGAAGAACACATAGAAATCAAAAGGTTGGCTTCAAAGTCAGTTACATAATGAAAGGCCCACACACTGCTCTTCCCCTCTGTAGTTCAGTGTTGGCCCACCACCTTTGGTGTGTGAGGCTACAGACAAGAAGAGCTTTGAGAATCACATTCTTCACAGCTGAAGTCTGTGCTGTAGTGCTGTGCATTCAAATCTCTCTGACATATCATCTTTTCATAAAACTCTGTTTTTCAATCATTTGAACTAGATAAAACCTTGTATTGAACATATTAGATATCATTCCAAGTTAGTATGTTTGTTACTAGTTTTTTTTCATACCATCAAAAGGCCTTAGGATGAGTGAAACAGAAAGCTGGCTGTAATGAAAGTGTGACTTCTGTGGGAGTATTTGCATCGGGTCATTTGAGTGTGGGACTTTGCACCACTCCACTGTATATATGTTGCTCCGGTTTGCCCCTCAACAACATAGTTTTATTGAAATGCATGCAGAGGCCTCTTGTGAATGTTAGGGTGAAACTCAGGACATAAAATAAAAAGAGGACACTGATTGCAATTAGGCCCGTTGTCACCCTTTTATATGGTTATTGGGTGGTGCCTCTTGCAGTCTGGTCGCGTCAAAGTTCTCACAGTCAGGATGCCATCTCTCTCACTGGAGCCACCGTAGCCTCCTCTGGCAACTATCTGCTAACAATGTTCATCTCACTTGGGTGACAAAGCTGCGAGGAGGGTCTGATCTGAAGGGAAGGGCCCATTTCCTTCAGCCTAAAGATGGTGTTGCTGCAGGGCCGGAGTTTCTGTCCATCCTGTGATCTGTTTCATGTTTTGCACTTGTTTTCTCCCATTCACATGGTGTGAAAAGTGTCAAAGGTCGAGGTGAGGAATGAGCTGCTGACAGCCTCCCAGTCACTAAACCAAACCTGAACCTGGCTGGCTCCCAGGAGTCCATACACAACAGTCTCCAACAAGTCTTTATTCATTTCCCTTCATGAGATGGGATTTAAATGCTATAGCGATTTTATGAATGTCTGGGAAAATAAGTATACCCAAGTAATTAAGATTCAGTGGTAGGACAAACTGTGAAAGGCGGCTTAAAATATAGTTTGATGTGGGGGTGGGTGGACTAATGAATCCACATGAATGAGAACGGAAGGGTATCACTTTTTGTGGTGCTTCCACTCTGGAGGGGGTGTGTATCAATCTTTCTGTGAGATAATGGGGTTAGATAGCAGTGAGACCTGGCCTCTGGTGGTGACATTGTTGCAGGGCTCAAAGACTATCAGGGGTCCAGCGGCTGAGCCGGAGCACTGGTGGGCTCTATTCACTTCCAGCTCTTAATCTATCTTGAGATCAGGTCCTTCTCTTCAACAAAGCTCCATCTTTTTCTTAACTTTCATCACTGAATTTTTTTTCTGGTATTATTGTTTCTCCAAAAAGCACAGCTTGCTTTTGCAGTCTTTCAAAGGAATCAAATTATTAGTCCAGCTTTATTTTCTTCTTCTTTGGTCCTGCAACGAATCCATAGCCTACGCTTGGGCATTGTGGCCTAAATCCATGAGTCTTCCTGACTGAATGCTCGTCCATATTCTAAGCGTAGATTTTTCATTCATTCACTGTTATCGGTGGTAGGTTGCAATAGTGTCTTCATAATGAGGCACTCTCTGCAGACAAGCAGTGTTGCAGTGAATGCAGTGACAGGTATTCAACATGGTAAGCACATGGTTGTGTCCTCTGTGCCTACCTCAGTTATTGTCTGTACAAAGAGTTAAATCTGTCTGAGTGAGCTGAATCCTGAAATTTCCTTTGATAAAATATTTTTTTTCCATTAAGACCAGATCAAACTCTATAAATGTCCTATTTTTTAAATGTGTTTATTAAGCATCTGATTATGTGAATAATGTTACCTAAATATTTCCCATTGTGCTGACCTCTTCAGATTCATGTGCTGCTTATACTTAAACTTTGTTACAGTCATCATATAAACATATGTACAGTCCATGCATGAAATTCTAAGCATTTAGAAGTGGGCTGCTGTGCCAAGGGAGCATCATAGGGTTCAGCATCTCGTTCAAACAGAAGGAGCTGGGGATTAAACTTTATTCATTGGTGTCTGTGTTCAAGAGGCTTCTCTCAGGTCAGCTGTCAGTGACTTTTGGTACTCAAGGTTCACAAAAATCAGCAAAAGTATTGAGGATGAAGACATCATGCAGCATGCAGATGGAAAACAGAACTCATTCAGACTGGCCACAAAAAGGAAAAACAAACCATTTCAATAGATTTAGTGTTTCAGTTTCTCTGCAGACAATTGAAGAAAAACCTTCTGATACACAAAATGCTTGCTTTCCTCCATTCTTCTGAAGAGCAAAACAACCAGTTTGTTCTCCTCCAAGACTTTTTATATCATGTCATCTGCTTTCTGTGGTCAAAAAGGGAGGATCTTTAATCCAGGTCGCATCAATCTCCCTTCATTTGGATCATTAAATTTACTTTGACAAAAAGATATTGCTCAGATGTATCCAATATTGTTAGTGGAGTGGAGCGAAAAGTAAACTTTTACCTCTTTGGCACTGACTAATATTTCAGCAGACAAAAAATCCTCACAAAGACAGTTAAAGGGGAGGAACACTCCTTCTTCAAGGGTAAGCCAGACTGGATAATTCAAGTCCCCACTAGAAAACCTATGTGAAAAGATAAACTAAACACAAGTTAACAAGCATTTGTCAAACATTACAAGCTCCCGGCTTGTGATGTTTATATATATATATATATATGTGTATATATATATATATATATATATATATATATATATATATATATATATATATATATATATATATATATCCATCCATTATCTACCGCTTATCCTCATAGGGTCGCGGGGGGGCTGGAGCCTATCCCAGCTGTCTTAAGGTGAAAGGCAGGGTACACCCTGGACAAGTCACCACCTCATCGCAGGGCACATATATATATATATATATATATATATATATATACCGGGATTCGAAACCGGTACATTCTTGCTGTGAGGCGACAGTATATATATATATAATTCATCATATGTTAAGTTGGGGCGGCACGGTGGTGTAGTGGTTAGCACTGTCGCCTCACAGCAAGAATGTATGTTTCGAATCCCGGCCCGAGGCCTTTCTGTGTGGAGTTTGTATGTTCTCCCGTGTCTGTGTGGGTTCTCTCTGGGTACTCCGGCTTCCTCCCACCATCCAAAAACATGCATGGGGATTAGGTTAACTGGCTAATTTAAATTGACCGTGAATGTGAGTGTGAATGGTTGTCTGTCTCTATGTGCCCTGTGATGAGGTGGCGACACAGCATTGTCCAGGGTGTACGCTGCCTTCTGCCCTAAGACAGCTGGGATAGGCTCCAGCCCCCACCCCCCGCGACCCTATGTGAGGATAAGCAGTAGAAAATGGATGGATGGATGTTAAGTTCAGTCACAGATAAACACATTGAAAACATTTGGCTGTTTACGTTGCTTTATTTTGGTGTTACAGAGTTAACTTTAGCAATCTAATACAGGCAGAAAGACAAATGATACCTGTGTGCAGTCAGTGAAAAAAACAGCGATGAGGTAAAAACGCTACAGTGTTACAAGTCACAACACTGTTTAAAAAAAAATGTATTTCTGCAAATATATACTTTTACTTACTACTATGTACACAGCATGAAATAAATAATTATAAAAAAAATCACATTTTAGAAATCTATAAAAACACAACAACTAATTTGTACAAAACTTTGGATTTAAAAACTTGACAGAAAAAAATTTAGAACATAAGCAAATTGTCCACACAAGCAATCAATCACATATAAAGTGTACAGTAATAAATGCAAGATAACAGATCTTGTACAGATAATGGTTGGTGTGTAGTTTATTGAAGATGACTTGAAACATGAAACTGGTTTTGGCTGCTCATTAATATATTCGGTCAGGATGAATGAATTATTAGCCTTCTATACTTGCCTGAGAGATGACATTAGCTGTAAACAATTACTCATCAGTGACTACACACATCGCTCTATAGTTGAGGCTGATCAGTGAAATGGCACATGCACCATTTTCATAAACATTACGTTACTTTTCTCAGTTTTCAGTAGTTTTTCCACTTTCCAAATAAATACTGCGTCATGTTTCATCTCAAATTAAGGGAGAGCAATGTGAATCATTTTTGCTTTTGATGTTTAGCATAACAACAAACCTTAGGCAACTAAAATAACAAACTATTTGGTCTATTTGGTTAAAATGGGAATTACTTTATGCAGGAATTAGTCAAAACTTCACATTTTTTCCAAACTACATATCACAAACTTCTTTCACAGAAAGAATGAATACATACAAGAATATACACAAAACACAAATGGACAAAGACACACTGTATGTAAAGACCTAAATACACACACATACGCTAACACACACAAATATTATCTTAACTTAGCAGCATTAAAATAAGGGAAGTATTGATAGTTTCAGTGAAGCTGCTTGTTGTTTAGTTTGGGGAACAAGAAGCCACAGCTGAGAGTCATCTCATGCACAGGTTTTGGTCATCATTTTATCACAACTGCAAATGATTCAGCATTATACAGAGCTTATATAATACAGCTTAGCGGTTTGTTTGCCATTTGTGTTTCATTTGACCAGGAGGAACAGAATTTACCTCAATTTCACTAAATATCAAAATAAAAGAATGTGTGTAAATGAAAAAAAATAGTGGGAATATCCCTTTTATAAATAACAGTTTTTCCCCACACCCTGTCACATGAGACATTGCTAATACTGATAAAACAAGGAGAACATGCTTCATATTTCTCAACGGGACACAAGTGCTGACTTTCAGATTCATTTACAGCTCCCTGACCACCGCAGACTCACAGGGGAGTTTTGTCTTTGGTCATAACTATCAATGTCATTCAAAGCATTGTTGCTCTTAAGAAAAGCTTCCAGTGTTTTCAGATGTTTCAGGAAATGTGCAGCCTGTCTATATTCTTGTTTTCCCGATGTTCAGTGGATGTGGCTCATCTCTACTCGCAAGATAAAATTAGTAATTTAAAGCAGATATTAACTTGTTAGCTTAGGAATTTAAGAGTATGTAAACACATTGCAGCATAATAACTACATTCACTCAGGTGCAAGTGCATTCTTACCCAAACATTAGTAACATATTAACACTATAAAAATACTCATTCAAACAATGATAATGTTAGTTTTCAGATATACACACACATACCTGTAATGTTGAGTAGGAGAATGCATGCTGTTGAGTGTCTGATCATGTAAATTGGTCATAATGTTGTCACTTTTCATGGTGAAAACAATTTATGATTAGACATTGTAGAAATTGTGACACTTTCAATGTCTGCCCCATAAAGCATTGGCAGTGCTGTACTAATTCCAACAAAAGCAACTACTTGGAACACAAAATAAATCACCAATATGGTGTTTGTCAAATAGCACTCCTTTTCCTACGTCAAAAAGTCTTTTGTCATCGTTAGAGATATCAACATTGTTGTCATCATCGGCATCATATCTGTTCAATATCTACTTAAGTCTTTCAGTTGAGGCAGACGCAAAAACAAGGCAGCGCAAAACAAAAGGCCACTACGTTTGCCAGTGGAGTCTGTAGACAGGTCAGACAGCTTTAGTCTCTCATGTCTTGTTGATAAATTGCTGTATTTGTTCTTCTGCCTACTGGTCTTAAAATTTTGGTGAGAAAAAGCAAGAGCCAGACATCCTTATTTGCAGGTGTGCACGTCGTAGACTCTCACACACTCCTGACAGCTGACATAGCAGCACCAGTGGAAAATACAGTGACACTTCTCCTTTCTCTTCTCAGTCCTGGTATTGTGACCTCTGCCGCAGCAGAGGAGGTCACATCCATCTATGCCGTGAGATGTCAGGTTGCAGACACGATCACGGGTTCCAAAAGAGCCGGTTTCGGGATTGGGGTCACAGAAATTGGGTGAGCTTTCATAGTAAACCAGATCGCGCTCTGTTGGGGGTTTGAAGTAGTTGTACTTGGGTCTCAAAGTCTCCACCCATCCACGAGATTCCTTATGTTTCTCCACCACCATCTCTGATGCACTGTCGTACTTATCCTTCATATAATCACCGATGACTCTGAAGTCCGGCTGAGACCACCAGCATGTCTTGACCTCGCAGCTGCCCGACAGACCATGGCACTTACATTTAAGGAACATGTTGTCGTTTAGGGACTAAGGACAAAAAAGTATATGTTAATTGTCTGAAAATAGATAAACTGCTACAACACAATCAGCAAAACAAGCTTTTTCGAAACTCACCATTCTTCCCGCCTCATTGTTATGGCGGTTCATGGCTGAGCGTGCATCAGGGCGATTCTCCCTCGCATCAGCAAACTCTCTGGACACCATGCTCCCAAACTCCACATCCTCGCTGCAGCCACCCCACTTCCACCCCTCTCCAGGGGGGCCCTTGTGGCGTGTGTCACATCCGCAGATGGTAGCAGAACCCTCAGCGCAGGCACGGGTCACTGCAAATGCCACTCCAGCCGAGGCAATAGCATGAACAAACGCTGACTCTCGAGTGGCTGAAAAGAGAAGTTCAGATAGACATAAAGCTCTGGGAAAATACTCAGAGGCAGTATCTGATGTCACATTCATTATGAGTTCCTACTGCTTACCTAATGTGGATGATTATTTTCAGGATTAAACTTAAAGAAAAGTTCTTGCTAATTGCAGGAGAATGTGGGTCACCACCTGAATATATGGATATCTGCTTGTGTTCAGTATGGTATGACTGCATAGACAAAAGCTCCTCAACCCAAGCTAACAAGGCAGCATTTAACAGACTATACATCACTATTGTTGACTACACCTCTTAGGGTTGTATCTACCAATGTGTACTAGAGTGTGTGTGTTCATTCAGCCCAGACATCAATCGTCCTGTCTCTGAATAAGGCCAGCAAGGCCTCTATGCCTGTGACTGACATAGCTAACTCATGACTCAGAGGGATCAGGATCTTCCAGAGAGATGAGAGGAAGAGACGGGCATGACAGGCCTATAATTAAGAGACTCAATTAAGCTTTTGAAAGGTTAGGAAACTGCCTCAGACTGTGGGGACAAATCATACAGACACAAGACAGAGATGGGTCCATAGTGTCCAGATATACAATCCCAAACAACATTTCACATTATAGTAGGATAAATAGTTTTGTCTTTGAGATTCACTGCTACAGAATTTGTTATGACGGGGATTTTGCCATGACTATTAATATACCTGTATGGTCTTGCACATAAAAGAGACAGCGCGAACAAGATAAAGAAAGTGGAAACACTAGGTGCTATTATGAAATGAACAAACAGAGAGTAATGAAATGGAAAGAGGGGGCTGAAGCTCAATAGTAAAATTTTGGATTGTGTATGTGACAGGTAAAGAGGCAGCGCATGTTTCTGTCCAAAGAACAAAAACAACAGAGGGAAAGAAAAAAAAGAAAGAAGTCAGCAGTGTTAAGCTGAACTGAGTAGGAGCTCCTCCCTTACAGCAGGTTCCAACCAGTTTGAGGACTAAAGGGCATTAGGAACAATGATGCAAGAGAAAAGGTCTTCTGGCATCCTCTATCACAAGTCTGCCACCACCCACTTCATACTGCTATTGTATAGCCACAAGGTTAATGCTCACAATACATCTGAACCTCTGCTCTCCTTGCTGGAGACACACAGATTTTTTCACTTGGATACTGAATAATCTACTTTACAATCAACGTAGCTGAGGGCTGTTAGATATAAATCATGTGAGGAAACTGTCCACAGTGATTAATTATGCCAACATACAAAATCTAAAACAGAGAAATTATAAGCTTCGTGTTATTGTTTTTTTTTTTTTTTTAATTTTGGAGCAGAGTGAGTGGATGTGCACATCAAAGGAGTTACATCAATCTAAAAGGTTCAGAAAAGGTTATATTTGCCTCTGTAATATAAGACTATATCATCAGCATATTATTTAATTAAGTGAATGTTTGGCATTATTTATGAAAAGTGTGGACTGAAAACAGGACCCTGAGGAACCTCTTTGGAAATGTGGCACTGATGCTGCAGAGGATAAGGGGGTGGAGGAGTTTGAATGGAGAGGATTATCTTGGGATACATTAAGCAAAGGAGAAGGATCAGGACAAATTAAATATGTCCTGGTGTCTGTGTGTGAGTGGACGAGCCGACATGGAAAAAAATATTGTGACTTCTTGTGACACTCTGTTTCCAAAGAAATATAGGGAATATGAACTGACATCAGCACAATGTATTTCTGTTGATTATATGATCATTATATACAGAACATAAAGATCTAAATATCCATATATATAAATAAATATCCGTGCCAAGCAATGATTGTTCTGTCCATAAATCTCTGTAAGTCACAGAACACAGATGGTTTATGAAGGGACTATTAGTCTCTATATTTACCTTCACACCACATGATTTCAAACTACTAATTATCTTCCATGCTTGATCTTTTGTACAACATATACACACCTATATCCATCATTTATGTCAAATGAAAACACCAACTCTTACATTTGTTGCTCTGCTTTTCCAGATTTTATGACCAATTTATGGTATTTTTACTCTGACAATGCTCCTTTACCAAACTTTGCCAGACCCTGGCAAGCCAAGTGGTCCCTACAACCTGCTGGGGGGTTGAATCCCCTATTGTGCTGCCACTGTCACGCTGTGTTAGTCTCACAATGGCCCCAGATATTTTATATGAAATTTGCCCTGGCCAGTGATTAGTGGGGACCAAGTTAAGTCATAGCAACAGAGAACTATGCATTGGCTGGACCCCGCTTGTCGGCAGACGGGGAAATCCCTATTCAAATGGTTTAATAAAACAATCTAAAGGGCGTGTGAATGGGGAAAAGCACTTTTTCTCCTGCTTAATCTCATGGTTGCGAAGATATTGTGCTCTGAGCAGTGCCCAGCGGGGAGTGGGGCTAAGGTCCCCCCATCAACTCCATTTACCACACCCCTTCTTTCTTTCTTGCCCAGAGTTAATGATATACGGGTGTGTTAGTTTCCCTCCCCCAGCATGGAGAGACATACGTCTCATGAGAAGCATAGACCTCTTAGCTCATCCTAAATAGTTACACTTTCTCATCCTCAGGTCATAGGTCATAACCCACATCCCCTGACCTTTTCCTAGTTTGTTTAGTTGGGACTTAATGTCTTGGGTTAATTTATTAGGTGGATTTCCTGGTACTCAGAACTACAACAGTGTGAAACATTGCAAACCATTCCACATGCTCTATATTCTACGTAACAGGAGTTTCCTGTAAACCTCATTTGAATTTAATGATTTCAAGTAGAATAGTGGTGTGCATGTTGGTACCTGTGTGAGATGAGTGATAAGACGTGCAAAATTGTGACTGTCCACTTTTTGGAGCAAAGTTTCCCCCCCTAATTCTATTGTATGACTCATAAACTGGAGACTGATTATACCCATACAGTCGGTAGGTGTTCTGTAAATACAAAGAATGCAGAAACAGCTCTGGGATCGGCTCTGCCGACCAAGAACACCTGCACAGCTTTCTATTACCTTTCATCACTGGCAGATTCCAGCAGTGCATGTTTTGACACTTTAGTTAATGTAAATTAATGAGTGCTGACGCAGACATAGCCTGGAGGTAGGGCTCGTGGTTTGGGGTGTGGAGTGAGACAGAAACTTACAGAGAGAGTTTGGCCATGTGGAAGGGAGAGAGAACATGCACATAGAAGAACTGGATGTCAATTTGAACTCTTGTGTTTGACGAGCATTTAGTTGGGTCAGTGTTTGTGTGTGGTCAAGCACGATCACTTTTGACATGTGCATGTTAGGGTTATATGCATATGTATTTGAATAAAAGTTGTGTAAATGATCAAAACATTTTATCCATGGCAGCAACTGAAAAATGTTTTTTATTATATTCTTTTGAACTGTGGCCTCAGTTCACAGAATGGCCTTTTTTCCTCAATGGTTCATGTCTTTCATTCTTTAAGTGCTTAATCCACTGCTGTAAAACAAACTTCTAATGTCCTCAGTGAAGGTGAGGAGGACTTGGGCAGTGATGGGCTAACTGATAGGAACTAAGCCCCTGAAGCCTGTAAAGGAGCCTACTCCTTTCAGCTTTTGCCCTCAAAAAGGCAGGAGGAAACCGACACACAACGGTCTGAATAGCAGACAAACAGACACCAGTGAGGACAATGGCCCTGTTGCACAGACAAACACCAGCATCAATCAAATCCAATGAAATGGAAGCCCTCTCCTACTAAAACCTATCAAAGGCCTGTGAGCCCCTGAGTTACTCTCATTGGCCTCTGACAAAGGCACTTAATCCAGCCACTTTGACCTCTCACATTATTAAGGGCCTCTGTGACCTTAATCCAATCAAAATGATTTACTAAAGCCCAGTGGCTGCCTCCTCTTTCCACTCAGTACCCCTGCAATTTAGGATGGGAAGGGGAGGCAATGGGAGAGATGTGGTGGCATTTTGCACCACAATAGGGGTCAGATTGAGAACCCCTATCGTTAGCCACCTACTTGAGCTCAAGCCTCTTCTATCAACTAGCTCAGGAGTTTATTAAAAGTAATTGCCCTAAGTAACCTCCAACCCTCTGCGTTTTCATCTTCTGTACACAAGAACCCTGACCCTCAACCCCAAAGTTTAGTGCTCATTCTCAATTTTGGAACCTGTAACTCATTTTAGATACAAAGAAGCAACACAGAGAAAAAAGAAAAAGCAAAAAAAAAAACAGTGCCCTGGGACATTGTCTTATAAAAACCATGATAATGCCCTCATACACTTTGCATTTAGCTTAGCACAAAGACTGGAAATGGGGAAGGAGCTAGCCTGGCTCTGTCTGAGGGTAACAAAATCTGCCTACCAGCAGAGTGGGGATTTCTGCAGAACTGACATACACTTACAAGTCCTAATACATCATCACAGATTTAAATGGGAAAATTATCTTTTCCTAAAATTCCATAACTCAGTTTACAGTCTTGTGTAAGCTACTTCAGAAGATCATGGAGCAGAACAATTACAGGGGATTCCCTCCTAAAGAAATCTCCAACAAGACAGAACTCATTTGTCTTAATTGTGTGCATTATTTAATGCACAGAGGCTTTCAGAGTTTGTTCAGTCCAAATTCTATTTAAACAATGATTTGAATGAGCATAATGAATGATGCACACAAGGAGTATAGCCTTTTCAATGCAAATATAAGATTGAGAGAATATAGAAGCTTGTTAATTCAATAAGTTACTTTCTTTTTTTTCAATTCTTGTTTTTGCAGGTGGTTTGAAGAGCTGACTTCTAAGAATAATTTAGGGATGGTAAGTTTAGCATCACGAAAGTAAGTATTGTACATGCAGTCAGTTAAAGCATTATACTTTACTTCCCTGACGATCTCTACAAATGACGAGGTCATGCATGCCTCTTCTTTGGCAAGTGAACTCTGGCCTGTTTAAGGCCAAGTATTCTATAAGCTATGAAGACATGCTTTTGCCTTCAAAAGTGGCAAGGAAAAGATGATTTCTATTAATAGCTCTGATATCTGTTAATAACCACAAGGGAATGGTGTCAAATGAAAACGCCAGAAATCTGTCAGAGGAGTCGAAACTTGAATGTTGGTGACCTGTGCTTGAGGTAAACTGACAAGTTCTTTGCATGAAAAAGTAGCAGTGGATGTGCCCTGTGATGATATTAAAGAGTTCATACTACTTATCTTATTAAACCAACACAAATGTTAGTTGTGTAACGTTACCTTTATCTAAGACTGGCCCAAAAATGGCCAGATTGTCATTGACAGTGGTGCAGTTCCAGCGTCGGCCTCTAAACTGGTGCTGGCACTCCTGAATGCCAATCTTCACCCCCTCGGCCACACTGGGCATGATCTCCACGTAGTTCCGGCAGAAACGCAACTGCTTGGGCACGAGACCCGGGATGCTGCCACAGAGGATGGGCTGAGTGCCCAGTGATGAGTACTGGTGGCCCACTGCTAGTGACCTACAAGAGAAGAGGAAGTCGCATTGTTAGTGCATTTTCTTGATCTCTTGCTGTTGATCTAACACCACGCAAGTCGAGAACTAATTGCCCTACCCCAGGTGCAGTGTAATTTTATGTCTGAGTTTGAATGTGTGTGTTTATTTATTGCATCAGATGGTACCATTACGCGTCCACTCTTTATCCCTTCAAGTACCCTCTCTGCAGACACCTGGCCTTTGTGTGTATTGAAATTGCAGCCCTGTTCTGCCTAAGATGAAAGTCTACAATGCATCTAGAGGTCTTCATAGACTTTAAGCTGACAACTTGGAAAACTACACCTTGTTATTAACCATCCGCGCACTTAACAGGCCTTTGGCTTAGCGTAATAAGAGTGCAAACCCTACATTGAAACTTCAGAGAGTGTATTAAGTGTAACACAGAAACCAACCCCCCTTTTCCTTTGAGGAAGGTGTTCTCTGATACAACAAGTGCAAACTTGGTTCACTGATTACATCTCTGTGTCTCATTCCCTTTATTGCTTCTTTCTATCTCTCTGTCTTTATTTTTGTGTCCTCAATTAGGACATTTAATAGCTAGTAATCATAGAAATGGGATAGCCATTGTATCATTGCACAGGATGTAATTTGAGCAATTTTAAGAAACCTTTCTGTGTTCTGTGCTATCATGTGACTGTCTGTTGTTGTCTGACTGTCTTTATTGGCTGATACTTAAGGTGGAAAATGAATTTCATTGCATGCTGAGCTTTTTCTATAAATGCATGACCCACTGACCTGAGCTGTTCAGCTCTAATTGAAATCAATATTTTGACTACTTGATTATTTAATAGCATAGTTTCTATTATTTTTGGCAAGTGCTCCACAGCATAGCAACAAAGTAGCTTATTGGCAATCCAGTCTACATTTCAAACCAACTGTCTATTAAATACTGGGCACTGGCAGCAGTAATCTGCTGATCCACCCCTGAGTGATATGGGTTTCATAACAGTTACTGTAGCTGCTGCACAAAGGCAGAGCCAGAGCAGGTGTGCAGGCTTTTGCTGATCAGTTAGCTCACACATCTGTTGACCCGTTTACTGTTGTCCAAGGACTAATCACTGATCACAACAAGATTACCAAAACTCCTGACACTGGCCTCAGGCTGCTTTCTTTAAAAGCTCACAGCCCAAGAAAAGCTCTCCACAGCCAACTGACCCCTGACTGACCACCTCTGATGGCAGCATCGAATGCATCAACCTTGAATACCTCAATTATATGTAGAAATTTAAAGACTGATTTTCAATATCACATGTTGTTAATACTGTTTATTGTCCAGACGTGGTGCAAGTCAACCGCTGACAGTGAACCGCTGTTATTTCCCCTGAGAGAATGTCAGAGTTATGTCACACTGATTTAAACACAATTTCTAGCATAATTTCTACAGACGACACCGCTCTATTTAATCATAAATGAGACATCCAGCAAGTGAGCAATGGCAAGGAAATCACATTTGTCTGCAGTTTGTCTGCAACATCCATCAGTAAACAAGTGCTCCTATTACACACTGACCTCTCTTTGGACCTTGTCAGTCCATACACCCTGAAGCACATCTTTGCTGGCAGAAACCTGAGTCTACATCCCAAACTGGTTTGCCTCTAACACTCACAGCAAACACAGATGAAACACAAAGAAAACGGTGTACAACAATTCATCAGAAGTTCAACACTGGAGGCTGTTTACTGGGACTGAATGGAGATGAAAACATGCACTGCAGGCCTGTATCTTTTTTGAGTAGTAGTCCGCTGTCAGTCTGGTCGTGAACCTCCTCTGCTTCCTTTTACTCTACAGGGGAAAACGTGTGGTGTCTCTAATGTTTCCATGGCATATCCATCAACTCAATCACAGACAAAGATTTGCATCACTGAATGAGCACCAAATGTATCTTAAAAGCAGAAAACAGCAGTTTTCTCTTGACCAGTGTCTGTAATGACCCTTATTACTCATCTACACCTGTGAGGGTCTTTCTGCATTTTCACACAAAATGATGATTTTTCATCATGAGTCAGTGTGCTTCAGTTGCTTCACTCATGCGTGTCTCAGATAGGCTGAGTAATCCATGCCACCTCTTCCTGTGTTAGGAAATAAGAGGAGGCAGACCACGTTCCACCAGTGATGATTTATTGCATTAAGAACAACTCCAACAAAAATTTAAATGGTGGCTTTTGCGTGGCATCTATTGAGTGCTTTTGCTTTTATTTGTTTTTGTAATTCCTGATAAACCCATTCATACTCCTCACACCAGTAAGGAAACTCCTATAACTAACTGGTCAAAAAAGAGGATTGTTGTCAAATGAGCATTTTTTTTAAAAAATGATTACAAAATAAAAACTTAAGTAAAGAATATATTACATATTAAAATTAAATTTTGTCTTGGTACAGACCTTCCCCCTCTTATCTGTGTGTATCCAGCACAGGTTTAATGCATATTTCAGCAAGTCCAAGCAGGGTACCTCAGAATTACCACTTTACTTGTGGGCCCTGGGGCCTTGGAGCCGACTTTGACATCAAGAGAATATGTTTGGGAAAAGGAATGTGCGGCAAGCTTTCACCTCCAGGTATTTATCTTCTAAGGTGGGGTGGACTAGGGAAGGGGTGGTGGAGTGGAGGGTGCAGCCAGGCTATGTCATGGCAGGTCGAGTAGAGACAGACATGAACCTGTCTTGGTGCATATCCCGATCCCTGGAGACGACTGTGGCACAGAGCTTGATGTGATGCAGCTTCGACGGCCACTTGAAGCAAAGTTCAGAAGAGTCTGTCAGCAAAACATCACAGGTTGCTTTTCACCAAAGTGAAAGCTCTCAGGTAGCTGACATGCTGTTTGAAAACAGCGAGACAATGCAGCCGTATTCAGCGCAATCCAAAAGGAACTACGTTATTTGGGATGAGTTGCTAGGAAACCAGAATCTTGCAGGAAAAAAGGAGTATTACGTCAAGATTGTTTGAGTGGCTGGAGTGATACAGCAAACTTTCTCCTTTCTTATATCACACTCTGCAATCAAAGACCTGACCCACCCTGTAAAATCAAACCATCAACACAGAAGTTAGTTCTTAACTTGTTGCAGTTTTGTTATGACAGAATGGAAACCTGCCTTCCATTGTGTCATTCATAACTGGCTCCACAAAGACGAGCTGGAAAAAAAAAAGCTCTTACGGAGATTGAAATTCAAGGCCTCTCTTTTCTCTACAAGCGTTTCAATCAGCAGAGCTAAAACATTGCACCGCACACAGGCTGGCATCAACAACAACAAAAAAGTGAAACATGCTCATAAAAACTGATAAAACTCAAACTAATCTGAACCAACTTTCAGAACTGGCCTTCACTGACTTTCCCACCCACAGCTCTATCAGGATTTCCTTCCAGCTGTGCGTGTAATTAGTTTCTCATCAGTATTACCACCAAGAGCCCCATTAAGGAAAGTATGAGGATTCAACCAATATCAAATCATTTTTTAAACTATAAAACACACTGTAGTTGTGAGGTTGGTGTTAACAAGACATTGAGATTGATGTGAGTAGCTAAATGAACTTGACATGAGACCGAACATTTATGCAAAATAAAAAAGTTCAAAAGATGGAGCTAATATGGGAAAATGATAAGTTTCCTAAATATGTAGATTAATTAGGCTGCTGCACCAAAATCTCTTTAATCCTCTGCAGTTATTCTGTGTGTATTGTGTGATCAAAAAGAGAAAAAAGTGCAAGAAAGAATTTTGGTTCATGAAGACATTTGGAAAGAGAGGAAAATTGGTGGACAGAGATTGGTGCTGCAAACTGCTCAATTTGTTTAAGCCTTCTGTTCTATTTTTACTTATAAGTGACAGAAATATCTGACCAAAATATTCTATTTCAGATAATCCCATAACACTATTATAACCTAAATGACACCATGCATATGACCATCAGGCATTGCCATCTCTGCACTGTGATCTCTCACACACACATACACACACACACTAGTGTCCGCGCGCACACGCAAACACACACACTTGCAAGCACACAAACTTTGCACCTGCTGCACTCTGAATGAATACAGTATCTATATAAAAAATCATCGTCAAATTGCAACGTTAGTCTCACAAATCTCGCTGTCGATTAGAAAAAATAAAATATAAAATAAAATTCACGTTTTTGTCATTATTTTTTTTTTCTAAAGGTCTGTTCTCCGCTATAAATTTCAAATCAAAAGTGTCTTCTCTCACCGAATCACACTCCTCATCCTCTAAAGCTCAGCACTCATGTCAGAAGTCTGAAAATGTTAACAACCTAAATGTCAAAAACGAAATGAGAACCAGGAAAAACTCAAACTGGCTCACAAGCAGCGCGTCATCAGACACTTACATCCATAAATACATAACATATATATTTATAAATCTCGCCATTCGTTTGGGGACACAATGAAAATAGAACTTACCACCAGATGGGATAACTTGCCATGACATGCGTAAGCCCACAGAGCAACAGGAAACATCCAAGGTATATCATCCTTAAAGTTTCGCTAAAACTTCTCGAGCAGAAAGCCTACATGCGCGCTCACACGCGCACTGAGATTTCAATTGAGGATTAACTACAGAAGAAAAAAAAACTACACTAATGGATTTTAATTTTTATCCTCAAAAAAAAGGGAGAATCTATCTTCGCGACTACTCGTGGCAGAACTCTGGAGCCAAATATTAAAAGTTAAAAGCTGCTTGCTCTTTTTTTAGGACCCAATCAGCAGGTATTGCCAAAGGGGGAATTCTGATGATATGTTCCTCCTGTTGCCTCGTCAGGCAGTTTGAACTCAGACAACAGAATGAGCTAATTTTAAGATGTGTTTTAGTGCTCATTGAGAATTGGTGGCATTAGCATGCAGTGTGTGTGTGATATATAATGTTGTTTAAAGGAGAGAGGGAGGGTCTGAGGGGTTTTAAATAGACATCGGGACCCCTGTGGATTGCGTAGCTATAACAACCTGTCCGGATTTCACTCCCTGGCTTGAAGCTTCTAAAATGCAGAAATAAATATGTGTGAATTGCTCGAGACCATTATTAAGGTCTCCACTCTTTTATTTGTGCCTGTTTACCATGAATGTAAAATTAGGAACTGGCAAGTTTTTTTTTCCTATAAACGAACTGATAGGTCCAAAATAAATTTGTTTAATAAAAATCCTTGCATATGTATATTTAATTATTCTTTACTGTGTGAAATAATAATAAAAAAATATTTATTTTGCCATCACTGCAGACGAAGCATGCTCTAAGTAAACTGGTAAAAGTGAACAAACAGGGTCATCATATGAATCAGACGCATCCTAAGGTGCAGGTAGACAGGGCATATATTGAGCCTTGAAACGACTTTTTCCTGAAATGCTATTATTTCCTGCACTGTTATAACTGTGCTGTCCACAGCTTGAAGAGCCCAACTTTAAAGCTGCCAGCATTGATGAGCTGCCAGACTCTTTATTCCAACGAAAATAGTCGATCAAATTGGCCGCACCACTGCGTTTAAATGGCAGACTGTCTGCTTCCCTCTCTCACCGTCAAGTGGCTGTTGATAGCTGATCTAACAGGTCTCCATTTATAGGCATTGATACTTGAAGATTAAAAAAAACTGCCCTGGTTGTGCAACACGGTGACTAATGGACTGTTCAGACGAAAAGTCAAATTCTAAATTTACGCATGAAATAAAATCAGCTGTTTCCCTTTCTTGAAAACTGAACATCGTCACTGTTATTTTCACTATTTTTAGCCTGCAAATGCTGTTATTTAGTTGACTATAATTATAACATTAATGACAGTAATTATTATAAAATTATAATTATATGTAGTTATATCAAATCAAGTTTCAGTAAGACTTAAGTGAACGTTTGTGGCTTGGAGGCACAGAAAAATGAAGTATGTAATCCAAGCGTGACAGCAAAGCTGTGCGTTGAAATCAAATGTGCTTATTGAGGAAGCTGCAGTGAGTGTTTTTTTTCAGATATTAATGGTTTAAGACATGAATTCGTTTACTGGTAAATAAATAATACACCCCAGTGATGGACTCTGCGTTTGAATAATTGTAAGCCATCTTCTGTAGGCTAGTTAACATGAAAACAGAAACTATTAGCCACGTTTTAATTAAAATATTTTATTTTATTTACCCAGATCAAACTTTACCATGAGCTCTTCAGTGTAAAGATGCTTCACCATTTCATCTTCATCGAGATTTTAATACAATCTTTATTCAGTCAAACAACTTATCATTGTTGTTGTCTCATTCCTAAAATGTGTCCAAACTGTACCGACTCACCTGGAGGAGTCAAAGCATGGTGCTCAGCTCCCTGAAGCCTAAAGAGGTCAGCGCCATCTGCTGGACAGTGCTGCGCTCTGGTACCCTGACAAGAAAATACTCACTACAGTGAGACTGAAGCATGCCACCCACATGTCCACTTTCATATTAAGTGCTGCAAATTAAAGAAGCAGGCCACATGTATTCAAGTCCTACAGGTACAGTTCTGAAGCTCTTGTAGCATGTTAGTATTTCCATTTTCCGTGCAGATGTTTCAAATAAAACCTATGATTGCTTTCCTAAATAGGATGCAGTGTTGCAGATTATATTGAAGATCTCTCAGATCAACTGCAACATGAATGTTGCTTACAGGTTTATGCATCAATGATAATAATAATGTAATGTAATGTAATGTAATGTAATATTAATGTAATGTATTAATGGGTAATTTTGGTTTTGATAGGTGATATCACTTGAGTGAGATATTGACAAGATTTACTTGTAATGGAGTATTTTTTACATCATGGTATTCCTGCTTTTACTTGAGGCCTGAATACTTCACTTCACCACTGCTTAACTCCACACTGATGTTAATAATGATGTTAATATATTATTACACACAAATTACAATCAGTATTCTGGTGATTGAAATGATTATCACCACAGTAATAGTTATTTCTGTTGGAGTAGGGACAGGAAAACAAAACAGATTCAAAAAGTCACGAATGAGTTACTCAAGGCAATACTATACATCTGCTGATAATACAACTTTTACATTGATTCTACTATGACTACTAATATCATCATCATAAAGTAAATATGACAAATAAATAGGTGCATATTTCAGACATTGCCACTAAATGACCAAATTTCCAGGAAGAATAAGAGGAGGGCTGCATGGAGTAGTACTGTAGGAGGGTTTGGGCAGCTGCAGAGGGGGAAATCTGGAAGTTATAGAGCAGCTATGAACTGGGCCTTTTTTTCTCCACAGTAGCTGTTAACACTGGCACAGAGGCCAAGACAGCGAGGGTGTTTAATGCACATGAAAAATGTGATGCCTGTTCAGCTTATTGCTACTGACCATAGATCATTTAGTTCAGCGTGAGATTTAATAAGTGCTAAAATGTGTGTAAAATATGTTTAACTTCTATGTGCCATAAATATCAATCAGGCTGTAGTTTTACATAAAGTGAATACTCTTTTTTAAAGTAATCTCTTAAGCAAACTTTGAGCTGTATTTCATCTCCATCAACACGTTTCCCACCACGCTGTCTCTGCAGTCCATCCCTTCAGGTTTTCCCCCGAGCAGACAGAAGGACATCATGGCACCTCTGTGTGCCCATAGTGACCTCACCACCATGATGATGTCATGTAGCAAAGGACCGTTAGAAGCGGGTCAAGTCCGACAAGGGAGTCTTGTCATTGCTCTGCATCACAGGCCTCATTCAGACTCCCAGTGTTTGACAGAACACAGCTACGGCAACATCATGCAAAACACAAATATTGAATTAATCACATTCTCATTACTTCACTGGATTTTCCATGAATATTTTCCTGATGTGCTGCAAAGCTGTTAATGTCCATTTGTGCATTCAAGTGCCTTAATAAGATGCAACGTACAAAGAAAACTGATTTAACTGCAGCTTCACATTTCAATTTAAGATCTATGATGTGTACAAATGTGACAACACCACTAGATGTCAGCATTGTAATAAAATTACAATATCTATTGTCACAGTTGAACTTAGAGGCAAAATTCTTTATTGGAAGCACATGTGGTCCATCATGTGGCAAAGCAAGTTTATTTGTATAGCATCTTTCAAGTACTTTAATAAAGCAATGCATTTGAACTATCAAAAAGTAATGAAAAATAAAATAATAGTTAAATAAAGTAATGACTAGTAGTAATTAATGAATAAATAGAATTCCACTTTACTTACTTTACTATACATTTGTGTTTATTATCGATCCAGATGCAAGAGATCAATTAAAAAGGGATGTGGTAAATAAAATAAGTTTTATGTTGTTTTGTTCAAGCAACCACAAAAGAAAACATATAGGCATTAAAACAATCTGTTGATATCTCCCAGAATTTACTATCCAACCTAATCTGCTCCACTCTGTTGCCAAATGCTGTTTTTTTTTCTGGAGATGATTATCGAAAACAAACCCAGATGTTCGGTAAGAGACAGAGAAAAGATGACAAAAAGCAGACCAACACGACTCTTAAATCTGTTTGAGTTACAGCCCTTTCAAGGGAAAGGGAGGAGAGCTGCGCCTCAATAAGTTGTGACACACCCCACAAGCTCACACCTGGAAATAACTCATCACTTTCCCTCTGCTGGGCTCCAGACATGGGAAACAAAGCAAAGGGTCTGCCGGTGCTTTGACTTTATCTTCAGGATGGGCATTACCACAGGCGTTGACATCCCTATCTTGCCTGCTCGCCCCTTGGTAATACAGGGTGTAAAAAGACTTTTGATAAGAAAAACCATGGGAGACAACTTCCAAATCTTAATGTAAACGGTCTACGTAGTCTCTGAGGTCAGATTAGTAGCTGTGAGCTCAGAAAACACAGACGCATGCCAGGCATTGTACTGTATGTCAGCAGAGCATGAGGAAAGGTACATAAAATATCAAAAATCTATGAAAAAATAAAGATCCCTGTGGTACTCCATTTATAAATGTATAGTCCCCTATAGCCACAGCATACACCATTCACCTAACTACCAACTGTATCAAAAAATTGAAGGTAGATCTGAAAGCGATAAAATCTGGTTTGGTTTTAATATAAAGAGTCACAACTAACATCTGAAGCCGCACAAAGCAAATGTGTGCACCCAAAGGACTAGAAATCATTCTGTCAGCATCTGTATCCTGTTAAGTTTCATTTTGTCTATAACTTAAGACTTTAACTTAAGGGATTCACAAGGTTTTACCTCAGAGGGACTCAGACAGTGTAGCTGTGTTAGTGCTGAGGTCACACATTAAGCAAGCAGGATGAAGCTCCAGAGGCCAGAAAACAAGAAAAGACAATGCAGCTTTAATTACAGGAACAGCCCTGTGTGTCATATCAGGGAGCAGTGTTTTCTCTCAACCGCTGAGAGAAAGAGGGAGTGAGGCTCCATGTCTCCACCTTCTTTCAGCCTTTTCTACTACTCTGGTCTTTTCCACATAATGACACTTTCCTTTGGGTCATCCGAGGTCGCAATCAGCTGAGAGGGAGGCTGCACAGAACGCAGCTGCTCAGCTGGACTCTGTCTTGTTTCATTAACGCTAAGCAAAGCAGATCATAGCATCCCATCAACACCACCTGCTGGTCAAGAGCACGACCTATTCACTATATGTCTACCATATCATCTGTCTCCGTACAGCCACCTGTAGCCTACTTTCCTGGATCAAATTCTCTCCACATGTCAGTACTTTTACTGTTGTACGGCTGTGTTGTGTCATTGTAGAGGCTTTCTCCAGTGAGACGTATCGAACCTGGATGAATGGACGTGTTTGTTCAAGTGCAAATAGAAAATTGCGATTCTGTAAACACCATTCAAGCAGGGTGTTTTAAAGTTGCTGGGAAACCAAAAAGTGGATTGGATCATGCAACTATGAAAAAACCTTGAAGATTAATGTCTGATATTAACATCATTGTTTGCAAGAAATGTAATGAATACAAAATACAATAAAATAAACCAAAAGATGCTTTTGGAAGGATAATTTCTCTCATGTCACACCAAACTTGAGTTAAGTGATCACTTCTAGAAGATTGTGTTTAATACAGCCAACCATTTCACCTCACTTATAGGTATGTTTGCTCTCACAGTTACACAGCAGCAGCTTAGATGTGCCTACTTAAACACTTTCAGGAATGGACAAGCTGCTACATGCTCACATACAATTTGGCTCAAGTGTGTCATAACACGTCACTAGAAAATGTACATGGTCCATAGGTTACATGCCACAAATGAAGCACTGGGATTAAGTTCCACCATAGTGTTTTTGATAGGAAGGTGCAGCTACTGTTTTGGTTTCTACAGAAAAGGTAAATCTCAGAGACAATAAATGTGTAATTGTCTAAGCTCTGATGACACCTTTTAGTGAATTTTTTTTTTAGTTACTTGTTAAGTTTTTTTCTTTGCTCCTTGCTCTCCTTTAACATCCTTTGAAATTGCTTAGGGATGCAATCAAACCAACCCAAGAGGTTGACGTTGCATTCATCGAGGTTTCAAAAACAACAGCTACCTCTCGAGCCCTGAGGATGGACTTTTCCTCAATTGTGAATCCTGAGAACGGTTGCACATGGTGCACCCAATGCCTGAAACAGCAGAGTGGCGCAGACGCACCGTCAGCCTCCAAACCTAAGCCACAAATTATGTCTGGTACATGGAAAAGATCATGTGGCCCTGCAGTGGAGTAGGGGTGGTGAGAACCAGGAGTTTGGTGGTAACTGGGTTGGGATTGGACGGATACGATTTACATTCCTCTCCAGGGATGTGATATCAAGACAAGGTCAGACCAAGGCTAATACATAAGACTCTGAGGAGAGGGAGGGGGAATGTAATCTCTGCTCTTAACTCAAAATGGCTTATTTTTTACAGAATACAATACCATATTTAATGTCAACTGCATATTGTGTAACATTCTACTAGATCTGCAATATGTTTTACTTTATATTAATTACCATCATCTTTTTAGATCTTTTTTTGCGTAATTTAGAGGGACATCCGACAGATGCCTTGAACATACATTGAAATGTTTTGAATACATTTTATGATTTTTTTTAGGAATTCCTTTCAAGAAAATACCTCAAACTCCATCAACATCCCATAGCACATTCCACCTCATTGGAATAGCCGGTGCACAGGCTAACCTCAATGCCCAGAGGAACCTCATTGTAATTGCAAAAGAAATGTAACACTGCAGGCTAACACTCCAGTCTGAATTGAGTATTCCAGTCACACTTATAGCTGAAACAAAGTTATGCCGTTACTTTACGGTGACTTTCTCATGGATATCTGATATGACTGTTTTCAGAAGGATCCTTGATATTTGATCTAAAGTGCATTTTGGACATTTATACATGCGTGTTAGCTTCTGAGAGAGAAGTAGTGGACGGTAAGGAAGGATCTCCAACAGCAGGCAGGAAAAATATCCCAACAGACTAAAGAGATTAGTGTCCATTACCAAACACATTTCTGCTACCACCTACAACTCTTATGACAGCCCTCAGTTCAACACTCATAGGAGTCACAGAAAAAAAAAAACACATACTTTTGTCCTCACGGCCATGTTCCCTCAACACCAGAATGAAAAAGCTCTGTTTTCTTGGTTGCTGGGTCTGAGAAGAGGGGGCAAGTGTGTTTTAAGAAGGGTGTGGGAATCAATTATCCCACTCAAGAGACATGCAGGACCAGTGGGTATTGCTTGGGATTAGTGTCCATTCTTGTCATGTACTGACAAACCCTCCCGCTGATCTCCCTAAAACCAGGTGTTATTAAGAAGCACGGCCCTTACTGGAGGCCTACAGGCTTTGCACAACTGCCCTCTAGGAATGACTGACAAGGTTTTTTTTTTTTTTTTTTAGCATTCCTGTGTCCTCGTGTGCTCACCTGTGTGAATTGTGTAAATGTAAATGAACATGAGGTGAAAGTGAAATCATGCAAACAGCAAATTCGCAGGAATAACCTTAACTGTGACTGCTTCAACGAATTCCCGTTATAGAGACACATCCACCCTCTTATGTGAAGACAGTTGAGCAAAAAAAAGGATTTTCTAAAAAATTAGAAAAAAATCGAGGAATAGTTCAGGGAAAAATTTGCTTTGAACCTACAGCTAGCGTTCATTTAGCTTAAAATGAAAACTGCAAAACAGAGGGATATAGCCTATATGTGAACAAAACAACATTTGTCTGTGTGTAAAAGTTTTTTTTCGTGTAAAAGTGTACAAACATCAATTTTACTTTTTCTTGGGGTGTTATGCACAAGACTATTTCATGGCTCTGAGCAGTTGCCAGGTAACAAGTAGAGACTCCAGGAATCAACAAAACCTGTCAGGCTACACAAGCAGATGCACAAAATGAGTTTAGCTTTTTCTTACAATTTCACATAATGTGTTGTAGCCTTGTATTCAATATTCAATCTTATCATCTTACTATTTGTCAGAAAGAAAACACGCTAAATGTTTATTTTCATAAAACCTTCCACATTGCAGCAAGTCAACCTGTCAAGTTGTCTGATGCTCAGATAACACATAAAGCTGAGTAACCAGTGATCTGATGACAGGAGCAATCATAAGAGAGCCACTGTGATGTGAAACATGCAACCATAAATTATCAAACTTGCTCACTTTAATATCTAATTTGAGGTTCTATTTTGTTTACACACAGTAAGTAGAAACTTGGCTCTGTGAAGCCACTTGGCCCATCTATGGCTGTTTGTGATCTGCGGTGAATGGGCTGGATTTTGTTTGAGATTGGGAATGAATAGACTTCATCCCGAATCCTGGCAGGGAGCGCTCCCCAGGTGTAGCTGAGAAAAGCTGGACCCTTCCCAAGTTCAGATACCTCTCTCTGTTTACGTGCCAGAAATCAAGGTGTGTGCGGACACAAAAGATGTCAGGTGGTAGCTGAGCCACTGAAAGGTGTTTACACAGGAGTTAAGTAGGGTTGTCCCTGAATAAAGACATTCTCAGCTGGCAAACACTCAGTGGATATTATTTACAAATCAAGAGGTCAACCTAGCCAACAAATCTGTGCTTCTTACTTACTATGGCTGTCATGCTCGACAATAAACCTGTAAATAAAAAAAGCTGTCATGTTGGTGATGTGTTTCTGGGAATTACAGTCATTTAATCTATTCCATGCTTTGAAATATTTGATTAAAATGGGAAAATGAACCTTAGTTGTAGTTTCTTTATTTGGAACCCTTTGTTTCAAGCTTACATGTGCATGTACAGTACACGTTACAACCACTGAACTTTCAAACACAAGTCCAAGTGTTTGCATGTTAGAGAAGCTTTTCTGTGACAATAACTAAACGTTTCGGTAATCTCTAAATCTTATGCAATCAAAAGCGTAGGAAGAGTAAATATTTTTCAAGCACAGGCCTGCCAAAGCGTTGAGATTACTTATGAGAATGATTGATAGTTTGCCAATTGATTTATGGTGCTCAATATGATATTTTTCAAAGTGATTAAAGGTTTCGTCTTCAGCTCTTACGAAATCGCCTACAGTTATATTTGCGGATAAATTTGCTTTCTTCATTGTGAACTGCTGATGAACTCATGGTTTAGGAGAAGTGATCAGTGTGCATGCCTCACAAAAGGCAAGACCAGACTGATATTTAACTTCAACAGACAATCTTTAACCAAAAATCTACTAAACAGGGAGCCTTTTATGCATGTATTTCTGAATGGAAAAAAAAGTATTATGATCATTTACTAAGTAATTTCCCTAAGTGCAAATCCTGCGTTTAAAGCCTTATTCACTCACATGCTACTAATAGTAGCTATTTGAGCAAAATGCACTTTAAATGAGCTAAATTCCAAATTCCAAAATTAATTCTCAACGTGGTGACATGTACGTGTGATGTCATTCCCAGCTATGACTTCCGACTTCCGATGTAAATGGAACGCATCATTAACCTGTGGGGGAACCAGAAGGTGGGTGCTATGTATCTGCAGTGACCCTGCGTTATGAATGGTGACCACACTGTATGACCAGCACAGTGCAGAGCGGTGGAGAGTAGCTAGCCAGTGGGATGCCACACACTGGGACTCATGTGCATGCACTTCTGGACGGCTTCTGAAGCAAAGCACAGAGAAACTCAGATTACAACACACACAGAGGGAGAGCGACCCCATTCTCAGTTCAAGTAGATATTACTCCTCTATATATATATTTTTTTTACATTTGTTGCTATAACAGTGGTCTGGATTTGGAATCTAGCACCTTTAGGAACCAAAAACAAAAACATAATGTAATATAATGAAATGGCCCCGGGGAATTAATTCATGTTTTACTGTTGCAAGCAGTTTCAGTTGGAGCTAATTTTAACTTAATACAGTTTGACGTAACACAAACTGCATCACATTTTATAAGGTGATCATATATTTTCTGTCTACCTGCTATGTAATTTATTTCCCGGCTGTCAGATGGAGTAAAAAGAGCCTACAATACTTGCCTCTTTCAGAAATATAGACCAAGTTTAATGTGGAAATGTACACTCAATAACCTATATAAATATCAAAACTTCAGACTTCTTTTTACACAAATGGACTCCATACACGTTCATATAAAGCAGTACATGGACTAGTAGGACAGTGTTATCCTGCTTGTGCTGGATTACACAAATTCTGAGTTTGCCATCTTGGAAATAAACTGTGACTGACTGATGGCAAACAAGTTTTTGATCATATGTTACAGCAGCAGCTCAGACTGACCTCAGTCTGCACAAACACTGGCGGTGTGGTGCTTAAACTGTCATGCCAATCATACAAATGAAGACAGCTCAGAAGATTTATCTGTCTGAGACCTCAGAGAGAATAGTGTGAATCAGCTCAGCTCTGTGTTGCCATATTACTCTCTCTCTCTCTCTCTCTGTCCCTGCTGATGGGAGGAGCGCAGCGCAGCTCCTCTGTATAAGAAGTGTTGAGCTTTCAACAAGGGATTTTACACAGCTACTCAGGAGAAACGAAATGATCTGCCCTGGAGCCGCAGCAAAATGCTGGATGGACACCTACTCCTGGGATGGTTATCGTTCACAGTTATAGTGTGTCTTCTCAACTTGCCTGGACCAACCGCAGCATATTTCGGGTAAGGACAGACAGACAGTATGTGTGCGCATGATGCTGCTTTCATTGATTTGATTGGTTCCTGAAATACAAAGCAGGTAACTTTTCCCCCCACTATTATTTAAACTCATTCAAACTTTTTAACGCCACATTGTTTCGAGTCTGCGACAGAATCAATATAATAAACTTTTTTGTTTCCGTTGTGTTGGTCAGTGAGGTGTCATTTGGCGGAGGTGGCGCAGCGCGCAGCGGCCTCACAGCTGGTGGCTGCAGCAGGTTGTTTGCACATGATTTGACCTCACCGAAGCTGCTGACAATTCAGAAAAAGTGACAAGCAGGGTGAGCGAGTACATTAGGAAGCCCAGCAGCTATTAGAGGTAGATACACGCAGCCTCCCAGTAATGTTGGCCGAGGAGAGTTCACCCCATTCTTTCCCTGACAATTGAGCCAGCGCCCACTGTAAAGTAAACCCCTGGCACGTTTGAATGGCAGGTAGCGGTCTAGTGATTATTTTGCTGAAACATTTGTAAAATCATATCCTTAGTCGACTCTGAAAACAGCAGCGGAGCGAAAGGTGAGTGTATATGCCTCAGACTCCACAGCTGGTAACAATAAAGCAATCTGGTGGCCGAAACGTCTGCTCAGCTTGCACAGAAAATTCCCCCATCCAGCATAAACATCACACAACTCTGGCAGGGTCTTTTTTTTCTTCCTCTTCTGCTGCCTCCATCAACTTTAAAAAACACTTGGAACACGTGTTAGGAAATTAATCAGAAAAATTTAAGGTTTCATGAATCATGTCATGTACACAATAATGTTTAATTTAGAAAGAGCACAAGGGTGTACATTTCAAAGTGAGTCTTTCCCAAGGAACGCCTTGGATTTTAGGTGTAGCCCACTATGACCTCCACTTCAGAGTGCCGACTAATGCATTGAACTCCACTTTGCCTCCTCACATATGCTGCACCCTCATCTTTTTTCCTGTCTTAGTTACAGAAGAGCATTTGCCCTGCAGGGAAGCCAAGGTCATTCAAATGAGGTCAGCATGTCAGGTGGGAGAGCAGCCATGTTTCACCTTGTAATGAAAATCCCACCCCTAAAAAAAAACAAAAAAAACAAAACAAAACAAAAAACAAGCAACACCTAGTCTTTGGAAAGTGACAGAACAAAATGTACCACGGTGGCTTGCCATACAAAACGGAAGCAAGATCTTGGTGCTTTCCTGTATCTACAAATATCTGTGTTGATGGGTGCTGTTAGTGCTCCCCTTGGCTGCACAGAGACAAATGGCAGTAGACTGCAGAGTGATGACACTCGAAGCCTTTCCAGCAGAGTCAAATTTATGGTAGGTATGGGTGTTGTGCAGGATCCAGGAGTGTTAGTTGATCTGGGAACTGTTGTGAATCTGTTAGAGAGTGCATGAAGTGTCCCCTAAGGGCCCTTCAGTCTAGTGCGTTAGACCTGTTGAAGTGGAGTTTTAAGCTTCTCCTGGATGTATAAACTGTCCTCAGTTAAAAAAATCTAACAAAACAGGAACTGTATAAAGTAATGAGCAACTTTGGGAGTACTGAGCCATTTTTTAGATTTCAAGCTATCTGAATTAACAGGATAGTTGTGAATATCTGGGTAAATGTTCTCTTGGCTGAAGTGTTGGCACTTATCTGAGTGATGTAAACATGCTGTACAGCACCTGCAATAGCTCTGAATAATGGACATTTCTCAGCTCTGCTCAGTAAAACGTCATCATCTGTAATGCTCGTCATAACAAGTACTTTCTCCATCTCTGTCTTTGGTTTCAGCTCCAAAGTTGCATTAAAAGGACAAATGTAACCCTGCTCTGTTTCTGTCTCCCTCCCTGTAGCAGTGTCGCCCTTGGCAGGCAGTATGCACGAAGGTTAACGCGCCAAATTGGCACTCACATCAGCCTTAATGGTCCTAATGGTAATGCATATTTACTTATTCAGTTAGCACTTGTTTTCAATTCCCTCTGTCAGTCTGTTCTCTATCTGTGGCCTGTGTAGTGCAGAGAGACATGTGGTATTACGATACTCCAGATTTATTATTCCACGGCTCGGTGAGAAGGGAATATGAATGAGTGTCAGTGAATGATTTAGCCCTGCAGCTGAGGAACACGAAACACACTGAAAGAGCCTGCACAGGTGACACAGATACAAAATGTGACTGTCCCATGGCCAACTTCCCAGAAATACAACACCAGTGACACTCCAGCGCAGTCCTGCTCAGCTTTGGGACGCACCAACACAAACCTGTTCAAATAAATATTCCATGAGCACGAGGCATCCTCGGGCCTCTTGAGTACTGATTTACTCAAAATAGAGGGTCAATGTTGCATACCCAATTTCCAGAGTGCGGTGGAGCGTAAATGTAACATAAACACAATCTCTCCTGCCCATAGTCTGCGCAGCCGTGGGTGGGGTGGGATTCCTGGCGTAGTCAAGCACTCGCTTAAATTGTCATCCTTTGCCACAAGAATGTGAGTGCTCGTTTCTTTCCCTCAGCCTGTTGTGGCAGGTGCTGGTTCTGCTAAATCCGTTATCATTAGAGTTTGAATCAGAGATGCTCACTGAGCTTCTGACTTAATAGGTTACAGCACCTTGATGAGAAGTTGTGCAAACTGCCAGAGGAGGAAGTGACTTGTTTGCTTAGTTGACCCTGTTGGGGCTCAGAGAGCTCCCTTAGGCGACCGTGTTGGCTTAAATTTTGGTAAAAGGCATGTCATTCTGCGGTCTTGTAAACTGTGCTGAATGCAAGTCCGAACAGTGAGTCAAGAGTTTGTTTCTATTTAGTCCATGTGCGACATATACAGAAAGGCTGCCCACAGTCATGCAGCTGGGATTTACCAATCAAGGAGGCACCACAGCCTCCGGAAGAAGCAAATATAGTGGTTGCTATTACCATGCTATTTAATTACTACAATATCCTGAAACACTGAGCTGATGATGCCCTCTCAGATGGTGTTATTGTTTTCGGTGTCCCATTAAGTGAGGCAGAAAGCCAATAACAACAGGATAACAAATGGGATGTAGAGGAGGGCTCTTTTCAGTTTGCAGCTGTCAAAGATTTTTTTTTTTATCACTGTGCTGCTGAAATGGTTCCTGGTGTGTATCGAACAGCAGCGTTTCAAAGCTTAAAAGGAGCCACGTTTCAGAAATGTTACAAGTTGTTTTTTAAGTAGATCCATGTAAACATTTCCTTTGGTTCCCTCTTTTCTCTCTTCCCCACCCGTCTTCTGGCCCGCCTGCCTCATGTGCGTGCCGGCATCCCTTCAGTGGTTTGTGGGGAGCTGCTGGGTGATTACCACTCATTAGGAGCAGCAGAGTTAGTGTGGGCTCAGGCTGGCGATGCCTAGCAGACAGTGGTGGCGGGCGTCTCATTACCAGGCCTTAAGGACTGATTAGCCCTGACGTGCGGCAGGGTGGGGAGCACCGTTGATAGAGGGATTTCCCAACTTCATAGGATATCCTGTGGCTACAGCCACACCTCAAAGGGTATCACTTTACTGTGAGCCAAGAAGATAGGATTCTCTCAGCACTGGCGCTGTGACCGTGCAGTGTGGTGAGATCACACAAACCTGGAGGCTTAGATAACAGGCGGCATGGACTCTGAAAAGAGAGCACTTTGTTTTCTTTATATTTCTGTTTGATACATCCAGATTTGAGCTTAAGCTGTGCTTTGCTTTGAGTGCTCTGTAACGTCCCTGTGGAAAGGCCTGCTATGCCCATGGATGCCACAGGGTGGTGTAGCGCCTGCTGGGAGTGCAGGATGCCCCTCAATCAGCACTTTGTAACCTTTTTGTGTAACAGTAGGAGAGTGGGAAATGAAATGTGAAAATATAAAACGTAAGGGCAGCCAAGTCTGTGTAAAAATAATTCAGGAATGGAAAACAGTTCTATGTGTGCTTAGTTGTGGTCAACTGCATGACATGTATGGAGTGTCTTTCAACTTACAGAGCAAAAATCCCCCTCCTTTCACAGAATATCATGTCTTCTCCTGCAGAGTGGTACACACCTTTGTTATAGGTTAGAGGTTTCAGTGGTGCCTGTAGTGGGTTGTTATGGGGCTCATACTGTATAATAACACGGTTCTTCTGAATATTTTTGAAGATTACAAGGTTTGGTTAAGGCTTTTAAAATGTGTTTGGCCGACTCACATCCTAAGGACTTACAGTTTTGGTGTCATCAACATGCCGAGGAGACCGCAGCTCAGGCATATTCGATTTTAGAAGGACTATCCCACCAGTCAGCTGTGTGCACTTCATTGGTGTGTAGAGAGAAGATATGGGAAGGAAACTCCCGTTGAAGGAAACTCTTGTTGGTAACGCTTGATGATCTTTGCAGATGGAGCTGGAGACATGGGCAATTTGCAAAACAGGAAAACTAATATAGGCTCAAGATACTTTTAGTGGTTGGGCATTGATGAGATGATGCTAGTTAGTGCGACCGCCATGTCCTGTGTTTTCCATCCTTGACCACAGGCGTTTTTTTTTCTGCCTGGTTTGTGGGGATAGAAGAGACATGGCACTACACATGGGTGCCAAGATTAGCAGATTGACAAACCCTCACTTAAGGCTCTGGCCTTCCAGAGAATATTGGTGCATTTCCCATGTCTAACTTTTTTTTCACATTTTTAGACCTGCCAAAAGCCAACACAAAGTACTGTATTATACTCTCATGTACCTGTTTTGAGATTAATAATGTTATAAAGGATAAAAAGAAGTTGACCAAACCCTTTCAGAACTGCAGGGTTTCTCGTACTGCTCTTTATCAGGACGTTCATCTTGCTTAAACACCATTCTATAGGAGCCTTACCTGACATGCACTCACATACACCACTCAAATGCATGTGTTTGCCAAATGGGTGTTATTATATGGACTAAGGTTTGCCCCACAAGGCATATTTATCGGTAAAGCATAAGCATTAGTATGAGAATGAACACAGTTAGATGTACACTGACATGAAGCAGCCTATAGGCATAGCAGGCCATCTGCTCCGGCTGCTATTAATCCTGAAGTTGTTTTGTTTCACATTGAAAATGGCCCATTTGCATGACTTTCAACTGGTTGTTGCTACTTTTATCACCAGTCAGTTGTCAAGAGTCAAACTTTCACTCCAGGCAATAAATGAGCTGTATGCACATGCCCAGAAACTCATGCTGCTGGGGAGTGTTCAGGCCAGGCAATAACAACACTTTAGCTTTAAATTGGAAATTACTGTCAGTTTTTGCTTGAGGTTTGTTTTGCATTCAGTTTCTTTCAGCCTTTAAGGGAAAAAACTAATCTTTCAGTAGTAAGAGTAAATAGCTGTTAATGAACTCAGCCACTTGTAGTTACTGAGGCATGAGCGACTCAAAACAGTGACTGTTTTGTTTTGGAGTTTGTGGTTTGACTTTGCATGCTCAGTTTATTCACAGGAGTTCGTTTAATAGGAGTGAACAAACCTGACATCTCTGCAGCTTTTTACGTAAATAGATGCTTTACAGTCAAACTGTTTTGTCCTCTTACCAAATTACACCACAGTCTGGGTCTTGTGTCTGCATGTGCGAATCGGTGAGAGCCGAGAACAGTATGTGTGCCTGAACGTGTTTGGTGCGTCGGTGCGCTGGTACAGGGCTGCTCTGTGCCATGGTGTAGGCTAGAACAGGGGAGTCATGCGGACACTGCTGCACGCCCAATCTGTGCCAGTCACACAGTGACTATAACTGAGCTGCTGACCTTAGAAGCCTTGAGTTCTCACATAGCAGTTAAACCTCTTACCATGCCCCACACTCCCATTCCCAAACCTGGGTCCTGCAGTCCTACTGCTCAGCTACCAGTGCTTCAATACACGGCTGTGGATTAAAAAAAATTAGGCTGAACAAATGTTCCCCTTTTTGTTATGAACTGAAAGAAATATTCGTGTGGAAATACATGGACTTGACCAAAATTATGCCTCATGCCACATTTCAAGTCACTTAGTGGGAGTAGTCTGGCCTATGTGGGCTGTAAATGACCAGAAGGGACAGCAGATGATATAACATTGGGTCATATCCTGTTAAGTCATACAAGATAGTGGACTTTCCCCCTTTCACATTGTGAATAGCAGTGCTGCTTGACGTTGCATGATGCAAAAAGGCTCATTACTCAACTAGTAATGACTTACTAAGTCCCAGGCCGGTACCACTTTGTTTTCAAAGTCGTTTTGTCATGTTACTGTACTGTGTCAGCCACAGCTTGTTAGGAGTAGTCACAACACCCAGTACTTTCAACCAGTGACTAATCTTATCTTAGCCTCATACATAATCGTTTACTCTTTCGCCTATTTCTGGTTTTAATGACTTGGGAGAATGAACAGTGTCATACGGCAAAAATATCTGAGTTCAGTGCAAGATTTTTGTCTCTTTTAAACGTCCTGGAGGTCGGACAATAGCCTGGAGACTCCCTGTACCGGAGAGTTATTCGACACTGATTCATGGTTTCTTCAATTATTCAAGTTTAAGCTGTGGAGCACATTGTCAGCTATAGTTAGAGTGGGCCAGAGGGAAAACACCACACACAGTCACATTCCTACAACCTCTGGCATGGCCTGGGCTGTGATACACCAGATGGGACTTGGGCAGGGTGGTCTGAAGTTCATCCAACATTTCTGAGAAAAGTGCACACTTCCCCCCCCCAAAAGGAGCATTTTAAACACTGAAGGCAGGAGGAAAAAGTGAAAGAGAGAAAAGGAGATCAGCACTGGCGAGTTTAATTTCCTCCAAAAACTCAAATGTTTTAATTTTCTTGTAGTATGTACAGATCTCGGGGGGGAAAGTAGTTTGTCCTCATCACAGCTCAACTGTTCCAGGGCATATGTTCATGTCTGTCATTGTCTTGCGTAGGTTTCGTTCCTAGCTCTGGTTTTGTCTACAGGAGGATTTGTTTTGAGCCAACAGCTGGGGGGAATGATTGGCATTCGTTTAGAGTAATTGACCAGTGGGAATAAGAGAAGTTTGGAGAAGAGGGAAAAAGGAGGAAAAGAAGAAGGGGGGTAAGTTGTGATCTAGGAGACACCAGACCACACAACCTGCAAGTTCAGGCTGATGGAGAAACTGTGGCTTTTGTGCTTTTTCTGCCCGGGCGCGTTCAGCCACGACTGACTCTTGAAGGTGTTGACTTAACGTAGTAAGTGCCCGTATGCATGTGCACATGCACGCACACACACACACACACACACACACACACAAGTGTAACGTCTCATGTTTACTACATATACAAACATAGCCAGCAACTATTAGCCTTGTGGCGTGATGATGATACACAGACACTAGCTGAAAATTGCCAAATTATCGTCTCAACAGAAGTTTCAAAAATCTGTCTGATAGTGAAAAATATCTTAATAGGGCAGCAGGTAGAGCTCAACCGATACTGGACTTCTGAGAGCTGAAAGTGAGTTAAAAAAAAACCCTGATCAACAAGAGCTTTTTTTGAAGAATAATAGAAAGAAAAATGTTGTTTTGCTCTGAGGGGGACATTTTGCAGTCAAGAACTCAGTACTCTCCGTTGGACTAACTTTGTAATGGTGACACGGCTAAAACATCTGTTATAAGCTAAAGATGGTGGGTCGTCCTGCGATGCTCCAGCTGTGTCTATTTATATTACCAATTAACTGTCAATCACTTTTTAGGCTATAGGTGATGTTTATAAAATGTCAGAAAGTAGTGACAAATTACCCTCACATTTCCTAGAGGTCAGGGTGACATTTCTTTGCCCGAACAATAGTTCAAAGCTGGAACCAGAGATTAATTGATTGTGCATAAATAACTGCATAGTATTTGTAAAGTTTTTGTTTCAGCCTCCTGAGATTAATCAATACCACATGAACGGAGCTGCTTTTGTTTATGTATGGTTGTGTGCATCCATGAATGACACCAGCAGTTACAAAGCTATGTGTGTTTGTACCAGACACACAGAATTTGATTCGTTTAGGCCAAGGAAGTTGAAGCAAGAGAGATAACACGTTTGCCACTATCGAAGTGAGGAACTAGGAGCATTACCAGTTGAAGGCCACTTCCAGGCAGCTAACATAAATCCATAGAGGGAGTGATGATAACGATGTTTAGTGCTCGTCAGTGATTTCCTTGAGGGGTCAACTCTGAGCTTTGCGGTGTGAAATGAGCCGTTTTTCGCTGAATTCACTATTGGAAAATGTATATAAAGTAAATGTCACGGGCAATGGGAGATGCTGACAGATAGAGAGAAATGCCCAAACAAACTCTGGCGTTACTAAGTGAAAGACAGTCAAGGAGGCCCAGTGTGAGGCTGGGTTAGTGTTGTCTATGAGGAGGAGTGTGTAGAGGCAAGTGTGTGAATGGAAAAAGCAAAGCTGAGCAAACATCAGCAAGAATCTCACCTCACGTAGGATAATAATGAGTTTTATATGTTGGTGTTATATTCCACGTGTAATTGGTGTTGCTGTGCCAACACCTCAAACAAAAACACCTACAGAAAATGGGTCATGATGTGAAAACACATGAGTTACATGTTCTTACTTTGTAATTCAGTGTAGCTGAGATACTGTATACGTCCCTGAGCTTCACTTACTCCTTAAATATGTTTCGTGATAAGCAATCTAACTTTGGTGACACCTCTGAAAAAGGCACTCTTTATAAAGGGTTTAAGGTGTAACAATAGCTTTATTAATAGAAATAGACAATTAGTGCTTTATAGATCACTTATTCAATGAACACGTGAAAAAAATATTTTCTCTTTGGTTTGTATGTTGTCATAAATGCTGTCCAGCTGATAAGGTATCTCATTAACTGACAAATTAATGGGCAGTCGTTTAAAAAAGCAAAATAAAGGATTATTCTTTTGAACCACTTTTCAAGCAATGATACCCCAAAATTGTGAACAAAAACCTGTACGAGTAAAAACATTATATTTTACATCAGTAAGTTGTCTTCTTTTGTTTGACAAATCAAACTGATTCAGAAGGTTACCATGAGCTTTTTTCAGTTCACTGACACATAAACCAACCAAGTGAATTGCAATTTCACTGATCAATAAAACACTTGATGACAAAAACTTTGTCTGATTTGTGATGACACTTTTGTGATTCAGCATCTGTGCTGTTTTCCAGTTCTCCTATGCTCTCAGTGGGTCGAATGAGTTCATTCTTCAGCAGACAGAGTGATGTTTCTGTTTTTTTTTTCAGGCCATCATATTTGAATGTGTGACCCTTTTATGTGACAGAGAGCGTCACGGGCCTGCATCCACTGAAAATATTGTGTTTTATTCCCAGCAAAGTTGAGCTCTGCTTTTAACGTTGTAAATACAGTTATAGACTGTAAACAGACAAAAGAAATGGAGTTAGTGTACATGTGCTATGATACTACTTGACTACTTTTGAGAGCGAGCCCCAGCGAGTGTGTTCTTTTCTGGAAACATGTTGTCCCTCTGCTCTTGAATCGCTCCCTTCCTCACTTTGCCTCTGGGCTGTCTTTGTAACCAGCTAGAAATATGCCTTTGTGTAAAACAAGCCGCAGAGACAGTAGCGCTGAGATCAGTGTCATGTCATCTTTGGCCTCCCTCCAGCTCCGCTCAGACCATCTTTTTGTGTCAGACAGGCAGACGTCACACAGACAGTTGAGGCCCGTCACGCTGATGGGCTCTTGTTTTGGCAGGCATGTGGGCTTTTGGAAGATCTGACTCTGATACGTGTTACTATGCATGCCTTAGTGAGGAATGTCCACGTCATGTTGGTGGTATTGAGTAAATTAAGACCACCATTTGTTGGTTGGATCTCTTTGCTTACCTATATATATATCACAAATTTCAATGAATATGGGCTTCTCTTTTAATTTGCAGACATACACAGAAGTAAACTTCCTGGTGTGGTGTGAATTTGAAATACATTTTGTATTCACATGCTCTTTAGTCACCCGTTGGTGTTCCAAATGGACTTAGGCAGGTACTCCACGTGGCGCCATCATTCAATCCCTGGCTGCCTGCTTGCCATAGAAATGTTGTGGAACGGTTGTCAGTCATATGTAACATACTGGGTCAGCTGGAACTGTTTGTTCTGGCACTTTGAATATGTTTGGATAGGTTGGCATTGTTAGCACAGTGTATTTTAACAAAGCATGAGACAAATAAGAGGAAAATGTTATTCACACTGAGACAGTTCTTGTGCATTGTGTTATGCCTCAAACCATTTTTACTCTCTAAGTGTAACAATTTCTGTCAAGACACAGCTTGCCAGGTTTCCATTTGAAAATTCATAGCTGCCAGACAAGTTGAGGAAGGAAAACACACTTTGTAAAAAAGGAAACCATTTGATGCAGTCTGAAAGCAAATCCTGATGTCTCCTTTTTGATTTGACTGCTCTTATTATCAACTAGGCGATGAATGTGCTGTAAAGACAATATCGCATAGCATATGTGAACTATTAAGTCCATTGGTATGAAGCTTGGACTCGAGGGGAAACATTTCAGTCAGTTATTGGACTTATTAAAACAAATCTCTTGTTGAAGAACTCCTGTGACCTTCTGCTAGCTGAAGTGGATATGAGTGATGACAGAATCTGAAAAACAGTAATGAATGAAAAAATGTAGATCACCGATCAACACTTTGGCTCCATTAACTAAACGGTGTGGACATCCTGCAGGTGCTCTGCACCTTTACAACAATATTGTGGAATCATTTATTTTATGCTGTTTCACTAAATCTAACCATATTGCAGGTTTCACACTTATCATGATTACTCTTGACAGTCTTACTGGACTTCTTTTAATGCATTTGGCTGAATGTACACACAGCAATTCAGAATTGTTGATTTATTGATGCTATCATATCGGTCATGGACTGTATCTTGTTTTTACAAAAGTCACATTCTGTAGTAAAAACCCTACATTTTATTAACGCAGAATTAGGCAAGGTGTCAATTAATGCACCAAAATGTCTCTTGTCCATTTGCGAAGGCACGCTTGCCAGAAAACTTTTGTGCTTTTGTGAGTTCTGTAAATCCGTTTATTCTTCAGTTTCACTTTAAGGGTGTAAAGGAGGCCAGAAATTCCACATAATGAACAACTATGGTGCCAATCCTGTCAGTTGGTGTGACCAAAATGGTCACAGGCTGACAGTCATGTCCCCTGTGTGTGTTTATGAAAGTAATGCTCTGCTCTCCCCATCACAACCTCAGAACGCTGGTTGTCGGTTTTGCCAGCTATGTGGCAGTCCTTGCTTTGTGTGTTTTATATACGCTTCCCTTAAATAAACTGACGAAAGGAGTGCAAAGTCTCCCACATGTTCGCCATACCATGTTTAGAACTGAAGCTTCTGCTTGTTATGTTTCAAATGGATTGCACTTTCAAGGTCCTGAAGACTGGACTTTTGTAATGGGGCTTCTATAACGAGGTTGTAAATCCTGCTGTGTGATCATGTTTAAATCTATACAACACTGCTGTGAGTAACATCTCCCCCCTCAGGATATGATGTAAATATTAAACCAAGTAGCCGTTGGCTACTGTTTCACATGCATGCATTATGACTGTCACGTTCACTGCATGCCATTGTCTAAAATATGTCCTCATACCAGCTGAGTCCCTCTACAAATTATAATCTCAATCTGAAACTCACAACAGCTGCTGGTGTTGGGATGTGATTAGTGTGCGACGGGGGCCTTGTTCTAAAAGAAAGAACTCTTCCACCTCTGCAGAGAATTTGCTCTATACACAGTCACGCCTGCGCTGGAGGTTGATCTCAATCTCCAGCAAATGTTGAATTCCCCTGAACATTAACTACCGCACAGCTGAATTCATTTGAACATTAACCAAACTTTTGAGCATTATATGCCCCAGGTCTGCTTCCTTTGCTGTTTATGTAGTATATCTTTGCAACTCTTACTGTTTGTCCAGGAAGGTCAGCATCCTGCACTTTATTGGATCTTTTATCAACATGAATCCACTTTGTCTCTTTGCGTGCTCTTTTAACTGACCTGAGTGTGTCTGTGATCTTTCCCTCTAGGTTGACAGGTAATGAACCGTTGTCTATCCTGCCACTGAACTCTCTACCAGAGGAGAACGTGGGCAGGGCCCACTACAAGCTGTGCGACCGGCTCAAACTGGAAAAGAAGCAGCGCAGGATGTGCAGACGAGACCCGGGCGTGGCGGAGACCCTCAGAGAGGCCATAACCATGAGCGCCCTAGAATGCCAGTATCAGTTCCGCTTTGAGAGGTGGAACTGCACCTTAGAGGGGCGCCACCGAGCCAACATACTAAAGAGAGGTATGGGATTTCCTTTTCTTTTCATGGCTTAAAAAACAAACCTGACGACTGAGGCAGGCAACTGTAACATTTCCATAGATGTGGAATATAACTCACAGAGTACTCCAATATATTTTTCCAGGATTTAAGGAGACAGCCTTCCTGTATGCCATCTCCTCTGCGGGCCTGACCCATGCGATGGCCAAAGCTTGCAGCGCGGGACGCATGGAGCGTTGCACGTGTGACGAGGCCCCGGACCTGGAGAACCGCAAGGCGTGGCAGTGGGGAGGCTGTGGAGACAACCTCAAGTACGCAAACAAGTTTGTCAAAGACTTCCTGGGCAAACGCTCCAACAAGGACCTGCGTGCACGCGTGGACATGCACAACACTAATGTGGGCATGAAGGTAAGAGGTTAATTTACAGTACTGATTTTATGCATCAAAGACATTTTAATAGTAATGTGGGGTGCTATTCAGCCTGTGAAAAGTTGTATAGTGTCTTCTGTGGCAGAAGGTGAATACAGGCGTATTCAGATGTATGAGAAAAATGGTGTGCTTTTTTGAACAGTAAGGAATGTATAGATGTTTGAGAAGAAGTTTTTAAACTTTAAGTGACATTACTTTCAATTTATCAAATTTCTAGTCACACTGATTTTGATATTGAGTCCCATATGGATATGCAACGGTCATGCTTCATTGTGCGTCATTATATATACATGACTGTGACTCTGACAGCAACAGTGTTTTATTAGCTAATAATATACCTAAAACATTAAATTGTGACTCATCGATGTTCAATTTAGGGAGTTACTGTACATTCAAAGGAAAGAAAAAAGTGAATTACACATTTTTACAGCGGTATATCTTCGCCAACTGTCATTTTAATTTGTCTTTTATTAAAGTAAGAATTTTAACAATTTGAAAGTATAAACTAAACAGAGTTTAATATATGAGGCCAACCAGGACACAGTCATCAAGGAAACAGTTGAATGGGGCCAGAGTTCATTTAGAGTCGCTCGCAGTCAGTATTCAAACAGAAACACTGGCTGCTCACATGAATGAGTTGATCGGTGGGAAAAAGGTGATAGTATAATACAGGCTGAGTTCTATGCAATTATGTAGACAAACAGCAACATGAAGTGCCAACTCATTGTGCACTTTATCCCGGATATGCCGTACTCCCATATCTTTGGTTTTGCTTTAGTAATGCTGGAGTTAAAACATTACAGCGCTGGTAAATGACTGCTGTCCAAGACAATACACACTGTCCAAATACACAGTTAGAATGACCAAAGAGGAATTTAATTTGACCGCAAGAGAATGACATTGATTGAGGAACAGATAGATAGAGAAAAAGAAACCTAAACGGATTAAAGTAATTGCCATTGTAAATTTGGTGAAATCTGAAAGTGCTCATTAGTCAATATTTGTTTTACTCAGATAAGATAGGCAACGACTCACATTTGTGCTCTGACACAATTCAGTAATTGTTTGTGGTGAGCAAATATGTTATATTTCATTTTGGAAGTATTTTAATAGTAAAATAAAAAAGGGGGACTGGTCTTAATCTGTGAAGCCAAAGCAAACTAAAGGCCTGGAATCTGTTGCTTTTCTCATATTGTAGCCATTTTCATTTTGGTTTCAGAATGAATTACAGCAGAAGCACACTTCCCAAATGTTAGCAGACACAAAACTTTCCCAAAAGACCAATACAAGCTCTTCTTTTTCAGCTTGGCTCTCCACACTGCCTCAGGGGATTTCATTTGTGATAAAAGATTTACAGCAGTGTTTTTGCTCCGTTTTTGTGATTTGCACATGTAGTGAGGTATACCGCAGTTGTTGGAGATGAATTCCCACATGGAGGACAGAGCTGGAATGTACTAGCCTCTGCATCCTCCTGACATTTAAAAGCTGACCTATCAAATTTTCTTGACCTGCTGGTGTTATGAATATGCGCTTCCTGTTCCCCGATCTCTTTCACAGTCTGAGAAAAGAACTGTAGATGCAATCCAAGCTCCATCTAAAACAATGTGTTATAGTCATTGTTTTTTTTTTTTGCATACACACATTTACTTTATGGTTGATGCTGAAGTCAAGCACCATTAAAATAAAATAATTTGTGGTCACTTTTGTCGACAACATTTCACTTGCAAATATATATGATTTTGCAATTCTTTTGATGATGGGTACCCACATAATTACCTCCCTAAAAGATTGGGTTGATAAACTCTGTGTTTAGGAAACACAATTACAATAAAATGACAAAAATTCAACCCAACATCTACACACCATATATACAATATGGCTCTGTCCCTTGGCTCCGAGTCTTAGACAAAGTGTAATAGTGTTCTCCTTCTGAATCATGGTAATTACAGTTTCTCTGTTTTTCCCCTTTTATTATGATATCAAAAAGAACAGCAAATTTAATAACTGACGTCTTGACATTCCTGTCAAACCACTGCTTTCCACTCATCGTCTAATTGTGAGCCTATTTGGGTGATTAGGCTCTTTGAAATACTGCTTACTAAACAAAGGCTCATTAAATGACAGCTTCATCACATTCCTTTTATGTTCCGCAACATTCAACAATATTTCATTGTGTCTGAACCAGGTAATCAAGGCCGGAGTGGAGACGACTTGCAAATGCCATGGCGTCTCTGGCTCCTGCACGGTCCAGACCTGCTGGAGGCAGCTCCTGCCCTTCCATGAGATCGGCAAGCAGCTGAAGCAGCGCTACGAGACTTCCATTAAGGTGGGCAGCTCCACCAACGAGGCCACGGGGGAGGGAGAGATCTCCACAGGCCGGAGCCAGCAACAGCAGCAACAGCAGCCGCAGCCCCTCCCTGGCCTGAATGATCAGATCCCTCGCACTATGGACTTGCTCCACATCGAGGACTCGCCCAGTTTTTGTAGACCCAGCAAGTACTCGGCGGGTACGGCAGCCCGTAAGTGCTACAAGGACAAGAACTGTGACGCTATCTGCTGTGGGCGAGGCCATAACACTCAGAGTAGAGAGGTGACCCGACCCTGCCAGTGCCAGGTGCGCTGGTGCTGCTACGTCGAATGCAAGCAGTGTACACAGAGAGAGGAAGTCTATACCTGCAAAGGGTAAACCAGTGACCTGCCAGCCCCTACGATCAGTGGAGCAAGTGAAAGATGGTTCTGCTTCCACTGTTGGAACAGTGTTCTGCAAACAAAAGAGGTGTGAGCTGGTGGAGAAGCAATAAGCACTTTGAGAGGGATTTCTGTGTGTTGGGCTTCAGAGGTCCTGTGATCCCTGTGTCTAGGGATTGCAGACAAAACTCAGACAACTGGGTCAACATCTCAAGCTTTTTTTTAAAAAAAAATCATGGCTTTGCCTTGAAGAGAGAAGCTTTTATATTCCCATTAGAAAAAGTCAAATGGCATCACAAGAAATCAAAGATTGACATCCAGCCAATGAGGATCAAACACAAGGACAGTGACACCAACAGACTGCCCAAAAGAAGAATGGCGTGTGTGTGTGTGTGTTTGTGTGTGTTTGTGTGTGTCTGTCAACCTTTACGTGGGTGTCTGGACCTGAGCATGTGATAGATAGTGAGGGGGGAGGAGGGTTCGAATGACGACTTTCATGGCAATCAAAATCATATTTAGAGCCTGCTAAAAAGAAAGAAAAAAAAAAGACAGGGTGTAAGATTTACTCTACACGCACATATTTACACTCACACACATTGTGTGTTTGCATATGTATGTAAATAAATTCAGTTATATTGTTATGATATTATACAAGCCACTTATCTAACTATGTTAAAACAAACCACTAACCACACAAATGTTTTGTTGTTTGTGTGCTCTCGCTCATTTTTCTCCGTGATTCATGTCGACAAGGCCCTTTGGAAAGCAGCACACTTGTGTCCGTCGTCTTGCTGTGGATAATTTATAGATCCTTTGGGACTACTCCTTCACAGGGAGAAAACAAATCTCTTTTTTTGGGGGGGGTGGGGAGTATTAATATAATATGAAGCTGCATTAACAGGAAATATCTAAACCAGTCAGTTTAGGCTATTCTCGGCCTCGAGCGAACCAATGTTCAGGGAATAACTTAAACCACTATAACTATTTGGATAAAATATGAGAGAAAAAGTGCAAATACAAATAATATCCAAGTTGGAGATGACAGTGGCCTTGTTATTACAGCCGACATCATTGCAACAGGTGATCACTTGACCAGCAAACATCCACACGTGACTCAGAAATTGTGGAGCTTTGCAGAGCTTTTTTTTACTTTTAATACTTTGAGGTTGTAAAGAAAACTGTGGAGAACTGGAGGAATGTAGCCCCCTACCATTTCACATCCTTCTTTCCTCTTCAGCTGCCACGATTTGATTGAGCCACGTTCAACACATGTAGACACGTACAGCGGGAGCTGCATCTGTCAGTCCAAACAGTATGGGGGCAACGGAGACGGGAAATCTAACTTGACGTGTCTGCTGAGTTGCTCAAGTGTAGATAAATGTGCAAGTCTCGTAGCTAATATAAATATATTTTATAAGACTAATATTTGTGTAATGTTTGGCAAATCAATGTTTAAGAACAAACATTGGGGTTTTGCAAATCAGCCATCTTCTTTCTGAAGTCAGTGAAGTTGTTATATTACATGAGTTTATTTGGTTTCTCATATCGCTGCTTGGCACAAAGTGACACAGTAGACAGAATGCAGCATTACAGTAACAGTTCAAATGAATAGCTTGGATTTGGTTGATTGATTGATACCGCTAGCCAGTTTAGCATAAAGACTGTAAACAATCAATGAGCTTTAGAGATGCTGGTGGGCAGATTTTGTCAACTGCACACAGAGCCAGGCAAGGTATTTCCCCCTGTTTTCGTTCTTTATGCTAAGCCAAGCTAACTGGCTGCTAGCTGTAATTTCATATTTACCAGACAGATATTAAATTGGTATTGGTATAAACATTTTTCTCCAAATGTTGAACTACCACCTTCAGATATGACCACCAAATCTCATTTTAGGAGAAATGCCTCTGAACACACACAGACAATGCAGACAATAATATTTCATTGTATTCTCAGCTTCTGGGAACATTACTATAAGATATGCCTTTTTTTTAGATGGGTGTGAATTAACTACTGAGTGAGGGACCCAGCTTTGTATCATAGCGCCATGAACGCACTGAAGCCCAAAAGCCCTTTAAAGTATTTTAAGATCTGTATTTATGGATACAGTGCAGTGCAGATATATATATATATATATATATTTCTTTTTAACTGTAAATAAAAGGTTTTTACTCCTGTGGTATAGAGACAAAAGTGAGGCACATGTTCAACCCTCACAAGCAACTGAAACAGAAATTGGTCGTAATAAGAAACGCTATGGTGAGACATTTGTGGAAACAGCACACAGCTGCTGTACCAAGATGGACACAGATTGTTATCAGTCATGCAGTACCAAGCCAAACATCCTTAAAAGTGGCTTTTACCTTTTACAAGTGGTTTAGTCTTTAAAGATGGTTATCGCAATATTTAAAATTAAAGGACCATTCGGGATAGTAGTATCCTGCTTTAGGAAGACAGCCTTGTATGGATTATTTGTCCTGAGGAGATGAATTCCAAGCATTTTGATATGAGAGGGCATGCCAAATAAAGACTGGTCGAAACATATACATAGAACTTTGCACGCTACATGGAAACCATAATAGCTATGCTGAGACCTGAAGCATAAATGCCTGCTTCCCACAGCACACACACACACACACACACACACACACACTTTCAAAATTCAAAACAGGCATGGCAGGAATATCAATAGCACACTGGGTGCATTTTTGTTTGTTTATAGATTGTACATAGGCCTAAAAAAAATTCCCAAGAAAGATGAGCATGATGCAGCAGCCAGTCATATTTTTTGTATTTTTTATTTTTAGATATCACAGCCATCCACATTGTCAAATCCCAAACTCTGCACTGTTTAGTCGTCAGTGGATCATGTACAAAATTCTGTTTTGTAGAAAAAAAGTTAAATTATTTTTAAATATATTATGAGCATGTGTTTAGTGTAAATAACGTCAAAGTCTAAATTGATTTTATATCCTGTTTTTTTTTTTTTACTCAGTTTTTCTTTTGGGTGTTTGTTCTTTTTTTGGGGTGGAGGCTTTGAGAAGCAGTGTATACTATAAACATGTTTCATTTCATATCTCATCATTTGCTGTTATCTAAGCACTAACAAATCCTAACAAATTTAGAATCAACTCACCTATAGCTGTCTTTTATTCATGAGCACTATCATGACACATTTTTTGAGAATATTCAAACAAAATCACAGTCATCACAGCAATATTTTTATAGGATTTGATCTGTTTGTATAATAAACTATTTTTGTGAAAAGACTTTGTAATGTTGGCTATCACCATGCGATGTGGTATGAACTCGTGATTGCATCAGTGTGGACTAGTTTATACTTGGCTTTGGATCACTTCACATCTCTGTGTACTATTTGTTAGGATTTGTGCTGTGCTTGTAAAGCCACATATTGCCCTTTTTGATGATACTACACCAGCAAAGCTTTTTCCATGTTCACGTATTCATGTCTTATGGGAACCCTAAATTATTTTCCTCTACCTCATGTGTATAGCTTGTAGGTATAAACAGATCACAAATGACTGGTAAGAATGTATTTAAGTTATTTAACATCTTTGTATAACAAAGGCGAAAAAAATCTGAAATAATAAATGAATTTTTAAATTATTTCATGTGTGATTTCATTCTTTAGTGGCACTTTGAGAATGTACTTTAAAGGGGAACTATGGTAATTTTCAGTGTGTGATGTATGTAAAGAGCTGTATAGAGAACTGCTCCATAGATTTTTTTTTTTCATTGCTGTTCTGTTGCTAAGGCAACAGCTTTGCTCCAAAGTTACTTCCTGTCATTTACAACAGGAAACACAAAAGGTACCATTTAGAGTGTTTATGTTGTAAAGTTTGAAAACATCCAAAGACAAAAAATTGGGAAACATAGATGATACAGAGCACCCAGGGGATGTTCTCGGTGTATGGGTTCATTTTCTAGATAGAATAATAGAAGAGAATAAAGCTTTTTTGTAAATAAAAAAGAAAACAACAAACAAACAAACATTAGGTCCACAAAAATCAGTTTCTCTTTCATTGTCTTTGTACTACCTGACACCACACAGAAATTAACACATTGGCATTCTTAATTTAGGGGCTGATCCCCTTTAATCAGTTGATAAGGGTAAAGCAATTCAGTATGGTATTTGATACGGAAATAATATTCTTTTATTTGTCACTTCTGGCTTAAGAAAGACGATTCAGTTTGTTGATTGAGAAAAATGAATGGCCAACATTTTATCTTTATATATGAAATACCATTATTCTGGGGACTGCTAATTAGAAAATATAATAATACAAATCGGGATGTGTTTTTATCCAACTTTGTTCTTATTCTTCCTCACAGTTTTTTCTAAATTAGGTGTAAGTACATTGAGAGAAATACAAAAAGAGTCACATTCCTTGTATGAGCACTTACTTGGCCATTAAAGGTGATTCTGATTTTTTTATACACCAAATGATCGTTAAATGTCGACATGCAGCCCATGCAGGCACACTGACCATGCCACAAGCAAGTGGATTAATCAGTTAGTTGACTGACAAAATGGAAGGGACAACATGTCAATCCAAGGTTATCTTACCAACAAGTTGTGGAGCTTTTGGTTGTATTCACATGATCATCATAAGCAGGTTTTGTTTGCCCAGTTGTCATGGAAACTTTCTTTCCATGATTCATGCTGACTCAAGAGACAGAACCGATTCTTGCTCCTCCATTCTGAACAAGCAAGTAAGAGGACCTTGAGTTGAGATTGTTTTGTCTGAAACTTAAAATGAATTTTGTCTGGTTATCATCCGTACATTTCCTGCAAGCAAAAACAGACACACAACCTCCAATAAAACACTGTCACTGAGGGGCTTTCCCTATTGCTGGAACAGCAAACGGGATGGGAAGGCAATGGAAAGTGACCTGTTTAAATCCCTGGACTGCGGTTCACCTTTTGACAGAAGAACAGTGACGGCAGCAAAAAGCCCTTCCTTGTAATCAGACATCATTGTTAAGGTTAAGTGTTTATGGGAATCTGATACAGACATTGTTGGATTTTCACAGTTTCATGCTGGATCACCCTCACTTTGCTATGACATTTTATATTAATTTAGTGTAAACCGATTATCAAGGCCTCTGTCATATTACTCTGCACAGTACCGTGGCATTGATGTTTTTGCTTCAATGTCAAACAAAGTTAAGATGAAACTAATTAGTGTGGGATATAAACATTTCTGTTTTGGATTTACGGTATTTGGACGTACGTATGTGAAGGAGAATTACCCTGCTTAACTGATATTATTTCAACAGGCTCTATTCCCTCAGCAGATGAGTGGAGATTTCAGGGAGTTTTCTCTCCCAACAATCTTGTAAATATCTTGTGGCCTCATCATATAAACCCTGAAGCTCGACTAATCCGAGAGAGAAGGGACTTTGTGGTCCCAGGATGTGAATAGGAACTTTGCGTCCGGTTGTGAAAACAACACGCAATTATGTAGTGTATCTGTCCTAATACCTAAAACATCAGAGGAAAAGCCCTCAATATCCCGGACACGTGTACCTAAATTAGCAGTGCAGGAGTAGCACCCTCTTGGTGTTAGCTATTCCTCCCCTGGGTCCCAGCTGCTTTGCTTTGAGCAACTGAGAAGCTTTAATGTACCCCGCTTGCTGGACTCCTGCTAACTTCCTGCCCTGTACCAGGCTCTAATATGAGCTGTAACTTTGCGGTGCGTTGTAATCCGACAACGTTTTGACAGCTGTTACCATGAAGGAAGTGGGTGCAACTAAAGCATATTGGAAAAAAGGTAGAAAAAAAATCAAGCAAAATTCACCCCCTACCTCCTCCTGACTACCTCCCATTCCCACTCTCATTTTCCTGGTCTGCACAGACTTGCACAGGGCTGTCAAGCAGCAAGAGTGGATAGTGAGATAATTCTTGAACTGCTGAAAGCGGCAGGGGATTTGTTATTCCAGCATCACCCCACTGCACAGGATGTATGTATGGAGTGTTGATTGTAGTTCAGTTGTGCTGGATCGTGTAACTGAATGCAGTTAATAATAAAAGTCAGTAATAAAAACTAGTGACAATTTAACTGCCTTTAAAGGAACAGATCAACATTTTGGGAACTGTGTATTGTTGCTTTCTTGCCAAGAGTTAAATGAGAAGCACTCATTTAACTCTTGGCACTCTCATGTCGGGAAATGAATGAAAATGCGTATGAGTTTGTCCACCGGAAATCTGTCTTGAATTTACATTTCATCCAGTGTTATCCAGCACCATGTCAGGCCAAGAAATTCTCCTGCTCCACCTTAGAAAAAATGCTCCTTAACTCTGATTGGTGCACAGAAATACATAACATTTCTGATGGAGTCTATCCTATTTCAGACCAGTGAGAAGAGTAAAAACAACATAATACAAGTACATAAATCGTTCATGAGAAACAACCAAAACGGTTTGAAATTTGGCTGAATATTTGTCTTCATGTTGGATCCCATTGCTTCTAGAAAGCAATGAAATTAAGACCAGTTGGAAAGAGCTCTCTAAAAACGGACCTGCCACTGCAAGAAAGTGTATCAGAGTCACCTTTTGTCTTGCTGAGGCATAAATGTTACACATCTGCACAAAGGGGGCGGCATGGTGGTGTAGTGGTTAGCACTGTCGCCTCACAGCAAGAAGGTACCAGGTTCGAATCCCGGGCCCGGGACCTTTCTGTATGGAGTTTGCATGTTCTCCCCGTGTCTGCGTGGGTTCTCTCCGGGTACTCTGGCTTCCTCCCACCATCCAAAAACATGCATGGTTAATTAGGTTGCATTAGGTTAATTGGCTAATTTAAATTGACTGTAGGTGTGAATGTGAGTGTGAGTGGTTGTCTGTCTCTATGTGCCCTGCGATGAGGTGGCGACTTGTCCAGGGTGTACCCTGCCTTCAGCCCTAAGGCACCTCTATCAAAGTGCCTTAGGGCACCAGCCCCCCCGCGACCCTATGAGGATAAGCGGTAGATAATGGATGGATGGATCTGCACAAAGGTGCTATGCAACTTTCAGCTTCTTTTCGAAACCACCAGTATCTCCCCCTGCTGGCTGTTGGAGAGAATGCAAGTCCAAGTTGCTTCCCTATTAGCTTGGCCGTAGCCCTCCGTAATTTTCCGCTCAATTATCATTTCCCTGCAGATTACGTCTGGGTTTGATCCCTTTCTACTCCATTTCTCAGGATGATTTCAAATCCTGACAAATCAGAGAATGGTGGGGGCTCGGGGGGAGGTGGGTGTTAACAATGACGTCGAATGCGCAGCATTTGCGTTGTAGTCTAGCTGGTTATAGTTTGGCAATAGCGGTGGAGATGGAAGTGAAGGAAGCCATTCAATCTGTTTTGGCTAGGCTCCCAAATATTCAGCAATTGAAGTCGGAGCAAGAGGAATGTTTAACCAGTTTTATTGCTTGCAAAGATGTTGTGGAAAAGTCTTATTTTTCATTTAGCTCCGTAAGTGGTGAAGGAGTTGGCTAGCCTGAATACTAGCGGCACATTACATACATCAGGACCAAACGTTAGCGATTGGGTAAAATCAGATCTAATCGTTTCAAACTTCAACAGAGTTCACGCCTCCCGTCTGAAATCGGTTCTCAATGGAGGAATGCCAGACCCTCTGTACGACAGTACCACCATCTGTACAACAGTACGAGGGACTGGTAAGACCAGGATACTTCCCTATGGGCTTCATTGACGTTATTCACAAACCAGTGGGTGATGTCACAATAGCTCCATCCACTAATTATATAAAGTCTATGGTTTTACTTAGTTTACATACCTATTTTATGGTAGTGTGTTTTCTTGCTTATACCTAAGTCTGTGGTTTTGTCGCCTCCTGCTGGCACTGCACTTTGATAGAGGTGTGTCATGTTAATGCCTTGGAGAGGCAAAAGGTGACAGTGACACACTATCCTCTGGTGAATAGGAGAGACAGTTTCTTGCTTACATGCTTTGGAGTGATATGGGATTGACTGGTACTGACCCAAGAGGGAGCATTGTATTGGTTGTAAAAAAAACCCATGAAATTTCAACAAAAATGTAAAACCAAAGCATCATTAATGAGAATCCAAGCATTAGCTCCTCAAAGGCAGGCTCACTGGGTGAAACATATGTGCCGAGCACTATGAAAACACCTTAGCTCATGCCGCAGGTCTGTGGAACTCACAGATTTATGATTTTTTTCAGCGTATTGGGAAAAAGCGAGTTCCTCTCTGGAAAGTGTGATAGGGGTCTGAAGGGTATGTGCCTTCCTCGCCTCCTTCCTGCGCCCCGCCCAATAGCTTACCCTGTTTATAACTGTTTTTGATTGTTGTTAAGTACCTGTCAAAGCTCCCGCTTGTCCCTCGTGCCTGGAAAAACATGTGAGCTCAGCATCTCCCAGAACAGGAGCAAATTAAGAAAATGCAGTGCGCTGAGGAAAACTACTTAGTGTACTGTATATATCTGGTGGTGAGAATCTGCTGTTCAAACAGGGATGACTTTGTCTGAATCAGCATGTAGACTGTCAATCAAGTTGAGTGAAAAGCTTTATGGCTTTATGGTGCTGTTAGCAACACAGAGACACATTTCATTTAAATACTCCTTGGGTAACAGCAATATTAACTCAATAATCACTTCAGTTAAGAATACAGGACCAGCTGCTCAAATGATTAAACACCAGGAGGGGAATTTAAGGGTAATATATCTTGAATATGTCTTGTGATACATTCACTGTGAAAACTATCAGTGATTTCTTTCACTGGAAGTGAACTGCTGAGGTCTCTGCACTTTTTTTTTTACTCTGGAGACATCTCATCGACAATGGACTCCCCATAAGATGCGATGGATAATGATGATAGCTGGCTCAGAAGCTTTTCAACACTTGCTGACAATCATAAAAATGTCAGCTTCACATGACAAAGCTCATTTCTCAAATAGCCCTCCTTCTGGCACAAAACGCCTACAAGTGTCCAAATGAAGAATTCAATACAGCCCTTAAATTGTTCAAAATCTGAGTTGACATTTTCCTTCTGGAAAAATAGCATAATAAACAAACAAATTATTCTATAAATAATAATGGAGCATATGTTTCTTTCATTGGCAAACATGCTTGGACAAGGGGGAAAGCCCCAGAGACCCCATAGCTACAGGGATGGGATAAACATAGATCTGTGTAGACGCCTGGGGTTTTTGGCATGCCTGCTGCACTTGCACTCGCACCAGGAGCGCTTGCCAGAAGAGGTGCAGGGTTAGAAACATTTTATTCCTAAGGAAATTCCTCCTATTACTCCATTATTCATCTGAATCTCTGAGGAGACGGATGCTCTAACTGCTCTAGCAGAGACCGCTCAGGAGAAAACAGTTCAGCACAGTAGATATCCTACTCAAGAGAGTGTTTTGATGTATCACCAGTACGATGTATGCGATGGACATATACTCCTCAGTCCATCAATTCACTTGGACAGTAAGTACTTTGGAGATCACCGAATGGATATTCAATACCATAACTACACAGCATTAAATGTCAGAGTAGAACAGCCATTTACAATTGTGAAGGAGATATTTTCTTCAATCAGGTCACCACCTGTTTTGTGCATCAGGGATGTATGAAATATTAACTACTGGGACAAATTGTGGGTTTTGTGTTCTTCCAAAATGTTGATGTTATATAAACACATGAGGGAAAGTTGAACAACAGTGAATCGAGGAGGACCTGGAAGTTTCTATCAGCAACTGTCCTGACCTACAACCACTCATTTGTGTCTGTGTGTGGGGTGATGGTGGGGAAATCAGCCGCAGTTGTGGTGACTGTGTATGTGTGTGTGTGTGTGTGTGTGTGTGTGTGCATTGGTGGGAGGGGGGTTACAAATGAAGGCTGATGAAAGCGAGGGGTTTACAGAGATGGGCCATGAAGCTGCTGTCCAGCAAATGCTTCAATTGTGCAGTAAAGATTCCCCAGCTGTCCTACGGATTAGCCTGTGCGCTTATGTGATTAGGATACATGGCACCACGGCTAGACCAGGCGCCTCTGACCTGGAGAATGTAGAATGAGATGTGATGGGAGGAATATGGATGGACGGGTGATGCTGCAGACTCCACAAACACTGACTGCCCCAACATAAGACTAAGGTTTCTTGAGATCATGAAAATTAGCCAGTATTTTAGGCGTCATTTTAGGCATTTGAAAGATTCATTCTAAAAAAAACAGTTTTGAAATACATATTATTATTTATTTATTCAGTTAAACATGCAGAAAATGCACAATAATTCAACAGAATACTGGATGGAGAATTAAGTTTGCAAAAATTATATACATATTCAGTCAGGAAATGATTATGGAATAAAGCATTTCTTGTGGTCTCCTGGATTTCAGTACACACTGTAGCCTAGACAATGTCTGAGAAGGTACACATTAGCTATGATGTACCTGCAGAGCCTACATATGTAGTCTGTGAAGGTAATATGTAACCCTTCAGTGTACAATTATAACATGCTTAAGCCACATGTTGCATTCTTGGAATCCCATTGGACATTCATTAAACGATGCATCGTTGGTGTGGCATGATCTTTGTGGATTCATACATGTATTAACAGCATGGTAGCTCTTGGAACATAGGCACACTGGACAGCATAGGAAACCTTTAAAATATGGGAAACATTGATGCTAACACAGGAAGTGGCAATGCTTTTCTTCCTGCATCCTCTAACTAAAATGTGTTCATGTTGGCTTGGGAGGGTTCTGGATGACTGACATGTGGAATGACAAACAGTGTGACAACATGGTGTGTGTTTGTGTGTGTACCCTGCAGCCCTGAGGCCTGCGCAGCTGCACATTGCCCGCTTGACTGTACCAGACGCTATGGCACGGGTTCAACAGTAACGCTGACCTCATGGGTCACAACCAGCACTGCCTGCTAACTGGAGGCAGTGAAGCCATCGCTGTCGCCCATAAATTAAGACAGTGTAACACAAATAGGCTAAAGTCGTAAGGCATATGGAAAGGCGACTCATTCATTCACTCACCACCCCTACCATTGCAACACCAACGACAAATTTGGTGTGGGAATATGAGCTCAGGAGATAGTAATCCCATTTACAAATGCAAGATAGTTTGCTTTAGCTGGATTCCCACACTTGCTTTTTTTGTTATAAGCATTTGCCAACTAAATAGAATCCCAAAGGATAGTGGGGTTTCGTTTAAGAGAGAGGTACTTGAGGATCTGTCACCATGATCTCAACAAGTGTGGCTTGCTGCTTCAATAGGAACCTCTCATAAGGACAGAAGAAAGGAAAGACCACATTGTCGGTTGTGTGTGTGTGTGTGTGTGTGAGTGGGGGGGGGGTTGTCTCCATTTTGTGTGAATTTGGTCATTTCTTGGCCGAGGTCAGCTCCTGAAGATTAGTGTTGGTGGTGGTGTGTGTGTGCATGTGTAGTGGGGTTGGGCTAAATTGCTAATCCATTGATTTAGCTGGAGTTAACACGCTGGCCAGGGTCCAACAGAGACTTAAGTCACAATTGGAGTGGGGCAGATATATTGAGATGAGATGGTGGGAAAGTTGAAATGCTCCTTTTCTTTGACAAAAAGGGGAATTTGAAGAGGAAATTGAAGCAAGAGTCTGCGGTAGGTTTTTGGAAAAGTCCTTAACTACTATCTACACCACCCTTTGTGATTTGCTTTTGCTAATATTTTGAGATTGTAAAAATACTGAGGAACTTTTGACATTCACAAGCACTTTAAGCTGAATTATTGAAAAGACAACATCACAAGCAAGTGCAAAAATCATAAATAAATATTTCCCTTTGCAGAACAGTATTTCTTTGGCAATATAAACATGAGAAACATTAATCATCGTGCATGAAAACAGTGATGAATTATTTAATTTTAAAGATAATGGAACAAGGCATACATTGTTGAACATGTTGACCTTCAGAGATTCTTGGAACATGTTAAAACAGGAGAGTGAAAGCATAACCGTCCAGGACAAAGACACATTCCTTGTGTCAGTGATACTTGTGTTTTTTCACGTCCATGTTTTCAATTATGTTAGCAGGCTTGTTGAGAGAGACAAGCAAGATTACCATGGAAAAAAAACACTCATCATGCAAGACAACTATTTACGGAGCTGTAGTCTCGCAGCAATGGTCCTCCACCTTGACTTACTGAATTATTGAGAAGCTGTCAACAGGTTGAGCAACTGTCTCCTTCTCTCTGTGTTTCCTTACATTCACTTTACTCAACACGGTGCTGCAGCTGTCAGTGTCTGCTCCATTGCTTGACTACCAGGGTGGATGAGTGCACCTTGCAGATCACTGGAGCTCAGGTCTCTATCATTCACCGTGCACCTTAAAACACCAGTCAGATTTCAGCCATGTATTCCTAGGAATTAGGTCCATGATGGATGATTCCTTATCTGCCCATTCATATCTAATAATAACAATATTCAGTTCAGAAAGTAGTTAATTGTAACTTTCCATATGGAAAAGAAACAGAAAAAAATTTAAAAAATGTACTGAAATTCATGAATAGTATATGATTTACTCTTGAAAGTGGCCACCTTTGCATTCTTTTCATACACAATATTAAAAAAGAAGTATAGGATATTGTATGTATTTTCATTTCTTTGTGTTTTCAAGCCCTAAAAATGCTGTCACCGTCTTAACGAAAGGCACTTCCAATAAAGTATTTTGTTGTTTTTACCCGCAAGCGTTCTTGTGTAAACAGGACCTAAGTGCAGATGAGCTGGTATATATACTGTATATAGGCTGAAATGAAACCGTAATGCTAATCAGGTAAATGGGAAGTAGGTGAGTGTATGTGTGTGTGAGTGGGCAGTGACGGTCAGGTGATGGGAATGGCAGGAAAGGGGCTCCTGCAACACTGTTACATATATATGTATATATATATATATATACACATAAGTATATGTGTATATATATACATATATACACATATACATGTGTATATATGTATATATATATACACATATACATATACATATATACGTATATCTACATATATATACGTATATATGTATATATACACATATATACATATGTGTATATATATATACACACACATATATGTACACACATATATAGATGGCAAAAGTCAACTGACTTTTTTAAAATTACATAAGTTATTTGTGTAACAAATGTAGCCTCACTTCCTTATTTTAACCCAAACCGTGATTTTCTCTCCTAAACCTGACAAAGTAGCTGATGCCTAAACCTAAATTGAATAGAATAGAATAAGTAATAATTATAATAATAATAATAATAATAATAATAATAATAACAATAATAATAATAATAATACTAGAATAAATATTTGCATATTTACATTACAGTATGTACTAAATAACAAAGGAGGAAAAATATATTTTTAATCGCAAATTATTATTAAATAATTATTTAATGAATAAAATGTATTTGTATGTGTTATGTAGATGTGACCCGTAGGAATAAAATGAAATAAAATAGCAGTGCAAATATGTCTGTGCAAAAGGATTGTGCAAACAGATTTGTAAACAAAGTCAGTAATGGTAATGAGCCCAGTTGTATTAATGAATGACCTGCAGTAGCTCCTTCTAGCAGGGTGAAGTCTGAGTCTGCAGCTGAAGGAGCTGCTTAAATCCTCCACAGTCCCATGCAGAGGGTGAGAGGGTTTGTCCATGATGGAGGTGAGCTTTGCTAACATCTTCCTCTCACCCACCTCTTCTATGGAGTCCAGGGATCAGTCCAGGACAGAGCAGGCCCTCCTGACCAGCCTGCTCAGTCTGTCCCTGTCCCTCTCTGTGCTCCCTGCTCCCCAGCAGACCACTGCATAAAAGACTGCAGAAGCCACCAGAGTATCATCGAAATGCCCATGTCCATGATGATATTCATCTCATGTATTCCTGAGAGATCACACTGTCCAGACTGGACATGGGGTAACATTTCAAATTGACATTATATTTAGGCCCAAGTTGATGCTTCACTCGTCTTTGGTTTATCTAGTGCAGTTTCTCGGACAGTAGGCTATACCTGAGATTCTGATAGAACAGAGTAATTTAGTGTCTGCGGTCTGCCAGTGTTGAAAACTTACTAAACATTGTGCTGATGCTGCAAGCTATTACTGCACAACCTGTTGGTCTGGCCAAAGAATACAAATAATTAGAAAACAGGTGTGTTTTCAGTAAAATAACCTCTGACATTTGAGTTAAACACGCGAGCATTAGTAATGTGTTGACTCCTGTGAGAGTGCACAGCGGTCTATTGACACCTTGCTGAGCTTTCCTTTCTGGAGCAGTTTGTTGTTCCAGGTTTGTTGTTCTACAGAACAGTACATTTATTACACTGTATTCCTGCAGAACTTACAGGGCTTTCAAGTAAAGCTTAAAAAAAGAAACTGTATTGCATTTTATTGAAAAGCATGTTAGGTCAATGTTTTTGAAAGAACCTTTTTGGTAATAAAGCACCATTTAAGACTGAGTATTCAGTTCCAGTTGACTGACCAGAAGATTTGGGTGGCTAATATGCGGTATATGTGCAAAAGCGGAATGCATGCTGAGTTTAGGGGTATTTAAAAATTAGAGGTCATTAAATTGTGCACCCACAGTTCAAGTTATGATGACTTTTATCTTGGTACAAGCTCTGAGTTGTGACTACAAGGAATAATGTCGTCACTATGTGGCTGGTTAAAAGGGTGGCCTGCGAGGACCAAGCCCATCAACCACATCCAGAAACACTGTAACTCTGTAGTGAAGCAGTACGGAGATGCTCAATTTCATCCAAATTGACGACGCCTCTGCCAAAATGGCAAATTCATGTAAAGCGTCTCTGCCACCTTCTTGGCTTTCCCTGCTGAACCCCAAACCACACACTCAGCGACAGTATCAGTTGCTTTCAAGTGAAGCTGAGCATAGCAGCCACTGCAGACCAGACTGAGGAGGGTGGCCCTGCTGGGCAGGAGGGAAAGGTGTGGCATTCTGTTGTCTTGTTAACTGGGAATATCCTGCAGTGGAGCCCATTACAGATTAATGTGCAGCAGGTGTTGGGTGTCTAGACTAGTAGTGAGAAGTCCACACTTCTCTGAGTAATTGAAAGTGCAGGTGCATCTTGGGCCACTGCCAGCATGTGAGGCTGCTGTAATGTTTTTAGCGGCATGACATCTCACTTTTAGGGCTCGAGGTATTACATAAAATGCCTCCAGGCTCTGATGAAAAACAGTGCTGGAATGGTGAGGAATGCCAGATTTGCTTGTTAAACATCTCTCAACTATTATGGTCTTTTGTTTCCTTTACACTGACAGCCATTAATGCAATTTCATAAGTTCAGTTTTTGGCGTGTTGAAGTGATATAAAATGACTTGGCAAGATGTCTGGAATAAAACCCTTCTGACTCCACTTAATCATAAAAACCTGGTGGGTTTGGCTTCCTGCGTTGACAGGGAGTGGTCCAAGCCAAGAAATACAATCAAACGTTGAAAAAGTTTGGTGGGCAACACAGACAGGATAATATCACCCTATATTCAGTGATGTTGGGATAATGGTTTACTGTCTCATACCAGTGGTGGCCGTAGTGTAGCCTGGACTGACTGGAGATAATTTCTTCTAATTTGCTATTAGTTCATTACTAAATAAACAACAATTTGCAAGGACAAATGATCCACTGCTAATTTATTCACATACTTGCTGCTTTTCAAACACCTAAACATCAATTATTAAATCCAAAAAGTTAATTACAAAGTTTTTATATTCACTGTATGAGGTGATGTACAACTGTGAGAAAAACACTCAAATCTGTTTTATTACAAGAAGGGAAAACCAAATGTGCAGTTTCCATGCATTGGAACTGGTCAGTAGATCAATAAGTGAGAAATATGTGGGTTCAATTTACTGTTGCTGTTACTGTGACGCCTGTTTTATTTCCTGACCTGTACGGCTGCTTCTGGCTCGGGGCCCTTGCTGGCTATCAGTCTCCAGGGCTAAGAGGATAATGTGTTAGCTGATATCTTAGCTCAGCGTGGTGCTGAAATGGGAACAGGGGGAGTTTGGAGGAGGTAATGATGGACCACTTTGGTTTCTCCTGAGAAATAGGAATTCAGGCCCAATCTCAGAGAGTCCTGACTGCATATAAACAGAAGCAAGAGCAATGGTTTACAGCACACTGGCGTTGCTCAGATGCAACAGAGAGTTTCCAGCATTTTTCATCATATCAAGAATACAAATGTATGTAAAATTATGTAGTCAGAAATCAGAAATACTGTTTGTTTTGGATAAAAAATATGAGAGTAAAGCCATATTGGCTATGGTTTTATGGTTGAGAAGAGACTTCAGCACACTGCCTGTGTGGGGTGAAATGAGTGTGGATGCGGTGCCAGGCGAGGGTCCTCTTTCTCTCCTCACACTGAGCCTCTCCAGTCATGGATCACAGAGCTGGAGAAGCAGCTAATAGCTCTTTCTAGCTGGGCCTGTGCTAAATACTCCCTCCACTAAAATTATTCCTCTGGGAATCAATGGGCCCATTCTTTTGTGAGCTGTAGTTTGCTTGATGGTCCCAACCTCAATGTGAAACATTAGACAGCAATGGGGAAAACATAAAACATAATACTTGTGTGACCAGCTTGTCATTGGCTCTTCGGTGGCTGTGTTAAGAATTTTGCCCAAGATAGTAGATTTAGTGAGGGAGAGGCTAGTGAGGACAACAGGCTCTCCACGGATCAAGTTGCAGCACTGATACACAGAAAAGGAAGTGCTTTTGATGGGTATCATGTAAATATTTTGGGTGCCTTTTGCAGAAATATAAACACACAATATTTAATTCCACGCTAATGTTTTAGCAATGCTGGAGGCGTGGCTCGGTCATTTGATTGGTCCAACACTTTGGTTGAAATAGCTCAGCAACTATTTGAATGATTGTTATGAAATTTGGAACAAACATTTATGATCCCCAGAGGATGAATCCTAATGTATTTTGTGATTCCCTTAATTTTCCTCCAGCGCCAAAGGTGGTTCATAATGTCAAGCAAACTGTCTCAACAACTATTGAATGGATTGCTATGCAATGTGCATATATTTACATATTTAGGTACAGTTGTGAAAGTAGGATTGGACAGCAGCTGTTTCTAGGGAGGGGCTTAGTGAGGGGTCAATGGTGACAACTTTTGTGATTCAAACTCTTGTTTATGACCAAATATCTACAAATATCAAACCTACTTACTTCAGTCTAATAGAGCCACTAGCACGGCTGCAGACTCTTAGTCTTGTTTGATTTTTTTGTCTTATAATTATCCACTATTTGGTATGAAACACACCCATTAGGGTTAATTTGTATAACAGAATCCCATTCTGTTTTTCTGCAGTGTGGTCAGAGCCAGCACCTTGAGACCAGGGATCAAAGAATAACCACAGTCTTTTCGTCTGCATCCCCTTTTTTGATTGAGCTCCACAAAAATGTCTACCATCCAAAATGGAGTGAAGCATTCAGTGGGAACACAAACATCTCTATTCCACCTCTTTATAATGCTCATCATGTTTTTTCTCTCAAAGTCCTTTTTAATCTTCCAGTAATTGTTTCTTTCAGTCAAACCATAGGGATCACTATCCTTCACCCAGAGATTTTAGCCTAGCCCTTGACCACAACACCTCCGCTGTCTCGCCACAATAACCTGGTATTGGTTACTTACTCACTCTAACTCTTAACTGCCAGGGTTTTCTAGGGTCTCTGGCTTCCCAAATCAATTATGCTCAAACTTTCCCGGCTGATGACAGGAGCCATCTTTGTATTCAGAGCTTCCAAAAACTGATCACACATCATCAGCGAGCCTCATAGCATCCATATTGAATACACAGAAATGCATGGTGACGTAACAGTAAAATAAGGTATTTATATTATCTCAAGAGAATGCAAAACTCGCGCAGAGTGGCACAGTACAAATTAAGCAGATTTAGACTCAAGTGTTCACGGCAGACCAGCAGAGTAAAGTACCCAAATCAGCTTAATGTGGCTAAGCCTAAATATTTATAAAATCAGTTGTAATGGGCTACTCTCCTGGCTGTACCATCCTGTCCAGTGTCACCCTTGGCATAAGCTGGAAAATTGTGACTTTTGATGTCAAATGTGAACTTGTATTGATCACATTTTAAGAATTAAAGGTGTCATTGAAAACACTGATAATATTCAGCCACATGATATCACACCTTGTTATAAGCCTTGTTAGAAGTAGGAACCAAACCATCACATATCTTACTTTTCACCTTTTCAACATCCTTCTTAAAGTTTTGCGAATGAATTATTGTTTAAAGGATTTGTCTGCTCTTTTTTAATGAAAATTATCAAACAGCAGCTATGTCCACAATTACTGGATATAGAAACCAATTTAAAATTGTTATTTATTGTTTTTGGTCATGATAAGTATTTAAATGTAGTCTGGATCTGCCTCACGTTCATAATGTTCCTCTGCCTGTGCCAGACCTCTGCTCAGCTTGTCTATTTGGTTACTATTACTGAGCCTTTGTTTGTAGTTCAATGGAAGCTGATATGAGTTGTAAGAGGAGCCTGTTGCTACAAGAGTCTCTGCAAAGGTCAAACATGGTGGTTTGTTTTTCTAGAATTCCTTTGGGATGCAGAGTGAATAACGTACAGGCTTTTTACCTGTAGGCAATAAGGAGAAACAGCGCTCCTGCCAGTCGGTCAATTAGAGACAAACATGTCTTTATGGACCTGCCAGATTGAGAAGTGTAAACATTTCATAACAATGGCTAAAATGGAGGAGGAGGGAGAATGGAGATTAAGAAGAAATATTTAGCACTGTTATATTGCACCATTATCTATTTGCTATTGACTGTGGTGTGACTGGCAAAAGTAAAGTGGAATTAAAATTAAAAAAAAAATCAGTGACATATATTAATATCCTTTGCATCTGTTTTGATTTGAAAAGTAATAAAAGAAACATAATTGTCATGTTCAGTTTATTCAATCACGCAGATCATTTTCAAGACAATCACAATTTCTTTCTCTGTTTTGGATTTTACTGTGTGCAATTGGGATTAATGAACAAATATCTATTTTCCACATTTGCTAAAGAACAAGGAGAGGATTCCTATCGCCATAAAACTCAACCTGTGTCAATTGGACCATTATATTCTGCAGGTGTGGCTGCTTGTGTCAAGAGTACATGCTGACCCCACCATGTCAGCCTCATACCTCGAGCAGCATCATCAAATGGAGACCTTATCTCAGTGGTGTGCAGTAGGATGGCAAAGAGCCAAGACTGCATGCCTTTTCCTAACTTTCCTCTGCGTTTAGATAAGTGTGCATTGCATGGGACATAACTTATTTGTCAGTCACGTCAAGTCTGAGAGTGACGAGAAGTACATGTGGAATGTTAAGTGCAGCGTATCAGAAAATATCAAAGAATGCAGCGAGCCCCGGGGAGCCTGTAAAATTAATGATCCAGATTGACTTCTGCACAAAACAAAGAGGGGAGAGAATAGGCTGCTCTATGAAGAAGGTCACAGTTCAAGTTCCCGTGTGTTTTACAGTCTGCTGAACCATAATATTTCACCATTTAAAAATGGGCAGGTTTTATATCCTGGATGTGTCAACATTGGGAAGAATCTGGGCACCTGCCAGGACTATGGAAGCAGCTTTGGGTTCTTACCAAGAGGACAATTATAGGACATGTTGCAAATCCATTTACAAGAATCACGCTAAACCTTTTCTTCTAACATTACTTGTAGGGATGGAGGTTCACTGATAATACTGCCATTAGAGGATACACTCATTGGTGTGATTGATAAGCTTGTTTTTCTATGATCCCACTGACATGACATTAAACATTTTTGAGATCAGGCCCTGTTGTTATTTGTATTGCAGTGTATTCTACAAATATTGCACATGGTAATGTGAAAGTCTAACTGGTGAACACATATCCAAAAAAATAATATTTCTCTTCCTGAATAACTTTGTTAAGAAACCAATGTTGAGTACATTTACTTAAGTACTGAATCTGGAAAAAAAATCAAATCCAACCAGCGGGCCAGATGCTTCTGTGGTGCCTGTGGTGCTCACATCCATAGTGACAATCTCCACCCACCGAGCAAGAGAGAAAAGCCACAAAAGCTACTTCCTGGGGGAGCTGTAGCGCCACTGGCGCCTGCATGAGTGTGATATAAATCCCGACTGCTTTCAAAATAATTAGCTCGGGGATCAAGGCTAGCAGGGCAGTCTCCCCGGCCTGGCGCTGAAGAGGAGACAGGTGCCACCAGTGGCCTAAGCCACTGGAGCTGCACCCTTGTAGTACAGAGTGGCCCAGGCTGGGAGAAAGAATGCCAACCTCGATTAAACAAAAGAAAGAGCCCCACTGGCCAGGCAGATCTTTTTCCTTATTTGTGCTTCGGCTGCACGTATTTTAGGGCTGTGGGATTTGTATGGGTCTTGGAAGAGAAAGCGGCAGGAGAATTAGGTCTGAGGGATGGGATGTTTGTGTCCACCCCTGTGACCCGATCATTGAACTGACCCCCTGGTATGATGAAAGCTATGTTTTTATTAGGCCAATATCTACAGACAGCAGTGGCGTCCAATGCAAATAGATGATGAGGAGATTGGAGGAATGGAAGACTTTCCAAATAACAAAGTGAAATCCTGAGTACAGGGCTCAACTGGAGATTAGTCAGATAGGTCACATGAAAAGACAGAGAACACATACTGAAGTCCTCAGTATGCTGGAAACAGTGCGAGGGGCCGCCTACTTTCTGAAATAGACAATCTGATCATCTCAACCACTTCCTGCAGCATCAGACCAGGTGTGAAAGGAAGTTCTCTCACAATATAAATGTCAGGGGGAAAGATTGTTTTAAGCATTTGTATGATTCATCACATCAAAATCACAAAGTTACAAAGACGAGAGAGACAGATAAGGAACTCATTGAGATGTAAGATGACGCTATTGGTGTGGTCATTCAAAACTGGTACAGTATATAATACATTTTCTTTCTTCATGGTCAAACAAATTGTTGTCCAAGCTGGATAGTTTCAGTTAGTATTTATGTTTTAAGCTATACATTGGATATCAACTGGATAGTTTAGGGAACAAATCATGCTCATTTTCAGGTTCATACTTGTCTTTAAGAGTTCTTCTTGGATGTGGTTTCATGATTTCATGTTCAAAAAACAGATTTACCTGTATTCACCCCCTCTTTCAGATCCCTTGCTGAAAAAGCCCAGTCTGCTTTGATTTCCTTGTGAGAAGAATATGGTGCATCTTTGCAAAGACCGTTCTAAAACTGTGGGTGATTATATTATATTCTTTTGTGCATGTGACATAGGAAGGGGAGCTGATTCTAAATGACTCATTGAATCACATATTTTTTGATGTAAGTAGCCCACAAACAACTGACTAGTTTGTAACTGAAAAAATGAGTTTTTCATGGCATGTCTCCTTTAATGTAAGAAAAAGGAAACAATATACATGAAAGACTTTAAATGCATGCGTTAAATCCAGAATAGTGTTTGCAAAATGTTATATAAAATACACATTTGATGTCATTGGTAATTTAAGGATTCATTTACTACATCCATTAATTCAAATTTTCCTACGACTGACATGTTTTGAAGGAGTCAGCACCTCAAAAGTGACCACGTCTCCCCAGTTTGGTTCCGACTTGTAACAGAGCTTCCTCTGTCTGCTTACTCTCATGGAAATTCCTTTTCCCTCACTGCTTTGTATGCGGAGACACTGTCAGTCATTGTCCAGACAAATGACACAGGACCATCATTTTCCACATTCTAGAAGCAAGGGGATCCCTGGCTGTGTTCACCCAGAGGACAGGAAGTGAAAACAGGATGAGGGGCAGTTCCCTCAACAGAGCGAAGGTTCGCAGGTTGGAACTGGGGATCCCCTCGCTGGTTTGACTCCTGGTGTTCAGTGTTGGAGAACCAGAGAGTTGAGACGTTCCCATGTCATATTTCCTATTGTCTTTTGAACTTGGGTCAGGGATTCTCTTTCTGTCCAGTGTTGGAGGTGATACCGCCGCTGCCAGAATTACTGCGGTTAGGGGGGAGACAGCTGTCTTTTAACTGGAGAAGCAAGGTCCAAGCTCTGGTTTTTGGCAAACACCCACCGTTGCAGAGTCCTTGAGGATGACACTTAATCCTCTGTTGCTGACTGCGCACATTGACCTCTATGTGAAGAAGGGCGAGAACAAAACTCAGTTTTGTCCAGATTGTCGATTTCTTGGAACTTACGCCTGGTGATTGAATGGCTTAATGGTGTTCACTTCGGTAGAGAGTTACTTTGTTGTACATTGTGCTTATATTTTATGCTACTTTAGTCGTACTCAAATACATTTCACAGTACGATATTGTACTTTTTATGCCAAAATACTTCATCCATCCATTATCTACTGCTTATCCTCATAGGGTCGCAGGGGTGCTGGAGCCTATCCCATCTGTCTTAGGGTGGAAGGCAGGGTACACCCTGGACAAGTCTCCAGTTCATCACAAGACACATAGAGACAGACAACCACTCACACTCACATTCACACCTACGGTCAATTTAAATTAGCCAATTAACCTAATCCTAATTTTTGGATGGTGCATCACATTTTTATATAAATGATCCATTGCTAGTAATTGTAAACTGAACTACCGACAGTATAGTTAAAATCAGTAATTATAATCCAGTAATATATAATAACATTACATTCTGAAAGGGCAAAATTTTACTTAAGTATGGAGTATTTTAACAGTCTGGTTTTTCTTATTTTCTTAACTAAATATTTTGCTTATTCAGCACACACAATTGAGTAGTAACATAGTTGTTCCAAAAGCCTTATTAAAACTGTCCACTGCAGTTCATCTCACTTTTGGGAGAGGTAGATTAATCAGTCAGATAACTTGCATGTGTAACAAGACCCAGGATGGCTTTATTTAGCCCGTGGAGGTGACATCAGTCACAGGGATGTGAAAGGTATTTCAGTCCTTCATAACAGTAGTTTCATACTTTTGATGTCATCAGGGTTGTCTTTGAGCTAGCTGCAGGTAGCTCCACATGTCTGAGATACTGCGTGCAGAGATGAGCAGGAACCATAAGACTGATGGCGTTTTCTTTAGGCTCAACATTTCTGCATCATGCATCCATATTTAGTCAATGACTCCAAACTTATGACCACAAGGTCAGTTCCTATTATAACCCAGAAGAAAAAAAACTCTCTCTCAGTTGCTAAGTGTCAAGAAAAATTATGGCTGACTTGGTTTATGCCAAGAAACTGTCTTTGCCAGACCATCTCAATAACAGAATAGCAGCACCTGGCATATCATTGTTACATGCATGTGCCAAACACACTTTTCTCTCATTAGCTGTTGAGGGATAGTAGTACATGTTGTTTATTCAAATAGTGAGTTGTGATTTATTATTTCCTCTTCCAGAGGAAATGTGGACACTTATTAAACACCTCATACTTAGGACATTTGCACAACAAGGAAAAGAAGCCGGAAAAAGAGGGGAACTGAGAGAATGGGGAATGTAAGTGTGCAGCTTATTTCAAGGAAGTGTAATCTGCAGACAACGCCCTGCATTTGTTGAAGGCTTTACCTAAGGTCATGATGCAGACTTGATGAGGTGACAAAGTGCTCAGGTACTTCCCATGCTCAGCTGAAGCCATGAGGCGCCGTTTCTTCCATGAGAGTCGGCCATAGCAAACTTTCTTGGGCCGAGCCAAGACACAGAGATGACTGAGGAAGACAGATGTGCTTGTTAAAAAATAGATTTATTGATTCATTTGAAAAGAATGCCAGTATCCACATTTGATTCTGTGTCTGCTGCACTGGCCTAAAGAGCAGTCATGGGAAAATCTGAGCTTTACACAAATAATTAGCACTGAGGATAAAATCGGATACATTTTAAGCAGACATCCATTTCCAGTTTAAAACAAATACTTCAGTGATTGTTTGCCCAATTGGTCTGTGACCACAATTTGTCGGGACAAATCTTATGACTGGGATACTTCCTTTCAAAACAGTGTTTAAGGAACCACTGAAATATGAAAATCAGCCCTTATTTCAAATTAAAGGGCAAGCACGTTTATGGTCCGCATTGCTGAGATTCTTGATCAATTTGTAGCTTTCAAGTCATTTTATATCATTGTAACCACAAATGTTTAATTTCTTGACTGTTTAAAGTGCTCCAGGCTTTGCATAGTGATTGAACATTGTATGAACTGGAAATGTTCCACATTTTTTTTTATTGTGGGATATCTGCAGTAGCCGCCTTTCATTGGTTTCCCTCAGTGAATTTAAGAGTAGGAAAGAGGATGGCCGTTAACTTTGTGTACTGTATGTACTGACATCAGGCACTGACCAAGGCTGTCAAATAGACATCAAAACATGCACTTAGGCAAACTGCACACTCCCTTTTCCCACATCCCATCCCAGAGCCCTTTATGTTGTCCACACAATGGAAATCAAAACACACAAGAAAGATTTTTCCATGCAAATGTGAAATCCATACAGGAAAAAGAAAAATATGCAGTTCGAGATTCACCATGCGCCCAAAGAAAACAACACTCTGTAAAGTGCCTGTGCCGCCAGCCAGACAGCCTCCTGCCTTTCAATTATGCTGCCAGCAGTATATCAACTTGACAAATACTGAAGGATGTGACCTCTTGATCTAAGCTGAACCCAACCTTACCTCGGAAGCGTGGTCAGGCTTGGTTGACGGACAAAACTGTAATCCCTATAAAAGAAGAGTTAGGTCATCATAGCCACATTCAGTAGCTCCAATCAAATGAATTTATGACAAACAACTTCTCTTTTGAAATTGTACTCGGTGAAAATCCGACGCAAACTCTGCTTTACTGAATGAGAAGTCTGGAAGGCCATCTGTAATTATATTCAATCACAGGGTGGGTCAGTGTTTGGATTAGCTCCACTTTTATCAGTTGGTAGATAATATGGACTTGTGTGGCATCTAATTATCTCCTATAAAAACTAAAAAACCTTAACAATCACCTTGTGTTTTTCAAATGACATATGTCAACTTCACTGTAAAGCACGTTTTTCAATATAAATTAGAATTTATATATTTTTTTCTTGATGTTTTTCTTTCAACATTTTATGTAAACACTTTGCAGTAGATAGCATCGGCAGTCCCTGTGGGCAGGGGACAGGCCGTGGGAAAGTATATAAAAGTGCCACTGAAATGATGATCACTCATCAGATGGGACTAATTGTTGCTGTCTGAACACCTCCTCCCAGTCTTAGAGACACTGTTCGTCTGAACCATGCTGATGTTAACAATCGTCTGCTCATGTTCACTGCAGTCCATCTGCTCCAGAGGTTATTAAGCTGCTTGGCTTTGGAAGAGATCCCAGCTTGTCACATACTGATGCTTTGTCAGGCGTCACTTTTTGGTCACAGTAAACATGTGATTAGGTGTAGGCAACAAAACCACTACAGTTAGGTTTCGGAAAAAACATAGTTTCAGTTAAAACTATCATGTTTGTACAATGAAAGTGACACTGAACACTGTTAACTTTGGACATGAATGAACAGCTGATTGTAGCATGAAGAATCATCATAGAATTTGACCTTTTTGATTTGGGTCACTTTCATCTCTGGTCCTAAATCAGATACAGGTCTGATTTTTTTTTTAATGTGACCTCAGTCTGAACAATCATATGGAATTCATGCAACTTTTACTTGACCTTAGATCAGCATCCTGAAATTTTGAAAGCGATCTCTTTCAGTGAAGCCATTCACGTAAAGATCCAGGCTGTTCTCATACAGTTTGCTGTACTGATGAAAAAAAAATCATAAATAACCCAGGATAATTTGAATGTAAGCCATATCATTTTGACAGAACATGGGATAGACCGCAAATTCTACATACAGTAGGGATGAGGTTGCAGTGGATCGGTGGGTCTAAAAAAACTAAGGTTCACCCAGGAGACTGCTCTTAATTGTGGTCTCCATGTTTACATCTATACAACAGCATATCGCATGCAAGTCACTTCAGCACCATGACCAGTTCACACTAGAATTTGACAATGACCACATTTAAAAATAATGCCAAACAAAAAAAAAATGGATTTGAGAAATAAATCTGAATTGAGCACGAATTGTGAACGTAGCTTTAATGTCTAATAGTTTGCAGATGTTGTTCATCACAGTAAAAAAACATCCTGTTAGGGAAAGCTATACATGTTATCACTATTTAAGACACTGCACCTTTAAGGCCTGACTCTTTTAAGTTTGCAGAAGTGTTCAGAGGTCCCTCTTGTAAATTTGATTGGCACTGCCATAAAATTAAAAGGACTTATTGGCAGGCACCTTTGACAAATTGTAAATCAGCTGAGTTCACCTCTTCAAACCTAACATGTAACACTTGAGTCACAAAACTACACTATGGATCTGCCAAACACATTTATGTGCTCAGTCAGCTTGCCAAATACAACACATGGATACACAAGAGTGTGAGTAAGGCCTGCACATCCGTATGAAAACCCGAGGAAATTCTCCTCTGTTTCATTTTAAAAGATTAGAGAAGAATTTCTAAAATAGATAATATATAATCTGTGGGATACTCAATAAATGTAGACCTTCTTTTCTAGCTAGAAAATACTGAAGCAATGAGATTAGAGTGGATTAAATTGGCCTACTTCCAGTCACTCTTGTATAAAATGAAAATGAGAATTCTAACTATTCTAATTGATATTTTTGCCCTTATTCCAAAAAGGCAATATTTCCTATGGGTATGAATCTCTGCCCTAGCCTTGCAAATTGTTGGCTCAAAATGATTTTATGCAAAGGTGTATAAATAGTATGACACTATAAAGACAGTCTATGTATTATGAGAAAACATTTATTCACACCTTTTTATGTGTCACTTCAGACCAATGCAACTACAGTAATGGCCACAGTCACTATAGTTTGAGGCAATAAAACCACTTACTGTAGGTTTATGAAAAACATCATGGTTAGTTTTAAAATAAGTACACAAAGTACAAGGGCAACGTGAGAACGTGAGAACGTCACTAATATAACTTAGTAGTAACTCAACACAGATTCAGAAAATTCATGCCAAAAGTAACAAACACAAGGCGCCCATAATGAAAAGATATCAAGACAAGGAAGCTCCTCACCATGCACGGAGGGTTTCACCCCAAGTCCAGCACCCTGAGGCTGTACACTAAGAGGAAAGAGGGAGGCCGAGGACTAGTGAGCGTCAGAGCCACTGTCCAGGATGAACTATCAAAAATCCAAGAATACATCAGGAAAATGGCCCCTAAAGATGAACTGCTCAGTGAAAGCCTCAGGCAGCGGAAACCTGAAGAGTGTGTGGAGGGTGAGGAGCAGACAACATGGAGGGACAAGCCCCTACATGGCATGTACCACCGTCAGATAGAGGAAGTGGCTGATATCAAGAAGACCTACCAATGCCTGGAAAATGCTGGGCTGACAGAGGCACTGATCATGGCAGCACAAGAACAGGCCCTGAGCACGAAGGCTATAGAGGCCAGGATCTACAACAATAGACCAGACCCAAGGTGCAGGCTGTGTAAGGAGGCCCCTGAGACAGTCCAGCATAATAGTAGCGGGATGTTAGATGCTAGCTGGATCAGCATATATGGAGAGGCACAACCAAGTGACTGGGATAGTGTACAGGAACAGCTGTACCCAGTATGGACTAGAAGTACCCAAATCCCAATGGGACATACTACCAAAGGGGGTTGAGAACAACAGGGCTAAGGTCCTGTGGGACTTCAGCATCAGACTAACAAACAGCTCCTCGCTAACCAACTGGACATAGTGGTGGTGGACAAAGAGCAGCAGAGGGCAGTGGTGATAGATGTGGTGTTACCAGTTGATGCCAACATCAAGAAGAAGGAGCACGAAAAGGTTGAGAAGTACCAAGGCTTGAAAGAACCGCTGGAACGGATGTGGAAGGTGAAGGCCAGCGTGGTCCCTGTGGTGGTAGGAGCACTCGGGGCGGTGACTGCCAAACTGGGAGAGTGGCTCCAACAGATTCCAGGAACAACATCTGAAGCCTCAGTCCAGAAGAGCGCAGTCCTAGGAACAGCGAAGAGACTGCGCAGAACCCTCAAACTCCCAGGAGAACCCGAGCTTGAGGATAACACAGATGCAACCCTACAAAGGTGAGAATATATATATCATAAAATTTGTATCTCCTTTGAATGAAACTTGTATGTAAAGCATACAACAGTGAATCTGGATGTAAGATCCTTAGTAAATTTAAACAAAATGAAACTTATATGATTTATGTATTTATCAGAGTAGTATATGATACATACAATAGCCTTATACTTCTTTTTATTATCTTGTATGAAAAGAATGCGAAAGTGGTCACTTTCAAGAGTAAATCATATACTATCCATGAATTTCAGTGCATTTTTTTCATATTTTTTTTTTGTTTCTTTTCTGTATAGGCGTGTCCTGTGTGTCATGTTTCACTTTGACTTTACACTCACTCACTCTAACTTTACACTTGCGTCCTGTTTTAACAACAGCAAGTCATGTTTTCTCTTTATAAACATAATAATTTTAATCCCAACCATGTCATTTTTTCGTAAACCTAATTTAGCATTTTTGTTGCCAAGACTTAAACCAGATTTTTTTGTTATTTTTTGCATTGGAAAAGTTACATATTGCCAGTATGTGACGGGTGTGTGATCTTCTGATTTAAATGAGACTAGGGTTCACAGTGGCTTCTCACTTTGAACATGTTCAGCTTCAAGCTAACAGTTATCAAACATTATCTGTAAGTAATTTCTGCTCTCTCCTGATAGACCAGAAATCTACAGTAATATTAGATTTTTATGATAAAAGTCCCAGGGATCTTTAATATGCTAGTAGGCTATGCTTTTATTAGCAGCATAGGCATATGTTTCAATTAATCAATTAATCAGCATCAATGACCACATGCATATGAATGCAAGACATGCACGTCGTTAAAAAAAAGGAAGATGATCCAAACCAATCCTTTCTGCCACATTGGGTAAGTGCTGTATTTATATAATACATGTGTCACAGGACATATAGTGAATGTGAACTGGACTGCTCCAACAGAGAAAACACGCCATTTTTTCTCCCAAAAAACTAGAGAGATTTAGGAACGTGGCCTCAGACTTGGCACAAATATGGAGGACAGTCACGAAGCTGAATGTGGGCAATAAACAACAAGTCACGCAAATGTACATTTCACATGCAACACAGTTGGTGATTCACTTAACCGTCTGGCTGAAATTTTATTCCCTTTGGCCTCAGTTACACATGGCATCATTTCTTATTACAGCAGAGTTCAGACAAACACACAAGTGAAGCCGAAGCAGGTTATCAATGTAACACTCACAAATGACACCATGCAGGGAGAATCCAAGTAAACCACTCTTACTGCCAACTTCATTTGAGACAATGGAAACCTTTTGGTCTCCCCTCCCTTTTGAGGAGTCAGGAACACTGCTCCCTCCTTACGTCACCTCCGCTCCCCTATTAAAACAATATACGAAAGACTGCGCAAAGGCCATTAATGACTAGAGGAATTAATACTGAGCCACAGCCATGTCTCAAAGGTCCATGTCGACTTCCCACACTATGAGTTTGCTACATGGCAGTCCTCCATGACCACCAGTGTCGTCAGTACTCAAACATTAACATCAGGACCTACATGTTTCCTCTTAATTGGATGCCTTTCATCAAACAATTACAAGTTTGCTTCTGCCAACCAGCTGGGAAGGGTAGGGCTGGACAGAGATAACGCAATTACAGTGGACGAAAGCAAATAATATCAGAGATGCTGCAGGATCGCAACAGAGATATGAAGGAGGCCAGAGCCAACTAACTCTCCAATCACCCTTTTCCTAAACATTAAGGTCCCCTGTAGGTGCTTGAGTCATTTTTTGAATAAAAAACAAACAACTGTAAGTTCCTGCTTATCCATTGTGAGGATGTTCTCCTTTCCACATCATTATGAACTGCATTAAAACCTTAAAATTTGATTGATTGAAAATAACAATATTTAATATTATTATAATAATAATAGTCCGTTGACTACAAAATGTGTATTGTGGCAAATGACTGTTTGGTTAATTTATTGATTTGTAAAATGACAAATGTATATGGATCTATGTATTTTATGAAGCCCCTACATGGACCTACTGCACATGTGGTCACTTTTGACTGATTCAGCCACCTCTTAAGAAACTCAATACCAGCATAAAGAAGCTCCACACACCTTTCGCTTGAGCAGAAGTTGAATCACATTAACTGAAAACACTTTGGTAGATTTAATTAAAGGACCACAACATTGGTTTTGAAAGTTTTCCTTCTATTATGTACATATGTTTTACCATTTCAAGTTGTGCACTTGATATATGGATGTTTTCGTGATCAAGTGTCTTGCTCTGGTAAAGTAGGGCACATGTGGGACGACATATCAGGGTCTAAGAATAACAGTTCATGAAATTCTGTTTTATTTACTGTTGCACCAGTGAAAACACTTCCTGTACATTTTGGAAAAGCAATAGCCAATGCTGGAACATTTTTTGACTTTGTCAAAAAAGACTTGATGTACTAAATGGATTATGGAAACACTTATTCCAAATCAATTCTAATGTAGAGAATATTCATCTAACGTGACTGATCGTCAGTTTTCACAGACTCCATGAAACATGGCCAATACAAGCTAACATGAAAGAACAATTAATACTTGACCAACTGAAACAAATTTCTAAAGGCCTCTCTTCATGTTTCTCTCGTCGATGGGCTACTTTCAGCGCTTTTCCACAGGCGCGATACGGTACGGCACGGCTCTACACGGTTGTGGCGCTTTTCCATTAGTACCTGGTACCTGGTACTAGGTACTTTTTTCGTACCTCCTCAGTCCTGGTTCCAAGCGAGCCGAAGCGATACTAAGACGTGATGTCAGCCGACTGCCTTCCACTGATTGGCCAACGAGTGTCGTCATTGGAAGCATCATTAGATGTGGGACGTCTGATTGGACTGCAAAAGCCAAAAACAACTTGACGCCGCCATTTTTAAAACCGGCAACTGCTTCGCTATTTTTACACTTCCTGGTGTCTTCTCTGTCTCTTTTCTTTCACTTTGTGCGTGACAAAAAGTCACAGAGTGAGCAACAAATACATGATCGCTTCGGTGTCCTCCATTGTTTGTATTGTTGTTCTTCTTGCCAGTTTTCTGTCGCATGTAAATGAAGTTACGGCAGTTTCGCGCTACTGTATGACGACCCCACCCACGCCGAGGAGGTACTCAGTTGTAATGGAAAAGCAACAAAACTGGGCTGTACCGTGCCATACCGTGCTGTGCCGTTACTGTATAGTGGAAAAGCGCCATTTGTTTTCCTGGCAGATTACGTTGCACGTGAAGCCTTCAGCACCACCTTTAGCATCACCTTTAGCACAACCAAAGTATATTGTAGCCTAGTTTATTTGTTCCAGACCAGTTTATTTCAAATGTTTCAAAAATTTGATCGACAAAAAAAACCCCAAAAAAAACATGGTGGGTGAGAGACTTGGACGAAAAGAAAAAGATGTTGGGTTTTGGACTCTTTGATTTGGGCTGTTTGACTTTGTCATCCACACACAGTAAAATCTGAACTACCTCTTCACGGGAAGAGCGGGTTGGCCAAAGCCAGAAGAGACGTATGGTACCAACTAAACGGCTAAAATCACCACCAGTCTCACATGAGTACAGAATCCAGTCCCACTACAAACAAGTCGAGCCAGAAGAAGAACACAGTCATTGAAGACAGAAAGCAACGTCCTCACGCCAGGCAGGGTCAGGCACTCTAAGTGCAACCATATTTGAAAATTCTGCACTCGTGTTTTTTTCGTTTTACATTAAACTGTGTCAGCTGTCATATATGCAATCACAGTGGATATCAAAAAGACAGAAATTAATAGAAAGCTGGCTGCCTGAAAGATGAGAAAAAGTCATTTTCAGATCTAAAACAGAAAGATGTTTTTAAATTGGCTGGCTGTGACACAACATAGGCCATATGTTATTTTAGTAAATGGACTGAAGCATGCATATCAATCTTTTAAACATTTCTAATGTTTTAGTAGTTTTGAATTACACTAAAATCCACTAACATTTTTGGGTTACAGATGAGTTGATTTACAGCTTTGTGGGTTATAGTAACATCCTCTAACGTTACAAATCTGAACGTATTAGCTATTGAAATATTCTGGCTGCATACCAGAATGGCTTGAAAGATTCATGTCGTGTTATGATGGAGTTAGCAGCCTTCTGGCCCCTGGGTTCAAAGAGCCATCCTGAAACAAAGGAAGATGGAGAACGACCTGACCCGGCTCTGCAGTGTGAAATCGCTCCCAGGTCACATGTGTTTTTGTTCATCCTCTTCACCTTGAGGTTTTAGAAGATGGAGCAGATAGCACGCAATGCTGCAACGGACCTGCTAAAGGCCACCTCACAGTCCAGATGCAGGCTTTCATCTTTTTTTAGAAGCACAGTTGCGGTAACAATGATTTCTACACTGACAGAAAGCCTGTGTATGATCACAGCACGCTGCTGCTCGGGGACAGAACAGGCATGCAGTTTATTATTCTGAATCTGGAGAATATTTCATGGAAATATTCTCTGCTAGTCATGGGGTGAAAACCTTTCACGCTATTATTGACAACTTCTCCACAGCGACTCCTGAGAAGTGACTCCTCCAGTTTCCACAGTTAGGCCTATTGCAAAATAATAATTGTCCATTTTTCACACTGGTGGAATGGTGAAATACTCTGCATATATAAGACTGATAGGGTCAGTAGTCCATTGCCCCATCGAGATCAAATGAGTGCCATTATGCACTGAATCTACTCAAGTTTTTCATGATAAGAGAAGCACAGTGAGGCTCTCCAGACCAGCTCTGCTGTCCCTGCATAGATAAATGGCTTCCTCTTTTGAAAGGTCCCACTCCTCATTTGGATAAGCAGCACAATCAGCAAAACACTTTCAAGACTATCCCCTCATTAATGTTTGAAGCAGGGCATTTATGTTTGTACCCCCAGTCAATCTGGACATAGTCCATGCTCTGCTGATCCTTTGAGGAGTTGAAGCTTCATCGTTCATGAGCAGATGGGTTTAGAAAGATGTCTGTCACTCAAGTTGTTTTGGCTTTGACATGAATCACATAAAACAGGAATTCTGTAAGAGAAAATGAGAATAAAACAAAAAAGTCTGGGTGCGCATCTACCCAAGTGGTTTTTTGTCAGCACTACAAAGGAACATCAAAGCTGCAGATTCACATTTTTTTCAAATAAGACAATCCTTTTGAGTTTTCATTTACATAACTTTCAAGTCACACAACAGACAGGCCGAAACAGCAAGACATAATTTAGAGTGAAAACAGAACTTAATGACGATCAAAAGCAGATGGCAGAGGAATGTCTGAAAATGCTGAAAGGATGCCCAAATTTAGAGACCTTGTCTGCTCTTCTCACTGATGTGAACATTAAAATATTATGAAAATATTCATGAATCATACGTAATCCTGCCTTCCTGTGTTTTAAGCAGCCCTGTCTCCTTAAAATTATGCTCCAATATAACAAAACTGCACTGTAAATTATGTTTTGTGGAAAACCTAGTTTGTACATTTGTTTTTGAAGTATCATAAATCTCTGATGAGTCTCTGATGACAGAATGCCAGGTGTAAAATTAACAGGTTTTATTACATCAAAGCAACACGTTATCTCCATCCTTCGTCTGAACCATGCACCAGCTAATAAATAGTGTATTGTACAAAAACTCAAATATGAACTCAGAACCTGAATGATTAAATCTTTTTTCATGATAAAGAGGGGATGTATTGTCATTCTCATCTATGCATAATGAAGTGTTTTAAAGACACATTGCAACATAGTGAATGCCATCTATTGCTCATTATACAAATGTTCTTATCTTGGGTACTCTTTAAATAATGAAGATCAACTTTCCAAGAGGACAAAAACAGAAATGTTCCTCCCTGTAATTTTTTAGATGATTAATTTCTAAAATATTTTTAGTAAACGATTGTACATTTCCTCCCCTTTCTGTCTCTAGATTTCTGTTCTCTATACACACCAATGTATTCAGGTCTAAGTGAAATGTGATTAGTGACCATTTTTTAGTCTTCTGCTGGTGGACAACAGATCATTTCCATTATTATTCTGCTTTTTGGAGGTTGGCAGGGTGCTGCCACACTGGAAACAAGATCTTCATGAAAGTTTTCTTGTACTGCATTTAGTTTAGTTGACATCACTAAAATGCACACTAATAGTAAGATAGAACTTTATCTATCCAAAAGACAATTATTTTGCCAGAGTGTATGGTGTAATATTAACACCAGTGAAAATAGAATAGCAATAACAGTAAACTATAATCAAAAAGGAAATATTGAGCATGATATTGATATTATTGTTCCCAGTGTTTTGGCTGCCCGTCCTGCAGAAGGGGAGGAAGGATGTCATGTGGTGTTCTGCGGTGCACCTCAGTGGTCTCAGTGTGAATTCTGTGTGATGTGCAGGAGATGAGAGACATCCTTTCTGACCCATCCACTCACAGAACAAAACCAGCTTCCCTTCTGACCTAGTCATGCGTCTTTTATTGTATTGAATTAACTGTAATTTATAGTGGCATTGAAATGATTCATGTAAAAATGCATTGTCTTTCCAAATATTTGAAATTGACTGTTTAGTTCAGTGCGCAACTTTTTATAGAACGGAAAAGAGCCTTCTACCCCCCCCTTTCGCATTTAATCTGCATCGACGCTGTTGCACAGCATATAAGCCAGTCATAACACAGTTTTGGAAAAGGGCGTAGACTTAACAGTAACAGATTAAATTTATGGACACAATGGTCTAACATGGAGCCCACCCCTGACTGTCAAAACTAAATGAAACTTGAGTGCAGAGAAAAGTTCACTGGGTAGTTGTGTGTCAGGAATGAACTTTTGCCGGGTTATCCAGCTCATGCAGACTTTTATTCCATGCATGTAACATCGCTCATTATGAGGACAAATTATGACCTGCCCTCATACTTTACCCATGTGTGTGATTTTCCATTTCTCTTGTCTTTATTATGGAAACGCCACCGTAAATCAGCTCTGGATATGATTGCCTGTAGATGCATCAAAGCACTGGCAACACTCCTGTGGTGTGAACTCTAAGATGTAACACACACCAGAGTAGCTCTCTTCAAATTCAAGAAAAACAAGCATCTCACTCTGATATTATTTCATAGTACTTTCTGCTGTCGACCAATTGTGCAATACTTGGTTTCAGAGAAAATCATTAAGTAATTAACCACAACAAACCAGATGACATTATGGTGGGGGTTCGGCATAAACACTGCATGCAATCATCAATTATGAGAACATGGAAGAAATCATAGCTCCTTCAATTGAAACTGTCTTGCACCTGTCAGGCCACAGTTACATGTTCTTTCCAATTTCACAGTCCATCAATCATGATGATACAGTTGTTAGTTACATGTCATATGACTAAATGAACATTCAATATGTCCTCTCATTACATGTGCTGGTAGTCATTTAGGTATCTTGTCTGACCCTCTCCTTGATTCATTGTTGTGAGTCAGTTGGACCGAGGAGCTGCTTGTTTTCTCAGCTGGCCAACTGAGTGTCCACGGTCACTGTCATGTCCTCAGCATGTGGTCTTTGCATTGTTAGACAGCAAGATAAATGTGAGTGCTCTGGGCATCATCATTATTAATGAAATGTGACATCATCGCGTGGTCTGCTTAACAGCAATCAGGCCTCTCTCTCTCTGCAGCACTCAATACAATCCAGATGTCTGTTTGATTAAAGGCTTAAACAAGATGGCAAAGGGTGAGATGGAGGGGAGGCACGGCACAGGTCGACTCCTGGACTCTAAGACAAAGGGTTTTATAATTTTTAAAAAAAATAAAAAACACATGGGTGGAAATCCAAACCCCATTACCCTTCTCCTAACCATCAACTCTGATGGTTGTCACCTGTTTTAAAGCTTCAGCACTTGATAATCTGCACAAAAATTCCTGTCTAATTGGACCTATGACTTATTGCGAGACGTTACATATTTCCTACTCCTAATAATTGTGGGAAATTCACACGCTGACATGTTCACACTGCTGAGAGCTAATTGGACTGCAAGAGCTGCTGACATACAAGAATATTATTTATTGTTATCAGTGCCTACTTCTAGGGATGGCAATATTGGTCTGTCTACTACTTTACAAGAATGATTTTACAGATTGAATACCCACAAATATAAAAAATATAAATATGCATATTCTTCAATAGATGAAGCCTTCTAATTTTGTTGATTTCCAATCACAAGCACTATCAGCAAGTTAAAGTTTTCACTTACTCAGTAAAATATCTCAATGGATGGATTAGGACAAAACAATGTAATCCCCCGGCTTTTCCTTTAGTGCGAATATGAGGTTGAAATTTGTGGTTTAGAGTGAAAAGTCTCAACAAGTATTGGACAGATGATGATCATGTTTTTTAACTTTAGAAAAAAACTTAAGCAAGGGTGTGAGTGCTTCCTGTATGTATTGATTGTTTTCTTCACCCCAAGTTATCTAGTTATACAATAGAAGCAGATTTCAGCCACTTTCTTACTAAAATAACGGTCAGATATGTTATGTCGATGGAAATTGCAATGGAGGTGAACAGTCAGAATCAATTTTGTATCGTCTCAACCTGCACTGGTATGAGAGAAGAAATGGGACATGATTTGCATCTACCTAATTTTCTTTCAAAATAACATTTCAGCATGTTGTCCAAATCATAAGTTGAAGAGGCCTTCAGTGCTTCACAGTGACAGATGCAGTCATCTGGCAGTGCCACCAGGGACTTGCCTCCTCCAAAAAGAGATTTAGGTAAACTCAAAAAAAAAACAAAAAAAAAACAACAACATAAAAACACACCTGTGACAGGCCAGAAGGAATTAAGTCTACCTCGTTTTTCCCTTCGCTCCCCAACCAGCATTTGACCTGTGCTGGCCACATGAAGACGCAGACGGTTTGGACCGACTGCAACCTGAACTGCCACATTAAATGACTCACCTGACGCTGACTGGGCATGACCGCCCTCAGCTCACATTTTCCCCCACCAATTTTTATGAAAGCAAAGCCAAGGTTGAAACTGAAGCATAAACCCACCCAGTGCTTCTTGGCCCACTTGTTTTCTTTAGCGTAAATGCTGCTGGTGCGGGATGGATAGAGGGATGAAAAATGAGAATCAGTGACTCATTTTGTTTGCTTTATTCCATTAATGACAGGAATGACATTTATCATGTTCCTATGGTGGCTGTGAGGGTAGCCCAAGAGTGTTTTTCACTATGTTTCCATGTATGGTGGTCAATGGAAAGCATTCATTGTACGAACATATGTATTTGTGTTTTGTCTTGGCTGCACAGGTACCAAACAAACATGTAGTGTCTTGGCGAAAACACTGGGGAGCTCCATTTTCTGTGTCAAGCTCTCCCATTTGCTGCAGGCCAAATGTTGTACAGGGGGAAACCATCGCTCACTGTATGTGCCTCTGTCAGGATTGAAATGATGCTATCTGTTGGTGTAAGCTTGATGGATGCCACACATGTAGACTGTGGGCTCCATGGAGGGTGGAGGGCCACGAGACACCTTGAGCCAGTTACAGAGAGAATGGTGATCCAGCAGGAGCTAAAAGATGACCTAAAGTGAAAACACTAAACAAGTTGTGTGATTCCTGTCCACCAACATGTGGATGCTGTGCATGCCGTCAAGGCAAACACTTGAAATGTTCCCCTCATTTTGAAGGGAAAAGCTCTTACAATTAGCTACATACAGTATAATACTCGGGTATGGAATAGTCAATAATATCAATTGTGTCAGACCTCAACATCAATAATTTAATCTATTTGAGACATTCTGATTTCACTTGCTAAAGGGTGGTGTGACATTTATGTTCAGGCACAGGGCAGCAGAGAGAACCAGGTTGGATGAAGACCATATAGTTTGGAACAATTCATGAAAACAAATAGTATGTTTATATTGCAAACCATATGAGCTAAAAAAGTCATCATTCTGTGGTTTATTTAAACAGTGTAAATTCTGAAAGTGACAAAGAGAAGCTGTCACTTGGAGCCATATGATCATTGTATACCTTCATGAAGATTATTATGATCAGTTATTGTTAAAACTGTTGGTGGAGATTCAACGTCATTTTAATTTTAGAGGCTGCATAGTCTTCTGTGTGATTCTGTTGGAAAGGCAGGTGTTGTGTGTATAATTTTGTCCACCACATATTGGGTACACGACAGAAAACACACATAATGCAACATAATGCAGCAGCACCACAGGATTTATTGCTAGACTGCCTTATTTTGAGCTGAGGTTGCACTAAATAAATGACAAACTTTATGTACAATAATCGACATCAGCAACATTGTTATGCCATTCATTATATAAACATATACTGTATAATGTAAAATACATCTTTTCTGTTTTTCTTTATGAAATACTTCTGAAGCAAACCCTTTAATTAGGGGAAACGCAAATATTTAACTGTTGTAAATTTAGCATGATAAATATTTGAACTGCTACAGCGATTTTGAAAAGACTGCATCATTTAAAGCAGCAAAACACAACAAATACTTTTATCTCTGTGTAGACATCTTAAATGTATCTTATCAGGGGAGACTTGTGCTTTCTAAACACAGCCAAATCTCTCTTTCCTCTCTGGTCTGAAGAGACATGCAAGGCAGCCCTCAGGTCTCAGGATGTCTGTCCCCTGTTTGAAGTTTATCTAACTACCATATGTATTTGTTTTTCCCAGCGGAGTAAATGATGATTCTCTCCGTCCACTTATCATCCACCCTCCCACCACTGTGCGCATGTTATTTATTATGAAATGACACCTCACTGTCCGGAGAGCCTACTGCAGTGGGCATGATTCATAGAGGCAGACTATGAGACACAGGAAGACCATTAAAAATCCTATCAACATCACGTCACAGTTGGTGGACCTCAAGGTGGAAACTGGATAGCCAGCAAGAAGTTTTATGTTCAAGCCTGTTTTACTAATGTGGAGTCCAGATCAAGACCTAATAATCCAACCGTTATCATTAACCGTTATCATTAATGTTCAGATTACTCATGTGAAACGCTGTCATATCACATAGATATGACAGCGTTTCACATGAGTAATCTGAACATTAATTAAATAATTCCACATTTTGGGAAATACTCTTTTTTGGTTTCTTGCCAAGAGTTAAATGATAAGATTGATACACAAATGTGTGTATGTAAATATGAAGCTAAAAGCGCTTAGCTTAGCTCAACATAAATACTGGACGCAGAGAAAAAACTTATATGGCTATGTGCCCACGAACCTGCAAAATGTTGGTGTTTTATGTTACAGATATGTTAAATCTCAGCATTTCAGAAGACAAAACATGTTTCATGTTAACAGTCCTGCATAGATTACATGTAAATCAATGTCATAGTGTTTTCACCGCTTGTGGCACCGTTGATGTTTTGCAACTGCACTCTCAATTAAATTTGAGTCCAGGCACCAAAATGAGTTGGTTAGGTTTAGTAAAAAATCATGGTTTAGCTTAAAATCAGTATGTTACTTTGGATATCACACAAACACAAGTCTCCTGGGTGAAAGTCCAGGCCGACCCCGCCTTCTTCATTCACATAGTTTGATTAAAAATATTTTCAATCTGAGAGCTGTTGTCTAAACTCATTAATTAATTAACAATTAATTAACATGTTAACATCCAGTCCTTATGTGAAGCTAGGCTAACCAGCTGCTTGATTTAGCTTCACACACAAACATGAGAATGGTATCAATTATCTTACTTAACAAGGAGGTGAATAAGCATGTTTTCCACAACAGTCTTTTTTAAAGTTTTTTTTTTCTCTGTGTGAGTGTGTGTAAAGACAGAAATTATCAATATGGCAATACTAAAATTATTACAGGAACTCATGAAGGGCCTTGGCAAATACAAAGAAAATATCCCAACAGATGCAGATGCCTGAGCTCAAATGGCATCAGTATGAGCTGAAAAACATTCAGCATGCAATGTTTATGAAACTAAATCCTTAAGAGCCCAGAAATTTCAGCTCAGTGATAAATTTCCTTTTTGGATTGTTTCAATCTTCGAATGCACTTAGATACACATTCTGGCTGCTTTGAAGACTGAAGGTGGACATATGGCTTTCCCTTTCCTCCCTTCAATTTACTGATACATACCAGGTGTTATACTTTTCATGTCGCTTTCTTAAGATAAAGGTTTCATTCCTGGAAAAAAAGAACGAAAAAAAAAACACATATTGGTTTGCTGCAGTGAAAGAGGCTGCCTTTTCCCCAAAATATATTGTTCTACCCTGTGGCAGAAATGAATTTCTTTGTCTAGGGAGCAAAGGGCTTTTGTTGCATTCCATGTGGCCCTCAGATGTTTCTGTTATTACCACTGTGCTAAGACAATTTATTACAGCAGAGTTCCAGGATAAAAACAGAAGGGAAGATGCATGTTTTTTTTCGCCAAATAAGCCAATTAACAAAATGAACAAAGGTGGCCACATGAAAGTATTCAGTGCATGAACAATGAACAGATAAGAGGGCAGGTATGAGAGAATGCCTGTCTGTTTGTGCTGATGGCTGTCTCTGTTTAAAGTCAAGGGGTCGTCAATATTACACACTTCACAGAAAAATGCATGGAAAATGTGGGGTGATGTTCTGGTATTGGCTGTTATGCTGGAATTTATCACAGTGATACATTCAAAGCTGTCATACCAGTTTGGTATGGGGGTGAAAAAATAATTTCTCCACTAATTTCAAGTCCCTGTAGATCAGAGGGTGTTTGACAAGGAGCTACATGACCTCTTCAAGTGAGGTAATGTTCATGTTTACCAGTAGACAAAGTTGCCAAGACAGTCTCTTGTCACATTAATTACTGTAGGTATAACACCAACCCAGCATGATTCACCCCCACAGTTCACCAATAACAATGACCCATCCTCATCAGATGCAGATGAATCATATAGGTGGACTCCCTTGCCTCAAAGAGCAAGTCTCATTACATTTTGTTGTGTTTTACTGAACCCAAATGATCCCATAACAGATGTAAAAATCCATACCAGCGGCTCACTGACTTTCCGTCAGCCCATGTTGGAGTGTAAATCCCCCACAAAATGTCTCCTAAAGCTGCAACAAGGAAAATTATAGTTACATTAATAGCCCTGCCCTATCAGGAGGGACCGTAAGAACAAACCCAGCGGATGTCAACACTCCTGTGAAGTCTGTGTCACTCTTTTTCATAATCACATTTAAAGTTTTAATCAGATTAAGCATGTACAATACAAGCTTACCCAATGTGTGGTCTCAGACCCTAAACCCCCTCCCAAATCCTATTATTGCCCATTTTTATTACAGGATAATACCTGTGGGATATTGTATCATTATTGTTGCTAATATCATTAATACACAAAGTGACTGACGCTTGCATCACATGTTTTGCTTTTGAGGTGGCATTTCACACCTGAGAATACAATTATACCTAATACTAGGCAGACTACTACTACTGTTATTACAGTAGGTGTGTTTCACCATTGAGTTTGTACACATTCCACACAAGCTTTGGCCAGTCAAATATCAGCAGACAGAGTGGGCAAGCTTATATTGGAAGATAACAACCGTTCCTTCTACTTTAATGTCATGTGATTAAGTTTACTCTGTCTGATACTGCTAAACACAAAGTTATTTCAAATGCTTTACACTGATCAGCAATACACGCTACTGTGACATTTTTCCCTGTTAAGTCTTAATAGGCTTGACTCCTGTTATTTCATCTACCGTGTTCAGAGTGTTAAATCAAACTGTTTCTAATTAGAGGGAAGCGAGTGCAGGGAGAGGCAGGGAGGTCTGAGGAAACCCAGCCACCAAAGGTGTGAAAGATGAGGACAGATGTTGTGTTGTCTCCGGCGGTGAGGTCACTTTGATGGCTTTGACCTCATAAGAGCGAGTCAGCAGGACTCTCGCAGCCAACAGGTCATAAATATATGCTTGGGATCGTGAGGCAGACATTACCAACATAGCGGTGCATGACCTAATGATCTGGCAAGCTGCAGACGGCGTAGTGTGTTGTTTTGGTGTGCCTGTACTCATTCATTCACACAGAAAAAGAGATTGACTGTTCTATTGTAATAGAAGTGAAGGTGATACTTATCAAAGAAGTTCTAAATTATTCTAAAGAGGAATAAAATAAATCATTGAATGCAAATTGAAGGGAAGTTTGAAGAATATCTGCACTTGAGGTGACATGCCATGTTGTGACAGGAAAATGTTTTCATACTGGTGTTTATTCCAGGTGCCATGCCAATAAGATGTCCTTGACCTAAAACTTGCCTGATAGCAATGGAATCACAAATTGGCTAATTGAGCACTTAAGACTCATTATAAAAATTTGTGTTGGTCTGACCATGACCCCTTTAGTCTGTGTTTGATAAATTACACAGAGTCATGGAGCAAGAAACAGTGATATACTGCCCACAGTTGGCAGGAATGCACACTTATGATATGGTCACCATTAGACCGCACATCCATCACAGACCCTGTAGGATTTTGGGGGTCTGCTTAGTGTGAGCTTTGTTCTCACAAACATGTTTGGGGACCACAAGTCTGATGACGTTCAAGACTGTTCTCAAGCTCTTCCCTGTTGTTTTGCAAAAATGACTGTATTAGACAGTGATCACGTCCCCAAACAGGTCAGGCAATTCCAGTCGTGAAGCCGCACGGAGGATTTATTAAAACCAGATGGGCTGTGCTCCCTTACAAGCTCGGCCTGAGTCGAAAAACACTGGACTGGCTTCTCCCAGGCCTGCTCTGGGGGAACGGAGAGCGGCTGGTCCACCCATTTCCTTTCCTTGCCCTTCCCAGGCATGTCAGAGAGGAGCCAAGCCAAAAAAAATCAGACCTGCAGTGGCTTTTGGACAGGCTAGGACTCGAACAGTGTGGTAATTACGGATGGCAAGAGGGAAGGTGTGCGGTAGAGAGGAGGGGGGCTGCCAGGCGGAATCATCCCGTGCCAATGGCTTTAAAAGAGCCACAAAGGAACTAAAAGAAAAATAAACAAACAGATTGCTGAAAAGCTCTGGAACGTCTTTTCTCTGGCATTCCCTTGACACTGACTGTCAAGTTGCTCTGTGATGACCAGTGACATAAGACCCATCCGGTCAGCAGAGAGAACGATGAAGAAGCTACAGTCAGCGACAATGTATCAATGAGGCTGATTGAAAAGCTTGTCTCTCTGGATGCCTCTCACCCGAGCTTAAAGTCCTTGCCAATGGCAATTAACACTTGTCCTTAACAACTCGTTTACTTCTGTCCAGCCACCTGTTTTTCATTGGCAGCTGCTCTGCTCAAATGGCTTAAACCTGGCTGGCAGAAAAGCAGCTCACAGTGGTTTTTAAAAGGCCTTCTCCTTGCTCTGTACAGGACTCCAAATAAATGATATCTGCATACAGAACATGTACTCCTGTTTCCAATCATGTTAATACCACATGAAAGGTAAGCATAGTTATATTGTTAAAATAAGATGTGACCAAAAAAGTGATTTCACTTCACTTGAAACTGTCCTTGGTGTCTCAACTCTCTGATATAATAGTTCTAGCTAAATTTAATCACATTATTTGATGTACAATATGTCCAAAACAATGATGACGATGGATTCTTTGGGTGCTTGTATGTGTATCAAATGACATTATCCTACATCATAGAAGAGGATTTTTTTTCAATATAGGGCGATTTCCCTCTCAGAAGTCTTCCAGCTGTAAGCAGTGTAGTGCGCAAATATTAAATGTTCAATTTGGTTTAATGGAGCTGGACTCAGTTTTGGGACATTATGGGCTCACTTTGCCCATTCTCCCACACAAGTTCCTTTTGAAATGTCGACATGAATCACAAACAATATTAGGTGTTGTAGAAGATGAATCTGCAGAATGATTCATTCTCTCCAATTTTTGGATTGCAAAGCATTGCCAAACTTTATTTGCTCATTAAGGGCCTTGCTTATGATCCTTCACAGAGACCAGCAACGATTCAAAGATATTTCCAAACAGGTGGAGAAACTTATGTGCATGGGTGGATTTCCTGAAGAGAAGCATAAAGTAGAGCAGAAAAGTGGAAAAGCTGCACAGTCCTATTAGGAGGATCTGCCATTTTCTCTTGTTCGTAGTAAAGCAGTGGAATAATATAAAGTTACACAATTTTGTTTTGGGTGGCCTTGCATATTCCCCCCAAGAAAATATAACAGCCTGCTCAGGAAATGCCCAAACATAATTCATTGCTTGAGGAGACGTTTTTCCTTGCAGCTGCCATATATTGCTATGACAAGTACATGTCTCAGAAGGATCTTGTATGAGAAACATTGGCTAGATGTGCAGTTGATTTACTCCATCAGTTGCTTAAGATCAGAGAACTTTTTGTTGCTGGACCTAAATTGAAGAAACAGGTAAATATCAAGGCCAAACCCAGAAAAACAACTTTTTTTGAGCGACTGTTTCTTGATGTCAAGGACAGGGACATGTCGACAGCACAGTGGTTTGTGATGTGAGATGGACAATAAAATGACTGGGGACCTTGGAAAAAGAAAATCAATCATTATTAATTTCTTAGAGTTTTTATTTATTTTGCACCAGTTTTCCAAAAGTCATCTTTCCACTAAGGTCTGTCGAGTCCATAAACTCAGATGAGAGCAGATGTGGTGGATTTACATGCTATTTATATGCACTCTAGTGTGCTACATCACAATACCCAGGAAGAGCCCCCAAAAGCCTAATAGGAGGTTAAACTAAGCTATTAAGAGAGGATATGCCACTCTTCAGGACATCGGTCAAGTGAAGGGGTTAAGTCAATAAATAATTTAAGAAGTGAGTGTCATTCATAAGTTACACAAATAACAAATGTACAGTTTGTGAATTCATTTAAAATCAATAAAGAATAATCCCTTCAGTAACTAGAGAAGCACTCAGTTACCCCCGCTGCCAAAGTTATGTTTTCACCGGGGCTTGTTTGTTTGTTTATTGGTTTATTGGCTTGTTTGTTTGTCGGTTTGCAAAGTAACTCAAAAGGTTATGGACGGTTTTTGACAAAATTTTCAAGATTGGCAGGAAGTGGCCCAACTGATTGACTAATGAACTAATTTTTGGTGGTGATCGATCCGATTCAACAGCACCACCAAAAATTAATAAGTTTTAAGTTAGGCCACTTCTGACCAACCCTGAGAATTTTGTCAAAATCCATCCACAACTTTTTGAGTTATTTTGCAAACCAACAAACCAACATACAAATAAACAAACCCCGGTGAAAACATAACCTCCTTGGTAGGTAATCAGCTTGCAGCATAATTTTATATTAGATTTGCCATATTCTCTCATACAGACATGTGAGATTTGGGCTCAGTGCCAGGCACAAGGACGCTATGATGTGCAAACCTTGCAGTTAAAAAACGACCACACTACCCACTGAGCTACAGCTGGATTAATTCAACATTTGAAGAAAGATGCTAATTGAGTCCCTTTCTGAGTCAAAACTCATCACATTTGACTTAATAAACTCATCATCAACCTCTAAATTTCTCTAAATGATGAGCTGATAGTGATTCTTAAATAAAGGCAATTTATTTAAGAATAAGTTGTGACCTTTTTTTTTATTTATTTAAAGTTAACCCCGCTGCCAAGGAGCTTATGTTTTCACCGGGGCTTGTTTGTTAGTTTATTGGTTTATTGGCTTGTTTGTTTGTCGGTTTGCAAAGTAACTCAAAAGGTTATGGACGGTTTTTGACAAAATTTTCAAGATTGGCAGGAAGTGGCCCAACTGATTGACTAATGAACTAATTTTTGGTGGTGATCGATCCGATTCAACAGCACCACCAAAAATTAATAAGTTTTAAGTTAGGCCACTTCTGACCAACCCTGAGAATTTTGTCAAAATCCATCCACAACTTTTTGAGTTATTTTGCAAACCAACAAACCAACATACAAATAAACAAACCCCGGTGAAAACATAACCTCCTTGGTAGGTAATCAGCTTGCAGCATAATTTTATATTAGATTTGCCATATTCTCTCATACAGACATGTGAGATTTGGGCTCAGTGCCAGGCACAAGGACGCTATGATGTGCAAACCTTGCAGTTAAAAAACGACCACACTACCCACTGAGCTACAGCTGGATTAATTCAACATTTGAAGAAAGATGCTAATTGAGTCCCTTTCTGAGTCAAAACTCATCACATTTGACTTAATAAACTCATCATCAACCTCTAAATTTCTCTAAATGATGAGTTGATAGTGATTCTTAAATAAAGGCAATTTATTTAAGAATAAGTTGTGACCTTTTTTTATTTATTTAAAGTTAACCCCGCTGCCAAGGAGCTTATGTTTTCACCGGGCTTGTTTGTTTGTTTATTGGTTTATTGGCTTGTTTGTTTGTCGGTTTGCAAAGTAACTCAAAGGTTATGGACGGTTTTTGACAAAATTTTCAAGATTGGCAGGAAGTGGCCCAACTGATTGACTAATGAACTAATTTTTGGTGGTGATCGATCCGATTCAACAGCACCACCAAAAATTAATAAGTTTTAAGTTAGGCCACTTCTGACCAACCCTGAGAATTTTGTCAAAATCCATCCACAACTTTTTGAGTTATTTTGCAAACCAACAAACCAACATACAAATAAACAAACCCGGTGAAAACATAACCTCCTTGGTAGGTAATCAGCTTGCAGCATAATTTTATATTAGATTTGCCATATTCTCTCATACAGACATGTGAGATTTGGGCTCAGTGCCAGGCACAAGGACGCTATGATGTGCAAACCTTGCAGTTAAAAAACGACCACACTACCCACTGAGCTACAGCTGGATTAATTCAACATTTGAAGAAAGATGCTAATTGAGTCCCTTTCTGAGTCAAAACTCATCACATTTGACTTAATAAACTCATCATCAACCTCTAAATTTCTCTAAATGATGAGCTGATAGTGATTCTTAAATAAAGGCAATTTATTTAAGAATAAGTTGTGACCTTTTTTTTTATTTATTTAAAGTTAACCCCGCTGCCAAGGAGCTTATGTTTTCACCGGGGCTTTTTTGTTTGTTTGTTTGTTGGTTTAAATAAAGGCAATTTAAAAACCTTTTTGCATTATTCACTAATGTTGGGAGTCCATTCTTGTAATGGAATTCACTGGTTTGAAATCATGAGGATGTAAACAAAACCTAATTTTCTCTACATTCACAACCCTTTTCTCTCTCACTCAATTTGTATATTCTGTCGGTAACATAGAGCACAAACAGCATAATAAATGAAAGACTATCAGGGCAATTGATGACCAAATTATGGCTGATTACTGTATGTAAATACTGAGAAGGTTTAATGGCATTCCTTTACAGCATCTGGTGTGGATATGGTGAATGTAGGTCATGCATCACTCCAAATGACTTTTTGCATGTGGATGTGCTATGCTGCCATTGGCAACATTTGAGAAAGACACACAAATAACTTGCCACCCTCCAATGAATGTCAGCGTGTCTCTCTCCCTCCTGAAGGCTGGTGTGAGCACTCGTGTCAAAGCAACAGCAAGCCTCTTGATGTGGTCTGTCATTTCCTCTGAGCTGGACAGCACGGGGGTTAGAGGAGTGTGGGAAAAACCGGTGTGAAAGGGAAGAGAGGAAGTGTGTATTTATCTCTGTTGGTGGGGCATGATTCCCACTTTGATCTGACTCCAGACCAGCTCCTGGACAGCCTTGTGGGCAGTAGGAGCCGAAGGGTTACTGTGAGTCAGCCACAAGGAGCCGAGCATGATGCTCCTGCACCTGTCTAGATAAACAGATCCAGCATCCAGTGTATTAGCTACAAGTGCAGTTAAAGACATGCCACTCCAAGACTCATTCACCATTCTTACACTGTAAATGAGTGACAGGTTGTCCCAACACACAATATTACACTATACTGCCAAAAATTTTCGCTCACCCAGCCAAATAATCAGAATCAGGTGTTCCAATCACTTCCATGGCCACAGGTGTATAAAATCGGGCACCTAGGTATGCAGATTGCTTTTACAAACATTTGTGAAAGAATGGGTCGCTCTCAGGAGCTCAGTGAATTCCAGCATAGAACTGTGATAGGATGCTGCCTGTGCAATAAATCCAATCGTGAAATTTCCTCGCTCCTAAATATTCCACAGTCAACTGTCAGCTGTATTATAAGAACGTGGAAGTGTTTGGCCACAAAGTGGTAGACCACGTAAACTGATGGAGCAGGGTCAGCGGATGCTGAGGCGCATAGTGCAAAGAGGTCACCAAATTTCTGCAGAGTCAATCGCTACAGACCTCCAAACTTCATGTGGCCTTCAGATTAGCTCAAGAACAGCGCACAGAGAGCTTCATGGAATGGGTTTCCATGGCCGAGCAGCTGCATCCAAGCCATACGTTACCAAGTGCAATGCAAAGCGCTGAATGCAGTGGTGTAAAGCACGCCACCACTGGACTCTAGAGCAGTGGAGACGCGTTCTCTGGAGTGACTATTCATGCCTCTCCATCTGGCAATCTGATGGACGAGTCTGGGTTTGGCGGTTGCCAGGAGAACAATACTTGTCGGACTGCATTGTGCCAAGTGTAAAGTTTGGTGGAGGGGGGATTATGGTGTGGGGTTGTTTTTCAGGAGCTGGGCTTGGCCCCTTAGTTCCAGTGAAAGGAACTCTGAATGCTTCAGCATACCAAGACATTTTGGACAATTCCATGCTCCCAACTTTGTGGGAACAGTTTGGAGCTGGCCCTTTCCTCTTCCAACATGACTGTGCTCCAGTGCACAAAGCAAAGTCCATAAAGACATGGATGACAGAGTCTGGTGTGGATGAACTTGACTGGCCTGCACAGAGTCCTGACCTCAACCCAATAGAACACCTTTGGGATGAATTAGAGCAGAGACTGAGAGCCAGGCCTTCTCATCCAACATCAGTGTGTGACCTCACAAATACACTTCTGGAAGAATGGTCAAAAATTCCCATAAACACACTCCTAAACCTTGTGGACAGCCTTCCCAGAAGAGTTGAAGCTGTTATAGCTGCAAAGGGTGGACCGACGTCATATTGAACCCTATGAATGAGGAATGGGATATCACTTAAGTTGATATGTGAGTCAAGGCAGGTGAGCGAATACTTTACTATTATTAATACTTACTATTATTTATTATTGACCATTCAACAGCAATCAAAGGATTTAAACAGCCTTAACAGACTCTGTTCAGTGCTAATGAATCGTGAAGTAAGTTTCAAGGAGGAGAATTATAGTAAAGGATATGATATCATGGGGTTTGGTCTCCTTCTTGGTGATCCATCTTCGATTCATCTCCAAATCTTAGTCACTGAGCAAACAATCCTTTATTTGCTCTTCTCATTCAGCCAGGAGTGGCTGATTAAATGACCCATTTTCCATTGTCTAGAAAATGGTATATTTAATTAAAGCACAAGCTGCATGTCAACACCTCCCCCAGTGTCTAGAGTGAGATAATACAGTTGTGTTCACATGTCATTGTGTCTTCTATGTGTAGGCGATCCATACTTAAGTCTGCATCCAAAGTGGTTTTCCTCACCAGGAAGTGTGTTTCCCAGTGTTCAATTGCATCTGATGATTGGTAATCGTCTCCTCATGTATGTATATCTATGCTCAGGATTTCCAGCTGCGGGTACACCCAGACCCTCTCCACCTCCGTCTGTGTGCATATGGAGGAAGTCGGTCAGTGAGAGTGCAAGTGGCACATTGTAGTGAATGGTGGCCTGGGAGCAGATTAGCTGCTCCTGTGTCTATCTGGTGCTGACAGTTCACACAGGCCTTTTTTTCCACTGGCCCTGGGCGTATCAACACACTGCTTCCCTTCTCAGAGGGCTCTATCTCTCAGCCTCGGGGCTAAAAATGTGAAGGCATACAGTATAAGGGGCCTGAAACATATATATATGTTTTGAAAGTAAATGGAATGGAGTGATAATCTCATTACAACTTCTATTATTTAAATGTGTATTGTGTAAACTGGGGAATCCAAGAAACAAATTCAAATTCAGTCAGAAATGCATGAAGGAAGGGATCATTTCTGGACAGAAAATATCTGTGTTGTTGGCATGAGTTTATCAGAAGAGCAACACTGTGGTGTGAAGTGTCTGGATGTGAATGAATATGATCTGATAACCACACAGCTGTCATTCATTTTGGAATAATTAAATAGTCATGTAATTATCTTTGGGGAAACATGGAGATTAAGTACAGCCATAGATGGAAGTAAATTAAAGAGACTTAAAAAGTCCCCTGTGTAGTTTTCTTGTAAACATACAAGATTTGTGTTCATTGTACACAAAAACACATGATGTGTATCCTTGAGGTCGAACAAAGATGATCTTGAACACCTGCATTGTTTACATCCATGTTTTCTGGCTGAGATGCTGTTTCTTTCCTGCCATTGCCTTGGTACTTTGCTACCTGTCACATGCTGTAAATGAATAGAATAGTGGCAAAATATGAACCACATGTAAGCAGGCAAGACCTTGTGCAAACAAAAAGTGAGCCTATACATAAAAACTAGAGCTGTCAGCGTTAACGCATTAATCACGATTTGTGTTTTAAATGAGTGCTGCTATTTTGTCACTTCCAGCTTCCAGCTTCCCACTGCCACAGTCATGGAGAAGAACAAATGCAGTAAACTTCTGGGTGGATCTTTGCTTTTGATGTCTCAGTAATATACTGTATGTAATATGCACATTGTGTAAAATGTAATTAAAATATGCTCAAATTTGAGCTACCACGGAGAAGTTTCCACAGACCTGTGGATGAAACTGGAAAACAGTCAGGAGTGGATATCCAGACAAATATATATTCATTGACCCATCCTTGGCGAAGCTGGCTGACATGTGTTTACTGCGGTTATTCAAGGTCAAAAACATGCAGTTGTAAGCATCCGGTTTCTATATCTGAGTGTCTCTCAACAAGCACGCCCCAGCCATTCACCTCTGACCGACTTCTCAGTTTTTACCCCAGCCACCCATTAAAGCATCCCTCTGCTCCATTATCTTTATTAATGATGTTCCTTCCCTCTCTGTCACATCACAGGTTTTCACTGATGGTCCTGGTCATTAGGACAGCTCAAAGTGTGGGATCCCATCTGGAGTGTCTCACGCAAAAGCCTGTCAGGCTACAGGGTCAACTGAGGCTCCAGTAAACTTTCAACAGTTGTTTCACCCGGGTCCCCATGTTATGGAATATAAGACACTTTAGAGAGACAAAGAGTCTCAAAGAGTAAGATATTCTCTTTATGTATTGTTCACCAAGAGCACAGGAAAAAGTGATCATATTATTTGGAAAAGCCATGAAGGGGAAAATTAATGAATATTCAGAAGCAGGTGCAGAGAACTCATTACAATAGCATAAGCCTCTCATCTCAGCAGAGAAAGAATTGCCAAGACTGATAATATTGTGCGTATCCCTCTAGCTTGCAGTCATATAGACACATATCCAATTACAAATCATTAAAAAAAAAATCAAGTTCTTACTGATTAGCATAAATAAATGAGACGTAAATGTTAACATTAGCAGCCTTCACAGTGATGGAGTGCTGAAAAAATTTCCATTTACAGTCACGCACAATAATGGAAATGCAAATAAAGGAAATTTAACCCCCTGTAGATTAGATTAACAAACCCAGAAAAATTTTGCAGAGCAGGTTCAAGCACCTGACGTCACGCACCGAGGTGGGACCAAGGTCTTTAATATAGAGTGGTAAGGGTGTGGTACTCTGAGCCCAGAGACCATTAAACTGTCACCACTCCATTTCTGTGGTGCGACTACAGAGGGATTTCTATCGTGCCCTGTAGCACCGGTAATGATGAGATTTGAGGTTAGTCAGCCACTTTGCTGTGTGTGTAATCAAAATACAAGATTGCCTTTGCAGCTACTGTTGAGCAGCAGCAAGTATGTGCATGTGGAGGTGTTGTGGGCGCATGTTGTTCATATGTATTCCTGTGTGATGAGGATGAGGTCAAAGAGGGCACGCAATAATGTCAAAGACCTGATGGACTGACAGTACATCTACAACTCTTTAATAAAGAAATCAAACATAATTGCCACATATGTCTGCACCATAACACAGGCATCTCTGTTACACAGTGTGCTGATCGGTTACTATAGCAGCAACTGTTTTTGTGCTAATCACTGTCAACTTACAGTTTACAGCTTACTTAAATCAAGGGTTTCGCTGCAAAGTGCAGTTTTGCTCTTATTACGATCTTATTTTAAAAGCCGGGTGTTGTTGACTAACCTTTAATTTTGTCTCATGGAAGGAAATATCATTTTAATTATGCTACATTTTCCATGCTCTGCTTTTATGAGAGAAACCTTCGAGGTGGGTGGGGATCAAATATAATTGAGTCAACTACGAAAAAAAAAAAAAAATATTTAGCTGCAGCTGTTGGGAATGCATTGCCCTCAGGCAGCGTAGTCTGAGTACAAGATGATGCTCTTAATCATTCCCCACTTGCAGGAAGTCATTCTGAATGTTGAGATTATGAAACAGTCTCTACCTTAAACTGTCCCGCTGGCCTGTTTGGCTGTGTTGCAGGCATGCTACTACATAGCAACACAACAGAAAGATACAGTAGCACCACCTTGTGTTGTGGCACAGTCAAAGGTTAAAAGGTCCTAAAAATACCCCAAAATTAACAGGGATACAAAATTTCAGAGCAGTCACTCAGCTGAGAAACATAAAAGATCAACATAACAATGTTAAAGATTAAATTAATTTTAGGCAACCTATAGAATGGGAATGCATCACATTGTGTAATGATTACTTCGGAATATCTTTCAGCAAAAGGCAACTTTTGCTCTTGAGAATTTCACACACAGCCGATGACGAAGCTGGGCGGTATGAGGGCATCCCCTTGGCCTTTATGTCTTACGCACAAGAGAAGAGTAGAATGGCTTGTGTTGGCTATTCCTCTAGCCAAACGCAGCCAGACACTGAGTTGTTCTGGCATAATTAGAACCTGCTGCAGATGTCTGAAGTATTACCTCACTGCAAAGAACACGGCTTCCCCAGCTAACAGCCCCAGCTGGCTGGATCTGGACTCTGTTCCACTACTGATCAATGGGGAGCTCCCTGCACTTACAGCCACCAGCAGTGCTGTATATTGACCGAATCGAATAGGAGTAGGGGAGCTGGTGGGGAGAGTTGTTCTTCCATCAAGCTCTTTGCTGAGTGGGAGCCAGTTTTCCCTGTGTGAGACTAGCTGTTGTATCTATAAACGCCTAAAACTCAATGCAGATATAAACATTAATCACAGGGAGGACTGGTTTCTCCTCCTTATGATGAATGTTTCTGTATTCAGAATGTGCTCACACAGACACCAGCACTCTGAGTATACGAAATAAACATGGTATTTTTCTACTGCTATTCAGTAAGTACTCAGAGTTCAAAAATAGAGAAATTATTACAGGATTTATATATCTTATGAACCCTAGTGCTATCAGTGCGCCAGCACTATAATGTCTATGTACACTTCCCCAGCGGTATAGTATAAGCAGTATAAGTATAAGCAGAGTCTCAAAGTATAAGCATATGAGGGACAGCCTGGGGATCAAGGTCCCCTAACTGCCTGAATCTAAACTTAAGGTCATTCCTCCGCTGCTCGACTAATTACCGACGCAAGTAGCTCTGCGGAGTCTCAGCCAGACGCTTTGGCTGAATTGTTCCAGGACATCCTCCTGTGGGTTTACTTTGGAAATATGGGCTGCCATCGACTGACATTTCTTCATCAACTAACTAATACACAGAGGAGGCGAGGGATTGATTTTGTACATGCCAGTTGTAATAACTGTCTGGTAAATATAGATTTGTATTGTGGCGACATTTGTTCTTTCCTTTTGACACATCACGTCTAAAACACACATTTTAATCATTTTCGTATCTCAGAGGAAATGTGTAATTACTCCCTGATATTTTCTCAGGGATGTGAATGCTTTTAGTATCCGAGACATGGTGTCATTGACATCAGGCACATATCTGTAGACGCTGTTTTGTGGGGTGAGTCATGTCATGACTCGTCTGTATGCATGTTCCATAACCTCTGGTCCCTGCAGAGAATCTCATTACAAGGAAAATGGTGGTGATTGTTTTTTTGTGACGGGAGGAGGAATCTAGACTAGCACTGGCACTGTGTCGGAAAGTTTGCGGACTTGAAGAAACATAAATGACCAGACAAAAGTGTGCGTTCTGATTTTTCAAATTAAACCTTTTATCTGTAAGGCCCAAGAGGTGCTACAGACTGAAGCAAATTTTGGGAGTGGACAAACAGTGGAATTACTACTTCAGTGTTTGTCATGTGATGCTATTGCGTCTAAAATGACTTTTTCCCTGTGAATCAGTGCAATTCATTTTAGGTAAAATCAGCTTCCCAGTATGAACATTTCAGTGGCCTTTATTTAAATAGTAAAGTCCAAAAAGTTGACTTTATGTGTTTGAACCAGTCACTGTGGCAGGACTGATGGCTTAGAGGCTGAGTTGAAGGAAATAATATCATGACTCTATAAGTCCAATGGAAGCAGAGAGTTGTTGGTCGATCCTGGTAATTTTATACACAGCATTCAAGTCATTTTGGCTTCATGCACCACCAAACAACTTTCATCAGAATTACCGGGACCAAGGCTGCATCCAGTTCTCTTCATACATCTACCATTTACTATGTTGTTACAGGAGCCCAGAATGGACAAAGCAAACACTGGCTCGAGATAAGGCCAATCATTTTCATTTCACACTTGACATACAGGAGAATTTTCAGTTGGTTTCAATCCTACATGCTGCACCTTTTACAACTAGCGATTTGATGGAATTCCTTCTTGTTTTCACTGGTGGACGAAAGCTTTCAATTCAGTATTTGACAATATTTTGGACAAGTCAAGTCAGCATATATAGCCTACTCTGTGCACATTATGTCTAAGACCAATTTCAGCCTCTTTTCATTTTAAAAATGAACATACTCTGTTACTACTAAAAGCCCCCAGACAGAGCGTGTCCGTTTTGATTTATGGAGAGGAAATAGTTGCGTTCTCCTTGCGGGTGGGCCTGTAAAACCCATGTCCCCCCTCACTCCGGTGCGGCAGCCTTGAGTAAGCTGCAGCGTAAGCCCAAATCACTAGAGGTCACCATCTCCAATTGTCAGTTGCAAGTCTTAAATTACGGCTTGGTCACTGTAGAGAAATATTCCCAGATGTCGCTTCATTTTGAGGGGTGAAATGGAGAGAAGATACTCGATCACCCCAAACACTCCACGGAGGAAGGGCTTTTCTCTGCCGCTCCTCAAGAGCACAGAATGGAGTGAATCCCTCGATCATTGAGAGGGAGGAAGCTGGCTCTGATTCAAGCAGGAAAATCCATTCGATGATTAAACTTGATGCATAGCAGTAACTTTAAATGATGTGCAAGACAATGACACTTGTTCTGAGGGAGTAATGTGTGAACTGACATATGAGGGTAATAATAAAACCAGACATGGTGTCATAGTTGAACACTCATTTACTGCTTCTCTGCTTCTCAGTACCTTTTCAATAGACTGTAAAAATGTAAAAAGTATTCTTACCTCCCTATAGATCTCAAGGAGAAGCCAACAAGAGCAGGTGTGCACATATAAAAACCACAACAAAATCATGGCAAAATGAAGAGATTGAATAACTTTATTCGACACCTGGAAGAAGTGGTAATAATACTGCACACTGGGCATATGAATCAAAAACAATCATCCAAGAGGGTTAATAGGGGTCTATAGCCATGAAGAGAAATATTATCGCAAAGCAGTCCAAAACAGTTCAGATATCGTGAGAGTCCATAACAAAGTAAGTCATTTTTCTTGAGAAAGATCGGGTCCAATTTATTGCTTACACGAAGCTGTGACATCTACATTGGCCCGGTGGTTGGGGAGACATGATGTAATTGCAATGAGGTGCTTGGTTTTGGTATCACCTCAGTGTGATGTTCTTGTGTCGTCACTGTGTGTTTCTGTGCTCTGAGGATTGTAGACGCTGATGCATGACTGATCTAACAATCACTCGTCCTTTCACAGGGGACTGTCATATCTCTCTGGAAAACAAACTGCAAGCAACCAAACCAATAAATTCTAGCTCTAATACACTGTGAAATGTTAGACTGCTTTAAATCAAGTTAAGGAAGTTGACAACAATGGGTGTGAGCACAGTGACCCACCAAAACCTAAAAAAATGAATCAAAGCACAGAACAAGATGATGAAATGAATATGATGTTTCTGATTTGCTTAAGTAAGAGCAATGAAATGACTGAATATATTACTGGCTTACTTCTATAATACATTTTTTTATAAAGTTGTGCAACCAAATTATATGTCAACAAACTCATTTTAAAGACATGCAATAGCACAAATACAAATACTTGCATTGTAATTGTCATCATTTGGTCTGGCATTTCTTTTTTTTTTTTGGTCAAAATTGAATTTACAAGACTGACAATAAATTAATTTTGTTATAATACACTAAGAGGCATTAAAAATGCAACATTGTATTTTTTTCGATATTAATTTGAATTTTCATAATTTATTGGGCGACTTCACTTGGTATGATACTGAACATGAATGAACAAAAGCAACAATAGAAAAATTAATCGACATGGATTACAAATGTCAGTATCTTGTGTGATCGTCATGGAACAGACATGATGAGCGTGTTGATTTCGGTCACTGGAATCCCTTCCCGCTCTTCCAAGAGTGCAGTATGGAGATCAGCAACCGTCACCGTACACGGCGATCCAGATTGTCCCAAAGGTGTTCAATCGGATTCGTATCTGGGGAATAAGGCGGCCAGTCCATAACATTATGTCTGTGCATAACGTGTCTGCAGGTGTGAGACAGTGCATCTATGCCTGGTTACCCTCGCTTCGGTCATTCCGGATCTCAGCATACCAATGGCCTGCTCCCTCATGTTTGCTGCTAAGCGTGGCATGGTGACCGTCTGTGACCGCTTGCATTTTTCCTCTGGGTTTTTAAAGCCTTGACCAGTTGAGCTCAAATCACCAAAAGAACTCATTGAAAGCTTTCAAACAATGTCCTAACGAATCACACATGAAAAATGTGGCTCCATAGTTTCAATAGCCAAGAGTGGTAGTAAACAAAACATTTTTTGTATACAAAGTAGTTGTATCCAATTTTATTTTACATTGACTTTGTTGTGTTTTTAATGCCTCTTAGTGTAATGCCCAGGATGGATTATGTAACATGTCTTTGACACCAGCCTTATGAATGTCCTTGACATAATGCAAGTTCACACCCAGGTGTACACTCTGACCAAATGATTACCATCAAAGAGTTGAATAAATGCCTTTATTGACATAGATTTTGATGAAAATCCCAGGCACAGTGTGTACCACTTGAACTACATGTCAGCCAGCTTTTCTATTAAAAGGGAAACTCATCATGTGTGTTCCTGTTTGCAAATATAAGCAATGTTTAATGATTTATCCCTCTAATTTGGAGAATAAAGCTCACCACTAATGACAGAACTCAGCAGTAACTTATAGATCTCCCTCGAGTCTTGAAAACCACAGTGGAGGAGAGGAGGGTGGGGAGTGACGCACTTTGTCATATATATAGACATGGTGATTCCACTTCTCTCTCTCTCTCACCAGAATGGAAAGAATGTCTTGACAGATCCACCCCACACATACATGCACACATACTGACATATGGAAACAAAGTGCCAACACAGGAAGCTGAAATTAATGGTTACTAAGTGAAATTGTGCACAGAGTTGATCTTGTCACTCTGCAAGCATACAGCAGCTTTGTAGCGACTGTACAGTGACAATTATCAAACCTCACCTACAATACTGCAAAGGAAACACACTAAAAAGACGCAAAACATCAACTCAGTAATCATCATCATTTCAACAGGTCAGACAGGACTGTCACAATCTAAAGCACAAACCACAAATTTAATGCTTGAGGTGGACTGACCAGCTCTTATAAAAATGCTAGAACAGAACAGATTATAGTCCCTAAAGGCTAGCAACACTAGCAACGGCAGTGGGGAGCATAGTGCAAACATGCTGCAGTGACCTGATAAGACAGTTTGCAGGCAGCAGTAAATAGTGCATCTTATTGTGAGGGTGTGTAATGGATATAAGCTGCATTGAGTCAAGTATTATCATGTGAATGCTGCAGTGTTTCACACGGATTTACTCCATTAGTGCCATGACATAACAAAGGATGTGTCAAAAAAAAGAAAAAAAAAAAAACTTGATGTATACTGCAAAAACAATTATGTCATACACTCACTTCTGACAGGGGTTGGTCTCATCACGTACATGGCATCATTATTTACTATTATTACTAACAGTGTATACAATCAATATGATCTTTACTTGGGTTTGAAGTGTCTGAAACAAAGAGTGCCATATCAAAGTTTTGTTTCTGCTTCTTTTGGATGCCAGTGTCTTCTGGCAAGTGAATGGCTTGTAAATGGTCTTGATGAGTGACAAATTATACTGCACTATGAAGTGCAAAGCTCAAAAATCTCACATCCGCTGTGTGACTCTATTGTTCCAGACAATGTTACACTTCAGATCCAGTCTGGAATTGTTTTTGGGGTAAAGTCAGTCTCCTTCTCACAAGAAGAAGAAAAAAAATGCAAATATTCAATGTTTCTCACTCTCAAAACATTGGTCTACCACAGGTGCAAGTTTTCCATACCAATTAGCAAGTGCTCCACCCACAAATTTTCCATCAAAATAAACTGGGAACACATAAAAAATGCACATTAAAATGGGAGTGATTTTCTTTGATATTCAATGCTTTAATTAAAACCAGGCAGCAGAATTACTGAGCCCTGTTTTGACGGCTCCATGGTTTCCATCAGTAAAAAAAAGGGGATTCCTGAGTGATATCCTGAGGAACACTAGATTTCCTTTTAGAGGAAAACCAAACAGGCTAACACGTCATTGTTTTGCATTACGGCTTCATGGTCAATTGGCATTACAGTTTTTTCTGTACCTGTAATGGACACTGGGTCAAAGGTTCACACTCTTTCTGTTTGCCACTCACGCATTTCGCGCATAAGTTAAGTAACCACCTCACATATGGCAGGGCTGGGTAAACATCTGGTAATCTTTGTTTCAGCTACTCAATAGCTCACCAGGCTATGGTCTTTCTGTGTGTACTCAATCTTCTCCAATTACATAGTTGCTGGCGGCTCCCCTGAGGTTACGTGGACAAACCATTTGGGATTGCGGAAGGAGTTTCCACAAAATAGGTGTTGTCCAAAAATTCCTTGCAGTTATGGAAATAAACCCACAAAAAGAGAAAGTGATAGGCTATAGAGACTCAGAAAAGTAGAGAGCGTGAGCTTGCGGCATGCTTCTGGGTTCATTTTTTTCCTTTTGTTTTTCATGTATCTGCGATGGCGTGAAACAATTTAAAAAGCAAAATCTTTCAACAGACAGTCAAGTAAAACCAGACAGTTCAATGCCTTGTTGGTTTTTAGTTGTTTAGGAAGACAGGATATGTGTGAATTGATGGACTGAGAGCACTTCAGAATTTTATTTCTAAATTGAACCTATTCTGAAACCAAAGATGGTCACAATTATTCTTTCCGTTTGTGGTTGTATTGACTTCAAAAGACACAGCCCGTGCCATTGAGCTGGCGGCTTCCTTTTGGAAGTTCTCCAAAGAGCTTGTCATCATATTTCCAACCTGAACTATTGTGAAACGCTCTTTTTCCTTATGTTAATACAAAGACACAAAAGTGCTGCCCATTCATTCATTTGCATCCACAAAGTGCTGCATGTGGACAGTGATTCCACAGGTCCCACTGTCAAGGCTGTTCTTACCATGCTTGCAGGGAGCCAGGCAAGGCTGCTGGCCTGGGCTTCTTTTCCCAAGTCCCACCCTGACGCTGCGTGCGCCGTCATCCTGCTGAAATGTAAACCCCAGATTCAGCTGTGTTTGTTATGGTTGCGTCGGCCCTCGGTGAACACACAACGCTGTCACAACGTAACTATAACAGCGGGGCAATATTTCAGCAACAATCTATTTGGTCAGCTGCAATTACATCACTAGGTGGTCACACATTAGTTTGCTGGAATGATAATTAGGATTATTTCACGGGCAGTCTTAGCAAGGGTCCTAGACATGGCTCTTATTTCCTTATACACCTCCACATTTAAGACAGAAGTTTAAAGCAAGTGCTTTTAAGTATGTTTTCACAGTGTCAGAGCTTGACCCTGCTGGACTGTGTTCACAGGAGCGCCATCATTACTGTCTTCACTGGGGTTGCTCTCCATAACAGCAGGGCATGCTGTACCCCGTTGTCTCTTTTAATCATCCAGCTTCACCATAAACAATAGTTTAGATTGGACACCAGTGTTGCCCTTGAGGTTACTGGTCTGCTGTACTAATGACTATTTACTTTCAATGGGAAATAAGTAACCGAGAACATCTATTTTTATCTTGAAATAACCCCAGTGTCAACTCCACTGGGGGGGGCACATCCTTAACTTTAATCAAACCGCCAGCTACACGCTAGTGCAATAGCCTTCCCCTGATTAATTTTTGTTCCTGTCCTCCTGTCAGCTCATGTGACCCAAAGTCACTACAGCCTAGCAGAGTCCAGGATGTTAAATGTTAATATATAAATTCATAGTCTGTCTGCAACGAGCTGGGGGGGCTACGCAGTGTGGCATCAGTCGGGTGGGTAATTTATTGTGGGAGCTAAGTGTTTCCATTTGCAGTAAGAGCCACTAAAAACAGACTCGCTGAATGTTTCTGGGGGGCCCGCTTGTAAAAGTACTGATGCAGTGTGAGCTGGCTCATGGTCTGACAACCTGTTTGGGGAGCTGCATAGATGGAGTTTAATGAATATATAATCCAGTCATTACAAAAAAGTCACATTCTTATTCACCTCATGCGATGGAGTGGGATGCAAAGAAATGTCTGTGCTTGTGCATAATGCAAAGATTAAAATGCAGAGGAGCCACTTGTTTTAATTACCAAAATCAAATATATGATCCTGAATTGACTGCATCGGGTGCTTAATCCAGAGCAATTTAAGTACAATATCACTGTCCTCACACAAAGTGCAAAGGTCATAATGTTCTGAATTGTTAATGAACTGACTCATCGGCAACTCACTGCTGCCCTCTACTGCACCCAATAAGCACACATTAACAATATATTTTGTATTTTAAATAATATTTTATTCCCTCACGTCCTTCTGGACAGTTAAGTTCAACATGATAACCCTTTAGGTGGGTGGGTACTGGGGCATCATTAAGCCCTATCGAGAACAATATTAACATGGTGAGAATCAGGAATTCTGCTGAACCGTTCCTTACATTTGCACATCTCACTTCACGTAATAACACTGAACAAAGGAGCGAGTAAGACGGTGTGTTTATGAGTCAAGCACATGAGCAGAGTTCAGGTAGGTTGTAATGTGGGATTTCACCTGGAGTTGATTTGAGACTAATACTACTGTATAAAACCAAAGCCAAGTTTGGTTTGGCTGCCAAGCTGTTAACTCTGTCGCACAGAAATGAGAAACGTTTGTGAAACAAAAACCAAAATGTGCTTCAAAGACCAAGGAAAACATAACAATAAGTGCAAGAGCACATGATATCATCATGCAGCTCAGCATCTGGGAAAGTACCATATTAACAGCAATGTGTAGCACATTTATGGTTGGACTAAACCAAAGAAGGATCAGAATCCAAACAATTTATGAGCAAAGAATGCACAAGAAATACTGTCAGATGTAAACCCACAGGGTGAGGAGAAACATGTTACCACACTGATTGCCAGAAACGAGATGATGTTCAGTGTAAGATCACTTTCTGTTGTAGACTACATATACACCCCCCTTGGTTGCACTCAAGTACCGTCCTTCCAGGAACATTTTCTCCCAGTTCTAACATTAACCAACAGGCCTTATTTCCTGAAACCAGAAACTCCCTCAGCAAAAGGAAACCCAGCAACACCTGCACCAGTGAGAGGCCGGCCAGGACTAGAGTCAAAACTCAGGCCATTAGACTGAGACATTGTCTAAAAGTGGACTGGATGTGAAATTTCTCTAACATTTTGTTAACACAGTGTAGATCTTACTGATGATAAATGCATCACTGAAACACATTATCTAAAAGAAACTCACTCAAAATAATTCATTAATTTCATGTTTTCCAAATGGAAGGCGTTGAAAAACATATTCCTGTGGGTGACGACTCCAGTCTTTTTGTATTGCAGTCACATGGCTCCGTATTTCAGAGCTCAGTTTGCCCTCGCAGCCCACAAACTTAGGCTGCTTTTTTTCCTCAGCAAGGAGTTGATTGACTGGCCATCAACGGAGCCATGCTCTTTCGAACGAGAGCGCTCGCCACAGAGCTATCACGTAAACAGACTTGGAAGTCAAGGCCAGCAAAATCCCCTGTGTCTCCATACCATCCGTTAGGAAGGCAAAGCCGGATCTCATGTATCTGTGGTCAGACAAGACCGCCACCACTTCCTTGTATTGCAAGGCTGCTTCAAAACCACGCCAGTGTGTGTGCGCTCTCTGTTTCTCTGACCTTTTTTAAAGGGTTGGAATCCACAAAAGCCATGTGGTGTGCTTCTGGACTTTGGGACTTCCAAAATCTCACTATTTATCACTGAAATCGACGAAAATACATACTCCACAGTAAAAACATTTTCCACAGGGCTTGACGAACTTTCATAACTAGGCATCCTTTTATCATGTGTTCTGTCTTACATCTTGGTCACATCATGGTTGGCTTTGTTTAATAGAAGTGATAAGTTCATGCTAACTGGGACCAGTCTGTTGACTGAGGCTGTCAGTCTTCTTTCAAACCCTTTTGTGTAAGGTGTCTTCCTGATTCATAACTGAGTACTCAGACATTTGCCAAATTAAATGTGGTCCACTGTTCACATGAAGTACAGTAGTCCTCTTCCCAACAGGGTTGGTCAGCTGATGTCAACAGTCTTTGTGCCAACAGGATGTTATAACAGTAGTAGATTGTATAAAATGATCTCCTTCCACACAACAGCATGTGCAGCAGCTGAAATAGTAATTAATATCCGCTCTCTGTGATTTGATATTCTCTGTTGAAATTTGTCACATGGGAGCTGACGATGAGGGGCGTCGCCTGTTGACTTTTCGCGAAAGAATAAAGGGTGGTGAGAATTCAGGAGGCTCATTTCATGGACGCTCTTTTCTTCCAAAAAAATGAAACCTAATTTGCTCTCCAGTTAATAAATTATGTTGTTTCGCTGGCTTTAATGGTCATTTTGTGCCAGGATACTTCACTCTAGTGTTCTGCTGATTTCAGTTATTGGTTATTCAAAAAAGCTCAGTTTGCCTTTAAAAATATTTCCAAAGCACTAAACTCAAACTGGTGTTTAAAGGTGATAAAACTTATATTACATTGTTCACAGGGACTAAAAATGCTAGTGAGATCCATATTCCTTACAGCATATTCATGCCTCTGCACTGTATTGCCACCATGTGCTACACTTGTCTGAATTATATTTCCCCATTATATCCACTAAATATCTCAGGAATAATGGGAGAAAAAGGGCTCAAGACAGTTACAAATTTATTGGAGAGAAATGGCTACGACCTATGGATTTTGTTGTTTTCTGCCATTCTCTGCAGATCTTCTGAAGGTGTGGGGATTGTCAGTAGACAGACATTTTCAGTTCAAAAAATGCCACTTTCAGAAGTTTGATGGGATTCAAATACAGGCTCTGGCTGGCTGGGACATTTAGAATCGGGCCGAAACCACTTCTCCAATTGTTGTGTGTTTTGTCCTGTTTAAGGTGAATCATCAGCCCAGTCTGAAGTCCTGAGGTTTTCATTAAGGGTATCTCTGGACATTGCATTGTTAAATTTTTTCCCCAACTTTGACCAGTCCCAGTGATGAAGTGCTTTCTTGCAAACGCCATGCATCTTGTAATGAGGGGAGGCTTCCATCTGGCCACTCTCTGGAATAATCTCTGGAGCTCATACAAAGGCCCTGATTGCTCAGTTTGGCCAGCAAACTTCTGAACTTCTTCCATTCAAAAAAGATGGACATCACTATGTTCTTGGTTAATCATCCCAATGTTTTTATTCCAATCTTCCCCTAAATCTGTGCCTCAACACAACTTTCTGTCTTTACGCTCAGCAGGTAGCTTCCCCTACCTAACGGCTTGGTTTTTGATCAGAACATTCAGCTGACTGACCTGAGATAGACAGGTGTGTACAAATCATGTCATCAATCATCATTTACCACAGGTGGAGTCCAATCAAAGTGTAGAAACACCTCAAGGACAATCAAGAGAAATGAGAGGCACCTGAGGTCAATTCCAAGTGACACAACAAAGAGTCTGAATACTTGTGTCAATGGGATATTTCATTCTATTTTCTTTTTAATAAGTTTTAAAACAATTCAGAAATTGTGGGGTTATTGATTGTAGCTTGATGAGGGAACAATAGTTGAAACAATTTGAGCATAATTCTGAAAAATAAAAAAATGTTCATGGACCTAAATACTTTCTGCATGCACTGCAAATAGAGTGTAGTTGAGGACGATGCTTGATAACAACTGGTTTTCCTCAACACACAACAGTACAGCATGCCTTGAAGATCAAAGAATGTTAAATATTTCTTTCTTTTAGTTTGTAATGTTATTATTTTATAAGGTCAATGCTTTACTCAGACTCCTAGCCTTTAATTTTGGTAGATATATATCAACTTCTTTACAATAAATTTTATTGAAGGGAAAATGCTACAAATCTTGCTTGTAATTATTCACAGGCAGGACAACAATATAAAACATATCTGCGGTGTTTTACAAAGTGTTTGACATTTGGCAGGAGAAGCTGGTTACCAGCTGGTGGGAAACATCTGGGGTCTGTTACAGAAAGCTAGGATAAGGCATTAAGATGGGCTATATTGGTTATCCTGGCTCAATTTATCCGTGACCTGGTTGCACAAAAGCAGGATAAAGGATAGAGGTATATGTTATGGTATAAATTACCATGGAGATTTATTCTGAGGAGTTAGCCTGCTCCAGACCAGGCTATGTTCCAAGCTTTATTTAATCTCACCCCTCATCCCAGTCAGCAGTCAGTTAATTCACTGCTCACTACACAATGTTATCACATTCAAACGACAGGATTTTTAATGCAACCTGCCACACATAAATTATACTATCAAATTCAATTATATACTCAACAACAAAAGAAATGCAAGTTTTATAAAGTGAATTCTAGTTGTTGCTGTTTGTCTCAGCAGCGAGGACAAAAGGTTGTGCATGAATGGTAATGTGCCAAAAATGCAATAAGTGCGTGCTGTGATGCCATATTCCGATGGCCAGATTAACGGAGGTGTGGTCGACCCAGATGACTAGAGCACTGGCGTATGAAAATGGGATCAGCACTTTTGTTTGTCTACCCAACCTGCATTTCACTAAGTGCCTTTGTAATGATGCTGCGACTGACGCAAATCCAATGTGAATGCTGAGTGCCGGCATGAGTGCGTGAGATGTTGCAAGGGTAATGAATGAATCAACAATTAGTCATCTCAGAACCAGATTCCATGCCACAAACAGCACTTCAGATCATCCATGCAGCGACAGACCACGTGTGACGACCAACATTCAGGACCGCCATATCCGTCTTCACCATCTCAGAAACAGGACACTTCCCACTGCTGAAACCTGGACATCACCAACCCTGTATCGGTACTCAAACAGTGTGCAGGCGGCTCAGAGAGACTGACCTACTCACACACACACACACACACACACACACACACACACACACACACACACAGGCCATACTTTGGTTTACCGATAACTCCAATATGCCTTTTTTGATAAATTTGATCTCTAGACAGCATTCTTTTTGTGCATTTGTTGAAAAGATGTGATAAACCAAATTCTTACTCATATCTAACACCTTTAGTTTGGGGCTGCTTAAAAAAACTGTTTCTTTTGTTGCTGAGTATATTTACTGCTGTTGTGGGCTTGCCTGCTAGCTAGCAAGCAGACAGGCTTGCAATTGCTAGCTAACTTGCAATCGGTTTGCTGCAAACAGATTGATAATGATTAAATGAACAAACACTGTAGGAGAAAACATTTCAATAACGTACCCTTGAGCACTCACCGACAAGCAGCCCTTGTGTCTTTGATGAGTTGTAGTCAGCACTTGCTCGGAAAAAAAAAAGATTTCTCAGACTACTTCTTTAGACCAACCGGAACTTTCAGCGTGTTGCTGCCTCCTAGTGGGGGAGGGGTCATAAAGTTATAAAGGGAGGTGTCACTGCCTGATTTCCGAAGCTGCCCGATTTGTGGTATATATCTAATTATTTCTAAATGTGGTTGGCATAATCTTATGGCTAAAAATAAAAATAACTTAATAGTTTAAACCTGGTCTAAATCTAGGTGTTAATTAAATGTCTAAATCAAGGCTAAATCTAAACTTTAGAGTATATTGATCAATGGCCATTTAAATTATTTAATCCAATATTTGGACACCAGCTGTGCAACTTACAGTTATTGTTTTGGTCAATATTCATTATTTAATGTATTTAATTCAATCATCTAGACTTGGTTTAAAAAGAGATGAAAATATAGAAATTGTAAATTTCGGTCTAAACTCGAGACGAGACGTCTATTAGACATTTAAGGCTCAGTGGGTTACAATTTCAACTGATTTATAATCAGAGGACAACTAGGATTTCAGAAATGTTATTAATCTATTTGAATTGTGATTGTGACGTTTCCATGGAGCACTGAGTGTGTTTTTGTGCACTAGTTACATATTCAGGAGGTCTGCAGTACTTAGTCTCTCTTTCTCTCCTGCTTCATAACTGTGGTTGTGCTTCCTTTCCTTTTGATTTGCTCCTTTACCTCCTCGTAAGCCTCCATGAAGATTTCTGCCTTCAACAGGGAAAGGTATGCTGCTCTTGTTGCCATGGTGAATCTGTGAATCTGTGATCGATGATGGGGTCTATTAGAGGAGGCCGAGTGCGCGCACTTATACAGGAATGGTTTCAGCTGGCTTGATGAATCCGTGTCTGCTCATCCTGGCTTGATGAATCCGTGTCTGCTCATCCTGGCTTGGTCTTTGTGCAACCAATTAAGCCTGGACTCTCTTGTTTTGGAGTGGTTGAGCCCAGCTCAGTCACTTTTCCTGGATGTCTGAATCCTACTTTTGTGTCACAGGCCCCAGGAAAATGTCCCAGAAAATCATTTCAACTGTCTTACAATTCAAATGATTAGGGTTTTTTTTTGTTTAAATACTTGCTATAATTAAAAATATCTTGGCATTAGTTGGCCTAGTTTTAATTACATATTGCATAGCATGAAGTTAAAAAGGAAATTAAATTTGGGTGGCACAGTGGTGCAGTGGTTGGCGCTGTTGTTTCACAGCAAGAAGGTAGTGGGTTTGATTCCCACTAATATGGTCCCATATTGTTCTGTAAATGTATGTTTCAGACAACTGGATGTTTATTTCTTGCCCCACTTTAAAAGATTATATTTGAACACCTCATGATAAGCTGACGATAGCACTTTAACAACTGTTCACAACTGAATGCAGGTAACCTTAACAGCTGCAAGATGATGGGAGGGGCAACAACTTGCTTCAGAAGGAGAGGAGATATCAGTGAGTCAGAACTGAAGAAACCTCATGGATGATATGCAAAACATCCTGATAAAACTTCAAGCAAGTTCAGTTAACTGTCTTATTTTGGATTCATTTTCATCTGTATACCTGAGAATCTATACAGACAAATCAACATAGTGTTAGAATTTACATTCACCCAATACTCTAGATTTACTGAACATAGCTTGAATGCATTATAATGTCAGTCAACACAACTTCCATTTAAGTAAAACTTCATCTTAATATCTTTTCACCACACATAACCTTGAATTTTTGAAAAAAACATTTTCTTGCATGCCTCCATAGTGAATGGAAAATCTGAATATGATGAAAATCCTTCATGACTAAATGGATCCTGCTTTTATTAACAGAAAACTACATCAAAACACCAACTACTAACTCCAACTTTACCAGCTCTCACAGAACTTATGCCCTATGAGCCAAGTGTCGTCTCCTGAGTTAAACAGATGTTTTGATAGGCTAAAGTTTTGCTGTCGTGACTGGATTCCATGTACTCAAATTCATCAAGGACAAAAGGTTTTTGGGTTCTCTGTTTACTGAGGAAGCACACTAGAAAAAAGGTTTCTTCAAGAATTAGATAGCATGAAGTGAGTATTTGATACTCAAATGTTCATTTTTACTGGTGAAATAGGTCTTAAATACTGTTGGTGACGTTATTAAATCAAACACAACAGCATTGCCCAACTGATGCAACTAACTCTTGCAGGTGAGCTGTCTCACACACTTTGTAAAAGCTCCACATCACAACCACAGTTTGTCTTCCTGACATGTCAGCACATGCAGGTAAAATACAAATACCCAAAGCTCTTACTGTTATGAGAAATACCAGCAATTCAAAATGTTTTATCCCTCAAAATAAGTCATTTTTAAAATATTTGGAAGAATTCAAAAGTCTGGATTCAGCTCTACCCCTAAGACAAATACAAATAATGTTGCTGACTCAATAACAGATATAAACACTTGCTAACTTTGCCTATATGCCATAGCGTACAGTGGATTCATCAGGGCATTTTTGCTAAAAAGTACACAATAACACCAAATTCAGCTCATTTAATGGGATGAATGTAGGTTCCTCATGATGACGGACTCACGTAGAACAAACATGATAGATTTTATTACAAATATGACATCACAGACTTCTAATAGTGATTACTTCCTATGTGAATCATTCCAGTACGTACAATTCCAGTTGTATTTCTTCATCAACTCATTTGTTTGCTTTCGGAAAAACGCAGGTGTGTTATAGAGCTAGAGTTCAGTTTTGTTCATGAAAAAGAAGCCTCAGGACTCGTTTAACTTCCAGTTAATTATATGCTGACAGTAATCAGACCAGAATAAAATCACAGAATTACAACACATCTGTAAAATACTGGTAATATAATGTTACAATTGTCCATTTTTTACATATACTTTAGATGTGGCCTGTCTACAAAGTAGAGTGTGTACACTATTTAAAAACAAAGTGAGGAAAGCTGTGAAATCTGTTTTTGGGGGTCCCAGAATTTAGTTGCACATTTACAGCCTTCTGCTATACACTGATCTGACTCTCTTCATCATGGCTCCTGGGATATATATAAGACATCATATGAACATTTTGTCTTCAGAGTTGATATTACAAGCAGGACAATCTTCCAGCATCATGATTAGAGTGAGTTTGACAACAACAACCAAACAGTGATGTCTAGAGGACTGGATCAGATCATCTCCAGAACTGCAGCTCTGGTGGGTGTTCATGGTGGTCAGGATCTATCAAAAGTGGTCCAAGGAAGGACCAGTAGTGAACCAGAGACAGGATGAGAGGACAAGGATCACTGATGCAAGTGGGGAGTGAAGGCTGGTCCTGGTGGTCTGATCCAACACACCAGAGGCTGCTGAAGATAGAAAGGAGTCACATGCCACAGAGCAGATGGACATCAATGGACAGGTCAGCATCAGAAATGCACCACGGAGCGATGGAAGAAGGTGGCCTGGTCTGATGACTCACGTTTTCTTTTACATTATGTGGACGGCCAGGTGCTTGTGCATCACTTACCTGGGGAACACATGACACCAGGATGCACTATGTGAAGAAGGCAAGCCAGCGGAGGCAGTGTTGCTTTGGGCAACGGTCTGCTGGGAAACTTTGGGTCCTGCCATCCATGTGGATGTTTCTTTGACACGTACCATCTAGGGTACCTCAGCATTGTTGCAGACCATGTATGGCAACAACAGGGGGACCAACACAATATTAGACAGGTGGCCATATAGTTGAGCTTGATCGTTGTATTGTGGTAATGATGGTACATTTTCTCAAGATGCAATACAAAGCAGCAATATTGAGACATGCAACATTAAGCCATAGAGAAACAGAGAGAATATGTGACACCTTCTGTTGGACATGAGAATGACAAGTCACCAGGACAGAAAAGGTTAGGAAAAGGAAAATCAAAAAGAGTCAACTGGACTTGCTTGAGGTTTGTTGAAGACCTTTCACCTCTCATCCCAGAGGCTTCTTAAGTTCGGACTGACTGGTGGAGAGTCCAGGTACTTTTGCTCCTGTTGGAACAGTAAACAAAGCAGCTTTGGTGGTTTCGGCCATTTGTTTGTTTACTGCTGACCTTGTGCATCTATGTACTTCCCAAGATTCACAAGGAAGGAGCGCCCCTCAGACCCATCAGAGGCAGCATCAATTCAGTCACATACAGTATTGCTAATAATTTGGCCACCATCCTAGGTCCTTGTTGCACAGAAGATAAAGGAAATAAAACTGGACCCAGATGAAACCATGGTCTCCTATGACATCACATCACACTTTACCTGCATAGTAAGAAGGAAACTTCTTCACTACCACAGAGAGGTGGAAAGCAAGGCTCTGACTTCTTTCACAGGTATAGCACCCAGCCATTGGTTCAGATATGTGGATGATACCTGGGTAAAAACCAGCACCCAAGAGGTGGAGGCCTTTACAGACCACATCAACACAGTGGACCACATCATCAAGTTTACCCATCCACATTCATCATGGACAATCCCTCTCAACCTCTGATGGGACTGTGGAGACTTTAAGCAGCTCCTTCAGCTGCAAACTCAGACTTCCACCCTGCTAGAAGGAGCTACTGCAGGTCATTCCTACCATAAGCAATAACACTTTACATCAGTATCACTGGCTGAGGTTAACACAACTGGACTCACTTCTGTAAATAACTATTTTGCACTGATTTTCACAGCAAATTTGCACTATTTTTATAAGTCTTTTTTAAGTCTCATCCACATTACAAATAGTATATAGCATATAATATAATATATATTTCTTCCTTTTTATTTAGTACATATTGTAAATTCACTGCCCAGCCAAGAAGTCGCCACCTGGATTTAACTAAGCAAATAGGTACGAGCCTCCTATTGGATAATTACTGCAGGTTCAGCAACAGTATGTGCTCAAAGAATGAGGTCAGCTGACTACCTGAATATACTGAATGACCAGGTTATTCCATCAATGGAATAATCATCATATTCCAAGATGACAATGTCAGGATTCATCAGGCTCAAATAGTGAAAGAGTGGTTCAGGGAGCATGACACATCATTTTCACCACAGAGTCCAGACCTTAACCCCACTGAGAATCTCTGGGATGTGCTGGAGAAGGCTTTGTGCAGCGGTCAGACTCTACCATCATCAATGCAAGATCTTGGTGAAAAATGAATGCAGCACTGGATGGAAATAAATCTTGTGACACTGCAGAAGCTTATCGAAACAATGCCACAGCGAATGTGTGCCGTAATCAAAGCTAAAGGCGGTCCAACAACATATTAGAGTGTGTGACCTTTTTTTGGCCAGGCAGTGTATTTATTACTTTTATTATTACTTATTTTATTATTTCATTGATGTTGTTTGTTGTTTCTTTATTACTATGACTTGTCTATGCTGTTGTGGTGAGTGAATAAAAAATGGGGGATGAATTAAAAACAAAATTATATTCTATTTTACAGGAAACCCACCCACACTGACCAGTATCTTCTTTTTGATTCTCACCATCCACTGTAACAAAAGTTGTCAGGACCCTGAACCACTGGGCCTAAAACATCCCCACCAGGACACAAGGAAAGGTCAAGGACCAAAAACACATCTGGAATGCTCTTCAGAGATGTGGCTAGACAAACTGGGCTTTAAGTCCAACAAAACCAACGACAGAAACACCAACAAACAGGAGAAGAGGGACAAACGGAAACCCGTTGTCATCCCCTCAAGGAATTTTTAACAAATACGAGTCCCATGCATTTCAAACACTGTAACAAACTGAGACAGAAGGTGGTCCACCAAAAGGACAAAACGGACTCAGTAGTTCACCTGCACCTGAAAGACCCGAAAGACAGGGGCCACTCCTTTGAGGACAGTGATGCCTCCTAATGATGGTTTCAGTTGTTTGTTTTTTGCTCCTACAGGGGCAAAGTGTGTGGACTCCCTAACAGTCAGTTAGAACTGAAGAAGCCTTTTGGATGATGAGAGGTGAAACATCTTCAACCAACCTCAAGTAAACCCTTTTTGATTTACCTCGACCTGGATGACTGAGAACCTACACCGAAGAATGAAGAATGGCAGTACATCATCAGAATGTCAGTCTATTACTTGCAGTTCATATTATTGGAAATCTGTTCACTTGACTAATGTAATTTTACTACATTGCAATGGAAACAACATGCAGTTTGTTCAGCAGAGAGAATAAGTATGCTAGCTTTGTTTCCATTGTCCATTTTGCCATTCACTGTCATTGTCATTGCTGTCACCCATTGGGTCTGAAATGTATAAATGTTTGTTTCCTCTAATGTACATCAGCTTATTTTCTCACATGAGATGCAATGAGGAGTCACACTATTCCAACAAATCCCATGCAGGTGCCACAACCAATCAGGAGGAGTGACTGGGGCACTGAGGTGATAAAGATGTGATCCCTCACCAGCTTCCTGCCACAACAAACCATTACCAGGCACTAAACCTGTTGATATTTAGGTTTGCACAGTGCACAGGCATAATCTGATTCTGAATGGCACATTTCTGGGTAAACATCTTCAGTAGTAATCCAACATTTGCCAGCCTTCCCAGATATCACTAACGCTTGAAAACATGTGACTATACTGTACACAACACACATACTATTAAGTATTTTGAGAAAATCCTTACTGCTGTATTTCACTGTTTTCACATTGGACAGATTGCTTACAGCGCATTTTCTCAGAAGGGCCATGGTGAGCGCATGCGTCTGCTGGACTGTCAGAACTACAGGAGCCTTTTCATGCGGCAGGTGTGCTTCTCTATGTGCATGGTGGCTCGATCAGTGGAGCTGGTCAAGTCGTCCAGAACATCATCCTGCCGTTCCAGCTCTGTTTCTGCCTCCAGGGCGAGGTTCTTAAGCTGCATCAGCATCTGTGCACACATACACACACACAATCCAATGTGCACACACTCTTTGTTTAAGTAATTACACACTGACCCCCAGCGAACATGGACAACTGAGGAGAAAGGCACAAAAGATTAAATACTGAAACCTACAGAAGACGGCTGAGCAGTTGCAGGGTAGAACATGTGGACCATATGTGGAGCCGTGTAAAGATGGGGTCAGTGAGTTAGAAGGCGAGTGTGTGAGTGAAGCGGAGAAAGAGGAGTAGGTGAGGATGACAATTTCATTTTTTTTTCTTCCTCAAACGTTGGCTGCAAAGGCAACAGCCTGCTGCTTGTGTCAGCAGATGAGAATGAAGCTTTACAATTCAACATCAACCATGATGCAATAACAGCTACTCACGTGGCAGATGTGATAATATTTCATATTATACAGCAGAGGAAGCTTGGGAAGGTTTTCAGAAAGCTATCTCCTGGGATCGTTGATATCATACAATAGTGTTTGTTTTGAGCTCACAGTGGTTTTAAGAAATACTGCGACTACATCTCCATGGTCCAACAACTGTGTATGTTATAGTTGATGGAACAACTTAAATATAAGGTGATGTGCCAAGCAAAACCTAATAAACACTCCTCCAAACCCCACCACCATGGTTTCTAAACTAATATTATGTTATGCTACACATGCTCTCACACACCCACTGACATTATGTCAGTTTTCACTGGCCGGTACATACGGACGTTGCAGCCGAGCACACAGACAGTTTCAGACAGCAGTTTGAAAAACAGATAGTATGTCAAAACACACCGGGGAGCGACTGTATTCGCTCACTCAGGTCTGCGACTTTAGTATTTCAATCAGGAGAACATGACTGAATCACGCCTTGCAGTTAACATTCACAGGAGTTTTTGTGTGTCATAGAAAAACACAGAAAATGAATATTTTTAGCTTCTGCTTATACAATGGTTAGAGGATGTAAGTCATGTAGAAAGCCCTAAAATTAAACATTTAGGCTAGAAGTGCTAGAAAAATACATGACCTAAAATGCACAGTCTTGTGGATGAGTGTGGTAAATTTAAAGGCTGTGAATTAATAGAAAAATACAGTACATGACATCTATGTAGTGAGTTATCCAGTTGTTGCTGTTAGCAAAGGAATAATTTCCAACCTCAAACAATAATACTGGCATTAAAATGGTCAGACAAAGGGGAACATTTGCTAAGCACTTACTGCAGGACATGAAACTGAATGACCCGCTATACAACTAAGTGGCCCAAAGGCAGATTCTAATCTCTTGACATGAATTACATTAAGAGTAGGGTGTGCACAGAAGCACAGCATTAAGTCCAAATTGGCAGTATTTGAAGTGTTGAATCACTATCAGCTACAGACAATGCACCATTTATGAACACAATCGAAAAGCCAACCTGTATGACCGGCCCAATGCTGTCACTGCTACAGTATGATAAAGTTGTTTGAAAAATGATTATGTAGGCAAAGACAACAGTGAAACTTTGTACATTGTTATTATGTACAATAATTAACTAAAGATTAGCTGTAAAGTGTTAACAATGCCTTGTTTGAGATAAGATTTATGCAGTGGGTCAACAAAAAAATGTATTATGACTGGTAGGACTGGTAAGTAACGTGATGGAAAACAGTGGCAAAAAGGTGGGTCATATAAGGCTGCAAGCAACTGCCTAGTGCTTGTCAACCCTAATATTCTGTATTTATGTTCTTACCTGTAATTATTCTTCAGGGAATTTGCAAACTGAGTCTTTAAAATTTTTGGCTGCTCTACTTGACTTGACAAAATTTACCATTTTCCTGATTTTATCAACTATCTTTTATCGCTAACAAACAGAGTTGCAGATATAGCAACAAGAAATGGCTGTATAGAAACACATCAGATGTGTTTTAAGTGTATCTGAGCATTACGTAAATAAAAAGTAAAATGCTGACCATTTCATGTCTCATTCTAAACTACCTGGAATAGTATGTCACACACAAAAAGATGGTCTGAATTTGCGTCACTGAGTAGGTCTTGTCTGTAACATTTTCTCAGTGTTGCAAGGTCCTGAATGGAAAGATGTTATAAAGGCTGACCAAACGACTGAACAGGTTTATTTCCTTCTCTTAAAACCAGGATGGCCTTTGGTTTGTGGTCTCACCAAATAACATTTTAATCATACAGGATAAAAAAAAATAAAAAACACATGGTAATTGTGGGTTGGAATGGATTCATCAAAATAAATATCACTTAAAACCATAGGGTTGTTTACTATAAGACATAAATATTAAAATCAAAATGCCACTCAGTTATTCACAGAGGTCTCACCTGCTTGAGTTCCTGGGCTTCAGCCTGACTGACAGATGGCTGCAGGACGTGTACCTGCAACTGGGACAGCTCTCCTGCTGGGACCTCCAGTGGGAGCTCTGTGTCTTGGCACCTTTGCAGCAAACCTGACTCCATGGGTGGAGATGGTGAAAAAGTGCAGAGTGCATGTGTTGTTTATGAGGAAACCAGACAGTAAACTCAAAGTAACTGAGGCAATCAGGATGAAGTGACTCATCAAAACACATTCTGTCAAGGAGAGACACCAATAACCAAAACTGTCTGAAGTCACATGGATGAAATGTTTTTACATGTGGCTACACGCCTATAAATATACAGAGGTGGAAAAATAGATCTTTACTGCCACTTAGTGGTCAACATCACACTACACATGGAATCAGTGAAAGAGAATTTCATTTGTATTATCTGTGCCTTACCTTCATTCCAGTTTGGCCCTTCTGTGTCACACGGAGATGAAACTGGAGTTGCTTTAAAGGCGGCATATTCACCAGTGAACTCCATTTTCTTTTTGTACTGCATCTCTAACACTGACATTGCCTCTGGCATCTTGGCAGACAGGAACCTGTAGCATATATCTGGCTTCCCGATAAACCGCTGTCTAACGGTGATCTCATATGGACTGTGCACCCTGATTTCATCAATTTCATTTCGTTCAAAACGGTGAAGGAGTTGGCAGTTTGTGTCTCGCACTTCCAGTGAGGACACAAGCACAAACACGCATCCAGGTTTTAAGTCAGAGTTTCCGCCTTTGGTAACGACAGCTGGGATGCTTGTGATCACCTTATTTCGACCGGACCCTTTGCCAGCTGCAGAGGCAGCAGCAGCTGCAGCTCTTGCAGCATCTTCAGTCTTGGCTTCCTGCTGAGACTTCCAGGGGAGTTTACCAAAAGGCCACCAGGAGGGAGACTCCAACTCTGACAAAAGTCTGCAACAGAGTTAAAGGGGAAAGTAAGAACTGACTAATATATGCCTTGTTACACGATTGAGTCAGCTTTTGATTTGCAACTAGTTGAAGCATTGAACATGAAAGAATAACATGAAAATAATAATAAAAAAGTGCACAACATAATATTTATTACTTGTCAGCCACGCCCAGATCAGAGTCAATCTTCTCCAGTCCCTGCATCATATTGTCAAACTGCTCTCCTTGGTGGCTGAGGACTCTGCCAGTGTCCTGCAGTCTTCTCTGGGCCCCGGCCACCAGGTTGATCAGCTCTCTGCCTTTTGAGGGTTGACAATCAGCGCCTCGGGCCTCTGAGCTGGGGGACAGAAGACGTTCTCTCCAGAAATGCTCTAATACATTAAAAACCACCACCCTGTTGGGCTTAAGGGAACCAAACCAGTGTTTCACATTGCCCTCTTCAAGCACAGTGAGAGTGCTGAAGATGAAACTGGATGACTCCATCTTGATCTCCATGATCCTAGAGAGGCGGAAGCTGGTAACAGTCTCTTTACTCTGGGTAGATACGAAACGCACCATGGTCCTGGTGAGGAACAAGGTGCCGTTTTCCCATCGCTTCTCACTGTTGATGTAATAGGAGCCGGGCCAGCTGTGGATAGGAGTGTCCCGGCTCATTTTAGAAGCAGATACACCGTTTCACCTGAAAAGACAAATGAGCTTCAATGTAACGCATCACACACCATTCACATAACATGCATCATCATACGGGCATTGTACTGAGTGATATCGCTGTTGTGATAATGAACATACAGTGTAATACTGGATCACAGCTGCAGATCAGATGAGGCGTTCACAGGCAGATTCAGCTGTGGAGAAGCGACCTTTCTGCCCAACTGACTGTATTACCAGTGCGCCATTATAACGCTATAAACCCTCGGTGCAATTATACCCGTCCTACACAGCATTAACCGACAACATAACCTCGTTGGGCTGAGAATTACGTTACCCATACTCCTCTCAACGCTGATGTTTATTACGGAAGTGACGTCGCGTAAGAGCACCACTGTGTTTACTGTCCGACTTGAAAATTCTGCTGTCAGAAGAGGCAAACGCGACAAGGTTTTGAAAAGAAATATTGATAGCGAGGACGGCGGGTTCTGAATGAGAAAAGATAGCATTTTATTCGAATTAAATACACTGGAACGTTGGTATATGTAGTAGTGACAATAGATAGTTACGACATTACATGAACGTCGTTCAGGAGCTGCTATCTGCGGTGATTGGATCAAACGCAGCGACCTGTTGTCAAAATTGAAAAAAAATACGTTCGAGCATAATTTTATTTTTATAGCCTAAAGCAGCCCAAGATTTACAGCAAATGTGAAAAGATTAACGCTATATAATGTTAAACCAATCGACTCTCTAGCTTTACCTTACTGTATCTTGCTTCCCAAACGGAGACAGCTAAGCTTGCTAACTGGCTAGCCGAGGTCTTGTTTACCATTATGGACAGAGAGGCGTACCGTAACTGCTGCAGCCTGGTCAAAATACCCAGGCAGTCGTATGAGCAGTTTTGGTCTTCACATTTTGTAGATTACATCGACAAGGAGCTGAGTTATTCAAAGTTTTTCAAGAAATACCTTCTTCCCAATCACCCATGCATGTTTTCAAGGAGGTTTACTGAGGACTGGAAGTGTAGAAAACATTGGGTGTCTGAGGAGGGAAAGCCTAATTTTCAGAAACTGCTGCAAGAGTTTGGTAAATGAATCTATAACTAATGCACTAACCAGCTATCATGCATTATTACGCTGCTGCTGCTGCTGCTGCAATGTCCTGTAAGATAATGCATGCCATCTTTATTACAGATGAGACTCCTGTTCCTGTTGCAAACTGCAATGCAAAGGAGTACAATGCAAACCCTAAACAAGTAATGCCTTTCAAAGAATTTATACAATACTGGAAGGAATACATCCAGAATGGCCATTCATCACCTAAAGGATGTCTCTATCTCAAAGACTGGCACATGTCAAGGTATCAATTGATATTGATTGAATGACACTTTGATTTGTACAGGATGGATTTTAATAGTATTGTTCTACAGGGACTTTCCGGAGCATAGTGTTTACACCACACCAGTCCTCTTTTCTTCTGACTGGCTTAATGAATACTGGGATACACTTGAAGTGGATGACTACCGATTTGTCTACATGGGACCTAAAGGGTCATGGTATGAAACATTTAACACAGTATTGTCAAACCCCGGACTATAGCTTTTGATGTCTATCAAACATATATACTTTCTTGTCCAGGACTCCGTTCCACGCTGATGTGTTCCGTTCCTATAGTTGGTCTGCAAACATCTGTGGTAGGAAGAAATGGCTCCTGTATCCCCCAGGTCAGGAGGAGTTTTTACGAGACAGTCACGGCAATCTTCCCTATGATGTAACATCAGCTGAGCTTCAAGACACCAGTCTTTTTCCACACTTTGAAGAGGCCTGTCAACCTCTCGAAATTATTCAAGAGGCAGGTGAAATCATTTTCGTGCCCAGTGGCTGGCACCATCAAGTTTACAATCTGGTGAGAACTGAATCTGTGCAGTTGATTTAAAATATCTACCAAATGGCATAATATACACTATGGTCTGCTGTGTAATTGTGACATAGGATTTTTCTCTCTTTAATGATTTCGTTACAGGAGGACACAATCTCTATTAATCATAACTGGCTGAATGGCTGCAATGTAGATATCATGTGGCAGTTCCTTCAGAATGAGCTGTCGTCTGTTCAAAAAGAGATAGATGAGTGGAGAAACACGATGGACTCGTGGCATCAGCACTGCCAGGTACTTCAGAGACAGTCCTAGCCACATGCTGCTGCTGCGAATGTTTGCGACATCTCATTTGAACTAAATATTGTTTGTTATTTTTCAGGTCATTATGAAGGCCTGCTCTGGTATTAACTATGCAGAATTTGCCTCATTCCTGAAAATCATTGCTGATAATCGAATGGCTTTCCTGAATGCGTGTTCCTCTGGGGACTCATCTGATTACCCACGTCATCTCTCGGAGACCCTCACCACACTTGGACCATACCATGCTGCCTTCGATCTACAGCGGGTGGCTCACATAATTGAATGCCTTCTCTGCAATGAAGACTTTAAGCGACTCGATCATTCAGCTTTGACTTTGCAGCCAGAAACCATACTGCAGCAAATTCGAGACACCATACAATCCACAAGGGGGCAGCATCTTCTATATCAGGAATAAGATGTTCAGTAATGTCCATAACATTTATCAGTTATCCTCACCTGGAAATGGCTTGAATGAAAAGTGCCAATTCATACAGTGAGAATATGATGATGATAAAGGTGTCACTTCACCTTTGGTTTGAGATTAAATGCAATCTGAAATATTGCTGATGAGTGTTTGGAATTTGTTTTTGCACTGAAATTTAGAGACATAAAAAATACACAAGTTAATTGAGTTTTTGCATATTTATTCAACAACCATCAATGCCATATCACTGTTGGTATATGCTGTTGTATAGTGCTGCTAGAGATATATTAATAGTGTAATTCTGTGGTAAATAATACTTAACAATTTAAGAAAAAAAGACTAAAGGCAGATTTCATTGTGAACATAATACAGATATTCACAAATATGAATTAGTGCCACACAGCTGTTGAGCAATGACAGCGTAACATACTGTACTTCAGGGTTCTGTCTATGAGAAATCTGTCAGATTATGTGTGTGTCACATTTGAGGGAACTATAAAACATTGTCCTCCTCAGTTGATTTTCACATCTTTAGGCCACCAGTCTGGCACAGAGGCCTCAAGTGCTACTGTGGTGTCATCGGAAGATTTGAGCATCAACACTTCTTTGGCATGAGCCATACGAATTAGGCTCAAGCCCAGCTCTCCAACCCCTGCTCGGTACTTCCCAGCTGGCTTGCCCGACTGCGTTTGCAGTGCAGCTCCTTCCTCGAGGTCTTGAACTGGAGCTGAAAAGATTACTGGCATCAGGCGTTTCCGAATCACCCCAGTGTGATGAGTCCTGGCTGTGAGCTCCTGGCCAATGTAACAGCCCTTGCTGAAGCTGATACCCTGCATGTAGACAAGATTTGACTCTAGTGGTAGTGCCACCCCAGGGGGAAGGTCCTTTACTCCCTCAGGAAGTCCTGGAAAACAATGACATGAGAGGAAATAAACAAAATTTGTCAAAAAGTGCCATGAACATGTATATTGGTACTTCTTACTGTTTCTGTTCATAACTGCATATATTGCAACAGCCTTACCTATTGCGTAGCGATGTTTGTGATACTCCCCTGTGTCACCTTTATGACATGATGCAATGATATCCACAGGGTCAGCTTGACTTTCCAACACCAATCTCCAGCCCATTTCCTGAGTTCGAGGATCAGTCTCCCATATCAGTGCTTTGTCTGGGGAGGAGAGCTCAGGTTCACTGGCCTCTAGACTTGCGTTTTTTTTATTGCAAAGCACTGCCCATACAGACAGCTCTGGACAGGAGTTAATGTTGACCTTTCTGCGGAGTTTGTACATTTTCAAATGTCTCAAGATTGAGTCTTTAATTGAGCTGTCACACTCCAGGAAAACACCTTGTCCTGCATCAGCTTCTTTCAAACTGAAAGAAAATAGAGCAAGTTCAGTGCCTTGTAAAACAAGAAGCCATAAAACTATGCAATCAGTTTATTTGATGTTGCAACTATTGAGTCATTAACTGCTATCTGCTGAAACTGGTAAGGAGAATTTATATGCATCCTTCAAATGTTCACCTCGCATTTTTCATAGAGTATAATATTATATTAAATATGACTGCATAAGCTTGTAATGCCTTCTTATGTCATGTCACAGATCACAAGTACATCACTCTGTTAAGCTGTAACTATAGCAATATGCGATTACTTGTCATCTATGTTTGACCAGTTATCAAATAAGAAAAGATAAAACACCTATGTCGGGTAAGTTTGACCACAAATGGTTGTTCTAGCAATGCAGTTATAAAGCCTTAATGGAATAGCATTGGAACCATAGACAGGATTTCACTTCCTGTATTTAATGGGGGCTATTTTCTGTTGAGAAGTACCTGGGATTGAAACATAACACAGGGGGGATAATCCAAAGGAAAGCATAATTACTTAGGAGTGATGGCACATTTCAGAGGATTAACAATTAACAACAATTAAGACAGTTTGCCAGTTAATACAATATTTGTAGGTAATGCAAAACTTCATACAATTCATCATCACACAATTACTCCATAATTTATAAGTCATTTTCATAGTATTAAATATTGTATAAATAGTATAATAGTACTTATAGTGTATAAGTATTTCATTTAATTTCATTTGTCATTAATATTTATATGTATTTAGTACAAACTGTAAACATGTATAATTATTTTTCACAACTGTTGTTTCATTGTTTTTTTTTTTTAATTTCGTATAACTTTCTTATAACTGACAGGTCCTTCTTTTGAAAGTCATATTCAACACATTTGCTGGCAAAGCCCAAGTATTTTTTCCATTTCAGTGACATCACAGGTGGACTGTACTGTCTTTGTTTTTAGCTCAGTAGCTTAAACTTTAACATGACTCTGTTAGCTTATGACTGAGCCAGACTGCACACACAGCAGTGGATCTACAGCTCTGGGGTCAGCTACAAAAAGCCAGCATCTGCATTTCAAGATAAGTAGACACACCCTCGTGCTTACGGAAACCGCATAGACGTGTTTACACGGTATAATGAAGTGTACTGTACCTGTATAACATGATGTCATAGAGGGTCCTCCCTTGTACATTGAGCATATGTGAGTACATTGCTGTGAGTCCAGGCTCCTCCAGCAGCCCCATGTCATTGGTTATAATCCCCTGAAGAAACGGGCTCGTGTCTGGTCCCTGGATTTTCAGTAAGGTCCTGTGAGCTAGGTGGTAGCAGACAAACTGTCCAGGGACATTTGTTTGGACAGTTTCCTGGCTATACCTTTTGACACGGACACCTGCTGGAGCTGTAACACCGCAGAGAAACGTAACGCTCAAAGAGCGACCAGTGTATTTCCTGGTGGACATGAACGCCCCTCTGGCGAAACACAAAGCCCCCATCATGACCACTGGACCAGCAGTGTGTTACTTGTTAAACTTAAGCGGCTACTGCGCCTAATGACGACAGTGGACGGCTACATAACACAGGGCATCGTAGTTGTCTTCCTCAGAAGACCTCCATTTTGAAGTCCCAGAATGCACTGCGCGATAACAGCGTAACACGCGTGACGTTGTATTCGCTCCACCGTCTCTGTGGTGATGTGAGGACAGCTTACTTTTAGCCATAAAGCTACCTTTACTTCCCGCTGTTTTTATTGAGTATGACATTGAGAAGCAACAAAACAATCAAATCTATCTATCTATTGATCTGTCTGTCTGTCAACTTCAATGACAGTAAAGACTTTTGAACAACACACCAGTTGTTCTTTATAACATTACAGTGTATGGTTAAGATGTTCTTCAGCATGTTCTCAGCAATATTGTTATAATAACTCATGCACGAGACAAGTTTCAATGTAATTATAACAATAATTTCATATGTTAACTAAAGTAACAAGTATATTGGGCTTTTACACAGATGGTAATATATGTATGCATCTACAAGGATGCTTTTTGAAATGCATACTACAGAGTTATATGGAAAAAAGAACAAGCATAATTTGTCATTGATCACACTCCCCCCCGGATGGAAAAGCTAAAGGCCATGTCTAATATGAAATAATCACCTCTGCAATGGCTATATTAATTTTAGGAATTAAAGGTACTTCACTCAAATATGATTATGAAATGTATAACTGCTAATTTTCAGCTAATTGTAATGGCAAAATGTGCAGCAGGCAGCATATACAATTTAACGTGGGTCCCACCATAGCTCCATAAACTTTCACTGCTCAGTAAAACTCCTCACCAGATGTAAAAATACAAGAAAAATGAGCACACATGCATCTTTAAACATATTGTGCAACAAATAAAGGTAAACTGTTTAAAACATACATGACTGTTTGTGACAAAACTGATGAAAAATACATAATGAATACTATGAAGTGATGTAAAAGTGCACCAAAGATGAAGTTTAAGATGGGGTGGACTGGTGATGGGGGTTTGCTATTCACTCTGCAGTTTCAAACACAAACCAGTGCAGCTTGTATGATAAAGCAGAGAGGCAGATGTTCATTATAAAGCAAGAAATCGGAGGCATAATAAGTTTATTTCTTCATGAATAAAATACGAGAACAGTCTTTAAAAGTTTGAGGCACTTTGAAGTATGACAACCGTGAAGGCAGGATTAAATATTACTCAAACCAATTTTAGAAACATACTGCTTCAATGACAGAAAAGATGAAATGATCATCAAGACCTAACACGCCTAAACATAAGATAACTGTAGATACTAACTGAATAGCTAAGGATGGGGATTCTACTGTAGCCTATGTGTATATGTTCCCAGTTGAAAAGCATGCACCATCTGCTTCAGACTGCAGAAAATCAATATTTAGTTTAGAAAATAATTTGACTTTTTATTCACTTACCTCTTCCCCTTCAAACATGACACTGCAAGGGTTTGGAAAAAAAAGAATAGATTAAAGGCTTTGCACGCAATGACAGCAGAACAGAGAGCAGATGCCAACCAGAAGAGCCTGCAGTGGCACAGCCCTGTTTTCATTATCTTTATCAAAATATTTCACATTTAATCTGCTTCTAGCAACACCCATCCATGCTACATCCAAAAATACTTCCCAGAATATTAAACATGCAGCTTTCCAATTGTCATTCTTCAAAAATGAGTCATTGTGCATTTGTACAGTGTTTTTCATTGCATTTTTCCCAATTTGGATTGAGGGTACAATCACACATGTACAAAGTTAGATTTCTTCTGATTAATCCAGTTCAGTGGCAGTCAAGGGTAGATCAGATAAATAGCTTGAAGCAGTCTGTATAAACGTTGACATTTTAGCTGGAATTAGAGATGTTTAACTAAGACAGCACATGTTAACCATGTCCAGAAGCTATGGCAAGCACAAAATGACACACTATAGGAAAGACAAAATGATTTGTGATAGTGGATTTCATAATTTCTTCATGTGTATTGTATCTTTGAATTTCCAAAATATGTATACTGTATTCCTTGAGCTTGAGTGATTGAAATTCTCAATTGTTATCGTCCAAAGTCCCAGCTCTCTCTCTCACACACACACACACACACATCTCCACACACATCCTCCAGCTGTGTCACCACACAGTTCTGGAGTCCTAAAAGTGTTAATTAACTAAATAAGATGTATCTCTAGATCCAGACAGATGTCTTTCCATTTTTTACAATGGTTGCAGCCTTCTCTGTGGCTGATTTTGGCCTTGCTCCTTGTTTCTCCTGGACTGTATTGACTCGATTTTGCTCTGCCATAGTGCCCCCGGACACAGGACTACTGGTTCTGGAGGTTTGCTGGTTGTTTTTGGTTTGATATGTTTGAAAGGCCATATCGAGCTGTTCCTGGGCTACCCGTAGATGCCTGTGCAGGCTTGCCAAATCGGAAGGGATGTTCTCATCTGGACTGGTGCACTGCTGCTCCTGGGCCACATTGGCCATGTTCTGCTCGTGGGTGATGAGGCTGTTGGGGATCCTGCCAGGTTTGTCTGTCTTCATCACAAGGTTGTACCCTGGAGGAGAGGCTGGGATGTTTCGAGAAAACGGGAAGCCATAGGACGTCCGTTGACCCCGGTTCCTTTTCGTGCGAAGGGTGTCCCGAAAAGTGCCAATTCCCAAGTGAAGCATCTCGCACACGTTTAGCACGAGACAAAGGCAGCTTACCACATACATGATGAGGAGGAAGATTGTTTTCTCCGTGGGCCTGGAGATGAAGCAGTCCACTCTGTGGGGACAGGGGACCCTGTTGCATACATATGAAGGACTAACGCGAAAACCATAGAGAAGATACTGTCCCACAAGGAAAGCGATTTCAAAAATAGCTCGTGACATGAGCTGAAGAACGTAGATTCGCATCAAGCCTTCTTGCATGATTCTTCGGCGGCCGTCATGTTTTGGTGGGTCTTTGCCAGTGCTGCTCACTGGTTCGGGCTTGGCCTCCTGAGCCTCCAGTGTGTCCTCATAGATCATGGGTTCAGCATCGTCATCTTCATCCTCCTCTAAGACGTCCTCCAGATGGTGACTTTCTCTCCATCTGGAATGAGGAGGAGGCTTTTTGCGGAGCCTGTGAGGCTTCCTGCGTTCCCCCTCCATAGTTCGTGCTATCTTATGGATGGCATAGCCCACGTACATGATAGAGGGAGTTGAGATCATGATAATCTGGAAGACCCAGAAGCGAACATGCGAGAGAGGCGCAAAGGCATCGTAACACACGTTGTCACAGCCCGGCTGCTTGGTGTTGCAGGTGAACTTGGTCTGCTCGTCTGAGTAGATGGACTCGCCTCCAACCGCTGTGAGCACAATGCGGAAGATGATGAGAACAGTCAGCCACACCTTCCCCACAAAGGTGGAGTGGTTGTGGATCTCTTCCAGGAGACGAGTGAGAAAGCTCCAGCTCATGATGCTCTGAAAAGCTTATCAACTAGAATCTGTAAAGAGAGAATAAAGAATTGATTAAGATCCAACTTATTCAATAATATGTATAGTATATACAAGTATATACAATGAATATGACATTGCAGTATATGCTGTTTGTGTCTATCAAAAGCATACCCAGCATCATTTTTCTATGACAAAGCATTCCTTTATTAATCCTTCAATGAGGGAAATTACAGTTACAATTAATCTGCAGATTATTTTCCTAGTGCCCAAGGTGACATCATATGATGTCACCATTTTGAACACTAGATTTAATTTATTATCACATATAAATAAAACAAATAAAAATCACATCTGAGAAAATGGAACAAGATTGTGACATTTTTTCTCCAGCAATTATTATTATTTATTTTCTCAATAGTGGCCGATTTATCAGTTAATCACTAATTAATCTACTAATCATATTACAGTGTGGGCCTACAATATAACTGGGAATTGAGGATGTGTCAACCAGTAAAATGTCTTGATGCAGATGAGGCATTCATTTTCAATTGATTGCAGTCAAGCAACACAATGGCTTGTGTTGATTCATGTTGGTGGTGATGTCATTCAGTGACCCATTCTAAACACACATCACACAGTGTTTCTAACATCCCATACCAACAGATTGAAAGGGCTGAAATGGCAAAAATAGCAAAGGGAAGATTACAAGACAATCGCACTTCATCGGCCATGTAGGCCTACAAACGACCATTTTGATTACAGCTCTAATCAAAGAACATGGTGAACACTCCAACAGGGCAACAGCCTGAAAACACTAAATGAAACTGCCATAGCGCTGGATACATAAAAAGCCCACTCCAGTGCCCACTTCAGAAACATACTGTACTCTGCGTTGCACACACAGAATAAGAGATGACATGAAACCTCACAGTGTCATACTCTGCACTCTGTGGGGTGAATGAAGCTGCGCTGAGGAGACGGCGTAGCGCTTCTGTCCCTCCATTCATGAGGCAGAGCCGCAGAGTTCATGTTGATCTCATGACTGCGGCACTGTGTTCCCTGGTGTGGGATGTGCCATCTCCCCTGCCATCTGAGTGAACAGGAGAGGCTTGTTGCTCTGCCATGAGGCCTGCTGACGCTGGGGAGGGGTACAGCCACATGGAGACAGATGGCACCTACAGTAGGCGACTCATGCCAGCCCCAGGATGGCATGACAGGAGGGCCACTTCACGGAGGATTTTTTAGTCTGAGCAAAATCTGTTGTGCATTGCAGCATCAACATCATACCTTAAAACTGAGGTGATCTGGAGATATCCTCCCACTGTTGATGTTTTGCAAAGTGCTTGTTATGTTGATTATTTGCCTCCTTGTCTGGCTTTAATTTTCAGTGGTTTTAACAAGTTCTCCAATAAAAATAGATTTCTAATTTGAATTGAACTTGCCCATTTCATGTAATTAGATTTTACTGAAGATAAAGCAACAATGAAAATTTAACAAAATCATGTTTGGTTTCATTACTGTTTTAGCTTAATATGTGTCACATAGGTAAAACAGAGGAAATAAAGAAATATAGCTCTTATTATATTATTAACTACTGAGAGAAAATAAATATTGAATAAAAAAATTCACTCATGATATTGAAATTGCACAAAATAGAGTCACTAGTCTAATAAATGTGTACTAAGATTAAAAAAATAGATAAACTATATGTTTAAGACGTGTTTTTTTTTCAATTATGCGTGCACTGTATTTCATCAGATGTGGGCCCAGTATAGTTTACATTATTAACCATGTGTCATATTTGGCTGTATTGGGTGAAAAACTTTTTGCAACATTGATTCAAATTACTTTGTGTTTTAGCACAATATTTATTTTTGAAAGACTGCAAAAACCAAAACCCTGCCACAAAAAAATGATTTACAATGATGTGACAAGGTAACTGAACAGGAACTATTATACTGTATCTTTGGGGGAACATCAGTAACTGAAAGAACCCACCTGGAAAAGTTGCACATGCCTTTCCCATCCTGAAGGTCTCCTCTCTAGATATCCCCTGCACAGTCTGGTCCATGGAACACCACTTCCATCCTAAGGTCCTGGCTTTTTCCGTCTTATTGATAACTTCCAGAATGGCAAAAATGAAAACAAAAAACAAATGCAGAACTTGTCAGTCTAGACTTTCTATTCATTCCATTTTCCCACTCTGTGAAGAAGTCTCACTGCTGTGAATGCCTCACATTCTGGCTTGTGTCTGGTTTCTATTACACCAGCCTTCTGCCCAAGAAGGAAGTACAAAAAACAGAGAGGCAGAAAAAAGTCCTCCTCTGGCAAGTGACCCTCATCCAAGGGTTCAGACTTGAGAATACCGTACTGCAGATTGAAATGAACACCCAGCTGAGAGAGCGTGTTAATCGCAACACAGTCAACCTCCCCCCTAATGCTCATGTGCAACATTTGTAACACAGATGATGAAGGTCTCTCCCTCTCTCCCCATTTCTCTTACTTTGTCTCCCTCTCTCTCTTTCTCGTTTCGTCTCCATCTATCTACGCATCTCGGCTTCTTGCAGTTCAAGGTCGATATGCCCTCCAAGCATTTAGACGGCGACAACAGTAGCTCACTCTGAGACAAAGGGTCATGTGTAGAGTCATGGCACACTTCACAAACATTTGGAAATAATAAAAAAAGGTAATTTAAAACATACAGATCTCTTCCGCTCTCACACAGAGACAAAAATGCAGATTAGTAACTTGTATATTATCTGTCAATTACATAACTGTTTATAGTGGATGTCAGTTATGAAATTTTTTTGGGGGGAAGACAAAGACAGGGAGTTTGAGGACAGAAGTGTCACTGGGACATAAGCCACCTTGCCACAGTGCAGATCCGCTAGAATGTAACCAGCAGGTATGCTCAGTCATATCAAGTGTCATAATATTTAGATCCTCCGACCAGGCAGATGGCCAGATAACAGAGCAGTGGACAGGTCACACTTTGCACTCCTGCTGTACGTCTTTTCCGACTGGATGTGTATGCTCCCAAGCTTTCACTTTGGCACAAGATGGATTTTTTCACATAATAGCAAGAGCAGCTGTGGACACGAGTCTCTCCCACATACACACTTCCTTATATTCTGAAATAACACAGCAAAGTACAGATGAGGAGGTGATTCATGCAGGGTTTAAACGGGAAAATGAATTCCTCCAACTCCTTATGGTATATGCCAGACCTCACTGTCAGGTTTGGGAAGGGATCTCAAATCAACCACGTTCAATGGAGGACAGATAAACGAGCTAGTGTCTGGCTTGCATAAATGAAACATGCCTGGTCATTGTCACAGTGACCATATTATTAGAATGCTACTTTCACAAGGTCCTCAATAACCCTTAATTATGACCTGTGTACAGCTATAAAACCAAGAATAACGTTCAAAAACATCAGTGAGGCCGCCATAAATCAGCTCACATGTTCTTGATTTCCTGTGTCTTAATATATTGTAAATATATTAGATCATTTTTAGTTGGAGAGCAAAGACAACTGCAGCAAGACGTGTCAAGAATAGGCACATGAGCATTTCGATCTCATTCAGTCTGAGTAGTTTGTGTTTGAGCGAATGCTCTGAGAGCCAGCCATCTGGGCCCACAGGACCTTTCCTCCCAAGGCCTCGCCTTCAGGGCTCCCCTCGCTGTCTGACTGAGGAGATGTGGCGTAGCGAGCACCCCTGGTGTAGCAATGAAAAGATGAAGACAGGGGATGCTGCTGGAATGACTAGAACATTTGGGGTTTGGACATGTGATGTCCCTAAGGGACGGATAGGCACGTGTTTTTAAGTTGCAGCGCATTCCTCTCTGTCCAAAATCTTCCCGTCATCCAAAAGACACAGATGGTGCACTGAAGACGGAAGTGAACATCAACTAAAAGTCAATTAGAGTTTATGTTTTGCAACAGTTGGCAGAACTAATTATATCTTACGAAATATGTTTTTATTCACGAACCTGTATCTTATTATCCATCTTTGTAACTTATACAGCCTTGTTTTCTTTTCATTGTTGATTCTTCTCAGAACCTCACAGCAAAAATGATTACTAAAGTTATTACAAACTGTCTTTTAATTTAATTTTTGCCACTGTTCTTTAATGATAGAGAAAAATCTATATGATGATAATAAATCGTGTAGAGGGAATTAACAACAATTAATTGGTTCATTAAAACATTTGAACTGCTCACAGTTACCTTAAACAAATACAATAGTGCTCAAATGTATACAGTCAAGCCAATGACTGTCTAGTTTTGAATGTGTGCCCCTGTGTCCTCTGACAGTTCAGGCTGTTCTTGCTTTGGGAAACTGTAGTCCATGTTGATAAATATTGATTGGACAGCCCAAAGCCATGAAAATACTACAGTACTCCCCTGTAAGACATGATTTGACATTGCTCTTGTCACAAGGACTGGCATCAAGTGACAGCCAAATGACAATGTTTAATATTCATTAGGTTATGGTTATATTTAGTGTTAAATGTAAAATAGAGCAGAGTCACTGTTTTTCAGTTGTGCCAGCATCTGTGGCATACGACTAAAAATGTAATGTGTAACAGCTGACAAAAAGTGACTTGTTTTAATCAAAAGTCATTAAAAATAATCAGCACAATTGCAGTGGTGCACTTGCTGTATACATATTTTCATCATTTTATTGTTTTTTTTTTAACTCATAGGCATATTATATATAATGATTTTGTTATTCCCAGACAGTTTCACCTATAAGAGGTCACTGGGAGCTGGGAGGGTTTGCAGCGTAGCCGAGTGTTTAAGTGATGCAACATGGAGGAGTGAACATCTCAACAACTCGCCTTGACCGCCAATGTCATCAAGAGTTTTACCCACATGTATTTACTGAATAAAGTTGATGCAAGCAGACTGGGGGCCGTGGAGGTCTGTGTTTATGTAACAGATCAAGCTCCACCATGTGACTTGGATGCCCCCCCCTCACCCAGAGAAAAGAGTGACACAAGACAACAGAGCAAAAACATGCAACCTGGTGCTTGGTGCTCCTCCTCCCTCCCATCTCCCCTACTACTATCATTAAACTGCTCTTACCAGGCGGTGGGGGGGCTATCCCATAGGCACCCTGAGAGTGGTGGCAGTCCTATCTCATTTGTTCATTTTTCTCCCAGTTCTCAGCCGACCCTATCCTACCCCCAGGGTGAGTGCGTCCCGTGCCAGTTTTACTAAGGCTGGTCTCCACTGAAGCGACTGTGATGAAAAGCCTTGAGGTCGATGCCAACAACTTCCCTCAGCCACGGCTCTGCATCTCCCACATGAGCAAAGCAACTTACATTGAAAATGAGCCATAACACACTAGTGTGCAATTAAACAAACAACTTTGGTTAATATTCCGTCATTGAACCAAAAATATGAAACATAATAGGAAGTCCTCATCTTCAGTGCATACCACACATCTGGGCTCAATAACAATGTCAAAATATTTAAAACTCTGGAGAACATGAGGATATACAGTATAGCTATTTTTAAAAGGTACACTGTTTAGGGTTCGGCAACATAGACTGCAACCAACTGAGTATTACTCCCGTCACTCCTTCCTATCCAACACTGAGCTGCCGTAATAACGCTGTTCACCTCGCTCAGAGGTCATCCTTATCATAATAACACTACAGGAGCAACACAAGTCAGGCTGGTCAGACGGCTGGATGTATAGCATATCTTTTCTTTTTTTGTGGCTCACATTACTCCAGTTTCAAGTGTGTTGGAGAACTATGGTAGCCTTCAGGTAATGTAAAAACACAACATGGCATATCCACTCCATATAGACTAATTCTAAGATCACGAAAACACAACGATTCTTAGATTCAAGTGATTATCAATGGAAATACATGTCTGAATATAATATTCCATTTCTTCAGATAGATCCCCTGATATGTTACAAATTCTTATAAGCAGATGTTCCATTGTATAAAACCTATATCCTGTCCCTGACAGAGGTTTATTTTTACAGGCCTGACATTCAATCATTCTGATCGTAAAGCTTTGCCAGTGAGACACCTCTCATTAATGTATATATTACTTTAGGAGGTAACACTCATCAGTGTGCCAGTTATGGCAAAACAGAAACTGAACTTGAAAGGACACAATTAATTTTCCTGACTGTACTGAACTGAACTAGTGAATCAATAAAATAGTGTTCAGTTCAGAAGAACATTGCATTTTTTGTTGTTGTTTTTCATCTCACTTGTTAATTAAGTTTTCCATTAGGGCAGTAAAATCCAACACACTAAACAAAATAACAGTGCTTTGCTTGCAGAGCTGGAGGCTGTTAATCTCTGACATTATCTTGTCTTAACTGTCCATGTCATGGGCTCATGTGGGGCAAGCCCAAAGGAGCAGCAGACCTAGTCAGGGTCATTTGGACTACCAGAGATATGTTTACTGCAGCTCCCTCCTTGCAGATGCCTTAGTGCTGTTGCCCCTCTATAACTCAGTAAACTCCTGGTAGCAACGCTGTAAGGACCACACTGATAACAACAGTATACCCACTCTCTCGCTTGCGTACGCAACAAATGCTCAGATAAAAACTATGGAAGTAGTGTTCAAGTGAACACGTGATATTTAAAGTTCAGTCACTGAACCGGTGATAAGAAAAGGCAATTTGCTGAGCAAAAGGAACTGTCTGACACATATATTGGGCAAAACATTAACCTTCAAGGTTAATGGTTATGTAGTAATGTGTGCAGGGAGTAATTCCTTCAATAAATAAATGAATAAGGACTCCAACTATAGAATATATGTATAAATCTCTATGTTTGCTTTGAGTGCTTAAACCGGGATGTTGCTTTTCACTACTTTTGTCTGTGGATGTTTTTATCCACTAGATGGCATCCATGTATCCGATGAACACAGATTCCTGGATAACGTTCACCCCCTGATGTCACTGACTCCACTGTTTCCACTGACCAGACAGTTTATCATATGATAGGAGCAATAACCCAGTTGACACTAAAACAAACATACTGGGTCAGATCCTCATGACTGAGATCTCACAGATAAATCCTGTACAGATTACAGGAAATGTGCTGTGCTCACATTGTTTCAGACTGTGATGACAGATTTCCTGTTAAAAATACCATCACATCTTCATTAATAGATTGTTTTCTTTTTTCCCCTAATAAATGCTTTACTATTAAAATGTACAGGACATAAAGCAGTGCTGTATTTTAGTGGGTCATTTAATGGTTTAAAGGGACACTATGTAATCTTTTAAAGTATTTTATTACCTCAAATCAACATCTTCAAATAGATCCTCATTGGTGTAAAATAGCACATGCCAACAATCTGACTTATCCTCCTGGATGAAGAATCAGTTATCTGTCTTTACATAGAGTGGGTCGCTCATACGGATGCTTCCATGTCTTTCCGGTCTATCAAAAACTACGAACTGCCGAGAGGGACATAAAGGACAAAATAGAAAGGATCCATAGGACAAAATGCATTTCCACGATTTGCGATTCGCTTTTCACAGAGAAGCAAGGTGGAGACGCCAGTTTTACTTACCCGGCACTAAACTAAAACCTGCACTGAACTTTTGGTCATAATAAAAGGCCATACTTATGCTACGCCGAATCCTCATAGCCAAAAAAGCATAAAAGAGCCATAAAATGACCGGAGCTCCGGGCCGGGGGTCCGCGGTGAGTGGCCGCCTGGGAGTGCCCCATGCCCGTCCACGGCCGGCTGGGGCCCACTGTCCTCCGGACCGGAGGAGGGCTGTGGATGTCCGGGGAAAAAGTGGAGCTCTGGGCCGGGGGCTGGGGATCTGCAGTGATAGTGGCCACCCAGGAGTTGACCCATTCCACTTACTGTAGTTCCAACCATGTTGCAATGCATGTAAAGTCAAATTTAACCACTAGATGGAAGAAAAAATGACACAGTGTCCGTTTAATGGTTTTCCTATATCATATAGCCTACTTGCATGCTGCCTCCTCTACACTTTCATTCTCGAGCAGATCACAATGTTTTATATCCAACTTATCGTCCTGTACACATCAGTTTGTACTTGACATGAAAACTAAACCTCTCAACATGGTGTCAAGTTCTAAGAAAACTGAACAGAACACATTTAGGTCATGTTTAGGCAAAAATGTAACAAGCAAACCTTATTTTGTGACAGTTAAAGTTCAAGACTTCTCCACTTGAATTTAAAGGCTGAAAATGCAATATTGCAAGATTGTTAATGCATATCAAGTCAACAACTGCATACTATGAGCATCATAATCCACAGCAAGTACAATGAAGACAGTACCTACCTGTCCATGCGGGTAAAGCAGGAGCTTATTCTATGCTTCACATAGGTCATCCTGGTCAGGCATCCAGAGGCATCGTATCACTGCTCAGACTCAGACACAGGATGAGAGAGACAATGGGTCATTTTTCTTCAAAACCCCTCACCACCAAGTACAGGCTGGACACTCAGGAGTCCAGCATCCTGCCAAAGGCCCCATTGTTCCCAAGTCTGCCTCCATTGCCATGACCACTGATTGTTTATTTATTTAATTCAGGATGACTCCTACTACAACCCCATTCATTCACCCAGAAATTAACAGTAACCGAACCTCCAAAACCTTGCTTTTCCCAATTTATTTTTGTATGAGGGTGCATAAGTGTGTGTGCATGCCTGCATTACATATTACCCATCATCAAGATCATCAAGAAAGCAATATGTACAGCATCTTGGAATGATAACACTTCAGAATACAGGTTGATTTCTTGTGTGTCCTGTTATTATTTCTTAATTATGTAAATCTATACATGGCATCATCAAAAGCATTTTTTTTGCAGATGATTCCAGTCATCTGGTAAAAATCTGTGTAAAGCCCATACCTGGTTCATGGCAAACAAACTACCATTTAGTATTCAGAAAAGTTCATACATGATATTTACATCCAGAAATCAGCAAGCTCCACACATTCTTCCCAAGGTTCAAATTTAATAACACCCTGGGAAGGGTCTCAGTAACTATATATGCTTATTGGTGAAAATGTCACTTGGAAAAATCATAGTGCTATTATTTCTAACAAAATTGCAAAAACAGAGTTATCACAAGAATACAGAATCTGTTGTCAAAAAAAATCCTTGTCAATGTTTATTACAGCATGGCCTATCCTTACATCTCATACTACAATGTTATTTGGGCAAGCACTTTTAAGAGCCACTTCAATGGTATTTTCATCCTGCAAAAACATTTCATCAAAATGATAACACTATCCAAATTTGTATTTTTGTTTACCAATCCATCCATAAGTTACTTCCAATGTTTTTTTTCACTCTCCATTTCAGTGCAATTCTCAAATACATCATTTCAATACACGGTCAGCAAACGATCCCATCTCAATTTCTTTAGGACCACTTTCTCTCAATTTTCAGATACTGTAGATACAGGGGTCCTTACCAGCTCACATTAGAAACTGCACCAGTGTAAAATCATTCAAGAAGCAAACCGTACATTTGTTACTGGATCAATTATCCATTGTAAATTCATAATTCACCCACTTCCACAACATTTATTCTTATCCTTTGCACACTTTTAAATACGATCATTCATCTTTTGCAACCGATTTATTTTTATTCCCTGGCTGTTCTTTGAATTTGTTTATGTTATTTCAATTAATGTTTATGTTGAATGTTTGTCATTTAGGAAGGCCGCTAGACAAGCCCATGTGGGGATTTTGTCTGCTACTCCTGCACATTCATATCTCTAATTATGTATTTTTTCTTCTTAATGCATTGTATTCTTTCTGTGATTTTTTATCGATCTGTTCCACATTGTATTTTTTTTTATTATTTATGTGCTAATAAATAAAAAAAGATAAAAAGTTGATTTTGGTTTAATTAAAACAAACCCATGACCATATTTATAATGTTTGTTTCAAAAATATCACACTGACTGGCTCAAGCTGACCGTCCAGTGCCTATGTACTGTATTTCAATGTCCAGACACTGCTTGCTGTTACAGACTCATACGTTGTTGAAATCTATGAATCTGTGCTCTATTTCTGTATTCTGTATTTTTAACATGCTGCTTGTTGCTTGAATTTCTCTGGGGATTAGTAAAGTATCTATCCATCAATCAATATAGACAGAGTGAAGAGGACAGGGGAAAGAACAGTCCTCTGTGGTTCACCAGTGCTGTAGTCCCTCAGTGTGACGTACTGTGGACTCCTCATGAGCTAGTCTGTGATCTAGGTCACCAGGTGAGATTCCACCCCCACATCTGACAGCTTGTCCCTTAAGATAAGATAAGATAAGACAAGATGAGATAAGATAAGAAAGACTTCATTGTCTGTCACAAGTGACAGAAATTTGTCTTTCACAGGCTCAAGAATAAATAGATACAAAAACACGCACTCACCACAGTAGCCAAACAGTGTAACACAGTCAACATAATGCAGCCTGTTCTGGAAAAAAATCCTTAATCCATAAAAAAAAGTGTTGCGTGGACCTGAAGTGTCACTAGGTGGTGCAGTAGTGTGTCTGTGTGTATAGTGTTAAAAGCAGAGGAGAAGTCCATCCATCCATTTTCTACCGCTTATCTTCACATAAGGACGCGGGGGGGCTGGAGCCTATCCCAGCTATCTTAGTGTGAGGTTAGGGTTAGGCAGGGTACACCCTGGACAAGTCTCCAGTTCATCGCAGGGCACATAGAGACAGACAACCTCTCACACTCACATTCACACCTACGGACAATTTAAATTAGCCAATTAACCTAATCCCCACGCATGTTTTTGGGTGGTGGAAGGAAGAGGGAGTACCAGAGAGAACCCATGCAGACATGAGGAGAACATGCAAACTCCACATAGAGAGGTCGTGGGCCAAGAATCGAACCTGGTACCTTCTTGCTGTGAGGCTTGCTAACCGCTACACCACTGTGCCGCAGAGGAGAAGTCCATAAATAAAATCCTGGTGTGAGGGTGCACTGAATCCAGCTGCCTGGTCACCATGTCCAAAAGATTCAAACATGCATCCTCTACTCTATGTTTGGCCTTATAGGCAAACTGGAGTGGATCAAGTCTCTCAGCCACCGAGCTGGAAAGGAAGTTACAAAGAACCCTCTCCATAACTTTACACAGCACTGATGTTAGGGCAAGTGGCCTGAAGTCACTGAGTCACCTTGGCATGCACCTTTTTAGGAATTGGCATGATGGTGGATTCCTTTCATTGATCAGGTACGCAGCCAGAGTCCAAAAGCAGAAGGGGCTGGAAGCTGCTTGAAAAGTCAAAGAATATAACTATTACTGTGCTACTCCATCTGCCCATCTGAGAGTAAACTCTGTGTGTAAATATCAAATGGCATCATCTAAGCCACGTTCTCCTGGTTCACGAAATGCAGTGGGTCGAGTGCATGGCAAACCTGGGGTCTGAAGAGATGGACTGTTTATAATGTGTGAGGTGTGTAAAGACACCGTTTCAATCAAGCTCTTTTATCCTGGAAACAGGTGTTTAGACTGGGTGGTGTTTGATGATATGATGAAGCTTGATAGCAAGGTTGATAAAATGGGGTTGCTTAGGTCATTATAATCAAAAGTGCTGTTGTCATAAACAGTCTGCATAGACTTTCATCCAGTACACTGCTGTCTGTGTCCTGTGTGAAACCATAAGATACTGAAGATATGTTACACAGGTACATGCAGTTGCTTTTAACATGTGATAAAGATAAGCAGGGCGTATACATGTAGGCTAGCTATCTTATCAGCATGGCACCATGATCATGCATGCTGCTGACACATCAGTAACCCACATGAGGACCTGCATGCACACATGTACTTTAATGACATGTTACTTTATCTGTCCTGACATATGGAACTGAAATTGAACGTTTAACAGTCTCTACCCCTTTTGCTTTTGAATTCTCTGGACTACACGCTATCAGGCAAAGCTTGCTGATCCAGAATGCTGCAGTATGTGTCCCGAAAAGAACTAGAAAAAGAGATCATACTTCTCCTATATTAGCTTCTCTGCGCTGGCTCCCTGTAAAATCCAGAGTTGACTTAAGACATTCCCCTTTTATAATGTTTATTCCGAGACTGCTGAGTATCTTTGTGCTCTTTTACTTCACAGGTGTCACATGGTCACTGAAAGTGTGACGAGCAGACATTGCAAGTGAGAGGTGGTTTGAGAGTCAGAGCTGATACACTGCATGAGGTGCAGCTGATGAGAAGCAGATGTGCTTGATGAGCAGATTACAGACAGGTGTGTTTGATGAGTTGTGCCAAGCCAGGAAGACAAAGAGACTATCGGGAGAGCACAGAGAACATAGAGTACACAGGAAGGGGAGAAAGAACACTAACAGCAGAGATGTGACACTCCAAGACTTTATTTGCACCAATAAGCTCAAACAATTTGGTCCATTTTTGTTGTTTAAGCAGAGAAGACCAAATTTCAAATAATAACCATCTTTTGTTAATCATTTGCACAAGTTGGGGGTCATGTAGTGTTGATTCACTGCAAATTGTGTGGAAATCCCCATGACAGGCTTTATCTGTGATGTCTTAGTGTTGTATTTAAAATTCTTATTCAGTGTTCCTCTAGTTCACAGGAAGACTTTGCATAGAAATTATTCTGGTACTAATCATCAAACCATATGATGGTTGCTTAGTTTGGCTTCCCTTTCCTATTTAGCAGCTGTCTAATAATTCAAACATACAGTAAAAATGTGTTTGAGTCAATTGGTGTGTGAACAGTTCTTCAAACTGATAATTTATGCACTGCTTAAGTATCATAAACGTTTCTTAAACATTACACATTATAAACTGAGATAAAGTTAGTATTTAATCTGTTTTATCACAAGGTTTTCAGTTTTAAATAAACTTCATTTGATCTTTGAATAGAAATAATTGTTTTGTACCAACACTGTGTCCGGCATCAAATAATCTTCATCATACACCCTCTCTAAAGAGAGCACAGAGGAATCCTCAGTAATACACTGTTCAGCTTTTTTGATAGAAAAATATCTGTGTGTGCATGCCTGCATGGCATGGGAGATTACCACCAAAGTAAACACCAGCTATCCACATTATTTCCAACATTATTCCAGCACATTTCTGTTTATCCACTAAAAACTTTCCTGGAAATTTGGTATGAGAAATCCCTGTCCTGATGTGCTATGCATGCCAAGAACAGGATGCTCTTTCGTATGTTCTAATGGACAACAGTGTGACAGGATTAGAATTGCATTTCTCATGCATCATTTCAGATGTGTTAAGACATGTCTCAGTACATCTGTGTAAATGGTTAAGGTCAGGTAGTCTAAAGTTATCACAGGTAGCCTACAGTTAACACAATTTCCAAGTGAATAGATCAGGGGCCCGTTGCACAAAACTAGGATAAGGGAGCTATGTTAAGCTATGTTGGTTATTCTGGCTCAGTTTATCTGTGATCCAGTTGCATAAAAGCCAGCTAGAGCAGAGCAGGATATGTTATTGTATAAATCACCATGGAGATTTATTATGAGGAGCTAACCTGCTCCAGACCAAGCTATGTTACAGGATTTATTTAATCTCATCCCTTGTCTCAGTCAACAGTCAGTTATTTCACTGCCCACTACACAATGTTAAGAAATTCAATATATTATATTTGCTGCTGCCGCCACATTAACACAATCCTCAGCGGCATGAGCCACGGCAAGTCTCATTGGACAAACTGCCCGAAATGCGAAACAACTAAACAGGAGTAAAGCAGGTCATGAAGCAGAACTCCATTCAAAAAATCATTTCAACTAGAAATGCAGTCGGACCTACCTGTCATATGAGTGTGTTATCCAGGGGACTGTTTTTGTGTATATGCACACTGATCTGAGTTCATGTGTACTGATGAGCGAGATAATAAAAGAGTGTGAACAAGAAGCAACATCGCCCGTTATTCTTAGGGAGACAACCTACACACTACCGATCAAAAATGCTGATATAATTCAATTAACATATTTTTGTTTAAATCTGTCCAAGCTTCTCCTGTAATTTGGTAAACTAACAATCCACCAAAGAGCATCATCAAGGTATTAATTTGTAACATGAAGTGGATGAAATGAAAAGATTCAGAGTCAGATTAATTTATTAGTCCCAGAAGAACTGGAAATTTGGTATGACAAATCCCTCTCCTGGTGTGCTATGGCATGCCAAGAACAGGATGTTCTTATCTTTCTGTTCTCCTTTTGAAACAGAAAGTCTGTTCTAATGGACAGCAGTGTGACAGGATTAGGCTGATTAGAAGTCTGAAATACTAACTTGACAAGGTTGAATGTCACCTTGATAAAGTGGATCTAAATTGTGCACAAAGTTCAGCATTCAGCCAATCTAAAAAATCTGTTAAATTGTAACAATGTTGATTATATTCAAATAACAGGGGATGATTCGTTCAGTCACTTATTTTCTTGACTTGGAAGTGTGGCTCCAGAAGTAAATATACCATGACATATGCATAGGTATTTACTTACACACATCACACAGTAAAAATTAGCAGAGAGCAAACATTGTGCATGTCTTTCCTGAGGAAGTTACACTGTGACCAACAAAGCCAGAAAGAAAAGAACAACAGGTTACTTTCATACTGATTCATGTTTAAGGGGTTTATATGGTTCAGTTTGGGGGGTACACCCTGGACAAGTCTCCAGTTCATCACAGGACACATAGAGACAGACAATCACTCACAATCACATTCACACCTACGGACAATTTAAATTAGCCAATTAACCTAATCCCCATGCATGTTTTTGCATCACTGCCCTACAGAAAACATGTCACTAATATTATTTCAAAATAACAATACTTGGTCATATTCATGCAAATCCATTTCCATTGCAGTCAGTTCAGACTAAATGATGTACATATGGTATTACAAAGCAACAAGGGTGTTGTTCCATCCATGTTTTTGGATGGTGGGAGGAAGCCAGAGTTCCCAGAGAGAACCCACGCAGACATGAGGAGAACATGCAAACTCCACATAGAGAGGTCATGGGCCAGGAATCGAACCCGGTACCTTCTTGCTGTGAGGCGACAGTGCTAACCACTGCACCACCGTGCCATCCTAAGTCGATATCATGAGATAAATCTAAAAAATATAAATCCATGGCTTCCGTAGCACTGAGTGTGGATTTGTACACTAGTTACATATTCAGGAGGTCTGCAGTACTTTGCCTCTCTTTCTCTCCTTTGTTTATAACTTTGGTGGCGTTTCCTTTCCTTTTGATGTTGTCCTTTACCTCCTCGTAAGCCTCCATGAGGATTTCTGCCTTTGACGGGGAAAAGTATGATGCCCTCATTGCCATGGTGAATCTGTGAATCTGTGAATCTGTGATCGATGACCGGGTCTATTAGAGGAATCCACGAACAGAAATTGATTACAGTAAGTGACAGTCAGGGAAACTAGAACTTTAATGAAGGAGGAGTTTCACACATCTCAGATGACCAAACAAACTGTTTGTTTAGTTACCTAACGTCCCTAAAAACCAGAGAGGTCTTCTAGGGCCTTACCTACTACACTATGTCATTGTGTGGACGATGTGAATTTCCACTGAGGCCCACTCATTAGGGCCTGGTTTAATACTTGGAGGTGGAGAGTGCATGAGCATCAGACTCAAAATCAAAATCAGAGGGCCATGCTCCATGCAATGGATGCTGCGTAAGAAGACATTTTCTTTTTACTCTGAGAGTGTGCATCAATAAAAATGGTTCCACTTTCCTTGGCAGTATGAGTGCAATGTATGAATGCATTTTTTTTCTTTCAGCTAGAAAAAAACTAGCACAGTAACCATTGTCAATTAAGTACTGGGCTAGGACTGAGGTGGATAAAAGGGATATTTTAGTGGTCCTTTGCCATAGTGACAAAACATCTAAACATTTTGACTTGCAGTGCTGACACAATGCTACAGGGATGACACATTTTGGAGGCATTCCTACTACTATTTCTATGAGAAAGGAATTTAGTTTTGACACGAGTGAACTGTTTTGGGAGAGATATGAGCTTTAGCAGGTGAACCATGGTGTTGTGCTGAGCCCATCCATCCATCCATTTATTTTCTACCACTTATCCTCTCATAGGGTCGCGGGGGGGCTGGAGCCTATCCCAGCTGTCTTAGGGCGAGAGGCAGGGTACACCCTGGACAAGTCGCCAGTCCATCGCAGGGCGCTGTGCTGAACCATCCAGGTTATTTTGGCAAAGGCACCACGAGTGTTGAGAACACACAGTCTCGAAATTAGACAAAATAATTGAGAAGGATCTCTGCATTGACTGACTATTTATGTATGAAAGTGTGACATGATTTAGTTGTAGTTCCATGTAGACTGTGTAACGCAGGGGCTTCTGGGAACTGTACGTTGTTATGTTGCTAGATAAGCTAAGTCACGGCAGCTAACCTTCTGTCTGTTAAGCCTGTTTGTTAAGCTGAATAAACGGTCGAGTTCCGAACATGAAACTGAGTATTTCATGACAGAAAGGAATTTAGATCTGAAGCATGAGTGAACAGTTTTGGGAGACATATGAGATTTTGCAAGTGAGCGAACTGGTTGTTGTACTGGTGAACTGTAAGACTGTTTTGCAAAATTATCTTAGAGTTTTGAGAATTTAATTTCTGCTTGAAGAAATGAGCAAATCAATGAAAAAAAACCTGGAAATTCCTATTCAGTGTTCCTCTTGTTCACAGGAAGACTTTGCATTGAATTCATTCTGGTACTAATCATCAAACTGGTTGGTTTGGATGGTTGCTTTGTTTGACTTCCCTTTCCTATTTAGCAGCTGTCTAATAATCGACTCAAACACACAGTAAAAATGTGTTTGAGTCAATGGGTGTGCTATCAGTTCTTCAGACTGATAATTCATGCACTGCTTAAGTATCATAAACATTGGTTTTGTCAGAGCTTATATTTTTGCAATAATGGGAAGAAATTCAAGGGTAAACTTCCATTGAATTTTTGCTGAGGGAAGCAGTGTGATGCTAACTTCGGGTTAGCCTTCTCTGGACTCTCTAACAGTCAGTCAGAACTGAAGAAGCCATTTTTAAAGACCAATTTTATTTTAGTATAAGTCCACAACCATGGTCTACAAGAATGTCAAGAATGTCTGACCCAGTTTTACATTACACATTATAAACTGAGAGATTAGATTTGTATTTACTGCTGGCTTATCACAAGGGTTTCAATTTTCTGGGCCGCTTAGTGTCAGTTTTAAGATTTAAGAGTCAGCTGCTACATAGGATATGGATAAACAAACCAACACATTTGATTTGCTTTCTAAAGTTTCCTTTTGACAGATGCCTGAGATGACGTAGAAGTACAGCATATGGCATGCATTAGTACCAGATGTGAGCATGATGTTCATCTGTCATGACACATGCAGGCCACACAAAGCAAGGTTTCAACATCAAGCAGCACTTTTGTTAAACATAGTGACTGTGGGGTTTCTCAGCTTTTTTAAATTACTGAATTATTAAAAATAATGTCTAAGAGTAAATGATTTCATCCCAAGAATTACTGCAATAATCCATGTCCTCCACTACCAACTTTAAGAAATAATGTTTAAATAATATTGATGGACACTCCAATGATTTCATTTGTAATTTAATTAATAAATGTCAAGCTTGAAACAATTATTACAAAATGCTGAAATGGTGATATATAATGTCACAAATTAACATGTTATAACATAGTGCCAGTCATTTTGAGCAAGATCCTTGTGGAAAACCAAAGATTAGAGACAAAAGTATACTGGAATCATCTGACATCATTGTTTCTACTCCAGTCTCATCATAAAACCTGATTTCATGTTAAGGAGCCCAACCTAAATCCTTCACATGACCATGTATTGAAACCAGTCCAGTGATGTTTCATTCTTGCGGGTGTGGTTGACAGATTATTATCTTAGCCAAAACATCGAACTTAACATCTGACTCTCAGAGCTTTGCTCAACAAAGGTTAAATGGGGATACTCAGCTACGATCATGATCATGGGTTCTCTGCATGTTATGACATCAGTGGGCATGTAGCATCAAATGATATCATGCTGGAAAACAGCTGTGCAAAGAAGCAGTCATAATTGACATATACTATTAAATTAATCATAGTATTTTTTTCTTTCAGAGATCACTGAATTAGTATTTATTTGTGCTACATTACGTTCATACAGTGATGAAAAAAACAGAAAATAGCAGTGCATTTGTTTATAGTATCTGTGACAATTTAGTTATTCCCAAAAATATCAAAATATCACATTTTGATCATTGGTATGATAATAAAAACAACATGTATTTGCAGAATTTCATGTTTGTTGATATGATTGCCACATAAAAGCTTACAAAGAACAGAAAACATTTTATGGGAAAAATGGAAATGTTAAAGTAATTTAATATCTGAGCCTGTATCGAAACTGAATGTCTCTGTCAGGCTGCATCGATCCAAAGCCCCATCGCCTTTCATCAATTTCAGGTATCTTCTCGTTGGGATCCTTCAGCTCAAACTCAAAATAAACCAGCATGAGGAAAACAAACTGTTTGAGCTCATTGGTGGCAAAGAAACGCCCCGGGCACATGGAGACCCCAGCACCCCAGGGCATGTGGTAGAACTTCACCTTCTTCCCTGCTTTGTAGAAATCTGTCTTCTTGCTCCCGTCTGGATTCAGGAAGCGGTCATATTTGAATGACTGTGGATCAGGATGTATCTCAGGGTCAAGGTTGATGGAAATGTAAGGAAACACTGCCACTCTGTCACCCTTGCGAATGAAATATTCACGGCCATCAGCCATCTTGAGGGTCATGTCCTGAAGCACCGCTCTGGTCAGAAGGGGTGCAGCAGTGAGTCGAAGGCTCTCTTCCACAGCACTGTCCAGGATTGGTGTTTTCATCAGCATTTCGCGGGTCAGGTTGATTAACGGGCCACCAGGTTGGACTACTTGCTTAAATTCCTTTAGAACCTCATCAACCTCTCCCTTCACTGCTGCCATGGCTTCTGGGTGTTTCATGAGGAAGAGGAGCAGCCAGAATGCAGAAGGCCCTGTGTTACCCTGAGAGGCCCAAAGAAGCAAAAACATTGATCTGTTCATCATTGACTCCTTCATACCCCTCTCCTCTTTGGCCTGCTGGATGTCCAACACCCAGCGACTGATGTCGTCCTTGGTCTTCATCTTTGGTATTGACAGAGTATTCCAGAAGAACTCCAACAGATTGCCTGCTTCCAGCCTTTTCCTTGGAGTCAGGACCCCATAAGCCAAGTTGGGAAAGAGTTGGTCATATTTACGAAACTCATAAAATAAGGCTTCTGATTCAGCTCTGTCTTTCTCTTTGGCTTTCTCTACACTTCCGTCTGATTTGTGTGGCTCATTGCCAAACAAAGATAAGTAGCCACCCCTAAAAACGATATTGTAGCTGTACATAAACAGTCCGTCCTCGATCCAAGTTCTTTGGTCAGCAGCGGAGCCAATATTGTGCAACATGAGGTTCTGCAAATTACGCATCATTGCTTGAGTCATGACTTCCAGGCCATTTCCTTTGAGGTGCTTGTTGCTGGATACCTCAAGAATCTGGTGGTCACCCTCTTGAACTTCGTAACCAAACACTCTACGCACCAAATGCACAGCAAACTGGTTGAAGTCCAATTTTTCTCTACTCTCCTTAACAATTGAGCCTAACGACAGAGGGTCCTGAAGGAATGTGATGTAAAAGCCTCCCAGCTGTACTGTGAACACATCACCATGCTTTTGCCTCATCCTTTGTAGGAATGTAAGGGTGTTCCTGCGAAATTCTAAGACATGACCAAGCCAAGGGATGAACCCCTTATCCAAAGGGGGTTCACCTGGTCTCCGCTGTCGAAAAACACCAAAAAGGTACAACCATCCAATCAGAGCAGCAAAAAAGCCAAGAAGGAGTGGGAGCAGCAGTTCCATGGCTGATTTCTCCAGCAGCCACACAGAGATTTGAAGCTGAGGTCCACATCCTACATAATATGCTGACTTTTGCTCCTCCCTTTGCGTGTGGGATCGGTTTCAACATTCCAGGAACTGCTTACTGAATGTTTTTCCATTAGAGCAGGAAACAGCAGAGTGGCTGAAAAGAAACATAAGGCAACACTTTTACTGTGGAACTGACCAAGTACGTTTTTGAGACAAACATATTTCATTGAATCTCATCTTATGCAATCCTTAGCTTCATAAAAGGTGATCATTCAATTCAAATAAAGCCTTCATTAAGCAAGGACCTGTAAAACAGACATGGGTAAGCTGTAATTACATTATTTTATGATTATAACATGCAAGATAAAATTGATAAACCCTTGACCTTGACCTTCAAACGAAACTTAGTGACGGACAAACACATGACAGGATATGCATCATGACCATGTCACAGCATTAACGAGACAACAGGAATGTTGCTTTACTCTGATTTTTTCCACATTAACATTGTATGTACCAGGAGTTGACAATTTACAAGCAAATACACACAAAACATCTTTTGGTTATTTAATAAGTACTAAGACATATGAAATGAGTGAAGCAATTTTAGAGCAACATTACATCACAATATTATGTTTACCACTTTATCTTTTTCCATATTGAAAATGGTAGAAAAATGCAAAATAATATCTTCACAAAATGAATTTTGAACACAAATGTCTGCTCCATGCATAGACTGTATGCTGCTGCTAGCCTAGTGGATATGTAGCACCACCTGCTGGTATACACCTCTCTTTAGAAAAAAATGGAAAAAGCGGCAGTGGCAGTGTGTTCACTGTGGAGCTACAACCTGTTTTCACTGCTCAGGAGACGAGTAATCATAATTTTCATTTTAACAGTTTTGTTAAAGTTGTGCCATACAGTAATAGTTTAAAAAAGGGACCTGCACAAAAAGTGTTTTGCATTTTATGCATTTTATATTATGCACATACTATTATTTTATATTCATATTGTACATTATGTACTTTTACTTCTCTGTTTGTGGTACTTGTTGATTGCTTATCATGACCAGAAACCTGGTCATGCCTCATGAATATGCTGTAGCACTGAAGCTGAAAAAAGGACGGTCCTTTAAGGGCTATTCTAAAGGAAGGCCTTTAGAATAGCCACTTATAGTTCAGCTGATAATACACTGTATTTTCATCAAAAAATGTCTTAGGCCATTATTTTAATAGGGTGACAATATACAACACTTGAAATGGATCAGCAGAAAGTAGAAAATGGGGTTTGACACTATAGCTTACATAACTCTGTACAACAAAATGGAAATAAATATAAATTGCTTGTGTTCCATTACATTCTCAGAAGATTTAACTGGAAGCGTTTACAGCACTCCTTCCCTTATCTGTCTGCTTTAATCTACAGTGCACATCATGGCCTGGTGCATGATCAGAGGGACCTGATATACCATAATTGCATAAAGGGAATGTCACAGGCTCATTAGGGCTTCAAAGCTGGCTGGTTTTGATACTCTCAAGAAGCAACACAAAGCAGAAACTCTCACAAAGGTGTGGCAAGTTGCTGCTTTTGCCTTAAAAAAATCGATAAACTAGTTTTACGATGACCTGATTGGTTCTTGTTAGCCCTGCCACCTCAGGCGTTTGCACAAGGTAATTACTTCACTAATTATTCCAGTAAATACAGTGCTTAACAAACATGTAAGACCACCACCCAGTGTAAGGTGTTAGCCAGTGTTGTCCCAAATTAACAGTATTGCTGATTACCAAAGTATAATTTTAGGTTTCTGTAATGATTAAGTCGCCATTGTATGCAAGCTCTTTAATAAATATAATTATTGTTGTTTCTATTTATTAAAAAAAATACTGTTTTACAAAAAAGCAGAGACAATAACAAAGCACCTTATTATTTTGATTAATTGAGATGCCAAATTATAATTATGTAATTGTATCCTTGAGTAATGTCTGACTTCTCAGAGGATTCTAGTGTACTGCTCAAATTTGGTATAAAAACGTGAATTCAGTTTGAAATTCCTCACTCCTGTTCAAAATGGTGAAGCCTAGGTAAACCACTGAGAACAGAAGAGTCTGAATTAAAGCATTTCATTGTACATGATGGTCTTTGAGTCAAGTGGGGCAAATCTAATACATTTGTTATGAGCAGTATGTCTATGTTAAAAATATGTTTTAACTATTTCCAGAGGAATTAGAATATTGTCATATTTAAGAGTGAGAAGTTTCTTTTACACACGATACTCCAAATGCTCAGCTACGGACTGCTACTTCTTAAACAACAACATGTCAACATATGTACAGACAGATGGATGCTACCATAACCTGTTCATGGATATGCGTTTGATTGTATAGTAGTAGTAATAACAAATATTATAACTACTATTTTATTATCATTGCAATGCATTTCCATTAAAATAACAATAAAACCACCAATAGGACTATATATCAAATGTATTACTTAAACTACTTTAAAAATGGGTCATGAACATAAAAATATGACTATTAAATTGGATTATTATTGCCAATAATATATAAGTTTCTTGGCTACAATGTTCTGCACCGGGCGTAGCCACACAGAAACTTGCAGCATGTGCAGAGCAGTGGATTAAACAGAGTGGCGACAACTTCAGATCTCGCCGCCGGAGCGGTCACGTGGTTCATGTACCCCTCAATAGTTCCAAGCGTAGCCTGCACTGTCCATGCTCTTCAACGGGACAGACTGCAGTGAGTGCGCATTTAAGAGGTAAATATTAACATTAACCGTAATAAGTCAACATTTGCAAATCTTATTAGATTACTGTGTACACGTCAAAGTCACTTGCGTACATTGATTGCCTGTATGACAAATAAAAGTGAAATATGACAAGTTTGGTTGTTTTTTGGAGGGAAAACTTTGCTAGCTTCACTAACTGGAGAATAAGGAACTATATCGTAACCTGATGCAAAGTGATCTCTTATTTAGCAACATAAGGCTATTCTCGAACACTTTCTGAGATTGGACAATGATGATAAATTATGTTTTTCATTCAGACATTTTATGTGGGCAATTTAAATGAATGTCACAACCACATGTGTGTGTGTGAAAACAAGAAAAAAAATCAAAAAATTATGAGAAGGCTCAAAATAAACTGATATTGTAAAACTAGACGTGTTTGTCATCAATAACGTGTATGCATGTATAACGTATGATTAATGTCAATAGAGTGAGAGTTGACTGTTACCACCAATGCTATTGAACAATCACTGATACATACAAAACATGACATCTAAACACATTTAATAAAATCATATGTCAAATGCAGGCAGCTATTATCATAAAAATATAAAAAAATAAAAAAAATCTATCCCAATTCCAGACTAAAAAAAACGTAATTACATTTGGGACATACATGTTTACATATAAAGGGGTCCCCTCGATATCAATAACACACGTATTGCCTTTAAACTGGTTGATATTTTATCATTTTACCTCGGTGAGTGCTTGCCTTGTGACCATAGAAGTGAACGGCGTCTGACGTGACAGAACTATTGAGAGTTCCATAACCCGGAAGTGGGGTCCGCCGGGCTGTACAGCGTATGCCTATGGGAGTGTCGCCACTCTGATCCACTGCTCTGGGCATGTGCCCTCCGCTGTTACATCATCCCAAAGATCAACACGTGAAACAAGAGAATTCCGTTCCTCCTAGTCCGCCTTGATCGCTCCTATTAAGGACATACTGTACCATACGGAAGCGTAAACCAACGATGTATAAGGACGATAAAAAAAAATATTAGCTCCACACTGGCAATGAAATATGTGTTCACTTCTCTGTCTTTTCCGACAGTAAAATATAATGTATCGTCTAATATGATCTGCTGACAGAGTGAAAGCCTTTGTTCCACTGCGAAACGCCCGTCGCCTGTCAGGTGAGGGGCACTATCTTAAATACGTTTCGCAGTCTTTTATTTCGCAAGGGATTCTGCAACCGATGCTGCATTCAAGGACCATCGGATTTATTAAAAACAAGAAAGATAATGCACTCTAACCTCTGTATAATACAGTATTAATGGTAACAGCGAATTACGATGTAATGTTTAGCCAATTTGAATACGACATAGCGCTACACAGAAATGTTCACCAGGGTTTAGCAAAGATATAAGTTTACAATTTGAAAATCCTTCCCAGTTCCGTACGACCTACAAATGACACACTCGTAACGCTGACGTCAGACCCACGTATAGTGGTCGTTACATCACACTGCCGGCTCATTACTTCCTTCTTACAAAACGTGCGATCCGGGTCTCTCAAGACTCCTAAAACCTCTCTGGGTCATTTCTTTCTTCTTTTCAAGTAGCAGCACAGGACAACAAGTAAGTTAAGACTCATTTTAGCCTACTAATGACGGGTTTATCTGATTCTGAAACTGAAGTCATCGAGTGTTTTATTTTATGATCTGGGGTATATCTGCTATATGTACGTTGATCAAAATGCCACTTCAGAGGGGTATCAATTGGAAGTAATACATACATTATGCCTAATAACTAGTGCTAAAGGCCTGTTCAATGATGTGTCTTCGCTTTGCCCTTCATGTGTAACCTCTGAGCAGTTCATGTGGTATTAACATTACATCTCAACAGGGAGTTATAAAAGGAATTTAAAGAGCAATGTGTTTTAGAGGCTAATACTACAAACCTATCCACAAATATAAATTTTATATACAGTTTACAACGAGGGTTCAACATAAATCTAACTTTAACTAACTTTTTTTTAAACCTTTTTCCTTCTATGTAGTCAAGATGTCTGCTTATGAGGAGAATGAGTCCAAGTTTATGCGAAAAGCAAAGGAGAATCCATTTGTCCCAGTGGGTGAGTACATTTTGTATCCTAATTGTTACATCTGGAAAAAAAAAAAATCAGCTATGCCAACTGTAGACTGCTGTTAAAGGTAATTTTTCCAACAATCCTCGTTATAATGGTGGTCGCTAAATGAACTGCAGTCAGCATCCTTATATTAGCCAATACTCATGTAACAGTGCAGCAGCGTCATCATTGCGTTACAATGATTTATCAGATTTAGAATACAGTTACTATCTGTTACACTGCTGGTCACAAATTATTTTTTCAGCTTAGCAACGAATGCTACGTAGCTAAGGTACAGCGAGCTGGCTAACCTTAGTTTAGAACCTTACTTCGAGCTTGGCTAGCAAAAAGCTATCATATGTTATACACCTCTGCTTTGTACAGTTATATCATTTGTTGTAGGCTAAAAACTGGTTTTCATGATACACAAGTTAGTATCAAGGCTAATTGAGCTAGCCAACTAACATATGCACTCAGATATTACAAAGTTTGGCTAGCGCACAAGCTAGCCCAGGTTATCCAGTTAGCTTGTAATGATAGCTGAGAGGTAATTATTAATTTACAAGGGAACATCTCAGTTTTTAAGTTATGTGGCAGTCCATTCACACATAATACAAACATAAGGGGATTAATACATGTCAATTGTAACCCACCGGTAAAACCTTTTTGTTGTAAAAGCTGTTATACTCTTTTTTAGTGAGTAAATTAGTGTAAATCAATCTATATTTTTTGCTCCTTGCAGGGATGGCTGGGTTCTTCGCCATTGTGGGGTACAGACTGCTGAAAATGAAAAGTCGGGGAGACACAAAAATGTCAGTTCACCTGATCCACATGCGTGTAGCTGCCCAAGGCTTTGTGGTCGGAGCCATGACTGTTGGTATGCAGCTTGGATCATCATGTTTCTGATTAGACCTTTTGTGCAGAACCTGCTTTTGCATTTTTATTTGTTTTTAGTGACATGTTTTTGGAATCTTGGTTATTATGAGTGGTTTGGATTTTAGTTGGTTACTTTGTGACCATTTTTACATCTCCATAGTAAATGCTTTTAAGTAGATGTAAGGGTCATTGTGTAACATATCCCTCTGTTTCTTTGTTTTTAGGGGTCCTGTATTCAATGTACAACGAGTACATTGCAAAACCCAGAGAAGAACAGAAAGCAGTGCAACACAAGTGAACATGGACTCTTGCACTGACATGTCACTCAATATTGCCCCATACTAAGGTGTGTGGAAAAGTTTATTTTACAGATGTGTCATAATTTGTGTAGGCACACATCCCCTTCGCAGCTCAGCTCTACTGTAAATAGGAATAACTTATTGATTACATTTCCTGTCCTCTAAGCAAAACATCACGGGATCAAACTATCACTTCTGTATTGAGAATGAGGTGTTTTGATCTTCGATCTTTTAACAGTGGTTACACTTTGTGCTGTTCTGAACCCAGATGGTCTGATATACATTATACTGTATGTGGACAAGTGTTGCCCCCTATTTCAATGGTTTTGAGTGAAATATTAAAAACTAAAACATTTAGCACATCATTTGAATTATACTAAGTCTAGACTCAAACATAACGTCAGTAGGCTGATCGTTTTTCTTTTTGTGTTAATTTTACTGTCTCAAACCTGCTATATTATTTTATGTACTAATGTAGGGGTGCCAAACGTAAAATGGGTGTACATTAGCCCACCTTTTTTTTTTTTTTTTTTTTAAAGAATCCCACTGTATTCAGGATGTATATTGTATAGCCAAGGCCTGTGCTTTCACAATATTTAAACAAAGTACGAAGATGGTCGCTTAAAACAAAACCATAAAGGTCTCTTGTGCAAATAAAATATTTGTTTTTATTTAATAGCCTTTATAAATTGATTGCAAAAGTGCTTTCCATATTTTTATCATTATGTATTGACACACAGGGGGTCCAATGTTTCATTATATCAGTTTCACATGTCACAGAATGTGCAGTAACTTATGAAATATCATATAACCCACATTGTAATGTGCTTAAATAGATGCCCTATTAAGTTATTTACAAAGTTGAGTTTTGAATGCTGTGTGTAAACAGAATATGTTAAGATTCTATAATTTTTTTTTGTGGAAATAATTAATTCTGAAATACTTTTGTGTATGGTTTGAAACCTCTCCCGATTGCACTAAAAATACAGTACGTTTTATGTTAAATATGTTGCAGTGTCAGTTTATTATGTCCACTGAGCTTAGAATAATTGCAGAATTAGTTGACAGTGAGTCTGTAACAGGAACACCTGTCAGTATAAAACAATACAATTCAATGAACAGTTGCAATAAAAGGAGAACATTAAACATCTCTCATAATGTTTTATTCTTCGAAATACCGTCTCGCACAGTGTCCCCACCCAAAGATCCAATTTCAGCAGGAAATGAATTACATCAATTAAAGTCAACAAGATGCCCTAAAATGCAATGTCACTGTGACTAAGGACCTCCAGTGAGTACTGTGATGCCAATCGCCATCTATCAGGTTACACTGAGAGCCGGATGTCACGTAGGCCTGCCTGTTCAGTTTGTCACGTTATCATATGAGAAGGGTGTGTGTGCATGAGTCTGCTTATCAGCTATCAACACACAGTCATACCAAATCAGCATTAAGCTTGCCCTTACTTCCAAACCTGGGTCCAGAGATGAATAGTGGACTTATAAATCTTCTATAAGAAATAGGATTTCACTTTTCTGTTTCAAGGGAATGAGCATTATTACCAAGAACATACACCAGTCAGGGATAACATTATAACTGCTGAGAGATGAAGGGAATAATACTGATCATCTCTTCATCATGCCCTGCGATGAACTGGCGACTTGTCCAGGGTGTCCCCTGCATCTCGCCCTAAGACAGCTGGGATAGGCTCCAGCCCCCCTTGACCCTATGAGGATAAGCGGTAGAAAATGGATGGACGATCTCTTCATCATGTCACCTTGGATATATAAGGCATCAAATGAACATTTTGTCCTCAATGTTGATGTGTTAGAAGCAGGAAAAATTGCAAAGTGTGAGGATTTGAGTGAGCTGACAACAACTCACTGTCTAGAGTGATGTCTAGAGGACTGGGTCAGAGCATCTCCAGAACTGCAGCTCTGGTGGGGTGTTCCTGGTCTGCAGTGGTCAGGATCTATGGCCCAGTATCTGTATCTGGCTGGTCTGATCCATCAGACAAACTACTGGAGCACAAACTGCCAGGGAAGTTACTGTCTGCACTAACAGAAAGATGTCAGATACCACATAACACATCAGGGATCAAGTCAGGTCTGTTTTGGCAGCAAAAAGGGAGACCAACACAATATTAGGCAGGTGGTCATAATGTTATCATCTGATCATTGTATATGGATGGGTGTTTTGAACATGGATTGAACTTGCTTACAGTCAGGGTTTTAAAACCTGCTAAAACAAAATGAATATGCCTTTGTGCATTAGGCCTGACAGCGTGACAGAAACTGAATGAAAACGCAATAGCCTGTTCAGCTTTGGCTCTTTGACAAAAGCTTTGTGGAGTGTGTCGCCCTCGTGTGATCATAGAGTGCATTGCTCAATTTGAGGTGACATTTCTGGGGCAAAAAAGTTGTAGTTTACGATAATGTATGTCGATAATGTCAAGATATGCAAAACAACAAAATACAGCAACACTTAACGTACCAGAACACATAAACTGCAGAATAACCCTCATTCATTTGCTTAAGTTTAGCAAGGATTTCGTCTTCAATCAGTCAACTGTTAGCTTTCGCTCTCTTCCTTCCCGTCTCTTATAATTCTCTCTAAGTATTAAAATGATTAGAAAACGACGAAAGCGACAGATACACTGACTAAAATTGACTTTACAGACCTGTGAACTAATGATGTGCAGCAAGTCCTGTGTTCCCACAGTAACTCGATTCTTGGTCTCGCGAGATTTTGTCACAAGTCTCTTTAGGCTGTTGCTATGGATACATTAGCGTTGCAATCAGTGAGGAAGCTGTTGATGGGCAGAACAGTTCTTTTGAGTAAACTGAATCCTCACGAATCGTCTATTAAAATGATTCATTCAAAAGATTCGTTCACTGAATCCTTTAGTTCCCTCAGGAGATCAGGAGTGATTCTAGAACCACTCGTTCGTTAGTTAAGTGAACTAGTTCGTTCAGGGAACGTATCGCTGCAGCTTCCTGGTAGACTCACTCGTCCGTTCAGTGAACGCAAAACAGCTTCTATTTTGTTTACAAGACTGGTACTTGGTGAGTAATTTTCTTTTCATACAACTTTAACTTAGGCTAAATGTTCGCTAGAAGTTGGAAGACTGGAGTTAGAGTTCACCCACATGGTCCTAAACATCAACGCTATCTTGCTAACTGCGAATATTTTTTGCAGAGCTAGCTCAGTTAATCAATAATAACCCTGCTATTCCTGACAGCCATGGACTTTTGCTGCTGCCACCCCAGCGGGCATCTGATGTAAATGCGACATCAAGATGCTATCTAATGTTGAATCAAAATTATATCCTGATTTGGTCAAAAATGTAAATCAAGATGATGTCAAACTTTGGTCAGACACCAAATTAACGGCAGTTTGATGTCAGATATTGAGCAGCAACGTTGATTTGATGTCAAGTATTTTGACTTACAATGTATAGCACAGTAACCCGATATAGGATTGATCCCTTTGTTGGACGTCTATATGACAATAGGAATGTCAAAGCTTCTGCAGACTACTTATGATACTAGTCAAAATCTTGACTATTTCTCAACATCAAATTGACCTCAAGGTGTCCGCTGGGACTGTGCGGCAGATTTCAAATCCAGGCAACCTGGTTGCCTATTTACAACCTAGTATCCATGGTATTACTATAACCTAATTGTTTTACACTCTCATAAGGTGATGGTTTTCTCCTCGTGCTATAAATCATAGATCATGGAGCATGACGATGATCTGAATGACCTGCGGCTTCAGTTCCAAGCACTGCAAAAACAGCAGGAGAAAAGAAAACTGGATAGGAAAAAAGTGAAAGAACCAGATAAGCTAAATGTCAGTACTACCCAGGATGATTTGCATCGACCTAAGCAAGATACTGAGGCAGACAATCTCCAGCACAGGTAGGTTTTACAAAGGTAAAAGGCTTAAGTTTGTTTGAAACAAATCATATAAATAAACACACATTTGAATTGCTCATTAGAAATATGAATCAATGTGAATTATTCACGCTCATCTATTTAGAATAGAAAAGAATAGTCTTTTATTGTCATTATACTGGGAGGGTACAATGAAATTTGAGGGTGCTCATGAAGAGCTACAGTACACCACAGAAAGTAACAATGACAACATAAACACAACAATAACAACAAAGACAATAATCAAAACAGGCATTTAACCCTCAGGCCCCCCCTTCAAAAACATCACACTTTTCCCCTTAAGGCCCTTTTAGGTCACTGGCTCATATTTAAAAACATCAAGCATTAACATTTTTTTTGGGTCATTAACTCCAGTCCTCATCATGTATAACAAATGTGGATGCATTTTCATAAATTTAACCCTTTAAATATCAGTTTGTGTACATAATGTCACTTTTTTTACACAAAATATGAATTATTCTTATTCTATCTGATGAATCTTTTTTTGTGCTGGGATTATCAGTCTGGGATATGCCAACGATTAGCAACAACACTGATTTTGATAGATTATTACTTTTTGTACAATAACAAAAAAAAATTACAAAAACCTCACACTTTCCCTCTTGCAGCCCTAAAAGGGCTACCATAAATAAATATGCACCTGGGAGCGCCTGTTTACATTCTGCTCTGCAGGGATTTGCTGCTTGTCGGTTCCCAAACTTTTATTATGATGCAGACATGGTTGCAAAGGTCATGTTGATGTGAGAGGAGTTTCACTGTCTTTTTTATCTTTTCACTTCAAACACATGAATCAAAGAAATGCCTTGAAAACCACTGATTTTGCAGACCTTGCAACCTCCTCCCCAACTTCCCCCAAAACACACACACACACACACACACACACACACACACACACACACACGCATACACAGAATCCTTTCACATGTATAGGAATACAAAGACACCATTTTCAAATGAATAAACTTGCTTCAGTGGCCTAGAAATCTCTATACCCCTGAAAATAGCATTTTGCACCATATAATGTAACCTGTTGAAAATACCATGTGATGTCTCTGCAAATCAGTCATGTAAGAAATGAGTGAATCAGATGAAAAACACTAAAAAATACATATTTGAAGGCCTAAGTCCAGGATGCAGCCCAAACATAATCAAACTCATCTCACTTTTATACCACGGCTATGAGGTACAAAAATACAGTTTTTCTTGGTTTTTATCAATACATTTATTTCAACACAGATTTCACTGTGTTTTTGTGACACCTAAACACTCACTCACACACACACACACACACACTAATTTGTTAATACACACACTCGACTCTGACGTCCATAGAACACACCCAAAATAGTTTTAGTTAAAATAATTTGTTCCACTGGCCTACAGTCACTATTATATCCTATCAGTTCAATCAAGGTAATCATGTCCCACAATGCATCTCTGAAAACATGGGAAACTGGCAACATCTGGGGGTGATTTTTTTGTGTGTACATTCTGAATGACGGGGTGAGAGGAATTAACAGGATTTCACATTTCTGAAGTGCATTTGCAGTAGAATGAAAAAAAGTGGTTTTAATGATAGTGAATGCGCCCTAAAAGGGCTTAAGAGGGAGAGTATGATTTTTTTTGTCTAGACGGTGGAAAATTTTGTCAATACAGTGTTGATGCTGCAATTATAAAATCCATTAGAAAATGAAGATCTTTGTCAAATATCATCATCTCAGCATAAAAACATCTGCAATGAGAGAAAAAAAATACAATGAAAAGCCCTACAAGGGCAGCAGGAGGGTCTAAGGGTTAAAAGTTATTATCATCATTTTCTCTTAAAACAGAGATATGAGAGGGTGATAGGTATAAGAATATACAATAAGATATACAAAAGAGAATGACAATTGAGTTTTCATCTTGCATTACCTTCCTACAGACTGCTACAGAATGAGAATGAAAATTTGCTGGACCAGCTGAGGGAGCTTAAGGATGAAAATGGTCGGCTTTTCAAACTACTGAGTGAGAAGGATTTTGAAGTCAAACACCTGCAGAAAAAAAGAGAAGAAGAACGACTGGCTTTAGCAGGTATAATAAATAGACCTACCCTATAGCTTTCCACCACAGTGAACACACAGATAAATCACAGCTTCCTCATGACTCATCCACTCATCCATTTAGGCACATCAGGCTTGGCAGGGGATATCGCAGCCACCAAGATTGTTGAGCTGTCTAAGAAGAATAGAGAGCTCACTGCCGAAATAGAGCGAGAGAAGATTAAATCCAAGCAAAGCAGCAACAGAATCAAAGAGTTAGAGAAAGAGGTAACACCGTTTTGCGACATTTAATTTTAGCTACTTGTTCACAGAGGTTTTTCATCTCAGCACACAACCTTTTTTTGACTACGTATTTGCTTAAACAAAGATGTGTTGTGTATAATAATAATCACAGAAGTAATAAATAAGTGAACATGTCATGGTATGCTCCTCTCCATAGCTGCAGGTGGCTTTGGTGAACGCTCCACCTGGGCAAAAGTTTGACACAAAGTCACAGGGTCAGCGGTCATCTGAGAACAATGAGGTAGTTATTTGTTATTATTTTGCCTATATATATATATATATATATATGTATATATATATTAATACAAATATATTTTTTGTTTCTTTAACAATGGCAACTCAATCTGCATCATCCATTCCGTTCACAAAAGCAGGAGAATCCAGTGGTGAAATCTGTGCTGGAAAAGTTAGCTGCTGCCCAGCTGAAAGTGTCTGAGTATCGCAACCAGGTTCAATCTCTTAAACAGGAGCTGAAAGTAGCACATAAGGTTGTACATTTTTTCCTACCTTAAGTCCAACCCTTCAAGAAGAATATTGCATTTATATGACTGACGATCAGTGACTATTGCAAAATATGAATTGCTACTTTCATTGTAGGTTTTAATCAGTGAGGTTGGAGAGGAGGTCAACTTTCAGCAGTTACTCAGCTCTCCTGGGAGTTTCAGGGGTCGCTCTCAGCAGATATTGGCTCTTCAGACAAGGGTAAGCAAAAAGTGCTTTAAAGTTACTAATGTAAGATTAAAAAAAATGTGAAATATGTACAAACACCTGGATTCAACATTAAGTAACATACAACAGGTGCGTGACCTAGAGCAACAACTAAACCAGTCGACTCAGCGAAGACAACCAAGTATCCTGAGCATAGAGGAAGAGTTTCTGGGCATGGGGGCTCTTCAGAAAACCTCTCCTCAAGACAGGAACATCAGCTACATCCGTGCCATGGAGAAGGAGAAGAGGGAGGCATTTGAGGTACGTGTACAATAATTACAAATGAATTGAAATACTGTATGTGAATTTGCTGATTAAGCTCTGCTTTCCTTCAACGGTTGTACAGAGAATCTCAGTGGACTACGAGGCCCTCCAGAAAGACCACGAGGACGTGAAGAAAAAGCTGGAAGCATCTAAAGCCAGGAATAAATCTCTGTCTGCCGAAATGAAATCTCTGAATTTTCAGATCACCACCCTCATAAACAAGGGTAAACATGACGATGAGTTTGTGGATGCTCTGCTGGTAAGGCTTTAGATAAGAGAAAAATATTGTATCTCGTAAATGCAATGTAAATACTAATACTAATATGTACTACTTCTATTATATGCAAATACACGATTTGTGTGTATGAGCATGCTTCACAATATTTTCAGTTACTGTGTGGGAAAATATTTGTATTTAATATTGTAGCTCTGTTAGTGAGTTGAATATGGTTGAATGTGTAATGTGATTTAAGTCCATGTGTGTCTGTGGTTTAGCAGTGAATGCGCCACAAAAGGCATGAACTATTTTATAGATTTAATAATGTAACTACAGTTCTTGTTACACAGACCAAATAACAACAAATAATCACATCACATCAAGCGAGTCAAAATAAGCCACACACTGCAGAAAGAAGGACATTTTCCATGTGCTTTACGACAGTGTTGTTAATAATTGACCCTTGTACCTCTGGCAGAAGCAGCAGGCTCAGATGCAGGAGATGCTGAGGCAACAGCAGAGCATACAGAGCAAAGAAGCCCAGCGGAGCCTGACTCAACAGGTGAACAGTGAGGCTTCAGAGCACAACACTCTCACCCAGAGGCTTAGGCAGAAAGTTGCTGAGAGAGATGACAGGATCAAAGAACTGGAGGCGGCGATCCAGCAGCTGTCTATTAAGGTCTGTCTGTTAAATACAAAATCATGCGACTGACACATAAACTCACCTCAGCAAAACTAATGTACTGTATATGGCTTCTTCAGTTGCAGGAAGAGGGTGTAAAGAGACTGTCCAGCCACAATACAGCTATATGCAGTTCAGGATTTCCCCCTGAAGAGGGAGACATTAACAAGAGAATACCATCTTCAGGGTATGTTGGCAAATAGCAATCATACTGTATCTAGTACAAATTCACTTTAATGTAATCGGTCACTGGAAGCTCTTGTACATATATCTTAAGTCATTGTTTTCTGGCAATATAAAGATTAATGACTAATGACTTAATGACTAATGGTTAATGGTGGACTTTCTTAAATTAGATTCATTTTTTTGTTTGATTCCTCACAGCTGTGCCAGAATGGAATCTCTGTTAATCTGACTGTCAATTTTTTCCAGTTCAGTTTCTAGATTTGGTCACAAACTGGTGCTGCCTTCTGTGGGAAGTAGAATAGACTTCAAGTAAGTGAACATGAAGCTATATTTTCTAATGTACTGTTACACATCAAAATATGAACCACTGTGAAATGAAGGAGATATCCACCCATCCCTTTTCTACCGCTTATCCTCACATAGGGTCGCGGGGGGGTGGGGGGGGGGGCTGCTGGAGCCTATCCCAGCTGTCTTAGGGCAAAAGGCAGGGTACACCCTGGACAAGTCTCCAGTTCATCACAGTGCACATAAAGGACACAACCAGAACAAATGCTATTGATTCTAAAATGACAGAATCTCACAACAAAACATGTGAATGCTTTGTGTAACACTTCCTAACTCACATTATTTAGCAAAAAGCACAGCATTACTGTGTTAACACTGCCTCCTGTCACATAAGGAGATGCAGAATTTTTGATATTCATTTTTTTTGCCATTTACTTTCATTTGGCAATCATATCCAATGCTGCAATGCAGCACCAATTTTTATTGATTTGTTCATAGTGCTGTACAAGGATTTGTTATTGCTGTCTCAATATCTCAGGGTTGTTTCCACCAGGTCTAGGAGTTTATTCAGTTAAAATCATGGCTGCGAGACACACTGAAACCAAGAGTACAGCATCTTTGACAGCCTTCATTGTCATTCATGATTCAAGAAGATATATATTGTAGGCAATTACTTAATTTATTACATTATTAAGTAAGTAAGTAAATATATATTTTTGCTTGCAACTTACAGAGAGAAAGAGATCGATCAGAGGTTTTTGGAGGGAGAGCAGAAGCAGCAGGAGGAGGGCAGTGGTATGGTGATCCTTGAGCAGCAGCTGGAGAGGACAAAATTGGATCCATAATAATGACCATGCAAGAGGCAACTAATATGCCAAGGTCAGTGACAATGTGATGTGACAATGCCTAGCAGATTTACCTTTATTTTTCTACAGTCGCTAACACGACGCTGTCCCTCAGGAGCAGTGTCCCTCAGCACCAGGGTGGCAGCAGGAGACACTCGACGACAGGAACTGAATAGACCAACTGGACAATAAAATAACCGAGAATAGACTGACTCTCCAACAATATGGCATTTTTTAGGTTGACATTTGTATCATCTTATATCTATGACACTGTCGATGTCCTGTCTGAAAACAAGCAAGAGTTTTTCCAGGTGACACCAGATGACAAAAACACAAAATGTGTGGCAAAGGACACACTGTTGCCTGTGGACAGTGCTCATTCAAACTAATTTCAATTCTACTGTTTTGGCTGCATGGAGATATTCATGCTGCATTTGTATGATCTGTGCTTGCTGGTCATTTAGCTGCAGGAAACCGCGGCGCCAAGGGCCTCGCTGAAGAGCACTTTCCACCATGGCCTGCAGCTCTGCAGTGACGTGATGAGACAAGCCGAGCGTGGGTTCCTGCAGGCTCTGTGACAGCCCAGACTAGACACTAACCAGGGGAACTGCCTGGTCCCTGCTTAGCCTCACATCCAGCAGAGTCCTACCTTCTCCTGTCACATGTGACAAACAGCAGCCTGCATGAAACAGGCTCTCCTCTTCTGCCACACAAGTGTCAGATGAGTCTCGGTCTTTTTCTCCATTTGAGCCCCCAAACACAGTTTGCATTAGTTCCTGTGTGCATTGGGTGACCTTAGAGCTTAATGCTTAACCCTGATGGCATCAGACAAGTGTTCCTACTGATTATATAAAATGTTTGATGCGGATTTTGTCTGCTTGCTGTTTTATAAATGTCACTGTCACATGTTATTAGATTTATGTACGTCTTTTCCTCTGCTGGTAACCTCAAGTGCACTACAGGTATAGGTAGAGCCACAATATCTGTTTTATTTTTTCGTAAGTTAATGGGACATCCAACTGAATCAATGTAAAGGCAACCAAATGTTTTGAGTATATTGTTGACATTGTGACCTTCCTGGAGTTTTGAGTTTCTTTTGGCTCCAGATGGTTGTACATAAATGTGTGACAGGCCAAGCCAAATAGAAAACATCAAGTTTCTTAAAAACTATAATATTCCTTTTAAATATTATTGCTAATCATTTCTGACTTGAAACCAGCTGTGTGGGAATAGTGGTTGTAAATGAATGCGTGCTCAAGCTGCACAAACTCCCACTGTAGTCCTCCACTCATTCCCCGGAGCATGTCACACATGTACAGTATGCGATCTTAGCTTCTCAATCCAAAGGTAGGTGGGAGTGCCCTCTGCATTCATACTAACATCCGAGTTATTTTGCTGCCAAAAGGATTTTCGCAGAATCTCCCCACCTTGTCCTCCTCCTCCTCTCCCTCCACATCACGCTTAATTTAAAACCATGGCTGAGTTAGTGTGCTGCTTCAAATACCGCACTATTTCTTCCAGGACCCTGTGGGAGATTGGCAGGTCCCCATTGGACTGAGTGAAAAAGTGCCACAAGACAAAAATATCAGAGTTTGGATGTGATGAAGAAAGCCTTTATGCTCAGAGAAACAAAAAACAGCTTGTGTTGAATACAGTACCTCCTGCACAGTCAGGTGAGGCATCCTTTAATGTAGTAAAGTGAGATGTGTCACTGGAGGAACAAATGAGATACCATAAGCTTTATGACTGTATGCCCTGCAGGACTGCCAAATGAGTATCAAATGTAGCAACGTGCGTCAGACAGGGTGTTGATGGAGCAAATACTTGTCGTGGTCCCTGACTGCATCCAATTCCAGGGAAAATGTTTAACTTAATACATTTTTGTTTGGTTGCTTTTTAAATCTGTCATAACACAACAAGTTCATGTAAAAATGAAGTCACTGTTTGTGAGCATGTAGAATATTTTCCCAAATGTGTAATCTGAAGCTTGTGTGTTGTGTTAGTTAATAGGAAGAAGTCCAATGTTGCCAGCTACAGCATTTTAAATCACTCTCATTGATGTGTGTTCAATACTGATTTCTCTGTGTAATTTCAGTTAAACACCAATGCTGTCATAGATGAATGTGACTACTCTTGTTGACCTCAGTCATTAAAGAGTGTCATCACTTCCAAATAAATTACACTTCCTCAAACAATTTTAATATTGTTTTATGTAGCTGTATTACGCAGAAAGGTGTAGATTTATTCCAAAATGCCCAATAACCCACCAAACCAAACACAAACTTATGTAAACACAGCATACGTAAACAGCCTCACCTATTTGTCATTCCAGGTTTGAATGACTCCTTTCTCCATCCTTCTCCTCAGAGGTATTCCCTCGTTCTGGACCGATGCTTCCTGCAGACCATTGACTGCATCCAGAAACTAAAGTAAATAGTGGAGCTGTGAACGCAGAGGTTAAAGTTAGCCATCAGCACATGAGGGATCTGTGAACTTTACTCAGGCCAGAAAACGGTTTGTGCCTCTATGACTCCATTCATCTCCTACTGCCTCTAATTTACATGTAATGGAAAGAAAATAAACAGTGGTGTCTTAATGTGCTCATTTACAGTAAGTAGAAATAAAGTAATGAGGTGCTATCTTTATGAAGACAGGGGAAACTGATTTTTTTTTTTTTTACAGTTGAAACACTGATCAAAGTATACAGTATGAGCGAAATTGCTGCTGACATTGATATCCAAAATGAAGTCATCCACAATTCCGAGTACTGTGTTGACGAACCCATTCTGTCAGCAGATTATGTTTGACCTTGCTCTTTTATTTGAAACTTTATATGTTATGTTGGCTTATTTTCAAACTTTGGCTTTGCTTGCAGTTAACCTGACAGTCTGGTGAAATGAGGTGTCATGTCAGTAATGCATGCTCCTCATTTTTTTTTTTTTTGTCAGTAAGACAGCATCACTAGATGGCAGTGTGGTTAGTAATGCACATCAACAACATCCGATGTATTTTTCTGGCAGGCGGTGACTTGTTATTGACTTGCAATAATCCAGTCTGAAGCTCAAAATTGCCAATTAAACATAGGCAGCAGTCTGTTGTATAGTATAATGCTGTGCTGTATCTAGAACATTTTAATTGCCATTATGAGGACCTTGTGATTAAATCAGTAGACTGTAAATAAAAGTGGTATCCTGCCTTTGGAAGAGGTCAATAATTGATGATGATTACAATAATGATACAGTCGCAACACTCTTGTATGGACAGTGTAGTCTATTTGAAATGGATGTATAGAAAAAAATACTGGAATATATTGCAGTGGTGACATTACAAGAAATATTCTAGCTGTATTTTTGTTACTAAAACCACTGAGAAAAAAAACTGCAGTAAATGAAACCTGCTATTTTTTTGTCAGTAGCTCCCCACAGTCTGAGCTCTGCATGCTGCTGTTAAATAATGCTCTCCAACCCCCCAATCACTGTAGTACCCATCACTCTGCTTTCCGGGTTCTCTGAAATAAAGATTGTGTTTCAGGAGATCCCTCTTTCATGTCTGACAAACAGTATTTATTTATAGCCAAACTATACCAGAGCTGGATGTTTGAATCATTGGCTATGTCATGTGTGTCCATCACCACTGGTGTGGATATCCTTAATGTTTCTGCCCCCGTGAGTGCAAGTCGTTTAACAGTTCCCTTGCTTAACACATGCTGACACAATGGATTGGATATTTTGCTCGTGATTGTGACCACCGCCAGTGGAATCTGCTGCCTCCTGGAGATGTGTGTATGAACACCACTAATCACAGGCTGCTGCCTTTTTTTTTGGAGTTTGACCTTCATCTGATAGTTCACAGCAGAGACAGATGACATGCTACCTGAGCCACCTTGAGGCCCCAGGAGGCTGTGTCCTGACACAAAAATCGCCATCAGTCCAGTGCTTAGTTGGTCCTTGTTATGTCCACATTGTCTTTTCATGTAGTGCACTACATGCAATCAAACATTATCAGACAAAAACCAACATGCTTGGCTATTTTAAGATGTTTTGAGACTTTCCAGACAATCCCACCTGGGTTGCATCATTAAAAGCCGTTCACTCACTTTCCAAAGTACATATGGTTGTTTATTTCTGTCAGCTGCTGCATCCTGAACACAATGTTAGCTGTTTTTTCTTCTATTTCTTTTTCCTATATAAGGTATTCCTGACACTCAATATGGTCTGTAGTTCTAGAAAAGACATATTTGTTAAATACACCACACAATTTCCAGGCCCCAAGCTTTACCACCTTAATTGTCCTCAATACTCACTGACACTAAACGCAGATGGCTCCAAGCGTGTCTCTTCTATCACACAGAATCTAACTCATGAGACGGCCATAGGACGATGTCAAACCCTCATACTTTGTCCCACTAGAGGAGGCCTTTTGACTCCCTGAATTTCGATCAGACAAATGATTTGACCTTCAGTGGTTGATGCTTGCAGATGTCCCCCCCTTTAAGCCATTCTGTCTGGTAGAGAGGTATGAACACATTTATCAAACTGAACTTATATCCAATTATGTGGCGTTGGACTGTATTTGCTTGTCATTTCTTTGTCATCTCTTTTATAGTGCACGTTTTTTTTTTAATTAACAGTATGTTGACCTTGCTGAGCCACTGTATATTTTCTCACACATTAGGAATCGTAATCATGTTTGTGCTGATGATAAATTAAACAGGTTGATGTACCCACATTAAATATTTGAATGATTGAGTGGGTTCACGAGGTGCTTCACATTTCAAATGTTCCAATTATCTGAGCTCGTGCACCGCTCTGAATATTTTTGACCTTGGTAAAAAAGCAGATGTAATAATATTTTATTTAATGAACAAAACTCAAAAACTGAAGCTTTGTGAGAGATCAGCACGGCAGGCTCTTTTTTTACTCCATTAGTCAGACTTGATCTGGCTGATGTACCGCTGCAGTGATTGTCTCCTTCACTTCTGACAAAAGCCAATCACTGGGGGCTATTTTCCTTCAAGGATAAGAACAAGGGTTCTCATCACCCTACAGACCCCCTTAGGCTAGGACTGCATTTCCTATTAATCGTCATCAGGGAACTCAGATTCAAGTGTGCCACATACTGCATTCAAACACATGCTTCTCAATCAATACTTGTAAAGCACAGTGCCCCAGTTTCTATGGTGAGTAATGGATGAACCATAATGTCTTATTCAAGAGAGAAAAATATTTGAAGACCATGCACTGTTGCTGTTAATGAAAGACTTAACCAGGACCAGGAAAAGATTGAGGAAATGGAACTTTAATGTCAAAGAAACCACTCTGCTTATAGCATTATTTATTGATATGTATTTGAGAGCTGCTGTGAGACATGAGGATGATTCTTGAGACCATATGAAAATGGTGCTTCAGGGTGTCTGTTTGCAATCACTTCACGGGAACTTTTATACATTCTGTGCTGAGTATAATGTCTGGCCATTATTCTGTATGAAAATTAGTTGTTCAAATTTAAAAAAATGCATGCTCCTCCTTTTTGCATTAACACCCTACTGACAATGTTGTGGTCTTGGTAATTCGCTCACTAAATATAGTTTTATCCAATGGCTGGCGCTCTGGTACATTCCTACAGCAATCAATAAATTGAATGTTCTGAGGAAAAAAAGAAAAAAAAAATATGGTATCAATCAGTGTTGTCACACCAAATGCCATATGAATGACATGGTGATTTGTAGATAATTTTGTGTGCAATAACAACACCCTTGGCCCTGCGATGAGGTGGCGACTTGTCCAGAGTGTACCCTGCCTTCCGGTCTAAGACAGCTGGGATAGGCTCCAGCCCCCCACGACTATGAGGATAAGTGGTAGAAAATGGGTGGATGGATGGATGGAACAACACCCTTGTTGCTTTGTAATACCATGTGCACATCATTTTGTCTGAACTGACTGCAATGGAAATGGATTTGCATGAATATGACCAGGTATTGTTATTTAGAAATAATGTTAGTGACATGTTTTCTGCAGGGCAACACAGTGGTGCAAAAACATGCATGGGGATTAGGTTAATTGGCTAATTTAATTGCACGTAGGTGTGAGTGTGAGTGGTTGTCTGTCTCTATGTGTCTTGTGATGAACTGGAGACTTGTCCAGGGTGTACCCTGCCTTTCACCCTAAGACAGCTGGGATAGGCTCCAGCCCCCCACAACCCTGTGAGGATAAGCAGTGGAAAATGGATGGATGGATTTTTCTGGCTGTATGTTATGTTGTTTACATACTGTACATATTTTATTTAATTTTATTTGCTATTTTAAGCCCAACCATAATTTATTCCAAACTTGAGTGGTTCAAAGATAACTGCATCTGCTTCACGTGACCAATGTACCATTTTTATGACACAAAAATTGAAACATTACACACAAAAAGACAACAAATGTGTTATCATGACATATGGAAATGTCAGCATCACCGTTTATTTATATTTCCTGAGCCGTTCATATTCATGTTCACTATGATATGTTTATGTTCATAATGATTGTCATGGATTTTTCTAAATTTAGGGGTTCCTAGGGTCTTGCTGGGCCCTGTAAATCTTAAAACAGCATACACTGTCTCCCCAGAAAGCAAAGCTGAGATTGGGGTTGCTTCTGGAAAACAGGCGCCTAGCTGCCTATCTCTACATTGACCTGGCAGCCAAGGTCAGAGGAGGCTGTCAGTGGTGCCTCCTGTGTCAGTTATGGTGTGTCTGTTTCCTCTTGGTACCAGAATTTCAATGAGCATGTTACTCCTTTTAAAGACGTCAAAGTCTCCCAGGTGCCCCAACCATTGACTGATCGATATTTCCTCACAACAATGATAATTTAGCAGGACTGGCTTTGGAGGTAGAGCTTCAGGGATGGGCTTCCTCTTACCAAAGCTTAAGTAAGACAACATACCAAAAACAACATGTAAACAAACCCTGAAACAACTTGTCCTAGGAGTTGAAACCAAATGACTGCTCTTCACAGCGTGCCACATTGAAGGCTGAGGCTGTGAGCATATTTTACACTACAGATTCGGAGGCAGTAAACATGATGACGCTCTCAGCCATTTGCTTCACTGTCCTGTGCAGGCCAACCTCATGGCGAACTGTGCTGCCCATCCCCCCCACACTGTGTTAACTGCCCGTTCCCAGCAGAGTGAGCTGGCTGTAAACCACACCAGGTCTATTAATTAATTAATGTAGCCTAACTGCAGGGTTGGCTCCCTGCACTCCAGTAGAGCAGTTTTAATTGCCTGCAGTGGGGACAGGTGAGACTTTACTGTTTCTGCAGTGTTGTGGCAGAAAGGCAAGCTATAGAGGGGCAGAGCATCTGAGAACTGGAAATGGGAGGAAGCCGTCAGCACCATAGTCACCATTAATCACCCAGGGCCATTGTGGTCCTGTCCTCTGCACGGCGCCAGCGGAGGCAGCCAACGAGAAAAAAGAAGAGGGGAAGAGGAAGAGGGAGAGGGGGCAGGGTGGCTGCAGGGAGAAAGAGAGGGAGAGAATGGTTGGTGATCAGCCTGGACGTCCAGCTCAGCTCCTACTGCAGGGCTGGGCAGCAGTGCTACTGCTGTCTCAGTGCTTGTCCTCTGTGTCCTCCCAGGTCCCAGATCCTGAGGTAAGAGCCTGATCCACCAGCATGTCTTCCAGAATTTTCTGTCAGGAACATCCTGAGGGATTCCCTGTGGCATGTGCAGGTGTTTATTACCAGCTTTTTGTGATTCACACGCCTTGTTTAGTCGCCAGAGTTGTTGCTTGCATTATTTGATGGGGAGTGAGGGAACATGGGTAGAAACCTGATACTTTATATCTTACATGACTAGCTAACTCACACGTGCTTATGTGATGGTGCACAGAAGGATGAACGTGGCGAGTCTTGGTACGACAAGTTTTTTTTTTGGGTTGAGGGGGGGGGTTGCAAAGATCGGAAAATGGAAATACTGTGGGCATGGCACATTTTATACATCCTTTGTACTGTATAGGATATCCTTTGTTTATGTAATTCTAATTATCTCTTTGCTAACACATGTGGCAGCTAAACCCAATGCTCATTTTCCTATTTTTAGACACCAATCCTCTGTCCCATTATACTAATCTTTCTTGAATAGTCCCGAAAGGATATCTTCTTGGAAAAACAAAACTTTCTTCAGGAATAAGAACCATAAAAATATGATAATATACCATTTAATATGTAATGATTACACGTTCCAACCAACCAGTCTTCCAACAAACAAACATATGTCATAAATTTGGGTATCTAATATTAACATGAGGTAACTTGAGGATAGCAATCTTCTGAGTTTGTGTTGTTTGTTCCATCAAAAAAAAAAAATTGAGGCTCACAGGCACTCATCTGAAATGCCCCAGAGGAAAGGACTTAGCTTTATATAATCACTCTGCAAACAAAATTTGTTTAAGAGCAGTGTTAAATATTCCCATCATGGCTAATCCTTCTGGGGGAGTTCATGCTATTTGTCTTTGCAGCTTCTTTGTTCAAGTTTGCTGCCCTTCTTGTTGTCCTCCTTAGCAGACAAACAGTGTAGAGGCCCTTAAGACAGCTTGTGCTGTGAGATGCCAAATGCTGGCTTGGTGAAACCTAACAGGTCTGACAAACAGCAAAAACAATCGACTCTTTCACCCTGTGCTGAATCTCATGTGGTCAAAACACATGGATATGTTGGAAAAGATGGTAATTTTAAGCTCATTGAAACATCTACGGTTTTATTTGGTGACTTTCAGTCAAAAAAGAAAAGAAAGAAAACTTTTCCTGAAAGACATGCAAATGGTGACCATTAATGTGAACAATGTAAATAATACAATAATTACCATTTGTTTTTTTTCAATTATTTTACTTAATTTCTCCTGATATAAAATTATTCTTTCCCCTTTTTGCAGAGCCTCAGTCATGTAGTGACTATGTTCCTGCCTCAGCTTATTCTTAGACAATTGTTCAATTGTTCATTCTCATCACATAATGGTTTTACCAGTAAAGGCAGCAAATGTAATAACTGTCCATTTTCGGATCCATCGCCTGTTTGTTTATGGACTAAAGTATTGAATTTCCATCACAACCTTGTATCATCCAATCAAATGATTGATATACAGTGGACAGGGAGAAATCATCACTATGATTTGATCAGGGAGCCGATGCTCTGCAGATTATTGTGATCCAAACCATCAATCAAACACACTCACATTTCTTTGAGCGCGTTGACAAGCCGACCGGCTCCAATCACCGGTTCTGGAGAGAGAGCTGAAATGTAAAGCTTGTTTTGGACATTATTGACTGAACTCTGTGCAGCAGAGAGTTAAGACATTTTCACCTGGACCTTTTGATTTTTTTTTTTTTAAATTTATTTCAGCAATACCTTGAAGAGGAAACTCAACACTTTTCATGGTAGGAACTGTATGTGGGTTCAGTAGAATGCCATTCATCTATATATAGATAAATAATTAAATGAATATGTCAACCATACCAACAACTACCCTCACACAGTTCAGGATGAAAGATGAGGAGGTTTGCTTGTGGAAAGAGGAAATTGTTGGCTGTGTGACACTTGGTGATAACCGATAATTAGGAAGCCAGTGCCCTTTTTTCAAATGCTTCTTTTAGATCTACATTTTTTACTGTATGAGTCAGATATGTATATTTGATTCAAAAAGGGTTAATCATTATTTGAAGTCAGAAAGATAAAGACGGGACTGAAAAACATTTGACTTGACACTGACACACTAAATTGGCTGAAATTGATGCAGAGAGGATGGGAAGCTTAAGAAATCTGATTTACTCCCTGAGGTTTGGTCGCTGTAAAACATGTTTGCTCAGATTTATATATGGTGTGCAGATAAAATAATCACTGTTGTCTGTTCTTTTTTTTCCCCACAGCTTTTGCCCACAGAGCCCCCGAAGAAGCCGGACCCCATCACCTCAGAGTCTGTGGTTTTCTGGGGGCTGCGGTTATGGCAGGTCATCGCCATCTTTTCTGTGTTTATTTTAGCAGTGGGTCAGTATGAAATCACTTTATTGACACACCCACAAAACCATTCTTCAAATAGACTGCAATCTTGAGAAATATGCAGGCTGAAGATAATTTAGGTAATTATCAAGCACAGTGTGATTAGTAGGCTAATAATGAGACAAAGTGAGTCATATGAGCAGCGAGGGAAGAGACAATCTCACTTTGTACAAATTATGTACCTGAGACACTTGCTGATTTTTTTTTTTTTTACATAATTGACAAGAGTCTTTGGCCTAGTCTTTGTTTAAAGGGTCAATTTGCCCAAATTGGGAAAACATTTTTCTCACTTGCCCCTTGTCCCTAGTCATGCAGAAGGCTTTGATCTGTTAGCTTCTTTTTAAAAAGTTTTGGTCTCTATATCTCTGACAAAGGTGAATAGGATTTATTTTAGGGAACTCAAAGGACTAAAACCTGCATTAAAAGTCTGCAGCCACACTTTATATGTATCGTGGAAAATATTGATTAGTCAATGAGGAAAGAATGGATGCACCCAGGAGCCTCCCGCGGTTGATTAAAGAAGTAACATTTATTGAAGATTCTGATATATCAGGAGGAATATGAACTTTGTTGTGGACAACCGTACAGCTGCCAGCAGCCACATATTCCTCCCTTTCCCTATGGTGCTCAGCCTTATAAACCAACACCCAGTTAAGTACAAGTATATTACCTTACATTACTCTTGAGCAGCGTTACAGTCAGGGCATGCTCATTCTAAGCTCTGAACTAACAGTGGTGCCTGTTGTCTTGCTGACGCTCAGCCATTGGTCTTATCAAAGGGCCAACGCTGGCAGACTCCTCTGACCTTGGTTACCTAGTCAACTTAGAGATAACTAGCCATCTGTTTTCCTTGAGACACTGTGCTTCAACCCTGCATTCTGGAGGGACAGTTTAAGGATTTACTGTTGTAAAAAAAGGACACTAGCCAACCCTAGGAACTCCTAAATTTAGAAAAAATCCATAACAATATGCATCTTTGCTGAAGCACAGTGGTGCTTTGAAATAAGTGCTAACATGTTAAAAATGCTCATGCTAGCATATAGATAAAGCTGGTAATAATATTGACCAGGAACCACAACTGTCTGAATAAAACTTGACAATTGAAAACTTCATTTACTTAACATAAACATGTGCTGTATATATACTGTGTATACAATTTTGAAATGACTTATTAATTATTGATATCTGGTCTTCCCCCACCCCTCTCTCCTTCAGTTATCACTCTGTGTTGCATATTCAAATGTCGAATCCCGAGAACCAAAAAGGAAATAGAGGCAAGGCACGCACAAAGACAGGCCGCCAAGAAATATGCCAACACACTAGAGACAGTGCCACCTCTGAATGAGCTGACTGAGATCCCAGGATGTAAGTATGCTCTCAAATAGCTTTCCAATATCAGCATGATATCAAACTGGTCATAGTTGTGATACACAAGCTCTTTTCTGTGATGCTTCACTGAATGATCTGTTTTCTCTTGTCGTGTTTTTTTAACTCTCTACTTCAAATGCTGACGGCTCCAACTGAGAAAACGGGAAAATATTTTCCTACATTAACCAAAGACATTGTGTGACATCAAAAAACCTTTGATAAAATATGTGATTGCTTTATGTAAAAGCACTCAGGAGAAATAACTCTTTTTTTTAAGATTGCCAGTTTGGATGTGGTTCAAATGAAGATGACTCTCCACTCTACTCGACAGGGACACAACTTCTCAGCTGAGCACCCACACATGCATTCATATAGAAGCTGTAGAAAACGTTTCTCTGTAGTTATCACCACCAAAAGAAAAGACAGTCAACTCAAAGTGCCTGGTCTTCCACATGGTCATTCAGCTCTGGCTATGAGAACAGCTGTCCTTTTACATAACACCATTCCTGGGACAACTTTAATTTCTTAAATTTGTACTGTCTCCTCTTTCCACATCACAATACTTGCTGCACTTGTGTCAATCCTTCTGCTCTGTTTTATGCTTTGTTGTACTAAATTTCTTATTTTTTCTTTTCTTTTCTTTTACTCTACTGCTTTCTTTTCTCATCTTTTCTTCCTCACTTCTCTTTTTTTCCAGCTGCCCCAGATGCGTCTGCAGTGCAGACTGTCTCTGAGCAGGTCCAAACTCCAAGTGCTAACAACAGCCAGCTCTCATCAGTTAGGGTCAGCGAGGAGCAATCCCTCACCTTGCCAGAGACAGGCTGATTTTATTCCCCCCTTTCTTCTGCTCCTGTCTTCCTTCAGAGCCACTGTCAAAGCAGCAGCATCCATATATCTGGTCTTTCTTAATGCTAGAGGAGAATTTCAGGCACATAAAAATATACTATTCATCTGCTTTCCACATCACTTTTGAAATGTATATCCAGAATATAGAGCACAATCTGAGCGGTCCAAATGTTGCTTTGTGGTGGAATAGTGCAAAATAAGACTTTTACTGTGGCTACAAAGTACAGATTGTAATGTTTTTCCAATTACTTTAGGGCAGTTTGGCTATTGTAGTCTATACTTTGGTATTTTTTTTGGTTATTCTTTCTGACAGCAAAATGTTTTTAATATAAACTGTGTTTTGTTTCATGCAAATTTGCATGAAAATGCCAAGTGCATATAACTTTAAGGAAATTATGAGACAGAAAATTGACTGAAATTACTGTAAGCAGTGCAAAGAGTCACACATGCTGCATGCTGCTCTATATTTGTCTGATTGCCTCTACTGCTTGTTTTACGGCTTGCTTTCTTAAGGATATGTTTGAAAAAAATATTCACACAATCTCCCTCTAAATTAAATATGATTATTGACGTCAACAACACTGGTCTGATCTGTAATTTAATGTTCGGCGCTTTACTTCTCTCTCTCTCTCTCTCAGAATTGGTGTGTTGTCTTGAGTGTCTATCTGTATCTATCGTCTAAAAGCCACCTTTGCTGCTTAGCTGTGGCTCTCTCAGGTTAAGAAGTGTGACAAATACAGGGACTGACATCTGTCTTGTCCTGTTCTTTGTGATGAAACATCATGCATTCATGTGAACAAAGACCTTCATTGGTTGTTGTGTAATTATAGAAGAAAAGGCATTGAGCCGTCAATGTTTTTCTTACTTGATAACTGTGTCAAACCAGATCTATGTTAGGAGACGTGTGTGTGTGTGTGTGTGTGGGGGGGGTTTGGGGGTTTGAAAGACCATATATATCTTTTCCATCCCCAGTGTAGTCAAGAGAGTTGATTTAATATATTGGAGTAAATCCTCTTTGTTGACTATCTGACTGATCAAGCCTGTGGCTCTGGGAAAAGGGCTGAAGGTGGGAAGGTGCACTGACCACCACCATGATGAAGAGTTAGGCTGAACTCCAAGCTAACTGCTGTAATGGTTGCTTCTGGTCTGCACTCCATAGAATGCAAATGCACTCACACTTTCAAAAAAAAAGATTATTATTTTTTTTTTTAAATTACAATAGTTAGACAAAAAGCACCTCACAAAGCAAGGAAGGCAAAATATGCTAAGCTAACAAAGAGGCAAATGAAAGGGACTCCAACTAGAGGAAGGAAAAAATATGTGACTAATCTAAGAAACCAAAAGACCCAAATATCAAAACACAACATGCTGACGATGCCAGTCTGGCATAAACTCTCTACAAGACAAACTAAAAGGTCTCAAAAAATCAAAATCTTTCTGTGAAGAAAAAAAAAATAAACTACAAATAACATGACAAAATAAATCATTCACAGCAGGGAGGAAATGAGTCTCTAACTTGGCAGGAAAAGATAATCTCTTACTCTTATTCTTAATCTCTTATTACTATGTAAAGTAATCCAAAATGAGAGGGAAACTGCAATATAATATACAAATATAGAGTGAAATCAGAGCCATTGAATGTTAAGTGTAAAAATCTTAAAATGAAAATAAATCCGTAACCAAATCATTGTAATTTTCTCCTTTTTAAAAACAAATGACGGCTTGATTATGGAAATCCAGTGCAATCACCAAGAACAACGGCAAATAACCATAACCTGCTCTTCTCATTGGCTTATAGTGTGCTCGAATCCGTTTTTTCACATGTATTAGCAACCTGTAAAAATCTGCTCAAGTGTTTACAGAAAAATGGTCCTTTTTTTTGCACCATTGAGAGGTGTGACGTTCTCTGTTAACAGAGAAGTGCAGCTAACTCAAGAAGTGTCTAACTGAGACAAAACAGGAGAAAGGAAATCTTTCCAGTTTCACATCCAATATCTGCTGCAACACAGAAAGACGGAACACAGACTCAGTCTCTTATCGTTCATTTCTTTTCGTTCATCTCCCTCATAAACAACGACACAAGCATCTAATAAAATAGCCCACAAGGACCAAAAAGACAGAGCTCTGAATCAATCCCTCCTCATCAACTTTCATTGGACTCGTTGCTTCTACAGAAAAATGGACACAACTTCAGGTTGTACGTAGATAAAGACATTCACAGTGTCACCAAACAGTTGAGGCATTATTTTATCTCTTAATGGACAGAAAGGAAAAAGGTCATTTGAGGTTCACAGCACGCTGGCTGATGAATGACTGACTTGCAAAAAAAAATGTTTGTTGTTCCTCAGGAGGAAAAACTTTAATAAAAAAAAAGTTTAAGAAAACTATATTTGAAGACAGTAGCAGTAATAGTGGTAACAGAAACACCATGTCTCCATGACATTACTTTCACAAATTTGTCTGACTGAACTGTGGTTTCTTCGAAATGTCAAAATGCCCTGTGCCCTCAAGTTTTATCAAAACTTGTACGAGCTGCGTCTGAGCTGAACTTTGATATTTAGTGGTTGTGTGAGGGCCAAGGCCTTTGGTAGAGGCCAATGATGACCTTTTATTTTTCCACTATAATACACACTGTGTAAACAACAGGACTCATGCATTCTCCAGCATTCCAACTTTGACCAAGATTGGAATAATGTCGAACATGTCTGGGTTCAAAGTTCTGACATTTAATTACAGCTCTTTGTTTAGCCATCACCAACCCAACCCAAGGATTTAACCCACTGGACTGATGCATCATCTCTCAAAGTTTAGTCTAAATCACAAAGAAACACAAAGAAAAAGAGGAGAAGCTTTCTGAATTCAGTCAAAACACAAAGAAATCTATTCACAAACATTCTGATGGTTGGTTGGTTGTTTTAAGTCAGCTGGATTTGCCCAAAACAGCAAAACACAGGACCGAAATAATCTCAGGTTTACTCTGACCCCCTCCGGCAACTTTTGACATTTAGTGTTTGGTGTGTTTGTCATTTGGTTTCTTTGGTCTGTGTTCGTGTATCTGGGGTCTCTGCTTCTTTTGTGGAGCACCGGGGAAAAGTTTGCTTGGCTACTGGAAACAAACAACGAAGCTCCATCTGGCCCCAACTGGAGTCTGTACTTTGAGCAATTTTCACAGTTTTTAAACAATAGTTGCTGAAGTGCAAAATCCCAACAATGTTCCTTGTTGCTCTATACCAGATATCATTTGTTAACTCTTGCCTGAGGCTTTTGAATGTTTTTGGAGGATCTGATAGGTTTTTTGGACCCTATCAGCTAATAGTGCTGGCTAGGAGTGCATCTTTCATGTGGAATAGTATTCTGAGAATTGCTACCTTTAAACCAAAAGTAGCATGACAAATCTTTATTTTTATTCTCAAAGCATACTTTTAGTTTTCATGAACAAGCAAAAACAAACACAAAAACAATGAAACATAATTGATGTATAAAAAAAGAAGCTGCAGGGTTTACTTTGCATCTAAAGTTAAAATTTTTGAATATATTGTCTACATGCAGGCGACATGTTTCAATATTATTATTAGGCTACATATAATTAGGCAATATCAGACGGGTTTGGGGATAATTGCTTGAAATATGTGCTGTCAGTCATGGAGAACTTTAATCGATATTTTTGTTGGTCTGGGAATACACTTCATTGCTTTCCTTCCAAGAGTTCACTGTGAAAATCAATCCCACTCTTGTATCTGCCTGTCAAATATTTAACTACGACCTGCAGCCAGTTAGCATAGCATATGAGCGACATGGGGAAACAGCAAGCTTTACATATTTCTGAAAATGTGAATCACTTTACTTTCAGTCCAGAGGAAATTGTCTGTAAATGTTGATTTGATTGTATTTGCTACTTAAATGAACCTTCTCAACCTCAATCTTTAAGAGGATATTCATAACCGTCAGCTGAGGACATCTTCAGAATCATCTTCTGATGTATTACAATAAGAAAAATATTCTTTTGTTCTGTCTTCATCATCCTGAAAAGCACAACAAATAATCCCATTAAAAAAGAAATAGACCATGCTTATTAGTACAAATGTGCTTCTGTAGTGCATCATACCAGAACAACATTCTGTTGGATTAAATTCTCTTTTCCAATTAGCATTACAGGCAGGACTACCTGATGCTGCCATGAGCCTTTTATTTGAAACCCTTTTCTCTTGTTTTTCTGCAGCTGCTAAAGCGGAAGAGAAAGAGGAGGTGACAACAATCTCTGGGAAAATGGATGCCGATAAAGGAGAAAAGAAGACCAAGGACGGCAAGAAAGAGGGCAAGGGTACCAAAGAAGGAAAGGATACATCTACAAAGAAGGGTGAAAATGGTGAAAAGGGAGCTTCCAAGAAAGAATCTGGTGAGGGGAGAGGGAAGAAATCTGGAGAGAGGGAAGATGAAGGAGAGAAAGGAGGCAAAGGAGATAAAGGAGGCAAAGCAGGGGCTAAAGGGGGAGCAAGGAAAGCTCAAAAGTGAACTCTACCTTCCATGGACAATTTTTCATTACAAGCATTTTGCGCACCCTTTTTTCTAAAGTGAAATTTGTAAGATATTATATTTGAAATAAACAAAAAGCTTATGTATGTAAGAAAATTCATCATTTGTCTGTTTCTGTAAAAACGATGGAAAAAATATCAGAGTACAGAAAAATTACACATTTATTGACTTATTCACAATTCACTGATGAACACTAGAGACCAGAGAACATATACTGATAATTCCAAGTTTACACTGATATCTACAACGTGCTGAAATCACTACAGAGTGACGAGAAGGCAAGATGCGTCTTATAGCGAACACTGCCAACATACTGTATCTAAAGACCAATGCTGACTCCACTGAGTACATTTCAGCACAAGATAAATAAAAGACAACCACACACATTTTATACTTCCATGAGAGGTATTTGAAAACAATGAATTACAACATTAGCTCTATGATTATTGGCCTCATTATACACTTCAATCCAAAACACAATCAATTTACATGATACAATCAGAACAGAATACTGTCTTATAGGATATTAAAGTGCTCAAATACAATTTTCCACATTTTTGTTTTGTAAAAGATTTTCATGCTCTGATATCAGCCGTCGGAAAGCCAGATTGAATTTGAAGTAGTGCTTCACTCAGTTAACTGCATATTTTAAATCTGTACTGCTTAATGGGGTACAAATTCAGAGTAACATTTCTAGAGTTGTGATAAATGCAATAAATACCAGCTAAAAGATAATTATCAGATGTGAAACAGCTTTAGACTGCATTCTCAAATGACAAAAGTTCCCCTCCACCTCAGCCTTTCCATCACTGTTATAGTCTAGTCACAGTATTGACTGTTCCCCATAGAAATGTTCAAGTTGTGTCCAATTTCAGTCACTAAAAGCCCAAAATGCATTTATTAGATGTGCTAATTGTCACGTCTTTATTTTTCTTACTGCCATGAAGTGACCAAAACCATCAATGCATTCATCCATCTTTCAATACTTTTATGCCTTTTTTTCTTATTTCAAAACTTATATATATAAAAAAAATCAATAATCCAATAAACAGCAGCACACTCTAGCTTTTAGCAAACGTTACTGAAACATGAGTAAATGGTGTATTTGTTGAGGACTATTTTCAGCTGTAGATAATTACATCACTCAGTCAGGACCCAGCAGGTGTTTGTGAGGTCGGCTCAAAATAAACCCAAGTGCAGAGATTCATCATAATTAAGGGTAAATTCACCCAGTTGAACGGTGTGCCTTCATATTGTGTTTTTAATACATTTTTTTGGGCAACAATAGAGGTAAATGGCACAGAGGAATAAGCTCGATCAGATGATACATGGAGGTCATTGTTGGTTTTGATGTTTTCATGGGATTTGCTGGAAATAAACTTATCCTTCTGACTTATCCTATTCACATCTGCTTAACAGTGAGAGATGGTTCATTGTGTCAAAATTAAGTTTAGTTGACTTAATTGAGTCAAAGCACAACAGATCTAAAGCTGGTGTCTGGGAATGTGACATCACTGAATAGGACAGCAGGAGGGATGAGAGTGCTTGCCATCAAACGGTGGAATGTAAATAAATGTGGGGTAACACTGCATACAAGGGCAAACATTGGCTTTGGTCACACTGAAATTAATGTGATCTAAATCACAACTCCGTCAGATTTATGAATCAACACTGAATAATTTAGCACTTGAGACCAAAATCCAAGTAATGGAACAAAACAGTTTTTAGCATTATTAATTTCGGTCTATTGTTACTAAGCTACAGAGTGTTACGAACGGCTTTCTCATTTACCTCACTGCTGTTTACATGAAACTGAGAAATTCTAAACTAAAGTTTGATCTGTATGGCTGCTCTACTGCAACACTTTTATCTAGGCTTTTTCCTAACCACCAGTAGAGATACTTTTCTTTGACTTTGGGTGATTTTACGGCAACTTTAAGACTTTTTGGTCACTGTAAACATTTGGATGGATAAAAATACAAAGAAATGTTGCAAGATAACCTTTTCTCTGACAGTGTATCATGCTTTTTCTCTTTGGTACAACAGATGATGTCACCTGACCTGCAATCCATACAGATTAAGTGCAGTAAAGTTTTCAAGATCTTGAGGAATGTTTCATTGAATTTCTTAAGTTTCTTAAATTTGAATGCCTTCCCATCTCCTGTAAACAAATGCATCAGTTTTGTTTTGGACTATATACATAACCAAATATTGCAAACATTCCGTAAACAAATACATGTTATATACAAAACACTGAACCATAGCTTTATAACAAATCCATACACATGAACACTATTAGCTCACAATTAGAACATATTTCTGATCTTTGTAAACATTGCGACTTATTATATACCGTATACACACATCAAAAAGCAGCATAACACTGGAGCATCTGTAAAAATTACTGTTATTCATTTCTGGGTTTTCCTTCATATCCACCACAAATGTTATTCCTGGAATTCCAGCAGAATATGATATTTTCTTGGATTCCTCATTTAATGAACATTCCACTGGAATATGTGACTGTCTCCACTGAAAACTGTGTGGGAACATGTGATACCATTTTTGTCAGATTTCCATAAAATTCTTCTTTACCTCACCTACCACTGAACCCAGAGAGAGAGAGAGAGAGAGAGAGAGACAGAGAGAGAGAGAGAGAGAGAGAGACAGAGAGCGAGAGAGAGAGAGAGAGACAGAGAGAGAGAGAAAGAGAATCAGTCTTTACAAAAATATTCCTACTACCTTTTCTACAGGAAATTTGAAAATGAAACATTCATTTAAATTCTTCAAAATCTGTTAGAGAGATGAGTACTGGGTTTCCCTAAAAAGAGGAAACTGCACAACACTTTTTTTTAACACAGCCTTATATCACATACCAATGCCCTCAGAAATGCTGACCATGCTAAAACACCACTTTAAAACTATATATACCATATAAAATAGGTGTGCAACAACAGAGGACTTCAATTACCTGAGTACCTTCCCTTTTACACTGAAGTGGATTTAAGTCAATGCAGAACAAATGAGATACCATGCCAGACAGCACTGAATTTCTTTTTAAGCTAAGTCCACACTGCTCTTCTCATTCTGACTTAATCCCAAAACTTGCTGATGAAGTTTCCCACGTGTGTCACTAAGTGCACTCAAAGTCCACCTAGATTTACATAGGTGATTAAGGCTCTTCCTGGCAATTACTGTCACTAACAGAAAACAAGGTAACTTATGGCAGTGGAAAAGAAATAAGAAACGGCAGTTTGTTTTAGTCCTCTGACACATTCACTGTGGCAGGTGGATGGTGAAAGAGTTGAGAGTGTTTTGCCACAACAACAAGGGTCCTCATCCCTCAAATAAAGGTGGCCCAGCTGTGTAGAGCCCCATCTGTCTGCAATGTCCTGGTTTGATTCACAGGAGACAAATGTGGCAGTGTCGATGCATGCAGCCAGCCCCTTCAACCACCCTGAGACTGTTTCTTGATTAGAATTGGTCATTTTTTTTCCAGTTTTTGGCCGGGGGGGTCACATGACTGTCTCCCTCTCCTCCTCCACCACAGGTGAGGGCTTTTCGTTCTCGCAGGGCCGTGTATGAGCAGAGTGCTCCTCATCAGGAACGTGAAGCTCCTGTCCCGATGACGGTATAGAGTTCTCAGAGACAGAGCCGTTCTTCACGTACCCTGGCAGGTTTCGATGCCCGTTCACAGGCACCGGCCCCAGTCGTGTGGTGAGGTGGAGCGCTAGCGGTCCTCTGGCAGTGACGTTGGTAACGCTGGTGTGTGACACCATGGGTCCATAGCTGTAAGTGTTGCTGCCGCTCCGAGCTTTTCTTTTGAAGTCCAGGGCCAGGGTCCTCCTGCTCCAGGACTTCTTGATCTCAGCTTGCACCTTGGAAAAAAAAGTTAATTAGCCATGTAAGAGCCATAATATCATGCTCTAGGTGTAGTTCTAGGTGTAAAATGCAAAACTGAGTTCTTACCTCCCCATTACAAAAGCAGTATATAATCGCAACTAAGAATCCCTGGAAAAGAGCAGAGAATGATATCATGAATTTCCAGGTCAGCTGTCTTAATTTGCACTTAACATGCCATTGTATAACTGAATATTCAGTACAGTATATTAAATCAACAACCATCCCTCTCTTCCTCCTTAGCTTAATTAAAGCAACAACCAAATATCTCATCAATAAACAACAACTGGTAATTAGATAAGTGATCCCTCCTAGGGTTTTTCCTGAGCTGTTGGCAATATATTTAGTAAACAAGTCACATACACCCTTAGGACTTGTAAAATCCTGATCAGATCATCAGATTAGTCCATCTCAAAAGGACACATTTATATTCATTGGGAGCTAAATTAGAATATCTCACAATTATGCTTCAGTCACTTTACCTGGAAAGAGTTGAACAGCATCTCATAGTGCATCTGTATCAGCCAGGGAACTCCAGACACCTCTGTATACGGCATGGCATGGAATATGATGTAGTGGACACCAAAGAGTGGCATCAGCACCAATGTGGACTTCAAAAGTTTTCTGTAACAGTAACAAAACAACAATGCTTCATTTTCTTAACAAATTACTACACAGCATTTTGCCAAACCTTCTGCATTAAAGAGCTAAAATAGTAACTGAAACTAATTTCATGAAAGAGGTCTGCTTTCAGCTTCTCAATTGTGAGGATTGGCTGCTTTAAAAAAGCAGACAAACTATTTAACTGAAAAAATATCTCACTGACTAATCTGGAATGATACTAAGAAAACACTGCAGCCTTACTTTGATTTATTTTATTACTTTGGTTTATTTTATTGCCTGTCTTGTGATGCAAATGCAATCAGAGTAATTCATTCATAATTCCTTTCATTCATGATTTAATCACACTGCAGTGATGACAGATACAAACATTTCACATGATGACTGATCTAGATGCAGAGGAGCACAAACGAAAGTGAGAATTTTGCAAAGCACCAATAACTCAGTACCTGTACTGTTGCCTTGTGTCACACCTTCCAGCATTTGTTTCTCGCAGTTTAGTTGCCAAGACTCTGATGATGTTCAGAAATAACATAAAATTAACCTGAAGAGAAAATAGAACAAAATGACATCAGGAAGTGTAATTGCAAACGTAATAAGATGTTATCCGATAACTGTTGCAGGTGCACCTAAACAGTTAATTCCTGCTTAGCAGGAAGAAAGTGGGAGCAATGAGCATGTACCCACCACGATAGCCGCCAGGATAGGCACTTGATATATCCATTTCAAATTGCCCGCACTTAAGTCCCAACACCTGCAACAGATCGACAATGAAATAACAGTGATCAGCAAGAGATAAGTAAGGTTCAGCCTGCTTGGTGTGATGATGCAGGATCCTTTCTCACTGGCAGTGCCGCCCCTTCCTAAATGCAGATCATGCAGTCTGCGTAGGACCTCATCCTTCATAAGGGGCCACATGTTGTGCGAGGGGAGATATTTGCATATGCGCAATAGATGCGCATATGCACTACCGCGAGAAGCGCGACATGTCCAGCATCAGATCAGCTCGAGGAAGGAGAGAAGAGAGCTGTAATCAGCTACAATGATTGATAGATTGAATGATTGATACAAGTGACAGCACTCAAAATCTGACCAATCAGAGGGGAGCTCCGGCATGCACTTACAGAGCGAGTGTGGAGTTGTTTTAGACATCATGAGTCGGGAGCGAAGCAGGCGGATATGTTGTTGAAATAAAACTTTGTGGCACAGTTTACCTGAGCTGCTACTCATTAGAGAGGAATCTCTGTCTCCAGTCTCTGTCTAGAATGGAGATTTTTAATCCAGCAACCCTGATTAACATCTATTAAATCTTATTAATTAATTAAGTCTCGTTAACGCTCTCTGCATTCACCTCTGATGAAAAAGAGTAGTAAAATGACCAGTTTGTGGCCGTAGATATTGATAGGATATAAACTTTAGCTTATTGCCTATCAATGTACGTTTGTACTGTTATACTGTACTTATTATGATAGTAGCAGCAGCAGTGGTATTTGTATTACAGTCTAGAAAAATAGAAAGCAGTATAACAATAACAGTTTATTATTATGAGTATTATTATTATTATTATTCTTGTCATTAGTTCTAGTTTGCATTAATTGCATTTTGATGTTATTGGGGATGCACATATGCAAGGCGTGTGGCTCATACTGCATGCGCAGAGAATAGATGGCTTCTGAAGTTATTTTTTTAATATTTATTTTTTTATTTCAGGTTGATTTTATTACACTCATACAGCTAAACTACCTTTACATTTGTTATTGCTAATAAAGGTTGGTCAGGTCAGGTAATGTTGTTGTAATGTTGTAATGTTGGTCATTTTATAGCCTACCTATGATACATTTGGGACAGGGGAGGAGGAGGCCTCCAAATAAAATTTCACTTAGGGCCCCAATTTGGTCAGAGGCGGCCCTGCTCACTGGTGATCAGTCCCATCCTTTCACCAAATTATATGATTTACAAAGAGACTTAGACTGTCACATGTCATTAACTAGGGCTCTAACTACAGTACCAATGAAGACATTTGCTTCCCATATTTTTGTGGTCATAGGAAGCAAAATTAAATTCGTAGTGCTGCCACATGTGGGGAGATGTGGTTACTATCATGCTCTGGTTTGCATTTTTGCCTGGAAAAAATATGTGTAATAATGGAGATGATCTCCTGTTGACTGAAAAGTGAAATATGTTGTTCAGTCCCACCAGACAGCAGCTGGATACCGGCTTAGCCAAAAGCCCTCAGCTCAAGAGTGTTCGATGTTTGACAGTGCTGCAGAACCAGAAAGTGGCAGTAAGAGGGGGTTGAGGGCCCACCAAGTCGGGAAAATGCAATTTTCTCTTAAGTTTCAAACCTGTCCTCAAGTTTTACTACAGAGGTTCACGGCAGTTTTTGTAAATCAGGAATTGTGAAGAGTACTGCTGTTGCTACAGCCTAGTGTGGGTGTGTAGATGGTGAAGGAGACTTGTCACAGATACTACATGTGATCAGCAAAATAAAAGCATTTTCACAATTTGTATCTCTAATAAAAATTAACATTTGTGTGTGTATATAATTTACACCAAGCAGGCATGGCATGTCGTTATGCTTGATCGGTGCATATCACTTACTCTGTATCTGCAAACGTGGCTCTCATAGTTGCCCAAACCGTTACAACCATAGCTGGTACTCCTGAAAAACAAAATAAAACATATGAAATTGAAATATGTTGTGATAAAAGAGCCCTCGCTATTAGAAAATACTCTAAATGATTCCTCAAGAAGCCCATAATTTGCTCATATGAGTAGAACCTGGGGAGCACAGCATCCACATTGTATGCGCTGTGCTTATGTAACTTATACGCACAGTGTGTACAATGCAGGAACTGTAAAGCCCATATCCATGCTGCGTTTTTACACACATTACACAGATTTTCCATTGCCCTCACCTACTTAATACAATATCAGGAATTTGACAGCAGCTCCCCTGTTTTGTTTTAATGAATAATTAGACCGTTAAAGTGGAATACCTTAATTTATAGTGATTAAATCTGCATGACGAGTCCACCCATCACATTATAATCATGTACGTGCAAGTAGAAAATAAATGAAGCAGAACTCACCCCATCCAATCAGAGTAAATCCCCACAGATACTTTCTGTCGGAGAAGAAGGTCATAAAGATGAGGCTGTGGAGGTACAGACCCTCGACGAGGATCCAGTAGTAATTGGTCGCCAGGAAGTACAAGAACAAGGTCACAACCACCTTGCAGCCAATCTAAACACAAACAACAAACAATAATATTGAGAGGAAGGGGACAAAACACAAACGTTTCAGACTGAAGGTGATGACTGACATCGAAACAAGTATTCTTGCCCAGACCTTTAACAAGTTTACAAGTAGCATTCTGATGATTTATTACAGATGATCATTACAGTCAGTTTATATTTATCCACAATCTGACTGTCCTGAGACCCTTGAATTGGATGATGACACCCTCCAAAAAAACAATAAGAAACCTACTGTATTGACATGATGTGGATGAAATCCACATTATGTCCACATGGATTTAGTTGGCCATTGATTCGGCTTTGTCCAGCTTCAGCTGTTATTGTTGTTGTATCGACCTGCCACAATTTTTAGAGGAGAATTCCTCTCATAGCTCCTTTCCTCCATGCTGGTTACCAGTCTCACAAGTGTCATCCTTACATTTTCTTATCATTTTGAGTTATAAAAAGCATTGCTGCAACATTATTTTTTTTATTTTATTAATTCTGGGATAACACTGATCTATGAAGCTGCTGATTACTGGGTTCTTCTGAAGCTTTGTTGCAAACCCTTGTCCACTGCTGTGGAGCAGACAAATGCATACATTCATCAGGAAGTATTTGATGACGAATATGCAGCAAAATAAATTAAATTTGCAAATAAAAGGTAAATAATGGAAACCTAACTTGAGGAACAAATGTCCACATTGTATCTGTGCATTAGCTGTAGGCACTAGGTCTTTGCTACAGCACAAACATCTCCCTTCCTTCATCGTGTAATATACTGTATGTCACATATTTTAATGATGCAGTTTTGATCCAGTGCAACTCAATTTGGAGAGCCATGGGATATGTGTCCGCTAAATATATTGCACAAATTGTTTGTTTGTATATTAAAGCATGCATGAAAAGTACCCATTTTTTAAACTTGACTCTGAAAGGGAAAGCCAAGAACCGCCCTTGAAAAAGCTTGGCATGCTGACAAAACAGTGCAGTTTATTTGCTCCAGCCCTGGAAAAGCAGGTGAGACTTTGCAAAAATACCACTTCCTCTTTGGAAGCAAAACATTTAACGCCAAACTGTGCTACAAGTCAAATAATCTGTGTGTAATGTAGTTATAAAAGGATGATTCCTGTAATTACAGAAAATCTTTATTATATCTTTTTTATTTATTATATAATCCAACCTTAAATATTGCCTGTTATAGAATACAAATTGTCTTTGAGCAGAACCTCACTGAGTGTTTCTCCTTATCTTTGTATTTTCTCAAGGACAGAGTGAGCTGTGATGGGTACTTACAAACTGTGTTTTGCTGGCAGGCGGCGCCTCAGTGATGGACTTAAGGTCTTCCACTGTGACTCTTTCCATGTTTTCTAGTGCTGATCCAGAGTAGAGCACAACATCTTTCACAAAAATACTGATAGCTCGTAGCATGTAGGACACAAATAGGTGCATATGGATGTAGTTCCTGGTGCAGTGCAATCGTCTAGGGACAAAAGAAACAAGAGTAGCAAGGTCAAAAGAGCTATCTGTTGAGAACTGTGTGTGTGTGTGTGTGTGTGTGTGTGTTAGTGTGTACGGTAGACTGGCACAACGTCATGTAAGTGTGTGCTGCTATTTTCACACACACACACACACACACACACACACAAACAATACTCATCCTAATTAGAGCCAGCTGAATTCCACGCTGACATTAACACATTCTTGAGATTAAGGGGCTTGAAACGCACAAATATAGAATTGCTCGGCTCAAAGTGAGCTGTAAAAACAAAATTGCCAGCATGTGTTGAGAAAAGCGTGCAAACCTCTTTTCAGACAAGCCCAAGTGTTTCTGTCAAAAATTCTTCCATAACATTTTCTGAAGAAAGAGGTAAAATAAAATCTGAATAGTGAAATTACCCAACTGCAATCCATTATCAACTATTTTCCTCCTTAATGAGCTGAATATTTGATAAACTACCTAGAGCAATTGATTCATGGCGAAAACTAATCTAATGTACATTCCCCTCATGTGAAATATCCATTTTCTCTCCTTGGAAAACATTTACAAGCTCTCCTGTCTAAAAGCTGACATGTTGAAGGGGAGACATGGCTGCAGTGCTTCGGAGCACACAGCCAGAATGTCAGATGGGCCCCTGGGACAACTTATTAAACTCATTTGGCCCATAGATTTCCTGGTGCCAGTTGGGAGCGTTCCTAAAGTTGTCTGACTGCCTGCCTGTATGGTAAGTCACGCTGGTAGGAACATTGGTAAACAGTGCTTTCACATCGATTCCTGATACTCCCCATGCTCAACAAAATAAGCAAATAATGACAAATGTGCACTGCATTAATCAGCAGTGAAAAAAAAAAACTTTGCCAGACAAAAAAATGATTTAACTTTTTTTTTCCTTCAGTGATGCACAGTTGATATAAATGCTTTTGCTCTCTGACACCCCTAAGCAAAGCCATTTAAATATAATAACTGAGTGTTTTACTCTCAATATTTTTGTCTTCATTACATGTTTCGCTGGGGAACTGTAATCTTTGTAAGCTTGGTAGACAAAATCAATGTCAAAGCTTTGGCTGTTTGTCATTAAACCCATTAAAAGAAGCATGCAAACAAAAAAGAACTTAAATGTCAGACAAGTGAGCACACTGCAAGCCTGGAGGCAGAATCCTCCTCAAAAGGTGGACATATCATAGTCTGTTAAATGTCAAGGTAAAAAGGTTATGTTTGTTCATGCTTCATGATGCGAAATATGCTGCATTGTGTGCTTATACAGCTATGGTGTATTACTGTATTGATTTTAATGATGAAGCCATCAAGCCATCATGAAATTAAAACGTTCTCTGCTACACGGTATGTTTGTGACTGATGACTGATTAATTGGTCTGTGTTGTGCCATCATGCTGGTAAATCTATGCACTCTGTTTAGATCCCTACTATAATTGCAAGAAATTAAATTTCTGGCCTGTATGAAAGTCCCACTCTTGGGGATGCCTGTGGGTGAAAGGACTGATTGGACACTTTTCACCCGCAGCATCGACTCACCGGAAATAACCCAAGATGACGACAGCCACCATAAGTGATCCCAGAGAGATGGAGTACCCGACAGTGTAGATGAGATACAGGCGGTGAAAGACGTCCTGTTGGGAGAGCATAATTTGTTAGAATGTCAACAGGGCGGCAAAATGGATAAAAACACAAAAAAAAAAAATCTAATATCTGGGGTGGTTGTAGCTCAGTTGGTTGAGTGGTCGTCGCTGAACCCCAGGGTTATGGTTTGATCCCCTGTTCCTGCTGTCTGCGGCCTAAATGTCCCTGAGCAAGCATTTGGGGTGTGATTGCTTTATGCATTTGGTGAGCCCCAGACCAATGTGGAACCATGCTTTATTAATTTTTAGCCTCTCCACCTGCTTCTGTAAGTGTAGGCCCCTCAAAGGGGTCCCATCCACAGTTTGGGAACCACTGAATCTTGAACACTGAACTTCTTTTCTAATTTTTACTTTTCCTATTTCACTGTTTTAATTTTATGCCTTTTATTTTATTCTATTTATTTATCTGCTTCATTTGTTTTATGTATCCTATGTACAGCACTTTGATCGACTGCTGTTTGACTTGACTTAAAAACAAAATGCGCCCACCATATACAGACGTTATTTTCTTATATAGTCCCGTACTGTATGTTTTGAATTTAAACTATAGTAGCATTGCACTGGTGGAAAAAAAGCTTTGAGGTGACGAGGACTTCCTTTACTGCAGTGCTAGATGGACTGCACATTTTAGTTAGATTTTCTGAGCAAAAACTGTTAATTTGTGTCTTAATAATAATAGTATAATATAATAATATAGCATTAGTGAGCAGGAGGGGGGACTTAGCATCAACTATGAAACACTGTATAAAATAAATAGATGAAAATATCTTGTTGTAAATGTCTCTACACAACTACAAATAAATCACAAATGCATGTGATGTATGAAAATGAAACATAACCCATATTTGTATGCTCATATACAATAAAGTTCAAGAAGTTCAGTTTTAGTAATAATTTGGAAGAGTATAAATATTGGTTGATTTAACAGCTTCAGGGTTTTTTCTTGGTGCTAAACAGTAACATTTTGGTGACCACATTACTGAGGGCAAAGAAGATCCTTACACAACTACTTTCCACAGCATTCATTTCATTTTGGCATTTAAAAATTCAGAATATGTGTGTGTGTAAAAGTGCTTTGCCACCTGGTGACAGAAATGTCTCGAGCACCCAGAAGTTACTGCTGGAAACAGCATTTGACATGGGTGGCGGAGCTGAGAAAGGCTGGGTGGAGCAGTTTGATCTTCCAGCAGTGAGCTGGCAGCCAGAGCACTCAGTAAGGAGAGCCACTAATCAGACCTTCTGTGCGTCAACATGCTGAAAGGGCCAAGAACCCCATGTGATGTAACCAGATACTCCACTGCTGTTATCAGTTAGCATCATGACCATGTGCCAAAACACGGGTGTCTTAAGTTGTGGTACTGGTCTGTGGTATGGCAGATGTGCTGTGTGGGGCTTTCATTCGTGCATATGCATTTGTCATCAACTGCTGTAACCGCTCTGCCGGGAGCCCATCAACATAAACATGTGAAGTCACAGAGAAACTGAAGGGGCGCCATGATGAGGTTATGCCCACATCCTCTACACCCCATTCAAGCAGGGGAGAGGAAAATGTATACAGGACAGCTGTTTGCATCATTTCCAAAAAAGTTACTAAAAAACACATCCATGTTTTTGTCAATGACTCTCATTACTCTATTTCTCCCTGTCCTGTATTGTCTCAAGTGCAAAATGTTTTGTAACCACTAGCAACACTATAAACCACACAGCCACTAAACACTCTCTAACGTAATAATACACCTCATTCATTCAAAGGCTATATAGTGTTTTTATGAGAGATTATAAAAAAAATCTCCAGACCAAAAAAATAAGTAATACAATATACATTTATAGTCACACTGTAGCTGTTCTTCAACCTTTTAAAATACCCAGTAGTCCTATTCACTGCCAGCATTATATTCTGACATCTTCACCTCATGCAGTGAACCAGACAGAAACAGTAGGAGTAACTGTGATGAGGGTCACACACCTCAGGGTCACATGGGAATGATGGTAGTAAAAGGCTGCGTGCTTGGTTTACAAAACAATTTCCTCAAAATGCGCTGTGGTGTGGTGTGATGTGATGTCAGTGCTTATGGTATTTACAATCCCAGGTTTGACTGTCACGCTAATGATAATGTTTAGGTACTGTAGCCTAGAGTATTAGAAATGTGTGGTTTAGGATGAAAAAGCCACACGTATTAGTCATGTTTAAGCTGGATAATATTGAAACAGACTAAGAGTCATGTGATCCTCATTATACTATATCATTCTCTCCCACAGTGATACAGCCGTATTTGAGTGACTCTGAATTTGAGTGTCAAATAGCACAACGTGAGAGAGCACTGGCTACTGAAGGGACAGATATGAAATAACGATCATCCCCCTATTAATTCTGCAATGCAATAACCATTTTCTTTTATCATACACATGATCGACACATGACAAAAAAAACCTGACAAAAAATATAAATATATTTTTAACACAACTAACCTCGGACTATTCAAGAATGTAGATGGAAAAACAAACACGCAACATGCTCAAATGCATGTGTTTGTGTTTTATTCTTCAGCTACTTTTCACAATTTGGCTCTAGTGAAGGGAAATCACAATGCTGCAGCATATAATTGGAGTGGTACTGATTTCATTGATTCAGCTAATCAGGAAGAACACTCATAAAGCTCCAGTTCCAAACCACACAACACATCAATATTGACTTGGTGAAACAAATCTAAGTAGAGGATTCACAATGTAAACATGCCTCTTTAATAACAGTGAAAAAAGTCTCATGATTTACAAAAAATGCCTTTTCAATTATAATTAAACACATATTCTATACTAACACCTACATCTTTGAGAATAAACAAGCATCTTCAGTCATGATAAAAATGGATCTTTGAAGAAAAGGAAAAAGGAGACTCCTATATGAATATCACTAAGACCTGCCCTGATGCAGGTGGCCTAGAGGAAAGGTGTTCTTCAATAATCACTCCAGCAAGGTTTCACAGTGTTCAAAATCATCTGCAATCACAAAAGAGGTCTCAAAGGGGCCTTTGGATCAGAGTTTGTAGCTGGCAATATCTGCTGAAATGAGTTTTTCATTCAGTCCAGGAAGAATCAGGATAACCTCAGGACACAGTTCCCCACCTCTCTTGAGCCCTGAGGAAAGAGCTGAAACCAGACCATCCCTACTCACTCTGTGACGAGCGAACTCTCTTTGTAGTCACACTCACAGCTGAATGACGCACACATCATTCAGGTGTAGGATATAAAAAGAAAGCTAAAAGAAAAATTTTGGGATGAACTGCCCTCCCTCTGGTGGAAACAAGATGTAACCATGGTTTCCTATCAAGCAGCAACTGTCATATAGGCAACAGTGAGGGGCTTAAGCCTATGGAGAAAAATCCAGAAGCTAATTCTCAAGTAGGTTTTCACAGAATAAATAAAAATATCTATAATAGGCCTATTTTTTTTTTTTTTTAACCACTGAATGAAATGTGCAAAGATATATTCCTGATTTGAAGAAAACACACACACACACACACACACACACACACACACACACACACACACAATCTCACCTTTTCGTGGCTATGGTTGTAATGGTAGAGGAATTTTGCACATTCGTTATAATTGGCCCATGTCTTGTTGGCGGTGGCCAGCTCCCACGTACCGTTGTTGTCACACCGACGGTATGCTAGTCCTAAACATCAAACAGAAAAGGCTACTTTTAATTTCAGAATTTGCAAGTTGTTTTCCAACACAGTCACGTAGTCATGCTCAGCTTGCTTCTTAATTGGACCTGCATAATTGGAGAAAGAGGTTTTGTACACAGTATAGAATCCATGGGGTGGTATTCTTTCACCAGCTGGAAATGAGCTTCAGGGTTTCACTTGCAGACCGTGTCCAGGGTCAGTCTTACCTTTATGGTTGAAGTCATGGATATACTCTGGACAGGCGGTAGATACAAGCTTTCCCGGAGGCCCTTCAGGCCAACAAACAATGCCGTCCCATTCTGGTGAGCAGAAACCGTCTGCAGAGACAAAAGCAGTGCTGACTTTAAAAAACAGAGCCAAAGAGTGCTGTTCTCCCTCAGCTCCATCGTTACTGCAGGTAGAAGCACTGTATGCTCATGAACTTTAGTATGCAAATAAGCACGGGCAAGCAGCCTTGTAATTTAAGACTTGCAATAATGGAATTCCCTGCATGCAGATAACGAGTTGTAAACTGAACCTTGTGTGTTCATAAAGTGCAGACATGACCAGTGCATGAAAAACAATGTTTTGGCTTTGTTTGGCGAGCTACAACTGCTACACCGTTGATAACATCATCCTGTTTTTTATGTTATATGGATTTGGTTTCAGTAGGGATCTCATTAAAAAGAATCCCTGTAACACTGGATGTATTTTTTGTAGCCTCAGAACTTTTGATACGGCAAAATTAATAGATAACAGATTTTCAAAGAAGCACTGAACATTTTTCACATTTAAAAAGCTGGAAACACAAAATATTTTCTCCATTTAATATTCAATTGATCAAGTTATTCATTCATGAAAAAATCTTTTCAGCTCTCTACTGTCACTGTCTATTAAGACTTAAAATGTCCATAATTATAACGACAGTATATAAAAAAATTGTCATGTGTCTTGTACATTTCTCATCTCTTGCCATCTCTGCATTTCTTTATGAATAAAAATTCCCATAACATCTTATAATTATCAGATTTATTGTGAAGTTGACACAGTTTTGTTTCATTTACAGGGTTGGCTGATCAACTTTTGAGATTGTGGCGAGAGACACTTAGCATGTAAAAGGTTGTCACAAAAAATTGAGACAACACACTGAGCTGTTGTAGTAATACATCTATAGTTCAGACAAAGAGCTGCAGGTTCAAATGGGGGAAAAAAACATTTCCAAGCGTGCAGCCCCTTAATTATCAGCTAAACCGAGGACCGATAGTGGGAGAAAAGTCCCCTTCACCACAGAGTCCTGGCAAAAGCCTCTCTTATGGCTTGGCATTTGTGTCGTATTATTGAAAACATCTGCCCCACTTTGACCACTAATAAGTAGCTAAGGATAAAACTAAAACTATCCTCTCTTTGCAGTAGATCCATTATTTTCTCATTCCTGTAATCAAACTTAGAAAGAAACATCTGAAGCAATGACGACATGCTTTTTATTTGCCTGTCACTTGGAGCGCAAAATTAAAGAGCAGACTGAGTGGAGCTGATTCCTACAGATCTCTGGTGGGAGAAGAGCAAAAGTTTAGTCTTGAAAATCACACTGACCACACATCCTGGAAGTAAATGTAGAATTGCTGTTCACTTTTGCCATAGGTTTTATAACCATAGGACCACCTACTAACAGGCTTAAATTAAACACAGGACACACATATATAATTTCCCCTAATTTTTTTGACCACCATTTAGATATAATGTGACTATGGAGGGACTTTGGTATCAGTGATGTCACTGGGTTTTTTAATACCCCTCGATTCATTTGGTTCTGACCTGCAGATGTCAAAACACATATTGCATTTTCTCCTGATACACGCAACCTTTTATAATGATTGCTGATGTTATTCTACACCCAGACCACAAGCTTGAAGGCTGAGCTATTTTCACACTGCAAGGTCTGGGGCATTGAACCCACATCCCTCCACTGTCCTCTCCAGGCAAACCTCAGTGTTTCCCTCAATGAAAACCTTGTCTCAGCCACGTAATGGAGACTTTTGTGTATTTAAAGCACAAATGAGAAATAAAAACAAATGTTGAAATGCAACCAAAACCCATCTTTTAGCCTTACACAAGATCTAATCCTTTCTCCATGAGGAATATTGCAAGATCAATTCATTACTCAGCACCAACCTTACTTTCACACTAGCATTTTAAAATAGTCATCACGCCACATCTCCTATAATAGTCCAGAAAATCACAAGTTTACAGTGCCAGAAAAAAACTCTGGGGGTGGTCAGGCAGGACACAGGCAAGACAAATACATGTGTAGAGCCAAATAGTCCTAAAAATGCACGCTAGCTGCTATTCTCTGAGTCTACCTCAACCCACAGATTCAAGGTCACACCACAATAGAAGAAGAAGAAAAAAAAGAATGTTTTAAAAAATTACAGGAGGGATTCTGTCCAAATCCTACCGACCACTTCAAGGAAAACACTTACATGTGTCACCAAAAAGAAAAAAAGTAATGCTTTTCTACTTTATCTCACATCTTGACAGTCTCCTACCTTTTAGTCAGCATCACCGACAAACCACGACATGATTTTAAATGATTTCCACATTACATGATTACCAACAAGCAACCACATGAGGCACTTAAGTTCAAATCAGGGTCAAATGAAGTGAAGTAAAGGCAATTCATGTGCCATTAAGTTAAAAAAAAAAAATCTCAAATCAAGCCTGCTAAATGAGCACAAATGCGCTTATTCAGGCATACAACAACAACATCAGGGATTCTTTTTTCCCCTCTATCAAGGAAACATATTTGTCTTAATTCCTTCAACTGTTATGTGATTAATCACACATGTGCAACCTTCCAAAAGAGGTCAGAAAACAGCGCCCACAAACAGGATGAGTCACATCCGGTGTGTGCCATCAGCATCAGGTATGCAGGTCAGCTCTGATGTGCAAATGCACCCCTAAATAACTGCCTCAAGCATTTTACAGAATCCCAGTCAGACATCCCTGATGGGCTTGTTATCGTCCAGATTCAGTCTAACATCCTCCATGTATGGGCTGAGAAACGTGGCCACGAAAGACAATAAAGTGAACGGCAATAGGACTGCAACTAATTACCATTTATACTACAATTATCTGTATTATTACATAAAATATTTAACACATAAAATGTGAAAAAAAGAGAAAAAATAGAGAAAAATAGAGAACATTCACAATACTAATGAAGCTGGAAAGGTGATGACTGAATATTTGGCAATTGTCTTTATTTATCTGTCTTTTCTTATTCCACTGCATGGAGCAGCAATTACTCTGACTCCCTTTCACTTATTTAACACAACAGTCTTGGGAAATACACATTCGCTATCTTGCAAACAGTTGGATAACAATAACAATACCATTTGTTTCGTCTTGTGCAATAAACATGAAACTACAACCAGCTTAGCTTAATATAACGAGTAAAAGTAGGGGAACACAGCTTGTAAAGAAGTTCCTGTTTCCAGCCAAGAAATGCTCCACCATATAAGATAAGAGAGATAAGATGATCCTTTATTCATCCCACAGACGGGAAAATTTGCAACCCCTGTATGACCGTGAAATGTTGGTGTTTGCATACCTTTTCTATAGATTATAACAAATGAGCACACATAACCCAATGTGTTCATTATACCTTTTTCCCCATCAAAATTAGTAGTAAAAACACTTGTGATCCCGCTAAAAATAAAAATGCATGAAATCTCCCATTAATGAGAATGCTGTGCACTGCTTTGGTTTTATTTATTATATGTTACCATTATCACACTGGAAAAGATGACAAAAATTAGCGTTAAAGCAGGTGTCATGTTTGACACCTTTGACAAAATACTTGTGAATAGTGCAAAGCTACAGTATGTATTACTCCCCCAGAATGAATGCTTACTATAACCTGTACATCTGAGGACAAAAGACAGACCTTGGCGGGTGTTTGTGGGTTTTTATCCGGGGGAAAAGAGACTTTAGTGAACTTTAAATGATGTAGATGGAGTCTTTTTGTAAAACTAAGCTAATCAGCTGTTGGCTGTAGCATCATATTGATGCATGACAGTGAGTTCATCTGCAAAAAAAGCAAATAACCCATGGGCCCCTCAAGTCAAGCAGATTGCCTGAAATTTCTATAATTTGGTTTAAATTCAATCTGCAAACATTATGTAAATGAAAGACAGCTGCACATGTGCTTGGAGCTTGCTTATGAAGTGCGACACCATGCTTGCCAGTCACTTTGACTTGTCAGGATGGATTAAGCATGATGGTGGTCAGACGGGCAGCACAGACTCTCATCTGAGAGAGGCCTAATGTTTAGCATCCACAGCCATTCTGTTACATACACTTTGAGAAAAAGCACAGCGGTGTTATATAAGCTCTCTTCGCATCTTACACAAGCTGCTGGTAGGCGCCTGCAGTTCTGAATTGCAGCAGTTCTGTCATACTTTTCAAAATCCAATTTGGGATTTGTGGACATTTGTCAAAACCATGAACAGTTAGAAATACCATGCGGAGAAATGTACTGCAACTAGTGGGAACGGTCAACAAAAGCTTTTGTGTTCTCAGCCTGGAAGAAAACATTTTTAATTATGTGTTTCATATACAAGGGGGTACCGTTTTGAGGGTCAAAGAATTCAATGTGGCCACAATGCACTGGGGTTAAAGAGAAAATAATACGATTGGTTTGGCTGTGGAACACAAAACAGACCTCTGAACAATCATCTGGGAAGCTGACAGTAACCACAACGAGATACAGTAGAAGCTGGGGTCTGCTGGAAAATAGTGCTCTTAAAACACCCATAAACACACAAATACACCCCAGAATCACTTTTGCCCTCAATCCCAGCCTCCGGGAAGCCCTTGGGAGGGCAAAGGAAACGGAACAGTGTTGTATAATATAACCATCAACTTACAGTACACAGTAAACTGAATGACCATGGCTCCAAAAAATGTTTTGTATCAGCAAACAGTAGGCAGGCCAACGTTTTTAACCTATGAATCAAATCTATTTTGACCTTTTTAATGAAGCATCAAGGTGGTTTTTACAGAGCCCTGAAGTGTGCACATCATCAGCTAATTAGTATATGCTCACCAATCACGTTCAATGAAATCAACAGGGATGTCTTTTTACGGTGAGTCCCTCTCACTTTCGCTCTGGTGATCATCGCTGTTCTGCTGCGCTGTTCACTCCCTTTGTGTTGATTGATTTTGTCCTCCATCACTCCAGGGAGTTTCCTGGTTCTCTTCTTACATCTTATTGGTATCACCTGCCTTGTGCATCATGTGTATTTCAAGTCTGTGTCCAGGGATTTCTGCTCTGCTTCGTCTCTGGGGAATATATTGCACTCCCCATTGAACTTCTTGCTCTGGCTGGAGTTCAATGGAGGGTCCTGCTGGGTCTGTTCTGATAAATAAAACGGTTTTGCTGCACCAAACGTTTCTACCTCCTTCGGTATTTTCTGGCACTGAGGAAATCATTGCAGGTAGTGGAAAATGAAAGTATTGGAGACCTAATCAAGGTTAATAAAGCGGGACCTTGCCATCACATGAGCCAATCAAAATCTCTCACATCCTACATAAAGGAAGGCATTTTGGTCGATATATGCAAACCATGGTGCAGGTTTATGGATTTTTCTGTTTTCCAAAACATCAGTACCCTAATGCCTTTGTCATTCTACTACGGACTGACTAAACCACACTCTGTTTTAAGCTATGGTAGATGATGTATTTTAGACTTTTTATGTTTGTTGAAATTCTCTTTACATCCCGACAGCAATCAACAAATAAAATGCTTGCAGTCGCTATTATGTCGGATATGTCTGAACAATCATTGCATGGTTTATACTGAGAATTTGTACAATTTGCAGCCACTTGATGAATCCTACTGACTGTGATGATCCTCTTACTTGTTGTGGTTTATTGACTGAATTGTTGCAGTAAAGTTCATCATGTCACATTTTCATTTTGTCCATTATTTTTGTTAGTGACAAAATTAATAAAGTGAAACAGTACTGCTTTGACATGATCATTTGCATCTTGTTTCTCTACTCACCAGGAATCTTGTGCTTCGACTTGATGTTGCCCTCACATTTCCGTTTGGCTCTGAACAACAGGCCTATCTGCTCATCTTTCGTTAGCACATCATCTGCATAAGCCTGCAAAATTAATGACATGGAGTTAACAAAGGGAAACATGTTATAAATGCCATGCTCCTTGAATAAACAACATTGTCAACCAATAAAACCAATTTTCAATCGTCCAAAGAGGACATTTCTTCAAGACAGGATGCTTGTAACAGACCATCTGGCACTGAAGCAAAGCTTTTGACCTTTAGAGTCACAAGGAGCCTGAAATATATCACATGACTGTCAGATGACCCTCAATCAATACGGATTCATTCACTATTTAAAAGGTACCTGGGGTTGAATGTTAGTCTATTGTGACAATGTTACATAACAGTAACAACCTCAAGAAAACAGGCCTTTTTACAAACATTGACTTATTATTACAACATGATATTGTTCTATCATGCAAAGAAGGTATAAAAAAACAAATAAAATAAATGTTTCCATTTTTCTATGCTTCTCCAGCAACATCATACAAAAACATAAGTTGGTTCATGTAATACACTGGCATTTAGACACAAAAACACGTACTTTGAAAACAAACATAAGATGTAAAGAACACTACTGGAAAGCAACAAAATAATATAAAACATAATAAAAAAATCAAAACATAATGGATCCTCTTTTAAATGTATTTTTTTCCAGCTTTCTGACCGTAACTCATGGCATGTTTAACAACTTTTGCTATATCCAGACACGATTTCCTCTTCACAGCTGCTTCACAGCCCTTTAACCACTGATTTCTGCATCCCTGATCACAGCGCTGCAGGCAGCTCGTTCTAAATCCGGTTTCCTTCTGTGAAATATTCCTGAAAATGTACACTGCTGACATTTTCTCAGAGGGGATATGAAAGAAAGCAACAGGGTGGCTTGGATGTTAGACAGACTGAGCTGTATGGAAGGTCAGATTATCAGATTTGTGCTTTGACAGCAGCAGTCTACCCATTGAAATGTTCATGAGAAAAGTGGTATATTTATTTGTCTTAAATGTCATGAAGCAAAAAAAGGCAAATGGTTTTCCTTGAATAAACAGTCTCAGTTTCACTTGTTGTTTATAGTCCCAGCTTGTACTCCTGTGGTTGTCTCCACTGTGTGGTCACTAATCAGACACGACAAAGTTTCAACATGTCAAAAAACAACTTTTTATTCCCAGCATGTTCTTACACCTTATACGTTCTCAGCTTTTGAACTTTGTGTTTGAGAGTGGCGTGGTAACTCAGGTGTGGTTTTCCAGCCATGGAAACTTTTTCCATTCTAATAGGTCACACTGACTGGCTCGCTGTTTGCCCAAGGATCACTTTTGGGCAATGACAAATGTGACTGTATTGAAAATGACCACATTCATTTTGAACAGAGCGTGACAAGAAAAGTGGACATGAAGACACAGACATTCAAGCCCAGTTCTGAAACTAAAGCATATACCACTGCACAAATTATCAGGATTTTCTACGCTGTCATAAAAGGTTTTTCATGGTGCTGTGAGCCAATAGTGTAGCAAAATGTGATACGTATCTCCACAATAAAAAAGCTACAAAAAACTCCCAGTCTTTTTTTGGTTCAGTGATGCAGACCAAACAGTACAAATTAAAGACAGACGTTTGCTCAGAGCAGCTGACCTCTCTGTCTGCTGGATTTGTATTTGTCAGCTTTAGACACAAACAACATTAACAATGTCTGAATGTAAAGAAATCAAATTCTGCTCTCAGCTTTATAGTGATGAGAAAATGAGCTGTCATCTGTCAGAAAGAAAGAAACATAAAGAGACAGACAGAGTGACAAAGTTAAATGCTAACACAAATACAAATATGTATAAATATATTCTAAATATGTCTCTAAAAATGTACTACATCCATTTGATGTGTAACACTAAAGCTGTGTAGTGATGGAGTGATATTACTACGTATTATATTGTTGGATTATTATATTTGTGTAAGCATGGAAACACTTAAAGCAGAAGTTCTGCCATTTTCCAGACTTCAAGCCCTCTCTGGTTCCTCCTTATAATCTAAAAGAAGCAGCTGAAGTACCTCTAAATCTGCATGCTGAGACAAGGAGCCATTTGGGAACAAAGATGTGTATACATTGTCTCTGACGCAAGTGCATAATTTGCTGATCTTAAAACTAAACTGGAAATACAGAGCCGTCGTGGATGTGCTGCACACAAAACCATAATACCTCAATCCATCAATATTTTCACTACTCTCAGCCCTGAAATAAGGATGTCCAGTCTGAGAGCTGAATGAGGTTACAGAATGAAGACATTTATGGCTTTGCACAGTAAACAACCACAGATGGAACAACATTTAACCGCAGGCGAACAAGGATAGATACTACCTGTTTACTGTACTAACTATGCCAATATAGAATATTCCACTGGACGCTCCTGAGACATTCACACTATTTTCATTTGAATAAGTGCTGAGAATGTGGATAGTAACTGCTCTGAAATGACAAGTGTAATTATCATCACTGCATCAGTGGTTTGGCAGTTCTCTTATTGTATATATTCAGCTTGAATGGAAATGATTTTTTTCTTTTTTTTTTCTTTTTTTAAATCATCAGGCTCATTTTTACACTTCAAAGAGGAGAGAAATCTCACCCACTTCACTTCAGCAACAATTTCTACCTCAGAAGGAAGATTTTCACCTCAGCATTATGGCTCTTTTTTCTATAAACCCGGAAAGTGAAGCTGCCGTTCCAGCAAATATCTTGACCTCTACAGGTCAATTTGAGCCCCTGTGAAACATTACACTAAAATGAGGCATGGAGTTTCGGGGTATATTTTCTTCCTCAAAAACCAGAGAAATTTCTTCCTGCGTCTGCAGACGCCAGCTCGCAGGGACATAGGAGAGTATCATTTGCCCTTTTAAGAAGAGAATCCTGGGTAATAAGTGCACCTCCTGATTATTTCTGAAAACTATCCCTCCTCCTCTGGCCACAGCCCAAACCTCCAGAGTAAACACAGCTCTCACAGGGGAAACATGGACATTCTTATTTACTGCATTTCATTCAAAAGCACAGTAATCTTTTTGTAAAATGCTTTTTGCATGCGTGCCAAAATGAAAATTAGAAAAAATACACACCAGATAAATATGTGAGTTTTCATCACTGCTTGCCAGAATACAAACTCCACTTGAATAAACCACAAGTTTGTATTTGTCTTCGCAAACTGCGGCTTGATGACTTAAACTGCAGCTCTCTGCAAGGATATAAGACCAATATTGAGAGAACTGTTTTTAGGCTGCTGTGTCAAGACAGCATTAAACCACTGCGACTAAATACTGACGTATGTGAGTGAAGGCACATTTACAGTTTTAGTTCTAATTCCAGCATATTATTTTAGCAAATTATAGTTTAGTTAAATTTAGTTATAAAGGTTTTGCTTGTCTGGTACCACCGTTTGTTGATTTTTCAATATTTTGTAGCAAAAGGATTTAAAAAAATTGAAAAAGCAAAAATGGAGTAGACGCTATGCATACATTGAGTGGAGACACTGGGTTTCCGGTACATTACCAACAGTCTTGATTGTGGACAGCCGTGCGCTTTTTCTTTTTCTTTTTCTTTTTTCAGGAAAGTTGTGGTTGACCAAAGTCATTTCCTGAAATGCCCTGCAGTGAAAACGCTGGCGCTTGTGAGGTCGACTTTCATTGGAAAGCACAAAGCAAAAACGTTGAGTATCCAAAACGTTTAAATGATCCGCAAAAGGGCCACCGAGATCAAAGGCATGTAATTATCTATGGTATGCCAACAATGGATAGCAAATAGTATCTCAGACCATGAAAAACAGTCTACACACAAAAGAAAACTACACGACTGACCAAAACTCCCAAGTCCAAAGAACAAGACTCATACTCAACAAGTCATTTGAAAAACCATGACGGCAGAGCAAAAGACCGCTGCTTCAAACGGCTGCACTGACCTCAGAAAAAGTCAAGAAAATTTCTCTACCAAGATTAAAGACACACCAGCTTTTTTACACGCAATTCATTTGCATAATATATATATCTCCCATATAACACAAACATTCATTTGTTGAACTAAAAAAATATGTCATGTTATTGTACATTGCTCACAAATATATTTAAAATACCTGAAACACTGGAAAGATAAAAAAAAAAAAAAAATGATGGACATTTTAAGGACCATTACATGACAACAATATCCAAACACAATATTGTAATGCAACTGATTCCTAACAATAAAGTGAACCACTTTTTTCAGTATTCACTGAAGGCTCAGTGGAGCATGGATTATAGAAAGAGCAATGTACAAAAAGGCCATTCAGATGAATAAGGTGCACAAATAAAGACATCAAGATTAGATCAATTAGTAAACAACAGAACATTTACCATGAGCTGACAGATTAGTTGATTTTATTCTGTACAGCCTAATGCTGGCACTGTGGGAAATGATGTAGGATTAAAAAAAAAACCTGATTAAAAGGTTCCTTCTGTTGGGAACATGGGAACAGGAGAAAAGTTCATTTGAAAACTGAAAGGAAAGCTTTATGGTGGCACTAGATGTCCAAAAGCTGGCTGTGCTTCGTCGCTCACTGGCTGAGAGCCAAAACAGTCGCACCTTGATGATGATGCACCTTGGCAATGTCACTTAACAACAAAGACAGATATTGATGTTTGACTGATGCTTTTACCAATCATGCATATCGAATCAGTTTGCAGATTAAAATCAAATTAAATGTTTTGTTTTCTCATCTTAAAAGGGATAAAATAAATCACATTTCTTAACATCTTATGGTTGCACAATTTTTTTGCATTATTCCATATCATTTGATCATGTCAAACATATACAGCACTCTATCTAAATGGTTCATGATAGGTTTCTTTGCAAATGTGAACTTTAATATTTTTCAATATATTTTTTCTCCATAGGCAGATGTAAGATAGATATTCACATGAAAACACAAGCTTAGTACTCAACCAACTCTTAAATTGAGCTCTTGAGACACTCCTAAGTGTTTTGATTGTGAACATAAAACCTCTGATCACAACTCTGCTACTATTTTATTTGGAAACACAAACCAATAAATTTTCTTTCTCTGCAGAGTCATGCAATAGTACCTTTCTTTATTAGCTGATCCGTCAGTGAGGATGAGATTTTTAGGTAAATGGTTGTATAAAGTGAGACTTTCCTTTCCAGATCACACTTCATCACATGTATGATAAATAACATTCAGATAATATTTACTCTAGTCAGCGTAAAGCACCTCTATTATAGGAATACAGTGGAATATTTGTTTTATGTACTTGTTTTGGTCATTTGCCATTCTTTACACCATAGGCTAACATTCATTTCCTTGTTGTTGGCATACAGTCAAAATTTGATCCCGAAGAGCTTTCGGACTTTCCTGTATGTTTTTTCTCCACAAAACAGGGGGGGGTCTAGAAAATATCACTCCGCTGAATCTTGTTTTTAATGGCCTGTCCACTATCTGGAAAAAACATGAATATGTTACTTTTGACATATTGCACCGCATGAATGTTTTAGCGGATGAGGTTCCTGGATATTATAAACTCTATGAGTCAGTGCCACTCCTCTTCAACTGTGCAATTTGCATTTGATGATGAAAACCACAAACCACAAGACTGGTTGTCCTTTGGAAATGCTCGCAGACCACATTCTGACTTAAAGCAGCATTTAGTGCCTAATTATACCCTGCTCTGGTCGTAAGCCTGAAGAACAGCACTTTTGTCCTTGATGGAAACATTGTGTGTGCTCTGAGAAGCAGCATGCATCTCATGAGGCCGGGATAGCTACAATCGTGTTGTTCTCCCAAATTAAAAAGGACAATTTCTGTATTATGTAAGTGATTTCAAACACAAAGAATGAGCCGTTCCTGCAATAAAGCAAAACAAATGAAGCAATTTAATTTTCATCAAAAGCTTAAAAACTATGAACGCTTATGCAAAGCTCTGGACATTTCATATCTTAATGGATGTCACAAAAGTGTCAACAAATAATATTTGTGGCAGACTGCGAGCAGGACAATGGGCTACAATGAATTTGGATCTATTAATTATGTGTATATATATCGTCTTGTGGTTTGTGGTTTTTATCAGGATTAGAGGTTAAAAATATACATTTTAAAAAGGATTTATAATCCCTGAGAGCTTTTGTGTCTCCGATGTAACAGATTGTGTAGTTTCACTGCACATGCTGTGGCATTAAAGCCATATGATACCCTCTCAGTCACAGCTTGGCCAGCTCGGCAGCAATCCGCTAAATCACAGTCGCTGAGAGTAAAACATGAGATGACGGTCAATGTTTATATAAACATTCAAAAAGCATAACTTAGTCATGACGATTTTCACCATGAGAGTCACACTACATGTATGGAGAGATTTTACACCGACAGCCCTATTTGGCTTCACAAAACTTCACAGGCATGCAGTGATCGAAAAGAAGAGATGGGTACAGTCCACAAAACATACTGAATAAAGACACAGTCTCCTGGATGAATGCATCATGGTGAACGTGTCATTTTCTGCAGTATTGATACACCAGTACCAGCTGTGCTTTCTGCTGTCTCTTACTGAAGTTAAGTTACTTATTTATCCCCTTATTTTTGTGTCAATCTTTCTACATTGTATTGAAAATTATATTGCATATCTACAGCTTTCAATTGGTACAACAAGTATCACAACAACACCAATCCCATCACAAGATGGTCTCGAGTGGTTTTCCATTTGTTAGTATCAGCTGTAAAAACAAATAACTAAATGCTAAATCGCCTTGACCTGCTGTGCTTGTGAAAAAGAAATAATTGAGGTCGCAGAAAGTAGGGCTCTACAATATTTATTAGGATTGACAGCAGGTACTTTCTAACGGACTCATCTATTTTAAATGATTTTCACCAAAATACACACTGATGCAAGAAAAACACTGGATAAGCCTTGAAATGTCTGAAAGCTTCCCAAAGCTAGTTTCTTTCTACACAAAGGTTTCATAAATGAATGATGACAGTGGACTGACGGTCAGGCCAGGCGGTCGGAGTGGCTCAGGTGATGGATCCAGTGTGCAAAGATCTGTTTCTGTTTATTGATGTCACTGTTTTCATGGCTGCCACAAAATGTTCCTGTGCTGCTAATTAACAGGAAATCATTTGCAGAACCTTGTTCCAGTATTGGAGCAATTGATATTACTGTCATCATTATAATTAGTTGCCCACCATGTGCAAATTTATGCATACTCCATAATATCATTAAAGAGTTATCATCACAGCGTTAAATAGTAGCAAAAAAAGGGGAAAACAGTATCAAGAGACTCACTTTTCCAATGTGGAGAATTGTATTCACATCTCTTTTCAGTTTCGGGTATGTGGTCAGATATAACAAGACATTAGGAGATGATCCCTTGGGTTTTGGAAATTCTGATGTCTGTTTTTCATATTTTTGACAATTTATACATTTATACATACATACAAAATAAAAATAAGTCAAGTCAATTTTATTTGTATAGCCCAATATCACAGATTATGAATTTGCCTCAGAGGGCTTTTACAATCTGTACAGGATACGACACCCTCTGTCCTTTACAAAAATAAATGCTGGCTGCAGCCCTACAATTATCAGGGCCAATCATTCTGGTTGATCGTGCGTAGTCAAGTGCCTAAAAAGTGAGTTATTATGATCATTGTAATAAAACTAAAGTCAGTGAACCAGAAAACAGCATGGAAATGCCTTTCCAAGAGTCACACAGAAAACACTATAGGAATTTGACCAGTTTGACCAGTAAAGAAGAACACAGTGAAGCACACACTAATTTGGCAAACACTTGTCCCTCTGACCTTAAGAACATGATGACAATTATTTCCGTACCAAGTTTATTGTGTGCCATTATCAGCGAGAGCAGAGCAGCAATCGGTGCTGCAGTTTAATATGTGAGTGAAGGAGCTGAGCGCAAAAAGGTGACACATGCAGAGGGCGACTCTCTGAGCAATCAGGTTGTCGACCACACGCACCCTGCTGCCTGCTAAAAGCAAGGACAAGGACTGTGTTTGTACAACACCCCTAATTGTGACTGTCTTCCCAATAAAGCATCTAAATTGTTGACAAATTAGGCACCGTTTAATCATCCCATGGCATCCCTCATTGCCCACTGATGTTCCGCCTATTTAATTTGCCTATTGAAGAGACTGCTGAGACCGAATCTTGTGCAATTGGTCACCTTGATTGAGGTGCCTTTCAGAAGAGCCACTCTAGCAAAAGGACTATTTAATATAAAATAAAAAAATAAATCAGGGACTCAGGGAGCAAGGTCAAAGTGTCTAATTTATAGCACAAAAGTAAAGTAATTACACTCCAATTAATTAACTGACAAAAATTGTCATTATTAGAGTAATTAATATGTATTCTGTTTTAAACCAATTTATTTTTAGCATCAGGTTAATATTTTCCCTGAACCACAGATTTTCCCGATGCATAGAAATTAATAAAACATCACTGTGACATTAAAAATGATATTTAAAATGTGCATATGTTGTGTCTTGCCCTTAGGCAATACTGTAAGGGTTAACATAAATAACACGCACAATCATTTCCAGTGACTTCCAGGAAAAGGCATTCACATGACATACAGTAAGTCCATTTAAAACACAAGCTATTAGGAAGATGAAATAAATCACATGGTAGGCTGTGTATTCTACTCCACTTTAAATAAGGGTAAAAAGCATAGCAGGTGGGCAAACAAGGTTATTACTGTTCTTTGTCAATATATGGTATTTTTTTCATATTACTAGTCTGCTCACAAGCTTGCCAACTCTATAAATAACTCAGTGTTCTTCCACAAATCTGTCACTATAAAGCCACTAAATGATGATGCTCTGAGCCATTAATGGATAAACCACAGAGATGCATCACACTATGCATGTGTTTAAAGGATTTAATACATATCCATGATGCAAATGTTAATGCACCACACATCTGAGGATAAAGAGCCTCAGTCTAGTGAGTGAAGAGAACACAAGCACACATGGACTACACTGATGATGTGCTTCAACTAAAAGGCCTGCAACTGGCCTGTCAGCACGAGCTTTCTTTCTATTTACAAGAGGGTCACCACTGCTGAGGTCTTTGAACCATGTTTTTATTTGACTGAAAATGGTTTGGACTGAGTAAAAGGCACAGCCTGTAGTGAAAGGAAACGGGGTGCCTGGGTGAGAACACTACAAGTTGATATCACACATTCAGCTCACTGTCAGCTCAACAGACAGTCATACAGTTTAAGTATATCCACTTTGAAAGCATCAGTCACTAAAAAGGAGCACTGAAACACATCCTTATGGTTTGTGTTTTCCCATGTATGAAGCTGATGGTTTGCACTGCTGCCTAATGAAAAGAGGTTCCTGGGTTTAAATCTGGATAATTTGCTGTAAATTCATGTGGTTAACTGAAGTGGAACTGATCCTTGGCACACCAAAATATAACAAAGTACCAGGGTTTCTGAGCTTTTCCTCGTCTGCATATTGTTAGCAATTCCCTTTCAAATATCTCGTACAACACAAGAACACAACATATCTTAAGTGTTACATCAAACCACCTTGCAGACCAAAAATAAGCACTGTTAACCCACTTTTTAAAATCACTGCTGCAGAACCAGAGATATTCACTTTTGTAATCCCTTCACTCTTCTTCTTCTTTGTCAAAACCTGGCATCTGCATTACCCACAACTTTACCCACAATACAACTCAACCAGTGACAGTTTGATTTGATGCAGAGATGAAAAGTGAACTACAGAGGTTGTGGTTGTAGAACTTGACTAGTAGCTGGGTCTTGGTGATGACCACACAAACAGTGAATGTGGTTTGAGGCCCTGTTTACACGACAATGAGTATTGTTGGATTTACACGACAATGGGGAAAAAAATGGGTTTACATTAGATCGCTGGGAGAATAAAAAACGCTGTATGTATGCCAGGTAGTTGGCAATGTAACTTTGTAGAGGCACACCTCACATGATCACTTTTTCTGGTCCACAGACCGGAATAAGTACAGCCAGCCATGAAAACACAAAGCAGAAATGCTTTGTGTTTCACACAGAAACACAGAGGACAATGGAGGCAAAATGTGTTCGGTGCGAGAGCTTTATCTGGACCAACGATGAGTAATGTTGTTGCCCAGTTGGCGCATGGAAACTAAAACAAAGTGTAATGTGCATGTGCAAAGCGGAGCGTGACGGCAGCCTCCTACCTGATAATTCCGGCTTCCCGTTTACACAGCGAGAGAAGTTGTTGCGTTTGAGAAAAATTCCACTCTGGAGGCTGTTTTTTAAAATTTGCGTTTTAGGTCGTCTAAAACAGTGTTACCGTCTAATCTGGAGGCTAATACCATTGTCGTGTAAATAGGGCCTTAAAGGCAATTAAAACACATGCAGTACCTTTGAGGCATATAGCACAGTGCCTTAGTATCCCAACTAATATTGGCACTATCATATTTACACAATAATGTATAAAGATATTTGTACAAGTTGAATTTGGACATAAAATTATACAGCTTTGTGAGTTTAGAAATCTAATAACTGGTGCAATAACCTCAAATAGTTATGGAGAATGTAGACTGTTACTCAGCTTTTACAGTTCTTTACCATGACCCTTATGATGCCAATTATCCTAGAAAAAATCCACTGGCTGCACCTCAAACTCTGTCACTAACACCATGCACTGATTCAACAACATGAATATGACAAAAGTGCAACAGATTTTATAAAGACAGCACATACATAATCTACCAGAGTGTTGTGTTTTATTTGCTAATTATACAGACCCACTCATCCTTTCATTTCTGAGCCTCAACACACGTCACCAGCCTACCAGCAGAGACACAGTGAACTTCAACTGATGAGCAATATCTTCCAATGTCAGAAGAGTAACTCATGCAACAACATTCCCATTAACTCTTGGAATTAATAATCTGTCTGACTTTTGTTATACAACATTACATTTGTAAATGTCAGTCCCAAACTCTAACGTCATAACCGCACTGAAGAATTTGAGCTCTCATTGACTCGTGTTAAATGCCAAATTTTGCACTGTTATCTTAATTGAAATTTTTAGAGAGTTTCCCTGCACTGCAGTGTGAGGACTTCTTGCTTATTGCTGGAAAATCTGGAGCGGTGTACTGCATACTTACAAACCCATAAGCCCCAGAGTTTTGCAATGAAACTAATAAAGGTCCTTTTAAGAAATCTGGCCTGCTCTCCACCATAAGACATGTGCCAGTGGAGTATTCCTGCCCAAGATCTGAGCTGCATCCAAATCATGTAAACAACTGCATCAGATGTGTGAAATGCTACTCTTCCTGCTCTTCATAGTTTGGGGAATTGACTGGGGAAAGTGAGTAGAATGAGTCTGGGAGCTTCTGTATATTTGAAATTCAATCCATCCACAAACAGTGGGGGTAGGGCCAAGCAGATCCATGGGTCAATGGCAAAGGCATCGACAGAGCTGAGAATTTTCACATGTCAACTCAACTGAGGTACTCTGAAATTCCAAGCATATCGCCCCAAGGAAGTCTGCACCACAATATTGATACAGCAGGTAACTGATGAAAAAGACCAAAGGAGGCAAACTCAGTGCTGGCAATCAATCAGTGTATCAACATCTGGAATTGCTAGCATACTGCTATTCCATGAGTTTCTTAATGCAACAGTGTTGATAATGGACAAGCGTAACACAGACTGAGTGGAAGATAGAAGTCTGACAGACTTATATCAGAAAAACTGACAGAGGAGATGCAGACTATCACCCTGAAATCTTTATTTATTTGTAAGAGATAAATATCACCACACACACATATGGCATGTCTGGTGTATTCAGCTGAAACTGCCCATCTTCACAAAAAAATCATCCATGACATGTCCACAATGAGACAAGCAAATAGCAATAAGAGAAGACTGAAAATGTCAGACATGGTTTACTGAAGCATCTTTTGCATGGCATCATTAAATATCGCCTATTCTGCCTTCACTGATCTTTGTCAAACTGCCTCTCATTAGCTTTTGAAGATGTATCACTAAAAGGATCACTGAAGAAGCTGGTTTAAACGTTTCATTAAGTCGCCATGGTTACAAAAAAATGAAAGGCATCCATAAAAGGACACCAATTCATTCTTGTAGAAGTCAAAGTTGAACTGCAGATCTGTATGAATGCTGAGGTTCCAAGGGCAGAGGCACATCATTAAAATATCTGTCAGAAGTGTAACTTTTTCAGCAAGGTGTGAAAGTGGCATTGAGTTACACATTCACTACCATTTTTTTTCCAAGTGGAAAAACTAAGCAGAGGTCAAGGTAAGTCATGAAAACAAGCCCTTTCCTGAGTCAAACACAGCCATGGTATAACCTTACCATGCTGGTGAAACTGAAGCCTCTCCTATTAGCACACATGTTATGAGTCTGACTCAGGCCCTCTAAAAACTGAGCAATGTGTCAGTCAATACAAAAAAAGGATACCCTTGGCATATCCGAAGCGTTTTCTAAGAGAAATTTCATTATTCTGCAGTTAACTCAGGAATCTTCTCAGCTACTGTAGACCTCTGCAGTGAAATACAGGGCATAATGATATATGTGTGTGAAGGGTATTTTCCCACTACAAGTTGCCTCTGTGAGCTGAATCCCATGCTGATCCCAGGAAAATTCAGGCAAACATGTTAACCGACCGGTGACGACAGTGAATGACTCACAATCTACAAACCATGTACAGCAGCTGATGCAGAAGTTACACCTTCGTGCTGCTTAAATCCACAGTATATATGCTGCAAACCTAAACTGCAAAACAGGATGTCTCAATCTGCCGACCGCATAATCTCATTTGGATGGAGAAAATTACATTTTAACCAAGGTGAGTATAAACACCATCTGTGCCCGAGAACATCCCTCAGCTTTATATACTCCTGCTTATTTCATTCCTCCACAGTTCATCACGCACAATTACATGATGCTCTCAAAGCCTGGAGTGTAAACATGTTATTTCTGGTGTGTTTCAGTGACTCCAAGATGTGACATTTCACTCAAAAAGTGAGTGTGAGTGTCTCTACAGACCTGATACACTATCCACACAACTTTAAAAGCTTTTCTGACCTGTTGTCACGTTGTATAGCTGTTAATTCACATCCAGACTGTGGAGGTGATGAACAACATTGTTTTTCTACTGATGGTCTTATTCTTATTTTTTATATAGGCCCTTCTCACAATGTTGCACTATCCACTTTTCTGCTATGACCATGAAAATTTCCCCATTTGTGGGACCAATGAAGGATTATCTAAACTAATCTAAACTAACTAACTAATCTAAATAATAACAATAAAAAGACCATAAACCAAAAAACAGTGGGATAAGAATGTTTGTTACAAGAAGTGTTTTAACCTATAGACTATAAAGATGCATGGCAGCAGAGAAGCCAAAACATCTGGATCGCCCCCTGGTGGCTGGCTGCAGCGTCGGTCAAAAATCCAGCCTCCTCCATGTTAGCGGATGGGACATGGACTGTCACTACCCGCTCGGCAGCCTGTCGAAGCATTTTATGGCAGTTACTCATTGGACGGGGTTGTTGTTGCCCGATCCATACTATGCATGTTTAAATATATGTCACTTTCTGATAAAAAATCAGTTCATGAGAAACGAAAATGAAATGAAAAGACTTGTCATTCAGTGAAATACGCATGCTGTAGATATGTACAGTATATCCTGTGAATGGATTTCTTATGTAGACAGACTGTTTAAACTGAAAAATAACTGCATTTTTATTGAAAGTTCAGTTTCCAAACAAGCCCCTTTAATCAGGTTCTACAGCCTAACACAAAAGCTATAATACGTTATACGTGTATATACCTTTACGTGCACATCTAAGCCAAGCTATTGGCAATAACCGAGCGAAGGATTTAACTGGAGTTTCAGAGAAATCTGAGTTTACATGCATGGCAAGAGAATTGAATTATTGAGTGAGGTATGGTCGCCTCCGAGACACACGCCCTTTCGTGTTGGCATTCTTCCGGTTCTTCTGCTACTGTGTTGTTATCATCCCCCTTCCGTGGTCTTGTCACTCTCAAAGGGGGAGTGTCCAGACACCAGTTCTTTGTGTTTCCACAGCCTAAGCACCGACCCCTACTTACAACTTGGGGCGGGGTTAATGTGACTGCTCCCTTCTGATGATCCGCTTGTAGACTTGGCATTAGTTTTTTACACCGGATGTCTTCCTGATGCAACCCTCACCCATTTTGCTAGCCGGGACTGGGAGGTAGTCGAACCCAGGTTCCCCTGGCCAATGGCATGCGCAATCACTACGCTACCGGTTTGGGTTAATGTGACCAACAAGACCGGAGAAAATACTTCCTGGTTAGATCGCAAATGTATTGAAAGCACTCCTGGGGGAAGTTTTGCACAAACTGTTGCACACTTAAATCCTGAACAATAGTGTCCCACCAGTACCGTGATCGTGGATGTGCACAGGCAAAAGGAGACCTCCGCTGGCAGCCTCAATACGATCTGTTCTCAAATGGAGTTGCCGCATCATAAGGGATTATGATGAAGATGGGTAGCCAGTAACATTTATATGAAATATATTCTGTGCTTGGTAAATTTATTTTTGCACGTGCCACAATCACTGCTGAGTCTCAGTGTTTCTCCTGCTCGTGCATTTGCTCATTCTAAATCTGTCTTTGTTTGCTCAGGACTGCGGCACAAATATAACGCCACTCAGTTAATTTCGTCGGCTCTGGATTTTTTAAAAAAGCCTTGCTTTGATTTCGCACCGCACAAGCTTTGCTGGGTGAAAACGAAAATGCTGTGATGTACTGACGTTTTGCAGTGATGTAATGACGTGGCTCTGACTGGGCTCCTTGCCAATGGAAAAGTGACCGGTGCTCAGGAGGAACACCAACTAAGCACCAGCACCAAACTCGCACCAGGTTCCTTTTGGTGGAAAAGGGGTATTCGTTTCACTTTGAATAGTGGAAGATGCGTTGTCCATCTATATATACAATGTATGGTTCAAACACGCAGCAGCCTATAGGAAGTATTATAATGACTGAATTACCTTGACCAAAGTAATTCTGAGTTGACTAAAACAGTTTAGTTTACTAATCCATTAGTTGAGCAATCAGATCTGTGAAACTGAGCTTCTCCACAAAGAATCACATAAAAGCAGCTTTTGGTAAATGAAATACATTTCTTGGAAATAAGTTACATTATGAAAAAAGCATTACTCGACAGAAGGAATTTAAAATTGCTGGGTAGTCGACTAATCAGTTAACTTATAAAGTAAGAAAAAGGCACAGAAAATGGTGATTGACAGGAGTGACGTCATGCAATTGTCTACAAACTGGGATTAACACAAGCGACTGGCATGCTGCCTGTTGTAATGGGAGTGGAAATTAGAACATTTGCTTCAGATTTAATGTTACAATATTTCATTGCTTGTTTTATGGATTTATTATTATGACTTTTTGCCTCTCTGCTGTAAAACTATTTTTTTGGTTCAGATAGAAATTTGCAAATGACATCATAATACTGTAGGGTTCAGCTAAAGATGATGAACATTAATATAGAAATGTTACCACACAATGCTAGTTATAATAAAGAATATTATTGTATGGCTACCAGCTAAAATAAGTAACTCCGTATTTGTCTGTACTGTCAAAACTAACATTATTCTGTGAAATGTGTGAAACTTCAGTAAATGTAGAAACATGAGCTTAGCAAACTGTTGGGGCTCCAGGCTGTTTCCAGAAATCAGGGAAGTGTGAGCATCCAGGATGACTCATGATAGTTGGGGCCATGCAACAAATATAAACTGCCTGTTTATCTTCCTGTCAAATGCAGCTACCTTCTGCACTACAGCAGTCCTGTACACTCTTGTGATAAAAATAGAATGAAGTGAATCCAACAGATTCTGCTGCCCTTGATGATGAAATGAACAGGATATGCTCAAAGACACTGATCTAGCTCCCTCTGCCAGCTCCATAGTTTCACTCAACTTGTTTAATTGAACTTTCATTTTATTCAACAGAGAAATCACTACCAGACAATTTTAAATGAGCCCAGGCAATGAAGCGCACATAAACATAATTAATATTCACCAAATAACAAGACACTTTTATCATCAGTGTCATGGACCTGCACTTTAGAAAGACTGTGGGACATCCCTGCTGTCTACGCCTAATTAAAGTTATGATATATTATATAACATGTATTACCCTTTTCTCGCCTGAAGGATTATCAGTATCAAAATCCAATCAGCCACCTTACAAATATGTCAACTACCTTTTGGGCTTGTTCACAGCCAGTGTGACAGCTATCAAACCCAAGCAATGTTTGGCAATACTGAGTTACTGAGATGACAAAATTTTGTAAAATCATACAAATTGAATTTTTTAATGTCTTCCGTTATTTTCAAAATGGGTTATGTTTATATGATGCGGGATGACATGGGGCGCCTTTCACATTGCAGCCGAGCCAAGCTGATAAACTCCCGGGTCGATTGGAGGGTCATTCGACCCTTGTCGAAATGCCACATCAACGCGGGTCGACCCAGGTTTTTTGTGCAGTGTGAAAGGGGCTTTACACTGTGTTAAGTCCTGGTGGTAGCTTGTTTTTGTGAGCAGCGTGCTTTGATTGGTATATTAACAGGCAATTTACAGCAAAGGGGACCAATGTCAATACAGTAAAAGCCACTTTGATCCAAACAAATCCTGGAGGAGACTGGTTAAGCCAGGTATAAGAGCTCAACCCTAATGATTTTTCTGAAATCTTTCAATGTGTGGAAAAAAAAGAAGAAAAGAAAACACAAAAATCACCATTTGTACCACATGCTTTTGGAGGAGTTGAAAGGCAGCCAATTTCAGAGCAGTAAAAGTCATAACATAAAGAAAACTCACTCTAAAAATTCATCCATCCATCCATCCATTTTCTACCACTTATCCTCACATAGGGTCGTGGGGGAGCTGGAGTCTATCCCAGCTGTCAGGATGAAAGGCAGGGTACACCCTGGACAAGTCTCCAGTTCATCACAGGACATATAGAGGCAGACAACCACTCACACTCACATTCACACCTATGGTCAATTTAAATTAGCCAATTAACCTAATCCTCATACATGTTTTTGGATGGTGGGAGGAAGCTGGAGTACCCGGAGAGAACCCTCGAAGACACAGGGAGAACATGCAAACATATACACACATACATACATACATACATACATACATACAGTGGCATGTCATTCATTTTCCCATAAAAGCTGAGTACTGAGTTGTTTTCCAGACAGATTTTTAGTGTAGTAATATTCATTTGTAAGAAACTGAATCAAATGTAAAAAAAAATAGGCTGTGCAAAAATGTGGGCACCCTTGTCATTTTGTTGCTTTGAATACCTCTAACTAACACTGAGCAATTGGAACACAAAACTGGTTAAGCCTTGAACTTCATAGACAGGTGCATTCAATCATGACATAAGGTATTTAAGGTGGTCAATTGCAAGTTGTTCTTCTTTTCTTTGACTCTCCTCTGAAGAGTGGCAACATAGGGGCCTCAAAACAACTCTCAAATGACCTGAAAACAAAGACTGTTCAGCACTATGGTTTAGGGGAAGGCTACAAAAAGCTAAAAGATTTCAGCTGTCAGTTTCCACTGTGAGAAACATAGTGAGGAAATGGAAGGCCACAGGCACAGTTCTTGTTAAGGCCAGAAGTGGCAGGCCAAGAACAATATCAGAGAGGCAATACGAAGGATGATCAGAATGGTCAAAAACAACCCACAGACTACCTCCAAAGACATGCAAGGTCATCTTGCTGCAGATGGTGTCAATGTGCAAGGAAAGGCTGTACGGGCGAGTGATGCGGAAGAAGCCTTTTCTTCACAGACGCCACAAACTGAGTCACTTGAGTTATGCAAAAGCACATTTGGACAAGCCAGCTTAATTTTGGGATAAGGTACTGTGGACTGATGAAAAAAAACTGAGTTATTTGGTCATAACAAGAGGCGATATGCATGGCGGCAAAAGAACACAGCTTTCCACGAAAAACACGTGCTACCCACAGTAAAATTTGGTGGAGGTCGTGTGGCTGTGTGGCCAGTGCCGGTACTGGGAATCTTGTTAAAGTTGAGGGTCGCATGGATTCCTCTCAATATCGGCAGATTCTTGAGAATAATGTTCAAGAATCTGTCACAAAGTTGAAGTTATGCTGGGGCTGGATATTTCAACAAGACAATGACCCAGTGTTCTGGAATGGCCATCCCAGTCCCCCAGACTTGAATATCATTGAAAATCTGTGGGGTGATTTGAAGCGGGCTGTCCATGCTCGGCAACCATCAATCCTCACTGAACTAGGGATGTTTTGTAAGGAGGAATGGTCCAATATACCTTCATCCAGGATCCAGACACTCATTAGTGGCTACAGGAAGCATCTAGAGGCTGTTATTTTTGCAAAAGTAGGCTCTCCTAAATATTGATATGACTTTTCTGTTAAGGTGCCCAAATTTATGCACGGTCTAATTTTGTTTTGATGCATACTGCACATTTTTTGTTAATCCAATAAACCTAATTTCACCACAGTGATGATACCTGTTGTCTATTTATATCTGTTGGTGGAGTAAGAGAGGACATCCAGTTGACAGTGAGGACATTAAGATGAACAAATTGATCTTGGTGAGGCTTTGTAGTGCTGGTCTGTCTTAATGGACTCTGATAATAAGAGGGAATCAAGATCAAGGCCTTGTGTTTCCAGTGTTTGAACTCCTTGAGTAAATGAATGAAAAACATCAAAGGTAAATAGACTAATAGCTTTGTCATACATGACACAAAAATAAAAATAGAAAGAGAGAAAAAACTATATATATATACAGTCATGGAAAAAATTATTAGACCACCCTTGTTTTCTTCAATTTCTTGTTCATTCTAATATCTGGTACCACTAAACGTATAATACAATGAACACAACAAAAAATAATACATAATACTTTATGTCCTATTTGACATTCTTAAGCTTAATTGATTCCCAGGGTATATAAGAGGCCATTTCATGTCACAAGCAGCACTGCACATGCAAAGGCCTAGAGTGGTTTCCTGCTTACATTCAAGCCGTAGCACAACTCAGAAGTTGTCAGCTCTCACATAATGCCTAAAACAAAAGAATTATGTGAAGCAACAAAGGCAGCCATCTTGGCACTGCTGGAAATTGGCATGAGTGAGAGACAGGTAGCGAAAAAACTGAAGCTCTCCAAGACAGCCGTTCATTCCAACAAAAAAAAACAAGCTGAACATGGCACTACCAAATTGCTACCTGGCCGTGGCAGGAAACGTCTTTCTACCCCACGAGATGACCGTGCACTCATCCGTTCCTGTGTCAGGAATCGTCGTCAGACCTCCAGGGACCTTAAAAATGAGTGGGCACTGTCGAGAAATGTGACTTGCTCGGCAAGGACAGTTCGAAACCGACTTGTTGAAGCTGGTTTGAAGTCACACAGAGCACGCAAGAAGCCCTTCATCAATGAAAGGCAGAGGAAGGCCCGGTTACTCTTTGCTCGAGACCACAAGGATTGGACTGTTGATGATTGGGCTAAGGTTCTCTTCAGTGATGAATCCAATTTTGAATTGATGCCCACCCCAGCCAACTTACTGGTTAGGAGGAAGCCTGGAGAAGCTTACAACCCAGACTGTCTTGCCCCTACAGTAAAACATGGGGGTGGATCAGTCATGATCTGGGGTTGTTTCAGTCTGAGTGGAACAGGGCAAATGCAATTGTGTGAAGGCCGAATGAACCAGGTCAAGTACAGGACTACCCTTGAAAACAGTCTTCTTCCATCAGCTGGAAAACTCTTTCCTGCCTCGAATGACTGGATTTTCCAACAAGACAATGCCCCTTGCCACACGGCAAGGTCAGTTAAAGCCTGGATGGAGAACCACAACATTCGCACCATGCCTTGGCCTGCTCAATCACCAGATCTTAATCCAATTGAAAACCTGTGGAAAATCATCAAACTCAAAATGGAGAACCACAAGCCCAAAAACAAAGAAAATTTGTTTGAATTTGTCCAACAGGAATGGGCTGCTGTGACAGCAGAACAATGTCAGAAGCTGGTGGAGAGCATGCCAAGACGCATGGCTGCAGTCATCAAAAACAATGGTTATGCAATCAAGTATTAACTCTTGTGTGTATCATGTGTTTAAAGCAAACAGAAAAGAAAACATGGAATGCTTAAAAGTAGTGTTTTTGGCGGTACAATGCCATAGCTATTGATGTAAGAATTTAAGTAATTTTGGTTATTATCAAGAAAACCATGGAAAATGAATAATCCTTAGTTCTTAAATTAAACTCTCATGAGCTATTTTTGTTGTTATCATTATAATTGTCCAAACAAATGTACCTTTAGTTGAGCCAGGCATTAAAATTAACAAGAAATTGAAGAAAACAAGGGTGGTCTAATAATTTTTTCCATGACTGTATATATATCTTGGAGTAAAACACATAATGCAATAAAATATCACTCAGCCTTAGTGGGCTCAACTGCATCATCTCTTAATATGTAATATTTATGGTAAAAAATTCATAATTGAAAGAGAATAATGAGCATTTCATGCTCCTTCAGATACCAACTTAGACAAACGTGGGAAAACAAAATTATCATAAATCATACTGAAGATCATTTAAAGGGGAAAGAAAAAATGCATTCCAATATTAAAGCCACAAATGCAGCGGCAGTTCGCATGAATTAGTGGGACGTAATCTGCTGCCCCTAATTACCAGAGACAGACTGAGATGAGATTATCCCACACTCTAATCTGGGTTATGAAGTTCCATCAGGGGTAATTTGAGATGGATGAAGCTATCTGAAACTTTATACTGCTTCTTTCAGGACCATCAACTGTGGAGGCTTTTAAGAGATAAACTCTGGACAAAGCGATTTATTATGAAACATTATCTTTGTGCATTTCATGGCGCACTTCTCCCCTGCTGCATGCATTTTGGCATCACTGAATCTTGATCTTGTGGTTTTAAGCAAGTTGTCCAACAACATTGATTAAACTACTCAATCTTGAGGAGCCACACAGATGAACAAAGTCACTGATTCTCTGCAAACACAAAGGTTCAGGGCTAAAGTTTTCAACAACAGATATTTTCCACATACCACAAAACATGACAGTGTTCACAGCACTGCTGACATAATACTTGGCTATCAGGCAGATGCAGATACAGCTCAAGTGCTTCCAGTGAGGATCCAGACACACATGCAAGTCATCACGGAGGAAAACACAGTCATGAGGGAGAAATTAAACACTCACTACGGTTCCTGAAAGCAGTGCTTCCGCTTAATAAATGTAATAACTGAGTGAGAGAGGCAGCCAGTCACACTGAACAAAGCCTCTGTGAGGCAGGTCTTTGTCTGTGAGCTGTCACTGCCACACAATGGAGAGATTCCCTATCTGTTCTCATATCCTTTAGACAAAAATGTTGGATCACATGTTCAGACCCAAGCATTTTGTACAACTATACTGGTGAATATTTGTATTTATGATATGAGGATATCATCATTCATATGCCCAGCCCCTAGAAAGCTGCACGCCTTGTAGTTTGACAACTGTCTCAATTTTAAATGTATTCTATCTTTAAACAGAGACGCACACTTTCCACCCTCAGCTCTGGCTTTCGGCGAAATGCACGTACAGTTTGGAAAAAAAAAGAAGAAGACTTTTTTGTGGAGAGGAAGACTAAGCAAACACCAAACTTAAAGACGGGTAAACACCATGCACAGACAGAGCCTTTTAACGACTGAATGTTGAATCAGCTATAAATACACAGCAATGTTATAATTGTTTTCCTCTGCCATCTAAACCAATGAGCCTCGAGGTCCACTGCGGTACAGTGATGGACCACATCACTGGGAAAATGCACTGTACCTCAGAGCCTGGGCGAACTGCCTGTTGAATGCACAACAGCCTCAGCCAAAACACACAGAACCAACTTGCTCTGCCTGCACAGTATGTGTGTGTGTGTGTATGTGTGTGTGTGTGTGCGTGTGTGCGTGTTTTGCAGCAGGCACTCTGGATTCAAGCCACAGCTATGGCAATGTCTGAGCGTGATTATGAATTGCACTGTCAGACCAAAGTAAATCATTAAAGCTGTTTATCAAAGAGGTGAAATTGTTCAGGTGCTACTGGGTTATGAATGAAATACCTGCTTGAGTTCTGCCTCATAAGAACTGCATCAGCTCAGTCAGGTGAGAGCTTGAAACGGTCTGTAGTAAACACAATGCCCTGCCGACTAAAAAAAACGAGGTTTCCAGGCACTGCTTTACACAAACATTGTGTTGTTGTAGCAGCGGGAACATGCATTTAATGTAAGAGAGCAATCACTAATCACAGCAGCTTATAGGAGCCCTTCAGCCCTGTCCAATATGTCAATATGTGTGTCAATACGCAGCCACATGTGTCAAATAAACAATTCCTCCTGTGTTCACTTGACAAGCAGCACAGACACAACTAAAGGTGTGGATGTGATGCGCTTTGACTTCTGTCTTTTATTTTGCAGGTCAACTGCAACACATGCTGCCTTAATTATCACAAACAACAGATGTAATGAGCAGATGTTAAAGAGGGGAAAAAAGCTTTACAGATATGATCAGCTGCACTGATTAAAATCAGGCGGCATTACATTTTCTCTTTTCAAAATGTATGAACTGTTGCAGTACCAGCTGCTCAGCTGTCAGTGACGTGTATACAGAGCAAGCACCACTGGACCTCTGCAGATCACTATATTAAAATAACATTCTGGGTGTAAAAGAGGACTTACCAGGCACAAACTGCTGAGAAGTGAGACGAGAAGAAGGTCCAGGTTGTGGAGCAGCAGAGGGGATCCCATCCCTGACCTGAGGCAGCTCTACCTCCCAAACAGTCGCTGGTGATGCTCAGACACACGAAACGATTTCTACTTAACTCTCTTCAAAGTGGAGCGAGTTGCGTGTTTTTTTCACTCCATCTGGCTTCTCGATGCTTATGGCTGCTCGTGAAATCATAACTCTGTAATCGCTTGGCTCTGCCCTCGGTTTAATTTCCTATAATCTGCCACTATATGCTCAGACCCAGTCCGCTCTCTTTATTTCTCTGCATCTGTCTTTTTTCCTCTTCTGAAATTACATCCACATGTCAGAACTATTTATGTCGCTCTCGCTCTGCGGTGGGAAGTTCAAATGAGTCTTTGTAGGGAAGAAACCAACGCTGTATTTTTAGGTCTTTTAAATTTCCCCTCAGACTAACTTAAACACTTCAGTATGGAGCTGCAGCGCCTTATGGTTTATTCCAGTCCCCTCTTCCAGAAAGAAATGGGTTAGATCAGCGTTGGACACAAATAAGCCAGAAATGTATCACTCCATCACCAGTCACTGTTGAATTTCACAATTTCACTCCCATGTGACTCATGTCACCATGAACGCGGTGGTGCGCTTTCGTGCCGTGCCGTGCCGTGCTCATCAGACAGGGTTTACTTAATGCGTTTAACAATAAACACTAATACTGGGACAGAGCAGAGCGTTAATTGACAAACTTTTCATCGATTTATTTGCTCGATTCAAGTGAATCACCTCACAGCTGCGCTTCTCCTTTCCCTGACAAAACAACATGGAAATGTGTCATGTTACATCCAGAGAGCGCGTTCAGCTACAACACAATCTAGCGTGGCAGTTACACAGCAACTGAATGTATGAAACCAAAAAAAAGAGAGGAGCTCAGAGGAGGAGAGAAACGCCAACTTGGCTTCAAGGATCTCTACTTACTATCACGGCAGAAGCCAAGTTCACCCTGACGGACTGACACTTCGCAAACGCCTGAGTGTTTCTGCGCAAAGCAAAAGAGGCAAAGTTGAAGTTTCTCGTGTTAGGAAGCGTCTCCAGATGTGGCAGGAGGCAGGTCGTGTTCAGTAGTGGGTATGTGGATGGAAAGGGGGGGAGGAGGGCTTATAGGAGGCAGGTACGCGTGGAGCGTAACGGCCTCTCATTGGTGCGCTCCCTCTTACGTTGGAATAAACCACGACTCCGAAATGACATATTTTCTCACCCCTCAAACAAACTCTACATTCAACAGATCGCAGGGCTTTTGCCAAACCACTTTTTCCCCCTGCAGCCTCTCAAAAAGTTGCATCTCGTAGGATTGGATTACCGAGACATAATGCAGAAGATGTCCGGTTTGTTATATATATATATATATATATATATATATATATATATATATATATATATATATATATATATATATATATATATATATATATATATATATATATATATATATATATATATATATCAGGCAGCTTTTCTTAAATTTAAAGTTTGCACATTTCTCATGAAAATGAAAGTGGATGGTTGGCATTCAGCATTGAATATATATATCAGTAAAAATATACAATAAAATAAAAATATATATATCATTAATAAACTGTACTGTATGTGTATGTGTGTATATAGACGACCATATTTTGATTTAAAAAGATATTCACAGTTTACCCAAAGATTCCTTATAAAAATTATATTTTAATATATTTAATGTTTATATGTGTATGTTTTGTTACAAAATAATATCTCTCAAACACAGAAATGCAGATATTCTTCTCAGAGATTACTCAATTGTAATATATATATATATATATATATATATATATATATATATATATATATATATATATTATATATATATATATATATACATGTATATATATTATATATACATATATTTATACACACACACACACACACATATATATATATATATATATATATATATTATATATACATATATTTATACACACACACACACACACACATATATATATATATATATATATATAGATATGTATATATATGTTAGGTTAATTTAGGTTAATTGGCTAATTTAAACTGACCGTAGGTGAGTGGTTGTCTGTCTCTATGTGCCCTCATAATGCTTTGTCATGACACTAAAATAAGGAAATATAGCGAGTAAAATATTGCCAATAAAGGAATTCACATGTGTGATTTAGGGTTGGGATTAGATATTATGGTTTGGGGAAGTCCCCAGGAAATGAATGTCAGTCAGTGTAATGTCCTAAAGAGCACATTCTCATCTCAAATCACCATATACAGTCATGGAAAAAATTATTAGACCACCCTTGTTTTCTTCAATTTCTTGTTAGTTTTAATGCCTGGCTCAACGAAAGGTACATTTGTTTGGACAATTATAATGATAACAACAAAAATAGCTCATGAGAGTTTAATTTAAGAACTAAGGATTACTCATTTTCCATGGTTTTCTTGATAATAACCAAAATTACTTAAATTCTTACATCAATAGCTATGGCATTGTACCGCCAAAAACACTACTTTTAAGCATTCCATGTTTTCTTTTCTGTTTGCTTTAAACACATGATACACACAAGAGTTAATACTTGATTGCATAACCATTGTTTTTGATGACTGCAGCCATGCGTCTTGGCATGCTCTCCACCAGCTTCTGACATTGTTCTGCTGTCACAGCAGCCCATTCCTGTTGGACAAATTCAAACAAATTTTCTTTGTTTTTGGGCTTGTGGTTCTCCATTTTGAGTTTGATGATTTTCCACAGGTTTTCAATTGGATTAAGATCTGGTGATTGAGCAGGCCAAGGCATGGTGCGAATGTTGTGGTTCTCCATCCAGGCTTTAACTGACCTTGCCGTGTGGCAAGGGGCATTGTCTTGTTGGAAAATCCAGTCATTCGAGGCAGGAAAGAGTTTTCCAGCTGATGGAAGAAGACTGTTTTCAAGGGTAGTCCTGTACTTGACCTGGTTCATTCGGCCTTCACACAATTGCATTTGCCCTGTTCCACTCAGACTGAAACAACCCCAGATCATGACTGATCCACCCCCATGTTTTACTGTAGGGGCAAGACAGTCTGGGTTGTAAGCTTTTCCAGGCTTCCTCCTAACCAGTAAGTTGGCTGGAGTGGGCATCAATTCAAAATTGGATTCATCACTGAAGAGAACCTTAGCCCAATCATCAACAGTCCAATCCTTGTGGTCTCGAGCAAAGAGTAACCGGGCCTTCCTCTGCCTTTCATTGATGAAGGGCTTCTTGCGTGCTCTGTGTGACTTCAAACCAGCTTCAACAAGTCGGTTTCGAACTGTCCTTGCCGAGCAAGTCACATTTCTCGACAGTGCCCACTCATTTTTAAGGTCCCTGGAGGTCTGACGACGATTCCTGACACAGGAACGGATGAGTGCACGGTCATCTCGTGGGGTAGAAAGACGTTTCCTGCCACGGCCAGGTAGCAATTTGGTAGTGCCGTGTTCAGCTTGTTTTTGTTGGAATGAACGGCTGTCTTGGAGATCTTCAGTTTTTTCGCTACCTGTCTCTCACTCATGCCAATTTCCAGCAGTGCCAAGATGGCTGCCTTTGTTGCTTCACATAATTCTTTTGTTTTAGGCATTATGTGAGAGCTGACAACTTCTGAGTTGTGCTACGGCTTGAATGTAAGCAGGAAACCACTCTAGGCCTTTGCATGTGCAGTGCTGCTTGTGACATGAAATGGCCTCTTATATACCCTGGGAATCAATTAAGCTTAAGAATGTCAAATAGGACATAAAGTATTATGTGACCAGCTGCATTTTTTGTTGTGTTCATTGTATTATACGTTTAGTGGTACCAGATATTAGAATGAACAAGAAATTGAAGAAAACAAGGGTGGTCTAATAATTTTTTCCATGCCTGTATAGCGCGGTTTTCCCGGCCCTGGCATCATGTCCATAGTAACCCCTGGTGGCATGTTAGATGTAGGCAAGAAAAACCACTGAGTTAGGTTTGTGGAAAAAAAACACATGGATGGGTTTAAAAGGACTGTTTGTAACATGAAAGTGAAGCTCAACACATGATGCAAACAGTGGTCTTTGTGTGTTCTCCCCTCCCATTAATCATCAAAACTACTCAGTTTTATCTTGTGACCCTTTGATGGGGCCCAATCCCTCGGTTGAGAACCGATTAGCTATTTTCTACTATCTCATATATGACAATTTCTCAGTCACAAGGGGACAATTTACTGCCCAAACCGATATTTCTACTTCTTGACCTTTTGCTGATAAAGCCTTCGGACTATAAACACAGGACTTTATATAGGATTTTTAGGAAAGTGAAGGCTCTGAATACTCACTCCACCAGTGAATACAGCAGAAAAACAAGCGTCAACAGTCAACACATGTCAGTATATGTGTCAGTCTAAAGGCATGTTTGAGAGCATTTTTTCTTAATTTCATACATTTGTTGATAAAATAGTATTAAATGTGATTTTTGAGATGTTAAAGACAGCCACAAAACAGAGCATTCCCATTAAGATTTGGATTATCATGAGTTTTGACTTTCTCCAGTGTTAATTGGTGAACTTTCATATTTTGTAAAGCAGATAGTGTTGATGTTCTCATGTGACCTTTCTGCTCCTGAAGTCTTTACTACCTGCTGCTCTGACGCCAGTGGTCAGTGTGATGTCCTCCTCAGACCAACTCAAGTGTGAAGATGAAATGGATGAATTATGCAGATGTTGACAATACAGTGCTAAAACAACACTGAGGAAACCAGTGCTTACTCCAGCTCTATTGTACTCTAACAGCTGTACAGCAGTTTTATGCATGTGTCGTCTTAATAGTGAACGATCACTTAACTGTGGCAAACAGTGAAGAGTTCCATCTAGTAAACCATGATGGGCCACAGCTATGACAGCCAAATAATTGCATAATGCAGTAATCGCTTCACAGACTCTGCTGTTTGTAACACAGCGCACACAGAGCAGTGTACAAAGATACTGAAAAATGACTGTGGTGTGACAGCCTCAGCAAGCAGTGATGGACCACTGCTTGTATTATCCAGCAGAGAGAATAATGCATAACTGACACACAGAAAGCACAGGTTTCTGTCATTTATTGTCATGTTGTTGACAGTCATCATATGATGCTAGATAACATTTTAAATACAAAATAAGGAGACTCAAAGTACCTACCTTGAGCTTGGGTTGTAGATGAAAGCTCTGGAAAAATACATGTAATAAATTGGCCTTTGACATAAGATTTCTTGTCAAACTGTATGAGATTGATTGAACAATGACTTGTTCATGTGGAACTTAATTTAATTTAATTTATTGCATATTTGTTTGTTGGTATTGTATGCACAAATTAAAATGATCTGGGCCAAGGGCTCTCGGATGAAATTTTTTTTGAGGTTTACATTGTGTCAGTGATTCATTTTACTAAATTAATTTGTACTCATTGTCAAATATGGCTTTTATTGTTAAATCAAAAACTAGAGAGCATGAGTTTTGTTTTTATTGTTTTACTTTTACTCATAATGAGCATTCAGTGTCTGTTTGACGACCTCATGAATTTGTTTGAAAAGTAATCAGAATATCATTTTATTTTCCTTTTTTTCCATTCAAGGTTATGTTGTTGTTGTAACAACAATAGCATCGCTCATAACCAGCGCAGACCTCTTTCCCATCAGGAGGCCACTGCTGGGGTGAGAAACGATGAACATGAAAGCTGTCTTAAACAGAGATGTGACCATATATTTCCTCATCCACAATGCAGAAAGATTGCACCCCACTGCTTCTCCATGGGAAATTCTAAATACCAGAAAATGCAGAAGATTGTGTTCATGACATGCATAATTTCCACTCCATTTACAAGCTGTTAGGGTCTCTCTTTTTCTATTGCTCCTCTCTGAAAAATAAGAAAAAAGAAAAAAAGGACAAGCTTTCTTTTGAAATTTCTTTTGAAAGGTTAAACGTGGCTTTAAGGCAGTTGCTTTATCTCCATGCCACCATCCTTGTGATACTTGTCTCTGTGTATGGATTCAGTTATCACCCTGCGACCCCTCCCTGCAGCCACCACCATATTCATCATCATTATCCTGCCATCCATCTGAAAAGATCCATCTTCTGTATGTATCCATACATCCATGTAAGTGCTTGGCAGATGTTGTCAATTGCAGGCAACAAATCAGACTAGAGCTTACATGTGATACATTTGAAACATCTTTAGGAGCGTCAACATTGTTCACTCAATGAGCCATTTGTAGCAGCCATGTCTGTAAAATGATGGTGTAATTTTCTTAGAAAGAAGCTGGGTCACACTCAGTAGTGAGCCAATTTGTGTTTATATTAGTTGAAGGACAAGAGTCAGGTGTCCATGTTTCGAGAATTGATCTTTTGTTGAAATCTTTTAAATATTACACTGAGAGATTTTTTTCCCATCACTTCATCTTATTGTTGCACTGGTTCATTTTTTTTCCCCTATAGATTTCACCCTGAACCATGATTGGATGTTGCTGTCTGTCTCAGCCAGCTGCGCTTCCCTGATGTAACTTAACCTTTAAAATTAAAACAGGCCAGCATTCACACGTTATATATTTATGTTTGCATCTTGCAAAGAATGAAATGATGCTATGCAGCCTAAATATTGAAAAGAATGTAGGAATAAGGACGCTGAAACCCCATATCTGCATGATGCAAGTCAAATAAAAACTCACATAAATTCAAAGCACATGCATTTTGGACACATAATATATTTCATGTGTTAAAATTTATTTTATATAATACTTATGGTCTTTGAAGATATGAAGATTCCTATTTATGTTTTTCCCAGTGCATTTATTTCAATTTTCACTTAAAGCTATAGTCTGTAATCCTGTTCAGAAACACCTTTTTTTACTCTACCTTTGTAAAGCGACCTTGGGTTCCATGAAAGGTGCTATATAAATTGACGTTATTATTATTATTATTATTATTATTATTATTATCATTATTGTCATACCAGGTGAAATGTTCTTTACACCCTGAGAGCAGTCAATACATTATGTATTTGGAAAAAGGAAGGACAACAGTCAGACCTCTGTGACAGCTGCAGGACTGCCATTGCCATTGTTCTGCATTCAGTGGAAATTATCAGTGAGAGGAGGTGCCATTTTCAAATCTTGCTAGCTCTCCAAGATTACCAACTATAGCTTTAACCCTGACAAAGGAGCATCCATTATGCATGTAAGGGTTGTACATGACATTCATTCTAGTCAAGGTTTGAAGACAGTAAACGTCACATTCAATATAACCAATTTTCTTCCATTGTCTCAAAACAATTGGGGAGATCCTCCAGAGGAAGCTATTTCCATTTGGACCAGGGTCAGCTCATTCTCGCTGAGGCAACTCTCATTGTCTTGACAGCGCAGCCACTCAGGTCTCCCAAAGGTCTACCGCAGAAATACAGTGGAGGAGCACATCTGGTCAAAGAAACTCCGTCCCTGAACCCTGAGCATGTGTTGTTCATACACACTGCAGAGGTGGATATCTGTCAAGACAAACCTCATTCTTCTGCCTTCATGACTACAGCACCTCTAACCACAATAGCAGAATTGCGACACCATCAATGTGTGTCTGACGCATTATACTGTGACCTAGAATTGACACAAATATTAATAGTGGTTGTTTTTCCACAGATGGGAGTTGAAAGACAGATTTGGTATTTGTTGTAAGTGGAAGTATAGATTAAGTCTTTAAATGACACCTTGTGCTGTCATGAACCTGACGGAACTCAAACAAGGGTGCTTGCAAAAACCTTCCACAAGGTTCACTATGGATATTTAAAAAAACAAAAAAAAAACAAAACGGAAATTCACATTTACTGCAAAATTGAAACACAAATACTGAAGTAAAGGCAAAAACCATACTGCAGTCGCACACAAGTACGAAATGTTGTTTTGTAATGTTTGATTGACAGCAATGTCCAACAGTGTCAACAAATTCCTGAGACACCAAATTGTTTTGCAATATGATAAAAATAAAGCACTCAACTAAATACAAACTCAAAACAGTCGGAGTTGAACTAGTCCAGAAAATGTAAAAAGAGTTCTAACAGAATGAGTTGATAAAACAACCCCATCATGAGAGGTGGAGCTTTTGAGCTTCAGAAGTCCTTAAATTATGAAAAATCATATTAATCAACAAATTAAAAGCCTCATAACAGCGTCTAATCGGAGATGTTTTGTCAGCGATGTTTTCCTATCAAGAATGCGGCAGCCATTCTTGTGTTTACAGTTGCCTTGGCAAAGAACTGTGACCATGATCAAGCAAATCAAAATCATACCTGTATAAATAGATAAATAACCTGGCATTGAACATAGATTTCTCATTTTAATAAATGAGCTACTATATGTTTTATTTTATGCATGGTTTTATAATATTGCATAACACATACATCACACTTTAACACAGACAATAACTGCAGTCTTTATCATTGTTATACCAAAATCCTTGTCATTACCATGCATCACCATCACAGTCAATTGCATTTCACAGCCTGGTGACATCAGTTAACTGTAGAGGCTGACATACAAATTTGATATGGAGAGAGCAGGTCATTCAACTGATCATTATCACTCTGCAGCGGTGAAGTTAAACCTGCAACTGTGATAACAGGTTTGTTATACCATCTGCACTGTGCAGAAATCACAACACAGAGTGCAATTTTACATAAACGGGCACTTGCCCCATTCACTCTAGCAGCGAGGGTGATCACAGCGAAGGCAGTCCCTGTGTGCTGGAGCAAGGCAGCCCGCTGCTCAGCTGGGTTGAAATCAGAGATTGAATGACCCTGTGAGGAATAACACATGAGGTACCTCACTGAATGTCTTTTTCTTATTATTATTATTGAATGTTATTGACTCATGAATGACAGAGCTGTACAGCAGGGGGCAGGGTAGATACTGGCAGGTGATAAAATCAAGGACAGGGAGCATTTTAATCAATTGAATGTAATGAATGTGAGGATACTTCAATTCAAGGTTAAGGGTGTCAAAAACATTCAGTGATGCTAAATGTGTCTATATATATATATATATATATATATATATATACACACACACACATAGGGATTAGGTTAATTGGCTAATCTAAATTGGACGTTGGTGTGAATGTGAGTCTGAGTGCTTGTCTGTCTCTGTGTGTCCTGTGATGAGGTGGAGACTTGTCCAGGGTGTACCCTGTCTTCCCTAAAGAGGTAAAAACAAAAGTAAAAAGTAAAAGTAAAACAAAACTGTATTAAACTGGGGATTCAAAAGGTTTTCCTTTTAGCTACAGCTGTAGTTACACTGTGACCAAAGGAGGGCGATGTTGCTCAGCTGCCAGTTCTGCTGTTGGTGTTTGACAGCACAGATGCTGACAACTCATGATTGCTTGTAGACTGACATGCTGCTGCTGAATAAATCATACATCCTCCTATTTACATGTTTAATCTTTGATGCAAAAGCTTCCTGCTTGTGAACACTGAGGATACATGCTGATGTTAAGTCTTCAGCCTAAAATGTAACAGTTTACATTATGGGGACCTGTATTTTGTCCCCATAAGGATGGTGAGTCCCCACAGTGTGACTGTGTGAACAGATTTATGTCCCCATAACCATAAGTAATACCCGCTCACACAAACACACACACACACAAGGGCACACACACACACAATTTTGGTTGAAGTCACCTTTGGGGTAATCAGGCATTTTTGCCCTCCCTCTGGGGACAAACTTTGATTTCCTAAAAACTTACCCTAAGCCTAACTACAACAACTAACCCCCTAATCCTAAACTCAACCTAACCTAACCATAACCACTGACCCAAAATCCCAGCTGCACACGCCGTCCCCAATCAACCGGTATTAAGTCAACACACACACACACACACACACACACACACACACACACACACACACACATACACATACATACATTATTTATTAAGGCTAAAATGTTTGCAATGTAAAACGGTTTAACAGAAATACAGCTGTGAGTTCCCAAAACAGTGTTTATCTTTACTAAACAAGGATTTCTGCCAAACAACATGGCAACCGAGTCTATGTTGGAGTGAAGCCCGTACAGACTGGCACTGCACACTGAACTGGATACCACCTCGGGTCCTAGCTGGACGGGGGACAGTTTAATTACATGCTCTTTCACTTCACAGGCAGCCTTGTGGAGTTGATAATGGACACGTCACATCTACCAGGAATCCAGCTGCTGTATCAACCTCCTTATTGGTTTTAGCATTGGCTTGGACACACTATATCCTGAGTGCTGGTAAATGATCACACAACTCCTCATAGAGGTAATACAGAGCCATAGGGGAGTTGCTGTCTGTTGATGTAAACTGCAGAGCACTGCATACACTTAGTAACGTATTTTAAAGTAAACAAAGTGTAAATGAAAAGGTTCACCCAAGACTGAAACCTGCTACTGCATTCAAATTGATTTGATGTCTTTTAACACAGGTACGAGCATTAGACGACAGCTACTTACATATTCATGCATTATGATACTATTAATGCTTTATTTAGATGAATTTCCTTTAAATAAAATAAAACTGGTAGTTGACTGTTGTATGTTAGCTATAGTTAGTATATATATACTAACTATAGCTAACATACAGCAGTCAAATACCAATTATATCTACGATAATGTTCATACTCATGTGAAGTGTTTATTGGCACAATATAATGAACTAAATTGAGTATATCTTTATTTAGACGAGTGGAGTGGTTTAATCTTCTTGCCATTCTCCTTCTCCTGTCGGTTATGGCCACCACAGTTGATTTCAGAGCATTTCTCCTTTTCATCATCCATCTCCTCCTTTTGTAAACGGGATTCTCTTTATCTTCCCTAAGTGGATTTCACACGTGCACCATTTCACTGCATATAACAGGGTGAGATATATTGTACATATTGCGTCAGAGTAAAACTACATGGCAGATTGGACACTACTAATGATTTGAAGTTGTGTTTTTGTGTTTTTTTTTGTGTATTTTTAAAGACACCTATGAACTGCTCTACTCATGGGTGTCATTGTAACAGCACTGCTTGTATCCAGGCTGTTAACACACAAAGGCTACAGCTGCACTGAAGGTCATCAGATGGGTCCTAGTAATAATTGGCATTGTACACAGATTGGAGCCTTTCCAGGACACATGCCGGCTAGATTAACAGACTAACTCCAAAATAGCAAATTGGACAGGTCTTGGATGTAAGGGCTTGACTGTATGCTGTTGGCCATGTTGTGTATTGTTGCTGCTGCCTGTCAATGACAAATACTTGGCTGAATGGGGGTTGGTGCTGAGCTATGCAGGACTGGAATCATTTATAATGCGACTGACATACTCCTTTTCTGTCTGTGTCTCTATGTAGGTTAGTTCCAGCCAGACACTAACCACTCCAGTCATGTACAGTTTGAAAATAATGAGGAATGCTGCAGCCATGACTTATTATTTCTCCGACACACACTAATCCGATGATTGTTCTATGCTCCCAGGCCACAGTGAGTGGGAACAAGAGAGGCATGTCTGATTATCTATATCTGTGCGATTCTCTTAATTGTTTTGAAAGGATCTCAGATTATGGTCTACATATGTTTTCCTTGTGGATTAATGAACAATATCAACCAGCAATATATATGAAAAGGTCTCTCTGTCTGCAACAATCCTAAACAATCCTTGAACACTATAGGCCATACTAATTTCAGCTACCATCTTGGTCTAAAGCCTATATTTTGCCTGAAATCATCCCCAAGGATTTGAATGTAATCTCCCCCACTGAGTTCATAAAGGATTGAAGTCAGAAGATTTTGTTTAAAACACTTTGGATGATCATCACAGTGAAATTATTCTGTCCAGTCTGCCACAAATTTGTTTTTCCCCCAGCCTGAAAGTATTACAGTCATGTACTGTATTGATTTAAAAATCTTTACTTCTTATTATGAAGCGATTTCAAGGACATTTCAGAACTTGTTAATTCCCTCGGGAAAAGGCTGACTTTTGAAATGTAAAGACTAAACTGCAAGCCTTTAAATACAGCAAGCAAACAATTAAAACCCTCATAAATATGGTTATTAAAATTAAGTTTGTTTGTGAAGCACAGCCTCATGATGCAGACCATACACATTCTATAAAAAAAACCTGTAATGACCAGGATGTCTGTTTCTTAGTCTTGGAGCATCAGCATTGCTGAAGGCATATCAGTAGCCTTCATGTAGCCTATAATAGTGTGGTTAAACTTATATAGGGAAGAAATTTGATTCAGAGGGCCTTATCATCATAGTTATTTCATGCAAACACCGAAAACAGCACTCTGGCTGCCACTCTGTCGACAAAACTTGCCTCCATTCAAGTGTGAATGGCAGCTTCACAAAGTGGCACTTAGTGTCATCCTAGATTACTTTCTTGACTTTTATATTGTTGACACTCAACTTTAAAGCTGGGGTTGGTAATCTTGAGTAAACAGTAAGTTAGATTCTAAAAAAAAAGTGCTCACAGCTCTTTTCCAATGAAAGTAGTAGCATTAGCTCCTCAGTCACTAAATCTATAGCAAGAATTCGCCAAGTCTGAAACACTGTGTCTCTCCAAAGTTACTTCCCCAAACTGATGACGCAGGTAAGGCTTTTGGGCTTGTTACCAGTCCAGTCCACGGACAGAATGCAATAAGAATTTGAACCCTTGCTTTAAGAGAGGCTTGTTCACATTATACTGTCACCACATTTGAAAGTCCAAGATCAAACGGTGGCAGCATTTTCTAAATCCTACTTTGGGCTGACAGAATTGAGTTTAATGCTCTGCAAATCCCTCAGATCAGACCCGATAAATGGTCATCATAAACATGTGCCCTGGCACAGCGTGTGTTCAGTGAATACTTACATGTCTTGGGTTGCAATTTTGAAAAATACACAACGATAATTGCTGGGTAATTGCAGCTCCCACTCCCCACCAGAAATTCTGGCATTGTGATTTAAACAACTTCATTGCTTGCTGTTCAGTTAGCATTGCCTTCATCCTCTTATCACCAAAACTCACCAACACAGAACAAGCTAAGGGAGGTAACACAATTAACAGAAGGTCACAGACATGGGCTTTCAACTAATGTAGTTTTCCATCATCCATTAAGCTGATGATGGACACCTATGACAGCCTTTGTCTTAAATAGAATCACAAACGCACATCCTTTTATAGTCCTCCTCTTAGTGTTGGCAGTGTGGTTGGGTATTGCAGGGGGGGTGGAGGACATGACACCTGTGGACAGCGGATAAAGGGACCTTAACGCCGTGAGCTGGACTCCTCTGCTCCACTTGGTCTCTGGAGAACTTCATGCGATGGCCCCAAAGAAGAAGGAAGAGCCGAAACCTGCAGCAGCAGCACCCAAACCCCCAGAGCCAGAGCGTCCTAAGACCCCGGAGTTTGACCCTTCAACAGTCACGGTAAAGCAAAAGAAAACCAAAAAACTGTCCTTTTTGACAACCAGTGACTACATACTGTATGAATTTTCCTTCTACGTGATAAGAAAAATTCATATGTAGTCACTGGTTGTCAAGAAACCTGGTGTTTAAAGAGCATCAGAGACCCCATGTGATCTAAACTTGGCAGTGCAAGTGCAACAGGACTGTGCAGCCATTTGAGTACTTTTTGGTTATGCTGGCAATTTATAGTTATTTTGGCTGTTTATTAAACTCCAGATATGCTAAAACCATAGTCGAACCAGAACCAGAAAGAAGCTGTGACTTTTTGTTAGGGGGAGGTTCAGAGGCAAATTTGCTGATACCAGACATCATGGAAAGATCTTCTGCTGACGTGGCCCTTTTTCAATGGACAAATGTTTTCCTGGTTGAACGAGCCGCCATGTTACAGTGAGGCGTGGTTAAAGCCACAAAATATGATTTTCATTATTTCTGTGACTAGCGGACCACCCGCACCATTCCTCTGAGGGCAAGGGGATGGAAAAATTGGCAGGAAGGAAAATATAGATAATTACATCCATCACCATTCATCTTTAAACATGCTTAGATAATGTTTGGATAATATTTTTACAAAGATTCATGGATATCCAGATATCAGACAGAAACTCTGATGGGAAGCCAAAATATACAATATCAATAGTCACCATTTGTCACAATGCTTTATTTTTTAGATTTCACATGTATCTCTGTCTGCCATATAGCAATAAAACACCATACCGCCCAAGTGATTTGAACCTTTTTTATTTTTATTTACTTTAAATTTTGTAGCTCTTTAAAGCCTCTTTCATACTGTATAAAGTAGTTATAAAGTAGTATAAAGTATTAGGTGAAAATAAACAAGTTCTCAGCAGAGTTCCTGTCATGTCTCCAATATAAGACATAATCATCAGGTTTGAATCTCTTGAACTTGTTTGGATGTTTTAGGTCCTGGTGGTGTTGAAAGTATCACACATTCTTTGCCACATATTACATCTAAAAATAAAGTCAAGTGAAGCTGACAGCAGCAGACAGACTGTAAGGCCGGGGTGTCTGAGCCAAGGTCACTGATAAACAATGCACGGTAACGCTATCTGTTGGATTGGTATGATAAAAGGTGGAGGTAAAGCCAGGGGCCACACTCTGTGTCTCGCTTGTCTTATGAACGGCATTGATTCCTGAAAGAGGAGCAGCATCTAACCACTGTATTTGCTTTGTCTCTTTTCAGCTGGAGTTCACCCCTGAACAAATTGAGGGTAAGGTTGGACTGTAAGCTATTTATAGAATAGGATGAATGGTTCGTGTGATCATGTTCTTCATTAGTGAGTGAGATATGTTCAGCAACAGCTGATGAGGCAGAGGTTTAGGGGTATTATTTTAAAGTAAACATTTCCAGATTGATCCCTTTGAAAGGCAATGAAGGCACAGAATTGAAATTATGAGGGGTTGCTGCTTCTATCTGGCTTTATCTTTAGCAAAGGACCTTTTTATCAGAGGGACACTATTACATACTGAAGCATCTTCAAAGCCCTTCCTCAAAGATTCTGTCAGCGTTCCTGGATTACAAAGAACTGAATAGAATTCCTTGACTTTCCTTTTGATTCACAGACTTCAAAGATTCTTTCCAGCTATTTGACAGGACACCAGCCAATGAGATGAAAATCACTTATGCCCAGTGTGGTGACCTAATCAGGGCTTTGGGTCAGAATCCTACCAACACAGAGATCATGTATGTCCTTGGAAAGCCCAAACCTGAAGGTGGGTTGTATGCACTATCAGCATGCTGAGTGAAACCACTGCTGTCCATGTGTGCAGTAAGAATGGTGTTAATATTCTGTGTTGACTCTGGTTTTGAAGGCAGCACCTGTTCAAATAAAGTTTAACATTGGTCTGCAGCCTGTCCAGTTTTGTTTTCCTTGGTTAAACCACTGTTTCCCCTACAGACATGCAGACTAAGATGCTTGACTTTGACCAGTTTCTGCCCATGCACCAACACATTTGCAAGGCCAAGGACCGTGGAACATATGAGGACTTTGTGGAGGGTCTGAGGGTATTTGACAAGGAGGGGAACGGCACAGTTATGGGAGCTGAGCTCAGGCACGTTCTGGCAACACTGGGTGAGTTTAACAGTTTTGCTGCAAACTGATTTCAGCAGGCCCTCATTACAAGAACATGTACTGAGCTGACCATCGTCCTGCTTTATCCTTGTGGACCCCAGGTGAGAAGATGAGGGAGGACGAGGTGGAGCAGCTGATGCAAAACCAGGAGGATGCTAATGGATGCATCAATTATGAAGCTTTTGTGAAACACATTATGGCATCTTAAAAAGGACACACCTGTACTTCAGCCTCATTGTCACTGTAGTGCTACTTCATTCTGCGTTATGAATTTAAAATGACTGACTAATGAGTGCGTTTCTCCTTCACAGGGAGCCAGGACCTGAATCCTTGACCGATCTTTGTGTTTCTGCTAATCCCATCTTGTACATTACCATACACCTCAGATGGATATATGACTCATTGTTTCACCTTTTTCTAATGTCACAATGTCGATCATGATAAATAAATGAATTAACTGTGATGTTCTCTTTTTTGAAAACCATCATTCAAAACTGCACCATAACTTATTGGAGAGAGACATATGCATACTGTCAGCTCTTTAGATAAACACATTTTCTATCATGGAGTGGCAGGCAGAAGCCTTTTTTCACAGCAGACTTTCTGACTGATCATAGTAGGAAAAGCACAGGTGAAACTAACAGCAACAAGGACGGCTCTGACTTGGGCCTTTAGCATTGTTGCGCTGCTTTTTAATGCAGGCACTGAAAGGAAACTTGGACCGAAAATTTGCACCAAAGCTGTTGTTATGGCAACAGAACATAATGGAAGGTCTATTGACTCTTTTTCATGTCATAGAAGGAAAAGCACAGGTGCATTTAACATTGCTTTACTTTTGACATTAAAAAAAAACACAAGCAGTGTGTAGGCTTGAGACAAATTGTGGATTGCTTTAATGTCCAAAACTCATATTTCTAAAATTCAAAATATAAGCTCAAAAAAAATCCCACCCACAGTTCATCATGAACATCATATTGTTTCCATAATGGAGACTGACAAAAAAATCCAAGCTCAAGAGCCAGTATACACATATGGAAAACACATGCTGTTGAATGAAATAAATGCCAAGAGTAAAAAGATAAAGCAATATTTATTCATCCATGTAGTAATTGAAGTAATGAAGCCATTTGACATTTGGACATGTGCAGGGTAATCTTCACATTTAGCCAGCAGGGGGAAGTATCGTTCAAATTATTTCTTCATCCATCTAGAATCCATCACACTCACATTCACATCTTCAGGCAATTTAAATTAGCCAATTAACCTAAATCTAACCATGTTTTTGGATGGTAGGAGGAAGTCAGAGTACCCGGAGAGAACCCACGCAGACACGGGGAGAACATGCAAACTCCACACAGAAAGGCCCCCGAGCCGGGAATCAAACCCTGTACCTTCTTGCTGTGAGGCAACAGTGCTAACCACTACACTGCTGTGCCACCCATTATTGCTTACATTATTGTAATTTTAGGATTCAGTTCACACTTGCTGACTGAATGACAAATCCTGAAAGCTTGATTGTTGGTTTTCTCTCCTTCAGTACAGATTTGAAGCTCCAGGCCTATTTTTAATCATACAAGTGACAGCATAAAACCATCCCACTGTGCCCCAAAAATGTAATGTCACTTAAATTCAGTGACATCAGTGACACAGTTACTTTTTGCACCGATGATGAATCTAGATCTTTTAATTACTTCTCATAATGACTCATATTCTTCATTCATAATTGCTTTTTCCCTTCATAAAAGTGAAATAATGCAACTTTCTCACAGCATACAAGTATGATTAATATTGTGCTGGTGCACTTCTGCCTAATTTTTTTTGGTTTTCATACATATTTTATATCATGACTGGCTGGAAAGGGTATACGTGCAACTAAGTACTGTTACTGTTTACTGTTAATGTTTACTTAAATACATGTTGCATTAATTGAGTAAAAATGTACAGATAAGATAAACATTTAAGCTGGGATTTACCCACGGTTATTTAATGCCCCGTGTGGCGATACCAAATCAAACAAAATGCTTCTTTGATTCATGATAATTTAATTCTAGATTGTACTGCACTGTTGAGCTGCTTGGACAAGCTGGTTGCAACTGCACCTCCCAAACCTCCTGACACTTGGCCAGTAAACATTAACACCTGAAAAGTGTCAGCTCACTGTTGAGTGTTACAGTCCCTCAAAAACAGGCAAAGGCTCCACTTAGACTGAGTTAAAAACATGACAACTGAACTACTGGTGAGCTCCAGCCCAAACTGAAGTAACATGTTAGTTAGTTTTAATTTAATTCACAGTGATAACTACATGTTTAAAACAGCAAACGTGTCCACATGTGACAAGTTGCCAAAATAGGCTTTTCTAACAGAAGACGTTGTTGTCATGGCAGGAAAAGCACAGATGTTGCGAATAACACAAATGATACATCTGTTAAATTCCTGCAATGTTTAGGCAACAAAGCTATGTAATTAGGTTTAGGGAAAGATTTTGGTGAGGAAAATAACTGTGAGATGGTGTTACATGAGTGTCAAAGTTACATTACAGGGGTGTTCAATCTCTAAGTTATGTGACAAATAATTCACCGTTGACTTTTCAACGGAGATTTAGCTCAGTGCTCAAACAGGATGCTTGTGTTCAAGAACAGAGTTTGTGTGCTAAAGTTATTTTGAGTCATTTTGAAGTTACGTGAGTGATGTTTGTTCGTGCTTTGTGTACTTCTGTTTCATTGTTTCTGTACGTGTTTTACTCAGTGTATGTACTTATTCCAAGACCAACATGTAGAACATTGTTCTAATGTTTTACTATGAGAGAGAGATGATTTTGTACACACAGCCGAAAATTCATACACACAGTATTTGGTATCTTTGGAAAAAAAATGGGGTACACATTTAATGATAATAACTTAAATTAAAGGTAGGAGGCTTATTTGAAGATAAACTTATTTGGAAACAAATCCACCCAAACTATTTTAATTTCAACATGACCTTCACATTCACCACAAATACCTTTTTCAAGCACTTCTCCTTCTCTGAGCGAAATCACTCCACATAACCGTTGTCAGTCAGCCCTCCCCATCCAGCCTGAGCATCTGGCCATTATATATTTAACCATTTTTTTTGTGCGCAGGCAATTTGCCACTGGACCTCCAGGATTGCACCAGTTCAGGGCTGATATTTTGACATAAGTGCACAGCCTGAGTAATTCAGTGATCTGTGTCATAATGAATTTATTTATTTATTTATTTATTAAATAATTTATATGAGCAATGCTGTTGAATTGCACTTTAACTGAGCTCAATCTCTAGTCATTCTTTCAAATTAAAAAGCTCAAATAAAGTTGTAGTTCTTGATTAATACAATGAATTAGACATATTCAGTAATCCTTGTGCAGTTCATGTGATCCTTAGATATAACGATGTAGAAATGGAAAAAAAAAAAATTCCATCAGCATCTAGCAAATCTGCTTCCACTTCCACTGCTTCCACTGCATGATAAATCTATACATGACATAAATGACTCAAGTTCCCAGCTCTATATAATGTAATGTGATCTTTAATCAGGTGGAAGAGTTTTAATTTAGGACTGCTCATCCATCAGCCTCAGGGAGTTCAAACACATGACACGTTAAATTGCTTGTTACGTTCACACCTTCTCTGAGGACGTTAAAAAAATTAGAGGAAGCTGTGCAAGTATTTTAACAACCGTACAGTACAACTCCACGCTGTATAAAAGAACACAGACGTAAGGGAGGAAACATATAGGCTCCATTTAGAAAGGATTGTTTGTATGAAATCAACATCTCTTGTTTAACAAAATGTATCACCATGTGTAGATTGAGTTTTGGTGAAAACAAAGGTTCAAATAAACTACATAAGAGACAGCATTGCCTCTCGTGCCTTTAATATTGAGTTTTTGATATTTTATTCAGGTGAACCCTCCTCCTCAAAGCCTCTTTCCTATCTATCAAATGCAGCTGTTGATGTTGAAAGAGCTGTTGACTGAAAGAGCATTTTGGCATTTTGGTATTCATCACACTAAATCCAAATGTGGCAGCATTTGGCAAAACCCTGACCCCGGGCCAGGAATCGAACCCATTACCTTCTTGCTGTGAGGTGACAGTGCTAACCACTACACCTCCATGCCGCCCACCACCAAACATGCATCCATTAATACATTTTTTGAGACCTGCCTGTGTAGTTAAATTTTTTGAACTCCCCAGTTTGTAACACAGGCAGTTTAACCCTTAGTATTAAGTAAGGCCTCAATACTTTTCTTCTGAGAATTAACTTTAGGAGAGATTCCCATACAACATGAATGAAATGCTTAAATTTGACTCTCCCCACGACCCTATGTGAGGATAAGCGATAGAAAATGGATGGATGGATAGAAATTTGACTCTTTCCCATGGCATTTGAAATTTAGCTCAGAAGAAATCGTGCATTTCTACACTTTGATTGATTTGGAAAAGCACACACCTGCCAGGTCTTTCAGTTAACAGGTTGTGGCAGACCAAAAAATATGCCTCTGTGAATGTATTGTGTGGCCCAGCCTTTAGTGCAATTGAACATCCCTGGAGAGACCAGAAAACAATAATGTGTCAAAGCAAATTGCAGACTTTAAGCCAAAAGCACAACATGAAAAACATTCAATGCAAAAGGCAGACAGGAGGTCACACCAGGAGATTAAAAAAAAAAAAGTCAGGCAAGGGATCCCACAGCTCAAATATCAGACAAAAGGACCAAACAGAAATGCTAATCATAATGCTATAAAGCTAGGCAATGCACACTCAACCCTGGTACTGAGGGAATGAGAGGCAGGTGATGAGGTGGATGCGAGTGACAGGATCTGAAATGACAGGAGAAACATGGCAGAAAATGTCCACTAGGATGGCAAAAAAAATTCCCAAATCCATGTGTGCATAGCTTGTTGTGTGATACTGAAAGAGGCAGCGGGCTGTTATCACATCTTTAATACATTTGTTTTGCTTTGTCATTAAGCAGCATTGAGTGAACATGTGGGAAAACATGAATTTAAATGGTTTTAGCAGTTAGACTACAGGATGCAAAATAACAGAATGTGAAAAAAGTAAAGAGGTCTGATACTTTCTGGATGCACTGTGTGCATATGTATCAGATTTTCAAGCTTATCAAGAGAAGATTTAACTGTTTATACAGGCTGAACAGTTCTGCCCATGAAAAAGTTTGGACAAAAAAGAAAAAGAGAGAAAGATTTATTTGTAAAAAAAATTTGAAATGGTGCTTTTTCAAAAAAAATGCCTTAGCATTTGCATCGTTTCTAAATTGCTGATTAGTGTTCTGGAGAAACCCCTCATCATAGCATTATAAATGAAGCACTATTAGTAGTAGTGGTGGTCTCAGGCTGTCATGCCAGTCATTTATTTTTAGCCGGGGTAATGACTGGTGAAATTCAGTTTAGAGTCCACACAAAGGAGCTCTAGGCAGACAATCCAAAACACAGTGTAGATGTGCTGCTTGCCTCCGGCGCCTGCACACTCAACATCATACCCAATGTCCGCCTTGCATGCTGCTGTCAACCATCAAAAGCATTAATTGTCACAACAAGCCTTTATTAGGCTGCATCAGAGTCTCTGCTGATTGTTTGGGGATGTATAACTCATCGAGTCCTGAGGGCTCCAGGCACAGGCAAGTTTCTGCTCCACTTCACTCCAGCTTAACCAAATGAATGAACTGTATCTACATTCACATTACATAACCTGGCAGCCACTCTCAGGATACTTCCATCACTGAATACTATGTTAACATTTACATTTACATGACAATTACACAACACAATGCCAGTGAAGCTGCAGTGGTCTACTCTATCATAGGAATAATTTACATGATTGAGTCATTAAAAGGCTGCTGCATTTATTCCATGCAGTGCTTTGAGATAGGGAGGTGAAAAGCAAATGAATCAACTAAACAGATCTCATTACTACAATCTGCAGTTAATGCCAGATTGCCAAGCCAAACTGAATACACATGGATTCTGTCAACACAGATCACTGTGGTTAACATGCTCTCAAAAACAACTTTACAATGAAAAGCCAAAGACCAAAAGTAAGAGTATGATTTTAATTCAAAGCAATACACGTGTACAAATGTATATCAGTAACACAATGACACATCATTTACAGAGCTTCCTTTTCTTTTGATTTTAAGGCAACATGGGTGATTCACCAAATAGCTTTCTGTAAAATCACTTAGTCAAATGTATTCACATACAGTAATAAATAAACAAATATGACATCACACTGGATGAATACATTTCATCATGTACAATAAAGTGTACAATAAGTGTACAAAATAAAATCAATAAGATTTAGTCTACAAAGTGCAATAGCATGACAGAAATGTAGCAAACAATAACGATTCTGGATGCTGGTAAACATGTTTTTCTCTTTGGTGAGTTTGAATAAATGATTTTCTTATTTTTGTATGAAAATATTAGATAATGTACTTTTTATACATAACATGATGAATGGAAGGGTGCGCAGTGTTACCGTCGCACATATTGTGATGCTGGAAACAGAAATTCGGATAAAAGCTCCAAATACAATATTTACATCAAGATGTCTTTAGATGATCAGCATTTGATGTCAGTCCAGTTGAGCAGCATATTTACAACAACAACAACAACAACAACAACGTCTGTTGTAATGCAAGAAAACAAAATATCAAATACAAACTATTAACTGAATATATATAACTAAATAAAACAATGAAATTTTAAATTCTTCTACATTTTGGGAAATGTGTATATTCACTTTATTGCTGAGAAGGATCAATACTTTTGGACAGGCTTAGTGGTTTCCCCTTTTCCAGTCTTTATGCTATGCTAAGCTAACTGACAGGGATGGCAGTTTAAAAATATCAAGTAAGCACCACATCAAAAAAAAACAACAACTTCCCATCTAAATCTCAGCAAAAAAGTCAATGAGTGCATTTCCAAACACAACTAAACATTCTTAACTGTCCGAGCTGAGAGACAGAAATACTCCTCTGATGGTACGTAGTAAATGTTACAGACACACAAAGGAGCATCTCTGCATTGAAACTTGTTTGTAATCGTTTTCAAAACCATCCCTTCCTCTCCCCTCCTTCATCATTCTGCAGAAAACAAAATGTGTTGATGGAGTTTTGACATTGCAGAGACGTGGTTATTCCCATTATTGTGTGAGCAGCCTGAGCAGATGTAAAAGTGTTTGGCGCTCATTTCATCAAGCTTCTCGTCTCTTAAACCAGCAGCTTAGTTGTGACACTGATTACTAGAAAGCCACAAGGATTTCATAAAGCCAACAGAATTTAATCTGCTTCCACTGCATGACAAATCCATGCATGACACTTAAAATGCATGACATAAATGACTCGCATTCTATATACTGTAATGTATAGCCTAATCTTTAATCATGTGGAAGAGTTTTAATTTGGGACTGCTCATCCATCAGCCTCAGGGACTTCAAGCATGATACGTTAAATTGCTTGTTATAGTCACACCTTCTTTGAGGTTAAAAAAATGAGAGGAAGCTGTGCAAGTATTTTAACAACCGTAAAGTATGAGACAATCAACTCCACACTGTATAAAAGAACACAGACGTAAGGGAGGAAACATATAGGCTCCATTTAGAAAGGCTTGTTTGTATGAAATAATCATCTCTTGTTTACCAAAATGTATCACCATGTGTAGATTGAGTTTTGGTGAATACAAATGTTCAAATAAACTTCATAAGAGACAGCATTGCCTCTCATGCCTTTAATATTGAGTTTTTGATATTTTATTCAGGTGAACCCTCCTCCTCAAAGCCTCTTTCCTATCTATCAAATGCAGCTGTTGATGTTGAAAAAGCTGTTGACTGAAAGAGCATTTTGGCATTTTGGTATTCATCACACTAAATCCAAATGTGGCAGCATTTGAGTGCACCTTGGTCAATGTGTCTAATTAAATTTTAAGTATGCCACATTGTCGCCCTCCCACTAAGCAACAATGGGAGCAGATGCTTATAAGTGTGTGAGCTGTTGAAGTATCCTGCTGCAAATCCTGTAGGATTATCCGGCTCCGCTAACAACCACTAAGCAGTAAGATGACAGCGATAAGAATGCTGTGAAATCAGATTAAGACTCACTGTGATGTGATGTGTGTGATGTTTGATGAGGATGCCAAATTTTCATATTTTAAATACAGTCCAGGAACAAACTGAAAGTCTGGCTTACCTCCTGTACAATACGTCACAGAAGAGAAATCTTCTGGGAATGTTGTGTGTCACTAGTCACTAGACACACTGTTAGAGGAGTCGGTCTGTTCTGTTACTAACATCACTGTTTGTAGTGGACAAAACAGATTAAGTCTGCTCAACTTGGATGTTGTGGTGGAGATTACGGGCTGGTCACACAGCTGTGGTCTGTTTGATGCTGTGGAAGCTGATCCTGGTCGGAGATGTGGGGATGGACATGGCTCGAGCCACTCGCACTCGAAGGGCATGGTTGTCCTGCCAGCGGTGCCATCGTTTCCTGACTGCAGAACGTACCTACAACGTTGACAAAAACATTATATCATGTGTCCTAGGTTATCTTAGCAGAAAGTCTGGAAAGGAGCTTGTTTTGCTCTATCAAAGGGGAAAATAAAGGCCTATCAGCACCTCTAAAGCTAACTAATTAACACATCTCATTTGTTTTATCTGCAGACATGTAAAAACAGAGAGTGACAGAGCTACGCTGCAGGTTTTCACCATTTAGACTTAATGCGAAGCTAACCAAACTGCCTCCTGGTTCTAATTTCATACTTAAATGGGACATAATCATGCTCATTTTTTGGGGTTTATACTTTTGGTTTGGGTTTCTACTAGAGGTACCTTTACATGCTTTGATGTTCAAAACATTTTTCTGTCTGAATATACCTGTATTCACCCTCGTGCCATTTTAGCGCCTGTCTCTTCCGAAAAGGCCCAATTAGCTCTGATTTCGTTGTACCTCTGTAAAGGTAGTTCTGTTGAACCACATCTAATCTAGTGAGCCCATTAAAAAACTGACTTTTTTCTTATTTCCCAATTTGTGGTTGCTCGATACTCCAGATACTCATGTAAATTATTATTTTTTTTATTTTTTTTTTTGGACATGTCCCTTTTAACAAACTGCAAATAAGAAAACTACATGTCAGTCAGTACAAAAGTTAAAATGTCCTAAATTCAAAGCTATCCCTTAGTGCCACATAATCAGTTTTACCAATCTTGACTTTGTATTCAATTATTTTGCAAGACAGGTGAGTCAGTTTCTGAGCAGTTCCTCATCAAATTAACCACCTCACCACCACTTTCAGTGTCAATCATTCAAGGACTGTGAGCAAGAGAGTCTCTCATTTTTCACAATCATAATGACATTAATGGCTTTGAAACAGCTGTCTGGCACTTTACAGCGGTTTTCATTTGATGACAATGACAAAGTTCTTCTCTTCTCTTCATATTTAATCAAAACGCTGCAATCTCACGACCAGCATCTTTCAACAGTTTCTAAGCTATCTGGTTTGGCCCCATGTTTGAACTTAGCATGAATTGTAACTAGGAGTGTTGTTAAAAAAAACACAAAATAACCAATCAAGGAAATGCATTTATTAAGCTCATTAATCAAGAAACACATGCCAACTTAATTAAAGTTGACTCACCTCTCCATTTAGAAAGCAGTAAAACACTGACACAAAAAAACCCTGCAGAATGAGAGATATCACAATTAAAAGCGGGAAAGGCAGCAGCATTTTGGAAATGCACCTTAATTAGACATCAGAGCATTCAGATAGTGCCATCATGAGAAGAAATAGAAAAAAAAGATTAAGTGTTCACTTTTGGGAGCAAATTGAGTCATGGAAAATAAAATTCTTGATTGTAAAGAAGCTCAACAGGAAATCCCCTTTATTTCCACCCACTCAGTGTTACAGTTAAGTACAGAAGACAGAACGATAAAAAAGGAATGGCCACAGAGCAGAAATCATGCCCACACGACCCTGTTAATCCTGTCATCTGAAGAGCCACAGTGTATGTAAGCACAGCCAGGATGCTACTTCAAATCATCTCCCCACAAGAAGGCTAAAAACTGAACCACAGAGATACAGCCCAACAATCCATGTGACTCACATCGTTCACAGTGAGGGCTTTAGAGCGCTGGCTAGTGTCACACTGCATCATTATCCTTTAGTCTCACCTGAAAAGACTGCAAAAAGGAGTTGAAATAGATGAAGACGATTTGTGAGATATCGTCCTCCCCCGGATTCACAAAGAAGAGCATATAGGTGATGCCCAGCAGTGGTAACAAGACCAGCGTTGCTTTCACAGCTTTCCTGTGAAGACAGGGATGGAAATGAGCACCCTCATTTGGAAAATGACCATCATAAGCGTTGATATCTGTGTAAAAAACATGCCATTGAGCTGCTTCTCAAAATATCAACACTTTATTAGAGGTGAGGAAAGATGGCTGCAGTACTACTTCCTATAACGGCACATTTTATTGAGGCTTTAGCTCAGCAAGAGGCTTTGTGACTGGATAATTTACTAATGTGTTACAAAACATCAATAAAAACAAAGTTTGTGTCTGCCAGTTTTTTTGCTGTTTTTTTTTCTCATAATGGATTTTTATTTTCACTGGATTTTAAATCACCAGATTTGTAGTAAGAAATGTTCTCAATAATCATTTTTTACAATTATCCATAAGGTATGCAGCTATAAATTTTAATAAGAAGTTGATAGAGGAAGACAGAGTCAGAGCTTCAACTGTCTATTGTCCTTTTTTCTGCAGAGGAACAGTTCAAATTAAATTGGGGTTTTAAAAATAACACAGAATAAAACCATAATCACGACATGCTGTGCAAAGCAACATCACCGAGAATAATTTTTCCTTGTTAAATTTACACCGCTGTTTATATTCATGCAATTCTGGTAAAAGCAACACCACTTTATGCTCTATCTGGTAAAAGCAACACCACTTTATGCTCTATATTTGGGTGAAGAATTATTATCTGACACGCCTGTCCTTTACTCAGTAGACCTGCATAGCTCATGTCAGCATATCTGTCACACCACGACCATAAATCCACCTCCAGCCTGTAAATACTGAATGTAAGTTGTCTGAGCTTTGACAAACATACTCAAAATAAAGAACTAATAACTAAATACACATGGAAAATGTTGAAATTATCTGATCATTAGCACTTTCTGACAAGAAACTATAATCTACATACATTAAATGTTAGATATTTCAAGAAATATGTCGGTATTTTGTTCAGTTTAAGGTTTAATTACAGGCAATACTTCGCCTTCAACAAGTGAGATATAAGCTACAATTAGAGCAGTGGCAGTAGTTTGGCCTTATTGATATTAACATTGGGTCCTTTTATCCCCAAATATCTTCTCTCTGAGAGCATTTGTATGAAATTAATTCAGAATGTAAACAGTGACACTAATTGTAAAAGTTACTAATAGTCGTCTTTCTGAATGATTGATGCCAAAAATGCATTTCTCTGCTCTTGAGACACCTGTGTTGTCTTTGTTGTCATGTCTTGTCAATGCCTTATGTGCCTTATATTTATACAGTCATCCACACAATCAACTCACCTGTACTGTATTGTTTCAGACGTGGTTGAAGCTCTTAATTTGGTCATAAGAATTCTTACTATGTTGAAGAGGAAAACAAAGTTTATCTAGAAACAAAAAGCACACACAGAGTCATTATTTTTGAACAGTGGGCTAAGAGCTCACACTGAGAGAGATCAGTGAACACGTTCTGCTCATTAACGGCTGAGGTGGGAGGAGTGGAGGGCAATCACAAGCCAAAGCCGCCTTCCTCCACAACAAGACAGTGTTAGAAAAGCACACATATCATAACTGGTCACCGGGCTACACGCTGGTAACTGTTTGTACAAAGCCATTAGCAGCTGCATTCCTATGAATGCTATTTCATGTTTTTTATATTATTATGTGAGGAAATGCCTGAACCCACCAGTAAGATTAATCCTACCTTTCAAAACAAGCTGGATGGAAAAGGCTTTCATTATAAAGCAATTTTCATTTTGGGGCATTTATATATTTTTTTCATCAATTTGCACCTTCAAGCAGGCACTGGTGCTTGATCTTATGCTAGTGTGTGTAAGTGTGTATCATATGAATGAGTGGTTCTGACAACAGTGGTGGCAGTAGATGAGCACTGCCTCTCTGTGTGTTGTCACTCACCAGAAGCACAACAATAACTGGTCCCTGGTAAATGTAGTCCATATATTTTCCAGGTTCTTTACCAAACCAACATCTATTGACCGAAGAAAAGAAATAATCAATATCAGAAAATGTAAGTAGACAGGGCTGAAGTAAAAAAATACATATTTTATTATTATTTGGGGTACTTACTGTTCATTTTCATAATATAACTTTCCTATGGCCCATGCTATTATTATAGGGCATGGAATACCTGTGGTAAATAAATAAATACAAGTCATGTGAGTCAGAAATAACACCAAAGAATATACAGTACAAGGAGCATACAATACGGTTATAAAACCCTTCAACTAAAACATAAATTTAATATACTAATTAACGTAATTAATCCATAGTGACATATGTTTGGTAGCCTAACAGCTTATTATATCCATAGTGACGTATGTATTAAGTATCACTGGAAGGAGTCAGAGTAATGTTTGTGTATGATATATTGACATAAAGGCTTCGAAGTGGAGAAAATAAAAATATACAAGCTCCTAAAAAATTATCGATCGAATTATCGATCTCGAGCTCTCTCTACTGAACAAGGAGCACATTTCAAAACAAATCTGTCAAGTCAGCATGAGATGTCTGGTGAATGCACAGCAAAATATGGGTGCAGGTCACAGCAAGGACATGATTTGAGAAGAGGATGTTTACTTTGCTCTGGGGAGATTATTTTATCAAGTCTGACTTAAAAAAGACAGGGTGTGCTGAATTATGTGTGATAAAAGTTAAACCATTTGGATTGTGGGTGCTGACATACCCTCTTCAAAACAGACAGACACAACTTTTAAAGAAAACTGGTCCTGGAAGGACTTTTCATGCAAAACAGATTTTTCCAGTTGTTTCAATTTTTCATATCAGAACATAAGGTATGCTCATGTATGAACAACTCTTTCTTTTAGTTTTTCATGTAATCCATTTTAGGATGCAAACATACAGTGCAAGTACAAAAGAGGGGCCACCAAGCCAAAACACCCAGGGCTGCAATTCAAGGACAGTTTCAATTCTCGGCTTTTTCACCATGTCTGTGAGCCCAACGAGCCAATTCTGCTTCTAGCTAAATATCCTTAATGAGTGAACATATAATGATGAGAGAAAGCTGACCAAATAAGTTTTATGGAAGGAATGGATCAGCTGTTCAGATGAAATGCACTTTCATGGGGCTGAAAGAGTGCAGGTCTAAACCACCATCAAGCCTCTGCTGGGAGATACAATTAATATGCCCCACTTCCATCATTTCCTTAATAGATTCTAATGAACAGTCTCACAAGACTGATATCAGTGACACAATGAGAAATCTAATCTATTCACTGAATCATTCTTTCAACCTTTTAAGCCTGTTTCTTTTGCCACTGCAGCAAGATGATGATGTCATCTTTTCAAAGGAGATATATCACGGATGCAGCATTAATTACAGAAAAATGAGAGCTAGAGGTACTTCATTCACTGAAATTACACACTATAGTATATTTGGCTGCTCACATATGTTGGAGTAAAATGAAAATAATAAACAAAGTTTAATCTACACCTGCAGGAGTGCTTGGTGGATTTTGTGAGACTGATAATTAACTCAAAGGGAAAGCTGATCAGATCATTTGTTGCATTGCATCAAATTTAAATCACATGACATCATTAAAACTAGACTGATATGACTGCTATCTGCCTTTGGTTATTTCTATTGTAAAACCATAATGAGATTTCCATTCATTTCACCCATGTGTCATTAGTAATTATATGTCTATTTATTTTCTCAGTCAGTTTAGCCTGACCTAAATGCAGTAAAGTATGTGTCTATTTACCAACATACAATGTGCATTACATAAACAGACAGAGACGAAATGTCAGATTAGCAAAGGGAAGCATGCTGCATGTTTTACCCCGAGATGGGACATGACACTGTGCATATCCTAATGCTGTAGTTTAAGACAAGGTGAGCATGGATAATTTATGTGGTCTGCTACAGTACATATTCAAAAGTCATTCTATCATTGGAAGTCAAGCACCAAAAAAATGACATTTTGTACACTGCAGCCCAGTTCTCTTATGAAATTAAAATCTAATCTTGAGTCTGAAGCACTAAAAGGTCTCCACTTCACTTGAAGTGCTTTCAGTCTAGAAAAGGTTAACTTCGACTTGAGCAGAAATGTTGTGTAACACTGTGGGTCAGCTCTTTCACTGTTTTTAAGATCAAAGGAACAAATCATGTTCACTGTATTTTGGGTTTCTACTAGAACGTTTTCCACGCTTTAATGTCCAAAAACACTATTTTCTCATACTGTCTCAATTGTAGCAGATAATGATGATAAACTCATGAACTGAACTGATAATGGTTGCGTTTCCCAGATTTAGTTTAGAGACTCTAAGCGCTAAGAGCATCTTAAAAACGCTCTTTGGGCTCCCGTGAAAGAAAAATGCGTAGTGTAAGTAGTTAAAGAAGATCTTTCACTACGATAGCTTACCCACGCTTAACAGTCTTCTCAGTGACAAACACTCACGCACAGATTCAGCAGAGTTATTAATATATATATATATATGTGTGTGTGTGTATATATATAGTATATATATATATTTCCAATTGGTGACAGAAAAGAATGAATTTCATTCTTCAGGAAAAAGTTGTCATGTCTGTCAAGTTAAGTGTGTTTATTATTTCAGTCTTGTCATTTGGTCTTGTCATTTCCTGTTTTATTTTGAAATTAATTGTCTTCCCCCGCCCTGTTTGTTTCCAGCTGTTCCCCATTACCTAGTGTATATATGTCTGCGTCTCCCCCAGTCCTGTGCCAGTACGTCTTGTGTTCCCATTGGCATGGGAACACAAGACGTTACCAGCCCTTTTCTCGTCTGTACATCGATCCACGTCAGGTTACCCCCTATTAGTGTCTGTCTGTTGAGCTGTTGTTCCTTTGTCACTTTGTTTGTCCACCCACGTGTAGTCTGTCAGTGTAGTCAGTCTTTAATGTTTAGTGTGCGTTTTATGTTATTGTAGTTTTCCTTAACCTCACCTTTTGTGAGCGTCTTCTGTTTAGTAGCATTGATTAGTTCATATTTATACATTCCTCTGTTAGATAAGACCCAGATAGTGACAGAGCATTTTGTGTTGTAACTTTTATAGCCATAGCGCCTGTGAATTTCTGTTCTTTAGATAATTTTCATAGCCTTCTTTAGTAACTTTGCCGTTCTTGTTTCTCAGTAGTCAGGTTAGAGTGTAAATCCCTCTCTGTACTGTTGTTGTTGTTGTTATTATTATTTCTGTAAATAAATCCTTGGTTGATACTTTGTTTATGAGTTGTGCGTTTGGGTTCTTCCAGTCAATATGTTTTATAAAGGCCCTGTGGGCTCAAAGCTGTGGCACAAGTGACGCACTGAAATATGGCAGAAGAAAAATAACAATAATAACAAAATAAGTGACATTAGGAGGAATAACAAGTGTGAATAATGACTTGACTATCATTTATCGTAATTTGTCTGCACATTCCACATCTGCATGTCCATATGAGTTTACCGTACCCCAAAATGTGTCAGGGCACAACAAAAAAACACATCGACCATCTAAACCTGCCACTTTTCAATGTCAAATCAATGTGTCAATTTCCACTGTACGCAGAGTGCCGCAGTGCCGATGCCTGTCAAAACAAATCGACAAAGCTTATATTTTTGACGGACGTCGGTCGACAGAAAGTCATGTACAGACACAATAAAACATCAGGTTTATTTTCAAAATAAAATGATCTGTGTTTGCAGCGAAAATCGATTTCCTTCGACTCAGTGGGCACAGGGTGGCTCTCTTTCACTGACGCACTGCTATAACCCGCTATATCGTGCGATTATACGTGAATTAGTGAGATTTCGTTAATCAGCGAGATCTAGTTCTCGTGATTCCAGCGGACCCGCAGCATCCGCTGCGTATTGACAGACGACAGACTTCGGCGTTGTTCAGCATCCAGTGGAAATTAGGGGTTACTAATGCCGTCAACAATGGACATACTCACACCAGCCGATGAAAAGGAACACCCACTTTCTGAGCTTATCAGTTGAATATGTCATTACAATGGCTGTGTGAAGGTAGCATCCCTCAACAAACATCCAGAAGAAGTTTGTCACCACAAAGTAGTTGTATATTGTTGTGATTAATCGACACCACGGCTGGAAAAATACAAGCACAAGACTCAGAGTTATTTTTCCAGAATTTCTCACGGCATTATACAGCATGTGGATGTAGCACTTAAAACAAATACCTCATTACTCTCATGGATATTGTGGTCAATCAACTGAAGCAAAAACCACATCACATTCCTCAGTATGAAGGTGGTGATCAAGTTCCAGTGGATGATGTTTCGAAGACATCGTATACTCCTATAAGCCGAAGAACAAACGTGTTATTATCAGCATTTGATAGCATCAGTACACATCAAGTGAGACACTTAGTCTGAATGACACTGGTGTTTTTGCGTTACTGTTCAGAAGTTATTGGTAAGTCATGTCACATATAGAGGCTCCAATATTACATGCAACCAGTAAACCATCCCCACCTACAGGAAAAGTAGGTGGGGATGGTTCCATAAAATCTAAAGAGATTTAATCTCAGAAAAAAAAACTATTTACTATTTTGGTCTTTAATCTAAAGGAATCAATATGTGGGAAGACAACATTGATCAAGCCATAGTGCACAACACAGCTGAGCCTGTTCGGTATCTGTTGAAGTGGGCGTGTGTGTGTGTGCGTGTGTGTGCGTGTGTGTGTGTGTGTGTATGTGGTCTGCCTTATGTCCACATTGGGTCACACACTTGACTTAAGACCAGCTGATTGGGGACAGCATGCGCAAATGAGGACAAAGTCCATGTCCCCAGTTGTTCAAACCTTGATTTTGGGTCAGTGGTTAGGGTTAGGTTGAGGTTAGGATTAGGATTAGGTAATTAGTTGTTGTGCAGTAGTTAGTCTTAGAGTAAGCTTTCAGGAAATCAAAGTTTGTCCCCAAAGGGAGGGTAAAATTGCTTAAATACCCCAAAGGTGACTTAAAGCAATGTGTGTGCGTGTGTGTGTGTGTGTGTGTGTATGTGTGTATGTGTGTGTGTGTGTGTAAACCAGAATATGAAGAAGACACAATTTGAGGAAGTGTTATGACCATGATATGTTACTTAGTGCTCCAGCTGAGCCGAGCTGCAGAGAACACTTCATTTGACATGAGCGAGTTAATGATGAGCAGTCTGGGAATATTATGTGAATTTCTCTGATTGTCCTCCATGAGGTCTCATGTATGCGGCACTCATTTATAGATAGGGACTATTTCTGTACTTGCCTTAAGCACAAGAAGAGAATGAAGGCCACGACTAGAGCTCCCACAGAGATACAGTGACCTAGGTAGTTGATGATCAGCGCTATTTTATAATGCACTGGATATTTTCTCTGTAAAGACAACACAGGAATCACTTCTTGAATGCAGCTGTTTGTTGATAAAACAGAGAAGAGATTAGGGATGCAAAAATGCATGAATGGAAGTGTCTTCATCAAGCTTCTTTGTTAATGTCATTGACATACTTGTCATTAACATTCAATGTCATTGCTTAAAATGAACTGAGAATATTGACCAAAGGCCTAGAAATGCACATAATCAGGAGACAAGATGTGAGGTAATCAGGCTAATACTCATGTAATAGGCCTACATTAGTAGCATAGTTTGGCCTCAAGCTTTGAATGTTTGTTTCCAGACTACTTGACAAGTACTATCTTGTCTGTGTCCCCATAGCAAACAGTTTAGCTGCACTACACAGGAAAATAAAGTGCAGTTCAATGAGCATTAAACGATCTTAACATCACATTACTTTTGCTAGATCTGATTGGTATTCCCTGATGTGCCATTAGTGTAATGATTGTAAATTGTGATGAGCATTTACAATAGTTAATGGATTGCTTATAGAATGAAGGATATAGCAGGATTGTCGTGCACTACACACTAACCTTCTCTTCCAAAATGGGTTCACAATTGGAGTAATTGCTCTTCACCGCCCACGTCCCATTATCCATACATTCCCTGTAAGCACTCCCTGCAAGAAAGAGAGGGATTTTGAGAAAACAATGGAAGTGGGGCAAATATTGATAATGTTTCAAAACACATGTTGATCTGGCAGACTGGTTTGTCTGTTCAAATCTCCCATCTGTATTCAACATAGATCACTGCTGGCAGGAGGCAATTGTTTTGTAGTGAAGTGTTTGCCAACTAGGCAAGCAAAAACATCCTTATAATTTCTTAGAGCTCAGTCCAAAGTTGAGCTCTACTATCTGTCTGAGTCATACACAGAATACCATTTCAGCAATACAAGTTTATTTGTGGTGGGGAAATGCAAAGCCTCTTACTCTGTCAGCTTATTTGCATATCTTTTAAAACCCACTTTCCATAATCAACTTTGAACTGAATTTTCATTTTGCAGTTTCTTTGCTGCGCATTCTCTCTTTGACACCGAAAAATATATAAGGAACTGTGCAGAAAAAAATAAGGTGGAAAGGTAAATTTCTTCTTATGATCAGTCTTTTGAAGCGATAATTTCATTTCATTGTGTATAAAAACTCAACTCAGACTCAGACACGAAAGCATTAAAGGTAAACTGATTCCACTGTATGATCACTTTATTTCTAAATAAATAACTGTTCAACATTATTTAATAAACATGTGCTTAAGTTGCTGCTAATCAACTATTTCCTGTGAGCATACTGGTCCATGAATAAATATGTTTATCTCAGTGTTGCTTCATACTAATTCTCCCCCTCCGGGATTAGACAGCATAAACTGCAGTGTTTACATTCACTCATCCTGTCTCAGAGGTTCTTGTAATCATCCACCTCAGACATGCCAGGAGCAACTCTGGAAGCAGCAGAAGAGTAAGATCCTTTGCATTCAAATTAATGTTACGTTATAGGACATCTGTATTTGGAGAGCAGAAAACTGCTTGTGGCAGCTGGAGATATAATGATTTGGCTTATGGCAACGCCAGCTGTATCATGATTAGACGATGCTTTGAGTTGCTCATGAAGGAAAACCCTAGTTCTCAGCCGTTTGAGAGCATGGTGGTAAATCGAGTCGCTCAAATCACTTGCTTTTGATTTAGTGGGACATATCCCCAGAGACGGACTAAAACAGTCAAGTGTAATGCACTCTAAAACACACAGTGTTTATCGATCAGTTGTCATGTGGCATTTATGTATTTCTAGTGCAGTGTAGGCAACCGTGATAAGACTGCTAATGTCTCATGCATGGTTTGAACAACCAGGAGACCAGTGTTTGAGCCCCAGAGTTTGGTTTGACATGTTCCATTGTTTCAGTGTATATATTTTATATGCAAGCAGAAATATTGTGCTATTTATAAGCCTTCCAATTAAATCAGATTTGATGAGACCCATATCATATTCATTTTTTAATTATTAATTATTATCATTAATAAAGCCATTAGTTACAACTCATACCACTTTATAAAAGGTGATCTATTAGATACTGAGGTTGCTAAAAAAAGACATTCGGCACCTTTTGAAGTTGTCTGAGCTAATATTACAGGAGTAGCACAAGGTGCTTTCCAGAAAAAGTTCTCTCATCTCTCCAAGTAAATATCACACTGTGTTTGTGAAACAGGCGGCGATGGTGCAGAAATAGAGGAAGAGGAGCAGGTTGTGAGTGTTGTCCCTGTGAGTCGTTTCACTGAGGCAGGACTAATTCAAGGCACTGGTGCAGGGAGAGCACATTTCTGACTAACCATCTGTGCATTACATTACACACGATAAAGCTATTCCTTTTTTTCAGTGGCTACTTTCACACCGTTAAAACTGAAAAAAAAAAAAAAAACATCACTAAATGACGCAGTTTCTCATGGATTTGGCCGAGATATGGCTGCCATGTGAAGGTGTTAACAATGCTGGAAGCCAACACTGACTACGCTCCTCTGGTGTAAAGATGCATATAAGGAAACAAAAGGATTGTAATTTCCAATTGGCTTACTTCATGTCAGCATTGCCCACATCTTCCACCAGCCAGCCTGCCTGCCTGCCTGCCTGCCATACTTTCTTGCTTTCCTTTTTGTGCATAAATGTGTATATGCAGATAAACACCATATGATCAGAGATTGCAAGCTTACTCTTCAAGATTAATTAGGGAGTTCCAAAAATTACATTTAGCACGGATTGGTTGTTCATGTATTATTTCGGACTTGTAACATTGAAAATTCAGTTATTAATTGTCTTACAAATGTGTGATAAATTATTAGAACTGATCTGAAGGACAAGTCAAACGGTCTGTGTCTTCACTGCTGCTGAGCTTGACCCACTTCTTTCAGCAGATTGCTGCTGTGCTATCAACATGGGACCTGAAACAATGTCGTAAGAATAATACTGTACAACATTTTTCACTTAAAGGCTGTGTAAACCTGTCCGTCTTTGTCTGACACTGAATTCTTTTCTCTTTTTAGTTTTGTGTTACTTTGGAGCCAGGTAGTTTCCTGCTGCTTGAATAAAATAACTGACTGTAAGCCTCCTCAAAGCTTAGTGCACATTACCTTCTTATTTCAGCTGTTTTGTAAAATTGTCAGTAAAACTGTGGCATTCTGTGGACCACTTTTAAATGTAGTAAAAATGAAAGGCTACAGTAACTCAAAGTTGAGCACTCAAAGAAGCTCATGCGAGCCGCACACCTGAGCCAGCTACAGCAGCGTGTCCTTCAATCCATTTGCAATTTAATTTCATGAGTCGGGACCACATAAACCAGGCCATACCATAACAGGAATCTCACAGCTCATTGCGGTTTGATATTTCATTTAGGCAGCAGGAAATGGAGCAAAGCTGCCATTTCACATAAGCAGACGTCAGGGGGCAAGCAAGGACATGAAGAGGATAAAAGCACATTTTGTGTTTTGATGGCATTAAAAGCATGATTAGAGAATAAAAAGTAACAATTAGATCAGTTTTTGAATTGAAAAAAAAAATTTTATTGAAAGAGTTTTTGAAACCCAATTTCTGTGTTGTGATTGATCACAAACTGTCATGGAAACAACATATTGATTACATTAAGGGTAACATTTGAAAGTCAGTAGCTCTCCTGTATAGATCTACAGACATATTGAATTACGAGGCCTTACATTTAATTTATTGCTCACTTATTCAACCTTATGTGTCTTATTGTCAAGAAATTTGGAGATCACTATTTAAAACTAGCATAAATCCAGTAAGTGTTCTATAGAAACAATCCGAGTAAAACTGAATATTATGTCAATACATATCCATTCATATAACACTTCATATAACAACCTGCACAAGCTTTGATGCCTAATCTGGCCAGGGGCATAAAGAAGAGTGAAGATTGGTGTGGTCAAAGACTCAGACCACAATAATCTTCAAACCCGGCATTCACTTTGAACTCATTCACATATCTGTAAAGTTTCGGTAGTGGCACAAATCTGTCCACAGACAGAAACATAAACACTTTTTTTTATTTAATTTCTTTTAAGCCCTGAATCTTTGATATTCGTCTGGCACTGTTTTATAGGTTTTTGGGTCATGTTTTTGTTTCTTTTTAGTTTGGCAGCTTTTCCACCAGGAGTTTCCTGGTAAAATTAGTTCCTGGAACTATAGTTCTCCTTTTTTCAGCCTGTTGCTGTCTGCATTTCCATAGCAGTCTGAAGACCTGCAAATGTTGGGCAAATAATAATAAAATATCATGAAATAAATAATAAAAAAAAAAGCATGATGATGGCATGACAAAGGCCGTGGGTATAAACACACTCTGCAGCATCATGTCGTGTCAAAGACTGTTGGTTTTGCTTTCTTTGTGTGTGTCAGCGACCTTCACTGCCCTTTTTGTCTTGAATGCAAATATGTCCTTTTTCCAAAAGGGCATTTTTTTTCCTGACATAATTTTTGTAGATCTTTTTATAATCTAGCTGAAAATAGAATGACCTTAGTGACATGTTTGCCTAAAAGACAGCAGAAGCCATTTGGGACATAGAAATACATCATTAAAAAAAAAGGTGCTCCCTCTGAGCACAGCTATGGAAAACTCAAACTGTGCTCCATCTGGAGAGAAATCATCAGACTGACTCCAGGTTTAATGACCCAGATGACCTGAGGTTCAGATCATGAAATGCTAGTCTACAGTTTTCAGCACAAACACAAAAACAACATAAAATGCAGCTGTTGCCAAGCCCTTGATTGACCCACGTATGAGCAAACACAACATGGCAGCTCAAACCATTTCACCACCCTTGTCACTTTTACGCTGATCCTTTTCAAAGCAAAAACAAAGTCCCCGACTTGCTGACATTATGAGCACACAGTCCAAAAAAAGACTGATGATTACGTAAAATATATTTCTGGTAGGTTTATCATAAGGTGGAAAACCCAGTCACAAACTCATGACAACATATTGAAACTCTGCTCTATTTTCACACATTCACTACTGACTTCTACCAATAATTAGCACTTCATTCATTGCTCAAATATGCTAATAAGGGAAAAGCCTACAATGCAGTGACTCATAGATCGTCTTGTCTTATTAAAACAAAATTAAAATTTTAATTAAATCGGTGTGTTTTTGGGGATTGTTTGTGTATCCAATTATGCTCCATGAAAATGAAGTCTTTGCATTAAGCTGCACATGAAATAACAAGACCATGTCTTCAAACTTTGGAACACATTTGACATTTTGTGCTGAGTGTCTTTTGTTGTCACATTTTCCTTGTGTGAAATATGACACCCACTCAATGAACTGCCCGAGGGGAGGAAGAGGAGACGCTGATGTTTCTTCTGTGTCATGCACATTTGTGGCATGTGCAGAAGTGCTACTGACACATTTGTCCTGACAAAATTAGACACCCATTTCTACTATCAATGTTGTTTTGTACTTTACAGTACAGCTTGGGAACACAACTGATGTGAGTGCAGATTTCAGTTGGATAACACAAAAAAAGTAATTTGTATTAGAGCCAAAAAGATAGGGTAGGGTAACCTAAATGCCAGTGTGGAGTGACAGTGGATGCCTCTGTGCAATAGTCTTCCTCCTACAGATGACGATTGAGGTGACACTAAAAATACCTTAGCAGCTTTAAAGGGACAAATATCTTAGAGGCTGGGTCCTGGATGGGGATGATATCTTTAAGGTTTTATCCAATACCGGTGCTTTTGCAATGGGGCTGGGGCCTCATTTATCAAGAGCATGTAAATCTTCAACTAAAGTACATGGAAAATCCAAAAGTTGGTGTACATGCTAAAAATACATGCCCTTTTCAGATCTATCAAACACGGGTATGCGCAATTTCCCTTGATAAATCACACTGTAGTGGAGAAAAGTGAGGACATGAACATGCCTAATATCCCTCCCTAACGCAACCATACATGATCCAGTTAAATATAAAGTAGCCATGTGGCTCTGAGATTAGTGGAGGTACGTCAGCGGACACAGAGATCAAGATGCTTGAGATCAAGCTCGGGGTCAACCTCCACCAAGCCAGTCAACAAAAGACATATGGGGTTTGTCGAAGAGCTTTGGCTGCCTAGCTGACCAACCTGCTGCTACCATCCCCCTCAGTGACATACAGCACAGTGATATGATGTCTTACCCTGTGTCATCTTTCTTAGCAGCAAATTAGACAAACATTTAAATCCTCCCAAAAATTAATAAAAAAGACTTACCAGACCAAAGTCTTTAGTGGCATTAAAAACATGTTTTTCAAGCACACTTTGCATGACAGTAGCTCTCATTTGTACTGAAGCAATGTTCTCATGTGGGCTAATTATTAATGAGTATCCATTAGTAGCCTTCATTTAGCATATCATTCATATCATTCAAATAAATAATAATAATAATAATAACAAATAAAAAAAATAATTAATGATATGCATGTGCAAATGGGGTGAAGTGGGATGCAGAAAAACGCAAAGGGGAAAAGTACAAGCATTTTTTATTAAATCAGTTTACACCACTTTGGTCTAGCTAGAAAAATCTCAACAACTATGGATTGCTGTGATATTGAGAAAAAAAAAAAAACTCCTGACATGGGTGAGCCCAACTTTTTAATTAATGTGCCATCATCAGGTTAATGTGTGCAATAATGACCAAATACCTGCCAAGAAATAATCAGAGCTACCAATGGGCTTTGATGTTGTACTGTTGGCAGGCTAGCAAGTTAAACTAAGAAGGACAATATGATAAACACATTTTTCCAGTGGCCTCTTGTGGTATTGCAGCAATATAAAATTCCCCTGTGACCATACATCACGTTGACAGAACACTCCAAAATGGTAGATTATGACTCTTTCTGTTAGGAATTGTTGATCCACAGAGGTTTTGTATTTGTAAAAGAGAATTAAGAATTTGTGACATAATCTCAACATAAAGTCTGTGGGCCGAGTGGTAACTCATGGGTGGGCCAGTGGGACCAGTTCATGATATTTTATGTCTCTTAACATGTCAGTTGCAAGCCTGTGAAATATTACACTGATGTTTCATTGAATTTTATCAATAATACTTGCCTCTGCCTGGCTATTGTGAAGTCATTAGAGACACATTGGATGATCTAAATATCCCCTCTTGTAAAACATTAATAAACATGAAATCATTTGTCCTTTTAGAAGTTGAAAGTATCACTCTCTAGTAAAGTGATTATGTTATACAATTTGGGAATGAAAGTGAAAAGAAGGCAGCTTTTCTCAAGTGAATGCAAAAGAAGGAAGGCAGGTTTTGTTTGGGCTTTAGAGTCAGTCGGCTGGAACTGATGGATGCACGTGCAGGACTGTTATAATTCCTCTCAGTAAGAATTTTGTTTATTTTTTGACTATGTAGATTTAAAGGGTGAGGAGGCCATTGCTTAAACTTAAGTTTATGACCCCAGTTTGAGAACTTGTCAGACACATGCTGCACAGTTCAAGACGAGGAGGACAGATATTGTTCCACTTAAATTTTGCATTGACATATTGTCATTACATCACATTTATTGGCTAATGAATTAATGCCCTTCAACAATCAGCGTGGCAGTTTTATCCATTTTGATCTTGCCTGCTTAATGACTAAAGGTCTGTTGGGTATGACTGATAGCTTCAAAACACGTCTTTACAAGCATGACACTGAACAACTGCAGTGAGAGAGTGTCTCCTCTCATTTAGCAGCGAACACTGAATTTCTCTTAAACGAGTCCTGTGCCTTGAGTGATGAACATTGAAGCAGACAGGCCAGCAGAGCCAGAGGAAGAGTTGCTGGGTACCTCTGACTCACAGCTGTGTCTCTCAAGCTTTCCTGTTTCTCTTCATGCCCCCACGACACATTAGAAATAACTACAATTGTAGGTCATGGATTCAAACGCTTGCCTGTGTGCGTTCTGTCACACCCCATAGCTGTACTGAAGTCAGTTGGTGAGAGAAAATGAGCAAAAGGATGTATGCTACAAGTATATGGCCCTGAGGGGAACTAACAAGCCAAACATGGAGGATAGTGTGTCTGGAAAATGACACTATATTATACCCCATTACAAAGCTAAAAAGCAAGTGTATGCTGTCATATTTTACAAGCACTTTATCCAGGTTATTTGTTTATCTCTCATTTGGCTCAAAATAAGAAGAGAGACTGCCGAGACATCATGTTTGAGACAAGGAATTTAATTTCATATTCACTGATTGATGGCAGGCAATCCATTAAGTACAGGAAATAAAGTGGGACAATATCTAAAAAGACTAAGTCTTGACTAACATGTTTTTCTTCAATACCCAAAACTGTAAGCACTGAGCTCCCTGCGTTCAACAACAGGGACCACAGTGTATGAGTCTCGTACAGTAGTGTGTGTGTGTTTGGATGCTCAGCCAGTGGTGTTTTATCTCAGTTTCATGTCATTGCCTCTGAAAGACAAAGTAACGCTGCACAGACTCACCTCTAATTTAAATTAAAGCTATCAAACTGTTTCCCCAGAGCTGCAGCAGCTCCACTCCTCTGTCTTGTACCTGATACACACCACAGCGCCGATATGTCTCGGATTTTATTAATCCTGATAAGAGAATCAATAAAGTTCTATGGTAGAGAGAGCGATCCTGACTAGACAGGTACACTGTGTGACAGGATACCTCCTCGCTCCTGAGGCGAGCTTACCAAATGATTCACTGAACAATGAGTTACACTGTGATAATCTGAACGGAGAAAGCACACAGGTCAACGGGACATGGCAGGAATTTTAAAAACCAACGCGTTGGTGTTGATATCATTCATCTATATTACATCTAGTGTTGCACAGCCGACATCTTGCACAGCAACAAAGCAGAGACGATGACTGACCTTAAACCACATCTAACTCTGCCTCAACTACATGTGCGTTTCATGTGAACCAGGGAACAGAATAAATGCACCGAAAAAAAGGACACAGCTTTAAAAATGCATAAACCTCTTAAGCCACTCTCCACAGATATTAATATTTATATGCTTGAAAAATGGAAAGGAATTTACAGCCTGTCACCTTAAACATGCCTGTTAAGTCTTCGAGTCTGTGATTTTTGTAAGACAGCTGCAACATTTTGCTGACATCAAACTTACTCAGCCGTTCGTTTGAAAGAACAACTGAATATTAGCGAGGTTACACCCAAGGCAGCATTTATATGTTTCAATAACTGGACTACATAGCACATGGGCTTGTCTTAAAATACTACAGCAGCCCACCCTGGGTCATGCTTCTCAAACATGCAGGCCTGTAGCATTAAATGTTTGGCTCTGGGACACTCCAAGGAGGCAAATGGATGCACATCTATTGTTAGTCCCACAGGTCAGATACTGTATATGGCTTAAAAACACACATCCAGATGGACTTTGGTTTGAAAAACCAAAAGTGTGCTGCAGCTTCACACCAAATGTTTTTTCTTCAGACTTGGTATGTAATTGCACCATTTTAATTAACACCTGCACCTTGTAATGTTGGGGCCTACTTCTATTTTTAGTCTGACCTACTTTGTCGTTTGAAATTCTTATTTCATCATCGGCTGAAAATGGGTGCTGCTAATGTGAATCAGCTAGACACTCGCCTCTATTGACTCAGGGTCCGTGTTACTTTGTTATGCAGCATCCCGTGTCTAAAGTATGAATTATGCAATTAAGAGTTTTGTAAAGGCTTCCCTACTGTTCCACTGATGCATTCACCCCTAATACACTAAGGTTAATAGGGTGTCCTTATGTAATGCAAAATGTACACTTTTGTCTTTGGGGAAATTAATCAAATCTGCCTCATGTTTGTGTTAATAACTCCAGAAATCATTCAATGAACCTTCATTCAAAGTCTTCATTAAATATACTGAGCTAAATTTATGGGTCTATTTCCCAAATATGTCAAATTATTCATTTAACGTACCTGAATGATGACTGTAAGTGCCATAGACTGAACACGACTAAACCTGCTTTTGGTACATGCAAGTGTAGTGCTAATGCTAAGTATGCAATGCTGCAGTCCCATCAACCACCCCCAAAGACTCCATGCTTGTATGCATCACTGCTGTAATCTACAGAGACTCTAATGCTCTCTCACACAGCAAATCCTCACAAGTCTCTTAAAATTCCTGTCTTTTCATATGTGACAGTCTGTAACAGACAGCTACATAGACCAGGTCTGCCTCAGTGGACCTGATATAAAACTCCATGATGCAAAAGCCCATTGTCTGCTACAGTGGGACAACTGAAAGACAGTCAGACTTGTGTGGAACAAGCTGTAACATGCTTTCAGTGACTGCAAAGTGGACAAACTGTAAAATCCCCCCTTACTCTTCTCTGCTTTGCTCCCCGTCTGAAACCTCATAACAAAAAACACAATGACACTGAGAGCTCTATAGAAAAGCAACACATTTTCACTGTCCAATCCTGCTGTCCTGTAGCAAAAGTGAGTCAACCTTTGATACTAATCACCATACTCATGGGCTCTACACATTATTACAAAGACATCTGTCACCTGTGTGATTCCACCTGCAATCTTTTCAACAATGTGACTCAATTTTCCCATTTGATTCATCTCACTTGCTCCAGCAGGAGACATTCTGAGCACTTAGCAGAGCTCACTGCAGTGAGAGGTGACTATAGGCAGACAGCAGGGTGTGTGTGGTGGGGGGGTTAGTGGCTAATGACAACATCATTGAGCCTCACAAACAGTTACACTTTCACTACAGGAGCCATTTCTGGTGTTATTTTCTGAAATTAATGCTGCAATTGACTTTTCTGAGTGTGTCAACAGCTTCACCAGTTATGATTAATGCACGAGTTGCATAATGTGACACTGCTGGTGTGGAGGAGAGTTGTGATGTGCTGTTCTCCTCTCCTCTTAGCACCGTCGGCCAACACAAGCTGGGTTTGGAATCACTCTGACTCTCAAGCCAACAGATAAAATAAGAAAAAATCACATCCCCTCATCTGAACTACAGATGACACTAGCGATTTTGGCTGCAAATTGATGTCAAGACTTAATGTCCTGGATGAAGCTGACAGAAACAGCTGGAGTCAGTGCTCCAAAATCAAACCTTTACAGCCAGACCTTCTTCAGGTCACAAACACAATCAATAGGCTGCTGGGCTCCATTATGTGGTGGGTATGATGCTCCAACGCCACAAAAATCTCCTGACACTTTTGTGGGCTCGATTCAGCAAAACATACACATGATTGGCAGAAATTTCAAGTACCAGATTGGATGGTGCTGCCTGGCTGACAATCCTGTATGTTACAGAACAACAGACTGAATGCATTACTACTCAAGGTGTCCATGATTGCCTGAGATGTTTTCTTCCTTTTATGATTGGCTTATCCCAACTGTATTGCAAATTCACATTCCATTCTCAGTGCATTTTTAAATATAATTTCTCCTCCATAAAATTCCATGTAACTGCATTACAAATTATCTCAATTTTGTCCAGTTTTTGTCTAATCACATTTCACTGCTGGTTTAAGTGAAATTAGGGAGCTTAGTCCTTATGCTCATTATGATGCAGCTGTTCCAGTGACACAAGGTGTAATGATTATTGAGATGCACTGTCACCACTGATCTCCATCAAGACCAGCCTAACATCTACAATGCACTGCAGGAATAAAAACATCACACATAAGTGTGCATGTATATGATGCACACACATGTGATATGATATCTGATGCCTGGATGTAAAGTTATCCAGATACATGCAGCCAATAAGTTTTGCCATGACCATCTTACTGGTTGTGTTGTACTTCACCCCATTGATGTACTCAGGGCATGGTCTCTCTACAATCGTCCCGGTGCTGCTCCTTGGCCAGCAGGTTCCTATCTCATCGGTTGTAGCGTTGCAATAAAAACCTTGAGGAGGAGAAATAAAGTGGAACAACAACAACAAACACGGACGCTTACTGTTTCCGTTATCCAAGACGCAACACCTCTCAATACTGAACAAAGGAATCAACTCTTACCATCAGTGCTTAGTGATGACAAGGACGCGTTTTCCAAAAAAGTGTCTTGAAGCGCATCTATCAAACTACAGTTCAGGTCTCCGAGCTCCCCAAATATGATCTGATAAATGGTAGCATCCATAGTGCGCTTTGGGAAAAAAAAAAGAAAAAAAAGGAAAAAGGGCGCGAGGTTAATTCCGAGTGCGGGCAGACACGGACGCGCTGAGCCCAGCGGTGCTCTGGTGAAGCGGAGCCTCGTTAATGACGAGCATGGAGCCAGGAGATCCTGCTGGGAGCCGCGCGTCTGACCAATCAGAGACGCGTAATCGCTCCTCGTCCAAGCGTTGCAGCAGCCCGGTGAGAGACAACCGACTCACCACTGACACATCCCTCACACATGCTGTCCACCTGGCCTTTATTAATGGTGCTCTCAGATGGGAACGTGAGTGGGATAGCCTATAGAATAAAACTGTACATCAACCAACCAGCCAAGCCCAGAGTGAGAAGCCTGAATGTTTACTGAGGATATATGGAAACAGAAATGAATTCGCTCCTGTGCAAAGAAGAATAAAAATAGTAATGTAGCACAATAGTCTGAATGTGATCAAAGTTTACACAGAAAATGGCTGATAACATCAAGCACACTCTGCCACTTTACAGACAAACATGCACCCTAAGGATTAATGCCGCTAAAAATGTCACACAGTAACATCCATTTCATGCTTGAGACCTGTGTCAGTATCCCTCCACACACCTATAATCACTTGCATTTGTTGCCTAAACACATTAAAGCTGTAGTTGGTAATCCTGTGTTCAGAAGGAGAAGGAGAAATGGTCCTTCCATCCTGAGATCAGTCAATACATTATGTATTCAGAAAAAGGATGGAAAGAATCAGACCTCTGTGGCAGCTGCAGGACTGTAAAACCTCTGAGGGGTGTCTAGACTGGGCCTGAACCCAAAAGCATGACTCAGAAGGAAAGTGTATCAAAACAAGATTCTTCTTTTTATTTGCATGATGATGGCAGATAAAGCAAGGACGTGGAAAACAAGGCACTCTCTGGGAGAAGGAGAACAAAAATAAAACTAATAACTAGGCTCAAGGACTCACTAGGAACCTATGGCAGAACTAATCAAAAGAAAACATTCTTAACAGAGGATGAACTAACCTGAGAAAAGACTAACAAATTGGGCTCACTGCAGGTAGGTACTTAACTAAACAAATTAAAATGGAGGAAATAAACAAAAGCACACACTATAGCCCCTTTCACACTGCAAGAAAAACCTTTGTCAACCCAGGTCAACGCAACACTTTGATGCGGGTCAAATGACCCTCCAATCGACTTGCAAGTTTTTCAGCTTGGCTTGGCTCTGCTGCTAATTTACTCATTAAGGCCTGTTGCGTTCTGCTTTAGTCACTGAGCAGCCTGTCAGGCTGTCACTGTGAAGCTCCAGGGCTGCAGAACTGCTCATTCATAAGATCAGTCTATCTGTTGATCTCTCAGAGACTGATCTCTGAAGGACAGAGATTTTATTCAATCAAATAAATCAAATAGCGAATCAGTAGCGACATCATCTTTAGTAGGAGCGCATGCGTGATTTAGTCCTACGTCATTCTCGGGAAATCCCACCGATCGGAGAATCCCAGTGTGAACTACATGACCGTGTTTATATACAGCTTGTACAGCAATCTGACACACCTTTTTTATTGATCATGGCAGTATGCACTAGCACTAGTATCAGTGTTAGTACTGTGCTGGGTGTGTACACTTTGCAAAAGGGACAAAACTGCAAAGCACGAAACAACAACGTTAACATGCACCTTGCTCATGTCCATGCTGTCCATTGTTTACCTCGCTGTGTTCTGGTGCTCTTAAATCTGTAAAGATGACGTGGTCAACGTGATGACGTGTGGGAGGGAGGAAAAAACAGGCACGCAGCTCACAGTGTGAAAGCGTACTAATGCCCAGCCGCGTCGACCCACTAATTTCAGTGTGAAATGGGTATAAGAGGACATCACTCTCAATGAGGAAATAAAGCACAATCTCTAGGCTTCAAAGATTACAACAAAAATCACTCTCTAAGAGGAAACAATGCACTATCACTTGGCTACAAAACTATTAGCAAAACTCACTCTTCTTCAGAGGCACAGACACACAAGCAAAACTTGAAAGAACAAATGTCACGGCCATGGATTGGCAAAAACCACTGACACATGGGGACAAGAGACACGACAAACTCACACTAGACAAGGGGAAGACAGGACTATTTAAACATGAGAAAATGGGAAACAGCTGGAAACAGTCAGGGCAGGGATTGACAGTCACAAAGGAGGGAAACAGGAGGGCAGGAGGCAAAGTGAACACTACAAAATAGGAAAAGGACGGGAAAACCCGAATGCACAAGACAAAAATGGTTAACTTAACCAAACTCACAGACAAGACATGAAAAACTCTGACCAATCCCTGCTATGCGGTCTGAACGGAAAGAACCAATCACATGCCTTCATGTTTTATCCTGCTTCTCTGCAGAATACAGAGTTAACAGGAGAATCTGTTATGTAGGGAACAATGGCAGAGAAAATGCAGACAAAAATACCACTTCCAGCATTACTTCTCTAATATCAATTATCTCCACTTCCTGCTTTGATCTCTGTGGCGTATACCGTCTCTTTATGCTCTGACTACATCTCCCAGAAGCCCCAAAATTACACACAGGCTTCGAGAGACTGCGATCGGAGACCCGCTACTGTAAAACCACTTTGACGTATTATGTTGATGGCACTCAAGTGTCGGATTTTAAATGACGGCGAAATATGTCAGTGGCACTCAAAGAGTTGAAGACCCATCAGTGACATTAGGAGACATTAGGAGGTGAGCCATGGATCGTTTCTGTCAGACACTCATACACCTCACCCTCCTCACCAAGTGCTTTAGTCACATCAAAAACAACATCATGCTATTTCCACCTTTGTTACTGAAAAGGGCAGCCAGTATTTCCACAACCATAAAAGGTTGGTGGCTCAGAAAATATTAATAAAAGTAATATGAAACAAATGACAGACATTTTTTTCTTGTGGCTCATGCTGTTTCCTTTGATGATGGATACGATTTGTGCACAACTTGTGGTTCACACTGGAGACTAGGCTACTTGTGAGAAATTCTGAAATACAAAAAACACTAATTTGATGTGATCACCCTAACTAATATGACTCAGTCATCCCTTCTTTTTCAATGAGAGGCAAATTTTACTGTTCAATGACAATGGTTTTAGAAAGAATAAGAGCCAGACAAATTGCTTTCCCCTTTAACATGATGGGCCTATCTGTGATTTTAAAATGTGAAAACAATTATGGCTCCAATGGAAATTAACATGTAGTTCAGCAGTCCTTATAAAAACCGCAAATTATGATTAGATTGATTGACCCTCCTCTCTGACAATGAACTGTTCATGTGCCATAGGCACTGTCAGCCTGTCATCCACCCCAGCCACCTCTTTGAAACTCTATTTGATTTACAGGTTTCAGTACGTCACATGAATACATACTGTAGGAGGCAACACATTACTCCATGGATTGAATGGATAAACACTTGTTAATAAAGCCAGGCATCTCATGTGTGAACATAAAATAAAGTCAGAATATGTTTCAAATCTTTTCTATTTCTGAATTAAACCACCACAGACTCAAAGCAAACAAACCCCCAAACGAAACGTCACAACAACTTCCACTTTTGTTCACTTCTTTGTGACATAAAATATCACAAATCACCAAAACTGCCCCAAAACTGTAAACTAGTCCTGTAAAGTGTCTAGACTAGACAAGCGCTACCCAACAGAGCTTAATATCTTGGCTGCTTACCTGTTTAATTTGAGACATGACCTTTTCACCAGTGTGGGGCTTTTTCCCTGAGCTCCCTCTAAAGCTTCCACATGCAGCATCTCATTTTACCACTCTGTGATTTCAGATCACGTATACAAAGATAAAACACCCATGCCAAGTCCAGCATCCGAGTGTGAGTGCTGACAATGTGATGAACAATATTATAATTGCCCAAATTATTAACAGAACACCAACAAGTTAATGAATTCTCCTACAGCGCCTCATCTGATGATTTCAGTGATGGGATGTTCTTATTTAATCTGATTATTGCTGATGGAAAAAGCCAATTCTTACACTGGTTTTACAGTTTGTTGTCATGCAATGCATCTACAATACAGTACGTAGAATGATTGTGATGGGGAGAAGGGCTGAATCTTTGGCCCATCTTCTTGAATTTGGAAAAAAAAAAACCTGCAAAAACTCAAAATAGCATGTTTATGACCAGTATTGATTTTGAATGAAAAACTGACGGTTATGGGACCAAAAAAAATAGTCAAATGAGACCTCACAACTGATTTTTGATATGAAGAATGAATAAAGCCAACAGTAAAAAGTTAGGGAAGGTTTTGGTTTTATAGATTGTCATCACAATGTAAATGGGAAAACATTTTAGGTATTTTCTAGGAAACCAGACTGGAAATAAAACAAAAAATAAACAGTGAGAAAATCTGAAAGGAAAAGTTAGACTCCCTCCTCTCAGCCGTCCTCTCCTTTCACAGCCTCCTCAATAATTATTCTCATGTCATCCTTAAAATTTATCCACTGAATTTTAAGCCACACAAAAATATTACAAGTATTTACATGCATTATTAAAATTGTATGGGTTTTATACTACAAATTTGAATCTCAGATTGATTTGTATACTTTGCTGATAACTTCATTTGGGAATAAACAAACCCTTTACATACTTTATGCATTATTATTATTATTATTATTATCATTACATATACTTGTTTTGAGCTCGTTCTGGTCTTATTATTGCTAGAGGGAAAAGTAAGTCACTATAATGAGGATCTGCTTGAAGAGTGCATTTCAGATCAAGGGAATAACAACAACCTCGGATGTGGGAACCTGTGCAGCTCGAGCCTCAAAGGCATTTAAGCCTAATCCCACATAACTTGATTTAACCATGGTTAGCGTGTTGACATGTGCAAGGTTGTTTCAGAGAAAGGGATTTCTCTGGTGATTCTGAGCCTTAGGGTGAGCCAATGTAAGACAGGCCGCAGATAAGAAGCCAGTTTCATGATGACTAATCACATGTACAGTGGACTGAGAGGTAACTTGCAATTATTATTGGCTTTTATTTGTTCATTTCGAGGTTGTTGTTGACATGCACTTGAAATGCACTTTCCTGATGCCACTGGCATGCTGAAAGCCCTTCGAAGGAAATCCCTTACCCCTTGAGTTCAGTTGACCTTAATCATATGAATGTAATTTCTGCAAGTGAGCCTTTTTTTTAGTACGATAAAGGCAAAGGCAGAGACAAAAACTCCAGGCAATGGGAGGGGGAGAACACAGTGAGTGCCTCTGAACAGTGTACAGAACAATAGGCCAAACACACAATAGGACACAGTCACACAATTCCCTCGGAAACACACAATTGGACGGCACACTGATAACATATTATAACATTATGATAACATATATATAAAATGTGAAAGCCCAATACTAGCTGTACAAGACGCAGCACACTGGAAGGATTTGGAGCTTCAATACGACTCCCTGCAGTGTAGAAGGGCAAAATGATCTCATGAGTCAGGCAGAGAAGCTTGGCATGACTGTGGGCGTTTGATATGAGTTGATGCACTCAATGAAATGACAGCTGCTGAATAAATGCCCTCATGCATATAGTGGTACGGCCCCCAAAGTGACTTAATGAAACCATTGACAGTGTAGCTCAGCAGTCACATATCACTATTGCTCAGGTGGCACAAGTTTTAAGCCCTGCTCATTGGAGCCATTTGACTCCCAGCTCATTTGGCAGAGGATGTGAGCAGTCGAGTCCAGTCTGTCAGTGGCCTCCTGCCTCCACTCCTCTGAGTCACTGTGCCACAGAACAGTGGAGTGACACGTTGAAGACATGGCTGGTGGAAGAAAACCTTTGACCACTCTTTCTGAACCGAGTGGTTCTGTCTACATTCAACAGTGGTTAAACCCTCCAGTCCTCTGCACGGTTTAAAAGGAGCTTCACATTGAAAGCATGTAAATAATAAAGTAAATGACTCTTTGGGGTTAAAATGTACTGCAATTAATATGCTCAACTTAATGAAACGTTGTCACTTCATGCCTTTGCATCTGCCCACATTGCCATGACGAGTGCAGTGTGTTGTCACTGTTCATGCATTATTTAGGGTGAATGGAAATTCTGTATCTTCTAAACACTGTTTGCCAGAGCTGATCATTGCATGGGGCTGAGCTCAAGCAGAGATGCTGCAAATCCTGTGTTTGCTCTGTAAGTAAACACAGGTTGTGCTGCTGATGCTACCTTTATCTTATATGTCATTTTCACCACTGTGAATAAGAACACAACTTAGAATGGTGATGACTGTTGACAGCCGGAAATATATGACAAATATTTGATTGTGCTTTAACTATAGATACTTTTGTGACACTAAATATACAAAACTGTGTTGAAGTGAAACAAGCCTGAAGTTGCTTGGTTAAAAAGAAAGAAAAGAAAAGAAAAGAAAAGAAAAGCATGCGCTCAAGGGAATAAAAAAATCTAAGAAGGAAAACGGTGTGTCTGTGGGTACAAGAAGCAACTTTATAATGAGGCCAGTCTAACACTGAAGGTTGGGGGAAAATATTCACTTGTTTCTTCCAGTTTTCACCAAAATACACTCCAATCTCCAACTCTGGCTTTGCTTTTTTATGCCAGCTGCAGTTTGTTCCTGCTTGTGTATTCGCACACATGCCCTTGTGTTTGTGGACGTATTTGCATGTATTTTTTTCCCCAAGTGGTTGTTTTTGCAAAGTGGAGCTCAAGTGGATGATCTGGAATGACCTTTAGTAGCTTGTGTTATTACCGGGACTCTTGGGACTGTGAAGTGTGAGTTATTAGGGTGAAAATGAGAAAAGACATGTCAGCTATAGTCTTTTATTTTTCCAAAGCTGTTGACTCAGACCTTACAAGAATTGTGGTATAATTTTTTTTTTTGTCTGTCCATGTTTTATTTGGTTTCAGATTACATCCTCTCAGACTTGTTAGTGCAGACAACACACGTTGCTATTTGCAATCAGGAAGTTGTCACATGCTGCAAATACTCACATCTTCACATCTGTTGTGAGAACACAAATTTATATTAAGCTAAAAAATTCAAGTATTTATTTTAAGGAGGAGTTGCACAATAAAATGGGACGTTTGAGATATGACTTCTGTTACTTGAGAGTCCCAGATGCAACACTTTCAGTTTGTACACCCTCTATGTTAGAATGTGGTACAGGAAATGGAAGATTTAGGAAGTCAGAGATACCCAAATATATTACAATAAAAAATAGGAAAATAAGTCTAAGAAAGGCTTAAAGAGGTTCTAATAAATATATTTTATATAGTATGTGCTTAACAAAAAACCTGGCCAGTAGCGCAGTGGATGATTGCGAATGCCATTGGCCTAAGGAACCCGGTTTTGACTCCCTCCCAGTCCCGGCTACCAAAATGGGCGAGGGTTGTGTCAGGAAGGGCATCTGGTGTAAAACTAACGCCAAGTCTACAAGCGGATCATCAGTTGTGGTGACCCTGGAAGGGAGCAGCCAGAAAGGACAACAACATGTGCTTAACAAAAAGTTTAGAATGTCTGTCTTTTAAACCCTGATGATGCCATCATTTCTACAGGGGAAGTCACAGTATGAGCCATGCAGGAGTGTTCTGTTAGAGATGGGGTTGAAAGAGTGAAGAACAAAGCAGCGAAAGACGTGGGTGGATTAATATCATGGTCTCACTGGAAGCAATGGATGTCCTGATGATGAAACGGTGGTCATGTGGGTCACGTTCATCTGAACCCCTCTGATGTACTCTGCTATGTATCATGTATTTGAATCTTTCTGAAGTAAGCACAAACTTTCAAATGTTATCTTTGTGTGATTATTGCATGATTTATGTTTTGCTATTGATCTGGACTTAAGTAGGCAAAAAAAGGACACCAGCAAGCCCACTGAGGTAGTCCTGTCCTAAAGCAACCCCTGTTTTATGGTCCGTTTGACTCTAAATGGGAGCATCAGTTACTAAATGAACTTTATGTTGTCCTGAAAAACACCTGAAACTTGTGATTGAGACCATAAACTCATGTTTACAATGTTAACTGAGGTAATAAATCAAGTGGGAAGAGGAGTCATTTTGTTAGTCTTTTTGTATTGTATATTCTATACAAGCTACTTTTTTGCAAACAGTGAAGTCACTTCCTCACAAACTCTTCCCACAATGCACTGCAAGATTGTTTAATGAGCTTGCTTATGTTCCAGGATTAATTTAAATAGCCCCTCTAGAAGATCAACTTGCCTATGGCCCTTGTGGTTTAAATGAGACAGAATTACCACCGCTCCGTTGATGGTTTCTCCAACCTCAAGGAAGCACTGAATAAAACAGAAAATGCGTTTGGAGATTGCTCTTCCCTAAAGGAAAAACAAATTTAATTTTCTGCATGAAATTCGTTGTCAAACAAAGTCTGAAAGTATTTCTTGCAGCACATATTAAGCTTTGTTTAATTTACAGAGTACTGCTCAGCGCTTTCTAATTTCATAGAATTTGGACTAATTTCATAGAATCCTCAATTTGTCTTTTGAAAGTGAAGATGAGGTGTACCACGCTGCCGGGCATGTCATGAAAATATATTTCTTCACTTATCTAAAGGTATGTAACTCAGTAAACCTCCCAGGCTGGAGAGGATCGCTCAGTATAATAAGAAAAGTGCCAAGCTGCTTGTGTGAGCTGGCATGTCAGCTGCTCTATTACTCACTGAAAATGAAGAAGTATGTTGATCACAGCCACTTTATTTCCCAGAGGCTGATGTCACACTCACTGCCTCAGATAAACCTTGCGTGAAAACTGTCCTTTCTTCACAGTGCACATCATGCATGTCACAATGCTGGAAAGTGTTCTGAGGCATTGCATGTTGCATGTAACTTATTTTAAGTTCTCAATGCCACAACAGCATAATAGTAAAGCCTGAGCTCATCATTCAGTTCAGCTGTAATTATGCCATTTTCTGCCTCTTGATCCATGAAACTATACTAAGAGGCATTAAAAACGCAACAAAGTCAATGTAAAATTAAATTGGAACTACTTTGTATACAGAAAAATGTTTTGTTTACTACCACTCGTGGCTATTGAAACTATGGAGCCACATTTTTCAGCTCAAACAATAAATTAACGTGGCAGACGTTTGAAAGCTTTCAATGAGTTCTTTTGGTGATTTGAGCTCAACTGGTCAAGGCTTTAAAAACCCAGAGGAAAAATACAAGCTGTCACAGACGGTCGCCACGCTTAGCAGCAAACATGAGGGAGCAGGCCATTGGTATGCTGAGATCCGGAATGACCGAAGCGAGGGTAGCCAGGCATAGATGCACTATCTCACGCCTGCAGGCACGTTATGCACAGACATAATGTGCAGGTTATGGACTGGCTGCCTTATTCCCCGGATATGAATCCAAGTGAACACCTTTGGGACAATCTGGATCGCCGTGTACGGTGTCATATTCCACTGCCGGTTGCTGATCTCCGTACTGCACTCTTGGAAGAGTGGGAAGCGATTCCAGTGGTCGAAATCAACGCACTCATCATGTCTATGCAACGACGATCACACAAGATACTGACATTTGTAATCCATGTCGATTAATTTTTCTATTGTTGCTTTTGTTCATTCATGTTCAGTATCATACCAAGTGAAGTCGCCCAATAAATTATGAAAATTCAAATTAATATCGAAAAAATACAATGTTGCGTTTTTAATGCCTCTTAGTGTATATGAAGATTAAGCTGTACCATAATGCTGTCAGCGTTATTGCATTATTGCATTGCTGCTCCTCATCACTTTGAGTTTGAGGTGAAATTATGTTTGCATGTCAGATTTTCCTTCCAGAAGTCCATGTGAGTGACTGACAGCACTGCAAGTGTAAATGTAGCAATACATAGATGTGAGCTTCACAGGGACAGAAGCTGAGGATATGAAGTAAATGTGATAAACTGAGCTGATTCCTCTGGTTTTCTAGAAATATAAGCACTGTGTTCTTGGGATCTCCACAAAGTTTTGTCCTTGTAAGAAGCCTTTGGTAAACACAATCTTTTACTCTAGAGGAATATTTGCACAGTTGACTATACACGCATCATCAGTGAAGAGTGAATGACAAACATCAGCTACCAGGAGAATCAGACAACCCTCAGCATTCTTTATGGATTTGTGTGTTCATAGCTTCTAAAAAGACAAAAGTGCTTCTTGAAAAACAAGAAGGAAATAGCAGCAGCAGAGTTAATACATGCTGATGAGGCATTGAGATGCATGCGACAAGATACTTGTATTTGTGCACTGTAGTATCTGTTTGTTTTAAATATTCACGTGGTGAATTGTGTAAATGTTGGCTGACAAATGTTATTGCAATTTGCTTAGTTTAGCAATTTAAACAGCTCAATTCTGATATGTGGAATACCGTTGCACTAAATAATTGGTTGCTTGTAATGGCCTAAAAGCATGCGTAGTTTTATTTTTACACAAAATCTGTCTAAAATGGAAACTAAAAATATATATATTTTTTATTTTTTATTTGGTAAATGGTAAATGGTAAAAAAATGGTAAATTGTATTTTAATGGTGAATATTTATTGTAAATATTTATATGAAATATTAAATTCTGTGTTAACTTAAAAATAAGGTCTGTCTATTTATATGTGTGTGTCTAGAGTCGAGCTTTTGATAATTAATCATTTTGAGTCCTGTGTGCCTGTTTTTACAAAAAATATGCAAATTGGTAAATGGTTGGTGTTTTCTGTTTTTAAGGTTTTTCACCTGTAAATATCTGGCCTATAAAAAATTAAGACAAAATAATAGAGGGATAAAGATGCAACAGAGGCCTGGTTATTGAGTGAAACCCAGTTTATTGTTCACTGTTGGTACCTCCCTATCAAGTGAGGGTTAAGCACAGCAAGAACAAAAACACTTAGCACTAATACTATAGATCCGCTTATAATTTAAAACCCTTACCAATTTCTCCTCAGTGACTGACATACTTTGATAGTATCTGTGTGGACTGACACCGCTACTTGTATTCCAACAAGCGTGCCCCACATACTGCAGCACCTTAATGAAGCACTGACTGGATGGAGCTGAGGTCCTCTGACTGGATGGAGCTGAGGTCCTTGTCATCTAAATCTCGGAAAATAGAGGTGAACGTTTTGCCACAAGCTGTCATATGACGAATAAAGCAATTCTGTCTGGCCCAAACCTTTGACCAACTGTCATTATTCAGGAAATCACTCCCTTTACTTGCAGACATGCAGGCCGAGATGCTGAGGAAGTCTTGAAATGGATTTCTGAAAAAGGGATACAGAACAAAATGGCCAAAATGTTATAAATATAGCAGTGCCAACTGATCAGAGTTTAAGATGCTCACTATTTCTTTTATCTCCTAATTGATGCGCTTGCAAGTAATTTACATTGTGCTCAGTAAACTGAGTACTATTGTTCTTAATTTCTTCATGATGAGTCTGTTACAATACAATTTTGATTAAGCAGCTTTTCTTTTGATTTTGAAGTGTTTGTTTTGAAGCGCATCCTCTAGATTGCTGTGCAGAACAATAAGCAAGGAGAAAGAGGATTTAATCAATATGTATTCTTCCATCCTGAGTACATCAGACTTAACCTTTCAATAGCCTGTCTCCACTGTCTTTGGTCCACCTGCATGTTCAATTTACTTAAAAGAAGAACAGATAAAAAGGTGAATGCTGGCTGTTTAATCCAGCTCCATCAAAATGCTCAATAATATATTTCCGTTAACACTATTATTAAGCTGGTTTCCATTTTATGGACAGGCTTTTCATCAAAATGTCACTATCAAATGGACCATGCAGTACATTTAGTGCACTCCAAACAAATCTTTAGCATATTGATTTTGACCAGAAATAGATGATGAACTGTGACAGCTCTCCAGTTAACAGAGAAGGTTTCACATCTCAGCTTTTAATCTGTGGTGTGGTTCTGTGTGGGATGACATTTCAGTGAAGCCTCCAATCCCCCAAGACTTCCACACAACACAATCCATGTTATTTCCACATTTTATCCAGGGATGCAAATATCCATCTGCACAAATTCAAGCTGGAAAAGCTGTCCTCACAAAAACAGTTGGGGTTTAAGATGACAGAGAAACATTCTTACTCGGCTTTTTATTTGGCTGTAAAACAGTTTAGTCCAGTTTAGTTTTAAAATATCATGAAAGGACGCCGACCCTTATATGCAGAATATTGGACTGTAATCCCTTCAGGGCTGTCTGCTCTGTGCTGAATAGGTACCATAAGACCAAAACTTTCTGCATTCAGGGTCCAGCTTCCCCAAAGATGCCAGACTTGTGTTGGAGAGAGAAGCTATATGTGAACAGAATGCAGCAAAGGGCACACAGTACTGAACTGCTTCCCTCAGGAGGTATAACAGGCAGAATAGCCTTTTTCTGCAGTTAATCACAGGTCTCCAATGTGGTTTCTAACATTGTTTGCATTTTTTAACATAAGCACATTCTAGCTCAGTAAATAACTTTTACATGGTTTGGGGGCAAAATGCAAAAAAGGATACTCATTAGTTTTTGCTACATTCATTGTAATAAAAAGACTAGAAACAAATAAAGTGGTCTTCTTCACATCCACAAAAAAATGCAGTAAATAATAATAATTAATTTCCCTCTTTTCTCTGAACCCTTTGAAATGTATATGATATACAATCAATAATAAATAATCAAGATCAAATCAAATGTCTTTATTGTCATTGCATACAATGAAATTACTTGGTGCTTAACAAGAGTAAAAAAATGAATAAATTATTGTAAAAAATATAGTAAATATTTTTTTTTACATCCACAGGAATTGCATATCAATATTCCAGTTATTGCACATTTATGTCTATTCAGTTATTACAATTATTGATTCACAGGTTGTTGATGTTCTCTGTTATTGCACAGGTTTTAATATATAAACAGTTATTGCACAGCTTATGTAAGTTGTTGATACTCACAATCGTTGCACATATATTTCACATAGTAGAGTGATGTGGTGAGGTGACAGTGTGTTCAGTGTGCATTATATAATTGTAAAATAATCATTATTTTGTAACAAAGACAAAGTAAACAAAGTTGTTTTGTCCATTGAAATGAAATGAAACATGGTCCTCAAATGTTACAGAGAAAACATTACATCCTTGTCTTGCCTTGTCTATTTATTACCATGTCTTACTGACTCCTTTAGTTTGATTGGACTTTTATTTTATTTTATTTTATACTTCATGCACCAAGGTTTGAGAGAACCATAATTTCAATCCATGGTACACTGCAAAAAAACAAAATCTTCCCAAGAATATTTGTCTTATTTCTAGTCAAATTATGTCTATACACTTAATACAATATTTATTATACAATAAATACACAATATCACTTCGAACAAAATTTGCACTTGCTTAATTCAAGCAAAAAATTCAAGCAAAAAAAAAAAAAAATCTGCCAATGGACCAAGCATTTTTGCTTGAATTAAGCAAAAAAATCTGACAACGGACCAAGTGAAAATGTCTCGATAAGATTTCTTGAAATAAGACATAATTTCTGAGAAACAAGGCCCTCCGTCTTAGTGCAAATTTTGTTCTAAGAGATATTGTTTGACATAATTTGACTAGAAATAAGATAAATATTTTTGGCAAGATTTCAATTTTTTAGTGTTAGCAGTGTAGGTCCTGTACATGCTGCAGAAATGACATAAAGCTGACTTTGACTTTAACTTACAGAATTTAGCATTTTTGTCACCTCAAGAAACATGGAAGTCTCCCTGCTTCCCAAAGAGAAATATGCATGCAGAGCACATTTACATTCAGTTCCTCATCCATATTCACTTTCATATGTCATACTGTATTACTGAACTGTACTGGGATTGCAACCCAGTACATTAAACCATAACATGATGTGACACACAAATCTATTGAATAAATTATACTGCAGGAGAAAGCAGAGAAAGTATTTCAAAAAAGGGAAATTTCACATCATATTTGTGTCATGTTTTTATGTGACTATTATTTTTTAGCACTGCAAAAGTGATATCATCATGTCATAAAGTCATAAAGTTAGACCATGTGTGGGAGTGAAACTTTTCATGCACTCGTTCCTCTTCCATGCACCTGTCTCATAGAATAGACAGCATGATCTTGAGCGTTACCTTCTGACTCAGCTCACCATCACTTGTGAGCCACACCCTGAGATATGTGAACTCCTTCGCTTGGGTCAGTAACTCACTCCTGGCTCAGAGGGAACAATCCACCATTTTTCTGCAGGGAACCATGGCCTCAGACTTGGAGCTACTGACTGCCATGTCGACTGCTTCAAACAAGTGAACCTCACCATCACAGTCACAGTCTGAGTTCATGGTCCAATAAGGCCAACAGTATCAAATCATTGATGAAGAGCAGTGCAGAAACTCGAGGTACCCCAAACAGGAACACTCTCCCCCTGACTGTGCCTTGAGATCCTGTTCTTGAAAATCCTAAACAGAATCATGACAAGAGGACAAATCTGGAAACATGTTTGAATGTGTGCTGAGTGCACAAACACAACTCTCACTTTGCTTTAACAAGGACCAAATGGCTCATAGGAGTTACCCCGACACCCCCTAAGTACTTACAGGACTCCACAGAGGACATAGTGACTGTTTTTAGTAAAGACATAAGCAATTACTAAACATGAACTGAATCATTAAAGCTTAAAGCACTTTGACAAAGAGCTGAAAATTCAACTTGTATTTGTTTCTCCCATCGTCTGACTTTTGTTTGTTATTAAAACAGCTGTCTCAGTTCAATTGCAGCGTGTGCACTGAGGTATGCTGCAATCTATAGTGACCCATCTTTTAAACGTGACAGGAAAATCTGTGGCAAAGCACATCAGCAGCTGGAGAAGAGAAAAGTGCATTTCAAATCCAATTATACTGCCTTGAAGTAAACAGTGACACATGACTATGGGAAGATCGGTGTCAAAGAGGTGCGTTCAGATGTATGGTTTTCAAGGAGGAGGAGGATGACAGCATGTCAAAAATAGCTTTGATGGATTGTGTGGAATTTATACTGCAGAAAAGAAAAAAACATGAGGCATGTCGGGATTTTCTTCAAGCCAAGAGGCTTCTGGGGTTGTTCGACACATCAGATGCATATTTTTGGTCAAAGTCTGCCACCAAACTGTGAACAGCATGAGATGACAGTTGGAATTAGACAATACAGAAAGGTTCACATACACATAAACCTTTGTACCTACGTAAAATTCTCATAGGAAAGGATGGATTTTGCATGTGTTATGAACTCTATGATAATTGCATTAGATGGCTGTCCCTTTCAAATACACCATAAAAATAACACTTGATTTAATATTTCAATGAAAATTCAGATAAGTGCCATAATTTGCCCTCAGAAATAAAAAAAAAACATTTCCACCACAGAAGGATCACATAGGCATTGAGAAGAAGGTGGTCCATAGATAGATAGATAGATAGATAGATAGATAGATAGATAGATACTTTATTCATCACATTCACAGAGAAATTTACAGTTCAATTTACAGTTCCAGCAGCTTGAAAGATGAAAACACACAGGGTTCAGGGAAATAAAAAATAAAATAGGATAAAATAGAATATCAATAAAATATGTAGCACCAAAACATATAGTTTTTTTTTTACACATTGTGGAGTCCAGTTTGTAGATGTGGTGAGAAAGTGCATGTGTGTCCAGGTGTGTGGTGTGACTGTGATGGAAAACGCAGCTCTCTGTGACATCAATCTTGGTTTACAACCATTTGAAGGCTTAAATTTTTACTTGAGACAAGTGTGACCTCAACCTGTCATGTTAGACTAGGATTCCTGTCAATCAATCAAAAACAAGAACATACAAGCTGCAGCCTCATATCTAAATGACAGATATGAGAGCGGTATCAAACTTCACACCTAAATCTCAACAAATGATGGAAACACTGAGACCAAAATGCATCCCCAGCCAGTAAATACCAGCAATCTTCTGTATTGTCTTTGGGTTTGGGACATATTGGTGGGCACCACACTGTAAATCTGCCTTCAACTTGTCCCATGACTAAGTTATCTTACCTTTCTATATGACTGACTGCAGTGTCTGATAATGTGTCTTCCTAATCCACAGCACCAAATCTGGAATTAGTAATGAAACAATGCCAGAACAGAAAATAAATAATATATTGCTGTGACAGATGGGGCTCCAGTGATTGTTTCTCTGTCTACTAATCTGAATTGTTCCTGCTGCACAACACATAGAAACATAGAATGCTGAATATATTTTACCTGTGAAGTCTGATATACTGAAAGAAAACTATGACAAGAGGCTTACATATTAAGAAAAAAATCTCTTTAACGTGAAGTTTAGTTTTCCTCCACATTACAGGCAGTGAGAATATTGCCTGGCATGATGTATACATCCTCTTTCATCCCTCTATTCATCCTCTCTCTCATCCATTACCTCGCTGTAATGCAGTCATTGATTCATCTGCAAGACAGGAAAGACACCTTTGGCCCTCTGCTCTGATGCCTAACTGAACAATTTAGCAAATCATTTTTGCACCTGTGAGTAGCCAATGGAATTATTATTATAATTATTATTTGCTTTTTTTTCTTCTTTTTGTCTATGTTGGGCTGCTGCACTTTCTCAAGAGATTTCAGTTATGAGAGGGGAAAGGGTCGTTGCTTTAGCTGAATCCCTTCAGTCATAACACAAAGATGTTACTTCGCTGTAAATAAGATAAGGTCTTTTTACAATCTGTTATTTTACAGACATGAATGATGTGATGAATGTCCGTGTTGCTCTTTGATTTCCGTTTTTCTTCTTTGTCTGAAATGAAATCGCAAAGTTGGGAGGCCCACTGATGATCAAGGATATATAGTTCAGTTTAATGTTATTACAATCTAATTTAATTCTGCATGTATAAATCATTTCCTAATCATTCTCCCTCCTGCATACAGCACATGGGTTATCTCCTAGACCTTCACCTAACCTACGACCTGTCACATTTTAATGGTTATTTGCAACAAATCCTCCATTAACCTGCAGTTGTATGTTTTTACTGCAAATTCAGTTTTCCAGACTTAATCTGTAATCTGACTGTAATAATATTCAGCAACCATGAAAAACTGTCTGGTCTGCAAATCCAAATATAAATACTATTCATGTAGCCCAAATGGTTTTATGGCAACAAATCAGATCAAAAGCTTGTGCCTATAAACATTAGGTTATTATTCGGTATTGACATGATTCATTTGAGCAAATGGAGTCTAGTATTCTTTTTTAAAGAGATTAGTCTCCATGGTATCATGGACCTCAAAGGGGAATCTGCCATATGCCATGGAGTATATTGTGAATGTCCTCCTGCCAGTTCATGTTGGAGCCACAAAGAGATTACTGTAAAATGCCTCTCAGGCTTAAATTATGGATACATGGTTTGAAATCTGTTCCTTTATTGTGAGTTCATATGAAATGAATGTTAATAATCATCTCTGTGATACAAGGAAGGGTGGTCTTTATAATAAATCTTACAGAACAGTCTATTAATAAACAACCATCACAACTAGCTTGGATGACTGGGTGTCTGGATGAATGGATGGATGAACAATCAACAGGCACTAAATTGGTAATGTTTCCTCTAAAATTTAGTTTATTCATGATTGTATTTGTGTTATTTTACCTCTATCAGCATCGACAGTACAATATGACAGTGTTGATGATGTCTTTTTCAATCCAAAACAAATAGTTACAGCTTGTCTGTGTCATGTCAAGAAATTCCAATAATCCTTATTTCCTCCCATGATAATAATTACACTGGGTTGAAATTAAAAAGCTGCTCTTTTCAACATTATCATGTTAATGATGGATTAAATCAATGAAAAGTCATCAGTCCTATTTCCAACTGCAGCAGACAGCTGTTTATTTATATATATATAAAAAAAAAGAGGTTGTTGAATCCACATTACCCACATCTAAACAAACTGATGGAGTTAGCTGTTAGCTGGTGAACATGATGGAGAAGTTAGGAGCTAGAATGAAACAAAAACTGAATACTGGACTAACACTAACATGTCTCCTGTGTGTAAGAGGCAACTGTCAATTTTGCAGATATTGTGAGATAATATTATTTCAATGTTAATAAAATGAATGCAGTATTATTGTTTCATGCAAGCATTTAAACATGATCATTATATCCTCTTTAGACACCCCACTAGCTGAGGAACACATGGGGTCACAGGGTAGCATGAATAAATATACACTGCTTTTAATCATCTCCTTTACATCAGTGTTAAACAACACATAACCAATATTTATATTTACTGTATATTCTTATGGTTATTCACCTCACAGTGGTCAAGGCTTCTTTAATTATGTAGCTCATGTACTTCCACTACCCTGTCAAAAGTATTAGATGATACGCTGTGAAGAGCACTCAGTTTCCGATATCCTCTCACAACACCACAACCTGGCTTTGACATCCATGAAATTTTCTTTTCCCTCAACATCAATTTTATGTCACCCACCCCTTCTTGAAACTGTCCATCTTCTTGTCTTAGACGAAGCCCCGGCCCATTAACACACACCCGTCATCCCTCTAATCTGTCGCAGCACCTGTTCCAGATGCCACTTTTCCTTGAGTAAAGCTCGAGGAAGAGATTGAAAAGGGTCAATCAAGCAATTGAATGTCACCGTCGCAGTCACTAAGAGTCCAAAGTGTTATTCTAACAATGACTTCCTCAGCTTTCCTCAGAGAGAAAGGTGGAAACCCCACTGGGATCTGGGGTTATAACGCTGATAACAGAGCCGCTCACTTTGCACCCACAGCTTCACTTCAGCCAGTTTAAACTCATTTTGGGTATTTATGAAGCGCACACAAGGACCATGCTCAAAAGAAAAAAGAAAACGCTTTAATTGGAATTTTATCGTGCAAGCTTTCTTTTTGTAGGGGGCCCACTGATAGACTTCTCCCTCTGACTGTGAAATGTTTGTCTTTTAGCTAATCAGTTTCATTCTGAATCCTTAATTTATGCTATCCACAGCCTTGCATTGCCACCTTCACTCATTTGTCAAAAGGTCTTTTCAACACAACCAGTTCACCTCCACTAATATTCAGTATTAATCCCTGGCATGTAGCCGTAGCAACAGATGCCTCAGAGGTGCTAACATTAATCTGGGTATTACTGCATTCAGGTATGTCACTTCAAAAACTCTGCTCCTGCAACTCAATCATGCATGCACATGCAAACATACAAAACAAGGGCGATGGCAGTGCTGATTGTCTCTTGACCTTTCTTCCAATTAGTTACCACCCCCCCCCCCAATACACACACACACACATTGCATTCATTTTCCTATTTGAATCAAAGACATTTGTGTTCCTCTGTTGCTGGGGGCAGAACAAAGCATGTCCTGATAACGGATGGCTCATTATGTACAACTTCCAGCAGCGTATGGAAGAAAAGAGGCCTGAAATTAACGTATGCACATTCTTCTCCTGGATTAACAAATTGAGAAGAGTGATGCATTTTTAATGTTCCCTTTGGGGATTCGTGGAGCTTTAAGTAGAAATATTATACAAACTACATCATTGAACATAATTCAAGTGGCAAAGCCAAAGTGTCAGGATCGTATAAATTTATGAATGGGACATAACAGAACAGGAAACTGTGTAATTGTTTCCACAAATGATGAAATGTTATAATATCAAAATATATATTTATAACCAATAACTCTTACATTATGAATCATAACCCATGAATTGTCATAAAAGGTGAAGGAGAGTGATGACACTCAGGGATATAAAGGAAAACTTGTGAATTTGACCTTAATTAATAATCTCTTAATCTCAGGGAGCTACAGAGTTCTCAGACGTAGTACACAGTGATTCTATTTGTTTTATATACACACACAAATCAAATAATCAAGTATTTTATTGAAGATGTTTATTTGACAAACTACATGACCAAACTGCTAACAGAAAATAACTGAATAATATGTATTATATCACCGTTCGTAGATAGATGGAGGTGTTGCTGAGGAGTGGTTGCAGGTTCTGTCTGGACCTCTGCCTTTTGGATCTGCTGGATCCCACAGCTTGAGTCACTTCTCTCAATCAGTGGCACTCTTGGACATCTTTGGACATCTTTGGACATGGTCAGCTGACACGATTCAGCATGAATCATTTTTGCAGCTCCATCTCTCTTTCTCTCTCTTTTCTGTGCCCTTTCTTCAGCTGTGGTGGCCATCCTGGCGGCATGTCTCTGTCTGGTCATAGCTTGTTGTTTCTTGAGTTTGTCCAGGTCAGTCATGAACTAAGCCTTTAACACATATAGTGACCTGAAGGTTCACATGTATTTGTGGAAGAACACTGAGAAATTACATAGTGCCTTCATTATAACAGAAATAGGTCCAGACTCTTCAACATCACCTTCATCTAGAAGCAATGTGTAGTCTGTGTATTCTTTGATAAATTGGTGATTAATGTCTATCATGGGGGAAATATAGACAATATATTCAGTTGTGTGCATTTTCTGTGAACTGAGACAAATTTCATGAGAGACCTAATATCCTAAGTTTGTTGCAAGTAGCACAGATGCAAGTTTCCAATTACCATTAAAATACCATTAAAAATGCAAGCACCACTTGTTGATTCCTGGCGTCTGCCGCTGCACTTCTCCCCTGTGGCATGATTTATTGGCCAATGTTAAACCAATCACAACAACACAGAGATCCCACTTAAATATAATCATAAATAAAGACACACATTAAACTTTTAATTAAGGACTCTAGACTGGTCAGTAGCTCTTTTAATTTGTCAATGCTTTTACAAGTACCAAAATATAACTGGTTTTTGGGTTGGCTTGTCACATGTGGTTGAGCCCCTGGGATATTTTATTTCCATTTGTACATTTTATGGAAATCTTTTTAAACCACAACACATTTTGTTTTTAAACCACAACTACAAAGATCTGCTTTCTCCAACTAGTATTTAACTAGTTTAACAACATTTTTTCCTCATTGCATTGTTGTTTGTCTCCTTTTACATTTTTTGCAGAAACAGAGGAAATTTTGAATTTTTATTTGGCTTAAGTTTGTGCAGCATGTGGACTTTGATGGAGATGTTTTATTGTCCCAGTTCTGTCTCCTTGTCTTATTCTCTTCAGCTTTTCTGTGATTTCCTGAAAGGAAACAAGTGGCAGTAAGGGGGAAGAAACCAGCTGGAAGAAAGACAAACGATCACACTACAGGAGCATGTGGTCACCTGCTGCATGCGTCCAGTGACCAGAAAAGAAAAATAGTGTTGCAGCTATTTATGGCGCACAACAGAAGATCAGAAATGTAATATACTGTATGTTGTCCTATTTTTTAAATAGAATTAAATGATATTTAGAATTAAATTGTATTTCCCATCACAATAGCCCTCCTTAACATTATGCCAACAACTCACTCCGTCTTCAGGCTGTTTTTGTGCTTTAATCGAAGTATACCATGAATCATCCTCAGTGACCAGCTTGCATGGTGAGTGTATGTAAATGAACTTCTACTGTAGCAAGCTTTAATTTAAATGTTTCCACCTTAATTGTTTTCTGAATTTTGATTTTGTTGTGAATGGAGAGTGTTTTGCATGTTGTTTTTTCTGAACAATAGACATGCTGATTGACTTGCATTTGCTGTTTGCACATATTATTGAACTTGGCAAGCAGTCTTTCTGCTCAGAACACCACTATAGACATACTATACCCTGTTGAGGGAGAGGTTGGTAACTCTCAGCTACATTTTCTAACCTCTCTGATGTTCTAATGACCACCTCCATCGGCTCCATGGAGGGGCGACTGTGCACCCTGCCACCTTGCCAGTTTCAAGGATCTTCCATGCTGTGGAAAGTTCCACTGTAGAGACATCTCCTTTGATGTTTCACACCATGCACCTTTTTGCAATACCATTGATTGGCCCCATATGGCTCAGTTGACATTTAAAAACAGAATTTATCATCTATCTACACGTGTAACAGTGTGAATAATTTGCATTCAACTGATTCATTCATGAGCATTGCCCTTGAAATCTCCAGACCATGTTTTGTATGCACAGATGCACCTTGCATCTGCAATTCAATTAGAGCGTATACTTGTATATGCTAAATCTATAATTGTGGCACACGTGACTTGCTAATCAGCTTTTGTGCCTTCAAGAGACAAGATGTCAATCAGGTTCTTTTTCTAAATTAAATTACGTGGAGCTGAGTCTTGTGGGGTGAGCCTAAGGCACACACAGGAGATCACACCACCACCAATTTTGTATACTATACTTTGAGTAGTGGGGGATGAGATCCACATTTTCAAACATCTTGTTGGTCCACAGTCAGTAAGGTCAGTCTTCGCAAAACAGACTTGTTGTAAAAGTGACCTCAGATAAACTTACGTCTGCCCCCCATAAAGACATACAGTAGATTCAGTGAAAGGTACCGCCACAGAGGTCAGTATTTGCAAAGTTTGTGGAAACATACTTTTGTTTTCAAGGTGTTTATGATCCAATTTACAAGCCTTTGCCACTGTGAAGTCACATGAGGGCCAGTATGCCATGCGGCAGTACCTGCATTTTAAAAGGCACAGTTTCAACACAAAGGACAGTTATAGAAAGTGCAAGCAGCTGTCAACTGGTGGTTTCACACCTGTGTGTCTGCGTGTATACTGTGTATATATCAGATAGAAGTTAACCCAAGGGATTAGTATAATTAAAGATGATATGTGAAGATGTGTGTAAATGCTGACTGTGAAGGCCTGCATAAATATTGTATCTGAGGAGATAGAGATATCTTATCAAAAGTGAAAAGGTGCATTCCAGTCCCAGAGCAAATAGCTCGAGAGGTGCATATCTCTTGCCTATCTATCATCTATCTAATTAATATGTGACAGTGGAAGTGATTCAGAATCCGGACGTTTCAGGTCACTAAACCTCCATCACTGCACTGCAGTAAGAAGTAGTCTCTGGCATCCACTTTGTTTGGTGAGTGCTCATACTAGGAACTGACAAAAATCCATGTAATCACATCTATCACAATCTATCCATGTGCTGGAGGACTGCCACATGTGTTTGACGACTCAAGTTAAAGCCACTAAGAGGACATTAGGGGAATATTTGCCATTACCCTGCTGATTCATTAATAAAATACTGTATAATGTGGTCTGATAAAGATTATTTCTAACTCCACCCCCCACTTAACCCCAGATCACCAGTGTTGAACCAAAACTTGCAACAGTCCAAGCGAGTACAGCTCAAGGAATCCACAATTCCACATTTCAGAAAGCTCCCTGAAATATCTTCTGCATTTATACAGTATATTCATTATATTTATGTTTATAAATATATTGTTTATATGTTTACATGTCACACACCAGAATACCAAGCTAAATTTCTTGTTTGTGCAAAGTTACTTGCCATTATTATACTTATTTCTGATTCTGATTAACTTCATCCTCTCCCTATGTGAAGGAGTTGTTGCTGTTTTGTATTCTTGTAATTAATGCAGGTTATTTTTTTTATTTTTTTTTTTGCCTTTTCATTATTTGACCTGTTTTTATCATTACCTGACAGTAATACTGATAATAACTGTTTAGAACCTGCAGTAACTGAAAGGACATTAGTGGAATGATTGGTTTGAAACAAAGATTGGCTCATGTCGAGCAATTACAAATCCATTGTCATTAATGTCCTTGGAGAGAATGCATCTTTTATTAGACGACAGTTTACAATCCATTTAATTATCTTCCTTTTGAAATGAGGTCACCGGGGGGCAATCACCTCTGACCACATCTAATTATTTTGCATGTTTCCATTCTGTGATAATCAGAACTCATATTTAGCAATCAACAGATTGAGAAATGTTCTATCATCTGCAGACTGCCTCCTGTCTCCATTACTACACATGAGGGCTGAGGCCTGCTGATCTGGATGAGCTTCTGGAACATTACTGTTGATGTGCTATCAATGCTGATTTCAGTCAAAATTACTTTATTTTCCTTGAGGAGCTTCAATTGTGTGGTGGATAAATAGGACATAAAAACATACGTGCATGTAGTTGTATGTAGTTACACTGTAAAGGGAGGTTAAGATTTTAGTAGGCAGATGGAGGTAGGAAGAAAACCAAATGAGGCCCTTCTGGTTCTTAGGGACAGAGACATAATCCATGGGTTTATGGACTGATGATGCAAAGCAGAGCCAGCCCAAGGCATAGTCAAACTAAGCAACTGCTTAAGCCCCATGGCCTCTAGGTTGGTCCTCAAGAGTGTCAAAAAAAAGGCAGAATAAGGAGAAGAATTCTAGATTCAGATTCAGAGGCCCCTAATTTAATCATAATACTGACATAATACTGTATTGGTAACACTAACTTGAATTGTCTTGGAAACATTCCCCCCCTCTCTATTGGGTAAAATGGTTCTGTCCACCTGCTCCATCAGACTGCAGAGAGCTAACTTTTCACAGACAGAGTGGAGGAGGAGACTGCAGGATGTCTCAAAAGTCAGGGAGGAAAATCAAAAAAGAAAAAACAAGCTCAGACAGGAGAAAGAAGTGTAGGGTCAACAGTTTGTCACCCAGTTCTTTCATAGGCAAGGTGGGTCTATTAGTGGTTCATGTGATGGAAAGTTCTGGAACATTAGCCTGATAGCTATTCTTAACTTTCTCCAGAGTTTATAAGCTAGCTCCCTTTTCTTCCCATATAGTCTCATTTCTGAGCTAATATTTCAACTCTGGTTTTATATATTCCACTGTTGTTTTAGTTAAATAATCAATTTCTGCTCAAATTCAATCAGTTGCCGAAACCCGCTGCCGAAAAAACACTTTGACAGGGTCAAGCATCGGATTTTAAATGAGGTTAAAATACATCATTGGCGCTCAGCGAGTTAAGGGGGTCGGCTGCTTTTAAGTTCTCTTAGAAGAAGCTCACCATGCCACACATTGAAAACCCCTGGTCTATTTGACTCTAAAAGGGACCAAAATTAACTGAATGAACATCATGCTGTATTAAACAAGACTTGTCATGACCATAAACTCATGTTTAAGATCTTTACTGAGGTAAACATCAGCCTCTACTGATGTAGGAGTTGCTGCCTGGTTGTACCAAGTATTTGAACACACTCTGTTGTCGAGCCATCCCTCCTGATATCCACCAGCTTATCTGTTGTTTGGGGAAAGAGAGGATGAGGAACATAAGATGATTTCTGACATTCATCTGCAGCTCTGGTTTGCTACATGGTTATATGCAAAAGCTGACACTTGTCTCATCTGTTTTCCATATCCTGACATACATAAAGAAAAGGCCTATGCTTGATTAGCATCAGCCAAGAGACAACAGAGCACTCATGTCTAGAGACAATAAGCTGATGAGCTGTGCTTTGTGGCCCATGTATTCCACTTGAGATACAACAAGAGCGCAAATATGAATGGGGAACTATGTTCAGTGATTTACCTATTTACACTGCGGTTTCCATACACACTGCTTGGTAAGATTAATGTCTTTACCTCCGCCAAGGAGGTTATGTTTTCACCAGGGTTTGTTTGTTTATTTGTTGGTTTGCAAAATAACTCAAAAAGTAATGGCCGAATTTTGACAAAATTTTCAGGATTGGTCAGAAGTGGTCTAACTTAAAACTGATTAATTTTTGGTGGTGATTGGATTCGATTCAAGGTCATCAAGGTCAAATGAAAGGTCATGCCATAGTAATGTATGGGAGATTTTGCATATTTCTGAATTCTCCAAGGTGTACAATTTCCAGCCAATTGTCACCTAATTTGGTATATAAACTAATATAGGAATCCAGAAATCGCCAATTGGTCAAGATCAGTAAAAGGTCATGGTCACCAAGGTCAAATATGCGTTTTTAACCATAACTTCATGTAGGAAGGAGCTAGAGAAATGCAACTGGTCTCAAAATATCCAGAAAAGAATTCTGGATATCTCTTTATAATCTTAAACATTCTGCGCTGTCTGAGTGATTTTCTAGTTGTTTTTTTTTAACATTTTGCACATGTGTTGGTGTCAGTGTGTGATCATTGTTAAAAATAAAGTTATTTGATCATGAACATGATCAGATTCCTCCATCAAACGTTCCTCATTAGCTTAGGAACAACCTGCTGATTAGAATCACCAACTCTGCAGTTAAACTTCTGAACTGTATATTTGATTTATGTTAGCTGAGTATTAGCCTGGTGGATTGCGAAAAGTGCTTAAGCAGCGATGCCTGTGAGTTCATCTGACATGCTATTTAAGATATGATTTCCATCACTTTCATAAATGCAGCTGTAAAGTCTGCCAATTGCTGAATAGGCAATTACAATAGAAAATCCTGATCGGTGTGAATAACAAATAAGGCAATATTTTCAGAGGGACTATTTTTGGTAATGGAGCCTCTGAGAAAAACAATCTAATATTCACAGAATCGCTTAATAACTCAAAGGTCTGAAGCTGTTAAACTGTTTGAAATGCCAAAAGACCACTACAGTCTGTTTTGATAATTGTTTGTAATAATAATTTTAATTGATCATGTGCACAGTAAATTCTGGAAAGCAGTCAATAAACTGATACGTGTGCACATAATGTAACTTCCATTTTGTGATTTTCACCTCTACAAGACAGACTGCCAACATTGCAGGCGTGAGTGAGAGTCAAAATAATAATAATTACAAAAAATACTGCGGTGTGTTAAGTGCAAATAGCTGCCATTCGGCTGAAGTCGAGCCTCACTCACCATCAACTCTGCAGAGTTTACACTTTCTGCTGCCATCATCTATCCACCATTTCACTCTATTTTCTGTTTTTGAGGAGTGAGTGTTCATTTTTTTCGTGTTTATATCTGTTTTAGCCTGATCATATGTAATAATCTGTGATCTCTGGAAATTTAGGCTATTGGTCAAAACTACAACTTACGGATACCGACACCAATAATCCAATAAACCAGTCATTTTTTCTAGGTTAAATAGGAACCTAAACAGGAGCATGATATTTCCCCTTTAGCAATAAAATATTTCTGTATGTTTGTGAGAACAGTTAAGTATGTTTGGGGTGTTCAGCCTCAATGGATATCCATAAACTTCCAGCTAGCTTTACCATCAATGCAAAATTTTGTATAAAGTTGACCTTTTTCAAGTAATTTAAAAGCCCAATTACCAAACCAATTTCTTGACATGAGAACAACTGCTGTAGTTTTAACAAACAATAACAGGGTCTTTCCTGCCACATTGTGAACTAACATTGAGCGGTTGTTAAATGTGTGGCATTTCCAGTAATCATGCTTGCTGCGTGTGTTTTCTGATGCCATTTCCCCGATGCTGTAAGTGAAGAACCTCTTATGCTTCTGTTTAAGGGCACTGGATCCATCCTCAGTGTCTGTGCCATTTTAAACCTTTTGAATGCATTACAGGCAATGTCTCAAGAGAGATGGCAACCATAACGCTCTGTACTGTGACTTCACATGATACAAGTGGTTAGCTGATGTTAGCATTTACCTAAAAGCACATGTGCCTTACCTGTGACTAAAGACACACAAGCAACAGCATTGGCATGGCTGTGGACTCTTAAAGTCATACTGTACTGATGCATTTATAGTGAACGTTACCTGGAACTTTTCAGTAAAATATGTGTGACCCTTCAGTATGTTTGAACTTTCAGCCTCACAAAATATATCTGTATCCATGCCTATGAGCTCATATTCAAAATGGAATTCAGTGTATGATAAATCCACTCAGAGGCAGAGACAGATTATATTACATTTTCCTTTTTTGTGTAAAAGGAAGCTATTATTTGACATGATCTGTACAAACATCATAACCTGGTATAGACAGTAAAAACACCTCTACAAAAAAGACTGTGATATCATGGAAACATCTGAGTGATCAGGGTCCTCAGACAGTGACAGTATATATGTCAAAATAAATGGGAATGAACCTCTGTAATTTCATCAAGGAAATTGCTGTTTATGTATTTCTCGTTGATTTCTTGCAGCCACTTCTGCCCCTCGGGGTAACTGAGACTTCTGTGTCTGTGTGTGCGTGCATGTTGATTTGCAGTAATCTGTCAAGCGTGGAAGAAATTAATCTGTGTGGCTGTACTTTACAATTCTTAAAGTATGGCAACAAATTGGATTAGCATATGATGCAGATTATCCAGTCATCACGAAAGGCAGATTGGCGTGAAAATGGTTGACACACAGACGGCACCCGACGGGGTGCTTTGATGGAGTCAGACATATTTCAGACTGATGAGGAGGGCAATAAACCAGAGCTGAACCACAATAAACTGCAGCATCAGTGTGGGATTGAACTTTAAAGCTGCAGCTAAAACCCAGAGACACTGAGAGAGTGAAAGAGGGAGGATGTGCTGGTGTTTATCCTGTCAAGTGGAAGTGTTGCCTCCAGTGTTAAACAGATGTGGTTCAGATGTGTGGTTCTGTAATGCAGGTACATGATCACATCAAATAAATATCTTGTAATGAACAACAACAAATTTTGGATGGTCTTCAAATTTATTCCAAAACTATAGAAGACTTCACCATGTGCAGGAATTATTACACTTTTTTCACTTTGCTAGCATGGAATGTGCTGGAAATCAACAAAATGCTGTGTGGATATTGTACCACAATCCACACCCAGAGACTCATTAAAGCTATGGTGTGATGTTGGAGAGCTAGCAAGAGAGCTAACAAGATTTGAAAGTAGCACCTCCTCTGAGTCTCCTCTAAGCTCCACCCCCTCCTCCCCCTCCCGTCAGTGCTCTGTCCAAAGTCACGCCCCCTTTACTGCTAACTTGGTATTTCTGCATGGAGTGTGCTGAATATTTCTGGCAACAGTGAAACATGATGCGAGGGGGGCGTGGGCAGGACGAGACATGAAAGCATCTGATTGGTTCTTTCAATTCGGACCGAAAGGCAGGGTTTGGTCAGAGTTTTTACAGTCCTGCAGCTGCCACAGAGATCTGATTCTTTCCGTTCCTTTTTCTGACCACATAATGTTTTGACTGCTCTGAGGATGGAAGGAACATTTCACCCAGTATAATAAAAAGTGTTTCTGAACAGAATGACAGACTATAGCTTTAAGAAGTGAATACACACGAATGACAGGTGATAAATTATTTGATTGCACATAGTCAAAGTTGTTTTCAGCACACTCAGGGTTGATGTGAGTTCATCTGGCTCATCAGAGTAACACTCAGACAGCCTGGCTGGGGAATAAATAATATTTCATTTGAAATATTTTGGGCTCATTTTAAAAGGCATCACAAACTTGTGAAATGCTTTGCATCATTATAAATTTGTGATAGCCACAGAGAATAGTGTTTCAAAGACCAAGCGAGTCGAGGTGACTATCTGTTACTTGATGCATTAGATATTCATTCACTTTCTTGCAACTTTTTTTTTTTGCAACAATTTCACACAGATCCTTAGACTGGAATATTTTGCTCTCACACTTCTGGAAGGCTGTGGTGGGATTATACAGGTATGCAGGTGCTGCTGCAGCATGACAGTGATGGTCATTTTACAGTGATTTAGTTTAATATGATGTGATAAGCACAGATATGCACACAACCTAACTTAAAGGGACACTATGTAATTTTTAGTATTTTTTATTACATAAAATCAACGTCTTCATTCATAAATAGATCCTCATTGGTGTAAAATAACATATGCCAACAATCTGACTTATCCTCCTGGGGGAAGAATCAGTTATACGTCTTTACATAGATCGGGTCGCTCATACGGAGGCTTCCATGTCTTTCTGGTCTATCAAAAGTCAGGAAGTCCTCCGGATCGAAGGAGGGCTGTGGAGGTCCAGGGAAAAATGACCGGAGCTCTGGGTCGGGGATCCGCGGTGATAGTGGCCGCCCGGGAGTTGACCCATTCCACTTACTGTAGTTCCAACCATGTTGCAATGCATGCAAAGTCAAATTTAACCACTAGATGGGAGAAAAAAATTACAGTGTCCGTTTAAGCCTTAAACGAATCCTTCACCTAAATTCAGTTCTTAATGAGATTAACCTTTTTTCTCATTGTCATTCATTCAGTCATTCACATACTTTGTTTATGCTGAAGGTCCAGAAAGAGACACAGGGAGTCTTGAAGGGTTGTTACCAACAGCAAACAGACAACAAATGTTTGCAGCTGATGCAAGGTAACACAATCAGTAAAGAGAGAGATGATAATGTTGGAGACAGAGAAAATTAACAAAAATTAAAATCCTAATCCATTCTTGTAAAGCTCATGCTGAAGGTGTCACAGTTTGAATGTAGAAAGGTTGATCCCGTATCGCCCTCTGCTGGATGATGGTCTCTCTCTTTGTCAACTGTCTCAGCTATTTCAGTCACACCACAAGAAAACTGTTGTTTTGATTTTCACAGTCAAATAATCTGACCCTGTTTTTCCAGCTGACTGTCTTTATTGCATTCATGTATGACTTCCCTCCTTTAGTTGGTCTTATAGGGGTGTTATATACATATGTATTTCAGATAGATAGATAGATAGATAGATAGATAGATAGATAGATATTTTGGCACCTTTTATATAAAAAATAAATGATTAAGGCTTTGTATTACACTTTTATTGTTCCATTCAGTTGTGTTGTGAGTACAAGTTAAATTTCAATTTATACTAACATTTAAGATTGTAATTTTAGTCATCAAATAAATCATAAAAGACTGATCCTGCTGGCCACCCCTGCATGACTTAGTGCCCCACTTGGGCTACCCCTGTGAAAAAAGTGTGGACACGCCACTGTGCTTAAGAAGAAGCATCATAAATATTTTCAACACTGTTAGAAGTGAGTGAATAGTTCCTGAGGGGGATAAACATTTTGTCACCATCGCAGATCTTACTTTGCTTGTTTTATTGTTTTCTGTATCCAGCTTTCAAACTGACTTGTGTCTCATTATACTCACAGCGACTTGAAAGCCCAGTCACTGAGAATCAATGCAGATGGACTGAAGTCAAGTGAAATCAATTTCACAGTGAAGCAATTTAAAATGATACTGTTGGGATGATTCAGCTCAACTGTGCAGCAGTGAAATAAACTCAAATTGAGACTCTTGTAGAGATGGGTGATTGGATAATCAAATTTCCCTGCTGCTCTGGTTATTTATGGAGATTATTAGAACAATGTGATGTAGATGAAAATGTGCACGTTTAAAGCAAAACAGCAGTTCATTTCAAAGTGAATAAGTCAAAATAGCAGGGAAAGGGTGGGATCGAGACTGTTTCTTATTGAGCTAAATAATGAAAACCACCTTGGCTGAGAGGCAACCTAAACCGATCAAACTCCTCATTTAGTCTTCACTAGAGGGCAATGGTGAGGTTAAGAGATGAGAGTCACAGCAGTGACCCAGACGTTCAAGTGCTGATCCTTTATCTCATGTTGCAGGAATAAAGTGCATAGTTTGTATCTCAGACCGCATCGTGGAATGAGAGGAATTCAGAGGAAAATTGAGGATTCTTGTGATTGCAACTTTGTTCACATTGGAGAAAAGCTCATTGGGAAACATCTACTGACTTGTTTTCAAGTCGGATGCAATCACAAAGCATAATGCAGAGGAAGTTCAAGAGCTCTGCTATTTAAAGTTTTTGCACCAGCGCAAACAATGAGATCTATTCAGGGGAAATAGTTTGATTGTTGATTTCAGCTGTGAAGGGAGTCAATCTGACCTAAGTCACGTGCAGTGAGTGTGTGACTTCAGGAGTATTGTATCCCAACTGTCTCCCACCTTGTTACTATAAATGCCTCCATGCGCTCCAATGACTACACCATCTGGAGGAGTCAGGACGACAAATCCCTCCTGCTTATTCCCCAGCGTGCCATTTCAGAAGGTCAAGGAACTGTACATTTCCCTCAGGCCGAGAAAAGATTCAAATCAAAAGAGCATTTTATTATGCATCACTCCCTAATAAGTTTGACATTTTTCCAGCCAAACCAAGGACAGATATGTGGGCAGAGGGAGATGAAAGACAGGACAGAATATACAGCACACAGCAACTCCCACAAAATAGTAATAAAGCACAGTGTGAGGCTTTTTTCTCTTGTGTTGGCAGATGCTGAGCAAGAGAAAGGTCTTCCGTATCAAAAAGTCAGCAATCCCATACCACCAGATAGAAATGAAATGAATGTGCCAAGCTGTTTTACAGAGACATGACCAGAAGTTCTGTCAGGTTGGTCTGACCACCCTAGAGAGATATTCAGACTTGGGAAAACAAATTTTGTGTTTGACTCCATGGAGGCATAAATAAGCAACATGGACTTGTTTCATCAGTGATGGACTTGTACTCCTACTAGATATATTGAGCCATGTGTGTGGAATTAAGGAGGTCCAAGTTTTAACAACACTACATAAAATCTCTATCATTTGTCACAATGACACTTGCAATGTTTTGTGCAAGCATGCAATTTTGGCTGTTCGTGTGTAATGTATGTTCTGTTGAATTGCAACTCATCCATCATTGTAATCTTTTCCATCACTGCTGACATGTTAAGAGCCTCGTCATTTAAAAAAACAAGCTCACCTCAGCAGCAGAGAAAAACCAGGATGTCCTCTTTGTTTTTTGCCTTTTTAAAACTGGTCCTTGCTTACAGATGCACCTTCCAAGCTTATCGCAGATAACAGAAAATAACAAGAGGGCGATGACTGAGCGGACCCCATGCTGTGATAAATAACAAACATCATTCATGCAACACAACTTCTATTAATGTGAACTTGTGGGTGGCCCGATTGGCCTCTGGTGAATGCAAGGTATGCTTCAATACCAGCAAAGATAAAGTGATATCTGTATGGGCCTGCTGACCTCCAAAGTAACCTTTAAAGGCTCCCCAGAATGTCATAGTTGGTGTGCAGTGGTATATATTTACACTTAATGACTGGAGAGATCATTAAAGCTGATACTGATGAAGCTTTCAGTCTTCACAAAGATGTCTTTCTCCCCTCAAACCATCACAGGTCAGAGTTCAAAAATTCCAGTTTTTCTGTCCATATTGAGTATGATCAAGAGTGAAAATCCAGTAATAAGCTATTATTGTATTAGATATATTCTTATTATTGAATCAGAAAGATTTAAGATTTTAACTGTGTTTTTTTTCTAATCCTAGCCCATCTTACAATGGCAGGATATTGTGTTAACATAACATGCAGCCCATACCTTCCTTATTTTGAGTTCAGCAGAGTGTTATCCTAATATTTGCACAAGTGCTTTGTCAATAGTGATGTTTCCTGTCCTCCCATTTTACTTTCCCCAAATAATCCTGATCATGAGAAATCTGTAACCAAGTCTGAACCATAATGTCAGAGCTGCTCAGAAATGATCATTTCAATTATTGCCAGCGCATGAAATGGAGCAGTTAACGTCAAGAAGTTAGTCTCTCATTTGTTGTGCAGAATAATAAAGACTGAAGAGAAACTGAGTAAGATGAGACCACAAATGAGACATTAAACAGCTGTTTAAAACACTAAACCTGCCATAAAAGGTGATTAAAATGGTTCTAAAATGAACTCCTCATATATATATTCATATTAGATGAGTCTATAATTGCTAATTTCATTCAGTGGGCACTGTGGAAACATTGTTTTAGTCTAAATGGCCTACATTGAGCCGGTCTGGTTTCTCAAGCTTCTATTTGTCCTTGTGATGCAGGGTAATCAAGGCCAGTGCGCTATGGGTAGACTAGTTCCCCCATATTATCTGATGTGAGGAGATTGTTTTTTGTCTGTTATGGTTGGCCCGGTGCAACAGTGTAAGATAATGTTTAATCAGCCGTCTGTGTACAAAAGAATAAAATCGGTTCCTTAGACGAGTAGTTTGTGAGAGAATGTTTGACTCGGTATCTTTGTGCTACAGGCCTCCGTGTGCTCAACATTCAAACCCTCACAGAGCTTTTTGGATTTAGCACATTAGCTAAATAAGCTGGGTTTCATTCTCGTTCTAAGAAATGGCAAAAAACAATTTGCAGATTCTTCAAAGGAATGGAAGCTTTTCCGTAAAACACACAAGTTACAAATAAACATGTGGTCCAGTTTGATGGAGCTCACCGGCTACTCACTGAGACAGGATGTATCCAACACATCAGACTTTCCTAAAGAAAACAAGCCAACAGTCCAGTCTGGAAGGCATGTTTTCAACTTGGCGAAGTCTGTCACAATGACTGGCCCTATGCCTGATAGGCCGTGATTTAAGATGACATCTGTTCTGTTGCTACTTTAATCCATTGTGCTAAAAGCTCCATGGAAAAGAACATGTTTAAGAAAAAAACACATTGCATGAATTCCCTTCATCGTGTACGTGCATATTTCAGTTCAGTTTTGGCCATTTAGCAAGATTGTCACAGCCACTGACTTGATCCACTGGTGGAGTGAGTCTCAATGCCTTCACTTTCTTTTCATTTTGGCACTCATCACTAAAATATGAGACATATTTAACTGTTCAGACAAGAGAGTTCTTGCACTTTTCATGTGGTGACAAGTAGGGAGAGGACGTGTGAAATTATTCTGCAGGAATGGACAAAACGTGCTGCTGTCTTTCCTCAGAGATTAGCGACAAATGTTTGCGTGCTCCTTATAGGCTCCAGGCTTGTTCACATCCTGAGTCAGAGCTGCTGCAGCAACAGCCTCTTTGCAGTGCCCTCTCATTTACATATAGGTCTGAAACAGCCTCTGGCTCACACATTATCCCTTTTCAACTAAGGGGCCTGAACACCCAAGTTTTCTCAATAGCTTTTATTCCTCACTATGGGGGGTTTGGTTGGAAACTGCATTAAAACGATAGCAGATCCTTTCAGTGCTGCACAGCTCAAGAGAAAGAGACAGCATTCCATCAGTTGGTTCAGTAAAAAAAATAGAATTGACCTTTTTAAATACCAGGGATTTTGTAATTACACTTTGTGATATTTATATTCTGACCTGCTCTCATCTAAAGTGCAAAGTGGTCTGAAGCAGTCAGAGTATTTTATGGCCTCAGGTCCATGCTAATTGCAGCTTCGTAACCTCGTTCTCTGCAACTTGCACATATCATCTCCCAAATTAGTGCTGCAATTCCATGAGACAATTTACATCCAAGGGGGTTGATTGGCATCAAATGGTGTGACATTCAAACTAACGGTTTGAAGACTGCACTCCTCTAACCCCATTAAGCCAGTGGGCACAGACAAAACTGACTGTATTTATCTAGAGGGAAATACATGGCGTGAGGTGTGCTTGCTGCCATCTTTGCTGGTTTTCAGATGGTACACTATACCTCCCTTAGTTACTGTTGCTATGCCTCACATAATCAATTGACAAAGATAGATAGATAGATAGAAAGATAGATAGATACTTTATTTGTCACATATATATCGCTACATACATGAAATTTGTCCTCTGCATTTAACCCATCCCCTCAGAGAGCAGTGGGCTGCCATGTAAGGCGCCCGGGGAGCTGGGGATTCGGTGCCTTGCTCAAGGGCATCTCGGCAGTGCCCAGGAGGAGAAATTGGATAATGGTGCCAAATTAACCACTCTGAATTCTTAGTAAATTTTCAAATAGTGGGTTAAAAAAATCAGGCTTCTCTTCTCATTTTGAAATTTATTGTATTTGTATGTACAAAATACTGCTCTCACTCCAGTCCCATGTGCACCACCTCAATATGTGGGGAAATCCATAGCTTGACAGGATGGCTGTCATCTTTGGGAAATGATTTAGCAAACATTCAGTTAGTTTGAAACTGGTTTGTTTGCCAATAAGAGAATAAGGAAAGGGCACCAGATGGCCAAGTCCTGGTTAATCGATAAGAATATCAGCAATAGTCTTAAGATGGTTTTAAACAAGCACCATGAAGGAAGGTTTCAAGTCTTTCGAAAGATATATCCAATCAAAAAACAAATAATAAGAGTCCCCTAAACCCATGTGGCAAAAAGCTTAAAATTGAGAAAAAAGTATAGCTTCCAGGGGGAAGTTTACAAGTCTGTATTGGAACAAGGCCTTGGTCTGGGCAGCAGAACAGCAGCCCAGGATTTCATTAAGCAGAGAACATGAATACAGCTTTCAGTGTTCAACCTGTCAACGGCCTTCCTATAACATCTAGAGCTCCAAGTATTGCTGCACACGATCGGATATTGAATCATCCATCTGTCCTCACATTTGCTTCTAGTGATATGTCAGTGGGGCCATGCTCAGTGGATATCTTGAGAGATGCCTGTAGGTTAATAGTGTCAATGCTGTGATAATGCGGATGCTTACGGTGGTGCTATCCGTCCAAGACATGGAAAAAGGACATCCTCTGTTCTTTGACCAAGTTGGCATGGCATGTTTTTTGGCTGGGTTGTTTGCCAAAGGAAGTGAATGAACAGACCTCTTACTATGCAGCTGCACAACTCAGCTGTTCAATAAATTTCTGGTGGGGGGGACAGTCGCTTAAAGTTGGAGGATTACAGCTCACCCTGAGCTTTTTAAGAGCACCAAATGTGACAACTTTGTTCTAATGAGTGTGCAGGATTATTTGTGTGAACTTGTGCATTCCCAATTACTGCTTTCTCCTATACTTCCACATCATCTGATTTATTATAACTCAGGTTCCTCTGTTTGTTTCCTATGAGTCAAAACAACTGATAGTCCTCGAAAGCACAAACAAACATACCTCGAGCCACCCCTAAGCATTATCCTCCGCCTGCTGACTAATGCAGCCTCCTCTCACTAGGGGGAACAATAACACACAATGCAGGGAAGCAGCTCCCAGATTATTTCCTTCCCTTGATAAGGCAGTGGCTACTACAGAATAGGAGACAGGAGAGTCCATTTTGCATCCTAAGGGACCAGCACTGTGTGAGAAGATCCTGTGCCTTTTGGAGCCAACACCTGCCCTGTTGCCACCCGTGAACTTTTGCTTCAGTTCCCAGTCAACCTCCCACTGATTATCAGCCCTGGCTGATTGCTACAGCTGCACACACACAGTGTGTTAAATATAAAACTTAATGCTGACACTCACACATCTTGGAAATGCTTGCTATGCAATATAACTCCCTGTATGTGGTTTTGGGAGGAGTGCACTGAGTATGGTAATTGCTATGTGTTTTTTCTCAATCAGGAATGGTCATTTGGTAATTGCCCAGGTTTCATAATCTATTGATCTATCTATCCTATTTTTTCTGAAGTGCCATATAAGAGGCAGTACAGCACAACACTGAAGAATAAAAGCTGACTGTGATACGTTAATTTCCCTTGTGTGTTTGTACTTACTTCAGGCCTGTTGCTGGCAGGGATGTGGTGCCTGGTTTAAGCTCATTAACACACCTGCTTTCGTGGAATCCTCCAACTCAAGGACAGTTCCCCTGACCACAAGGTCACTCAGAGGAACCTGCATCCCTAATATGACTCTCTCCCTCGCCCAGGAGCTTCCACTCACAATGCTGTCATTGATCATCAAACTGTTTCACAGAATGGGAGAAAACGCCAGGCACCCGGCCTCCCCCCCATTGTTCTAGCCACTGGCTTTTACCACATCAAAGACCCTGAAGTCCATCACCAATGACTCTCACAGAGGCAGGATTTCTTGGAGAAGCTGGTGGTCATGGGAAGGGAAAGAGGGGTGCTTTCTCACTTCCCAACATGCAGAGTTGTCTCTGTGTATTTGGAAGAAGCAAGTGGAGTCATTCAGACAGAGAAAAAATATTTCTTGTGATGCACAAGAAAGATTCTTTTCCTTTTTATCATGCATCACCAATTAATGACAGAAAACAGCAGCTGTAAAGGTCAACCTGTGGTCAGTCTTGATGTCTTATGACAGTCAGTACTCCTCATATATTACCATAAACAGAGTTTAACATATTTTAAGAGTGACTGACATGATGTCACAATAGTGAGTCCAAAAGGGAAGCTATGGCCCCGCCCAAACAACAGACTGCTTAATTTAATCTGCATACTGGCTGATATTTCTGACATTTCAATTCATCCTATTTGTCTTCGGTGAAGCTGTACAAGGGGACTCTTCCAACTCCAACTCCATTCCAACAACATTACATGGGAAACATCCAGAAAGGAAAACTGCAAATTGACAATGATTAATCCTGATAAACGGTTAAAAATGATTAACCGTGATAAACCTCTGATGTAACAAACACAAAGATCTCATTTGCACATCTGCACATCTGCATCCCATTTCCTTATATGCCATACTCATATTCCAACAGCACTAAAAGGCCTTAAAGTTGCCATGGCAACATATTGTTCCAAAAAGCACTTTAGATTACTTTATTCATTGCGTGCCAAGAAGCAGACATATTACATGCAGTAATCATGAAGAAAATTAAAATTAAAATAAAAAAAACTGACAAATAAAAACAGACATCAGTTCAGCAATAAACAGTTACAGTGAATGCTTGGTAATGGTGCAAAGACTATTTCAAAATGCAGGAGTATGAAGGACTTAGTTGCAATAAAAAGAAACAAGGGATGTTCAGATTAGTTTAGTTTTTATTACCACATATGCAGCACATGAAATAACAAGTAGAATGAATATGAGCAAGAAATTGTCTTCAGTAGCAGCTGTTGATCAGTGCAAGACCAGAAACTCATGGAGACTTTTATTGTAAGATGAAAAGGCATTGTATCCCCCCAAAAACACCAATGCAAAGACAAGGTATGTACAAATGTGTGTATATATCATCCTGTAATACTTCTGAGACCACCTAATTATCATCATATCACTTGCTGGTCATTTGCTCAGGCATGATGTTATTTTGACAATGACTTATTATTATTTCAGTATTAAATGGTATACTGTACTATCTAGCTGCTAGGTACTGCTCAATAATTGTAAAGATCTGTCCTTGACTCTCTGGTCTGCAATTATGTCCTGGTGCTCTGTAAACTGTGACTTCCTCTGCTTCTGCTTCCAAACTCTTGGAGACATGTCTTTTGTCCCCTTGCTTCTTAGAGTTTGACTCCCCCGTTGGCTTGCATGCACTGCTCGTGCTGATTCTGCCACTGGTCTTGCGTGGCCCGTTTGTTCACTGCTTCCTTTTTTCTTTTGTCGTATCTCGTTCTTCTGTGTGGTCGCTGCTGATAGCCGTTCCTTCTGTTGTTGTTTCCTTGTACCCAGCACATGTTGATAAGTGAAACCTGCTTTACATCCTGCTGGAGGGTATCAAGGTGGTTCTCCTCATCATATAGCTCCTGATATAGCTGGAGCATGAGGCCGAGTGCCAACCTGTAATCTGTCTGGATCTCTGGGTCTTTCAGTAGCTATACATTACACTTCTGCCTTTTGTATAACCTCCTTTTGAAGTTTGCTTACACTTTCCTGCTCAGTTTTGCTGTTAGTACATAGTGCTTTCTTTCAGCATTCACTGCCTTCTCTACCTGCACAGTGATACTGTGCATACTGGGCTGATCCATAAAGTTCATGTATCTGTCGCTGTCTAAGGATGCTTATCTGTCATGCTTGACTTTTGCTTCCACACAATGGTCCAAAAGAGTTTCCTCTTGCAATGCAGCAGACATGTGACCACAGAGGACAAACTACTGTGTGCAACAGCAACAACCACTGTACAGTACTGTATTAGTCCATTTCTGTCTGGCTGTGACCATCTGGTCTGGCCCAGGATAACATATTTCCAGAAGCACTGAAGGGGCAAAGAAAGACATTAAACTCAAAAGTCATATTTTACTAAAAATGTACCCATCTTAAATAATGGACAGAAAAATAGAGATATACGTGTGAAGAATGAGAGATATAAGTGCTGGGAGGATATAATCCAGTTTCTCCCCTTCTTCTCCATTAACTTGCTCCACTCAGTGTGACATCTTGACTGTAGAAACTCCATCTCATTAAATGGCTGTTATTTGAGAAATGGTCAAATTTTTCTCATTTACTGGCTGCATTTCAGTGCCCCATTCACTCCTGTTAAATTGATATCATCAAATCGAAATATCGTCAGAAATACTCCAAATGACTCCAAAGTGAAATAAGTGAGTAAATGACAATATTTTATCCCAGAAATAAGGTCCAATTTGTGTGAAAAAAAAAACAGCACAGAGGAAAAAGAGCAAGAGAATAACCATGAGAGAGGAAACTTTTCAAATGGACAGTGAGATATGCTGCACCTGGAAAGAGATGGAAAATATGACCCATGAGTGAACTACTGCAGATTCATTTTGGCGTCATGACTACTATTGTAATATTTAATGTCCTCCAAATTAAACAACAAACTGCACAGAAATGTTTTCCTCCATCAATATATTTCCTTGTTTACTGGTAACTGAAGGTATACATTTAAGATCTTACAATCTTGGTGTCACAAGACAGATTTTAAACAACAATATCAACAGTAGGCAAAATTATTTTTTATTTTTTTTATTATTTTATTTTTATTTAACCCAAAAGGTCCTTTTCAGAAAAAGAATAAATGTAGTGTAATGAGCATAGTGTAAATGGAAGGATCCATTTTTATATTAAAACATTTGTATAAGCTGATAAACACAGACGTTGTGATGAAACTCTCTGCTCCAACAGTTCAACAGTGGGACTTTTGTTGCTTTCATCACACACTGACTGCTCCAAGAGAACATTTTGTTTTCAACTTGGGAGCCATAAGGAGAGACAATTTATGGACCTTGTGCATTGGGTGGGACTTCAGATTGAGCTTCAGTCTCTGTGAAATTGAAAATATTTGAGAGCACGTCCCAAATGATTGCTAGCAACCATTGTCTTCCAGCTACTCTGCCATGAAACCTTGATTTGACGTGAATGTATGGAGGGACCATATGTACAGTATCACGTCATTTGTGCTCCTTGATTATGTAAACACAGAGTTGTACTCTACGCACAATGTGTCGCCCATCACCATGTGTGCCATAATGATCAGCTTACTATATGATAAGGAAGTTACTTTTGTTGTCATCATTTCTGGCCTCTGACTGATTGTCTCTTAGGGCATAGTCTAATTTAGTTTCATTGTTTCCCTTCTCAGTATTTTCACAGATGGCCGCACACACGCACACACACACACACACACACACACACACACACACACACACACACACACACCGACTCTCTTGTGAATCCACACATTCTGCAGATTGCTGCTGGTTATATCAGACTTAATGACCCCTCTTTACTCAGACAGAGGTTTGCATTTGACTTGAGCTCATCAGGTAATACTGATAGATAGATAATAGACAGAATAGGGAGACAATACTCATGATGTTTCAGGTGTCTGTTGTCTCTGTTACTTCACTGGCTGCTTTGTTATAAGTCACAGTATTAATTTACTCCTTGCAGATATTCAGTGAAATCATCATGCCGATCTTGCACTAAGTTAGAGCCCTTTTGTTATGTATATTTAGAATTCCCTTTTGTTTTTCGGTGATTAGTGATATATCATTGAAACAGCCTTTTTCTATTTTCATATGTCAATAACCACATTCACTATAACCTTTATGTTCACTTTGGTTCGCTCGTATATAATTTTCCTCAGAATGTGTTCCCTCAGTTTGATTGTTATTGTTTTTATTAGGATACTGGATACTAAATTGTTAGAAGAAATTATTAACTCAGTGTGTATGTTTGTAAAATCCAGGTAGATTATTTGATTAATTATGAAATAACTCAGCCGAGACAGTGGTACCACTGGTTACTCCTGTTCCTTATCTCAAGCACTTTAGAGTTGCAGAGATGGCTTGAATGAATGAATGCAGAAATGATATATTATATATCACGACTCAGACCCACTGCCCATGGTATATAAAGGTCTTCCCACAATTTATATGTAGGCCAACATATGCTGTATATAATCTGACATAAATTAAATGGAAGTACTGCTCTGTTTGGAAAACAGAAGATCCCAATCATACCACTATTTCAGTGTAAGAGTCAAATCCAGGAAATACTGTTTGTTTTCAGGGAGCTGTGGATTTTTTTTTTCACAGAATCACAATTTTTCTGTATCATCCCAGAAAATTTTCTCCAAAAGCCGCACTAGATTTTCATATAAACAAAGGATGAAATGTGTAAAGTAAATTCAGCTCTAGCTCCCCTGAGATTCGTGGAGCATTTTAGCATTTTCAGCTCTTTGTTTTGATTTTGCAGTCCACAACATAAAGGTTGTTGTTAATTTTGTGGAGCTAGCAAGAGAGCTAGCAAGATTTGAAAGTGGCACCCCCTCTAAGCTTCACCCCCTCATCTCCAGTTGTCTCCAACTATTTCTTCGCAGTCTTTTCTGCCTCCCGCTTTCTTCTCTTTGTCTGTTTAGCAGGGTGAGCCATCAGAAGTAACACTGGAAGTGGTATTTTTAGCTGCATTTTCTCTGACATTGTTCCTTACAGAATGGATTTTCCTGCTAACTCTGTATTTCTGCAGAGGAGTGTGCTGGATATTTCCAGTAACAGTGGGGAGGAGGGAGGACAGAGGGGGACGTGAGACGAGACATGAAGGCATCTGATTGGTTCTTTCCATTTGGACCGAGTGTCAGTTGATTGGTCAGATTTTTTACAGTCCTGTAGCTGCCACAGAGGTCTGATTCTTTTCCTTCCTTTTTCTGAACACATAATGTATTAACTGCTCACTGGGTGGAAGGACCATTTCACCCGGTATAATAAAAAGTGTTTCTGAACAAAATGACAGACTATAGCGTTAATTGCTTTGCTTTAAGAGGAAGAAGAAGAATTACTCTGTTAATCCCTCAGTCTTTTCACTGAATATTTTTTTTGATGCAGATCTCACACAGGTTACGAAGCACTCATGCACATGCATTAGTAGAGAGGTGTCAGAGTGAGGATCCTGGATCGGTGCCTCTCTAGCTATCAGTCCACACTCCAGAAGTGGTCTAACCTGGACTTGAATCAGCGACCCTCTGGTTCCCAGCCCAAGTCAGACTGAGCTCAGACAGAGCTATTGCGGCCCTCAGTCTCACAACCTTCATCACCCTCTTTTCCATCAGCAGTGAACAAAGTACCATATATTTCCCTCAGGAATTGGTGGAGACCAAAATGGAGGTAAAAGCAGAGAGAATGTTTGACTGCGGAAGGAAATACAAACCAAAATGAATGCTCATTTACAGGATGTTGGACATGTTTGCTGCAGCTATGGCTAATAATATTAATAGACACATTACATTTAAATAGAGAAAGGCTGGAGTAGACCAATAGTCTTGCTTGCGTCTCACTGTCTATCTGCATCAACACAACTACTGCTAACATGTAGGTGTACTGACCTTACTCTTCAATGAAAATAAAGTAACAGTAGCTTACAAATCAAGGAAATGGTTTCTTCTCTCTCTGAGCACTATTCCAGCTGTGACCTGACAAGGAATGTAAGTAAACACATCAAATGAAATTGGTCTCATGAGGGAGTTCAGTGTTAATACTATATCATTATCCCTATTGGATTAAATCCAGAGATAAGCTTTCCGGCAGTACGAAGTCCATCCTTATCAGTTGGCACACCTTAAATTTATAAACTTGTTTTCATGCCAGAGAAGTTAATGTTATCCCTGATGCATCCAGGATGGCAGCTGGCCAGAAAGTCCTCATAAAGTCTAGTTTCTCTTTTTTATTGGGAGACATCTAGGACATTGTTATTCTACAATGTGTGAAGCCATAATCACACGTATCTCACGTAATAATCACACGTTAAATAATCTGGTATTCCATCCATAACCAAGCACAGATACTGTGTTATTTGTATAATGGTATTCATCAATTATTTTTTGTCTCCAAACATGTTGGTTTCCATTTTACAAATCCAGCAATCAGTCTCACATCATGGTTTTCCTTCACAGAGATGAATGTTCATAGATGAGTTAGAGAAGCTGTGTACGGGTGTTTGTCATAAAGGTCTCCATGGTGATCTCGCCACAGAGATGCTTAAAACGTGATATGGTCTAAGAAGCGGGAAGAAGTCTATAATGTTGGAGCTGTTGTCATGGCACCACAGACCCCTGACAAAGCCTTTCAGAAATGTTTTTGTATAGGTTTTGTAGAGATGGGGTACACAGGCAAGGGTCTTTACAATGGCAATAAATAGGCAAAGAGCCAGGAGCCACACGCAACAATTGTGCTGAACTGATCCCCCTAATAAAAGCCCCCCTGTGTGGTTGTGAGTCTACCAGCCTCAAGAGAACACATAGAGTGGCACTATAAATCTCTTTGCAGATCGACACATGTTAAGCATCAGGCCAGGACCAAGCTGTAGGGGCTGGTTGGATGCACTTCATTTGAAAGAAACTTTTAACCAAACAACAAGAGTCTGGTTACAACTGAAGTAAATGTTGACAAGAAGCTGCTTTTCCTCAAGTGAGTACAAAATCCCTTCAAAGACCAATCGGTTAATGTTTCAAGTTATATGAACTCACCACAGATAAGACACTATGCTGTTGCAACTGTTGTAAAACAATCAGAGTTTGCTCACAAAATCATTTATTGCTCTGAAGATGTTTTGACACCTTCCTTCACAGAGATAAAGGAGCTGAATACTCAAGTCAAGAGGTGGTATGAGATCTGTTATGTTTCTTATTTCACACCAAAAGTCCATTTTATCGACAGTTCTACATAGTTCGCCAAAAGGAAGTCACAGGCTGACGCTGTGCCAAAATTCATGATCGGTGGTGCGGAGGGGCTTGCAAGATGTACTACTGTTCTTCAATCACAGACACATGCAGAATAAGAGGATATCCTATGATGGTTTGTTGCAAAAATAAACAGTTTCACCTTCTAACTTGCTAATTGCATTCCCACTGTGGAAGTCAGATAAGCCAAAAACCATTAAAATGACATTAGAACCTGCTAATGTTTCCTATCCTGAGCAACCACACCAAACATTACACCTTGGTTATTTTATAAACAAATAAAAATGACGCAGAGGGTAGCAGGAAATTCCTGGGATGTCATAATTCACCTGTCTTTCCTCACAATATCTGGACAAAAGGTTGTTTCAATGAAAAAAAAAAAGATCAATCGTGAGGTAAACAAACTTAAAATAGCCCATGAGTGCAGCATGCCTGAGAATCTGCAGGTATTTGTGCTCATGTATCCTTTTCTGGTCATTCTGATATTCAAACAATATTGAGAAGATAATAGGCTACTTTGGGACAAGCCTATTTATTTTGACATGTCGGTTATATAATCCCATCTGAGGCGGATCACAGTGCACTGACCCACATTTGCTAAGCAGCGGCAGTCTCATGATAGTGGTTTTCTAAGTAGCTGTGATGATTTCAGAGTGTGTGTTTTTTTGGGCAGCACATCATGACAGTCAAACCCATGGTAAGGACTCAAAGCCCTGCATGACAAATCCATTTCACTTGTCTCCTTTGTCTTCGTCCACTTTCACAGACTTGCAAGTGAATTCCTCTCCTTGTCAGTGAGGTCATGGTGAAGGCTGTCCTCTCTTTATCAAAACATCTGTTTTAGGAACAAATTTATCAAACTTGATCGCAAAATGTTTTTTAAATTATTTTTGGGTTGTTGTTTCTATTGTAGCCTCAACAAAAAGTTTAATCATGCATCAATTTAATGTTGCAAACAGAGATGTGCTTTATTTGTTTTGCTGTGAACATGTTTTTCCCCCCTTTGGACACTAAATACCTTGTGACCAAACTGTAATTAGATAACTTTGAGCAATTAGTAAAATGAGTTCCTAACTGTCACAGGCGGTTTCACAGGTCATCGGTTTTCTGCGTGGTCCATGCTCTTCAAACAAATCACCACTTTTCCAGACAAACACACTGAAAATGTGTACGGTTTGGTTCCATCTTCCCTTTCTTAAGAGCAGTGGACCACTTTGTGTTGCTTTGGGGTGGTAGGAAAAGTAGATTCTTGTCAGACCATGATGACTCTTTCCTGTCAAGCTTTACTCAATTGTTTTTAGTATTTATTGTGGTTTGACAAAAACACCAATGAAAAATAGCTTTGAGTCAATCTATTTTGAATTACATTTCCCAAACTACAACCCATCCATCATCTTTTGATTTCAGTCACAATAAAGGAGGTGACTTTTAATAATATTTTACCAAATCTTGATATTTATATTTTTATTTCTGATTTCCTTCAAGTGCAATATTGAAATTGTGATTATGCATATCACTGAGGAGAGAACTGGTGTACTCTGGAGTAAAGTATTTTATTTTTGAAGAGGTTAACTTTTTCACACATCCACCCAACAGTAAATTTCAGCTGCTGGCTCAAGAAGAAAATGTTGTAATATTGAAGCAATGTTCTGGAAAACATTCTGGCAAACAGCACATACAAATACAACTATTTGAATACAACTCATTTTTTGGAAAATGGCAAAACCTAGGATTTCAGAAAGGCTCTCACCTCACAGTTCTTTACTACTTTACTACTAATTTACAGACCTTTACTGCGGTTTGTATAATTATTTATGGCTGTGTGTAGAATCTGGCTGTATGATTGGATTATTGTGGCACAAGCAGCAGCAGCCTCTGTGTACGGTATGTGTCACCTTTGAACTTAAATACCAAACAAACTCACGTGATAATCAAGCCCACCGTGACCTTGACCTCCCCTTGACATTTACTTACTGCTGTTATTATAGCAGTTCTGTTAGCTGGCAACTCTAGACATTTTCAGAGCATTTATTTCAGCTCTTACATAAATTACTCACACAATCTTTCTCTGTGTGTTTATAAGTTTAGTGTTTTCAAGCATTCTCCACATTCCTCTTTTCATGGTCTGAGCACCTCACAAGTGACGTCCCTCCACAAGCTAAGGTGTGGTCTACAGAAGATATAAGCAGAGGCAAAGCTGGACTGCTCTGAAAGTCTGATAATATTCAGAGATATCCATCAAGTAAACTGTGAAATATTTGTGCTATCACCTACTGTAACTGCAAAGTTTAGAAAAGGTTTGACACTTCCCTTTATATCACAATTGGCTACATCTGATGGTTGTTGACGTTTGTCTTCTGCATCACAAAAGCAAGATGATGGACAGAAAAAGTTCAACACCAAAGTTAATTTAATTTAGGACACTCTTGTAAAAGAGATTCTTAATCTAAATGAGTTTTATCCTGGTTAAATAAAGGAAATAATAATAATAATAATAATAATAATAATAATAATAATGATATAATTTAATTAAGCTGAATCCTGCCTCCCGCCTTAAGACAGCTGGGATAGGCTCCAGCCCCCCGCGACCCTATGTGAGGATAAGCGGTAGAAAATGGATGGATGGATTAATTTAGCTGACTTGTACTCTTTGTGTACATGAACGCACCGCAGAACATTGAAGTACTTGGTTTGTGTTTTTGCACTCTCAGGCTTATCTTGATGTGCATGCATTTCAAATACCCAGAGAGGTAATCATGGTTATCACATGTTTTAAGCACCTAGTTAATGACAAAACTGCAGAATCTTACAGCACACATTAGTGCTTTCACAGATGAGTCCAGCCATGCCACTGCTCCCAGAAATGTTACACATAAATGCAGAGCTGTGGTTACACATTATATGATGTAAGCCAACCCTAGAATAGTTTTCACATTTTTCTCATATCCTCATTCTCTGACACTACTGGTATGACTTTGGATATTGAGTATTGTCAACATGCCCGTGACTGCTTTTGGATATCTCTCTTCGTAAATTTGCTGACTTTATTCTTTATAAATTCATATCAGACAAGGTTACTTAAGTAAGGTGAGTGATTAATATATAATTTAGTACCTCCTTTATCAGTCATCACATTTACTTTTTTTTTAAATGTTAGTCAGTCATTACTCATAGAGACTGTAACTCCACAGGCTGTTAGAACACTCTGAACCACACAGCTTTTAAAGGGATTCAGAGAAGTTGGTGTGATTCACAACATGACAATATAGCTCCAAAACCCATCTCATTTTGACCGTACTGCAGGTGCACTGCACCTCTAGCCATGAACAAATCAAACTTTCACCATGGCAGCACGCTTTATTCAGTGTTCCCATCACATTTTTCAACCTAGACCTCAGGCCACAATTGTCCCTGGAATACTTTTGCTTCAGTGCTACTCCTCCAGTGAGGGAGTCAAGAGTACAATGACATTTTTTGTTGGACTAATAAAATGCTTCCTGTTGGCTACCACACATCCTTCCATAACTCATTTCTATAACTTATTAATCATATCAGGTAAATCTGAGGTCAGTGGAGAAAGTGAAGAAAAAGGTTTATTCAGACTGGTAGCTTAAATAGATACGGCTTCATCTGCTGATCATCAGGATCTTTGGGCTTAATGTTATCATTACCATGCCACTGTTGATACTGTCCCAAAAGAGCAACCTGAAAACTACAACCGATCAAGAACTACTCAGAACATCAGTGCAGCACTCATCAACTGTGCTTAATTTCGTATGATTTGGTTGTACTTTTACTTTCATTTTATTTTCTACTTCTTCATACCTCTGCTACATTTTTTTTGACATTTTTACTTTTAAGATAAAGATTCTATTTGTAAAACAAATAAAATAAATTATTAAAAAGATAAGAAATCTTCTCTTTGACCAAATGCTTGATAGATGTTACTGCATCAAAATAATATCAAAAAAATAAAAAGATTTAGGCCTAGTTGTTAATTATTTATAGGGTAGTTGATAATAAATCCATGTACTCTATATTATGTGCAGCACTATGAGAATATGTCATAATTCCTTGGCCCTCACCCAGCAGTTTTATTGAAAAACGAGAATATTGTCACAACCTGGCTGACGAACATTTATTAAACCAACTGATGACGCAGCATTGAGCTAAGCATTAGTCATTGTGGGTTACGAGGAATATCCTTAAGCAATGGTTGTGTGGTTGTCTCTGTCACTGCCCACATTGACCTTCAGGAATGTGCCAAATATGTGCCTATTCAGCAAGCTGGCACAGTTAATAATTACAACCATTTTCCTCATCTGCCTTTGAGGCTGCTTAAAAAAGTTATTTGGAAACTGTGTTACTATATATATCAAACATGTACTGTAAATCCTTGAGGCTTCATGTTGCAGTTGCATCCAGTGAATGTGATGTTTCAATAATGCAGCTGGATTTATTTAATTGTAATTGAATCAAACACTTAATAAGCTCAGAAATAATAATAAAAAAAAACTTAATAAATGTTTTAACAGAGAACAAAACTAAACGAATAGCAAAGTAAATTCCATCACAGTGCTCTGACCACTGTTTGCTGTTACACCCCCTCCAGGTGCAACAGACAGCTCATTTCTCAAAGTTGATGTTTTACCCTGCTCTGACTTTTTCCTCTACAATACATCTAATAATTATTTAGCAAATATTCTTTCAGTTAATGAGTTATTGTTGCTCCATCTTCTAGAAGAAAACATTTTGTGTGATATGTTGTGAATTTTAATTTGGAAAATGTAAAATTATCTTTAAAATACTGGCAATAAATTATTTTAGTTTTTTACTCTCTCAACTGTTATTGAATTCTCTCTCTGTGTCTTAAATCGTGTCTAGGAGTTGGCATGTGGGATGTTATTTGGGTGGTCTTGTAAAAGCTTGAAAACCTTGGAGGGAAGGGTGAGACCTGAAATGACTCTTTGGAAGTTGTCTGGCTTCTCTCTGGCTCTCCCCTACAGTGTTGTATAAAGTACTGAACAAATATACTTGAATTGAAGTATAGTTACCTTACCAGAAAATGACTTACGTCTAAGTGAAAGTCTTCCATGAGAATTCTACTTGAGTTGAAGTCTTAAAGTATAACACATTCTCTCTACTTAAGTATCAAAAGTACTCAAGTAAATGTACTCAGAGTAAAAGTAAAAAGTAAAATTCATAGTACAAATATATATTTTTTTTTTCTGCAAAAGTCACTTAGGCCCAAATAAGCATGGGTGCAAGCAACAGCTCAGAAAAATAAATGGACACACACACACACACACACACACACCACCACCACCAAAACCAAACAGGAGAAACAATAGCGCATCCTACTACAGTCAGCAGCTAAATAAAACAACTATTTTGATGTCTTCCAGTCAGGTTTCTGACCACACCACAGCACTGAGACTGCTCTTGTTAAGGTCCTCAATGACATACACTTAAACACTGACAGTGACAGAATTTCAGTCTTAGTATTATTAGATCTCAGTGCTGCATTTGACACAGTCGACCACAAAATATTATTAAACCAAAGTGGTACAGTGCTAAACTGGTTTGAGTCCTACTTAACGGACAAGGACTACTTAATAGGTAATTACACATCTGAACGGACAAATATTACATGCGGAGTTCCTCAAGGCTCAATTCTGGGGCCTCTCCTGTTTAATACAATCAGCAACATTAAAAACCACAGACCAAACCAGAAATCTTGGTGTAGTCATGGACTCAGACTTAAATTTCAGCAGCCACATTAATGCAATTACTAAGCAGCTACATTAAAACAATTACAAAGTCAGCCTACTGTCACCTTAAGAATATATTAGAAGACTTATGTCTCAGCAGGATTTGTAAAAACTTGTCCATGCATTTATCTTCAGTAGACTTGACTACTGTAACAGTGTATTCACTGGTCTCTCTAAAAAATCAATTAGACAGCTGCAGCTGATCCAGAACGCTGCTGCTCGAGTCCTCACTAAACCCAAGAACGTGGATCACATCAGTCCAGTTCTGAGGTCTTTGCACTGGCTCCCTGTCAGGCAGAGAAGTGATTTCAATATGTTACTGTTGGTTTATAAAGCACTAAATGGTTTGGGGCCAAAGTACCTGTCTGATCTTCTGCTATAGTATGAACCATCCAGACCTCTCAGGTCATCTGGTTCAGGTCTGCTTACTGTCCCCAGAGCCAGAACCAAACATGGAGAAGCAGCGTTCAGTTTCTATGCTCCTTATATCTGGAAAAAACTTCCAGAAAACTGCAGCTCAGCAGCAACCTTTCTTTTATTAATTTTTATTAATTTCTACTGCAGTGAAACTTTTATTCGTGGATTTTATACCTTTCCTATTATTTTTTAGCTGCCATGTTGCTTTTAATGTTCTATACTTTGATGCTTTTAATTCTTGATGTTTTTATGAAAGCACTTTGATTTGCCCTGTTCCTGAAATGTGCTAATTGCCTTGCCTTACAGTCAAGAAGGAACTTAGGACAGAAGTTGGTGAGAACCACCAAACAACCACTGGACATTTAGGTGGGTGTAAGCAACTGCGCAGAGCACACATTGACCAATCACAGAATTTGCAGTTTATCCTTAGAAGAATTTGATTCTCAAAGTTTTTGCTCTTCAGTCTTGCTCTTCCTGCAAAATCAACATTAGGTAAAAGGGAAAAAAGTTGATTCCCTCTACCCACTGTCATAGTAACTAAGTAAAAATAGTAGTAGCGAAGATGTTTCTGTGAAATGTCGTGGAGTAAAAGTATACTTTTATTTTTAGACATGTAGCCAAGTAAAAGTAAAGTTGCGGGCACAAAAAACTCCAGTAAAGTACAGATACTTCAAAATTATACTCAACTACTGTTGCCTACTTAAGTATTGCTACTTACTTACTATACAGCACTGCTCCTCCATGTGCTGCCACTGATCCATGGTGTTATTAAGTCCACAGGAGCACAACACACCATTATGAGAAGTTTTAATTTTGTACAACTGACGCACAAGCATAAACACAACAAATTAAATATAAACTGTTTAAGTTCCACATGGATTTGAAGCAAAACATCTCACAATGAGGGGCTCTGCAGTAAAACTGTAAATGCTTTACTTTACTTTTAGAAACAGCTATTTTGGGACCAAGTTCAATTACTCACAACAGTCCAGAGAGAGCAGAAAGTGGTGCAGAGGGAGGTACTGGGAGAAGGACAAGGAGAAAAGAGGAGGAGAGAAGTAGCAGAGGGAGGTAAGTGAGAGACAACTCTTTTGGATTTCTCATTAATTCAGTGTGGCCTTTCAGTTTTTTTAGAGCCCGCCCCCTGACCATTATCAGCAGAGGCCTTATATACGCAGCCTGCTGCTGTTTGTGAGTACACACGCTTTGCTGAGCTTGAACCCACAGCTACACTGCCACCACCATGAGAGAGTTCAAGAGCAAGGATTTCTGGAGGGCCGTCGTGGCCGAACTGCTGGGCATGACCCTGTTCATATTCCTGAGCATCTCCACTGCGATTGGGAACACCAACAACAGCAACCCGGACCAGGAGGTGAAGGTGTCGTTGGCCTTTGGACTGGCTATCGCCACATTGGCCCAGAGTTTAGGCCACATCAGTGGAGCCCATCTGAATCCTGCAGTTACCCTCGGGATGCTCGCCAGCTGCCAGATCAGCGTGTTCAGGGCCGTCATGTACATCGTGGCCCAGATGCTAGGTTCAGCTCTGGCCAGTGGTATTGTGTATGGAGCACGTCCAAATACCACCACTGCACTGGGGCTTAACTCGGTGAGTAAATTTCATATTACTGCTGTCAGAACATGTGATAAAATGTTAAAATTGTGAGCTCTAAAACATCCCACACCATGATGAATTATGATGCACTGATGTATTTAAAATACCTTTGTGGTCTGAAATTGACCTCTCCTAACTTGTGAGGTTGTGGCACTGTTGTTCACACTGTGTTGTTCTTTGGATATTATGTCATTGCTTATTATTGAATAGTGATGACACATTATTAAAGCACTCCATTCTGCAACAGCTGAAGGAGGCTGCCAATGAAAATATGCAATATTAACTCTGACATTTCTCCTCAGCTGTTTTGGTAAATTTGGGGTTTTGCACATTAAAATGCAACACTTCTCTTCCTCAGAAAGCTTGTGAGCTAAATTACATTGAATAACAAGGACCAGGTTTTCCACAAATTAAGAATGAATAAGCAATGTGGTACTTTAGAGCTTTTGCCAAATTGCTGACAGACTTGCCAGCAGCTGCAATGGGAAGTGGTCGTGATGGGAAGCCATCCATCTAGGTGACACAGACTGTTGTTGACTCTTGTGTACCTCTTGCAGCTCAACGGTGTCACTCCCAGCCAAGGCGTGGGCATTGAGCTGCTGGCAACCTTCCAGCTGGTGCTCTGTGTCATTGCAGTCACTGATAAAAGGCGGCGTGATGTCACTGGCTCAGCTCCTTTGGCCATTGGCCTCTCGGTCTGCCTGGGACACTTGGCAGCTGTAAGTTTCACCCAACAACCGTCTCCAATGCACTTCCATGTTTTTCTAGGATTAGGCATAGTACATTTGAGCAGTGTAAACAAGTAACAGATATGACAGTACTAAACAGAACGTGTTGTTTTAATACCACTCACCCCTTGACTCCATTATCCCACTGCAGCATGTAGCCAAAGATATTCTCTTATGCTGTCTTTGTTGTTGATCACAGATCAGCTACACCGGCTGTGGCATCAATCCCGCTCGCTCCTTTGGTCCGGCTTTGATCCTGAACAATTTTACAGACCACTGGGTAAGTCAAAGATGGAAGAACACAAGCTCTTTACGCGTGCCTCACATTTTTTCTGCATCCATATTAAGTGTGTCATGCTTAAATAATTCAATAACTCCATAACGAACAGATGCCTCTGTTACCTGTGAATGTTCCCTCACGAGTTAATCAGTTATGGCGTTCCTATTGTTTTACAATTAGCTAGGATGAGATATTGACAAAAGTAAACCTTTAACTGGAATCTTAATGTCATTATCTTTCTGTGATAACGATAAGTATATGCACAGCTGGTGTTAACCAGTGATCCAGAGCTTGATCAGAGTTGTCCATTGCAGGTGTACTGGGTGGGGCCAATGTGTGGTGGTGTTGCTGCAGCTCTCATTTACGATTTCCTGCTGGCCCCCAAATTCGATGATTTTCCTGAGCGCATGAATGTCCTTGTCAGCGGCCCAGTGGGCGACTATGACGTTAACGGAGGCAATGACACTACAACTGTGGAGATGACATCGAAATAGTCCCATGCATTCACAACCACTCAGTTCCATTGTACATGTTTAAGTGCCTGTAAAAACAAATAGTGTAGGATGTTTTTGTGCGATTTTTAAATACCAATGAGGATTGTGATAATGGGTCAGTTTGTGTCTCTTTCTAATTCAGTCCTCTGTTTGACCCTACACACAAGCTACTCAAGCATACAAGTCAAGGGTAGGACTGTCTTGACAGCAGTGTGCTGAAATGTTTTCCCATATCAGTATTCTAATGAGGAGCCATGTGTTTATATACTCTATGTGCCTGTATCACGTTTTATTCCTGATGGATAATGTATTGTGTGTACACTCTTGAAATGTCTCACTTTTTTAAGTAAATAAAACACTTGTTGTTGACAGCTGTAACTTCATGTGTGTCATTCTCCATGCAATCAGAAAACATAGCATAGGTATAAGCGTAGGTATTTTTTAATATCAGGTCACATTAATCTTTTAGCCCAGGTGAACATGGTGTTTGGAGCTCTTAGAGATCTGAGACATTTGCCAGTTGGAAATCCAATCTTGGATTTATTTGATTAGACAGGAGTACAGTGATGTCTGCATAACTGAAGAAATCCAGCCAAATCATCTGATGTATTATTAATTAGCCAACATGTTTCAGCTCCTGTATTTCTCAATGACAAGACAATTCAACAAAGATAATAGGCTATGATGTAATCACTAAACTATAATACTGTATGTGGTGGGTCTGACTTTTTCACGACAGTCACATCAACATGTAACTCTGAAGAGACAACAAAACAAATAAAAGGTCAAGTCACTTCTAAATTTCGATACAGCTTCAGAAACTGCTATCATACCTGGACTGATTGACAGGTCTTTAAAACACATTCAAAGATTAGACAAGAGCTGAATCTGAGTTATTAGTGAGTTATCAGTGTTATCTGGTGTCAACGGCTGATTAAATTTTGTCAAAGGCTGATTAACTGTGTATGTGTGTGTGAGTAAACAGCAGAGTTTGGCCCCATCGCCTCATAGTATACTGATCTGATGACAAGCTGAGAAGAGACATAAAACATGAATCCTTAGCTAGTGGGGAAATTCAGCCTACAGTCTTATTGTGTTTTCTTTGTATGGACCCAGCGGTCGCTGCAGATTGATGGGCTCATGTTTTCAACAGATCCAGTGGCCAGTTGCCGGGTTGGTGAGTGATTTCTGCCCAGTAGCCCAGAAACAGTGCATACAGGAGATTTTCTCTGAGTCACCCCAAAACTGAACCTGACTCATTTTTTTCTTGACTACAGCAAAAGATTTAGGTGTTGCTGTCATAATAAATTTCCAGAGTTGTAAAATTATGTGTCAGAGTATTATGTGTAAGTAAAGACAGACAACCAAACTGGACTCCAGTCCATCCATTATCTTTGGATCTGGACTCTATAAACTGCTGGAGATTAACAGAGAAATCCAAACTGGACAACGATTTCATGACCATTTAGACAAACCTTAGACAATATTTTTCAATTAATACTTATTCACCACAATTATGACTGTATATTTTTCAAGCAACTGAGAGTGAAAACCTTTGAAGTTGCTAGTACCATTTTACTCTGCTTAACAGACCAGCATACATATTGATCATATACTTGACTTGCTTCCATTTCTGCATGATTGCATTCTCTGTGACATCCTATAATCTCTGACTTAGGATGAGGCCCAACTCTCATGAGAGACCACAATAATAAATCCTCTCAGTGGTCATCCAGGAAACCTGCATCTTGATGTTATTTATGCCTCTGGAAGACTCGATCCAGGGGGATGGGACATGAAAGCCGGGTGTGAACATCATGGGTGAATGAAGGGCAGAGGTAATGAAGTATTCTCACTGACACAGGTGGGCTCTAACGCTGTCCTGTAGTTGTGAAGTAGTTCGTCAATTCATACCACAGCTGACTCAGCGACTGTATACTGTATTTTATACAACTGCATTTAAAGCTCTGTAGCCTACAGGTGCATGCAGGGGAGGAGTTGGGGCTTATGACATCAGATGTGCAAGTACCACAACAAAAAAGGTGATTTTTCAAGAACGTAAATATTGGCTGACAGGAGAGCTTGCAGCTGCTTCTGCTCAAAGGGTACGAAAGCATAACCTTCATCCTACCTTTCAGCTCCACAATTATCTCTCCTGCCTCCTATCACACGTACATCATTAAGTGCAGTGTATGTTTCTATACAGCTCTTCTATCCTGTTCCTCTGTATAAAACTCCCTCATCTTCTCAATGATGTTATCACCTCTGGTGTCTTGACAGTAACAACAATATGGTCACCTCTGAAACATATCTGTGATGTGGTTTTAAATGTTTGAACACAGTTTCAAACAAATGTCGGAGTCACGTTAAATTGGGGTCATACTTTTCTTGAATTCCTCTCAGGATAAATAAAGTATCTATCTATTTCTAGCCATGTAAATGTCAGACAGAAGGTGGAAAAAATGTTTGATTTGAGTTTTTGAGAAAGAATTTACTGAATTATTGAAATAAAGAGATTTTTGGAAAAGCTTTGCAAGTAAAGCTACGGTATGTTTCTTTTATAAAGAAGAAATGGGGATGTGCTCGTCTTTTTGGGTGGAGCATTGTTTCCCAAGTCAAAGGTGATGTTGACAGGTTTCTCATTCTCTCTGCTACCAAGAAGACAAGAAGCAGTGACCCTTTAACCTGTCAGTCCGTTCACACAGAAAGGATGGCTGGTTTCCTTCTTGGGAATTCAAAAGGTCCCGTTTCCTTCACAGCGGCACATGACTGATGCTGACTTCAATGCAGTCGGCCCTGCATGACGCATGCTCAGAATAGAAAAAGTAGATTGAAAGATAGGGAAACCACTAACAAAGACTTGAAGAAAGTAATGGGCAGTGAGTGTCCTTCACCCATCTGATGAATATCCTTCACACACTTGATGTCCTATTAGCCTGCAATTGTGGCAAATAAAATAAAATGGATCAAATGAACAGATTTTAAGTTACAGTGATAGTAATAAAAATGAATTGTGAATGTGTTGTTTTGTTCTATAACGTAAGAAAAGCTACGTCCCTTTCCTAAAAAAAATGTGTTTCAATTAATTCACATTTTCCTCCCAGCAGCACTGTCTTCTGTTAAACTGGAAAAGCACTGAACAGAACAGGTGAGGCTGGAGGTCGTTCTCAATGGTTGAAAAGCACATCTCTCAGCTGCTTCTAATCAGGCTTGATTTTCTTGAAGCCTCACACTTGATGAATGCTGGTGAATGTCACTCATGATGTTTTCAATTGGGTCGCTGGTGGAACCAAACCTCTGCCAGTGCCACAGTCCTGTGTGCCTGACACGCTGCCCAAAATCAGTTAGCAAGAAACAGGCCTCCGCTGAGTAGCACAAGAACAGTAGTATGTCAGAAATCAAAACGTGGGTGTTTTGGAGGGCAGTTCTGGCTGAGTCTCTGGGGATGATCATTTTTATCTTCATCGGCCTCTCGGCTGCAATAGGAGACAAAAATAATTCATACCCTGACCAGGAGATAAAAGTGGCATTTGCCTTTGGCTTGGCCATTGCCACATTAGCTCAGTGTATAGGTCATATCAGCGGTGCACACCTGAATCCTGCCATCACCCTGGGCCTCCTGGTCAGCTGTGAGATGAGTGTGCTCAGAGCCTGTTTCTACATGATCGCTCAGATTTTGGGAGCCGTGTCAGGCAGTGCCATTGTGTTTGGTATCAGACCAGAAACCACACATTCACTTGGTGTTAACAAGGTAAGCTGCGATCCATGTGTTTCCAATTTTCCTGAGGAGTGCTCCCCTTAATGAAAGACATGCACTCCGATTGAGTGGCACTTTCCTCCAGCCTGATGTAGTTGTGCTGTGCTTGTAAAATTTAGTAACTCATTGTCTAAAGTGTTATGTTCCAATCCCTGACACTTCCACATTTACTAACTGCTGGTGATAATTTTTAATTTAAATGTTAAATTTTAATCATCCCCCTGGTTTGTGTAACAAAGGTGGGCCTATGTCTTTTTTGTTTTTTTTTTAAAAGGATAATGTTTTTGTTATTTTTTTTAATCTAGTTTAATTTCTCCACATTACAGGCTGCAGCTTTATGAACTGAATCAGTCCAGTAACTAAAGCAAGCTCCAACAATTTCTGCTCAGTTCCATTTTTGGCCTTTTTTGATGCAAAAGCTTCATAATTAAAATGATAAATAACTAAATGAATAATTAAAAGCGGCAGTGCAAACAGTTTTTTCCTCTATTGCAGCTAAATGGAATCAGCCCATGTCAAGGTTTTGGTGTAGAGTTCCTGCTGACCCTCCAGTTGGTCCTGTGTGTGCTTGCAGTCACTGACAAAAGGCGTGACGTTGGTGGATTTGCACCTCTGGCCATCGGATTGTCTGTGGGGCTGGGTCATCTAGCTGGGGTGAGTATATCAAAACATATCCATCCTCATTAATTTGGTAGATGTTTTGGTTTCTCCATATTACTGATACAATAGATTGGCATTGGATGTGAATCCGGTTCACATTTAATCTGCTGATGTTTCAGCCAGAGAAGCAAGTGAGTGTTTTGTTTTTTCCTCTGATATGGTTCACAGATCAGCTTCACAGGATGTGGTATTAACCCAGCTCGAACCTTCGGGCCTGCAGTCATACAGGAGTCCTTTGATGATCATTGGGTAGGTAGTGTGGCACTGTAAATCCTGTTTTTAATCATGAGTCATTCCTATTGAAATGGGGATTTGTCTGTCCTTGTTCTTCAGGTGTACTGGGCAGGACCAATGAGCGCTGGTGTAGTGGCAGCTCTACTTTATAATTATCTGCTGGCTCCCAGAGATGAGCCCTTCAGTGAAAAAGCAAGAGTCCTGCTCTGCTGTGGCTCAACACAAAACGAAATTCATGATCCCCTTCTGGAGGGTGTTAGAGAATGGAGGAAGGAGCAAATCTGAACGTAAATTACCACTGTACACTGCCTTTTTGTATCAAATACAATGCTCTTTCAGCATGATATCTTCTTTCTCGTGTTCACATGTTTGACTGTGAAATGAAATCTTATTTTGCTCTTGCATCTCTTTCCTCCTCTGCACACAAACCTCTTCACTGTGAATACTGAGGCATCTACATGTTGGTTTACAAGCCAAACACATTTTAAAGCTGAGATGTCCAGAATAAAACTGAGTCTACTGTAAGGATGTGGCTGCAGAATTTGTTGCTGTTCATATTGGTATGTCTGCATGCTGTTATTGGGAAAGATCACACTGGTGTGCTTGGGGGGAAGGATGCTCAAGAGCTGAAACTGTCGCTGGCCTTCAAGCTCAGAAATTAGAATTTCAGACAAATGTATGTGGTAGAGGAGACTCTTAACTCTCTGAGTGCCATTGACACATACGTATGTCGTTTAAAATCCAACACATGAGTGCCATTAATGTAAAAATACGTCAAAGTGTTTTTTTCGGCAGCTGGCACAAGAGGGTGCTCTCACACAGCCTGTAAGTAATATTGGGGATTCTGGGATTTGTAGTCAGGACATAAAGAGATGTTATACGCCACAGAGATCAAAACAGGAAGTAAAGATGATCAAGATTAGAGAACAAAACAAGAAGAATCTGAATTAAAAAGTGGTGATTGTGGTGAAACTGGCCTGAATATGACTCAAAATGGCCAAAAACACTGGTTCAAGATACTTTTGTTTTTTGTAAAACGGCTGGCGCTCAATGAGTTAAAGGAAAAGGTTACTGCCTCTGCAAAAATGAGAATTGTAGGGGTATATCATTTTAATAAAAGAGAGAACTCAGTACAATTTAATGTCAAATTTTTGCTGAGACTGTGAGAAATATTTATGCTTGCTCCTTTTTGAGGCCGTTTGCAGTGTTGTGAAGTGGATATCCTGCTCAGTCAGTGTTGGTGACGGTTTACTTGAGACCTCTGTTCATTTGCCAATATAGATTTCCTGTGTTGGGCAGGAATTGTCAAGATTTAAGGCTTGTCCTCTATGCCTTGTTACATGATTTAGTACTATGTGTGTGCCAGCGGGTCGCAAATCACCATTGCATTGACAGCATGTTAAATTGTGTAAATACATTTCTGTAAGTGTATTTTCCTGGCAACGTAAGGAATCTTGCAGAGGAACAAAGGGGTCACTGTCTACATCGCTGGTGCCAAGACCAACATATTTAATGTGTACATTACTATTATGCATTATGCACTGCATCTCATTGTTCTCTCTGTCCCCTTGTGATTGTGGAAATGACCTGCACACAAATTATACGTGCATAAGCTAACAACAGATTCCCAACTTACTGATATGAATTATTCTATGCCATGAATATAATGTGTTGTATAATGTCACTGGATAAGGTATCACTTCTGCTTGCTCCTTTGGACCAGCTCTGTTATATAGAACCCCTGGGTTACACTCCTCTATAATCCTATTCTGTTTTGTCAGAGTCAAATCTAGGTGATCTCTACTTATGTTTATATTTCCTTTTGTATCCATGAACACAGAACTTCATTACATGAACGAATTAATAGCTTAATAGTCCAGAGAATGAAAACGATGAGTAACTGGAGAAGGCATCCCACAGCCAAGACATTTAGCTTTTCTGTCTATTTTAGCAGTGTTTCTGTAATTTTTGAATTTTCAACAAACTAACATAAATAGAATAAGAATATTACATCCCATTTTATGGCTTATGTTTATTTGATGGTTCCATACTCTTGGCTAATCATTAAATAACCATCAAATAGCTCTACAAACCTGCAGTCTGCAGGCAATCCAACCAAGGCTGTTAAAGTAGACACAAGTGATTGTTAGTTTAAGCACCAATTGGGCAGAATAACCGCTGTGGTTGGATGCACATCCCCTCGTTGAGCATTCCCATTATTCTGCTCTGTGTGAGATGATCATTAACAAAATGTCCTGGTCCCAGATATTTTTACGATGCCCTGTCAGGTAGTAAATGTCTACATTTTTTTAATATTGTCCGGTCCAAGTTCCACTTATTGCCATACTAGTGAGGTAAAATCTGTGATGGAAATTTACCTGGACATATGTCACAATCTTTAATGCAACATAAAGAGAAAATGCAATTTGTGTATAAATCAATGTCTGCATAAATCAACCTGTTTCATTTGCAATGGTTAGGACAAACAGAATAAAGATTTACAATTAGTCTATACATCATTTCTTATGACTTTCCTCCCTTCAAGGAGGAATATTTCTCTGCTCTGGTGAATGTTACCACAGCTCTGTCAGTTTGGTTCCTCATAAACCGACTGAAGTGCACTGTGCTTTTAAATGTATCAATGAGGAAAAAGGATAGTTGAGTTGATGGGTTATCTCACTTATATGATGCAAGTGTTTGAGTCATCACTCTTTCCCACTGAAATGGGGATGTGTCTGTCCTTGTTTTTCAGGTGTACTTGTGTGGTGGAGACTCTTAGAATTATCTTAAGTCTTGTTATTCTGTGGCTCAACACAGAATCAAATTCATGGTTCCCTTTTTGAGGGTGTTTGAGAACGATGAAAGGAGCCAATCTGAATGTAAATTAGCATTTATATGACACTACTCCATGATTTTTTTTATGGTGGGATTTTAGACCGGCCATGTGACAGCGGCCAATCTAAAATCTCCTCTCTTTGTGTGCTTAACCTCGGAGGTCAGAGCATTGTGTTTAGCCTCTTGTTTTGAAGTTCGTCCTCAACAACATGGACAATGCTCTTTTTGTTGCCTCTCAGTCATTTCGTCTGAGACTGTCCTTCATCAAATGATTTGGCTCTGTGTTGTGCTTGATTATTCCATGACTTGGCATGGGACAGTGTGCAGTGGTCCTCTCATTATATTCATCAAGACAAAATTAACAATGGAGATTCAAGGCTTAACCTGATTTAAACTTATTTCAGTGTGACAACAAGTTAACAGTATAATATTCAACCCAACAATTTCGCCTATCTGACACATATCCTGAATATTCTCAACAGTTTCTGTTATATATGTCTCTTATTTTCACTCTAATTAATATTAAAACATTTGAGCAATAATAAGATTTCTTATAAATAAATGTTTGTTAAGTCATCACCCATTGTGATGAATAAAAGCCCCTTCTATTTGAATTGGGTGTCTGTGGTGACATTCCCCAGGAAAAATCAATGGATGTCTGATGGAAAATAGTGCAAAAGGGAATTAGAATCCCAGAACACACCTGCATTTACAGATTTCTTACAATAAGTGCTGCCAATGACAACAAAAGAAAGATCTTCAAGAGTGTAACTTTAAAGGATAAGGACAAACCCATCAATTATTTATCCAACAAGCCAAAGTTTGATTTTACTCCCTCTGTGCAACACAACTAGCTTTCAACAATACATCAATGAGTCACACTCATTAACATGTTCCTTTATTACAGTGACATTAGTTTATTTCTATTTGAATGCTGCAAACTGCTAACTGAAACCCTAGCCCTGAACTGTTTGAGTTATATTTGCTTAAACTGCAGTGGCCAACTTTTTTAGGAAATCACTGAAAAAACAAAGTAGGTCTATGTATGAGCTGTTCTTCAACATGTAAGTCTTCAGAATTAACATAGGAGCCTGAGTCTCACTGAGACAGACTTACACATTAATGGCTTTGGTCTAATCGTGGAAATTATTATCAAAAAAATGACCTGCAATCAAAGGGTCATATGCTGGCTTCTTTAGAACCCAGCAGAACGTAAAGAGAAAACTTCACACCCTCTCACCCCCCACCCCATCTCAACAAACTGACTGAGGCCCTTATCTGCAAGCTACTTGTTCACTCCCTCTCTGTTTTTCATCAGTTTTTGGCTAAGGTTCAATAAACTCTGCGTGAGAAAGGGGGGCTATGGAGGGATGGGGCACAGTTATTTTCTGGTGAACGTGCAGAACTCCATATAAGAATAGACGCCAAGCAAAAGCGTAAGCAGCATAAGTTTCCACTTCCCCTTTTTATGACAACTGTGACCAGATGTGACGAAAATGACCCCCCAGCTCTTTCTAGATGACACTATTGGCCTACAGTTTCACAGTTTTAGTGTACAGTGCAACACTTTTACGTTCAGTTAATAGCCCTAGTGGGAGGGGTATACACACTTGCCAGAGGGGAGCAGAAGGTGAATGCTTCCACTACAATATACTTCTGAGGCCCTGACCCGTGAAACTGCTTGGTAAACACAAATTAAAACAGGCCACAGTGCTCACACTGGCTCTGTCAAAGTTAGAATCCATGATTTATATGTAAACCCAAGGGTCACCCCACAACCAAACACAGGATTGAAACCTACTATCTCAAACTGATTAACAGGTGTTTTAAAGCACAGAGACACTTGACAACAACTAAATCCAGGTTATTTATTTTTCTGGTGTTGAAGGTCTGTGGTATAGAAATAAAAAATCCTTGGAGCTGCTCGTGCAGCCTACTTAGTGAATAAATTATTTTAATAATTCAACCCAGTATAGTTATATTCTAATAAAAAATAATAATAATCTATAATTGCATAGACAAAAATGTCAAGTCAGTAGCTGCATGTCCATGTTTGTTATGTGAAATGTTACATAAAATGCTACAGGGATTATCACCAGGGAAGGGTGGATTTCAGGTTTATCCTGCCATGGGTACAGAAAGTCCACACACACACTCTGCTGTATGTGTACATATAGCAATTTATGATACAAGCCTCAACTATAGTTGGCAAAAAATGGTGTGCAACACTGCTCCCCTCTGGTCTAAAATGGATCAGGCCTGCATGCTGATTAGAATTACACACACATCCTAATATCACAGTGAGTCGTAACTTTCTAAAAACATTATCCTCCTCCATTGTAAAGATGCACTGAAAGTTGCATAATAACCTTAATAACAATTCAGTGCATTAACTTGGTTTGACCAGTCTGCTCGCTGGGTGTTTGTTGATTTATTTCTGCAACAAATTACATGTATTTGTGATGAAGGATTTTGTTAAACAAAATGAAGGTGACTGCAGACAAGGTGGCGAGAGCAAATGATTTATATTTATATTTGACCATGTTTGTTCCGGGTCAGAGAGCTCCTGAATGCACCACGCCTCCACGCGCTGAAGAAACCGGAAGAGGTTATATAGCAATTCCGGTTGCTAAGCGTTGCAAAAGTGTAGAGATGTCGCCGTCTTTATTTAATTTTGTCGATGCTAAAGACAAATTTACGGTGAGAAGTCGTACATTTCACTTCTTTATTAAAACAAGTCTCATTATATACAACATGTCGCAACTCACATCAAAGCTAACTAGCTTTCAGGCGCGTTACGGCAGGTGACTGCTTGTTCTTGTTCTGTTAGCTAACGGCAGTGTTGCCATAGCCGCTAGCTAATGCTAGCGAAGCTAACAAAACGCGATGTAACAATGCATTTTCTTTTCCAAATGTTTCTTTCTCACACTTCTACAGGCGTCTGCCAGGCATGCCCTAGTAGGTAAAAACAGCAAACCTCTCATAAATGCGTTCAACCAGTTCCCTGGGAAGTAAGTAATGTTAATTTAGTCTCAGTTAATTTAAGTTACGTGTTGGGGTGACACGTCTTTGACCTAACGTTAATTGTCTTGTGGGTTACAGTGATACAGAAAAGAAAACCACCCTTGACCAGTCGCTGAGGTGTGTCCTTGGTGATCAGATTGTAAGTATATTGTGTCAGCAGTCTGTTGCTTTGATTTTATTTCATTAAACCCCGTTAAATAACCATGCTTTAAACTGTTGCTTTTGTAACTGTAGGTTGAGCAGAAGGCGACCTGTGATGAATATTTGTCCCTCATCTACCTGAGTATTGATGCAGTTACAGAAGGTAAGCGACTGAATTAATGTTTGTTTTTGTGGCGCACCATTCATCTTACCTATTACACACTTTAAGCACACATTCATGTAACAATATGTCAAAATGCCCGAATTATCCTCCTTTCAGACAGGAATGCGGTATTTGTTGTTCTTGTAAAAGCCTTTCTTTACCTGACTCCAGCTTACAGTGTATCTGGAAGTAGTCACAGTGCTTCAGTTTTTGTTTTGTTGTAGTCTTATTCCAAAATGGAATAATTTTTCCCCACTCAGAAATTCTACAAACAACACCTCATTATGACAACATGTTTTTGAAATGTCAACACATTATTAAAATTAAGAAATCACATGTATTTAAGTAAATGGTCTGTATTTATATAGTGCTTTACTATATCTGAAACGATACCCAAAGCGCTTTACATTATACATCACATCCACCCATTCACACACACACACGTCATGAATACTTTCCAAGACCCATCAGGACCCATCATCACTCTACCCACTGAGCCATGCCGCCCCAGTAGTATTCACAGCCTTTGCTCAATACTTTGTTGATGCACCTTTGGCAGCAGTTACAGACTCAAGTCTTTTTGAATATGATGCCAACAGCATGGGACATCTATCTTTGGGCTGCTAAAAAAATCATCACAGCATGATGCTGCCACCACCATTCTTCACTGTAGGGAAGGTGTTGGCCTGGTGATGAGCGCTGCCTGGTTTCCTCCAAACATGACACCTTGCATTCACGCCGAAAAGTTCAAATTTTGCCTCATCAGACTAGAGAACTTTGTTTCTCATGGTCTGAGAGTCCTTCAGTTGCAGTTTGGCAAACTCCAGGCAGACTGTCATGTGCTTTTCACTAACTAGTGGCTTCCCTCTGGCCAATCTACCATACAGGGCTGATTGATGGGTTGTTGCAGAGATGGTCGTCCTTCTGGAAGGTTCTCCTCTCTCAACAGAGGAACGCTGTAGGTCTGACAGAGTAACCATCAGATTCTTGGTCACCTTCCTGACTATGGCCCTTCTCCTCGATCGCTCAGTTTAGTTTTTGTTTTTCAGCTCTAGGAAGAGTCCTGGTGGTTCTGAGCCAGTGTGCTCATTGGGACCTTCAAAGCAGCAGAATTTTTTTCTTTACCTTTCCCCAGATTTGTGCCTCGAGACAATCCTGTGTCAGAGGTCTACCGACAATTCCTTTGACTTCATGCTTGGCTTGTGCTCTGACATGCACTGTCAAGTGTGGGACCTTATATAGACAGGTGTGAGCCTTTCCAAATTATGTCCAGTCAACTGAATTTAAAACAGGTGGATGCCAATTAAGCTGTAGGAACATCTCAAAGATGATCAATGGAAACCGGAAGCTCAACTAAGTTCAACTTTGAGCTTTATGGCCAAGGCTGTGAATGCTTATGTACATGGAATTTGTTTTAATAAAATTGCTAACAAAAATGTCATAATGGGTATTAGTGTGTAGAGTTCTGACAAAAAATGAATTTATTCCATTTTGGAATAAGGCTGTAACACAACGAAATGTGGAAAAACTGTGAAGCACTGTGAAGCTACAGAGTATGTTAGTGACTTTTGAAGTCTACATTTTCACATAGGCTTTATATAATATAAATACAAGTTAAAATGTCCCTTCACCCCTGCTACTCTGTTTTTACACTTGTTTACTTCTGCCCATGATATTGTAACATAATAACATAACATATTCTAACATGTAACATAGATTGTCATCTAAGTTTTCTTTTTTCGCCGTGTTGTGCTGTGTGTGTGTTTAAAGACATGGGGTTGATCTTAATTTGTGTCCTTTTCGCATTTATCAATGTATCTATCTCATTGCTGCTACTGCCAGCAATGCCCACACTAATGCCATTAATATTGTTGTGATGATACATGCGTCGGTGCAGACTGAGTTGAGACTCCACAGTTTTCTCCCCTCATTCTAAGCTTGAGGCTTGTGGTTAAACCTATCTTGTGTTGTTTCACTTCATGTAGGCATCTGTTCTGCTACAACTCCCTTCATTCTGCTGGGAGATGTACTCGACTGTCTTCCTCTCGACCAATGTGACAAAATATTCACTTTTGTCGAGGAGAATGTTTCCACCTGGAAATCGGTAAATAAAATGCAACCTATCAGTAAAGGCAGTTCAAGTGGTTCTGCAGCATAATAGAGGTAACTTAACCACTATGTATGTACTCTCCCCTCTCCTAGAACTCGTTTTACACTGCTGGGAAGAACTACCTATTGAGGATGTGTAATGGTAAGGATGGCTTTTCATTCTGACCATGTTTTTTTATGTTTAAAAGCCAGAGCTTTTTGTAACACACCTCTTAATCCATAGATCTTTTAAGGAGGTTGTCCAAATCCCAGAATACTGTGTTCTGTGGGCGAATCCAGCTTTTCCTGGCACGTCTCTTCCCTCTGTCTGAAAAATCAGGTAAACACAGTATTTGCTTTCATTACCTTTGAATAAATCAGAGTAAGTCAACCCCCTCATGGATGTATTGTATGATAGTTAATTATTCCTGGCCAGCATGTTTTGGCTGGTTGTGGTCTTTTAAAAACATAATTCTGTCATCTGTGTTTATTCCAGGCCTCAATCTACAGAGCCAGTTTAATCTGGACAACATAACAGTGTTCAACAAAAATGAACAGGAAAGCACTCTCGGGCAGAAGGTAGCATGCTGACACTTTATAATGGCTGATAGTTAATTTGAAAAGTTAGTCACTTTAACCACATTTCATGTGTCAATGCTTGTAGCACACAGAAGAAAAGGAAGATGGCATGGAGGTGGAGGAAGGGGAAATGGGAGAAGATGATGCGCCAGCACCATGGTAAGATATAGTGCTCTAAAATACACAGAAAACTAACACAAACTTATATAATGTGTGTGTTTGTGTATATGTTGTGTGCATGTACTATTTAGTAAATGAAAACTGTTAATTATCCCTTTCAGTTCCATTCCTATTGACTACAACTTGTACAGAAAGTTCTGGACACTCCAGGACTACTTCAGAAACCCCGTACAGTGTTATGATAAATTCTCTTGGATGACATTCGTAAAGGTACTGCACTTCGCTACAAAACATTTTGCTCCCCCGCTCTCCATTTTGTTGGATCATGACAAATATTAAAGTAGATGCTAAAAAGCAATGACTCACTGCTGGTGTGAAATCCTCTTCGTCCTCCACAGTTCTCAGACGAGACCTTGGCAGTGTTCAAGAGCTATAAATTGGATGACATGCAGGCTTCCAAGAGAAAGCTGGAGGAGCTGAGAGCATCTGGAGGAGAACACGTCTATTTTGCCAAGTTTCTAACAAGCGAGAAGGTGAGCAAACTCTTTATAGGCCGGAAATAACCGTGTAGTGTCCATTTAACCACGCTCCATGTCGTTTCAACCCTTTGAAGACCCAATGTTTGAACATATAGTTCAACATCATTTTAGCCTGTATCATACACTTTAATAATATCATTTAATATGTGCTTGAGTGGCTCTTACAAATTGTCCGTTCACATAGTTTTGCTTAGTAAAAACAGTAGTTAGTATATTTATTACTGCATTCCTCTTGGTAATCAGCAAGCCAGCACTGTAGTCTTATTTTTTGTAATAACAATAACTGAATATAATTCTTCCTGTCCAGCTGATGGACTTGCAGCTCAGTGACGGCAACTTCAGGAGGCACATCCTCCTGCAGTACCTCATTCTCTTCCAGTACCTGAAGGGTCAGGTCAAGTTCAAAAGGTGAGGCATGTCTCTGCTCTCGCTGTGCACAATGGTGAAGTTTGCTGTTCCATCAGTTTGTATTTCCTGTCTGTCCTCGTACAGCTCCAGCTGCATTCTGAACGATGACCAGACAACGTGGATTGAAGAGACAACCAAACTGGTTTTTCAAGTTAGTTCTAACTCACGCTGACGTACTATATGATAAAGAAATGCATTATCGTCACAGTTTTGATGCAGATATTAACACTGAAATCAGGAAAACTATTTTTCATTTACTGCCAGTGATACCTAGCCATACCGATAACTTACTCTACCTTTGAGAAAGGCAGTCCTGTATTAATGTGTGACTTTCCTCTTGCAGCTGTTGAGAGAGATCCCTCCTGATGGAGACACATTTGCCAGCATGGTTGAAGTAAGCCAAGCTTTCTGCCACAGTGCTATTATTAAATATTAAATGAGACTTACACGTTCTGTCAAGTTCATTTGTGGAGGTCTCTCTGTACACTTGTTACACTAGATCTGTTCTTCTTGACAGCATATCCTCAACACAGAGGAGAACTGGAATAACTGGAAAAATGAGGGCTGCCCGAGCTTTGTGAAAGAAAGGTACGGCAGACTAATGTTGCAATACAATCATGGCAGAGAATTATTTTATCTGACTGATACTCATGAGTTTTACAACAAAAGGTGTGGTGTGTGCGCTCGTGCTTTCATGCCAAAATAACGCATGTGGCCCTACGTGTTCCCTCTTTAACAGGACAGGGGATGACAAACCAAAAAGACCCACCAGGAAAAGACAAGCTCCAGAAGACTTCCTTGGAAAAGGGCCGGACTGCAAGATTTTCATGGGAAAGTATGTAATCTAATACATACAGGGGTTATTTTAATAATAAAGGCTAACCAGTACATTTCAACATGGACTCCATTTTCCCATGTTTTGTGACTGCCACTGTACTGACTAATAGGAACAGCAATTTCTAAAATTGGCCAGATGGCAGTCGCTCATGGACTAATCCTATTGGGGAAAGCTGGCACTGTCATTGACATCCACTGAAAGTGCTTGTTATTGCCACTGACAGGCTCTGATTGTTATTATGAGTGTCTGACATGATGGAAAGAGTCACGCTCAAGGGGAAGTCTAGACGCAAAGTCATGAAAAAATAAGGGAGAGGTTGAGAAATACTGAGGTTACTCTTCAAGTCTCTGCTTTGGACCCTTTAATAGAAAGTGTCCAAATTGTTGAAATAATCTGTAAAATGTAGAGACTGGGGCTGTCAAAATTAGCACATTAACATGATTAAAGACACATTCTTTTCATAAACACGATTAATCTGCATTAACTTTGACAGCCCTAGTAGAGCCAAATGAAAAGAGATCTTTTGATTAATATTTCCTGTTAATCATTTCCATCCTTCTGTGTTTTGGTAGTGACGAGTTGACTCGTCTGTGGAACCTGAACCAGGACAACATGGAGGCCTGCAAGTCTGACAGCAGGTCAGTGGTTCAGAACAGAAGGACACAGTTCTCATCTACAGTCACAATCACATGTTAATGCGGATCAGGAGATGTTTATATTTGTTTTCCATCTGGCTTTTCATTCAGGGAGTTCATGCCATCACTGGATGAGTTCTTTGCTGAGGCCATTGAACAGGCTGACCCTGCTAACATGGTGGAGGAAGAGTACAAGTGAGTTTGCACTGGGACTATATCATAACGTTGGGACGTCACTGGAAGTTTCTGAAAGAGCTTTTCAGCCAGAGGAGCACTGCTGGCTTCACTCCCGCTATTCATGCCTCTGTGACCAGAGGCGATGGTGTGTTTTTGGGTCAGTCGTCTGCCGGTCCGTACCGTTCCTGTGAACACAATATTTCTTCAGATTTGGCAGGAAGCTTCACTTGTACTCAAAGATGAATGGATGAGATTTTTGTGGTCAAAGGTCAAGGTCACTGTGAACCTCAAAGATTTTTTTTTTTAGCCATAGCTTAGGAATTAATGTGAGTAATGCTCATTTAACACAATTGCCTACTAGGATTAAATGATAAAGTGATGTCAGCCACCTTTTTAGACATGCTTTAATATGACTATATATGCCATACTATACTGTGGCTTTTTATTTATTTGAATGTCCGACATGTTCTGCCATTACTTTATATGTACTTTCAGACATAATATACCACTATGTTTTCAGACATTTTCAGACATGCCATACTGTGACTTTTTTGGTGATTGTTGTCAACATACTACAGTATGTTCTTTTTTTCATTTAATCTTTGACATTCTATGACTATTTTTTAACACACTATAATAACTTTTTTTCTTTACTTCCACATACTATAATGTGACCTTTTTGGAAAAAAAAAAAATCCACTGAGAATTCTATGACTTTTCCATGACATTTTTGAATATGCTGTACTTTCTGATTACATTTTCATGATGTCTATTGTTCTCGTTATGAAACTTTTTGGGAATTTTGTCGCATATGGCACAAACATCCACTTGGGCTCATGGATTACCTAATGGTCATCTATCACAGTGACTTTATAACACAAAAAAAAAAATCATATACTGTATTATGACAATTTCACAGGAATATGTGGATGTAATGGATGTGAACTGCAACAGGTCAGTGGAGGCATACAGCTGTGGGTTCTGGTCTCTTCTGCATGTTTGTCTGACTCTTGGCTTTCTTCCTGTAACTTAACGCAGGGTTGTGCGGAACCCAAACTACGGCTGGCGCGCTCTGAGGCTGCTGTCCAGGAGAAGTCCACACTTCTTTCAACCAACCAATCAAAAGTTCAAGAGCCTCGCGGACTACCTCGACAGCATGGTCAGCAAACTGGCCAAAGAACTGCCGGTGAGGTTCTTTTTTTTTAACAATTAAAAAGCAGTGTTCAGTAAAAAGACTGCCTGATGCTAAACCTGTTGACTAACACTATTGTGATTTTCATTCGGTACATGCAGAAGGATATTCCCTCTGAGGAGATCAAGACAGGAGAAGAGGATGACGACGACAATGGAGACAATCTTCTCAAAGACAGCAATGACAGTGAGTTCCTTTTTTTGCCCCATATCCATCTGTTTATCCTTCCCCCAGCTTGACCTTTACCGTAACTCATCCTCCACACTCATGCTCATTTCCACCTTGTTTTTTTTTTTTTTTTTTTTTTTAAATAGCTAATGCATTTATTTTTGTCCTCCCTATTGTGTTGTTCTTCCAGGTCCAAGCATACAGAGCAAGATTGTGACAAACCAGCAGATGGATGACATAGCAGCCAAACTGGGCGGTCAGTGGAAGACGCTGGCGTCTCAGTTCGAGATGAAGGCGGCAGAGTTGCGGGAGATCGAAACAGACAGCGAAGATGTCGACATGCAGGCCAAACTGCTGCTTGTAGCTTGGCAAGACCGAGAGGGAACACAAGCTACAGTGGAGAGCCTTGTCACGGCTCTTAATGCTGCAGGCTTCTCCCAGATTGCAGACAGCCTCAATGAGGCTTAACGTAGATTCATTCATTAGGTAAATAATCAGCACCTCCAATGTCGCGGCATCCTTTTTCGTACCAAAAACAACTGTAGACTAACATTTTTTCTATGTAGTTTGAAACTCAATTTTTTCACTGTACAAAATCCAATAAATGATTTTTTTTGATAACACATTTGTTTAACCATTCATTATGACCCCATGCATACAGTAAAGAACCTCATGTTTTGGTAGAACCGTTTATTTTCACCACCTATTAAAGCAATCAGTCAATAACTTATTACAGAGTGTTGATGTTTACACATTGTGGCAGAGTATCTGACACCTGCAAGAAGAAACAAAGTGGCGCGAGCCTCCCAAGGGTGTTGATGTCAAAGTGAAATCAGTGTGAGAACAATGTTCAAGGCTTGCTGAGTAAACCATCACGGTTGAATCTCAAGTCTTTATTTAAGCACACACAGTTCATCACAAGGGCAGTCTGTTTGAAACCAGTTCCCCACACACTCCAAAATAGCATTAGTGAAGATTTGGCAGAAGGAACCTCATCTGTCAATACATTTGAGAACAATTCCAGGAGATGATGTGAGCCAAGCACTTCAGAAAAGACCTAAGATTGAACCCGAGTTTCCCAAAGGGCAACAGGTGAACAAGGGCAAGTCTTGACAGTGTTGTGTGAAAATCTCCATAATACATCTGAGGAGACAACAGCTTGGCTAGGCATTTTTGTACAAGTTGATTAAATGACTAAAGAGAAATATTTAGCTTTTTATGATATGAACACCTTATCAAAGGCTTTAAAAAATATACAATGTGTATAAAATATTAAATGAAACTGCAGAGCTAGACTTGAAATCCTCTTTCAAGGGTCCAGTCCAGAGATTGCCTCTCATCACATCTCCGTTTTTAAAGCCCACTTAAGTTGAATATTTAACACCATTTGACAGAATCTGTTTTACAACCATTCGTGTCGGTTACAAAAAACAAACAAAAAAAATTAAGGTCATCAAATGTTTAAAGACACCAGTTTTATTGCACATCTATGCAGACAGTGCTTGGAAATGGCATTTTGTATGTATGTTGGATGTTGTTTTTGTTTTGTAAGAAATCTGCCACAGCTATTGTTCCTCTTCAAGTATTTCCAGCCGCCGGGGGCCGTACAGTAGAACGTATGCTATATGCCAGTCCCCGCCACCAGACAGCCGCAGGATATCCTCTGGAGACACCAGGCTCACCTTGTCATCATCAAACTTGACCCACTCATCTGACAGAGGCAGAGACCACAGGAAATATTAAGTTCCTGAACATCTGTGTACACTTGGGATTCCTTTATGATTTGTGACCGACTGCTTACCTTCTTTCCTCTTGACCCATCCTACATAGTGACCTGACGAACTAGAGCGGCCCTGGTGTGTCAACACAGCCTGCAGGTCGTAGTAGCCGCTGTTGTTGGAACCCAGGTCTGTAGGACAAAAGGCAACGTGTCACAAATCCTGCTGATAACTGACTGAAATAACAGACCTAAAAGGGAAAGTCTGCTCTAAGTGTAACAAGCAATAGTTATAGAAGTGAACACAGTTATCTGCCTTTTTAACAATAGATTTCTTGTTGAACGTTAGAAACTTGTAAGGCTTTTCTGTGGTTCTTCAGACACCAAACACTTCCTAACACTGTCCACTAGCGTATATCATTCAACAATGAAAGGTGATTTAGCAGCATGTGATAATAAGGTGTATTTTTAGAATATATACACCATCTGCCTAAGTGGCTGGAGTCAAACGTGTTTAATAATACACCATCTATGGATGACTACATACTTTTCATCATGTGCATAAATAAATGGTGGCGCTGGCTAATGATTTTGAAAGACCAGTTTCAAACTGGAGGTATGGCAAATATGCATTCATTGCATAGTTTGTGTTTTGAAGTTCCGAAAAAAAACTGTATTGAATTGTGGGTGTATCGTTACATCCCTATAAATAAATACATTACATGAAAAGTGATAAGATGCATTTCATATTTTTACAGTGTTTGTGTGGATTGCTCATGTGTACAGAAGGTGTCAATGTCACATCCCAACATACCATCAGGGAATGAGAAAGGCTCATATTTCGCTTTTGGCGCATCTGGCTTCTTCACCAACTAATATAAAAAAAAATATAAAAAAAAAAACAAAAAAAAACAAACTGTGAGACGGTGAACAGAACTGGTACTTACACCGTATGATGAAATAGGAGCTTTTCTTCTACCAAGCTAAGTGAGACAATAAAAAAAGCCTGACCTTTTTCTGCTGTTTCTCTAGCTTCTTGTCCTCGACATCCTTGAACTTTGACCTGATAGGCAGCATTTTCTCCTGGAGCTCTGCGGTGCACAGCTCATAGACATCCAGCATGAGTGGGAACTTGACATCCTTAAAAGAAAAAAAGGAAAAAAGACAATTATGTTAGTCTTGAATTGAATAACCAATTCTAGAGAGAGCTGTTATAAATTAGGAACTGAGGCAAACCTTAAGGACTTTTGCATTGACGGACTCTTTCTCTTTGTAGAAAAACCGGACCATCTGAACAGTCAAGTAGGCAGGGAGACGGCTGAGTTTTGACTAGAGAGAGAGGGAAGAAAGTTTGTGAATATAGCATTACATTTACTTTTAGAAAAAAGGGAACAACTTACCGATTTTATATACAGCGCATTTCTTTCCAAGGATGGAGACATTTTTGTGATTTCTTCCTGCAGTCTCTGGAAAGATACAAAAGAAATGTAATTTAATCCTTGTTATCCTCTCAGACAGACATCCATAAAACATCCAAATATAGTTTTCAATATTCAAGATATCCAGCAGAAGACTAGACACAATGACTCATGCTCCTGTTTAAAAACATTATTGTATTGACAGTATTGTCTTGTTTTTGGAGTCTGACACATACCAGCCTCAATCCTGTTGCAAGGTATTTCACTTCTTGGTTGATGAAGCAACTGAGCTGGAGCTGGCTTTCCTTGCCCTTGATTGGCTCCTCCTCCTCAGACTCTGTGCATTTCATACTGAAAAGGAGGGTTAAGGAAAAGCCACACAGAGTCAAACCACACTGTACGGAGAAACAGCAAGTGGGAAGATGCAAGGATACGCAGTTTCGAATTCCACGCCGAAATACTGGTCAATTAAGTTCTTCTTTGTAGAGGCAGCGGCAGCTCCGCTCTCAGACTCAGTCTAAATATTGAAAGACAAGATTACAATCATCCTTTCAGAATAAAATAACACAATGTAAAGATACAACTGTGGCTTTTACCTCCATGGGAGTCTCTGGCTCTAGTGGCTCCAACTTTTGCTGAAGCACTCTCATCATTTGCAGCCAGCACTCGTTGGCATCCTGAGAACAAAAAGAAAAAAGGAAACAATATTAAGACGTGAGATCATATTATATTTTCATTCAGAATGTGCAAGTACAAGACACATGGCTTAACTGTGGCGGACAGTTTCTAACCTGTTGGAGGTACTGTCCCTGGTCCCCCTTCTCCGCAAACTGTGGAAAGGCCATGTGAAGGAACTGCAGCAAAATAATAGGTGGCAGGCTAGATGAGGTCTTGTCCATGGTCTCATACAGGTCACGAAGGGCTGATGATGCAAAGATACATACATGTGATTTTGTTAATTATCACTGCATGCTGGTGATTCCACAGGGTTATCAACTGACGGTGCATCATACCTGCTGTGATGTATTGTGATGGTGCATTTGCCCCTGAAGATCGCAGAGCACCTGTATACCTGGAGGCAGAGAGACAATTTATTCAGCAAGAGCCAAAAAACAGCACCACCCACCAGGGACAGGAAACACACTGAGACATAATAACAGCAGAAAAGCCACCTTCTGAGGGCAGTTTTGAGCTCTGGCACAGAGCGCAGACACTGCACTGTGGCATTCATGTAACAGGTGTTGCCCAAGTTTGTCAGCCCACAAGGCAGCTCCATCTGAAAGTAACAAAGAGAGTGATGAGTCTACAGGTCTACCTCTACAGGTAAGAAGATAGAGTCAGATCGGGGCCTATATTGAACATTTGGAGATGAAATCAGCTTGAACTATAAACAGTCATCTTCACTCCTAATAAGATGGATGGTGCTCCAAAAACACAGGGCAAAGCTCGGACTGGCAGTTTTATTATACAAAAAGAATAGAAACCCCTATTTAAGGGGTTACATTCTTTACATGGTTACACCAGGACTTAAAGGTTACATTTTCATAACATACTTAAAAATACATGACTTTTTTCAAGGCAAGTTTAAGAAACAGGACACAATAATTTATTACTTATTACTATGACTATACTATGACTTTTTCGACATGCAATACTATTCAGTCCACTTGCACTGAGTGTTCAGTGCACAGTTCCTCCTCTGTAAAAAGGCTTTCTTAAAACTGACGTATATTCATGATAATAACAAAACAAAATCATTTTGAGAAACTGATCTACCAATACGGACATAAACTGTCTACTTAGTTAATTATGGTCTCCACTTGGTAAACATCACATTGTTTAACCGGCCAAGTCAATACAGACAACAGCAATCGCCATATTTGTTTCTGGCGCACTGGTAATTTTGAGGCTTACTCACCGCTGAAGCCAGCTGCTCCTCAGTCATGTCCTCGACAAACATGGGCCGGACAGCAGGCTCCTCAGGCAGAGCTTCTGCTGAGCCCATCATCAGCAGCGTCATTCCCTTCAAAAATAATGGAAATATAGACACACTTTTTCTTCAACTGCATTTGGAAGTATAGCTCTCATAGGCATTCAAAAACTTAGTGCATACTTACATTTTTCAGTTTAATGTTTCCCCACTCATCATCCTAGAATAAGGACAAGACATTGGTTATCTACTTAAAAACAGTTAAAAGGATGGAACTTTTGTTGTTGTATACTGCCTTAAAAATGTGTCAGTATGTATCTCACTGTGGCCCTCATAGTTTTATTGAAAAGATGTTCAGTAAATTCCTACAACAGCTGGGCATTGTAGTTTTCAACATTCACTACTCAAACAGTAGTAAATAGTGTATTTGTTGTTAACATGCATTTTGTTGTTTTGTGAACATGTATAACAGCAGAACTGCATGCAGTGGTGTGGCTCAGTAGTGTGTTTTACAGTAATAGCTATAATGTAGTAATGATATTACAGGGTTTGGCTATACCAGCAATACTTGGTAGCAGGATCAACTCTTGGTTTTGCGAAAAACAAAGAAATACTAGTGCCAGAAGAAACTCTGCAGCATCGTAGTGTTTTCACATGAACCTCAGAGCCAAAAGACTATTGATGATATTAGTACCTTCAGGGTGCCTCCCTTCACCATGACCTTCTGTCTGTCTGGCTGAACTCCTGTCAGTGCAAAGAGCTGAGCCTTGAAGACCATGGGTGGTTCCTCCGTGTTCAGCTCTACGGCATCAAACTTCTCTTTGCCCCATTTCACATTTACTGAAAAGAGACAGACAGTACATACCTACTGATTAGCCTCCACGGCTGAGCACCATAACTTTACCAAACTGCTGCCATGTATGACACAGCATCTAGTTAGCATCAGTGAGGTGATCCATGGAAATCAGAGAGCTAGCTACCGTCCAACTGACTGTCGAGCTAAAAACACAAAGTAAAGGCATACACTGTATATACAGCTGTTTAGCTGTCAATACAATGTGATAAACAGTCGATTAACCATTTCGGGAGCATCATATGATATTAGTATCATACAAAAATGTGTGGTTTATAAGCACTGTTGTTCTCGAAGAAGCCGCTGTTACAGCTTAAACAGTGTAGCTGTAGTGTCGGTTAGCTTGGTCAACAAGGCTACCTATGCTAACAAGATGCGTGCTTCTGTAAATTTCATACCGGCACAAAATTAGGCATGTACATAGCTTCAACTGACAATAATGCAGATTCAGTGTCAGAGTTGGAATGAAAAATAATGTGTTTGAATGCTCAGGTAACAACCTCACTTAAAATTTACCTTGCTAACCTAGCTACCGTTAGCTGGTACTTAGCGGCAATAGCTGTCTTTTGGTTTGGCTTCACCACATCCTGCAGAATCCGCCAACAAACAACGACAACAGTGTAACACTTCTAGATGTTCTCAGGTCTCAAAATACTGTATTTTTCAATATCCCTGACAGTGGCCTAACAAGACAAACCGACTGCCTGCTAACATTAGCATGCTAAGTGCATATCATGGTACAGCTAGCTAAGTTAGCATGCTAACTGTACTCTACCGTACTGCAATAAACACGTGTAAGAGTCTATGTTTTGCAGTCTTTTTCAATGTCAAGTAACGTGTTGGGTTAGAATAGCATCATACCTGTAAACACCGGCATATTTGGCAACCTTTTACTTCCTCGACTCTTTGTTTATTCCGTTTTCAGTCCACCGGGGCGCGAGTGAAGAGTTGGCTAGTTCTCACTCTGAACTTCATTCAAACAGAATGACGCTGCAACAACACGCTGGGAACTTATCGATGCGCGCTGACATCTGCTAGCCATCCTAACGCGTGCAACGCACCCAAACCAAACGCACCCAGATCATCCAGGAATACTGACTGCGGTATTTATGAGAGTAGAAATGTCACCGAGGTTTGCTCTTCACAACACTCGTAGCAGGTGATTCTCCATACCTCCACCGCCTTATGAAAACTCACCTGAGTCTGTGCATCCCTGTTACCCCAACTCCATTAAACCCCATGTTCATCACATTATCTGTGTAGAGTGTGCAGTTTTTCTAAACTACTATGTGGTGATTTTAATTTAAAAAAAATTCTAAGACCAATAATGGTTTCAAAACTCGATTTTGATACAGGAAAATTCTGTGTATATGAATTACCACACAAATTCTAACAACACAAACCACTTGGAGATTTTGGTTTACCCCAGGCTGTTGCATATTTTACCCAGTTGAAAATCCTGTTTTGGGAAGGAACCATGCCATGATGGGCATTTTCAGTGAAAACTAGTATACAATGAATGATAAAGATATGTTTATTGACATATCCATCAGTGCGGAGTCCAATGCAATTAACCATGCAAATTATCCAAGACAAGAGTAGATCATACTTCCAGTGCTTTTTTTAACTGAACAAAAAGTTACAAATAAAAAGATTGCGGAGGTATTCCATAATCCTTATGTCTCTCTCATTATATACACTGTGGGGGGTTTGCATTAACGGGACTGTGTTAGGGAAACAACTTGTAATTGTTAACAAGGACAACCATTGACACAGGTGGGCTTGCTTTAGGTACACTATCCCGAAATTTGTCACATAATATGAACCGAGTCTAGTTTTGACACACTAAAGCTATTGCAATGTGTCCATAAAGAGGTAATCTAATATATATATTTTATATACTCAAACCAGAGAAAAGAAGTTCCGATAAAACCACAAAATGTGTGGCAATTTCTTAAAAGATAAATGATGGAAGAGTTAAGATTTGTCTTGTTTTGGAGAAAGAAAGAAAAAAGAGAAAAGAATAACAGATATGGCAGTAAAATCAATATCCAAACGTTAAGGCACTAGGTGGGCCAAATGCTACACCTGTTTAGTCTACAAATAATTTACAATTCAAACAGTGCAGTTTTACATTTGTTAACTTAATGTTTTCCTTTTGAACCATGTATCTATGAATCAATGTAAGGCAATACATTACAAAAAATAAACAAGAAAAAAATATTACAGAAACAATGTACCAAATAAACAAAAAAAAATCAAATACATTTTAGAACTCCTATACGCCATTACAATGGAATATTCCTTATGGCTTGGAGCAATAAAAATAATTATAATAATAAAAATAATGCATAGATTTAAATGATGATCTTGCATGCTCCTCACTCATTACATGTAATACTTATGTCCCAATACTCAGTCCCAAACCTGATAAGTGACTTTCAGAGTGAAAAAATAAAGGCAAAAAGGCCAGAGATATTAGATGAAGGCATCATTCTTTTTTTAGCTGGAAACAGAAGTATGCTTGCATTTAGCTTGAGTATCTGTCAGATGGGGGCAAAAAAAAAACAGAAACAAGATAGATATTCATCTTCCACCCCTGAGTCACTGCAGATCTGCAATCCCTGTATGACAGTACCTTGAAACTGAACACATACACATAGGAGTCCCAGCAAAACCCCCTTTTACCTTCCTATTTCCATCATAACTGTCACATAATACGAAACACAGAATGTCTCCATGACATGAGTCCCTCTTTCGTGCCACTGTCCGTCTTTAGATCAGGACCAGCATGCCATCTTCTGGTAGAAATGGAGAGCTGCAAGTTTTTTTGGAGTTGAATAACGGTTACTTCTTGAATGTCGAAAGGCGGTGGTGGGGATGTCAGGCCTCTTAATGTCCATGATGCCTTGTGTCTGACACATGTTGCATTTTCCCAGCGCTGGATATTTATTTCTTTTCAATGATTTTTCTATGTAATACAGGTTTCTCTGCTTTTTGAGGATGAGGAAGGAGGGAAAGTTTAGAGTCCAGAAAAAAATCCAAATGGTTCAGATGGTTAGCTGAAAGAAAAAACAGAGACAGGTGTCCAGTAAAAGAGAGACAATAGCTTTTCCTTGGTTAGTAAGCCAATCTAAGTCGACATACAAGAGAAAAGCTGGTTTTCAGACACTGCAACACCGTTAACACTGACTGTTGCATCACGTTCGACAGGTAATGTACAAATACTTTCTGTGGATCAAGAGTTGGATAGTCATTCTATGAGTTAGTTACTGAACCCAACAACACATTAGTGCCAATTAGAAAAAAAATCCCAAGTGTCAACTGGAAAGAGCCCAGGAGTCAACGAAGCAACCAACCAACCAGGAAGTGTCTCGTGTTAGAAACACCCAGTAACAGAATTAATAAATAGACAAGTTTAAAGCTATAGAGAAAAGTCTTAAAAAAAAAAAAAAACTTTGAAGAAGTTCCTGTCAACAAGTGCTGGATGTTGTGTCTGCTGCTTGGAGGCTGGACTGCGCTCTGCTACAACACAGGAGACAAACAGCAGGTCACGCCACTGACTTGACCACATCTCAGCCCACCAGATGGGATATAATAAGACAGAACACCCTCTCTTACTGCCTAAAACAACAGTTCAGCACCTTATCGTGTGTCATGAATTTATCTGAAAAAGCATAGACGTCAGTCACAAATTGTCAAGTTACCTCAGTTTTCCTGTATTGCTTTTAGGGTTCTTGCGGAAGGACTGGTTTGGTCCAGAGCGAGTGGACATAGAACGAGGGGAGGCTCTTGAAAATGTGGATGGTGGGGTCTTGGGAATCTTCTTTCCAAGGTGCCCAATCCATTTCTTCTGCTCATCTTGGGTCAGAGCCAGCAAGAGCATGTCCCGGGCAGAGGTCACATCGTAGTTTACTGTAGGGAGAGAACACATGGTGATGCAGATCGAGAACACTTCTGACAAATATGACCTCTGCATGACAAGGCTGATCCCTGAAGCGTAACAGCCTGTTCTGCAGTCCAAAACTCAAAGACATTCAGTTCACTAGAAAGATTAATATAACTGCTCACACAGGTTGTATTTACTGTATGAACTCACTGAATATAATGCAGCTTTTTCTACGATACATATGTACGCCTGGCTCACCGAATGCTCATGTTTCACACTATTCCACTGATTATCAGCCCACCAAGCTAAGCTACAATCCCCAAGCGAAGGCACAGGAGGCTGCCACCTGCTAAACATTGATGTCAGTGTTAACAATATGGGATTTTTTTCTTTTTAAATGCTTTTGTTTTATGAGGAAGGAAATCCATTCATCACCATGTTTGTTAGGCCTCAAGGGTACATACATAATGTGTTTTGGTGTGCGTCAACTTTGTTTTGTTCACAAGAACACATCACAAAAGCAGCAAGTCACCCACATTGAACTTTCAGTATTTTTCTGGAAAGCACCGTAAAACATTTGCATTTAATGACAGCTTGTCTCCGTGAAAAAAGAAAAAAAAAAAAAAAAAAAAAAAAAGAAAAATCAAAAATAGAGCTGTCAAAGTTAACGTGATTTCATGTTACAAATTAATACTTTAACGATGCTCTTTGGTGAATTATTTGTTTGCCGAATTACAAGAGAGCTTGGACAGATTAAAAAAAAAGGATAATCTAAATTCATCAGCATGTTTAATTGTTAGTTTCCTTGATTTTTTGAACGGAGTTCTGCTTCATGACCAGCACGTCTCTGGCAACACATTTCAGCCAGTTTGTCCAAGTAGAGTTATTGTCATGGAAGTTAACCCTAATTTCAACAGCTCTTAAAAAATAAAAAAAAATGTTAGTTCCTCATAACGACTTAGACCACGGAGGACAGCTCTTTACCTTTGCAAGGAGCAATAACGTCCTCCTTTTTGTCGAGGTGGTCCTTGTGGCACTTGACGTGGCAGCGGCGACACTCCAGGGCAGGAGGCGGCTTGAAGACGTGCCACAGAGGCTTAGAGCAGGCCTCACAGTTGGAGGGGAAGTGATATAGCGTTGGGATGAACTCGTGGCCTTTGTGTGGGAGACAGTTGGTTTTGTCACCCTGAGGGACTGTCTCCATGTCCACCTCCTTCCTGCACTCTCCCTCATTGGCATAGAGAATCTGAATATAGACGGGCAGACAGAGGGAGGGCCGCCGTTTAAAATAAATCAACACTAAAATAAGCATTTCTGAGGTTGAGCAGAGCTTCAGAATTTGACATTAGACATGCAGACAGATGAAAGAAGATGAAATTCTTCCACAATCTACACAAATAGAAAGAAGCCTGTGACCGACCTGGAATATCCTTGGAATCTCCTCTGTCTCAGCTCGGTACACGTCTCCTTGTGTGACTGGTCTCACATGAAACAGTTTGCTGCACAGAAAGGCACAAAAAAAAAAAAACAATGCTACTTTTACTGAACAAACGCAACCCCTCCTTTCCTTTTCATGCAGCAGACATTTTTTCAGCGAAACTGGAATCATGAAAAAAGAAAGCACTTACTCTATATCTAGTACCATTGAGGGGTTGGACTGTTCCTTATCCTGCTCGTCATTGTAGAACAGAATCTTCTTACTGCTCACCACCACATACTACAAATATTAACAAGGACAATGAGAGGAAGACGGATATTGTCCTCAAGGGGCTGGCAGCATTCTCAAACCATAAGCAGGCTTCAACACAATACAGGTGTGCAGAGGAAAGGCTAAATGGGAAAAAAATAAATAAATAAAAACAGACCTGCTTCTTCCATCCATATCGCTTGATATTAGCACGGTTAGGAATAGACAGCCAACCCTCCAATCTGGATTCTGAAAAAACCCAGAAGCAATAAAGACAATTACACATCTATGCAGTGAATTTAATGCACTTTGAGAAGAAAAAGGCCATGCAGTGTTTAAATCCAAACTCAACTGGGAAAAAAAAGAAATAAAACATTAACTGACAAAAGGTCACAATTGTTTTAAAACACCAAATGAACCCCTTGAGGAGTTCTGCCAGCATTAAGGTGATTAGAGACAACATTAGATATCTCATGCTGCATCTGTGCACTCCCCATGCAGGAGGAAAGTATTCGACACAGTATGTGAATCCTTATTGCAGCATGGAAGCAGAGCATGGATGATTTGATTATTTAAACTGATGTCAAAATCTCTTCAGTGAGAGATTTTCAGCAGGAATTAGTTTTCTCTAAATTGGCTTGATCACTCACTCCTTTTCCTAGAAACAACTATGTGCATTGCAGGTTATGTAAATTTTAATTCCAAATGCATGCAGCTGAAACAACAGAAGTTAAACTGCAACAGGACTAAAAGGGGGTCTACTAATGTGACATTGTGAGGGAAGTCAGTGTCCAAACGAGGTGTACTTCTAGGTGAACATGCCAACAATAACAAAAACAAGATACACAGTGTGAAGTGTTAGAAGCACACAGTGCACGAATTGGAAAAAAAAAGTTTCAGTTTCAAGACCCGTTGAAAGGTGCTGAGAGTGAGGTGGTACACCTCACACAGGGCGTAGTCTAGTACAACAATAACCTCTAATGTGATGTGGTTACGTTACCGTTATGACCTTATATGACATGACGCAAATTCACTGCCAGCGTCTTTGCTTAACATCTCATTCAAGTTCAACTTGAAATGTTATGACAAATATTTTTCTCTCAACTTCATCAGGCGTCTTTCAAAAGTCTTGTTGAATTTCTCCAAAATAAGATGGCTTTCTCATCCCTAGCGAAATAAATATACTCAAAAAAACATAACAGGGGCAAAAAAGACAAACACAACAGCTGCAGGGCAGGCCAGGCAAGAAGGGCTCGTCCACTCATTTACTCACAGAAGGAAAGGAATAGATGTTATAAAGACAAGAAGAGAACCGACTGGACATGTGGGAAATAAAGAGAGAATGATTTAACCACAGACACCGGCATGTACTGTGTGACCTACAATAAGGCACGTTTGTAAAGAAAGCTACGGTTAGTGTTATAGAGGAGGTGAAATTGTATTGAATGCTCTTGAATAAACACCTGCTATTATGTCTTAAATAACAATGAATCGTCACTTTAACCACACTGAAAGTATAGATTAAACACAAAACTCATGGATATGGACAAAACATGTCACCAGGAATAACATTTAAATACCGAAAATAACACAAAAGCAGCATCCAGCAAAGAAAGAACAACTACTGGGTAATATGTTAATGTAAAAAGGTCTAATCTTATTATCTGACTCAGTATTAACAGAACCAGTAAACTCATAAAGTTAGGTTTCCTGTTAGGCAGGTTTTAGTGTTACATCTAAAGGAGGTTTAGGAACCTTGTCCCACCTATTCTACTCAAAACCTAGCCAAAGATTTGTACAAATCTTTTATCCAATTCCTGGACTTTTAAGATGCTTTTAAATTTGCAAACCTGACTCAGCCTTTATGGTCATAGAGCGAGTCCTGCATTTGGGGCCTGTGTTTGTACTAAAAGTAGTGTCCAGTTCTGAGGCTACCTGCTATGTTGCTGTCTGTCTCATCTGTCTGCAAGCTGGTGACACTGGAGTTATCCATGCGCTGCTGCAGGTCGTTCAGTTTCTCTCGAAGCTGTTCGATGTCGCTCTCCTTGCTGTCCAGCTGCATTTGAAGCTCGTTGCGATATGTGCACTCCTCTGCCAGTTGCTGTTGGCAGCAAAGCCATGAGACTTGAGTTAAAACTAATGACTTCTTTTTGTTTTATTTGTGATGTGAAAGCTCCTTGACTTACCGCCTGCATCTCGCTCAACTCCTTCTGGTACTTAATAGCCATGTGGTTGAACTTCTCCTTCTCCTGGTTAAGTTCCAACTGAAGCTTGCGGTTCTCCTTCTCCTTCTTCCGCAGGTCGGCAGTACTGCCCTTCTTCTTCTGGTCCAGCTTCATGTCCTTGCGGTTCATGATCTCTGCCAGCTTGTTCACTGCCTGTTTATCAAAGCAGTTAATTAGTTGGAACTTGTCAGCCACCTTCCTCCACTTACACTACTAGTGTTTCACTAAAGCATCTTCACCTGAGTCTTCAGTGTGCGCTCTGTGCTGAGGACCTTCTCATAGTTGGCTTTGATTGTATTTGCGATCTCTTCCTTCTGAGCTGCATACTCTGTCAAGGAAAGCAGACTCAGCTTTGTGCAACAATAATAATTATGATGCAGTAAAGAGACACAGAGGTCAACAAAGAGACAGTACCTTCATCCTGAATACTGAGCTTCTCATTCAAATCAGCCTTCTCTTTGCTGAGGTTCTCTACATCTTTGGTCAGAGTTTTATTGGACTCCTCAAGCTGCAGAGAAATGAAGAAACATCACTTTCCACTCAAAAATGAGACAATACATTAAGTTGCATCTTCCTAAATTAGAGATGCACGATATATCAGTTTTAATGTCGGTATTGGTGATATGTCGTCCCAGTGAGTACATTTGGGCCGGTAGAAACAACCAATGTTTATATCCGTCTAGTTGCTGTTTGTGTGATGGGAAAAGGAGAGGGGGATTTGGCCATGTGGTATTTGTTTGGTCATGTGACAGTGAAGTAAACACAACACAGGACTGTGGGGTGCTGAACTGAAGAAGAGAAAAAAGCGCAGTGGTGTGGTTGTTTTTCACGGTGTCCTAATTTATGATTAGTTGACCAGACATCCCAGATATTTGGGGACAGTCCCCGTTTTGGATAACAGGTCCCCAGTTAAAGTTGTCCCTAAAAATGTCCCAGATTTCAGCGTTTTATGATTGAGAAAAAAAAAAATTGGGTAGGAAGTGCGAGGGAGCATGTTGCACGCAGAATAAAACAACAATTATTACAGTAGCCAGTTGCTACGCTAATTTTCTTATTGGTGCATCCCTACATCCCTAAATGTTCAACATATGACATTACATTGGGGAGGGATTTGTTTACCCGTGTAATAGTGGACTCCTTTTCTCCCATCTCCTGCTTATGTCTACTCATTGCCTTCTTGTTCTCCTGGCTGAGCTCAAAGTACTGTTCCTCCTGCAGGGCCCTGGCGAGCTGCTCTGACTCGGCCTTGGTCACTGTCAGATCCAGCTGGGCAGACAGGGAGTCCCTTTGTCCAGGATGAAACAAAGTCTTTGTTAAAATCCCTCTTAACCATATCTCTTCAGCTGTTAGTATTCACTGAGATTTGTCCGGCTGCATCAGTAAAATGATGGAACAGATCAGAGTCTCTTACCTTTCACTGCACAACTCCTGCACCTTTTTATGTGTCTCCTGCACCTGCCGGTTCTTTTCCTCAATCTCCTCTTTTAGCTCCTTGACCTGAGTTTTGTAAAGCGTCTGAGAGAGGACAGAGGCATGCTTTAGCCAGGGGCTTTCACGTTTTAATGGAGAGGACAGACAATGACAAACTGGGGCTTTTACTTACAGAAAAATACTGTTCGGCCTCAAGCTGGTCCTGAAGTTCCCTCATCTGTCCCTCGTTGCCTCTGTACTGTCTGTTGACACATCACCCAAAAACATTAAAGGTATAGTAGGCGATGATTTTTAGAGACACATTTTGTTATGTTGGATAAAATGGTCCTTCCACCCTGATAGTCGTCAATTTAATATGTATTCAGAAAGAGAAGTGAAGAGAATCAGAGATCTGTGGCAGCTACAGGACTATGAAAACTTTGACCAATTAATAGCCTCGGTCCGAGTGCGAAGTACGAATCAGATGCGTTCTCGTCTCGTCCTGCACTCGCCCCCCGCGAGCCCCCACTCTACCCTCCACTCCGCGCGTGCACACGCATCGCTTCGCTGTGGCCGCAGGTATCAAGCACACTCTTCTCTCGAAATACTTCAGTGGCTGGAGAATACCAGACCAGTTTACAATGGCAGAGAAAAAGCAGCCTAAAATACCAAATCCAGCGTTACACGTGGCGGCTCGGCCGGCTACACAGCCATAGAAGAGAAAGACGGAGGCAGAAAAGACTGCATTGGTCATAGCGCTGACTGGAGGAGGAGGAGCTTAGAGGGGGATTCGTAGCAGTGCATCTTTCAAATCTTGCTAGCTCTTCGACATCGCCAACTCTACCTTTAAGTACTTTAAATTCATGTCTTTATCAATTCTAGCTAAGTTCTCACACTCTTTATTCAGGCAAACAGAGCCAGCCTCTTAAGTCCACGCACTAGCAGCACCTCAACCAGCATCACTGGCTGCAGTGCTAGCCAGAGGATTAGCAATGGAGTGGATGGACTCGAAACTAATCCTCTGATGTAAACACTGTTGGAGAACAGCTTTGGCAGACTCACTTTCTAAGCTGGAATATTAGCAGGCAATTATATAGCAATTTACACCTTGACTTCCAAAGAGCATTACTGACCAGTGCAGCAATAACAGAAAATAAGAGCTCCTGGCTGCCGGTTCATTTCACAGGAATATTAACTCACTATTATGTCACAAAGAAGCAATGAATCTTTAATGTAAATATGATTAGTGGATGGATAACATAGGGACCATTATGAAGAAGAAAAAAAAAACAACACTATTTTGACATTCTAGTACAGGAAAGCCACTCACTTGGTTAGCTGTGCCAGCTGGAACTCCAGTGAGCGTTTACTCTCTAGTGCCGAGTTGATCTCCTGTTTGACCTGCTTCTCTGAACACCTGAGACGGTCCACTTCCTGCAGGCAGCTCTTCATATCATTCTGAGCCATGATGCGTTTGCTCGACTCCTGTTCCAGCTGTATTCGCAGATTCTTCTCCTGGAGAAGGACAGCGTAAGACATATTGGCACAGCTGAATATCGAAAAAGAGGACCCCCAGAGTGAAAGGTTTTGCTTACCTCTTCTTCCAGCCTTTCTTTTTGCTTCATCAGCTGTTCCATCTTCTGCACAGACTGCTTGAGATCAAATTCTAACATCGAGCACTGCTTCTCCACCTCCACCACCCGGCTCTCTGCTCGCATCCTTGCGACATTCTCCTCCGACATCTTCTGCGAAACAGCTGGAGTAGGACAGTGACAGGAAAATAAGATATCACCTTCAGAAGCCCGAACCCACACTGAACAATCTGGACAGTTCCCTTAATACTTAATAACTAAATGTGGGGACAGAGAGAGTAGAGATACAGCAACAATACTGTGTGATTCTTTCTATTACTAAGAGCACTTGAACTGGATGTGTTTTTGGAACGTGGGGACATAAAATCCAGATTAAAAATGTGTCTTTTGAACCTTTAAAAAAAAAAAAAAAAAAAAAAGAAAAAAAGAAAGAAAAAAGAAAAACATGACTTTTTGATTAAAATCATTGACAATACAGACCCTTAATTATTAGCAGCTTGTGGAAGAAATTTGCATTTGTCAGCACTTACTGAGGTTAAGGGTTAAAGCAATCGTTTGAACACATCATCCCTCTACTGTGAAAACTGCTTCACAGTCCTGCTTTAATATGCAATGAGGCACCGTCCTGACATGCTTTTTGGCTTACACACTCCTTGAATTCCTCCCACCCAAACATCCCCTGCATGTGAGTCAGCTCATTTAGTAGAGAAAAAAAGAAGAAGATTAAAACAAAGGTAGAGGAAATAAAAATTAACAGACAGAGAAGCTTGAGGAAAAATAGGAAGTGAAAAGAAAAAGCAGAGAGAAAACCTGCTCTGACATAGGAGTGGCATACCGTTCATGGCAGCTGATTTGGCCTCTTCAATCGACTCGTATTTGTCAGTGAGCTGTGCTCGCGTCACCCTGTGCTCAGTCTGTTCCTGCTCCAGACGCTGCTGCAAGGTCTTCAGTTTGTAGTTCAGGTCTATCTCCAGGTTGTTCTTTTCCTGTGTGGAGGGGTCCAACAAACACAACCGTCTTCAGGACTACTACTACACAAAAACAGCATTTACCACAGTTCTGAAGGGAAGACGCACACACCAATCTGCACAAATATTACTACTAGTGGTTCTTGTGTATACCTTCTCCAGGTTATTGCTCCTCTCCTGGGCCTGTTTGCGTTCAGCCTCCACTTTGGAGAGGCTGTGCTTCAAGTTTTTGTTATCCTCTTGCAGACCTGCCATCCTCGCTGAGAACAGACGATAATCAACAAATTCACGACACAAAGCTGACAATGTCATTGAGAACCAATTATATTGCAGCCATTTGGATATTGTCATATATAGAAATGTCTCGAAACTCACAAAAAAATGACCTAATCATTGTCTGATGAACTGCTCTTCAGTGATGTGACTTTCAAAATGTGATTTTGTACATGTTTCCCCACTAAGACTGACTTTCAGTAGCTTGTTCCCATTTAAAGAAAAGATGCGGACATAAATCAAGAGACTGATTCAACTGCTGAAGGCGTTGTCGGTGCTTGGGCATGTCTCACACATCAGTGAGAGAGTGTGACATGTTTTCTATTTTGTGAAACTTTTGCAGCTGTGTATAATGTCTGACTGAACTGTGTTTTGTAATAATCTTTTCACTCTGGTATGATGCTTATCTAAGGATTGTTATGGATTTTAGTTGCTGGATGTGCATGTGTGTCAGCAGGTCACCTTGTAGCTCCCTGATCTCCTCAGAGCCCAGGCTGTAGTTTCTCCTCTCTGAATCCAGGGTGCTCTGAAGATGCAGAAGCTCCTTCTCCAGCTGGGCCTTCTCTCCGTCTGCTGCACGGCTCCTCTCCTGCAGCTCTCGGTTCAAGCTCTCTAACTGGCTCATTGATTTGGCCATTTCCGTGTGGCTCTTCCTCAGTCTCGCTGCGGTGTCCGACTCTGCACGCAGAAGGTCATTGGCCTCTTCCATCTGTCAATCAAACGAGAGGATGTGTAATGCATTGTGGTCCACTAGTACAGACTGTGTGCGGCGTGTGAATGAAACTACCATTTACCTGATTCTGCAGCTGAATGATTTTGTCATTTGAGGCCTGAGAGTTCTGGCTGATCTTCCTCATGTCTTCAAGCTGCTCCTTTAAAGTCGACACTAGAAAAAAAAAAAAATAATAATTTATTTAAGAAGATTTGAAGAATAGAATTTGCTGCATTCACGTGTCATCGGAATAATCAGAATAATGAGTATCTTAATGTTGGAACAACAACTTGACTTATCTTAGCATGATGGACGAAAGTAAATGTTAAATACGCTAAGAAGCTTTTCATAAATCACATGCTATATGCCAATTCTGTGCTTTAATCTTATTTGTAGTATGTCATTACCATTAAACCTACATGAGAAAATGTATTTATTAGCATCAACCCTCTTAGCAAGTAAAGCAAAAATCACTAAAATACAGCTTCAGACAGCATAAATGGACAGTCTGCTGTTTAAACACTATTTCCATTAAAATGCTAATAAAACACACCAAAGTCAGATGAGCAACTTCACACCTCTGGATACGTGACCATTCAACGAGCAAATATATGAACCATAAGTTCTCATTTCTACTCCAAACAAAATCCCATCCCTGGTTCACTGATCACACTTAAGGACAGGCTCTAACAGGTCACTGCCTGTTAATCCACTTCAATGGGAAATCTGACAAACTATCTATAAATCTATGACTTAACTAGAGCTGTAGTTAGCAGTGAGCAGGATAGAGGTCACACCAGGATACCACCTTATCCATTTGGGGGGGGCGCACAGAACAAAATTCAAATACAGAGTGCTTCCGCGCTTCACTTCACAATTATACTTTAATGGCATGGTGTCTGAGTCATTCATCATTATCTTTACCCTCATTCTCCAAATTGCGTCTCTTCTCTGCATCCTGGTCAGCTTTTCTTTGGTACTCTGTGAATCTGTGCTGCAGCATCATCTTGTCCTTCTCCAGCAGAGACATGCTGGCCTCTGCACTCTTCCTCAGGTTCGCCTGTGGCAAGGAACAACAGAGCAGAGCAGCTGTGATGTGACAGGGAGGAAGGAAGCCATCCTTGATCTAGCCCCTAAGATTTATTCCATCATTTAATTCTATAATCACACTTTTTTGAGCATGCTACTGAATCAAATGCTGTAAATGCAATTTTGTTGTATGGATATAACCGCGATTAAAGCAGTAATCATCACAATTGTATAATTTGTAGAGGAAAAATAATTCAGCTTTTTACCTCTTCATCCAGTTCTTTCATGATCTTGTCAATCTTTGTGTTTGACGTCCTGAGAAGAAGAAAAATTATATTCTGTGTACAATGTTATCCTAAACACTAAGAATACACACACAACCAGGGAGCACAACACACTGGTGTCGTAACTTATCTATGGTCAATGCATTTACAGATAACACAATTATACACAACTACTCTCTAAGTTCACAGAGTCTGTGTTTTGATTATGTAAGCAGCAACCTTTTCGAGCATGAACAAGTGTCTATTCCACACCTGCATTTCTGCTCCAACTCATCCTTGAGCTGCATCTCACTGTGGAGCTGCTCCTCCAGCTGGTAGATCCTCTTCTGCAGGTTCTCCAACTAAAACACACAATGAACGAGCTTAGAACGTCATGAATAGGGACAGATATCGCATGAACCTGATTTGAGGAAAATTTAACAAACTGTCAGACAGTCTACATCTCAATATGAAAAACTTAACGTACATGACTCTTGTCTTCCTTTGTGGAGCTGCTACGTTTGTCACTGGTCTTTGTGGAGGCTGAGGAGCTGCGTAAAAGGCTGGAAACAGAAAGTGGTTTATTATTAAAACATAATCACAACAGTTATATTCAAACTTCTCCTCTAGGCAAAAACTAAACATCCAAAAATTCTTCACTACGGCTGCAACTAACAATAATTTTAATAATTGATTAATCTGGCAATTATTTTCAATTAATCAAAAAGTATTTTTGTCATTTCCAACCCTTTATTAACAACACATTATTTTAAACTGACAGTGCAAAGAAGTGCACAAACAAAAGGTAGCTGCATGAACATCCCAGTCCTCTTAAAGTAATAAATTCTGAATAATCAAAACTAAAACAAAATGCTGAAGTCAAATAGCTCAAGAAATGGATCCTTGAGGAAAGAGTTTGGAGGCCTCCGCTCCATATGAGCCACACTCTTTCATTGATTTGTTATTGCCGCCCTATTCTTCGCAAAGGAAATAGGTTAATATGACAAAACAGACTGAACCTGAGGATTTAATATATGTTCTGTGTGCATTTGCAATAAAATAAGGTTTTCAAACAACTGCGTACAACGACTGTGAGTAATTTCAGGGCTTCTGTGATTTATAGTTGGGACATAAAGAGTTAATATACGCCACAGTGATCAAAGCAGGAAGTGGAGATGATCACGATTAGTGGGCGAAACGGACGGATTCTGGACAAAAAGTTCATGAAGAGATAGAGAATAGAGTCTCTTCTTTCATTTGAGCTACTCTGTGTTTTCAGAGACATGGTACAAAATATTCTGTGGATCTAGAAATATGACTCAAAATGGGCAAAAATGATGTCATAGTGTAAACGGTGTGGAACTGCTCCATACACAATGAATTGGGAGAGATGCTCTCAATGACACTGAGAGCACCAGCAGAGGGACGTTCTGAGGATCTGAGAACATTTTCTGTTTCAAAACTGAGAATACCACAAAAGAAAAAAGTTTAGTTGGAAAACAAATATTTTATGAATTCACATATTGATTTTACTCCCCAAGACCACAGCGGTAAGATATTGGAATTGTTACGTAGGCAGCATTCTCCTTTCAGATTTGGGAATATTGACTGAACAATGGTGGACTTACTGCTGACTGCTGTAGTAAGTGAAGCCTACGAAGGGAAGCTGGTTGCCCACAAAGGCCTTTGGTATGGGGAAGGTCTCCTCCTCTCCTCGATCCTCCTCGATGTCATCAAAGTTACTGGTGTCAACATCACTGCTCAGTTCAGGCACTACTGGAGCAGCCGCTGCACAGGGCACAAAAAGACGGAGGATTCATGATGATACAAGATAAACAAGGATACCACGGTTCATTACACATAATAAGTCACTGTGTGATGAAGTCCATGATTCAAACCAAATGTAACACATGGGCTTCACTCTGGAAATGATTGGCGTGTCAGAAAAGAATCCTAGCTCATGTTCTCTGATAAATTCATTATTTGTATTTCTCTACTTATTTTTTTTCTTCTGCTGCAATCACTTTTAGCAAATCTTATTTTTTTTTTAATCTGCCAGCAGTATTCTGAAGGTGTTCCCAGAAAGAAAAAGAACCGTGTTTCATTTTTGCTCTGTAGAGTTTTTTGTCTTTAAACCTCTTAAAAACAAGGAAAGAGTCAGTGAGCAGAGCTGGTCAGCCAGTGGAACTACAAGGGTGGCATGACACCAAAGTGCTGACTTCAGCCCAGTAAAGTATTATATATAAAGCCACTAAAGGACTAACTATAGCTCTTGGATTTAGCCCTACATTTCTAATCTCTCTCTGCTCCAGTGTCAATCCCGGTGCATTAACTTTTGCGATGGACTGCCTCCCCCCGTCGTTGGCCTCAAAAAGGACTGTGCTGCCAATTATTCCTCCGAGCAGGAATCACGTTTAGTCTCGGAAAGGATACTGAATGAATGGCTCGTCTGCAGGAATTTCCTGCAAGTGTCTGTAGTAGGTCAAATGGAAAAAATGACTGCGGCACCAGCAAGCAGACTGCCAAAAAAAAAAAAAAAAACGGGAGGTGTGAAAGTAATTTATCTTAATAGTGAAAATGTTCTCACTCTCTCTGATGTTCTCCCACGTCCACTGGTCATTCTTGAAGAAAGGATGCCTCTTGATCTCATCTACACCGTTACGGCCCAGTCGAACTTCCCTGTGGGGTCATGGAAGACACACTTAGCCTGATTCTTGAACAGTTGTGCTGTTATTATGTGCGTGATAATAATACAGGAGTTCTTAGATATCTCTACGTAAAGAGGCACATCTCCTATGTTGTTATTATTACGTATATGTCAATCAAGATTCTTTCCACTGAGGGTCCTCGAAGCCAGGAAACAATCAATGCCTAAATAAGGAAAGTGTGTAATGATAAGAACCCACTTCAAGAGGCACTTCCAGCACTTAGCATGCCACTATCTAACCTGTCAGTCAGGAAAGCGCAGATGAGATTCTTGGCATCATTGGAGATGTCACTGTCATCAGGGAAGGTCAGGGCATTCTTGTGGTTCATAATTTTGCTGTAGGTCCCCACCAGGGAGTCTGCGTAGAAAGGAGTGTCGCCTGTGCACAACACAAGACAAACAAGAGGCATAGGTTATGTCCAGAGTGAGACATATACACTGAACAGGTTTGTTTTTTGTAGTTTTTGAACACCATGCTTTTAATAAGAATTATGTCTGGTAAAATAACATAAATGTTGATCTTTGCAGGTAATACTTAATCAAAAACTCACCAACTAGCATTTCGTACAGGAACACGCCTACTGACCACCAGTCACATTCTCTGCCATAATAGCCATCTCCTCCTTGGGATTTCAGTACCTCGGGCGAAATGTAGTCTGGAGTTCCCACTGCCGTGTCGCATCGTACCATACCATCCTGAAGAGGAAAATAAATTAATAAATAAAATGAATTTTAAAAAGGAAAGTCTCCAGTTCATCAGAGGATACATAGACAGACAACCATTCACACTCACATTCACACTCACGGGGTGAACATGCAAACTCCACACAGAAAGGCCCCGGGCCGGGAATCGAACCCCGTACCTTCTTGTTGTGAGGCGACAGTGTTAGCCACTGCATTATTATTAATGTTATTATTATTATTATATGCTTTCAACTCAAGAAGTTAACTTTTGTGTAATTTGAGCTTCGTCATGGCAGATGATACTAGATGGTCTGGTGATGATCAACAGGCACAGGCTGCTGACACTTCCTCTGTAGGACCCTGGGGAGTGAGAGTTTGAGTTTGGTGTGTTCACTGGAAGTCAGAACTTGAAGCTCAGATCAACATAACATCAAGGTTTAGTGTTCCCAGCTCTTCCAGCCTTACAGACGCATAACAAAATGTGCAGCTACTGTTTACGTCAGTAGCAGAGAGCAAGAGTTCTATGTCGGGGTGGTGAGATTTGTCTGACTTTCTGAGTTGGCGATCCAACTTCACGGAGGGTTCTGATTTAAATTCTGACATTGATGTTCAACTGGAACACACCAGCAGTCTCCTTTGTCTCTTTATGCTGGTGGGGGGGGGGGGGGCGGCAGATCGGAGTCTCAGTGAATCTGAAGGGGACATGTAGCCCCTGTCCCAATGCCACCTGAGTGTATGGTTCACAGACACTTGGGTATTGGAATAATTAGACACCAAAAGATGATTCGTTTTATGATACCCAATAGGATCGGAGCTTTTCGGTCACTGCTACAAAAGTATCAAAGTTCGGTGTCCAGCCCTATCTTTTCTATTTAAAATGTATGCTGTGTGATAACGTTCATTATGGTGATGGTCATTAAATGTCATACCTTGTTCATTTTCATACAAGTCCCAAAGTCCGCCAGTTTTAAGTGGCCTGCTTTGTCTAGCAACATGTTATCAGGCTTCACGTCCCTGAGAAGGAAAAGACACAGCAATGTCAAACACACAAACACAAGCATATAACAAGAAAACAAAGGCACTTGTCCATGTGTTTAGGTGAAGAGTTAAGGTTGCACCTGCTGGAGCATGCCAATTGGAAAAATAGCTCTCCAAATGGGAAGTGCTGCAGTGATAGGTCAGATGTAATATGAAGGAGGCTTGGACCTGAGAGAGCGGAATTTATGTTTTCTACTTATTTAATATCTTACTTAACAGAGAGCTATTAACACTAATGTCATGGTGTGAATTTTCCACCATGGCAGCTGTGTGTAGCATAATGCCAGTAAGCCTTGTATGAAAGGGAAAAAACATATTTCACAGCTGCTGTCTGTAGAAATCATCCCTTCTACTCCAGCATCATGGGACTGAACTGAACAGAAGTAATGAATTTAAATCTCACACACATCATGGCTAGAAGAACACAACAGAACTTAGACAAGAATGGCAGTAAATAAAACTTTTTATAAAACCTGTAATGGATGTGAGATGCAAGAAGAGAAGCTAAATATTCTACAGGAAGGAAAAAAGGCATGATGTATGTCATATGTTGAGTCTTTATGCTAAAAACAGTGCTTCTGACCCTGAACTTCCTACTTCCTAAAAAGATGCCTTGGGTTATAAATTGCCGCCACGTCTTCTAAATCATATCCTGCATATCTCATGGTTGTTAATGAGATAAATACTTTAAGAGGCAAACACCTTAAAGAGTGCCTCACAGTTATAAGAAAAAGCATCTTCCATAAGAAATGATAATCGCATCAATGTGTGTGACTGTCTTTTTGTTGTCACCTATGAATAAAGCCCATGGAGTGGATTCCATCCAAAGCCAGCACCACCTCAGCTGTGTAAAAGCGAGCCCACTTCTCTGGGACGTCATAGTTGCTCATCAAGTTAACCAAGTCACCACCCGGCATGTATTCCATCACCATATAAAGGTAGCGGTCATCTTGGAATGCAAAAAAGAGCTGAAAATAAGAGCATAACCAGTTAAAACAAGGAAATGAAAAAAGATGCCAGTACGAAATGAACAAATCCATTATGAATTAATTTCAGACTCATATCATAATATGACACTAGGTTGAGTTGCTTTAGATGTTTATTTTTGTGCCACATCATACCTGCACCACCCATGAGCTGTTGGCAAAAGCCATGATGTCCCTCTCCTCCCAGAAGAAAGCTGAGTCCGACCTCTTGATCATCTCAAACTTGCTCAGCAGCTTCATGGCATATACTTTTCGTGTTGCTTTGTGTCTCACCTGCAAAAGACGTAATGGTGACAGATCAAGTTGTTTTAGAGCAAACATTATATTATCCTTTAACTGCTAAAAACAAAAACACTGACTATACTGCTGACACCATTGCAACTTCCCTAAAGGTTTACAGGTGGTGTTACTTACAAGAAAAAAAATCTTACCAATTGCACCTCTCCAAACGCTCCCCTCCCAATAACTTTAACCACTTCATAGTCCACCGCTTTCATGCGTAGATCCCGAATTTTATTAATGGTTTCCTTGTCTGGAAAAAAAGACCGATATTAATAGAAAACAGAAACTACAGAATTTTAAGACTTTTAAGGAGTCTTATCCTTAAGGACAATACAGTATAAGGTGCCTGAGAGCCTGCAGAATACAACCACTGGTTGATTTTATGATTTATAAGTGTTGCTTTCCATCTAAGTATGACAGAGATCATTTTCAGAGTGAGCTGACTGTGCCTCTACACAGACGACAGCTGCTGTTTGTTGCTTACTGACTGTTGACCTCTCCCTGGTGTAACAATGCAATCTCCCCTAGGGGAGACACTATTCAATCTTCAACCAAATTTGGTTATATTCGAACTGGTGGGGGGATAATTTTCAATTCACACGGGTCACAACTGGCACTGGAATGAAGGGGAGAAAAGGGGGATTTAGGGACATAAAAGTTTAAGTGATCTAAAAATAAAAGCAAGGCCTGTGTTATTAGAATAAGAAGTGAGTCATTTCCACTGTGAGCATAGGTTCCTGAGATCATGAGAAATCCCAGAGGACATTTCAACTATGTTTGTAAATGGTACAAAAAGGACTTTGTGTTGCTATCGAGACACACTGTGTGTGTGTGCTGGATTATTTCCAGTAGGGCCCTGCATGCATACAACTGAGCACCAGCTGATGTGATTGGGGTGCACAGCACCATGCATGGAGGAGAGAGTTCAGCGTAAAGAGCGCTCTAGGCAATGCATGCTAGGAAGGACCAGTGTTTCACAAGACAGCTCGTCCATTAGTCCACATGCATCAATGCATTTCCAACACTTGGCTGATACACACAAAAGAGCTGCACCAAGAGTAATTGAGGAGATGCCTAATGGCAGGTTTAGCCCAGGGGTGTACAGTAGGTCGGTTGGCTTGCTAAATATGAAATGCTGAATTTTACAAATAATAAAAGTCCTGTTAAGATTCCCTGTGAAAGCGGTCACTACACGATCAAAACTGCACAGAAAAATGAAGCTCAAAAGATTTCTTTTTACTGGAGAAAAATTCTTGAGAAATCCAGAAAAATGAAAAATGATGATGTGGTGAAGTGAGAGCATAGATTTGTTGTTTAGTTTAGGTTAAATTACATGTTGTCTATATGTAATTCAGGAAATTAAATTAAAGACTGACGTATACACTGATGCTCTGATGTCAGACAAGTTCTGGGATGAATGTGATAGCTGCTATTGGAAAAGTACGTGCAAAGAACTGGGCAGTTGTAGTCGATCTACCAAGCAGCATCACTGTCCTCTGATTGGTATTTTAGTTGTGGAGTTCCCTCAGTCTGAGGGCACAGTGAAAAAGAGAAGCCATCACGATCAGCATCATGTGGGTCACCAGCCATTTATGAAAGCCCCTTTGTTGGGGACACTAAGCAGCAGACACCTATTGTGTCCAAGCCTACACAGAGGCAGTGACCCAAAAACAGCCTTCTTTTCTGAGCCCAGGCTTGCACCCATATGTAACATGGTGCGCAAACAAATAGTTCAAGTGGAAGACATACTGGGGAAAAAAAAGCATGACGGGAGATACTTACATCTACTCAAAAAGTTGTCAATGCTCTTGTTTTTCCTGAGGGCAGGGAAGTCAAGGTCATACACCAGAGCGTCCAAGCCATCCTGCAGGGGGAGAGGAGAAGGGTTAACACGTAGGCAAACAAATCTCTAGCACTCCAGCAACATTACACACAACATGGTTCTGAATGGCTTTGAAGAGTCGTCTGCATAAAGCTATCAGGGGGCTTCCGGCATGGATTCATCAGTAATGTCTTGTTTCAAATATCCAGATTTCAGTGCTACATTCAGTTTCTTAAAGTGATTACAGATCATGGTGCCTCAAAACACATCTTGCATGTCACCTGCCCTGGACAGTATGAACAATTTTACAAAATCATTGTAAAAATAATGCTTGCAGAAAATCTCAAAGGTACAATATATAAGAAATGTATTTAAATTAATCATAAAATGGCCCCGATATGTCTGATATTACTGACAACAGTAGTCCAGCCAGGATATTCTCATTTAAAATGCCAAGTTGTAGCCCTCAACTGACGTTGATGTTGTCATGATGTTGTGTTTTGGTCTGATGCGGCACCCTCCACCCATCTCCCGATCCCAAGTCAGTAGTGTTTCAGCATCCGGGTTGCCAGCTCTGCTCTAGTTACCACAGCTGCAGCTACGAACGTGTCAGATAAATAATGTCTAACATTACGAAACCTAAAAGACCTCGTTATAAATCTGAAATACATTGTGGCAAAGAAAATAAAACAAGGATTTGTATAGGAGATGCCTTTGAAAGATGGAGACGGCTGAAAGCGGCCGGGCAGCAACACTCCTGATCGGCCACTCTCACTGCGGAGCCCTGGCCACCACCCCAGAGCTCAGCTCACATTACCCCATCCCTCCAGAGCATTTCACTCCTTCTAAGTGTCCATGGTGATGCCCAAGGTGGCTGACTTTCATTCACTGTAACACTTTCCCTTCCTGTTGGATAATGCAGCCTAGCATGCAACCTCTAGCCAGGGGAGCGTGAGGGGAGACGCCATTCTACAGTAATTTGAAAGTGATTTCCAGTTTTGGCCACAATCCTACATACGGTTCCTTTAAAATCCATGTTTTGCATGTATGTGCACGTGAGGAATTAAGAGGAACAAGGTCGCAGTATGGAACAAATGTTTGAAGTAACCACTTGTGTTGTATAAGAAGGCCACAGCATCAAGTACTGTGATAAAGCTGCAGAACATTGGGGAGGGGAACATATCTGCTTATGCTACTGATGGATAGTCACACTGTTGAAAGTGCTCATCTGCCCATGACAGTGTTCTGAGGAAGCTCATCATGACTGGAGGCTCGAGTCAGCTGATCAGGAATGTGTTTATGAGCCATACTGCTGGAAAACCTTGAAACCGGTGAGCAAATATCAACACTTGGACTATGAGGAATTTTAAAATTTTGCAGCTCTCCTACAATGAGTGCATTTACATGGACATGAAGCATATGGTTTTTGTGTTTGAACATGTAATTATCATGTGATTAGGGCTGTGACGGTATGGATTTTCTATTACCGTGGTGATGAAGCACCCAATCAATGCAGCTTTAAAACAGGATGTTACTAAATATTATTACATTACATTATTACATTAAATAGGCTATTACTCTTTATATTTCATATCAAACACAATATACAGTCCTGTAACTTTAAACAGCAAATATGTAAGGATATTTTTATTATTTGATATACTGCGGTGATGAGGGTAATGAGCTCAACACCGCAGTAGGCATCACATGACCACGGTATTGCGGTGATGCGATTATCATCCCAGCCCTACATGTGAGTTCAGAAGCCTGGATAAATCTGAATATTACATAAGTATTTTCTTCAGAATGAATAAAGTCTTATATTTATCTTATGTTATTCTAGCTGGATTACTCCAGAAAACAAAAAAACAAAGTCTCTGTGATTTCCAACCATAGTCTAAAAACTAAAGATGGAATTGTTTATTCATATTTATCAGTATACAGTGAGAAGAATAAATATATTTCTCTGCATTGCATGTAAATACCATATCCCAAATATTATTAGAAAAAAAAAAGCACATGATAAGCCTCATAACTGGGATGTCCAGAAGCAGAATATCCAACTAATAAAATGTCTAATAAAAGCAACTTAAGTACCCTTTGAGGACTAGAGCAACAGGCCGGTGCCGAGCAACAACTGTACCGGAAAGTAACCTGTGTGACTTCACAATGCAGAGCTGCACCCACTGACCAGCAGAAACACTTTCATGACAATATGAGCAGCATTGTCACTGTTGGCTGCAAAAACAGGTTTGAGATAAATAACAATAAAGAATGCCCGCTGTGACAGCCACGATATTGGAATCCCAAGAATTACAAGACTCACGGGACAGGCTAGATTGTCACTGGCGAGGCAGGAGCATAAATGCTACAGGCAGGATTTAATCTTATCTTCCATAATCCAGAATGGCTGAAAGAAGACAGTCACTTGGGCACTTGAACGTCACATGCTGTTATGAATTCCCTCCAGTGGGTGAGAGCCAGACGCTGAAACTAAACATCTTCTGACACTTTGCCCTGGGGTCACCTGGCCTCCAGTTTATTTCTTGGAATGAGACAAATACATAAAAAATTGGACATTGGACTTTGTTTCACTTGTTGACATAAACGGCATCATTATCTGAGCTCACTATTGTAGGAAGAATCTTGTTATTCTTGTATTGTGAATAAATATTCACAGGATTTCTTTTGCATCTCTGAGCAACATGATGATGACACATGGTGAATCAGCAGCTCAGACAAGGTGAGGAATCCTCTTAAGTAACTCTGTTGCTGCTACACAGCAGTGGAGGTCAGGGCCGTACCCTCCTCCTCTTCCTCCTACTTGATGAAACATAGAACAAGCAAGAGCCCTGTGGGATGGGTGGAAGCAGGGGAAAAAGAAAAATGGGAGGTAAAGAAAGAGCTGGTGGGAAGAACAAAGGCAACGTAGACAGAATGTGGGAAATTAATGACAGGATAGGCTGTGATCAACACACATGGCTGAGCTGAGAGCAATCATCAATGAGGAGAATTTACACAAGACAGAGCATCGGCTGACAGGAAACAGGGGGCCTTGATGGCCCAACCAGCCTGGACTGAAAAAAAAGCTGAAGAACTGAGTCCTTCAGGACCCTAATCACAAGGCTCTGTGCACAGCAATGCACGTTTGCATAACTTCCTGCCGCAGAGAGCTCTGGACAGCCACAGTAACATTCCTTAACAGGACTGTACACGTCAGAGAGCTATTTTAGGTATGTGGCCAAACAAGTTCTCAACAAAAAGTGAAGGAAGGCAGAAAAAAAAAAAGAAAAAAAATCCATCCCAAGCACAGAGTCACACAGGGAGCCCTTATTTTCAATCAGCACTGATGTATACCGCTATGACGGAAAGGAGGAGGGAGTGGAGGGCTGGTGCACGGGGGGCAGGCTAGTCCAACGGTGGAACAAATAAAGGAAAAACAAAGACAAATATAAAGAAATCCGAAGACGGCCATGCTAAGAGTCTTCTACTGGAACGCCATTATGACAGAAGAGCCTGGTTTAGTCAGTTTAGTGCTGTAGTATTTAAAAAAAAAATCTGAAGCAGTAAGTGTCTAACGCTGTGTGTGAGCACAACAACAACAACTGTTGCAGGTTTGAATCTGTGTCAGCTGTCTTTATCAAGGTGTTAGGGGGGAGCACTGTACCCAGATATACAGTTGTTAGGAGTACAAGTAGTAGAACAATCCTCTGGTTAATCAAATGAGAAACTATTGAGGAATAAAGTAGCCAAATATAATACCTCACAATAGAAATATGCACTACTGTCATAGCGTAATCCAGCTCACTGATTTGCAAGACTACCCAGTGAAATCATTACTACGACATTACAACGATGGCAAAATATCTACTTTATATCATAACATGGTATAGCCATACAGTATACACATTTGATCATCAAGGTTGACGGTCTATAACCAAACATCACCAGTCAGCAGTAGCGGAGACAAAAACAGCTCCAGGCTACGCTAACAAATATGAGGCTGATGGCTCAGGATCACTGACAAAGCTATTTCTTAGCTGATAATTCAGAGCAATCCAGCAATGAAACTGTTCCTGGATAAGCACTTCTTGCAGCTGAATTTTCCAAGCAGAAGGAAGGAAAAAAGGGGTATTAATGATTAAAAAAAATGTGCAGTGCAAAATGGAAAATATATTGCTGCACTAGAGCAAATAAATTAGCAACACACCAGGGGTCTTAATATTAAATGTCCACTAGGAATGAGCATATGACATTATTAATTAAATCTAAAACATTAGTGAGAATGTGTACTGTTAAAATAAAACATACACTCTGATAGTCTAGCCTATTAACCATGAATAAAAGTTACTCAACTGAAAAAAAAAAACATTGGGTGGTAGCAGTCCGCAGGCTATGTTTCATGATGTGTCAGACGTGGGGGAAAAAAAAACAGAGGAAAAAAAGGCTGGGAAACCAAACCAGAGCTTGTAGGATTCCATCTTATCCTATTTCTGCTGATGCTGCTTCAGCCAGAGGGCGACACATCCCTGGGATTACTAAATAAAAACATGAAAAACCATCTCATCGCCATATTAATGAAATGTGGTAATTATGTATTTAAAAAAAAAAAAAAAAAAGTATAGAAGCCAGTGGTTGACATTACATATGGCAATTATTTCTTTAGGCTTTAGGGGAGAGAAATCCACCAACACACAAGCTCTTTTCCAGACATTAGAGACTCTGAGTTAAAATTTCCATGGGAGATTCAGCCACATCATCCCTTTCTGCATGCCAGCACAAGGCATGTGGACTGGCCTAAGTCGAGCCCTACTCACTTCCTTTTCTGCCACCTCTTTAAGACAATATGCTTTCCACATGTGCGCAATTCAGCTTGCCATGTAAATAAAGGCAGCTCCATCCATCGCAGGCTATGCCCGTGTGCACACAAAGTGTGAAACCCTGCACTGCCTCATCATTGTTCAGGTAGAGGTCATCAGAAATAAATGGAAAAATAAAGGGAACACATATCTGTCTGCGTGGGAATTATCAGTTTGGTATCACAGAGAGTCACTCAAGTGTTTTTGCACACTCTGTCAACAGAAAACCCTACTTACCTACAAACACTGCATATCTAACAACTCTACTGGATAAATGGCAGTGACAGTGAACCCAGGGGTGGTAAAACAGGGGCATTCCATGTCCTTATGACGTCCCAATGAGCGAGAATCACTGTCACAACCGCTTTCATGTCAAAATATAATTGAGTTATTGCAACAGTGGAGAGAACTCACGTGTTTCTACTGACTGATGTCCGGATTGTCAGACTGAACTCTGCTGCCCAGCCTGCTCTGCCCGAGAGTTCTGACCATTAAACATCAACTCAGTTCATTTTTGACCATCTTCATTGGACAAAGAATTGTTTGTAAACCAGAACTAAAATGAAGCCCTTAAGAAATAAGATGGAAGAAAAGCAGGAGGTCATAAAGTTCAATGGGTGAGTCAAAGGAAAGAGTGGCCCATTATTATTATTAAAAGACTGGATCATTTTAGTATGCATTCCTGCACATAATCAGTCAGCTGAGGGAATACAGGGCTACAAACAGCTCAGCCAATTGTTGTTCCCATAGCTGAATAGCTGAGAGGAGCAGTTTACAACTGGCAGCAGTGTCTGACGACAGGGATGGATCAAAGGCTGACAGTAATATTTAGCACAAATATGTTCTTTTCAAAAGGTGATTATTTTTTAATCATTAAAAGGAAACTAGTGGGTTTTCTATATTTAGCTGTGAATGATTAGCATGATTGAAGTAGTAGTTGTAGCATTCTGCAAACTTAATGAGAGTAGCACTAATGGGTGATCTCATGCAAATGAAGTTACAGAAAATGATTTCACTAAATCTTTGGGTTATATTCATCTTATAATACTGACAATCACCTCCCTCTGTCAAAACAGATCTGACTCAAAGTCCATAGCAAAAGAATACAGAGCGCTGCATTATCAGTGCTGACAACACCTTGCAGGTAAGGTTTGTCCATGAAAGGCAAAGGTCACTAATACAAAGGCAGGTCCTCTACACAGGCAATACAAGGGCTGACTGTACTCTTACTGGCTGTTACTCAAGTTGGGCTGTTGAAAGGCAATTAGGAAGCACGCCAGTGAAACGGTTCTACAAATCATTCTCATGGCTGAAATTGTGGCAGGTGTGACTGAAAACTGTCCCGATGACTGTACATGGCCACAAGATGTGTGTATACTGTGGTTTCACTATATGATAGTTTCCTTTGAATGCCTAACTCTGATAAATGGGCTGCTTGAAATAGAAAAGACACAACATTGTGACTGTGTGGCAATGGTACTGTAATAGAGGGTGAAAGAACAAGAGACTCATACATTACTAAACTGTAATAAGTACCTCCTTCAATTAATCAACATATATATTGTTGTGGGATTGAACTGAATTTTGCAAATATTAGCCTGCAAATATAAGTAACAAAGTCATTGTGTCATCCCTTTAATAAAGCATGTCTTTGGCTGTAAACTGTTTCATAGGTGCAACACTGCAATTAACACAAAGCTTCTTCTGTATCACAGCAGCGTACTACCACACTCTATTCTGCACCATATAGTGTTGTTGACTTAGTCATTTCAGCTTGCTCAACAGATATTCTAAACAACTTAAAAATAAAGAGCATCCACCTTGACATGTACGTGCAGCATTCACACAGTAGCCCACTGTCTTCAAATCCACTTTACTGGCCTTGCAGTTTCCTGTAATTACTCTTATTACAGATTTAGAGTCCAAATACCAAATGAAAGTGGGATCAAAACGAAGAAGCCAATGCACCCCGAGTGTCAAAAGTGAGAACAAAGACAAAGGTTGCAATCTTGCAAAACAAGTTCCAACATATCACCTCAACTATTCTAATTCACCAAATAATAACTGACTCTACAACTGAAATGCCAATTTTTACACAATGTTTATATTATCACTATCATTTACACTTACTTGTGCAACACATGCACACAGAAATTTTAATTTCCCTGAGGGAGTCATCCCAAAGGGATCAAAAAAAAGTTAAGTCTAAGTCTATAAAAAGACAAAAACTTTCAGATCTTCCACCTAGTGAGAGCATGTTCTAGCCACACATATAATTTGATGCAGTATATATTGCCAACTCAGTTGCCAACAGAACACACTTCTAGACAGTGCTCCTACAACTGATGTTAATGAGGTTTCACATCACAATGTCAGGAATTCTGTCTGTTCAGATTGGCTCTGCCTGGAGCACAATCACTGTGGAGGGAGCAGCCCATCCAGATAAGGCGCACCTCTCGGCAAGCAGGATTTATTTAGGGGGTGAAGATAAGGGTGACAGGGATGGTAAAACTGTGTTCAATAGGACTAGCCTGAGTGGTAAGGTGTAAATGTCACCATCTCACAACACACACCACCACTGTTGGAAAAATGCACGAGGCTACAGATGGAAAGCAATGCCACGCTCAGACTCAGGTACAGAAACATGGCTCGTAAAAGGCTTGCATTGTGCATTCTGATGGAACCTATTACTCATAGCCAAGCATGTTGGCTGCTTTATGAGTTAAATGTCCCAATTCACAGCCTTCAGAAACACGATTCTTTAATCCGCATAATTTTGGTTTATGGGTAGAGACAGAAGCCCACACCCAGCTACCTCAGTGCTGCCTGCCTGGTCTCAACTCTCTCCAGACGACATGCAGAATGTCTCTGGGACACACAGGGAACTCCAGGCCAGTCAAAGACAAGAGGTTATTTGATTAGCAGCATGGAATTTTATTAAGCTGTGGGTGGAGTTGCATGGTGGCAGAGAGAGCCTCAGCAAAAGGCCTCCATTCATTGATCAGGCAAGATTGCAGAAAGGGGAAAAAAAGAGGAACAACACCCTTGTGTGTGTGGCTGCCAGCAGGAACCATCCCCGCAGCTTTTTGCCATTAAAAATGCAGAGTGTGTGCACTTTTTAGGTGAGTTTAATTGGCTCTTTCTGCAACAGGATGGGAGGTCACAGGGACTAAGCAAGTTTTCTTTTCAAAAGACAGCTATCTACAGCAGCCTATACACAAACACTTCAAGTTGGGTGTGTGTGGGTGGGGTTTCAGGACAAGCCCCTTTCCCATAACAGACTGCTTTCCTGATGTTCCTTTGCTTGCCAAGTCAGTCAACATGCTGCTAATACATCTCATGCGATGTAATTAAAATACTAGAATCATTCATCAAAGAGTATGAATGAACACCACGTGAACGACACTCGGAACTAACATTTATTCCCGGCTAATTCGAGCCTTGAGCCCTGGGCTTAAAACCTCACGTACCTGCACAGAGAATACGTGTTTCATTACACGAAAAAGCTGAGTGCCCCCGTGAGTCACGCAGAGCCAAATCATTGTGAAAACACTCAGTGCCACTGTCACCCAAGCTGAAAAGATCCTGATATCAACAAACACTTGACACAACAGTGTCGCCTTGGCATCCACTCCACAGTGAGTCAGCTCATGTCTGCCGCATGTAATAAACCGATGAAGGTGTTGCTTGAGGAATCAGCACGTGGCAGCAGCCGCCTTCTTTTCCTCAGACAGGAGAGTTGCTTCTTGAGCTGTGGCCCGTATAGACAGGAAGTAGCCGGGGCAAAACTCCAGCCAGCAGGTGTACTGATGCATCTGCAGGCCTACAGGTTCCAACAGGCTTTGCAGGCAGCTGATCACTTCAAATAAAGCTTAGACAAGTAAATCTAGACAAAACAGCACACCTAACCAACCTAGAGATTCTCAGTGATCTGAAAAAGCACACTAGTGGCATCACAAAGCATCATTAGCTTCCTTGATGACAAGGAAACCAATAGAGATGATCAGCTCCAATAGCATTATTTGTTTTGACCGAAAATAATCTGGCAAAGTGTCTCTGTACTGTGGATAACACAGGGGACCAGACTGCCATCTGTCAGGCTAGTTCAGTTACCATTGCTTTTGAATTAGTCATTAGACCTAGTTTATTCGATGCTGAATGTACATCGCAGTAACACATGAATCATACTATTAGTTTTGAGAGTATTACTGTGTTTGGCTGCGACGTTATGATTGTAGAATAGCAGAGTTTCAAACTGTCAACTGTTTCCTTTTCGCAAATCGTTAATATATACGATCTTACATAAGTGTTTAATTATAATTAGGTGCGCGGGGATAGCTGGGCTGTCGGCGTCAATTTCGGCACATTCCTTCAGTGACAATTGAGAAGACTTGTTGGTGTCGGAAAGAATTTCTGCTCCAAGGAGTAGACTGACCCCGAATGGTTGACTCGCTAGCTGCCTAGCCAGCTAGCAAGCTACAAACTTACCAGAAGACAATCCGTGTTTATTTCCGACTTTGGGTCCTTCAACATGGCATCGATTTTTTCAAATCGAGCCGCCATACTTTCTCCAGAAGACATTTTTGCTGTTAAACTCAGTCACGATGTTTGGTTGTGAACAAAAACAGCTCACTGGCTAGCTAGCTTTAGCAGCCAGCGGTAGCTAGCTAGCCAAACTGTTCCTTTCTTCGCGTGAACTTTACACCGCACTTCAGAGAAAATGCATCGTTCTCCTCGAGCTTTCACACACGATGAAACGTTTCAGATTGCGTTGAATGTACAAACGCCACATTTTCAGAGTCGAAATACGTTTTCTTCCAGAATAAGTGGCAGACAAACTCGAGTGGCAAAAGATAAATGCGGCGACAGATTAGTCAGCCTCCACAGGATGCCACTGAGGATAAGAGCTTAAATGTTGGTGCATCCGAACAAAAGGCAATTAAAAGTTAAACGTAATGTCTGTTTGAAAAGCACAGTTTGTGGGGAAGGTTAGTCCAGGCCCGTTCCCTTAGCTGTGCCAGGCCCTTGCAGAAAACGACAATAGATTCTGACAGCTCAAAAGTAGAAGTGGTGGGGAAAAAAACTTCTGCTTCTTCCAAATTTCGATCAGTTTAAACACGGTGTCTTCACAACGTTTAACGGATGTCCTTCCGCTGCGTCCCTTGCGTTGTCACTGGCTGTCGACTGTGTCCCGTTCACGCTGCTTTAGCTCTCAGATCGAAGGAAAACACATCGGGTTTAGATGCGTGTTAGTTTTCGGAAAAAACAGCAGACGATGCCCGATTTTCTTCCAAAGCCTCACCAACATGTCGGCCTTCCTGTTCAAACACCCCGGAGACGCAACTTCAAAATGTCAAGTACTGCGCATGCGCCCTACCGGGGCGAATTCAAAGAGATGATGATGGCAACATGTTGCTTTTCAGCGTAAACGTGAGGGTTTCCTTTACAAGCTATACCGTCACAGGGAGAAGACAAACACAATATACGGTCATAAGTATTTATTATGTAGGTTTACAAAAAGTTCAAATGTTCATTTCCAATTTATTAATCCACAAGTATGCTATTGGTTATTAATCCATAATCTTATATTTTTGTATTTTATGCATTTATGTGTAGTAGTCGTATGAGGATAACGTGTTATGGATTTAAATGGGTTATTCTGTTATATTCAAACACATTATATTCAGTAACGTAAATTCAGGGCCCGCATAGGCCTTAATAGGACATTTTTTTCCTCATTCTGTTTTGCCCTCAGTCCATGCCTGCAGGTGAGGGGCGTTTCTGGAGCCACATGTGACACTTTTGATTGACAGCTGTCCAGAACATAGATATGTATATGCTGCGTTCGTGTTGTATCGTAAGTCGAGAGTCGGGATGATGTCACACCCAAGTTTACCACGTTAGAGTAGACTAAACAAGTCGGAAAACCAAGATGGACACCTCCGATGAAAAGTGTGTTGTGCTTGCTCTGTGGGAATGCAGAAAGCTAATGCAGCAATCTCAGGTCCTCAAACACAACTGGTAGGCACAAAAAAGACGCAGAGGGTGTGTGATTGTTCTCCTGCATAATTATGTGTGGGAAAAACATTTCTACTGTAGGTTGCAACATGTAACGCTACCTGGTGCTAATCTAAGTCAGGGTTGTTGAAGACTTTACGGGTTGGAAATCCAACTTCGAGGGGCTTTCAGTTGATATTTACGACGCGGAACTCGTAAATTACGACTTACGAGGACAACACAAACGCAGCAAAAGAGTGGACGGAGCTATTGTGACATCACCTGTTGGTTTGTGAAAAAGGGCAATGATGCCCATACGAATTAACTGTACTTGTATTCTCTCCACCAACCAGCGGGGGCGATACTGGTTGTTTCAAAAAGAAGTCTGTTTGCATTGATGTCTATGGGAAAATGACCATATTCTTTCCTGCTCTATTATCTCTGTAAACACTATAAACACAAGTTTTTGGTCTCAATGGTTAGTTTAAGTAATTTTTAAAACACCAGGGTGTCCATTTAATGAATTATGGTCAAATATATGGTGAAAATAACAATTAAAGCTTTGGGGCGTGGCTAGCGTGTGATTGACAGGTCTCTGCTGTCATTACATTCTGAACAGGAGCAGCGCTGACAGTCTGAGAATAGATGGCTTTTGAAGTTATTTTTTATACTTATTTATTTATTTATTTCAGGTTGAATTTGACTCATACAGCCAAACCACCTTTACATTTGTTATTGCTAATAAAGGTTGGTCTGGTGAAATGGCATGTTGCTGTATGGTCATGTTGCTGTATGGTCATTTTACACCTATGACACATTTGGGACGGAAAAGAGGCGGGGCGCTGGGGTTAGGGGGGCCTCCAAATAAAATTTTGCTTAGGGCCCCAATTTGGTTAGGGGCGGCACTGCAAATAGTGCAGGTTTGCTGTGCAAAATAGTGCAAATTCTTTTAGTGTTCAGTGGTAATCTACATGAAGAAAAACACCTCTGTTCCAGTTATTCTTATCATGATTCAGTTGACCCATCCAGACATGAGAAGAAATGCTTGCTACATAACAACCGCTGTGCACCTACCTATGTTTAGTGTAATGTGAGCAATCATTTAAAATAAACGAGTGTAAGGGCCTTAACATTTATGCGTTAACACCAGTCACAAGTCAGCTATACTTTGTGTTCATTCCTCACATCTACCAACAGAGGGCGGTGTTACACCAATTTTATAGTGGTCATAAACACTTGAGATCCACCATACTGACTTTTATGCCACTGAACCTGCTGTGACGTACCCATATAGAAAATATTAGTTAATATCAGCTAAAATGTGTTGCTGTTTTTGTACATGTGATTTCTGTGCAAACTCCCCAATAGGAAGCTAACCTTAGAGACTACAAGTGTAAGACACTTTATGTGATGATCCACTGAATCTTCATGAAGGAGCGTCTACCTGCGGTTAGAAATAATATGAACTTATCGGTTGGCTAATAATGATTTTGTAACAAAAAATATCATGCATGCATATGTGTGTGTGAATATACAGTATGCATACATCATCCATTATGCTTCAATTTGTTTGCATGTTTGATTTATTTTGTCATATTGTTTGATTTATTTCCTAATTAAGTCGTTTTCACATCTTCTATTCATTGCTTTAAATTCACAGTACACGTTTACAAGTTCAGGGAATAGTGGTAACGCTGTGTTCTCCTCCTCCTCCTCTCCCTGCACTTTTAAACTTAATTCTGGTTATTTAGACCGGTTAATTGGCTGGTTACTTATTTGGTTACGTTTTGACGCACTGGTGTTGTCTCCCTGTGCCTCTGTGTCCTCCCAGCGGAGCAACAAGCTCAGTTCAACCAAACGGCACAGTAACTTCCTGACGTCACTCGGTGCGCAGATCAGCTGTGGCGGAGCAGAGCGACCAGGACAGCGGAGGAGTACCGGTGCGTTTGGTGTTCAGGCCAGCTGAGAGGAGAAGCCGAACCTCAGAGCAGATCTTACGTGGACATGGCTGCGTAACGCGTCTCCGTGCGGATGAAGGTAGGCGCGCGTGTTGTTGCTTTTCTCTGTCCTCACGCGTGTTTGGAAAAATGATCACACGTCACAAGAAAGCCTGATCATATACATGATCGCGCTTGGTAATTGGAAATGGTGGTCGCGCTGCAGCTTGCATGGTTATATAGACACAGATAAAGTTTGTTTCACCAGTGAATTAAATGCAGAACTGAAACTATTGCTGAAGACACTGCAGGGTATTTCTTTTAGGAAGGAAGGAGTAATTAAAGAATAACAAGAGGCAATTTGTGTAATCACATCATAATGAGAGTATGGCGGAAAGCCTGGAAGAACAGCAGCAGTAGACCTATCTTTTTTTCATTATTTGCAAGCCATATCTAATGTTGACCTACCTTATAGGAAATGTTATCATATCTTGCAGTGTAATATGAGTGTCAGTCAAGATTTTCTGTTATATCAAGTCCTGTATAACCAATTGTCTTAGATCAGCAGTCATATGATTTGTCTTATGGGTATATAAAGAATTGCAGATCAGTGTGTGCCGCTTCGAAATGCAGATCTTATTTCATCTTCACTGCCACTCCTGCTGAATAGCCTATTGTCGTTCACAAATTCATTCCAAGTATAACTGGAACCATGCCACTAATTTAGGTGTCTGTACAATACTGTTACAGTTGCCTGAGGCTTGATGTTGAAACAGGCTTCAAGCAACTCAGATAAAGTCATATCAGATAACCAGGAGTGAGACATGTTTTTGGTGGTTTGTCATTGTAATTACAGGCAAACCAGTCTGTCTTGACTGCATCTAATCTGACATTCCATGTTTCATGTCCCAAAGGTTGCATTCCTCTTGTCTCCACTCCCCCCGTCCTCTTTACTTTCAAAATGTCTTGAGCTCTAATGGCAATTCCATGCACATCATTACAAGATCCTACAAATTAGAGCAGAGTTGTTCATTTTACCAGATGCAGTGAGCTATAGCTGCATACAAATCCACATTTTTTTCCACATCATTTAGAGCCATTTTTGTATGTATTTGATACAAAATATGTTTTTAAAATAGGGATGCATCGTATCAAAGTTTTCAGTCCAGATACAAATTCCTAGGATTTGGGTGCCAGCAGATACCTAACATTAAACCTAACTTAAACTTTGCTTTCCAAATGAATAACTTGATATAGATTTACTGATTTATTTCATTAATGAAATAATTTAATTTATTATTGAAATATAAAATAGATCGTACACCAGCAAATTGAAGTCTTTGAAATTAACATGAATTGCAATTCCAGTGCACCCCCTTTAAACGCGCCAACACATGGTTAGGTAGTTGGTTGTGTTGTACCACCTCTGGAGACACTGGTTTTGCTGATTATTTACTACAGAACTCTGTTTGTTGTTCTTGCCATTGTTTTTTGTTAGTGCCCTCAGCTTTGCAGCTGCTGTCACGTGACATAAGCTCATGACACGTGTAACCAGACGTAAAATTGAATTTAATAGATCAGCCCCATTTTGACTATCAGCACCACATCAGCTACAGATATTGTTGCTTCCAAAGCCTAATTGTTGCCATTAACTGCAAATTTGCAATATCTGACATCCATGATTGTCTTCTGCAACTTATTATCCTCTTAAACTGTACTAAAGAAGCATCACATAGCATCTGACAGATACTGTCATGTGAGAGTTGGCTGGGTGGCCCATCTCATAACGTTGTTGTGAATCAGATAAATGCTGACCATTTTCAATGTCAGAATTAAAAGAGCACCCTATGCTGATGTGCAGAGCCAGATGTGTTCTGCTTGGATGCTAGTAAACTTATAACCTGTCCTTTTTTATTGAGGATCTGCCACTTATTATCCTCTTAAAATCTACTAAAGAAGCGTCACACAGCGTCTGACAGGCAGTGTCATGTGAGTACATGCTCTGTACGAGGAGTGTGGATTGAGAGTTGGCTGGGTGGCCCATCTCGTCCCAGAGCACGCGCAACCCTGTCAGCGAGGACGAGGGTTGGAGGGGTCAGGGGGGGTCAGAACGCTGACCATCTGGCCCATAGGGGGGCTGGTTTCCTCCCCATGGCTGCTTTTGTTTCTGGTGAACAATTGGGAGTTAATCTGGGAGGAGATAAGGCCCGCGTGACACAGTGCTCCTACGCTCGGACAGGTTTCTCTCTTTAGCCTTGAAGGAGACATCTCCTCCTCATGTGGCTGTGTGAAGGCCTTGAGTTGTTGAGTTTTGGCAGTGGGCATTATTTTTTTTGTGTGACTGTGGCATCTTAACCTTTTATTTCCCAAACATGACATTGACTGAGTGAGTATAGCAAGTGAGTTGGATTTTTAAACAGAAATTTGTAACTGGAATTTTGCCTGACCCTTCATTATTTCCCTTCTCACAAAAGGTTTGTCAGCTCATAATACTGAAAATGTAAAATTTCAGCCATCACTGATTGGAAATAAAGACATGCAGGTTCTGTCCTTCTTCCTCTTAGCAATTATAATTCTAATAAACCAAATTTCAGAATTAAGCAATCTATCCCTGGCTTATCCCTCAAAAGATGCCCTCTTTTAAAATTATACTGAAGCTTTTTAACCTGCTTTTATCTTGTTATGTTAATGGCTCCTTCTCTATTTTTTACCCAAGTCTCATTCACAGTCGTTTTATTGTGCTGAAGACCTGCTGCGAAGCTTCGAGTTTTTTTTACAAAAAATGCCACGTCATTTCTCACACATAAACAAGCTCGACCTAGCTGTGGAGAGATGACTTTTTTTCACATCCATTTGCACGTACACCAATTGTCGCCACGGTAACCAATTGATTTATGTCCTCTCATTACTCCCTCGCTATCATTTTGAGCACATCAGGACTCCTCTTTTGCTGTTTGTGTCTTGTGTTTGCTTGGTTGGCCCTCAGTGTTTCTGTTTAAAATGAGAGATGCACGTTCAATCTGAAAGCCAACATTTTTCATTCATGCGTCGGCTAATTATTGCTCTCTGTTATGATGAACAATGGGTGATAGATCACTTTGATTTGAGTTTGAGTCATAACAAAAAAGCGTACATAACAATTGATTACCAATCTAGTCAGTAACAAAGAGGCTCTCAGTTTCTGCTGTGGCTTTAGCCAGACACATTATCATTTTAAATATTGATCAATAATACACATGCAACACACTGACACATCGCTCGCAATTTAGATCACAGAAACACCACTGGGACCAGTCACAGCAATGCAAGCAGATGCTTCTCTTGATCCTTTCAGGGGTACTGCTGAGTGATTGTGAGCTTCTCTGATCCTGAGTACAGATGGTACAAGGGACTAAACCCCAACTGGAGAGATCAGCACTATTGTTTCTCACTTTTTTTGAGCATGATGTGACGAGACCCAGAAGACAGGTGGTCCTGCCATCATTCATCCAAACTACTGAGACAGAAGACAGGAATCAAATTTTCCTGTTTTGGCCACATGCTGATGTTGTCATGGAGAGATGATGTCACTGAAACTCACTATGATGTAGTAGTATAATCTCATAATAATGGAGTAATGAAGTGATAGTTTTACAACAGTGTAAAAAAATCTTACTTATTAAGGAAACATGCAGAAGTGTTACCAGCTAAATGTAATTAAATTATCAAAGTAAAACTATTTAATGGTGTAAAAAAAATCCCCCATTGTATATGTTATGATATTATTGATTATTACTGCATTTGCATTAGTGTTTAAGCAGCATTTTAATATTGTAGCTGTTGGAGGTGCTGCTTTATATAGTGGTGTGTATAATCTGTGAGAATGCATCCTATTTTATGTACAGATCATGTATTTTTTGTAAACTATCGAGCTGCAGAATCACTCGGTTAATTTAAGGCAGGCTGCTGCAAATATGACTAGAACAGAATTAGCTTATTACCATCATAATGTTGTTGTGAATCAGATATCTGCTGAACTGTTTAATGTCCACTTTCAACGTCAGAATTAAAAGAGCACCCCATGCTGATGTGCAGAGCCAGATGTGTTCTGCTTGGGTGCCAGTAAACTTTTAACCTGTCCTTTTTTATTGAGGGTCAGGAATGCCAGGAACACTGTGGTCACTTGTAAAGTGAGTGAGACAAATATTCACTTACTGTAATAGTGGCTGTGTGTTGGTTTTTTTTGTCTGTAGCAGGGAGATACATGTGGTTGAATTTCTACCACTCAAAAGTAGTCTTTTGATTAGTCGAGTGTGTACCTTGAACCACTCAGAATATCAGATCTATGTAATGTTTTGCCTCTTGCCGTCTTGCCCGTGTGGTTTCCGTGGAGCAAAATGCATCAAAGTTTGTGAGAAAGTGGTCATCTTCTCCTGCCTCTGCCTTTTTTTGAACTGATCAAATCTCTCTTCAAAAAATGCAGCATGAAAGAGGAGGGAGGGAAAGCACTGATAAGGTCTGCAGAGGAGCAAGGGGAGGCTGAGGAAGGGAAGATATGGGAGAAGAGGTGAAAACAGACGTGGGGTGATGAAGAGCGAAGCAAGGCAGCTGGATGCAGACAGCAAGAGCAGCACTTTTTCACACTTGTGGCTGGATAATTTAGTGAATGAACACACAGTGAGGGTGGAGGTGGACAATCTGACACAAACTATACTGTATCAAGGGGCATGACACAGTCGACAATTGGATCATTAAAGCCAATCTCACAAAGGCCTACGCCCCTCCCCCAGCTAAAAGGAGATGTCAAAGGTCTGTGACCTCTTCCATTTATGTGCATTGATCCCTCTGGTGGGGGTGGGGCTTCCTCCGCAAAGCCCTCCATCAGCTGTTATATCTTAGTTTCACCTGCAGGAAACAGAATTACATTATTTATTTTATTTCCCTCAGTTGTTATTTTTTATTGGATTTACTGTATTCTTGATTTGTTGTTTAAATCTAGCCGTGTTCAAATGACAAAATATTTTTTATAGGCCTAGGGCTGAAACTGTTAGTAGATTAATCAATTTGTCAACCAATAAAATTATCATCAACAATTGTCATATTGGATTAATCATATAAGTAATTGCTTTATGCAATAATGCACCAGCTTAACAAATGTCAAATATTTCTTCAGCTCAGTCTTCTGTGTTAACAAAGTGAGTTTTTTTACTGTTGCAAATTTTTCTGTACTGTTTTCTGAGAAAAAAAAATAAATTGCAGCCCTATTGTTCCATAATCCAGTGCACACAATAAATGCAGTGGTTAGCACTGTCGCCTCACAGCAAGAAAGTACCGGGTTCGATTCCCAGACCGGGGCCTTTCTGTGTGGAGTTTGCATGTTCTCCCCGTGTCTGCGTGGGTTCTCACCATCCAAAAACATGCATGGGGATTAGGTTAATTGGCTAATTTAAATTGTCCATAGGTGTGAATGTGAGTGTGAGTGGTTGTCTGTCTATGTGTCCTGTGATGAACTGGAGACTTGTCCAGGGTGTACCCTGCCTTTCACCCTAAGACAGCTGGGATAGGCTCCAGCCCCCTAATGACCCTATGTGAGGATAAGAGGTAGAAAATGAATGGATGGATGTTGATGACGCGGATCGAGAAACATCTTGCAAAAAAAAGATATTTAACATGTTGCTTCCTCTTTTTCGTGTCTGTCATGTTTTCAAATGTCACAGTGCATACCAATTCAAACTGAACTGGGAACCAGCTCATCTTTTTGTACGACTGTACTGTAAATTTCAATGCACTAAAAGGGTTGTGAGAAATGTAAAGTCCATTTTAAACATCAGAATCATCATTTCTGTTTACCTTGAATTAATTTCAGAAGCCACGACCCATCCAAAGTCTCATAGCTCCTTGTTCTTGTTATATTATCTGAGATGCTGCACCCACTTTCATCACTGCAGGTGGCTCAGTGGAGGCACATTACTGTATCTGAAGATTCATTAACTAGCTTAAGTAAATGTCTGACCATGAATTTGTGCTGTTGGGTGTGAGTTTACTTCACGCCTCTGTGTTTATGGCCTACTCAGGAGTAAAGGGGAAAGAGAATGAATGTGTGGATGAAATTCCTCAGAGCTAAAAGAAAATGACACACAGCCTTAGAATGTGTGTTTTAGTGATGGATGAAAGGAGTCAGGAAGGTGGGACATGCGATACGTAGGAGTACAGCCAAAAAGACTGGCCTGAACATCCTTCTCTTTGTTGTAACGGTGGCTGTGTGTGAACATTAATGCATGAGTAGGACAGGGCCCTGCTAGATGCCACTTCCTGTAGTCCTGTTAATTCTCTGATTCTGACATGCATGGCAAGTGGTTATCTGCCACCGCTGGATGTCCAGGTTGACGAGCGCAATGACTCATTGGAGTAATTCCTTTATTTATTTTAAGCCCTCATTGTCTTTGTGTGTGTGTGTGTGTGTGTGTGTGTGTGTCTCAAGGTGAAGGAGGAATTTCAGTATCCTGCTGCCGACATGTTGCTTTTCATCACAGCAGGATTGTGTCATGAAGTGCTTATATCATGTCTGCAGCGTTCAGCCTTTTTTATTTATTTATTTATTTATTTATTTTCTTGGATTTTTATGGGCTCCATTGCATCAATGTAAGCTCATGAAGAGCAAAGTGTGCACACGGTTCTGTGAAGCCCTCTTTGTAATAATATATCCTCATTCTTGCTGTTGAAACCTGGATGGCATCCAGCAGAGAATCCCTCAATATAACAGTACTGTTATGGAACAGTGTGTTCTTACAGGGTGTACTCCCCTCGTGCACGGAAAACTACCTGCGGCCATAAATTACTGCGGGCAGATTACACGTTCTTTTTAAAGAGCACAGTGTGTGCCTTACTACAGATCATAGTGCAATAGTCTGATAGAAAGTTAATGTTTCCATTGAATTTCATTGTTTTGGTCATTGCTACAAGTGTCAGATTTGTTTTCTGTGTTTTTTTTTTGCATTTTTGCAATTCGTCACAGTGTTGGTTTTCTACCTAATGATTAATGTAGTGGTTTGGCACACAGTCTGCTTTTAATCTGTTCATAAAAGCCTCTATTTTTACATTAGTAAGACTACTTGTGGAAATGTGTATTTACATAATATTTATTTGATTTTTATTTACTCTATAATATAACACTTTTTAAGAGCAAAAGCCCAATTTTAGACCTGTCACATAGAGTCGTTCTCATTTAATGTTGTGAAGGAGCAGAACGTGTGCTGGAAACACTCAGGCCTGTAACCAGATTTCCCACATTGCTGTAGCAGAGCAGCACCATTACCTTTACCCACATGATATTGTCCCAGAATCTCCCTGCCAACACACACACACACACACACACACACACACACAAACAACATCCCAAACAGGATATTCACTCTCTCTCACTCTCCCTCCCTCCTTATAGTGAAACACAAGGTTAGTGTGTGGTGATGCTGCCAGTGTTTGTGGGGGAGAGGGCTGTCTGTAGCAGAAGGCTTTTCCATAGGCTGTCACAGATTGTCCAAGGCTACGGTGACCATGACCCAGCCCCTCTGCTGCGAGGACTCAGCGTTCCTCTGTGGCAGGGGAGGTCATTCCCTCTCTCTTTTCATTCTCTCTGTGTGCACATTTGCTCAAGCCAAACAGGAAACAAGCAAACAGCACGTAGAAATGTATTGAAAACTAAGAATTCTGTTTTGATTTTTCTCTGAAGATCTGAATATTGACTTGCAGGTAAAATCTATTGCAATAAAAACAGGGATTAGCATTTTTCATCAAATGAATTCACTGGAACCAGTTGAGTGTCTACAGCTCAACATTTGTTATATGTCAATTTAAGTCTCGTCTGTGTATGACTGAGCCTTGGACATATGTGGTTCATGAAACAGCCCCACAGTCTTATATTTGCATTCAGTTTTCTTAGGATAGATTTATCCCGAAGGAAATTGTAGTGCAGCAGCTGTAATATACAGTATTTAGCGCTAATTGTATGAAAAGAAACAACAAATAATGTATCAAACGGTTAGTTTAGGTTTACCTGAGCAGAGAATGAAGTTGCTCTCCCTCTGTGTGTGTTGTATTGTAAGCTTCTTATTTTATTGACATAGCCCAGGCAGCTAGCTGGCTAGCTTGCTGCCGCCGTCCTGTGCTCATGTCGGCTTTTCCAGCTAGTAACCCCATCCCAACTGACTGGCATCACAGCACTGCACGTAGCTATGTCAGTGCTGTTACAATTGTTTGCACCATTAGCAATAATCCGTCAGCTCGGCCATCGCCATGTTGAAAGCTGTGTGTCAAATGTGGCACCTTTAATTTGTGATTAACAAGACAATGCTGCAATTCATACTCTAGGCCTTTGTAATCACCTGATCTAAAACCATCTGTATAACTGCTCGGCCATGTCCACATGGAAACAGAAGTTTTCCATAAACACGGCACTGAGGCACTGCAAAATATACAACCGAACTGTGGGTGGTGCTGTAACACAGCCACACAAATACAACAAGAGACGAGAAGAAGAAATAGAGCATGGATATGGGTTAGGTTACTGAAACAGCAAAGAAGAAACATAAGTAGAAACATGTGTGGGAGGAGCGAGTCAAGAAAGACCGTAAAGATCCATAGACCGTACACACGGAAACGACACAGGATTTATCCACTCTGGGAGGTGGTTCCATGTGGACGAAACGACCATACGATAAAGAAACGTTGGTGTTTTACTCCTAAACCAGTCTCTGTTTTATCCATCAGACCAGAGTCTGAGCATGAGAGGAACAAAATAAAGTATGTTCACTGTGAGCAGAGGGACCATAGGAATGCTTTAAGTACACTAACAGTATGGTAGACTTAACTAGTCATCTCTACAGTCTTGCTATGTCACTGTTTATTAAAGTAGATAGTCTGTGTTCCTCACAGCATGAAATTTGGGTTGGAAAAATATCCTGTTTGGATGAACTTTCTCTGTGCTTAGGTATTAAAGACGTTCCTTTGTTTTGGTGTAAGACTGATAAGCAGGAACATTTTGAAACCTTTTCAAATGGCCCTCAGCATCTTGTCTTTTTTAAGGATTGTGGCTGTAAAGAAGGAAGTCATAATATTTTTCTCCTCTTTTTATTCCAAATTTCTATCACTTTGTTCCTTTGTGCCAGATGAAGCCTTTATTTATGCCTGGCACAGCACATTGTCAAAGGAGCCCTGTCTTAATTGTTACATCTGCCAGTTGGTTAAGTATCTCATCTCCCAGAGGGATCAGTGCAGGATGAAGTGCGCCAGCCCTGAATAGGTCTACTGTCACTTTTTCTCATCTGCAAGGTGGTCAAGCCCTCAACAAAGGATGGCTCTGCGTCCATTGTCCCATTAAGACAAAAAAAAGTCCTGCTGATGCAGTGGCTCTTGCTGCAGTGAGGAGGCCTGATGGGATTTAAGTGTGGGTCCTGTCACCAAGGGCAACCTGGTGCTTATTAATCGGGTTGTTGGGGGTAGTGGAGGGGATGTGGCAAGAGAGTGACGGGGTTAGTGGGGGCGGGGCGCTGCTGATGCAGCAATGCCGCCTGGGGTCAGGAAGAGGGACATGATGGATACAGCTGATCGCCCGGTAAGGAAGTTTTGAGGGAAAGGGGAGGAGGCTCAGTCGTCGGGACGTTGAGAAGCCTCTTTGTCCCGGTGTCACTCAAATGGATTCAAGGTGGCTGAAACCTTTTTTTCAGGAAGGAACAGAAAGGAGAGGTCCTATTGTGAAAGGTGGGTCTCTCTCTGGACGCCTGATAAACACAACAGACCTCTTTCTTATGTCCCCTCCATGAGTGCTCAGTGCTCCTGCATGCCTAAATTGAGTTAGTGTGTCAGTTGTGTGAACTTTTCAGGGAAGACCTTTGAATGGGCCGCCTGTCTTTTGTATCTGTGCCTTTTATGTGTATTCTTTTTAAAGGATCCAAAATGTTCCTTCAACTCAGACAATTGACGTCTTGATCTTTATCATGTCTTTAACATTTTTAATATGTGGAGCAGGGTAGGGCTTCAGCTTGTATGTTGACTCAATGTATTTTTTAGTAGTGATTAATGAGCTTATTATTATTTGTCAATTAATCAATTGAGCATCTATATATTTGAAAAATGTACATCTCAGTTTCCTAACACTGTCACACAAGAAATTATTATAAATGAGAAGCTAAAATCAGCTATTAAATTCAAGTTGTTTCAGCTCTAGAAAAGGGTTATTTTGGAGAAGATGATCATTTCAGTTTGGGGTTTTCTTTAATTTCTCTTGACTGTTTACAAGCATACAATTAAACAATAAAATATGATAACAATAAATAAAGATTACAGTAATCACTGAAATCCATTTTTTTCCCTGCAATTAGACCTAAATTAGTAAATTATCAGGAACTATGATGATAACATAACCATGAAAGGAAGATGAGTAAACTGAGTGGGCATTATTTTGACATACGTTTGGCACCAAAATTAAGGTTAAACAACACAAAACCCTTCTAATGTGCCTGTTATTTTGAAAGGTAAGCTGACACAGCAACCCTCTCTGAAATCCATCATTATTATCCCGTCATCGGTCTGACTGGTGTGTGCAGCGCAGCTCAAATCAGCCCCTGGAAACAGATCCTGACCCCTGTGCTGTACTTCTGTCATCTGATAAGAGACACTGTTTTGATAGTGTTGGCCCTCTCAACGTGATCCATGGCTCTCCTTTTACACCCCATAACAAACAGGACTGTCTAAACAGCAGTTTATGGCCAGGACAAGGCCTGGTCAACCATCATCAAAGATCTGCTCTGGGATGAGCCATTAGCTGTGGAGCAGATGTTAGAAGAAGCTGTAGTGATGATGGAGGATCAGTTTTTAGCAGTACAGACTATAATTAAGGATCTGATAAATAGTGAAAGCATGTAAGCTTAACTTTACTTTTATTTTTGATTAGACTCCATTAGTGATTATTCTTCCAGTATTTGAATAAACATTTAAAGCATGTTAGAATTTAGCAACTGCTCATGTTTTGAGTTTTTTTTTTCTTCTTCCCTCTTCTTGCCCTTTACCATTGACCGGTGTTTGACCGCTGCTGGTGACAGCTTTACAGTATGAAATAACACTCATTGTTGTCTTATTCAATATGGCTTCACTGAATAAGTCAATAAATGCATCAGGGTCCTCTGTTGTCCTGACTTAGGTGAACTGACGTTCAACCCGGCAGTGTTGTAAAATGCAGATTGGGTTCACTGACAGGCCTTCCGTTTTATTACACAGTCATGAACAGCGTTGTAAACTGTCACTTGTCCTTCACTTTCATTCATTAATGCTATCAGGGATTAGAGCCATGAGAACTGACCTCTCTGTTTACCGGTCATGTTGTCAAAGAGGTGAGATTTTCGGGCAACACATGGTGGATTTTTTTTTTTTACATGCTGTAACATGTAAAAGGTGAAAATATGAGGTTTATTAATTATGATTGAGATGCACAAAGAATGAAATTGGAAGGAAATTAGAGCTGTGATGAGTTTCCTGACAGTTCAGTTGCATTGTTTTGGTTTGTAGTGTCAGAAACTTTTGGGCAGGAAGATGAAACATCTTGTTAATTCATCAGAAGTCAAAAATCTCCAAACATAAATGCATTTTATTAACTTGGAAGTCTGCCACCCCACCCACCTTCGCTCACTGGCTCACCGAGATGTGTTCGGTTATCCAAATGGAGAGACTGCGTCTGCACGATTCTAACAAACAGAACAAATTTGAGAGAATCTGGGGCCCCTTTCTGGCCCAGTGCCAGATGTGATACCTGACTCTTTCACAGGGTACTTTAAGTTAATTACTGCAAGTATGTTTTTCTCTGTAAGTATATTAATGTAAAACTGTAACTGTCTGGCAGCCCCCTTGTTTTGTTTTGTTTTTGTTGAGACTCTAATGTTTGTTTCCTTGTTGTGGACTATTTTGTGAAGTTAAAAACTGTAAATAAAATATTAAAAAAAAAAAAAAAAAAAATCTCCAAACATTCTCTGGTTTCAGCTTGTATAGACATTAAAAAAAATTAATTATTTGAATACCCTACATCTCATTGAGCACAGGATAATTATAGTGGCTGATATTTACTTTTTGCGATGTTTTATAGACACAATAATTAACTAATTTATCATAAACTGATCATTATTGTAGTTGTGGCCCTCCTCTCAAGTGTAAAACAAAAGAGGATTTTTCTTGTCCTCTCTCAACAACACTAATTAGATGATCCCTTCTATTTGAAAGAAACATTTTCTGTCAGTTATAGTATAACTTGCAAGTGTTTATCGTGAGTTGCTTTCTTTTTATGCAGCATCAGTTATCTCTTTGGTGGACCTATGCCATTAAATCTTGCCGGCCTTTGTCGATGGCTCGGATTTAGTTTAAGGTTAAATGCCTTGCCCTTAAACTCATCCGCTGGGCCAGAGTGTGTGGCAAGGTCACCACTCCAATCAACCTGGTGTTAACACAAAGGCCTCTTGTCCCCTAATGAATTAGCTCTACTGTTCCTCGGCGAGTCGCCACGCCAGCCTCCAGCCTCTCGCAGGCCTTCCCGGCCCTGCTGCCCTTTCACACGCACCCCCCTGACCCCTAATTTTGAAATGAGTTTTATAACTGGACAGTAAACTTCCAGTGGCTTAATGATGATGGCTTCTTCATCTGCCCAAATGCTCCTTTTGTCCACCCCTCCTCTGCAAGCCCTGTACCCTGCCCCCGTCCCCTCTGGTCACACCAGGCCTTAAACCCTGGTTCACCCCACTTTATAGTTCCACAGATAATCCTCTAGAACACACACTCACACACACACACACACACACACACACCCTCAGGCTATTATCTCCACTGAGCCCTGCTCTGTCTCCCTGTCTTTCTCTCTGTTGCTTCAGCAATGGCATTCAGCTGGAATGTTTGCCTTTGTTTGTGTGGCCCACTGGAAAGCCATGAATGACCTTAGCTCATCTGCTATCCTCACTAGCACCGATTTGCACTTCAGGGCCCAGCAGGTAGTCCTGAGGAGCGGGAGGAGGTGGAGTTTCGCAGAAGCCTTGTGGGGCTTTTATAAGGAAATTAGAGCTGTGGACTGCCACCCGGATAGTAAACAACAGTGCAAGTCCTCACACCTTTGGCGTCAGGTAGCCCACGTGAAGCAGGTAGACAAGGGAATCCTGTTGCGGGAATTTTCACATGGTGGCAGTTTTGTTTTCTTGTTTTGTTTTTTTGACAGTTGAGCTGCAAGATTGTTTTCTTATTATAAGGGTCACACGTGCTACCTGGCACCTTGCTTGCTGTACTCTCCCTACCCCCCACACTCATCTCTCATGTCTTCATTTGGCAGTTGAAGCTCATCCTCATGTTTGTTTCTCCTGCAGTGTCAGAGTCTCAAACTGCCATGTTACGCGGCCAGGAGAGGCCATCCTGCTGGCAGGTTGCTGAGTCAGCTAATGCAAAGCTGTGATGCTCCTCAGGGAATCCCAAGAGAGGAAGAACCCCTCTCCCCTACCCCCTCCCCATTTAAAAGCATCAAGCCCAAGATCTCCCAGAACCCCCCACAGCTGATTATGTGACTCGTCTTTCCTCAGGGTGCGGTGGCAGGATACTTCCCCTTTGTCATAGACTTTAGCAGCGGTGAAGGATGGGCTCGGGGCGGTCGAGCATTCAGTCCACACTCTTTTGTTTTGTTTTGTTTTGTTTTTTTGCACAGTGTCTTTTGAGGCCAAAGAAAATGACGGGTTTACTCATTATCTCCACTCTAAATGGGCTGTTTAAGACAGGCCACGTCAAAGTCAGGGGCTTGGACATAAATCACACCGACAGCTCTTTTCCCCCAGTTGAACTTGTGGCTACGCTGGTATCTGTTGGATCATTGTAAAGACGTTTCACTTTTGTCAGATCTGATAAGTACATTTACAATATCCCTGGCACTTAAAAATGTCAAATAAAATGGAATCCAAAGAAGCTGCTTGAAACTCACAGATGAGTTCCCATGTGTGGTCGAAATCAGCAATAACAGGACACATTTCACAGTCAAACTCAAGCCCAGTGTTTAGACAAATGTGGCTGATTGAGAGAAATGAGAGCATGAAAGCCCCGTAAGGACTAATGGAGGCCCTGATTGGCTCATGCGGTGTGGTTTACAGCAGCCGTTGTGCTGACTGTGCCCCAATATAACCATTGGAGAGGAGGTGAGAAGAGCTGCACATGAGTTGATTAAAACAACTGTTGACTGTGTGTCCGTGGTAATGAACTGGAACACCAGTCGCACAGCTCAGCAAAGCAAGAAGCCAGTAAATGGAAATGTTGACAATGTGGGAATTTACAACAACAGAGATATAATCAGGACTTATTCTAATCAGTGATTGCTGTATTTGGTGTTTTAAGTAGGTATTTTCTGTTAAAGTTCACACAAAAAAATAATTCTAGACAATGATACGTTTTTTTTTTCAATTACTCAGTAATAATAATGGAAACTCATTCATGAATCTAATCTGAGGGGAAATGAGGGAGTAATGTGTGCATCTTCCCTGTCATCAAGTAGATGTGAGTAAACCTACTATTTACCTGGCAAATTCTTGCTGACTTCACTTGGCATTAATTAGGTGCTGTCCACACGACAATGGAATTCTCTGAATCCGACAAACTTTAATACCGATTCCGCCTTGTGTACAGACGACTCCGGCGTCGTCGGAGACCCACTACGGTATTTTCTGACAACAGTTTCGTGAGAAGATCTGACAACATTGTCTCAGTGTTGCAGTGTGTACCTGGTGTTGTTGCTAACGATGATGTCACATCATCATGTGACCAGAAGTAGGAGCTTAAAATCCAGCGCGCATCAGCCTGTCACACCAAGTCGTTGAACAACGATGGCAGATTACAGAGTAGCATATGTGATACGGGCACTGCTAAGTTTATTAGCATTTTGCTTTTTTCTTCTTGGTGTTGTGTTTATGTTTGCCCTTGGCGTGCATGCTCATTGCATTCTTTCATTGTTTTTCGCGGGTCTCTCTGTGTTTCTTTGCAGTGCCACCTATAGGCGTGGCATATGTGTTACATCCTTGTCACTTATTATCGTGTCCGGCAACGTTGTGTGTGTGGACACACAAACTTTGGAATCCGCAAAGACAAATCTCACAAGTGTTATCGTGCCGTTGTCGTGCGGACGGAACCTTAGCCTGCAGAAAAACAGACAGGGGAGTACTCGGGCGTAACACCGTAACTTTACATGAGGCATCTGTCGTAAATTAGTAAGTTAAGTGTGTTTCAGAATTTCAGCAAAATCAAATAAAAATTGAATAGATTGAAGATTTAAAATATAATAGTGGATATTGGATTGTAAATCTTTAATATAGTGTCATTAGAGTGTATGTCATACACTCTAATGACTCATGGAAGGAGAGATTTAATCTCATATTTTGCAGTATGTTTGATATCTTGCTCAGATGGTGCATCACTATCGAGCCCCTTGTGTTTCCTGGAAATGAGCCCCCTCTCCATTTAGCAATATCATGATAAGCATCAGCACTGATCACTGAGGCTTTAATGGCATAGAATCCCTAACATCTGCCATTGCCTGCTGATTTGCGGTGCATTTTTGTTTATTTATTCTGACCAGATGAGCCCCTGGTATTTACAGCAGGAGTAAAAAGCCCAGTGTGGGGTCAATCCCGGGCAAGGCTACGAAAGACAAAATGCTCAAGCTGACCTGACATTCTTGTCCCCATTTTGCTGTGGATGGATTCTCCTGTCTGCTGAATTGCACCCCCACCCCTAATAAAAAAAAAGAAATGTTGGACGTGTCAGCAGCAAGTGGTTGAACTTTGAGCGTGAGAGAGAAGTTTGATTTAAAGAGCCACGCCGCCCCTCTCTCTTTCCCGAAAAATGAAAACTTCCACCTGACACAGTGTCGGTGTCTTGGCGTGCTGGGGGTCACACGTGGCAGGGCGCCATGACGGTGTGGCTTCGGTGAAATGCGGCCCCCCCCTCCACACACACACACACACACACACACACACACACGCACACACACACACACAGCTCTGCAGGCCTCCAAGAGCATCTGTCACCACGGGGGGTCAGCGGGGCCAAGATGAATGAGCCCCTGGTGGATTCCACTCCCTCCTTGGCAAATGGCACAGGACAGTACAGAGGAGGGCATAGGGGACTAGGGGGAGGGGTCTGTGTGTGAGTGTGTTTGTTTGCATGTGAGTGAGAGAGAGAGGGCGAGAGAGAGAGAGAGAGAGAGAGAGAGAGAGAGGGACAGGGTTTCTGCTTCTCTGAGGGAAGGAGTGGGATTCCCATTCCTCTCTATAGAGTATCATGACAAAGGTGACTTGAGACATACCACAGAGTGAAACTCCATATGCTGCCTGGATATTTTCTTTCCACGAGGATTTATTTTCTAAAACGGACTATATCTGAAAAAAGGCTACCTTCACATTTGGGATTTACTCCATTTGATTTGGATTTTAAGGGTCCGTCCTCTGGTCGAGCAGTCATGGAAGGTACAGAAGAAGCTTTTGATTTGAAGCGTGTCGCTGCTGCGTGTCACATACGGCCCTGACGTAGCATTAATGAGATGGGCTTTTAGCACCTAATTTAGAGAGCATGGAGAGATGTTTGTCTTTTTTCCTAATTTCTCACCCCATCCCCCTTTCTCTCCTGTCTGATGGGCAGTGTCTTTTCACCACAGCTTTTCTAATGTTAACAGTGTGCTGAGCTCATCCTGCATTTTCAGCTACTGGAATGGACCTAAAATGGGAATGTATTACAATGAGGTGTAAGCAATTCAAATATTTATCAAATTTTCATTAACATTTTATCTTCAGTTCTTTTCATGACTGATGTGAAAGGAAAATGAAAGGATTACATTTTTTATGTCACTGTAGATGTTTAAATAGCAAGTTTTATTTTAACTCTATGGGCTGTATCTTCCAAACTACTCAGAAATGTCTGTGGGAAGTGAAACAGAAATGTAAGAAATGTGTTGGCTTTTACTTGAAGGATCTGCTGAGTCAGAATGTGATCAAGCCAGGTCAAGAGCCTGCCCGTCCCCCTTTATTGTAAACACTGTAATGTAATTACAGTTGAGGGATAAACAAAAGCAGAACTGGAGAGAAAGGAAAGGCTCAATTAAAAGTCACGGTTATATAGAGTGAGATATCTAAGGATAAATGCACATTATCAAGCCAATATTGTGACCATTTGCACTCAACAGAACACACCGAACAGACAGAAAGAATATGAACACTTGTGCTGGATTCATTAAATTACGTGTGCCACTGTGCTGCTGTCTCTCTGCCATATTTTACATTGGAAGAACGCATACGTCAAATTTAACTGTAGCAGTGACCAACATCTGTTCTTATCAACATTCACATCAGTGTCTCTTTTTTGCTTTCCGTTCTTCAGTAATTATAATTCAACAATTTTTTTAAGAAAACGACAGAAAACATTAAGCGAACATCACTTTTGATTGTAATCTTCAGTGTAAAACATAAGCCTTAATACCCTGACACATAGGACAGATGCTTATATATTTTTAACTGTGATATTATCACAATCTTTGCAGACATTCTGCTACTTTCTATATCCATTTTAATACACATAGCTGTCTGACTGCATGAGTTACATAAGCTGGGTGTGTATGCACGTGCTGTTGCACTTGCATTATAAAGTTCCTGTTAGAAACGTGTGTTTAGTCATTGCATTGAATCCAGTCAAACCAGCGTGTCGACCTCAGTATTTCCTCAGAGGTCATTACTGGAGAGACCGAACCTTATTAAGCACAGGTGTCTTGATTCATGGCTCCTTCGTCTTCATCTCAGGAGGCCATCTGCGTCTCCTTTCTGTGCCGTCTACTCTTCACAAGTAGATAAGCATCAAAATATTTCAAGGCTCGGCTCCCTGGGTAATTAGCAGAGACCTGTGTGGGAACACCCAGTGTAGAGTAAAGCCTGAATCCAAAACCTTGAAATCTGACATTTTCTTGAAGTAAGCAATTCATTTGGGTATAAGTTTCCGCCTGTCATAGTGACATGCTTGCCTCTTTGCCTTGATTGACTCTATCAAGCTGGTTAATCATTCACAAAGTCAGTTATATCGTGGTCAGTGAATGCAAGTTGAACCAGCTTATGTACACTTGCCTATTTTGAAGGACTTGGACCCCAGACCAGCTTCTCTCTGATAGAGCAGCGCCACACAACCAGAAGTGATGACAGAGTAGATTGTGACAGTCAGTGTGTTTTGAAGGGAACTTTGCTTGTGTTATATCAAGAGCCTGAGTGCCTAAACAATACTGTGTCAAAGGGTCAAAGTAACCAGCAAATCCATTCAGAGAGTAACTGTGTGTAGTGGGTGCAGCGACAAACTGAAATGGTGTTTTATGAAAATAGCCACAGGGCAGCGGTGTCACATAACGGCTTTTTGGCCTCGTAACAGTCAGTACATGTTGTTGATGTTTGAGTGGTCATAAGTGCACCCAGTCTTTTTGTGAGTGGGCATGTTCTTTGGACCGTGGTGACCTGTAGCACCAGACTTTCTGCAGCAAGCACGTTTCAGAAAATAGTTTAGGTTTTTGGCTTTCTATACAACAGCACATTACCTCAATCTTTTAATCTTGCAAAAACCGTTATAAAACAGAATTTTCATGAGATAAACTGCAGCAATCAGTAACGTTGATTTACTTCTTGTTTTGAGTGTCTTTTTAAGAAGTGTGTGTCATCTTTTAACCACTTTTCTTGTAATTTGTGGTGCACAAATTTATTTTCTGAAAAATATGTCTTGAAAATTAAATGTGACTTTTTTTTTTTTGCTTGTTGAAATTAATGCTTTGGGGGATTTTATTCTTACATTTGCTGCACAAAATGGGTTTTCAGGACTCCCAGGACTAAATTGAGATAGAGACATATGTCGAAGAAAACCTAACCCCAGACAGCTACAACATAACTTTCAGGAGGTTTAAAATGTTTAATTTGTGCATCGTTCATACCCTGTGATCTCATTACAGCTCTCCTTGCTCTCCCTCAGGTCTGGAAACACTGAGTGAAACGTCTTTGCTGAAGGTTTCCGCTGAGTGGCAGTGATACAGCATGTAGCAGAGGTGAACAAGTCCCTTCACGTCTGGAACAATCCGACAACGTAAGTTACCCTTGTTTTTAATGTGACACTCATCCATTGGAAATTCATTTTTTTTGTGTGTGTCTGCGTTCTCATGTTTTCTCTGTCTTGGTCCTCTCAAATGCACTGAGTGGAGATTATACTACCTCACTTTGACCTGGGGTCACATTCATGCAATCTGTTGTCACCACCCAGAAGCTGGGGAATGGCCTTGACTGACCATCTGACCACTCTTTAAGTCGTTCCTTTTAAGCCAACAGTCTTTGAACATTAAACTGAGTCAAGTCATCCATCAAGCAGCCGCTGACTCACCTGAAATACACCCCTACCACTACAATTGACCTTAGCAACCACCTGAGTCACACCGCAGAGGCACCCTTTAACCGACCTCTGCAACAGTCACGCTTTGTTTTAAGTTGCACAGGTGATAAAAGGTCATCCTCTGTGTTCACCTCCGGCCTGCACGAGGTTAATGACAAATCTGTCCGCTGAGGCTTGAGGGTCAGCCAGTCAAAGAAGCCTCCGGAGCCTCCTTTGACTTCACAATCGAACAGGCAGCGGCTGCTTAAAAACGCCCTCAGGCACTCATTTCTTTCACCCCCCCTCTGTCTTTGTCTCCCGTGCAGCAACCTTCCTCCATCAGTTAAGCAAGACATACTGTAGCTTCATTCTGCTAAGCTGCTTATCTCTTTGACAGCACAGTCAGGCACTGTTAATCTTGTCTTTTGTCTGGGCTGGTCAGATTCCTCCCCAGGAAGGTTGTTAGGTAAACACCGGCTCTGGAACCTGTCCAGGCGTGGGCAAAATGAGACCTGGGAGGAGAAAGACCGCTCCAACTTGATTCCTACTCTGCCTAGTATTGACAAAATAAAAAGGTTCAGGGTCTCTGTGTGGCTAATATCTATGTACTTTTTTTCAGAATTAACATAACAGCTGACATAATAATAACATAATAATATAATGATTGCTTTCATTAAGAAAACCAAATATCTCTGGACTATTGGTGGTGAAGTATACTTTACTTTATTTTATAGCGATGGTCCAAACTTTTTTCACTTGCAGCCTCAGTAGGCTTTATGCCCAGCTCCACTACTTCCTACTACTACTACTGATTAATCCAGGTGTGCCTGACCTCAGTAGTCACAACAACAATAATCAGACACACCTGGATTAATCAGTTTGTCCAGTAATGTAAGACAGGAAATAAAGTAGCCGGCTAAAGTTCAGAAAGTAGTGAAGCTGGGCATAAGGCCTATAGATAAGGCCTATATTTTTTAAAAAGAAATTAATGAATCTAATCTAACATCTAGCTATGTTATGTGCAAAATAACTAGATTTTTAATCATCTACATACATCTACATATATTATTTGTGCACCTTTTCCCCCTAAAAAATGAATACTGTTTTTAAAAGCAAAACATGCAAATGAACATCTGTAATTCAAAGCTAATGTTGGGTAAAAAAATAGTTTAATCATTACTTAAGTCTGAGCTCAGGTTAAGGTCACTTGTATCTTTACCTTTGACAACAGGCCGCTGCATAACACATACTGTATGTGCTTCATCAGCTTTACAGGAGTCTTTGACCTGAGCTTCCACTTGGCTGTTGATGAACAACAGCACTGGTCTGCACTAGTCAAATGTGGTCCAAGGACAAACATAGAAGGCATTTCAGGACAAACTCATGTGTCAGGAAGGCAGCCAAAACTCCCTTTATTTCAGCACACTTATTTGATCATTTACTGGCATGCTATTGAAAGCAGATGGAGTGAAATGTTATGACAAACTGAAAAATGGGAGTTTGAGTAGGAAGCTCCATTGTGTCATCAATGGATGCCAGCATAGCCATTGGTCAGGGCTGCTTTTTTCACTACATTTGGAGTGCTTTCTTTCTCTTTCTTCTCCCCCGCTCTCTTCTCTTTGAGGCTACATGCTTAGCCCCTCTGTCCAGCTGCCACCTGCCACCAGAGAGCCAGCCAAACTCAGGCCCACACAGCCGACCCCAACAGATGTCCCACAGTGGACAGTGGGGTGGAGGGGACAGAGCAGGCACAGGAACACCACACCCAGAAGGAGAAAGAGCCAAAAAAGGGAGCGGGGGGCATTGGCCTTGGCCATTATGTTTGTGCTGACATAGAGAAACTGAGTTTATTATTATCATTATTAGTATTATTATTGGTGCCTTCTCATATTATTAACATGACCCTCCGGTTATCCAGACACAGAATAAACTAGAAAAGCATTCAGAGAGCTCAGACCTCAACCAAGGCGGCAGCGGCAACTTTTTATTTAAAGTTATTTAAAGTTACCCCCGCCACCAAGGAGGTCATGTTTTCACCGAGACTTGTTTGTTTGTCAATTTGCAAAGTAACTCAAAAAGTTATGGACGGTTTTTGACGAAATTTTCAGGATTGGCCGGAAGTGGCCTAACTTAAAACTGATTAATTTTTGGTGGTGACGTTGCATCGGATCCGATCACCACCAAAAATTAATCAGTTTTAATTTAGGCCACTTCTGACCAACCCTGATAAAATCCGTCCATAACTTTTGGATTTATTTTGCAAACCAACAAACATACAAATAAACAAACAAACAAATAAACCTCGGTAAAAACATAACCTGCTTGGCAGAGGTAATAATACCAACAATAATGACACACAGTACCCTCACATATCGGGCTGGTTCATTTGATGATTATCTTTTTGATTAAAGATATAATACATATAGATGTTGTTGAATCCAGTTAATGCTCACTGACCTAACCCTCACAGGGATGCAGCTGTGTTCATTAGAAAACATGAACGTGTTTGTGAGACACCTGCTGCTGGTTCACCTTTCTATCCTTATGTAAGGAACCAAACAATGACTCGAGATGAACATGGACGTGCATTTTGCTCTCACAGATAATGGGGAACTCATATGCTGGGCAGCTGAAATCTGCTCGATTTGAAGAGGCTCTCCACAACTCTATTGAGGCATCTCTGCGCTCGAGCAGCGGCGATCCACAGCCCATCTTCACACAGCTCTACCTGGAGCCGGAGCCTTATCCTGGTAACGTAGACGGTAGGAAACACACTGGTCTGCTGCCTGGCTGTCATGTCCACATTACTAATAATTTTCTTGACACACATCTCTGGTTTACATTGGCAAACACGTACGCACACACATATGAAAGTACCAATTTTCCACCCAAAGTACTGACGTGATATCAATATTGAGATCTTGAGACAAGGCTGTGGTCATATTGTTTGACATATGGTTTGGTCTGTATCCCCTAAAACTTTCTGAGGGTGTTTTATGCTTATGTGCTCTTAATTATAAGAGAAATAGGAATTCCTTTAAGTGAGCAACACATGCAATTATATAAGATAATATGTTATTAATACTTAATTTTTCATTTATGTTGTATTTTACATTTCATAATTTGCTGTAATTCACTATAAAGTTACATAGTTGATAGCTAATTATCAGGAATTTGCTTGTAAAACAACTAAACAATAGTTATATCTAAGTAGTTACATTTAAAATCTTCATCAGACATCAAGTCACAAGTCGAGCTCAATGGTGGGGAGCCGCCAGGCCTTGAGCTTATCAATGGCCACTCGTCTAACAACCTGGAGGACCTGGAGGACGACGATGACTCAGGCAGCAGCAGCCCTCCGCTTCCCTACCTACAGGCCCCTGCACCTGACGGCTGCTGCACACTGGATGGTGAGCACCAAAAGTATATTTATATATATTTATAATAAAGCCTTTAAATATTAGGCTTTTATTTTACGATGATAGAATTGTAGAAGATGTGATTTCTGTGTCTGTTTTCATTAGTTAATATGTGAACTGTCCAGTCCAGCCTAAAGTCCTTCTTTATTACTTCAAATGTCACATCTGTTTCATCCTTCCTCCTCAGGGTTCTGTCAGGCCGGTAAAGACCTGCGCCTGGTCTCCATAGCGACAGAGCCCGTCGAAGTCCCAGCAGGCTTTGAGCTGGTCGGTGCCAAGTCCCCCAGCGTCCCCGAGCACATCCTGGTGTGTGCCGTGGATCGGCGCTTTTTGCCTGACGAGAATGGGAAAAATGCACTTTTAGGTCAGTCTGTTCCGCTGGTCTGAGATCAGAGTGAAGGAGAAGCAACACACTCTGTTGTTAGAGCTGGACTGCACAGTGAATATTTGTGAATAATGGTAAATGTAATGCGGAGTCATAGAATATTTTTTTTAATATTGCTTCTAGGTTTTTCAGGAAACTGTGTGGGCTGTGGGGCAAAGGGTTTCAGATACTTCACTGAGTTTTCAAACCACATCAACCTGAAGTTATCCACCCAGCCCAAGAAGCAGAAGCACTTAAAATACTACCTGGTGAAGAATTCTCAGGGTGCTCTGTGCAAAGGACCCCTTATCTGCTGGAAAGGTAAACCATCCCTTCATTCAGCATTCATATTACAGTCCTCTTTTCCATTAAACACATGTATTCTCTGGTGATGTGATGTTATTATGTGTTTTTTGTCACAGTTTTTTTGTCATTCCTCTCTTTAGATTGTAAAACTCGCCAGTTCTCCAGCAGCGCATCAACGTCCAAACCTAGCTCGTCCTCCTCTCTCAGCAGCAAAGAAAATGGAGGCACCAGTGGACACAGCTCCTCTTCCCTCTCAGGTGGGATTGCATGCAGGTTGGATGGATTAACGTCTGTGTAAGATGATGATACTAAAATATAAACTGACTTAAATCTGACTAAAGTTATTTAGAATGCATTGCCTCCATTCTCCCTAAAGTAGCAATCTGAAATGTATTTCACCAAAAAAAGAGTTATTGCTGGCTGGTTAATGCTGATAGGCTTACAGTGTTGCCGTAGGAACAGATGGTGGTGGCTAAGCCATGAAATTTGTAAATCTGGTTGTAGTCTGATCCTCATCTCATTTAGTGCTGTGGTACACACTTTGGTTTTATATTATCGTGATATCTCATCAGTGGTAAATAACCTTTTCAGTATATTTTTATTATTGTTATTAGCTGTGGTGGCAGTGTCTGATTTCTGTAGACGTAATTTTGTAATTCTTTTACTTCAGGTAAAAAAGGAAGTTTGAGTAGCATACTCCTTTACAGATCATGTCATATGATGTCATTCCAGGTAAATAGTCGCGTCATGAAAGAAAGGCCTGTCTAACTCAACAAATCAACAACTAAATGTCACATGACTGCGAGGCAGATTCTGCCTTTCTTTAAGGAGACTTAAAACCTTTCTTCTCTGGCATTTCCACAACAAGAGTGCCTGTTCCCTCTTTGATTGGGGGAAAAAAAAGCTCCTGGGCTTATGGTATTGATTTGTTCCCTGAACCTGGAAGCTGCCTGTCAGCAAAAACCTCACACACTTATGTGCTGAACAACCCTTGCCTGAAATCTCCTGACTGCGACCTTCAGTTACATCCTGCTCCTAAAGAGGTCACTGATCCTTAGGAGTGAACAAAGACTCTAAACATGGCATCGTTCTCTTCTCCACCTCTGCTCCAAGCATCCTGGAATTATTCATGAAAGGAGAGCTGTGGTTGGTTTGCAATGTTGGATACACTCACAGAACAGTCTCTTAGTGTTTCATTTGTAGCGTGAAAACCAACTGCAACCATGTGACCAGCAAGGGGAACAGCAGGTGTTAAGGCTGCAGAGTTGTTATATGTATTTTAATGACACACTCTTGGATTTTGCAAATTGTTTTTACCTCCAGATTCTCCACCCACTAGAACGACGCCGGTATCGTCTGTCTTTTTTGGGAGTCAGGACCTCGGCAGAGACTGTAGTTTCCTCAAGCCTCTGTCATCCACATCTGGAAACAAAACTCTACCAATAGGTGAAGCTCTTTTTCAGCACTATGCTTCACTTTGTCTACATGCATGTACAGTAGATGACAACCGTTGCATTGTTAGTTGCATCTCAGCTTTGACAGTGGCATTTGCAAGGATTTACATGCTAATTAGCCTTTGCCTTTATGTGAGTGATACTTAACTGGCCTTGTATGTAAACTGACATGGGTTGCTTAGCTACGCGGTTCAGCATAAGGCGGAGGGAGTGGTGGCCAGCCATGAAACCAAGATTAACCTCTGCCATGGCCTGTTTAGACACACACACACACACACACACACACACACACACACACACACACACGTGACATGCACACACAAACAGATGCATGTATGTGCACACCAATCAATACTGAATGAAGGAATGCTGTAATGACTTTTTAAGGTTTTGCTTTCCATTAGCTCCTTTACAAGGTTGTGATATTGACAAGCAAAGGCTACACACGCCAATCAATATTATAGTGTATTGCAAACACAGTGAATATAAGATATATACCGGTCATTGGCAAGAGACGCTCATGTATAGGAAATCAGTAAGTCAGTGTTAGGACTGAATCATTTTTATGTATTGCTCCGCAGATCTTTACAGTTGTGAAAATATTTTTGTACTTACATGTCAACAACTATGCCTACTGTATGATTGCCAGATGTGGTGCCCATAGGATGAATTGTAATTATATTAATGAACTAATGACTTTTCGCCATCACCACATTGAAATTTGTCCAAAACATTATGGTTTACAAGTAAATACTTGAAAAACTAATAAAATTCTCATGTGCCTCAACTGTGCTTTATGTTTTTGTAATAATTAGGAAATTATAGCCTACTAACATATATAGAGCACTTAACTTAATATAGAGCACTTAGTCTTTACTTTAGTGTATTATGTTGTATTCATGTGCATTTGTGTGTCTCTAGTGCCCACAGCTCTGAGGGTGAATGGACCGACAAATGGCCTGGGTGTTGATGGCCGTCCTCCATTACTAAGCCCCTCCCAGGTCTCTTTAGGGCCTCAAGGTCAGGGGTACCGCACTGCTGACTTGGGGGAAAGTCCAGGTAAGTCTATCATTCTGAAGAGAAGAAAAAGTTGCATATTTTTAGAAGCATTATATGTTATACCTTAATTGTCATTTTATCAGTTTTCACTCTATTTTCTATTTTGACCTTGATCACTGTGTCTGTTTTGGATGTTCAGTATCAGTTGCCATGAACTCGGGGCCGCCAAAGAAGCGCCATCGGAGCTGGCATCCCAATTCGCTGGTACCAGTCCCACCGACGGCCGTCCCCGTTCCAGCCATCCGGCCTATGGTTTGTTCTCCAGGTCAGTTGTAAGCCCAATCAGCTCTCTGAGCTACAATGTGACAGCTGCTATTAGATGGTTATAAATTGACCCTCTCATGTAATTTCACCGTGTGTGCTTATATGTGCATGAGCGTGTGTGTGCAGATGTGTGTTTCTGAGCTGTTAGGTGCATAGGCTGTGTTGTTTATAACCCCCTCTCTCCGCTCCCTCTGGGTTGAAGAGGAGTATGACGTGTCATGGTTGTTAGGGATGATTCATTCACTATCTCAATGGGGATAGAGCTGGAGAGTCTGTTGAGCTAAAAATTGTAAAAATAAATAAATAAATAAAAATAATAATAATAATAACATGATCGAGGAACATTTCTACCGCGTCATTTTAATTGTTGTTATATAGACAATGCTGACTTCAAATAAATTATCCTGATTGTTCTGTGCTCACACAGAAGCACAACAGTATATATATATATATATATATATCTATATGTATATATAAAATGACAAACCAAAGATAGGGCCATTTGCATTGTCATGATTTCATGCTGGCCGCTGTAGTTCTCCTCCTATGACCTGGACTCGCTGGTGTTGACATGTTATTCCTTTATTTCCCTCCAGGTGCTGTATTAGGAGTGTCCCCTCCTCAGCCACCAGTAGCAGGAGTCATTCAGCCCCAACCTGTCACCGCTGGAGAGACGGTCATCGTCCCCGACAACCTGCTCAACTCTTCAGGAGTTCGCCCTGTCATCCTCATTGGTACAAAGTTTTCTGCTCCTTCTCAATATTGCAAATTAAAAATAATTCTACAGGCTGTATCAAAACAATGTTTAGAGGCTAAGCAGTAAGGTAAATTACATTGATCTGGTGATTGATATGTGTGTGCATGTATGCATATTTATATGTATAATAATATATATTGCATAACAAGTAAAAATTCGTTGTATTTTCCTGGTGCACAACCTATTTCCATTAAGTTATGATTTATCTCTTATTGGCTCCCCATTTCTTATTAATTATTCAATTTCCTATAAATATCAGGCGTATTTCCATAATGACGATGCACATTGTGAACAAATAAGTTGTTATTTATTGCTGTCCCATATTTCCAGTTGCTTTCTGTTTGTCTAACAGTGACCTTACCTTTCAGGGCATGGCACTTTACCTTATTTCTATGGGAATGTTGGGGACATAGTGGTGAGCCCCCTCCTGGTCAGCTGCTATAAGAGCATCCAGCTGTCAGAGAAAACCTTGGCGACGTTGGGTCTCAACAGCAGCCATCTTCTCAGTGTTGAGACAATGATCCTGCTCACTTTACAGTATCTTGCACGTTTAGGTAAGTGGCAAACAAACTTGTGTGGTGCTGGTGTCTCATTAAAACACAAATATCTAACAGATTTGTTTCTTGCAGGCCCGGTGCAGATTCCCCTGAGGGAGGAGCTAGAGCAGATTGTTTTGAAGGTCATGCTGTGCTGCCCTAAGGGTCCTGCCATCTCCCCGTCCCAGCTGCCCTGGTTGGCCCGGCTGGAAGCCAGCGTCTCAGGGGGCAGCGTCCAAGTCGTGGTTACTTATAACTCTTTGGGAGATGGCATCTCGGAGTCACTTCGTTCTCTCACCGAGAGTCCACAACACCAGAAGTCTCTGCCCACCTATGTAGTCATTATACGTGCTTCTAAAATAAGCGGCAACGAGTTCTGTGTGCTTGTTTTGGGTGAGTTTTACCACCTTCTTGGTTCATTTGGGTATCTGAAATGATCTTACTTGCTACCTTATTACCTCAACCTTTCTATGCACAAATGTATGTTAACATGATAATAATCTAAGCTTAATTTATGTGCTGGGCACAGGAAAGTATCAAGCACGAGCTTTAGCTGAAGGCATGCTGACAACCAATGAGTTTCTGAAGGAGATCAGCTACGAACTCATCACAGGGAAAGTGAGCATCTTGGCATCTCACTTCAAAACCACTTCACTAGGTGAGTGTGTATTGTTTTTGCTGATATCTGATGAAGGAGGCATTCCTAATACAGTTTTTTTCATCAGGTAGACTGACTGTTTCCCACAGTGTTTTATTATTACATTGTTCTGGTTGTTTTCAGGGGACAATCTGGACAAGCAGCTGGTGCGATACCAGCGCAGGCGGAAAGGACAGGTCATCCAGCCCTTCCAGGGCGATGTCACTGACCACATCCACTCCCAGGAGGCTGCCAGCATGTCACCACCCTCAGACAGAAGTGAGACTGCTCTCCATTGCTAATACAATTAATATGTATCCTACATTGACTGTAATTATACCACTCCATATTTATGATCATTCTGCAGCAAATCACCAGATCTATGGTTATCATTTTCTTTTACTTTAGGTATTTATTTATTTTTTTTGATATACATTATATTGACAACCAAACTAATGTGTGCTTTTTTCCCTTTTTGATTTCCTGTAGCAGAGCTTTTGAATAAGGTCTTCCAGATCTACCCAACCCAGCTGAGTGTAGCTCGAAGCCTCCTCTCTCAAGTCTGCTCCATTGCTGACTCAGGAACCCAGAACCTTGACTTAGGACGTTTTTGTAAAGTGGACTTTCTTGTTCTGGTTCCTCCATCTCACATTCTGGTACACCAGACAGCACAACGCATCCGACAATCAGGTTTGTCCTCAACAACCACATAGTACAGCTTCAAGGATGTTTAGATACAAAATGTTAGGACACTGCAAATAAACAACAATGTTATTTTCTTGTTTCTTTTGTCCAGGAGTGCTTGTCGACCTGGGAATCGAAGACATCTGCTCAGCCCACCAGAAATCAGACAAGTACGTGGTGCGACTGGACGGTGACGTTCACACCAAGATGGAAGCCTTCATGAGGAAAGTCAAGCAGAACCCCTACACTCTTTTTGTCCTCATTCACGACAACTCACACGTCGACCTCACAAGGTAAGAGACAACGCTAGCTGACACCATTTAGCTTAGTGGGTAATCTGAGGCTGAGAGGAAAGATGAGTTGTTATGGCTGCAGGTCTAGCCTTGTGCTTTTTTAACAGTTTTCACTTTCTTGCAGCTGTTCTCTCCACTTGAAGCAAACACAGAACAGTATCTATGACTTAGAATTTTGGTCAAATGTAGGTCAGATATTTTGAGATCTTTGTTTTTATTTAATCATTTTTAGACATATTTGGGTCAAGGTTCAAGGTTATATTTGTTCCATATTGTTTGCTGGATTTTGTGTTGATGCAGTTTGACATTTGTACCAAGCAAACTGCCAGAAACCAAAATAGATTAGAACACTTCCTGTTTTCCAGAGGGCTTTTCTTAGGAATGACCTACAACACAGTTAGCACCGTGAATGTAAAAGTTTTCACAAACCATGTTATCCGGGTCAACCTTAAATGTAATGAGCTTTGCCCTGCTCCCCCTCCAGTGCACTGTCCGGCTCTGTGTGCCACGGCGAGCTGCAGGGTTTGGCTGACCGTGTGGTGAACTGCCAGGAAGTCCTGGATGCCATGAACCTCCTGGTCCTGCAGGTCAGCTGCTTCCCGTACACGCTGCAGACCCACCAGTCCCGGATCAGCATCCACAACGAAGTTCACTGGCCCTCCAGTGAAAGTCTGGTCAGTAGTATTTTCACACCCCAAATGTTCTGAAGGTGTAAGAAAAGTCCTACATGTCATTATGAAATGGTATCTGATAATATATTCTTATTTCAACAACTGTGGGTTAGTTACTCCACCTGGTGGTTTTAAAATGCACCAACACCAAAAAGAGAGGTAATGCCTTTGATCCTTAAGAAATTAGATTAATTAAAAAATATCTTTTGGGGGACATTTTTGTTTTATTTGACATTCATGTCAATAAGCTACCGGGGCACCACAATATCATATCATGTTTTAAAAACTTATTGTGGTTATGATACATCTGTCGCTCTATCACTAAATCCTTTACCTGGCCGTGGATCTTCCAGACCGACCATCGAGAAGGTCAACTAAACATCCATCCCATCAGCCGTTACTCCTGAGCTTTTCTAAGAAAGTAGCCCTCTTACGTTATAACAGACTAAAAAGTGTAATTTAATAAAAACTGGGTTCAACACATCACTATTGACTCTTGAAGAAAACATGTTGTCTGGTAGTTAATTCTACTCACACTGACTTCTCAAAAGGGGTTTATGTTAGTCCTAATGATGTTAACTACAAGCATCTAATTTAGGTCTGTAATATTTATTAGTTTCAGAACAGAGTGTTAAGGGTAAACTGCATACATTATTGTTATCATTATATTGAATAGAATTTTCAGTGATGCTGCATCAAGTATCGTCTGAAGGAAATAATATAGAAGAAGAAGAAGAAGAAGAATTCCTTTATTAGTCCCTCAATGAGGGAAATTTCAATTTACACTCTGTTAGTATTTTTTTTTTTATTTTCAGTTGCACATTACACACAAGTTATATTTAGTTTAGTTATAGTTATAGACGCAAAATCAGATGCACTGTGCTGCAGAAAATCATAATTTTCTGACATTCCTTTAATAACTGAATTACTAACATACCAATCAGGCTAACAGTTGCTTTTACTTCTTTTGTTGTTTGTTGATTCACAGATATACGAAACAATTGATCTCAGTACACATTTAAGATGTCACAAGCCAAAAAGGCTCGGAAGCATTTATTTTAGAGGGCGAATAATAATGAAGTGAAAGCATTCGCTCAGTTTTAGGGTGAGTAGAGTCCACATGGGCTAATTTGCAATGAAGGAAGACTCAGTAAATTAGTTCTGCTCTTCAACACTAAAGCTGGTGCATTATAGGGATCGTAGAAATGGGGGAGCAGTCACATTTAAGACAGTATGCCATGTTCTTGTCTTTCAGCAGGGGGAGCAGTCTCCTCAGGAGTTAGTCTACTTTGGCCTGAGGGACTACAGCAGCTCCCTGCAGTGGGGCGTGGCCAGCCCCATTCTGCGTTGTGACGATGCCTTTGAGAAGATGGTGCACACGCTGCTGGAAAGGTCAGTGAGGTGTCAGCACTGAGGTAGATTAACATACTAGCATCCAATGTCAAATCTGACAGAAGTGTGTTTTCAGTCATTTTGACATGTCATTTAGTGGCAGTGAGTGGGTTCAGAAACATAAATCTGTGCATGATTTTGCTATGTTGATACAATATTATAATTAGCTATGAAGCTTTAGCTAACATGTGCATTTGTGTCCCAGACATCCTCACCTACACAGCATGGTGATCCGTAGCTACCTGCTGATTCAGCAGTACACTGAGGCCATGATGGCCTTGACCTCTTCCCCATCCCTGAGAGACCACATCACCCCAGAGACCCTGGCCATGGTGGAGGACCTGATCAACGCCCCGAGCAGAGAGGGCTCCCAGGGCCGGGGCCACATGCTGCTGGTCCGAGTCCCCTCACTGCAGCTGGCGATGCTGGCCCGGGAGCGGCTGGAGGACGTGAGGGACAAGCTGGGACTCCAGTTGTGCTTCGCCGTGCTGCTGGGAAGCCCTGCCTCTGAACTCAGCCTGCCCAGGAACTTCACCAACCGCCTCAGGGTGAGAAAGTCAAGGGAGTCAGTACCTCTTATAGTGCTTCCTACTGAATGTTTTAGTAACATTTATGTGAAGTCACTGTGGTTTATTCGAGAGAATTAGAGCCCTGAGTGAAACACTGATATCCGTCAGCGTTTGGATAGATATCAGGATCTGAATGGGTTTTTACATAGAAGTCTGAATCATTCTCAGACCTCTATTATGTCTTTTTCTCAGACTTTTTCTCTTAGATTACAGAGATTAAACCACTGAAACCCCATCAGTGAATCGCTTTAGACTTCCTAGCTCTTTTGAACATTCACTTCACATTTTAAATAAAATGAGACCTGTGGTCCAGACTGCTTAAAATGAGGCAGTTGTTTTTATTTTACATAATATAATAAAATTGTACATAATATCTGCATAAAGGGAAAACAAGTTGTCCTTAGCTATCCTTATTTTGTGTCTAAATCCAGCATCATTATCTGTGATGCATCAGTAATCAAACAGTAAACATGTCATACTTGTGTTGTGCTGCAGGCGTGGAGAGGCTGTGAGAATGAAGAGTGGGTGCCACACACCTATGAGGATCTGGAGGGGCTGCCCTGCATCGTCATCCTTACAGGGAAGGACCCTCTTGGAGAAACTTTCCCCAGGTACGCTCACATGCCACAACACATCCATCACTCAGAAACCTCGATAGTCAAATCATGCAGTGTGGCACGTTCCCTTTTAGCTCATCTATAATTCCTCTTAGTGAGCCGCTGCCTCGACTTTTTTTTTTTTTAACGCTCCGAGTGTTATCTTACATCTGCATCCGCACACAGTGAGGGTTGTCTTCTGTACAAGACAGGTCCAGTTAGGTGTTGACCTGCACTTCATGTGTCAGTCCTGGGTTGTGTGTGTGTGTGTGTAGAGTCAGCAGCAGTAAACTATGTCAGATTTATAGCACAAGCATCAAAATAAATATAAATATATATCAACCTCCTTCTTCATGTTTTTACCCTTCTAGGTCTCTGAAATACAGCGACCTGCGTCTGATAGACTCCAGCTACCTGACCCGTACAGCCCTGGAGCAGGAGGTGGGTCTGGCCTGCACCTATGTGTCCATGGGTGTCGTCCAGGACCCCAAGAAGGCCATGGCCCCCCAGGAGTCAGATGGAGAGAAGGCAACTACAACCAGCTTGAATGATGGAGATGAACTGGAAAGGCCTCAAAGCAATGGCAGTGCTGCAACCAGAGCCTCTGGTGAGTGGACCTCAGTGAGATTGTGAGTTTTAGTTTAAAGATTCAAACGCCAGAAGTCAACTTAATCTGTATTTATCAAATCAAATCAAATCAAACTTTATTTGTATGCCACTTTTCGTACATTTCACAGTTCAAAGTGCCTCACAGAGGCTAAAAACAACAATGGAAAAATAATTAGTAATAAAAAATATTACGTACGCACTTGCGCACACATACATATACACATGGCACCGAGACCTTAAGTGAAGAAAAAGACACCTTTGTCAAACACTGGAGCTGAAAAACCTGAATAATAAATAAAGAAATGAGTAAATAAATATCTAAATAAATAAATGGATAAATACATACATAAATGGATGGATTAAAAGAAGTTATTTAAAAACCTGATCCAAAGGAAAAATATAAAATAAAAGAGATCAGTCAGAAGCCTGATTAAAAAAGGTGGAACTTAAGCCTCCTCTTAAAGACAGTTCTGCGGCCCTGTGGTTCTCCAGCAGCCTGTTCCACAATCAGGGGCCATAATAACTGCAAGCTGTCTCCCCGTGTGTTTTAGTTCTAACTTTTGGTATTTGGTTAACGGGCCCATGCCAGAGGACCTCAGGGTCAATGTGTTAAAAGTTGGTCAGATAGATAAGAGGGCCCAAGACCGTTAAGACATCTAAAAACTATTAAAAGAACCTTAAAATCGACCCAGCAGCTCACGGGGAGCCAAAGCAACTGGTGTAATGTGTATTTATTTCAGCATTTATTCTGTTTTATGTCTCCACTCAGGATCTTTGGCAGAAAATGGTGTCAGTTCATCTGACGTTGCCGACCAGAAGCCCTCCACTTCCACCTGTCCACCCGAAGGTTCCGTCACCTCGGACATGGGCGCTATAACACAAGGCTTCAAGAATGAGTGTGATTCCCTGGGAAGCCAGTTCTCCTCCAACCCCTCCAAAGCACCACCCTCTCTTTACTCCACCTCCTCTGCTTCCTCCCCATCTTCCTCCTCCACCCAGAGGCCCAGCCAGTCCACACAGTGCGGTCAAGAACCCAAGCCTGCTCGGGTGTCACCGCGGACGGTCATCATGTCACGGGCGGCGTACAACCTGCTGGCGGGCGAGTCAGGGAGTCAGCTGAACTCCTTTTCCCTGCTGCCTCATGCAGATGTGGCCTGGAGCAGCCCGCTGAGGCCCCTTATCACCCACAACCTGCAGGGGGCAGAGCAGAGCATGTACTACCGCCAGTGGACCGACGCCAGGCAGCATCACGCCGATTATGAAGCTCCATCTGAGATGCATCCACGACGCCTGCTACTCAGTGGACCCCCACAGGTAACAAAACACAACTTCTGCTCCCTCTATAGGTGTATTTAATCATGAATATATATATATATAATAATAATTATGTATCAGTATTTAATTGTATTGTATTTATTTATTTATTGTGTCCTTTGTTAGGTGGGAAAAACTGGTGCCTATCTGCAGTTTCTTCGTATCCTGTTTCGAATGCTCATCAGACTGTTGGAGGTAGATGTGTATGATGAGGAAGAGGAGGAGGAAGAAGGTGAAGATCTTTGCATATGATGATAAATTTAATGTTTGGATTAAATCATTTTTCATGATGGTGATTAGTTTTTGTTCTCATGTTTTTGTTTTTGTTTCATCTCCAGAAACATCAGAGGTCACAACCCTCATAAATACCCAGTTGCCTGATATAGAGGAAATGCGAAAGCTGCCCTTTGACCCCTACCCCCGGCACCCTAAGTTCAGGAAGGCCAGCCCGGTTTACACTGACAAGATGCCAAAGTGCTTTAAAGGTTAGTAGAAACCTACAAACACACAGCAGAGGCAGTCTGAGTTTGTGACGTTTAACGTTGGTGCTAATTTAATATCATTTTTTAATCATCTGAAAACATAAGTGTAATGTTTGCGATCTGCAGATTTTAAGAACGGAGACGACGGCCAAACACCAGCCAAACGAGTGACCAAGTCCATACGTCTGAGCAGGTTCGCGGCCCACAATGCTTTTCATCACTGTGAACAGTGTCAGCACTACTGTGAAGCAGGCCCAGCCACACAGGTGAGTTCACAGGCTGGCACCAAACGTCTTAGACGCTCTCTCACTCTCACCTGCTACCTCGTTTGGCCTTCAACTGTTTCTGCACATACAGTTATCCCATCCTGTCAAAGTACTGTGACACTTGAGAGCTTTTTTTAACTCGCTGTAGTCATGCTTAATGCTTGATCTCTCACTTAATAATGCATGTGCGTGTGCATTTATGCGTTGCAGCTGTCGGAGTGCACCTTCCATACTTTCACCTTCTGCTCGTCCATGCTGGGGGAGGAGGTCCAGCTCCAGTTTGTCATTCCTAAAGCCAAGGAGCAGCACTTTGTCTTCAGTCAGCAGGGCAGCCATTTGGAGAGCATGCGCCTGCCTCTGGTGTCCACTAAGGTTAGTCTGCTCTACTGTGTAGGTACTGTATGTACTGAATATGTCTGGAGAGGGTGGGCTGGCTCAAAAAAGCAAATCAGATATGTTAATATTCCCATCTTTATTCTTTTGGTTCTTTCCCCTCTCTGTGTCTGTCTCCAGGACCCAGACCTGTTAAAGAGTCCAATCTTCACCCCAACGACAGGACGCCAAGAGCACGGCCTGCTCAACATTTACCATGCCATGGAGGGCGCCTCTCATCTGCACGTTCTGGTAGTCAAGCAATTTGAGATGCCCCACTACAGGAAGTACTGGCCCAGCCACATCCTGCTTGTCCTGCCAGCGATGTTCAACAACACAGGAGTTGGTAAGCACCTCGCTGGCTTCATTAAACCACAGCGTTTATGTCTTCACATAGAGACAGACAACTTAAGCCCATCCAATCAACCTGGGAGTTTATCGGCTCGGCTCGACTGCAGTGTGAAAGGCGTCCCGTGTTGACCCGCTAATTTACTCGTTGATGCCTGTCGCGTTCTGCTTTAGTCACTGAGCAGCCTGTCAGGCTGTCACTGTGAAGCCGGTGTGAACTACGCAACTGTGTTTATATACAGCTTGTACAGCAATCTGACACATCTTTTTTATTGATCGTGGCAGTATGTATTGGTACTAGTATTAGTATTAGTACTGGGTTTTACACTTTAATGATTTTTTTTCTTGAACTTAAATGAAAGTAAATGCACCCAGGGAGTTTTCTGGAAAACAAACAAAAATAATTATAACCAGTTTTATGAGGGACCTGATCATAAAAACATTGCTCCATAGCTCACAGTTTACCTCACCTCACAATTTATCTCTCTGCTGATAATCAGTGATTTATTACGGTGAATGAGCCACTACAATCATGTAATTATTACAGTCAGTCACGTTTATTTGCAGTAGGTAAAAGCTTAAACGTTGTCTCAACCAGTTGGAGTATGACTATCACGTGTGAGACCGTCTACACCGCCCTTTTACACAGAGTGTCTGAACGTGACCTTGTGTGTCGACGTGGCTGCCTGCCAACATTTCTGATCAGGATAAACCCAGCTCACTTTGTGCTGTTTATGGAACATGCACTCTCTGAACCGCAGCAGCCCACTTGTGAAATCATAATATATTCACACACCATGCACCTTGCTTTTGCATTCACCTACAGAAACACTGTGTTTTTTTGTTTGCAGGTGTAACAGCAGAGAAAGTATAAATGGAAAAGAACTGATGCATGTGCTCTTGTCTGTTCAAGGTGCTGCCCGCTTCATGATCAAAGAGCTGTCATATCACAACCTGGAGCTGGAGAGAAACCGCCAGGAGGAGCAAGATGTCAAGAGGCAAGACGTGTGGCCTTTCATCGTCATGATGGATGACTCCTGTGTGCTGTGGAACACCCACCAGCCGACAGACAGCAGGTGGTTGTTGATTTACCCAGAGAGGAGTTGTTAGTTTTTAGAGTTGTAATTATTCACATTGATGATTTTTCACTTTGATTACCATACATTATGACAGTGCTTCTCAACTGGTGGGTCCCGACCCAAAAGTAGGTCGCGCACACGTTCTGGATGGGTCGTGAACTGATCAAAAAAAGTAAATATTTAATGCGCAACTGATGTTTGACATGTCTTTTATTTTGAATATTAGCTTATTTTGTAAGGCACGCGTATATGTGCAGCTGCCTAAGCTCGGTAGCCAAGGTACTTGACACTCAGTTTGTTTTGCGAGGAGGAGGTAAAGGCTGGAATACACTTCTCCGACTGCGTAATACCTTATCCAACTCCGTAGCTACGGAGACCCCTCGACCGAGGGGCTGCATTTCACAGCAGAGGTGCAACTAGAGGACCAATCACAGCCCTTGTCGTCTCCGTCTTCCCTTGACGGAGTGACAGACAGTGAAAAAATATTTCCTACGTACAGCACTTTACGGAGTACTATAAATTGGCCTTAAGAAGAAGAAGAAGAAGAAATTGGCTTTGGCAAAGCATAAATACGACCCGGGCTATTTGAAATGTGGATTTTCGTTCATTGAGGATAATAACATTGATATTTTCTGTATATGCAACTTTGATAGTTGTCATCCTGAGTTCATGTGCTCTGAAGTGCAATGAAATGAGTGTGCTTGATTTGAATTCTATAAAAGTGGGTCGCGACTTAAGAACCATAGGAAAATGTGGGTCCCAGAGTGAGACCAGTTGAGGACCACTGCATTGTGAGATCCTTCTTGTTTAAAGGAATGCGCAGAAAAGCAGTTTTTACACTGTGTTGCCCCCCAAAACACCTTCTCATGTGTGTCCCATTTTTCTTTTTCAGTGAGACATCAGAGGGGACGAATGTGTCTCTTAAGACAGTGCTACAGCATATGGAAACCACACCGAAGATCTGCCTGTACGCAATGTGTGGTACTCGCAGGTGGAGCAGCAGCCTGGCTCGTAAGTCTCCCAGCCAGCCCTTCAGTCGATGTCACCTCCATGACTTTGTCATGCTTAATGTGGACCTGACGCAGAATGTCCAGTATGACGTCAACCGGTAAGTTAGCAGAGGATTGTGTCACGCTTTGGTTGTTTGGTGAAGTGTCCTCTAATCTGTTTGAATGTTATGATCCTGTGTGCAGATACAGCTGCGAGGAGGTGGACTTTAATCTAAGGGTGAACAGCAGTGGGCTGCTGCTGTGTCGCTTCAACTACTTCAGCCTCATGAAGAAACACATTCCAGTTGGGGGAAACAAAGACTTCCTGGTTAAACCTAAACTCATGGTGAGTACAACGTATACACATATGTAAGTAAATTTCTAGTGAATGTATTAGCATGAAACACAACTCTAAACTTCTTTCTCCTCTCCCCAGGAAATAGAAAACCCCACAACAATCAGCCCGCCACAGTATGTTTGCGCCCCAGACAGCGAGCAGACCCTCCTGGACGCCCCGGCCCAGTTCCTGCTTGAAAGGTTCCTGCAAAGCTGCAGCTGCAGACTGTTTCCAATGGCCATTCAGAACAGAAACAACCCAGTTCTGTCCATCGACAGCTACCTCAACATCAGCCCAGAGGTGAGAGCTCCCAGGAGATCGCAGGAAGTCTACGGGGAGACTTAACTGTTGTGAAAACCTTGTACAGTACATACTGCACTAGTGTTCCAGGGGAATATGTAAAGTGTTAACTATGACAAAAAGAAGACAAAACCTGCTGAGTGAGTTTATTTTAAATGTTTTTAGGGTTTTTCTTTACCCAGAGAAGCACAGTTTCACCATCTGTTTTAGTGGGAACATTCTGACCTGCATACATGCACATGTGCAAACGCTGAGTGCTAACAACAGCACATTTACGCTGTGCGTTTGTGTCGCTGAAGTGACACACTCACAACTTCATTACTTGCGTGCCTAGACACATTTCCTGTGTTTGTGTTTGTTTGTGTTGTGTCGTTCAGTAATGGAAATAAATCATGACGCACACATGCGTCAAGCCTCCAGTGGCTCCAGACAGGATTTATTAAGGTTCCATGATGATTATTTAATTAATTGTGACCCAAACACATGCTTTCTTTAGTTTGCTGAGATTCATGAAGGAGTGTCTTTTACCATCTGCTTTGTCGCAGATTTCTGTGTGCTACATCAACTCTCGTCCACACTCCACCAACCTGAACCATCAGGGCGTGCTGTTCAGTGGCCTGCTGCTTTACCTCTGTGACTCCTTTGTCGTCTCTGGACTTCTTAAGAAATTTCGCTTCCTCAAAGGTGACAGTGCAGTTGTGCTTATTGACACCTCTTCTGTTATCTCTGTTCTTTTATTACATCTTTACGACCAATGAATTTAGAAACTTAATGCACATAACATTCAATTAGAACAAAAAGTAATCCTTGTTAAATTTAGTAAGCACTACAGCCAGGGCTTTTAGTCTCAGGCTCTAATTTCTAATCTCGATCTTGTTCACAGGTGCCACTCTCTGTGTGATCTGCCAGGACCGAAGCTCCCTGCGTCAGACCATTGCCCGACTGGAGCTGGAGGACGAGTGGCAATTCCGCCTGCGGGATGAGTTCCAGACGGCCAACTGCAGCGAGGACCGGCCCCTCTACTTTCTGACTGGTCGCCATGTTTGAACCTGGCCTCGGGTCCACTGCTCATGCTGCAGAAAAACACACAATCAGGAAATGAGGACCAATTTGATTCCAAACAGGCCAACAATCACAATTCTTGTCATTCCAATGGAAGGTGGAGGGGATTATTGCTGGAGCATGAGATCTAAAGTTCAAAGTGGACACAAGGCCTCCTAGTATGGCTTCCCTCTCATCTGTACTGTACACTATGCTTCTGAAGAGCCCGTGAGTGTTTGAACTCTTGATTGTCGCTTGTCTCCACCTGAGCTCCACTGAAAAAGACTTTGCTGTGGGTGGAAAAAAAGCACCAAACTGAACTTGAATTATTTTGTTGTTCACAAAAATGGAAGCTCTCTGATCAATGTGATTATTTGAAGATTGTATGAAAACGTACATATATGTACTTTGACTGGAGAATGTCCTGTTCTGGACATACGTGTTTATCTCAGGGTTTTAAAAAGATCCAAGGGAGGCTGCTTAAAAAGGGTAAAGCTTTTTTTTTTCTCTGAAGTTCTCCAGTATTTTTGGCATTATTAACTTGTGTCGTGAACCAAAGATACCCTTAGCTGCCCTTTAGCTTTTCCCCTTTGCTTTCCTCAAAGTCCACTAAGCTCATCGAGTATAAGAAGTTAGCTTACTGCATTAAAGAAATATTAATATAGAGGTAGTACCTGTATTGAAATTCTATCATCAATCATTGAAACTGCAAATGGACTTTTCTCTTGTGCCTCTAATGATATTTATGTGTCATCGATAACCCTTCTGATGGAGAGCAGTTTGAGTGTTTTTAGTCCCTAAATGGCTGACACGTTCATTTATCCACAGACTTTATTCACAACTAAAAAAAAGTACCACTTGTGTCCTTTCAAATATATAGTTGGTTAACCTTATGTCAAGGTTTACATACTTATTTGATGGAGTAGCTCGGAAGTAAGATTAGTTCATCGGTATGTTTTAAATTACATATGTTTTGCATTTAAGCATTTACTGACTTGAATACTGGGTATTTTAAGCATAATCACATTATGTTAGTAAATGCTACATAATAATCAAGACTTGTCACTGCCAAATATCCTGCCACTGACTGCCTGGCATTTCGCCTCCTGCTACAGTGTTCTGAGGCCGATTGTACATTGATGGCCTTGGCCACCATCCACACATTAAACTCGCAATCTGTCGCCTTTTTGTCCCCAAAACAAAGACGAGGTTACAAACTGTCAAAAGCAGTTGGCTTACCAGATCATTTCATATACTTGAAAGGAGAATGTTTTTATATATATATATATGTTTCTGCACAGGGTTGTCCAAAGAATATGCCTTAAGTGACAGTTTCACACAGTCACCGCTCAAGTCACTATTTTTTTGGACCAATGAGAATGAAGAAACCATTTAACTGTGAGGGGAAAACTGTTGTTTGAGTGAAGCAAAATGAAATAATTGGATTTCGGACTAGTGTACTGTTTAAAGCTTTGTTTACATTAATAATATATTATATCATCCCCTTAACCACTAGGGGTTACTGGTGTTTTTTTTAGTCTTGTCTAACTTTTGCTGGTATATTTTGGTCATGATGTCTGTCTGCATTTTTATGTTATGTTGCAAAGGCAAGAAGAATCTACCTAGATGAGTCCTTAACCATATATCTGTATCCCTTCCTGTTCTTGTGTTGGGTTTTTATTGAAAATGAAAATCAGGTCCATTAGGGATTCTTATTTATTTGACAAACATTTTGGACTGATAATCATATTGAAGTGTAATATTTGATTGCATGCTGAGCTGTGTCCTCTTCAGAACATCCATGAAGGCTTTGCACAAGACCCAAACGAATGATTCTTAGATCTACTGAATGTCACTGGGGTTGGAAACGTGAACTTGCACTAATACAAGTTACCAGCAGAAAAAAAAAAAAAAAAAAAAAAAATATATATATATATATATATATAATATATATATATATATATATATATATATTTCCAACTATTAAATTAACCCCAAAATTAATCCAAATATAAGACTAGTGATCAAAACTTTAACTTAAACTCTGATGGTCCATAGAATGTGTCTTTCTTGTTAATAATGTAACACTTAATATGCAACTTGCTCTCACAATCTTCACTGAAATAGTGTATGATGCCCAGTGGTAACCTTGGTGTCTGGCTGATCTACCTCATGTTTACCATTGTGGGTGCTGGCTGTGAACACATGACATTAGAGCCATGCTATTGTTGTTGAAAATGTATGAATGTAATAAAATGACTTCTAAAATCATTCACATTTTTGTCTATGTTTGTATGTTTTTTTACCTGTGACAGTAGCAAGTGATTACCATGTGGTACTCATTCTACTTTCCAGTTATTCCATATTTTTACCCCAAGTTTGTACAAATTCAAAGTTTACTCAAAACGGCAGAATTTTATTTTGATTTCTAGTGGACATCCTAAAGTGACAGTTAATGGAAACTGATCAATAAAGTCAAGAATATTTCCATTTACTCCTAAAAGATTGCTCTATTTTTCCATTGAATAAACTTCCTGGACCATTTTTATCCCTCCCTGAAAATTCCTCAAGGAGGCAGTGCTCATTTCCTGGAAGATCAGAATGATGTACATTTGTTGCGATACTCTTTTTTTGTCTGAAACAAGCAACATTGTTTTGACAGTTACCATTCTGTCTTTTTCCCCACAACAGAGAACGGCATAACGTCTTTTATGGTTGCACTGACAGAGTCTCAGCAAAGCTCTGATAGAGTGAAACTCTGACACGGTATACCCCTGATGACATCATCGGGGTAATCTTTGTGTCTCTCCAGTCATTTCAAGTCATTTTACATCAGTTTTGACAGGCTGAATAATAATCACTGTGATTAGTAAACTGAACTTGGTGTGTAAAATTGGCGGAGTGCCCCTTTAAGTTCTGATTTCCATCTGTTTTGATAATTTCTGTTATTAGGGAGTGCTTACCTGCTGAGTATTCTGAATTGTGCTTTAAGTATATGAACAAAAATCCTAAGCATTGGTGTGTTAAGCTTGTAATGAACAATCCCCTCACTCTCCACCACATCCATTCAATCCCACACCTTTGTGTTCTAAATCCCAGGACCTTGCTCATTTCCTTGTCACCTCCTTTCCCGATCCATCTCTCAACACCTCTGTAGCCACGCTGTGACTTTCTCATTACCGGGAGCAGAAATGGCTTCTTAATGGGCGCTACTGCATCTTCTCTGGCTTCACTATGAGGGCACAAGTGCATTGTTGGTCTGGGACAGAGCTTATTTCAGCTCCTGCAAAGTAATATTAGAGCACTCTTTCCATCAACCTACAACCCCTGTGTGATATAACACAGGGCTATTTTCAGCTAGCTGCAGTCCAGGCAGGATAAGGAAGAGAGGGCCAGAGAGAGTTGCTGGCATGCTTATTCTCCTACTTTATAATTGCTCTTTTGAGAAAAGCAGGAAGATGTTGTACATTTTTAAAATGTCCCGAAGTGATTCATTTGACACAAACTGGAGAAGAGGGCAAAGGGTAATTCACTATTTTATGACTACGACCATGCAACATAAAGATCCAACAAATCCATTTGATAATTCAATTACTGAGTCCTCAGGCAATGTAGTAATTATTATTAAACTAGTTTCAAAAAGGACATGATTAAAGTGTGAAAAATCTTCATATTCTTCAAGTTAAGAATGACTTGGTTTGTAACTATATGATTATGCAGTGTGCGCATGAGCAGAGGTATCAACAGCATCCATAATAGAGGGATCCCCGCATAATATTAGTTTTCAGATGGTAACCAGCAGTAAATTACTCATCCCTCTTGGCAGTCTACTCTAATTACTCTGAGGCTTTCGTGAGCCATCTAGCTAAAACCAAAGCTCATCTGTCTGTGGGCTTATTGCGAGGGGGGGTTGGTTGGGTTGAAGGTAAGTGGAGTGCTGGGGGATTACAGTTTGCCTTTGGGTGGATCACATCCACTACTGCAGCTATGCATATCCTATCAGCAGCTAAGCCTGTGAGTGTGGAGTGAGTCGATTCCAGGGAGCAAAACCTCTACAGTGTGATGTGAGACAGAGAGGGAGAGTGACCCTGCAGTGACATGCCGGTCGTGCACTAAGCCAGCTCAAGTGGTGGACAGTCAAATGCTTTAGGGGGGGTTCCGTGAGCTTCTGAGTGGGCTGGACATGAACAGTATTTAACCACTGATGTAAACTAGACAGAAAGAAAAAACTGCTGACAAAAGACAATTGCAATCAATTCCTTGAACCTGCAGTCAACCGAGCAATCCAATATACTCTAAAAGAAAATGTTTACTCACAGAATCACTTGAGACAGCAGACAAAAGGACCTAGTCTGTGTTTAATAATTTATTAAATACAGAATATTACACTCATAGTGATAATGTGCATATACAGGTAATTTATACTATAGAGACATTTTCTTTTTTAAATCTAAAATCTTATTGCTGCAGACAGTCAACAGGATGTTTTTTACTTCTTTTTATGTGGAGTACAAAATGAGATGCAGCATCCTATGACAAAAAAAGCAAGCATGTCCTTTGTGCTACAGAAGTGATGTTGAGGTTCAGGACATGATGACGCTGATGAGACACATGCTACTCAATGGACGACTTGGCAGAACAAAGAGACACCAAAATTCCACAGGAACAGGAAGTCACAATCCCTCATGAAGTGCATTACTCAGAGTCTGGCCACCATTCAGATCTGATCGTTCCATCGATGCCAACTCATATGTGGAAGCCAGCCCCTTGATCATTGTTGGCACAACAAAACCAAAAGCCTCCATTAACAGTACTATGCACTTTGTAAAGGAACATCGACTGCTTCAAACGGTCAGTATGCACACGCTCCGTCTTCCTATGTGCGTTAATCCATTCACTGGATCCAGCAACCTCAGACATACTTACAGATCTAACCAACAACATCCTCACAAAGAAAACCTCATGGAATTCATATACAACTCTGTTCGGCCTTTGGGATATACTTTCATATATCGTATGAAGAGAAGTGCCTTGCATTTTTAAGGAATTAGAGGCATTGTAGTATCAACTAAAATAGTGCAATTTCACATTCCTTGTCATTGATGAATTATTCTCCATATTATACATTTGTAGAACTATTTGGTGCACGTAAAAGGTAGAATGTGTGGAAATAATAGTGCATGCAGAAGGTTAAAGGAAGGTAAAGATTGACATTTTGGGAACATGCGCTCATTTGTTTTCTTGCCACGAGTTAGATGACATGGCATCAAACTTTTCATTTATTCACTGCAAGTAAGTGTAGTTCTCAAAATATCAACCTATTACTTAAAAAAATATAACCTAATGTAAAGTGGTAAATAATGCCTACCTTTAAATAAGAAAATACAAACCAACGGAGAAAGATAAAACAAATTTATACAGGAGGTATGAGTAAATAAAGACGGTCCCTGAGGGCTAAAGTCCTACTGATATGTGCTAAAAGGTTTATGAACAAAATGATTGGATTTTCATGTACAGTGCTTTGTTAAGGAAAATGATTGCACAAGGTAATTTGTTAGCTAGTTAATGCAACTGAACAAGATGGACACAGGTTCATCTTTTCAACAGCAACATGAACGGCTATGCTTCTATCTTTAATAAGCATACCACAGCGTACTTACATGTGTGTTAACTGTATGGAATAAATGAATGAATATTGTAATGCATTCACTAAAATGTGCCCTTCAAATGAGACACAACTCTTTTTTGCTTGTGGCAGGAGGGAGAATGGGACAGAAGGATGGAGGGCAAAGATTAAAGACAGTCAATGAGAGGAAGGAAATAGGTAGAACAGGGTTAGGTAGAGAGGGAATGAATAAATGAAGGATGAATGGAAGGAAGAAAGGAGAGAAGAAGAGAACATGTGAAAAGGGGAAAAGGTCAAAGGAAGGAAAGCAGACATTGAATTAGGAATGGAAGGAATAAAGGAAGGAATGCAGCGAGGAGAGGTGAATGTCAAAAGTGAAAGAAAGGAAGGAAAGGAAGAAAAAAGGCATTCAATAGAGGAAGTAAAACCAGAGGAACATTTCGTCAAGTTCTCTTATCAGGAGAGGTCTTGGAGTCTGCTGCCTTGCTCAATGACCGCCTTAGCAAACTGCTTGAAGACTCGGTCCATGTAAGTGCTCTGTCGTGGCCACAGGCCCTCCAGGAAACCAATGTGGCCGCCGTGGCAGGTAATGAGTAGGGCCAGGTTGGGATTCTGCTTCACTGCCTCCACTGGAATGGCTGGGAAAAGGAAACAAAGGATTCAGGACGAGAAGGTTGAAAAGGTTGAAGAGGTTGTCGAGACTCACCGTGAGAAGGGGAGAAGACATCGTCCGCAGCGTTCAGACACAGCATTGGCACCTGCACAGACTTCAGCCTGTGGACAGGACTGGCATCATGGTAGTAGTCATCATTGGTAGGATAACCAAACATTATGGAGGTGAACCTCTCGTCAAACTCTCGAATGGTCTTAGCCTGCAGGGGCAGAGTAGACTGGTCACGTTTTGGCCATTTGGTTTTATTAAATTAGCATTTATGGCAAAGTGTCACTAAAAATAATCCTGACCTTCATGACATGATCGATGTCGTAACACTTTTCAAGCACTGGTCTGTGTCTGCAGGGGAGATTAAAAATAAAACCGTCACTGACGACTGTTAGGTCAAAGGATTTGCTGCTGAATATGTCAATCAAAACATTTCTGCAAAAGCATTACTGTGTATTTAAAACACAAACTGGGACATAATATGGGTGATGTTATGGCTTGTTGTTTCAAGGCTTTATTTAAAAAATATTCTTCATTCACCAGCTATTTTTTGCCAGGACTGAAACCATTGATCAACACAAAAAATGCATATATAAAACCTATATATTAAAGCTCCTGAGACATTTAGCGGCTAGAACTAGCAGTGAATTAGAGGCTGTGTTAATCCTGCTCCAGCCAGGCTGACCTGTGCACTGAGGCCTGTAGGCAGCTGGTGAGGTAGGAGTTGAAGAGGAAGCGGTCCAGGGGTTTTTCCAGTGAAGCGGTGCACTCAAATACATCCCAGCCTGCTGAGAACACTACGACCCCTTTCAGACAGGTCTCCCGGCCCTTGCGCCCCAAGTAGTTGGCCAGCATCATCCTGAATATGGAGAGGGAGAAAAACATTGGTTTAGTGCCCTCTGCGATATATGAAAGTATTCTCACTTCTATAAACTCATAAACACCATTTAAAGCAAAACACAAACGGCTGCTGGTGTTTTTCCTTTTAGTGACATTTGAATGTCAGCTGAATGTCTGGTGAATTATGGGTATTGCAGTTCATAATTTCCATCGCAAGTCTCCACTGAGTCACCAACCAATATGTGAAGCTGTCTTGAACAGCTTTAAGTCACATTCTGAGATTTGCAGGCAGTAACGAAATGTCCAGTCAGCTGATAGTGAATGGTTTCATTACCCGCCCATTGATACTCCAGCAGCCATGATCGGAGCAGTGCCATTAGTCCTCTGGATGTGCTCAATAACAGTCTCCAGATCCTCTGTGTTGGCTGCACAGTAGGTCCTCGGCGTCTGGATGGGACCAGAAGACAACAGAGTCACTGTTTTCTTTCTGTTACTCGACCTTTGTTCAATATCAACAGCTATAAATACTGCACTGGGGTCTTACTGAGTGAATATTAAGAAAGCCATGAATTAAAAAAAGCAGTTAAAGGCAGACATGGACAAGGAGTTTACAGATTAATATGTAGCAAACACAACCCCAGTCTAAAGGAAGTGGGCCGAGAGGCTTTCCATCTTCAGGGAAGACCAGTTATTGTCATCTGCTGCTGCTGTGTAGTGATGCATACTCAGATACATACTGTACATACTGCACAGGCAGACAGGGACTCCTTCCATTTTAGTCTGATGTTGTGTTTTACTCATAGTTGTTGTGTGGACTGCAGAAGAGAGTCCACACTCACTACAAATGAGTGAAGTTGTGAATTTTTAACTCTGAAATTTGTCTCTAGTGTTGTACATATATGATTTTACAGCTTTAAAAAAAGATAAAAAGGATAATAAAATAGAGAATCATTAGTGTTACTATTTCTTTAGGTTATGCTACAAATAGACACTGAACACTGCTTTATGGTTTTTGAAAAAAGGAGTAAAATCCTTTTTAACTTGAAACAGTTTGTCAGGCAGAGGAGGTTACTTAACATTATAAAACAACCAGCTCGAACTCGAAGGAGCCTATTGAACAAGTCTGATTTCTCAGGATGCTGTCGACTCTTTAGCCCTTCATTAAGATTCAAGCAGAAACACAGGCAAAGTGAATTCCTGTTTCTATGCTCCCTTGAGGTTTCTCTAATAGCCCTGCACAACCTTTGGACTCTGCAATGAAAACAGATAAACTTACAAATGAATTATAACCAAAAAATGAAATGCCAATAGTTGGGGGGAATATTTGCACTGCAAAGCTGCCCCACAGGAAAGTGTAGTGTAATAGGTTTTTTACGAGGTTGGAAATAAGGCACGGGCACTCAGGACAGTGTTTTTGAGGCTGTTGGGGGGGGATCTTTCACACAGCATGTCGTTCTGTAAGTAAAGCGCTGGCCTATTTTAACAATGGACGATATTCACACTAACTGGACAAGGAGAAAACACTCACAGGAGCGTACAAATGCTACATCATTTGCATAGAATAGCACTTCCCAAGTGAAATGAGGGAGAAAAGCCCTGCCTTACCACCACCACTTTGTACAGCGCCAAGGTTATAGAGTTTAAACTGTTTTTTTAGGACAGCTGAACCAACAAAACTATAGATATGACCTGGAATACATGTTTCAATCAAACTGGCACTAAGACATTTAGTGTCACTTTTTTACAGCTGAGACAGAACACGGAAACAGCAGGTCACAGATCAGCCACTGATTCAGATTTACACCCACTAAGAGGAACATTAGACTGATTGTGGGCATTCCCTGCCTGTAATGAAACTCCATCTGTGCTATGAATGAGATCCCTGTGTGGTAGTGATGGTGTGATTAGATCAGGGTGATACAGTCGTCCATAAAGAATGTGTCTCCATGCAGAGATGTACAGACAGAAAAAAAAACACAGTGTGCATGCTCGACACTATCAGATCTCCGGCCCATTTTGTTGGCTAAATATACCCATGTGGGTGTACGAGCACAGATTAAGATAGGTGTCAGTCAGAACATCACATGCCCGGCGGGTCATATTTCTGTGGATTGGCATTAAAATACAGTATCTGCCTGTGATTTAATCCCCGGTGTGCAACAACATTGTCTGTGGGACATGAGCTTAGGGCTCTCTGTGGGCTCTGTGTAGGACAGACATGCTCTGTGATGACTGACGCAACCAAAAGGACAAGTCTCCTGGGAAGCTGTGGTACTGGAGAATATCCAGTCCTGTTTTAACTGTCATTCTGAATGTGAAAAATAATTAAATAATAAAAGCAGTGAGTTGAAAACTCTGACACACCTCGGGTTGCAAAGGGACGGAAAATTACATTCAAATATCCGGTAAATTTCTAGAAACTTTCCACGGGAAGTTAAGTTTGAAATACTGTATATGATATTAAAAATAGGGAAATTTCTAGAAATTTATGAGAATTATCTGGGAACTTAAACAAACATAAATATGAACATCTTGATTTGTCATAAGAGACCATCTATGTTGAACAAAATAGAAACAAATGAAACGTAGGGGGAGCAAAGTGCTGCTATGTGCATGTGGACACACTTTCCCCAACTTTATTTAAGTTTCTCATTATGAATTGACAATTTATTCCTGTTTATTCTCATAAACTCACATTATTTCCCGTGGAAAGTTTCAAACTGAAAATTCACAGAATTTTTCAACCTCAGACAAATCAGATTCTTACCAGCAGCGTTTCACCAGAAACCCCTCTGTTGTTGAATACCACACACCTGAAATACACAAAACACACACTGTTATAAATTAATAAACAAGTAATTTGTCACCATGGGGCAAAATTTTTGCCATTTTATTGTATAAACAAAAAGATGAATCAGTTGATCACAGAAACAAATGACACAGTTTAAAGATAAAATATTGCAGCCCTCATGATTTTTTTTAAATCGAAAACAATGTGTTGGGGCTCTAGTCAGCTTACACTTGTTGAAATAAATGACTTAATAAATGACTGAACTGGGAATATGATGAGATGTGCAGAGAGGCACAGCTGTGTGAAGAGCATTCTCTCTGTACTGTAAAGCAAAGGCATCAGCATCCCTCCTCTCATCTGTTATCTGGAGGCAGACCTGCTGTAACTCAGCAGCTAGGTGGGTGTTAGAGGATGGGGAGGTGTGTGTGTGTGTGTGTGTGTGTGGGGGGGGGGTGCTTAGACACACACTGCAGCATAGACTTGGAAGCAGGACTAAGCTGTAAAGCTTGTACTGGGATAAGCTGTAATTCATTAAGCTATACAGACAGGGGTGAGGGGTGGAAGATGCTGAGTTTGCCATGCCTTCCCAAATCTGGGTGAAAGAATGAGTGCAGAGAACACAGAGAAAAAGGGTCTATTGGAGAGGGGGAAAAGGGGGAAAACTGCCTCTCTCTGCAACTCTTCAAGCTTCTGCTACGTTTGGCTATTTACAAAAGCAACTCTTGACACAGAGCTTAGCTGGCCACTTTATTTGTGCAGCTCACCTGAAATAACCCCAAGCCCCTGGCGTTATATAAAAGCTATGGAATCATCGCAAAGGTGATTGGATAATTATTTGTATGGCAAATTAGAGCATAAGAGACGGAGGGCGTCGGTTGCGTTCCCTGAATGTGTGTTTGCTCAGTGCTGGACCTTGGCCAGGTTATCCAGGCAAGACCACCCACCTATAGCCCAGATCTCGGCTCTGCTGGACCATGTGCAGGATGTAGGACTCTCGGCTGGTGCCAGTCAGCCCGGGGAGAAGGAGGACTGTGGGTCTGGTGGCAGGGTCAGGATGAGAGAGGCTATCGTCATTATCGAACCAATCCAAAGAGATCTGTCCTCCATCTGCTGCCTCAATGAGCTCACTGCAGAGACACAGACATGTACATGTACGGATATTCATTTGTGTCACTGAAACTGCTAAAACTCTCTGGTTTCATTCTCGACACACTGAATACCTTCTGTTCAGTTCAAGGCGAAGTGACTCTTTCATTGTATCCATCACAAGTGCTCCCAAAGGGGGATTGGATGTGTGAGTAGAACACTCACTTACAGCTGCCTCATTTCCCCTGTGATTATCTTGTCAGAGTGCTTTGCAGCACACAGCAAGTTAAGATAAGGAGGAGGGCACTGCACCAGTGGCTTCTTATAGTCAATCAATTCCTGGGCAATACAACCATAGCCTGGTAGATGAGGTCATTCAATCCCAGTGCCACTGCATTTTACACACGCGCGCGCGCACACACACACACACACACACACACACTGCAGCCAGTGAGACAACTTGGCCAACTGGCGCTAAAGACATCAGCATGAAATTACAGAACCGCCATGAAATATGCACCTGAAGCCCGACTTTAAAGTCACTGAGAGCCAATCCAAAGTGACCAGCGCACAGAATGTGGGAGGGGACCTGGTGCTAATCCTCCACTAAGAGGTGACATGAGTGGAATTTCACCCCGACAGACAACGACGAATAGGACAGTTTTCACCGTGTCCATCCTTGGGTCGACCTTGGGTAACTTCATTATGGGGGATGGGGGGACGTCCTGTTGTCCCTGGAGGATATGTGATAATAACTTAAGTCAATGTGACCTTATGTCTAACCATGTTTTAGGTGGGCCAGGGTGAATGTGTGCAGTATGGGAATATTTGTCACCTTGAGTACAGAAGCCATCAAAAGCAGAGGTAGTGTAAGTTATATGTGCAAAGGTGGGGACATTTTCCCAACAGTTAATAATCTTGTAACACATTTTTGTCAGTGATGCTAAAATGGTATATATGGTTCCAGCAGAATTGCATTGCTAGGCAAAAACTTGAGTCCATGTTTACTTCCTGTTAGTTTATGTCCTTGCATTGCAACAAGGTAAACAAAAGAAGGAAGGTAAATAAAAGAAGGATGAATTATTAAGTCACTGAACTCACATTGCTTTCTATTCCTATTTTAGATGCATTCAATTATAAAAGAGCATCACTGATATGATTTTAATGATATATTCAGGATCTAAAGGTTTTAAATTAATTACAATTTTAAGTTTAGATTGTGGTTAAGGCTTTGCTTTAACATTAAGGATGAAAAAAGCAAGCGCACCATTATAGGAATTTTGAATAATAAATACACACAGTATGTAATTATACTGTACACCTATCCAAAATGCATGGAAATTAGGGAATCAACAAACTATGTTAGCATGTAATACATTGTAATAATGAAACATAAGTCTTTTTAATTCATTTTAATCTCCTTTATGCTTGCAGGGGGCAAAGAATGCAGTTGCAATTAATCTTCAACAGAATGTACATTAGGGTGGCCAGAGTCAGCACTGTGACACAAAAGATCTCTTTTTCTTCTGAGCAAGACTAGGATTTTTTTTCCAGTTGTGAAACTTGAGACAGAAATAAAAAAAAATTGCAATGGCAGTGTTGCATTTTGCAATGCTATTTAATTATTCTGGAATACCAGACAAATAACCTGTCATGTCAATTTATCACTTATCTGTGTGACCTCTTTGACTGAAGCTGTTTAATGAGTTCAGATGCACACATTAACCAGGTGAAGCACATCTGCTTGAAAGGAAAGGTGAATACCAACAATTACTTATGATGGATACACAGTATAGCAGGCATGAGTGAGGACTTACTTCCTGTACACGACCCCAGGCTTGGCCGTGACAAAGGGTCTCAGGAGAGTCTGGATGCGGCTCTCCCAGCACCAAAAGGTGGGGTAATAGGTCTCCGACACTACAGGACATTGCTCCCTCAGAAAGTGGTAAAACTTCTTACCCCCTGAGATGAGCTGTGGCTTCTGCAAGAGATAAGTGAAAATACAGGTTTGAGTTTGAGGATGAATTAATGTCATTTAACATGACAGCAGAGCCATCGCTGTAAATACAACTCGTTTGTGTATACATGTTCATGTGAATTATTGTTTTAATTTGTTGCATTCTCTAAACCTAAAATCAACTCTTCTGATGCAGATCAACAAGAATGAAAACATATCAAATAACACCTAAAATAAAGAAGATTTCAGGTGTAACACATCATTAGATAAACTGTCAGCATCAAGCTGCAATAAAGGTTGTTACTCTATAACAACAAATGCTATAATATGTATACTGATCATGCAACATGCAGCAGAAAACCTACAACCGGCATGTGTCTGGCTAACATACAGTTACCCGTGATGTTAGCCTAGCTAAGTGTAACTGTCTTGTGTCGGGGTGGGTTAGTTAGATACGTTCTGCACGTGTAGATGTAGATTCTATGATTCTCGGGTAAATATGCAGATTAAAACATGTGTCTGATGATGATCCCACATGTGCAGGACAGATGTGACAGAAACCTGCATCAGCAGCGATGGTGATGGTGATGATGTTGCATGATGGCAGCACACACAGCGGTTATAAATGAAACAAAAAGACAAATAATTCCTTCATAGACCAGCTTATAAAGCATCAGTTAACACTGCTTACCTTCGCTACAGAGAGCAAATAATAGCAGGTGTACGCTGCGCTAAAGCCCAGCACCAGAGAGAGCCCTACTCCCGATCCGAACAGCCCAACTTTCACTTGATTTTCCAGATAATGTGACAGATCCTTTGTCAAAATGTTGAAATTTAAGTCCAGCGAGATCATTGCAAGGTCCCTGTTTATCTCCCCGCACTGCAAGGACAGCGGCCAGCTCGGTAGGAAGTCAGCTGTTGTCTGCCTGAGAGCCCACGGTGAAGGAGACAGTCAAGGGGACCTGATGCAGGAGGAGGAGGAGGAGGAGGGGGACATTATATATTTAATGCTTCCACGAGCGGTGGCGCTCTTTGACCAGCTATCAATGCAGCTGCTCTCAGTCAGACAGATAGTCGCCCCCTGCAGACAACATAGTTGATTTGCACTCAGTCACAGACGTTTGCAAAGACAACATGAGCATCACTGAAAGCCGCAGTGGAAAAAGCACACAGTAAAACTGAATCAGCATCAAGGCAGGCAACTTCCCCAGAGGTGCGACAGACCCACAAGAGGCCCCAAGACTCAGGGTTCACCATGTGCCAATTAGTTTGTGGTAATTTAATTAAAGGGGAATGTGTTTATTAATACTGTAGGCTCCACAAAGGAAATGAAATGAAATGACAGGCTCCTTAAGGCGACACCTGTAATCTTACCAATCTTGGGGATAAAGAATAGAATAGGACTTAATTTTTTTGTTATTGTTAAATAACAAAATCTGTTAAGCAGCTCTTTGATCCATTTAGCTTCATGAGAAATAATATATATATAATGTAAAAATAAAATAGAAATAGGATGAAATATTTGTAGAGTGCTAAAATCAAATGTGCAAACGTCATTTCATACAAATATTTTACTAGATATATTGCAAATTAATGCTTCCACAATGCAGAGAGTGAAAAAAAACAGTCCACTATTGTAGTCAAGGCCCACTGGGTTAAAGTCTGATTACAAATATACATCATAAACTTGTGAAGGTATTGTGAAATTAAAGCACGTGCACTTTTGTGAGGAAAATATCAGGGAGTTTAATTTTGCATATTTTAGGTTGATTGTGGTTACAATAGTGAACATACCAGTAGCCTTTATACCTATTCTGCTGGACATTGGAGTCACTGGCTGTAAAGTAAACATACTTCAAATTACCGTAAAATCCATAGTATTTATTAATAATCTTAATTGATTATTACCTCTGTATTTGGAGTTGATGTGCCACTGAAAAAATACAGACTTAAAATTATGATAGCATTCAATATGCGAATGAATACATTAATAACAAAGAATAAATATATTCAGTAAAATGAATTACATTGCCGTCAGATCTGCCATTCCAGTCGAGACTAACACCAGCTGGTGGCCTTTGACACACATGCTACAGTATTTCTTCTCTGTGGGCTGTCTCTCATTTGATTAGGACTATTTGGGCATGTAAAAAAAGCTACAAAAAAAATATTAAACAGTGTTTAATTTTCTGGTGGTGGGTTCTTTGCATTATTGCTCTGATTTGAAAGCATTTCAGGTCATTTTTTCACACACAGCTGGAATGGGTTCTGCACATTGCAGATGCGCACGCGCGCCGGACTCGTGCTTGTTTTCCCCCAGCCTCGCGTCTTCGTGCCTTGTCGTTTACCTCCGTAGCTAGTTGTTGCTCGTCTGAGGTCTGAACGATGATTGACAATAATGGCGACGCGTTTATTCTGAGTTGACTCCTTCAAGTAACATCTCTGGCTGACAAAGGGAACGTCTTGGCTGGATTTCCAGCACCACAGACAACAACAATAAGGATAAGCGACCACCAAAAGGACTACATTTACCCCAACGGAAAGCACTTGCTAGTCAGGAGAGGTTTTTCTCGCTAGCAATAGCTAGCAACTCGACTCGCTAGCTTGCTAAGTTGAAGAGGTGGAATTCTTGTGTGTGGAGTGGAGGAGAGAGGCAGACTGGCTAAGCTAGCTATGTGGCCACTTAATGTGTGTTTGGGGTAATTTGTTTCTCATTCTCAAAGGCAAAATTTAGGCGACACTGTCTTGCAGTTAACGTTAGCTTGTGGGTGTAGTTTTTGCAGGACGCTCCAACAGCCTCCTTGCGCAGCTAACTTAGCAACTTTGCTAGAAGGCTAGCTTTGTGGATTGTTCCCGTCTCTTTCCTGTTAGGACGTGCTCGCCGTCGTATTTGGAGACTACCCACCAGTGCACCGATTGCTAGCTAGCAAAGGCTGCTAGCTTGCGAAGTTGTAAGAAATTTTGTGGTATTGCACCTCCTTTTCGTAAATGACTACCGGCAGGAATAACCGAGCCATGATGGAGGGAGTTGGGGCGAGAGTGGTCCGCGGACCTGACTGGAAGTGGGGGAAGCAGGATGGTGGAGAGGGACATGTTGGCACCGTCAGGAGTTTTGAAAGTCCAGAGGAGGTGGTTGTTGTCTGGGATAACGGAACGGCTGCTAACTATCGTTGTTCTGGAGCTTACGACGTGAGGATATTAGACAGTGCTCCAACAGGTAACTTTTTGTTTGCCAGCACTTGCAAGTGTATTTAAATGCAACAGAGTTGTGCTAAACATAGGCATTATTGGTCCTATTTTGATCTTAATTTGTGGGCTTCAGTGGGTGCAGGTTTAAGATCCGGCAAACAGATAGCGATGATTAATTGTTGCTATAATTAAAATATTAGGTTAAGGCAGATGTGTCTGCCATTTAAAATAGTTAGGTTGTTTAATAACGTTCAGTATATAACATTTATGGGAAGCAAGTTAATTGGGGAAAGTTTACACTGTGTTGAATCCCCTAGTTGTTTAAACACAGCACATGCATTTAAATACATCCTGTCTGAATAGATGTATGTCACAAAGAGCTCTAGACAAGATATGACATGATAATGATCTGTGAGATACAAAAGCTATACACGTTTACAACACAGCTCGCCATTTGAAATTACTCATTGAGAGGAAAAACACTTCTCAATTATTTAATTGCATGCTATTATTATATCTGCAATACGTTTATATGTCATGCACCAAGATACCAAGATTAAATTCCTTGTTTGTGCAAACTTGGCAATAAACTTGTATTTCATTCTGATTAAACCAAGCTATAATAACTTAATAACCCTGTACTACTGTTACATTCTATCAACACAGTTCAGTTATAATATCTTCACCTGTGTTGACAGTCATGGAGCTCTTTACATGCTACTGAAGTAGCAACTGCATTTTGTAAAGAGACTGATTAAAACCAAAATTAGTCCAGCTGTTCACACATCAACAGGTGTGCATGAATATAGCCCTCCTAAAAGGTAAGTATAATATTAAGGAGCTCAATAGTACACAGTTATATCAAACTGTCACATACACAGATTGCATATAGAATGTGTTTACCTTTATTGTACAGCTAGTACACATTGGTTGCATCCAAAATTCCATACTATAAACTACATACTCAATATGTACTATCATTCAACATACTTTTGAGTGAAGAAATGTAGTATTCATCTTTTCCGACACACTGCTTAGTGCGGAAGTGACGCACTTCCTGAGAGCCTCTTGCCAGTTGGATTGGAGGCACGTAACCGTGGTAACCCGTGCCAACCCGTGCCAACCTCACCTCTACCAGCAATCTGTGATATTATTACATCTGATAATAATAATCTAATAATACATCCTTGAAGTGCATCTGATAAGAAGCCACTCAGTAACTAATTAATTGACCCTATTGTCCATTGTGTTGTTGTTGTCGTCACCGCTGCATTGCATTGTGGGAAATAGTACCGGAAAAAGTATGTACCTCATACTATTGGGTTGATACTAAGGTTTTGGACATACTAAAAAATCTCACATATTGTTTTAGCATACTCAATAGCATGTTAGTATGGAATTTTGGACACAGCTATTGTTGATAGCAAGTGGTTGGATAGTTATTCCAGTAGTATGACTGATATGCAGTGTACTCTCACATAGTACAACCTTACTTTATTATTGTTGACGACAACTGCCCCCTCTCTCAGGCATCAAGCATGATGGAACTATGTGTGACACCTGCCGTCAACAGCCCATCATTGGTATTCGCTGGAAATGTGCTGAGTGCACCAATTACGACCTTTGCACAACCTGTTACCATGGAGACAAGCATCACCTGAGACACCGGTTCTACAGGATCACCACCCCAGGCAGTGAAAGGTTCGTTTATCCAATATTTGCCAGCATTGTTCCTCACCCTAGACCCACCATTGATGAAATAGACAGAAGGTAGCCAGGTAACCCATCCACTTCATTGTGATTTTACTCCCTGGCTCCATGTTGCTTTATGTGTGTGAGACATTTGAGAAGTCTTTTGTGCACCCTGCCTCTCAGACCATTTCTATGCTCCCAGCCATCAGTTGCCAGGCAACAAGTCAGCCTCGTTGTAAGATCCAGTTGTACCAAAAAATGTGCAATTAATTAATTAATTAATGCGATGCGTCCCGTTTATGGAATTTATTTAGGCAAATTTCCCAGATTTTTGTTATATTAATGTCTTCAGAAGATGGCCACATGCTTGTAGAAAAAGTGCAAATTCGTGAAAAGGTTTGTTTTCCAGCCACTTTCAAATTTCTGAATTTAGAGCTTTGACTCAACAGAAAGTATTGTAACTTTACATGATGAAAACTTTACACCACATTAATTTGCTAGACCGCTTCCTGTTAAATTCAAAGACTTTAAGTGTGCAATAACTGGGCTAAACACAGTGTTGTACTCTCGAGATTGTTATTATTATATTATTAGAAATTTCTGGAATGTTTTTTTCCCCACTTTATTCTGCCGCAGCAGGGTGCTACAGCAATCCCTTGCGCTTATTATTACTTTATTTTCACCACTTGTCTGCAGTCAAGTTCTGTCACTTAAGTGGCATTGTCACAGCTGCGTCATTTTTTTTTGTTACACTCCAAACCTAAAAACAACACTAGAATTAAGATGAAAATATTCCCAAATGAAAAACTAAACTCTATTGGTTGCTGATAAGAAGGCTAGTGTATTGATTGAACACAAAATTAAAGCCCTTGCGCAAACTGCACACAGATCAGGCAGATGCACAACTCAGAGCATCAGAACTGTCACCTGATACCAGTCTCAGAGCGGCCCGATGGAAAATATCAGCATCTTCTACGTCAGTAAAACGTGTTTTATGTTTATCATTAATTTTCAGTCACACAGTCTATTTGAAAGATTTAGTCGTCCAAGTTCTAAGCAGGATAATCTATTCACCATTGCGCGTCAGGATTTCCACTTCCTTGTCGGAGATTGAAATCTGGCACTTCACTTTTTGAGGGTTGTCGGGGCATATTTTAAAGTGCAGCCACCCATCTGATGACTTCTTGGACATGTTTGCTCTTGTTTGTAGCTAGTGAGTGAAAACCACAGGAGGAAAAAAAAAGGCAGAAGTTTCGATTAAATCAAATCCTGTGCCATCAATTGAAGCTTGGAATTTTTTGGGTCAGCCCTAATTTTTAGTCAGGATATGGGCTGGGCAAACTTCAAACTAGGACATTGTCTGTACAATACCTCATGTGTATCAACCCATAGGTCTCAACGTAAAAAAGAAAAAGAAAAGTTACAAAAAATTCTAGTGGAAACAAGGCATGGTGTGTGGAAAGTGGAAACATTGGTACCAATTAGTTCATGTACAGTCAAAGACAGCTCTTTGTACACACAGAGATGCTCCATGTAGAGATTGATGTAGCGCCTGTGTTGAAGGAAAAACAAGCCAACAAATCAGTCACTGTCTCGAAAAATGTTAAATGTCTTATTTGGACTTGTTTATGAGTATACACACTCAGTAAATTTCACAACCTGCATTTGCTTGTGTTATCGCATAGACTGTCAGTACTGTGATGATGCTTCATCCATTTCAGGCCTATTTCAGCCAAATACCGTAGTTTAGTAAATGAACACATGGCTCAACAGCTGGCATCCTTTTCAACTGAGCACGACTTCATTTCCCCCGAGACAGCCATTGCATAATACACAATGGGTGCTAGGGGTGTCCCCAGCTCAAACTGCTCTGCCAGCATAGCGGGGTGTTTTGTTACACCACATTAGAGTCTCTCACTAACTGCAGAAGAGGGAGTGGTTAGAGACCACAAGCACTTTGCATTGGTTAGTTCTACACCGTCCAGCTGTTGTGTCTGTCATCAAGACTCACACTTGTTTGATGGTTAGAGCTCAGCTATTAATGGCTATTACCTTTTCATTGGTTCAGTTTGTAGTTAAGCTGGAGTTTAGACTACAGCTTGCAGCTTTACGGTGATAGCTAGCTTAACCACCGGTTTTTCTTTTGCATGTGCAGTGCTGTGATGGAGGATGGATGAAGGGATTGTCAGTGAGGCGTAAATCACATGCTACTACAAAAAAAAAAATGTTATTTGTGACACCTGCCGCTCAGTGACACACATGCTGTCATTGAATTTAACTCCATTAAAACACCATTTCTAGAGGCAGCTCACCTTTGTGCTCCAGCCCCTGTGAGTTTTGTGATTTTAGAGATCTGAAAAGCCAGGTCAGTAGTGCTCAGCTGTGTTACTTATAAGGCTGTATTGGTAAGAATTTGTTGATACAAAACATGTCCCGATACAGAGGTTAAATCTAATTTTAAGAGCACGAGTATAAAGAACAAAAAGTTTACTTTTTAAAGTAATTGGAACGATGAGATCTGCATTTGCATTTATTACACCTGTTCTATCACAGTCCATTCAACATCACAGCACTACTTTTTGTGCAGTCTGAGCCCCTTTTTGCATGTAAACTGTTAATTAAAACGTTTTTTGCAACTCAATACAGTTACAAAACATAATACCACAATGTGTGTGATTATATTTTCTGTCTCCCCTAGTTGCTTAAAGCTCTTACAAATGTTTCTTCTTGGATTTGTTTTGCTGTCATCGAATATCAGTTACAAGGATTGACAGGGACTGTCATTGCATGGTTAATACAGCAGATTAGGTGCTGTTAAAACCAAACACAATACAGTGTGATTTTTCTGTGGCCATATCATGTGCTGAAAGTAATTTACACCATGACTCCAGAGCAGTAGGCTCACAGAAAAGGGCGGTTAAGGACACAAAGCAGCAGCAGGCATGCATCGGTATCCCGTGATAAAAAATAAATGTTAATTGATTAATATAAACAAAGCCTGGGTAAATACTCTGGCAGCGTCACATGAGTGATTGAAGCTTAACCTAAATAACAATAATTGTACTTGTTTTTTTCTGTGCAGAGTACTTTTGGAGTCACGTCGCAAGTCAAAGAAAATCACAGCCAGGGGGATCTTCACTGGTGGCCGGGTGGTGAGAGGAGTGGACTGGCAGTGGGAAGACCAAGATGGAGGCAATGGAAGGAGAGGAAAGGTATGGTTCCAGCCAAGAAAGTCGAGTCACTGTAACTGTAACTCTGCCCATTTGTTTTGCTCCACAAGTCAGTAGTTTTGACCTACATACAATGCAGAGATAATATAAGTGAGCATGAAGGGTAATAAGACGCACTCTTATAAGTAAAACTGGTAGTCGATTAGGGGTGTCCCGATCCAACATTGATATTGGATATAGGTCCAATATCAACAACAAAAAACAAGTATCGGATTACATTGGCCTGCATCTAAAATCTTCGGTATAAACAGTCCAATACCAGCAGTCAATTCCAGACTCTGCTCCAGCATAAGGATCCAGTAGCAGAGCCCAGTGATCACAACAACAACTATGCTATGGTGCTAACAAAGTAGAAGGAGGAGGAGCGATTTTTCCATTAAAGTCTGAAAAAGACGTGAGAGCAAAACTTGTCATGCACAAGTTTCCTGACCAACCTCATCTCAGTGAGAGGCTCGTTGTCTTAAACATCCTGCTTTAGTTTTTTACAAATATGTTTCTATATCACCTGAGAGGTGTTTTAAGTAAAGATGAAAGATCACGACTAAATGATTAAGTTCCAAAAATGCAGGCAGTCCCAGTTTTTTCTTTGTTTCTAGTTCAAAGGTGCATGATTAAGTGGATAATAAATGCCAGGAGGGCAAAGCATCACAACCACACGGTTGCCACTGAATAGCACAAGGCCATCCTTAAGCACAGATGGATACTTTTCTTTAACACCCGTAAAGAGGAAAAAAACAAGCTTGCATCTCAGGTTATGATTTGCTATGAAATATGCAGTAGCCTCAAAATAATCAGGAAGGGTACTGTCTGACTCAGCATGTTTGTAGCATGGACTAGTTTTAGGCAAGCTAGATGTATAGCTAGGTGTACAGCATTATGTTGTAGCTGAGCTTTACATCAGTCATCTGCAATCCATTATAATGAAAATCAATGTATATTCTCTAATCACCATGTCAGTATCGTTTTGCTATCAGCCATACATGGAGAGAAGAGTTCTCAGTGAAAAGTAAAGATGCAGCATCATTATCCTAAAGTAGAGAATACTGGGTAAGACCTGTTGTTGAATTTAGTGTTGTTTATCTTTATATAGACAATAATCCAGATTTAGTGGAATTTGGATTATGATGTGTTGGATCCTTACAGACTATGTTGACAAGAGGTTAACTTGTGCACAGTGTGGTGTGCAATAGCAAATTTGTATCAACGAGATGATAGGAATGAATAGAAAGCACCACAGGAAAACTCCTTGGTTTAATTCCACAGATTTTTCTTTACTGAGGCTATATACAGACTTCCTTGCTGCAGGTTATTTCAGGCTTAAACACGTTATTAGAAAGTAATACAGAGTCTGATGAGGTTGCATTTGTTTAGCATAGTCTATTTAGATTTATACTGTAAATGTCCTGTAAAGTACTTGTATTTTGACTCTGGTCCAGACCTCAGAGTATTAAATTTAAGACTCCCTCCAGGCAATTTAAGACTTCATTTTGCTATGTTATTTAATGGCATATCTCATTACTGTTTTATGATGCTGTAAGCAATATGCTTTCTAGAAAACTGCTATTGCATGTCCTGCAGCTTAGATGTTCCTTTAGTTTAGCATGGATATTACCTCTTGCGGCCCATTAATCAATTACCTCCGTAAGGGGTCTGAAAATAATTTCACTATTTGATTTCTGTATTTACTCAAGGCACAGCTTTTAATTAAAGAATTAATTTACTCCAACACGCTCTCCTCTTGACACTTTCTCGATGTGATGAAAGCACGGCGCTGCTTGTGATGGAGAGACGTAGGAAAATCCCAAGCCTATCTTCAAAATTTGAATTGATTTTGTGGTCCGCTACTCATACCCCATTGCTCGTTCATGCTTACAACACATCATTTTCCTTGGCTTACAGTGCCCGGCAATGTTTTTTAGCCAAAAGTACCAACTCAAGATATGCTGCAAGTGTGTTAAAATGTAGTGGCAGACATTATGAACTAATTAATGGTCCAACCCACAGTAAATAGACTGATGAGAGAAACATAAGTTTTCTCTTTTGTTCGAATGATTACTGTGAATGATTAGTACATGTACTTGTTATTATTTTCAGTGTAAAGGTTTTGTTTTTACTTCTTAGTAAGGTGAGGGTTAGTGACATTTAATAGTATTGTGGTTTCTGTGAGGGTAGGAGTGTTCTAAACTATTTTCTAAAACCTTTTTTGTGAAAAGCATTTCCTACAGGAGTGTTTTCAAGGAGGGCTGTAACTAACAATTATTTTTATTCCATCGATTGATCTGTTGATTATTTTCTTGATTGATTGAGTAGTTGGTCAGTTTGTAAAATCTCAGAAAATTGTGAAAAATGTGAATCAGTGTTTCACAAAGCCCAAGATGACGTCCTCAAATTTCTTGTTTTGTCTACAACTTTTTTTCTTCACAAAAATACTGAAACCGGAGTACCCGGAGAGAGCCCACGCAGACACAGGCTGGGAGTTGAAACCAGTACCTTCTTGCTGTGAGGCAGCAGTGCTAACCACTGCACCACCGTGCCAAGAGTAGAAGCCAGTTTCACCAAAATCACCACAGAAGCCCCAAAATTACACACAGGCTGTGTGAGAACGCCCTCATGTGCCAGCTGCCAAAAAACAAAAGATGTATATATACATGTTTATGGCACTCAAGCATTGTATTTTAAAAGCTGTACATAAAATGTACAATATTGATAAACTAAACCAGTTAATAATCAGAACTAAGCAGTCTGACCTTGAGAGTGCACATTGATACCCTTTAACTCAAGGAGTCCAAGTTCAACATCTGTGTAACCAGATATCTCCTTGTCTTTGAGCTAGACACTGAAGCTTATTTGGCTCCAGAGCTGTTGTGTAGTTCAACCTTCATCTAACTTTCAATTTGAAAAAAGAGAAAAATTTCCCTACAGGGATCAATAAACTATCATATTCACTGTCATTATAAGCTTTTAATGTGAAAAACACCTGCTCAAAAAGATCCCACGGAGAAAATCATCCCCTTCTTGTATATTATATTTTTACATACAATATGCCAAAAGCTTTATTTTCATTTACAGCCAGTCAATAAATCATCATGAAATGAGGATTGCTTTCACTTTTTAATGTGTCCTTATGTGCCTTTCTCATCTCATCTCCCTTCTTCCTCCACAGGTGACAGAGATCCAGGACTGGAGTGCAGCCAGCCCGCACAGCGCTGCCTACGTACTGTGGGACAACGGGGCCAAGAACCTGTACAGAGTTGGCTTTGAGGGAATGGTGAGCAAAGTTCCAGTCTGACCCTCACACTGCCCCCGTCTCTCTCTCTCTCTCTCTCTCTCTCACACACTCTCACACACACACACGCACACACACAGCTGTCAGGTGGCTTTTGTGTTTGACCGCGGGGCCAAGGCTCTTTCTTTTGCTGCCAGGTCTTTGTGAGAGCCACGCAGCCACCATGAGTAAGGCGCTATTATACAGGCAGCTGGAAGGGGAAGGTGTATCTGCATGATAAAGGCAAGCTGTTCTCTCTGCTTTTTAGGGAGGAGAGCCTGAACATGGAGGTCAACTTTGGCGGGGGCAGGGGGTATATCTTTTGTGATTGTCGCAGGCGCAGCTACACACGCGTCTCAAATGAAAAGCATCTTCCTCATTGGTGGAGACTGCCCTTGCTCTTTTTGACCAAAGAGACCAATCGGGTGTCTCGGTTGCATAACAGATTTGGTCTTTGTTATTTTAATAGGCTGATAGGAAAGGATGGCACCTGCCTCTAGATTAAGTAAATCATGGATTCGACCCCCCATACTGACTGCTTTATTTTGACTTTGTTTCTTATTGAGACAGTGAGCAAATCCTGCTTACAACTACAAATGTACCGCATATCAGGGTGTGTTCCTATGCAGCGTGCAAAGCCAACACCTTTTCAGAAGTGTATTGCTGACTGGATGCAGCAGGATAGTCTAGATGGAGTTTTTAATTTGTTGGGACTTGTTGTACACAGGACTTTAATGTTCCATCACTTCAGAGGAATGTTTGCTCTACCGCATGATTGTCTCTGCCCTCTACTTCTGCCATGGTGGCTGCGCATCTGAGTCATCACAAATGATATGATGCCTTCTCTCTGTATCCATGTAGTGTTTCGTTGTCCAGCCTTACCATTAGGGCACCGGTATTGTTGGTATATCTGGGCAACAACAGTGACGTGTTGCACACTGAATTGTGCAAATTCTTAGTTGCATCATTCACAATCAGCCTGTCCCTCATAATAATAATCATCTAAACCCCTCCATCTTTTCTCTTTCAGTCGGATCTGAAATGTGTCCAGGATGCCAAAGGAGGCTCTTTTTACAGAGACCACTGTCCCGTTTTAGGTAAGTAACGCCTGTGATCTGTGTCCATCGTCATTATTGCACCACTTCTCTCACCTGTCGTTCTGGTGCAGTGAATTCAAGGGCATAAGGGGAGTTTCACTTGTAGTTCATGGTGTTTGGCCACTAGATGGGAGCACTACATCGTCACTTGGCTGAAAAAGCTAAGCAGGCTGAGGTTATACCCTTGAAGTTTTCCAAGAATTCCAAGAATTAATTGTCTCTCTGGATTCATCACTAGCAGAAGTCTCTCATGGGGTTTAATAGTAGCAGCACTTTTACTTATATCATTGCTTTACTTTCGTTTTGTTGTTAACAATTTGCCAACGCATATGCGCGTTATGTTTTGCAGTACTACTTTTTTCTCTCTTAAATTTATTTTTTGTTTTTGGATACGTTTTTGGTCACACAAATGGTTTTAGCTTCACTTTCAATTTTCTCAACTCCCAGGTGAGCAGAATGGCAACAGAAATCCTGGTGGTCTCCAGATTGGAGACCTGGTCAACATCGACTTGGACCTGGAGATTGTTCAGTCCCTTCAACACGGCCACGGTGGGTGGACTGATGGCATGTTTGAGACGCTCACCACGACCGGCACAGTATGTGGCATCGATGAAGATCATGATATTGTCGTTCAGTACCCCAGTGGGAACAGGTGAGTCCCTAGATGGTCAGGCTCAGATTTATTGGCTGCTAAGAAGTGGAACCAATGAAACAGCATCTCATCACCATAGTTTCCCATAAATTGAGTTTTATGTAACCCCTCTCACCTCTGCTGAGTAAAAAGCCACCAACCACTATCCATCTTCACTATTATATGTAATTATGGTTTGTAAGACTTGATAGAAGTGTACTAAAATATTATCTTGTAATTTTTATATTATTTTATTAGTCAATCATAGCTTGCAAATCCCCAAATATTTCATGTCACTTTTCAGAGTTTATACATGGTCAGGTTGCATATGACAGTGTGAGTGAATCCATCTGACCTGTTTCAGTGCATTCGTTTCTGTGTCCTCAGATGGACATTCAACCCAGCAGTGCTGACAAAGGCAAATGTAGTGCGAAGCGGTGAAGTAGCAGCCGGGGCAGAGGGAGGCAGTTCCCAGTTTCTGGTGGGAGACCTGGTCCAGATTTGCTATGACATCGACCGCATCAAGCTGCTGCAAAGAGGCCATGGAGAATGGGCTGAGGCGATGCTACCTGTGAGAATCTGTTCACACACATTCATGCTAATTTATCTACCCGCACTAGGGGCTTTCTTTATCCAAATATTAGTTGAAATTCTATGCTAACATATACATATATGAAATGTAGTCAAATGAAACTATATCATAATATCATATCATAGACATAATAGTGTAAAATTTTTCATCGCAAGTACACAATGTGTAAGAGGCTTCTATAATTTAGGCTCTGTTCATCTAGCTGTGTTTAACTTCCTGCTGTTTGCAGTGCCAGTCCAAGAAATATTACTAACATGCTGAGACACAATTCCTCTCCTCAAATCACTCTATGGCTATGTCAGGTTTTTTTTATTTTAATCTTTTTTGTGGTCAGGACACAACTTTATTCTTCCCTTATTATGAAGTATGTTCATTGCTGCCCAGCACGCGTTATGTTATGTAACAGCACTGTACTCCAATATGCCACTTGTCCCTGCCAAACTGGCCCCCCTCAGCAGCTAATGAGCCTTAAAACCCTGAGATGGGTTGTAGCTTTGATCACTAACCGCGGCTGTTTGTCGCCCGCTGCTGCTTCTACTGCAGCAGTCCCCATTATTGATGGCATCCTCCAGGACAGCCCCAGACCCAGCTCGACAGGCTCAAAGTGCCTCTTTCTCATATAGCCAAGATCGAGATGATATGATTCAAAATTGGAAAGCATTTGGCTCTGTCCTCTGTGTTGTTTGGATAGATGAAAAATAGTCTAGCTAGCAGAAGGGTCTCTTTCTTTTATATCCATCTTCTTTCTCATGCAAGCAAATGTCCTCACAGCTTTAATCTGTAATATTTATGTTTTTTTTTCTGTCATGTTTTATTTTTGCAACAAGCTTTGTTTCTGCTCCTGGTAGGACAATTGCTTGGTTGAGCTGGTATTTTCTCTTCTTTACCCTTCCCCCTCCTCATTTTTTCTAATAATTTACCTCCATCTTTCCTCTGCCACTTACAGGCTCTGTTACACAGAACATAGCCCAAAGACAACAGTCCTCCATACACTAATGAGTTTGTCGCAACATTTACTAACAGACCCTCGGCAAGGTGGGCCGTGTGCAGCAGATCTACTCTGACAGTGACCTGAAGGTGGAGGTTTGTGGAACTTCTTGGACGTACAATCCCGCCGCTGTCACCAAGATTGCCCCCTCTGGCTCCGCTGTCAGCAACGCCTCTGGAGGTAAGTATAAACAAGCACTTGTGACATGGGAAAGAGTGTCATCTTAGTTCTTTGTCCTCTGCTCCCTGTTCTCTGACACCTACACACAACCACTGTCTGCTGTTTTCCCCTCTGTTTGACCAGAGCGTCTGTCTCAGTTGCTGAAGAAACTATTTGAGACGCAAGAATCCGGAGACATCAACGAGGAGCTAGTCAAAGCGGCAGCCAATGGTGACCTGGCTAAGGTGGAGGATATCCTTAAGAGACCTGATGTGGATGTAAGTGCCCAAAATACAGTGTTTTGGTATGAGCGGCTGCTGGATTCCTGGCTGGGTGGTTGATGAACACAGATTTTCCATTTGAGTATTTCTAAAACAGTTGAGTCCATTGATAATTGGAGCTGGAATATCCCTGGCCCTTCTCTACTCTCAGTATATTGAGGATGCTGAGAGTCTCCCAGGAAAGGGTTCTGAGATCCTCCCACTCCTGCACCTCTCTCTATCTGAAAAGCATTAAGGCTGGGCCCAGAGGAGGCACCAAGGAGCATTGGTGTGCACTGCAGCACAGATCCGATTCACTCTTAAAAATCAAGCTAAGGTCTACAAATCCCACACGGTTGCAAATTGCGCTTCGACACAAGCTACAGGCTACAGGCCGCTTGCCACAGAACAGAGGCCCGTGCCCTGTGTAGGTTATGAGAAGTGGTTACGTCAAGTCTGCAATACTGTCCTCACTCAGACAGCAAGAGAGAGCGAATGAGTGCCTGTGTCAGTGGTGAAGGCTGGCCAGATGCCCTACTGCCTTTCAGTGGAATTATTTGCTTAAAGCTGAGCACACTGAGCTTGGCCAAGTGATCCGCCTGCCAGGACAAGAGACGTCTCGAGACTCCCAAAGGAGACCACATTAATATTTATGGTCTGAGTTTTTGCAGTGCTGCAGTTGCTGATGAAACATGCACACACAGCCGTGCATGCACGTCCACACGCTTTAACACGTCCTCGCAGCACCCCTCAGGTGAACGGCTAATTTAGCAGATGCATATCTAAGCTTGAAACATGACATTGACGCAAGCCCCGTATCCTCACGCTTGTTGATAGGTGAACGGGCAGTGTGCTGGACACACTGCTATGCAGGCAGCCAGTCAGAATGGTCACGTGGACGTCCTAAAGCTGCTGCTGAAACACAACGTGGACCTGGAAGCTGAGGTTTGTATAGTTTAAATACATTTCTCCTCTCTCATCCACACTGTTGCTATTACATCTTAAATGCATTTCACTACGAGTGGGGGAGCTCACGGTCATAACACTGAGTCATTATGCGGGTGTGTCACTGTTCTCAGGACAAAGATGGAGACCGGGCAGTGCACCACGCAGCCTTTGGTGATGAGGGCTCTGTCATTGAGGTGCTGCAGAGGGGCGGGGCTGACTTAAATGCCAGGAACAAGCGAAGGCAGACTCCTCTACATATAGCTGTTAACAAGGGCCACTTGCAGGTGGTCAAAACCCTGCTGGACTTTGGCTGCCACCCCAGCCTTCAGGTATCTATCCCCATGACTAATTTAAGAAATGCTTTCTGAGAGGTCATTTAAGGCAGGATTTGAATCACAGATTAGCACGAGAGTAACATAAGGGTTCCCTTTTAGGATTCAGAAGGGGACACACCCCTGCACGATGCCATAAGCAAGAAGAGAGATGATATGCTGTCAGTGCTGCTGGAGGCTGGTGCTGATGTCACCATCACCAACAATAACGGCTTCAATGCTTTGCATCATGCTGCCCTGCGAGGAAATCCCAGGTATGAGACACTGTCCTGCTCTCTCCCACTAGCTCTCACACCTATTTGGAGTCAATGCGGGACCATGGCATTTTCAGGTGGAATCTGTGGAAACATTATCCTCAGGATCCCAGTTAATGACTGCTGAATGCTTTCAGTAAAACCTCAATTCGCTACTGATTCTTTCTTGACTGACTCGGCATGAATAAGAGTGCTTATTGGAAAAGAGATTCCATGGTGCAGTAAAAAGGACATCAAATATTGAGAAATCAGATTGGTGGCAGCTAATGATGAATGGGCACCAGACAAGTGTCAGGTTGAATGTATGACAGTCGGACCACAAACATTTTCCTTACTCATGTTGTTTGGATTATTTAGACTAGAGTAATAAATAATAACTGGTGCATCACTTGGTACTGAATATTCAGCACAACTGAAACAGCCTTAACTCCATCAAAATGAGTTTTAGGGCAAAAAGAAAACCTTTTGAAAATATTACTAGTAGAAACTACGACCATTTCAGTCCATGTTTTACTTCTTAGCAGCCAGAGGACAGAGGTTGTGGCAGAATCACTAATCTGTTACTACTAATCCGTTACTTAATCATCCTCCGTTGGAATGAAAGATTTCAGCTCACCACCTACAGGTCTGAACTAGGAGACATATTGGGTCCAATCTTTGTCCAGAATTTGTGTTTATTTCACAAATTGTACTTGTTGTCAAGACGGATTTTCAGTCGTGGACTTTTAAGCCAGTCAAAGGTTTCAGCATCTCCCAAACATGTCATATGATACGCCACTCCCCTTATAATTCTCTAAAACAGTTTTATCTAAAATCAAAATGGATCACTCACTCTGTGTTGATATATTGAATTGTTTTACATATATATATATATATATATATATATATACATATATAATGTGTGTACGTGTAATAGTTACAATCATTGATCCAACTACCTCACTGATCACATTATCATCCTACTATAAAATTTACTGTGGGTTCATCTCAATTTGGTTTGACATTGATGAAGCTAGAATTAGCCTATAGGCTTCACCCATCTCCCCAGCAGATGGTATGGTCTCAAATTGACATTAGACTACCTTTGAGGCCTTGAAAGCATCTGTCTTACATTGACTTTTTTCTATCAGTGTAGTTAATAGCCCTTGAAGTTCATTTGTTGTTTCTTTTTACTGTTATGCTGGCCCGTAACCGTGTGTTGTGAGCAGAGGCTGGCCTGAGGCGGCTGGCCCACACAGCAGCAGCAGCAGTTTGCCTTGTCCTTGGCCATAGCTATTTCTGGCCATAGGAGGTTACTGCTCCACTCTTTGGCGGCTTTATCCTTGTCTCTCAACCATGAGCATATTAACGATGGCTCAGAATGATGGCTGTCTGTATCAGCTTCATCAGATCATGTGGGGTCTCTTAAAGTGATGGACATTGACATTACAGGGTCGGTGATACAGAGTAGAGCGGTTTCTTGAAAAGTTAACAGCTGCGACCCTTGCTGAGCGCTTTCCCAGTGAACAGGTATGGTTGTCCCAGGCTAAATATCATTCCCCTTCACTGACATTCATTTGTTTGGCATGAGGACAAATGGTATTGAGGTCAGAGGGCTGAGGAACACCTGCCACAAACCAGCCAGACCCAGCCCTCTACCTCTGGCACACTGACCACTGGCTTTGAAGATTGCTCTTTCTAAAAATCAGTTGTCAAGCTCTGTTAAACTTATTGGCAAATAATAAACATACAGGTTGTAGGGGAAGGATTCATTTTCTTTGACAAGCAAAATTGTCATTGTAATAACACTAATTTACATTAAATTACATAGCAGAAAATACAATGCTCTAATTAAAAGTTTAAAATGTCATTTAATTAAAATGCATCAAATTAACTAATGAAGACACAATATACAAAATAAAATTAGACACAAAATAAAATTATGTCTGTAATGTGTGTTTCTTATTTTTATTTATTTAATAAAAGACGCAAACCTACTGCCCTATACCCATTAGGTCATTCCAGAGCTGATGATCCCTGAAATTCTATAATTAAATGTAATTATATAGATAAGGGTCTGCCTGATTAATACACATGTTAAATCTTTTTCAAATTATACCCAATAAATGACAGAAAAAAATATACAATCACACACACTAATAGCTTATGGTCAGCAGTAGTAGTCAGCAGTAGTGAAAGGAAAAACATTACAAAGCTACTGTGTGATTGCTCAGCTTTTAAACTTTAATGAATGATAGTAAACTTATTTAGGAAAGGTCACAGAGTGTAAACACAATTGCTTGCATAATAAATATTAAAATGTGAAGTCTGTGTAATGCGTCTATGTAAACCAGGATACAGAATAGGAGCAGAAAGCCGGTCGCTGTAGCACGCATTGGTTTAGTGGCGAAAAATGCTTGAGTACAGTATTTTCTGAATCAGGGCTCCTGTTGTGGTGTGTGTGTGTTGCTTGCTTCAGTCCACACTGTCCCTTTGCCTTCAGAGAAACGAAGATGTATGTCGCCTTCTCCAGTCTGCCCATTTACTTTTATTTCACGCTCGAGCTCCTGCAATATCGCGGAGACAGTCCACAAGTCCTAAAGCCCTCGAAAATCTCTCCCTAGGTTGAAATGAAAGTACCTTGTCTGGTGTGTTTTTAGTGGAGAGGCAGTTGTTTCGATTCAGTGCTTAGAGGAATTCCTACCATAGAATCATATTTCAAGGAAGTGTCTTTGACAACTGTCAAGAAGAAGTGCTTGGGGTGGGAAGTTGATCGGAAGCCCCTTGGATGAAGGATGTGACATGAAGCCCCTCTTGTTAATGATTGATGTCCACTCCATCCCTTCGTGTTTAGATTGAGCACTGGTACAGAATGTCCTGGCATCCACGGCTAAAACAAGTCCAATCTATAATTTCCCAACAAAACTCTCACAATACAAGTCCTGTAAAACGGGAAAAATCCCTTCCACTTTTGTGTTCTCTTCCGCTTTCTCTTTGTAAGTGCTGTAAGTTATCAACATCAAATGCTAGCTGTTGGGCTCAAGTAGAGAGTGTGTCAGAATCCCTGGTGTGTGTGTGTGTGTGTGTGTGTGTGTGTGTGTGTGTGCGTGCGTGCTTGTAATTGTAATGTGTGAGCTATGTGCTGGGGTGTTTTAAAAGCGCAGGTGGGTCTTCCAGCGGTGGAAACAAGATTGAGGAAAGGCATAGGAAGAACCCTGTGGGTGACAGATGAATCTTTCAACTTGGAGCCCCAAATACAGAGACAAATCAAGTCTACCAACAGGGGTGTGGCAGGAGCTGGGGAGTTTTACTATATTTCACCTTGTTCATTACTCAACCCACCGAGTGTAAAGGCATTTCCTCATAAATTAGACCTGGTTGTTAAGTTTTACAATTGCTACTAAATTGAAAGTGGTGTTATAACCAGCAGTAACACATTGACGAAGGGATTTTCTCGGACATCCACATTGTGTTTTCTCCCTGTGTATGTTTACCGCAGCCCGAGCCTGCAAGGGGAGCCTGGTTCGTCTCTGTGTCTTTCCCTCGGGCTGCTAGAAGCCAGTAGCTGCTACAATACTGTAAACAATACGATTAATAGCCCATGAGTCATAAACGGGCTCCAAACAAGCCCTGCAGCGGCGGTCTGTACCCTTTTACGTGTCACCTCCTTGTAATATTTGCCCTCGTTCCTCTCTCATATAGTGCTCAGCTTTCTTTTTAGTACGACAGTGTACAGGCAAAACGCCGTATGGTAATCTAGGGCTCTGTAATCATTCACACTTCTGCTCCTAACACAGTATTTTCAATGTAATGTCTGTAATAATAGGCAGTAGCCTAATGGTAGCATCGTAACAAGATCATACTGTAATTAAAAAGGAAATAGTGTCGTGGGTCCAAGGAGGCAAAGTCTGCCAAATGGGTCAAATGTTTGCATCTCCACATGTTCTTCATGGCTGCCATTGATTGAATTAGGAGTGTTTCACCCTCACTCTTGCTCATTTCAGAGTAGGCTAATCAAGTCAGACTACTGTAATTGAGTACATCAGTGCCTTTTACATTACCCAAATAGATTTCATGGTTATTGGTTATTGGAAAACACTTTAAATTGAAATAAAAATGGAGAATACACTGCTGATTACATTTAATGTAATAAATATGTTCTGTATTTTTTGTTTGTGTAATGAGAATAAATTAGATAAATCACAGCTTTTAGATTAGTTTTGGAAAAGAAATTGTTTTTGGGGTTATGTTGTATATTTAAGAAAAGGTCAGTTTGACATGTTGTTAAGCACCAAATTATGAAAAAGAGGCAAGAGAGGAAAGAAAAGGAGGGTAGTCGAGGGACACAGTGTGAAGGGAGTTTGGTTTGATCTGCCTGGCCGTTCTGCAGTAATATCCCGTGAATGTGTGATACTCTGTTTGCTAGCGGTCTGCTCCTGTGATTTGTCTGTTTAGGTGCTGTCCTCTCTAGAGCATCTGGCTTTTATCTACCCCAGCTTGTCCAACATCATTGCACTCAGTTTGAATGTGTGTCTTGTACAGTCTCTAAACAACTTTATTTTGCCCCTGTATTTTATTTCTTATTGTCTTATTCCTTCTTTAGATCGCTTCACAATTTCATTGTACCCCTGCTGAGCTGCACTGACCGTCTCTGTCCTTTTTTTTTCTTTTTTGCTTATTCCCACCCACAGTGTAATTGACTCTTGGCATCCGGTGACAGTCAGTTTAGGAGGTGTCTTAGCAAGACAGCCGCACAGATATGTGAGTGCTCTGTTTCTGAAATAGCGCACGCTGCACATCCACCCCTTGCTATTTTTGAAACAGCCACTGATAGTGTGGTCGGAATATCAATCCCACTTGAGGCAGGGAGGTAACACTCAGTCAGGAAAGTGGACCATACCAAAGTTTTGAAGCTGGGACTGGTATCTTTATTAGTCAAAAATGAGACAGGTTTAGCATTGGACATGACAATTACTGAATACTCCAGTTGTTGGTAGAGGAAAGCCATACGTCAGTTATCATCAAGGAATGGCCCGCTGCCAACCCAGTGATTGTGTTGAAGGCATCACACAGCAAAAGGTGCTCCTGTAGTCATCAAAGCATAGCTACAGCTGGTTGAAGGGGACCAAATCCATTCAAGAGGTGATTTGGTTCCATTTTACCAGCTTTAGCAAAGCATTGTGGAATCACTGTTTCAGGGACGGACATGGGAACTGCTGTGAAGTGAATGAAGAGTCTCAAAGGCTCTGCTGCAGTTAAGTTTAATCCAAAAAGAGCCAGAGATGCGCTGAGCAGGAAAAGGCCATGTTGCATTGAAACGTCTTCTTAAAACCTGAGATGTTGGATCAACACACCCTGTCCTCCTCACTAGTTGAGATGCTACACCTCCTCGCCTGCCTCCCGTTTTTTGTCTTGCTTGTTCACCTCCACCCACTTGGTGTGACACACATTACATTTAGCACACTACACCCCATTTACAGGCGCACCAATAATACACATAGGTACAGTTGATCAACCTCACCTAACTGTCTCCTTTGCTGCCTCCCAGGTAGCCTATTTATCCTCCTTGCTATCTTTTTAAGTTTTATGCTTGCCCCCCTCCCAGAGAGTGAGAAAAATTGTTCCCTGAGAAAAGTATAATAATAATCTGTGGCAGTGCACTTGAGTCAAATGTCCTGGAGTCATGAAGCAATTACAGGCTCTGACAGATGGGCCCTGCTGCAAGCACGCTGCCGCTGCGGTCACCGAGACGGCCAACAGACAAATGTAGAGGCATAGCCACATACACAAGCTCTCTCACTCATACTCCTACAGCAGCACTCTGGGGTGTCAAGTCACAACATTAATTTCAACCAGTCATTTAAGTCCCAGAGACTGATTTGTAGTGTACTGTTTGAACAGTGACTGAGGGCAGATGATTTTATGTCTCTTTCAGGGCTCTACACTAGTACAGTATTGTAACATTTTCCACTAGAAATATGTCTATCTAACACAAAAATAATAACAGCAGAGCATAAAGAACTTAAAATATATTTTGTGTATGTATGCCCAAAGCTTATGGTAGCTGTAGTCAATCAAAAACTCAATGAACCATTCCTACTACTTTTGTTTAAATGTCACTGCTGCAGTATTTTGAGCTCTATCTTTACATTAAGGTACAATTATTTGACATTTATTTGCCATCTTTTCAGCTTTTCATGGTCATTTATCACAATAAATGTACTTTTGACACTATTTTGCAAGAGGAATGCGAAACATAGTTCAGCTTCTCTGTTCTTATTGACATTTCTGCCAAGGCACGAATGAGCTTCTCAGAGTCGTCAGTGACAGCTGAGTGATATACAGTGCTGCTTGTAGACAGGATGGGGGTCAATGTCGGGCCAGCTTGATATGGCACACCAGAGGCAGGTCTATTTGTAACATACACATGCACATTCATGCTTGCTCACTCACACACATGCAGTCTCTCAGAGTCAGGTGGCCAGGCTGCTCACCTCATCTGAGGGCCATAACAGGGCAAAAGCAAGGGGGGACGACAGGCACTCAGCATTTGATAATGTCAGCATCTGCTGTGTTTGTCACTCAGACAGCAGGTCATTGCTATTGAAAGCCTGGGAGGAACATGCGATGCAAGCCATGCACTCCTACAAGCCTCCAATGTCTTGACAGAAGAGAGATATCACGCAGATGGGTCTGAATGGTGGACAATTTGAAAGTGTTGCCTAAAATGGAGCTCCATGTTGGTGATCTACTCTATTTAAAAAGGGAAAGATTTTTGCAATTTAGATATGGATGGAAAATTGTTTTTTTTTTCCCATACATCTAATCCAACTTCATCAGGGACAAAATTACACCAGAAAGGGATTTATCAGCTTCAAACTTATTTTTTCATTGTGACTTAAGTAGAAAACTGTCAGATTATTATTGTTGGTATCAGCCATGTCATCTCTGCTTGGATATTTCTTTTATTGAAGGGGAATAGAGTAAGTCAGCTTTGGCATATTAATCAGTTCAAGTGTCTAGTATTTCATTAGAATAGAGCTGTCGTATCACAGTGGCATACATACACCTTTTCATTGCTCCACTGCGGAAGAAATTTAGTAGGCACGGATACATCCCAGCCTGACGCATCTGACACAATTGTAATTAATGAATCTAATTGTATGAAGAACCCATTTTAATATGCAGGTATGTGTTTTAGTTTCCCCCCACTTTTCCCATTAGGAGTGTGCTATTTTTTTAATTTATATTAAGCATTGTTGGATCAAAATGTTGACCAGACCTCAGACAGTTGCGGATTGCTGGTTTGTAATAATGGTCTTACTTGTTCCATGTTCATTCTATTTCTTTCTTTTCTAGCTAGAGCCAAAGTGGAAAAAATGACCTTAGCAGAGCACTGAATCTCCAGTTAAGGGCTTTAAAGAGAGGTAAACCCGTGCTAAAACTGGTGCAGGGGATTGTCTATGATCCAAGCACAGGCCAGAGAGGGGGTCAGAATAGGTGAAAGTGCTAGATATGAATAGCTCTGCTTGCCCCTCCACCACCTCGCTTTATTCCTCTCTGTGCCTCTGTCCATATTCTGTTGCCTTTATTTGTTTGAAGCAGTCAACAATTGGAACCAGCTGACGGGCCAGAGTTGACTCTGATCCTGCATTGTCACTTTTTGATGGCCTAATCTGACTGCCATGCAGCCCAGCAAAGCATTTGGCAAGCATAGCAAACATGAACAATGAGAGCAGGAATCAGAGGAAGGGAGGGGAGTGCGGGGCAGCTGGGTTGATGTGGGGTTGGGTGGGTGGTGGGGTGCGGATAAGGGCAGTGGCATAAAGGGAGGGCAGTCATAGTTAAACACACAAGATTGTTAACCTGGAAGCCATATGATACAGCAGTAGGATAGAGCCTGCTTATAGCCACAGCAGCAGCAGCGACCTCAGTCCCTCTTCACTCTGCCTCCTCAGCAACTATTTCCTGCATGTTTAATAAAAAAGGGACAATAGCAGAGTTTTGGTCCAATTCACCTTGCTTTCCTGAGCCATGAGCCATGTTGGCGCACTGGAAGGGATTATAGTATTAATGGTCAGGAGCAGCTCCAGCATGCCGCTTGTTGAAGTTGGTTCTAAGTTGCAACTGGCTGGATTTCAAGGGCTGAAATGCAGTAAAATCACCCGATATTGAAAGGAGGCCCTGTTCCTATGACAGTGTCACAAGGCAACTATTTGCCCGTAGCTTGCGTAGGTGGCAAGTAGTGCGCTAAACTCAAAACATGATTGCTATCATTTTCTTCTAACTTACATAATTGCCCAATGAATTGATAGCGTATCTTGGATGAGAGCTTTTTATTGGCCAAGTCAGCCAGTTTTAGAAAGCAGTAAGTTCCCTACAGTGAATATTGCTGCAGTGAGACTGCCCAGAGACAGTATAGCTAATGTATGAGCCTTACCACTCACATCCGTACTCTCTCGTCTCCTCTCTCTCCCTTTTCTCCCCCTCTTTCTTTTTCTACTGCTGTTTTCTCCTACACCATGATCACAGACATATTATCAATCTGCTAAGCACAAACAAATCTGCAGACATTGCTGTCTAACATCATTTTTTCAGAGCGAGGACTAGCACCTCACCAGAAATACATACTTCTTTACATTCCATAGCTATCATATGTTCATATGGGTACATAAAGAAGTATGTACACCAAGGAGGTAATCTTAGGTGTGAAATTTTCTCACCTTTCGTCAAGGTCAGGAAGTTATGAGCAGAACATTTTTTTCCTCACCGTTTTCTCTCCCAAGTATGGTAGTCTGCACCGTAAGGTGACTTTGAGTGTAAATTCAGTTCAACACTCAAGGCTTTCCTTTGGTTGCCATGTAAGGCTGAACAGCCAGTCCCCCCGCCCCTGAACATAACAGAAGTTTTGCAGTCCATACCATAGTCGACTGTCCCGGTGACCCCCTCTGTCCTCCAGACAACTGGGAGAAACCAGGAGCATTGGGGGGAGGAACACAGCTCCCTTTTTACCGCAGTTAGAAGGTGGTCTTTTTCTCTTTCCAGGAAAAATGTTGAGGAAGTGGATTAAGGGGTTGCACAAAAAACACCAGCGAAGACGGGAAGAGTTTTCTCCTTGACAGAAAGTCCATGGTGTTAGGTGCCGCTGTGTGCACCTTGTCTTTGATGATGATCATCAGCTCTGGTCAGGGAGATGGTGTCCTGGGAGCCGGGGTGCACCTATAAGCTGATTGGCCCCGCTGACACACTAAACATTTTCACTTCTCTCCTCCCACTTCTGTTTCAGTCTGCCTCCCTCGCCGCCATCTCGTTCTGCTATTTTGTCACCCCCCACCCCCACCCCACCACACGCTTAGTATATATCCCTTTTCCTCTCCTACCTCTCACTTTTACCAATATGTAGCTCTTGCCTATCCCCCATCCCTCTTGTGTCAGCAACGTCCCCAGTGGCTAGCTGGAAGGCCTGCTGATGTTTGAAAACGAGGGTGATCCAAGTGGAACAGGAAGCTATTGTGACCAGGATTTGGGCTTTAGGCGCAGAGGCAGGCCATAGGTCACATGAAGGCGCTAATGCCCACTCAGCACTTGTGGATTGGTCCTGCCTATACCCCCACCCACCACCACCACCACCACCCCACACACTCTCTCTCTCTCTCTCTCTCTCTCTCTCGCTTTCTCTCTCTGTACCTTGTTCTCGCTCTTCACACTCATTTTTATGGTCATCTTCTCTCACCTCGTTCTGCTGGTCAAGCCTCACCTGTCCATGTTTACAGAGAAAACCCAGAGGTGCAGAGGTGGTGGAACTGATCAATAACTATTTGCATGGTGGTGAGAATTGTTCAGCCTGTCTCTAATGAATCTTTGCCCCAGACCAACACATTCCACAAGTCGACCCTGCTCTCAACCATGCTCAGCTAGCCAGCCAGCTGCGTGCTGAGGCAATGGGTGTAAACTGAAATATATGGATCAGGGAAGACTATCTTAAGTTTGAGTTTTGGAGACTTGGTGGCAGAGAAGGGAATAAATGAGAAAATTGGTGCAGTGTTGTTTTCTGTTTTGCAGTAGAAGGGTTTGGAATAGCAATGAGGGGAGGCTGAACTGGAGGTGACAGTTGTTGGATATGAGCCTGGTCCTAAAGGTGTGACGTCCTGTTTAGGAAATGTCACAGCCACCCGAGAGGGTGAGCAAATGGGGGGGGGGGGAGTGAAATTCTTTCCTACACACAGCGGGATGAAGGTGGGGGAACGTGTTGTGTCTGTTCTGGTTTGGGCGATTGCACTGCAGTACTGTGTGCCCTGCATGCCCTGCTTAGCCTATAGCAATCTGTTACAGAGAGAGCGGAAACTGGGTTACTACCCTAAGTGCTATGGGTTCAGCTGGTGACACACATCTACTCAGCCAACCATTGCTGCCCATCCTCACCTTCCACCCCCCCACATCTGTGTTAATATACTTCTCACAGCTGTGTGCCGTCAATCCGCTTTTCCTCCCCATTCAGCACTCCGGACCTGCCCGCTGTTCATTATTCTGATGCTTCGTCATCCCTCTGGTGGCCACATTCCATCCTGCCGTCCCAATCAGCCAACCTTGGACTTAAGTGTGACGTGTCCTCAAACTTACCTCCCATCAATTAAGAATGGTGGTGACCCCCCCCACCCCCTCAGTTAAATCGAAAAATGGACCAACAAAAAGGAAGATATTAAAAAAAAAAAAAACAAGATAAAAACAAGAAAACAGAAAAAGTCCCAGTAATTATAGTATCCTTAGTCAGGGTGACAAAAACCTCTTGGAAGGTGTCAGATGCAGAGGGTGAATTGTGCATAAGGGAATGTCTCTCCACACCAGTGCAGGTCTGAGATAACGAGTCCTTCATTAGATAGCGGCAGGGCTGCAACCATGAAGCCTAATGAGCCAAAGATCTCTGCAGCAGCAGCATGTCCGGCCAGTGCCAGGAACGAGAGAGAGAGAGAGAGAGACGGACGGGAGAGAGAGGGAGGGAGGGAGAAAGAACAAGATGAGAGCAATAGAGTGGAGAGTGCAAAAAACAGGGCTAAAATCCATGTGGACCATAGCAACTCCCCAGCCTCCCTTTCCCCTGTTCCACCTCCTCCTGCATCCTCTTCCTCTCCATACTTTTTTCTTTTTATATAGCCTCTATTTCTTCCCTTCTTTTAAGACAAGAGGAACACGAGAGGAGGCAAAAAAAAAAGGTTGTCACTGGTTAAGTTCTGTCCCAGTGCTGCTGCTGCTGCAGAACAGTGCATTCCACTCCCCCGCGACTCACTGGCAAACCATGCGGTTAATAACTGATCGCATCCGAAGAAGAGCGAGGGAAGAGACAGGACAGGAGACGTCAAGGCCCGTCAGGGGTAAACTCCGTTCGAAAGCGAAGGAAGAGCATATATTACCTGTCAGATCAGTTTCTTATCTGAGCTGCTCCTCCCCTCCTCTCCTCCTCTTCCTGTAGTGAAGAGAGCCATAATGACCTAGAGAGCGCTCCAGCTGCTGCAGCCATCGTGTGTGCCGGGTGCACGCCTGACTCGCTGAATCAGCTTCTATGATTGGGGGGGGGGGGGGGTTGGCGGCGGGCGGGTTGAGCGCCAGAGTCAGGGAGGGGAGGAGGGGGAAAGGAGAGAAAGCGGGCATGCACACAAACACACACATTCCCATACAAACACAAGTCATACCTTTTAGAAGAGGAAGACATAGAGCTGATACGAAGAGCCATTTGGAAAAAAAGGGGGGGAGGGGTGAAAAAAATCTGCAGCACTCTCCTCTCCATCATGTGCATTCTGAAGGAGAGAGCTGGGAGGATACCCTGGTCGGTGGAGGAGGCAGAAAGTGTACCAACCGTCCTCCCACCCTGCTTTTTTCTTATTCCATCGACAGACACACACACACACACACAGAGCCCCAGAGCTTTATTCTGCTCCTAAAATGCGCTTTTATTATTCAGTGGAACTTTATACAGCAGCTTAGAAGAGGGAGTTTACTGAATGTGTTTCGAGCAGAATTGTGACGGAGGTATTTAAAAAAAAAAAAAAAGAAAAGAAAAAGAAATTGGTGGCTATGCGTCTGCGGTAGAAGACAGCTGTACTTTTAATAGTCCCTTGTGATCCATGCAAATTTGATTACCATTGTCGAGGACTGGAGACAGAGGATATTGCAACACCTTTTCGCCGTTCTTGTGCATTTTTTTTTTTTTTTTTTTTTGAGCTCGCGAATCTTCAGCATGGAACTTATGCATTCTTAACAGTGCATCTCCAGGGTCACCCTTTTACTTGGAAAAGATCAAGTCGAGATGCCACTGCAGTTTGCAGGGCAGAGAGCACAGGAAGAACACAGTGGCAGCAAATTAGGGACACGAGGTCAACCAGCCAATGGCTTCCTACCCCTGGTGCGGAGGGCTAAGCTGAACAGTTAGCACTTCGTGGGAAGCCAAGCATTTGAAGCATGCCTTGGGCCCCTGTGGCCAGACTGCTCCTGTGTCTTGTCTCACCACCTCCCTGACCATATTTAGTCAAGCAGTGCAAAAAATAGTTCCCGCTCCGCTCCATGCTGCTCCTCTCCTTGCTTCACCCCCCCCCCCCTCCCGTTCTCTTCCATGTCCCCCCTCAGCAACTGTTGGCCACAGGCTCCGGGAAGCCTCCCCTTCGGCTTCCTGCCTATCGATTCCACCGGCCTGAAAGGAGAGGCCAGCTAGCCCCTGCTACCATTTGCTGTGCTATTTTTAGTAGCTCCAAATAAAGTGGTCTCTCGTGCTTCCACTTGTATATTCTTGATTCGTCCCCCGCCCTTTCTCCTGCTTTACATCCTTCACCACCGGCTCCTCTGATACCACACCCTCACTCTCTGTGTCCCTTTGACACCCCCCCCCCCGGTCTCTGTCATTCTTCTTTTTGAAAAAGAGCTGGAACACACTTCTTATGGTAAAGCTTCCATCTGCTCACCTCTATACTTAGAATAACTGCATATCCCAGAAATGGAGGAACGTGTATTGCAGAGGAATGTGGGTTAGATGGCAGGAAATATATTTTTATTTTCCAATTTATTTATCTATTTATTTAAACTACTTTCGGCAATGCAGCAGGGAGACACGCTGCAACCTCACCTCTGAGGCGCTGAAAAGTATTGGGCTGCTTTCTCTCCTTTTTGAGCTCTCATTAATTTTCAAGTGTCTTTTTCAAGCTTTCCCATGGCGCGGCCGCTGAAGAATCTGTTTAATTAGTCGGTTTCATCACGGGGCACATCTATACTGTACGGAAGCAATGTCCTCTGTGCCCTCCTATCGTTTTCCACTCACTCGCCTTCTCTCCACTTATACCTCAATGACGGCGCACAGGTCCTCTTACCTACCCCACCTGCGTTTTAACTGCAGAGTGCCCCAGGAAGAGTAAGCCTTTGTTCACACCAATATGCTCTTTAAAGTAATCATATGGAAACCAGACTGTAGCATGTAATGGAATGGATCGCAAACACCCGCAATGCTGCATGAACATTTGTCACGCAATTCTCCTGGTTTTTGATTTGATAAGCCTTTTAACGAGCTCCCAGCCATTCTGTCCCTCACTTGCTGTTATATCTCAGGCCTTTTCATGCCAAAGATAATGCTGCATAAATTTAAGTGTGCAATTTAATTAATGTATTGTCACTGCAATTTATAGCTTTTCGATTACATTATCTTTACGGGCATTACAAGGATTGACCATTTGCGAGGCAAAATGGATTCCGAGCTAATGTGTGTGCTCATACCTTGACCTCACATGGCCAATCAAAATGCAGAATTGCAGCTATATAAATGGCAACTGTCAATGTCCACCTGTTATTGCCCTGTGGTCTCTACGTTTACACACCACTTAAAATTGAATGTTCCAACCAGCTTTCATTCCCTCATCATATAACTTTTCTTGTACTGTGCATAAACTCACACACTTACTTTACATGGGCACTGAGACAGTGTGGGGTCATTTTCTACTCAGCTGGTTGACTCCACCGACAATGCCCTGTCTGTTTGTGAATCCCCAGCGGGTCTCCACCCTGCCGGTTCCAAACACCCAACCCACCAGTTTAATCTCAATTACATCCTGACGTCCCATCTGCCCCTGAAACTCAGCAGCACGGCTTACATCTTCCCACCATGATGAATAGCACAGGGCTGAATGTTTAGCTGAGCAGTTAATCGATCAATGAGAGAAGGGTCAACTAATGGATGGGCTTTCTTTCACTAGATGAAGGGATGGGATGCATTGTTCTCCCGACGAGTACTGCTTAAGATATATCTCCATTTAGACTAAATAATAATAATGCAACAGATGAACAAGTTGCATGTTGTAATGATATCTTATATTGTTCAGAAGATGCATTGTGGGTGTAAAAAGCAACATCAGTTATAGCAGAATACAAGCCTCTTGTAGAAACTGATATTGAAATCTATTTGTTTCCTACCTTTGTCTTTATTCTGATTATTCTAATATTATTCCACATATGTAATAATATTTTTTATAATTCATTGATCAATTATAATTCATCCATGGTGTTTTCAGATGTTTTATGTAATGCTGGATATGGAGTAGAGGTCACAAATTTAATCAATGCATGACAAGTAATGTTAGGTTATACTGGAAGGTCCACTGCTGGCTAGTCAACGAGTGTATGCTGTGATTGGTGCAAGTTAAATAACACACACTGGCAGAAACACACAGTCCCCACCATGAAGCGTAATGGTGGTGGCAGCGTCATGCTGCAAGGATGATTCTCTGCAGCAGTCTTCTGATCAAGAATTTGTGGCAGGACTTGAAAATGACTCGTTTCTCACAGAGCTTGGGCAGTGTGCACACGTAGACTCAGTCAAGTTTATTTGTATAGCCCAATATCACAAATTATGAATTTGCCCCATTGGGCTTTACAATCTGTACAGGATATGACACCCTCTGTCCTTTACAAATGACCCTCGCATCGACGAAGGAAAAACTCCCCCAAAAAAAACCCTTTTACCAGGGAAAAAGAAGGGCTACAATTGATGCCAGAGGTGTCTCTCCTTAATATTGACTTGAATATAATCAAGTATTTTGCTTTTTTAAATTGTAGTTAATTAAGAAAAAAATTCGTAGAGATTTGTTTTCACTTTGACAAATAGTTTTGATCAATTTCAGATAGTCAGCCTAATCTTGCATGGTCAGCGCTAAAGAAAGGCTCCACACGGTATTATTTAGGTATAGGGGTGGATGATGCCGTTTCTTTAAACCAATCACAGTTGTCTTGGACATTACTAAATGCAGGATGCAGCGACATTGCCCTTGCAGAATAGATAGCGCAGATTGTAGAGGAGGAGAATGCCAAATGCACCCACAGTCTATGTCCGTTGAGCGAGACTACAGAAAACCTGATTGTGTTTCAGCATTATAAAACATGTTTTGGGTTCCTTCGTATTATATGCAGTCCAAATGAGAGCACATCCCTTTTGAGTTTACGAGACAGGACAGGAAAAGTTTGGTACAGGGATTTCTGTTTTTTTTTTTCTCTCTCTCTACTGGTCAAGTCTTGGTCGGTCTTTCAGCTTGTCTTAATTCCTTCCCTCTGTGTGTCTGCCCACTAGTCGACATCATAGAGGGATTAGAGCCATTTCTAATGAGTCCAGTTTGTGCTTTTTGAGCAAAGCTCCCCTTCCGTCTGCCTGGCTTTTCATCGTGCTTACTTTATCTCTCTCTCTCATCTGTTCACCCTCCTCTTCCTCCCCCACACCCCCTCATCTGTCCCCCCGCCTTGCCCCTCCCTCCTCATCCCTTAACACAGTGCATCATTTGAAGAGGTGAGGCTGTTGAGCGCTTGGAGGAATAAAAGTGATTTATGAATGGGCCAGCCTACCTGGGTGCTGGAGGGGGGAAGCCAGTGGCAGGCAGGCTCTCTGATCCAGCAGCCCATTGTTCCCTCCAGCCTCACTGCAGGGGAAGCTCCTCTGCCTCTTGTGCCTCTCATCTTTTAGTGTGCTTTGCTGGCGCCACATGTAACCGTTAAATGACACAAAATTGCACAAACACTCATGAACTGCAGGGTTGCACATGTGTGCAAGACCGTTCGGGTGTGCGTAAACACACACACACACCATGGTACACTGCTTACTATCTATGTTTATTTGGCAGGCAGCCACTCAAGTAGATGTATGAGTGCATGGTTGTGCACAGTTTATATCGTTAATGCTCAGGCTGAATAGGTCTTTAATACTTACTTTTTAAGTGTGTAAGATTTTAAAAGTTAACACAGGTGAGGACAGCCAGATGCACCAGCCAACAACCCTATCGATGATGTAAAGAGAGATGACAGGAAAGGTGTTGTAGCTGCCGAGTTCCTCCTTGTCACCATATGCTCACTCACACACACACACACACACACACGCACACGCACGCACGCAAGACATGCTGGTAGAATATTCAGGTTTTAGAGGGTAAAATTGAGCTGGGATGTCACTTGGGTGTCCTGATTCAGCTAGTAGTGTTTGTGTTTATTGGCCGTGTATATGATCTGACCATTTTTACAAAGTAATATATGATATTTCCTGATGGTAGGATGATGGAGGTGATAAACTTGGTCAGGGGAAAGTCTATACACTGATGCCCTACTATAATTCATGAAAAGATAACTGATCACAAAGATACAGTCGTGGTCAAAAGTTTACATACACATGTAAAGAACATAATGTCATGGTTCTCTTGAGTTTCCAGTTATTTCTACAACTCTGCTTTTTCTCTGATAGAGTGATTGGAACATACTTCTTTGTCACCAAAAACATTCATGAAGTTTGGTTCTTTTATGACTTTATTATGGGTCAATAGAAGATGTGACCAAATCTGCTGGGTCAATAATATACATACAGCAATGCTAATGTTTGGTTACATGTCCCTTGGCCATTTTCACTTCAATTAGGCGCTTTTGTTAGCCATCCACAAGCTTCTGGTTGACCACACATCTTGACAGAATTGGTGCAGTTCAGTTACATTTGTTGGCTTTCTGACATGGACATGTTTCTTCAGCATTTTCCATGTTCTCAATGGGGTTTAAGTCACTGTAGTCACTCATGATCACTCACAAGAAGTTAAGAGGCCATGCTATGAAGCTCATTTCATTGACACAACTTTCTAAGTCACCAAAACTGCTAATTCATGTTGCTGTATGTATATTTTTGACCCCGCAGATTTGGTCACATTTTCAGTTGACCCATAATAAAGTCATAAGTCATGAATTTTTTTTTGTGACAAAGAAGCATCTGTTCCAATCACTCTATCAGAGAAAAAGCACACTTGTAGAAATAACTGGAAACTCAAGAGAGCCATGACATTGTTCTTTACAAGTGTATGTAAACTTTTGACCACGACAGTATGTCGAAGTAACTTTTGGAACTGCGGTGTTTCCCTTATCTTTTTAGCTTGGGAGGGGTGCCTGGGTCAGGATGAGCATGGTCCATGGTTGGGGTCCTTGCAAGACCCTCTCCCCACAGGACCCCATAACCAAGATTACAGAGTATTTGGACCTGAATAAACAGTTATTGCTGATTTGTGTTAGGGCTTTTAATTTTGGCCAGAAATCATATTCAAAGTTCGTTTGTTCATTAATATAAATATTCAAATATTCATGAATAACATTTTGACCATCAAATGCCTTCACTAAGACCTATATTGGCATCAAACTAGTTTGTGGATGAAAGCTTGAAACCCGCTCCCATATATCACGTTAATTGATCTCATATCTTTGCAAACAAAACGTGTCAGCAAATCTGTCGCTCTGTTTGGATGGGCATACAGGAAGCCTCGTGAAGGAGATAGCACAGAGTCGTTTCTGGCCTGCCTCACCGCTGATCCTTCCCCTCCCTCTCTTCCAGCTTACCTGGATGTAGTGTTGACAGGTGGGCTCTCAAGTTGCTGGTTGTCTTGTGGTATGTGAGTTTGGTCCTACGTGTTTTACATATCACTTTGTCCTTAGTCGTGATTTTTCCCTGTTCCTTTGGGAACCCAAAGTAGTGCCACACATTGCTTTTCAGATAGTCTGGAGTGTAGATTTCAAATTCCTCAGACATAGTTATTGTAGGCATTGTCGCAGCTGTTGTTCTGATATGCAAAATAGGCGCTAACCAGGATGCTAACGTCAACTACAGGAGCCCAGATGACAAACAATAGGATTGCTAATGAGCTTACGATTCACAGCTTCACAAGGCGAGAAAAACCCTCGGAATCTAAATTGAAAACAACGTTTAACAAGCAAACACTTTTACAAAGAAATAATGCCCATATCAGGTTTGAATATTAAGGGCTGCCTAATATTCGTTTGAATATCTTTGTGTAAATATTCAATGTGTGTGTGTGTGTGTGTGTGTGCGCGCATATACATATATAAATAAATAAATAAAAAATTTGGAGTCCAAGCCCTAATTTGTGTTCACTTTTTTAATTTGCAATGGCAAGAGCAAAGCACATTTTTTCATACAATACGTACATAATGTTTGGGGTAGGGACGCAGATATGATTTTTGAACTGGGTTATTTTGTGTAATTTGGTCTTTAATCATGGTCATCACTTATTTTTATTATTATGATGTTACAATCAACAAGCACAGGCAGCTATCAGTTCCTTTTTACGACCCTGGGGAGTGAGAGTTTTCCTTATGATGTGTTCACTGGAAATCAGAGCTCAGATCGACGTAACCTCAAAGTTTAGAAACACAGTATTCAACACCGCCAGTAACGTAACCGTTACAGCACGGTGCTTTTATTCTGAAAGGACTCGCGCATCCGTGCCTTCGGAGCGAAGTTGCCCGTTAGCTTGCGGCTACATATTAAATCCCTGATCATAACACCACATACAATCAACACACCATTGCGGAGGAGACGAGCAATGCATTTTAATGAATGTAATGAAATGATAGTGATGCATTAGTCTCTGAAATTGCACAAATTAGAGTTAGCTCTTTATTTGATAAAAAGTAAACCTGTTATAGGCCCCTTTGATTAAAATTCAAATTAAGTAATGGATTTTTTTTTTTTTTTTAAATATATGACTTAAATTTCTGGGTGGGGATCCTGTTGGCAGGGCGGGGGTATCTGTTGAGGGGGGCAGGGCGCCCTCCCAAATACACTGTAGGGGATACACTGAGCTGCACTCTATCCTCGTAGCCCTTGATTGGAGGTCATTATCATAACGTATATGTCGTCTAGAGAGAATTATCCTCCTGATTTATTATTTGCAATTACACATATCTCCTTAGTATCATCTGTTATTGTCTTCAGTTATTCAATTAGACTGCATTATGTTGCTGTAGCTTATTCTAGTTAAATTGTTCACTGAAGAGTGTACCCATTAAAGATGTAGTGCAGTGACTGGTCCATTGAGAGAGCCTGGGTACCAGTTTGCTGCAGCACACACTGTGACTTAATTGAAAAGTCACCAAATCCTAGATGCCCTCCCAGCGTCCACCTCTGTATGAGCTGGGACCAGTCCAACAGATCAGCCAGAGGACAAGCTGATACAAGCCCCAATCCCCCTGTGACCAATCAGAACGCCTACACTTCCTCCTAGGGCTGGGCCAACAGTGGCTCTGAGCCAATAGATAAGCTCAGCCATGCTGTAATGCCCTGTCTGTCCTGTGGCATACTGAAACATTGAGTCCTGGCTTCTATGTTGCTATAGCACATGTTGGAAGCGGGAGGGGCACGGGTAGCAGAGGGAGGGAAGGATGGGTGGATAGATGGATGGAGAGGAAACGAGGGATCAAGGGAGGCAGAGAGTGAGGGAGGGTACATCTCTTACTGAAGGGACTCAAGGACATAAAGAGCTTTTGGGAAAGTGACTATAGCATGCAAAGAGAAAAGCTTGCATTGAAGGCACTATAATCATTTGCCAAACCTAGAAAGAGTGGGATTTATTTGTGGTACTTTAAGTGCTTCAGCAATGCAGGTAATAAATATGACAGACAAAGGTGATGTAGTTCCACAGCATAGCTGTCAGGCATCTTTAATATTTCCGTCCCCCATTTAAAAACAAATGTAGTTCATCTATTTACTTGATGTATTGGAATAAGTAATACAATTTATTTTTGTGTTTTGATGGTGCTTAAACATCAGTGATGGTACTTTGGTTTGTTTTTTATGAACCTATTTCTTAGCTGAGCGAGCACATGCAAAACATAATAGCACAATATAAAACTCAAGTGAGTGTGATTTGATATGTACGTTTATTATAGTCCATGTTTGTTCCTCATAGATGTTGGCTTTATAAGGTTGATAACACATGATGTCACCCTGGATTTTAACTGCAGATGTCTCAATCATGCTTCCATCCAAACCTTTCAAACTTTTACTATTGAGTTTCAATGCAGAGTCGAATGAGCCAGAGCCCGCCCATACTTCCTGTGACGCTGCACAAAGTTTTGCGACCAAGTCAGTCTGGCCAAGTTGCCTATCTCTTCAATTTCAGATTCCCCCAGGAATGGGGACCAATTAAAATCTAGCATTTCCAGTGGCTCGATTGAGGCATGTTTAAGGCAACTTAGTTCTCTGGATCAAGCAGTTTTCGTCGCGTTGCATACGTCAGAGGAAAGAGTGGTCTGATTGGTTGAGGCTTCATCCAGTAGCACACAGAGGCATTTGATAGACGCGGGTTAAGCCCACACTCTAAGAACTCGGTTTACAAGGCAGCTTGGCCAGACTACGCTCACAGAGCTTTGCCATCATGATAGCCAGGCTAGACTTTAATGTTATTTATTTTACATTTGGTATTATTATTATATATCATATTTTCATATTAACACTGAATAACATGATTTGAGTTGTAATGTAGTAATTTTTGAATTCCCATGGTGTTTAATTTGTGCCATGCTTCACATTTAATTAATTATTGAAGGCTTTTTATTCTAGAAAAAGTTTTTAGAATTTTGTAATTGGGAAGACCATGACTTACTTTGGGACGGTTTAAATTGTAATTTGGAGCGGTGGTCAGGAAAGTTCATTTTGAGCCCTGAAGCTAAAGAAAGATGAAGAAGGGATCGGGCTTTATGTAGATGTTTAAATAAGTTTAGTAAGGAATACCAATGTTTTAGGAGCCAAAGTCCTCTGTGTCAAAAAGGTGTCAAAAAACATGCATTTTATCCTATGTCCAGGCATATACAATCTTTGTCAGTGGATGGGGTATTAATAACCCTAATGCACTTTGAGGGACACATTCATTCAACAGCGAAACTAAGCTTATCTGTTGAATAATGCAGATCATGTTACCTTGGTAACCCCATACAGACACTGAAGTCAGTGGCTCCCATGCAAATGCAGTATGACAGGTCAGAGGGGATAAGAATTTGTATTTGTTTGTGGCGTTTGGCTGTGGATCCTTGTGTCCAAACATGCAAAGAATACTGAAGAAAACCAACAGTGTTCACAGCACTTTCTTTGTACATTACTGGGTTAGGTGGAGTACGGTAGCTTACATAAGTTGTTGGATGAAAACCTCCATCGTCTAGAATCATGGATCTTTGTGGATAGGAGTTTCTATGGAGCCTTATCTGTCTAATGTATATATACAAGCTCCAATCCCTCGCCATTCATCAAGTTGGCTGTTAGACATTTGCAGTGCTGCTCTGGGGCATATGGCCTGTTGTCTCAGTGCTTAGGGGAGGCAGTAGCTGATACAAGGCCCTTTGATCCCTATTATTTCCCTCTGCAAACAATAGATTTTAATTACCAAATCACTCTTGTCAGCCACAGCTTCTTTCTCTGTATGTGTGCCCAGAAGCGTTGGGGAAAAAAGTCAGATTTGTGTCTTGACTATTTGTGTCACTTTGGATCAAATTACTGTGGAAGAGAATATGATGGTACCTTATTTTTGTGTTTCCTTTTGTTGTTAAAGGGCGACGCTGGCTCTGGTGCTGGCTTCTTACATGGAAAGGGACCCTCGCAGGGTACAACATACAGAAATGGGTGGGGTGTAATGTGTTTGTGGGGGCCGGCCAGGGAGTGAGGGGTGATTTAATGTGGTGGATTTGCAGTGAGATTGTAGATCATGGGAGCCTCTCAGACTGTCTGCCCGTATGGTGACAGTGTGGCATGCTGCTGAGTGGCTGTCGATCGAAGGACCTTCAGCAAGGCTGAATTCTCCACCGCTCTGCAAAACCCAGAGTCAATCCCTCTGTTCTATTTACTGCTTTGTACCTCAGTGTGGAAGCACTTGCAGTTAATTCTACCAGGCAGGGGCAAGTCTGATTTTGGATCATGGAAGCTGAAAGGAACTTTATAATCACAGAGCCACCAGTACCTCAGTCACAGACATTTTTGTTCAGATATGAAACATTGTCCTCACAGATAAGAAGCCATTTAGATGCTGTTAGGTTGGGATGAACTTTTGTCTAAATAATTATAATGATTCAAATAAAAATGACATGGGTCAACCCAAAGACTGCTAATAACCTAGCATGTTAGAAAACGTACATATTATGGTTCAAATTCAGAATGGAGTGTGTTAGGTTTTTAAGTGGGATTATTTGAGTACTTGCCACCCTCTTAAGAGTTATGAACACCATGATATCCAAATATTGATAAAAACAAAAACACAATTTGCCTTTTGTTTCAGAGCTTTATAGTAATTTTATATTATGTCAAACTGCATAGGTCTAATTATTGTAATTATTTTTCATGAATTTCATTTCTCTATTACAGTCAGAGAAAAGTGCAGACGAGTTCATAAAGGGAGGGAGAAAAGGGGTTTGAGGTGATTTTGATTAAAGCTGTTAGCAGCATGTTTGAGGTGCAGCAACTGTAATGACAGTAAAGAAATGCCAATGTGTGTGGATGCCATGGTGACAGCATACTCGAGTCTGTTAATGTTTTTGGCTGCTAAGTCATTTGAGCTACAACTTCCATTTTCTGTGTTTTGGTTTGTGTACTCTGTCCTGCGTCAAGTCAATCATTAGTGTGTTCACTCCCTTATGTCAGTCCTAGGTCAACTACTTGTGAGTTTCATACAGCAAGTTCATCTCAGTTAAGTTTTATTACTACATATTCAACCGTCTCCAGATTTGCACCAGCAAAAGACTAAAGATGGATGCACAACCTATTACGTTATGATCCAGGCCTACCCAAGCCTGCATTGAAAGGGGCTGTTCAATAATTACATGGTTGTTTTACAGGTAATGGTGCTGTTGAGCGATCCTTTGATATAGGATGCATGATTTAGAGTCTCTTTATTCTAATACGATCTGCATGTCCTTGCTTTATCTTTTATATCAGTTTTCGCTTTTTGGGTTAAAGGATGTGCATTATGACTATTATGGCTGGTGAGGAAATGAGAATGAGGCTTTTTCAAGGTGCTGAGGAGAATAAAGTGCAAAGGAAGAGTAGCACGGGGAAAATAATTGGGTCATCTCGAACCAATGGGACATTAACACGCCATTGGGCTTCTCTGACTGTCTTGCTGTCTCTTTCTTCTATGAATCAGGACGCCCCATAGTACCAGGTGATTTAAGGATAATTAAAGCTCAACCTTTATAGGCCCCCACCTACTTCTCGAATGGACAGACAACTGTACATGAGATGTTTGAAAATGCACCTGACCTCTCCTAAACAACCTTCAGGGCACAGGCAATAGCTATAGTGATAACCAAAACATTATAGAAATGCACCTCGTTTCCGTCTTCCCCCCTTCTCGGGTTTATGCAAATAGTCCTTAATAAAAGCATGCTCACTCAGGGGCCTCAGGTACAGGCAGGCAGGGGAAGGTCACATTGTAGGGAAAATTATTCTCTTCACGGCATGGTAATGAAAGCCTTTTTTTATTGAGCGGAGCCAGCTAGGTTCTTGTCCTCAGCACTCTGCTGCACTGTTGGCCTGGACACTATCTGTGTTTATTTACTCTGTCCGCAGTAGGGCCAGTAGCTGTGAGACGGCCCTGACGAAGTGAACTGGTAACTAATTGCTTCTAGGGGTGTAGTGATTCGCCAGGGTGAACTACTAGGGATCCGAAAACCAACCAGTTGTATTTGTATGAGGATTATAGGCTACTATAAAATTTAAATTTAAATTATTTGTCATGTCCGATATCTATTGTGTTATATAGTGGCAGCAGTGAAATCAACAATTAGAGTTCTCCCTTTTTTTGTTGAAGTTATGCCTATTTAATTTTCACACAGTTACAGAAATAAGCAATATGCAAGCCACCATTTTCATTCAAAGCAGCATGTTTTAAGATCAGTGAGATCATGAACAGTTCTGTCTCTAATGGTGCTTTTCCATAGGTACGGTACGGTACAGTACGGCTCTACACGGTTGTGGCACTTTTCCACTAGTACCTGGTACCTGCTACGAGGTACTTTTTTCGGACCTCCTCAGCCTTGGTTCCAAGCGAGCCGAAGCGATACTAAAACGTGACGTGAGCCGAATGCCTTCCACTGATGGGCCAACGAGTGTCATCATTGGAAGCGTCATTGGATGTGCAACGTCCGACTAGACTATTGCATTTTGTCTCACCGCCTGGAGTCTTCTCTGTCCCTGGAGTCTTCTCTTTCTCTCTTCTTTCGCTGTGTGTGACAAAAAGCCACAGAGTGAGCAACAAATACATGATTGCTTTGGTGTCCTCCAGTGTTTGTGATAGTAGCGTTGTTGTTCTTCTTCCCGGTTTTCTGCGTCCCATGTAAATGACATCATGGCAGTTTTGTGCTGCCGTATGACGACCCTGCCCACGCCGAGGAGGTATTCATTTGTAATGGAAAAGCACCAAAACTGGGCTGTACCGTGCCGCACCATTACTGTGTAGTGGAAAAGCGCCATAACCCTCCCAGCTGCCACTGACTGAAGGATTCGATGCCTTCCAAACCACTTACGCATGATGAAGAGTGCCTCACTGCACAGAGTGGAAAAGGGGGAAGGGGGTCTCCATTTGGGGCTTGTGTGTTGCATTTGTGAATGATTTGTTGGGAACAGGGTTCACTATTTCAAAGAACCTGAAAGTATTGATCCTGTCCCTGATGAGCTGACACCTCATGTATCGTCTGAAATCGTCTCATCTTGAAAGTCGAAGGGATGCATCAGGGGGATAAAAATCCTACCAGTATTATGGAGCGACTATATACGCAGTCCTCATGAAGCAGTGTCACCAGCTAAGTTTCATGAAGGCAGTAAGGTTATGGTTAGGCATCTCAAACTATCTTTGGCAACACATTTTAAGCTAAAGGCACACTCACCAGCTTTTTCCAAAAACTCACAACCGTATCAAGTAGTGTCCACCTGCTTATAGCCTTTGCTCAGATGTCATGGAGATGGATGTCTCTCGACCAAACCGCCAGGTCACAGAAGTGAAGCCAGGGCGGAAATGCCTTAAACTTTCAGTCTGTCTAGTCATGGGTTGACTCCTCTGGTTGCAAAAAGAAACCTGACTTTGTAGAAGTCTGTCAGAAAATGACTGAGGAAAAAATGACCCTCGCTATTTCTCACTTGATTTGTTGCATGAGTTTATGATTCCATTGGCTAGTTTTGGCTAGTCTTTTTCAATTCAGCATGGTGTTCATTTAGAAAATTATGGTCCCATTTAGAGTTGAATCAGTGATAATGCAGTAGATTTTAGGGCGTGGCTACCTTAAGAAGAACAGGTCACTACCACAGTCTTTTCTGGGTGTTGTCAATGTATTCTTCTGAGAACTTTAACCTTTTCACAATATATTTTATTCAGTGTTCGGTTGTACTTGGTTCTACCCTCTTGTATCACTTCTTGTTGCAAAAAAAACGAAGAAAGCGATGGGCAAAAACCAAGATGGTGACCGTCAAAATGCCTGTACCATGTGATACAATTCAAAGCTGTGGTAACGATTAGTAAGTGGACCTTGAGTTGTTCTTATATCCCAAGGTCAAGACTGAATTTTTGATGTTTGCAAATCTTTTGGTTAATGTGCTGGGCTATAGAGTGTTTGCACCCACCGTTATAGATCTGATCTGTATGTTTGACCACTGATCATCATTTCCATCAGTTTTATAATGCATTTTATTTCCTCAAGGCAGGTGGCACCTTTTGGCAAGTAATTTATGATGCAGAATCTCTTTTCTTGAGCTTGAAGCCTTGGTTAATGGATGACGGTATGCCAGACACGTCTTGTGTATCAGAGTAACCATATGTTTATGCACAGCCATTAATCTCAGTCTGGATGTTGACTGTTCCCGTTTTGCCGTGTCCTACCCAAGTTATTGTCCCTTGACTCTCACTTCCTGTTGTAATAACGGCCACTGACCACTACACAGATGGCTGTCAGCCAGGCGAGGGCAGCAGAAGGGACCTGTCGACCCCTACACTCACACACACAGTTGCACGCACACACACTTCCACTGTCTTACATACAATGACAAACGCCAACACACAGAGCTGAGGGCGTCAGAGAGCATCCTGGTCAATGACAAATTGCAGCCCAAGACAACAGGACCCGGTGTAGCACTCCTGAGGGACTCTTTGAGATCTCTCACAGGGTGACCCAGTTCCATCACGTCTCCCCTTCTACCTCTCTCCTCTACCATTCCCTTTCCTCAGCTGCACGTCCGTCCTTCTGCATCCACACAGACCACAGCGTTGGATTTAAAGACCAGTGTTAATAAGGGGATCCTAATTTCACTCCAAATATCTTTTTTTAGAGACTCAGCAGAAAATCTGACTTGTCTAAATATTAACTCCCAGGTCAAGTCGGCATCTTCTGCTCAGTAAAAGGTCTGCGTCTGAGTTGGTTAGTCTCTCTTTTTCTTTTTCCCACTCTACAACCTACCTCAAGGGCCAACACAACAACCATATTGGTCACTCTCTAACGTCACTTACCCAAGGCATAAATAAAAAAAAAAAACACAACCACAAGGATTTATTTCTTGGTTCTTAATTCACTCTATTTTTTCTGCTTTTACAGCAAATAGTTTAACTGCAATGCAGCATTGCTAGTATGGGGCATTAATATTAATGTCCGCCCATTTCGCCCAGCATGGCAGGGAGCCTGTCAATCTAGACTTCTATTGGAGGGGCTTCCTACACCAGCAAACACCTGCCCAGCACTCAAGTACCTGCTTCTGACACTAGAAGGCACCAGTCTACCCCTGTAGTGTTGCAGGCGTGCATTTATTGGCCAGTTGTTCGACATATAGGAGATATTCCCAGCCAATCCAGATTGTACAAATGTTATACATTGCACCAATAGGAAGAGGAAAAAGAGCATAAAAAGAACAAAGGCTTTATGTGGGACAGTTGCCCTTGATTCTGATGGAAACTGCTGTAGTAAAAAAAAAAAACAAAAAAAAACAGCATTTCTGGTTTGTCAGTCTGACTTGAAAGAGAGCTAAAAGAGTGCTGTGTTCAACTGCAGGGAATGGGTTTTATGTTATAGCTTCTGGCAAGAAACTGATGTTGCAAGGTCTTTTCTTGAATAATTTGCTTGTTTAAGTCCCAACTCCTACCCAGTGGGAGCGCCATGGATGAAATTACTCAAAAAGTCCCTCTGAGATGGTAAATCTACAGTATGCAAGCAAATAATTCTTTGTAACAAAGGCGACATATTATGAATGTGTGATTAGGCAGAATGGGTGTGGTTGCTATCACATTTAAGCAGTGCTTCTCTGCATTAAGTGGTTGAAGATGGCTGCAAGCAGTGCAGGTGTGTGTATGTGCTCTGTGCAATGAGAGGGAGAGAGAGAGCGAGGGAGCCTGGGATCAGTGTGCTGCGCTGTTCATCACTGCAGCAGCGCAGCAGCCCTGGATCTCTGTCCGTACAGAGGTGCTGACTGCCTGCCCCTCTTTCTCTGCTTTCCTCAAGAGGCTGTGCTGATGATGCTCTCTTTCATTACTCCAGAAGGAGGGAGACAAGCTGTAGGTTTAGCAAAAACCCGCAGGGAACCAGCCATCCTGATTACCTTCAGTCTGAGATCAGCCAGCATGCTGGTTTGCATTTCTTTCTTTTCTCTGTCTTAATAGGTAGTAGTTTACATTGATTGCGCTGGCTGTGGCCTTCCTGCCCTGTGCCATAGCCCATTTTCTCCCTGCACTGTTTTAGACCCCCATTTACCTTACTGTTGTGTATTTGTGTATGTAAACACTCCAGTCGCTCACATGGGGGCTGTTCAGCCTTATCAAAGTCAGAGTAAAATTGTCTGCCTCCTTTTGCCGCAGTTCAAAGGATATGCCCTGCATGATTATTCAGGGTTAATCAAGGTCAGAAGTGTTCCCTCCAGCGTTACTGCTTTAATGCTTATCGAAGGTACATTGTGTACCCAACTACAGACAAGATGCAAGAGCAGTTCAGGGATGTAGCTTTTAAGTGTCTTGCTTTATATTCCATAGCATTTGCAATAACTGAGTTGCATTTGAAGCCTTTGTTTCTCATCACTTATCCTCAACCGACGCACTGGCTACACATTAAATTGCATATGCGTCTCATTTCAATATTCTCTCATGTACCATATGCCTGGACATGTGCCCACAGGCTGAAGCAAAAAGAGAGAGAGAGTTAGAGGCTGGTGCTAAATAGATAATAGTTTTCAAACACTTAACTAAAGCTAGTAAGAAGAAGGAAGTTAGACCTATTTATTTCTACAGTATTAGAGCTTTTAAGTGGAATCTCTTGGACTTTTTTCCCAAATGTTTCCCTGCAGACTTTTTGTGTTCTTTGGATTTAATAAGGAATGGCAGTGTGTAGCTTCCTTTCACTAGTAAAACAGACATCTCTTTTTTCAGTGAAGCTGTAAGAAGTGACAGTCAGCCTATCCTCACTTTGACTCTTTCTCAGCCTTCCTCTTGTACATTTGTCTTTGCAGACACTTCTTTCTGTGGCACAGAACTGACCTGCTCTTCTCACCACACCAGGCTACTTCTGTTAAACACCACTGTTTAAATAATGTCCCCCTTCCCACTCTGCCTGTTTCTTCCCCAGAAGGAGACCCCAGTGTATGCAGCTAAATCTTGTGTAATTACCATTTTGCCTTTCAATGATAGGCGCTTTTACGCATCGTCAAGGGAAAAGTGTCTTTCCTTTTTAACTGAAGTGATGGTAGGGGGACAGGTACTCTAAAATAATACACAGCTCTTGTATCGCTCAAAGCTTGATGTAAATAACTTGCTTGGGAAAGCAACTCCTCCCTAAGTTGATTTAGTATTCTTGTCCCCATGTGTGAAAATGGGATATGCTCTGCTGTTAAAAAAATGAATAAAAAAGTGTTGGAATATGCTGTGTATCAGCAGTACAGACATTATGATGTGTTTGCTTACAGTAGCTTGTGTCTGGCCCTCAGCTATCATACGGTGTATGAGACATTCACCCACAGATTCATTTTGGCAGTGTACTTCATAAACCACTACTTTCTTACCTTCTTAGGCTTTTTTTCATCATGCTTCCCAGCTCAGCCTACTCAAATACTCCCTTCTTTTCCATGTCCCCTCTGTGCAGTGCCATGCGTGTACTGCTATCCAAACTGCCGAGGCCTTGGATCGTAGATGAAAAGAAGGACGATGGATACACCGCACTGCACCTGGCCGCCCTCAACAACCACGTAGAAGTGGCTGAGCTGTTGGTGCACCAGGTAACAACACACTTGCACTCACATATATATAAATCGCTAATTTTATTGCACACTTTACACTGACAGTTATTCATACTCTATAACAGACCTCTTTTGTTCCCAGTTATTAGCCCTTAGCTGCATGAGCTCAGCCTGAACTTCTGGCTTTCCCTGCCTACAGACCATTAATAGCAGCTTCCACTGCACTCCCTGCAGCCAGCAAGCTGTAGACCAGTTGAAGCAGCTATAAGTGCCTGTTTTTTATTGAATCCATACGGTTCACAGAGCCTCCAGGGGTATTCTTTAGTGCTGTTGGGCCCTCATGTCCTCCTCTTACAATCATAGGTTTGTGTACTTTTCCCTTCTGAGATTGCAGATTTAACGCTCTGAAGATGAACATGTAAAGGAGTTAACAGCAAAAGTCCCCTGACCAAGTAGAAACATGGTTAATTTGGATGTGGTGCAGCAATGTTGCTGCAACATTCCAACGCATGAACGCTCACTGTGCAAGCTACCTTTCAGAGGGGATGGCCTTTTCCTAAGTCCCTGCAATGGGCTGGTTCGCAGTGATGGCTCAGCTTTCTATTCAGAAATTGCACCACACTACAAGGTGCACTGCAGATTCTCTACCAGCCAGCCAGCCAGCCAGTCAGTCAGTCTTATTACTTGGGGATTTCACACACTGCCTGATCACAATGCTTATCTTCTCTCCACATCTCCTCAGCTGAGGTGTTCGCAATTGGAAATGACAATCACATGCAGCGATATTGTAGGATGCAGGTTTTCCAACCCCCTAGGTGACACTTTGTTGGTCGGCAGGGTTGAAGGAAGGAAGGGAGGTTTTGTCATGGTACATAAAGCCAGAATGGTTGCTGCAATCTTTCATGCACTGAACAATTTATTTTACTTTTTAATACATTTTTTCCTTCTGCTTTCATCACTTGTCTGTCATATTTATGTGCTCATATGTGTGACTCATTATGGATGGTTGTTAATGTATGCACAAATGCCCATATATTAACTGTGTATTTGTTCATATCCTGTTTCCACCTCCAAGGGCAATGCTAGCCTAGACATCCAGAACGTCAACCAGCAGACAGCATTGCACCTGGCAGTGGAGCGTCAACACACCCAGATAGTCCGGGTTAGTGGGCCCTCTTATTTCGTAGGCTTATGTCATTTTTCTTTCAATTCTCACCTCTACCGCAAACTGAAGATGCCATCTCTAGTTTTCTCTCTATCGTTCCCTCACTCTGAAGTACATACAAAGGGCAGCACCATTTAATTTACACTAGTGGGTGCCCTTCAGTTGAATGAGGTCCTGCTTCAGATTGATGCTGTGTGGGGAATGCGTTTTCTGAGGCAGTGTCTTGGCGAGAGTCATTTGGCGTAGTATTGAATGGAGATTGCTACGTTGCCATCTTGTGGACTCAAAGAAAAATGCACTCCATAATTGGGGAGTAAAACTCTGAGGCAGTTCATTGTAAGCAGCAACCTTATAAATCAGGACTGTGGCATTTGCTTTGTAGTATAAAGTTAAAGTTGCTTTATGGTTATTGCTGGAGTTCCTGTTTGTCTGACTGCTTATTTATGTGTCATTCTTCACAGCTGCTGGTGCGGGCAGAGGCCAAGCTTGATGTGCAGGACAAGGACGGGGACACACCACTTCACGAGGCACTGCGTCACCACACACTGTCCCAACTGCGACAGCTCCAAGATATGCAAGACGTCAGCAAAGTGGAGCCCTGGGAACCCTCCAAGAACACAGTGCGTATACATCTATTATTAACCAGCTCAGTGTTCCTCCTAGATGGCAGTCATTTACTTGGGTCAAGGTTCCTTAAGGTAATTGTAAGACATCACAGCATTGAGATGAAATGCAACAGCGTTTTGTGTTGAGTAACAACCAAAAAATGCAGTGATCAACAAACTGAAAACACTGGGGGTCAATTGTAGAAATCAGGACGTGTGGCACCTCATTATCCAATAGGCCGATGTGATTCACTTAAACACTCCCAAGTGTATTTGCCTTTTAAAGGCACATACACAAATTCAGCACATTATATGAAGTTAAGACTCCCATCCACAGCTCATAGCACTTTAAAATGCTCAGTTTAAAGTCTTAACACATTTCTATTCTATGTCATCTGTTTCCTATTGAGGGTCTCAGCATAAATTGAGCAGGACACCAGGAGACACCCTGAACATACCACAGTGTATTGTAAGGCTCAGGCACATAAAACATATTCACACCTGGGGACGGTTCCCACATCCGTTTCAGCCCAGTGTGAGAGACAGTATAATTCACCTGTATCTGAGATTGAACAGCAGCATTCATGGCTGAGAGGGAAGCAAGTCATTACCAGTAGCTAATTTCTAGTTCTAATGATAAAAACATGTAGTAGAATAATTATTATAGTTATTTTTTCATAGCAATGCTTGTCTGAATTGTTTAAAAATGAAAGTCAGTTGGGAGCAGCATCGTAATTTTGGTTGGCTAACATTAGACATATTACAAATTGTATGAGCTGTTGTGAAAAGATAAGATAGAACTTAAATCATTTGCAATACATAGTAGGAAAAGTAAGGAAATTTAAGCTTGTTTTAAAAGATACACAGTGCAGATAATACAAAAAGCAGTATTGTCTTAAAAAGACAAAACCTAGATAAACAGTGAGACAGCACATTTTCATTTTCATTTTTAATAAAGCATCAGATTTAGAGATCTCTACTCTTATAACTATGCAGCATATTTTCTATGTGAAGAATTGAAAACTCATCCCTCACAACAAGGGTGATTTGGGCTGTCATGGCAGCATTCTGCAGGAACTGCATGAAGATCAGTCAGTGAAACCACGACCTGATGTGTGAGAAAGTGTGACAGATCACACTTAGACAGGAAGCTCACTGCTCCTCAGTCCCCCCGTCTTCTGCATCACTGGACAGCCCAGTCTGCACCGGTCTGTCATTTAGACACAGCCCAAGACGTAGCAGCCAAGCAGCTCGTTGAGTTTGTCCCTCCATATAGGCTATGTCAGACCTGAACCCTCTTCATGTTAACACCACACTACTGATCCCTACAGGGATGTGTTTAAGGCTACAGGGCCTAGCTGCAGCTACAGACTTACCTGTCACCTTCTGTCTCTCCTACTTCTTTCTCATCTCCTTCTCTACTTCCTCTTTCCAATCCTCCTTCGTGCCCTCACTGGTTCCTCGCGGAGGAGCAGAACGGACAGACAGCAGGCCTAATTGAGATATGTGCAGTTGGGTCACTCTCCCATTGCTCTCCCGCTCTTCAAGATGAGAATTGAATTAGCCAGTCCGGTGGCTCCATCAGCTGAGATGTAAAAGCTACTGGTTGAAGACAATCAGACATGTAAGGCCCAAATTGCCAGAGAGAGAGGCTTTGAGTTTTGGTACACTGAGTGAGGTGGTGAGCAGGGAGGAGAGAGAGATGGGGCATTTAATGAGATTTTGGGATGGGGCTGAGGGGGTCATGCTGCCTGACAGCCATCTTAAAGCGTGTCTTTGGTAGGCTAATTAGTGGTGATCTGATCGTACTTTGCGTGGACCGTCTGAATTTAAGTCCGTAGCCATCTGAATAATATTCAAACCAGCGCTTCTTACTCGCCTTGCTCTTTATTCTAGTACCGCTGTGTGAAGTAGAGACAAGGCACTGGTCCCACTGGATCCAACTTGAAAACAATCTTTCATGTCAAAAGTGCCTGATGTGCCTCTGATGTATCTGTTTTTCTGTGTCTGTCTGGCTCCCTGCAGTTAATCATGGGCTTGGGCACCCAGGGGGCGGAAAAGAAAAGTGCAGCATCCATTGCCTGCTTCCTGGCAGCCAACGGAGCGGACCTGACCATTCGTAACAAGAAGGGCCAGTCCCCTCTAGACCTGTGTCCAGACCCCAGCCTCTGCAAGGCTCTGGCCAAATGCCACAAAGAGAAGAGCAGGTAAACATGCCTTTAAGGAATAGTTTGACATTTAGGAAATACACCTATTTGCTTTCTTGCCAGGAGTTAGATGGGAAGATCAATACCACTCCCATGTCTGTCTGTTAAATATGAAGCTCGAGTCCAAAGGCAGTTGGCTTAGTTTTTAGTGTAAAGATTGGGTTGTAAAGTTGCTTGTGGCCAGACTGTAGGTAAAGTAGCACATTTAAAGCTCATTAGTTAACACGTTGCGTCTTGTTCGTTTATACAAATGCTCATGTGAAAAATCATCAACCTGTGGTTTGTGTGGGCGTTTATTTTTCACGCTTTGCTTTTTTATGGATTAGCTGTCAAAACTGTCATGCAGACCTAGATTTAGAGACCTGGATCTGTTTTATTTATTTAGGCTGCTGTTCACATTTATGTGGCCAAATAGCACAACTGTTCATCAAAGTGACATTCTGAAAAATATTGAAGCAAGCAGAAAGCCTTTGTCACATTTATAGACGTGTTTGTCGTTTTTTTATTTTTTATTTTTTTTTTTTTCATCCATGCGTCTGCAGTGACACCTGGCTGGGACAAAAGAAGCGAGTACTAGGAAAATCATCAGTGACCTTGATTTCCTTTCTTTGCTATTTTTTTTTTTCATGTAGGGCTTTGTTTCCTTTTTCTCACCTTTTTCTAGTCTCTCTCCATTCTACCCTGTTTCCTCTGCTCTCAGTCAGCCGAATCTCTTGAGCTCTCACACACCATGGTTTTATTCTCAATTTTCCAGTGGTCAGGTAGGGACCCGCAGTCCCTCTCTGAACAGCAACATCGAGTCGCTGGAGGAGTGTATGGTGTGCTCCGACATGAAGAGAGACACACTGTTCGGGCCCTGCGGACACATCGCCACCTGCTCCCTCTGCTCGCCTCGTGTCAAGAAGTGTCTCATCTGCAAGGATCAGGTCCAGTCAAGAACTAAGGTATCAGAAGCACTCGTACTACTCTCTGCCCTAAACAGAGGGCCAAACAACAAAGAGCAGATACATTTATTGGCTTTTGTTGTTTTAATTTGTATTTCTGCAGATTGAGGAGTGCGTAGTCTGCTCTGACAAAAAGGCAGCTGTGTTGTTCCAGCCCTGTGGCCACATGTGCGCTTGTGAGAGTAAGTACTAACACTCTGACCTCTTTCTGACCAGCTGCTGAATTAAAAAGAATGATAAATAAAAATAAACTATGTGTTTTGTTATCGCCAGACTGTGCCAGCCTCATGAAGAAGTGCGTACAGTGCCGGGCTGTGGTGGAACGCCGCACACCTTTCGTTCTTTGCTGTGGAGGGAAAGGTATGGAGGATGATGCCGATGATGATGATGATGATGATGATGATGATGATGATGACCTTAGTGAGTGAATCTTCCACACGTTCCCTTTTAATTATTTTAATTTTCCCTCTTTCTTTCTCTAGTTTCCACTCTTTTTCCCCCAATTATCTGCTTTAGCTCTTTTTATCTTTTGCTTTCTTGCTGCCTTGCTTATGCATTTTATTGCTTTGTTTGCATCGCTGATACATTGTTGTTGTTTTTCATCCTAGTAGACGTGTTAGAAATTTACTAATTAAGTGAGAATCAGTTCATCTTAAATCTTTCCCACTACTAGATCTGGCATGTTTCAATCATTGCATCCATTTTAATCTTTTCATGTTGTTCTAGCTTCTATTTAGATACTGGCTGAAATGGACAGTGGCTTCGCTGAAATTAGATTCCTAACAAAGAGAATTATAATCTTTTTTTTTTTAGAAGTAGGACCTCAAAAGGCATTTCTAAATGAATGAATAGAATAATGCCATAAAGTACAGACAAACTGATTACCTTCTTCATGTTTCGGTGACCTCTCAGCGTTTGAATAATCACATTCACAATAAATGGATGAACTTATTCGTGAGCATATGCTAGCCGTCCTGTACTCATAATATATATGCATATTAATTCCCACATGAATGTGGAAAAACAACTGAATTATAATACCTTCCTCATAGAGAGTGTTAAGTTCTGCAATATTTTGGGTGAACAAATGTTTTTTTCAGTTCCTGAACATCATTACTTTTTACTCATAACTGTCCAGCGACTAGTGATTTAAGGTTGTGTGTAAATGTATTTTTTTTTAGTTGCATTCACAATCTTCAAGTTGAACATGGTGTTTTATCACCCATAACCTTCTTTTAGTGGTGCATCTCACCAGTGTTTATTCCTTAAGTGTTTATTCACATCATTATGTTGAGTTAAAAGGGAAACTGTTGTAAGTTCACTAACTTCATGTTTACCCCCCGTATTCATTACATTCCTCCAAGTGTCAGCTTGCAAATCTAACTCACAGTCATTACCAGATGTTCAAAAAGTGAATGCAGACCCAAACACACACACATACACTCATGCAAGGGGCAGCATTGATTGTGTATCTCCTCTCCCTTCATCCCAGTAACTAACTGTTAAAGCAAATCCGGTGCACGAAGTTCATCTGTCACTTTGATTATTCTGACTCCCCACTTCTCTGACATAATGTTCTTCTAACTGAGCGAACACCGACTCATGCTTTAGTATTGGCTGCTGGCAAAGAGAAAAGAATCACTCGCCGCTATGCATTTTAACTATTAATTCTAAATAGAAGAGACTCTATTTCTCTTTCTGTCCCTGATCACTGTTTCCAACTTGCTAGCTTTGTCTTCAAATTCTTTCTCTGAACCTCCCTTAGAGGCTGTAGTGTAGTGAGAAGTTTTGGTCCCCAGGCCAGCCGTTGAGCTGGTGAGGACAGCCCCCGCTATAACAATGTGACTGGTTATTCCCAGCAGGGAGCTCTAACACTATGGCAGGGGGATCGCAGGATCTTCTCCAGCCCAACAATCTGGCACTAAGTTGGTGTAAGTATACCTCTATGATCCCCTCCCTTATTAAAGAGCTCCCCCAGTGCTGCCCTGGCCCCTCTCCCTTACCGTTAAACCCCCTCCCTTTCTTTGTCAGTGACACACACACAGTCAGTAGTATATATGTGATGCAGAGTCCTAGTATCACATTGGTATTGACTATTTCTGGCAGATGTTGGCCAGTCTGGGAAGGAGTCCACAACAGGATGACATCTATATGTCCAGCTAATTCTTGTTGAGTGCTTTGATTATATAGTCAGGCAGTTTCACACTGCTGTAATCATACTCATGCATCCTGTGGCTGTTACAGTGCCATTAACGTTGATGATTTTTTTTTTTTTGTCCACTGTCAGTTTATATTTCAGATAATTATTAGTTTCCTACTAGAGCCCAAGTTTGTATCTGTCAAACATTAAAACTCTCAGTGCATGTTTTTTGTGATCCATGCTTGTTTACAAATCACAGCTTTGAATAGAGTCTAGCTCCCAGCTTGTTTCAGAACGGCAACATCGGCGTGGCTGCATTTCACTTTTATTGGCAATATAGTTTGTCATTATGAGGAGGTGAAGTCTGATGTGGCCGCTGGCACAGCCTCTTATGGCGCTTTTCCACAGGTGCGGTACAGTACGGTACAGCACGGCTCTACACAGTTGTGGCGCTTTTCCACGAGTACCTGGTACTAGGTACTTTTTTTCTTACCTCCTCAGCCCTGGATCCGAGCGAGCCGAAACAATACTAAAACGTGACGTCAGCCAACTGTCTTCCACTGATTTTGCCAATGAGTGTCGTCACTGGATGCGCAACGTCCAACTAGCCAAACACAACTTTATTGTTACACGAGAAAATGGCACTGCAGAAAATAACGCCATGGTCGGTCGAAGACAAAAAGCCCCCAAGCGAGCAACAAATATATGATTGCTTTGGTGTCCTCCATTGTTTGTGATAGTAGTGTTGTTGGTCCTCTTCTTCCCATTTTTTTGTGTCGCGTATAAATGACGTCATAGTGGTTTCGCGCTGCCGTATAACGACCCCGCCCACACCGAGGAGGTACTATGAGGTACTCAGTAGTAATGGAAAAGCACCAAAACTGGGCCGTACCGTGCTGTACTGTACCGTGTCGTTTCTGTGTAGTTGAAAAGCGCCATCAGTTTGTTTAGTCTCATCTGGTCTCATCACCGAATTCCGGTTTTTTTTCCACAATATGTTTGTGTGCTGTTGCAACAGCAAGCGGAAACATCCCGGCTTTGCAAAGAGACAAGGATAACACCAACGTCAACGCTGATGTGCAGAAGCTACAGCAACAGCTCCAGGACATCAAAGAACAGGTAAGTGCTGTACCAGTGAAACAGTAGCTGCTATAGAAGCAGCTGTAGGAGCTCTACCAAGGCTTTGCAGGATGTTCAGAACACTACCTTTTCTATTCACTCTTGTTTACTTACTTTCAGATTTACCTTATTGCGACAAAGCTGATCACACCCAGGTTATTATGTAGACACAGACCAGGTGTGGCTCGTGAAACTACCGAGGAAGTAACAAATAAAAAAAAAAAAAGAAAAAAATCAAACTGGGTGTCATAAAACATAATCAAACGGAAGCCTGCGTCATAAAGATTTTGAAAGTTGAAATGAGTTTTATCACAACAAAGCATGAACTGTGATTGCAGACGATGTGTCCGGTGTGTCTGGACCGACTGAAGAACATGATCTTCATGTGCGGCCATGGCACCTGCCAGCTGTGTGGGGACCGAATGAGCGAGTGTCCCATCTGCCGTAAGGCCATCGAGCGCCGCATCCTTCTTTACTAGACGACCCCCCCCCCCAAACAGACTCTTTCTCTTCTCTTAAAGCCCGCACTGACTCTGCACCCGCAAAGCCACAATCACACCAGCTGCTGCCGCCACTGCTGCTCGACCATCCCCACAGCACCGAGTTAGTCAGCCAAGGGCGTCTCAAATGTCTTACTGGACAATGCTCTCTTAAAAGTTTGATTGTTCAGATGGAATTTCTGTTACAAAACACAGCAAAAATTGACTTTCATCAGTTTTGCTGTTGTGTGTCCTAATTGCAGCACATTTTTCATGTTCTCTGTGTCATTCTCTCTGCTTTTACTTGGTGTGTGACAGTTATTTTCTCTGCTTGAGTCCAGGGTGGCTCCTTTAGCCTCATGATCTTCATATGAACTTTAGGGGCCCGTTTCTGGATTACATCCTAGAACAGCTCTGAGTGAATTCAGATACAGGAGACGATGTATTCAGCCTGTTAACCTTTTGATCTAAAGTTCTCATGCATCTGTCACAGTCGATGCCAGCTGCAGTCGAGTTTTATTGTATTTGTAAATCTTTATGCACGTGTATTGGTATCGGGAGCTCCAGATGTGGATCTTAAGTACTAAACTTTTCACGACAGTACGGCAAGTTTGTGACACTGTTTGCGCCTCTTAATAGTTCAGTGAGTGTTTTAGCTTCATGTCTGTGTTCAGTTTTTTGGCCGCTGTGACATGCTGTATGCCGACTGTCCTCGGAGTTGAAGACCAGATGTTTTGCACTAGAAAAGCTGAGTCAGGGTAAAAAGCTCTTTTCTGCGCTGACTTTGGAGGTTCACTTCAGCTCAGTGTTAGAATATAGAGTTTTAGTAACTGCCAGGGAGCACGTCACACCAGTACTTTGTTTACCAAGCTGTACCAAGAACGTCAGCAGTGTCGAAACACCCTTTTTCTTTAGTGCTGCGGATTCCACGGCCACTGTGTAGCAAAACAAAGAAACTCACTCAGCTTCTGTCCAGTGATCAGCTGTTGTACCTGTTTGCTGTACACACAAAGCCACAGATGCAAACACCTCTGTAACAAGAGTACCTTGTTACAACTTAATGTTGAACTGTTGCTACTCGGTGGTATTGTCTGACAAAAAAAAAATGTACGATTCAATGAGCGTTGCTAATTTACCATTGACGACTGTGCCATTTGCTTCCAAAAATCTACTTGTTAAATAACTTGTATGGGGGATAAGGTGCTCTTTATCTTGTATTACTTTTTTATTTAAGTGTATTTCTTTTTCTCAAAATCAACATTTATTGAGCTAGAGAGTAGAATATATTAGAACACTAAGATGAAAATGTAGAGTAAATTATTTTGTATTGCTGCCCAAAAAAATAGGATTTATAGGTATCACTGCCTTCCTAATATGTAGCCTCAAAATCTCTCTAACATTCTGCTTTGATATTAATGTTGAGATATGTTTGTGATGTTTTTTGTTTCTGTTTTGTTTGCAATAGCTTTCTAGCAATCATCAGTAGAAGGGTTGTTTTTTCCTCTATAATAGGTCTCTGTAAGCCTAACCTGTTCATTTGTGAAACAGAAAAAACAGTTTGTTGTCAAAAGTGTCAAGTCTCTTTTCACCAGTATTTTATTTGGGAGGAGAAGCTAATGATTTTTTAAGACAGAACTTGCCTTACCTCTTTTAAAAGGCAGTTGCCCATGTGGAGACTCAGCAAGGTGGCTAGCTTGCTCCGCTATGTGGGAATTTGCAACCACATATAAGCATTTTTTTTTCCTCTTACGACTGAAAGCAATTTTTTTGAGTACAGTTTTGATTCTTTTCATTGATCATGATAACACTTTAAGCTAGAAGCACTAATACGCTCTATGGTAGTGTTGTCTTGTTATGGTTGTTATGAAAAAAAGCATATTTTGTACTTTATTTTCAATACCTGTAACTGTCCTGTTGGAAATGTATCAGTAGTATTTTTGTTGGCATGAATGTTTTGACATATGCAGTACAACATGTGTCATGGAAACCGTTCAGTCTGTATTGCTAAAAAGTGCTTTTAAAACAACCATATAGCTGAAATAAAGTTCTACGTGAACCACGGGACATCAGAAGTGCTGTTTGTTTTTGTTCATCACTATGTTTTGTTGTTTTGTTTTTCAAGTGGAGCTCACATGTATTTAGCTGCAGAGATTCAGCATGTTGTTGCTTTTCTCCTGCTGTGCAGCGTCTGCCACACAGAGGAGACAGGGTGACAGAGATGGGAGGTGTGAGCTAATTGAAAATGCTAACACCTAATAATGACTCGGCACCAGCGTGTGATAGGTCAGCTATGCTAATCGGAGAGGGAGAAGAGTGAGAGAAAAGAAAACCGATGTGAGACCCAAAGAGAGTGATGCATCTTCTCCAGTGAGCGCTGACATGTCACGCGGCATCTCTCATAGTGCTAAGAAATTATGACCAAAGGCCATTTATGTTCTAGCTCATTGACTAGTCCATTCATAACCTGGACATCTTTGTGCCCGGCTCATGCAGCGGCAGCATGCAGCCGCTCATAACAAAGACATTCATCATGCTGTCACCCTCTCACTCCATCAATGCACGCTGACTGTAGGGGAGACTGACGCCTTTTTATACCCTCCCAGAGCTCTGCTGGCTTGGCGTGAGGCCTAGACAGTTTGCTGTTTTCTGGTGTCATGTCCGTGGTGCTTTGTCATCTTATACTCAAGTACCTGTCTGGAAAACAGTGGGTCCTCGTGAGGTTTACCTGTTAAGGTGTTAAGGCAGTGAAGTGAGATGGCAGCTGCTGCTCACCTCTCTGTCAGCATTTCCTGTGTGGAAAATACATGCACTATACTGCCATAAGTATGTGGACACTCCAGTCGATAAACATGTCTTCTTCTGCAGTTGTTTTTGACTGTTTGGACCCTTTCACAGGATATGGAAACTTTGATGCTATAGTGATGGTACTATAGATTATTAATACTTAGTAGGATGATCGATTGATTGATAATTGTTTAATAGTTTGGTTTGGTATGAATTACACACGAACACAGCAAGTGTGCACAGAATGAAATTTTCTTGTATTGCTCAGTACAGAATTAAGATAAAATTGAAATGTAAGTCTTGTTTAGGCCAGTCAAACAATACGGCATGCGATTAGTTGATTTTCAAAAAAATAAAAAGATTCTTTATTTAGTTTGGGGAAGGCCACTACTACTTTCTTAGCCTCTGGTCAGTAGCTGAAGGGGAGATATAACCAGTATGTCCATATAGTTTTGGCCAGAGTCATAGACACCCTGGGATTAGACCATTAGAATAGTCTGCAAGCTGTATACAGGCATCCAGGGCTGCTTGTCCATCATTCAGACCAGCCCTACCACCCTGACTGACTGTCCAGGTGCTGGAGACGCTGCTATCTCTCTGCTGGCCACGGCCTGTTCCTGGAGAGGATCCTGACCGCCACGCCTGGCGCTCTCAGCTGCTTGAAGGCTGCAGTGTTTGCTGACTGGAGTGCAGGGGTTGTTACTCCCACACCGGGGGGTCAGCTAATCCACCGGCTGCCCTCCAGGGTGTGAGTGATGGTGGCTCGGCCCTGCAGGCTTCACTGAGCACCAGATAGAGATGAATTGGACCCCTGGAGAGGAGAGTGGGTGACCACGATCAGGAAAATGACTGTGACCCTGCTTCAAGTCTGTGCTGTGATCACTGAGAAGGGTCAGTGACATCCATCTGCTGGTGGAGTCAGCATGCAGCAGGGGAAGGAAAGTCTGCATCCCCCTTCGGTCTTTGCCCTTGGCACTGGTTCTGCAGTTCTGACCTGACAGAAATGAATGTATTCACTGCACATTTACTGTGAAATGAAGCTCTGACAACAGGGTTTTGACATGCAGGTTTCAGAGGGCATCACAAGGTGGCAGTACATCCAATGACTGAATGCTCTCCCGTCATAGATGCACTTTCTGTTTGCGGTGCAGAGGACAAATCAACTAAATTTACAATAAGTCACTCTGGACACATTCTATTTTGGTGCGACACCTAGTCGCAGGCGCCATCATTCATCTAGAGGTTATTCTCTAGTTGTTTCAGAGCTATAGGCTCGATTTGGAACAGAGTTGTTAATCCTCACCTTGGCTGGCAGCAAATACAACAGCTTAAATTTACTACTTGGACTCTGTGTGTCGTGATCCCAGGTGTGCTCTGTTCTTGCTCGAAACAGTCTGACTGGTAACTGAGCAAAACATAAGACGAAGCAAATATCAAGTTATTCTGTAGGTCTGGCATACCTCTGACTCAGGGTTTTAGAACTTGAATCACTGCCATGTGCAACACATTTCTTTTATCCAGCATTCTCTTTGAGTCTTCAAATTGTCAATGTCAGTGTTTCTTTTTCCTTTTCAAAAAAACAAAAACAAAAAAACATGCCTGGAGAAAATCAATTCTTCCCTGGATTGTAGTCAGACTACCAAAGAACTACTTCTGTCCATCTATTTTGGCCACTTGGGCTTTCCTTCCATGTTGGAAGGAGTCGATCGGTGCCTGTCTGAAGGTCCTCTCCCTTCTCTTTCTCCCTCATGTCATCCAGTTCAGAATTCTGGTTGAATTTATTGTCTTGGTTTATGGTCGGGCTGAGCAAAGTGCAATCTGGCTGTCTGGACTCTTCGAGGACCAGATGAGGACGGAAGAGCCTAAAGATTTGTGTGTGGGACAGATTATTTCACTTTTAATTGGGGTATTCATCAAACTGAGGACCTGAACTGTTTTAACTGCTGGTTCATTTATAGTTAGAATAAAGTTTAGCGTGTATCAGTGGGCTGGTGTACTTGAAGGCAGCAGCCCCACCTCCACAGTAAAGCCATAAACTCAGTTATCCTCTCCTACAGATCCCTCCTCAAAACATATAGGCCTCTGACATGCTGATTGCTTTATTGATATTGATCAGGGCAAAGTGTCAAACCACTCGTCCATCTCTTTCTCAGCAGTGGGTGATTGTTATTTATGCATGCAGAGGGAAAAGGTTAACACAAACAATACTCAGTAAAGTCCTGTGTGTGGGTGTAAATTTCCTACAGGTAAAGCAAGCAGGAAGTATCAGATATGTCATCTAATTGTTGTTTTTTGACACAAAACAAATGTAATATTTGTTTCTAAATTAATTGTATATACCTAAATGTTGGTCACATCCAGTATTCTTTATACAATACAAATGGATTTAGAGTCCAGTGTTGAAGGACAAATTATATCACTTACAAATGCTCTGCCACACATTATCACAGATTAATTTAGCTTGTCTTTAGAAGCCCATAGAGTTGATTCAATTATCTCTGTTTAATGATTTTGACAAAATAAAACTTGGCTTTCAACATCCCCAAACCAGATATTGTGTGGCTTTTGACCCGTTGCTTGTAGTCGCACTCAGTTGCTGTCCTTATCATCCCGGCACGATTGGAGGCCGGAGCCCGCGACCCACATTTACAGTGCAAATGTTATCGTTCCAATGACACTTTAAACAGTCTTTATCAATATATAGTCATTCAAGGTTTATGAGCTTTGATAAAATGCCACTAGCCATGCAGGGCTATTACAACGCGTAGCCACGAGGCACTTTTTTTTTTCAATTATTGTTTTCCGTGGATCATCTGGAAGTTTTAATGCTCAGCAGGTAAAATAAACACTCGGTGTGTCAAGAGGACAAAGTGGTCTAAGTGCAGACGGTATTGATTTCCTCCTCAGGAAGAGCAGTGTGAGGGCAAACTACAGTGTGAGTTTGGCAGAACCTTATCATCCTATTATCTTTAAAACAGTGGGTTATCATAATTGCTTACTTAATAATTCTATAAAACTGTGGAGGTGCAACCTTTGCCTGGGCAGTAAACTGTCAAATACTTTTGATGCAGAGATTGAAAAGATCCCTGATGTTAGACATGATGCAATCTATTCATTTTACAGGCTAGATTACAAAAACTAACACACCAGTGATTTCCACTCATATAAAAATGGTATAAAATGCATTTTTAATTTGTGTTTTTGGATGAAGTGGATGATCTGACTTGATTTTTTTAAATGAATTTGTATACTTATATTTTAGATTTTGAGATATTTTTTTTGATATTTTGGATTCTAATAAGTAAATTCTTCAAATAATTAACCAGTAGTGGTCTCTCTTTAGATGTGCTTAATTTCACACCTCTATAGGTGTGTGAAACAATGGGGTAGACATACTTAATCAACAAGCGCAAACCTCATCACATTTAACTCTCAGCTAAGCAAACATGGCGGTGTCGGTAACACTGTTCTCCTGCATGGTGCCAGGTAAGGATTTCTAAACAAGGTTAGCTCTGGGAGAAAGCTCAATCGTCATGAACTCCAACAGAGAGTTAGCCTTGAGTTTACCCAGTTCCCCTCAGCAGTTCTTTTTTTGTTTCTTACAATGTCACTGAAGAAAGAGCGGGTGGGGTGTGCTCTGTGGAGACAGCAAAATGCTACAAAGACGCGTTGTATAACAAAACAAGCGTACATCTGACAGGTGCTCGCGTCCGCCGAGCAGGCAAGTAACCTTGTAGGGAGTAGACAGGAATGTAGCAGCCCTATCTGAGCTCAGAGGGAAACACTGCAGCAAAGGCCTTTTTTGTTCAGAGAGAGAAAAATCAATATTCCAGAGTCCACCACACGGCCAGGCATTTTGGTGTTTTTTTTTTTTCTAGGTGGGTTCCAGCTATGTGAAACAAGCTCAGCGTGACCCCTGGAAAAAAAATATAGTTAATACCTAACTTCTTTATCTTTGTTTTACAGCCAAGGGTTGTACCTCCAAATCAATACATGATACACAAATATCCCAGGGCTCCATGTTCTAGACAGAGAGCAATGACAAGAGCTTGAGATTTTGCCAGCTTCACACCACCTGGCAGATAGGAAGGTCTATATCTAAAGGCCCGGGAGCGTGTGGTCGAGTCAATGTAGAAACAGGGAGGCTCGATTATATACCAGGGTTCCTGTGGAAAGACTTTCAACCCTTTCAAGTCACGATTTGACAAGTTGAAGGATGCACCCGACTGACATCTGAAGAAAACAAATGTTAAAGAATGGGTTGACATTTTGGGAAACATGCTTATTTACTTTCTTTTTGAGAGTTAGAATAAAGGTTGATGCCACTCTTCTATTTGCATGGTGAATATAACTTAGCATAGCACTAAGGACAGGAGATATTTAATCCCCGCAGCACCTAATAACGTTTTATTTTGTGTGTTTTCTTCTTGCTTTGTGTCTGACGTGTATTTGAGTTTTTTTTCATGGCATAACTTCATCCTGCACTGGAAGAATGTTCACTAAAAAAAACACTCTGTTAACATCAGGGTTGAAGGTCTCAGTTTGCAGCCTGGGAATGCAACATCTGGACCTTGATAGCAGGACGGCAAATTTTCCGTGCTGTTATTACAAAACCCTTCAAACGGACAGCAGAAACCCGCTAGATGTTTACAGCACAGACCAACAAGCTAGAGGTTGCTCTCCTCTCTACGCCTTCACTGACCACGATAGTTGATATCTGTCACCGTCTGGCACTCAGACCTTGTAACGGATCAACAGAGCAGCTGCCAGACAGATAAAAATGCTACATCAGAGTTTCAGAGCTCCAAAGTTGGTTCCAGTTCCTAACCCATGTTATGGGGAGAGAAAGGAGCATCCACTTAGGGAGCACAGACCCCCCCCCCTTCTCTGATAGTAGCTGGTAATCTCTGAGGTCGACATGTCAGTCAGGTCCCGGAGACAGATGACGTGAGGCCCCTGATAGGCTGTCTCCAACGGAGGAGACACCGGCCGACCGCACGGGCCGCTGGGATACAGAGCAGGACCCAAGGCGAGGGACGGATGGAGGAGCTGGAGGGGGAGGGGGTGAAGACGAGGTGAGTCAGGGAGGTGGTGTGGCAGAGGAATGCCAAGGCGGAGAGGTGGGGGTCATGGAGAAGGTCTCCTGATGAGCGCAGAGACAGTTCTCTGCTGGAGATCGTTGCGTGGCTGACAAAGTTTACTTAACACCAACCCCTGTGGCCTCGGGTCACCGGGGGGGGAGGAGACCCTGTTCACCTCTAGCTCAGAGAGATTGTAGGCACACTAAAAAAAAATGACCTGGAGAGCAGCGAGGAGGTACAATGATTAAGGACCTTTATTTTATTTTGATCAATTTGACAACAGTTGCACCCAAGTTAGATTTCCTGACAGCACATCCCATCAGTGTAATGATTTTCTGCAACTGGCTTTCAAATCACAGATGTTAGAGTTTCCCACAGAAAAAACCCACCAACAAGGAGGTGTTTTCATATTAACTGCACAGCTTCTCACAGCATTGACCTCACAGTGGTGCCAGGTGTCTCAAACACAATTCTCTGCCAGTTGAGTTTATTTAACTTAGAGCCAGAGTAGGTGTAATTAATCAAAAATATATACTTTTTTTATTATATTTTTTGAAATTCTCCGTTCATCCTGCTTTAACAAAAAAGGGGAAAAAAATGACAGGACTATGATGAACCCATCCAATCATTTCATTTGGCCATGTGTCTTCCACGAATTGTGTAGCGTAGTAACCATAGTCATTTTTGTTGTTTGCATTCATTATGGTATGTTTACATTCATAATGATAGATTGGAAGTGGCTTTGCAGGGAGGCCCGAACAGATGATGTAGTGTTTCCAAGCCTACTCTGTAAGGTATATACTGTGTATGTCTATAGATATATATATATATATATATATATATATATATATATATATATATATATATATATATATATACTTAGGTATATAAAGTATATATATATATGTATATATATATACTTATATATATATATATATATATATATATATATATATATATATATATATATATCCTTTCAAAGTAATCGTGTTTTGCTATAAACCGACTAGAAAATGTCTTTTATTAGTCACATTAAATACAAAGGTCCTCTGTGTCTCTGTCTCTGTCATGATGCCATTTCCTTCTGACATCTGACATTTTCATCACCATCCTGGCCGTGCCTCAGGTACACAGAATATAATACAAATGTCACATTTGTCCATTTTGTTTCACTTTTTTTTGGCCCTGAGCGGCGTAACATAGATATACTGTCACTAGGCAACTGACAAAGGCTATCAGTATTGCTAGAATATGTCAACAAATCCAAAGTAATCGTGAATGAGTAGCGATAGTCATTTGTTTAATGTAAAGATGTTATCAATTTTTACAAGCTGGCAGTGTTGCCGCACTTCTCCCTTGTTCTTTAATCAGAGTGAGTCTTCACATCAGCCTGAGCAGTAGACAGTATTCCCTGGATGGCAGCTACTGCCCATGACTCTCATTAGATTACAGAGGAGATTTATCGAACCAGCTTCCGGTTCTCAGATAGGACGGTGACAACACTTATCTCCAGATATTCCCTTATCAAAAAACAATTTAGTGGGAGAAACAGACATTAGCCCAGATTTTTTTACACTGCCGAGTGCTCCAGCTTAGCCTCCTCGGTACAAGGGTCTGTTTGCGCTGTGCACACACACCTCCATCTGCCCGGATAGAGAAGCATTAACATTGCCTTAGTGCTCTCTTGATGTCACTGCCATTACGTTCGCATCAAGCTCTTGGACTTTGAGACTTGATCAATTCTGCTCAGAAGTGGAATAATGGAAAAAAAGGTGATGCAAACCGAAGAGAAGACGCATGAAGGCAGCTATGTTTTGGAAGTACTGGCGTGCGTGTGCATTTCTGCACATTTGTCCTGGGATGCAGGGATGAGGCCAGCAGGCCGCACTCAGTACAGGAGAAGGAGCTGGTGGTCACCATGAGGTTATCCTGACCCAAGCTTGTTTTTATGCTGCCTCTATTTATTGAGAAATGAGGGTGCCGATGCCTGCTTGTGTATGTGGAGAGAGAATTGATTGAAAGGGCTAATTTCAAAGCAGCTACTAAGGTTTTGACAAAGGTGTCAAATATTCATTTGTGTGTGGAGCCAGAAGGCCACCTGGAGGAGTCAGATAGAGCCCACTCCTGCTATGAGAGGAGAGGAGAGGAGAGGAAAACGGGCAATAAAGTTACATATGCAGCATGCCGAGGCTTTATGGTGTTAATAGCAAAGTTTGACCTCCAATAATTGACCCTGTTCTGCAAACCAAAGCTTTTTTTCGGGGGGAGTATTTGTCACCAAACACCTGCTGGCATGTCAGATGAGATGGTTCATGTAAAGCTGATGTGCCCAACAAGCATTTAGGCTATTTGTTCTTTTCAGGGATGATGCCTGTAAAAGGGGCTGCAGGTGCTTGGGCCAGGGGCACATCCTCTAGGGGCCACGTTAACTATTAACACAGCCATATAACACTGTTACTGATTACCGCCTCTCGCTCTTGAGACTCCCACTGACCTGAGTCACAGGTAGGTATCCCTCTAGGTGTGTATTTGCATGTTGTGCACGCTCTCACGGTGTGGCTTTTACACACCCGGCCTTCAGTGCTGGAAAGCAGCCTTCCTCCTAGTCATAATTCTTTCTCATTCATCTTTCTCTCCCTAACCTCTTTGCTCCATTCTCTCCCACGCACACTTTTTCACGCAGCTCAGTCCTTGCTAGAGCTTTCCAACGACCTTCATGACGACCTTTATCCTTTCTGTCATAAAACGGCAAGACGTAAAGAAGTTTTGTACAAAGTTAAGAGGAGCCATGTTTGTTTTGCATGTACTTTACTGTGGGGCAAAAGTCTAAGGTGTAGAGGACACTGATGAATGACTCACCGCATACACTCAGCAACATGTTGCTGAGAGATGAGGGAATGCCAAGGTGTTGTACTACAGTGCTAACAGGATTTGCAGTTATGTTGTAACATTTCCAACAAAGACTTTTTTCATTCATTCATCCCCTGGTACTCGCCGCAGGGTGGCGGGGCTGGAGGTGGGTTCACCCTGGGCAGATCGACAGACCATCACAGGGCGGACACATCGAGACATGCAATCATTCACATCTAAAGCCAATTTACAGTCTCAAATTTATCTAATTATGTGTTTGGACTGTAGTACAGTATGGTAGGTGTGCTCAGCACCACTGATTTCCTTTCCGATCCGACATTAAGTAAAATTCGGGTTGGTATCGATGATACTGATCTGATACAGATACTTTGTACAAAACCTTTGTTTGTATTGTGAAGAATCAATAAACAAGAAAAACAACAAAAAAACCCCGAAAAGTGTATTTGTTAACATGCTTGCCTGGATATTTTAACACAAACAACCATAGTTTTTGTTTAGTGACATGTAAATCAGACTCCCCTGAATATCAGTTGACAAAGATGTGAGCAGTGCGCTGCAATGCTTGGATTCCTGCAGCCATATGTTGCATATAACTATAACAGGGGGAAGAAGTTGTTCCTACCAACTAGGTATCATGAAATGAGATGAGATCCTGATGGTGTACTTTCCACTGTTCCTCATAATGATAGACTACACATTTACCCCACATTAATATTGATGTATTCTCTTGAATATAAATATTTGGTATGGGAAATAAGGATATTTCAGTATCAATCCTAGTAGCAGATGGAGAACCCAAAGAGAACCTGATGTCTGGACTTTAAGATCAGAGAGATGCTAGCCTAGCTTAGCATTGAGACTAGAAGCAGGGGGAAACAACTAGCCACCTTTCTCCTTCAGGCATGTGTCAACCAACGCTCCATGTCTTATCTCGTGTGTTTAGTTGGTGGGTCAGTTCAGTTTATGTCTGTACAGCATGTAACTCTCCAAAAATATATTTTTTTTTTCATTGTGTTTTTTATACAGCGTGTTTAATTTGAACTAATTCCCTACACTTCCAGTCTTAATGTGCCAATAAAGTCAACACCTCAGAAATTATTTGATAAAATATTGGTTTTGATAAATTGTTATTTGCAGCTTCAGTCATGTGCACAAACAAATTGCTCTGCACCTGACTTTTTTTTAAATATGTTCTTTAAAGGGTTAATTCAGTGAAATTAAAAAATGCAATTAATACTGTCTATCAAAAATATTCTAAATCTAAATTAACAGGGACACTGAATCTGGAAAGAGATGTTGCCATTCATTTTTTAATTTGCAGTTTTTCAGTACACTGAGAACCACAGGTTAAATTACATTATTGTATTGGCGTGAGACAGAAATGTTTTATATCAAGCAGCAGCAGGTTTTTCTTTTTCCCTCAGCAGCAGTAAAGCGTAAAAGACAAAAGCACATCATGATGTGGTCATCTTTATATTGTTCCACAAATTTGTGCCATGGAGCCACACTGATGGCTGTCCATCCTCGCCTTGAGTCACCACCATTATCATGTTATGTTAATCATGCTTCATGGATAATATCAGCTGCTCCAGACCTGTCTGTCTGGATGCTGCATATTGAGGCTACGATGCTGCGTTCTAGTAGATCTGTAAACACTGGCTTTACTGGAGCCTAAGCACCTAAGCTGCTGAACGCCGTCTATCAAAACAAACCACACACACACACACACACACACACACACACACACACACACACACACAGCAGCCACAGTTTGTCTTTGTGTCATAGGGCTGAGGTCAAAAGAGAGGACTTCTCCTTTTGAAGTTTCCCTTTTTATTTTTAATGACAGTTCATTTCATTTATTCCACCAACATTTTACCAGCTGCAGGTGCAGCAAACCATCTTTATATATTCATATTATGGTTAAACAACTTAACTTATGATAACAGCGTTCTTGTGAAATAACTGGCAATGTGGACGTGACTGTGACACTGAAAGCTGATCGAGACCGGAGCCAATGGTGAGTCAGTTTGTCCTCTTTCTTGCCCTCTTTTGTTGAGGCGTACAGTACAAGTCACAATAAAGGTTTTAACTGTACGTGCTGCTGATCACCCTGATATGACATGCTTTTTTTTTTTAAAGTAGGAGACCCAGTGGTCAAAGCAGGAACTGGATGTGTTTGTTTTACAGGAGAAAGGCAGCATCGTGTTTAATTTTGCCAAAAATATTCACACAAGGAAGTTCTGCATTTGAAACCAATCTGTTACTGTGAAGTAGAAGGATTGTGACACATTGTTTTTCGACCAAGCCGCATGTTTTCCACCAACGGGGACAAACCAGTCTGAGATATTCTACTCCCACCATGGGCAAACATGCAAACACAGCGAGCCACTGCTCCGCTTGGTACGGTACACACCGTTAGAGAGGGCACAAAGGAAGGCGCATGATTGGTGTGTTTGACAGCGATCTGATAAAACCATAATTGGAGCATGTAGAATGCATATGTTTTTCAGTCAAACAAAAGCCCTGGTCACGCCATAGAAACTGCCTCTCAATGTTTTCATTGTCTGGCAACTGACTAAAGTGAAGGAGAGGGCGACAGAAACCTCCAAGTCAGTCTGAAAGTGTGTTTAATGTGTGCGGAAGGGGAGCTGTGTGAGTGTGTGTTTGTCTGCATGTGTGTTAAGTGTGAGAGGTGAGGTAGTACGGTCATGGAAGGACAAGTGCAGTGCAAAGGCAGCCATGTCTGGTGGAGCTCCAGACCCCTTTGAGTGGAGCTCAAATCTTATCAGAGCTCAGAGGGCTTATTTGTTCTCCTGGCTGAAAAGCTATAGACACATTTGAACACATTTTCGCCAGGAAAGAAAGTTTAACTGTATTTACAGAAGGTCAAGGCCCAACTTTAGCACTTCTTACTTGGAGAGACTGTTTCTTTGAAACATTGTTTGGCATTTTGCTGCTTTTTCTGCGTGAATTTGGTCGGTTGGTTCATGAATCTCACTCACCTCTAGTTTTAGTTTTGTTTTTTTTTTGTTCAGGCTTGGATATACTTGTCCCAGAGATTTCTGCCTCCACATTTATATCAAATTTGTCCTTTTGATAGCATCACCCAAACAGTAGATGGATGTGTTGCATATACTCAGGCTGTATCTTGCTTTAATTACTTACCCAACAGTGATTTCTTGTGAAAGGGATTTTTTTTCACCTTATATCATTACTAAATATAAAACTTTCCATGTGATCACTTTGTTAACGTTCTTCGCTGCACTTTGATAGGGCTGGTGGGAGAGATAGATTTACATTCATCCAAAAGTATTTTGGAAAAGTATAAAAGTATTTTTCAACCCTGTCATGCATTTTGACTTGTCATAGTAGTAGAAGCACAAGTTTTACTAACAACAATGGCTCTGTTTTAAGTATTCAAGGGTCCAGTGAGTTACAATAGTGTGACGGATAGCCAGTATGCTCCATACCAGAACCTGAAGTGTTCTTGTTAGCATCCTATCCTAATTGGCACCTATATAACTGTCCTAATGATAATAATAATAATCTGTCCTCCAGTTGGGATTCTAACAATTGGTGATTGTTGCCGTTGCACCACACACTCCTTTCATATCTTCCTAACAGGCAGCTGAACCTCCGTAGACCTTGAAAGCATGAGTGGGTCTGCAAGGTCTGCCAGCTGCTCTGTACATAATCCACTACAGTTCCAGGCCCAAGTATCCAACCTCCCATAACCCCACCACCACCTATACCACCCACTCACCTCCAACATGTCTGTGTTTTGCTATCTGTGACGCCTCTGTCCAAGGCTGTTTTCTCTCGAGCTGAGGCTCCAAACAGCTGATTCAGGGAAAGTCACAAAGTGTACCGGAGACCTGACCTTCTCTCGTGAGACAAAACACATATAGAGGGCCTGGCTCCACAGGATGGAGGCGTTAGCATGGAAACAATAACATGGCCTCTGAATCTACACATGACATGTTCTGTTTTCCAGAGACAGAGAGACGGGCGTCTTTGAGTAGATGAAACTGCGTCTGCAGTCAGTCCTTCTGTGAGATCAAATATTTTACTGCGTCATTGATTCCAACTTTCCTGAGGTTGCATGAGTCAGTAAGTTGTCAAAGATCCAACCTAAAAATAAATTTGTCTTTACAATTAATTTGAATCAGCTAGTTTTTTTTTTAACTTAGCAAAAAAATAAAAAAAACTTCAAGATTAGATAAAAGTCAGAAAGCCCAACTAAGGACTAGATCTGTGAGACAGAATATAGCTTTATTTTCGCTGAACATTATACAATGAAAATAAAATGGAACCCTTTATTCAGTGCAAAAGATACCTAAAACATTAAAAGAGTCTGAATATGTGAAAAGAGAGATGCACATTCACTCTTTTACAAGAGTTATGATGCTGCAGCTAGATGCCAGATAGCTTAGTTTAGCATGGAAACAAGGACACAGATATCTTGACTCAATCTGAATGTAACAAATTATCCCTGCCAGCACCTCTTATACTCACAGATTAGCATGTTTGATCATATTAATCTGTATACAGAGCCAGGCTAGGTGTTCTTGTAACCTCCTGGATAAGTCCTGACCCCAGGTTTGGGACCACTGGTACACCAACGAATTTGAGCTGACAAAAATAAAATTGTGGCTAAACATAAATGAAATATTTGTCTTATTTTCTACTTATTTTTAATCATAGTGAATCTTAAACTTGCTCAAATTAAATTGTTTTGACATAGTGCATAGAGCTTTTTTGTTTCAGTTTCTACACAGCTGTGAAAATGTTGCTCAGTCTTACAGCTCCACTGTAGTGATCACATTGTAAATGCAATTAGTGGCTATGAGTGTTGAATTGTACACCTCATGTCTTATCTTGTTTTAATGGCTTTTTAAACACTTAAGTTTTATAGGTGATGGATGGGGGGGCTTATCTGACTACTGGCTCTTTCCAGGAACGGTTACTTTGACGTGGGACCAAAAGTGAAAGAAATTAAAAAGAACTAAGATATTAAGAGTTGAGTGCAGGCCATTTATTTTTAATCCTCTTGGCCTGTTCCACAGCAAAATCTTATGTGTCATAATTAACACAGAGGAAAAGCCATCAATGGAGCTCTCTGTCATCCGTCCAGATTATTGGATATGTAAAAACAGTAAATAGACTTTGGACTTTTGCAGACAACTTGCTGTTGATTGGAGGCTCCACATCAAAAATGAAACAGCTTTAAATGTGTTCAAATTTATTTCCTAATCCTATGTGACAGGAGCTCCTTTATCCACTTAATCCCACATCCAATATGACTAAGCACAACCTGAAGAGTGTGCAAATGAATATTATAATTACATGCAGCAAGTCTTTGCTCCACTAATCCACTTGATCCCTTGTATTACAGAGCAATGTGCTTAGCCTCAGTTGTTATCAAGGCTCCATAACAGAATAAGTCCTGTGTTTTATATCGAATCTTAAAGTGAATTATCTGTGCTTGCAACCAAAGTTGTATTTTATCTCGGTGTATTCCCATTGATATCCAGTGTCACTGAAGACAAGAGCAGCACAAATGACAGAAACAGCTGATGATACTAAATAGTTGATACATGATTGGAGCTAAAATTGTGATAACAGGTCAAAAGAACCCTGATGTGACATCATTATACGCTGAAGTGATAAACTGGAGCTGCTGGAGACACAAACAGAAGTAACAGATAAATGTATCTCCATCTTTTTCAAGTCACACACATGGATGCGTCTCTTCCCTCTGGGAGTGTGCACCATCATTTGTGTTTTTTCAGCTTTTTGCTTTTAGTGGCAAAAACAGAAATACACACCAAGCTTAAACCTCTTGATGGAATGACTGGAAATGTAGTTTTCATTCATCACATCATGCCGGCAGTGAGTTTGATGGTGCAGGATTGTTAGCAGCATCCGATACCCACCAGAAAAAACACACACACACACACACACACTCGATAGAAGCTGGCAGGTGAGCAGCAGGGCGTTGTGGGCGAGTCGAGGAAGCAAGGACGGTACATGTCTGACATGACAAAGGTTGCTTTTACACCTGTCATGGCCCGTTTAATCATCTACTACTTCAAACAGTAGAGTCTGACGCTTGTGGCTTCCCAGCAGCCTTTGCTCCAACAGAAATGGACAGGCTGCCGTTCAGTAGAAGGACAGAAGGAAACAGACCTATGCAGGTATAAAACTTAACAGTGTCTTCCATAAAATAAGAGCAAATAGGTCAATGTTTTAAAGGCTCCAACAGTGAGACACTGCAGGTATTAAATGCAGGAAATGGCTTCCACAGGTAATTTAGGTTTAGGAAACTGATAAACTGATCTAGATTGAGCTGAACTGAGGCATCCTGCAAATATTTCTTTTCAGTTTCATTATGAGAAATAGATGTGTTTATGCTCATATGCAATAATGTAATATAATAATCAATAATTCACTGTGTAAGCATTTTTTTTTAAATAGTGAATTTAAAAAGAGCCAATTTCACATTAAACCATATTTTCCATCACTTTTTTCTTTAAAGGATAATATATTTTGTGTTTCAGAGCCTTTATGGGAAAATAATGATAACTTTAATACTTACCATTTAATATCTGCAGAATGTACTGAACCACTGATGTATTAAGAACCTGCATCACCTACTATAATCTTAAAATAATGTTATTGTATTTTTATTCACGTCTTTTTTTTTATTCAAGGAGGTATATTAAAGGTTATCGTTTTTCTTATACTGGATATTATAATATCGGCAGATTAAAATTATTTAATCTGACCATGTATTCGCTTTTTTTTTTTTAAATACAAGCAATAAACTGTGAAATCATATGCACGCAATTAAATAATTCTGATGGAGGCGCAGTATTATCAGCAGATACAATTCTTGTAAACAATAGCCAAAATAATTTAGAAAATTGATCAAGAAAATGAATATTTTGATGGAAGCAACAATTAGGTAATTTAATAATAATTATTATTATGTTGCAGTCATCCTCTATTAAAATGTAAATCTCCAAATCAAAGCCACCCTCCTATGATAATAAGAGCAGAGCATGTATGGCTCTACAGCCACTCATTTTCTGACAGAAGGGAAAGTGGTGAAAAAGCCCAGTGGTGATCAAACTGATGAATTGCATCTCTTTCCTGCCGGTTTCACATGAAGCTACAGTCGTTTCTCATTAATCATAATCGACACTCCCCGTGTTAAAATGTGCTTAATGTATTTTCTTACCGACGCAAAGCGACCAACAGAGCAGTCTGAATAAAGGAACAACAGTCAGTGATAAGTCTCTCTGGTTGTAATAAGGTGATATGAATCCGTGTTTTAGTGAATAATCTCTGAACTCCTTGTTATCTCCATAACATCATGCATAGAGCAGCAGTATTGGCTCATCAGCAGCAGGCTGGAACAGGACTGGAGTGTTGGAGATAATCATTATCAAGTCGGTACATAAGGCAGTGACACCTGAAGAGGGTCAGCCATTAGCCTCCTGAAAGAAACACACATTATTCACATACACCGTGGTCTTCTGGGTAAAAAAAAAAAACAGAAAACAAACAAACAAACAAACAGACAAACAAAACAAAGAAACAAAGGCTTTAAAATGTAAAGACTGCATCGTCATAATAATAATAATAATAATAATAATAATAATAATAATAATTATTATTATTATTATTATTATTATTATTATTATTATTATTTTATTATTATTATTATTATTATTAGTACTATTATTATTAATATTATTTCCTAGTTACTTTTTCTTTTTATTTCTTCTTTCTAACGAAACAAATATTAACGTGATATTGTCATAATATTATAATACTTGGGGTGGGGCCAGTGGGCAATGGGATTATTGTTAATAGACTTATTAAACAAGTTAATTTACTTGATTATCATTGTTATTATTATTATTATTATTATTATTATTATTATTATTATTATATAAATAACAATAGTAATAGCAAGTAGTAGTAATAGCAGTAATATTGGTTATTATTATAATTATTTGTGTTATTACTATTACTACCTAGTTATTGTTTATTTCATTCTAACGAAACTATTAACGTGATAGTGGTATTAATTAAGTGTGTTATTATTATTGTTGTTCTTAGTAGTAGTGCTAGCAGTGTACAATTAAAGGATATTCTCGGTATGGAACTCGTTTCCCAGTTAATCTGTGAGAAAGATAATTAGATTAGAGGCCTGACATCCACTCAGGCCCGCAGTGCTGGACTGTCTGCAGATAAACGGGGAGACAGGGCGGCGTCCTGCCACTTCTCCTCTCAGGCTCCGTGTCAGAGCAGAACATTTTGACATCACTGAGAAAAACACCTCATTCATCAACTCTGACTCTGCAGCCCGTGAGCCAGAGGAGAAGCAGCAGAGAGAAACCAGCCAACAGGACTCTGTATTCTCGCACCTCCCTGACAACTGCTGCTGAGACGATGGGATGGGAGACAGTAGCGCGCACGGTTTGGTTACTCCCTCTGATAAAATCACGTCTCCAAAATCTCTCTGGCTGTCACGTGTGTGTGCGTTCGTGTGTGTGTGTGTGTGTGTGTGTGTGTGTGTGTGTGTGTGTGTGTGTGTGTGTGTGTGTGCGCGCATTGATCCACCCTGTGTTGCAGCTGAAAGCAGCCATGGAGCCACGAGACCTACAGGACTGCTCTGTGTGTCTGCACCTGCAATAATAATAATAATAATAATAAGAAGAAGAAGAAGAAGAAGAAGAACAAGAAGAACAAGAACAAGAACAATATGTGGCCTCACATAATAATGAAAACGAAGAAGAAAGACAAAGAATAAAGTTGTGTGTGACTTGGAGCTGCAGCCTACAGACAATTTATTCCTTTATCCAACACACAAATAAGTATAGAGCCACACAGTCTTACACGTGTCTTAAAAATAATGTTTTCATTTTCCTACATAAACACACACTTGACTCAACAATGACCCTTCAGTATGGACATATCACACAGGCTAAAAATAAAATAAATGCCAGTATTAATAGTGTGCAGCCCACTGACAGTACTGTAATGAAATGTAACAGTAGGCTTAATAGTTAAATAGTATTAGTATTATTGTAGCAGTACAGGCTCCACTGGCCTCCTGTTTGCATACTTGTCTAGTATAGTGGGAATTTAGTGATATAGTCATTTATTTCAGCAAAATAAATTGCAGTATTAGTGGTGAATGGGCTGTTTAGTACTTCTGGCTCTCCAGCTTACAGTAGCAGTAATACGTTTATATTGATTAGCATATAGGTGAAGGTCCCAAGTCTCCCTCCATAACAGCAGTTATGGAGGGAGACTTGGGACACAGTATTAGAGTATTACAGTATTAGAAAAAATAGACAATGGCTTAATTGCTGGAGTAGTAGTAGTAGTAATTAAATGCTGGAGTACTCTCTGCAGCCGCTACTGTGTAGTAGTATTAGTATTAATTGAATGTTGGAGTACTCAGGTCTTCCTGGAGTTCAGTCGTGCTGTGTATACTGGTGGCATTAGTAGTATTCAAGGCAGAGCTCAGATCAGACGCACAGAGCTGCTGAGTGGTCGTTAGTGTGACCAGCTGTTTGTTAACCTGTGTGATGAACAGGCACAGCACGGCCTGTGAATGCCTGCATGATTTAATTGACACCTCGCTACTTTTGATCACTTCACTCACCGACATGTATATTCAGGCTGAGCGAATCATCGCTCATCAAAGCCACGAGGGGAGTTTGTGCTTTTTCCACACAGCTCGAGTCATTTCATCCTGAATGAGAGCGTCTGACTTAAATAAACTAATTAGGAGGGTATTTATTGATCACCGCGGTGAATACAGAGAATAAACAAAGAGGAGGACAATGGGCTGAATCAAGACTTTTACCTTGAATAAAGATCAGACTGGAAAAAAACACGCATACAGGCTAAAAAAAACCTTATATCATGTTATATCCCAGACAAAGGCTAAACGGCTCTAGGCAAAAAATATCTACTTAATACTATTAAGTTGGAGATAACTGTGAATTTAGGCAGTGTTTTATGTCAAATAATGTTTTATCAATGACCTATATTATATAATAATAATCATCCAGTGGTGGAGGAAATATTCAGATATTTTACCAAAAGTTAAAAAAACTCTCTTAAATGTAATAGCCTACATCATGTGCAGACAAACCCTGTGCTTGTGATTGGATTATTGTTAAAGATGAATTAAAGAGGAAGTAACATTTAACTGTTGCTGTTGTTCGAGTTGTTTGATTACATTCACTGCATTTTATACTATATGTAATGATTTTTTATTTATTAATAACCGCCCATATTATTTCTTTTTTAAAAATCATAATCGACAAAGAGTAATGCTGTGCAGTTGCTATATTTTCCTCTGAAATTAGAGATAAAATAAAGCTAACTCTCTCATAAATAAAATAAAAGTAGCCTACTTATGTATTCTAACTAAAAGTTCCGCCATTTTAGTCATCAAAGAGTTATAATAAAAATAAATATCAGTATTCAAACCAAAGCTGTAGAAAAAAACAGCTGCATAACAATACTGGAAAATAAAATAAAATATAGGCTGAAAGGTTGCGCTTTTAGTTATTGCTATAATGAGTTACATTTGTTAACATCAATAATCAGATAATGTTTTCTATAAATTTATGTTATTAATTTAAATCAAAAAAGCAGATGAGGGTGGGAGCTCCACCTCTGTCCAAAGCAGATGCCTGAAAACTTTTCTTTCTTTCTTTCTTTCTTTCTTTCTTTCTTTCTCTCTCTCTCTCTCTCTCTCTCTCTCTCTCTCTCTCTCCATTTCTCGTGTGATTGATTGGAGGAGTTTATAGGCTGGCACCCCCATCGTGTTTCCAGGCGCTCTCACTCCTCTTGATTGGTCCGCCTCCTGCAGCAGCAGCCTCCAGAAGCGCCTCCTCTCATAAACCTCGTCAGACCGCACTTACATTTCCCATTACTTCCAGGACAAGCAGCGGCTCACTATTAGGAACTTTGCGTGCGACATATGGCACATAACTAGCAGGTATGTGGTGGAAAGCACTTAATGTCTCCTCTTGGTCTCTTTCTGACTGTCTTTTCCTCCTGGTGCCGCTCTGAACATCTGGCAGAGAGCGCAGCAGCAACCCAAACCATCATTTCGGGGTATTGTTTTATCGCTCCAGCCTGCCTCTCGGCCCTTATCTGTTGTGGGTCTTATCAAACGGTTATCTCTTTTGCTGTGAAGACATATTGCGTTTTGTTTCCTATCTGTTGCGCGTATGTGTGTGTATGTACTTGTGTGTGTGTGTGTGTGTGTGTGTGTGTGTGTGGTGGGGGAGGACAGAGATTTGACATGGACAGTGCCTCTTTAAGAGCGCCTGATGGGAGTATGGCAGTCACTGGGCGCATTGGATGGGCTTTATTGGAGTTATGGATGACACGCATGAGTGACTGAACATGAGTAGACTGCTTGTTCGTTTTTATTGTGGAAATGTGAGCTGCTAAAGGTGAAACAAACTGTGCGCATCTCTGATGGATTTGCGTTTTGATTTTCAAAAATTCGGCGAGTTTTTTTTTAAGCAGATGTTTATGGGACAGATTTTTATTTCAATTGTCCATAATTTTGCGTAAGGTTGATTTTCATTTGGTTCCCTACATCCTAACGGTTCCAACTTTTCTTTGTTTTTTTTTCCACAGGGTATACTACTCCCTGATTTTTATTAACCCCTACTGTGTATGGAAAGTGCTCCTGGATGGACCTGGGCGAAAACAGCTGGTCCATGGTCAAGCGAGAAGTGTCCAGCAGCCCAGGGTCACCGGCTGAGCAGACCTACCTGCCCGGTGACAGCAGGAGGGACGGTCCCACCTCGGATGAGTTGAGGACACCTCCGATCGACCTTGACGCACTGGGGCACCGCCGCTCCGACGGCAGATCGCTACACTCCTACGTTCACTTCGGACACCATAACAACACCCTGACCACCGCCGAGGACATCCCGCTCTTTACGGATTTAGACCAGGGCGGAAAACTCGTCCTCTCCAGCGGAGCGCACAAGGCGAGCTTGCTGGTGGACCCTGCCGACATGTACCAAACGCTGGCCATCGCCGCAGCGCAGAGCCAGACTGGATATGATTCCTCCTCTGGTGGTTATATGCACTCCAACCCCAACTCCCCCGTGTACGTCCCCAGCTCCCGGGTGGGTCCCATGATACCCAGCCTCTCTTACCTGCAGGCCAGCGGCTCTGCGCAGCCCAGCCACGCCGTCTCCAGCCACTCAGTGTGGTCACAGTCAGCCCCGGAGAGTCCTTCATACAGCACCGGGAGCCCACACGCCTCCAGTCGTTTTCACTACCCTCCAAGTCCGCCCCTGAACAACGGGACGCCCAGGGACACCGGCTACAGTAACACGCTGAATGTGAACAGCAGGGACCAGTACGGCCTCTCTCGGCCCCTCAGCGGCACCTATGCGAGTCCATACTCTCCTTATGTTGCACCGCAGCTGTCACAGCTGCCCTCGCCTTGGACCGCGGGACCTTTCGATAACACCATGCTGCACACCTTGCAGAGCAGAGGCGCGCCCCTGATTCGAGGACCAAACGGAGGTAACAAAAAGAAAAGAAGTAAAAGTGGCCACAGTGATGGAATAACTGTCCGAGATCATGATGATTATTAAAATACTTTAATGAGACATGCAACTGATGAAGTGTCTTCAGGCAAAGCACTGAAACTGCAGTGCGCTTTGGTAACACAACCTGATCCTGTGGAAGTTAAAGATCTAGAGGAATTAACTCCAGACTGTGTTTAATAGAGCACCACGAAAATATTAAAAATATGTCTCAAATTGGGCCGATTTTGACAAAAATATGTGTTGCCATAAAATATTTAACATATATATTTATGGGAAGTGTAGCACGGAAAGTGTCATACCATCTGTTTTAATTTGCTTCACCTTTCATATCAATGTCTGAGAAACGCAGCTCCTTATGAAAAGTACAACCTTTCCGTGCGTCATGCTGATTTTTCTCTCCAGTTTCAGATATTCTCGACGACATGGGGGAGAGCAGAGAGTGCGTGAACTGCGGCTCTATCTCCACGCCGCTCTGGAGGCGCGACGGCACGGGTCACTTTCTCTGCAACGCCTGCGGTCTTTACAGCAAAATGAATGGGCTGAGCCGGCCATTAATTAAACCACAGAAACGGACGGTAAGCAGGCAACCACTTAACTGCTCAATGTCCTGTCTAATGGCCGGAGGTTATCACCGATGATATCCGTAGTGTCTGATGCAGAAAAGACACATTTATGCGACATACAATATATCCATCTTTATGTCAGATTTGATTTGTTTCTAATAGGCTATTTGGGTCTCATTCTTTGTGAGTGATTATGTCAATTTGGCAGATCAGGCCTTTATTTGATATACTATTTTATATATATTTTTGCAAATTGATGGCATTTAGCACGTAACACAATAATATTAATTAATCTGCCAACGATCATAGAAATTAAGCTGAAGCGGGATTGTAAGAAGACGCTTGCTAAGATGTCTATTAGGACTTTTATTTTAAAATTAGCATAAGTAATTGTCACAGATGTAATTGCATTAAAACACCCTATATATGGAGATATTGTTAACCAGACTATCGGCCACACTACTGGATTAAGGATTTCTGTGTCATTTGGGGCTTTTCGTCTGACAATTTGGGCAACGCCATTACGCGTATTACGCACAAGTTTTTTCAAAGAACCTGAAGTCCCTCATGGCTTATTGAAAACAAACATCCTGTAAAAAGCAGTGCGTAAATGGCAGTTAAATGGAGCTCCAAAGGGGGCTTATTATTGTTAGGAAATAGGGCGTGAATGGCCGAATTTACATTAAGTTAGAGGAGTGTGGCTTCCACTTTAAAACATTTTCTTTAACATGAAGTGACAGACTTAGCCTCTGACAGATACATTACTATCAACTTCCACTCTGATCAGTAATTAAATATTGTCACTGTTTTCGTCACCAGTCAACGTCCAGAAGAATCGGCCTATCCTGCGCAAATTGTCAAACCAGCACGACCACTTTGTGGCGCAGAAACGCAGAGGGAGAGCCAGTTTGTAACGCGTGTGGGCTCTACACAAAATTGCACGGGGTGAGTCGAGAATTCATTTCGCATTCCCTTAAAACATATAACATCCACTCTAATAAGTAAAACCATCACAAATCAAAATAATAATTCATCTCTAAACCTGCAGGTACCTCGGCCGCTCGCCATGAAGAAAGAGGGCATCCAGACAAGAAAAAGAAAACCGAAGACCTTGAATAAAACAAAGGGATCCTCTGGTGAGTCACTGATAATTATTGCTCATATTGTTGTGGATGATTGTCATCAAAATGTTGCTTTTTTATAATATGATCTCAACAATATATTTTATACTTTTTTAGGAAATAACAACTCTGTCTCCATGACTCCCACATCCACATCTTCATCTAATTCTGAAGATTGCTCAAAAACCAGCTCTCCATCTGGACAGGTATGACTTTTTATTAATATTATTAGAATTTAATCAGATAGAGATGTCTTCTGAATGCACAGCATCAAATATATCAAAATTGGACATGTGTCATTTTTTTGAAAATACCATTCTCACAGTTATGTCAGATATCAAACCTTGACCTTGATGGATTGTCAGGGTTGAATATTTTTGAAATGAGCTCATTGAAAGTATTGCAGCAGGTGTTTTGCTACAAAGATCACATGCAGGCTGACTGCTGCTCTGTGGTGCTGACTGCATGTGTCGCCATAATATGACAACGACATGAGCTGCACATTGATGCTTTTTTAACATCCCTGTCCCAGAAAATAAACTCAAATTACATCAAAATCACATTCCAAATAGAGACAAATGCTTTTACACTGCAAGAAATGTCTGCTTTGAAAATATTATTAGGCTAATAATAATAATAATAATAATAATGCATATGTACTTTGCAGATCAGTTCATCCGTGCTCTCCAGCTCAGGGGAGGGAACTGGCTCCGGCTCAGCAGTGAAGTACCCGGGACAGGACGGCTTGTACACCAGCGTGGGTCTGTCCCAGCAGTCAGATGTAGTTTCAGTGAGGGGTGAACCCTGGTGCCCCATGGCCTTAGCTTGAACATCTAAATCTCTGGGAGGACAGCAGTCCCTGGCCCCTCTGTCTGGATATAGTGTGGAAGTATTCGGGGGCCAATGTTTGTTCCCTTCCTCGCTGATGCAAGAAGAGTCGGACAGAGTGAAGAGAGGGCTGAGGTGACCTTCAGTCACAGTGTGAGCCTGAACCGAGCGTGGAATAGCTGGGATTGGTTTCTAAGCTGGTGTGCGGGGGATCTTGTTGCCTTATAAAAACACAAAAGGAATCACCAGGCCAGATGATCAATCAGGTGACCTGCTTTTGGATGGTTTCTGGACGCCACCATGCTCTCAATATCGCTCCCATCCTCCATGGCACAGAACCAGATCTTAAAATAAAGCCATCATGTACATAACGGATTTCCACTCGGAAGAAAGAGCTGTTGATTGGATACCACTGCTTCATAAAACCTTATATTCTTCTACGGACATTTAGATTTTTTCTTTCCGCAACTGGAATCATGCCACAAGTGCCAAGACAACTTTTATGAATCAAAAGAAAAAAAATATTTATAAATCTTCTATTGTTGAAAACATGGCTATGATTGTTAATAAAGATATCAATATAGAGTAGACGTTAAACCATTCTGATGTCTTTTTTTCATTTTTTTTTTTTTTTGTTTCTTTTTAAGTGGTTGTTTGTAGTTCAATAGTGTTGAATCTGCACATGTTTTCCACTGAAAGCTCTTACTGTATTTGACTGAAACTAATTTGGTTTAAACAGGGTATAAATGACAATGTCATAGTGGTTTTGTTTAATTATGTATTGAATAATGCAAATAATCAACTCTTTTGGGCTATTTTTTATACTGAAATGTTGTCAGTTGTTGGATAGCATTAAGGTACTCTTCTCTAAGCAGAGCTACAAAAACTCTTTTAAATGTAAAGCAGTTGGTTGGCTTGTTTGAACAAAGCACACCCAGAATAGCTGTGGACCTACTGACCTTTATGTTACAAGACATGAACTGCGAAAGAAGACAGTTGGCTGTACAACCTGACTCACTGTAAACTGTGTACCTTTCACAATTCAAGCATGTACGATTGCATCATTTTATACAAAATTAGACCAAAAGCGGAGAGTGAGGTCACCTCTGAACAAATTCATGTTACTTTGATGACTTTGACTAATCCCTGGGTGGATTAAAGGGAGTGTAATGGCCCCTCAGTTTGACATAATGAGGTGTTAAAGTGGACAATTGACAAAAAGAGAATAAAAGAAGCAGGCAAAGTTATATTGCAATGTAATATTTTTTCTTTGTGATATAGATTTAGGAATTTGCAGTTGCATGGATGGCATGCAAAAATCAAAATTCAAGAGATTATGATGATGATTTTTCACACACAGCAGTGGTGTGGGTGGAGCCACAACACAATCATGTGGTGATTTAAATCTGAAGGCATCTGATGAGTTACATGTGGCGTCAAGATTTTTTTTTTCTCTAACAACTTGCTTCAAGGGCATGCCATTCATTCTACTGGACGTATTTATATATTTTTTAAATATCATGTTTATTTTAGCTTTTTTTGCTGTTGTTTTACAAGTTTTTTTTTTTTACAAGAAATTATTTTATTTAAATTTCAGTCCAATAAATTGTTCTGGTGTTGAAAATGAATTTACAGTTACTCTGTGTTCTAAAGAAAACAAATCAGTATTGTTGAAGCTGTGGAAAGAACTGTGTTCTTGCATAATATTAATATTACTTAAGCATATTTTTATGTGAGGCAATCGCAATGTTTTAACACCCTGTTTCTCCCGGGCAGAACAAAAACTGGCTCTATTTTCTCAGATGTTTTCATGATTTGGAGGAAAAATCCAGACCAGCTAATGCAAAGCGAGGATTTCCTGGGGAAAATGAAAATTTTCATCTCAAACCAAAAAATATTCTTGCAGATTTTGATTTCCGTCTTTTTCTCTGGGTGGTTTTGCCTCTACATTCTGCATATGTTTCATTAAAGCAAGGCTTTATTCTTCCTGACAGCTTCTTCACTTAAGAGTTTCTCTTTCCTACCGGCCCCCTGAAGGCTCAAAGCACAATCCACTTTCCTGTGTCCTCTTGAACCAGCAGCTCAAAGTACCTGTCACAGTGTTTACTGTACTTAAGCGAATATGGCCTGTGAGTAATACCACATGAAAAGATTTTAGAGATGGTTGAGATTTATGTCTGAGCTTAGTGTTATCTGTCTGCTCTTTGACATATTGATTTAGCTGAGTTTATTGAGAGCGCAGGAATGTACTGCACAACACAACAGCCACATCCACAGTTTGGAGATGAACATTGTAATTGCACTTATTTTTCATTCTCTTACAAAAGGTCAAACTTTCTGTCATTTTACTAGAATGACACAGCCATTTGTTTTCGACCAAAGACCGTCTATCATACAGTTTTATTTTTTCAGTGTTAGTGTTACTAGTGTTGAGTTTGGCTGTAAATGGCAAATGGAAATAATTGTTACTTGGCTGCTGTGTTACATAAAACACAATTAGTGCACCGAGACCACCAAGCATTAAGTCCTTGAGCCTCCGCGCAGATAAATTACAAAACCCACCTTCAGATATGTAAAGGCAAACTAGCACTGAACTCAAAACATGGGCAAATATTTATAGGTATTTGAATTTATGAGGTGGTCCTACCTTGGCACTGTCTGACTGGTATCCATGGTGCTGTGAGGGAGGAAATATAAACACAACAGAGCAGAAATCCTCCCCGCGCTCTCATGTGGATGGATGTTCTCAGAGCTGAGGGTCATATCAACCACCACGTTCACACAGAGTGATGCAAACAGCGAGTGTACAGTTATTATCTGTAAAGTGATGGGTATTTGTGAATGATGTTTGTCACAGAGTTGCAGCTCTGGGATGGCGTAATAAGCAATCAAACGATGGGGAGGGGGTAGACAGACAAAGAGGGGGAATGCAGAGATCTTGATGGTTGCACAGGGTTGAAAGTCCTCCTAAAGTAAACAGCACAGGCTACCCCAGCAGCAGCAGCAGCAGACTACAGGCCCTGGGCCGTATGGGGCAGCAGCACAGTTTGGCCCAGTGGCTCCCTCAGGAGACAGCCACTGATCTTTCCATGTTGCTTTTCAAAGGAGTGCACCGCTGGCCCTGCCTCCGGAAGAGATGGGATCTCTGACTCAGCCCTTTTGGGTTTCCTCGACAGACACGGGGGCACACTGTTGGAGACACAGCACTTAAAAACACTGTAGCCGTCCTGCTTGTGGTGTGTTTTTAGATGTCGAGTTGCATCAACTGATCTCTCACGGAAAGTGAGTTTGCGCATAGGTTCCTTTACTGTTCTCGAATATTATTCTGTGATTATTCACTTTGTCACATTCATAGAAAGCCAAACTATCTTTCAAAGCACAGCATTTGCACATGCACCCTGGTCATTAATATATGTCACACAGCCGCTTACTCACAGGAAGTTTGTTACACACACAAGAGGAGGGCTCAGTGCTAAATAATGTGCTGTGTGTTACTTATTACAGAAAGTGTGGGAGTGTGCTCAGGGAAGGCTGGGTGTTGGAACGAATGACACCTCTGGTGGAGGAGAGTGATGTGTATTACGTGTGTGAGTGTACGTGTTTGCAAGGAATGTCAGGAAGTTGTCATGGGAATATAGAGCCTACGGAGAGGAGAGGTGATGAAGGTGGACAGTGGAGGAAAAGACAAAGGAATTTGTTATGATGAATAAAAGGAAAATCTCCTTGACAAACCACAATACTTGAATCTAAAAGAAAATAGTAGTGGTCGCCAAGGAGCAACCACTTAAGCTGAAAAACTGGCATGATTATTATTCAAAAAATTGATTTCTTTTTTCATAATATTTAGCTGTTACAATGGATATATCATGTTAATTTGTCCACTGTCTTTTCTCTCCTTAATACTGAGGACCAACCTGATATCACTTTGTCACAAATTTATATCTGTACACCTCACTGCGTACGACTCACTGAAATACTTTTAATGCCCTGACATGAGACCAGTTATTGATGCTGTTTCTTAAAACTGAGTCGTGAGCCACCACAACTCAATAATGTACTTTGTATTTTGTGCCATTGCTCCATCCTGTCCTTAGCCTTTAGATGCCTTGTGTAGCTACATGAAGAAATGATACAGCCTTAAACAGGGGCCAAATGGTAAAGCTTGTTGGGATCAAATAAGAAAAACTGTCAAAGACATCACTGCCCTAAACCATCAAAGAAAAAAATAACCCTACAGTGATGACCAGGTGAGGAGTTGGTTGAATGATTGAATGATTTCCTCCTCCTCCATTTTTATGTCCTTTGGGTGAAACTCTGCGGCCAACATGTCCTCCATCTCTCATATAAGAATGAACGATGCTGCAGAGAAATAACATATACAGGAACTTGGATATTTTTGCGTCAGTAAATAAAACTCTACCCTGATATGCAAACATTCAGGACAAACAAAACAATGTTGTGACTAAATGCCTGGCCTGCCTTTGAAAAAGCTGGTCACGTTCCATGTTTGTTCAAGCTGTTGTTCCTCCTAAAAGTGCCGGCTGCTGGGGAACTTTCTGCTATAAGTGGTGCGCCAAACTGGCACTCAGGAGCACACAAACAGGAGGTCATTGAGACGGAGAATGGTACACTGTTTGTTTTTGAATGAGGGCAGCGTGGAAGCATTCTGTTAAAAGGGAGCAGAGAATATCAGAAAGTTCTGTAACATAACCTGTGTGACTTTTAAAGGACAATCAACATTGTGTACATTTGTTGGATAAGCCCCCAAACGTTCAGGTTTTGTCTAAAAGGATTATTCCACGTTATGATTGTGTGGAAGGGAAGGGAAGTCATCTAGCACTAGGACCCAGGAAAGGGGTAGAGTCGACAGAAAGGGGCGGGAGGCTCACCTGAGATTTCCTTCCTGCACTGAGACACACCTGACAGAGAGGCCAGCCCTGGTTTGGTGTTTCATTTGGTAGGATCCTCTTTAAAATATGTTTAAAAGTACAAGTTTAATTTCTTTTAGCTCATGATACATTGAATAATTGTGTAGATTCTTCACGGTTGATAAGGGATCATTTAGGCACGTCAGGTGTTTTTAAATGGTCTATTAGTTCCTCTAATGCAATATTATACAAACTACTGTTTCCCCAGACTTATAATATGTTATTGAGCCTTTGACTAACCAGTTGAATGAGGCATTTCTGTTTTATTTCTCTGTTGGGGCTTTAAGCATGAGGGACTGAGTGGTAGGGCATGTTTTGTATTGTGTGGTCATCTTAGCTTGCTGTGAGAAGGAACTGTACATTTGAATGTTGCAGAACAGTTTCGATTTGGTTTGAATTGATTTTTATGTAGTGGTGGTTTATTCATAATGTAAAATCCAGAGGTGGGGTTAATTCATGTTGGTTAATGTTTAACTCTGAGTGCCATTGACATATTTCACCATCAGAGTGTTTTTTCAGCAGCCAGTCGCCGATCATGGTCATAGCCTGTGAGAAATTTTGGGGCTTCTGGGAGATGTAGTCGAAGCATACAGAGACGTTATATGCCACGAGAGAGCGTTTCGATAGCAAAACGGAGGGATTCTGGAGAAAAAAATGCCTTTTCGGGTGGGAGTGGCCTCTACTCTATGTCTGATAAAACAAAAACGGAACAAGGTAAAAGCATTTTTTTTCATGATGAAATAGAGAGTCTCTTCTTTAGTTTGAGCTATTCTCTGTTTTGGCACAAGGCACTTTCTGTTTGAAAAAACGTCCGGCACTCAATGAGTTGATGAGTTTAATTGTTAACTTTAAAGCTGTCATTCTGTTCAGAAACACTTTCTGTTATACTGGGTGAAATGGTCCCTCCATCCTGAGAGCAGTCAGTGCATTATGTGTTCAGAAAAAGGAAGGGAAAGAATCAGACCTCTGTGGCAGCTACAGGACTGTAAAAACTCTGACCAATCAACTGACACTCGGAGCGAGATGGGAGACTCAATCATGTCTCGTCCGCTTTCTGATGGGCAGGTCATTATTTGTTTAGCTTCAGGAGGAGTTATTATTTTCATGAAATATGTAATGTTTGTCAACTTAGCTACTTTTGTAGTGTGTATTAGCCTGATGCTAACGTTAGCTTCTCTGTGGGTGTAAGCTGGTTGTAGGTGCAGGTTATAGGATATGACATTTTGACTATATTGCACAGTCATAGTCTCCAGTGTCTGCATTATAAAGGTGATAAAATGACACTTTAAAACGCTTACTATTATCTGTTAATGCTGTGTTCCACTCAGAAGTTTCAACGGGAACGCCCCAGAAGTCAGATTTTTGACTAGGAAAGTCTATGAACTGTCAGCGCACTGTTTTAACAATACCTCACTTAATGATTTTCACTTTTTTTTTGTCATACGTGTAGCTATGATTAAGGACACATGGTTTATGATATAATGTTATTAAATCTTACTTGTGAAAAGTAAACTCCTGATTTCATATTTGCTTGTTTGAACAGGAGCATGCTGCACACCAGCAGCATTCTGTCTCTTCAGTAGTGTTTAACTTCTCTATGCTCTGTCTGTCTTACTCCCCACTCCAAGATGGCGGCCGTAGTTCTCGTGTCCCAGCAGCCAACGCTATGTTTACATAATATATGATGTCTATGGTGGCCTCCCTTACGTTGAGCTCAGTCCAAGTCCCCCTTTATTCTGATTGGTTAGATCAGTCACTTGTGATTTAGGAACCAGGAAGTTTCAAGAGCTGTGAAGTACTGCTTAAAGGCAGAGTTGGTAATGGTGTTCACTTATACAGTTGTTATATTTGTTGAAATGCTCCTCATCAGCACAGCTTACCTGTCTGTCCATGTACCTACAACCTGTCTACTTACCTGTCTACTTACCTGTCTACCTGTCTACTTACCTGTCTACCTGTCTACTTACCTGTCTACCTGTCTGTCTACCTGTCTACCTGCGTGCACTCATTGAGCATGACTGCACTCTTCTACAACCTACTGGTGTGACAGCTGTGAGTACTAACAATAGCCATATTGGTTTACTTTCATTATAATAATTTAGATGGAGTGACAGAATTTTAAAGTCTAGCGCACGCTTGCTGGACTCTCAACATTACTAACTGTACTATTAAGATGTCATCCATCACCATCTGGCTGTTTCTTCTCAGAAAGACTGATCCAACCTTATGTTACATTAATTTGCCTGCTTATTTTTTGACAGTAACCTCCTGATAATACCGTGTTTTTTATTTTCTTTGCCTGGTCATTTGCTTTTGATTTGTGTAAAATTTTCTCCATGCCTCCTTTATTATGGCCCGTGTTCAGAACCTCCCTTGCTGCCACTAAGTTAAATGGAAAGTCTTTCATCCCATGCATTGTCAATAAAATCTATACATCATATACTGTATCTCTGTATTTTTAGGGATGCCAGTTTTGCCAGGTAATAGTTCTGTGGGTCACTAAATTTATTTAGGTTTCAAGCCCTCTGCCTAAAGGGGCCTTTGAAACTCAGCCACTAAATCATGAAACTCGTGGAAGTATTTTCTACTGCCGCGATCCAAGGAATACGCTGAGATTCTGGGGAGTTCAATGCAAGGTTACAGCTATCTCTCCACTCCTACCAGTCCAACAGTCAGCCTTGTGTCCAAGGCGTTTTGAATTAAGTTCAGCGCTCTTGTGTATGGGAACCCGAGCTTGCCGCCAAATGCAATACTTCCCGGAGTATTTCTGTCAGAACCCGAGCCTTAGAAAACAAAACACAGTGAAATCACAGCAGGCCTGTTTTAATCAATTAAGCATATGTCAACAAGCAATATGCTAATCATTACGTCGACGGGGAGAGCAAATTCTCTCCCGGTGATGTATGATCACAAGTCAGTCATGATTGTGAGAGGACTAACAAACGAAGATTGCAGTTTTTAGATAGATAAGTGATATATAGTGTTGAATGTATGTTGTGAAAAACAACATGAATCCTTTCTTTTTCTGTTTGTTGCTGCCAGGATCTGTTTTGTTCAGGTCTGGTGTGAAATGGACAAAATGGGAAAAGGGAGTCAGGGGGGTGATTTTCTTTCTTTTTCCATGTTCCATGATGTATGCTGTGTTTGTGTTTGCGTGTCGGCGTTTGACTTGGATGAAGAGGTGGGAGGAAACGCTGCCTTCCTGACTGGTATCAGTCGTTTAGCTCACAGTCTCCAGACTTCTGGAGAATCTGCATGGAGTCATAGCTTTAGTCATTTGGGTCAACTGAGGGCTATGAAGTTTGGTGGGATTTTACCAGCCCCCCTCCTACCCAGAATGCAACACAGCATCTCTGATTTTAGGACTTTAGAGCGAGGTATGCTTGTGTAAACACCATTTGGCTCACTGAAGTCTTGAGATGTAATAAATTTTCATCTAGAGCTCAAGATAGCAGTGCAGTGAGGCGGTGGCTGTATTGCAGGATGCAGCAGCAGCAGCAGTTTGACAGAAGACTCGAGAGAGGCTCCTCTCCTGCCTGCTGATTGGCCAGCTGTCCACTGACACCTCTTATGAACACTCCTGATAACCAAATGAGCATCTAAAATAAATAACAGGCTGACGCATGGCAGGCTCCCACGCAGAAGACACAGCTGCTCATTAAAACCTCACCAGCCATAGTAGTCGCATATTTCAAAGCATTTCTTTTGCTTTATTCAAATGGCTGGCCAAATTATGTCACATTAATTTTGAGGTGAATATACAAAGCCACCATCTTACAGTAAGACAATCACAAGATTACAGATCACACTTTGATCATGTTTGATGTTTTTTGTGTTATAACATTTTTTTTCAGTAAAAATTGATTTTTAAAAATTTTTAGACATTGGCAAGCTTTTTTTCTCTTCATTATTTGCTGTTATCTGGTTTGATACAGTATTTTGAAGTGTGAGTTGACTTGGTGGAAGTCTTTGTCTTCTGCTGGGTAACAGAAGAATTTCTGGGAAAATTAAGAACAAACAGTTTTGTTTATTCTTTAAAATCATTTCACACTGAACATTTTTTGTATTGCTTACATTGGAACATTAGTGCAGGATGGTTTTCCAAGGAGAGTTGTGACATTTCTACCATTTATTTTTCCCTGTTAAAAGTTTTTTGGGGTGAGTTTTTCTTTAGTTGATATGAAGGTAGTTTATAAAGGACGGGGGGTGTCATATCCTGTACAGGTTGTAAAGCCCCCTGAGGAAAAATTGTGATATTGGGCTAATAAATTTGACTTGACTTGATGTGTTTCTTCACTGATTTGTAATAATCCCAAAGATTTTAATACCTGTTGAGTCAATATCAGTTGCTGAATGAGGTGATACCAATGACAGCCCTTGCTTTTGTGTGTATTATGAACTGGATGCTACGAGCTCACCTGTAGTTACTGCTTATCGCCACAAAGAACAAAAGGCAGATCTTTGAGAATGTAACTTTACAGTACAAGTACACAGGATAGAAACACTACTGAAAACATACAACCTTTACATGTTTTCATCTGTTATCACACATTCGCTACGGTTTTCACGCTGTTGATCGTCTGATCGCTCGTGGTTGTTGCTCCTTTCGACCAACTTTAACAGTGTTGCTGCAGTCCAGGATGTCAGCAAACACTTTAAACTGATGCCCGGATCTATAAAAATAAAATCCAAATTGTATTAAACTGTAGTTTTCCTTTTAAAAACATCCCCAGTAGCACAGACTGTTTCAAGTCGTATGTGAACCTACTGACTGAGCACAACAACAGAGCTGCTTCCTCATGCTCCCCTGACCAGGCAGACCCTTTGGCTGAGGCGACCAATTAATTATAGACGTGACTTTAAAACTTCCTGTTTTTCCCTCCTTAATTAGGCCAATCTGCCCCGCTGCTCTAAAGAGAGGAAATACCTCAAAATAGTTCCCAATTTCAGCACATTCAATTATTCTGTGCCCAGTACAGATTGCATCGGTTGTGTTAATGTACGGAGCAACAATGTTTGATCACGGGGAAATTGTGTCTGTCATTTCTTCCTGCTTCGCCCCCCAAATAATGTGGGAATAGTGAGGAAAGTTGGTGCCCAACGTGGGCGCAGCCTGCCCACGGCTTACTAACTACGTGCCCTCAGTCAGGCCCATCCAACATCAATCTCTGCCTGAGATGTTTATTATTACACTCATGCAGTCACTTATTCTGAGGAGAGAGGAGGAAAAAAAATCCCTGATTTATGCCTCCACTGTTACCCTTTCCTGTCCTCATTTATGAAAACAAAATTCCAGTGAATTCCTGCACTATTAACACTAAGCAGTTATGAGGTCAACCTTTCACTTACACTGCACAACTCAAGTCCACACACAGATATTGTGCTGCAGCTTCACTCTACGGCTTTGTTATTGCCACGTAAGCCGAGTCCGAACACAAACTTACAAACTGACCTTGACAGCAGACACACTCCATATCTCTCTCCGCCTCTTTTCCCAGTTACACTAAATCCACATGTGTTCAAGAGCACCGAGTTAACTTTAGTGTTATCATAAATGCACCACACTTGTTGAACACCTGCCAGTGTTTTTTAGTGGTGCCCTTTTCAACTTTGAACTGAAACTCACCTTACGGCCTCAGTGTTTTTCACTGGGAAACAGGAAAAGGAGGAGAAAGTGAAGACGTACGTGGACGCAAAAAAGCATGACTGTAAGTTTTTTTTAAAAAGAGGAATTTCTGAGTGTTGAAGCTGGAGTTTGGCCTCAGTTATTTTGCCAGCTATTTCAGGTGAATACCATTGACTGATTTATGCTTTGAGTTGGATCGGTGAAGTTGTAGGTGAATCTACTGTGGTATATATACAGTTTGCAGATCATGATTGATTGATAAGGATTTTTTATGTCTAATTATTTTGAAATATAGGCAGTAACATTTAGGGAGTCTTGAGGCAGACATGTAATATAATATTGTAATAATCTATACTTATAATAACACAGTATAATTATAAGTGTGTTTCTTTTCATGATAATCATCCAGTAGCCCAGAACTGTCAAACCAAACGCCGGCACTAGGTAGAGTTATTTGCATTTTAACATTTTTTCACTGCTCACTATAGTTCTCCTACACACTTGGCACAATGCAGAAGTTTCAGTTGGCTGCAAGCTACTGAATAAATCTTTTGTTTTCAAAGTTGATTTGAGTTATTCCTTTTCATTTATATAAAAGCATGCTACAATCTTCCTGGACATGAAATATCAGTACAATACAAGTTCCATTTATTTACCACATGGTCTTGTCAAAGATGTGGTGCTACAGTTATACCTATAGGTTAGTATAATCTGTAGCAAAACATCTGTTGGTGTGAACTTAACGCAACCATCAAACAATATTTGAATGTGTAATGAAAAGCAACCAATAAAAGTTATATTACCCTGACGGTAACTACAACCGCCTCTGGCAAAAACACGTGTTGACCCACATGGTTTACCCTGCACCGCATTCATTCACACTGTCGGTTTGTTCATGATGACACTGGCTTTTGGTCATGTAAATGTTATAACTTTGTGAGAGTAAAGAGATGCAGTGTAAGGCTGCGCTCAGTAGTGAGTGCTGCTGGAAAGTGGGAAACCCTGTCCTCTATTCCTAAAATGGCAAACTCAGAGGTGTCACTAAACCTTCTTTTTGGAGTTAGCCCCATCTGGTGGTATTTTGTTTTTGTTTACTTGTTTGTTTTTTTTTATTATTACTGCCTTTTGATTATTTCAGCGAGCTGAGCATGGCAATTGTTGTGTAATATTATATAGACAAAAGATATCACGGATGAACTGGGTTGGTTTCACATTGCTCCTCAAGTGGCTGAATTCCTGTCATTCTTCAGCGTCTGCAGAAAAAAAAAACAAGCTTAGAGGAAACTAGTGTGATGACTATGAATTATTTGAAAAGAGCATCCTGGTGTTGAATTTCAGTCACTACACAGTGACTGTCTGCAAAAGTGGACACTTCACAGGTCTCAATTGCAGGAGGAGACACCTAAACTGAAAAATATTTATTTACTTAGAATAGAATAGAATTACTTTATTGATCCCAACCTAGGAAATTACTTTGCAGCAACAGAAAGAAATAGAAACTCATTGCATATTGATGCACTGCCATATAAGTAAAAACCTGCTTTTGTAACGCTGTGCTGTGTCATTTATGAGGCAGGACTCAGTCAAATTGTGAATCAGTGTTTAAGCACAGATGGAAAGAAAGAGGTGGACTGGCGGTATGACATCATCAAAGGGGAAACCCAAGCAGGCCTATGGGTTGTCCTGCTAGAGGCCCCCTCAATAAACAGGCTGGTTATCACATCACTAACATTTATTTAACCCTTCTGCAGAAGGTGTGCAGGGGAGGGAGCTGTTCCTGACTCTTTTTGGCTGACCTGTTACCAACCTTTACTGACATCCTAAACACACGCACAAGCCTGCATGCAGATTCATATGCTTGGACACACAGTTGCTGTCTTCTCTCTGCCGTTAAGTGTTTTCAACTGCTCTCAATACATTCCCCCGACTCCCTTGATCTCCACTACTCTGTTTCCCACTTCTTCCAGTCCTCCCAATTTTGGCTATGAGACAGAGGACTGAAAACATGACTTCAGCAGAGGGAAAGGTCATAAGGTCAAGAAATGAAAGGATGAGAGGATGAAAGGATGAGGGGGAATACTCCTATCACTGGATACCTCACGCCCCTTTTCCATTCCTTTCTCGTTTGCAGTGAGACAGTGCACGCAGCTCTCTCCCACACATCCCAGCGCCAGGCCCTATGTTTTCTTAATTCATTACTTAAAGGAAAGAAATGTAGGCCGTAAGAAAATAAATAAGGCTCTCTTGGATCAGACTATGTGTCATAGTGTGATAGCTCCTCGGAAAAGGCTGTTGTTTTAACCGGAGGAGGATGGAACTCTCTGGCTCTGCAGAGCGTCTGTCACTCTGCTCTCTGTCTCCGTCACACAGCACAGACCAGCGGCATGCACCCTTATCGCATGATTTAGACCTAAATACATTATTTCAAAGTGGGTAACACTCAGCGGTGAAACCAGATTCACTGCGTGTCACTCTGAAGTTAATGGCCCGAGACTGAGCTTTTGCTTTAAGCCGTAATTTTTATATTCTTTACACAACTTTTCAGCCTCACCAGCAGTAGATCTGGGGAGGACAAGGTCAGTCAGTCCACCACTTTGTTCCAGACACAAATATCTCAACAACTTTTGGATGGATTGCAATTAAATTTTACACAAACTTTCATGGCACGGAGAGGATGAAACCTAATCACTTTGCTGACCTCTTTCGACTCTTGTCAACATGAGGGAGATATATGAGTTTTAGTAAAATGTCTCCACGATGTTAAAATTTGGATTCATCCAATATTTTTATTGGTTTAATACCTGTGTAACTAACCACAATGTACTTTGTGTGTAGTGCTAAAAATCAAAGGTTAGAAAACTAAAATGCTTAATGAAGATGTGATGAGCATGGTAACCTTGTACCGTGAACACGTTGGCATGCTAACGTTAGCATTCAACCCAAAGCACTGTGTTTTCTTGCTGTCTGTAGAGAAACCCAAGCACTTGTCATTAGGAGTCTGTAGGTGTGTTCATGGAGCGTTCACTTCAGGTGAGGTCTGTTAAATGGCCGACTGAACGCTCTGTCGAGCAGAACCTTCCTGTGACCCTAACGCACACACTCGCACGTGCGCGTACATGCATGCGTACTCAAACATCTTCTGCACTGGCACAGTCTAGCACAATCCTCTGCAAGAACATCAATAGTTTGTTTATAATTAGCCCTGGCACCTCTTGACTACTTAGAGAGAGTGATTGTTTTTGAAAATGGCCCCTGGGGTCCTGTTGACTGATTGGCCTGAGGTGGTTAGGGGGGGAATGAGGAGGGGGGGAATCGAGGATCTGCAGCAGAGGGTCTGTTGCTGGCCCACAGTTGTAGGCTGCATTCCTCTCAAGCCGCTCTGGACCCTCGTCTGACAGCCACTCCGATAATATCCCAGTCAGATAGAGTCGCAGGGGTGGCGTGTCTGAGCCCTGTTCTGAATCACTCAATTAGTGGAGGAGGAGGAGGAGGAAGAGGAGGAGGAGTCTGACATATCTGTTCTCCAAACCCCACATATTACCTACACAGAAAACTACACAGCATGAGCTCAATGCTCGATTTATAGAAACAGTGTTTATGCAAAGAAATGCAAAATGTAGATACAGTTTTTGTAGTCTTGTAGCAAATTCTATGTGTGTGTGTGACTCTATTTATAGAGGGAAAGATCACTGTACAACCTGACTCCACACGGGTGTCAACACCTGCTAAATAGATCTATCACCCTACTATGAATTCAAAGGTACCTGCATTTGCATGTACTTGTGCTTTTTTTGGTACTTTTAGGAAAATATGCACTTTACTCTGCCTTCAGTTTACAGTTTATTACGTGAAAGTTATTTGTATCATATCATTAACATGCGGTTGCATGTAATATAGATTACTGTATGTCAGTAAATAGAGTTAGGGTTTGATAATGATGATATGAATTGATGCTTTCAAGAATGTTTGACAAACTAATCATCATTTTAGATTACTTGCATTTTCTCAGGCTTTTATACTTTACTTGATGCTAAATATTATGTGTTGTAACTTTCAGTCTTTCTGTTTTCTGAAGCGTGGTTTCTATCATTTGCTTGTGTTTTGTCGATATACAAACATTATCTTGAGTTGCAGAGCACTGAACCCTATCCCTTTTTAAAAAATTGATTTTTTTTTTTTTTTTTTTTTTAATTTTCACCACAGACAGGGGATTTATAGAAAGAAAATCACTTTCAACATTGAAAGCAAGTTCTATTGATATTGGATATGGGTTACATAATTTACATATAATGTTTATACTGCATACTGACTTTTTTCCTTGAAAGTTAGACAAATAAGTTACAAGATCAGCGTCTCACAGTGATGAATATGTCTCGTCTACTTCATTACATTATGAGCAGCGGCTGTTTGTTGACTCATTTTTCATCGGGCACATTGGGACTATTTGGTTTTAAAGGGTTTGATTTCAGCTGAGGTGGAGGAGTGGGGGGTTGCTAGTAAAAACCCTCATCCTGGTCTTCCACTTGGCTAACCAGCTTTTCCTTTCATTGTTGCCTTCATCCCTGCTCAGACTGGCCGCTCTGCCAGCCTGCGGCTGACCCCTCACCTTCTGCTGACCCGTCACCTGCAGACACCCTCTGTGGCTGCCTTTGATGTGGTGTTTGCTCTTATGTACAGTAGGGGTTAATCACACACCTTGAGAGAGCGACGTGGAATTCCATACAATGGGTCCGCTGGCCTGTGTTGTCTGAGGGCTAAGAGAGGGATTAGAGATTAAAGGGCAGCCAGTGTGTGAGGTAAACAGCACAGAACAATATTCTACCTACTCCACGTTTAGTCAGCGGATGTTGATGTCAGACGACTTTCTTTCTATTTGATATTTTTGACTGAAGGGCTGGTGGCTGCCAGGATTGTGTTCAGTCCCTCCTTGTTTTCCCTTTTTCACCTGGAATTTCCAATAGTTGGATGAAAAGTGTCAAAACAAAGGATTTTCTAAAGTATATGAATACATGTAGCCTATGCTACTTTACATAACTGGTTGCATTACATTACATCTGCAAGTATTAATGTATAGTAGCTGGCCTTACAGGTGTTAATGACAGTATCACTGAGATGTGGTTCTGTTTCTTTAATAATATTAATTTGTTGCATTCAAGTTGATTTGTTTGTTTGTATTTGTACTTGACTAAGATCATTTACTGTATCTATCTTTCTGATTTTGGCAGGTTTTATGTGTTTCTGCATGTTTTATTTCCCTTGTTCCTTTTTTCTTGTTATCTAACTCAGCCATGAATTCTACAGCATATATATTCATTTGTCCAAAATAACGGTTTCATATGGCTGCATATGAATATCAGTGTTTAAATGATGGACTGATGTTTTGAAATGATGAAAAAAATGTAATCAAATATTTAAATCCAACACCAAAACAAGAACACACCGTGAACACACAGGCTCATTGAAAGTCAACGTTTATTCAGTATTTCACAGAGAGGCGGTTTGTGTCGAAGCTGCAGAGTTTGATGTTATCAACCATTTATGGTAACATTTTACCCAAATTAAAGAAAGATGTATTTCAGTGAAATCTAGGATAGCTTAGTCATAACCACCGCAAATAAACCACATCGGTCACACTAATGTTCCTCTCTCTATTTCAGAAGAATTTAGGTGAAAAAAAAAAAAAAATTTAACATCATTGATCTTCTAAACTGGGAAGGAACCCAGCGTGTTTGTAAAATCCGTTCAATCTTTCAGCATTGTTGCAAAAACTTGCTAGTGCTGAAAGACGAGTCCCTCGATCGCTGAGCGGCATGCTCAGGAATGGTGTCGTTTGAACGTTAATTGTAACGAGACACTCCCTCAAGAACATGGTCATTCACACGCTAATTCAAGCTGAAGTACATGAGTTATGGTGTAACAATTTCTCATAAAAAACATCATTATTTTTTGTGACAGCAGAAAAGAAACCAAGCCATAAGATATCTGCAACACACAAAGAATGGACAGTTAGGGAATTATTCAAGAAGATTCATGGCTAATCAGTGGTCTGCAGGCGACCAGCAGCGGTGGAAGATGCACTCAGATCCTTTACTTAAGTGGAGCAATACCTTAATGTAAAAAGTATCCATAATAAGTAAAAGTCCTGCATTCAGGAATGTAGTTAAATGCATTTTATGTTGAAACAGGTTGAAGTGGAGCTAGTTCAGATGTACAGTGAAGTCTAAAATTATTCATACCCCTGGCAAATTTTGACTCAAAGTTACTTCTATTCAACCAGCAAGTTTTTTTCTTGAGTGGAAATGACACAGACATCTCCCAGAAGATAATAAGACAATGTACAAGAGGCATCATTGTGGAAAAAATATTTCTCAGCTTTTATTTACATTGAACAAAAGTGGCATGGTGTCCAACATTATTCATAACTTCTCGATAGAGAAGCCATTGGCTACTACAGCAATTTTTGTTGTTAAGAATTTTGATGCATTGCTCTTTTTTTCATGGTGCTGCTTACTAGAAGTAACTTTAAGTCAAAATTTGCCTGGGGTATGAGTAATTTTGGGCTTGAATGTGTGTTAAAGAACCAGTCTCTTGTCATTATGGCAATTTTGCAGTCACTGGCTCCCAGGTACATGACATTAGTTATGTAATCCATCACAGTGACTGAGCACAGTGAGTCTGCATTCCTCCATTATATTATCATATCACAAATCAATCTATGGGTTTTTGGTTAGACGGCTGTGGTTAAAACAGGATTAAGAGATTTTCATGTACATCATGAACATCATGTTACTGAACACATCAAGTCTGGTGTGGATGTTGAAGTCATGAGACCATGGTGTAGTTTGTTTGTAGCCCTTTTTTACTTTTTACTTCTGGTGATTACATTTATGCCAGCAAAATGATAAAAGTGGTGTTCATTTGTGGAGACTTCATAAACAAATTTGTAAGTATCATTTATTTTCTGCAGCAAAGGAAAAATCCCTTTAGCTTTTTGTCGATGGAACCATCATAATGCAGAAAAACTTTCAGGTCGACCCATACAAGAACAAGTTATCCCTGCACCACTTTATTACTATACATCAATAATGTAACTAAATTACACAACTTGCTTAACACAAGTTAAGCAAGTTATTGATTTTTGTACAGAATCAATGTGAGTTGCTTAGTATAGTTTGGAAAACACATCTAAGATAAAACCACGTGCTTAGCTATGAAGATATGTTTGATGATGATTTAAGCAAACATACACACCGTTATGACCTATAACATAATCTGCCAGCAGATAAATATTAAGTAAAAAACAGAATATTTTCCTCTGAAAGGTCATCAGAGTAAAATTAATGACATTAAATAATTCCATTACAGTACAGTCCTTGTTTTGACCATAACATCAGACTGTAAAATGCTTTTAATACATTCCCATACTGACAGAAACCCCAAAACCCTGTTACTGTAACCACGGCACACAGATGACGAAACCATTCTTTTTAGTCAAAATGCCGCCAGAGCACTCAATGATTTGGGGCTGAATCATGTTATGACAATGTGGACCTTGGACCACAGCCTCTGTCATGTTGTGCAATGCACCAAGAAATTCAGCAGAAATGACAGCAGAGAGTGTGGCTGCAAACAACATTATGTCTGCCATTACATTATTCTTTTAGACCACAGCACCTGATGAACACCATCACTGACTCATTTAGTCCCACACGATCCTCTTAATGTACCTCCATGTCCTACAATTACTCTTTTTCATTGACATTCAGTGGGTGTGATGATGATGTTTGTGAAATAAATGACTCACCAAAAATGCAACTTTTGCTTGAGTCACATATGTAGTGACTTTAAAAAGTAATGTTTTTGTGTATCTGGTGAGCTTTTGCTTGTTGGCTGTCATTTATCAGCTGGTGGTGGATAGGTGCATCTCCTACTGACTGGGAGTTTTTGGTGATCTTAGTACGTTGATTTAAACTGGCTTGTTGTGTATCAATAATTTTAATGTCTGGAAATTATGCAGTTCTGTCAGTCAATTTTAAGTTGTGAGTGGATACTTTTGAATTTTTTTCACACTATTTTTAAACTAAGCAACTGAAGTGTTGAAAGACGTGAAGCCTCTGGTTTCGAAGAAAATTTCTGATGAGAGTTCCTGAAAGAGGTGTTGGTAAGAGTCAGATCCCGGCCTGGTTGCTCTTTCCAGAACGTCTTCATCCCTCCCTCCTTTTGGAATCTGATGACAAACTAGGTTTAAACTCCCAGCTATGAGTGGCTGGGTTCAGCTTCATATTGCTCTGTGTGGAGGAGTCGCTTGTCTCGTGGGAGATGAATGCTAGTGGTGGGTTATGATTCAACAGAAGGAGGCATGGATTTAGGTTCCTTCCAGCATACAAGCACCTTTACTCACTGGAACAGACTAAGGACAATTTTGAATGTTGTTTTCTGCATTACTGCCAGTTGAATCCACAAGTTGTAGGTGTCTTTCTTGTATAGTGTATTATCATCTGAAAATAAGACTTTACGGTAGACAGAGCTGTTTAAAAGGAGCAGGTCTTTTTCACAGAGCAGCCACCATGTTTTTCCAGTAGCCCATCGTGGACAAACTAAACACTGACTCCAGCCATTCTCGTTTTTTGTGTCGGCCACCGTAGTTTCAGTTTCAGTTAGTCGCATTGTGCAACCTCACTGCAAGATATCAGCAAATCATACACACTAGAGCTTTAAACACAAAGCCTCTCAGGAAGGAAACATTCAGGCTCACTTTTATTTTTTAAGATAAATCTGCATTATTTGATTTTTTTAGCATTATATTAGTATTAGTATCAAGCTTTCAATGCATATTTTGAATGCCTTACACATTCACCACATATAGCATTTATTTTGAGCCGAGTTCCTGCCCTTAATATTTATATTTACTATTTTCAAATGCATGATGTATTTTTTTGTATTTTTGGCCACATTTTTATTATAATGCTAGCAATTAGCTGATCCTTGTCCATACTGTGTAATCCATGCATGGTGACTTTTTATTTCACTGTGAATCCTTTATTATTACTGCACTGTACAGCAGATCATTGTTATTGTCAGGAATGCTACCAAAATGATTAGTTGTTCTGTGAAATGCACAGGACCACTGGCATGGCCCTTTAAAGTGTACATATAAATAATCTGTGTTTACAGAGATCTGGCCACTGTTTTGCTGGTGAGATGTACATGACGCTGGCCAGTGCACACTGGTTTAAATATAGTCTCAGGAGGAGATAAAACTAGTGAAAGCTCTATTATCTCAACTTCAAAGCGGTTAAATTGCCAATACTTCCCTATGATATTTCAAGTCGTGCCAGTTCTTTCATCTCTGCCCATGGTCCTTTAGGGCCGGGCACTTAGACAGAGTCAGGAAGTTATTGGCACTGCTTGGCATGCAGGGATGTTGGAGGCAATGCACTGTATAGAGATAGAGGCTTTATACAGCCAGACCTTGTTCCTGTGCTTTATGATCTAATGGTGGCGGTAACTTTCCTTTCAGCTCCAATGACTTTGAATTAATGACTCAAGATGGGGTGAAATCCTGTTGTATACTACTCTGCTGGGGAAAACCCCTGACTGTACAAAAATCTATGCAGCTTTCTCTTAGAGTCACCACTTAGAATAGTGCCACCAGCTACGCTTTCACATGACAAATCATTCACATTTCCAGCCTAGGTGTTTCCTCCGCAACCATTTCTCGGACAAAAGAAACAAAAAAGTGCTGATGTAGCATGAGGGATGGTGTTTTCATAAGTGGTTCGGCGTCTCTGTCACAAAGCCTGCCACACACCACTATCCATTATCTGTCCGTGGGACAGGGGAAGTTATCTTGGGGACCTATTGTATGCTTGGTGGAGTTTTGACTGCGTGTTTGTGGCACCTCTACTGTGCATACAGGAGGTGTCGGGAGACCAGGGCTGGTGCCTCGGATCCCAGAGGAAAGTCTTGGCTCCAGGGGGCCTGTCCTCCCCTCTGGCCCTTGCAGTGCTGCTGGGGAAGCCAGGCATGGAGAAAGTACGATGGGGAGGGGTTTAGGGGGGTGCAGCATAGACGCAAATGAGCAGGAGAGGTGCTATGCCGGCTCTTGCCCTCTCACTGACAGGATCTGGTCAATGTCCTGCCGCCAAGGGTCGCGGCCCAGCTTACGCACACAAACTTATCTCCAGTGCATCTGCCGGGCCGCCTGCGCAGTCAGGCTGTCTCCATTGCGGGCCACGAGTGTTTTCCTGCTGGGGGTGAGAAGAGGATGGTGGGAGGATAGAGGGAGGAAGGGAGAAGGGTGGGAGAGATGGGGGGGGACTTGAGGCAGAGAGCGATGGGAGGGGGCTCAATGTGAAACTGCCCCTGCACAGGCCTGCCAAGTCGCTGAGCTATATGGAAAACACGAGCTGCCTCCAGGGTAACAGGACCACTTCTGAATTTCTACAAACAAAAATAGCTCCGACGTCTGGCTACGACCTCTCTGTTCTCTGGCCCTCATCGCTCTCGGTGCGTCTGTCACATTCAAATTCCCACACAAAGACAAAGCTCATGCTCGAATCTAAACAGCCCTCAAGAACGACTTCATTTTCTGTTGAGGAGGGAACACAGAAAGTTGTTAACTGTGTGGTGCCGAGCGTATTTATCATTCCATTCCCTCCCCTCTCTCGGATGGAGATGACCTCTTGGTGACCAATTGTGCGGACCTCGATTGAGGTCCCTTTGGTGAACCATTTCATCATTTAAACAGCACGCGATCCAATTCTCATGACCTAATGCGTTGTAGAATGCCTGAAATCTGCTGCTTGTGTTTTCTCTTCTCTCCCTCAACCCACATCAACAGCAACAGGGATCCATAACAGGAAGCTGTGAGGACAAGGTGGTGAGCTTGAGTCGAGACAGGAATAAAAAATTGTCCACCTTTATTTCAGTAACACATCATTGGCATTTCTGAATCTTTTTTTTGTCATTTTTGTCTTTATTTGATGTAGGCAGGAAACAGGGAAGGAGAGGGTCAGACTTGTCTGGTCCCTATGAAGAATCAAACCAGGAACATTAATGTGTTTCATGTCTTAAGCACTTTCATTTCAACCAATCATTGATGTGCTTTGAAATATAAAATATATACAGTACATCTTTTTCATGTTTGGTCTTCATATCTAATGAATCTAAACTACTGTATGATTAAAGACTGAGAAAACTGTTGGATATGGCATGCAGTACAAACTGAGGTTCCTTATATCAAAGGTAGAAGCAAATTGTGCCTATATGATGTTGTTTTTCTCCCAGTGTGACTTCTTTTAATACTGACACTGTGTTTCCAAAACTCCAGACGTATTTCGTTGAGTTCAGCCCTATTACTACCAACAGGAATGATGTTAATTGGAATACTGGCCAAAACAATAGCAATAAGACCGTAGTTGTAATAAAGCAAAATTATAGTTTCATGTGGCAGCTGGAGCTGCAGAAAACCGGGACAGAAGAACTGGAGACAGAACAGAACTGGTGGTGCCGGTGCGGAAAATGCACACAAATGCAGACGGAGGAGGAATACAAGGTAAACAAACTATTATAGCTCTGACAACCTAGCTGCTAGCTGATATCAGTCTGCCGCTGTTGAACTAGCTGCTGCTGCTGAGACATAAATCCTTCAAAATGCAAGGTTAGTTTTATGTCTAAAATTATTCTATCAACACAGATATTTACATCGATAGTCTGGCGTTATGACTGATTAGCCTCGGGTGCACTGTGGAGTGGGTAAGACTGGTTTTAATTGCAGGCTAATCTAGAACCATTGACTTGTGTTAGCCTAGCACCTAACAACTAGAAGGACTGAATGAAATTTGTTAGAAACTGTCTCCACGTCTGCAACACTCTGGCTCGCTTGGAAATGAGGCCCTATATCCAAAATTCCGAACTACCCCTTTAATAAACTTCGAAAACTGTGTTTTACAATTAGTGAAATAACCTCAAAACTGACCTTTTTTTGATGTCCTTGGCTTTGATGCTTCTGTGGTCTGTGGGTCAGTTACCTTTAAGGGCAACATTTCACATTTTGCCAGTAAAACAGAGCACTATTCCTCCCATACCAACTCTACAATCTCAGGCCCTGCAATAGATCCTCCAAGTCCTACATGACAGCACTGACACATGCACACCTATAAACTTTACGCACACAACTCCCCTCATCTGCTACTCATTGGGTGCACTGTTAAAGCAGGACATTTAACACAAAGGTAAAATCATGCAATGGGTGTTTACAAGGCAGAGTTTAACCATGTGACCTTCAATGCTAAGACTGTCTGACAGTGACTGAAGGAGGAAGGGAGCAGCAGGGCGTGGACCTGATTATGGCATACTGCTCTTCAACCTTTACACGCTCTGGATGTTAAGACGCAAACATCACAATAAAATGGAGCCAGCGCTGTTTGAGCCATATGGCTGGGCGGTAAATTATCTCTGATTTCAGCGGTACGCAACTGTGATCCAAATAGGAAGTATACATAACTAACTATTTGCACCTCACTTTAAAGATTTTAGGGAACTTTTTCAGCCTCACCTTGTAGTTCGGATGGAGGGAGAGAAATAAGGAGAGGAGCAGAGGAGAACCGACCTCCTTAATGTACATTCTGTTCTGCCTTGGCTGCGATTCCCAAGGTTGCCTGTCTGATGTGTGTGTGTTTGTGTGTGAGTGTGTGGTGGTGCCAGGCACAGCATTTCTTCTGGCTCACACAGTGTTGACCCTGCCCTGTACTCTCCTCCTACTATGGGCGAGGCTCGCTGGTGCAGCACGTAGCAACACTGTGCTTATACTGATATGTGCATTACACAAGATAGGCCAACAGACAGACACACACTCAAAGAGGAAAGCCTGGGATATTTGCTCATTGCATAAACACATTCAAAGTTCAGAACCAACAGAAATGAATTCAGCTTTTTAATGTTTGTTTGTCCACTATTACTGCTTTTAGCAAATGCTCAGCTGCAATATTTCAGCATGATACTTATGAACTAGACAATGGCTAGCAGGCTTCCAATCAAAACAGTGTAGTAGCTTTATTAATGATGAGGTGTAAAAAGAAAACATGGGTCACATTTCTTTTCTTTATAGTTATTATGGATCGACTGCTTTAAAAGAAGAGAAGAATTCAAATAAAAGTCTTTTCTTCCCTTCATCTCACCCCTCCATTAACATCACCCAACACTCTCAACCACAGCTTTTATAAGTGAGACAAATATTCCCATGTGAAACGAATTGCAAGGTACGTGAAGGTACATTCCTGCAAATGTTTTTTTCCCTGATTTAAGGCTTTCTTGAACAAGTTGGAGTTTAATAACCCCATGCTCATGTGTGCAAGCCCATGGCGTCCGATTGTATCTTGCCGCCAGTCCACTGCATGTCTCTCACCCACTCGATTCCAAATGAATATAAATGAGTGTTTTCATTGTGAGACACAACGAAAACACCAAAGTATGTTACCAGAAACACTAGCTGATATTCTTAAAAGGAGCAAACTAGTCGAAAAGAAAAACAAAAGTAGGAGGGTCTTGCAAAAAGAAAAAAATATTGTGGCCAAATTGTTTTTCATGCCTGCGTTTGGTGTGCAAACTGCAGAAGAGAAAAAAGATGAGGAAGAGTTTTAGTGGTAAAATGAGACACAATGTTAATAATCAATGTTAACATTGTACTTTATGTAAATTTATGTTTGATTTTGGCATCTAACAATAAGTGCACCAGTGAAACAGGCTGACATTCCTAGACTAAAAACATCACAAAGTGACTAATAGGAAGGAGTGCAGAGGCCAAAGCAACAGGAAAAAGTCACTGGATGTGACACAAATTTCTCCATAAGTGGTACAGATTTTCACGTACATGATCAATTATAGATCCCATTTTATTACTCAAAAGGAAATATGAAAAAAAAAAAATTACTGACCTAATGTTCCCAAAAAGTGATTTCGTCATTACTGTGGAATCCTTAAAGATGCCAGGAACATGTCAGAAATATAAAGGAGGTTTTGAATAACTGCCTCGCAGTCGCACTGAAAGTGTGTGCTAATGTGTTTATAGCATCAGATGATTCTGCTGAAAAGTTATGATTTATCCATACGGGGACATCTATGACAAAATCACATTAATGGATAGTTTATCAGTCTCGGTGGGGACTCATGATGAGCTGAATTTAGAAGCTGTCAGACTGCAGGCAGACGTCACAGGGCCTGAAATGTCTACTTCTGGGTCGATCTGAAGGTTGTCTCAGTGTAAATCTCTCAGTTCAGGACCTGGGCTGACCCTTGGAGTTAGCCTTTGTTTGGCAGACGCCTTGGCCCCCTTTAATCTTGTGAAGAGATAAATCCTTTGATGGACCTGGCCTGACTCAGTTGAAAGTGCTGCCCAGCCATCTCCATAGATCACCATAATACAGCATGTTTGATGTTGGGGGCTGTGGCATGCGGGTGGGCTCTTTCTCCACAACCTATAACAGAGTCATCAATCCCAACTGCAGACCCCACCACCTCTCCACGCCTTCTGTCCCCTCCTCCTCCTCCAACCGTGGACCCGACCACAACCAGCCCTGCCCTCTTGACCACAGAGCACGAACACTCAGCCAGGATAAGCATATCTGTGTGTGTCAGGCACAACAGGCAGAGTCTGAGATGGTAACAGACACATCCCTTGTTCAATATCATTGCCATTTTCAGAGGAGTACATGAACATTTTGGGAAATATGATTATTTGCTTTCTTGCAGAGAGTTGGAGAGTTATTGTACATAACCTGACAACCTCAACAAGACTCCAGGAAGTCACTGGCCAAAAAATAGTGCTTGTGTCTGGAAGGTAACCCACAATTTGCAAAAACTCAAGATGGGTGAGGTTAGGTATTGACATGGTTATGGTCAGTATAGGTCATCAGGTGACAAGTTTCAAGAGAGTTTTAATAATTTACTAAATTAAGAAATTATGTGTAAATGTGAGCATTTTAGAGATGGATTGCGTTGCCTTCAGGCAGAGAGAGGCTAGCTGTTTCCCTCTTCTTCCACCCTTTGTGTTAAGCTGAGCTAACCTACTGCTGACTCCAGCTACATATTCACACTAAAAGTGGTGCTGGTTTCCTCTTGAAACTCTTGAGAACAGAGCAAACAAAAAGTGTATTTAGCAAAGATCAGTACAGACTATGTGTGTGTGTGTGTGTGTGTGTGTGTATATACGTATAAATATATATATAGATACGTATATATACGTATATATACGTATGTATGTATATATATATACATACATACGTATATATACGTATACATATATGTATACATATATATGTATATGCTGTATACATATATATATGTATGTATACGTGTATACAGCGTATACATATATATATGTATATACGTGTATATACACGTATATATACATATATACGTGTATATACATCGTATATACATATATACGTGTATATACACGTATATATGTATATATATATATATATATATATATATATATATATATAAACTTCAGGGAGCTCTTTTGATTCCTCTGATAAGACCCTGGTCCCATTAAGACGAGCTGTCCCTGTGTGAGAGCTCAGCATTGGCCCCACACACTCGCTCTTATCTAAATCCTTCATCAACACACACCTAATCTGACCACGGCTGCTAATGTTGATAGATTTGATTCTTCTCTGGGGACCATGGGAGAATTCAGTGTCACAAATCAAAGAAACCATTTCATTATCCCTGTGTCGAGAGGACTGGGTATTACGGACTGTATATCAGTATGGCATAGTTTCATGTTTGGGTGCAGTGTGTGTGTGTGTGTGTGTGTGTGTGTGTGCGTGCGTGCGTGTGCGTGTGTGTGTGTGTGTGTGTATTGGACACATGCAAGAAAAGACTGTGTCCCAGCAAGACCAACTAAGGCAAGCAGTGACATTAGCACCCCTGAAATAGATTGGCAGGCATTTTAATTGCTTTACTCTGCAATGGCTCAAATGTTATTGATGTAAAAAAACAAAAGGGTGAAACCTTTCCCAGGCGTAGGATTACCAGAATCGTACATCACTGGTGTGGAGTTTCTTCCAGTGAGAGCTATATTCCATGATTTTTAATAATAATGACTAAATTCATTTCCCTATTGTTCTCTGATCTTTGCCCTCTTCCTTCCACATTCTGTCCTCTCACCTTAATCCTGTTTTTCTTTCAAACTAATAATAATAATAATTAGGCATGTAATTATTACACAAAAGAGACTGTGGTATTATATTTCAACCTTTTAGGGCAGTGAAGGAAATTTATGATGCATGTTGGCATGTTTGTCTTTAATCATTGTGAAAGTAATAGCAGAGGCATGCGCATGGATCCTCACAATGAGGTGCTGAAGTACTTCATGAGTAGGAAACTTCACACAAACACAGGAAGCTCAGAGTTTCTCATCGAGGGTAGGAGTTTTTGCTTCGACGCTGCAGGGACTGATGGGTCGCTTAGATTAACTGAAGCCAAAGAACCTGCAGTTCCTCCACATTATGTTACTCAAGCTGTCTGCAGATCTGCAACGTATTGTGTTGTTATCCCAGTCTGCTAAATGTTGAATGTATATATGGTGTACATCACATTCTGATTTCAATGTCAGGGACACAGCGTATCTTTGGAAGTGATGTAAAATGAATACATGAAACAAAAAATGACCCTAAGGATTAATCACCCACAGTGCTTCTTGTACATACACAACTACCATAAAGGATGAGTGACTAAAATCAATATTATTAGTGCCTCGTGGAATATTTCAGCAAAACACACTGCCAGGGTTTTTAAGGCACATTTTCTCTGATATTCTGATGCACATCCACCCAAGAGCTTTATAAACATTAGTTACCATGAGCTCCTTTGTGGAGTACAGTACCGAGATCATGCAGCCGAGTGCAGATATGAGGTCCAACAGAGACCTCTAGTGGTGAAGAAGTGCGGTGTTGTTTGAAGTCTCCACAAATCATGTTCATCAACGACATACTGCACAGTCACTGACAACTTTATTAGGTACATCTGTTCAATTGCTTGTTAACAAAAAAAGCTTATCATCCAATCACATGGCCTCTACTCAATGCACTTAAGGCATGTAGATGTGGTCAAGACAACTTGCTTAGGACTCCATTGGCCTGCACAGTCACCAGATCTCAGTCCAATAACACATTTGGGATGCAGTGGAAGGGGAGATTCTCAGCAGACGAATCTGCAGCAACTGAGTGATGTCAGTATGGACAAAAAACCCTGAGGGTGTTTCCAACACCTTGTTGAAAGTATGACAAGAAGAAGAAGGCAGGTCTGAAGGAGGTCCAACCTTTTACTAGTGAGTTGTTTCTACTGAAGTGGCCAGTGAGCGTATTTACTACAAATGTTTGTCTGTTTAAGTCTGATGGTGTATCGGCGTGGACGATATACTACTTTATCCTTTATTGGCCTATAAGCTATCTATCTAATTCATTTCTGTATCACATCTGCAACTTTTAGGTTTGGCAGCAAGTGTCCCATTACACAGGATTATTAGAACAACTGATGATTAACTGTATTTCTCACAGCTATACTTGGTATTATTAATAATTGCTCATATCAGACAGTTAGACCAATAACATGTGAACTGACCCAGCTCATCAGGATTATATATCAAAGCACCTGGTCTTAATGACAACTCAGACTCTAATATTATTACAACTGTAGCAGTTATGTCTTTTTAAAAACAAGGTAGTGAAAGAAAATCATATGGGACATTTGACAAAACTCAGCTCACTCAGACTTTACCACTGAGTGCAACAGAAAGTTTCCCTTGATCAGGAGTGTGATTGTGATTATGAACATTTCAGTTTATGAAAAGAAAGTTGGTTTTGAGTCCACGCATCTCTGTAAAATTAGGTTAAATCCCACGGTGGAAAAACAATGCAGAGCGATGTCTTGCCTGTCTCATCTTGCTCACATGGTGTCTAATCCTATATAACATTTCCACAGAAAGCCTAATAGTATGTTAAACAGCAGCATTGGTTGTTTTTGGGTCTAATAAAGAAGCCGTCCTGTGTGTTCTGATGCTTTTAACATACATCTTTTATTTAATCCAGCCATGACAAGTGGTATTTAACTTAATATAGGAAAACAAAGTTGTAATACAAGGCTGTGAATTAAATATTTCTTTTATATTATCTTAAATTTGAGAAACATGTATTTTAGCTTCTTTATACAGGCTCCAGTAGAGTAATGCATCCTCAAATAAAAGGCCTGTGTGTGTTGAGCTCCTCATCGAAATGTGTTATCATCTAATAACCACTAGGTGGCGGATTTAATGGCGTTATGGCAAAAAACATATACGCTATGCATGTCAAACAGACAGATGGCGCAGTTGATGCCGAGATGCTGACTTGCAGGGTTCAGAAAATCATCTTTTCCTCCAAAAACAAACAAAGCCTTTTCATTTCAGCAACCATTGATCACTGAGCACACAGCTGACTAAACTCTGAGCACTGAAATGATGCAGAAAGCTGCTCGTGTTTAACATATCTTGCAGGAATATGTTTTCCAAATTGATGGAAAAAAATATATTGTGGAGATCAGATTGCTACAGAGACACAGTGCTTAGTTTAGACTATGTGATGTTGGCATACATGCTGCAGAGAGAGGAGCCTTCAATAGTCAGGAAAAGGTAGGAAAAAAACACATGTATTCCTGGCAGCTCATTGGTCCAAATTTTCCCTGTGCTGTCACAATACAGCACACACGTGACCTCCCTGTTTTCACCCAGTTTAACGCATGTACTTAAAAAGACGGGGCAACGCGACCATTCACCAACACGAGTACGAGTAGCACAACATTAATGCCCGCACGGTGAGAGCTCAGCTGCTGGGAGCGGACCATGGCGGCTGCTACGAGCAGCAGCAACACATCCACAGCCACGCTACAGATCAAGCACTCCAGCATCGAGCATACGCGGAAACGCATAGACCCGAGGAGGAGGCAGGCGGCGTTGTCTTTTCTCAACAACATTTCTCTGGATGGACGACCCGTGCAAGACGATGCAGACAATCAAAACGAGGGGGACGACTCGCTTGAAGCTAGGACTAGACGGAGTCTGGTTTCTCCGGAGCGCTCGGCGGCCGCAGCCGCTGCTGCTGCTGCCGCGGCGGCGGCGACCACGGCCGCCCAGGCGCTCGCTTTTGCAAACCAGGCTCTCCTCACCAGCAGTCGGGCCAGTTTCGGGACGGGTCCCGCAGCTGTCCCGGCGGGTACAGACACGGAGGGAGACACTTTCGTGCCCTCGACGTTCAGCTCGCCGTTCTCCACGGTGCCAGCTTCGACCAGAGGGAGGCTGCAGACCTACACTCAGGGAATCCTACCTGCCCCCTACTGCAGGCAAAACAGCCAGAACTACAGCCTGGAGGGCGGACAGATAGCCAACTCTGCCATAGAGCTGCAGAGATCAAGGTAACAGTGTGTGGTGATGTTTTACAGTGTGACTGGTGCAAGAGTGTCTGCAGGAGCTGCACAGTCAGGCCGTTAAACTGTACACTGATGTCATCATAGCAGCAAACAAAATAACTTACTTAACCCCAAAAAAAGGTCAAAAGGAGAAATGCAGAGGAGCAGCCAGTCATCATGCACGTTTGATAAACTCACTTATCAGTTCTGCAGGCAACTGTCAAGTCATCATTTGCAAAACCATGTTGCATATATCCATTTTTAGCTATTACAGTCACCAGCATCATACAGTAGTATTGTTAAATTTCTTAAATTGTTTATCACAATTTGGCATTTTAGTTATTGGGTAAATGGATAAACATAAATAGCTTTTTTTGAACTTCCAGTGCATAAGTGTTTATGTTTTGTTTCCTCATAATCACATTGTTCATTGTGGTCCTGGTGAGTCTGAGGACAAGTTTCTCAGAGACACACAGCAGGATGATAGCTGCTTGTTTATTTACTGCATGCAGGTGGTTGTAGTCTTGTGACTCACTTGGTCTGCTCATACTGTACATGATCGCAGGTCCAGCAGCTGTGGAGCTGTAACCCAGTTTTCCCCCAGAGAGGGAGCTCAGCAGTACACCTCAGCACTTTCCTTTCTTTTTATTCGTGCTTGCACACATGCTTTCTCACACTAATTGTCAAGATTTACCGGCCCTCATATTATTTTTAGTGAATGTCATTCCAAAACTCTGTCACACACCTGCTGTCTCCGTCCCATCAGTGTGATGTAAACATCCTGTAACTCTACACTGCTGTTCAACTACATTGACAACAGGGGCCCCATGCTCCATGTGGACCTTGTCTTTTATTTGTCCTCTCTCTCTCTGCTTTGTCTTCATGCTGGATGCACAAGGAGAGTTTGGAGGGTCTAAACCTCGCCGCGGGGCAGCTGTCAGTAACAGTCCTCTCACGGTTCTCTCAGTGTCAGAACCTGATGTCATCTGCTCGGCTTCCCATTCAGAGCCCCTCTCTTACCCATATCCTCTCCTGGCTCTGGTGTCTCTGGCAGACTGCTCAGAAAGCTCTGCTACATGGCGAAACACTCAATAAGCACTGAGTTCCCCTTCCTGACCTCATGGAAATTGCAACTAACAGCTTCCGAAAGTCTTAATCTGTACTTTTTTTTGACGGTGAAATAAGTGCGTTAAAGGAGTTATATAATACTCAAGATACCATCAGCATTTACAAATGAACAAACGAAGCACTATTAAAGCTATTAACATGAGTTGACAGAACAATCTCACCACAAAGTCCATTTAGTAGTTGCTCTGTTTTTGTTCATGTCACACAATCTATCACACAATCTCACTCAGTTTGCCCAGTTCTCATGGTATTAAAGATGTTTAAATTTCCATTTTTCCTTCAGCACCTCATGTTCATGTTGTCGTAAAAGTCAAGATTGATGACCTTGGAAACAGCAGTTGACAGAACAGTCTCACCACAAGGTTCTTTAGTAGCTGTTATTGAGCTTTAACTTTTGAGCCAACCTGGACGGGAAATCCTCAACGTGCTAAAAAAATAAAGAAATGGAAGTTTTAAAAAAACGACAGCTGACCAGTGATAGGATTGAAAGCTCCAGAACAAATACTAAATGGACCTTTTGGCACAGTTGTTCTCTGAACTGCTCTTTTCAAGGTCAACAATGATCTTTGAGTCTTAAAGTGAACATTATTTGTTTTTAATCAGCAGATATGGTGGGTAATGAATAGTGTTGCTGTGTGTGTGCTTTTGAATTGCATCTTACTGTTTTTCACAAAAATGATGCTCGGGTACATTGAAATGCTCCATTGCCACCACAGATTTGGCAGGGTATCATTCAAAATACATACACGAAAACATACATCTTTATAATATTTTTTTTGATTGGTATGAAAAAAAAAGTATTGAGGTTCGACCCCCAGTCTGTAGCCACAGTGTCGCATCTCATTTCTGCACATTGTGTCGCTCAGTCTGTGAATACATCATGAAATCGTTAAACCCTGACTGTACCCTGCGTCTGGAATGCGCTCCACAAAATGAATTCTAATGCTGAGACGTAAGCAACCTGTTGATGGAGCGCGGCCATATTCCACCGGCGCGCAGACAGACGAGCGTTCTGCACAGTGCCTGGTTTGTTTTCTGAGGGCAGCTGGTGGAAACGTGTCCAGAGGTCCCTGGCTGGGAGAGGCAGGATGCCCAGGCTTTCTGAGAAGCAGCCTGGCTCTCCGCTCTGTATTTTCTGTCCTCCACTTCCTCTCCCAGAGGCATCAGAGACACACTCTCCCCTCAGACTTTTGGCTTTCAGTACTGCTCCCATTCAGGAAGTCACAGAGCTTCTAATGTGCTGCCAAACTAGACTTTCTGAGGCCAGAGCTGCTTAAGACCATATCCTCATCAGAATCTAATGCATGAAAAAGAATGACCAATTTTCTATTCAGCTTTCCTTCCACTCCATCATGAATCAGCTCATCAAGAGCTGCAGCTTTAAATATAGCAAACCTATTACAATCTGGCGTTGTCTGCCTAAAAGGTGTAATCCTTTTCCCTGACAACACAGTCATGTCTTTTCCCCTCCTCTTTTTGTTACCATCAGGTAGTGCAGAATGAATCATGTTCTCAACAGTATTTTAACAAGAGATTTTAGCATGAGGCAGCAGAGACTGTGGCTGGAAAACAAGCAGCGCTGGCCATTATAATGGTCCTGTGGAGTTCTGTGTGATTGGGTCACATACTTCTGGTTATGGGGTTGATTGTTGTTCACTGAGGTCATGGTTGGCATAATCGCAGGATTATATAAGAATGCTTCGTTTCCCTTTTCGATGTCTAAGCTGTCAACATGCAGAAAATCCAGTAAGATTTGACGTTGAAACCCACACAGGGGTCTGCATGTTTTTCTTCATGCAGTTTCAAGTTGAACCCCGGAGTTTCCACATTATGACTTACTGTACAGCTCACAGAACCACTTTTATTTAGTTTATTTTTGTTGCTCTATTTCCCTTTTTGCTCATTTGTTTTCCAGATTTGCTCATACATCCCTTCCTCTCCTTTTGTGTTTGAGGATCAGAACTGCTCTTATTGGATTTTTTTTTCTTTTTTTTGTCAGAATAATCACATTTCTGTTTGCCTAGGCTATATTTGTGTGGCAAACATTACATTTATTTCCTGGCAAAATGGAAGACTATTTGTCCTGTGGCAAGCTGCCAACTGGGCATATGTGTGAAACCATTTAATCTCCACATCTAAATAGTCTACTTCAGGTTTCTAGCATCATTGCATGATGCTGCTGGGCGGGATTATCAATAGATTTTTGCAACATTTTCATTGCAGGAGGATGGCATTGTGTTTGGAGCAAAAATATCTTGATGATGCGTAGGTTGGGTTTGTGTTTAAATAAAAACTCTTGAGGCAAACTGAAGGATGCTTGTTGTTGCCCCTTTGCCACTGATTCACACTGAGTCCTCTTTGAACCTTCTGACCAGGCCTTGTTAATGTCAGACAGGGTCAACACAGACCGTTCTAACCCTAGCTGGTAGTAGCTGTGTTTGAGTTGAATGAGTGGCCTGGCTAGTGTTATTGTTTCCAGGATTAGTAGTGGCCTGGAAAATATCTTTTGCATTTAAAACATGTCCTGCTGTTCATCTGCAACTCCTGGATCAAAGTCCTCACAGTTCAGCAGTGTCCTCATAAACTGGAAACATGCCCTTTGGCAAACTGGAGAATGATTTTTGAAGATCAGTAACAATTCACTCAGATTTGGACTGCAAACATGGAGACAGATGGCTAGACGTTATTCTTCTTTGGCACAGACTAGGGATACAGTTTAACACTGCAGAGTTTTGTCTTGATGTAATACTCATGTCTGTGCATTGAGAGTCATCGGTCGCTGTATTAACTCATTGAGTGCCAGCCCTTTTTAAAACCGAAAGTGCCTTGTGCCAGCGTTTTTGGTCATTTTGAGTCATCTTTCATGACCCACAGAATATTTTGTTCTATGACTCTGAAAACACAGAACAGCTCAATTTTTTTTTCCACACTTGTTTTTTACCTTGATCCATTCTTGTTTTATCAGAGATAGAGTAGAGGCCACTTTCAACAAAATCAGCACTTCTTGTCCAGATTCTGTTTTGTATACCGTCTCTTTATGTCCCAAATACAAATCCCAGAAACCCCAAAATGTCTCACAAGCTGTGAGAGAGCGCCCTCTTGTGCCAACTCCCGAAAAAAGGAAAGACATTTACTCAAGCATTCTGTTTTGAGGACGTACATATACATCTTCGGCACTCGAAGAGATAAGATCTGTATTATGAAATTTTTAAATCCCATCTTTGTGATACCACCCTCCATTTCACGTCTGCACTGCAAAAAATGGGTCTTAATTGTATTCCGTTTTCTAAGATTTGGTGATTTGTGCTTTCCCATTAGCTAAAGTTTTCCACACCAGCATCCCATTTCAGCTCTAAATATGTCAGAAAATGGAAGTATGTCTCCATGGAAATATTTACTTTTTGTTGTAAAAGCTAAGTGAGTGTGATGCACCATCACGAGAGAACTTGTGCTTAGACTGTCTGTAGTGTCAGATCTTTATCCAACCAAACCCTCACCTCGGTCAGAAGGATGACGCAGGACTGAACATAAATCACATGATCTCACTTGTCTGATTTGCAGAGGTCGCCCCCTGTTATTACAACTATGTCAGCTGCTGATCATTCTCCTCATATGGACTGAAATATGTAGCGTTCATGCTCTGTACCAGAGCTCAATGATCTTCCTTCCAGTTTATGATCATTAGGGTCATAATAAACAGTGCAGGAGGTTAGCCAGTATAATGGCTCTTGTCTTCTTGCCTTCTTGCCTCATGTAAACACTTATCTCACTCGTCTCCTCCAGCATATACCGTTCACTCAGCCTGTGTTGATTTAAACCCTGGGAGATCCTCAAGGACTGAGTGATCTTTTGTTAATCTGTCTTCATGCTCTGTCATTTATTAACCAGCCACTTGGCGTTACACTCCACTGTCTCCCCATTTGGCTGAAATATTCAGTGAATAGCAGGTGAATGTCATCATCTTGTCTTAATGCTACAGTCTCTACAGCGTTACAGTACACTGTGAAATGAACATATACACTATGCAATGAACAGATATTGTTTTTTACTCTTTACTTGGCTTTGCAGACAATTGTACCCTTTAGGAGGATGGGTCACATTTTTGGTATTTGGCCACTAATGTGTTAATTTCCTCAACTTTTACTTCGTAAAGCTGATTAATGAGTTGGATTATGTTGCTATTGCGGAGCTAAACATGCAGTTACAACCTAATTTTGGAACAGCTCTGGCATACTAAGCCGTCACATGTGGGTTTGTTTCTTAAACTGGCAGGCGATCATGTAAAAGTGGTCCAACAGCATTAGCCTGTTGAGTCGTGTGCTGTACAGTGTGAAAGAAAGGCCATCTGTGACAAAATGTGAGCAGCTCTGATCCTTTGTGATGATTGACCAGTAGTGTTGATGGATGGTCATAATTCAACCATCCAAGACATGTTTTTGTAAATCAACCACAGAACAGACAGAGATGGGTGACCATTTTACAGCATTGTTTGAGCAAAAAATGGTACCGTAACATCTCTAATGTAACACTGCAGCAGTTGTGCAGATAGGATATTCTAATTTTTCCAGTCCTATATATATACATATATATATATATATATATATATATATATTATATATATATACATATACACATATATATATATATATATATGTATATATATATATACATATATATATATATATATATATATATATATATATATATATATATATATATATATACATATACATATATATATATATATATATATATATATATATATATAATATATATATATATATATACATTATATATATATATATATATATATATATATATATATATATATATATATATATATATATATATATATATATATATATATATATATATATATATATATATATATATATATATATATATATATATATATATATATATATATATATATATATATATATACTATATATATATATAAATATAAAACTAACATGGGCATGGTTTTTGCACATATGGTAATCAATAGTTTATCATTGGAAAATGGTATATCCTCACTATTAAGTTTCTCAGTGTTGAAAGAACAGTGCTGTGAATATTGACTTTACCCACGTTAATGACCCATTGTTTTACACAGAGGAGGTAAATGCAGATTTGGGTTTATGTTCCCTGGTACCTTGGTTTGGTTCTAAAACCTAGACTGACCTCAGTTTGTGAGCAAAATGGATTGATTTTCAGTGCCTACTCAGGTGTTGCTGTCCTGCGGAATTGACTTTAGTGTTATTCCTTTTAATCAATTTGCTCTGCAGAGCTGTGTGTCCATGTGTTTAGTTAAAAAAAAAAAAGGTCAGGACAGTTCCTCTAAAAGCTTTTACAGAAAGACAGTTGGTCCTGAGTTTGATGTAATGATGTCTAATTTCAAACTCCCGCTCTGTCTGTCTTCCCAGGCGAAGACTCATCTCACAGCGATCTTCACTTGAAACGCTAGAGGACATTGAGGAGAATGCTCCTCTGCGCAGGTAGTAAGCTGCAAAGAAATACCATTCACATTGTCCTCTACACTATTGAGGCACTGACGTTTTGTGTCTGTTCTACATTTTAGATGCCGAACCCTATCGGGTTCACCCCGACCAAAGAGCTTCAAGAAGATCCACTTCATAAAGAACATGAGGCAACATGATATGCGCAATGGAAGGTATGAAGGCAAACAATGCCATCCCTTAGTCAATACAAGTTGTTAGTGGATAATGGCAGCCTGCCCCAGTCAATGAACAGCAGTTTGGATGTTTCTCACATTACAAGCCACATCGTAGGCATGCAGACCTGACCCATTCACTGCACGTCATTCTGACTCTGAAATTAAATGCAATCGATTGAGTGTCCCATCCTATCACACACAGATTATATTTTGATTTAACATCATTTGAATCTTTTAGTTTATCACCATTAAAACATGTTGGAATCACACCATTTAATCACTACTAAAAGCTGAATCCCTTATTGTTGTGTCACTTGTTTTATAAGCATGTATGCAGCACACAAATCCTTAAAAATAGGAAAGGATTGTTTAATCTCGGCCAGCAGACCCAGGATGTGTTTATCGCTCTGGTGATTTTCATCAGTGTCAATGTCACATTCTTTGGAATTAAAATCTAATTGAGTTCGTTTTTCAGGGTGTTTTTGACGCAGAGTCTAGTTCTGGTGCTCTCTGAGAAAATCATTTTTGGTTTTTCCTTGTTTACATAGTCAAAATCAACCATCTTGATGAGTTTTTCCTGTTAAGTTCTTCTTTCATATTTAGATCCACATCTGATGTGGAATATCTCTGAGCTGGATTTTCCACACTATTAAGTTTCTTAACTGATGCTGAAACACATTGTGACTTTTATGTTGTTTATATCCTGAGGTAGATTTTGATCCGAATAGTAAGATGTGTCTATGAATTTCGGCTATTAAAAATAATTTGGAAGATTTTGTGGTGTTACTTTAAGTATTCTACCCTCTATACTGCTGACGTCACTGGGAAGCATTTTTTCTGTTTGTTTACATAAAAATAAGGCAATGTTGGCAAATATGTTAACTGACGTTATCTCATAGCAAAAATGCATCATTATTGTCCCAATCCACTGATTACATGCTTCATGTGTGCTATTACACACACACACACACACACACTTTCAACTCATTCTCTTCATTCTTATTTTTTCTGCACACTCTCCAACTTTAACCCGAGGATTGTGTCTGACAGTTGATTAGCTTGTTTATTTTTGTTTTTATAGGATAGTCCTTATCAGTGGCAGAAGATCCTTCTATAGTGTATTTTCTGTCCTGCCCTATCGAGATTGTAGCCAAACAGGGTATGTATATCCTACAGCATGCCGAACTTCCTCCAGCCTGTGCTCCCTCTTTCCCTTTGTTTTCTCGTCGCTCTTTTCCTGTGGATGTACTCACCTCTGACCGGTGCATACATTGCTAAGAGTTGGTTTGGTTTTTTTACCATTAAGGCTTGATCAATAAATAAACAGCGGGCTGAAATGGGCTTCAAAGGCTTTATTTCACATATTGTTGACCAGTGCTTGTTGCTTTTCCCATAATGGCTCCAGTGGCTTTTACCCACTCTTCCTTTTTGTCAACTCATTTTTTTGTCTGTTGCAACTGTCGCTGGCTTCGCTGTTTAAAAACTCACTTTTCTCAATGGGGTCTCGTTCCTCTTAGATTTAGAGACAACAGATTTAGATACGACACTCAATTATTCTCATGTTTTGTAAACTGGTTGGACTGGAGTTTGCTGCGTGCCCTGTGCATAGTCTTGACAGTTTGGAATTATTTTTTTTTTTGTCATTGTTGTTCTAGAGTTTAACTTTCTTGGTGCTACAACAGAAAGCATGTCATGCTCATGGCTTGTGCAGGGCATAGCTCTGGTATGGCCCCTCCCCGTCACATGAAACGGTGTGTTTTGGAGAAAGTGAAAGAGAAAAGGTTACTAAAAATACAATGCGCAGATAGAAGAGCTTCACACCAGGGCTTAATGAAGGGCATAAAAGGCTCAATCTGTTTATGGAATTCCCCAAGCCAGCCAAACAGTGCAAGGTCAAGGGTTAATAAACCTCCAGGGCTCATCAATATGCACATTCGACTCCTCGTTGCTGCTAATTGGTAGTTTACAGGTAGACTTTGGCTGGCCCAGTTATGTGTTGGAACCGTAAAACAACATTTTATTAGATGACTGGGGCCAAATGACTGATTGCATGTAGTTTCTTTCTTCTGTATCTTTCTTAATGCTTTTAAAACATTTTTAGGGACATAACATGTTGACAGTTATCCTACAGTTACGACAATAAATAGCTACATTTTGTTTTGGTTTGACAATTTGGGAGGTACACTTATTTGCTTTCTTGCTAAGAGTAAAATGACAAGCTAAACTCAATCATATCCTTCTGTTAAATACGAAAGGATATCCAGGAGATGGTTAGCTTAGCTTAGCTTAGCTTAGCGTAAAGATGTGGGCAGGACGAAAGCCTGACTTTGTTCAAAGGTAAAGAAAAGAGAAAACCCCTCTAAAGACAAAAGTGAATATTTGGTTTCATATCAGGGACTATTTCTCCTTTTTTTATTGTGTGAGAACCAGATATAACATATTTTTAGTTTGGATAGAGCCAAGCTAGCTGTACCCCCCCTGCTTTGACTCTTCATGCTAAGCTAAGCTAATAGACTGCTGGCTCCAGCTTCATGTTTAATGTACTCATATGAGAGGGGTGAATATCAAACTTCTCTACAAACTGTCACAACAAGGACTTTTTCCCCAAGATCTAAAGAAACCATTAAATATTGCAGACTAAATTTTTGATTTTGGGACGTCTCTGGCTCATAGCAGCTAGATGCTTCTGGGTTGAAACCCTGTAAGAGTCGACTGTGTGGACTTTGCATGCCGTCCCTGTCTTAGCATGGGTTTACTCATATATTTATGTTTATCTGACCCTAAAAGATATGCATGTTAAGTAGGTAATGCTCCTGGCATTGGAGTTTATTTGAAGTTGGCCTCTGGGGTAGAAAGTTATATGGGTCCAATGCAGAGGAAACATTTCCTCAGTATAATTTACTGTATGATTTAATGATGCTCATAAGATTAGTAAATTTGGTGAATCCCAGGTAAAACTGCTGGGTAATGTCATTACAAGCAAGGTCAGCCTGCAGGGGTCAAGATTCTTACAGTCGTATTAATATCCATGCTTTGTTAGCCTGATGATAGATATAGGACACGATGAGCATGTTGCATAGATTATATCACCACTAACATTCAGATATTTGAAGCCAGTGATTCCTACCCATGCATGTTACTAAGCAATGTCAGCTTTTCTTATGATTTCCTTTCATTTCTCCTTGCTGTGACAGCCGACTGAAGCACAACAATTTAGTTTCTGGATTGCTTCTTAGAAAAGCTTTCTCTTTAGATAGCTTTTGTCTCTTATGTTTCCCTTTTTATTTCATCTCAACTGTTCTTTGAAATGTCTGCTGCCTTGGGATCTCCATGTCTATGATGCATCTGTCAACATTGTGTCCTGATGTGCCTGTTTGCCAAATAACAGTGTTTTCATTATAACAGATTGGCCCCACATGTCATCAAAACACTGGGGGAGTCATGTGAGGGCCCGCTGTGTCGTTTCTTCTTTTTATCTGGCCACCATTTTAAACAGAATGCATGACCGAGGGAGGGGAAATAAGGGAAGGGTAGAAAAACAAGTCTGTTGTGTTACTATTTAATGTCTGCTGACATTCAGAAGTTTAATATTACACAAACACAGGTGGACATTTGACTAGCTTTGTCTTTTTGTTTTGACATGAAAACAAGTCCAAATGAAGTTCTCATTTCATGAAATATGGTTTGTGGCTCAGTTTGGTTTGAGCATTTATATTTTTGAACAGTCTTATAATCTCATTTTGCAGGAACAAATTTGAGTCTTCAGTTTGACTTTACCCCTTTGCTATCTATTAATATGACAGAGTGTGAATAAAGTGGACTGTAACCTTCTTTGTCAGTGCTTATGCACACTCATTAGCCTTAGCACTGATCCAGCCTCACTGAGTAGAGTTACATGATAGCATGTTAAATCACAGCAGTAATTCATGTTAAGGTCCATTAGTATATTTCACTATTTAGTCTGCTGTCATTTGACATTGTGATTTTATCCAAACACTGAAATGCTATTTAAGTCCACAGTCTACTGTACAGTCTCAGCAGCAGACATTAAATAATAATACAGAAACATTCAAGCCAATAGCCAACACAAAATGTGTTCAGTTGAGGGCTCTCCACTGTTTGCTCCACTGACACACTTTACAGCAGCTTTCTACTTCAGCAGAGCATTTGATCTCCTGCAAATCTCCGACAGCAGTATGACATTTCAGGCTTTGGTGAGGCGGCAGCTGAGCCTGAAAAGGCCGGTCTGCTCGAAAGAAATCACACTCCATCCTTCCTCCCAAGTGTGCTCTTTATTTGTGATGCACCCAAAGTCTCAAATACAGAAGCTTAGCCAGCTGAAGAGTACAGATGAATAGAGAGCTTATCTGTGAGATAGAGAGAAGGTCAGAAGGTCAAGGTAAGGGATGGGAATTATAAGAGGCCATAGGAAGGTTTGTGTGTATGGTGAAAGCTCTAATGGTCTCATATTCATCAGGGATGTGAAGCTGGAAGGAGGAGGGCGTCAGCGGCACCCGTCAGGAGGCGTCAGTGCCAAGGAGATGGTGATCGGGTTGGAGGGAGTAGAGTTAGGAGCTGATGGAAAGGTGAGATGTACTGTGTGGAGGGAGAATACCAGAGAATATGACAACTGTAGTTAATAGAAAATATGTGATATTACAAAAAATATTGTAATTGTGTACAATTTTCTGTTGTGAGTAAAATTACATCGTATTCAAAACATAAGTAGGGTTTGTTTGAGTCTTGGTGCTGTTGTGCCTCCGCAGAGAGGAAATAGGAAAACTAAATCTTTTTAGAAGAGGAATGTTTTGCACACAAGGAAAACACCAAAATTGGCAAGATGGAGTCTTTGAACATTAGTTCAACATGATAAAGACAGTCAACATAATATATTACATTACACTGAAGTTACTTACATGTGCTAATGATGTGTAAGACAAACTCAAAATTAGTGGCTAATGGTGTAGTAGCTGCATGCCAAATATTTCCCCTAAAATAATGCTAAACCATTAACTTGTTAGTTGCTAGCCTCAACAGAGGCATGAATATAGTACTAACTAGTCCACCAAGCCAAAATACTAAATTGCCTATTGCACTTGGCAAATTGTGTGATTCAAAATTAAACACAATTATTATATTATATTATATATTTAGGATATATTTTTATAATTATAAGCACACATGCAATAATAATTTCTAAGCAGCATTTTGACATTTATGAAAGTTCCAGGCTCCTGTTATGATGCATGCTGCTTCACTGGAGAAAGACAGTTATTATACCTGTTCAATAAACAGACGGACAAGCCTTCTTGGGCTAGTATGAAACTAACCTTAAAACTACACCTGTGTGTGCAGACTGTTTCCTACACCCAGTTCCTGTATCCCACTAATGTGCTGGGTGGTCGAAGAAACACCATCGACTCCACCTCGTCCTTCTCTCAGTCTCGTAACGCCAGCCATAGAAGCCTGAGTCTGGGCCGAGCCAACAGCAACCAGAGCAGCTTAGACACAGGTCAGTGTGCTGCCAACAAGAACTTAGTCATTGTGAATGTTGTTTATTTCTTGCCTCCACTTGTTCTTTCCTTTTTTATATAGTGTGTATTATGTTAACGTCTGACTCAACCTCTGTTGTTTGGTTTTGTCTGTGGCAGGGAATGATTTCGGGGACTTTCGCGAGTATGACCCCAATCTCCTGGATGACCCACAGTGGCCTTGTGGAAAACACAAGAGAGTGCTCATCTTCCCTTCCTACATGGTGAGAAAGTATATCAATGCCACTTTCATACTTAAATTAGCAGGCTGACGCAGGATTTTCTAACCCGGGTCTGCCCGCCTTGGCTCGGCATTAGGGCGCTTCCACACTGCCAGCAGTCGCAGCTCTGACCTCCCGCTGTTAGAGCTGCTCCCTCTTCTTCTCCACAGATGCTGAGCAGCCCAGTCGCGATCTTGCCAGAGCGCTGCCATGATCAATAAAGAGGTGTGCCAGATCGTTATACAAGCTGCATAAACACGGTCCACATGCAGTTCACATTGGGATTCCCCAATCGGTGGGATTTCCCAAGAATGACATAGGGCTAATTTATGTATGTGCTTCCATTAAAGATTGTGTAGTGACACATTTGATTTGTTTTAGGTCTGTCATGATAGTCAATAAATCAAAACCATAGACTGTAAAAAGAATGGACGTAGCACCCGTGACGTCCCCCATTGGTTTGGGGGAGTCCTTTTTGTGCTCCTATCATGGGCATTTGAACTGCGCCATCTTGGATTTCAGTGGGCGTGTACTTTCCATATTTGGAGGAGAGGCGGTAACTTTACGGGTCAGCCAGCCGAGATCCCGCCCACTGAACTCAAGTTAACCGCGCCAAACTGAGCTAGCCTAAAGCTAATCAGCTAGGCTAGGCTAACAAGCAGCTACCGGCAGCAAAAACAGATCATAATACTGCTGCTGTGTTTTAAAAATCACCTTTTCAGATTGAGAGTTTTTAGGTGGAGCTACAGGGTTTGGTGGAGTTGTGGGGGGGGATTCATTTATACTATTTAACTGTGAAACGATCGTTTAACAGGTTATTTACCGTGTTCAACACCACTAACGTTATCCAGAACAGCAGCCGCTTTCTGACGGAGCATCTCTGTCCATGCAATGTCGGACTTTTTAAACAGAACAATGATAGGAAATAAGGTTGTATTCCCGCACTAAACAGACTCCACATACTCTGGTCATCTATCTGTATCACCAGGGATCATGAGTCGGCAATAAAGTTATTATAAGCCAGCGGCAAAATATGCCGACACATACCAGTAAGTGGCAGCATCCAGGTGAACTGTATTTTATACAGTATGTGGGTAAAATGCAACACAGGATCTTTGACGGTCGATTAATACAATCAACAGCACAACACGCCGTCGATCCATCCATTCATTATCTACCGCTTATCCTCACATGGGGTCGCGGGGGAGCTGGAGCCTAGCTGTGTTAGGGTGAAAGGCAGGGTACACCCTGGACAAGTCTCCAGTTCATTGCAGGACACATAGAGATAGACAACCACTCACACTCACATTCACACCCATAGGCAATTTAAGTCACCCTAATCCCCATACATGTTTTTGGATGGTGGGAGGAAGCCGGAGTACCAGAGAGAACCCATGCAACCTCCACATCGGGAACCGTGCCGCCCACAACACGCCATATTGCCAGAAACACGAAAATAGGCAAACAAACACTGACACCGCAGTGCCTGTTAACCACAGACCTCTGGGTGTAGCCTAGCTCAGACAATGCTTTAGCAAAGAGCTAACTGCCGGTAGCTGTCTGTGAACCTGTCACTCAACGTAACCACGCCCTAATTTATGCAAGAATTTTAAGCCGAAATAACACTAAAACAGTTGTGGTTAAAAAAAAAAATTACCCCTCACAGTGTTCACAGAGGTGAAAACTATCGGTAGAAACCAAAAAATTAAAATGTACCAGGCTGTAAATATGTTTTTTAGAGCTGTAAAGTTGGCTATTTTAACATGGCGGTCAATGGAGAATTGCTCACTTCTGGAGCCAGCCCCCAGCGGCCGGAAGGGAATTGTAGCTTTTTGAACGCGGAAGTGGTCCTCACTTGGAGAACCCACAACTCCCTCCTTGATGAAAACGAAGTTGGACATTTTTCCAGCCTTGATATATCGCCATGCGCGCTTGTTTTCATCGTCTCTCTCTCTACCAAAGAGGCTGCTTAAGAATAGGGTTCACTCTGTGCATCTTTCTCAACATGTGGTTGCGTTAGTTCCACAGCAGAATGAACAGAGTGAGACTTCTTGTCACTCATAACGTCTCTTTGTCTCGGTGGGAGGAGGAGGGGCCTCTAGCAGACAAACAGAGCAGCTGTAGCAGGTGAGCCAGGTGAGGAGTAGAGAACCAGGTAATGAGGTGAAACCAGTAGGAATAATAAAAGAGATGATTTAAAAGCTAAATGCCCCATCCCCGATTACAATGTCAAATACCAGGGTCCGATATTAACGGGTGTCCGAATGCCCGGGCGAAGTGAAAATAACCGGCGGACCGGCACACAGTGTGCAAACAAGCCAGATCATGCCAGCCTGTGCTGTATATTGTCATATACAGTCACTAGGGAATGGGTTTTAGTACAATATAAGTTATAAGCAAAAGTATGAGTCACATAAGCTGTGTCCCAATTCAGGGTCTGCATCCTTCGAAGTGCGCATTTGAAGGCCACTTACGTCACAACGCTGCGCGAAGGCTGTCCCAATTCGTTCAGACTCGAAGGATCCTCCAAATGCAGCCTCCAAATGCGTCCTCCTTTCCCCCGCATTCGGAGGATGCACCGCTACTATCCTTCGCGGCCTCCCATATCCCAAGATGCTTTGCGCGTCTGTTTTGTCTACAATGGCGGCTAACGACAGCAACAGCAGCAGCACTAGCGCGGAGTTCACTTTTAAATGTTTTTTCTTAACGCCAGAGTTAAAATGGCCTTACAATTGTTAAGAGACAATTGTTAAAACGTGACGTTAATAACGCTAACATCAAAAATCAAAATCATCAATTTCTGGGTCCATTGTTGTCGTGTTTTAATTGTCGTCTGTCCGTTATGTCCGTTTTGTGTCCTGTGATCTGTCCGTTGTCTTTTCGTGTGTATTTTGTCACGAGCGTGTGTTTATTTTCCCGGGCTTGGGGAGCAGACGTTACGACGTCGTGACGCAATCAGGAAATGCTCCGAAGGCTAGACCGTCCCATTTACCGACGGTTGACGCGGTCTTCGGAGGTGCCTCCGAAGGACGCATCCTCCGTAGACCGCGAAGGCTGGGTCCTCCGAAGGATGCATCCTCCGTAGACCGCGAAGGCTGGGTTCTCCGAAGGATGCAGACCCTGAATTGGGACACAGCTATAGAGAGAAAAAGAACCTCAGAATAATGCTAACAATAATATTGTACATCGGCAATAAGTTGTGGGACAATATATTGTCCAAAATTTGTTATCGTGACAGGCCTAGTTTGATTGAATAAAATCTCTGTCCTTCAGAGATTGGTTTCTAGGAGGGACTACGGCATTGGATAATTTTGCATAAATACACAGGATTTTTGTGCAGTGTGAAAGGGTCTTAACACATCACCACCATCAAAAACAATAACAATAGCTTGTCCGTCCTTTGTCAGTACCCACCAGATGCGCCTGCTGTGGCTCCGCCGGACACCTGAAATAGCGAGAATGAGATCTCGCTAACTAACGAGATCTTGCAAATTCATGTATAATTGCGTGATATAGTGAGTTGTAGTGGAGCGTCAGTGAAAAGACACTCACCCTGTGTCTACTGAGTAGAAGAAAATTGATTACATGATCCGCCGCGAACATGGATTATTTTATTTTGAAAATAAACCGGATGCTTTATTGTGTTTGTACACGACTTCCTGTCAATGTCCAACAAAAATGAAAAGAAATGTGTTGAATTGTTTCGGCAGGCGTCGGCACGTCGGTCGTGTTCCACATTCAGTGGAAATTGACACATTGATTTGAATGGATGTGTATTGGGTCCAAGAAAACGTCGGCACCGTTACACATCCGGTGGAAATTAGGGGTTAGGAAGGTTGTAGACAAAATTTACCTCTGTCTTGACATTGGATTGTTAAAGTGACCTGCTTAATCTCTTATGTTAATTGTTATTTTTGTCATTATCAGCCTTTTGTCTTCACACAGGAAAGATTTATCTGCCTCAACAGTTTTTTTTTCTTGAAAAATCCTCCTCAATTTTATCTGCTGCTTTTGAAAAGGAGCCAGGAGGTTTTAAATGGGTTTTAATCAGCAAGGTCGCTGACCCAGAGTCACTCCCACCTTCTGGGACTGGAATAAATACACATACTTTATCCCACAACAGTGAGCAGTAGCTATTATGCAGCCACTTCACTATAGTGATAGCTGGCACAGTGTTTCTCAGTGCTAATCACTCCTAAACTTTTCCAGAACAGAGCGGATGTTTTGTTGTGGTTGGGAAAAGAAAAAAAAAAAAAAAAACTGACTAGACTCCCACCTCATTCTTTCCTGGTCTCTGTTTTCGTTACTGAGTCAGACAGAATACAGAACAAGGACAGACATAGTTGAAATGTTAAGTCAAGGCCAGGCTGTGTGTCTTCCTCCAGTTACGAAACAGCATCTCACAACAATGGCTATTGTGTTTCATACAGGAATTGAAGCAGTAAATTCTTAGCATTTCACAGGTTGAACACAGGCTCTGAGTAAACATGCCTCTCAAACTGAACATTCAAGTTGGAGATAAAAACAATACTTTTTATACTCTACAAGGTCATATAAGTTTCCTTAGTTGAATGCAGAACATGAATATGATTGTAGTGATTATTCAGTCATTTTAAATGTGGTTAAAGTGTTTTCTGATTTGTGTTAAAAAAAAAACAAAAAAAAAAACAAATAATGAGGTGGTTTTTTTTATGTGGTGACATAATTTGTCTGTGGTCTTAGAGTAACTGTTTGGTCACACAGTGTCAAAGCTGTTCTGCTTATGTTCATTTCTATGGTTTCTCTCAGTAGACATTCATTTCCTTTCATGCTTCATGATCAGTAACATGGTGTTTAGGGTCAATTCACACTCATATACAGTACATACATCCATGCATGTGTTTTGATTGCCATCCTTATTTTTAGCACCGTAGCATAATGTGTCCTTAATCTGTTAAACTCTGTGTACAGATAAGATTTCTTCTTTTATACAACTCTTATTCTGTCTTATTCTCTCTTATTTTCTTATTCCCTTACTCTATAGGCTCTTATTTGTCTTATTTTAGTTTATTTGGCCTCATTTTATAGTAGAGGAGCGGCTAACAATTTTATTTGTTTATTTACAAATATTATTTTTAAATGACCAAAATCTTCTGAAAAATGCCTAATAGAGGCAAATAACAGTCCTAAACTGAAAGAGGAATGATGGCCATGAAATTTGACTCATGTAATAATAAGTTTAAATTGTCCTGCACATCTAGCAGTTAAGATTCGGTTTGCCTGTAGAACACTTAGTTATGAATTTAGCAAAGTGGGAAGTTATACGTGCATCTTATTCTAAGCCCAAACTCTCATTACTGGCTTAATATGACTCACTGTACTGGTACTCAGAGCATGTTGTAACAAGCAGCAGGCGTTGTTTAATAGAAGCCTGGTGAAGGCACGGAAAGCTCGGTCAGCAAGCTAGTATGTTTTGTGTCCTCTAGGTTTTTGGAGGGAAAGTTTGCAGTAATCAATCTGTATTCTTATCATGAACAATCCTGTGAATATACCAAAACCAACAATGTGTTAGTCCATCTCTCAATATTTTTCAATATCCATATGTTTTCTTTTGTGCTCAGGCCCAAACCCAAAGTACTCAAACAGAAGTGATAAATGATTTTTGCTGAGGAGCTATTTTCAGCAGTGGAGTGATACACATTTGGCGTTCTGGTAGGATGGACTGAAAATAAAGCACAGAGCCTGAGTTCAGTGACATGTCATCCAAGAAGTATAAGATGTTTATCAGGTGTTGGATCAATTCATTGCTGGTCTTGACAATAAGAAAGATATAGAATGTCACCAGTGACATGATGAGTAACACCAGCTCTCGGTAAAGCCTCTTTGTGAGGCCGTGGAATCCAACACTACTGTGTGAGGATCCAGTCACCCTGCCCAGTGTGGAAAGTGTGGCCATTTTGACACCAGCTCTGGTTTTTCTTTTCAGACCACGGTCATTGAATACGTCAAACCCTCTGACCTCAAGAAGGACATGAACGAAACCTTCAAGGAGAAATTCCCCCACATCAGGCTCACGCTCAGCAAGATTAGGAGGTAAAAGGGACAGAAATGTATAGAATGTGCCATGTTAAGGAAGTCTGATGTTAAACTTTATCAGGACCGGTTTTATTTCTTTTCCTTAACATGAACTTATATGCCTCCCTGCAGCTTGAAAAGGGAAATAAAAAAGTTGGCCCAGGATGAATGTGGTTATGAGGAACCGACAGTGGCCATGGCTTTCGTCTACTTTGAAAAACTTGTGCTTCAAGGCAAGCTAAACAAGCAAAATCGTAAACTCTGCGCTGGAGCGTGTGTCCTTCTGGCGGCCAAGATTGGTGGTGATCTCAAGAAACACGAAGTCAAGCTTCTGATAGACGTAAGTGTCCTCACATTGAGACTTGGTCATAATTTTAAATGGTTTGTATCCTCATGTCTCACACAATTAAACAGATCAGATCACTCAAATCACAGTCAACAAATCACACAATAAAATCTGTAGCCAGAAAAAAATAGAAAATATTTGTCTGTGATGACAAACAAGAAATTCCACTGGGGTTTGCTGCAAATGTTTCAACAGCAGATAAAACTTGAAAAGATAAAACCAAAACCATTTGATATTTAGATACCACTGTGGGTAAGTGATGATTAAGTTGAAGTGACTGTTTAAATCTCTGGTCCCATCACTGAGACATAATGTTATGCTCACATTGCTTTCAGATCTTTATTTCAGTAGATGAGACACAGTGAAGTAGAAAGGTGATCTTGCGAGTCAGGATTTGTTTTTAGGTATGTGCTCAATCTGATCAAGTTGAGTGTTGTAAAAATTCCATACTGCTAGGTGTGGTCAGATATGTGCTCTGTTGCACCTGTAGTCACACCAAACGACACCGAACCACTGGAGGTCAGAAAAAGCAGATGGTCGGAGGTGTTGCTCTTCAACTTATGATTTGCTAAAAAGAATGCACCAGATTTGTTTCCAATAAGGATCAAATATGAAAAATATGTTTCTAAATTCCCTGTAATTGCTGCTCAGTTGTGTATTACTTCCACTCTGAGTGGGTTGGATCACCCGCTTCTACTGTTTGCATGTCCTTGTGTCCTCGAGTGAGACATTTAACCCCTAAAGACACTTAACTCTTTGAGTGCCAGCTGTTTTTTTAAAACAGGAACATGTCAACGTGTCAACATTTTTGCACATTTTGAGTCATATTTAGACCCACAGAATATTTTGTACTATGACTCTGAAAACACAGAGTAGTATCATGAAAATATCCTTTTGTTTTTACCTTATTCCATTCTATTTTTTATCAGAGGTAGAGGCCACTTTCACCAAAATCACCACTTTTTGTCCAGCATCTGCTTGTTTTGCTCTCTAAACATGATCGTCTCCGCTTCCTGCTTTGATCTCTGTGGCGTATATTAACTCTTTATGTCCCGACTACAAATCAAAGAAGCCCCAAAATTACTCACAGGATGTGGGAGACCATATTGTGTGTGTTTGTGTGTGTGTGTGTCTGTGTGTGTGTGCGCGTGTGTGTGTTTAATGTTAACTCTCTTTTTTTTCCCTGGCAGAAACTGGAGGAGAGGTTCAGGGTGAATCGCAGAGAGCTGATAGCTTTCGAGTTCCCGGTCCTGGTGGCTTTGGAGTTCAACCTGCACCTGCCGGAGCATGAGATCATGCCCCACTACAGACGCCTGCTGCAGACCTCCTAGCATTAGTGACCCATCAGGAGGAAAACCAGCAGGTTCTCCTTCTGATCTTCTGCCTCCCATGGTATCCATCCTCCCATCTCTTGCCCCCCCATCCCTCTCTGACATGTCTAAGGTACCACAGGCTGTCACTGCAGCCGACAACGCTCTCCTTCTTCTCAGAGACCTGGAATCAGCCAAAGGGACACACATTTATAAAACTTTTCCTCCATGGTTCGACCTCTTCACTCATCATCACTACATGGACTTCTGAAGAAAGGATTCAACGTCTGCAAACAAGCTGTTTTTCTAGTTTGCATATTCATCTTCATTTTGTATATTTTGGAGGTCTCTTGTTGATTAAGAGAGTTTTTTTTTTGTTTGAATCTGATGGTGAACTGTTTTTTTCCTCAGTTAAAACAACCAATGATTATAACATTACATTTTTATCATCTCTTTTCATTAATGTCCCTCATGTAAACTTTAGTATGATTGGTTGCCTCCTGACCTGCATACAGTTTAAACAAAAGCATTTTAAGTGGCTGGTTTTGGCTGCACTTTCCCAGACTGACTCATCTTTTTCATCGTCTAAAAAGTGCACTTTCTGAACATTTCGAGACAGAGGGAGAGGGAGACATTCTTTTCAGAGCTTGGGCTCTAACCCTGGAAAATAAGCTGTGTTCATAAACACCACATACATCATTTGAATGGACCTTTAAAATTGTTTTTTCTCTTTAATGGTTTATTCACAATTTTCTAGCTACAACTATCTGCATGAAAAGTAATGATTGTTTGCATACGGGTATTTGCAAACAAGATGATTACTTTCTATTTTCACTGAAGTATTCCATTCATTTCCTACCAGTCAAATGCTTGCTATGGGCTTACACAGACCAGACGCACTTTTATCCGTGTCGAATTTCCTGTGCTCTATGTTAGAGTGTATTGCGAGCACATTTACGGTGCTATAACAGGGTCAGGTAGGTAGTTTTGAAGAGGTGTTCATGAGTGCAAACATGCCATTAAACAGTGATTAGGATAAGCAGCAGGGTGCTCTAATGTTGAGAAGATTTCCCTCACCTGGAGGGTGTGTGCTAAATCCCTTCAGGCTTCAGGGACACTATGTGACCTCTGACCTCCATGAGGAGGAGAAAAATCTAAACGAGGTTCCAGCAGGGATCACTCATCATCAAATCAAACATTTGCATATAAATTGAATCAGCACAGCATTTTAAATCTGCTTAAGTACTTAAAGAAATGACAAAATTGATATGACCAATATAAGAATTATTATTATATTGATTTGACATGTATCTCAACTTGTCTTTTCACAAAATCCCACAGAGTATTAAGAAAAAAAAAATTAAATGCTGCTCCAAGTATTGATGATATCTGAGTTTAAATGATGACAACATTAAACCAAATTGCATTGAGAAAATCACGTATTATGCTGATTTAAGGTGGGAAAAAAGGTTTATTTCTTTTTGCAAGCCCAAAGATTTTGCTTATGATGCACACTAAAGACTCATGGGCGACAATTGTTATGTTTGTGTTTGTAAATAAATTTCTTTGCTTGTTCAATCGAGATGAGACTCGGAACATGTTTTTTGCTTCACCTAAATTTATCCAACACAAATGTCTTTATTTGTTAAATTTATCTTTAAAAACAACAAGACTTCAAGTGCTCCTTTTGATTTAACTCTCATATTGACTTAAAAGCCAGATAATAAGATTGTGTTTTAAGAGAGAGGGTGGTATTTAATTTTAGCATAAGACCTCAACATAACAGCATTTGAAGGTTTCATATTGAAGATTTCATATGACCAATAAAACGGAAGTGCCTTGTGCCAGTGTTTTTGGACATTTTGAGTCATCTTTCATGATGCACAGAATATTTTGTACCATGTCTCTGAAAACACTGAATAGGTCAAATGAAAGAAGAGACTCTCTATTTCATCATGAAAAAAAACATTTGTTTTTACCTTGTTCCTTTCTTTTTTTACCTGGAGGAGATTAGAGGCCAGTTTCACCGGAAATCACCACTTTTTTCCAGATTTAGTTTGTTTTGCTCCCTGATCGCGATCGTCTCCACTTCCTGCTTTGATCTCTGCAGAGTAGACAGTCTCTTTACGTCCCAACTACAAATCCCAGAATCCCCAACGATACTCACAGGCTGTGTGAGAGCGCTCTTTTGTTTCTGCTGCTGAAAAAAAAAGAAAAACATTTATGACGTTTGTTCTATTTTAAAGGACGTAAATATAGGTCTTTGGCACTCAAAGAGTCAACTGCTGTACTTTAAATGTAAAAAAAACCCAAAACAACCTAACATTCAAAAGTCAAACTGCATCATTACTGGTAACAATCTAGCAAATGTCTCCAGAGCTCTGATTGGTGCAAAGACATATGACGCATATCACGTGTTTCCCCATCCACTTCAAACCAGTAGGAAAAGAGGGAGGACGGGGTATGTTAAAATGTTTGTACTGTTGGTGATGCTTGACCTTGTGTGAATTATGCAAATAAAGCAGTAGGAAAAGCAGACACAAACGAAGAAATTCAGAAATCGCTTGTCAAATAACCACAGCTGTTCTTATTTTGACAGAAATTGAATTCTATCCTATTCAGTTCATGTCTGAGACTGAGACTAGGACCTTTGTAAACACATCACTGTGTTGAGAAGAACCTGTGGAATCATATCCCCTCACATTAATCAGGCCAACTTTGCCTTAGCTTCAGCTGTGGTGGAAACTCTCTAATTGCTGCACTGTGAACATGAGTCCATTTTACAGTACATGTCAAAGTCAACTTTCAACAGACATTTAGATTTATTGCATGCTTAAATGAGCTCATGCTAGTATCTGCACAACATTCTGCATGCTTTTCAAATACACCACAATTAAGTTATTAAGCACTAAAACTAATGCTTAACTTTAGGTGTACTGTAAGCTGTGTGCTGCGTTTCTCTCGAAATGAACCTCCGTACCATGCTTTGCACATGCACTGCTGTTCTGCCACACATTTCCAAAACACTGTCTTACAAATGCAACACTCACACATTCACGACTCATCATTTGCATACAGTAAATCAGGTGTGACTCCAGAAGTTCGAATGGAAATGGATTACACCTGCGGCCCTGATGCAATCAAGAGTTCGGTTTCTCTTCTTCCTGACATATATCCAACGTAAACAAGGCCCGCAGTCACGCCAGTCTGGTGCTGCCATCAAAACAAACAGACCAGGGCGCATGTGGACACATGGCATACGTGGCTTAGTCCTCTCCATTGACTGCCTAATTCCCACCACACGGCCTCATAAAGGGCTCTATTGACAGCCCTTCCTGAGCCCTGCTCACACACAAGTGACCCTCATTGTGAAAATATGTGTACCATCATTTAGGGCAAGCTGCAGTCTATTGCCCTTCCCTTTAAAATAACAACATTTGGCTGAAACTGCATTTTGCCCCTTTCCTGTCATGATCCTGTGACTCAGGGCTTTTCCACCATTTAAAGTAGTTTGTAAACAAGGAAGTAGTGAACACTGAGGATAGTAGCACTTTAAATGCTAAATAATGGATGGGAACCTGTTTGATATCCTTGATCTTGGCTTCTGTTCTTCAGCAATATTAGAAATTTGACTGTGCAAATCTTTATTGCATTGACATGCAAGTACATGCATGTGCATATAAGTACATCTCTCTAATTCCTGTTTCAACAACCGTCACTAGCATGAGCAGGAGGGGAAAGCACTGCAGCACCTGAAAATCTGATCCTCTCTTCGTGTTTGACAAGGCTACCTAATCCTTTTTGTTCCACCCCAAGAGTCTGTATCAGAGACAACTGATCCCACTGTAACAGAAAACCAGTGACGCAAAGCAGGACATTAAATGCTTCTTATACTTACTTATTGATGGATCTTTCAAAAACAGATACAGATGTTAAGTTAGTCTGGTGGAGGCCCCTATGTCAGTTCAAGGACAGCTGGTGGACATCGATAAGACAAGATTTGAGCAGAGCACACCATGTTCATTTAACAAATGTGTTTGAGATGCACATGTTATAAAACTGTCATTGTATACCATGAAAAAATAGAAAAAAATTGTCAAAAATGACAGTATACTATGCAATAACAAATGCTACAGTCATAGAAAGACATTCTCTGCCTTTTGTAACTTTTTCAACATAGAATCCTATGAGCTTTGTGACTGTTTTTGCCATCCTAACTTGGCATTTTATGACTTGCAGTATGATGTGTTATCAAAAGATATGATGCTGTTACTTTTTATAACATTTTTGTATGACAATGACTATTTATGGCATATGGTACAGTACATGATGACTTTATTGATGATAAACATTTACACACGTTATACTTTTTAATTTTTTTAAGTCATTTTTTTTACTGGACATTATTCACCATACTGTGCTATGACACACTCTACAATGACATGTTTTCATGAAATTTTCGACATGACCTGTTTATGACATTCTAGAATATGGCATGATATGCACTTTTTTCTCACTATGACTTTTTTTACTAGGCGATAATGGGGCTGTCTTCAACAAATGCTATGAATTGATTCAACATTTTATCAGTTATTTGTTCTGTTTATTTTATAACTTTTTTCCTTCATGTTGAAATAAGATTTTTTCCCACCATAATATATTGGAAATCAATCTTTCTGACTTTATTGACAAAAATTGTCATTTTTTATTTTTTCTGGACATGCTATAAATATGACATATGACAACTATTTCAACCTGTGATATGAAATTATTCAGCACCCTATTACATGTCCTGGTGAGATTTAAGCACATTTTTAAAATTGACAATTTTTTTTTACTTTTTTGAGATGGTAAAGTATGACTTTTTTGACAATTTTCAGCATGCAATAAAATATCTTTGTTAGAAAATATGTCAACATTTTGTGCTATAAAATCATTCAACACACTATAATAAGACTTTCTGGTGCCTTTTGACAATTTCACTTTTTTGCATGCTATAGTTTGAAATTTTTTGACAATTTTCAACATCCTATGAAATGGCTTTTTTTTTACAAGATGTTTCAACATCTTTTGCTATGAAATCATGCAAAACACTATAATAAGTCTTTCACATGATCTTTTAAACATTTTCAATTTTTGAAGTTTTTTGGTATGACATTTTTTGACAATTTTCAGCATGCTATAAAATGGCATTAAAAAATAAAAACAAACATTTTGTACTAAGAGAGCTTCTTCTCAGACTCATGGTTGGACCCAGTTTTGCAAAATGATGGCAAGCACAATGCTGATGCCTCTACTGCCTAAAGTGAGTGAAAAAATGAGTGAAGCTGGCTTGTAACCTGAATTTTAGCTCTCAACTTAAAGCAAATAATCGTCCAAGAGACGGCTGGCATCTCGAAAAAAATGTTAGATGGGATACTTCAAGGTTACTATAATATGGCTTTGCAACGACTTTTAACGTTCTATGATTTCTTTTTTGTTTTTTGAGCTGCTGTGACTATTTATGGCCTAATGTACTATGACTGTTTTGTGACTTATTTCATCACACTCATGGAATGTGATTTTGGACATACCATATTAGGATTTTTTTTTACATTTCTGACATACTATGATTTTCGTTATTACTTTTTGACATACCACACTGCTCTCGTCTTTACTTTCTTTGGTATACTATGATTTTTTTTCAAGAAACTTCCATCATACTGTATTAGGACTTTCTGATAACTTTTTTCCCATGGTATTTCGACATATCATACTATTTCTTGTGTTCAGCACAAGCTCTTTAATTTGCCAGGATCCCAGGATCATTAGTCTGATCTATTTACTTATTGGAGCCCTTTCTAGAGTAATGGTGAAATTTGAACTGTAAGTCTGGTTCAAAGTACTTGATGTTTGCTATAAATCATTTACTGTATCTGCCAGGTGAGTGTCATCATGGTGTTACTGCTGTGACATGTTTGTAATACAGAACTCCCAGCTGGATATCAGGGAATTGTTTTAATGTCATTGGAGACAGTGAGAGTCCATGGGTTTAATTGTTTACCCCTGTTGGTCATGGAATATAGTGGAAGTTAGCCAACATTTTTTGATGGTGTATTTTAGCTTGACGGAGCTTTGAAATATGTCCTGACGAGCATTTGTATTAATTCCTGCTAAATATATCAATAAACAGTTTTCAATACCACAATTGAAAATACTTGTTTAAGCTACATATTACTGATTTGACCAATTTTCATTTCACTTTCAAAACTATTCCACAAATTAACCATTTGACTGTTTTAATTGTTATAATAACAATAATTATTTTCAATAATAATCACCCAGAAAATTGTAAATTGCTAATCCAGGGTCATCATCATTTAGCAGTACTTTCATATTAAATCATCAGGACTGCCTGTATATACATTACATTTTTTTCCCCATATAAAACCGACTATGAGTGTATCACTATAGCATTTAGAAAGCTAACTTAAGTTAGTGTCATACTACAGCAACTAAGCACCAAGAGTCAACTGTATATCATCAAAAAAAAAAAACAAGGTTAATTTTCTTCAGTTAAATTTGTCAGCAAGGACATTAAGCTGGGTTACTTTATTGTAAGTTGTTTTTTTTTTTTTTTACACCTTATTGGACTAGAACACCCTTGCAGTGCAGTATACAGTATGTGTGTGTCTGTGTCATAATGAAAGATGGGGATAGGTCAGAGTCTGGTGAGAGGGATGCCTCACACATCTTACATAATAGTGATCTCCTAACTTGTATACTCTTCCCTGCTGACAGCACAGCAGACCTGCAGAGGAAATTAATATTTTAATCTCTCTGAGAAATTCAAAGAACAGCTCCTGCTCTCACAGGGCATCAGATGAATAAGTAATGAGATGGAGGTTTGTGTGACCATGAGTCTGGACAGACAGACACAACAAAACACGCCTGTAAGAAGTGCACAGCACTATGGGGTTTGGCAGCCTCTTTCAAATGGGCTGATGGCCCGTGACGTTTTGGTGTAAAAAGGCAAATGATGCAGATTTAGAGCCCGTACAACCAGCTCGATTCAGATGCTTTAGTTCCTATAAAGCAATGGTATTTTAAATATTTGACTGACCAAGGAGATGCATAGCAAGACTGCTGCTCTTCAAAGCATAAGAATTAGGTCATTCCCACTACATGACTTGGAGCGTGATGCAGTTAGAGCTCCATGAAGGATTCAGGCGCCACACAGTGTTCAGTCTGAACAATTTCAACTGTGTGCAGTTTATTACACAGAAACTACACACATTTATATTAAACGTGGAGTCGATACCTTATTCTAACTATATTACATTACTTTAAATCAAAAGTACATCAGTAAAAACACAACAAATCCTTTGTGAAATAACAAGCAGAAGCAGGGCACATTCTTTTCTGAGAACTATTTAATGTGGTAAATTGTTAAAAACATATTAGTATTCCAATGTTTGGTTTGGTCTCCTTTTCCACAATCGCATTCTTCAATGTCACAGATGATTTTTCTATGTTAATATACAGCAATGTTAACTAGCACTTCTTTGATATATATGTTCCAACATTTGCAGTTGTTGTTAACATTTTTAACCATTTGTTAAAGGAATTCTTTCTTGTATTCCCAAAGAAAAAAATGTTCCTGCATCATGGAAAACAAATTGCCTAAAAACACTGCTAACAGTGTTAACCAGGGTCCTAAGCTTCTACTGTTAGTTGGGACGGGGCACGCTCACACACACTAAAAGCATGTGTTGCCCGCCCAGCCATGTGAACAAAGCACAGAGTAGTTAGGATTACAACACACATGGAGGCAGAGCGACTTCACTCTCTGCTCAGGCAGACATTACTCCTCCATGTCTTCTCACTGCATCCCAGCAGACTTTCTGCACTTTGGGTAAAATGTTAACATCCTCTTCCAATGATGTCACAACTCCATTCAAATGAAATCAATGGGAGCACACCTCCATGATGAGTGATCATCTCAACCAGCATCAAATCTCAGACGAGAACATCCCACAATTCATTTTCCATGGGATGTTTTTCCCATTTCCTTTGAAGACAAAGTGGTAACCTAGTCTCTAAAAGGGTTTTAAGACAGCTATACATAGTTAAAATGTTAACAGTTAAAATAAAAAAATAACTTAAAATGAACTGGAATGAACTGTACCATTATCCACTCTTCATTATTCTGTATCAACACGTGTCAGATGATGACAGTCGGACTCTGAGTTAGTCCAGTGTAAGCCATTTACAATTAAATGTAAAGCTTCCTCTCTTCACCTCTTAATTCTCTATTAGTAACTGCAAAATGTCTCATTTAAACTTCAATGTAAAACCATTATTTGCCATACAGCACTTTTTTTCACCTGGCATCAACATTTATCTTGACTGAGGTCACACAGTTTTTTTGTAAAAGCAGCTAAAAAAGACAAACAATCTAGCCATGCACACTTCAAAAAGACACTAAAGGTATGTATTAACTAACTCTAAAATTAAAATGTGGTAAATAGCTTACAATGTGGAAATAATGTGAAAATAAAATGACAAGGCAGACCTAAGGGTGCAGTGTTTTGTTTTGCCTCTGTACTCCAGTATTCTTAAGTTTAAATGAAAAACTGACTTTGAGGTTTCATTTTGAGGGTGTTTACGCCTACATCCATGTACTGAAAACTCAAATGGCACAGGAGGCACCGAGGTGAAAATGCTACAAGCAGCTAACTTGCTGCCCTGCTTAATAATAATAATAATAATAATAATAATATGTAGCCAAAGCCCCAGATACAATGTTAATGCCAGGTATTATGAGGGCCGATGACATCACTACTGTTATTAGCTTCACCGTACACCGTTCCAGTCAATAAATCATTCATAATATCAAATAGTTCTACAAAAGTCCCACGGAAGAACACATTTCAAAATAATTTCCTTTTACACATTTAAAAAACATGAAAAACTAAAACTTTGTTTTACCATTTTGAGTTTGCCCCAACCAAAATAGCACATAGCATATGGAACTGAGGGTTCTGTCTATAAAATAATGTTGGGGCTGACGTTTCTCACAACGTTTTTTTCAGTGGTTTGCTTGTGGTTCAAGTCAGGCTTGTCCTGTAGTGTGAGGAGGAGGACTGATCAGGGTCCAAAGTCTTCTGTGGGAAAAATCAATAAGTTTGCAGTTGGATAAATCCTCTGGCACTCCTGTTCCCAAGGATATTCCTGAGTAAAATCCTGTGCATAGTAGTGGTGACGATGAGTGTGTCAGTAGTAACAGAAACAACTTGCGCTCTCACCCACACAGTCCCTTTCAGACAAGTAGTCCATTGTTCATTGTCTCAGGCAGCCTACTAGTAGTTAAGGAGGCACTCCCTTTCGGTACCGACATAGCGCCTGTTAGCAGCAAACACCTTTGCTTTGTTCACTGAAGGACCTGTGGAGGAAAAAGTCAGATATTAGCTTAAATTTAAAATGAAAGAATAACTTGAATATGTCAGAACAAACACTATATTCCCATGTTTTCATGGCGAAGTGACTAATCGGAAAAAATAACTGGTCCCTTAAAGTGCTTGCTTGCTGTGTGTGTTGTGTCCATAACTCAAGGAGAAGTCTCCATGTTAAATCTGAATATATGTATACTCTGAATTTGCTATTTTAGTCCAAGACCTCATCCACATCGTCAAACTTATCTAAATATTCAATAAAGATAGCGCACTTCCTGTGCTACAACACAACAAACTCACATTAACACCATGAATGTATTCCACTATCAAGATTTTCCTTGATCGAGACACTTTCCATTATGTCAGACACAAACAAGCAAGGCCAAAACAAGCACTTTCAGTGGACTATGCCAGCCTCCAAATAGAGTACAGGTGTGCTTAAATTGTATATACTTAAAGTGTGTGACATTACTGACCGATGTAACTGAGAAGTACAGGGAGGAAGATGAGGCCGTGCGTGAACCCCAGCAACACTATGGCCAAGTACATCCTGAAGTAGAAGACCTGGAAGATCTGTGACTTGGAAAGTGCCAGGATGAGGATCCCTCCAAACTTTGTTAATGTGATCCCACTGAATACCTGCAAAAAGGAGTGCCATTAAAGATCACATATTATGCACTTTTTCTGCAATTTTACAAAGGTCTAAGAAGTCCAACAATATTGTATTCAAAGTGTATTACCCCAAACTCAGCCCTGGTGCTGAATTCCAGCCAGTTAAAAATCACTGTATTGAGCTCTGCTGAGAACAGACTGTTTCTGTGTCTGTACCTTTAAATGTTCCTGAGCTGTGTCTGACCACGCCCCCTCTCTGGAGAGAGGAAGTGGCTCTTTCTCTCATTACCGTGTGCTTCTGTTTACTTCTGGATGTGTACTGACACTGGCAAAAGAGGCTACCGGTAACAGTAGTCAGAGTCACCCAAATTACAAATAAGTGTATAACATTAGCTTCAAATGAGCCTTGTGCTCACAAAGCTTATGTTGAATGTCTCCTGATATTAATTACTCAAGGACACAAACGTTAGCAAAGCAGTCCTTGGGAGCATGGTTAGCTGAGCTCTGGAGGACTGCTTTGTAAACATGGGCCCATACAAATTATGCTTGGCTACACAGCTGAAGTTGAACCATGGATCGGTACAAACTGTCCTGGACACTACAGGCGTGGAAGCTGTAAGTTAATCCATTTTGTGTTGCTTTACTGTGTAGCTCTACTTAGCGCGACAGGGACATGTTTACAGGCCGTCACGCTAAGTAGAGCTACACAGTAAAGCAACACACAATGGAATAAATTCCAATAAGATCCCCGTTTGTAGCAGTATGCCAGACAGTTGGTGCAGATCCATGCTTCATCTTCAGCTGGTTAGTGAAGCCTGTTTTGTGAGATGATGAGCGCACACGTGCTAAACTTTGGGAAGCTCTCTTTCTACATTCCCAGCTAAAATAAAGCAATCCACTGGGTCTTCAGAGGACGAACAGAGTAAAAATAGCCTCCTGTACTCGTTGAAGCAGCCAACACACAGAGCAGCTGCCGTGCTTTGCTCCTAAATTTGTGAGGTTTGTGACATGGTACAAAATATTCTATTCATTATGAAAGATGACTCAAAATGGCCAAAATGTGGGCACAAGGCACTTTTGGTTTAAAAAAAAAGGGCTGGCACTCAAAGAGTTAATTAATTATATTAACAATCTGTGAATTTAGTAAGAGGTAAGGCAAGACTTACAGAGCTGCCCATGTGAGCCAGAGCCTCCTCAGCTCGCTCCACTCTGTTCTTCTTCACACTGATGGAAAACGCTCGCACGATGTGACTGCAGAACTCCACTGAGATACCACAGCACTGCAACAGACCAAAAAAATAAATGTATGCTCCACAGCAGAGAAGAAGATTGTTATGGTGACATTTTGTTGTGCTGACATCTAGGGACACAGTGGCAGTAAGAGCAAACAGTGCAAACAAAGTCCCTAAGTTAGATTAAGCGACACAAGGGATCAGACAACCAGAACCAAGAGACAAGTTTAAATACACACTATACCAAACCACAGAAAAGTACCAGCTATCACTCTTAAATTCACTGGCAACTATTTTAAAATATATACATAAAAATGTGACATAAAATAAATCAAGTTTAGCTGCTGCAGTTAGGGGGTCAACAAGCAGTTAGGCAGGTATTTCTTAACATACCTGTAAGTTATAAATTGCTCATCCTGCATTTACATAGTTCTAATTTGTTGGTTTTAAATGAAAGATTAATTCATTGAAAGTAAAGGTGTCCACTGCACTGCAAACGCAGCCACAGCAAGTAAAGCAAGTCAACGTGAACCACAAAGAAGCTCTGTCAAATCTATTAAACAGATATAATCACAACAGATAATTAAGCCTGTCATACTGTTAAGCCTGTAACTACTTTTTCTGGACAATAATTGTCCCAGAAATGATTACAATAAAACAGTATTGTCAGTCCAAGACCATTTCATGACACTGATACAATGATAGTATAGCATAAGGCATACACTGTATACCATATGACAAGTCAATAATGTAATTATTGTGATATGTTCCCAGACTGAAGCAACTAAAAACCTGACAGAAATAATGGCTAATAATACAAAAGGAATAATGCTAACAACACCCAAGTAATTCTTGTTTTACTTAACCAACTTCTGCTGTTTGTTATTATGATGGGACATTGTTCAGGTACTGCACTGCCCTACGTGTGTTTCTCATTGTTTCTCACCATGACCAGGTTCACCAGGGACACGGCATTGAGGCTGATGTCCCACAGCCACATGACGCCAAACATGTTGACCAGGATCATGGCGATGGTAATGCTAACAAGCACTGCTGACCACAGCTCGAAGCCCAACAAGACTGTCGACACCACAAATATGGATGCCAGTGAAACACCCAAGTTGAGAGCCGTGTCGTACACAATGGTGAGGTACTGCTCGTAAAAAACATAGAAGATGCTGTAAAGAAGGAAAACATGTTTTAGTGTAGGTCCCTTATGAACACTGATAACTGCTGTCCAGCTGGTGTTTTGAAATGGACAGAAGAGGAGAAACATATCCTCTATACTATGTACCATGAGTCCTTTTCCATTTTATTACTAGATTATGATGGTATGCTGCAAAATGATTATTTTTCTTAATTTTATTTTTAATTTTATTGTTGCACTATACAACAAACATCCAAAAGAAGCAGATGAGATCAAAAAACCCAGTGGGGTTTATAGAATGAATCTCACCTCCTTACTTCAATACCACAGTAATTAAAAATAGTAATCCACGTCAAATAACAATAATAATAATAATACTAATAATAATAATCCACAAAATAACCAGTAGCCCTAAAATAATTTAGAGCACAAAGTCAATATACAAAAGAGATAAAAATAAAATATAGAATGTAGGATACTATGTGAGAACAAAAATCTGAACTTGTGTATGTTATAAACTATAAGAGATACGTAATATTTTTTGTTAATATATATGTTTACAGAAAAACAATGATAGCTGCATTGCAACTTGTAATCAAACGTTTACTCATATTTCTTCTCTCTCTTTTTTTTTAATATTTATATACACTTGGGTCCATTTTCCAGTACAGCCACAACTCAGGGATAAGTTCAGATTTCTCACATTGAAATCTAAAAGTTCTACAAGCTCAGTCGTTTTGCAACATATTTACCTTCATAGCAGATAGCAGGCACAGACTTGCTGTGTGTATTTACAGTCAGAATTAGTTGTCTTGATAATAAGCAGACCAAACTATTCTAATTTTGAATCCACCAAACTCTCTTTCTTGGTATTATTCAAGACTCAAGGTCAAGCATCAGATATAATGCCATATATAATGTTTTCTTTGCTGTGTCCTTATCTCCTAGATAACAGCCCCTCAAATACCCTTGAACATTGACTTCAAAACAAGCAGAACTTCAGTTAAGTATTTCACCAAAGGGGGAAACTAAACCCAATTACAGCTACAAAAGTAACAATTAACATAATGTATAAAATTAAATTAATTGTGAGAGCACTACGTGCAATACAACAAGGCTTACCTGTAGGCAAAGACTTTGTGATCAATGGACTGACTGATATTGTCAGCCAGGATTCGGGCCATTTTTAAAGCATCTATGAAGTCTGGGGATTCTTTCAGGATGGTGTGATAAGTCATGAAGTAAGTGGCTCCGACCCCTGTATTGTTGGGATACAGGTCAACTGCTGTGGCGTAGGCTGCGTGGCCGCTGGAGGAGCATTACCGGATTATTAGAGACATAAAAGAGCAAGGAAATGACCAACCACAAAAACTGGCAAATCTTTATCACCCATTTGGCAGTAGTTCAGGGAAAGTATGTCATCTGTTTTCAATAAAAACACAAAGAAAGAAAGTGAGCAGATTCAGTTACCCTTTTCCACACTTGATGTTTGGATTGTCTGACAGAAACATGGGTAGAAAGTGCATGAAATCCTCTCCTTCTGGCCTCTGCTTTCCACTGGGAGTCATGGGACGACAGTGCACACAGGAAGGATTTACCACTGCAAAACAATCAGGAATATATTCATCCAGCTAACCGACAGGATTGGAGAAATATATTTGTTCTGAGACAAAGGCACGAACTGAAAACAAATTGCTAAAGAAATAACCTCAAAGTTGCACAATGAGGTTTTGTCACAAAAGAGACTAAATAATAGAATAAAAAATAACCACTTTGAGCAATGGGAGTCTAAAATGAAAACAGTATGGTTGTAAATCGATCAGCTCATTTGTATTATACAATAAATACTGAAGCTGCATGCAGCTCAGTTACCCAACGCAACCATGTTGGCAAGGAATTTTACTGTTTGACTGTTTCCCCATATACCTTTTGTTTGCTTCCCACACTTCCTCAAATAAATGCTCTTACTGACACCCAGGTAACTTTTAATCATTTTATTAAACTATGAATTAAAAGAATACTTCCAAGTTTTTGTATAAGTCAGTTATAATATTGCAATACCTTCATTTTAGTTTTACAAAATACAATGTTACTAGTGTTATATTACTAAGACTATGATGTTGCTCTTTTGTTTTATTTTGTCGTGGATTATGTCCGTACCCACTATGTTTCACTTCATTTTGTTTATGGAAAAGTAGCAAAAATGTTGAACTTGAGTCAAATAGCAGCTTGTGACACCAGGATCATAAGACAGGGGTTCAAAGTATGTTGACATTAGATAAAAATGTACCAGAAGCATTGCAGAAAGCCCCACTGGTGTTGTAGTATCGACAGCAGGTGGACTGCGGCTTCACCCAGTCGAAGTAGTCGTCAAGCCAAGAGGACGGTGTAAAGGCGATGGTAGTGCTAGGAGTAAAAGGAAAAATGACAAAGACATCATATAATCAGAGGTTAGATCAGACAGCCTTCAGTGTATTCGTGACCGCACATAAAAACTGCACTCAAGTTTTCCTGTTCCTGCACTGGGCTATGCTGTGCTGACTCCCTGCATATACATATACATATATTGATCTTGTGAACGCAAATGAGCAAATACATGGAACTGAGGCCACATTAATAAAATACACAGATTAAAATGCGGGAACAATTTCATTAAATTGAGGGTAATTTATCATTTGGTTCGGCAGATAATCCTCATAGGGTCAAGATACACTGCGTATAGCGTCACTACATCATGCACTACGTACATTTGCTCCTGTGAGCTTTCACATTGCATACTAACACCACCAGGGTTCACTTGCAAACGAACCGAGACCCCCGTTTTCAAACGGACCAGAGTTCATTTGTTTGTATGAGCGTTCACACCTGCCAAAACAAAGCGGACTATCTGAGGAAACGAACTCTGGACCGTTTAAAGTGGACCAAACGAGGACAATGTGAAGGCGACCTAAATTGTGGACTCAATATACTGAATATATTTTTCTCTCTATGGCCACTCCCAGGCTCTACACCCTATATCACTTTTTTCTTGTGCATTTAAACCTCACAACCCAGACTTACTAGTTGCTGATGAGTGAAGCGGTGTAGACCTGCTGGACCAGAGAGTTGTTGTTGCAGCCGACTCCTCCACAAACAGCATTTTGGCCTTCTATACTACTGTAGTTGAGACCGTCCTCCACCACAAAGTACACTGGAGGTCCCGTGTAAAGATACACGCTCAGGTTCTTAAAGTAGTCCAGCACATATGAGTCCTAGATGGAAACACAAGTCATTAGAATACATTAGAATTGTGTAGTAAAATCCTCCACAAAATAAACTACATCACAGAGAAGTACAACTGCAAATCATTTACTTTGGACTCATCCATTAAAAAGATTCAATAACTTGCATTCCATAAACACAAAAATATGACAAAATTTGCAAAAACATACATCAGGCATGGAGAGTTTCTGGTCCAGTCCAATCTCTACTTTATTCACCACAGCAATACTGAATGACACTATTCCCACAAACACTGCCACCTAAAGTGAAAAGAAAAAGCATTTCGTTGGAAAAACATAGTCATTATTATCACTTTAGAATAACACTGGCACAACTGTCAAAGTGTCACTGAGGTACTTACAATGATTGGTCGCACCCACTCTTTGAGAATGAAAGGGGCAAAGATTTTCTTGAAAAAACGGAAGAGGAAGCTGTCTGTCTTTGTTTCCTGACCTTCCGGCAGCTTTGCACAGCAAAAGATGTCGAATCGATTCCCCTTTTAAACACAACAGACAACACGGCACTTGATGACATGTTACTATGTCTATAATTAATTTGAAAGTTGAATTATATTACTGAAGAATGACAATCACTGCACTGGCTACAGAAATGAGCTGCAAACATTCAGCTGGTACAGAGATTGGTAGGATGGGGGGATAAAAAACAAAACAAAACTGTGGCTGTACAAAATCATTTTCACGTAAAGTTCCCAATCAGCCATTTGTAACTTCTCCAGTATCAGCATTTATTTCACCACCATTTCCGTCTGTCTCACCTCCTGTCTTCTGGCGTCCAAGCCGAGTAAGCTGACAAAGCAACTGATCTGCAACAGGAAATCAATAAAAACAGCCAAGCCAGCAAACATGGAGAAAGTCCTCACTGCAGGCATGTTGGACAGAGCTCCTACAGAGGAAAAAAGGCAACAGTTTTATCAGCATGTTTTTTTTGCAGGAAAAAGTTGTCTTTTCACTTAATAATTTTGAATAGTTTCATTTACATCCTGTGTAGATATAGGAAGAAGGTAATCTTATTTTACCCAGGAAAAAGGCCACAGTCTCTGAGAAGGAGGAGAGGAACATGCTAGGGGCTACATCTCCAAGAATACGACCTATCTGCTGGTGAAGTTCTTCCTGGGGCATTCGTTCATCTCTCTGTTCAGGAATACATATGGAAATCACTTTCAGCTGGTTATATTGGCAAAGAAAGGTAAGAGAAACCTGCATACAAGACAAGTACAGTTGTGAATCAATGCATAATTATATAAGCTCTATTTTTGCTGCTCTTACCATTTTTATCACTGCCTTTATTTAACTATTATTATTCTTAAGTCGATTGAGTGAGCCTGTGAAATTTCATCGTACCCAAAATTAATGACAGTTAACAATCAGTCTGACTCAGATTCAGTTTAATGGAATGGGGCTGCAGACGTTACCTGATACGTCTGTACTATGATAAAGATGTTGTCCACGCCAACAGCCAGCACCAGGAAAGGAATGACCTCAATCACAATGAGGGTGAGGGGGATGCCAAAATAGCTGAAGATGCCCAGTGAAGACGACACAGAGCCGAGCACAATGAAGATACCCGCTATACCCAGAGAAATCTTGGAGTCCACCTGAATGGGCAAAAAGACAGGATCAGTCATGTACCTCCCGTCAGCTGCTCTCTTTTACGCTCAAGTAGCAGGAAGTTGTCAAGCGTGTTGCACTAGTTCTGTTGAATCTCAGACAGGAGAGATGAGTTGCATTGCATAACACGTGAAACTACGTCAGCTTTGTACTGACAGTATCTATGAATGGAAATGGATACAACTGAGTTAAAAATATGCACATTGTACGAAAATAATGAAGATAATTAACAAGTGTTTAGGCTCTTACCATCACCCTCCTGAAGCTGTGGATGTGACCCAGGGCCAGCGAGATATAGATGAACATAATGGCATAGCTGATTACTATGGTTCTGATGTCACTGTTGCTCTCTCTGTTTATTTCATCTTCGATGCTCCTCTCAGCACTAAATGCTATGGTCAGATTAGGATTTTTGAAGTTCTTCATGAACTTGATGAATCTGAAATGCACAGAATAAAAATAATTCAGTAAATACAAACTGCCATCAACTTTCGCTAGACAAAAGAGTGCACTTTAATGGATTTTAGACATGGATAGTGGTCTCACTCGCTCTCCCATGCCAGAGCTTTGGCCAGCCTGACAGAGTCGTTCAGATAATTGTTGAGTGGGAAGGTGATGACGAGAGCGGTGGCATTGTTGTAGTTGGTTTCTGTAATGTGGAGGAAAAAACACATCCATTGTAAATGTCAAACCATAAACTATTTTAATAACTGCAGGCCATCTTGCGATGAGATCACAGCAGCTGGATTATAGAAAGAACAGCAAAGAATGGCAAGAATTTGATTGACAAGTGACCTGCTATTTTCCAAACACGTTTAAATGACAGGCTTCAAAATTGTTCTCAGGCACAACGCAAAAATCTGGGTCATAAAACCCATCTTCCCTGTGACTGCATCATGTGTATTTGTAATGCTATGGCATTTAAAAGGTTTTACAAAGATAAAACTATAAAAGTACTCAAAGCGCTTCAGGCATACCTCCAGCAGTAGATGTTTCTGTGCATTTTACCATAATAACACACATACAGTCTTCAAAATACCAGCCACACCCTGTCACAGCTGGTCAGTCTGAACTGGCAGATACAGCTAAGTTAAAGCCTTAGGCCTTTTGGTGAAGCGACAATAATAGCACAGATAAAATTCCCTGGAAAGAGGTGGACATCTTTCTTATTAATCATTTAATATTATCATTTCAAGCTGTTCACTTGTAACCTGACTGCAGCATGAACGTGATTAAACAGCATATACTGTTTAGGCTTAAGTTCAATGACCAAAAGAGCATAGTTTTTTTATAGTGCAATATAAGACTCCACATACAGGTTGTAAAAAGATATGCAACTGCTATAAATGTTCAGATTCCTCTCTGCTCTCTAAAAGTGTTAATCCAGCTCACCATCGTAACCCCCAAGGGCTAGCCAAGGGAAGACGGGGCCACCAAAGGTGCCTAAACAGGGGTCGTGGAGGAGAGTGGTGTCATTCAGGGATGCTGGTGCACTATGGAAGAAATACCAAACAGTTAATAGCGTGGAAAACAGCATTAGTCATCACATGACAGGCCAAGTCATCAGCACAGGCTTTTGTCACTACCTGACCAAATTGCAGCGCAGTTAAGAATAACAGATAAAAAAAAAACTTTGTGTGACAACAAATGAGGAAGTCTGATTGTGCTTTTTTAAGAAGGCACAAAGTACTTATAAAATGCAGATGCATGTATCTGGAGGACATAGATTCTAGTGAGCTGCAGGTGTTGGATTTTGACACTGAAGTGAAGTTTTGACATTTATACTTCACAAACATTTTCTAAATCTACAGTAGATATCTGTTGACAATTAGTGCCTGTTTAAGACTAGATCAGTGCCAGCTTATTGATTAACAAATGAAATTGGAAAAGAAAATTGAACTAACAAAAATCACCTGACACAGTAGAGGAAGTGGCTGTGGTAGTCAGCATAGACGTAGAAGTAGTCTCCTATGGTGTGGTCCAGCACAGCATGGCTGTTCTGGAAGTAGTTCAAGATACTCAAGATGGTACAGTTGTTATTGTACGGAGCCAGTGGAGCCAGGCAGACGTCCTTCAGGGTGACATTTTGGCCCTCATATGTGGCTACAATGGCTTCAATGTCAAGCTGCAGGTCCAGCACCTGGGTGGTTAAGGTTGGAAAAAACAAAAGTAGAAAAAGAAGAACCAATGAACCGCAGATTCAGAGAAGCAGCTGCTTTTGACATTTCTATATAATGTGGTGACAGAAAGAATACGTGTTTATACAAAATGTATACACCTCTAATGATAACCCACCTGATGCAGCATGTCTTTGTCCAGGATGGCTCCAAAAGGCACATCTGATCCTCCAAAGTATGGGGAGTAGATAAAAGTATCATTTCGTGGAGTCGTTATGATGAGCTGCACGGTTCTAAAGAAGGGTCCAAAGTGGCTGTCAAAGTAGTCCTTCTCTTGACGAGCCTGGCTAGTGGGAGAAGACCACAGCTCAACAGGGTCTGTGGTGATGCGCATGTAGACCAGGCCCCCAGAGGAGGCCACCACCAATATCAGGCTGCCTAGAATGACCACAGAGGGATGCCGCACACAGAAGGAGCCCCAGGAGCTGAAGACGATCCGCAGAGCATTCTCAAAGCGTTCACCCAGTCTTTCACAGCAAGAAGCATTCACTAAGAGAAGAAAAAATAAAACCAGGAGTCAGCTCATGTCATATAGCAATGACACGACAATACAGTCCACTTACTTCATGCATTACTTTACCTTGGTCAGGATTGTCACTGTTGAGAGACAGTGGGTTATTGCTGTCCAATATGGGGCCATACTCCGACATGATGGTCCTTTTCCTATATGCGCAAAGAACCACACAATTCTTTATTAACTTCTACAATACATATATGAATCCTAGCAGAAAAAAAAATCTGTCAATCCTTTACCTGTAACAACAAGCTCCCAGTACAGCTCCAATAAAGATAAGCAGGAAGGCCATGTAAGAGAGCCACATGATGACGGTCATGGCATCAACACCTAGAATTGTCCAGGGAGGGGGGAGAGGAGGAGGTACAGGTTTGGGACCACAAGATTTTGTGCAGTCCTGACAGGAGCAGGGACCTGAACCGTCCTCCAGGCCCTCTGTGCAGGCATACGTCTTGTTGTTCATGGGAGTGTAGCCAGACAATGGGACATCTAGAGCAAAGAAACAACATGACAACAAGTTGATCACATGATATGCAGCTGGTAAATTATCCTTCATAAAAAAGCAACAGAGACATTTTTCTACAGCAGAATCATGACCTGCTAGAAAAAACATTAGTTACCTGTGAATATTGGGATGATAGGAAAGGGGGACTGTCCATTGTTAATATCGAACATATACTGGATCCAGTTGGTAGCATTGCAGTCCTTTGCATCCTTCCCACACAGCAGTGATAAAGCCTTTACGTTGCTGGATGGTGCCTGGACATCCTTACAGGCATTGTACATGGCTGAAAAAGTTTTAAATTTATTATTTAGGGTAAAACTATCCATCTACCCAACCCTCTTCCATTTTACTTGACCAAAGGTGCACCAGTTGCTCACAGAATTACACTAGCATCAGCATGACTTGTCATGGCTCAGAGGAGATGCAATGAAAATGAAGAGGGTGACTGTGCTTTTCATATCTAAATCAACATCTGTCTGCGAACTCACCATTAGCAAATGTCTGTCCTATATAATACTGCACTTCTTCCACGTTGGATGCGTTGATCTTGGTGGCATTCATGAACTGACTCTGGTGTGGGCTGCATGTCAGCTCACAGAAGAGGGTCATCAGGTTGAAGAAACAGGAGGGACACCTGCACACAGACAAAATAAAATGGTGTAATAAGCATTGTGTAATAAGAGTGTATCACAATTCCAAAATGCAAAACAAGGCACTAACAACTGCACTGAAGTGAATAAAACCAAGAGACAAGAAAACATGACAACCATGTCAAATCGCAGTCATTTGTCCTGTGAGTTGGTCTGTCCCTAAGCCATTACTTGGAACGTGGAAAGTAAAGGCTTGTATGTTGCATACTGACAGATTCAAATACTCCTGGTCCTCGTGTTCATAAATCCAAAAAAATGATGCCCTTCCCAGCTTAGTTAATGATATAATCATAGTGCATACCGAGATAGGAACTGGAGGGGCAGCTGGAGACTCCCTTTGAGAGTTTGCAACTGGTTCACATCGCAGCAGAGGCTTCGGTTTCCGTAGTCATATCCAGGACAAAGCTCCTGCAAGTAAACACAAAAGGAATGGTGTTACTTGGATACACTTTTGTGGATTTTTCCACAATGCAAAATACAGCAGAAAAACAAAGCAGAAGTATGTACCATGACAAGGTCATAACCCTTTGGGTCAAGCGGGCGGGGAGGGCCGGTGTCGTTGCAGTTGTACTTTTTTCCAGGTACCTTTTCAGACTCATCACACTCACCATACCACACACAGTGCTGGGCCTCAACCTGATGAAAAAACAGCACAAACGCAGTGATTGTTTGAGCAGCATAAAGCATATTCATTTCAGTATGTTAGTCTGTTAGTCTGCATTTGAGTCTGTTGAACAATATGTAGTTTTTTACTGATACAAGCCTACTTCTATTTTAATTCATAGGGTGCACTAGTGTGACACCATGAGTCCTCTGATTTTGCAATATTTTAACTGCAGAAGCAATCCTCCCTTGATCTCATGATTTACGTATTATTGTGATTTCACAATACTGCGAAGCCAGCTGCTTCGCAAGGTAACGTGAGGAGAAGTGAACACATCGGGGTCCAACTGAAAGGGAACAACATCCTGCACTTTATGTATTTTTTTCTTTTAGTATACCCATGAATACAAATTTGTATGTTTGGGTCGCACAAACTTGTGTATTACATAGTAAGAACACTGAAATAACAGTTTCCCAGAGGGCAACAGGTCAAAATATGCAATAAAACTGAAAAATATATGTCCTGCTGTTAAAAATGCTAAATAAATAGAATAAAAGAGAAAGTAAAAATGTTTCATTTAGTTCCACCTTGATTGCATACACGTGTGGTGGTTATGACAAAAGCTACTGAAACAAATGAACCAATAATTCACTTTAGAAATCCATCAGTAGACAGAGTTCTTCTGTCAATACTGAGTTGTATTTATTTACCTTATGTTTTTATATTTTGCCAGGTTAAACCTCCAGTCACATCTCATTTCCTGTCTTTCTAATATCTCGTGCTTTGTATGTCTGAAAATAAAAATTTCACTTCTGCAAAAATGTTTCCTTGTGAGTCTGCATTTGAGCAGTGAGCCTTGTAATTCTGACCCAGTCATCTTGACTAAACCGACAGTCAACATCAAGACTGGAGAAAGAAGAATTGTGGTCAGATTTCTACAGCAACATAACAACAGTACAACCAACACAATGACCAAGTTAACATTTGTCTGAAGTCTGATGTGTTAGAGAAAATACAATAAAATGTAAACATGTAGAGTGGGAAAAAAAAAATTAAACAATGTATAGCCTCTGCAGTGAAAGTTGTCTTTTATCTGTCTATTCAGCATCAGAGCTCTCACATGTTTTTTGTTGGGAGCTGGGGAAGTTAATTCACTTACTCTGTTTTATGAGTAAACCCAATTTTACACTCGGTTCTTCTTGTGAGGTTGAGTTCAATGGCAGCATTTATGTCAACATTGCTTCAATTCAAACCAGCTATTTGTCCAAAGTGTTCTTTGTATGAGAAATAACCAACACAATGCAAGGTTTGTTTTAAGTGATTCGTAGAAATAACAGAAACCTGATATACAACTCCCAACCCCACAAAAGGAACGAGCACACACATGCATACGTTTCTGTAAAATCCTTTCAACGTATCCACTGCAGTCACTATTGTTATACCATATATATATATAACACATTATATCTTATATATGTATCTTATCTTGAACCAGAAATGATTGATCAGATGTAACATTTTAGCACAGTTTAGAGAGATTATGCTTTGCAGTGGACTGACCTAATTACCTCATGAGGTAGGAGTGCAAACAATGCATTCAAAGGACTAGAGAGACCACTCATGACAAGCAAGTGAGTGATCATCTACATCTGATTAAATCAAATCAAAAGGATGGATAAGAGACCCATATGATAGGTAGGAAAGAACAACACCCTCCATAAAACTACAACAAGAGTTGTGTGGCAATAGGAAAAGGTGGATTTTGTGTATTACACCTTGAAGACCACCGTTCAGGAATTATCAATATCGTGAAAATACACCCTAAGGCTTACTTTTTATTTATGAATAATTACTACTTTAGTTCTTATTCGTGTCCTTATATACACTGTCATTTCATGGGCAAGGCTTGTAAGTTTTTTTAACCTTTCACACAAAAAAATCGTGGTGATAGTCTAAATTTTTAGCTAGCTACCTAGCCTCTAAGCCATCTAATGTCTGCTTGCTGAATAGCTTAAATAACTTGCTAACGTTGCGCACACAGTTTTGTTTTCAAGCTTTGTGAGCCATTCAAACAACATATACGACTTGGGATAATCACAGCATTTCCTAGAACACATACACATCAGTTGAACTAAGGTGGTGTCATCAAACTACTAAAACATAGCATGACAGCAGTGAACTCCTCTGGACACTGTCTGCTCCAGGATCCAGCCTGCCCTCGTCTCCCTGGAAGCCAACGCTACCATCCATGTTATCTGGGTTTGGTTCTTGCGAACGTCACTAAGCTGGTGTTGTTTAAAAAGACGTGTTTGCTATCTATTATGTTTGAGCTACTGTCTATCCAACTACTGTCTAACGCCACTAGCGGCTAAGTAAGAGCAGAAACCCCACATAGCTCAACTAAGCCGAATGTCGGTTTGGCTAGCCGCCTCAGAAAAACATCCCACTGGCTGACCGAGCTGAGTCATGTTTTAATCAAGATAACACGAACGTTGGTTTACACTTACCCATCGCTCTGACAGGAGAATAATGAGGAAAACTGTACATAAAAGGCTTCTCCCTGGCAGAACCCCCATCACTCCTGGTGAAAGGATCGAGTAGAAGTGACAGTCCTCAGAAAGTTTCACATATTTTGTTGACGGCCTTTTCTTCTTCTTCCTAGTATTTGTTTGGGGCGGAGACAAACTGTCGCCTCAGTGCTGCCCCCACACGGTGGTGAGGGATCACTACACCTTAACTCTGTAACCCAGCCTATGAAAACATGTTTTATCGAGCAGTCTGTTTTAAGGAATTCTATTATAATTATTTGATGTAACATATTAAGGATAAAACAATAAGGTTCTGCAGTCTGTTTTTAAGGCATTCTATTATGATTATTTGATGTAACATATTAAGGATAAAACTATAAGGTCCTGCAGTCTGGTTTTAAGGCAGTCCGTAGTCTGTTTTTAAGGCATTCTATTATAATTATTTGATGTAACATATTAAGGATAAAACAATAAGGTCCTGCAGTCTGTTTCTAAGGCATTCTATTATAATTATTTGATGTAATATATTAAGAATAAAACAATAAGGTTCTGCAGTCTGTTTTTAAGGCATTCTATTATAATTATATGATGTAACATATTAAGGATAAAACAATAAGGTTCTGCAGTCTGTTTTTAAGGCATTCTATTATAATTATTTGATGTAACATTAAGGATAAAACTACAAGATCCTGCAGTCTGTTTTTAAGGCATTCTATTATAATTATTTGATGTAAAATATTAAGGATAAAACTACAAGGTCCTGGTTTATTTCCATTGTTGTCCCTGGTGATTAAATAGTACATCAACCCCTTATCAAGATCAAGGTGAAGGAAAATCAGTGTCTAACTTAAACATTAGAGGCTAAAAAGTTAGAAACATTAAGTCATATTAACAAATAATATATACTATTTTTCAGAGAGCAGAAAAGTTTAAAAGTGTTCCATAAGTATAAATATGCAAATTAAACACATTTTACTGCTTCTTAATGAAATCAGGACATTGTTCAAACAATAGTGTAATGATGAAAAAATGAGTAATATGAGTCATTTTTCTCATGTGAACACATCCCCCTGGTCTCTTATATTGTTAATGATTTCCTTCTCATTTGGGAAGATTGTTAATCAAGTCTGATTAAAGCACACCCAAACAGTCCTGATGAAGCAGATTAGCTGAGTGTTAAATGGACAGATCTTTGTGTTAAATTAATGGTAACATTTTACTTCCCCCTACGTGTGATTGTAGTTTATTCAGCAACAAATAAGTAATGTTACTGAGACAGATTGAAATTTTAAGCATTTCCAGTTGCTTTAGCTTTAAATTAAATTTCTAATTCTAATGCTTGAATAGTTTGCAGCCTAAGCTCAAACCTGCATTACATGAACTCAAGATGCCATTTCTAACTCCATAACAAATTGAAAAATCTTAAACTCTAAAGTTTTAAATTGGGCAAAATCTGCTGTGTTGGCTGTTCATTAAGCTTGCAGCTCATTATAATTGCAGTGTTTAATGATTTCCCCTCAGGTCAACATTTCAATTACACTTAGTTTTTTTTATGTCACAGCTGACCATATCGTGCCCCGGTGCTTAAGAAAACCATTGTGTATTTAAATTAATTACTCAGTTTCTTCATAGTTTGGAACAGGGTCAATAAATGTCAGCCGAAATGAATAATGAGAAATTTAAGGGCTGATTTATGAAAATAACAACATCTATAACAAACCTTTTATCACCTTTGATCTATTAAAAATAAAAGCCATCGTTTTATTCTGTATATGCAATGAGGTTTACTCCTCTCAATCAAGCTCCTTTTATCAGTGATGGTTTCAAGTCACATTATTGTGGTGACTTGGCAGGGGGATGCTGCTCTCCCTCAGCTGATTACCTGCTTTAGATGCATTTCTTCAAAGTGTTGCTTGAAGTTATGCAGGCATTAAGATAACATATGGACTGAGTAGATAAGTGAATCACTGAGCTCCCAGTCCTTCCTCCTGTATCTCACCCTTCACTTGTTAAAACTGTGGGGGGGACAAACAAACTGTATTTCCATAGAAAAAATATTTATTCATGTTCACTTTTGAATGAAATAATCACAATGCAGGAATAAGTGCATATTCAGGTATGATGTGACAAAAGTGTGTACTGAGTATAAATTATATGTGACTACTTTAGGGTATGTTACAGTATAATTAATCACTGTTTTCTGTACCTGTGTAAAATTGTAAAATCTGCAAAAGTAGGCTTCCAGATGGCTACAATAGCATATTCCTTTAAAACTAGGAATAATATTTGCAAAGTTTAATGCTCTTCCAAGACTACATGACTAAAGCTAGGAGAGTCAACTGTTGACATTTTTATGAAAAAAATTCAGAGAAGGAAAAGTCACCAGATAATAATATAGGTACATTAGACCATAAACATCAGAAACATGATTTCTGACTTCATTCAAACAGTCTGAAAACAATTTGTGTTTATAGGGAAACACTACTTCTAATCAAAAAAGTTACTTACATTACCTAAGACAGTTCTATCAACATTTATAAATGTTTTTTTTCCCCTAGTGAAGTTTTTGTGATGAGCTGTTGCAAAAGATGTAAATAGTGTGAAATACTGCATGTTTTCAGCTGCTTAACTCAGCAGTGTGAATATGACCTCAAGCACGTTTGCTATATTTACCATTACATTCTCCACATAGTTAGTGATGGATAGACAGATAGCACACATCAGGGGACGCAGGAAACAGCAACCAGTATGTAGTAGATGTAGAACTGTCTTAGACCATAGAAAGTAACATATTTAAACAATATAATTCACCAGTATTCCCCTTTACAATCTATACATTGCAACGTTAGTTTCCTCGTTGACTCATCCTTCAGGATAAGTGTCGTCAGGCCTCCGAAGACCCCAACAGTCCAGCCAGCGTTTCACTCTTTATAACTCCCTTTAATCATCTTGAGCTCACCACAGATAAATGCTCTAAGCCTTCACATCAGCATCAAGTGAGCGCACCACTGTGTGTTATCAACTCTTTAAATTCCAACATGTCAATACTGTTGACTGATTGTGTATCTGACTTGTGATCCCACAACACACGTACCTTGGGTTGTGTTTTGAGTTGAGCTGCCAATTTCTGTGTTTCTGTCATGGAGACATTTACATCTTATTTTAATGGAAGCAGTCCACTCCACTAAGACATCTGCATCACATGGAGCATTTTCTGCACAACCTTTAGAGAGACATTAAGGAGAGATGTTCACTTTCTGACAAGGGTTGCAACGTGTGGACTGAGAACATCTGGTCCAGCAACTCGAGACTTGCATGAGTCAGCTTCCGCCCAACTTTCAAGAAAAGGTCATTTGTAGTCAGTGGTAAGAAAAAAAACTCTTTGGGATCAGGGAAGTATGTCAAGTATGACTGCATGCGAACAACACGGAAAGCTTGCATAAAGTGTCACTTGACTCCGTAAGACATATATGACAATTGATGGTACCACTGAGCTATGTGTTCTCATTCAAGACACCAATGCTGCTTCTGCAGGGAACAGGAAACTGTCTCATATTTATTGTCTGTATCCACCAAATCCTCAGTCTGGGCCCAGGTACTCAGCATTCTCCGCTGCTGGGATGTGTCCGTTGGTGTGTGTCTTGAAGTTCGGAGTGAAATCCTGTTGGTAATCAGGGTTGTCTATGTTATTATATTTCTGGATTTTGTGCACCGTGCCATTAGAGGTTAGCGGTAGGATGGCGGCGGACGGGACCTCGTTGAGGTACTCAGGTCCATTGGTCCCATTTTTGAAGCAGTTCAGGTACTCTGTCTCTGTGTCATCTGAGGAGATGGTGGGGAGGATTGTGCGAGGTGGACCCGGGTGCTGGTAGATGGGATTCATCATATCTGAGGGTCCGTTCTGGTTCATGTAGTCTGAAAAGAATGCCACTGACATTAGCAAAGGCACTATATAATTTCTCATTAAGTGTATCCACAGCTTGAAGTGAAACTAGCAGGTCATTTATAAAACTGAGCAGAACATAATGGTGGCATGTTTCAGCCCATTAACTGCAAATCACTGCACTGCTGATCATTTTCAGACTCCCAAGTTTGCAAATCGACTTCCAGTCACTCTTTAAAGGGCCACTCCACCAACTTTCCACATATAGATCAGCTTATTATACTACTCAGTCTGCCCCAACAATTCCATTATGTAATCTGTGTGACAATCTGGGGACATGGAGTTTGAAAGAAGAGGATGTTTACACAATTTCATCAAGACATTTATTGGAAATGTAGGATCCTGTGTTTGTGGAGATTCATCCTTACTAGGATATAAAAATAAGGTTAGTCTGGCTCGCATCGATTTTGACAACTTTATGGAAGGGCAATAAACAGCAAAGTACCACTTTAATGGCAGCAGCAGGTGTAAAATCAATTTACAAACACAAAACACTACAGACAACTGGCCCATTACATTACATTTTAAAGTTATATCTTCATCTTCAAGTGGCAATACAGCCACAGGTATGAACATTTTTAATTCAGTTAAGGAAGTTATTTACTGTCAATTAAGAGACATGTTAAGAGCTAAAATCAATAATATGATGCTGAGAAAGGGACAATGAGAATAAAGTTTGTGAAAACAAAAAATGGTCTTACAGCAGTGCAAAAGGTATGGCAATACACGTCTAGTCCACTAGATGCCCCCCCTCTTCACAGAATCAGAGGGACAAGGGGAGAGCTCTATACTGAGATTCACTTGAATGACAACAAAAAAAGAGTGAGGGAGTTTTGAAGTTGTCAGATACTTGCCTGGAGATGGCAGGAAGGCATCGTCTAAACATTTGTCTGTGGGGTCAGGAATATATCGGAGTACCATGCTTCCATCTCTGCTCGGGATTCCGTTCTACAACAGAGGACAGATTTTTTTGTTTAGATCTGTTGCACATAACACTATAATATATATATATATATATATATATATATATATATATATATATATATATATATATATATATATATATATATATATATATATATATAATACAAGTTCATTATAAAGGATTGATTTTCTCTTACCAATAAGCCGGTTCTGCTGTGGCACGTTCCAATGCTACTGTTCAGACTCTGCCAAATAGATAACTATGAGTTAATGACTCATGGTGACACAACACCAAACAAAGAGCAGAGTATTGTGTTTTATAGAGCCATAACACATTTGAATATGCCTTCTTTATCCATAAAGTAGACACTAAGTGAAGAATGGTTTGAAATGTAATCAAACAGGCAAATCTCTTATTCCGTTATATTTTACTTTAATAGTGTTTGATCCTGACTTCCTCCTTTTATTTATAGTTTTTTCTTTTGCTTTTTGTGTTTCTTTTGGTCACTGCAGTTTACTTTAAAGCCTCTCAGGGGAAAATAAGTTCCATTTCGATGGTGATAGTAATGTGTTTTTATGGTGCCCAGGAAGGAACAACAGCTGTCATCTCAATACAAGCTGATGAGGATGAAAAAAGTCCATGAAGCAGATTCATATTCATTCAGGCAATCTGACAAGCTCTGTTGTGTATGTCATATTCTTGAGTCAAAGGACTGTGAATGGTGTTAAAACCATGGAAACCGAGCACATAAAGAGAACAGAGTGACAGCTGTGACAATGCAATTACTTTCAACAAGAAAAGGAAATTAAACATGTTGGTGGAGCGAGAACAACAACTTCTGGACCCATAGCGGGCCATGCCCCAACAGTGATATTACAAAAGCAGGCTTAAGCTGAGCTTTTATTGGACAAAGATTTAAAAGGTTGCCTGCAAAGGTAATCACACTTTAAAGTCTGTATGGTCTAACCAGGTTGTCAGTGGCCGGCAATGCTGCCAGGTACAAGAGCCAGACCTACGCATGGCCTTCACTGAACCACAGGTAGCACAGTTCTCCTCATTCACTTCTCATCAATCAAAGGACACCTGGGAGGAAACGTGGGAGAGGGGATGATGATGAGGACGAGTGGGTAGAGGACAGGAAGTGGAGAAATAGTCCCACAGGTGACAGTTAAACAGTATGAGGCCACCTGGGGTCAACGGGGTTCTGGCCAGGTGTGACTGGACAAGTAGTTTTACTCTGTTTGATCACCTGGATTCAGTTTTTAGCATCCATTTATGCTGCTTCATGTGAAAGCTAATTGCGTTCAACAAGCTAAAAAAATGACTCTGCATTTATTTCCATTCTGAATAGTGGTAAAAAATTATGCAGAAATCCCATTTCCCAAAACACAGTTGAAATAGCACAATTAAATGATAGCTGACTGCATGTTGATAGAGTGTACACTGCCAGCACACATGGTGTAATTTCTGAATCAATTAATGCTGCTGTTTCTGGGAAATGCTTTCAAAGCAGCTGGTATTCCTCTTTCACTGTTTGGACAGAGAAGGTCAATGTGAGTGAGTCTGGCATGTGTGTGTCTTTAATTAAGGTATCTGTGTCTCATTGCATGTACAGACTCACTTTTTTCAGTTTACTCTATATTTCTCTGAATGTTCACTGCATAAAATATGCCAAATATTGTGACATTATTCTGGCTCTGGATCTCAGATTTGTGTAAAATGTTTTATATGATTAGTAGTAAATGTGGTGGACTAGGGCAACAGCTGCTGTAGTTAAAATGTGGCCCAGTATTTTCCAACCTGTAGTGTATACAGAGTGGAATACTTCATATGTAGTTGTGGGTTTACAGCGATGTGATGGACAATCAACAAAATAACTTGTGAATTGTGTAGCATGTGTTTGTGGAAGTTCTACGTACACAGGCAGAAGTCTACTATGACTCAGAGGCCAGTTACATTAATAAATTATTTTGCTGGCCACTGTATGATTGTTTGCCTACAGTAATTATGTGACCCCAAAAAAAACCCTGCACTACATGCCTTGGATTTTCATAAAAACTGGACCAGTGGTTTGGCAGCCCTGTCTTTTAAAAGTTAGAAATGCTGTCTTTAATTTATAGCATTCATTTTCTATTTTAAATGTACAACCACAAAGCAGAAGTGATTCAATCTTCAAATTTAAGTTTTCCTGAAATATCAGCAGTGAACAAATCACATTTTCTATTTTTGTGCCATGTTGGGTGCATCATTTTCATACAAATCTGAGCCAGAGAGGCAGATGGACAGGCGCACCTGATCCAAAAGCTTTCACTGTATGTCTGATATGAAGCAGCTTACCGTGGAGTGAAGCAGCTGGGTGCGGGAGGTGCTCGGGCTGCTGAAGAAGCTGTGCTGTGGCACCAGGTACTTGTCTGCGTCCACTGCGTCCTCCATGCCCTCCACGCTGATCAGGTTTCGGTACAGTTTAGGGTCTGTGGGGTTCGGTAGGTGCATGCAGTCATCGCCCTGCAATCAAAATAACATTACATTTTTTCAGCTTGGTGTGTCCAGTAAGTTAAAACAGTTTATCAGCAAATATACCAAAGATTCAAGAATTCAAACCTGAATGACCAGATACCGAGGAGGATCACGAGCCATTTTTATAAACTCAGCTATTAGTTCCCGAAAACGAGGTCTGCTATCTGCATCAATCATCCAACCTGTACAGACACATCAGCAGATCCCATCATTAGACAAGAAGCTAAAAGGAACATCTGTGTGGAAATGATCAGAACCTAGCAACAGCAGCAGATTCAAAAGGAAAATATCATGTGAATTCATTTCTGAAATACAGAATGTTTCAATCACGGCCCGCTTACATTTCACCATGATCATGTAGACATCTATGGTACAGATTGGTGGTTGAGGCAGTCGCTCCCCTTTCTCCAGGACCCCGGCTATTTCACTGGCTGGAATCCCATCGTACGGTTTGGTCCCAAATGTCATCAGCTCCCAAACTGTTACGCCTACATAAAGGAGGACAGTTGGTAAAATCCAGTCTGTTGAGCTGTCATTCACTTTGTTTTGCTCCAGATAAAAGACAGGAAATGAGAGTGACAGGATGTAAGCTTCCCAAATATCACACAGCATCAAAATAGCTATGTTGACAAATTGGCTCTGCCTGCAGGAGTGGGAGTCAGCAGGATGCATCTCTGTGTTGGAGGAACTGAAGGAGGGAAAAGGAGGAAAGGAAGCCCGTCACTTCTGCCAGGGTCTGCTGATGCTTTTGCCATATTGAGCGGAAGGCATGATCAAAACCCTCAGGGAAAAAAGGTTTGGCTCTGGCTCTCACTAAAAGCTGTGCTGTGTGTGTGCAGGTATATGTGCATATGTGCATAACTGTTTATGTGGGTTGTGGCAACAATCTCTTCTGATGTGACGTTGTCCATCTGAGACTGCTGGTGTGTAGGTGTGTGCTACCTGTGTTCTCAAAATCACAGATGCTAGCGAGATGTTCTCCCTTCTCATTTTGCGTTTCAAAATGTTGACAGATCCAAAAACAACATCTGAGGCTTCAAACATGCCTTCCCTCTCTTGGCCTCACTCACTGTTAAAACAATGAATAAACATTTCTCCAGTGAGCCTGTCACCAAAACACAGCAGTACAGAGGCCCAGCTGTTTTACATATCTCAAGTTCCAGAAGGATCTAACGCTCAGTCTGCATCACAAGCAGGGTTTGTGCCTCACTGGGTTAGAGGTAGAGCACATAAAGCACAAGACTCACCATAACTCCATACGTCACTCTGGTGCGTGTATGTCCTGTTTAGGATAGATTCAAGAGCCATCCATTTTATTGGTACCTGCAGATCAAAAAAATATAATTTAATAATCTCCAAATATTGCAGGAACTTCCAAAATGCATTATAGATGTACATTTACATTTAACATGATGAAAAATGTGCTTGACCGGACCTAATACAGAAGATATCAGCGAGCGAAAAAAAGATGGGGTGTGTTTTTTTAAATGGGGTGAGGAGACGGTTAATTAGATCATTGAGACAGAGGCCTCATCTGTATGCTCGCCAATGGACACTAAACAGCAATATCTGTAATAGCCTGTTAAAAGGAGTAATAACTTCATTCAGATCTTAATATCATCCAAGCAAATTTGGCTTCTGTACCGTTGCACTTTATCAAATTAAAAGCCATTGCTGTCTTTACCTCATGAGATATGCAACTGTACTGTCATCTAGTGGCACAGCATTGCAAAGACACACATCACATACACTATATTGCCAAAAGTATTCTCTCACCTGCCTTGACTCGCATATGAACTTAAGTGACATCCCATTCCTCATTCATAGGGTTCAATATGACGTCAGTCCACCCTTTGCAGCTATAACAGCTTCAGCTCTTCTGGGAAGGCTGTCCACAAGGTTTAGGAGTGTGTTTATGGGAATTTTTGACCATTCTTCCAGAAGCGTATTTGTGAGGTCACACACTGATGTTGGACGAGAAGGCCTGGCTCTCAGTCTCTGCTCTAATTTATCCCAAAGTTGTTCTATCAGGTTGAGGTCAGGACTCTGTGCAGGCCAGTCAAGTTCATCCACACCAGACTCTGTCATCCATGTCTTCATGCTTTGTGCACTGGTGCACAGTCATGTTGGAAGAGGAAAGGGCTAGCTCCAAACTGTTCCCACAAAGTTGGGAGCATGGAATTGTCCAAAATGTCTTGGTATGCTGAAGCATTCAGAGTTCCTTTCACTGGAACTAAGGAGCCAAGCCCAGCTCCTGAAAAACAACCCCACACCATAATCCCCCCTCCACCAAACTTTACACTTGGCACAATGCAGTCCAACAAGTATCGTTCTCCTGGCAACCACCAAACCCAGACTCGTCCATCAGATTGCCAGATGGAGAAGCGCGATTCGTCACTCCAGAGAACACGTCTCCACTGCTCTAGAGTCCAGTGGAGGCGTGCTTTACACCACTGCATCCGACGCTTTGCATTGCACTTGGTGATGTATGGCTTGGATGCAGCTGCTCGGCCATGGAAACCCATTCCATGAAGCTCTCTGTGCACTGTTCTTGAGCTAATCTGAGGGTCACATGAAGTTTGGAGGTCTGTAGTGATCGACTCTGCAGAAAGTTGGTGACCTCTTCACACTATGTGCCTCAGCATCCACTGACCCCGCTCCATCAGTTTACGTGGTCTACCACTTTGTGGCTGAGTTGCTGTCGTTCCCAAACACTTCCATGTTCTTATAATACAGCTGACAGTTGACTGTGGAATATTGAGGAGTGAGGAAATTTCACGACTGGATTTGTTGCACAGGTGGCATCCTATCACAGTTCCACGCTAGAATTCACTGAGCTCCTGAGAGCGACCCATTCTTTCACAAATGTTTGTAAAGGCAGTCTGCATGCCTAGCTGCTTCATTTTATACACCTGTGGCCATGGAAGTGATTGGAACACCTGATTCTGATTATTTGGATGGGTGAGTGAATATTTTTGGCAATATAGTGTATCAGTTAAGTTGCTAAGATGAAATCTAAATGTAAATTTTAGGATTTTCGAGGAAGTATCGTACTAATTGGATATCTCTACTCAGTTGTTTTTTACTCTAACACAAGGGTTCCCAGTCCTGAAACTAGCATGCAATGATCAACTGACAGCACTTTTCAGAAAAGCAATGCGTTAAATAACGACAAATGACGGAAATCTCCCGAGAAGCAACTGGTCAAGAGGTCATCTCTGGACAGAAACTAGACTTTGGATTATATTTTGATTGCAAATTATTCAGCTAAAAAAAAAAAACAATCTGAAAATTATATTGGATTTTAGACCAAGTTAAGCAAAAGAACAAAACTTTTTGTGGATTATCACATTACAGGAAAACAACTACATAATTGCGTACTACAGGAAGAAGTGTCTCACTCTCCTTGTGATTACAGTACAAGCACTACACATCTTTCTGTGAGGAAAATTGTGCTTTCAGTTGCACAAAGAAACACTGATAAGAGAAGCAACTTATCAGATTTGTAATTCATCTTCTCTCTGGCAGAACTATTTATACTTACTTACATAAGTTACATAAGTCTAGAACAAACTACAAGTGCAAAAATACCAACTTTCATGACATGGAGCAAAATTCAATCATCTGAAGGAAGTCATTTGTCAACAAGCAGCAGATTTCTAACAGGCTATAAATGTTGCCTTAGGCCCATTTGAATGAAACACCAACTGATGGCTTTAAAACAAAAAATGAATTGAAGTCGTAGGGCAGAAAAATGTTTTTTGAAATACTTGTGACAGACTATATATTTATATATAGTCTATATACAGTCTATATATATGTATAGTATATATATATATTTTTGTCATCAACCAACCTTTCCACCATCTGCATGGTACTCCTTCTCATCTGCATTGAGGAGTTTGGCCAGACCAAAGTCAGTGATCTTGACATGTTGAGGAGTCTTCACCAGGACGTTTCTCGCTGCCAAGTCACGGTGTACCAAGTGGCGCTCCTCCAGGTAGTTCATACCCTTTTGTCAAACAAACAATGAATAAAGTTATTACATAAGAAGCACAGTGCTCCTTTTCACGAGCTGTCTGATAAGGCATGGATACGTAGCTTGAGCAGACACAATGAGGAGTGCTTTCAAGATAATCTTGTCATCATCACATAATAAGTCAGATCAGTATTTCTAAGTAATTGCAGGCAGCATGAATTGTTCCTTCTAGCAGGTGTAAGAATAAAACAAGTTCTTCACAGATGCTCTATTACATTTGATTTTATCATAGGTTCTGTACAACTTAAACTATTACATTGACACTGCAAGTGAAGTTCAGTCGCTATTGAACAGACCCTACCCATGTAACTTGATTCCTTCAGTTTTTTCTCTCACCTTGGCTATCTGCACACACCAGTTGAGCAGGTACTGGGAGCCGATATTGTCCTTGTTCTCTTTGACATAGTCCAGCAGGCAGCCGTAGTGCATCAGCTGGGTGACGAGCTGCACAGTGGAGGTGAGGCAGATGCCAAGCAGACGACACACGTGGGGATGTTCCACACTGGCCATCACATACGCCTCCTGTAGAGTGCAGCAAACACGTTTTTTGTCATTAAATATTTTATATTATTTGGAGGATATCAAGTGACATAAACAACCTCCTTATCTAGTGACTAGTGCAAAGACAGCAACTTCCATCTGTCACTTGACCAATATTGGTGGAGACTCCACATTCATACTGGAAACTACCAGCTTAAAAAACAAGGCATTTGTGGAAATATCACTGTTTATTGGTCCACGATGGCCACCATCAAAACATTAGACCCCTGTAAACAGCATTTCAAACTGAGCTGCTTCTGACTTCCTGTCATGATTACATTAATTATAACCTAAATATTTTCTACATGACTACTCCACCTTAAACTACTTTGTCACTTTAACAGAACATGTCACTTTTAAACCACTTGGCAGCTTACTGTATACTTATGTTTGCATACTTAGGTTTACATATCTATGCGCTTTAATTTTGTAGATTTTTGTATATGTTGTATTGTTTGAACTGTTAGTTGATTTTGTACTAATAATGCATTTTTGCATTATTCTGCACTTTATATATTTTTTTTTAAAAAAAACTTTCAATATCGTTACTTTTTCCTACTGTGTATGGCAACTGTTGTAAAATAATGTCCTTTGGAATGAAATATCTTATCTTATAAGTATGAACACCACTCAGTAAATAACCACTTGATTGTTAGGATCTTGACAGTGCCATGAAAATATGGCATGTCCGCCACACTTCCAGATGTACAGTGACTGAGCAACATGGCCGCAGAGTCACAGCATCTAGGGTGCACACTCAGCCGTTTGCATAATGTGATTCGAAGGGGCTGAGTCCTCAGTGCAGCCACAGGACTGCATTCCTTTCCAGAAAACCTCAGTCCTGGATTACAAACCAACACCCACGCACAGCCCTCCAATGAATTAATCCCTACAGAAACATGACCCATTCTCTATTACAAGGAAAATACGAAATCATTAGTTTCAAATTACATTGCATGTGCTATAAATTACAGGATGTATTTCAGTTGAGCTGACATCTGGGACACAGTAATTGTCACTCACTACACATTGACAGTCTGACTTTTTAATCCAGTAAAAATATTGTTCATAACTTTTATATGTCATTTCTCACCAGTAGCACACACTTCACTGAAGTAGTCCAGGAAATAACATTTTAAATGAATTGCCATTTTCATTTGAGCTCTGACTCAGTGTTACAGTAAGCTTTGAGTTCAACATGTACCACATAAATGAGTAAACCTACGTCCAAGATCTCTTTGTTTGCTTTTGGTGATGTGGCTTCTCTCAAAACCTTGATGGCCACCGGGATCTTCACATCCTCTCCCTCTGGAAGCCACAGACCCTGTGTGGACACGAGGTTGTTATGTGACATGCTTTTAATTAAACCTGAATCATCAAGGGAACACAAGTGGCATACGGGCAAGTACTGTACAATTACAAATGCTGACATGTATGTATTGCATGAATACAAACACTACTTTATTGCCCCCCCAGTACAATTTTGAGGCACTTCCTCTATTTATGCTACTTTTATACAACATTTTAAAGGGTAAAATTACATTTACTCATTTCATGTTTTTATTTTTCCTATCTAGCCTTTATCCTCTAACAAAGCCTTAATTCTACAATGGCTCCATAGTGACATTAACACAAGTATATACACAGTTGACACACAGCACTGAAAGTGAAAGTGGAGTCACTCAAGCATGATCTGGCAAGTAAAAAATGTGCCTTTTAATTGAACAATTGACAACACATGTAGACAAGCAACACTGAAGGGTGCTGGTTATGTAAACTTGGCACATGCAGTACTCCTGAGTTCCAGTGTCAATAAAGCTCAGTACTTCAGTGGAATTTTGACAGCGTGGTGTTTGAGACACAAAACTCTATGCACGTTATTACCTTGTAAACTGTACCGAAAGCTCCTGACCCCAGCACTTTGATTTTCTTAAATTCAGGTTCCTTCAGGATCCGCAGCAGAGCCTGGTTAGGTGCCTCTCCACTTGGAGTCAGAGGTTCAACCAACTAGAAAAGGAGGAGTGAATATCTGATTTACTGTCACACAAAGAGCACCTTTCAAAATGCACAGTGGAAGGACAACATTCAGAATAAATCCTATTTGTCGACACTTTTCATTTCAAGTGATAGAGGACAGTAAAAATGACTATTTCTGAATTAGTAGGCTTGTATCTCTGGAAATTACTGTCAAATCTCCTCTCATCAGCGTGATCTTTTGAGGTCCCTACAAGCGTGGTGACTCAGTTTGTTCGTCTTACCTCTCTCTCCTGGAGAAGTCTGCGCATGGTTCTCTTCTTCTTGATGTAGCGTCGGCGTAGCAACACAAACACAGACAGGCCTGCTATAAGAACAGCCAGCAGCCCGCCAACTACACCAGCAGCAATCATGGAAAGGCCAGAGGGGCTGAAAGACAGACAAGAGCTAATTTAAAAACCCAAATAGGAAACAGTACATTTACAGATTCTAAAAAAAAAGACAAAAAAGATTATAATGTATGACTTAAGTTGAGTCAGTGTATACTTCAGCATCCTTGATCAGTGTTGCTGTACTTCACTCACCTTTTACCCTGGCAGCCTTCGAGCCCGGGGCCCATGCACCTGTGAAGACATGAACCATACCATAGCTGTAGTCACTCATGATCACTCACAAGAAGTTAAGAGGCCATGCTATGAAGCTCATTTCATTGACACAACTTTCTAAGTCACCAAAATTGCTAATTCATGTTGCTGTATGTATATTTTTGACCCCGCAGATTTGGTCACTTTTTCTGTTAACCCATAATAAAGTCATAAAAGAACCAAACTTCATGAATGTTTTTTGTGACAAAGAAGCATCTGTTCCAATCACTCTATCAGAGAAAAAGCAGAGTTGTAGAAATAACTGGAACTCAAGAGAGCTATGACATTATGTTCTTTACAAGTGTATGTAAACTTTTGACCACAACTGTAAATTTCACTGTGTAAGAACAAACAATGAGAAGCTAATTTCTTCCAGTAAAAGCACCCAATTCTAAATATGTATATGTGTGACAAAATGCATCGATCACTGGACTCCATTGGGGTGCATTTCATTCTATGTAGTCTGATTTAGTAGTTCTGAAAAAAAAAAAATATATGAAAAATGATGATTGAAAAATGAGCTATGGAGATACTTCATATTTTACAATACAAAAAGTTGTTCAATACCAGTTAAAAGGTTACAAAATCCCATAAACACTGATGATATGAAACCAAACCGTTTAATGATGAACTGTGTGCTGAACCATTGACTCCTATTAAATACAGACCTGCTAATTATTTGATGAGGTGACACAGAAGAGGCAGTTATCTGACCATAGGCCTACTTGTTAAGTATTATTTCATCGATAAAATCAGTGTTATAGAACATAGTCATCATTCATTCATATTATCCATCAATCTAGTTCAGTATTTTGGAATTGAAACACATTGGAAATGGTTGTTAACAGTCACACCACTAATCCAAAGAGGTGTGGTTTAAAGGATGTTTCACATGTATATTAAATGGGCAACTATGCAAAATTGCTGAGTATATTCCTTTAATCTTAGTCTACAGCATCCCTCCTAAATTATCCATTTCATCATTAATGTCAGCACAGACTGCCTCATGTTGGAGGTTGACCTCTCTCTACACCAGTCTGTGCCAACAGAACCACAGCAGACCCCTTTGGCTTGGGTTAAGTTTCTGCATCAACATTACGACAGGCAAATGTTTGCAACACATAAACAGCCAAACAATGTTTTTACCCTTGAGTGCAGTTTTTGTGGCAGAGCTTGCACACTTTCATCTCATCTGCGTATTTCCACACCAGCATGTCGTCTTCCCCTGGCACGCCTTGTGGACAGCGAGACACACAGAACAGGCCATCTTGGAAGTTGGCACACTTGGTACAGTTTCCAGAGCCCTGAAAGGAAAAGAAAAAAGGCATGATGTTTACAACGCTCTTGAGAGGAGTAGTAAATATTATTTAAGCTGCCTGGTCTCATAGTAATAAACCAGGCTGCATCCATCTTCCATCTTCCTCATAAAGATGCAAATGTTTGGCAATGAGAACCCACCCAGATGTGTTTGATGGTTGTGCTACTTGCTTTCAAACTTTCTACCTCTCTTGTCAGTAACAATACCCTTCTTTCAACCACACAAAAAGGGGCTTTCGGTCAAAGACGAGATTAGGAGCATTTAAAACTAGTGCAATAGATCAAACAGCCACACCCCTAATCCCAAACACAACATGTCTTGTGGCCGCACTGCATTGTGGTCTAATAAGGCTGCAGTTGATGGAGAAACTGGTAGCAGTGACCCGTCTGCAACACGTTCCATGCTGCATAATTGTTCATTCGTGTTATGGCACACATACAGGAGCATTGCAGGTTGCGGTCCCATTAATACGCTGACACTCAGGGTGACACTCCACGCAGGTTTTATTCAAGACAGCTTCCCGAGGCTCTCTGCAAAACAGAAAGAAGAATAACAATAAAAAAAGCTGACAGCTTCTCACCGCTGGCGTGCCTCATTTCAAACAGTTAAGAGTGAAGTGAAATTCTTGATCCTCTTTTTGAGGGCACAAGTTAAATTGTAAGCATGTCAAGATTCAATGTTTGACAGAGATTCACAAAGACAAACAGATGTGAGTGAATGTGCCATTTCAGCAACAATGTTTGTCTTATATCAACTAGAGGTTTAATTTCAAAATACCTTGGATCGTATTGGTCTTTGAATTGATTCAATGACAAATCGCCACTGTCTAATGTCTAGTCTGGAAATCTCATGGTATGAAAATAAACTTTGGAAGGAGTGATTTGTACAGCACTCATATCTGATGTTTGGACTGCTTGTTTGTCTAAAATAAGGAACTGAGCATTTCAGAGCTTAAAAATGCATTAAGCCGCCCCGATTCCTCCCTTACCCCTCCAGGATGTTACAGGAGTCAACACAGCTTCCATTGCGGCTGTAGTCACGGCAGGCGAAACACATGTCCGGGCCGGGACCCCAGCAGCTGTCCGTGGCACACTTCCTGTCACAAGTGTTGTTCCGCAGAGCTGAAAACAAACATACAATCTCTAGATCATCCCTGCATAATTATCCAATTTTTATCATCATCATCATCATCATCATTAATTAAATCTGGCTTGTGCATCATGTAATCAGAAGCTGCAAAACAAAACAACAAAAAAGATTCCGGCTGCATTTGTAGCGTTAAACCAAATTTACCACATGTGACAGCATCAGCATTTTCCTCTATGGTGGCACTTTGGCTTTTGGATTTGAAGAGCTGCTTCCAGTGGCTTTTGTCAGTGTAGCACAGGTTCTTGTTCTTAATGATGACCACATCTCCGTCACTGATTTCTTTGAGGGAGCGAAGGCCCAAGTAGTCAATGCTGAGCTGAGCCATCATCACGCTGCGGATACCACTACCAAAGGAAAAAAAAAAAGGTGGAACAGGAAAAAAGAAGAAAAAAAAGATTTTATGACAGCCTTGACTACTCAACTCTTGAAAAACAAATTAATCATGATCCCTGTGTGAATCCACAGGGGGTCTTTACAAGCAACGTACCGTTTAGTTCGTCCTCGAACGATCTCCAGATTCTCAAAGGGACTGAGTGAGTTCATGCTCTCTGGCCATGTTTGAATCAGCAGGTATCCTGAAGCAACAAATGGGCCTGTTAACTGTGAAACTCTTTAAGGTGCATTAAATGTGTCACGCATTACTCACAACTTATGCACTCATACCAGTAATTTCCTTGACTGTCTTAAACACATCAAGCTGGGAAGGCTCCAACTTCGGTGTTTTGGTAAATGGATCCCTACAAATAACAAGAATACACATGTTATTTTCCATTGGTAAATGTGCCTGGTAAAATATAACAGCTGGTACAAACAGAAGGGCCTTGACTTACCCATGAATCGATGTGTGGATGATGGCAATGTTGCCATTGATTTTTGTGCAGTTTTTAAAGGAGTCTATGTTGGTGGCATTGACAGACAAGGTGTGAGTCAGGTTTCCTGTTCCAAGTCCACTACACACTGTAAATAAATACAGAATGTGTTAGCAGTACTATATTAAATATAGAAAATATACTTACATACTACACAAGTAGTGACAATAAGCAATACTATGATGTGCAGGATCAAAGTAAAATATCAAAATGTTTTACAAGAATAGATGATTACTGGTGGAGTAGTGGGGTGAAAGGAGCAGCAAAACCTGTGTGAAATTGATTCATTACTTAATGGCTGCTTGACAGTGGCTATGTTAGTTCTTGCACAATTTGCAATTGTTTTATTATCTTTTTGATCACCTTTTCCTGGACCATAAGTTACTGGCTATATTAGCCTTATGCATTTGTATTTCACACCTTATTATACTTTGTAATCACCTTACATTTACCTCCTTTAGCACACACTCTATCCTACTGCAGTAGTATCCATCTCTAGTAGTACAGTGGGTAGAATATCACTTCACTGCTGTGTTTTTCAATTTTTATTCTTTATTCCTTTATTTATTGCGTATCAGCACTTTATATGTCTCATATAGCTACTGGATACCTAAATTTCCCCTGTTATTAATAAAGTATCCATTTTAGCATGTTGTAGTTGGTCATGGTGAAGCTAAATTTAACAATTTTAAATATTATTAAGTGGATTCATTTATAACAGCGTATCACATCTTATAACTTGATGATACAATAAGTCCCCAGGTTACACAGTGTTAGTTTAGTCGCCTACCTTTTGGGCACAGTCCATCACACTTGGCGCACTTCCTGATTCCTCCCTCTTCCACCTCATACGTGTTAACACTGCACGCTCGCACACACGCTCCATGATCAGTTACAACATAGTTATCTGGAATATTTCCAAAACACACGCTGTTTACCGTATAATCAGGTGATTATTCAGCATTTACAGGCAGAATAACATCAAAGCCAATCTAAATGTTCCTTTAAGCATTTATAACCTGTATGAGTTACACAAAAAGAATGACGACATGTACATAAAGTGCTGCAGGCCTTACAGTAAAGACTGAGTAACACTGAGACAGATTTGTGTGAGTTAAACTGAGAAAGAACAGTTGTTGCATTAACACGCCCTGCAACTCAATCATTTTCTTTTAGTGTTGTACAGTTTATAATTAAACTTAGACAAACTGTAACTTCTGAATGTGTAACAACCCTGAGGGACAACCTGGGCACTTGTTCAGCATACCACAGTTTGAAAAATCTTATAAATCACATAAGATGCCTTTACATATTGGCCCCTGAACCCTACTAGTTTTACTTTACTAATAGTATCTTCAGCTACAGTGCATGCCGTAAATATATTGGGTCTAGGAAGATGAAAATTTAATTACAAACTTCGTTAAAAATACAAAAACATCTGTTTATCTGTACTTACGTGGGCAGCTCTTGACACATGTGGCCCCAAAGTTGTATTTTCCATGTGGATTGGGTACCAGCTGGTGCATGGTAGGGTCGTAGCGCATAAGGCCCGGGCACGAGTCCTTACACACCCCATCGTCCTGGAAGTCCCGACAGGCCTGCAGCACAAACAACAGTTATCCAGTACACTGGGACCATAACAGAGCCCCGCACTAATGATAACACTGCATTCCTCTGCAGCCTCTGCATAATCCTCAAAGCTGCATGGAGAGAGGGAGAGCAGACGCTGAAACTAGAGGCACTGCCAAATGAAAGGTATCACCAGCAATTATATGTGTCAACCAATAATAATACTTCTGATCATAAAAAAACAGGTGCTGCTGATTTAGAGGTATGAAACATTCAGTGTGGTTTTTTGTTTAAGCTTTATCATATCATTAGTCTTGTCCCCATGTCTCTCTCACCAGACAGTCAGTGGGCCGTGGTCCCGTGCAGCCTGCAGCACAATGCTCATTGCAGCAGTCGCTGGGTGAAGGCCCTTTGCATCTCTTAGAGCACTGCTGTGCACAGTTCAGCTTCGTTACTGCAAACAAGAGCAGGACAAAGTCAGTAGAATGACCTGCAGCAAGTATTCTTTTCTATTCATTTATTGTGTTTTGAGGCAAAAAAAAAATAGAGCATGTTTGCAAATTAATTTCACTTTGCCGCTGTTGGCATACAGTGGAAATGTGTGTAACGTAAGTATGGATACCATCTACAAAGGTGGCAAACCTACTTAGTGTGCAATGTCAACAATATATTAATAAAAATATATAGCAGATTACAGCTTTATTACAGCATTGGTTTTTGTTTATTTTTTTCCCCATGATAAAATGAAATCATGATAACTCACAGGTCTGACAGTTTTGTGGACCAGGTGCCCAGCATGAGCCATTGAAGCAGCTTGAGTGACATTTTTTACCTGTAAAAGCAGACCACAAAAAAAAATAAAAAGCGGCTAAAATTTTCACACACTTGAAATTTGTCTTTGCTTTCTGCTGTCAAATGTTTTGCTTACATCGTGGATGGCTGAAGGGCGACGGGAGCACCATTTTGGGTTTGTTTTCAGCATTGACGATATCATACCACTGTATTGTTTCCACATTGCATGGCTGATTGGTCCCAAACTTTACACCTCCTTTAAGAATTTCTGCAAAAAAAACAAAACAAAACATTTTTATACAACTTCATAAGAATACCAAGATTTGACAAAAGGGGAGGTGGACTGACCTGTCAGGCTGGTCAGAAGAAGCTCATTGGTGCCGTGACCAACAGCTTTATCATAATTGGTCAACACAGCGAGGCCATACATTCCCTCATAGAGCGAATGACCTCGAATGATGCGCAGGTTCTGCAGAGGAATCCTGGACGCTGTGTTGAGGGCTATCAGCACGTAGCCGCCCACTTCTTCAATAGACTGTGGAAGGAAAAAAAATGCTGTGAACTGAAGTAGCTCATGTGCAAAGCCAGGGGTTCTCTGAGCATAAATCCAAGAAAAGAAGGATAAAACCTCAACCTATGTGAATGTTATTTTCTGCATTATTATACATTTACATCAACTTTACAACAAAATAAGGAGATACTGTCAAGCCACAATAATGGTAGTAAAACAAAATCATATGAAATGTGTTTCATTTCATCTGGATTATGTAAACTGGCTGTTGGATTTTGAAAATGAAAACGTGAGGAGGACAAAAAACAGGACTTTGAAGAATGAAGCTTCTCACTAGCTCTTGTTGAAACTACTGCATGATATCCGCTGACTGTATATTATTCTGTGTTTGTGTGAGGTCCCTCCTCACATCTGCCCAGCGTTCACAACCTTGCCGTTACAGCTGGGATTCAAGCAAAACTCCAGCCGGAGTGTCATAAACACAGTGAATCATCTGCCACTATGGCTTAACCCTCCACTCGTTTTAATTATCTGTACTGAAGTGATGAGAACAGCAAAGAGCCTACGAAGAAGATCTAGGATAGATTGTCTGGCAAAATAGGTTCAGACCATCAAGGATATCGTAAGAAACTTCTCCCATCAGTTATGTGTTTGTTTGGACTCCGCATTGCTTCTTTACCGAGAGGAAAGACAGGTCGCGGTGATCCTCCATGTAGGTGATCTCCAGGTTCTCCAGGACCACAGTGCAGTTGCTGTAGGTCTTCACCATGTTCAGGTAGTGGTCCTCTTTGGTACCCAGAAGGTTTAAACGGTTGGTAATGCCCTGGCATACTGCAGAGATAAATAGAAAATCTGTTAGATTTATTCAAACTGAAATATAAGATGCATTGTAACTCCTCTGCAATGTCACAAAAGCATTTATCTGTGGCCCCCAGCATCAGAAGCATCCACTGCTTATGTAACACCCTGGCTCAGTTTATAACTGTCTGTGTGTGTCTGCAGTCAGAGCTTGGCCAACTTTCATGTGAAAATAACCATTCTAGGTTTCATCTACAATAGGAATCAAATCTCTGCAACAAAGCGAGTTCTGGCTCATGACTCAAAGTGAGCTGGCTGTATTTATACTGGAGAAGGCCTGGATCTTTCCACTGCTGTGTAGGCTAGTTAAAACAACCACACTGTGACCAGCATCTCCAGGCCTATTGTGTCATTGCAGAAAAAAATAAAGATGTGGTGTGTCACAGATTCCATGAGATTAACAAGTATGATTCTTTGGGGGAACTTTAGCTCTCTAAATCTCATAATTGATAACAGCCTCAATTACTTCAACTGTGCTTAAGATATCAGATTTTAGGGCAAGTTCTTGACATGACTAAATCAAAACTTAGAGCTTACATCAAATGCTGATCCACGCACTTTCTAGAGTTTCAGTGCCAATAACAACAAAGCCATTGATAGAGCAGCACTACAATAAAGTGTTCGGATAAGGAAGGCAGTGTTACCCATAAGTGCAGGAGACAAGTTTTTTTTTCTTTCCTCAAAGTTTTTAAAGGAAGAACGTGTGTCGTATGGTTGTCTTCCTCCCTTGAGCTGGTCAGACAGGTTCTGACTGGCACTGAGGAAAGAGTCGGCTGTGTTTAACACTGTGACACATTCATACCCACAAACTCACACATAATAAGCATAGAAGTGATAATGAAACCTTAATTTATGGGTTTACTTGAGCAATACGTTGAGAAAAAACAAAAGATTCCTCCTCCTGTTTATTAGTAACGATGGTGCTGGTGTAATGTCTCTTGGGTCACATTCCACAACATGTCTGCACTTGCAAAGAAAGCCAAAACATGCACACCAAATTTTGAAACACACCTTATGACATGTTAACAACAGTTAACTTCATTACATTGCAGTGTTTCTGACTTGCTGTATTGAAGAAAGAGACATGACAACATATTTCAGCTCAGTTCTGAAATCACACAAACCAACAGCGATGGCACACCGAACCAGTGAGAATTAGGCACAAACAGCTGTCTCCCACCCTCCCTCTTCTTCGTCCTCATTAGTTTGTCCCTCAGGGATCTTCCTGACGTGAACCTTGCAGTCCAGCAGCCTAACGCCCAGGCAACAGAGGCAGACTAGCAAAGCAAGTTGACCGTTTTAATTAGAGGAGCCATGTGAGATGTAATTAGCCCCCTAATTATTACCCAGACTGAACCAAACTGTAATAAACAAAAAGGTAGTCATGAGTGTGCAGCTGCGAAAATTAATCAACCTGATTTGGACATTCAGAATTGCTAATAGGGTTGCTGATTATTGTTAATTAATGTGTGTTGCATTACCATATACAGTACATCTAAGGATATCGCCCAGCCTACTTCCTGTCTGAATGTTTTGTTCAGTTAGTATTTATGATGTGCAGTAAAGGTGACTAAAGGTTCAACAAACTTCCTCCACCAATAGTTCAGATTTGTGTGGTGCACAGGGAAGAAAAAAAAACAGTTGATTAGTCAAGCAAGCAGCAGTATAGCCATAGTAAACCCCCTAGATAGTAAACAGTAAGTAGAGAGCAAACACAATTGTTGATTTCATAACTCAGTTGCAGGTGGTAATTGACCTGATTTAAGACAACCATAAACTCACTTCCTCATCAGGCTGCAATCCACGAGAAACGAACAGGGTCAGGCTGCAGTTACACAAAAGTTATGATAACTAAATGATGATTTCATAGTTCTACCAGGACTTTTATATATATTTTCTTCCAGCAACACAGCCTTCACACTCCTCTCTCATACACAGTATCCAAGTACATTAAAGGTTACTTACAAACAACTTTTCTGCAAGTAAAGACAGAAAACAGCTTGGGTGTAAAAGAAAATGCAGATTGGAAAGTACAGAGAAGCCATTTTTTTTTCGTAACACCTGATTCAATTTTGACTCATGCAATTTGCGAGACACACAGTCGAGCTTCGTGTCTGCGATCTGCTTGAATGCAAGGGTGGGACCTGCAGTGACGTAACTGATACTGTGACAAAGACTAATTACCGATTGCTTCATTGCTTCATTCTTCGTCACAAAATGTGCACAAGGTAACTCTATGACCAAGGAGTGGCAGGCCTGGTATATCTCGACTTTAGTACTGACACCATATGTGTATGTGTGCATGTGAATGAGTACAGGCATGTGTATGAGTGTGCAACACTGTGAGGAGTACACAATATTCCACCAGATTGCGCTGTGTCGATCAGCACCCAGTCAGAGCTAGACAAAAGACTCGATAAACCCAATCATTAGTCATCTAAGCTTGTTGAAATGTGCAACCACATATCGTTCTTTTGATGTTTACTTGGGGACTAGTGTTGGAAGTCAAGGGTGTGTGGGCAGATATTTGTTTCTTAGGGCTATGGGATCTGCACAACGACAGAAAAAGAGACCAGTTAAGCTAATTACGTGAGATAATTAGCTCATTTTTCACATCCACAAGCTCAATATGCACTAAAATACCATGCTAACATTGACCCTGTATTTCTCTATGAGGGATGGAATTTAAGGAATAATTAATCATATTAAGTGCAAAAGTGCAAAATCACAGGGAAACTTTTCAATATGCTGTACTCTCATCCAATACAAACATGATATAAAAATAGAAACAGTGTGTTGAATCAACATTTCTGACAAAATTTGAAGTTAAAGGAGTAGTTAAATATGTGGGAAATAAGGGATTAGATGAGAAAATTAATGCCATCTTCATGTCTGTAGCTTAGCATAACCTAGTTTAGTATAAAGACAGGAAGCACGGGAAAAGAGCTCCTGCCTCCTGTTTTTACATTTAGGTTTTTTTGTGTGGATTAAACACACCATGTTTAATGTGTGAATTAGAGAGCCAGGTTAACTGTCCCCAGTCTTTACAGGCTACTTCATATTTAACAGACAGGTATGAGAGTTGTATTGATCTTCTCAACTAACTCTACCAAAAAAATCAAGTATGCATTTTTCCATAAAGGCCCAAGTCTTCCTTTAAAAGCTTTCTAAACATACCATTTATTTACCAACTATTGGACTGCATCTATGCTACAGGTGTTTGTGTTTTATTATGTAATATGCACTCACTGGCCACTTTATTAGGTACACTTCGCTAGTAAAACTTTGGATTCTACAATGTGCAATAACCCTACTTGTAGCGATAACGGTGCCTTACTATTGTAAATATTAGCATATTTTCTTACAAACCCTCATTTATGTCTTTTCTATTTTATTTCCTTTAAGCTTGACTTTTCATTTTTTACATTTGACATAGCAGGAAAGGTTCTATTGGATTGAGATCTGGTGACTGTGGAGTCCAGTGAACTCACTGACATGTTCAAGGTTGAGATGATCTGAGCTTTGTGACATGGAGTATAGCCATCAGAAGATGACCCAAGTTCTGACCCTACCATCTGAAAGTGAGAGTCGTCAGACCAGGCAACGTTTCTCCATCTTCTATTGTCCAGTTTTGGTGAGTCTGTGTGAAATGTAGCCTCAGTTTCCTGTTCTTAGCTGACAGGAGTGACTCCAGATGTGCTCTTCTGCTGGTGTAGCACATCTTCTTCAAGGTTCAATGTGTTGTGTTCAGAGATGCTATTCTGCTATTGCTATATGCTATTATCTCCAACCAGACTGTTCATTCTTCTATGACCTCTCACATCAACAAGGCATTTTGTCCACTCTGCTGCTGCTCACTGGATATTTTCTCTTTTTTGGAGCATTCTCTATGAACCCTCGAGATGGTTGTGGTGAAAAATCCCAGTAGACCAGCAGTTTCTGAAATATTCAGACCAGTCTGTTTGGCACCAACAGCCACGCCACGTTCAAAGTCCCTTAAATCCATTTTCTTCCCCATTCTGATGCTCCATTTGTTCCACTTAGTTGTCTTGACCATGTCTACATGCCTAAATGCATTGAGTTGCAGCCATGTGATTGGCTGATTAGTTATTCGTGTTAACGAGCAATTGAAAAGGTATATCTAATAAAGTGTATGTATATCCTGGAGCCAAGGCAGTGTTGACACAAAATTTTAAAATGAAAATTGAAAAATTTATTTTACAGCAAGAAGGGGGAGCAAGTGAAGCAGGAACCAAAAACCGAAGTCACGGCAGACGAAAGTTACAGTAAATATTTGAGACATATTAACTAAACATGGTAAGATCAAATGTACAATCTTAAGTACCAAAACCAACCAAAGCAACACAAGTCTGCCATAAAGTCACATTTGTGGTCTCATTTAAAATGTTTGGATGAAACTTTGTATTTTTCTGGACATGAGAGGAAATAATGAATGTCCACAAATGCAAACTAAACTTTCCAGTGAGGCAGAAAAAAACACATCTAATGGTTTCCTTTCTTTTCCATCTACTATACATTTAAATCATCACGCTCTTACTACAGACAACAGAAATGGCCCTGCCCTGTTCTCTTCCTCTCATTCACTACCTGCAATTCAATTACGCTGTGTCCAGAGTCTGATAATTACGTTAGCTGAAAACTTATACATAATTAAACGGAAGTAACAATGCTAACTGGCATGACTTGTTTATTTCTCTGTCCAAGTCAACAGCATTACGGCAAAGTATCTTATGTAACTCAATCTGCAGTGTTCCTCAGCAGATAGCAAATCGATGCCAAGATTAATTCCCTTATTTAGAGGAAAATTATGGTTAACCCCCTCATATGTCTCTGCACATACGGTAAGAGGATGCTGATAAGATGAAAAAAGAGCATGTTCTGTTTTTATAGGCCTCAGTGTGAAGTTGGGGTCCAGATTTCCAGACCTCCAGATTTCAGGGAAGCATAAATCTCTCAAATCCCGCTATCAGTGAATAAAGGGGGGTAAAAAATCCACTTCCTTGATTCTTTCAATCTATTCAGTTCACACTTCCTCTTCTTATATTGTTTGGCTGGGATTCAGGAGGAGATGAGAGATCAAATGTCACATAAAGTCAAAACCAGCAGCACAAATAGTCATGTGTGAATTCTTTGGTGGCGTGCACTATACTCTATACACAAACATACTTTGTAGTTTGACATAAAAATTCCTGATATCCTGCTCTCTGTACAGGGGAAACGCAATCTTCCTTTGCGTGGGAGATGCATCAATCCCTGGGAGAAAACATCTTGGGGCCTCAGAAAAAGAAAAAAGGGGCCAGTGAGGAGAAGAGGATACCCCCCCAACCATAACACACACACACACACACACACACACTTTCCTCCCTATCCCCAGTGAATGCAGCAACACAAGCCCCTTTGACATCACAGGAAGTCAATCTTTGCACAGGGTCAGTTCCAGACAGCTACCCTGTGATGCTGAACCAGATGGTAGCTGATTGTTGTCTCCAGGGGAGGAGGACAGTCTGAATCTAACTTCTATTGGAGAAAAAGTGATGGAAAGGAAGTGAGAAAAAAAAGAAACAGAGGGAGAAAAAGGAGAGTCAGGAGTGGTTTGTGGTTTAGCTAAACGAGATGTAGATGTGGGATGTAGCAGCCAGCTGTGGGTCAAGCTGTGGATTGGGGGTGTTAAAGCCTCACACTTGATGTATGAACGTGGCTGACCTTTCCCTGAAGGTTAACAAAGGGCACAAAACAATGGAGCAGCCAGCTGTAGAACACAAGCAGAATGAGGCATCCCACTGAATACGTCACATGTCCTCTCAACAGTTGGACCCCTGAGATGTGCACACGGGTCCTTCCTAAGTTTCAGTGAAGTTTAGTCAGTTGAAAGCTCGGCAAAGTAACCAAATAAAGACCAAAAAGGCTAGTGTTTACCCTCCACTCCTGCAGAGCACTCTCTACCAGCTGGTGAGACACTCCAGATACCTGTGGCTGGGCCCATCCTAATGTTTATCCTCCACCTCAGCGTGAGGAAACTGTGGATTTAGGTTCTGCACAAACACAGGAATACAGCATGTATACTCACACTCCTGCATGCTGTGATCAGCATTTCAGGTTAGTGCACTGCAAAGCCTCGTTTAAAAGCTAAAAACGGTTCAGACCTTTAAAGCCATTTCAATTTTAAATTCTTAGGTTTAAAAGCATAACAGTATATAGTTACTATAATTCTACATGGGGTAAAGGTCAGCGGTTCAACCCCAATAAAATGGTTTGTCTGTTAACGGCAATAAAAGATGACATTTATAAAAATTAAACTGAAACGTGCCTTTTTGGATACGGTGTTCTTGTTAATCAAGCCTCACTGTCAACACGTTTCACAGAAACAAATTCTTGGATAGGTCACTGAAGTCTAGATTAGTCAGAGTAATGTTGTTTCTGAAAGCTGTTTTTTTTTCATTTTTAAAGCTGCAGAAATTATCTGTATATGAACAACGGGTCATACTGTGTGCAATATGAAAGACGCGACATACCAACATAATACCACCCAACTCTGCAGTTTCCCTCAGCTCTGGGAAGTTTTAAAGCTTCATTCAGCTCAACTTTTCTGTTTTGATTCACTGTCACAGCTCATTGGTATTATCTGGTAAAACTTTTGGAGTTAAGGACCTGAAAAGAGAATATCACTCTCACTGTAACTATAACATTAATATTGGCCAGGTAGTCTGAAATACGACATCAAATAAATGCATGACGAATATAACAGCTATTTTTTTTGTAAAAAATGTGAGCACCACAAACTAAATTCCATTCATCTCCATTATATTGTAGGGGAGTCAAAAATCTCTAAAAACAAAAGCAAACAGAAGCAAAATCTTTGCGTGGCTACATACAAATGACAAAATGATTTTTTGTAATTGCAATGTGCCAACTATTTAATTTAGAAAAAATATTCATTTATTATGTAGTTACTGACTGACAAGAGGAGCTTTCATTGCATTCATGCATTTGAGCTACTGCTGTGAATAATCAACACACCACACATTTATCTCAATAGTCAATGATGCATTCATTACCCAATGGTGATATCCATGACCAAAGAGATAAATAAACCATTAATGATAGGAGAATAAATCACTGGGCACCAGGTTGATTTATTGCTGTTGGTTAAACACAGCTGCACTCCTATTACTCTCCAGCTGTGACCGATATATGAGCGGCCCAACATGATGGCCAAAATAATCAAACAATACATATCATTAGTCAGACAATTCTCCCACATGCCCTGTTTGAAAGTCCATTAGTCCTCCATAAAGGCTCCAAACAATCCCACTCCTGTTACCAAAAACTCACACAACCTCTGTTAGCCCCAGCCCCATTTAAATTCCAATAATGCACCCACCATTCTCCTGAAATGTTCCAACTTTAAACCCACTTCCTCTTTAACGTCCAGGCATTCTCCCTATTGAAGCAAATCCTAGCCAAGACAACCCCCACCTCCAGTCTTTTTTTTCTCTCTTTCTCCTTCCCTGTTAAAACCATACTCCTCTTCTATCCCACAGGAAGCAAGGGAGGAAGACTGGAGAAGGAGTGGGTGGAGAGCGCACTGCTGCTAACTCACTGTCTTTTTCTCTCTTCCACCATCCGTCACTAAGTCATGCCTGGAAAAGAAGAGCGGAGGAAGAGAGAAAGAAAAACAACAACCACAAGCGTAGAAACCCACACATTTCACACATCATTCCAGAAGGAGAAAACAGCTGTGAATCAGGAATCCCCTGTTGGTTTAAGCATTCCCAGTACAGAGCAGCAGGCCCATACTGGAGCATATCAAGAGCAGACAGATAACTTTCACTCACTGGACCCCTCGCTTCATCTAAACAAAGGAGACGGATACTCCTTGAGACAGCCTTTCTGCTTAAGGGCTTCTTATTTTTAGCCGGATTGCTGACACGCTCATTTGTGTGTCGGTCTAACCGCTGTTTCGCCGCGTTGCCTGCCAACAAATCTGTTGCTGCCTTAGTCATGTCTCTAGCAACTCTGCCTGGTTGGAGTCTTCACAGAGAGAGAGACCCCATAAAAGGAATATTCTACAAAAGCCCTGGGGTTTGCATTAGTAAGTTTGACTCTGTTGCTCAGCCTTTACTCACCCTTTCAACCCCTGGTTTACACATCAGCAGGCCCTTAAATCCACCGATGAGTAGTTTCTTCCTCATCCACACTGGCAGAGGGCAACAGTCAGGGACAAAAGGAGCTCAGGGGAATTAGTTTGGACAGCAGAGGGGCTCTCATAATTTTCAACACTCTGAAAGGGTATTTTGTTACATGTTGCGTTGTACTCGCCAAAAGCATGACCAATTTAATTTGCCTAGGAAAGCTCGTGAGAATTTAGCCACGTCTGCCTGATGACACATCAAACTGAAATGTTTGAAATGCAGCGGGATGCCGCTGCCAGCCAAGTACTCAGAGTACTCCGTTATAATCTTCAGAATATTTTCAAAACAATTCTCAACAATCTCCACTGAAATAGTGTGAGCAGAAACGACTGACTGAAAATGGTGCTAGTTTTTCTTCAGACACCTCTCCCACAAGCCCAAGGCTCAGATTTCATCCATTGTTAACGTGTGGGGCGTCATCCTGTTGCTGATAACAGCAAAAAAAAAAAAGCACATCACACATGGTTAACAAAGCTCTGAAACAATGAGTTGGCTTGTTTAAGATGATTATGACTGAGGAGGGTGGTTGTTTCAAGGCCGCCCCCTCACTATAGAGACACAGGGGCTTTAGCACAACCTAAGGCCTGGCTGCTTTGCATCAGTCATCAAAGGCATCAGACTTGGCAGGCTAGACCCTCGTCGCTATCAGCTACACTGCTGAACACAAGGACCCTGGCTCACAATCACAGTGTATGAAACACACTACTAACTCTCATGACTACTCCAGAGAGTGGACACTCGGTGTATTAGCAAAGATACAAAACCTTACCAATATTACATTCATTTAATACCCAACTAAGAAAAACATTGAAAAATTGTCCTGTTACCAATGAAACAGTAGACGAACCAACTTTCATACAATAATTACCTTAATACTGGGCTGTTTTAATGTTTCCAAAGTTAAGAATACATATTCAATGTCATCTCTTAAGCCAACATCGACAAAAGGTGCTTAAATTTCCCAGGAATAGGGAAACGTAAATCATTCCATGACAAGTGGGAAACTCCATTTCCTGAGGAATTTTGTGAAATGATCATAAGCTACAGAACAGCTCCTCAATGAAAGTTGTGGTGCAATCTTTTTTTTATCATTACATCAACAGATGTAATGACGTTTCCAGCTAAAAAAAATGTTGGATCTCATGTCGGATGTTTTTCAATCGACCAACAGGTGCAGAGCATTTATAACCAAGAATAAATCTTCCGATGACTTTATTTCTGGGAAGCATAAGCGCATAAAAAGTGAACTAAATTCTGATCTGCCAAGCCAGAATAACACTAAGAAGAAAAAAAGAAAATACATTGCCCATCAGTCTAACATACTGCATAATTCAAAGACCCCTTGCTTGACTGTTTAACAAAACCAAGTTCAGTTGGTTGTTTATGTGCCCGTTGACCCAAAAACCCACTTACATTTTGGCTATTTTTTAACCTCATGGAAATCTTACGGGTGCCTGATTACTGAAATAATACTGGGATAAAAACTGAACAAGTGCATTTATATTAAAAAATCCCAGACTGCCTTCTAATCAGCTCAGGAAGAGGTTGTTGATGTAGTGGATATACTGCAGGACCAGAAGGCTAATCCTTACTGCATGGCACTAGTCCAACTATGCACTCCAGGGTAGTTCTACCAGGGATGCCATTCTCCACCAAGCTCAAGTGGTTGGTTATGAAAATGAAAGGAGAGACGCATATATTGATCATTTATCAGCGATGCTTCAAGTGTCATGAGACTGTAATATGATGCAGAGCATGGGAATATACTTATAATATATGGTCTTCACTAATGGTTTACTGGGCAGGCTTGTAATAAGAGGGTCAGTTCCCCCTCTTTTGCATTGCAAGTTAAGTTCCCTTTCTTTTACAAGCCTCTGGCTTCAATCATGAAAACATGTGGTAATGAAGATGTTCCGCTCAAAGTCCCACCAGGAAATTAATTCTGAGCTCAACGAAGCGCTGGTGCTGTTGAAACTTACTAGGCAATTAGAAAAGGTACTACAGGGTGCATGCTGTGTTTAGAGCACATAACGTTTTAGTGCTCCGGGAATTAAACAAATCACAGATCGACTCTGTAGCCGAGCCTTGCAACCGCTACAATATTATGAACAATGCTGTCACCTTGTCTATAAATGGCTTGGATGAAATACGTTTTACGATGCTGATGAAATCCCTGCGAGGGGATGCTGCCTTGTAAAATGCTGGAACTGTGATGGGAGAGGGCTGACATCTTCTTTTTCTTTTCTAACACACCCTGACGAAATACAGCGCCAGCAGCCCTATCATCATTGTTGTCGTAATTCAGACCGCTATGTCATGAGGAAGTACATCTGTTATTAGTTTGCCAGAATAATACTTCACTCATCTGTGAGGAGATTATTGTTCTTGCCATTTTGGAGACATTCAGGCACATACAAATACCTAATAATCAAGCATTTACAGAGCATGTTTGGTTCTAGATGGAAACGTCAGTCAGTAAGTTTGTCCATCACTGCAACTGCAATGATTCTTATGACACTGATGATCCCCTAATATGTATTCAGCTTTCACTTACACTGTATGTTGAAAAATTTCAACATCTGACAGAACTGAAGCAACATTTTGTACATGCAGCACATCCCAGAGGGTTGCTCCTGATGACTGGTCACTCACTGGCCTTTGCTCTGGTGTGGGAGGTTTTATGGGGAATGTCTCCACCATCATTGCACAGACTGGTGAAGACTAGCATGTTTCTCTCGAGATGAATTGCAGTGTCTTATCCTTAGGTTTCAATTCAGTATCATCATCAGGTCAAAATAACAAACAAATTACAAAATTAATGACATTCCCTTCATCTTCAGCCGTACTTTGTGTTTTGTGTTAATTAGCAAATGTCAACATGTAAACAAGCTAAAAATGGATGCACATGGTAAACATTATACATGTTAGCATGTCTGCATTGTCATTGGGAGCATTTTGGGGTCACCATTTGACTCAAGGAACTGCTGTGCAGCCTCACAGCGGCACTAGCTCTACAGACTGTTTAGTCTCTCTTAGAGTCATAGAGTCTTCTCTATGTTTTTGTCTACTACATTTGTATGTAGGATTAGAAGGCTTGATCCAATATAAAGCCCCAAAAACAGCTAAATGGAGCCTTCATAACTTTTAGCAGGGATGCCTTTCTCCTCATTGTTGACACAGGGTTGTAAAGTCATGTCTACATGGCAAGTTAAGGTCAAAGAAGACAGATAAGCCTGTGTCAAAGAAGACAACAAAGTCCAGAATAAAGAACCCTTTGTCCAAAGTTTCTACAAGGAAGGAGACATCCATTCATGTTTGGTCTACACATGAGCCACAGCCAGGGGCTGGATGGGAACTGATTTGTCTCTCATGCACGTTCTTTTTTCTTTGTGTATGTTTTTCAGTCATGCGTGTTGCTTCATTATCTTATTTGGCCACCCACCCTCTATGTATATTGGCTAATTTTCAGCTTTATTAACATTTTCTGTAGGAAACACTCCTGTTGGGAAGCCCTGGGAATCGTAGGCATACTGTAACACTGTTGAAAATTCAAGCTTTACAGTCTGCAACTTGTCAATACCAGGCCCATTCAAAGAGGTGACGGGGGGTCTAGACTGAAGAAACCTGGAGGCAAAGCAGGTATCGGTTAACAAGTGATTCTACATGTCTGTATATGTTTTTGCTTGTGGGAAACTATTTTTTGTAAAGCAAGTTTCCTTTTCCCAATGCGCCTCCAGCGCAAGGCAGCCAGTTAATACAATAAGCAAGAAATAGGTAATAACATTACTGAAGTTCTTAGTTTTCTCCAGGATACAGTATTTGGCAACAAGTCAACCACCATTCTATCTCTATCCGACTTGTTACTCACCACTGCGTTACCATCTTTTCAGTACAGGAAAGTCACATACTGTAGGTCCTGATTGACACGCTGCCACGCCCTTGCAATGAAGCATGTAATGCCCTAATAACATTGGCAAAGAAAGCAGGCTTTTTATAAGTAGTCGAGCGATAAAAACTATCAGACAATCCTGATCAGGATTACCTAAATAAATAGGAAACACACATAAATAATTATGTATTCTATAAAAGAAGTATAAATAGTGTTTGAGGTCAACATTCTCTCCCTTAACCCTGAGTAAAGTATTCAGTAAGCAAATTAAACTGAACAATTTTATGTCAACATCAGCAACACATTGTCCACTGTTTACAGGTGAAAAAAGCTAAACCTTTAAACAACAAAAGACCAGAGTCAATGCAAATTCAATCTAATGGAAAGTAAACTAATCATTCAGGTTAAAGCGCTTAAAGAGCTCCTACATCCTTTTAATCAGGATGTAAGGCAGGAAGCCCCCCCTCCCCACCACACACTGCAAAGGGAATTAACAATTGAATATCCTCCATGCTGATGGCTTTTCACAAATGCAGGAATTCATTTACAAAAAAAATGGATAAATTAACCAGAATGTGCCACAACAAGGTCCAAACCTCTAACAGTGAGTCACAGTTTGAAATACATCATTTAGTTTACTAGGCTAATGGACCACACAGGAAGAAGCTAGATGCTATTAGGGAAGCAAGTTTCACAGATCAGCCACCACCCTTCAACTAATGCTTTCTTCTGAAATATTCTGAGATGGAGATTTGTTTGTGAAGCTATTGTTCCCTTCCCTATGGGGGATTCCTCATCTGGGCGAACACATTGCTCCTCAGAATGACCCTTAGGTCATTACAGAAGATGCCACACCTACAGGAGGTCTCTGGTGAGAGTCTTTGCTTTGAATGGCAAAGTGAAGCAACAGCAGCTAGAAACAACAGAGTGAAGCCTGTTTGGGGAGCTGTTAATGGAGGGCATGAATGCAAAAAAATCTCAACCCGTCCTCTTGATGTTTGTTTGTGTATCCTTGACTATCCTGTTTTTCTCCCCTTGCTTCGAGTCTTCCACCCCTGTCCATCTCACTGACATCTCCTACATTTGCATCGTGACATGAAGATCCTTAGCGCTCAGTGCTGAATACAAAATCTTATTTATCTGAAGGGAGAAAATAAGATCCAGATTATGCTTGAGTATGCTCACCAGGCTCTCTGAACTGAGCTGAGCAGCAAAATTTCTCTCTCGTCGGGTTAGAGCGATGGTTTTCATCCAAGCTGAAAGCCTCCAGGATGGAAATATGTTTGGTGCCCACTTTCCATCTTTACCTTCACTAGTAGAGCTGACTTCAGCCTGACAGGACACATTCAGAAACTGCTTTGTCAAAAAACAAGTAATTCATCCAAAGCAGAAACTGATTGGTAGAGAAATGGTTCAGCTGCTCCAGCTGGATAATATAAAGGATGTGCTTTGGCAAACATTTACCAGCCAGCCAACCAAAATTTCTTTATTTTAACCCCTACACTGAGCTAAAAGTTAGTCATGCATTTTGTTCTCACACTATTTTTCTGTGGGTACCAGCCCAGGGAGAACTAAAATGAACTGTAAAAGCATAGATCAATAATAAAAGGAGGGATGTACAGTGTTAATGCTTTCTTTGAGAATGCTTAATATTCTCTATGTATGTAAATTTGTTCTAAACTAAACTGTCAGTTAATCTGCAGATTGTTCTCTCAGCAGTCACAATCCTAAAGATATTTAGGATGTGACAAATGTTTATGTTTATTCTTTCTCTAATTTGACAGTCATTTCTTTCCAAACATTACAGCACTCCTCAACAACCCCTCTACTTAGACATCCTGTGGGAGACAGACAAACATACAACGACATAATAACTCATTTGGAGCTGTGGCCTCTTTCCCCTTTTAACACGACACTGCATCTGATGAGACGGAGAGATAGCAGAAAGCCCTTTTTCCAACCTGAATTCCTGCGTCTCTTTCCATTGCTGAGACTCCACACACAGTCAGTGGATCATGGAAAGGCCATAAATACAGCGGATCACTTCGTTACCATGTACAAACAAAGGACACAAATCAGTTCAATGAGTAACTACAGTCACTCACTTATTCCATGCAGGATTCTCAGAGGATGCAAACAAACTACAGAATGGATTGTAAGAGCTGCAGTTGCAACACAATAAAGACTGGTTTACTTTGAATGAGAGGTGAAAAGACAAGCTTCTGGTGAGTAAAATCAGTGACGTAGCAGACAGCATCTCTTGACTTGAGAACAATACATAAAACGTAATTGTTTGTGGTTCGTTTAGACGGAAAACCAGACAAGTAATTGACGGTTACAGAACTGCAGTGGCTACTTGATTTTAAATCTACACAATAGATTTACTGTATTCAGATGCATCTTTACAGTGAAAAGTAAGAGAACAAAGGCTCGACTTCACTTCTCCTCCCGATGACATACACGCCTGGCCTCGGGTGCGTCTGCTGCACGGCACAGATCTGCTCTACAAAAGTATCAGGGCTGCCAGACAACCTGCCCTCTACAGAGGCACTATTGTCCCAGAGTGAAACCAGAATCCTACACCTCACTCGCAGCTCCCTAAAATCTCAGCACTCAGACATGGTGGAGTTTATCAAAGCTGGAGGCAGGGCAGTAAGAAATTATCCTTCAGCTCCCACGGCCCAAACAAGCTATATTTCCAACAATGGCTGCAGCAGATGGAAGTCTGGGAAGGTCATCAGAGGACCAGCGGCAGCAGAACCACCAGAGCCACTCTGGACCCTAAAACACAGACTAGAGTTTCTAGGATTACACAGGATCATAACCTATATTTCACTTCAGACATCAATCTAATCCCAGAGAGTGGGCTTTAATGAAAAGAAAAGGCATGGTTTCTGAAAGTGTTGGAAAAAATCAGATGACTGATGAGGAAAGCTGGCTGGTCAGAATCCAACACAACACAGAGGGTAAAGCACTTACTCAGGATGCTGAAATGCACTGCAAGAGTGAAATTTTGTCATGATTCAGCTCCACATTTGCAGGTGAGCAAGCACATTTAAATGCAGAATTGATGGAGCTGGACTTCACCTACAGGTTTATATACTGTATATATTATGTTCTAATCTTATCCTGTCGAGAACTTGAATAACTCAGTAACGCTGCAAAAGCATATTGATATTTAAGCGGTTTATCCAGTGCCCAAAGAGAGTCAGGGAGCCTCGCATAAAGGATTAAGGATTTAGCCATCAACATGCCCCTGAGATTAGTTTGATCTTTCACAGGTTAATGCATAGCCCAGTTACAGAGCTCAACAATAAGGTTTGCCCAGGGCAGGTAAATGTCATGTCAGGTCAGTACTGTAAATCTGGCATCTAACTTGAAGGGCTGGATAAAAATTAAGCACATTGTTATTTAATCCAGAGTTGATGATGATGATAGTGGATTCCACTTGCTTCCGTCTCATCTCTGTTGAGAGCTGAACACGCTCAAAATCAGGTACTCACAAGAACAATGGCATTTAGTTTATGACAAATATATGAAGTGGAAGTGAGCACTTCATTTATCCTGGAAACGAGACAGTTTGAGAGCCAGGCAGAAAAACATCACAATTTTTGACATTGAGTAACCAAAATAAAAAATAAACAGAACAGGTAAGTTTAAGATCCACATGTCCAGCTGGGCAAGGTGAAAAAAACATAACTGTTGAACCCTGAGTTGGAGTGCCTCTCAGGCAGGATAAGCTCATATCTGTGCAGCAATATTCAACATTGAAAGGCAGAGAAAATATTTAAGCGTGTAAAAAATTTGAATCAGTGCCTCTTCCATTTAACTGAAGTCACAAACAAAAGATGTACAATTGATTCAGAGACCATTAGGCATCAGGGAAATAAATCACCACACTTAATACTTGTGGTTGGCTGCTGGGTGAAGCTGTGGGCATTATTTACAACCTCCCACAGATGATGACAGTTAATAAACTGAGCACGCCGGCGTGCAGGACGAGGTGCTTTTCTATTATTCAGCAAGTCCTGTCTGACTCCCACAGAAGCCATCACGCTCTGGCAGGCTGTCGCTGAGCAGAGGACTGTCAGGTGGGCTTCCTGTGGGATGAGCTGCTCGATGTCAGGTAAAAAAGCATACCTAAGTGTTATTTCCAAAAGCCCTTAATGTCCTCCCAACAACAGGACTGTGACTATAAAGAATTTCTTTATGATTATTATACAATACCTTTGGGCATTCATCTTTGATTCAACAGTTTTCTGTTTTTACAGATTTACGCAAAATTCTCATGAGAACACCCAAACACAGAACAATATGCACCAACTGTTTATTTTTCACTTATGATCTCCATCAATTTGAAGTTTTTCTCAACTTGAAAATCTTTTCTGCCAGTTCTCAGTGTAAACAGCTGACCAGATGTTCCCACTTGCTTCCCAGCAACACAAACACTTTCAGGTCACACAGACACTGCTAATATAGATCCAAGAGTCGTCCATCCCTGAAAAACAAGCAGCTCCCACTTTGGTGATTTTAGAATAAGTCGCAGGATTACATGCTCCTTTGTAGGCTGAGAAAAATATCCTTCTTATTAAGGCTTACAAAAACCCTTTCAACACCCTGTGGATTATCTTATTGTCACTATAAGCTCAGAACAAGTCTGTAATTCTCTGTTTTAATTTTGACATTTTGAAGATACTTATAGTGTTTTTATCACAACACATCATATTGCATTATTTTAACTACTTTAGGAAATTCAAAGAAATTTTATATTTCTTAATTTAGCTGGAACTAACACACACAGAGCCAGTCAGTCCTGCATTTTTCCATCAGTCAGGCAAAACACCTCAGATTTTCAAAATAAAAGTCTGTTTTGTGGGATAACTTCCAATAATTCACATAAAGATTGTGTTTTTACAGACATGGATCCAAATGTTACCATGACAGGATCAGCCCAACAGGAATAACAACACCTAACAGAGAGTCAAAGTGAAAATTCCAGGTTACAGAGGTAGGAAAACCTCATTAGTGACTCTAATAGCTAAAATCCCATCCTCAGAAGGAACATTCTCAGCAGTATATTGTGTGGCTTGAAATAAAGTCAGTTTTATTTCGAGTTAATGGATAAGCCAACATCACACTGGATGACACAACCCCATAAACACATTGTGGCACCCTCCAGCTACAACTTTAATCAGGAACAAAAGATCATCAAGATGCAACAACCCACACATTCAAGCATGTGTTATTTGGTTTCAGTTCAGAGTTTCAATGCCATTAGAACATAATTGTAGTTTGACATCTTGTTCAAATCAAGTTTTGACTATTATGGACACTGTGTTCGAGGAAAAAAGCAGTGTACCACATAGAAACATCTGTCTTAGCCCTTGGCCAAAAACAAAAAACACCAACAACAACTAAAACTGTCAGACCATATGGCAGATCTTGCGTTTCCCTGAAAATGGAAATGAACAGTAATTAAACCAAATGGTGCTGCATACTCTAAGTATCATTACAGCTGCTCATTTCTTCTCTTCATAAAATTCTAAAATCCTTATTTACTGTGGGAGACTTGCAGCAGCCGAAACGTGTGTTGTAGAGTTTGTTTAGAAGCCCAGAAATATTTAGGGACTCTGTCTTTCTGGCCCACAAACACTTTTGATTTGTTATGGTTGTCTGAAAACCGGCACTGGTTGTTACTTGTTGGAGCAGATGGGAAAGATGCAACGTGCATGTGCACTGCTGGCAACAAATACAGCTGAACTTATCTGCTTATAAGGAGGAACAACGGTGCAACAAGTGTGGACAATGATAATTCATCAGAATAGGAAGTCATCAGGGAGTGCTGTGACACTTCTGGTCACTCTCTCCCCTGACATCTGGCCTTTATGAGCTCTGAGTCACTCCAGCTACACGTGGAATACATTAAATAGCTTTTGAATCTCACACTAACATTTAGTCCAACATGTGTCAAACATCACCCTCAGTCCACAGACTGAAATTTCAGCTATTAAAAGAAAAGACAGGATAGCAAGAAAGCATTGAAGCAACAGTCAAAACACCTGCCATTAAAAAAAAGATTTCTATGACCTTTACTTCAGGGCCACAATAATACAAGAGAAACCAAGAAACCTGTTCCTGCTACATCAGCACTTGTTTTCATACTTGCCACATCTTCTCAGACTCTTTATATGCGTGCAGTAGGATGAAGTGTCCCTCTTCACAATTTGATCACATTTACCTAGAGCACCAGATGCAAACTGAGCCCATGTAGCATTTTTTATTAGGTAAGGGTATGTTCAAAATATATCAAACAAATACATGCGAACAGCTGAGTGGGCAACAGAAGAAAAGATGACAAGGGTTAGACGAGATGATGCATCAAAGAGCTCTTTGTGTGTTTCAAGGTGACAGTGCTGTTCTAATTTTTACTCTACTTTTGCCTGCAAATAGGTCAAACACTTCATAAAACACCCAAAATATTACAAAGAAAAGGAGAGAAGGGAGGGGAAAATAAAGTGTGCCAGTAAGTTGCACAATTCGCGTCCCCTCCCGGCATCATCATCATCATCATCATCAATGTGGTACGAATTTGGGCACTTGGTGCGTATTTGCGCATTTTCTCTAATTGGCCAACAACTTTTCCGCAGCACACACATCAGTATTTATTCACTTCTCTATCTATAATCACTACCCAGCGTTGACACTGAACTCCAAACTTTGTTGGAGGAACTTTCTCCAGGTCTGAACAGCGAGACGGTGAGAAACTTTTTTTTTTCTCCCACGTTGGCTCCTTAGTCTCTCCATGGCTTTTAGAGCAGGCTGTGATTTATGGAGGAAAAAAAGAAAGCCTGAACGAAGCGAGGAGGAAAGCGAAAGCCTGCTTAGGGATACAACCCGGTCATGTACGTGTTGCAATAACTCCCCACGACATACCTTTCTTTTCCGCCAGCACACAGCAGCCCCAGCAGAGCAGAGAGGTGAGGCTGATCCACCGCACCAAGCGGGCTGCCATCGTGTTTGTGTCCCGGTGAGAAGAGCAGAGAAGACGTCACTCCATAGTAACAACAACACCAGATATTCCGCTTTAACAACAAAAAGAAACAACACTACTCAGGCTGGTTTTCTCTCGTTGAGTGAAGGACTTTTCCTTGGGAAGCTCAAACTTTGACAGCTCCTCCTCCTCAGAGATAGCTCAGACCGGGCTCGTGCGGCGAGGACAAACTACTAGCTGCTCTGACGTCATCAAGAGGGAGGATAGATGCGCCCGTGGTGCTGCTCAGGTAGACAGAGAGGGGCACGAACAGTCCCTGCAGGCTGGGAAAGTGCACCTTATTTGTGTTGAAATAGCTACAACATGCAAAAACTATCACAGGTATAATTATTTAACATGCTGTTATTCCCTCTCAGGTATTGATGGAAAGCTGAATAAAGCTGTATGTGAACAAAATGGCCTGTTTCCTTAAAATCATTCAACTGAGTACAGTAATTTTGGTGAAGGACAGCTAAACACACTTCATCCAACATTTTTACCTGCAAAAAAAGTTATTTTTAGCATTTACTAGACAGCTACAATATACAAAAAAAAAAAACAGGTATAATTAGGCCTATGGTTGAGAATTTTTGAGGCTGAGGCTTTTAAAAATATTTTAACATATATTTAATAATTATCTGATACATTTTAATGTATTTTTTTCTGTTTATTTTACTTAAACACAAAAATGTTTGATAAATATCCCCTATATTTAATATTAAAATATTAAATTTTGACCAAGACAAGGACTGAGCTAACCATAAACAGAGAGACTGTCCCTCTTTATATTAAGCATATTTGGCTTTTTTTTTGTTCCGCAAGTTACTTATGTATACAATAAGTTTGGGGGTTTGACACTACATTTCAATTAATCAACTAAAAATTGTGAATATTAGCATTAAAACACAACATTTATACAGTTAGAATGGTGGAGTTTATGTGTTTCCTTCTTTTACAGGCTATATATTTGTCATCGTTCTTGGCATAATGCAATGATTAGTCTATTGGGAGTTGGGCTTTTGATGTGGCATGTGTTTTAAAAGGAAAAATAAATAATGAAAACATGAAAACAGCAGACATTTGGACTCATCCTGACAGGAAAGTTTAACTAATAACATTTATAAGGGCTCCACTCCATTATGTATCCCAGTAAGTCCAGCACATAAGGACTCTGGATTAGGCAAATGTGGTAGAGTGACATTTAATATTGTTAAATAGTTAAAATATTTGCTGTGAAAAACAACAGTGACAGGTTCTGTGTAGTGTAAGGCCTGAAGGAACAGCACAAAACACTGAGATTATAACAAATTACCTGAGATGAAGGTCAACAAATGACACTGATGCTGAGCATTGGGTTTGTACACACCTACACACAAAATGTGCTGCAAGTGTTTCTGGAGATATTTCAGGTGAACACCTAGATGTAGAAAAAAAGGATGATGACTCATCTGGGACGTCAAAGCTGACTTTTAGAGGTTTCATTAGTTTTGCCACATAACAGCAAAAACCAAAAGGGTTTTTTCTCATGCTGCATTTATTTGTTGATGTTGCTTTTTGTTGATTGTTTTGCACATGTATGAAAGACAGCCCTCAGTATGAGTGTCATGCAGGGGGTTGAGTGGACAAAATGTCTAGACCGTTGACAGAGTGACTGTCTGATGGGAGCTGAGTCTAATTGTATGTCAAGCTGATTAAATGTGTTTGTTGCTGTGCACAGATCAGACTCTATGGGGACAGGAGTGATAGAAATCATTTCTCACACTGGTGTTTATTTCATTACCACAGCCTAATGGCTTGGCAAATTCTGTGGTTGTACTGGTGGAGGAAGAGGTTATTGTGTTGGGTGAAATTATGACCATTTTCCTTGAGGACAAATTACCTAATGTGAGGCTAACGTTTCACAGGAGATGGCACAGTGAGCTATTTTCAGTGTCTCTGAGTACTGTCATTGGGAAACGGAAAAATAAATCCTTGGCTTTGTCTTTCTGGTAACCCATAGAGGAAAATGGAAACTGAAGGAGCGAGGAGTGAAAATAAATCGTTATTCCCTCTGCAAGGTTGCACACAAATTAAAAAGTTTCATTCAGTAGATTAAGAAAGGTCAACAATTGCTGTTTTACTGGTAGTAAAAATCAAATTTCAGCTTCTCTTCAAGGTCACATATTAAAATGTTACTCCAGGGTTGGTTTTTAGATGTTTTGGAAACAAACATTCACCACAGTGGAGACTCGTTAAAAGAAAAGTTGAGAAATCACCTTGGCTGCTCACCAGTGGTCCATTTCCACATCGCTGATCAACGTCTCAATTATGAAATGTTCCACAGTTAAGAAAGATGTCCCAGTTGTTGCAGCGTTTCATGTCACCAACCATCCAGAGCCTGACACCAGAGCTGTCTGTCAGCCAAGCAGACACTTTAAACAAACAGAACAATGGCCACACCACGGGGGAATCGAAAGAGAAGGGAAGAAAGTGTGGGAAAGAGTGAGAGGAAAGATGACAGCGAGGCTGGCAAAGCAAGTATGTGTCCCACCTTGTAATATTATGTGCTAGTATTCAGAGCCTGGATGTATTATCATATTTGAGTTTGTAAAAGCCAAACAACTACGAGGATAATGGTTACATGTCTTATTAAGTGGTTCAGTGAGGCAGAAAGGACGGTGTTGTGAGGGGAGACTACTCGCTCTCCTGAAGGTCTGAAGTTTGATCTGCATGACAGGACCCAGATGGACCAGTAACATCTCACTACATGCAAGGGGGAGTACCGACCCCCACTAACAACATGACTGCCAGTAGAGACAAGCTGCAGGTCCAGGAAAGAAGACCACAACTATAAGACTCACTGTCTGCATCCACCCAAACAGACATCACTCAAGTCATATTTCAACATGAATATCAGTCATGAGAATACACACCATATTTACCGGTAACAAAACTATGATGAACAAATAATCCAAAAACATGACAACACGTCTGTGCAGATCCACTAAACTGTATTTAGTGATACTGCTTCCAAACGTAATCAGATAATTTAGAAAATTATTAAATGTTTAATTTCAGATGTCCTTGCTGTGAATCTCCGCACTATTTTGGGTTCTTGCTGTGACTGCCATATCTCTGACATGTGAGATAAGACATGGATTAGAAGTAACTGAATCCATGGAAGCTTTAATAATAGCTTTGTAATTCCTGTTTTAAGTGGTATGTCTGAAAAGCCTCAGGCGATCAGGACAAACTGTCAAGAACCAATTAATTAGGTTTAATTAGAGAAGCCATTGTCTCTCACCATCTGCACCCCCTGAAGGAAACCCTCCTTGAGCTAAACTTACACAGCAATGGCATTTATTTGATGGATTGTTGTTTTGTGATAGCGAGTACACACACACACACACACACACACACAAAACACACATTTCTTATTGCTTCGTGTTACTGTTTCCTGAAGAGAGGCCCCTGGTCTTTGGCTCTGAGCCATCTTCACTTGCCACAGCATGTGGTCGCCATAGCAGCCCATTGCGTTACACAGTAAACACCTCCAAGTAAATGAATGAACTTGTTATAATCCAATAGGAATCCCTTTCTCAACTTCTCAACCAGTCACATCCTGTTTCATAACAGGGAACGCCTCGCTCGCAGCCATGAGTATAATATGAATGATTTCCTGTTCTCCTGTTCTGTGTGTTCAGGTTTTGCTTTAAATAAACTGTATAACATAACAGCAGTATTCAAATGTCTATGAAGTGTTTCAAAATCATCAAGTTCTTTGCAAAAGCCAAACATAAAGCAATAAAATACTAGAGAAAATCTTATAATAAGAAGAAAATGGAGGAGTGATAAAATCACCAATACAAATCCAGCACAAAGCCAAAATTATTTGAAATGTTAGTTGACTGAACCTGATCATAAAGGAGTCAGTATGGATTCTGTAGGTGTGGAAATCAATTTGATCATGCAGAAAAATTTGTGTTTTTATGATGTTCTTGGGCAGAATAACAAATTCTCATTAAGGTGGCATCTCTGATCCTTGATGTGGCTCTAATGGTTTCTGAGGCTTCGATTACCAGGGTGCACTGAAGTGGTTTGGTGCTAACTGCAGCACAGTTTGGATGAGGCCAAGGCTCTACGTTCCCACAGCTGGTGCCATGATTTTTCTGGTAAAGCGGTGGCGCAGTCCTTCAGACCCATTCAAATCAGTGGTGAGAAAGTGTCCCAAACTACAGGAATCTCTGACTCATTCACAAGTGTGAATAAAAGGGATAAAATGATTGTCCGTAGCAGACCGGCTTGCAATAGACCCCCACAGAAAAACTGCCAAGCCACAAATGTGTCAGCTTGGCAGATGGTATTCATTCCAGCTCTCTGTCTTGTAGTGATTGATAGAATGAGATCACAGCTGTAATTGGCTGAAATGGAGCTGTGTCTGCAGGTAGCCACACTCTTTCCAGCAGGTCAACAACAGCTGAGACACCGACTCCCTTTTTGAAGGAATGTCAAAACTTTTAGTGACAAAGATGCTGCTACTAGCTTCTTTCTTCACTCCTTCTCATTATGACATTTCTACCTGCCACATCAAATCAATATCAGATCAATTTCTCTCTTTTCAGTTCATGAAGGGATGGATTCAGGTTCCAGCGTGTCCTGAGCCCTCAACATGTTCACAGGCAAACAGCTGAAGGGTCATGTTCCTCAATGAAACATCGCCATCTAGTGGCTTGATTGCTTGAGGCACGTTGTTGTAGCATATCTGGGCCATAAAGAGCTGTGGGAGCTATAAATGTCCTGTCAGGTCGTCTGTTCTGGGTCTTCGGGCCAGAGATCAACACCAACAGTAAACTGTGGGACTGATATTTTAAGCAAAATGAGCACAATCACACCAACAGACATCATTGCATATATTATGCATACAGACTAATGATGGATTTGATTATTGTAGGGCTTTAAGGTGTATAAAGGATAAAGGATAAAGGAGGCAGGCTCCATCAGCCCATAACCAGGCCTTTGTTTACAATCAGGGGTTTCATATCAAATCATCTGACCGCACATGTGCTTCAAAGCGCGCAGAGGCATGTTGTCTTTGGGATGTGAAAAGTCAAACGCACATGCAGTCCCGATGGATGCCATTTGCGTCTCTCTCGCCTCTCGTGATGCTGCGCCGTGAAGAAATCAAAGCGCAGGCGTGGAGTCGGGAGGGAGCCTATCTTGCGCAGACTGGCTACTGTACATGGCCATTGATGCTGCTGGATAGATGTAGCCCCCCTGATGGAAAGAAGAATGGCGAGGGCAGCGGGTCTAACGCACCGCGTTATCTCTGCTTGACATCGGAACATTTTCATGCCACGCATCATCGGGATTTTTGCAAAACGCGGGGGTCCTTTTTTTCTTTTCCACGTTTTCATCCGAATCTGCCTTTGACAGCACGCCTGATGGTTTTCATTTGACATAAGAGCCAAAGCAGACGGGCGGCTTCTTCTAATAAACACTCGGGAAAAACAGGTCATTATGACCTTAGTATCCTCCAGTAAAAGAAAACCATCGGATTGCTTTTACGCGGCAGCAGTCTGCTTGCATTTTCTGCTTTGGGTTTCGTGTGCTGTGTCCCGAGAGGAGGATCATCAGTTCAGCGTTGAGGTAAGATGAATGGCCTTCCCTTTCCCTGCTTATCACAAATGACCATGATCTCTCGCCTCCATCCATATCATCTGCCTCAGCGTGGAAAACATATAAAGGTGATATATGTGTATGTGTGTGTGCATCGACTACCCCATGCTATCCGTGGGCACAATTACCATAACGCATAACATGGCTACAGTGTTAAGACTATCAGGACAGCTCATGAGCTCAACGGTGAAAACATCGCGCATTCCTCATTTGTGGAGTGCAATGAAACAGAAGGATGTTCATTTTATTACACTGCGGTCCACGAGCTGAGCTGATCCACCCCACTGATCCTAAATGTGCAACCCAGATAAGAGGGCTCTGTTTTAACAGAGATGTCCTGCAGCATAATGCTTATTATACACTTCTGTGCCAGGCCAACATGAAGTCAGACATTGCTTTGGCAGCACCACAGTGTTGGAGGAGATTAAACATTTACAGACACAAGCTGCATAATAGGATTTGCCTTTTTTGTACCTTATTAATTGATGTCATTTTCATCCTCACCTCAGGCTCCCCTCCCACCACTCTGAAGAAATTTAACGCTGAGGCTGACAGTCACACAAACACATCATTATTCAATTTTATGGCTCATTGAAATCTGCCCGATATCTCTAGCAGAGATCTGTGCCTTTTGAATAAAAACAACACAAAACAACACAGGAATCACGCCCACAGGAGAGAGGGAGGAAAAGGGATAAACAAGGCGTTTAGCTCAGCAGAAAGAGAGATGGAGGCGGGGGTGATGGAAGGAGGGATAGACAGAGGAGAGTCAGATTAATTAGCTGGAGAATATCTCATAGGCTGTGTGGTGATGGGGAGGCAGCTGGTTGGCGTGTGGACTGCTGTGGATAGCGTGGGCACCTCGTGGCCTCTCAAGCTTCAGCATTGTATCTGGCACTAACCACCACCACCTCGGGATGATGCCTCACATCTCTCCTCTGAATCAAGCAGCACTCTGGCTTTGTAGGGCAAGAGGAGGCAGGGCCACATTCCTGCACATGTACGCTGACCAGCAGCCGCAAGACACAAACACTGACTAATGTCACCAGAAGGGATGCAAATGCAAACAGTTGTGCTGACGTCCAATGAGCCTTTGAGGAAACAGACACATTTCAACCTAAAAGACGACCGGACAGACAGCTTCTGCAAACATCTGGACTGTTTACATGTAAATTCTTCAAAGTGGTACAAAGTGGTACAAAGCTTTCCCCACACAACATTGTGATGTTAATTAGGGTTTTATCTATGTGTTGTAGCAGTGGTTAGTCAGCTCACAGGATGCAGAATGAATGATATATTCTTTATGGAGCTGGCCACTGACTTGGTAAATCTTGATACGCTAACTAAACAAATACTTTGCCCTCATTAGGCAACTACTGTCTTGGTGCCTTTGAGGAACGTAGCCCAACCACCGTGGTGGAGGAATGTCTGTGTTTGTACCAGACAGCCTCCCTATCTTTAAGTGGAATATGAATGCTGAAAAAGACAATATATTGAAACAGCGTGTCGGACCAAATCTAATCAAAAGAATCAAAAATGAAGGTCAGCAAATGAGACTTTATAGCCTTTCACCTTTCATAGCTCCAGCTGATACATGTGCACTGCAGTAAATTATTAACTTATTTATTACCCATACAGAATTACAAAATGCAAATGAACGTCCTGGATGTGATTTCAGCTTTAGGACCTTTTGTGCATGTCATCTCCTGCTCCCTCTCCATGGCTTTTCCTAATGCTTTGCTCTGAGTTAACTAAAAAAGGCAAAGAGTCTGAAGAAAGCCTTAAAGTTTGTGTTTTATAGTTTGTTTGTGCATGTAAATGTAAAACTACCTGTAATGCAGAGTTTGAAATCACAGATTTTATTCCGTAATGTGGTGATGCCATCAAGTAACACATTCACATAATACCTGTTTAGAAGCTAGTGTGGCACATCATCAAAAAATACTAGTTAGCTAGTTTGGCACGGCCATTTAGAGCAGAGCTGGTTCAGAGTCCGAAGAGTTTGGTTCAGTGTTTGACCAATCAGAGCAGACTGAGCATTTTTGTCTTTCAGACAGAGGGTGAAAAGAAGTGAGAAAGATCAAACTTTAAAGCATGTAAACATGAGCTAATAGGAACCCAAAATACAAGTATGCATCTGAAAATTGGCAATAATACAGTATGTTCCTCTTTAAAGTAACCATCTTGTTCTTCCCCTCACAGGGATGGCTACAGAGGTATGGCTATCTTCCCCACACAGAACCGGGAATGTCTGTCCTGCGCTCGGCTCAAACCATGCGCTCAGCCATCGCTGCCATGCAGCGCGTCTATGGTCTCAATGTCACAGGGACACTGGATGAAAGAACCAAGGAGTGAGTACACACACAAGCCTGTACCAACTAGAGCTGAGGTGCACATGTACATGTACTCACCAGGCCATCAATGTCACATTAATGCAAACGTGCCGCCCTTTCATTTACACATGCAGAAGGAATGGTTATCAATATTTCAATGAATTAGTGAGGGACAGAAATAGAGATGTTCATTTCACTCGTCATCACGTCGTCTGAGACCTGACCACAGGTGAAGCTTTTAACACTTTTCCCTCTTCTCATTTTGCATGATGATGCAGTGATATCACGCTGAGGTGAGAAATAATAATTTGCCTATGTATACACAGTGTGTGTGTGTGTTTTGTATTGTGTGATGTGTTATGAATGAGAAAACTTGTTTTCCTCACAGCCCTCATTGAGAATTCAATCATACATTTGATCAATGACTGTAGTTTAGACTGGTTTTAGTGGTAGTTTGCACAACACCTGCGTGTTTTGCTGCTCACTTCCATTCACTTCCGTACTTTATGTCTTGCAATGTTTTTTGACTCCCGACTTTTATTAAGCAAACCCCTCCTCTCTTCTCTTTTTTTTTAGTTGGATGCAAAAACCTCGTTGTGGAGTCCCGGACAAATTTAAAAGTGCTGCGAGGTCACGGAAGCGGAGATACGCGCTTACAGGGCAAAAGTGGCAGCGTACACACATCACCTACAGGTGAGAGATAGTGGATGCAGTTGTCATGGTGACCATTGAGCTTATTGGTGCTTATTGTAGTTTCAGAAGTGCCTGTGTTCATTTTCTCAGCTTTCTTCTGTCTCTCATCTCCTACACTTTAACCACCTGGAATCACATGCTCCTTGTTGTCATAGAGACCGCACAAATACGTCACATATGGGGGCGCGCACATAAATATCATCACCATCACACATTCAGGATCACACATAAATGTGCCCATGTGTGCTGTGAGTATGTTTACTTTCCAGTTTATAAATAGCTGGCAAAATGAAAAACGCGATCTGTCCGTTTTTTTTTTAATCCTCCTCCTTTCATAAAACAAAACAATTTTAGCTGAGTAGCATGAAGATTGAAGGCTTTCCTTGCTCTCTTATGAAATTGTTTTGAAAATTCTGGGTGTTAATTGTCTGTAATCTCGGCAGAAATGTTCAAGCTCATCTTATCTCACCTGATTAAACTCCAGCTTTTAATAGGTTCTGAGAAGAACTGATAAATGTGTCTCTGGCACAACTGCAAATTGACAGGTTACAGCAGTAATAGACGATAACACTCTCAATTTATTCAAATCCTTCCTTCCTCTACGAATTTGAATTGATGAGCCACCTCTCCTAATGGAATGTCAATCAGTGCTGAGCCAGTGCTGCTGCTGACTGCACTTTATTCATGAAAATGAGTGCAGAGAGAGGCAGAAGATTTCCTCTTCCTCTCTGCCTGCTCGGGACTGATAACGACTGCTGTGTTAAAAGTTCAGTAAAAGCTGCCGGGCTTGAAATAGTTGCGTCAACTTTTTTTGTAATATCTTCTCATTTTCTACCACTTTAATGGGATAACAAGGCACAGGGTTGGTGCAGTACGTATTTTATTTCTATTTCTGGTTTTGTTCTGTCTAGCTTATACTAATGTCTGATTGCTGCACCATGCATTGATTGTTTTCGTTCTTCCTGCAGCATAAAAAATGTCACACCAAAGGTGGGCGCCAGGGAAACTCACGATGCTATTCGGCGGGCATTTGACGTGTGGCAGGGTGTGACTCCCCTTCGCTTTGAGGCCGTTCCATACAGCGCCCTGGAGACTGGCAGGCGTGACGTGGACATCACCATCATCTTCGCTTCGGGTTTTCATGGTGACAGCTCACCCTTCGACGGGGAAGGAGGATTTCTAGCCCACGCCTATTTCCCGGGCCCAGGCATAGGAGGGGACACACACTTTGACTCAGATGAGCCCTGGACCCTGGGGAACCCTAATCACGATGGTAAGAGAAAGAAAAGAAGTGGGTTTAAACTTAAATCCACAGAGAGAGAGAGAGAGAAAGAGAGAGAGCGAGAGAGAGGTGATGGTAAGATGAGGCTACAAAGAGAACCAAACACAAGCAAAAGGAAAGTAAATATTAAAGGAGGAGAAGACAAGAAATGAAATGGATGATAAATGCTTAATGTTGGCAGGTAAGTAAACAAGTAGCGTGGAGGGAATGAGGAAGCATTGAGAAACAGAAAAAAGGGCAATAATCAGGAGAGACAGATAAGATGCTGATGACGGAAAGCGAAAACTGGAAATACAGATGGCTTGGCAGGAGAGCAATATAACAGAGATGGTATCATAGGGCAGCACATGAGGGATGCTTAACCAAAAACAAAGAATGCAGAGATGTTTTTGATCAGGCTGGGTTCTGTTAAAACGAATCACCCCATCTGTCAGGATTGCAAAGGTTTTTTTTTCTACATAATAAGTCCTTCAGATGATAGAAAGCACTGCTATTTTAAGACATTGGTTGCTGGCACATGCTGATGGCTAATCTGTTTTTTAGTGAATTTAGCTCAGCGGCATACTTCAAGAGAGGTAACACAAGAAAAGTGCCAGATATACTATCAAGCTATTACAACAAGTGAAAATAATGTGAGATGATGTGAGCTTCTGCTGTGTGCCAAGTGTGTAGGAGAACTATGGTGGCCAATGCAAAAAAGATGGTTGGCCCTAGCCATAACCGTTGTTTAGTTTGTCCATTCTGGGCTACTGTAGAAACATGGCAGCTGCTCCATATGTAGATATGAATGGCTCACACTAAGCTAGCTAACACAACGACTCTAAAAACTGCACATTGAAAGAGGAGGAGGCGGATGGAAACACCAGAATACCTGTTTCCATTACTGAGGTTGAGGGGACAAATAAAGAAAAAGAACAATTCAGGCCTCAAGCTCAATCAAATAAATTAAAAATAATTTAATAAATAATAATGGAGTGCGGTGCGATCGCAGCATCTGTATGATATGATGAAGCTTGTGCAGTGAATCCACCATCTTGACTAACCTCTGTTGTATGTCCTTCAGTGATTTTCCAGTAGAACAGTACCATGAATCAGGCAAAAAACAGGCAACATTTGAATATTCTTTTTTTTACATGAAAGTATTAACAGATCTGGAACTAATGTACCTAAACAATTAATGAATTTACAATAACTGTACCTTCAAGATTACTGTAACATTCAATCATCTTGGCTGCTGCACATGTAAAACTGGCACTAGCATGCTGCAACAGATTGGGTCCATGTTTACTTCCTGTCAGTTTATTTCATTCACATACACTGCAACAGTCTATACATGCATTGACTAGTTAGCTAAAGTTATGTCAGGTGGCACTGAATAGGAAAGATACAAACCTTTAAATCCGAATGGACTTTGACTATTATTCCTTGGAAGCCATGTTGGAACAGAGTCTGGTCAGAGGAACCATCAACGTAACTTTCATGTTGCATTTATACATTCTGTTTTCTGCTTTTATCTCATCTGCTGTTGTGTGTCGTCTCGCTCTACCCTCCCTCTGACTCAGAAGCACCGCTTCTCTCTCTGTAACAACACCATCGTCCTCTGCTGGATATGAACAGCTATTGTAGATGGAAAAAAAACTCTTATTATATAAGCATTGAGTGGAAAGCATTATGTTACGCTACATTATGTTGCATTGTGCTGTGTGTTATGTTGTGTCATGTCATGTCATGTTATGTTATGTTATGTTATGTTGGTCCCTCTTATGTCATGTTATAGTTTGTGCTGCGGTGAAGTGGTTCATTTATTATGGATTATGTTATAAAATACACTATAACAGTGGCCCATATATGGTGTAATGTGGACCACCCTGCTAATGTGGATTCTGGCAGGTTGCAGAGTCCTAGAGAGGGGATGAGCATCCACACACACATGCACACACTTTAATTACCCCAGCTACAAGGCGCCAGGCTTGTCAGAGCACCACCAGGCTGCTGCGCTAATACCTATGTGCCAAATACTTCCTTACTATCCTCCCATTAGTGGAAGAGGAGGGTAACAGCTCACATTGTATTTGTTCTGGGAAACTGCTCACCACCCATCAGCTCCTCTGCCCTTCTCTTTCTCTTTTGTTCTCTTACTTCAATGGTAATTGCCTCAGACTCCCAAGTCAAATTCATGTTCATCCTTGCACAGTGTCCCACAGTTATCCATGTGGAGAGCTGAGGCTGATTGTGAAAAGCTCCTATCTCTGCTTATGTGTCTGGGAATCTGTGCAACCTTTAATGGGCTTTCCCAGCGATGTAATTGTAAATGTTGCATGTTGACGTGTACACTAATGGTAGCTCTGACCTGTCTCCTGGGAGTCTTTATGAGACATTTTTGGTTTGGAGGACGGTGCTGCTTGTGTTTGAAAAATGGGAGAGGGGGAGGTGTAACCTTTTAGCTGCTGGTTGAGGGTCAGTGGTTGGTCTGTGCAGCGCTGCTGGCAGGAGTGGATATCATGTTTTAAAGGGCAACAATCTCCTGGGGACGGCTTCAGTCAAAAGCTGTACATAAATGGTGTGCTACTTTCTAAATCAAGTTGACACTGTGAGCTGAGTGCTGACCATAGACACTGACCGTGGTATTTTTATTTGTTTGAATGTGATACAAACTAGACCAGCAATGTTTTCTCATGCAATGCCAGCATTTGTGCTGTTGTATGTTCACTGTTTTTCTGGCGCCCTTGGCAGCAACGTGAGAGTGTGTCCCTCTTCTTTCCATGCCTTACATATCTTCTCTTACGGAATTAAAAAAAATAAAGCTTCAGTGCTTGTGGGAAACAATAATATATATAGATGGATATATAGATGCTTAGTTATTGTAAAAATATATATTTCTTGGTGATGCGTTTCTGTGCTGATCACTGTCTCTAACTTTAATGAGTGCATGGGCTCTTATGAAATACTGGATGTACTGCATGGCAAAAAACAACATATATATATATATATATATATATATATATATGTGTGTGTGTATGATGCCTTAACAATGCCCTCTTCCTATCCCCAGGTAACGATCTGTTTTTGGTTGCGGTGCATGAGCTGGGCCACGCTCTCGGTCTAGAACACTCTAACGACCCCACCGCTATAATGGCTCCTTTCTACCAGTACATGGACACAGAGAACTTCAAACTACCTCATGATGACCTGCAGGGCATCCAGAAAATCTATGGTAACCTTCGGTTTTGTGCAATAATCTCTCTGTCTTTACGATGTAGAAGTTGAACAAAGACAAAAAACTCTTTTCTGTTAATTCTCCTTCAGAGCAATTTGCATTACATTACATAATGCATCATAATACATTTTTCAAAATAATATTAATTATTAAACCCTGCAATGAAGGTCATAATTACAACTGCTGCTGCAACATTCTGTCATATTGAGCTGATTGCCACTACACAGCATTTGTCAGCTGATAAAAGACAATTAAATTAAATTTTACAAATACAGAAAAACTGTATAGACTTTTTGTCTTTTTAGGTCCACCAGATAGAGCCCCACAGCCTACCAGGCCCCCACCCACAGTCCCTCCTCCTCGCTTCCACCCTCCCTCAGATCCTCGTAAGCATGACCGCCATGCCAGACCCCATCGCCCTCCACAGGGGGCCAAGCCCTCCAACCCCAACTCCAAACCCAACATCTGCGATGGAGGCTTCAACACCCTGGCTATCCTCCGGCAGGAGCTTTTTGTGTTCAAGGTAGGATAGATCATCACCCTGAGGGAACATGGCTGCTTGTGGTGAAGCAGTTTGGGATGATGATCATAATGATTCTACCTTATCCATTTCTACAGGACCAGTGGTTTTGGAGGGTACGGGACAACTCTGTAGTCCCGGGCTACCCCATGCAGATCAATTATTTCTGGAAAGGCTTGCCTCCCAAAATTGATGCCGTGTATGAAAATAGTGAAGGAAAGTTTGTCTTTTTCAAAGGTAATGAAAGCAAGAAAATCTTAAATTTTTTTCTTTGTTTAAATTTAACTACACACATGACGTGACACACATTTCTGCTGTTTTCATATTATTTCACTGATCAATAATTGGTGGTAACACTCAAAGAAATGTTTCATTGCACTAAGATATGTGAGGAAGAAGGCGACTGCTACAGCTAGCAAACATGGATGTAAAAAATACACAATTTAAAAATGTATGTGCTTTTTTAAAAAAAACATTTTTGCAGACATTTTAGGAGGATGGAAATGCATGCAACACAATATTTTGTTGAAAACACTGAATATAGACATAACAGATACAAACTGGCTTTAAATGAATCAAGTTAAGTTACAACAAAAGTCTTTAAAAATCTGTACCTTTATATATATATATATATATATATATATATATATATATATATATTTATATATATATATATATATGTATACTGTATATAGCAGTTATATTTTATACCATAATAATGTAACAACTGAGCATGCCACTACTAAAAGTGAGCTCTTTAAATGTACAGTAATCTTTTATCATATATCATCTGAGCGAGAGACTTTGAGGTTGGTAAGAGAACGACTGCAGGGCCAGCACAGCCATCCGTCCATCAGGCAGATTAACATGACATCTGTCACCCAGTCGGATCAGAGTGCCTCATGCTTTATTTATTCACTCAAGCTGCATTTGTATCTGTGTGTATGTGGATGTGCAGCTACTTACTGCAGGCACACCACCGCAGCAGCTCTCCTCACTCTGCCTGAGGCACTTATGATCAAACTGAATTAAATGCAACAATAGCTTCAATAAAACTGAAAACAAGAAGTCTCAGTGGAGTTGCCTTCAGAGCATCATCTTTCTGTTTATTGTATTATAGATAACACTGCATAGATTTTCTGTTTTGTCAACAAGGTGATACATCTGACCTTTGAAATTATGTGAATAGAAATTCATAGACTCACAGGGGGAAAAACACACTCAGAAGGCCTGAATGACGTGAAAGCCGGCAGTGTTTTGTCTGGTGTGATTTTTGAGGTCATCTTTATGATAGTGTCTTTGTCCCAGAGCGTCCTAACTTGGTTTATGTATTTTTAGGAAACCGTTTCTGGGTCTTCAAGGACACAACACTCCAGCCTTCATACCCTCAGGACATCTCGCTGTTCGGGAGCGGCATGCCCACTCAGAGTATTGAGACAGCTGTCTGGTGGGAGGATGTCGCCAAAACCTACTTCTTCAAAGGAGACAGGTCTGTGTGGAATGATTGCCAGCACTGTTAGGACGTTAGGTAGTTGGGCAGAGCTAAAATAACTAGGGATGTCCCATACTACTGGCTGATATTAACATTGGGAAATATTGGTATCGGATTTTTATAACCAATGTTCAACTGCTGTTGGCTTCAGCATTTCCGAGTTTCCATGAACAAGGAATGCAACGTTTACCGGCGCTTGATGATGTATTCCAGCAACAACAACAAGAACAAGTGGATTGCTAGCCGTGGCTAACAAGCTAGCTCGTCTGGAGCCTGACTAACGTTAAGTGTGTCCTACGGATGGTAAATTTGCCATCACACATGAGGACATTAGGAAAAAGAAATAGGACAGTCATAGAGTCAGTTAGGAGCTTCATTTGTCGCACTTTAAAGGAAGGCTATGTTGACTACTAGTCTGGACCACAGACTGCATATAAATAATAGTGGACGGAGCTATCGTGACGTCACCCATTGGTTTGTGAACAACAGCAATGAAGCCCATACGGTTGTAACTAAACTTGCATTCTCTCCACCAACCAGCAGGGGGCGATACCAGTGGTTTCAAAAAGAAGTCTGTTTGCATTGAAGTCTATGGGAAAATGACCGTGTTCTCTCTGGCTGCATTACCTCTATAAACATTATAAACACAAATTTTTGGTCTCAATGGTTAGTTTGTTTTCAAACAACAGTGTCGATTTAATGAATTATGGTCTCCTGTGAAATATTTAATCATTTTGCAGATCGTTTGATCAGTGCATCTTCCATTTTGGCATAGGCTTGTTAAGTCATCCTTGACGCTGCAGTCACATGTTGCTTTGAAAATGTAGATTGCCTATTTAACAGCTGAAAAGGCTGCTTATTGATATTCAGCCCATGACTCAATACTAGAGCAACATTTGTGATGATGAGTATGTTACTTCAGAGTTTAAAGTTGTTTTTTTTATATTATTTGGCATGCTTGCATACAGTTGTTGATCTATTTGTAGTTACTTGCAGTTAGAAGTGAACCGAAACCAGGAAGTCTTTCCAAAACAACCAAAATCAGAGGTTGTGTTCTTTATCTATGTCCATTGCAAGGATCTTAGTTTGAGAGTATGCCAGTGTGACTCACATGTTTGTTCAGCTGTCATGATAAATCACATCCTAAGAGATCAGAGGCCCCATGGTGAAAGCTGACAAAATGCTTTGTCATGATACTGTCATCCCTCAACCTGCTGCTGTACATCATGACAAACAGGACGTTCTGTCCATCGTCTCAAACATGATTTCATCCCCCTCTGTCTCTGTGACAGGATGGTGTTTGCTCGAATTTTAAAGAAGCGATGCTGTGCAGCAAGATTTATGTTCATAAACGGCAGTCTATGAAAAGCAGATCAATCACAACAACCCTTGAAACAAATTTTCCAGGCAGATAAACACAGTATGGATGATGGTTTGAACACTTTCTCTGGTCGTGTGAATCAAGTTATTTGAACATCTTTAAATGGTCAGATTGAGTTGTAGTGAGTTACAGACAGCAGCAGAAGTCCAATGACATGACATGATACAACTTAGTATTCCTCCTGGTCTTAAAAGCTGCTTTTGCATCAAGTTTGTCAGGAAGATGTCATTATATGTGTAATAAATCAGCTCATTTTGCATCATCTCTTCCACTCTTTTTTCACTCATTGTTTTACTATAAGGTAAGACTGTTTATCATGGCTACTTCTTGAAAAGTCTAGATTCAAGAGTGCAAATACCCTGTCTGATTGACTTGACTTTATGTTAGCTCAGTTTGAGGAGACGTTTAAGAGAATGACCAGATGGAGTTAGTAGCCTTTGTATATGTTAGAAAACCAATAGAGCTAGTGCTGTAGCATTGATGGATTGGGTAAATGAGGCCAGTTGTTGGATTAATTAAACCCTCATCACTGTGTGTGACTCGTGTTTGTGTGTGTGGATTAGTGCATACTCACAACAACTTCCTGCTGCTTGGTACTGACCTAGGTCAACATACGGTTCCTGCAGGGTCAGGAGACTGATTGACTGGATCTCTATCTGTCCTGTTGTAGGTACTGGAGATACAACGAGGACATGAGGACCATGGATCCAGGTTATCCCAAACCCATCACCATCTGGAAGGGCATCCCTGATTCTCCACAGGGGGCTTTTGTGGATAAGGCCAACGGTAAGGCAGCTGCACAGAAGTCAGTGAGACTGCAATAACCATTGTGTAAAACACAGTGACAGTTAGAAAAGATCAAGAGTAAGAGTCTCCTATGTGTTGCTATTGTTTTAGCCCCAAATGACAGAAAACATGGGCGGCACGGTGGTGTAGTGGTTAGCAAGAAGGTACTGGGTTCAATGCCCGGCCCGGGGTCTTTCTGTGTGGAGTTTGCATGTTATCCCCGTGACTGCGTGGGTTCTCTCCGGGTACTCCGGCTTCCTCCCACCATTCAAAAACATGCATGGGGATTAGGTTAACTGGCTAATTTAAATTGACCGTAGGTGTGAGTGTGAGTGTGAGTAGTTGTCTGTCTCTATGTGTCCTGTGATGAACTGGAGACTTGTCCAGGGTGTACCCTGCCTTTCACCCTAAGACAGCTGGGGCTAATTTTTAAGCACAAAATGTGTCGTAGACTACACACTGAATATGAATAAATAAAAATAATAATTAGTAACAGTCCTACGCTGTTCCTCAAGCAGTTTGGATCAGCAAAACAATATTTCTGCAAGACTGATTTTAGAGTAATTAGACTCTGATATTCAGGATATTCAGCATAGTAAAAATTTAATTTGTTTTCTTTCTTTCTTACTCTCAATTTTCTGAACTAAGATTTGTGCTCTGTAGGAAACCCGAAAGATTAGTGCTATTTCAAAGTAACTAAGAGTACACAGCATGTTATGAATCTTTTCAAGAAATAAAGATTCTGTTGAGTGACTTTAATACCCGCTTACTTTACTGCATATGAAGTGGTACATGCAACTGCACAAGACTTTGCAAAGTCAATGTATATCACTGAATTTGTCATACCTCCCTCCAGGCTTTACCTACTTTTATAAAGGAAAGGAGTACTGGAAGTTCAACAACCAGCTGCTTCGTGTGGAGCCCAGCTACCCGAGGTCCATCCTGAGGGACTTTATGGGCTGTGACGGTCTCCCCGCCGACCCCGACTGGGACTGGAACCCCCCAGCGGCAGAGGAACGCCACTATGACAATGGCGACGTGGACGTCGTCATCAAACTGGACAGCGCGGGGGGCACGGAAAAAGCAGTGGCCATCGCTATCCCCTGCGTCCTGGCGCTGTGCATGATGGTCCTCCTGTACACCGTTTTCCAGTTCAGGAGGAAGAGCACACAGCGCCACATACTGTACTGCAAGCGCTCCATGCAGGAGTGGGTCTGAGGGGCTGTTATCGCACTGTATAGAGAGGGGTGTGAAGCTCTGATAGACGTCTAGTTATTACTTGAAGCCCTAAGTACAGTAATTGGAAGCGCTGTAAAGGGTACAGTACACAGGGATTGCCATGTTGGCAGATTTTAAAGCTGCTTGAACTCATGAGAAGCTGCAAGGAAGCAAAATGATCAGCAGAACTCAGCTGAAGACAGTGAGGGAGCCACATCTCCTGTGTCCAACTAATATGTATGTATCTGCTTTGACTTTTTTCCTGTATCTTGGAATGAACTCAATTAAGTGAGACAGAGTTAAGCTACTGTAAGTGGGCCCTTTGTCTATCCTTGTCTCTGCACGTCGCTTAAAAAGCCCCTAGCATTAACTTCAGTGGACAAATTAGATATAAGCTTCTACTTTATTTTCCTTTTTTAATTAAATCGCTCTGAGCTGTGCTTTTCTTTCATTTACGGTCCCTGTAAAAGATTATTCATTGTGTGGAGGACTGATACACAAACCAAATACGACCTTTTTCTTCCAAAGAGGATTACTGCTCGATGTTGCTTTGATGGGATGGTTTTCCTCCATGGATCGAAACATTTCGGCATCATAATCAAAATTTCTTTTCGCCATTGGTATTCACATCCACCCGTCTGCTCTAATCTGTGGGGATAGGAAGCAGCCGTAAGTAAGAGCTAGGAACTCAAGACTGTTGTGGCAGTGTATCTCCAAAACGGAGGCCAAAAGCCTCTCTGCAATATTTATGAGACTGCCTTAATCACAGATTGCTTAAACTCCCTTCTCTTTCTCTCTGCCTCTCTGGTGTGGAAGCTGGATGTGACACAGTAGGAATACAAACAGTGTATAAACGCATTCATTACTGCCCATAAAGCAACTTCAAAACCAGTAGTAGGACAGTTTGATCCACAATGGGCTCATTGCTCTTGAAATTGTGCTAAGCAGTGCTAAATACCTGATGGCAAGCAGGCTATCAGCTTTCATTTACTGCCTCACCGGAGGGTACGAGAGAGAAAGAGAGAGAGAAGGTTAGTGTGTGAGTGTGTGTGTGTGTGTGTGTGTGAGTGTGAGAGAGAGAGAGACAGTTATTACCCCCACAATATATGTACTGTACTGTACTGTCAGTTATTGAACAACTAACATCCTGCTTCCATTTTTCCTGCCAAGTTTGGACATTAACACTCCAAACAGTGTCAATCCATGTATTTTAAACTTTTTTTCAGTTTTTGTACAAAGTTTACATAATATGTCACATTGCAAAGGATAGAAGAGAAGAGAGAAAGGAGCGGAACAACAACATCTACAGTGTTTCTCATTGAAAAGGTCATCGTCATTGTATCTCAATAGCTTCTCCAGACTGCTCCATCTTCTTGATAAGTTATTGCAAATAGTTTTTGAGGAAATGCAAAGTGAAATGATTGTTGTAAAAAAACAAGGAATTAATCCACAGAAATAAAGAAATTTATTGTTAAATGAATTGTGGATGTTAGAAGCTAAACCGAATTAGCCTGTTTGTCCAGTAATGGAACCAGGTTGTTTTATGCATTGTAACTGTAATTATTAAAAAAAATTCTTATCTTGTATTAACAAATTACTAATAAATATTTATAACAGCTCTAACAATGGAATTAACATATCAAAAAAGCCAAAACTAGAAAAACTAAGTCTGACAGCAAGTATTTCACAGATCATGATATATGATGTTGCATATATATGAAATAATATATAATGCCTAATATGTTTCAAAGAGTTTAACCAGCTGATAGAATTAAACAGATATAAGGCGTAACTAAAAGCAGACGCTCTCTGAGCTGAGATGGGGCTAAACTGAGCATTTACTGTCCCCATGAATTTTATTTTAGGTGTGATAAGCAACCTGGATCCTAATAAAATATGTTGTCTCGCAATTGCCTTTGATTGCTGCCATACATGTAAAAATGTGGTCGCCAGATGTCTGTGAGCATTCATGATGTGATTTTAATATATATGTCCTCCTTGATTTTGTTTTACTTGGTCATCAATATCAACTGTACAGGATATATGATAATCTTCTATTAATATCAAGGCAATGCCATTTTACATCACAGAAGGAAGTATCTAAAGAAGGGTAACTGCAGGACCATGAGCTGTGGTTTTATCTTGTCATCACTCGACAAAAAAACTCAAACTTCAAACCTACATAATGTCGGGGAAATGCATGCCGTTGTCAGACTAAGGTGTCATTCTTTCATGGCTCATTCGGACATACAGTACTTGTGCTGCTCAGTCCCATGATGGTTAAATGACGTGACTAATCGGATGTATCGACAGATCCAAAATGTCATCTTTTATAAACCATGTGAAATTACAAGCTCCCCTCTTGTTCCAAGCTTCAGGCGATTGTCTAACTGATGAAAGACAACGTACACATTTTAAAAGTTTGCTTTCCTAAAGGACTGCAGTGCACATCAGTCCATGCTGACACCCAGGCAGCTTGTAATTTCAGGAGGAAGCAAAAGACATGTTGTGTGTGACGTCTTATTAGTTTGTGTGTTTGTGGTGATTGATTGGTGGCTCCAGCGAAGGAGAGTTACTGAGTGAGGCGAGTCAGTGCTGTATTTATTCCTCTGTGCTCAGCACCTCAAATCTTGCATTGCATTGTACGGAGGCCAAGAAGCTGTCAATAAAGTGGGTTTGAAATGCAATGTTTTTTTTTTCATATCACTACCAGGTTATCCTCCTCCTCCTGCTAACACCCATCTTCTTTTCCATCTTTTAGGGGTAAATCACAAACTTTTCCTCAACATGTGAATCACTCAAAATAAGTGACGTTTTAGAGTCCAGTTCAGTGACCTGTCCCTGTTTATCTCCAGACTCCTCTGAGCTTTTTTGCCTGTCTGCCTTGACACACACTGCTAAGCATTAGGGCTAATTTGGAGTGTTGTTTCAGGAAGTAGATGGAGCCGATTAGACAGCAGTCGATACACAAGGGAGGCAAGGGTGCGGAGGAGACGGGGAGGATTTTGCAGTCATTACGGTCAAGATCTTATATTCAGATTCATGCAGTATATAGAATAGTGTATGAGAGGAAATACATATTATATAATATGTACATTAAAAAGTCCATATTATCCGTTTGGGAGAATTTTGTTTTTAAGCCATTCATTCCAATGGATAAAGAAATGTTGTGCTGTATGTAAATAAAACAAGTGCATAATGAGTGTCTCCTTGTATCATGTTGTCACACACAAACAATGCTTTATAGTTTATCACCTCTAGTGGCCTTCTTCTTATTCTGAATATCTAACTCAAAGAGCAATTGACCATACTTTTGATTAAAAAGTCAGTACAAAGCATTCAATACACCTAAATATGAACATTGCTGACCACTTTGACACATAAAGATACTTATAATCAAACCTTATTAAACAAGATCCAGCCCATAATCTGAGTTTTGGTGTGTTGCTTTTGAACATTGGTTGAGGTATTAGTTACTCTACTTTCAATGTGTTGCAGATGTTCATTCACTGATCAGGTGATCAGCCCATTGTTGAGCTAATTGGAGAGAAGAGGAGCAGACATCTATTGAAGGGATGTTTTTGTTTATTAAATGAGACACATGCAACCCTGCCTACTCTCTTTACAGAGGCTCAGTATCTAATAGATTCAAGTGTTTCATTTTAAGGACTAAGCACCACAGTTCAGCACAGGACTTAATCTTCATTGCTGCATGTTGCTGATGTCTTTGGGGGGCACATTGCCGTGTTGCAGATCTCTCTGTAGCCTTTTGCACGAGTCAGTCCACTTCCTTTTGGTGCACAAACAGAGAGAAAAGTGTACAGACACACGTTAGGCGACACAGCTCCTTTCAGAGTATTATAAAAACACTGAGAGCTGAGAGTATGAATCAAAAAATGAATCCCATACCATCCATTAGATTGTAGATCAGGCAGAAATCGTTTGGCATGGTGCCATCCTGAGACACTGCTGTGGAACGAGCCTGTGCAAAAATAAATGAAAGCAATGTAAAGGGATGTTAAAGAGACATTTGACTGTAACAGGTCTTTGACTGTTAACAGAGCAAACTCACTCTGCAGAAGGCGGGTGCTGCAGGAGGGTTGAAGTCAAAGGTAATGGCAGTAGTTTTGTAGGTGCTGGGGGATGTATGCCTGATTTCAAGATGAGTGGGAAGCTCCTTGATTATCTAACAGAGCAAACACACACAAATATGTTTAGATAAATGAGCAAAATAACTGAGACAAATGAACTCATTATTAGTCGTGAGGCATTTGCTTACCACTAAAACAACTACGAGTGGAGTTTCTGATCATAATTACCTCGTATCCACACTTCTCCTGGCTGCCTTTACACTTCTGTGAGCTCCAAGCCTTCACCTGGTTCACCAGAGCACTGACAGGTTCAGAGCAGGGCAACTGAAAAAGCCTGGGAGGATGGAGCAAAATATAACAACCATCATTCTCTTTCTTATTATTTCTTCCACTAAAAAGACAACATCAAACAACATTAAACATGTAAATAATACTTTACCATATTGCTTGGCATGTTGACTGGTTAGCTGAGGCGACGGCCAGGAGTAAAGTGGAGGTAATGAACAGAGCTCTGACACTCATTGTGGCTGTAGCTGGAGGTGGTGTCTTCAGCCCCTCACTGTGAAGCCTTTTATAGCACTGTCTCTCCTTTCACAACGACTAGACCCCACCCTGGAAGGGTCCGGAGTGAACACAATGTGATCAATGCTGCCCCGTTTGCATATTATTCCTCATCTTTACACTGTCATTTAAGACAAAATAAAACTTTATTCATCTCAAAGGAAAAAAACAGTTGCAAAATGAAGTATGATGCGTGGAATTATTGTAAAACATATAGTGCAAAAGACAGTATAGTGCAAAGAGAAACATTAAAAAATAAAAACATTATTAAAACATTATAAGCTGCCAAGTTAAGTTCAAAGTGACATGAGCTACAGGTTAAAAAATTACACCATATATTAAAATTAAATTTCCTGTGTGCTCTCTTGTTCCTAAAAATACAAAAAATGTTCCTAAAAATACATTAATGAATGTCAATATTTCATGAGACCTTGAAAGGTCTTTAAACCCTTGAAAACAAGCAGTTGTGCAGAAAAGGACTTGATTGGACGACAATAACAGAAGTTGTGATGATTTTTTAGTGAAACCTACTAATGAGGAGCCACCAGTAACTAATGTTATGTTGTCATATAGTCCTTGTTCTATACAGACAGTATGAACCCTCTATCAAAATCTTTGGTAATCACCCCAATCAAAGTTCTTGTTTCAAAGACAAATCTGAAAATGTGTGTCCTTTAAATTAATGGTGGTGTTCAATGTGAGGTCTGGAGACCCGAAATGGGTCATTGAGGGGATTCCAGCAAAAATATAATATCACAAACTATAAGTAACACACTGACAGAGGTTGTTTTGGTGATGGGTGTCATAGACTTTCTTTAAGCTAAAAAAGCACAACAAAATATCCAAAATATTTTGTTGGCAATGCAGCAGTTTAGGATGTAGAGATCCAAAATGGGTGCAAGCAGCAAACATGTTCTGTATGAAAGGCCTTTTACTCTGAATAACTATTTGGTGTATGGACACAGTTTATCTCCGTTTGACAAAGTGTCAAAAAGAAAAATGTGATGTTTTAGCATAATTGAAAATGAATGACATGTTATTGTGTGAGACAATTGGCACGAGACCATATGACAGTCACACCCTCAACCAACTCAGTTTCAAGGACCTCAGCCATTGTCATGCAGAGCATTGTTTACTGCACTGGCTCCCCCTCTTTTCAGCAATTTATGTGGTCATCCCAGCAGCACCGTGGTGATTTTGTTAGCTGTAATTTACAAGTAATTTACAGTTAGATCACAAAAAAAATGCAGGATAGTCATTTTGATAACTTATTTTGCAAAGATATGTATATTTTGGAAGAATGATTCACTTCCATCTTTTAAGATTTTCATTTTTGCATTTAGAAAAACTGACTCTGGTGAAATATAATCATGGCCATCTCTTTACAGATTCTTGGTGCCCTATGCTCTTGGGTTTGGTGAGAGCATGAATATGTACACCAAATTTTGTATGCTTTCTGTACACTAAATGCTGTAGGCTACTGTACGCATCACTCTGCTGATGCTTACATTTATACTGGTGTTCCATATAATTACAATTATTACTGCTATTATTACTATTACTTTTATTGTTATTTTTTTCCTTTTATTATTTATTGTTATATATTATTCAGTTTCTCTTGCTTTTTTCCTTCATTTACTGATACTCATATATATTTATAGTTGTATTTTTATGTTTGTGGGTTTATCCCTTTAAAGGTGGGGGGCTGGGAACACTGCTCAAAAGAAAATTATAAACTGTTGGACCGACTATCAGTATGTTTGTACATTACACCATACATGATTTTTCTCTTAAGAAATGAAAACGATAAAGTTCAAAAGGATCAAAAGCCATGTTTTTGTAGTATTCAAAATGAGACATGTTCTATTCCGTAAGTCAAGCAACCAAAGACACACAGGTCACACCCTAACTTTCAAGGATCTTTACCGGACCTCATGACAAGCCTGATATTCCACGGTATGAATAAAAACTGACATGCTGAGCTGTGACCCGTCAAAGGTGGTGGAGAACTGAGTGGATTGGCTGAGGGAGAGCTTCCTTTACAAACCAATTCATGCAAAATATCAGGCTGGTCATGAGGTCCAGTGAAGACTTAAGTCAGACAATCACCACAAGTCACATCCTCAGCCAAATCAATTTCAAGGATATTTAAGGAACAATCCTGATGTTCAGTATAAATTGACTTGCAGGGAAGTCAGTCAGCAACCATCACTCTCCCACCAACAGCTCTGCTCTACAGGAGGAAGAAACCTGCTCCATTTCAACCATGAGGACTCTGTTGCTGGCCTCTGCTCTCTTTGCAGGACTGATCGGCTCTCTGGCTGCCGTCCCCGTCCCTGTCCCTGTTTACCATGCCTTCTGCAGCACAGTGTGGTGAGTTAAGATCATTGATCTGTTTCTGATGTAGTCATTTTATTTCTCTTGGGGGGAAAAACACAATCTTATCACATTTTAGTCTGAATTATTGCTCTTCTTTCTAACATGAATGTGTCCAAACTGACCAAACTTCTCTTGATTTCTAGGCTTTTTGCAACACCTTGTGCTGAAGTCAGCACCAAAATAGTCGCACAGATTCAAGCCTTCAGTCCTGAGTACACGGTAAGAACAGCTCTTCTGTTAATGAAAATCATGTTTTAGATGGGTACAGAAACAACAACACAAATCAAAGCTAATATCATTGTAGGACAAATGAATATATTTCATATAATGATGTGTTGTTTTGTGTTCCAGCTTGTGTCAGCTGTTCCTCCAACTATCAACGCCAACCACACTTCCATAGACAATCCAGAGGGTCAGAACATCACCATCACATTCAGCCCCACTGTACTGACTGTAGGCTGTCGTGTCACTGTAAGTATCAATGTTGCTCATTATTTTTAAATGATACAGCAGTATGTTATGTAATATGTGTAATGTGTCATGGCTTTGCAACACGTTGCCATCAGGAATTATGAGAAAATCTGTGATAAACTGTTTTATTTTAAAAGTAAAGTAATTCTTCTGGTTGGTCTGTATTCTCTCTTTCTTAGCTTCACAACTCAGTAGTAAAATAAAGTTTAAAATTATTATTACTGAGCTGCAAATGTGTGAAAACCACTCATAAAATCATTAACCACATGGACTAATCCTCAGTATCAGTGTGCATGTATTCATCTTATTTGCTTATTGACTTATCAGGCAGGGTCCACTTCTATTGGATTCACCAGCCTTCTTGATGGTGGACTCAACTACTGCAACCTCTACAACCTGCTGACAGGTGAGTTCAGAGTCACTTCACAACATGAGTGCATGCTTTTCCTTTTGTCATTTCAAATCATATCACCATTTTGAATGCTAAATTTTCACATGATATATTACTTTACTTCTTCATATTAGTTTAATGTATACCAGTGAATATCAAGCATGAATGTAGAATGATCTCATTTCCATCCATTTGTGTTTGATTGCAGCAAGCGGCCTGAACTCAGCACCAGGTTTCATGGAGATGACCAATGAATGGGCTTGTCTGGGCTACGGACTAGCCACCTGTTGACCCTACTAAGCTTAAAATTGAAAATACTTCACAAAATCATAAAATTGTCACAACTTTAAATGTTGTTTTTATCTATACACATGTGTATAGATACATATATATGTGATGTGTGAGGATGAGACAAAAAAAATAATAAAAACTTGTAATTTCATCATGCTCGTTGTTTCCATCTTTGACAAGAATCTAGTTTGATCTCGTTTGAAGTGCTTCAGACACTGAGGCTAGATCATTGCCAATCGTGCACAAAGCATCCCTTATCACCAGTATGAGACGTTCATTAACTACAATGTCAACCCATGGCAACAGTAAAAGCTCAGAGAAAGTGCACAGGAAGCCTGGCAGCATAGTTAAAAAACCAAAACACTCACTATGAGACACTACATGTACTTAGCTGATGTTTTTATCGAAGGTAAACTATAGATAAGTGTTTGACTTGGAGGACTAAGCACCACAGTTCAGCATAGGACTCAATCTTGCTGATGTCTTTGAGGGGAACATTTCCCTGTTGTTGATCTTTGTAGCCTTTTGCATGAGTCAGTCCACTTCCTTTTTGTGCACAAACAGAGAGAAAAGTGTACAGACACCAAGGGGGAGTTGTGGGTTCACTTCCGTGTGAGGACCACTTCCGCGTTCAAAAAGCTGCAGTTCCTGTCCGGCCACTGGAGGCTGGCTCCGGAAGTGAGCAATTTTTCATTGACTGCCATGTTAAAATAGCTGACTTTACAGCTTTAAAAAACATATTTACAGCCTGGTACATTTTAATTTTTTGGTCTCCATCCATTTTCTTCTGCTTATCTGGGGCAGCAGCTGAAGCAGAGAAGCCCAGACTTCCCTCTCCCCAACCTGCGTCCTGGGTCATCTCTAGGGTCTCCTGCCGGTGGGACGTGCCTGGTACACCTCACCAGGGAGGCGCCCGGGAGGCATCCTGACCAGATGCCCGAGCCACCTCATTTGGCTCCTCTTGATGCGGAGGAGCAACGGCTCTACTCTGAGGCCCTCCTGTATGTCCGAGCTTCTCACCCTATCTATAATGGTGCTTTTCCACTACACAGTAACGGCGCACGACGGTACGGCCCAGTTTTGTTGCTTTTCCATTACAGCTGAGTACCTCCTCGGCGTGGGTGGGGTCGTCATACGGCAGCGTGAAACTGCCGTAACTTCATTTGCATGCGACACAGAAAACCGGGAAGAAGAAGAACAACAACACAAACAATGGAAGACATCAAAGCGACCATGTATTTGTTGCTCACTCTGTGACTTTTTGTCACGCACAAAGTGAAAGAAAAGAGACAGAGAAGACACCAGGAAGTGTAAAAATAGTGAAACAGTTGACGGTTTTAAAAATGGTGGAGTCGAGTTGTTTTTGGTTTTTACAGTCCAATCGGACGTCCCGCATCCAATGACGCTTCCAATGACGACACTCGTTGGCCAATCAGTGGAAGGCAGTCGGCTGACGTTGTGTTTTAGTATCACTTCGGCTCGCTTGGAACCAAGGCTGAGGAGGTACAAAAAAGTACCTAGTACCAGGTACCAGGTACTAGTGGAAAAGCGCCACAACAGTGTAGAGCCGTGCCGTACCTTACCGTACCGTGCCTGTGGAAAAGCGCCATAAGGGAAAGTCCGGACACCCTGTGCAGGAAACTCATTTCGGCCGCTTGTGTCTGTGATCTTGTTCTTTTAGTCACGACCTGCAGCTTGTGACCATAGGTGAGGGTAGGAACGTAGATCGACTGGTAAATTGAGAGCTTTGTCTTTTGGCTCAGCTGCCTCTTTACCACGATGGATCGATACAGCATCTGCATCACTGCAGAACCTGCACCGATATGCCTGTCGATCTCCCGCTCCATTCTCCCCTCACTCAAGACCCCAAGATACTTCAACTCCTCCATTTGGGGCAGGATCTCCTCCCCGACCTGGAAAGAGCATGCCACCCTTTTCAAACTGAGGACCATGGCCTCAGATTTCGAGGTGCTGATTTTCATCCCAATCGCTTTACACTCGGTCGTGAACTGCTCCAGCGAGAGTTGAAGATCACAGCTTGATGGAGCCAACAGAACCACATAGTCTGCAAAAAAGCAGGGATGTGATACTGAGGACACCAAACTGGACCCCCTCAATGCCTCGGCTGCGCCTATAAATTCTGTCCATAAAAGTTATGAACAGAATTGGTGACAGGCGAGGGCAGCCTTGACAGAGTCAAACCCTCACTGGAAATGAATCTGACTTACTGCCGGCAATGTGGCTCAAACTCTGACACCTTTCATACAGGGACCGAACAGCATATCAAGGGCGCCAGTACCCCATATTCCCGAAGCGCCCCCCACAGGACTCCTCAAGGGATGCGGTCGAACACCTTCTCCAAGTCCACAAAACACATGTAGACTGGTTGGGCAAACTCCCACGCACACTCCAGGATCCTGCTGAAGGTGTAGAGCTGGTCCACCGTTTCACGGCCAGGTTGAAAACTGGATCTGGATCTGAGATTTGTCTTCCTGACGGATCCCCCTCTCCAGAACCCCTGAATAGACCTTACCAGGGAGGCTGAGGAGTGAGATTCCCCTATAGTTGGAACACACCCTCCGGTCCCCTTTTTTAAAGAGGGGAATCAGTCCAGGGCCAATGTCTACATGATGTTGCAGAAACGGGTCAGCCACGACAGTCCCACAACATCCATAGACTTTAGGAGCAACGGGCAGATCTCTTCCACCCCAGGGGCCCTGCCACCGAAGAGCTTTTTACCCACCTTGGTGACCTCAACCCCAGAGATAGGAGGGCCCACCTCGAGGTCCCCAGACTCTGTGTCCTCACTGGAAGTCATGTCGGTGGAATTGAGGAGATCTTCAAACTATTCTCTCCACCAACTCACAAGCAAAACAAACGGAATCTAGACAAAAAGTTGTGATTTTGGTGAAAGTGGCCTCTACTCTCCTCCAGATAAAAAAGAAAGGAACAAGGTAAAAACAAACTTTTTTCATGATGATTTAATGGTTCGCTTCTTTCATTTGAGCTACACTGTGTTTTCAGAGACATGATACAAAATATTCTATGGGTTTTGAAATATGACTTAAAATGGGCAAAAACACTTGTTAATGAAACCTACAATTGCAGAATGAGGAGTCACCAGTAGCTCGTGTTATGTTGTTATAATCCTAGTTCTATACAGACAGCAGGAACCCTCCATCAACTCTTTGCTAATCACCCCCAATCAAAGTTATTGTTTCAAAGACAAATCTGAAAATGTGTGTCCTTTAAATTAATGGTGGTGTTCAGTGTGGGGTCTGGGGGCCGGAAAGGGGTCGTTAAGGGGATAAGAGGGGATTCCAGCAAAATATAATATCACAATCTGTAAGTAACACACTGACAGAATGTATGGTTGTTTTGGTCATGGGTGTCATAGACTTTCTTTAGGCTAAAAAAACACAGCAAAACATCCAAAATATCTTGTTGGCAATGCAGCAGTTTAGAAGAATGACATTTCATTGTGTGAGACAATGGGCATGAGACCACATGACAGTCACTCAACCAACTCAATTTCAAGGACCTCAGCCATTATCATGCATAGCATTTGGCGCTTTTTCACTACGCAGTAACAGCAAGGCACGGTACGGTACAGCCCAGTTTTGGTGCTTTTCCATTACAACTGAGAACCTCATAGCACCTCCTTGGCATGGGCAGGGTCGTCATATGGCAGTGTGAAACTGCCATGATGTCATTTACATGCGACAGAAAACCGTGAAGAAGAAGAACAACATTACGATTACAAACAATGGAGGACTCCGATGCAATCATGTATTCGTTGCTCGCTCTGTGGTGAAAGAAGAGAGTCAGAGACAGTGTTTGGCTTTTACAGTCTAGTCGGATGTTGCGAATCCAATGACGCTTCCAATGACTCGTTGGCCAATCAGTGGGAGCCAGTCGGCTGACATCATGTTTTAGTATCGCTTGAATCGCTTTGACTCACTTGGAACCAGGGCTTAAGACTTAAGTCAGACAATCACCACAAGTCACACCCTCAGCCAAATCAATTTCAAGGATATTTCAAGGTTTTCATGACAATCCTGATGTTCAGCATAAATTGACTTGCAGGGCAATCAGTCAGCAACCATCACTCTCCCACCAACAGCTCTGCTCTACAGGAGGAAGAAACCTGCTCCATTTCAACCATGAGGACTCTGCTGCTGGCCTCTGCTCTCTTTGCAGGACTGATCGGCTCTCTGGCTGCCGTCCCCGTCTCTGTCCCTGTTTACCATGCCTTCTGCAGAACAGTGTGGTGAGTTAAGATCATTGATCTGTTTCTGATGTAGTCATTTTATTTCTCTTGGGGGGAACAACACAATCTTATCACATTTTAGTCTGAATTATTGCTCTTCTTTCTAACATGAATGTGTCCAAACTGACCAAACTTCTCTTGATTTCTAGGCTTTTTGCAACACCTTGTGCTGAAGTCAGCACCAAAATAGTTGCACAGATTCAAGCCTTCAGTCCTGAGTATACGGTAAGAACAGCTCTTCTGTTAATGAAAATCATGTTTTAGATGGGTACAGAAACAACAACACAAATCAAAGCTAATATCATTGTAGGACAAATGAATATATTTCATATAATGATGTGTTGTTTTGTGTTCCAGCTTGTGTCAGCTGTTCCTCCAACTATCAAAGCCAACCACACTTCCATAGACAATCCAGAGGGTCAGAACATCACCATCACATTCAGCCCCACTGTACTGACTGTAGGCTGTCGTGTCACTGTAAGTATCAATGATGCTCATTATTTTTAAATGATACAGCAGTAAGTTATGTAATGCGTGCAATGTTTTATGGCTTTGCAACACGATGCCATCAGGAATTATGAGAAAATCTGTGATAAACTATTTTATTTTAAAAGTATAGTAATTCTTCTGGTTGGTCTATATTCTCTCTTTCTTTCTGTCTGGTAGAGAACGATGCATTATTCTGGTCAATAACCATTTGGTACAGATATTGTTATATCAATGTTTAATATTGATGGCCTTTATGTTTATTATAGAATGTTGACTTCCACTTTTGTGTTCTCGCAACTTTTCGGCCCCAATTTTCCTTTTATTAATGCCTTATGAGAGACAAGCTATTGATCTATCTGAAAAAGACAAAGAAATAAGTGGACAAAAGAAATAATTGGTCATCATGTGTGGTTTCTGACCAATCCCCTTGCAAGCATCCCGTAAATATCCTTGAAATTGATTTGTTAAGGGTGTAACTTGTGGTGAGTGTCTGTTTGTTTTTTACTGGACCAGCCTGACATTTAGCATACATTAGCTTGCAAGGGAAGCTTTCTCTCAGCCAGCCCTCTCAGTTCTCCACCACTGCTGCAGGACTGATGGCTGATGACTGATGGTTGATTTTAGCCTGTGGGCTTCCACTATTAGGAACTAATAAGAAGAAGAATATGTGATAACAATCTGGCAACAAATTATTATTATTGAGCTGCACATGTGTGAAAACCACTCATAAAATCATTAACCACATGGACTAATCCTCAGTATCAGTGTGCATGTATTCATCTTATTTGCTTGTTGACTTATCAGGCAGGGTCCACTTCTATTGGATTCACCAGCCTTCTTGATGGTGGACTCAACTACTGCAACCTCTACAACCTGCTGACAGGTGAGTTCAGAGTCACTTCACAACATGAGTGCATGCTTTTCCTTTTGTCATTTCAAATCATATCACCATTTTGAATGCTAAATTTTCACATGATATATTACTTTACTTCTTTGAAATTTAAAATTTGGATCTATATTTGTTTTATGAATACCAGTGAATATTACACACCAATGTAAAATGATCTAATTTCCATCCATTATTTCAAAACATTGAAGCCATCTATGTGATATTTATTTTCATAAAAATAGTTTTATGTAATATTAAGCATGGATGTAAATGATCTAATTTCCATCCATTTGTGTTTGTGTTTGATTGCAGCAAGCGGCCTGAACTCAGCACCAGGCTTCATGGAGATGACCAATGAATGGGCTTGTCTGGGCTACGGATACACCACCTGTTGACACTACTAAGCTTAATACTAAAATTACAGAACAAAATTGTAATTTTGCTGCCTTAGAATTAAGCATTTGAATTAGAAAATGTTTTCATCTACACACATGAGAAACAAAAAACAATAAAACCTTCATCATGCTCATCGTATGTATTTTTCCATCTTTGACAAGAATCTAGTTTGATCTCAGCTCGTTCTCGTTTAAAGCACTTCAGACACTGAGGCTAGATCATTGCCAATCGTGCACAAAGCATCCCTTATCACCAGTGAAACGTCATTAACTACAATGTAAACCCATGGCAACAGTAAAAGCTCAGAGAAAGTGCACGGGAACCCTGGCAGCATAGTAAAAAAAAAAAAACTCTCACTATGAGACACTACATGTACTTAGCTGATGTTTTTATCGAAGGTAAACTATAGATAAGTGTTTGACTTGGAGGACTAAGCACCACAGTTCAGCATAGGACTCAATCTTGCTGATGTCTTTGAGGGGAACATTTCCCTGTTCCTGTTGCCTGAGTCAGTCCACTTCCTTTTTGTGCACAGAGAGTAAAGTGTACTAACACGTGAGGCGACACAGCTCCTTTCATTATAAAAACACTGCTGGGGCGTTTTGGTGTGTTGCTTTTAAACATTGGTTGAGGTATTAGTTACACTACTTTCAATGTGTTGCAGATGTTCATTCACTGATCAGGTGATCAGCCCATTGTTGAGCTAATTGGAGAGAAGAGGAGCAGACATCTATTGAAGGGATGTTTTTGTTTATTAAATGAGACACATGCAACCCTGCCTACTCTCTTTACAGAGGCTCAGTATCTAATAGATTCAAGTGTTTCATTTTAAGGACTAAGCACCACAGTTCAGCACAGGACTTAATCTTCATTGCTGCATGTTGCTGATGTCTTTGGGGGGCACATTGCCGTGTTGCAGATCTCTCTGTAGCCTTTTGCACGAGTCAGTCCACTTCCTTTTGGTGCACAAACAGAGAGAAAAGTGTACAGACACACGTTAGGCGACACAGCTCCTTTCAGAGTATTATAAAAACATTGAGAGCTGAGAGTATGAATCAAAAAATGAATCCCATACCATCCATTAGATTGTAGATCAGGCAGAAATCGTTTGGCATGGTGCCATCCTGAGACACTGCTGTGGAACGAGCCTGTGCAAAAATAAATGAAAGCAATGTAAAGGGATGTTAAAGAGACATTTGACTGTAACTGGTCTTTGACTGTTAACAGAGCAAACTCACTCTGCAGAAGGCGGGTGCTGCAGGAGGGTTGAAGTCAAAGGTAATGGCAGTAGTTTTGTAGGTGCTGGGGGATGTATGCCTGATTTCAAGATGAGTGGGAAGCTCCTTGATTATCTAACAGAGGAAACACACACAAATATGTTTAGATAAATGAGCAAAATAACTGAGACAAATGAACTCATTATTAGTCGTGAGGCATTTGCTTACCACTAAAACAACTACGAGTGGAGTTTCTGATCATAATTACCTCGTATCCACACTTCTCCTGGCTGCCTTTACACTTCTGTGAGCTCCAAGCCTTCACCTGGTTCACCAGAGCACTGACAGGTTCAGAGCAGGGCAACTGAAAAAGCCTGGGAGGATGGAGCAAAATATAACAACCATCATTCTCTTTCTTATTATTTCTTCCACTAAAAAGACAACATCAAACAACATTAAACATGTAATAATACTTTACCATATTGCTTGGCATGTTGACTGGTTAGCTGAGGCGACGGCCAGGAGTAAAGTGGAGGTAATGAACAGAGCTCTGACACTCATTGTGGCTGTAGCTGGAGGTGGTGTCTTCAGCCCCTCACTGTGAAGCCTTTTATAGCACTGTCTCTCCTTTCACAACGACTAGACCCCACCCTGGAAGGGTCCGGAGTGAACACAATGTGATCAATGCTGCCCCGTTTGCATATTATTCCTCATCTTTACACTCTCATTTAAGACAAAATAAATCTTTATTCATCTCAAAGGAAAAAACAGTTGCAAAATGAAGTATGATGGGTGAAATTATTGTAAAATGTACATACACTGCAAAACAGTGCAAAAGACAATATAGTGCAAAATTAAACAATAAGCTGCCAAGTTAGGTTCAAAGTGACATGAGCTACAGGTGTAAAATTACATCATACATTAAAATTAAATTTCCTGTGTGCTCTCTAAAGTTGTCCCTAAAAATTTTTCCCTTTTCTGCAGAAACTGCTTGTTTTCAAGGGTACTTAGCGATCACCCTTGAAAACAAGCAGTTTCTGCAGAAAAGGACTTGATTGGACGACAATAACAGAAGTTGTGATGATTTTTTAGTGAAACCTACTAATGAGGAGCCACCAGTAACTAATGTTATGTTGTCATATAGTCCTTGTTCTATACAGACAGTATGAACCCTCTATCAAAATCTTTGGTAATCACCCCAATCAAAGTTCTTGTTTCAAAGACAAATCTGAAAATGTGTGTCCTTTAAATTAATGATGGTGTTCAATGTGGGGTCTGAGCACCCGAAATGGGTCATTGAGGGGATTCCAGCAAAATATAATATCACAGTCCATAAGTAACACACTGACAGAGTGTATGGTTGTTTGGTGATGGGTATCATAGACTTTTTTAGGCTAAAAAAACACAAGAAAACATCCAAAATATCTTGTTGGCAATGCAGCAGTTTAGGATGTAGAGATCCAAAATGGGTGCAAGCAGTAACATGTTCTGTATGAAAGGCCTTTTACTCTGAATAACTATTTGGTGTATGGACACAGTTTATCTCCGTTTGACAAAGTGTCAAAAAGAAAAATGTGATGTTTTAGCATAATTAAAAATGAATGACATGTTATTGTGTGAGACAATTGGCACGAGACCATATGACAGTCACACCCTCAACCAACTCAGTTTCAAGGACCTCAGCCATTGTCATGCAGAGCATTGTTTACTGCACTGGCTCCCCCTCTTTTCAGCAATTCATGTGGTCATCCCAGCAGCACCGTGGTGATTTTGTTAGCTGTGTTCAAAGGGTCAACATTCAAAGAATAAGTTCAAAAGGATCAAAAGCCATGTTTTTGTAGTATTCAAAATGAGACATGTTCTATTCCGTAAGTCAAGCAACCAAAGACACACAGGTCACACCCTAACTTTCAAGGATCTTTACCGGACCTCATGACAAGCCTGATATTCCACGGTATGAATAAAAACTGACATGCTGAGCTGTGACCCGTCAAAGGTGGTGGAGAACTGAGTGGATTGGCTGAGGGAGAGCTTCCTTTACAAACCAATTCATGCAAAATATCAGGCTGGTCATGAGGTCCAGTGAAGACTTAAGTCAGACAATCACCACAAGTCACATCCTCAGCCAAATCAATTTCAAGGATATTTAAGGAACAATCCTGATGTTCAGTATAAATTGACTTGCAGGGAAGTCAGTCAGCAACCATCACTCTCCCACCAACAGCTCTGCTCTACAGGAGGAAGAAACCTGCTCCATTTCAACCATGAAGACTCTGCTGCTTGCCTCTGCTCTATTTGCAGGACTGATCGGCTCTCTGGCTGCCGTCCCCGTCCCTGTCCCTGTTTACCATGCCTTCTGCAGCACAGTGTGGTGAGTTAAGATCATTGATCTGTTTCTGATGTAGTCATTTTATTTCTCTTGGGGGGAACAACACAATCTTATCACATTTTAGTCTGAATTATTGCTCTTGTTTCAAACATGAATGTGTCCAAACTGACCAAACTTCTCTTGATTTCTAGGCTTTTTGCAACACCTTGTGCTGAAGTCAGCACCAAAATAGTTGCACAGATTCAAGCCTTCAGTCCTGAGTACACGGTAAGAACAGCTCTTCTGTTAATGAAAATCATGTTTTAGATGGGTACAGAAACAACAACACATAGCTAATATCATTGTAGGACAAATGAATATATTTCATATAATGATGTGTTGTTTTGTGTTCCAGCTTGTGTCAGCTGTTCCTCCAACTATCAACGCCAACCACACTTCCATAGACAATCCAGAGGGTCAGAACATCACCATCACATTCAGCCCCACTGTACTGACTGTAGGCTGTCGTGTCACTGTAAGTATCAATGATGCTCATTATTTTTAAATGACACAGCAGTAAGTTGCTTATGTAATATGTGTAATGTGTCATGGCTTTGCACCATGATGCCATCAGGAATTATGAGAAAATCTGATCTTGATATTTAAATGTTTAATATTGATGGCCTTTTTGTTTATTATAGAATGTTGACTTCCATTTTTGTGTTCTCACAACTTTTCGGCCCCAATTTTCCTTTTATTAATGCGTTATGAGAGACGAGCTAATGATCTATCTGAAAAAGACAGAAATAAGTGGACAAAAGACATCATTGTCTCTCAGTTCTCCACCACTGCTGCAGGACTGATGGTCTTATTGTTGATTTTAGCATGTGGACTTCCACTTTTGTAGACTCACAACTTAGTAGTAAAATAAAGTATAAAATAATTATTATTGAGTTGCAAATGTGTGAAAACCACTCATAAAATCATTAACCACATGGACTAATCCTCAGTATCAGTGTGCATGTATTCATCTTATTTGCTTGTTGACTTATCAGGCAGGGTCCACTTCTATTGGATTCACCAGCCTTCTTGATGGTGGACTCAACTACTGCAACCTCTACAACCTGCTGACAGGTGAGTTCAGAGTCACTTCACAACATGAGTGCATGCTTTTCCTTTTGTCATTTCAAATCATATCACCATTTTGAATGCTAAATTTTCACATGATATATTACTTTACTTCTTCATATTAGTTTAATGTATACCAGTGAATATCAAGCATGAATGTAGAATGATCTCATTTCCATCCATTTGTGTTTGATTGCAGCAAGCGGCCTGAACTCAGCACCAGGTTTCATGGAGATGACCAATGAATGGGCTTGTCTGGGCTATGGACTCGCCACCTGTTGACCCTGCTAAGCGTAAAATTGAAAATACTTCACAAAATCATCAATTTGTCACAACTGTTGTTTTTATCTATACACGTGTGTATAGATACATATGTGATGTGTCTTTAGGGTGAGAAAAAAACAATAAAAACTTGTAATTTCATCATGCTCGTTGTATGTATTTTCCATCTTTGACAAGAATCTAGCTTGAGCTCACCTCGTTCTCGTTTAAAGCACTGGGGCTAGATCGTTGCCAATCCTGCACAAAGCATCCCTTATCACCAGTATGAGACGTTCATTAACTACAATGTTAACCCATGGCAACAGTAAAAGCTCAGAGAATGTGCACAGGAAGCCTGGCGGCATAGTTAAAAAACCAAAACACTCACTATGAGACACTACATGTACTTAGCTGATGTTTTTATCAAAGGTAAACTATAGATAAGTGTTTGACTTGGAGGACTAAGCACCACAGTTCAGCATAGGACTCAATCTTGCTGATGTCTTTGAGGGGAACATTTCCTTGTTCCTGTTGCCTGAGTCAGTCCACTTCCTTTTTGTGCACAGAGAGTAATGTGTACTAACACGTGAGGCGACACAGCTCCTTTCATTATAAAAACACTGCTGGGGCATTTTGGTGTGTTGCTTTTAAACATTGGTTGAGGTATTAGTTACACTACTTTCAATGTGTTCCACATGTTCATTCACTGATCAGGTGATCAGCCCATTGTTGAGCTAATTGGAGACAAGAGGAGCAGGCATCTATTGAAGGGATGTTTTTGTTTATTTCACAAATAATATGTATGTGGAGATAGTGACGTATGGCATTAGTGAAAGCACAAGAAATTAACAGTCATTATTCAGATAAGAAGCTAAAGTACACACCATGTCGCCTCATGAAATGAGTCACATGGAACCCTGCCTACTCTCTTTACAGAGGTACAATAAATAGAGGTTTTCTGAATACGTGCAAAGTCTTTTTGAAGGACGGGAGCAAAAAGAAAAAAGTGCATGTTTTTGCTCCCAGGAGGGCATTTTATTATGACAACAAGGCAGTTTTGTGTGTTTTTTTCCAAACAGGGGAGCACGTTAGTGTGCCGCCAAATGGAGCACTTCTATGCAAGTTTTTCAACAAATCGTATTTAAGTGATTTATCAAGAATGCAAGTTTATATTATTATTTATTTGAACTCATATTCTGGACCCCTTTTTGGCAGCCCCTCTAAAATAGGCCTAACGACGCCACTGTGATTAAGCACCACAGCGCAGGACCAGAGACAGTCTATATTGTAAAGACAGACAACTCAGATCATTTTGAATGGAGAGATCTGTAAACGGCAAATATGGCGCCTGTCCCGTCTCCTTTCACGAATAGCCAATCTCTGCGTTGTTACAGCAAAACCAGGAAAGTTATAACCCAATCATGTTGTTTCACCAGCGCATTGCGCACAGACAACTTGTTATGACAGACCAGCAGCCAGCTGAAAGATCAGCCACAACCAGATCTACTATTGCAGCCATAAAAGGCACACAAATGTGGCATGTTTGTTTATTGAATGTGTGAGAAATTTGGGATAATGATTAGGTAGAGTGCGGTTCCAGGATAAAATACCAACGCAATGGCTTGTCTGTTAGAACAAGGAAGGGCCACAGGCAGAGATTCCAGTCCTCTCTTTTTATTTTATAATTCACTGGTTTGTCTGACAACAAAGACAAAGAATAAACAGTGTTAATTCAGTTATTGTAACTCATAATTTTAGTTGTTAATAATTAAACAAAGGTAGGTCAACACAATTACTCGGTGCAACTATAAATACATAAATAACCAAAGCATTACTAAACTTATCAGCACAGAAAATAATTATGAACTACTAACATAAATGCAGTAAAATCAAAGGAAAACTTACATAGCAAATACTCAGTGAGAAACTACTGATGTTGCACCCACATGTCCACAGCCAGCTCCTTTGTTCTCCAAAAAGAATTTGCCACAGGTGAGCTGGCTGCCTTTATCCACTCTGTCGCTCCTCCCATGCAGGAAGTAGCAAGGCAATTGGGGGAAGGTAGGAAGGAAGAATTGGATGAGGATTTTCTACAGAATGTATGCTATCAAAATGATTAAACTGTCACGTCTGTCTGTCAGGTCCATACATCCATGGTCGGGTAAAGCAGAGCAGATCATAGATGAGCAGGCCGGCTTTAGGCCGGCATGGATTCAGCCGTACAGTGGACCTGGTGTCGTAAATCCGCGCGCATGCACAGTGGAGTGCTCCCTGTGGAAAAATTGTGTTTTAAACGCCATTCTACGGTAAAGTGAATGTTTTTTTGTTTCTTTTTGTATCTCGTTTCACTGGCAATCATGTATATATATTTCTGTCCTGCTATCACGTTAAAGCATTGATTTTGACCATGTCTCCATTCATTTAGATAGAGGTCTGGTCTCCTTGGTCTCCTTGGAGGCGCTGCCAAGATGGCTGCCGAGTGGCATGACTTGCCTATAAGGACTTTGGCAGGACTTAATCTTCATTGCTGCATGTTGCTGATGTCTTTGGGGGGCACATTGCCGTGTTGCAGATCTCTCTGTAGCCTTTTGCACGAGTCAGTCCACTTCCTTTTGGTGCACAAACAGAGAGAAAAGTGTACAGACACACTTTAGGCGACACAGCTCCTTTCAGAGTATTATAAAAACACTGAGAGCAGAGAGTATGAATCAAAAAATGAATCCCATACCATCAATTAGATTGTAGATCAGGCAGAAATCGTTTGGCATGGTGGCATTTTGAGGCACTGCTGTGGAACGAGTCTGTGCAAAAATAAATAAAAGCAATGTAAAGGGATGTTAAAGAGACGTTTGACTGTAATTGGTCTTTGACTGACAATAAAGCAAACTACCATCACTTTGCAGAAGGCGGGTGCTGCAGGAGGGTTGAAGTCAAAGATAATTGCAGTAGTTTTGTAGGTGCTGGGGGATGTATGCCTGATTTCAAGATGTTTGGGAAGCTCCTTGATTATCTGACAGAGGAAACACACAAATATGTTTTGATAAATGCAAAAGCAACTGAGAGAAATTCACTCATTATTATTTGTTATGTGTTTGCTTACTTCAAAAACATCTAAAAGTGGAGTTTCTGATCCTTTTACGTCACAAATAAAGTTACATGCAGTACTTATTGGCACAGGTGTCATGGTACAGTTCTGCTAGTTTGTACACTTTTAACTGGTCACAAAAAAATGCAAAGAAAGTCATAATTACCTCATATCCACACTTCTCTTGGCTGTCGTTACACTTCTGTGAGCTCCAAGCCTTCACCTGGTTCACCAGAGCACTGACAGGTTCAGAGCAGGGCAACTGAAAAAGCCTGGGAGGAAAAAATATAACAACCATCATTGGCTGCATTTCCCAGACCAGTTAAGAAGCTCTCAGCACTAAGAGCTTCTTAAGAATGCTCTTAAGCCTCCCGTGAGAGAAAAATGCAATTCCAGATTGCACTTAGCTTAAGAAGATCTTTCATGAAGGAACTCTAAGATCAAGCTGACAGATCACAGATCCAGCTGTGATGGGTAAATTTATCTTACATAAAGCAAGGAGTTATTAAAACAGCGTGCACCGTATATATTTTTTTAATCTATTTTATACTTAAGATTTACATTATTTAACTTTAATTAGAAACAGAAAGGAATGAATTTCATTCTTCAGGAAAACGTGTCCTTAATTTGCATATGATGAGAAACACTATGAATATGTTTTATAAAGGCCCTGTGGGCTCAAAGCTGAGGCACAAGTGACACACCGAAATGTGGCAGAAGAAAAATAACAATAATAAAAAATAAGTAACTTCACAAGGAATAAGTGTGAAAAATCATGACTATCATTTGTCTTAATTTTCCTCATCTGCATGTCCATATGAGATAGTTTACCACACCTAAAAATGGGGCTGTCAAAATTAGTGTGTTAATGTGATTAATCAGGGTAAGGTAACTCTACTTGGACAAACTGCCCGAAATACTTTGACAGACGTGTTGGCAGATCATGAAGCAGAACTCCATTCAAAAAATCAAGGAAACTAATGATCAAACATGCTGATCTTTGCTGAATATGTCCAAAATTAAAAGAATTAATTTCTAACATGAAATGGACAAAAAGGAAAAATGAAAGAGGCATTCTTTCCATAAACACAGCACTTATTAGAGCTAATATATGTGTGTGTGTGTGTGTGTGTGTTGGGGCTGTAAAAAAAAATTAGCACGTCTCTGGCAATGCATTTTGGGCGGTTTGTGGAGTTACCATTAACATAAGTTAGCGTCTTAATGCTGACAGCCCTAGTTTGAATATAATACATTTCCTCATGAATCTCTTACCAAGACTACATCTTAGACTTGGAATATCTTAAAGTGCAATCTTAAGAGTGATGCTAAGAAGGGCATTAAGAGCTCATCTGGGAAACATTCTTATCTTAGCCACCCTTCTTAGCTATGACCTTCTTAACTGCACTCTTATCTCATAAGAGGAATCTTAACTGGGAAACACTGTCATTCTCTTTCTTATTTTTTTTTTTTTTTACTAAAAAAGACAACATCAAACAACATTAAACATGTAATAATACTTTACCATATTGCTTTGCATGTTGACTGGTCTGCTGAGGCGACGGCCAGGAGTAAAGTGGAGGTAATGAACAGAGCTCTGACACTCATTGTGGCTGTAGCTGGAGGTGGTGTCTTCAGCCCCTCACTGTGAAGCCTTTTATAGCACTGTCTCTCCTTTCACAACGACTAGACCCCACCCTGGAAGGGTCCGGAGTGAACACAATGTGATCAATGCTGCCCCGTTTGCATATTATTCCTCATCTTTACACTCTCATTTAAGACAAAATAAATCTTTATTCATCTCAAAGGAAAAAACAGTTGCAAAATGAAGTATGATGGGTGAAATCATTGTAAAATGTACATACACTGCAAAATAGTGCAAAAGACAATATAGTACAAAATTAAACAATAAGCTGCCAAGTTAGGTTCAAAGTGACATGAGCTACAGGTGTAAAATTACACCATACATTAAAATTAAATTTCCTGTGTGCTCTCTAAAGTTGTCCCTAAAAATACAAAATAAATTAAGGAATGACAATATTTCATGACAAATAAATGATTAAGGTTCCATGGTACTTAGCGATCACCCTTGAAAACAAGCAGTTTCTGCAGAAAAGGACTTGATTGGACAACAATAACAGAAGTTGTGATGATTTTTAAGGAATGACAATATTTCATTTAAAAGTGCCATGGTTCTTAGAGATCACTATTGAAAACAAATAGCCTATCAGTTGTGCAGAAAAGGTTAAATGACACTAACAAAAAATTGAATGACTTTTTAAGTTAAACCTACAATTGCAGAATGAGTAGCCACCAGTAACTAATGTTATCCGGTATGAATTTGTGTCCTTGACAAAAGATAAAGTGTGATGCAAAGATCCGAAACTGATTTGAAACCATGTTGAACACTTGTATAAGACAGCACAAGACCACCAAATGAGACAAACACCACTAGACAGTCACGCTCTTAACCAAATCAATGTCAAGGATCTCAACAGCTACCATGCATACCATAATATACTGCAGAGTACAATATGTACACTCCATACCCCCACAGTGTCTTACATATGGAAGTAATACCAGTAGACATCCTAGTCATTCAAAGATCAGAGGACTTCTGTTGGCGAGACATTTTGGTCACAGCAACCACATGAATAACAAATGAATTATTTACTGTTATTCATCATAAACAGGACCAGTGCAGCATTTGTTTTAAAACAAGCCTGAACCGCTCACACAAACAACTTCCCACTCAACAGTGAGCTTCCTGAGGCCGCATGCCTTGACATAATTGCATCACACACCCGAGTCACGGCTTCTCAAAGTCAAAAACGTAAGTAAAATGTATTCAAGGGCAACGTAGGCATGTGTCTGACCCCCAAATTCAGAAAAGCACATCCCCTCTTTTTCAGCAGTTTCTGTGGGCACCAAAATCTTCAGTGCATCTGAAAAGTATTCATAGCGCTTCACTTTTTCCACATATTGTTATGTTACAGCCTTATTCCAAAATAGTTTTTTTTTTTCCTTGAAGCTCTACACATAACACCCCATTATGACAACATGAAAATATTTTGTTAGCAAATTTATTTAACTTAACAAGGAAATTCCATGTACAGTATTCACAGCCTTTGCCATGAAGCTCAAAGTTGAGCTCAGGTGCTTCCTGTTTCCATTGATCATCCTTGAGATGTTCCTACAGCTTAATTGGCATCCACCTGTTTTAAATTCAGTTGACTGGACATGATTTGGAAAGGCTCACACCTGTCTATATAAGGGCCCACACTTGACAGTGCATGTCAGAGCACAAATCAAGCATGAAGTCCTTCCACAGAAACAGGATTGTTGCTTGGCACAAATCTGGGAAAGAGTACAGAAAAAAATCTGCTGCTTTGAAGGTCCCATTGAGCCTAGTGGCCTCCATCATCTGTAAATGGTCTCATGTACAAAGACTTGCGTGGATTCCATACTGAGCACTGGTGTACACTGCAATCCAGAAAGTGCCGTACACCATCAAATATCCACATGTGTGAATGCTGGACTCCACGCACCTTTCCTTGATAGATCCACATGGCACATGGCAACCCACCTGGAGTTTGACTAATGCTGCGTTCATGTTGTATCGGAAGTCGGGATTCGGAACTGGGAATGATGTCATACCCGAGTTGACAGCGTTCCAGTAAACAAGTCGGAAATCCAAGATGGACGTCTCCAATGAAAAATGTGTTGTGCTTACTCTGTCGGAATACAGAAAGCTAATGCAGCCATATGAGGTCCTCAAACACAATTGATAGGCACAAACGTGTATGTTTGTTGTACTGCATAATTATGTGTGGGAATGATGTTTGAGTCTACTCTAGGCTGTTACGTATAACGCTACACGGCACAAATCCAGGGTGCTACCAAATTGGATTATGACGTTGTGGTCAATTTGGGGTAGGTGAAGAAATTACGAGTCGCAAATCCGACTTCAAGGAGGGTTTCAGTTGATATTTATGACTCAGAGCTCATAAATTACGGCTTGCAAGGACAACTCAACGCAGCATAAATGCACCTGAAGGACTCTCAGACCATGAGAAACAAAATTCTCTGGTCGATAAGGCTAAAGATTGGCATGAATGCCAGATGTCATGTTTGGAGGAAACAGCACTCATCACCAGGCCATCCCTACAGCAAAGCATGGTGGTGGCAGCATCATGCTGTGATGATGATGGGAGACTAGTCAGGATTTGAGGGAAAGATGCATGCAGCAATGTGCAGAGATATCCTGGATGAAAAGCTGGTCCAGAGCTCTGGATTCAGACTGAGGCAACAGTTCATCTTTCAGCAGGACAGTGAGCCCCAGCACACAGCCAAGATATCAAAGTAGTGGCTTCAGGACAACTATGTTTATTTTTGATTTCACCTTTGTTTAACCAGATAAACGACTTATTGAGATCAAGACCTCTCTCACAAGGGTGAAGGGTGTGAATGTCCCTGACATGAATTCGATGGAGCTTGAGAGGTGCTGAAAAGAGTAATGGGTTAAACTGCCTAAAGAAAGGTGAGCCAAGCTGGTGGCATCAAATTCATAAAGACTGTTAGAGCCTGTAACTGCTGCCAAAGGTGCATCAACAAAGTATTGAGCAAAAGCTGTGAACACTTATGTCCATGCAATTTCTTTGTTTTTTTATTAATAATAAATTTGTCAACATTTCAAAACTATTTTTTTTTATGTTGTCATAATGGGGTGTTGTGTGTAGAGTTTTGATGAAAAATGTATTTATTCCAGTTTGCAATAAGGCCGTAACATCAAGAAATGTGGAAAAAGTGAAGCACTGTGAATACTTTGAGTTTTATGGAGATTGAGTTAGTTGTGTTCAAAGGATCAAAAAATGACATTCAAAAAGATCAAGATCAATCCAGATGATCTTGAGACCATATGTCTCCATGTTTCCACTGGAACTAATTTCCACAGGACAAATGAACATTATTTACAGCATGTTCTGAATGAAGTCTTGTTCTTATCTAGTCATTATAAATGGGTGACAAAACATCATGTGATGCTTACATATTTGCACACGTCAAAAGGATATAGGAAATATTTTATTGTCTAAGACAATCACCACAAGACACGCATGTCGTACCCTTGACCAAATCAATTTCAATGACATTTACAGTATAAATTGACTTGCAGGGAAGTCAGTCAGCAACCATCACTCTCCCACCAACAGCTCTGCTCTACAGGAGGAAGAAACCTGCTCCATTTCAACCATGAGGACTCTGCTGCTGGCCTCTGCTCTCTTTGCAGGACTGATCGGCTCTCTGGCTGCCGTCCCTGTCCCTGTCCCTATTTACCATGCCTTCTGCAGAACAGTGTGGTGAGTTAAGATCGTTGATCTGTTTCTGATGTAGTCATTTTATTTCTCTTCTGCATCTGAATGTGAGGTGAGGCAAGATTTTTTTTTATATTATTTCAAATGAAACCATGAGGCATTTTAATGTGTCCAAACTGACTAAACTTCTCTTGATTTCTAGGCTTTTTGCAACACCTTGTGCTGAAGTCAGCACCAAAATAGTTGCACAGATTCAAGCCTTCAGTCCTGAGTATACGGTAAGAACAGCTCTTCTGTTAATGAAAATCATGTTTTAGATGGGTAAAGAAACAACAACACAAATCAAAGCTAATATCATTGTAGGACAAATGAATATATTTCATATGATGATGTGTTGTTTTGTGTTCCAGCTTGTGTCAGCCATTCCTCCTACCATCAAAGCCAACCACACTTCCATAGACAATCCAGAGGGTCAGAACATCACCATCACATTCAGCCCCACTGCGCTGACTGTAGGCTGTCGTGTCACTGTAAGTATCAATGATGCTAATATTTAAAAAATGAAAAATAAGTAATTTTAAATAGCTTGACAGGAGAACTAATTGAAGTAGATGTGATCACAATCTGGCAACAAAGTGCTACTATTGAGCTGCACATGTGTGAAAACCACTCATAAAATCATTAACAACATGGAATAATCCTCAGTATCAGTGTGCATGTATTCATCTTATTTGCTTATTGACTTATCAGGCAGGGTCCACTTCTATTGGATTCACCAGCCTTCTTGATGGTGGACTCAACTACTGCAACCTCTACAACCTGCTGACAGGTGAGTTCAGAGTCACTTCACAACATGAGTGCATGCTTTTCCTTTTGTCATTTCAAATCATGTCATTATTTTGAATTATAAATTTCCACATAATCACCTATATGACTTTACTTGTTCTTTTTTCTTGAAATTTAAATATTGGAGCAGTTGTTTTATTTTTTTCATAAAAATATAAAAATATTTTTTGTAATAATATTTAGCATAAATGTATAATGATCTAATTTCTAACCATATGTGTTTGGAATAAATGCTTTTATTACAGCGAGTGGCCTGAACTCAGCACCAGGCTTCATGGAGATGATTAATGAATGGGCTTGTCTGGGCTATGGATACGCCATCTGTAAAGCCTAACAAGCTTAAATACTGAAATTACTTACCAAAATCATCATCATCTTTGGCGTAGGCATAGCTGACTAATGTTTGATATGTTATGCATATACTGCTGTCTATAGAGTGAGAAATAAATCAATAAAAACTTGTAATTTATCTAAGCTCTTCGTGTGTATTTTTCCATCTTGGACTCCCAGCTTGAGACATGGTCAGTATGAGATGTTCATTAACTACAATGTTAACCCACGACAACAGTAAAACCTCAGAGAAGGTGCAAAGGTGGGAGTGTGGTGGTGTAATTCAAAGAGTAATAACTAACTGGTGGGCAGAGGCGGAAGTACACAACGGTTTGTCTGAATGGACTGTTCTAAATAATCGGAAGGGAATATCACTGGGTGGGGGAAGAAACAACAGAGTTTCCTCATCCTCCCCAGTTTTGTCAAACTGCTCAAGGGATTTAATTCTGCAGACACATTTAATTAGATTTATCAATCAGGGCGCTCTGCAGACAAGTACAAAAAACTCTGGCCTTCCTCCATTATCCTGGAGAATGAAAAAGTCAGATCAACCACTTCCAAAACCTTTTAGATCCTGCTGTCTGTGGCCAATCAGGGAGGATCTCTGGAATTCATGCCACTATAACCCTGGTGCCATCAAGCTCATTTGGAGCCACTGGTAGTCAAATACTGTGGCAAAAGATAATCATATGTAGCCTACCCTGAGGGAATTAAAGTCCCCATACAGAAAACCTGCCTGTGAAGGTTCTAAATGTCGCTGTAACACAGCCACACAAATACAACAAGAGAAGAGAGAAAGAAATAGAGCATGTCTGTAAATGTAACAACAAAGAAAAAACATGCAGTTTTTGTGTGATGGTAGTGGGTGAAAAGGTCGCTGAGAGGGACTTCCTTATATCCTCTTCTTTTCTGTTCTTTCTTCTGCCTTTTCAAGTCCTCCTTTTCTTGCTTCTCCTTTTTTTGCCTTCTCTTTCTTCTCTCTCTCCTCCTTCTCCTTCCTCTCTTTCTCCAGCTTCTCCTTTGTCATTGTCACCGGCTCCTTGACTGCTGTCTGTGGAGCTCCTGAGGGTTGAGGTGACCTACCTGGAGGTCAGTGTTTTGTGTCAGGAGCCTGGAGCTCTCCTCCTCAGCAGACACCTCACACCTCTTCTGATCTTCCAGAGTGGTGAGTTTGATTTTCCATTCTGCCTCACTCTGGATGACCCTTCTTTCCATCTGTTGCAGCCTGGCTTTCAACTCCAGACTCTTTTTCTGGACTCTTTTCCTTATTTTCGCTGGTGATTTTAGCGATCTGGTCATCCTTTTCTTGGATGACTTGGCTCAGCTCACTCGCATGGTTCTCTTCAAGAATCTGACGCTCGAGGGCCATATTTTTCTGTCCTTGATGCCACTTGATTTCATAGTGGACAGTGATCTGGTTGAGCTCTTCATGGGCAGAACGGGTCTTTTCCTGCTCATCGAGCAGAAAGAGAGCTGATTGCCTCCTCTTTCTTCTTCTTCAGGGTCTCCAGCTCAGTCTTATCCTAAAGGCTTTCACACCATCTGCAGTCCTCTGCATCTAAGCTTTCCACTGCTGCCAGTCAGACTCCTTATTGTTTGTATTTTGGGAGTCCAGCAGATTCTTTTTCAGGCCCTGCAGTGGTTTGTATAGAATAGAATAGAAGAGAAGAGAATTACTTTATTGATCCCAACCTGGGAAATTACTTTGTAGCAGCAGCAAAAAATGCAATCACAGTACAAATAATGCAATATAAAGAACAGAAAAAATATTAATAATATTTACAATTAAAATATAGTACAGAAGTGCAGTTTTAAAAATATAAAATGTATATGCTGATAAATATTATGGCTCATAGTGATAGTCACTGTGCAAATAAACAAACAGGATGGTGGATGGTGAAGTTTACCTGCTCCTTCTGCTCCCTCTCCTTTGCCCTCAAGTCCGCCTCAGTCTGTTTTCTGATGGCTCTCTCTGACTTGAGAAGCCTCGGGATTTTGGACTTCTTCATTTCCTGAACTCCTCCAGTTGGTCCATCCTGGTTGGTTTGGATGATTGTTGCCATGATAGCCGCGCAAAGATATTTGTCATGGAACCAAAGTATTGTACAGAATTCCTGTATTGAACTTTGTGGTAGATGTGTACTTCTACAACAAGAACTTTCTGTTCTCCCATCAAACTTCTGTTGCCAGGGCAACAGCTTAGGTCTCTTGTTTACTACCTGTTACTTAATATTTTGATACATATTGAAACAAGAAATGCAAACGAGGCCTATTTAGAAGGTTTACGTTGTTGTATTTTTTTTGTATTATACAGTAGTATTGTCCACTGAAGTTGTACTAGTTGTGCTCCTCTATAACTAGTTATGCTGTCAAGTTTGAAAAGGTCTATAGCCCAACATGGGCTTCACAACAGTGTCAACAATATGAAACATTCAAAACCAAACATTTTAATGAAACAGAACAATGTTGAATATCCTACAGCAGAGGCCCCTTGACCCCACTTTCTCATGTTACTCCCATCAGGGATCCAGAGCCAGGTCTGGTCAGGAAAATGGGAGAAGGTGCAGTTTAATATTTCAGAAGATAATCATTCATGAGGATGGCTGGCGTTGTTGTAAGGTGCTATACAAATAAACTTCCTTTTCACCACAGAGGAGGCATGACTGTGAGGTATTTAATTCATAGTATTGACCAAAACCAGCAATATTTCTCTACATGCTATAACATATGTATTTATGAAAAACTATGACCTTTTTCATTCTTTTTTCAAAATGCTACACTCTTTTTGGCACTTCTGTGTCATCATGTTAAACTATTTCTGCAGCTCTATCCTGTCTGTTGTGTCCGCCACTGGGTGACATAGTATTATTGAGATATATATATATATATATATATATATATATACGTGTGTATATATATATATACATATATACACACATATATATATATATATATATATATATATATATATATATATATATATATATATATATATATATATATATATATATACACACATTATATATATATATATATATATGTGTATATACATGTATATATGTAATATGTGTGTAAATATATATATGTATATATATATATTTACACACATATATATATTACATATATATATATATATATTATTTTATATACACACAAGCAGAGCAAATCTCAGTAAATTAATTTGTATTTCCCAAAGAAATTGTTATTCCAAATTAAAATCTTCACTAATTTTAGTGCACACATATAGAAAAAGAATAAATTCAGTCTATCTATCTATCTATCTAGCTTAGCTAGCTAGCTAGCTAATTATCATGGTGACAGAAAAGGGATATAGCTCAAAGATGGCAAAGATGGCTTTGGCAAGATGGCTTCCTGTCCAAGACCAGTCGCAAAAAATACACATTTATACACGGAAAGCATCAGGAAATTGCAATTTTTGATTGTTTTTTTTTCTCAATCTATAGGCACATAACATATCAAGTATTAGTCAGATATAAGTGGGCTTAAGAGAAAAACAGCATTAGAGTTTGTCAGGCTTTACAGGTGGCTAGTCCGTAGCCCAGGCAAGCCCATTCATTGGTCACCTCCATGAAGCCTGGTGCTGAGTTCAGGCCACTTGCTGTAATAAAAGCATTCACAAACAAAAATGAATGGAAGTCAGATCATTTCAAAATCATACTTAATATTCACTGGTATTCATAAAAAAAGATGTTGCGATTTTAACAGTGAAAAGAACGTAAATAAAATAGGCTAACACATGAAATTGCATTCAAAATGGTGATATGATTTGAAATGATAAAAGGAAAAGCATGCACTCATGTTGTGAAGTGACTCTGAACTCACCTGTCAGCAGGTTGTAGAGGTTGCAGTAGTTGAGTCCACCATCAAGAAGGCTGGTGAATCCAATAGAAGTGGACCCTGCCTGATAAGTCAACAAGCAAATAAGATGAATACATGCACACTGATGCTGAGGATTATTCCATGTTATTAATGATTTTATGAGTGGTTTTCACACATTTGCAACTCAATAATAATTATTTTATACTTTATTTTACTACTAAGTTGTGAGTCTACAAAAGTGGAAGTCCACATGCTAAAATCAACAATAAGACCATCAGTCCTGCAGCAGTGGTGGAGAACTGAGAGGGTTGGCTGAGAGAAAGCTTCCCTTGCAAGCTAATGTGTGCTAAATGTCAGGCTGGTCCAGTGAAGAACAAAGTTAGACAATCACCACACACACTCTTAAAGGTTTAGTTGGTAATCTCAGAGATCGAGCAAGATTTGAAAGTAGCTCCTCCTCTGAGCCTCCTCTAAGCTCCAACCCCTCCTCCCCAGTTGTCTCCACCACTCAAAGGTCCAATCCCCAACCGCTTACTGCACACTCTCCCTACACTAGCCCTCCATTTGCGCGTCCTCGCGGAGGCTCCGCCATATTAAGGGCCATCCCAAACCACTCAGGGTGGAGAGCGAGTGGACCATTGAGCCCTTAAATAGCAAGTCTGCATCGATGCACACTTAAGAGGGCTTTAGCAGGAAGTTCGACGGTAAAAAAATGAGGAAACAACATTGAAATTTAAGTTCTGCATGATGTCCAGTATGTCCCTCACACCTTTGTCACACTGAAAGAAAATAAAACTAAAGGCGTGATTTGGAAAGATAAAAAAAAAGACAAAACTAACAAATCTTACTCGCTGACATTTGGTTTGATTTTGCAGCCCTAGATCCTCAAAATGTCAGAACAACTGCCAGCAAAATTCATCTGGCTTCATTTGTTTTGTAGCTCCTCCTGTACAACAGTTGTCTTTCTGTTGTCATGGCGACAGTGGCGTGACGAGGGCATCCCACACCCGCTCATCTTATTAATACCCTTCCCCTTCAGTTAAAGTGCCCTCCACAGCTGCGAGTGTGACTTCATTTGGAGTGACACTCGCTGGTGAAGGGCTAGTGTGTAGGGAGCGGTTTGGGACATGATGGAATCTGATTGGTTCTTTCCATTCAGACTGAAAGGCAGGGATTGATCAGGGTTTTTACAGTCCTGCAGCTGCCACAGAGGTCTGATTCTTTTCATCCCTTTTTCTGAATATATAATGTATTGACTGCTCTCAGGATGGAAGGACCATTTCACCCAGTATAACAAAATTACCAGGATTACCAACTATAGCTTTAACCAAATCAATTTATAAAAGGATGTAAAGGATATTTACGGGATGCTTGCAAGGGGATTGGTCAGAAACCACACCATTTATTTTGTCCACTTATTTCTGTCTTTTTCAGATAGATCAGTAGCTCGTCTCTCATAACGCATTAATAAAAGGAAAATTGGGGCTGATAAGTTGTGAGAATACAAAAATGGAAGTCAACATTCGATAATAAACAAAAAGGCCATCAATATTAAACATTTAAATATCAAGATCAGATTTTCTCATAATTCCTGATGGCATCATGGTGCAAAGCCATAAAACATTACACATATTACATAAGCAACTTACTGCTGTATCATTTAAAAATAATGAGCATCATTGATACTTACAGTGACACGACAGCCTACAGTCAGTACAGTGGGGCTGAATGTGATGGTGATGTTCTGACCCTCTGGATTGTCTATGGAAGTGTGGTTGGCTTTGATAGTTGGAGGAACAGCTGACACAAGCTGGAACAGAAAACAACACATCATTATATGAAATATATTCATTTGTCCTACAATGATATTAGCTTTGTGTTGTTGTTTCTGTACCCATCTAAAACATGATTTTCATTAACAGAAGAGCTGTTCTTACCGTGTACTCAGGACTGAAGGCTTGAATCTGTGCAACTATTTTGGTGCTGACTTCAGTACAAGGTGTTGCAAAAAGCCTAGAAATCAAGAAAAGTTTGGTCAGTTTGGACACATTCATGTTTGAAACAAGAGCAATAATTCAGATTAAAAAAATTAAATGCACAAGAGAAAATGACTATATCAGAAACAGAGCAATGAGCTTAACTCACCACACTGTTCTGCAGAAGGCATGGTAAATAGGGACAGGGAAGGGGACGGGGACGGCCGCCAGAGAGCCGATCAGTCCTGCAAAGAGAGCAGAGGCCAGCAGCAGAGTCCTCATGGTTGAAATGGAGCAGGTTTCTTCCTCCTGTAGAGCAGAGCTGTTAGTGGAAGAGGATGGTTGCTGACTGATTCCCCTGCAAGTCAATTTATAATAAATATCAGGTCATTGTCACTGTCATGAGCCCCTGTAAATATCCTTTAAATTGATTTGGCTGAGGGTGTGACGACTTGTGTGTCTTGTGGTTATTGTCTGACCTCATGACCAGCCTGATGTTTTACACGGTTTGCAAGGGAAGCGTTCTCTAAGCCAATTCTCTCAGTTCACCACCACTTTTGTGGGGTCACAGCTTAGCAGCCCCAAGATGGTTTTCATTCATGCGTCATACCAGTCGAGCTGCTGAGCTATAGTATCTGAAAAAGACAAAGTAATGACAGAAGAAATCATTTTAAGATGTGCTCATGGGTTTATGAGTTTTGAGTTGTAAATGTGTGAAAACATGAATTATTTGCTTTAGGTTTTTATGCATCATTGACAAAAACACCAATTATTATGCTCTGGGTTTGCATTTCTGTTTTACCAGACTTCGTTTAGAAATATCACTGAAACTGTTGCTCCATGAGTACCCTCTTCTTAGCTTATTTGCTTTTACAGGTTTGCAGGTGATTCATGACATGTCCTGATTCACTTGGGGCATGTGAAAATGTGTAAATTCATACTTCAGGCCGTGTTTAAACATTAAGTGATGCTGGTAAGGACAGGAAATGATAATGCGTGTTACTCAGTATTGAAATGACATCCAAGATCAGCATGACATCCAGTTAAAGTGGGGAAATGCAGCAAAACAACTGGTCACTCTCAGCAGTCTGATGACTACAGCGATGACATGCTGAAAGATTTGAGTTATTTACAGTGTGTTTTTTCAAGGTTGGCCTCCTTCCTCACAAAGACAATGAGTAAGACTGATAAAGAGCTGCAAAGTGCAAAATGGAGTCGCACTGTTCAATTCGCTCAGAGGTCATCCTTACCATAACTAGGGAAGCATTTAGCCTTCTAAAGTGTTGTCTGTATACATGTATTATTCCCTTTTTTTCTTGTTGGGCAGGACAAAATGATAGGTTTTTTATTATTATTACAAATGCATAAAGAAGGATTTCTTTTTTCCAACTTTGCGATTTGCTCTTTAACTCACATAGAAGCACAGGGCATCATCCTTGCATTGTAACACTGTAAACACACACATAAAAATACATCCACATAACTTGTCATGGCTTCTAATAGCTGAGATTTAACACATGAGGGAGACCAATGGCTCGCATCTTTGATCTTATATGATCGATTTCAATACCCCTTCATAGCCCTCGTGACAAGCCTTTGAGCTGGGACCTCTCCCTGGAAATGAATCCACTTTCTCAGTCATGAGCTCACATTTTGCAGAGATACTTCACTCTATAGAGAGAAAAACCAGCACTCTCTTAGTTGCTACACTGAGGAAACTTGCTTCACTGCAACCATGAGGCCTTTTGTGTTTCTGGTTGTTGGAGGATTGTTTGGTTGTCTGGCTGCCAACCCCGTACCTGTTCCTTACCACGCATACTGCAGAACAGTCTGGTAAGACTCACTAATCAGCCTCTATCACTGTTTCTTTGTGTCTTTGTATTCAAGCTGAGAAGAAAAGAAAAAAAGACACAATAATAGCTTAGAAATTGTTGCTGCTTTCCGTCAATTCAAGAATAAAGTGCCCATAGTGTGATAATTGCTCTCTTCCTCCAGGCTCTTTGCAATGCCTTGTGTTGACGTCGGCACCAAACTGGTTCAACAGATTAAAGCCTACAGTCCTGTGCACGGCTGCCAAAAATGCCACTATACAGTAAGTCCTGCTGTTTTTATTATTTCTCTGGTGTTATGAACACATCTGGTAAAAACAATATTTGATACTTTACATATACAGAAGCTGAAACATGATTTTTCTTTTTGTTTCTTCGTTGATCGTAATGAGAAATACAAATGTGGTTATAAATATCACTGAATGAAACAACCCCTTAATCACAAAACATTTCGTGAGGTCAGTTGTATTTATATAGATCATAATTACAGAGAAATTTGCCAATGGTTAGGACAACATTTTCCACTCTTTATTCAAATATGAAAAAACTGTGATCATAACTGTTATTTATAACTTCAAGCTTGTTTTGAGTTTTGGCTGGGTGGTGTTCATTATCTATTTTTAGGAGGGCTTTTCAACATAGCTGTACACTAATCATACTACTTATCAAGAAATCTTAATTTTAAATCTTCATCTACTGTGATGTTGTTTCTTCATATAAAGTGATTACATGCGGCGCAGTGGAAAAATGTGTGCGTGTATGTGGACATCCCTGCCTCACTTAAGCTCTTGTGGCTGAATCAAGCAAATCCCTGCAGCCAGGTTACAAAATCTTGTAGAAAGCAGCATGTTAAATCACATAGAATGAGATGAAAAACATGCTTCTGGACAGTTTTAATGCACATGCTGTGTATATAATAACACCTGATTTGTTCTCTGTTCCAGCTTGTTTCAGCCACCAATGTCGCTATCGAGGCCCATCACACTTCCTCTGACATCCAGCATGTTGAGAGCATAGAGTTCACCCTCCACACCACCGCCCTGACTGGCAGCTGCCATGTGTCTGTAAGCCTCTAGTCTGTGTTTTACGTGAGTGATTCCCTTAATAATAAATAAAGAGAATAACACACAAACGGCTTGTTTGCAACAGGCTCAGTCTACTTCTCTCGCATTCACCAGCCTTTTTGACGGCGGCCTCAACTACTGCAACCTCCACAACCTGCTGACAGGTGAGCGTCTTTGTCAAAGTATCTTGTCACATACCTTTCCCATTTAGCCTTTAACCACTTTGATGTTGTGATTGTTTATTGTTTATAAGGGATATTAAAACTAAAAAGACACATAAAACACACTGCCAATGAATCTTTTGATTTCAGCAAGTGGCCTCAACTTGGCGCCAGGCTTCATGGAGATGACCAGTGAATGGGCTTGTCTTGGATATGGATTTGCCACCTGCAGAACCTAATGAACAGGCAGTTGCATGTCTTGCTTCGTCACATGATGCTTTTTCAAATCATGCCAATATGGCCACTAACACATGATGCATGTGAAAGGTAGAAGCGTTTAGAAGTTATTACCTCCGGCAAGGAGGTTATGTTTTCACCGGGATTTGTTTATTTGTTTGATGGTTTGCAAAATAACCCAAAGTTTGACAAAGTTTTCAGGGTTGGTCATAAGAGGCCTAAATTAAAACTGATTAATTTTGGTGGTGATCCAATCCAATTCAGCAGCACCACCAAAAATTAATCAGTTTTAAGTTAGGCTACTTCTGGCCAATCCTGAAAATTTTGTCAAAAACCATCCATTACTTTTTGAGTTACTTTGCAAACCAACAAACAAACAAACAAGCCCTGGTGAAAACATAACCTCCTTGGCAGCAAGGGTAACTTTAAATAATATATTTGTTTGTTTTAGCACTGTCCTTGTTTGAGGGCTGTTGATACTGAGTTTTGCTTCATGCTCTTTCTGTAGACTAAAATATCACCATCGTTGCTATCATCACAACACTGACTTTCATATTCTGTGAAATATTATATTATTATACTGTATCCTGCATGGTGGTCACTCACAAGTCAGATGACTGTTGGACTGGACATACTCAAAATGGAACATCACACGATCAGGAGTCTTGGCACTCAATAGGACACAGCAGTGAACGTTCACATGATATTATAAAAAAGCAAAAATGCTCCTCAGCAAAACGAAGCATGTGACCGGTATCACTAAATCTTGTCCTGCTGTCATTGAAGAACATTCAGACCAGAGAATCATCACCAACAGACACAAAGCCTGTGCAGCTGGGATGATGGCTAAAAAAATGTATTGATACATAAAGCTACCCAGCGTGGAAATATTAATAACCACAATGTAAACTGAAAACAAGTAAGCATAACCAATGTGAGCATACATTTGTAATGAATTGCAGTGTAGTCTGAAGCTATAATACTCGTGTCACTGGGTTGATTCTGAAATCTAGTAAAAAAAACTTCGATGAAATCAGACTGTTGGGATGTCAACAAAGATGTTTCTACAATCTTAACCAATCCTACCTTTAAAGTTAATTCACTTTTTATATGATAGGTCATTGGAAAACCGTATGTCCAGTTAAAGTTCTGACCAACACTAGGCAGGCACTGAGGAACTTGTGACTTGGAAATGTTGGCAACAAGAATAGCACTGTGAAGTTCCAAGTCCAACATCCAGTCAAACAGTAATGTCTCCTGTCTACATGCTTTATAGCTTAAGTGTTACATAACTTTAAACTTAAATTATATCAGCCTCAGCAACATCATAGGTGCCAAACATTAACCATTATGTTATGTTCACTGTGTGGAGACAGCTGAGCTGTTCGCGGACAATGTACTGCAGTTACTTTAATCGGGTCAAAGTGGTCATTAAAAGACAGAAATTAATTACATCAGGATGGTGAGTTATACTGTGTAATAGTAAAAACAACACAGCTTGTCACGCAAATAAAGCTTTTATTTTGTAAATCCATTCTCTTTTATCTGCATGCTGGGCCAGAAATTTCAACCGTAACAAAAAACACAAATATAGGATTTCACAATCATTTGCAGGCAGAAAGTCCAACACCGAGGCAGAACCACTCGCTAGTGAACTCCACGAAGCCTGGAGCTTTGGTGAGTCCACTTCCTGAACAGACAGGAAACAGTAAAACATTGATTAACAATCTAAAAGTGAGAGCGTTAGTTCAAATGTTAGTTACACATTTCTTTCCGAATGTCAACAAAAATGTTACTTTTTTGTCATTGTGTGAAAAGCACCTACCTTGCATTACGTTGTGGAGGTTACAGTAGTTGGTGCCGTTATCTAACATGCTGGTCCAGAATGCAGATGTGGACGAACCCTGAACAGCAACCAAAAACAACATGTTCATAACATTTCATGAAAACATGGAGTCAACATAAAAAACACATACATAAATGAGCCTTTATTTGTATTTCCACCAAAGCTTATATATTTTGATGTAGGATAATTATTGGATACAAAAGGCATCTGTCTCACCTCTACATGGCAGCCCATGCTCATTGATGTGGAGAGCATGGTGAAGTTAACATTTTCGATCTGGCCGATTTCAGAGGTGTGGTTGGCCTGAATTAGAGCTGCAGTCACTGGGCCGAGCTGGTTTGCAAACACAAAAAGAGCATTAGCTATAAATACAGACAATAAAATTCATGTGGAAAAAATTATCTTCAAATTCCTCACCTTGTATGAGCCCATGGCTTTAATCTGAGTCACAATGGCCATGTTAACTTGAGTGCACGGCAGTCCAATCAACCTGGCAACAGAAAGAGTCAAATGTAGCTTTAGTTTGTCTACTGTCTCTTAAACAGTTCAAAGTCTACTTACTTGTATTTATATGCACTTATTTATTTAGCTTTTTTTCCATTATATCTTACATTCATAATGCACAGACCATTGTCTGAGAGGAAAACTAACATTTGATCACAAACAGATGAAGGCTTACCAGACAATTTTGCAGAAGGCATGCGTTGTATCAGTTGGTCCACCATTTGTGACGATGCACAGTCCCAAAAAGAGGGCGCAGGCCACAGCCAAAGTCCTCACAGCCATGATGATTTAGTTTCTCGTTCTCACAGGACACTGTGGATGTTTTTGCCGTTAGGGTTTATATAGGAGACTGCATGAAAAAGGAACAACTAGAAGACCATTGGCTTGTCATGTGAACCTGTGGAGAAGTGATTTGCATGACTCTTGAAATGAATTGCATGGTGTCTTTCACACCAGCACGGTTGGATTTAATTGTCTGAATTCAGCTGGAGCTTTAGAAAACTATTTAAACCTTTCATAAACACATAATAACACAACAAACATATTTTTATTGTTATCCTCTGACTAACCTCCAATTTAAGTTGTCAGAAAATAGTCTTTAAAATGCCCATCACATTTACCCCAGAGCCCAAATTGTGTGCAGCAACTATTAAGTTTTTACAGACATTAAAATCAGTTTTTGTAGCGGTACTTTCACCACTATTTAATATAGTCACTTGCCAAAGGAAAAAATAAGAGCATTTTATATTATCATGTGTTTTGAAACCAACAAACCACCAAATCTAAATTGTTTCACAAGCCTGGTAACACGTGACAGTTTGCTATTACTTGACCTTACCATAAGGTTCTGAGGCAATGGAAATGTAGTTCGCTGCTCCAGCAAATAGGACGAACCTGAGCTACGACTTATTAAAGGAAGATGCTGTATTTCTTATTTATCACTTATGTATCGCTCAGCTACGAGTCAGAAAGTTAATCTTATGGTAACAAGATTCAACATCAATACCATTGTGTACGGATGACAAACAGTAAATGGGAGGTAGCAGCTTGTTTATAACAAACAAAACCAGCTAGCTACCCAGCTGTGTCATTGTCCTCATATAAATATCAAAGAGTTAGCATAGCGCTAGCGAGCATAAAGCTAACGCTATGCTAGCAAGATTTAATAACACTGTGTACGGTTGACAAACAGTAAATAGGATGTAGCAGCATGTTTAAAAACGAGAGTAGCTAGATAGCTGTGTCACTGTCCTCATATAAATATCAAGGAGTTAGCATAGCGCTAGCGAGCATAAAGCTAATGCTATGCTAGCAAGATTTAATAACACTGTGTACGGTTGACAAACAGTAAATAGGATGTAGCAGCATGTTTGAAAACGAGAGTAGCTAGCTAGCTGTGTCACTGTCCTCATATACATATCGAGGAGTTTAACGAGCATAAAGCTAACGTCGTGCTAGCAGGATTTCATAACATAGCACAGTTGACAAACAGTAAGAATATATATTTATGTTTAACAACGGGGGTGTGTATTGTCGGCTCCAGCCTGAAACAATAAGTTGGACAGTGAATGGGATGGTCAGGGGGATAACACGAGTAACTTACTTTTTGCAGCTTGGGTGTTGCACCAGACAGCTCGCTGGAACTGTAAGTGTCCATTATCAGGACTTAATGGACATCCTGCAGCCAATCAGAATCAAGTGCTCACCAGACCTTGGTATATTCTGTCTGTTTTGGATCAAAGAAAGAGTAAAAAAAATAGGCCCTCAATGCTCTTGATAAGAAAATATTATATGGCCAAAAATGTGAAGCCTGCTGGATATATGCTTATATGCTGGTCTGGGCCTCATTTTCAATTCAACTGGACTAGGGGCCTTTAGCAAAGAGGTTAAAAAATAGTATTTTAGACCACTATCTAAGTGAGATCCATTGAGAAATGCAGAAGGAGTTTGACCTGACCTGCACAGACCATGACCTCAGCACAGACTCCCAGCAATGCTTTGTCACCAGTGACTAAGGGGAGAAGCCAAGTTCAAAATCTGGCATAAAGTTTTCCCTTTAGCAATACAGATTACTTCCCCCTTCACAGCTATTTGATTAATCCCTATTGATAATTTTACTATGTTTTTACAGAGTTCCCACACTCTGTGTAAACATAGCATAACATTAATCACATTTTCTCCAATTGTATGAAAGCATGTGCCTCTGTTGAAAACACCATAGTTAAAGGTAATTCATCACGGTTTCATTGTACTTATTATCTAACTGTTATTTCTTGAGGCAAACAGGCCTATTGATTTACAATGCTTGAGGCACTCCACCAAGAGACAACAAGCAGAACACCACAGTCAACCACTGTCTTTTACTATCATTTATGTCACCCAGTCCCCCTCAGGCACCATATATGCATATTTCTGCTTTTAACTACAATAGTGGGCTGGTAGTGGTGGAATGTAATAGGATTTACTCAACTACTTAGGTGCAAATTACATTTCAGAGGGAAACCTTTTACTGTTTAAAAGCTTGGCAAAGGAAATGTATGTACAGCGATTTGTCAGTCAATTGACAGAAAATTAATTGGAAACTATTTTGGTAATTCTTTAGGTCATTTAATTATGTCAGTTTACTTTCAATAATGGTTTGAAAGGTTGGGGAAAAACATGTGGAGTGGTTATTTTGGGCTTCGGCTCATTCTGACATCTTTTCTTACGATTTTTTTTTTTACAAACTAAGCAATCAATCAATTCAATTAAAAACAATAACAAGCAGATTAATCATTATTATTAATTAGGCAGAATCCTATACAAAATATTTACAAATTACAACCAATGAAAAGAGTGCAATTCTGCTTCATATTAATGCTTATACTATGCTATTAATGCTATTAATTAATGCTAATCTAATATATATTTTTCTAAATTGAGCACTTTAATACTTTTAGTAATTATTCACTGACCACCCGTGCTGAAGTAATATTTCTATTGCAGGACTATAACAGATTTTTTTTTCTGCAGTGTGTATTAGTACTTTTACTTAAGGTTCTGAATAATCCTTTACCTTTTAAAGACCTGTTGTACTGCCAAGTGAAACTGCAAAATAAGTGCCTCCTTTCTGTCTGCAGAGGGCACCAGACCACAACACTCAGCCAAACCTTGAAATCCTGACAGGCCTCTCTGCGGTTATATCTATTCACTTCTTCTTTAGGTTGCAAACTCTGTCTGCCTTGATGAAATATGTACGTGATGAACACGTAAATTGTCGAGGAATGTTAAAATATGTAAATGCAGAGAAGAATAAAGAAAACGCAATGTTTTTAAAATGATTTCAATGGTGAGTTTAAGGCACATCATGCTTTCAATACATTTCCAAATCAAATCTGATGGCTCTTATAACAGACCTGACAAATCTGTCAATCAATGATAACTACGTAGTACACAGACCATGCATCAAAGTCTTGTTAATGTCTCGGGAGGTCTGCTCACATGGGAGAAATGTTTTAAGTCATCCCTCTCCTTGAGAAGCTCCCAGTGGTCATGTTTGTCTGAAACATGTCAGCCATATAGATGAATGGGAGCGACAATCATCTCTCCCTAATGAGGAACCCTGCAGTGGGATGGTTCTCTGTCTTATGAGTAACAGCTCTCCAACAACCCATTTACCATAAAAAAAACGTTATGTAATTTGAGAACGTGAATTCATTTTGCATCCCTGTCCCTTTTTTTCTTAATTTTGTTGCAGTCACAATTACTGACTGTATTGATTTTGTCTTTACGCTTATTATCGGTAGTGCTGCTTAGTTGTTGTCAACACTGTCAGTTTACCACTTTCATTTCAAAGAACTTCATGATCCTTGTCCGTTATTTAATCTTCTTAAGGCTGCATTTTTTTGGAGAATTATTTCATTTTTTTAGATAGAAAGATAGATACTTTATTAATCCTAGAGCTTCATGTTGTTTGTGTATATTGTACATTATTCCTAAGTTCATTGGTGTCTAAAAATGACACACAACGTGTTTTTTTACTTATGCTATTTACAGTTGAGGAGCCTCAACTCCAAAAGAACAGTTTCCATCAAAGCAGCGAGGAACAGCCAACACACAGGGCTCAGATTAATCTTGACTTGTGTGACCAGAATCATTTTAGAGCAGCTTGACCTAAAAGGTTATGTTGATAAAATGTGTGGAAAGACTGGAAAGACTAAATTAATACCTCTGTCTCAGTCAGGCTGAGTGGGGGGATAGAATGGAATGCCATTTATTCTCCCTTTCACTGCACAATAAATAAAAATAAGTATGAAAATATGAGATCAGTGTAAAATAATTATAACTCTTAGAATGCAAGTATAACAATAAGCATAAAAATAAGTATAAAAATTGTCTTATATATCCATCCATTTTCTACCGCTTATCCTCTCATAGGGTCGTGTGGGGACTGGAGCCTATCCCAGCTGTCTTAGGGCAGAAGGCAGGGTACACCCTGGACAAGTCTCCAGTTCACCACAGGACTGTCTTATATACAGATATGAATATGAGAATGAATTTACAACAACGATAAATACTGAGAAAATAAAAAGGAAATGTACAGATGTATTGCACTGGATGTTAGACTACGTACAGAATAAATAAATAGTATTGAACAGGTGTTAACACTGTTAGCACTGTCACCTCACAGCAAGAAGGTACGGGGTTCGATTCCCGGCCCGGGGCCTTTCTGTGTGGAGTTTGCATGTTCTCCCCGTGTCTGTGTGGGTTCTCTCCGGGTACTCCGGCTTCCTCCCACCATCCAAAAACATACATGGGGATTAGGTTAATTGGTTAATTTAAATTGACCGTAGGTGTGAATGTGAGTGTGAGTGGTTGTTTGTCTCTATGTGTCCTGTGATGAACTGGAGACTTGTCCAGGGTGTACCCTGCCTCTCGCCCTGGGCTGGGAGAGGCTCCAGCTCCCCCACAACCCTATGTGAGGATAAGTGGTAGAATAAGGATGGATAGATGAATGGCACAGGTGTTAAAAGCAGCAGCAGTAACAGTGACTGATGTTATTGCACATGAACAGCTATATTGCACATGAACGTTGTATTGATGGCTGAGGTTGTCACATATGTGAGTTCAGGGTGGTGATGGCTTTTGGAAGGAAACTGTTTGTCCTTGCTTTGATGCATCTGTAGTGCCTCCCAGAAGGAAGCAGCTCAAACAGCTGAGAACCAGGGTGTGAAATGTCCTTGACAATGTTCTGGGCTGTGCTGAGTCACCGGGTGGGAGGAGAGAAGACAGCCAACAATGCTGTGGGGTCAATAGTTCATTTTTGTCCCAAGGACCTCCACACAGGTTATGTTGGCTATGGTAAATAATGTTTAAAAAGACACAAATTTAAATTGCCACTATGTGTGGCCCTAACATCATCTTCCACTTTTCAACAAACAAAGAAAAAAAATTATCATCCAGCCTTGAAAATGAACCTCACGACTGCTGGTTGGATCTACAGGGTAAAGTCATCTTGCCACGAAATGGATGGCATGGGCATTATGCTCAGCCGTTTGCAGGGATGGTCAGAGACCATCTGCTGGGCTGAGTCACAATCTGTCTCTCAAACCATCATCTTCAAATGTTCCCCAAAGCTATGATATCAACTATACATGTAACCTATTTGCTTGTAGGCTTTTTGTGCAATAAAAATTAAATAAAACCTACAGGAGTGAAATTTAATAATAACTATTTTATTGTTACCAGGTTCTGACCTGTTACCTGAAAACTGCAAATCACGAGAAACCAAAATTTATTTATTAAAAAACTACCATTTACTGGTGGAAGCTTGTCTCAATGAAATACTACTTTCTAAATAATTTTCAGATATTTTGTTTACGATTATTAATTAACACACATATGATGATGCTACATTTACACACACCAGAAATATTTAAATATAACAAAAAATGTTTACTTCCGGTCAGCTGAGCTGTAGTCTCGTGGGCTCTCGCGGTGTTTCGTTTTCCTGCTGATAATCGTTTACGGAGCAGCTCCACACAGAGATCAGCTGTGGGGTGAAGTGGACGACAACACGGTCAGTAAAAGTCTGTCAACAGGCCAGACACATTTTAGGATTATAATCGATGAAAATTAACTTCGTTCTGCATATCTGAGTTGTTACACGTTGTTTACAGTTCATTTTAACGAATTACACTAAACCTCGCTCTTTGCAAGAATGACTCGTTTGCATGTTTGCAAATCGAGAAAGTGGCTTGTAAATGAAGAAATAAACTCCTAGACAGGCACTGTGGTTATTTCTTGACAGTTGTGTAATGGCTGGTTCTAATAAGGATTAAACTTTACAGTCCAAAGGTCTGTGAGGTAAGTGAGTTACAGCCTCTCAGTATAAGTTGTAGCTGTAGCGTATTACACTAGCATACGTAGCAAAACAGTACTAATTCCAGAATAAAGTTGGGAAAATACACATCTGAATGTTTGAACTCTTGCCACCCTCGACTGGAGCTAATCTCCAGTTTACCCTTCCGTTCATCTTCATTAGCTTTGACCACTCATTTCTCTCCCTTTGCTTCTTGCTTCTCTACTGTTCACCCTTTTTTCACTCGCATTTGTTCAGTGACCTTTCAAAATAAAAAACTCATTTTTTTCACAGGATAACACATGACCATTACACCATATAATGAAACTACAATGAATTCGGTTCATTTACACAAACACTCTCCTGTCTGATCTCTGTGCCAACATCACCATTATGAAATGTGTCATTTATAAACACATGGTGTAATAAATGTGTCCTTTCAGGTTTTTGGAAACACTGAACACCTGCCATGTCAGACTTGAGTGGGAAAGTCCAGACCGTCCTGGGTCTGGTGGATCCAGACCAACTGGGTCGCACCATGACCCATGAGCACCTGACCATGTCCTTTGAGTGCTGCTTCTTTCCTCCTCCTCCTGGTGACGAGGCGGTGGCGGAGAACCCATTCCAGATACAGCACATGCACTGGCTGAGGCAGAACCAGTACAGCTGCCACGAGAATCTGCTGCTGCATCAGGAGACCGCCGCTGTGCGGGACGAGCTGCTGGCCTACAGGAAGGCTGGCGGGGGCACAATAGTGGAGAACACGACCACTGGCATTGAACGGGACCTGCCCACCCTCAAGCAGCTGGCCAAGGACACTGGGGTCCACATCATCGCGGGAGCAGGCTACTATGTGGACTGCACCCACACTGAGGCCACCAAGAAAATGACTGTGGAGAAGGTGAGACCCAGTCTGAGTGGAGCTGTAGCCACTGTGGCCTCTGGTACTGTTTGTCTCAGTCACCAGACAGGAAGAAGATACATCACTTATGGTGCTTTTGCACTACACAGTAACGGCGTGGTACGGCATGACTCATTTTTGTTTCTTTTCCATTACTACTGAGTACCTCATAGTACCTCCTTGGCGTGGGCGGGGTCGTCATACGGCAGCGCAAAACTGTATTTACATGTGACACAGAAAACCGGGAAGAAGAAGAACAACAACACTATCATCACAAACAATGGAGGACACCGAACTGCTCAAAAGTGTCATTTTCTCGTGTAACAATAGTGAAACAGTTGCCAGTTTTAAAAATGGCGTGGTCGAGTTGTGTTTGGCTTTTACAGTCTAGTCGGACGCTTCCAATGACGACACTCGTTGGCCAATCAGTGGAAGGCAGTGGGACGACGTCACGTTTTAGTATCACTTGAAACCAGGGCTGAGGAGGTACGAAAAACGTACCTGGTACTAGTGGAAAAGCGCCACAACTGTGTAGAGCCGTGTCCGCACCGCGTCTGTGGAAAAGCGCCATTATTCTCTCAACAAGTTGTGTGTTTATGTAATTAAACCTAGCATGCTCTTTATGTAGTACTAAGAAGTCATTATTTCAATGCACTGATGTGTAAGTTTTCTACCCTTCAGCTCACAGACATCATCATCAGTGAGGTGCTTCACGGCGCAGACGGAACCAACATCTGCTGCGGTGTGATCGGAGAGATAGGAACCAGCTGGCCTATCACAGAAAGCGAGGCAAAGGTGCTGAGGGCCACAGCTCACACTCAGACCCAGCTCGGCTGCCCCGTCATCATCCACCCCGGCAGGAATGCTGCCGCTCCGTTTGAAGTCGTCCGCATTCTTCAGGAGGCTGGTGGTGACATCAGCAAAACTGTTATGTCACACTTGGACAGGTGAGAATCCCTGGAAACAGTTATTTTAGGGGAATAAAGGGACATTTATCTGAGCAATAATTGCACAAAATGCAGATTTTCTTAATTTAGTAATTTTATTGTCGACTATAAACATATGAACAAATATTTCACAGTTGTAATGTCATGAATTCATGTTGAAGTATCCTTCTAAAGTTGGCAGAAATCACACTAATAGCTAAAATAATTCTGGCATTAACAATAACAAATATTTTGAACTGCTGTTTTGGTCACTGGTGCTCTTTTCTTAGGAAGGATACAGGCATTGAATTTTCCACTGTTATGAAACTTACATGGGACAAGCTTTGTCTTTTGAAATGCTGCACATATCACCTTCAAGAGCTCTTTTATCTCTTTCTGCAGGACTATATTTGATTATGGTGAACTGCTTGAGTTTGCAAAGCTGGGGAGTTACCTGGAGTATGATTTGTTCGGAGTTGAGATGCTGAACTACCCGTATAACCTGGAGGTGGACATGCCCAGTGACAGCGAGAGAGTGAAAGCGTGAGTGCTCAGGGTTAAATGTTTCCAGTGTGATGAGATCTGTCAAAAGTCCACACCTGAATTTTAAATTTGAGATCAGGTTCATCTTCAGTTTTCTTTGAGAAAGTCAAAATTTATGTGTTGCCACATTAGGTCTAACCCATTTATAAGAAAATGCAGCTTTTGTTATTTACTCCATGTGTGTCCCACAGTATTCAGTGTTTGTCAGTGTGATGAATGACAGGTCACATTCCAATATGTTCTTTAACAAAACTTTCCAGTTATGTTTACAGGCCCCTAATTTTTCACGGTTTTCTTTTGATTTCATGCTCAGCTTGGCATTCCTCGTGAAGGAGGGCTATGACGACAAGATAGTGATCGCACATGACATCCACACCAAGAACCGGCTCACCAAGTACGGCGGCCACGGCTACTCTCACATCCTGAAGAACATAGTGCCCAAGATGCTGTTGAGGGGCATCTCACAGCGTCAGGTGGATAAGTTCCTCATCGACAACCCAAAACGCTGGCTGACCTTCAAATAAAGCGAAAAGAGAGACCCAAGGAAGACGTTTCGATATGCCGATTGGAAATATCTTCCGATGGTCACTTAATCCTCCCCACAATGTATACTTTGACATCTGTGCAATGATCACAAACATTGAGATGACAGCTCTTTTGTGTATCAATTTGTCTTTAATGTAATGTCTTTAAATGTTGTTACATTTTTGGGCAACTTTTCCCTTTCCTTTCCAATTACCGTCTGTTGTTTCATCCAGCTGAAAGAAGGGTCCTCCTGAATCAAGATTTGATTTTATATTTGTGATTATACCTTATTTACTTTGTAAGCAAATACTCTGAAAGCTCCTGGTGGAATCACAGTGCCTCTCATTAGCGCTCTTTTTTGGTGCTATTTATATCACAAACAAAATCTTGCCTGCAGAAATGTGAATGCAGTCTAAAAGCTAATATTATTGCCTATGGTGGTGCTCACCCACATGGTGCTAATTGAATTTTGGTGTCAAATGTCTCTGGGTTTTGTTTTTTTTTTGTATTTGTAAACTGATGTTTCTGCAAACACATTTCACAGGATAAAAATAACGAGTGTAGTAATCAGTATGCCGCTCTGGTCTGGACACAATGCGGCTTGTTAGATGAGTTGTCCTGTTGCCCCTCAGTGGGTGTCTGGGTGTCTATGGGAGCCTGACTGGATGAAGGACATGTTCTCCTCTCATCTGGGAACAGGTGGCCTCACAGGGTGACTTCACCACATGATCAATGGTGTGATCGCCACAAGTGACTGGGCCATGTGGTTAAAAAAAAAACTTTGATTAATCTTCTGGGAGCATTTTTTTTTAAGTAAACCATAGGATTTAATTTATGTGACATTGTTAACATGGAGGGGGCTTCACGTCATCAGCAGGCAGATTGATGGAGGAAGCATTTCTGTCAGTGCAACTGTCCAGTTTTGTGATGGTGACTAACTGCCAGACCACCCTGTCGCCCCAACCAGCTGTCATATTTAGACAAGAACAACAATGATAATGTTGTGACAGTGCTTCAGTATGAACATAGAATGGCCCTTTACATATTTTTATGCTGCACAGTTGATATGTCTTTATAATCATGCATCACTACGGCTTCGAAAGCTCACTCGAAATGCAACAAAGATCACATATTTTGTTAAAAAAATAAAGCACACAATCTAACTACACAGTGGTGACTATGTGAATATAATTTTAGCATTTATAATTGAGTGCTTAAGGTCACTGAACATTGAGCTTTCAGTCTACACTCACTCTGCAGCATGTATAGTATGTTTGACACAACTTAATTTGACAAGCTAGACAGTTCATTCATGGTGCGATAGCGACACTAATCAATCTGACAAGGGTACAATTCAACGCTGGACACTTTAACATTCATTATTGTGATTCTGTAATTACACTGTGCGCTCTTCGCTATTGCAAAGCACAGTCCTCTTCCACATCTGGACTCTTGCAACATGGAAATTGTGAGCTTTGCCCCCTAATAATCCAACTGACATTGAAGCAAAGCTAAATGCTGGGCGGATGTTTCAATCAGCGTACAGCATGAAGCCGGAGAAGGTGCTGTACTTGTTGTTGTTGCCCCCATGCGCCTTTCCGCCGTCCAGCTTGATGTAAATCTCGTCGCCGGGCTCCAGGTGCAGGACAACACTGTTGCTGGCGTAGTCGTAGTTCTGGTCGGCGTCTTGGGCGATGGCACTGGCTCTCACCTGGAGGGCAAAATAGACATTGCTCTAGATGAAACGTGCCAGACCCACGGACAGTTCCAATTTCAAAGTTAAAACAACCCTCAGACAACTTTACTTTATGTTTGAAAGTCCGCAAAATATGTTCTTTGCGGATACGACCGTGCGTAAAACTCGTGCGTAAAATTCAAAAGTGTATATTTGTTCATGAAATCTTTCATTAAGTCGTTGAACCGTGTTTACAAACAAATACTTACGAATAAAGTTATTACAAACCGAAACAGCGTTAGCTATTTGTATCAAGAAGCGTCCTACCTGGTTGTTTTTACAGAGGTCAGCCCACATGCTGGTTCCATCACCGCCTCGCATCAGCACATGGTAAACAAAGAAGTAAATCCCTGGTATTGAGCAGGTGAATTTCCCCGAAGAGGGGTCATAGTGGTTTCCCAGATTTGTGACTACATCGTCGAATTTCAGCACCTCATATCCCTCGTGCTGCTTCTTCAGTCCTGCATAAAACGCAATCTTTGGGATCGTGTTGTAAGTGGCAGCGCTGATTGCTCCGTTGGGCCCATTTGCCCCAGGTGCCCCGGGTGGACCCGGTGGCCCCCTCTCTCCTGGAGGACCAGCAGGTCCAGGTGGTCCTGGTTCGCCAACCGGACCCCTCGGACCCATCCTTCCGACGCGCCCTGGCTCTCCTTGAGGACCTTGGATGAATGTCGGAAGCGACTGAACCAGGCGGTTGTCTTTGATCGGGTTGGTCGCCTTGGCAGTGGCTGTGGCCGCGGTCCCGTGGGAGTCGCACACCATTTGACATGACCCGAGCATCTCGTAGCGGGCAGGAGTCCCGGCGGTGTTCACCACAACCGGAATCAAGACCACCAACACCAGCACCAGCGCGACACCACAAACACCAGTTGCGATCATCTGCGCTCTGCGGATTCGCTGTGATCTCCGGAGTGGATGGTCTTCCAGCCTGCTTGCGGGGGATATTTTTGCAGAGGGAAAAATTTCACCCACACTTGTTTGACACCCCAACTTTTGGAAATAAAATAGTCCTTTAAATGTTTATGCGCAAAGGGAAGCATCCACAACTTTTACGCGCTGCAGGATCCGTCCAACTGATGATTCATCTCCACTTTCTCGCTGCAAGAAAAGCAACAACTACAAAAGAGTCTCTGAGAGGAAAAACTACACAATCTGCGTTATGTAGTTAAGCAGCACAAAGTCGGGCAGCACAAGTTTCTGCCCACCACGGTGCCACAGGAGAGAATGGGCTCGAAATGAACCGTTACACTCTTCTCTGTTTGGAAAGTGAGGGGAGGGGTGGGGTGATGGATGGGATAGAAACCATGCATTTCTTCAATCAAAAGAGAGAAAGGGGAAAACATACAAACAGGGATGCAACTCTAAAACTCTGAAACGTGACTGCATTATTTTATGTATTTGTTTCTGCAGTCAGGAAGCCCTTTTATAATTTCAACAGGGTTTTAACACATCCCACAACATGTTATTAAAACTCATCCAGACAGCTTTAAAAGGCATTACGCATAATTAGGCCATTAAGGACAAAAGGCTATGCTCCTTTGGCACATGGTCACACCTTAGTGGCTCCCTGTGTCCAATTTATCACTTGGAGAAAATCTATAGAGCCACTGAAAGGAAGGAGGGAGTCACTAGGAGCTGGCAGTGAAGAATGACTTCACACAAATATACAGATGAAATGACTGAATGCTGAGACATTTAAAAGGGAAATGGGGTGAAATCATTTAATTTAGTTCCAATGGGAATTCACCAGGAAGTTAAAAATACTGTGATATTAACTTAAATAAGTCATACTTGTAGTCAAATTTCCAACTGAATTGTCAATTATTTATAAAATTATTCAAACAGCCTGCATTGACTTCTAAGATTCAAAACAACATGTCCACATAAAACTTCAGCATAGTGTGTTTTTTAAAGGTTTGAGTGATGAAGGACAAATCATTGCTGAGGAGGGCAGATGATGATGTGCTCATGAATGCAGAGGTTGTCACTAAATGTCGATGGCACCTCGCTGCCAGGTGGAGATAGATGAACAGGAAGGAGAAACACAGATAGCCTTGTTTGTTTGGGAGGAGCGAGGCTTTGATTGCAGCCCAAATGAGATTCCATGAGAATGCAACGGTGCTTTTGTTGAATCGTGATGTCAAAAAGTTTAAAGTTAAAATGGACAAATAATGAGCCGTACTGCTCAGTAAATATTCAAGATGTTATTGTCACCAAATAAAAAGCTAATATATTATCAGAGGTGTATGCAGTATTTCAAGCAGATGTGAGCAAAAGAGAGCATGTTGTACAATAACACAGTCTGTTCATATATGTCAAGGAGAAATACACTATATACAGTACATGTTGGAGTATAATCAAGGCAAGAAAAAACACGACACAAACAAAAGACAGAAAAGCATGGAGATATGACAAGGAGTGAATGTGGCTTAAGACTGACCTGAGTGGTGTCGGGGTAGTCAAGTCAAGGCCTTTTTCCCACCTTTGCATTTGTCATTGTTAGAGAATAGACTTGAATAACATGACCTCAACATATGACCATTAATGCTGCTATAACCATTAATTCCATATTAAAATGGCAATAGACATGTCTAACCTACCATTATTGAATGCATAATGCAGTGGCTAAATAGAATAATGACACCATGGTGTTAAGATTGCTTCTCTATAAAGCCGGCTTCCACTGTGTCACTCTGAACTCTCTCCCAGGAAAATGACGGCTCGATTTACAGCACATACAAAGTGTGCATCCAAATCAGGAAGAGAACTGCACTGGCAGTTACCACAGAGTACCAAAGTAAATTAGTTGTAGTTACTTCTCCCAGTTGCGGAATTGACAGACAGAGGAACAAATGGAGTAACCATGGAAACGAAAAAGTCCTTTCCTTGTCAATTGCCACTTTAAAAATGAAACCTGTCATCTTAATGATGAACCCAACTAGAAATATTAGCAACTCTGCAGAGTTTTTTCATCTCAGTAGAGTCATTTCCAAACGTTGCAGACAGCTGCATTTAACAAAAAAGTATGATATGGTGGAGACCAAAACAGAGCTAACAGCATGGTGAATATTGCACTTTTATACGTCATGTGGTCAGAAACATGTCTGTGTCTGCTGACTGCTGGCAAACATGTTTGCCATGTAAACTTTCTTACAATTTCCACTACAGAAGAGAAAAAGATTACATGTTCATTGGTTGTGTTTATATATTTTATTTCCATCTCAGTATTTTCTTTTGTTTAATTTTTACATATTTCTCACAGCTGACAGTAGTTTGGGAGGGCACCGCATGCGACTTAAAATACATAATCATTTCTAAACGATCACACATTTTCTGTGGGATTGGTGTTAAGTGAGAAACAGAATAGCATGTAATAGAATATATAAAGACACACATGCACACTCACACACAGTGGGACATACTGTGGCGGCTATGAGTCAGTGAGCACTTGTTAGCGGTCAGGCTCTCTTCCTCCAGTTGGCACGAGCCTCCAGTGACTCAGGGAGACTTGTCGACCAGGAGCCAAAGTGAACAGCAGTGTCAAAATCCACCGAAAGCTGTAGGAAGAAGACACACAAACTGTATCAGAAATCTTTTCACAGTATCACACCAAATGAATCAGAAACCTTTTTTTATTCCTGTTTTTTTTTAAAGTTGACTTTCATCAAGATCTTAGTTACTCAGCTTACCTAGGCTGCTGTACTGAAGGATTCCTCTGGCAGTGGAGAGAACTGACAGGTTGTTTTGAGTCTTGACTTTGGAGTTCATTTACAACCAGTCAGACTGGACTCCTCGGGGAGCCTGATGATTTTTGACATCCGGACAAGCAGATGTTCAGAGGACATGAATAAAACATAGAGCTCATCTGACCACAGACCGAAGACTTTCAGAGGGTCTAATGAAATAAGAGGCGTGATTTCAATTCACGATAAAAAAAAATCCCTCTGTCAGATAAAGTGTGATGCTGCATGAAATATGTATGGCATTTATGTAGCCTGACCTGGGTGGCTAAGTAGGGTTCAATTGTGTTTATGACAATCAAAGCTGAGACAGGTTTGTCAAAGGATGTATGTGGTGAATGGGAAGGAAACTGAATGGACCTCTCATTACCAGCCAGGAATGTAAAACAGAAATATTATGTGACCATTGACACCCAAGTGTTTATCAACTGATAAAACAGCATGTGTGCTGGCCAGCGATAAGATGCACGTCCCTCAGTACTTTCCACACCTTCTGCTCTTTTAGAATTGGAGTGTTTATTTTTCTTTTTCCACAGAAAAGCCATTGAATAGGCTGGGGGACAGAATGTGTTACCACACCACCCACTCAAAGCTGGTCTTGTACTGTTTTTAAGATGGAGATGCAATCACAATCAGCCAGGGTGGAACTTTGGTTTTGTGCTGGAGAGAATGGCTTTATCATTCAAGTGAAAATCAAAGTGATTGTTTTGTATGATTTCATTATTTGCTTCCAGCTGTGACACAAAGAATTACTTTAAAACTTTCGCATTGTGAGAATGTTATTGGTCTCAAAATAGGTTTATTGTGGATGCTTTCCACACGAGGGAAAAATAAGAGGAGTAAATAAAACACTGAGATTGTTCACAGCTCCTAATTCATAGATTACACTTGAGAATGTGTAACAGTAACACAGGTATGTTTTGTGGAAATGATTTTGGCTGTGGGTCTTCCTCCTAGAGGAACATCTATTAACCTGATTCAAATCTGCCATATACAGGTGCAATATTCTCCATTTTCCCCCCATGATTTCATCTTTTCTTTTTACGAGAGGCCTGGTCAAGAGGGCATAATAAAACCATTGCTACAAAATATACAAACATAAACAGGCCAGGATAACAGTTTCACACTACAAAAGAGACACTGTCTAGTTAAGCTGCATTGTGATTACCTGCTTTTGTTGAATACACTGCAAAATGTCCTTCAATTTAATCATTTTAGTCTGAAATTTGAAATACAGTGCAATACCCTGGGACCTGCCTTTCAGCTTCCTCAAGAGATGCAACTGTTGCAGTCCGAACCCTGTGCAATTCAATTGTTCTTATTTCTGCTCAGCTCTTTTCATTTTAATTGTAACTGTCTTTACATTCACATTTTTAACCACAGCACTGTTTAATGTTGAAATGTCCTCTGCAGCATCCTAACGTCCCCCAGCATGAGCTCAAAGACAAACACGTCAGCGCTCGCATGCTGTCTGTGAATAAGATGTTGAGTCATGAGTTGCATTCTGTGAGATGCTCAGTAATAATATAGAAATCAATTATATGCATAATATTTTCAGACTTTTAATCGCTGATAACCACAAGTGTCGATGTGCAAATGTGTCTACAACACATTCAGACCATCACATCACACTCAAACTCTGCAAAACACCAATTTCATAAAAGGGGAAACGAGGACACATGCAACCCTGACAATTAAAAATAAACTTCAATGAATAATACAACTGGGCGGCACAGTGGTGTAGTGGTTAGCACTGTCACCTCACCGCAAGAGGGTATTGGATTCGAATCCCGGGCCTGGGGCCTTTCTGTGTGGAGTTTGCATGTTCTCCCCGTGTTTGTGTGGGTTCTCTCCGGGTACTCCGGCTTCCTCCCACCATCCAAAAACATGCATGGGGATTAGGTTAATTGGATAATTTAAATTGACCGTAGGTGTGAATGTGAGTGGTTGTCTGTCTCTATGTGTCCTGTGATGAGGTGGAGACTTGTCCAGGGTGTACCCTGCCTTCCGCCCTAAGACAGCTGGGATAGGCTCCAGCCCCTCCGCGACCCTATGAGAGGATAACAACAACTTATGGTTTACAATGGGGAGCTGTAATGGAGTACATTTACTGAAGTACTGCATTTAAATACAATTTTTAGGTCCTTTACTTCAGTATTTCCACTTTATGCTATTTTACACTCTACATTTAGGGGGAAATATTGCACTTTTTACTACTCTGCATTTATTACAAAATTAGTTACTGGCATTAGTTACTGGCAGTTACTTTGCAGTATTTATATACAAAATATATGACTGTCTCGTGAAATATGACATTGTATTCAAATATCAATGTAAACAAAATTCCATAATAGTACTTGTGACCTATTCTTAAATTCAAATGAAATGTAAAACTTTTACAGAATGTGTGTAGGAGTGTATTTTACATTGTCGTGCTGCTCCGTTGACAGATCTTCTTTCACTGCTGGCTCCAGGAGCTTTCTGACAGACTATGATGCACTTAAAGGGTCAGTGTCATCGGTTATATTGCAATTTATAGAATAACTTCAAACTGTCTCTTTTATGGATTTATATTTGTGAGAGACATATAAATGAAATAAGAAAATATTGCAGATGTTTGGCGGTGTGTGTAACGGCCTCAGAGGAGACGCTCGCCCCTCCAGTCCTGGAGTGTTCTGATTGCTCACAATAAAACTTTATGTATTGCAACCTGGAATACAGGATTACAACAAAGGATTATAACAAAACCAAATCCCCTGTGCGACAAAAAAAAATAAGTAGATTGATTTTCATCGAGACCTCAATCGATGCGCCGTTTCGCTCACGTCGTCAGCAGGCAGAGTGTCACATTTTCTGCCAATGAGATTGAGCAGCAGCGAGGGGCTTAGTGGCAAATACAATCGAGGAGTGTAAACATACCGAGGTCCGCAAGAGGCCGATCAATGCCTCTAGTCTGGGATTGATTAATTACCCCAAGACAGAGACTGAGGTGTGAGGGCACCAGAGAAACCTGATCAGAACAAGATTTATCACCCAATCTCTGTATCATCACTCCCTCCCTCTCACTGCTTTCTCTTTCTGCACTTTTTTTAAAGCTGCCCTTCTCCATTAAATGACTTGAATATGTCATGTGAAAGTGTGAATGACTCCTTTACATGTCATAAAGGTTAATAAAATGAAGAGTAACTGGACCCGTCTCTTCAGAGCGATGCTGCAAATATGACCATTAAATTATACACTTTAGGACATTAACAGAGTATACTACTATCCACGTGATAAAATTAAATTAAACACACACTGACATTACAGCAAAAGCAAAGATGCTACAGTGTTGCTAGGCAACAAAGTGGTTGTTGACGCCCTCATTCGGCACGTCCAGTCAGTTGTTATGACTCACCTATGACACCGTGGTCTCCTCCATTATCTGCCCCTGGTCTCTAGCCACTCATTATAGAAGCATGGAACCACTCTGGCCTCTAGGTCCCACTATAACCAGTCCACTGTGGCCTCTAGGTCCCACTATAACCAGTCCACTGTGGCCTCTAGGTCCCACTATAACCAGTCCACTGTGGCCTCTAGGTCCCACTGTAACCAGTCCACTGTGGCCTCTAGGTCCCACTATAACCAGTCCACTGTGGCCTCTAGGTCCCACTATAACCAGTCCACTGTGGCCTCTAGGTCCCACTATAACCAGTCCACTGTGGCCTCTAGGTCTCACTATAACCAGTCCACTCCGGCCTCTAGGTCCCACTATAACCAGTCCACTCTGGCCTCTAGGTCCCACTGTAACCAGTCCACTGTGGCCTCTAGGTCCCACTATAACCAGTCCACTCCGGCCTCTAGGTCCCACTATAACCAGTCCACTCTGGCCTCTAGGTCCCACTGTAACCAGTCCACTGTGGCCTCTAGGTCCCACTGTAACCAGTCCACTGTGGCCTCTAGGTCCCACTATAACCAGTCCACTGTGGCCTCTAGGTCCCACTATAACCAGTCCACTGTGGCCTCTAGGTCCCACTATAACCAGTCCACTGTGGCCTCTAGGTCCCACTATAACCAGTCCACTCCGGCCTGTAGGTCCCACTGTAACCAGTCCACTCCGACCTCTAGGTCCCACCGTAACCAATCCACTCCGGCCTCTGGGCCCCACCGTAACCAGTCCACTCTGGCCTCTGGGCCCCACCTTAACCAGTCCACTCTGGCCTCTGGGCCCCACCGTAACCAGTCCACTCTGGCCTCTGGGCCCCACCGTAACCAGTCCACTCTGGCCTTTGGGCCCCACCGTAACCAGTCCACTCTGGCCTCTGGGCCCCACCGAGGTCCCACTATAACCAGTCCACTCCGACCTCTGGGTCCCACCGTAACCAATCCACTCTGGCCTCTGGGCCCCACCGAGGTCCCACTATAACCAGTCCACTCCGACCTCTGGGTCCCACTGTAACCAATCCACTCTGGCCTCTGGGCCCCACCATAACCAGTCCACTCAGTATAGTCATTCTGTGTCCCACTGTACAAACGCGTTGAGCTGAATGGACTCAAACAACAGGAAGTCCTCACACACCTGGAGGTGGAAGTAAGCATGTTAGCTGCTGTGGACCACAGAGCATGGGTGTGTCAGGTGGTGCAGTAAATCAGTCATTAGCGTTTTTAACCACACTGAGTTACAATAATGCTAATTACAACCACACTCCACAGCGATGCGTCATTTGATTATGTAGCCTGTGGCTAGTGAAACAAGCATTTGTGATGTGTAATCACTTCCCTCACCAGCAGCTCCAGCTCTGCTTCAGCTATCTCCTGTGTGGTGATCTGCTCTCACTCTTTATCACGATTTATCATATCACTGTCTTTACAAACCTTTTTTTGACACGTGTCACATCAGCATCGAAAAAGAATGCAAAAGTTAAATTTACATGAACATGAGCTTCAAGTTTTCAGAATTGTGTCCATAGTTTAATATGTCTAATATGTTTAAGATGTATTTAATAATATGTTAATAGGTATATTTTTTTTAATACAGCATTCTTTATCAAGGAACTGTCACCAGTGTCTGACAATATCATTGTGTTATCTTCTTTAGTGATAGACACTGACCTAACAGACCTTACTAAAATGAAAATCTCATGATTTCCACTTAAAGTAAAAGTAAAATCGCCAGTCTTAAATAAGTCATCATACATCAAAAAATTGTAATAGTAATGACAGCATATGTAATGTAAAGTTCCACCCTGCTGATAGGTGGGTTATTTACAGAGCTTTACTGGCTTCTGGCAGTGTAGCCCTATAGTTAATGGACTAATATGAATGTGACATTAATATTTTCATTGAGGAAAAACAGTCAAAATGTCAAACTACTGCTTTAGTATTCTGCAGGTGTGTGTTTGACATTGACATGTTGCAGTTTGACATGTTTGCTAAATGTCTGGCTCCAATTCCCCCTTAAATTGTTGTATTTTTGGGTTTATGTTTGGAAATACAGTTCCTCATTACGATGAGGGAAGATTAACTCTCATATGGACACAAATCAGACTCTCATTCAGAAACAACCAATCACAAGACAGGAAGCAGAAGTCAGCTTTTATCTTTTCTCAGATATGTAATTAAACAACAGCTAAATGATTGTGTTCAACAAAGTGATTATAACGACAGTTTAACTTGTAACCACGCTTCATACCTTCGAGAAAACAATGCAGCGGATGATTGGAGGCATTGATGGATCCATTTTGCTGCATAATGATAACATGTAGGACAAAGACAGAAATGGACCTGGATAATTTATATTTTTGCATACCTTTGATGGTCTTCTTTGTTGGCAAATCTGTGAGGTTATCCTCAAATAATAAGTGTGAGTGCAATGGATCATACTTAATAACTCTTCCTGACATGATAAACAGATTAATTACAACAACAAAATGCAATGGTGGTAAGAAAAACAAATCTTATAATAACCAGTTGGGTGTTTTGGAGTAAAAAAAAGCTGTTCCACATGGCTAACATTCAGGTTTAATTATTTCCAGTGTAAATGTCATGACTTTTTTCCATGAGTGACAAATATGTTTTCTTATCCTTTTAATAAAGAAGTCCTGTTGAAGCTTGAGTGAAAATAAAAAATGAATGCAACAGAGTTAAGATATCGAACTCCTTTTTTGTGACATTTTCAGTGAAATCAAATTTCATCTCCATGCTAAATGCCAAGCAGAGTTAAGACATGAACCACTTAAAATAGTCCGTCACTGTCCACACATAGAATAATGACCACAATATAAATTATCAGCTCACTACAGAGTGTCAATAAGCTGCTCAGGTTGGCCATATACAGAGTGAATAAAGCCCAGAGTCATTGTCACAGCCAGGACAGCCACATGACAGAGCTGCTGCTTGATGCATGACTGTCGCTCTGTCGCCCTACATCTTCACCCGATCTAATGATGACCTTTGATTCCCAAAAGATGTCAGGAGATGAGAGAGAGGAAACGCAGACGCACCCAATTAATTTAGGGTGAAGAGGACTGGAACGTGTGAGCACGTCATGCTGCTGGAGTGAATGGTGAGGAGCTCCAGGAAAGACAAGGCTCAGTATAATTAGGATTCGGGAGGCCTATTGTCAAAGATAATTAAAGCTGACAGCCACTGTGGAGTGGAGAGCAAAGAGAGCAGGAAACCTCTTCAAACTACATGCTTCACTGTAACACACTTCCTACATAGTCTTTCAATCTCTATGCCTCACACACACAACCAGCACGACCATCCATCATCCCGACTTGCTCGGAAACTGCATACTAGGCAATAAAATAGATGACCGATTAATAGAGACAGTAAAAGCAGTCGTTGCATCTACACACAGCATCCTGAACCAGAATTCAAGCTGACTGAAAACATTGTTATCAAACGTGACAGTTGTCCATCTCACAGATGTGTGGGACATCTGCTCACCTCACTCCTTAACTCCTTGCTTAAGTGGAAATTGACTGCTTTACTTGGCTCACTATGAATTCAGCCTCTTCCAGTGACAATTAATCCATGAATTGGTTTCGCGTCAATCTTTTTCTGTCTTTTTGAACTGTTATACCCTTCTTGAATAAACATAAATTTCTGTCAGCTGCTTTAAAGCTGCACTGATCAATAGTTTTATATCAGTGGATGAAATGACGGGCTCATTTTAGTATCATCCCTTTTGTTTTGGTTCACTCTTCCCTCTGTCATACTGCTGTGTGCTACCTGCAGCAGCAAACAGCCTGGTAAACAAAGCAGATCAGCTAAAGAGCCGGATATTTCGCTCAGATTGGTGGAGACCACAACAGAGGAAAAAAGAGTTAATGTGAGGTGAAGGTGATTTCTTTGTCTAGTGTGCACAGAAGTGAACCTTCAGCAAGGCTTTCTTAACAAAACCTCTCAAACTTAGACAGTAATAAAAATCACAGGTTTGCTAAAACAGCTACGTTGTACCAGATAAAATAAGGCTGAATCAACAACATCCTTGAGTGTAATCTGTTGGACAAGGACGCCTTTCATTGCTCAGGAATTCAGTGTTTCGTTTCTGAAGAGGAAAACTGTTTTTTGTCCTTTCTGTCAAACATTACATGTTCATGGTTAATTTAAACCTAGTTTTCACTGGACACACATTCTCCTTTGGCCTCACAGTGTGATGAACGCTGCATGTTTGTGCTGCACTACAACTAAAACATAGGTTAAGGGGGACAAAATGATTTCTTATCAAATACAATCTTCCTGACAACTCTTTTCAAAATAACCAGACACAATACTAATTATTACATTTATTTTGTTTCTACAAAATCATCATGCATTTCTGGGAATGTAGTATTATTACCAGTTGTACACATACAAAAAAAAGTTTAAGCAGCATTGTCATTCCTTCAACTGTACCACTGTATTTTAGCTTCATGTCATCTATCTCTTATATTCACAAATACACAGACCTACAGTACATACATCCTTCAAAGTTGAAACCACACTTTTCATAACAAACTTTACACGTCTCTTTTCTTTATTTCCAGTTTTGTTTGGTTTTCTGAAAACAGTGCCTTGTTTGTCGTCTGTGAATGTCCAAATGAGACAGCTGCAGAGGCTGAAGCACATGTAGGAAAGGCACTTATTAGCAAAAGAGGAATTCTGAGTTTGTTTTGTTGTGGTTGGTGGGCTCCTTCCTTATAAATAGGAGGAAGTGAGAGTAATTTAAGAATACTGCTGTGTGAATTTCTGGTGGAACTCCTTGACTTTGTTCAGCAGGATCGTCAGCTTATCTGCCGGTGGCAAGATGGTCATTCTGAGAGGGAGTTGAGAAGGAAAGACCAGGTGAGATTTAAACAGTAAACTGGCTAAGAGTTATAGATTACTATAGATTTTAAAGAATCATCTTCTAAAGTAATTCAATGACTAGAGAGTGCAAAAGATACAGTTCAAAATGATAATCATTCTCATCAATGGCAATCACAGATTTTGTATTTAAATACATGCCTGTTGAGTCACTCTCTAGTTTTAAAAAACTAAGGACACAACTGAGACTTTTAATAGTATTAAAAGCAGAGTTACAACTGTGTTGTCAGTTTCGTTGATTTTTTTTTGAATGGAGTTCTGCTTCATGACCTGCCAGCACGTCGCTGGCAACACATTTAAGGCAATTTGGCTAAGTAGAGTTACCGTTGCGCATCCTGCTGAGTTAACTCGCTAATTTTGACAGCCCGACAAGCTATGCAATCTATGCTTGCTTCATTTTTTAAGCAAATCTGAGCCTCCCTGCAGCATGTCACCAGCCCATGACGTTACTCACAGTGCACAGCATAGAATTACACTGAATAGATCTACTCCTATGGATCAGGCCCACTGTCACCAATACCAATCTAAAATTTTCTTTAATATCAGCACTGATCACGTTACCAATATCAGATCAATGCATCCCTACGTCAAATAGCATGTAGCAGTGTAGCATTAAGAGAAGGATGTTTTACTGTCAAATTTATATTTAATTTACAACAAAAGAATAAAAATATGACGCGAGCCCAAATACTGATGAGAAACTGTTTTGATACAGAATTTTCATAAAAAGTAATTTCCAAGCATCTTTTTTTATGTTTTAAAGATCAAGCAATGAATCGATGAATCCAAAATCATGTTCTGTACCTGAAGTGGTACGTTCCGTCCTTCTGACCAAAGCCGCTTCCAGGTACGAGGCAGATCCCCGTCTCCTCCAGCATCTTCATGCAGTAAAACATATCTGGCTCCTGACCGTTTTCCTAACAGAGAGGAAAAGAAACATCACTGCAATATTTTTTTGTAAGTGCAGTTTTGCTGTGACAGCAGTGTAGTTATATTAATAACAGAACATTGTGACCCACAGTCCAGCCTTAACACTAAAAGTACTGCACTTCCTGTATTGCAGCTTTCCCACTGAATGGCTGGTTGTTTTCTTCCACTGCATTCTGTTTTTCATTCACAATGAAATAAAAAAAAGGATTATTAATGTGTTTAAGATGAAATTGATTTAAAGCAGAATTGGATGAAACAAAAGCAGAATCCGCTCAGTTCAACAAAACTACTGGGTCACCAGTCCTGGCTCATGAATGTGAAACAACTGATTCACGCAACTAAGACAGTGCTTTTATTTCTGTGAAAGAAAAAAAAAATCCTCAAAAGTTCTTCATGGTAACACATTTTTACCGAGTTAATAATTGTGACAACGTTTCTCCGCTTTTGTTCATGTGTTTCAGTTTTTTGTGTGGCCTTCAGATGGTAATGTTGGATGTTGCTGAAGAAGCGCTGTCATTATGCATTGTTTTTGTGGGAAAAGCAAAGCCAAAAATAAAGCAGTGCTGCAACTGTTTGATCAAGATGGTGAGCAGAGTCATTGGGATTGATCAGGTGTCAGTAGGTCAGCTTTACTCTGACCTTATCCTCTGTAAGGCTAATCCGATTCTCCCTGAAGTTCCTATGGAGCAGTCAACCTCGGGACACAATTGAAAGAAGAAGCCATCGGAAATCATTTCTTCCCTTTAGCAAACAGGGTGGTGGATACAGTTTGTACTGAGTGTGGTTAAAGGGTTCAAGCAGCGTCAAGTATGAGATGTTAGCCTAGGTCTTTGTGTATTTAATAGCAGGGAGTGGGACAACATTTTAAGTGGATCAAGAGCTTTTGAGGCCATGCAGAAAAATAATAAGTAATGAAAATTAGCTAGGAGGGATGGGTAAACATTCTTGTATAACTATCATCTGTGTAATATCCCTGAAGCAACAACACAGTCAAATATGAATCCTTCAGACATGAATGAGAGCATAAGGACTGACCATGGCCTCTCTGACTGCCTTTTCAGGGATGGTTATGCGAGGGAAGGAGTACATGGCGCCCTGCACAGGATTGCAGCTGATGCCCTGAACAGTGTTCAGAACTTGCTCTGTAAGCTTGGCCTTCTCTGCTAAAGCACTTAAGGTGGCTGTGCGTTCCTGGAGAGAGAATAGAGAACATCCAGAATAAAGAGGAGGGGATAAAAGAAAGATGACGAGATGTTACTGGAATCAGGACTACAATAAGTTACATGTTTAATATAAAATATGTACACATATACACGCATGCACACACACACACACACACACACACACACACACACACACACAGTATCATGCATATAATGTGGGGAAATCACAAGAATTTTCAATAATTGCAAGCCATCGTAAATTACTTTGTCCCTTCTGCGTGTGGGATGTAAACTGTACCTTCACAAAGTTGCTATATGAGGGTTCGCCAGGCTGCGGGGGGTTGACCACCAGGTCCATTAGAGCCTGTCCAGGAACAGGAGGACACAAACGAACAGACACCAGCTTGGTCAGCTGGGCTTTCACCTCATCGTCCATGTTGATGATCTCCATGTAGCCTCCACGGAAACCACACCTGGGTGGAGGAGAAAACGTTAGGATGAAACACAGAGGGAGATCTAGTTGTTATTTCTTCCATGGTGTGACAAATGTATCCCCAGCATGCAGTAGAGTAAAATAACTTACTCTCCCATGTAGCACTTGGAGGTGGAGTGGAAAGATACCAGCTCCACTGTATTTGAATACTCTGGCCCCATTTCAAAAAGGACTTTCTTAAAAGAGTGGAACTGGCAACCGTCAGCATACACATTATCCTGGTACACCTGCAAGATGAAGACAGGAAGATCGCTGTCACGGGACACAGGAAACAATGAGACAGGCAGGGGTTTAAAGAGATGCAGAGAGCCAGTACCTCATCAGCCATGAGGAAGAGACGTTCCTTTGCTGCAAATCGGATTACGTCCTCAATGCACTGTCTGCTCTGAACCTGACCTGTGAATGGGAAGGAGGCTCATTAAGGAGAGTGCTTTGAGGTGGTGGTTAGCCATGTAGTTATGTCAATTTGCTGCCATCTAGTGGCTCTTCTTTCATCAGTGCTGTACTGTCAGTGCAGAAAGGATCTAATTTAAAGGAACTTTATTCCTGGGTATCATACATTTGAGTCCAGCTATTTGTTTCCTGTATCTCTGTAAGTTATCTAAAAAAATGTCACTCAAGTGATACATCATTAAAAATACAGAGTACACCCATTAGATACTGTGAAAAGACCTGAGACCACACTTTCACTTTCTCTGACATCAAAATTAAAGAACCTTATTTTTACATTCTCTACTGTTCATACCTAAATCTGACACAGATCTTGGACATCTCAAGTGTTGAACAATATAATTAAACTTACAGAAACACTGGTAACTAAGAACAATCCAGTCACTTTAACCAGAAACAAAAGGAAAATTTTACCAGTGGGGTTCCCAGGGTTGATGATGCATAGGGCTCGGGGATTACAGTGGCTCCGGGCTTCATCCAGGGAGCGCTGTAGCTCGCTGATGTCCAGACTCCAGCATTTTTCCTCATTCAGGTAATAGTTGATCTGCACGGCGCCCAGTTCGGCCAGCGCAGCTGAGTACAGGGGATACTGTGGTATGGAGATCATGACGCCTGTACGGGTGGCACCCTCGCCAGACACCAGCAGCTTCAGCATGGTCTAGAAGCACAGGATAGTGAAGTCAAGAAAGAAATGTCAGCAAAACCATGTAACCTACATACAAGTACTCAGTACCTGAACTGTACACAGTAAAGAAGATTTTCATGCTCTGAATTTCAGTTTGGTCTCTGCATCTTTTGTCTGGATGAAACTGTCATAACTCACTTCTCTTTTTTAAAAACACATTATGCAATCAGTTTGGTGATTGTTGGGAGGTCAAAGCTGCTCTAACTCTGAAAACTACTTGAAATCAAACAGTATGAACAGGAAAAATCATTCTTAAACTCATAAACAAGGGTAACTGGTAAAATATTTAACTTTTAAAGCCACAAACATTTGATTAAGTTCCTTGCTACAATTTGGTCTATCCTGTTATTGTGTGTGACGTGTCCTTTAAAAACAGTGACTCACTCATGAAAGGTTCACTGGAAAACATATCTGTTTTGTCAATGTTGAAAATAACTTCCCTGTCAAGATACCTGAGACATCAGGTAACTCTGAACTTCCAAACAGACATGATTGAAAGCACAGAGGAGACACAAAATCAGTTTAAAAAAACGAAAGGCTTTTTTGTACCACAATGCCGTCGCTGGCCCCTGTGGTGAGGTAAATGTTGTCTGGGTCGCAGGGCACACCGCCATCTCTTCGCTCAATGTAACGGGCCACATCCTGTCGCACAGAGTCTATGCCCTGACTGGCACTGTAGGAGCCTGAGATTCATATGGAGGCAACACACACAGTTTAAACTTTAACCAAACAAAGCCAAACCACCAGAAAGCATCATTTAACACTTGTGTAACGAGAGAAAGTGATAATTAACAGGGGTTACATCAAGTTTAGCGTGCTTGTGCAGAAAAACAACGTACCCATACTTTTCCCTCCACAGGACTGAAGAATGCGGTGTGCTCTGCTTTTAGCATCCTCTGGGAATGTGCTGTCATTCAGCAGCTCTGGGTAGCTGCACAGCGCCAAGACCTTGAAACAAAAGGGAGGTGTGAGGATAAAGGGTGGCGGGGGCATTATGCAAAACCCAGCACAGATTACTGTGTAAGACAGGAATGCAATAGACACCAACTTTGTTAAGTATAAAGATGTCTGTTTCACAGACACTGACAAGCCAGAGGTAGTGGTGCTAATTTTAGATCAGAGGTTGGAGGTTAAGGATTAGATGCTGACCTGTCGGAAGAAAGTGATTGGCTGCTGGCCCATGGCATGAGCGTCACCAATGTTGGCCTTGATGACCTCAGCAAAGGGCTTCTTCATTCCCTGCAGAGCATATACACAGAACACAGAAATGATTAGACACATATACATATATAGTGTGAACTATGAGCATTTCCACACATGAAATTATTATCCTACAGTGACTGTCAATTATCAAAGCAGACTAGATTTGTGAAAGAGAATGGGGTTGGCTGAGAACTCCCACTGCATCTAAACGACCTTGACACACACATATACATTTTCCATAAACATTCATGCTATAAGAGGCTGAGAGAGCAACAGCTGCAGAGCGCACAACAGGTTTGAGGGATGGATCGGATTGGCTGTTGGTTGGACTCAGCTAATGACTTTCCTGCCCTGAGGTGTACAAAGAAATAAAAAAAAAAAATCAAAAATAAAATATATCTAAACTCAAATGCTCTATTGGCTACATTGTCCTTTTTAATCATGTCCCAGATGTTAACCATCCTGTATTAAATACTGCATATACACAAATATACACCGATCAAGCATAACATTATGACCACTGACAGGTAAAGTGAAAACACTGATTATCTCTTCATCATGGCTCCTGGATATATCAGGCATCAAATGAACATTTAGTCCTCAGAGTTGATGTTAGAAACAGGAAAAATGGGAAAGTGTGAGGATTTGCTTGAGTTTGACAACAAGAACCAAACAGTGATATCTAGACCAGGACTGGATCAGAGCATCTCCAGAACTGCAGTTCTGGTGGGGTGTTCCTGGTCTGCAGTGGTCAGGATCTATCAAAAGTGGTCCAAGGAAGGACCAGTGGTGAACCAGAGACAGGGTCATGAGAGGACAAGGATCACTGATGCAGGTGGGGAGTGAAGGCTGGCCCTGGTGGTCTGATCCAACAGACCAGAGGAGTTGATGCTGCTGAAGATAGAAAGGAGTCACATGCCACAGAGCAGAGCAGTGTGAGTGTGAGCAGCAGACAGGTGTTCGTAATGTTATGCCTGGTCAGTTTATAGTATATAGGGTACAACAATGCAACAATCTCTTCTCCTGGACTACTTATTGTTTGAGCTTCAGAGGAGGAGAGCACTGTTTCAATGCATCCTGTGGAGTGTGTACTACTATGGAGCACTGTTTATATAAGTGAATCCTCTTCAAGGATACAGCTGCATACCAAGAAGACCGCTTTTCTATTCCTCTAATGCTCTAAAGTGTGTTTGCAACAGCCTAGATGCAGATAGCAGGCGCAAACAGTGGAACAAAGTTTTGACCTGTGCAAACGACCTTATCATACTGATACCATTAACCTTCTGACACATAAATACAGACATACAGTGAACAGCAGCGGTAAACAACGTCAAATATAATTAGGATCAGGTACGATCAAAATAACAGTATTCATTTACAGGCTTCCAGGCAAATGATATGATGTTTCTGAAAGAGAATCTCTTGAGCAGCTGAGAGAGGAAAGACAGCGATGCAGGCCGCCACGTGGACAAACACACCCTGGCAGCACCAGATGTTAGGAACAGCGTGACAATGCAGAAAAGCCACAAGTGCAGCGTCACACTGACAGCCTGCGGAAATCAAAACAGCCTGTTTGTTTGATTTGTCTGAGCCAGTTTGATTCTAAGAGGCTCCAGTTTCTGGCTCTCTCATTGGTCACACACTAGAGGCGTCACTCAGTCTGGACCAATGGCATTATACCTGGGGGAAAACACCCCTGCAGGTCAAAATACTGCCCATTCATGAGGGGGAATTTAAAGAAATACATTGACCTCTGCTCCTGAGAACCCACTCAAAAAGGCTGAAGCCTTTTGTCCTCCATCGCTGATAAACAGTCCGACAAACAATACAGAAGGTGAAAGTGTGCTCTTGACGTAAATCCCCAAGGCTTTGCAAAGGAAATGTTCAGTTAATGACGTAAAACAGAGAAAGTTCATAAATACGTATAATGTAATCATAAACCAGGATAAGAAAATTTACATGCAAACTCATCCTGGATTCGACAATGGAAAGCATTTTCAGAGGTCGGCATAATTCCTTTTATTCTGGCAGAATATCTGGAAAGAATTTCACAAAAACTAGTCTTGTGTAGTTGTGGTCTGTCCCCATGGCAACTCTGTAATGCTCCCCATTTACTATCAACTAGCAGCTCATTAGGACAAAGACCACAGTGTAATAGCTGTAATGCAAAGCCTTTGTTTGTGCACTGACTGGTGCAGGAAGTTGGCTCAGCATCTGTCTTGTTTCTATTCCCTGTTTGGAAAATCTAAAAACTAACACAGCTTTAGTAAGTTTAGTAAGTAGGGAAAATAACAAGAACAAGGCCACATTTGTTCAGTACATGCAGAGCAAAGATCTTATATAAAAAAAATAAGAGGTGTAGCAAACTGGAGCTCAGGGTAGGACAGGGAGCGTTAATGTAGGTGCGATTAATTCATGGATGTAAAAATACCACTGTGACCTGTTTCCCAAAGAAATGCAACACCACCTAATCCAGAAGGGAGGAGTTAGTAAAACGAAGAGAACTTTTCATGGGAACACTGTCTTTTGGCTTCTGACAATATTGACTAGACTGGCAGTGGGACAGTCAGAAGTCACTGCACTTTTCCTGTCCTAGATGGAAATAATTATAAATAAAAAGTTAACGAGTAGTTGTAGGACTAATGGTGATTGACTGGGTTTTATCAGCTCAATCCAACCACAATTTCTTCTCCTTTTTAAACATTGACAAAACAATTCAATAACGCATGGTCAAACTCTTGTAGAGCTGGGAACAAAACAAATATCATCTGTCAAGAGAGGGAAATGCACTGTGGATCAGCACTGGTCAAAGCAAAGAGAGCGTAAAATCTTTGCTGGCAGTCAGCCATCTAGCTGAAAAGGTTGCCACTGTCCTTTCTGTCATTTCACCTGTGCAAGAACCTGTTTCCAATACTTGTCCCTTCCTGAGCAAAGCACTCAAGAGAGGACAGTTTTCACACCAGGCTGCACTCAGTACACTAACAGCTGGTTGCCACATCACCATAAACTGTGTGAGAGGAAGGGGTAGGACAAAAAAAGAGGAAAAAGGTGCACAAAAGTGCTCTGTAAATATAAGATCATAAAGCTGGAGAAGAGATAGCTTGATGCTTATGGATGCCACACATCCATATTAGTCAGACCTTGAGAGATCAGTCAAGTTGAACATTTTGAACACTGAGTACAGTCAAAAGGTTAAGAGGGGCAACATGTGCATCACTAGCAGGTCTCACCTATAAAACAGGACAGACTAACAGTCTCTGGTTTAGAGACGATGGACTTTCACCTTGTAACTGATGATGTATATGCAAGCAGCTGTATTTAAAAACAGGTTAGACATTAATGTTACACCAAACTGCAGATTATCTGAAGCGACCGGGTGTTAAAACTGGTTAGGTTAGACATTGTCATCACAGCAGTGTGCAGCTCTCGTGACAATAGCCCCCTAAAGATCCAATGACTGACTGACTTTGAAAGAGTATGAGATAACCCATAGGTTTTCTTTTGAGACAGTATTTAGACTGCTATAGTGAGCCACAGCTGCTGATCTGCAATCATGTCTAATAAAAGACACAGGCAGTAATCAATGTATTTTCAAACACAGAGTCCTAACGGTATGTTTTTTTCTGATGTAGAATATTCTGGGCACATTGTTAGACTTTGTAGTGTTTTTTTGCCAGGCTGACCAATAGAAAAAGCCTATAACGGGTTGATGTTAGAAAAGACAAACAACACACAAACTGATGAAATGAGTAGAGTTTTCCATGAATGAATGGTCAGATAGAGAGGATGGTGCATGGGGGAGGTCAGGCGGCCAGTACAAACCTCAGAAAGCTCTTTCTCCAGCTCCACAGCCCGCTGCACGATGGGCCCTCGCACGGCGTATTCCACCTTCTTTACCGTGGGGTTCATGGTGTCGATGGTCAATACCTTGGCCCGGGTCGATACTCCATTCTCGGTCATTTTCTCTTTGGGGAGCGCACGGCGCGTCGCACTCAGACTCGATAAAGCTCTGCCGGGAGAGGGGGGCGACATAGTGGGAGAAGTGAGAGAGCGGACCCTGGAACCACAGACACTGCCGTTTATCCCACGGCTTATAAGCCGGAGATTTCTGGACAACAGAAGCTGCATCCGCGAGGCTGACATGTGAGGCTGCTGCTTTCTTTTCAAAGCGCTGGGTAACTTTGAAAAACTCCTGCGATGCGGAGCGACTTGAGGTTGCTTCACTCGGCTGGAGTGAAGTGTAAAAGTTGTACAAGTGGCGCCACCGCGCTCCTAAAATGACTCACTGCGACCTTCGGACCTTTCAGGGGTTAAAGTCCTGGTGGGACAGTGATAATAACCCAGACTACTTCTGAAGAATTTAGCTTGTGTGCCGCTCTGAACTATCGATCAGGGTAATGATGTGTTCGTGTACTACTGAAGCTCGAGATTCTGAACTGGGAATGACGTCACACCCGAGTTGACAGCGTTCAGTAAACAAGACGGAAAACCAAGATGGACGCCTCCAATGAAAAGTTAGTTGTGCTCGCTCTGTCGGAATACAGAAAGCTAATGCATCAATATGAGGTCCTCAAACACAGTTGATAGGCAGAAAATAGCTGCGGAGGGTGTGTGATTGTTCTCCGACGTAATGTGTGGGAAACATGTTTGACTCTGCTGTAGGCTGTAACGTACAATGCTACACGACGCTAATACAGGGCGCTGCCATCTTGGATTGTGACGTAGTGGTCAAGTCGGGGTTGGTGAAGAGTGTACGAGTCGGAAATCCGACTTCGAGGGCCGTTCCAGTTTGTATTTACGACTCGGAAGCCTTAAAATACGATTTACGAGGACAACATGAACGCAGCATAACTTCGCTCCCTGCTCACATGGCAACCCCACAGCCAGCGCGAGCGAATCCCTACCCATTGTGTGGATCATGTCAACCGTTATATCCCACCGACTCTTTTCCGTTATCTCACGCACCGTGCGGCTGTCAGTCAGGGGTGATTCTCCGGTTAGCGAGCTAAAACAGCTTTGGACTACTAGTCTTGGGTCAGAGACATAGAGACAGCTTCCAATTTAGTCTCGAGCTGCACTGAGTTTCACTTTTTTGTCCTGTATGGTCCGTCCATTTTGGCTGGAGCCTCGATGGACAAAATATTCATGAACGCTCACCGCTCAAAATTTCCTGCGTCTGCTGTGATGGTTTAATGGTCTTGATGACAAAAATCTGTATTAACCTTACAGTCAGAATAATTAAGAAAAAAAAATCATTTATTTGCAACAAAAATGGACAGGATTATAAACTACGGGATGATACTAACTCTCTGTAAAAATGTGACTTCACACTAAACAATGTGGCTGCAAAAAGTTTCTGGAAATGGTTAGTGCAGTTATAAACAACACAAAACAATGCAATTATCATGACTTGAGGTTTTCATTCAACAAATGAGTTTCCCCTCAGGATTTTGCTCTCTTTTTGGATTATTTTGTACCCTCCTGCCCAGTTCTCTGTGAGTTTTTGTTCCAGTTTGCACTCTTTCCCATAAACTTCAGCTAGTTGGATTCAATGCACTCGTCAATTCTCTCTCACTCTCCCTCTCTGCATGAGTTACAGAGCAGACATCCTGACAAAGGAGTTTCTTTAAAGTTGAATGCATGTACAGTACTCCATTGCATGTACTGTCTGTGCCTTATAGCAGTCTGAGTGTTACTAGATTCATTGGTGTATAATATCAAAGGCACTGTCTGTTTAGTTGCCTCTTTTTGGATAATTTAGATTATCAAGTTGTGCCATGAAATGTTCAACCAAGGGAGGCCAAATATTATCACAATCACATTTGTGGAAGGGAAAAAGTAAATAGATCAGCCAAGACCACAAGAAAATAATCAACTTTAACTATCTAATAATGAAAAGTTAAAACAGCAAACAGCAGGCAATCGTTAATCCGAGTGTAACATCTTCACATGATTCTCTAATACATTTTGAAATACAGTGTAACCCTAGTAATAGTGTTAAGACTCAGTGAGATGAATCAGCTTCCATTACTGATACAGGGACAGCCCTGAAGCCAGTGAAGTTAGCCATAATTGTGCAACATTCTTGTGCAGTATATAGAGAACGCAAAACAGAGCTGAAAACAGTTCACGTTGGTATTCCCTTGTTTTCATATTTCTGCCATTATTAAATGTTTGAGCAGTAGTTATTTAAAATACCAGGTAGTACCATTAACAGTTATATTTTTCTCCTGTGTATCTTTTACCAGTAGTCTGTTATTCATTGCCAGTACAAAGGTTGGACAGATGGAAGCTGATTTTCATACCTTTAGATCTGTTCTGTAATTGTTGTTATCAAAAATCTAAATAGCAGAAGCTACTTCACATTAGAATGAACAGCTTTTTGTCTGTAGGTTAATCTAATGATAAGGTCAAAGATGGTAGGTTTACTTAAACTTATGATGTTGCAACAAAACAAAATATTCAATTAAAATCCTGTGGCTGCAACTACATCAGAGAGAGTCTGTGTGGCCACCGTTCGCAGTGCAAAGGTGGGTACTGACAGTGGGATGAGCAGGAAGAGCTGGTGCTGCGGTGTCTGAAGTCCATAGCTTTTGCACTCTTCTGTAACTAGATAGCACTGTAGGGGCTGATGGGAGAATCCCAGGACAAAGTCTTCAGTGTCCCCTCTCTGATCCCTGTCCTCCGGGGACACACACAAAGTTTCATCCTGGGCAAAGTAGCGGGTCGTGCTGAAGATGTAGAAGAGCTTCAGTAGCTCCCAGCAGCGGGCCTTGGAGGGCAAAGGAAGGTCACAGAGCGAATGATTGGTGGGAGTCCGCACGCACGAGACTGAGCGACGTGTCTCACGGTTGATGAGAAGAAGTGCCAGCACATCAGGACGCAGGGCTACAGATCCTGGTAAGCAGCGCTCTCCAACAGCCAGGCAATCTCTCAAGGTCTCTACCAGGGGTGTCCAGAAACGACCCACCAGCCCACTCTCAGCACCGTGCAGAGAAGGAGTGGGGCCGCACAGCACGCACACATCTGCACCAGGGAGCAGCTGGAAGCGGAGCAGGCGGTGGGCCACGGTGGGGCTGCCCTGAGGAAGGAAAACTGGGTAATCGCAAGAGGCCGATCCAGATGCTGAGAGGATCCGCATCAAAACAGAGAGCAGCATAACTTCCTGTGGTGCCAGGCGCCACCACTTCTCGGTTGCTGCAGCTACCCGCCCATGGACGATGAGGCAGCCAAATTCACTGCCTGTAGCCTGAGCAAATCCATCCACAGCCTCTTGCAGAAGAGCAGGATTTGGTGGCAGCAGTGAATCAACACAGTGTGTCACGTTACCCAGGATGCCCTCTTGCCTCTCCTCCAACAGCTGATCAATGAGACTGAAGCAGGAGCGCAAGTCCCTCTTCAGTCTCTCTACATTCCTGACATTGGCCAATTCGTCCTGCCCCAACACGAGCACCATGCAGTTCCACACGTTCTCCAGGAGGCGTTGTAAACAGACCCCCTCCTCTTTGCTGCCGGCTGCACCACCTTGTCCGTCTCCACTCACAGCGATAAGCATCACACTGTCCTGGAACACTCTCCACACCACTTTACCCCCACCTTCTGTCTCACAGGAGGACAACACTGCACCCTGACCACCCCCGAACATATGGACACCATTCAGGGAGCCGATGATGGAGAAGGACAGCTGCTTGGAGGCTCCTCTTGTGAAGAGAGGAACCCCACTGCTGGCTGTAAGGCAGAGAAGCTGTATTGACCCACGCTGGAGCATCATCAAGCTAGCTGTAGCTCACCCTCGTAGGCGCTCTTCTATTGTTTCCTGCGGTAGAGGATTATTTAGCCAGTCAACTAACGGTCTTCATTGAACTGATAAATACAAAAACTGACCAGCTGTCAGTTATATTGGTTGTACTGTTACCTCAGCCATGTTAAGCACCTCGAGGAGCCGTTAGCATCTCGTAACGTTAAACCATTTTCCTTCAGCTGCCTGAAACCGGATGCAAACGACAGCAAGACAAAAGATATGATACGGCTAGGTCATCTATAATGCCTGCACACGACACAAGATATCGCCGGTTCCCTAAACACTCGTTATCGTTAGCTTACCGAATTTTACATGCTAGGTTAACAAAAGAATTTACCGTCGTTTCCACAGTAACGCCGTCCCATGATTCATTCTTCACACTGTTGGTGTGGAGCGATACATTAGGCTGGTCGAGCTGCAGTTTTGATTTACGAGCTCTGATGTAACCGCGGAGGGAGCGGCAGGAGAAAACCGACCTGGGCTCAGTCTCCCGAGTTCGTGGAAGTGCTTACGGAGCGGACGTCCGTTATTTCATTTCTCGCGAGAACTGAACCAATTAATCGCTTTCGGAGGGTCACCGAGTCTGCACACGAGCCCGTGACACTCGTGCATGCTGCGATAAATGATGAATGATTTATTTTTGTTACATCATCAATTGATTGATGATGCTAACACAGTTATAGACATATATATGTGTATATATATATATATATATACATATATATATACATGTATATATATATATATATATATATATATATATATATATATATATGAACACAGTAACACCTTTATTCAAGTCCTTTTATTTCACATCTCAAATGTCACTAATACAAACCATTCTTTTATTTGGCTGTCAATATTAATATTAACGGTTATAAATCTGGACTTGCATGTTACTTGTTACTGGCCTTTCTCACAGAGGACAGTTTAGCTTGTCATGATAGAACAAACCCAGGTGAAACTGATAACATTAATGAACGCCCAGTTCCTTCAAATTCCTTAGGGTGAAAGGCAGGGTACGCACTGGACAAGTCTCCAGTTCATCACAGGACACAGAGACAGACAACCACTCACACCTACAAACAATTTAAATTAGCCAATTAACCTAATCCCCATGCATGTTTTTGGATGGTGGGAGGAAGCCGGAGTACCCGGAGAGAACCCATGCAGACACGGGGAGAACATGCAAACTCCACACAGAAAGGCCCCAGGCCGAGAATCTAACCCAGTACCTTGCCCGCCTAGAAATATTTCACAAAATATTTTCCCACTACACATGACCCATGATATCATCCAACCCAACTTTTGTTATAAAAATAATAATAAAACAACTGAGTAGTAAAGAATGTTTTTATTCATTAAATACAAAAACGTCCAGAACAGTGATGACTAAAATAGAACAATAGAAAAGGCACAATTATTTACTTGGAAAATCACACTGTGCCATGAAAAATAAAACTGTCTCCTTTCTTCTATGGTGGCTGAAAATAGATGGTCAACTTCCTGACATGATTCCAATGTATTCTACACATGAGAGATTCCGTGGCAGTATAATGGCTTGGCATGAGGAGCAGTGTTGAGGTCAACTTTTCCCTGTAGCATCAAAATGAAGGCCTGCGGGGAGAAAAAGAAGGGAAAAGCAGAGGCAAAAATAAAAAACTCATTAAATTATGTTGAGGATTTGATTGAAATGAACTTAAGTGAGCTTGTTTTTGTTGAGATAGAAAGAAGACAATGAGGTTTTCCAAAATTTAATATTGGTATAATTTCTTTGTGATTTGTCAATAGCTTGATGAAAGGAGCCAATTTCAAAATGTGTGCCCAATCAAATAATAAATGAATCCAATAATAAAATCAAAAATAATTATAGTTTCAAGCTCAATTATTTTAGATACAATTAATTGATACTTTTACTCGATCAGAAATTCATTAGGCTGTTTTTGTCACTGTGAAAACTCTACCCTGCCATATTCAAACTGCCCACAACTGCTGCTTCACTGTGGAGGAAAACACCAACACTTAATGGCCACTGTAATGAAAGGTTTTCATTACAGTGAAAACACACTAACAATTGTCACACTCAAAATTACATCACTGAAAATGCATTACAGCAAAGTCTTATAGGTACATTGGCTACTCTTCAGACAGTTTCAGAAATCACACACAATCACATGTGTTCTATGCACAGTATGTGTGAATGAATGTGTCAACAGTACAGCGGACTCACCAATGAATACAGTGGTTTCACAAGAAGGAGCAGACCTTCTGTGGCCTGAAAGGGTTGGTGCTGGAGGACACACCGGTGAGCAGGGGATCCTGCAAGGCATTCTGCATGCAAAACTGTTGAAGGTCTGCAGCTGCCTGGGAGACCTGGTGATAAAAGAGTAACCAAAATGTAAACCATGGAAAGAGACTGTATGGGGACATGCTTAATGATTTTACAGTCAGGACAAAAAACACTGAAAACTTGTGTACGCGTGGATGATTTCTATAGACTGAGAGAGATCAAAATCAAAAACAATACCCTGATGATACTGTCAGGAAAGACTGTAATTAAGTGCCTTATTCTGCTGTTTCAGGTGTCCACTCAATGGGACTAAACATGAAAAATCAAAAGTGAATTTTCTGTGTACAGTACATTTAACATATTGCTACACAAATACATCTGCATGTTTCTGTTGACAGTATTTTAGCATTTGCATCACATGTATTGTAAATTTGCACAAGGAAAACTTTTACAGGGTAGAAAAACATTTGAACATTTTGACCAGCTCACACAGCCACATTTTGATGGGACAGGCCAATTCACTGACCTGAATAACTAGATCTGAAAAGTTTTGGGTGAGTTACACTTTATAGACGGTGACCGAACATGATGTTTAATGAACTCAACAATAGGCAATAATCATACTATTTAAGTCTGTAGCTGTGGGTCACTATGAAGCAATAAAATAAAAATGTGTGTTTATGCCTCCACACACTGAAAACTACGCTGTACATTTACTACGGCCTGGCAACTTCACTGTATATTTCCTCGCTAGTAGATGGTCAATGAGTTCTCAGCGTTTTTTAGTTTGTTTTCCAAATTAATTAAATAATAAAAACCCGTTATACTTGCATTATTGGGTGGAAATACTGACTTTATACTGAAAAATTGCGTTCAATCAGCCTAAGTCACGTAGTTTTTCAAACAGGTTAAGTTACGTTACAACCCGGGTGTGTTGTTACTAGACAGATGCTACCTAACACAAGCTAGAGGTCTCTGAACATTAGCTCTTCTAGGTCAGATATTGAGTGATTAATCTCAACAGTCAACCAGAATTAAATACTTCCCTTCAGTTCAAGTAACGCCCTGCTACGCCTGTTGACTAGCAGCTAGCTGGTGCTAACGACTAGCCTTTAGCACCAGCTAACGTCCTTTGAGATTTACCCACCGCCTTCCTTTATTTGGAAGAAAAACAAGCACAAATTACCTTCACTCTGTTTATGCTCGCCTCGAAACGGAGCTGCTGTACGATTTTTTTCATGGCTACAAGATTAGATGAACCCGACATTCTCGATGTGTTTCGTGTGGAAAACAGACGCTGGGCGGAGGGTGGGACTCTGGGCTGGATGCTGAGACAAAAGCAGTGATCACTTCCGGATTCCGGTTGTTGAAACTTGTGGCTGCAGCTCCTCTTTAAACACACTAGATGGCGCCAAATCAACAGGAAGACAATCTTTCAGTAAAAACATCTTTATTGTGCCAGCAGAGCAGGTCATTACTACTAATATATACTCCTATTAAAATCATAATGTATACATCCAGAACATTATAAACATTAAAATTAATTTTAAACTACAACTTAAACATTGACTATAATCTGCATGTAAACATCAATACCTTCAAATTGCTACTTGGTAGGTAACCTCCTTTGAATATAGCTTAAACGGTCTTCTTGTCAGTGTTGATTTGTTTGTAAAGGTAATGAGCGACAGACTCATTAAAGTGCTTTCTTGTTTGATCAGCTTTGGTGAATGATTTGTGCACGTCCATAACAAAGCAACATCACAAAAAATGCATGTAGTTGTTCATCAGCGGTGATGGAATCCAGCCATGAACTGATGCTCAAGTCCATGACAAAAATCACAAAATAAAAAAGGCACAAGAAGTTTTTCAAGTGAGGCTGTTCTCATCGTCACCCAAAGAGAAGATACTCAAGTCTCTGTTTTTTGATTTAACCCGAATATCTCCATCTTCAATGGTGCTGGCCTCGTGCCAGCATCCTCGATTTGATTGTCTGGAAGAACTGAAAAAATAAATAAATAATTACATAATTAAATAAGTAAATAAATAATAGCTATGACATGGCACCAACACTACGAAGGATTACAAGGTGCATCAAATTTGCTGTTAAAGTGTTTCAAGGTTAAGTCCAGCAATGTAAACATGCCTAGGAAATTCAAATACAAATGATAGTAATAGGGAAGAGGGAGTGAATAATACCTGCTGTCTGGTATCAGGCGGAGTGCCCGGTAAAGCTCGGTTGTGGATGGCACAGTAGCACAGCGTGAGGGTTTAGGAGTGGAAAACGTATCATAAGTTGACGATTTGACCAGCTGAGCTTTGGTGGAAGATGTCCTCATTTCTGGCTCACTTCCTGCAATGCAGCAGATATTCAAATAAAAGTCAATGAACATTTAGTATACTGCTCGTTGTGGTTTTCTGACTCTCTAAATCATGTTGTCATTATTTGTAGCCGTGTCACCATTTTCCCACCTCTCTTAACTGCTATTTTATTTACTTTATTCTTAATGACATTGACTTACTGACTGATAAGGCACTTGGACCGTCTGACGAGGAATATCTCTGACGGTCTGTAAAGGGAGTTATGCTCAAAAACTGATTCTTGAGCCAATAAGAAGCACGGTCCTCCTCAAATGCCTTTTTCTGTGGAGTACAACAAGATTGAAAAAAAATAACACAGTCCAACTGCAGCACCAACCACATGCTGAATGAAATTGTGGTGCAACATCAGAGGACTGGAGTACCTCTCGCCCCAGGCGAATAGCAGCCTCTGTGAAGTTCTTTCTCTCCCTCTCAAAGTTTCTCTTCTGTTCCTCAAAGAGCCTCCATTCCTCTTTGAGACGCTCCTTCTCCTCCAGTGTGTAGCAGTCATTGAGAAGAGCTGCAGTTTCATCGTCAAATGATGTGTTCAGTTGTTGCTGGATGGACAGAAACGGACAAAGCAAAATAAAAATTTCACAAACTGTTCACAATGAGGTGGTCATCAGCATGGGATGTGGCCAAAGGACGTCCACTTCTGTGCCTTTCTGCGACTCTTCCAGTATCAGTTTGTCTGTTACAACCTGCTGATGACACTCTGTGACACTCTATAAGCTCAATGGAAACTTCCCTCTAAGAACATCCTGTGTGAAGCCTCTCAATGACCAGGTACTGATGATCAATTGTTAGGGGTCGTCTTGGTCTCATGATGTCAAAATGTGAACAAAATGATGAAGAGGACTGTTTAAATACAAATTGTCATAGAACCAGAACATTTAGTGGATGATTCATGGATCAGACACTTGTTGCGATTTTTGCAGTTAATCACCTTGTTAGAGAACAGTTATGCAATGTTATGCAATAAATACTGAAACACTGAACATCTGCACATGTGCATTCAAAAGTTTAAAGAAGGTCAAATTAAGTTCACCTGTAAAGTAAATGTTTTAGTGCACTTTAGTTACATTCTGAAATTTCACCCCTAACTTTTTGTGAGTAGTGTGTGTGCGTGTGTGTATATACATATATATATATATATATATATATATGTGTGTGTGTGTGTGTGTGTGTATATATATATATATATATATATATATATATATATATATATATATATATATATATATATATGTGTGTGTGTGTGTGTGTACACACACATAAAATTGTACCTACTCTTATAGAAACAAAAAGAAGCCAACCTGCAGGAGTTGTTGCTGTGCATGTATAAACTCTTTGCACTGCTGCACTTCTAGCCTCATCTTCTCCATCTCATCCTCGTGGGTCTCCCTTGGGATCACCTCTTTGCTGGAGTCCAGCTGATTCTGCACTTGCGAGGCTTGGCGAAGGGAATACACCAAAAGATGATGTTAATTTCCTTTCAGGCAGGGTCCAACTTATTAAATTAATCACACCCTGTAACAGATATTTAATCCATGGAACCAACAACAAAAGCACTCCAGCTACTTTTGCAGCATTTCAGGGGATGTGACAATGCTGCATGTACCTTGGCTGTCTAACTTCTCCATGTGGTTCCTCAGTTTCCTCCACTGCTGGCGGATGCTGTTGGTGAGCTGCTCCCTGGCATGCTCACATGACTGGTCAAGAGTATCCCTGCTTGAGTCGCCCGTTTTCTCATCCCCATCTGAATCAGCCTGAGCAACAATACATTTTTAACTTCTGAAATAGACAGGTATCTCATTAAATCATACATTTATGCTCATGGATAGTTTACTTGGTTTATTTTTGATGTATTGGTGCTACGTGAATTAACCATACCTGCTCTTGACTGTCATCCGCAGTTGGTCCTCTGGCAGAGGGCTGTTGTGAACCCAGGATATGCATCATCTCCTTCTTCATCTGTTGGAGGACTTTCTTAAGCTCAGCGTTCTCCATCATCATCGACCTCTGACTTGCCTCGTAGTCTTTGAGCAAGGACTTGTACATGTCACCCTCGTGGCTGCTGAGAGCAATTTACAAGTACACTTACCTGATCGACGGTTATGAAAATACAGTGAACAAGAGACGAGACAGTCTTCATGATACCTGGCTGTTGCTTTTGCGGTCTTCCAGTGGCTCCTCTTTCCATCCGACCGTCCCAAACAATTCAGCACATCGAGAGCTAGTTGGGAAAAACAGGAGGCCAAAATTTAATCAACTTGTTCTGAAACTCCAAGAATACATTGTAGTGCAAAATATATTATTTACAGGTATATTTACCTAGTTTCTTATCCTTTCTGTCAACCAGTAGCTGACTTAAGCGCTCCTTGAGCTTTGCAGCTTCTCTCTCTTTTCTCTTGGCATCATGACTGTACTGAGATGCACGACTGGCAATGATACTCTGGAGCTTCTGAACCTGTCCAGGATGAGTGGAAGTTGCGCTGGTTTGTATATACTATATGCACTCGCAGATTTTGTAAAAGAAAGAAAACGTGATTGGTGCACATTTAAAAAGAAAAAAAAAAAATTCACTACTACCTCATCCTTTTCTGTTTTCAAGCAGCTCTGCAGAGTCTTAATTTTGAGTTGTAGCTGCCGCTCTGTCTCATGTAGACCCGATTTTTCCCTTATGGACAGTTCCAACTGATCCTGGAAGGGAACGCACATTGTTTTATTATGAGCACAGATGTTCTGCACAAGAAATGAGCTCAAGGTTAAAGATACAAGGATGGATTCCTCATCATAGATTTGGCATTTCTTTTTATCAAGAAGTCAAATGTTTGAAATATTAAAGCACCCCTGCACCACCCCTACATTCATTATTGTGAAATAACACTGACTTCTAGCTTTAGATATAGTAGGTATGTTTAACCTACCAGGCAACTACAACTGAAGATAAGTAACCATCATTGTTTGAGCACTGTACTTTGTAAGGTTTGTCCTTATTTTATATTCATTTGTTTTTGGAAAATGTGGAGGAAATTTCTTTTATACAGACTGGTGACGATTATGTTTTATTTTCTGTCCTCTAGTGGTCAGCATCTATTACTGCACTTTACAGACAAATTACAGTCTATGGGTACACAGAGGTGGATCTAAAGAGGACTAAAACAAGATACTGGTTCCGTTTCACAAAGCAGGTTTAGTGAAAACTCTTGAGTCTGTTAACCCTGAAATGAGGAAAACTGAGTTTTCCTGTTTCAAAAAGGGAGGTAACTCAAACCAGAGAGAAAGGGGTAACTCTAGCCTGTTTCACAGAGAGGTAACTTAAGCTCTCGGTCAGTTATCGTAGTAACAGACTCTATGAACCTAACCTGGTCAGGACCAGGTTTTTCTCAATGAACCTTGAGTTTCTCTCTGTCTCCGCCATCTTTCAGCCACACACGCTATTTGATTTCCTCATTCATTCATTCAGTCAACAGTAGTTTAGTTTTGTTGTCTGTCAAAATGACATGTCCTTTCACTAACGATCCAGTGGAGGAAGGAGCAGCATTACTGTGCAGACAATCAAATATTCGTTGGGAGATTGTTATCAGACCACACATAGATGTTCTTGCATTTCTGAGCGGTGCCGTTTCATGTCGTTTCACTGACCCACAAAGCAATGTTCTCCACACCATCTCCCTCTCTTTTGCAGCTGCAGTGGTGTTTCACTTCTTTCTGAAAACATGTTCAAACTCACCATATGAGCACATTAAGATTTCCAATTTAAGTGGGGTGAGAAACGCAGCCCTCCACTTCCCCATTGCCATGGTGACTCGTCGAATCAGGGCTCTAGTGATGCTGGCTTTTTATAGTTGTGGCGCACACGCTTAACTCTGGGTGAAACCACTCTGAGTTGATCAAACCAACTCAGATCAGCTGTTCTGGAACCGGAAACTGTGAGTTTTCGATCTCAGAGTAGATCAACTCAGAGTTCAGGGTTACACTCAGTTTGTTGAACGTGCTTTGTGAAACAGACCCACTATCTTGTATTGAAACTGGACTGAGACAGACCCCGAGAGGTCCCTGTCATACGCACCTTGAGTCTGCAATTGTTCATCTGCATGTGGTCCAAGGTGCTGGATTTCTTTAGTTGTTCTTTTTCCAGCTCTTCTAAAGTGCACATATTGCGGCGGTGAATCTGCATTAGCTCATACATGGCATTCAGAGCTGGCACTGTGTTCAGGCCAACTTCCCCTGGTGAGCTGGCCTCAATACGTGTGGACGAAAGGCCCAGGGAGTCAAGCTCCTTTGGAAAGAAAGAGGAATCATGTCACAGCAATAGTGAAAGATCTCTCCAGGAATTTGAATATGTGCAAATAATATGTCAACAATGGGCATTCAGCAGGATATTTCTGTACCTGATTGATGTATGAAATACATTGAGGAATATTATCCTCTGTGCAAAAAGCACTTATCACGCTGTAGGAGCTTTTGGATAAGGGCAAAGAAGAATACATTGACACAAGGTTGTTCTGTCTCGAGGGGGACATCGTCACATGTGATATGCTGGAAATCTCATGGCTTCCTAAAAACAAAGGACAGAGACAGTGAAATTAGGGCAACTTGCCTTTTATCTACAGTAGAGGCTCATGGGTCTGAATTAAGTGGCTGCTCTAAAATGAGAACAAAAATATGGGTCACCTCCAGCATATTCAAAAAAAAGTATAGCTGATAAGCATTTCTATTCTCTGACATACTGTACGGAATACATCCCATTAGAGGAAAAACTTACCCACTGACGTCCCTGTTGGCATGGCTGTCCACCACTCTCCCATATCACCGACACATCAGGACACAGGGACGCAAGGTCATGAGTTACCAATCCGGGAGGTGGATTAGCAGTCAGGCAGTGGATCAGAGGCTTTCACTTTAACTGAGCCCTGCAATGGAGCGTCAAGCCATGAGATGGACCAGCAATAGATAATCTGTGTTGCTGCTTCACCCACGCAGGATTAACTGTCCAATGTGTGCCAGTGGGACTTAGACTGGGGTTTAGGAGGGCCGTCCTATTGGCCGCTGATTTGCAGGGTGGCAAAATGATCTCAGCATAAAAGCCAAAAGATTTACAAAGATAAAGGATGAGGGAATCCATTGCTGTCAGGATAAATGCATGCATTTTCCCTCCTTTGTGCACTCGACACAACATTATGTTGTTGACAAGCTCTATAGTGAAACAAGCTGAACCAGATATCTACCACTCCCACAACTTTGTAAAGTGAAGACATGTTCCAATAAGTTGACTGTGTTGACGAATTAAAAGTAAGGAGTAACGTTGAGCAATGCAACAGATCGAGCACACCATGTCGGTTGACAACCAGTCAATAGAAAAACTCTCTTTTGTGTCCCTGTAAACTCTCCTAATGTTGTTATCTAACAAACCAGACGACATGCATGACTCTAATCCCAAGTTACACCTACAAGTTAAATTTACCATAACGTCACATAGTGGTTAAAGATGCATTAACATGCACACATTAACAAATTAAAATCCTTTATTACAACGAGCAGTTACTTAAATCAATTAGCGTCAGATGTACGTCAGCAATGTTTGCTAAGGATAACGTTAGCCAGCTAACACTGACCGCTTGTGTTTCCATTACAAAGATTGGGTTGTAGTGAAATAAATACAAACCTTACCGGTTAGTAGTTGGCTGGTTCACGTCAACAAGGCAACTCTCCTGAACAAACCGATTTAAAGTTTATGTCAGCGAAGACGTTAAATCTGAATTTAAAACTCTCAACTGACTAACTGCTACCGTTGCTGTTTGCTAACCTGGACGCTAATCACCACACTCACTCACGGAGGTGCGGCGTCAAATGGGTCAACTCCACAGTTGCCAAGTTCGGCGACGTTGTCAAAATGAAGAAAAATGCTCTATCATCCAGCAACTGCCGCACCGAGTCCAGTCCTCACTTTGACGGCAGCGAGACCACACAGCACAAACCTCACCTCTTCTAATGTGACCGCGGTGGAGCAGCGATATGCCGTCCGCAGGTAGACATATCCAGACACCCACTGCTGTTGTTTTAAGTCTATGTTACTCCACTGCCGTCCGACCAAACGCCATTGTTATTGGAGGCAGCGTTGCTGAGCAACCAGTATCTGAGCTGCGTATTGGATATGGAGATACGGCGAAGAGTTATGCAAATAAAAGTCAGGTGTCATAAACATAATATAACACAACACAACATAACGCTGCTGTAGTGAATTCCCTACAATGGGGATCAATGAAAAAATATTCTATTTTATTCTATAAAACAACATAATATAATGGCTATTACTGGAGCAGGATGTGGTAAATATACTTATGACGCACTGTAGGGTACATTTTATTTTCTTATTTTCATTGTTGTCAGTGAATATATAGACTTTGTGCTACAGACACATAAGGTGTATATAAAGTACAATATAGATTGTAATGTGTCAGAATCAACAGAATTGATTGATTCTGTCTGCCTGTCTGCAAAAACTACAAAAAGCATTCCAAAAACTACAACAAGTAATAAAAGCAATACATAGTGTGTATATCAATATAGTAAATATGCAGAGAATAAATGCACAGTATGGTGTCATACCACAAAGAATGAAGAGCAACCACTTATAGTGAACTGTAATTGTTGTCATCATATAGTACATTCAGGGTTTAACTGAGAAGTAAATTCAAGTGCTTGTGAAAAGACACACAGTCTACAGCTATGCTGCTCTCGTACAGTGGGGAGAAAATTCCCCTTCAGGTTATTGCTGAGAAACCGGTTGGTTGTTCGTAGTGGATATTCATATTGAAATGGCTACCATCAGGATATTACACTAGTGCCCAGTCCTCTTAGTATTGTAATTCAGAAGTGTTCAGGAATTCAAGTAAGAAAACAAGTTCATTTTTTTTTCTTGAATAAGAAGATATTGTGCGTCAGTATGATCAAATTCAGTCTGATGATACGCCAACTCTTTGTCCACACTAGGTAAGTTAAGGTAAGCTCAAAGCCACCATCTTCTCAGTTCATCAAAAGCAGCAACATGGAGGGAGGCAGCAGGCAGCTGCCTCTTCATCGGTCTGGTATCTTCCAGACTCGGGCTGGTCCCTACACTCTGCTATGAAGGCCTGAAGCTGGGACACTGGCACCTTATCTTGCTGGTGATGCTGGAAAAGAACCATTGGTATGGTTTTAGATGAATGAAGTGCAAAATCAAACAGAAACTATGACCTGAAAAACATCTGTCTACTGCAAGATCCAAGAAAATTTGTCAGAATGGTGACTCCAAGTAACTCAGACTGACCTTGATAGTCTCATAGGTGTCAGTGATGAGAGCGATAAACAGGCTGAGCACCATGTAGATGAAAAGAGAGATGAAGGAGTAGAGGTAAAGTCTGCTGAAAAGCCACACCATGTAGCCCTCGTGCCTCATCTTCAGGAAGGTGGCGTACATGTCGTCCCCGTTGATGAGAGAAAAGAGGCACTCTGTCACCTTGTCTAGCGTTCGAAACTGAAGAGGAAATATAATATTTCAGTGTCACCATAAGAGAACTCCCTTGTGTGTGTGGTGGGGATTTATTAAGCCACACTGACACTTGGAAAAGAGTGATTATGATTATAATGTTCATACTTTGTCATGGTAAGGCCCAAGGACGATCCAGCCACAGAAACAGTACCCGAGGTAGATCATGGCTGCACAACAGCAGAACCGGATGACATTCGGGAACGCTGCCCTCAGGGTCAGGATTAATATCTAAAGAGGAATAAATAAAAGTTACAGTTTTTCTGGACATTTGCATTATACGTTTAACAGGTTGGCTGATGCATTATGCAAAAAAAAGCATTTAAGTTCTTACATTGTATTTCTTGAAGAAACCAAGGTAACGAATCACACCGATCCAGACGAGCATTGTGGCTGTACCCAGCAAGATACTGCAGATGTCATAGTTTGTCAGGTACTGTAACAGGAAAGTACAGATAAATGAGATATAAAATAATTGTAAGAGTCTATTCTCTCAGTAACTAAAAACTAAAATATAGCAAATAAAGCTGAATAAAGAAACAAACCTTAGTTTGTATTCCAATTTTGAGGGCTGACCCAGCGATGGTAAGAGTATCACTCACAATGATGAGTATATACCAGCCATTCACAAACTCCATGCGGTCTGACCAAGACACTATTTTATTAAAGTACGCATGGAAGAATATGCTGAACTCCTGGGGGAGAGAACATTCAAATATTTATAGAAACAAATATACAACAAGCCAGGTGTCATACATGAGATGATCACAGGAGATTTGTGCTTTGTATTTGTATTTATCTTAATATTGTTGGCTTAAGGGTAGTCAAAGTTAAATATATTCAACCTAAAAACATGGATATGAGTCAGTGTCCTATACTGTGGCTATATTACTATACTGCATATTATGTCTTGTGCTGATTATTTATTACTGAATGGATGAGCTGTAATAGAGTATCCTGCACATTCATCAGTGGTGATGGCAATAATTGACCACTTCCTCGTAACTTACAAACTGGAGCTGGATGCCATTGATGACAGATCTGGTGCAGAGGATGAGGGAGAGGAAGCAGGCGAGGATGACCACAGAATCAAACAACAGGAGGAGGTAATCATTCTTGCAGGCTAGAAAGCAGAGCCAACAGATTTAACAGTTATCACAGAGACATGCTTGTAATTGTCAGCTCAGCAACCTGCTGATTCATACAAGTCTGGAGGGTTACAGAATAAAGCCACTGTGCCCCCTGCTGGGCTTTGAAGTAATAGTGTGTGTGTGTGAGTGACAGGGCCATAATACAGTATATCAATGCTTGGCTGAAACTTACAAGTGCCTTCCACATTCCAGTCTCTGCATTCATAAATTCTTACATCGTTTTCAACAGCAACCTTTATCTTTCCACTGTGTGCACGGTTGTCAAACACGATCTGCGTAAAAACAAAGTGAAACAAGTGGCAAGGTCAGGGAAAAGTGCAATGTCCTAAAAACACAGATGAGGGTGTGGCATTGTCACCAACCATTATATGGAAGTCATAACAGTCTGGAAGCTCGTGGTGCCGCACAGTCTGCAGGTTGATGGTTTTGAGAGTAAGGTAGATGTTCACCGATACCAACCTGGACAAATACATGCAATACATCAGCGGGCAGCACTCCTAACAGCACTCTGGGATGAAACCAACATTTTCAGTCTGGTCACCTTTTGAAATCTAAAGAAAGGTTCACACTGGTGGCCAAACAGCTGTCGTCAAATGACTGCACAGGATCTATAGAAATACAGTCTGTGAAGGAAGAAACATGCAATGAATTTAGAAAGCAGTTAGATTTTATTTGACTGTTCAACAGAGGAATTAGCCATTCCTCTGACCATGCCACTTCCTCTTTTCATAGAGTCACAAGTAAATCCACACTGTGATTATTTTCCATTGACGCCATGAATCATCTTCCATAAACACATCAAACAGTAAGGCTGCAACTCGTGGTAGCCATTATTGTTTGTGTATTCACATAGCAATTTTGTGCTTTTTGTAATGTACCTTTGTTAATATGTGGGTCAATGTCAAAGGTCTCATTTCCAGGATCGATGCTGCTGTTGCTGTAAAACTCCTGACAGATTGTCAGAGGAGTGTACTTGTCATCCACGCTCTCGTATGCGAGATTACCAACTGTCAGGTTTTGGAGGTTGATGTACTGAAGGAAAACAAAAAAGAAGAGTGAGACACTTTTTGTTCATACTCGAAATCCTATAAATTCTTGTCTTCGATCTAAAATTCCAGTACTCTGTCTATGATGTGGCAGATGTGATCATATACGTCTGCTTTTGTGTACAGGTCATAGCTTCCAATCTGGTGATCCTTGTATCCTTTTAGAAACAGATTCCTGAATGTCATCAGATTTTCGTCTTTGAAGGTGACCATCATTTCGTTGCTCAGGCCAAAAGAGACCAACTGAAGAAAAACAGAAAGATAATCTACCTTTTGTGCAAATTCATGCCTGATGACAAAAAATAGTGAAGACCTCTGTGTGCCTGTGTGTGATGTATTTTACCTGGACTGTGATGATTGCTATTTTTAATATTTGTAACATCAGCTTCCACGGTTTGCGACCCCTGGCTCTGTATTTCTCACAGGGGTTCATGAAGAAGTACTTGAGCCTCCGCCTGAAGTCCTCCACCACCTTGGTCTCCAAGGTGTGAGTGCTCCATCTGCAGCGGCCGATCGGCTTCCTCTCCTCTGACCTTGAGGTCAACAGCGCCTCAGAGCCCTCCATCAAACTCAAGTACACGGTAGAATTAGGAGATTGTTGAGCGTAGTGACAATGTTTTTCTACATATACGTCACAAATGTGTTGGGAGATAAGGTTCAAGAGTTGAACCATTCCAGTCATTCTGATGTGTATCAAACTGGTTCTCCTGCATGTGCTCACTGCTGTCTTTCTCTAGAAAGAGCACTAACATGATGGACATATGGAGCTAAGTGTCAAAAATAGAGTTAAACTGGATAATAATGCTTTAGAAACATGTTTTTAAACACTAATCAGACATTTTAGCTCAACCATAGCTTCTTGTAACATACCTGCCTCCAACAGCAAGCATGGAGCAGAAGCTGGTCTAACAAATTACTGAGCATGTCATTAAATTAAATAAAAAGAAATATGTGCAGAAAACAGCAAGAAATCAAAGAAAGATTACTTAGATTGTATTACGGTAGTGTAATTATATTTTTTACAGCCTCTAGCTGGGATCTATTTAATACACAGCAAAAGCATCAAGTTTAAGGAAAAAGTAAATTTAGTAATAATAATTATAATAATAATAACTGAATTACCTGCCGTGCACCAGCGAACCACAGAGCAACTTGATTACCACTCTCCGCTGTCTATGAAGTTCAGACGATGCAGTCACAACACCAGCCTTCACCACAATGACATGTCGTGTCATTCCTCTGCGTCATGCAAAGCTTTTCCAGTTTTTCCAAAACAGTTACAGAATCACTGATGTTTGAAAGCTTCTGCAAAGAATTAATGCTGTCCTGCAAGAGCTGACAACAGACTCAGATGCTATTTTCTGCAGACAATATTAGTAGAAAGCCGATGGCTGCAGGATATATCAGTGTTACCTTAATATCATGCTCTCTCACTCTCAGATGAAATTAACAAATGAACTACACCACAGGCACCAATGAAGAAAGGAAACATGATCTGAATTTATGTAGAGAACCTTTAATATGCAATAGATTTTATATGACCAGGTAATGATGTGATTAGCAGGACACGGTCTGTTAAGATCTCAAAATGTGTTTTTCATGACTTCTGTAGTGACAAAAGTGTAAAGCAACTTCCTGTTGACTTAATGCTGCACAAAATCAACTGTCATGTTATTCCAGTGTATAAACTTTCTCACTGCACCTAAACTGTAGCTGCCGTTTTCCACTCTAAACCGTTCATCAGGAAATCACACCTTTGGTTAAAGAAGAGGAGCAGAAAAGGTTAAGAGTGGGTGAGTTAGACTGAGCTCATGACTTCTGTCTTTCTTACCAGAATGAGTTTGAAACATGACATCAGACAGTTACAGATTTAAATCACTGTTTTACCAATAAAACTTGATCCATTATGCATGTTTAAAGAGCGTTAAAAATGTGTGGCTTACTTTCTGTGATAAAAAGAGGGTTTTAAGATAATATGTATAGGCTATTCTTGAAACAAATATTATGTATTATTTTGGGCTTGTATCAAAACTAAGGTAAATGAATGGCACTGATATCAAAAAATACCAAACAATAATCCAACCCAAGTGACAGAACGTCCCTATTTTCTCTTGTAAAATGCTGATTGGTATAGTAGTAAAACATCCCATGCCTAATCAAAGGCAAGAGCAACACCAAAAAGAGTGTGAGACGGACAACAGAGAGAGTTTGAATGTGTGCTGAGTGACTGAGGATCCTGCTGGTTTGTCCCTTCAACTGCATTAAAAGTGTCTTATTGAACTCAGAAGATGCTCCTATGTGACACTGAGGTGAGAGAGCGTGACCGGAGGGGCTGGAAGTTTGGGTCCCCTCCAGTGCTGGTGGGGGAATCCACTATCACCTCCTCTGGGAGCGGAGGAGCACCTGGGTCTCCGGGCCTCGGGAGGCTAGAGGAGGTCATGGAGGGGGTCGTGGAGGAGGCGACGGCGATGTTGGCACCAGCTGCAGAGGGCAAGTCTCCACCTCCCTGTGTTAATGGCAGGTTGAGTGAGCCTGCGACGTCTGACGTTGAGGGGCTTCGTTCTCCGTCTGGGTGGAAGAGCAGGGTGGAGTTGTTTGAAAAAGTTGAGGAGATGTCTCCAAAGGTGCTTGTCGGAGTGCTGAGGCTGCTGTCAGAGGAGGAGCTGGCAGTGCCTGCTGTGGAGCGACAGATGAAGAAAGGAGAGAAAAGTTGAATTCAGGAAGAACAGCAGTTTTTTTAACGAACTGATTTCACTGTGCCTATTAACCTCTGAGGGACTCCATCTTCTCGTTTCTGGCCTTTTGCACCTCATCTGTGATTTTGGTGATGATGAAGTTTTGAGAGCGCATCTCTCTTATGGACTCAATCAAAACATCTAAGCCTCGAGGGTGCTCCGCCAGCATGTCCAACAACATGGCCGTCCTCTTGGTCTGTGTCGTCCTGCAGCCGATTTCCTCTGCGTCGTCTCGTGTCAGGATCCTGCGGGAGCGCAGGTAGTCCAGATGGCGTTCGGCTCTGATCTTGTCGCAGAGGTAGTGCCGCAGTCTGGTCAGCACCTAGAAAATCCAAAACAAAGTGATCCTTGGAGGCCCTGAGCAGGAGGGGCCACTCAAACTATGACTACAGGAGGTCATAGCCACAAAAAAGTGATGTGAAATCACTGGTCTGGTTCTGATCTCCAAGACACACACATATCTATCCATGTTTCAGCTTCTGGTAATACTTTATGAAGCACAGTGAGCAGGAAACTGACTTTATTCGCAAAAAAGTTGCATTCAAACACTCAAATCCAACAGAGGGTTAGTCTCTAGGTGTTCTTGTGGGCACAATAATAATGTAGACATGTCATTTCCTCCTTTTGACAGGCCTTTAACGCCCAAACGAGGCACACAGTGAAGTGCCAGCAGAGAAATAAACCCGTCTGTATCATCCACATACCTTAGCTTGCTTTATCATAACTGAGATCACCACACTGGGCAGAATGACCGTACTCACGTCTTTTTTAATCTCTGCCATTTCATCTTCAGTGAGCTGAGGAACATCCATCCCTCTCAGGTGTTCCGGGGTAAAGGATGACGGCTAAAGACGCGATAATAACACACCAATAATGACACAAACTACACCCACACATTAAATATAGCGTTAACAAATGTCGCTCTTCATTATTTGTCGATAAAAGGTGCCGTATCCACTGTCCATTCAACTTTTGTGTTTCCAGAAATCCCCGGACTTCCTGATTCTGTCGAGTCGTTCACGTCGACGAGAAGAATAAGAGAAGTGGAGACAGCAGAGTGCTCGCTTTCACACTAAAACACCATTTCAGAGGTCAATCATCTGTTCAAAAGGCTCTCAGGAATACACTGACACGTCTCTTAAAAGCAGCACACGAAGCAGCAGGTCAGGCTCCCTCCTGCTGATAGGTGCTAATAGTTTCCAGAGAGCTAATGAATGTTTGTGATACAGGTGAAGGTGCTGTTCTGCTGCTGACCACCAGGTGGAGCTGCTGGATCTGTCTGTCTGTGGCTCAGAAATTAACCCTTATGTCATCAAACATGACCAGGCCGCTATGTTTAATAGTAGAAAAAAAAAAATATTCATTACATTTTTCAATTTGCTGACTTTTCCTAAAGTGACCTCAGTATCAGAAAAAGTGAAATATAAAAGCTGTACATCAACATGGTACATAGATTGCTTTATGGACCTGGAGCCCCTCTGCAGTGGCTCCCTCTGAAACAAAATGACATGCAAATATTTTAATTTTAATTTTATTTATTTATCTTTTTATTTATTATTTCAAATAATTTGTCATGTAATGCGTCACCTACTTTGTCCATGGCCAACACATGCACACCACACATTTTTTTTTCTACCCTTCCTGAGAATTTGGTGTTTTCATTTGTTATAATGGGTAAAAACAGAAAGTAAACTAGAAAAGCACTCAGAGAGCGCAGACCTATACATATACAGTTTGGATGGATTTTATTCTAAGTGTTTAACATTGCAAAGTTTATATGTGTGTATGTATGTGGTGAATAAACTGTTTAATAAGTACTACATATTTACCTAAAGGCCATACAAACAGGCACAGCAACACATGTGTTTTCATTTATTTTGCCTCATTAGAGCTCTTTTCATGGGTGTTTCCAGACTGTGCTTGGCTAACAAGTCCCTCGCTCTCCTTGTTAAATCAGGTTTATCGCCATTATTGTGACCTCATGTGATTCCCAGCATACAGCAGTTGTAGTAGCAGAAGCAGAAGAAGTGGAAACACCTGCAGATGACTGTGAGTCCTACATTTGAAATCTCATATCCAGTTATGCATATTTGACTGTGCTTTAAAGTCTTTTTTATAGATTTATCTGTTTTCACACATTATTGAGTCACCTCGTATACCACTTCTGTTCTAAGTAACTTTGAAAGCCCTTGACGATAGACATTATACATGTAGTAACTGTTCCAGGAAAGTGTGAATGAAAACACAGAGAGCGTCCTCATAATGGCACAGTGAACTGCAGTGAATGAGAAGAGCCAAAATAACACAGTCAGTAACCATGAAATAAATTACAAAACGGCCCTCTAATCATGATATACCACAAACTGTTTGGGGACAGGTATTCCCTGGGGAGGTTGTTGCCAGACTTGTTTTGTCATGTCCTGCAATTTAATAAGTAGGAAAAACACTCAGCTGTTAGTTATGCTAACTATCAGGCCTTCTCCTGCCTGCTTGAAGTTTTTTTTCTGTGTAATGACATGAAACAGAGGTGAAATACAAAGTCCAATAACTATGAGGCTGCCGTTGCATCCCAGAAATTTCTGGAAGAGCAGAGAGATGCCCTTTAAAGGTTGAATGGTTAAAGGTCAGGCTGTACGTGGATCAGCCTCTTTATGCCAAAAGGAAAAAAAAAAGTTAAATGGCAACAGAGCCTCTACACAAACTGACGATATGTCCATGGTTTTCCAGAAAAGCTTCATGATGATTCACATCATTCCTGTAAAAACACCTAGAGGTACTTCCTGTTGAATCAGCTGTGAGAGATTCACATCAACCTGCACGACTTCTGAGTGGCCTCAGTGAATGAGACACAAAGCAAAAGGAAATAGAAATGATGTAATCAGCTGGATTTGCTGTCATATCTGCTCAAGCGTTGCAGACATTCGACAGTCTGTAGTTCAGCGTGTGAGCCGCTCACTCATATAACAACCAGGGTAAGCTTGTCTCACCACTGTGGTTTCACACCGAGTAGCACTGGGGAGGTATTTCTGCTTTTCCATTCTTTGCAGCCAAACTTTATGCCACAAAAAATCCCATTTTTCTTTTCTATGTTTCCATTTCTGCTTTTTGTAATTTACCATGAAATTTTTAAACGTCTCTTTCCTCTCATGTCTAAATGTCATTGTCAAGGACATAATAGTTAAAATTATGAAATTATTTAATTTCAGTGGGACGCTGCACAGTATAAAAAGATAAAAGTCTTGTCTCAGGTAGGATTAGGGTTGCGTAACATTTTTTGACAATCTGGCTTTACGGTTGCTATATAAGGACGACCATAGTTTGGAGAGTCAGATGAGAAGATTACCACTCATATCTCTGCCTTCAATACAGAGCTTAGCTTGCTCATCATATGTGAACCTGACTCTGTTCACAGTTCAGAAATATGCCCACCAGCCCCTCTAAAGCTCACTGTTAAGACGTTGTGTCTTTATATCCGAACACAGATGTGAAATCATTGTGGCAGTAGGGATGAATCACTGGAGTCAGAGATTTTTATTCACAATATTTATTCTGCAGGGTTTCTCTCAGGTTATTTTTTTTACTGTGCTGTGAAACTGCAGGATTTATCACTAGAAGGTATTTTTGATAAGATTTTTGTTAATAAACACATTTTAACCTTTATTTATACAAACCAAACCACAATGATTTTCCTCAACCTAACTGAAACATAATCATGGAATTCACAAAGGTAACCTCAACATCTAAAACTGCGTCTGTATGTGATATGGTGGGAAGGAGAGCGTTGTCAAATGCAGCTCTGTCTCCTAAAAATGATGATCTCAAACAGTAAAACTGCCGTGTGAAGTATGTTTTCAAAGGGATTGTATTTTGTTGCTGGTTGCTTTTTAACGCGTCACAAGTTTACTCAGGTGATGATAGTCAGTGGAAGTCAGGGTAATGCATGAAGCTAAAAGTCAACATTCACTTATTTTAACAGTGACATTTTTTTCCATAAACCTAATCAAGTAGTTTTGCCACCTAAACCCAACTTTGTAAGATTTGTGTATTAAAATATGTCATGAGCTTATAAAACTGCATTACTAAAGAAAGCATATCTATAATATAACACAGTGATGCTACATGCTACATGCTAGGTGTTGTTTTTGAAGAGACTTGAGCACCCCCTGCAGGACAGACTGATTATCTTCATCATAACAGAGGCAGTCGCCTCACAGCAAGAAGGTACCGGGTTTGATTCCCGGCCCGCAGCCTTTCTGTGTGGAGTTTGCATGTTCTCTCCGTGTCTGTGTGGGTTCTCTCCGGGTACTCCGGCTTCCTCCCACCATCCAAAAACATGCATGGGGATTAGGTTAATTGGCTAATTTGAATTGACCGTAGGTGTGAATGTGAGTGTGAGTGGTTGTCTGTCTCTATGTGTCCTGTGATGAACTGGAGACTTGTCCAGGGTGTACCCTGCCTTCCGCCCTAAGACAGCTGGGATAGGCTCCAGCATAATGGATGGATGGATAACAGAGGCAATGTCACTTCAGACATGTCACCTATTTATTTGGTTTCCATTTCCCACAAATAAACACGACTAACCAAAACATCCATCCATCCATCCATTATCTACCGCTTATCCTCATAGGGTCATGGGGGGGCTGGAGCCTATCCCAGCTGTCTTAGGGTGAAAGACAGGGTACACCCTGGACAAGTCGCCACCTCATCACAGGGCACATAGAGACAGACTAACCAAAACATAACATTAACACATTCGACAACAAAAGGAATGCTATGATTGTGATCATTGTTTACAAAACAACATTCAATATTGAGTTGTCTGTCTTGAAGCTTGGTTCGTTTGACATGCAGAAATACCCTGAAAAGTTTAAATTTATATGAGATCAGGTTGTAGCAGACGACTGCCTTGTGTCTTTCAGCATGACTCCAGGCTTCATCCTGAAAAGTACTGTGGAAATCATTTTAGTTTTGTGCTTCAGTAAAACACATGCACTGCTCTGTGGGATTGGGAAATGGATGTCTTACAGGTTGAGTGTAACATCGTCAAACAGGTCAGTTTAACATTCAACTGTAATTCTTTCTTCTTCTCCAGCTGCCTTACACAGCCGTTATATTCCTTTTACCTAACATGGTTCTGCAAATTCTTCTATATTACAGCTTTGGATGGAAAAGTTTCCACTCCAGTCCTCAACAGTCAGCGGTTTCCAGGCATCTGTGGATGCACCGAGCTCACGCTTGTTCGCTCTTGGTCTGCCTGAGCTGGCGCTGATTCAAACTGGCCCTTATGACCTCAGTTAGATAAGAGTGGAGGCTGTGCCAGTCTGCTCCGCTCAGCCTCTTGTTCTCACAGGTTATAATGAAAGGAAAGGCATTTTTTCCCTGATAACTCGCATTGTTCTTTGATGTGGATGGAAGAGGATGCTTTTTATCCTGGCAGCTATTTCAAAGAAGTCTTCAGTGTTCATCCTGAGTGGAATGTTGCTCTAGGCTTTTCTCAACTTTTCTTCCTTTTTTCTTGTTGGTGTGTTTCTCATTCAGGCTAAACAAAGGATTCCTACGGTCCAAACATTCCACCAGGCTCGTCTCCTTTTTTTTTCTTAAAAAAAACAAAAAAAACAAAAAAACAACCCACATTTAAGTCAAACAGACTCTAATCTATCCATACCATTATGGGTGACTAACGGGAATTTCATCTGTAACTTTTAACACTAGAGAATATACAAATGGCAACGGCAGCGTGCAACAGTCTAAACACTGCTTCAACCAACACAGAAAATCAGTTGGTCATAGAAATATGTAGCTTTTCTTCAATATTTATGTCAGAACTTGTGGTGCCCCGATGTTGAATCCCTGTGGGGAACTGCCCACATGCACAAGGCTGATATTATGTCATACTTTTACTTTATGTATCTGTTACATAACCATGTCACATCAGTATCATTTCTTTCTTTCCAGGTAACGTCTTATTAAGAGACTGTGGCAGAAATCATTCTTACCACAATATATAACAAATACAAACAGAAGAAAACAACTTTTACAAGCCACATGCAGACATATGTAATGTGCATGTAATGCATTGCTTGAATTTATCCTCTTCTTGGTACAGAACATATAAATAAGTCACTTTAGAAGAGTTACTTCATGGTTGTAGAACCATAAAACATAAAGGTAAAAAAACATAAGTATAAAGGTGTTTAATCACATGGTTATTATGGAGAGAAAGCCCTGAAAGAATAAAAGCCAGACTGGGTGGTTCTTGTCTCACTGAGGGGAGGCGGGAGACTTCTTATGGGAGGACTCATGAAAAAGCATTCCTCTCATAGTTTTGGGACACCTCTTCAGCCGGCGCATACGTCACATCTGCTTTGAGCGTATAAAAGGAGATGGGGACTCCAGAAAAGCGAGAACAAGCACTCATCAGCTCACTGCCAGGTCTGGTGTCTGATAGACAGGAAACATAACTTCAACTCCTGAAGATGTGGAAAGTCTTTGTCACTGGGATCTTTTACATTTCACTGGTGAGGAAATAATCCCTGCTCATTTATAGAACGCTTGTTTAGCTGTTATAAGAGGATTTTTTGTTTTTAAATGCAAACATTTGATTTGATAGAAATGTCTGTTTTATCTCAGGCGTCAGCCTTGTGCCCGAAAAACTGCCAGTGTCCCCTGGACGCCCCCAGATGTGCAGCAGGAGTCAGCCTTGTGCTGGATGGATGTGGATGCTGTAAAGTTTGTGCACAGCAGCTCTTTGGAGACTGCAGCAAGACACAACCATGCGACCACACAAAGGGACTGGAGTGCAACTTTGGAGGAGGATATGACTCTGCTAAGGGCATCTGTCGAGGTATGACGAGTCCTGTTCTTCTGCTTTTCATGAATTTACTCACCTTGTCTTTTTTTTTTACTTCTTTTCAAACATCACTACTTTACTGTTTCCCACAAACAGCCATGTCAGATGGAAGAACATGCGAGTACAACAGCAAGATTTACCAGAATGGGGAAATCTTCCGTCCAAACTGCAAACACCAGTGCACCTGCATGGATGGTGCTGTCGGATGCGTCTCCCTCTGCCCACATCAGCTCACTCTGCTGGGCTGTGCCAGACCCAAGCGAGTCAAGGCTCAGGGCCGGTGCTGTGAACACCTTGTCTGCCTTGAGCATGAAGAGACAGAGAGCTCTGCTGTGAAGAAACACAGAGAAAAACACAGCAAAGACGGACCGTCTGAGGATGACCTTATGAGCAAGGATGAGATGGCTCCTGTGTGGAGAGGAGAATCCAATTCATTACCTGGTGAGCAGTTTTGTACATGTATGTCTTTTCTGGCGGCTTTAAGGAATCTTTTCTGAACCTTTATTTTCTCCCTCTCAGCTTTCAGGAGTCCCCCACTGAGTCACAGACAGGTTAAATGTGTGTCTCAAACCACAACTTGGTCACCATGCACCAAATCCTGTGGCACTGGACTGTCCACTAGGGTGACCAACAGCAACATCCAGTGCGAACTGGTGAAAGAGACTCGTATTTGTGAGGTCCAGCCATGCCGCCAAACGACCAGATTAAAGGCACGTCCTAATTTTTAGCATCATTTAACAAACATACCTTTTGATTTGGTCAGTAATCTTGGTACTATTTGATGAAAATATTGACATTTTCACATGCTTGCCTCCTGCAGAAAGGTCAGAAATGTAACCACACAGAAAAGGCCAGCCGTCCAGTTAAACTGTCGCACGCAGGCTGCAGTAGCCTCAAAAAGTCCCAGCCGATGTACTGCGGGTCGTGCTCGGATGGACGATGCTGCAGGCCTCACCGAACACAGACGTTACCCGTCCTCTTCCGATGCAGACATGGAGAGATCATCAGCAGGATGGTGATGATGATCCAGTCTTGCAAATGTAACCTCAACTGCTCCGAAAGCTACGAAAACACACCTGATCGCAACAGACTTTCTGATGACAACAAACTAAGAATGTAAAGTTCGGACCAGAAGAACCCTGAAGAGCTGACGGGTTGCAGACATCTGCAGGATGGATTTCTTGAACTGTGCTGTTCATGATTTTGCTTCGTAACACTGAAGCCTTGGTTTGCTTCATTTTGAAGCAGTTTATTTTACATTGTGAAAATTTTTATTTTTATAGTTAAATAAAAGTGAGACTTTATAAACATATTAACATATTTAAGCCTCCCCCACAAGACACATGACAAAATGTACGTGTAAACTGTACAATGTAAATGGCAGCCACTAAATCAGTCATATGTTGCCATGTTTGTGTTGATTTACAGTACTTATTTTATTTATAGGGATTGATGGGATATTGGACAATAATATTGGTTTGTGCTACACTCACCTGCCTATTTAAAATGTTTTAATGTGACTTAAGTCTGGAAATATACTGTACTGTATGTAAGTCTGGTCAAAAAAACTGCAGCTACCAATTAAATATTTTTTTCACAATTAAACACATTCGTTGTTGCAGTTTTCTATTTTTTTTATTATTTTTTGTACAATGGAAGCAATAATCTGAACAAAGAAAAATCCCTGGGGGTCTGTAACAGTTTTCAATAAAAAATGATCTGTACTGTTTCTGGCTGACCCACTTCTGAGATGACCTATATGCCTCTGACGGAGTAGTTTTGGGACAGAGTGTAATGTAAACCTCTTTATGAAAAAGTTATAGGGTGATAGAGGATAATCTAAATGTTTCACAGAGATATATGTCATGCCGAACAGAGGACAATGCAACACTGGATTTAAAATGACTCATGAATCATGATAAAATTGTGAATTGACATTTTGCTGCTCAATCTGATCTGAAGTGTGACTTTGTGTGAATGCAAATTTTATGAATTTGTGCTCCATCTGGCAAAGTTTACACATGAATTAGACCACAGGATGTGGCTTTTTAATGCAACAGTAAAGCCTATGTCTGTTTTAGATAATTAGTCCAGCAGCAGTCCACAATTTGTAATAAATAAATAAAAGACAAATGGGTCATCCAACTCATCTGAGTCTAATAAGCTTAGGGTGTGTCATCCTGGTGCTGAATCTTGATACCAAACAAATTGCCAGAAGTCACATGTCAGCTCACTTTCCAGCTAACAGCAACAGAAGCCACTTCCCGAAGTGTGATCAATAGAATTACGTAAAGAGGCAAGACCACGAGAGCGAGAAGAAGAGCAAAAGGAAAAACAAGAGTGCTGACGCACGCAGAGATGAAATGGTTCCATCCCCTGACAGAGAACCCAACAATAGAGCTTTGTTTGTGAGAACTTGAGAGGAGAACTGCTCTCTCAGGGGAAAATATCCACTGCAAGGACAGATCGGAGCCACTCAGGGGTCTGGATGAGTTTATTACCTCAGATACAGTATTGAACCACAGCAAAAACAAGAAGATAAAGCAGCACTACACGAGACAAACATAATTCAGTTTTTAGGTAAATCGTGTTGCAGCATATACCGTGTTCTCACCTCAGCAATATAATAACTTCCATTACAAAAGCATGAGAGCAAACCAGCAACAGAGATTAAAGTGTTGCTGCATGTATCTAAGTAATTATGTTTGCAGCCCTACAGGCATGAGCTTCACACCTGACAGCTTAACAAGTGATCCTGTGCATCATTCATTTCAGAACCAGAACATAAACACATTCAATATTCAGTACTTCACATGTTGTCTATGACAACTATCAGCAGGGTAAGAGGGAAAGAGGGTTTAGAATCTCCTGGTCTGAATGGGGAAAAGTAAAGTTGGAAACCATGGTTTATTCTACATCAGGTAAACATGGCGGGGACAAATGCACCATAACATTTGATTTTCAAGCACTCCTTATGTTGGTAGAGAGCTGCTTCAATATATGGCAACTGGCTGATCTGGAGCCAGTTGCTCAAAGATAGACCAGCCTTATACTTGTAACAGACATTTAGCAGTAAGTTTGACACACAGAGCATTGTGAGTAAAATGAGACAGAAGCAAAAAGATCAACAAACAAAACACTTCCACCTTGTGGCACATAACGAAAACCCATTATTGATCTTAAATTTTAGTCAACGAAATATCAGGATCTAGTAGAAATAGATAGCCCACCACAGTTACCTTTTTTTTTTTTTTTTTTTTACAAAACCTATGGAGGTAGAACAGTAAAGTTTGGCATAGAAAATAAAAACCGGAATTAAAAACAAAACTCAATTATCTTAATTATTTATGTTTTTATACTTTGACAAATTTGACAAAAGCACCGTGGAGCAGAGCTCTGAATTTCACAGTATTCACTCTAAAATAATAACAACAAAGGCTTTTGATTTGATTTGATTGATTTGGAATGAAAAATGAAATATTGGCAAAAAATACTTGTATTGGCATGGAGAAAGGTTTCAAATTATTTGATTTAATTTTTTGTTTTTCCAATGTCACTCCTGTTTTTTTGTGTCAGTGGGTTTCTTTTCTGTCACTGTTTTGGATGGAGGGAAGTGTAAGTGCATCATCTGCCTTTCAGCTAGCATTACAGCTAAGCTACCTGTTGTTAGCATTTCGGTGGAAAAGCCAGGAACCAATCAGAGGCAGAGTGGACATGGAAATTGAAAAGGGAAAAAAACTACAACATAAAAATGAACTGTCTCTGAAAAAGAGGAACATTAATCAAACAAGGAGTGTCATTGAAAAACACATCAGAACACAAAAAAATATCAAAATTAAAATGAAGTTGTTATTAGTGATTTTTCATTTGGTACTTTCTTTCCCTCAATATCAATACTTCTTTAAGTACCAATACAACTTTTGTTTTCAAATATGTCAGTACTTGTATGGTTTCCTTTTTCGGTTCAGGTCTTGTTTTCAATACCAATTCAGAATTTTCTATGTCAAAATTTATTACCTCTATCTTCAATAAAAGATAACGTTGAGACTAGTTGTCATATGGCAATAAGAGCAAAGTAGCACCACGAGTTCACATCCAGCATTTGCACAGATGTAAGAAGATCATGTAATGTCTTTTGAGACATGATGTCAAAACCTCTTAAACAACAGCAGATTTCCCTGAAAACCTCATAAATATTACAGTACACAATAAATAAATAAATTTTCAAATGCCGACAAATCCTTAATCATTTTAAGAAAAATGACGATCCAAAACTTGATGTTTGTGGTCCCTCGTCAAACATTGTCCTGTAAGAGTTTTTCAGGAAATCAACGTAGTTCTGAATGCTTTGCTTGTGGCTCTCTGATTGGTCCAGGCTGAGCTGCAGGTCCTTCAGACGCATCTCAAACTGTTTCTCCACCTGCACATTAAGAAACCAACAGATATTCAGTCGACATTGACACACGTCAGGTTACATCAAGGATGTAAAAAGCATGGCACTGACAGTGAGCTTGCTCTGGCGCAGAAGCCTCAGCTCGTTATCCCTCCTGCTCTTCTCGGCTTCCAGTTCCACTATTTTGGTGTTTAAAGCCTCTTCTCTGGCAACAGCCTGATCTCTCACCTTGTTGACCTGGACAAGTGAAAAAATATCATCACTTCCTTCCTTTATGCCAGAGCTGTATCTGCAAAGTCACACAGTATCAAAGTAACACACAGCACAAATGTTTTAGGCCACCTTTATGTGCAAGCTCTTTAATAAAAAAAAATAATATATTTAATGCAAAAATATAATTATTTTTGTTATTTATTATTTTATTTTATTTATATTATTTACTAGTATTTCTGAACATAAAAAATGGTTTAGTGGTTGTATGTTATTTTTGATTAACATTTTGACTAAAGCAAATACGGCAGGTGGGCTAATAATTTATGAATATCATAAATTATGACTCTGAAGCTTAAAGCTGTGAGGACTGTTAAGTGTAAGAACCCTGAGAAAAATCTTAATGTTTTGTAGATCTTTTGGTTGATGATTGACTGTCACTTCTTGCTCTGATGTCGACAGGCTGCCTCAAAGCTGTACCTGCTGTTTGACGTCTGATAAAGCTGCCTCCAGTTGCCGAGTGAGGGCCTGGCACTCAGATGAGCGTTGATCCAGCTGCCGGTTACTGTAGCCCAGAGCTTCCTCCTGAGCTGCCAGCCTGCGTACCAGCTCCAGGTTCTCCTGCTGCAGTGTGTCCATCTTCCTGAACACACATAATTTATATTTCTGAACATGTACAAGAGCAAACATTTGACATGATGACATCACACATGAGAGGATGCCTTACTTTTGGACAGAATTCACTTTTTCTTGTAGCTGTAAATTGGCATCACGTATGGACTCCTTCATCTCCACAGATGATCTCAGTAATTTCGCCTGACTTTCCATCTGCACATGTAAAGTTCAGATTGCCTGTGTTGGTTACGAGTGACTGGAGTGACAAGAAAAGAGGGTTTTTACATCACATGCACAACTGCATTTAATAACAATTGATGAAAACACTAAATGCATCATTTCTGACAGAAATGTGGCTGAAAAGGACTCACACAGCAAAGCAACACTCACTAATGGGGACGTATAGGTATGGATGGAGCCCAACTGTTTCCATGACTAAAAGAGATTTTAATCACAACATCAAACTCACTGCAACACCAAAAAACAAGATGGTTCGACAGACATGTGGGGTCGTGCTACTGCCTGACGGGAAAGTGACAGCATTTTTACATTTAGACCTCCGCAGCCGACGTTGCACACCTTAACCTGCAGTTGTCTAACAGACTCTGACTTTTCTGAGCACTTCCTCTCCGTGCGCCGCAGGTTGTCCTGGCACTCTAAGAGACTCTGCTCAGCTGCACTCAGTAACTCGGGGTAAGACTTCAGTTCGTCCACACGCCCCTGCAGCTCCTGCCTCACCTGAGCTCCGGAGGACAGGGAATGGACAACATATTCATCTTAAGACTGAGCTTTGGCAGTTAGTTGAAATGTTTTGCTGCTCAGAATTACTGTAGGAAGTTTGGGGGTGAGGAAGTCCAGGGGGAACAAATGTTAAACAGCAAAAAGAATCCTAACAGCGCACTGACTGGCCATTCAAGAGCGAGAGAAACAGCACTGCAGAGCTGAATATACTAAAAAAAGCACAACAGCACTGTTAGAATTTATTAACAGGAAGAAAGAAAGAAATTAGTTGCTTTAAACATCACATATATTATTAAAAAAAACACACACAGTTTCATTACGATTTGTGCACAAGTTTAAAACTTTCATAAAATAAGAAGAAACAATTAAATGGAGAGATGGGAGGTTACCTTCTCAATCTCAGCGTCTTTTCCGTCTCGTGTCTTCTCTGTCTTTCTAAGAAGATTTTCATATTTCGTCCTCAGATCATCTAACTCAGCTAAAAGCTCTGCAGCCTAGAACAAATACAGAACAGTATTTTCATAACCTGCTGTGTTCATCCCTAATACTGATTAATCATTCATTCAGACCAGACCACATTCAGTGTTGCGAACATCCTATTTTGTGTGAAGTGCAATTCAAAAATACAAATGGTTGAACAGCGCATAGCATGACTAATTTATGACTTTAAAAGTAAGGACAAAAGGATTAACAGTTGCCTAGGAATAAAGCCCAACAGTTCGTAGTCTGAAAACGGGTTAGTATTTCTAAAAAAACAAAACAAAAAACTTGCAAAGTGGAATTTTTAAGCTGTACAGTGTACAAAAGCAGTTGTTTGCTATTCATCGAAAACCGCAGAGGTTATCCAGGTTTTAGCTTTGAAAATAAAAAGGAAAAAAGCTAAAGAGTTCTTAAAATTATATAATGAGTGAACCGGTGCCAACCTTGTTTTGGAAATGTTCGGCTTGATGTTTCCTCTCCTGTGACAAAACCTTTTCTTCTATCAGAGCAGATTCGCAATCAGCCAGCTGTTGCTCCAGCTGAGTAACAGACACCTGCAATCCCATCAAAAAAAACAGTGTAGTGATAGAGATTTGTTTCCCCTTACTTATGAACATGATAAACATGCACAAACACTATAGATTAACTGGTTCGTAGTAAATGGCTGCTTCATACAATTATCTATCCTGGCAACTTGTACCTTGAGCGTTGCATTATTGACGCTGAGGTCTCCATTTTCAGCGCTGACTTTTTCAACACGTTGCATCACAGTCTCATTTGCTGAGGCAAGCTCTTCCTTCTCCTTCTGCTGTCTCGCCGTCATGTCCGCTATTTGACTTTATTGACAATATACATAAAAACCTCATTAGGGAAAACTGGGAGATGTGTACACTGATTTCCACCAGAAAAGTCACCAACCTTTTCATCAACTCTATTTGAGCTATAAGTTTGTCCTTCTCTTCCACCTCCCTCTCTTTCTGCCGTCTCCTGGTGTCTCTTTCTAAATGGGCATTAGCCAGCTGAGCATCCTGTATGCCGACGGAGAAAAGGCAGTCAAAAACAAGATTGTGAATGACATGACTGTTTATAGAAAAACAATAAAATCAAAACAATTTTGGCTTCATACCTTTTCCTTCAGTTGTGCATAGCATTTCTCAATAGCGGCTTCAAATCTCTCAGCTCTCAGTTTCTGGGCTCTGGTGGCTTTTTTGAGAGATTTTTTGTCCTGTGCTGCTTTCTCACTCAAAGAAGTTATGGATCCTTTCAGATCATCAATCTGCAGCTTTTGCTGAGTCAAGGTTCTCTCCACAGTCTGGAAAAGAAAAAAAAGCATATGATATGATCACACCTTTTCCTTCAAGTGGTTTGACTAGCAAGTTGTAGGCTGTTCAAGGCGTCTCTACCCGTAGCTGCACAGTCAGACGATCGTTTTCTGCTTCCTTGTTACGCAGCTGCCCCTGCAGGTGAGCACGAATCGCCTCCAAAGTCTTGGTCGTATGAATGGCACTCTTAATATTGTCCTGAGAAGACCATTACACACAAATCCATTAAAAATGCTCTTGGCAGCCTTTGCATTTTTAGATTCTGCAAGCATAGCTACAGTCGTGGTCAAAAGTTTATATACACTTGTAAACAACATAATGTCATGGCTGTCTTGAGTTTCCAGTTATTTTATTGTCACAAAAAAAACATTCATGAAGTTTGGTTCTTTTATGACTTTATTATGGGTCAACTGAAGATGTGACCAAATCTGCTGGGTCAAAAATATACATACAGCAACATCAAGTAGCATTTTTGGTGAAAGTTGTGTCAATGAAATGAGCTTCATAGCATGGCCTCTTAACTTCTTGTGAGTGATCATGAGTGACTACAGCTGGTGACTTCTCTGAAGACATATAAATAGGGCTCATTGGATACAAACGCCCACAAATGCTACAATGGGAAAGTCAAAGGAGCTCAGTACAGATCTGAAAAAGAAAATCATTGACTTGAACAAGTCAGGAAAGTCACTTGGAGCAAAGCGGCTGCAGGTCCCAAGGGCAACAGTGCAAACAATTGTTTGTAAGTAAAAAGTGCATGGCACTGTTTTGTCACTGCCACGATCAGGAAGAAAATGCAAGCTATCACCTGGTGCTGAGAGAAAATTGGTAAGGAGGGTGAAGAGTCAACCGAGAACCGCCAAAAAGCGAATCTGCCAAGAATTAGAAGCTGCTGAAACACAGGTGTCAGTGTCCACAGTCAAGAGTGTTTTGCATTGCCATGGACTAAGAGGCTGCCATGCAAGAAGGAAGCCCTTGCTTCAAAAATGGCACCTTAAGGCTCGACTGAAGGTTGCTGCTGATCACATGGACAAAGATAAGACCTTCTGGAGGAAAGGTCTGTGGTCAGACAAAACAAAAATTGAGCTGTTTGGCCACAATGGTCAGCAATATGTTTGGAGAAGAAAAGGTGAGGTCTTTAACACCAAGAACACCATGCCTACCGTCAAGCATGGTGGTGGTAGTATTATGCTGTGGGACTGTTTTGCTGCCAATGGAACTGGTGCTTTACAGAGAGTAAATGGGATAATGAAGTAGGAGGATTGCCTTCTAATTCTTCATCATCAGCCTGAAGGTTGGGTCTTGGGCTCAGTTGGGTGTTCCAAAGGGACAATGACCCCAAACACACATAAAAAGTGGTAGTGGAATGGCTAAATCAGGCTAGAATTAAGGTTTTAGAATGACCTTCCCAGTCCTGACTTGAACCCCGTTGAGAACATGTAGACAATGCTGAAGAAAAAAAGTCCATGTCAGAAAGCCAACAAATTTAACTGAACTGCACCAATTCTGTCAAGATGTGTGGTCAAAGATTCAACCAGAAGCTTGTGCATGGCTACCAAAAGCACATAATTGAAGTGAAAATGGCCAAGGGACATGTCACCAAATATTAGCATTGCTGTATGTATATTTTTGACCCAAGCAGATTTGATCACATTTTCAGTTGACCCATAATAAAGTCATAAAAGAACCAAACTTCATGAATGTTTTTTGTGACAAAGAAGTATCTGTTCCAATCACTCTATCAGAGAAAAATTAGAGTTGTAGAAATAACTGGAAACTCAAGAGAGCCATGACATTATGTTCTTTACAAGTGTATGTAAACTTTTGAACTGTACCTATAAGAAATGTTCTGCTATGTTTACCTGTTTCTCTCGCTGCAGATCCATCAGCTCTTCAATTTTTCTATCTGTTTCAGTCAAATCTCTTTTTAAATGCTTTAGGAGAAAAATTACAGCAATCTGTATGTTATTTTTAAATTTGCTATTAAGTTCTTTCCTTTGAGTCATTACTAAAATACAAAGAAACACTCACCGCATTTTCACTCTCAGCCTGTGTGATCCTCTTTAACAAGATTTCAGTTTGGTGTTCGGCATCAATTCGATCAGCCTTTATGGAAAGACATGATGAGTAATATATTTGTGAACATTTCCAAGAAGCATTTAAGACAGTATTTAATTTGCTGTTATAAAGTATACTAGTAACTGTCCTTGGCAAATACACTGTATGAGGTGTATAAAGTACTGTACTTACCTCTTTATCTTGGAGTTGTTTCAGTTTCTGTCGAACTGACTTATTTATTCGTCTGAAATCCTCCAATTTCTCCAGCAAAAGTCCTCTTTGTCTTGTAATTCTGCACTTATCACTAACAGATTGTCTTGAATCCTTAAATACAAGAGAAAATTATATTAGAATAAAGGTTTGTGAAGGGTTCCCAAAATGGAGGCCCAATGGAGTTTGAGTGCCACTTGGTGTAAATTAAAACTAACATACAGCAAAATCACCCTCCATAGCATCTTTAAAAGACACAAGTTGTATGGCAGCAGAGTTAGCAGCTGCTTCTGCATCCATCAGTGTTTTCAGGAAATGGCTTTTTCCACAGGCAATGTCTCCATGACTAAATGAAAAGCAAGAATAAAAATAGTTAGACTATGGCTGCTGGTGAGTGGCTGTTCAGCCCCACGGGTTCAAATGTATCATAGGACCTCACCACTTGATATCAGCCTCTGGTGCTCTAGTGTTGAGACTGCTGCCTGCTCTGCTCCTTCTCCCCAGCTCATGAGAGGTAGTTAGATCCCCACAACTCAGAGTGGCATCCTTCCTGGTAGAGCTGAAACCAAGTGGGGAACTATGGAGCTCATCCTCTGGAGACATTCCTCTTCCTACTAGTGACAAAACAAGGTAGTGTCAACATACAGATGGGAGTAGGAAGTTACACAGTACTAATATCACTTTTTTTTTTAAAATAAATACTTTAAATAGTTATACTGTATAACCTTGCTTGCATGTCATTATGAAGGACAGTGAGAGTAGGTTGTCAAGGAAGCTAAATAAGCTTTCCCCATAGCAACAGACAGTCTACAGCACAAGGTTAAGTGTTTGCTAATTTTTACAATAAATACAACAATTGTTGCGTCAATGCAACGATGAAAAGCTATAAAACATCCGCATTAGGGATATCATAAGTAACATATAGCAATACCACAGAAAACAACACCATTAAAATTGAAAATATTAGCTACTTACGCTTCCGTGTTGTGTCGGTAGTGAACACAACGCTCCTCCTTACAAAATCGATTCTGATTGGTTGGCGTGGATTCAACGTAATGACACGCAGGTATTTACTCGCTGCTGATTTGTTCCCCGAGAACAAAAAGGGTGGGACAAAGTTTGATTCAAATTATGAAAAGCCAATGAACAACAGAAACGACAGAAACCATAGAAACGAAAAGGAAGTTTACTGCCATGTAATCCGAACCATCTTTGGTCATCGTCAAGTTACGATTGTAAATATTTTGTTCAGTTAGTTGCGTGCATCTAGACCCCAGCATAGCGTTCTTCACAGATGCACTCAGATTGAAGTGTCATTTAGCTTGTTTTGGTAGCGTAGCTTAGCATTGTTCGGTCTTTGTCAGCCAAAGTTAGCTGGACAGCTTGGCGAGTGGACAATGTTCAAAGCAAAAATACTGTTTATTGGTCCCAGTGAGGTACGTAAATGCTTTCATTCCACCATAGCATATTTAATTTATACTGTCAGTTAACCACATTATAGTTTTAACGATGAAAACTTAAGCAAACAGCAGAGCTGTATGCTATGCTATTGCTATATGACACTTGTATGCCGCTAGTTACTACTCGTGACTTTTCAGGTTCATGTTTTACATAAAACACAACTTGTTATAGGTTAAACTACTATAGTATATGAATTAGCTCTACATCGATCATTCTCAACATCAATGCTATTTACACGTAAGGTTTTAGTACTAATTATTATTGCAATACGTAATAATAACACAGAAAGACGTAAATTCTGTAGGAATAAGTCCGCTTATGATCTAAGCACATTTGGGAAAATCACAGTTACACTGATAACTTTGTTGAATGCACAATAACCACACCTAACGGAAGTACAGCCTTTAATTAGCTCATTGTTTACACTTGTGTGTGTCCTACTGTGACGCCAACATGGCTGCCATAGAAACACTAATCCACTGCAACTGAAAATATCTATATTCAACATTTTAGTTCGTTGCACTTTGTGAACCATCACAGCAGGTACAGGTGCAGGTGACAATGACTCCATACCTGTTAAGCGTCCCAGTAAGCCATGCCATAATAATACCAGATCACGTAAACAGAAGGCATTCATTATTACTGGTAACACCTGTGTTATTCCAACTATGAATGTCAGTGTCTGCAATGAAAAAGGCCAATCAGTAAAGTCACCTTACCTTAAGTATAAGGTCATGTTGAAATGTAATTTATTTAAGTGTAACTGACATTACTGTTCTAAAAAACATGTCTATTTTTCAGAGTGGCAAAACTGTCCTTGCAAATTTTCTCTCAGATACAGCAGAAAATGTGGGAGGTGAATACAGACCTACTCAAGGAGTGAGGTACAAACCCTGTGTTGACTTTACTGCTTTCCATGTTACACAGCTTACCCAAACACACTCCAGCTCTGAGAAAATGGAAATAACATGAGCTACAAGAATGTTTTAGGTGTACATTTTGAGAAAAATCAGTTACCTCGTTGATCAGATCAGATTTAAAGCAATAACATGTCTACTTGAAAAAATTGATAATTTTCTGTTGTTTTAAGGATACTGGAATTTGAATCACAACCTGAAGGCAATAATGACAATGAAAAATGTGAGGTTGAACTATGGGACTGTTCAGGAGATTTTAAGTAAGTTAAACATCCAACATTTTCAATGAGCAAAAGCTTAGATATGTTTGTGTTCCATTACTTCCCAAAAATGATTTTGTTGTAAAAGTAAAATATACAAAATACTTTCTTCACACAGATTCGAGTCATGCTGGCCTGTACTGATAAAGGAATCCAGCGGTGTGGTGATCGTTTTTAATCCTGATGTTCCAAGTCACCTCAAAGAAATAGAGTCGTGGCATTCAATGTTCATCTCCTCTCAAGGGTTGCAGGACAACCAGTGCTTACTCATAGCTCATCACAAGCCCGGCAGCGAAGTAGAAGACGGACGGCTGCCTATAGGTATTTCCACAGGAGGCCACCCAATGCTAGTATTGGTTATTATTACAGTCTCTGAATGATGTTCATTTGTTTTGTTGCAGCCTCACATTTGGGCAGACTGCCGCTTATTCACTCCAACCTGGAGGAGGAGCCGGAAGATGTCAGGCAAGCTTTCTGCAGATACTTGGGAAATGTTGTGAATACAATGTCAGAAAGTCGAGAGCGAGAGGAGATGTCCATCATTACATAGCAGCAGATTCTATAAAATATGCAGCTTTAATGAGAAAATATGTTGGCATCTAATCTCAGTTTGTGTGACATCCATGAACACTTTAATTATACATCCCTCCTGTCATTCAGCTGTGCATGAAACTTCCTAAACCCCTAGCAAACTTTTTCCTGTTTTCCTTTTATGAATAAAATATGACCTAACTCACTCACTCTGACAATGAATACTCAATCAAACATTCTTATCAGACTATAGACATTGTTTATTTTAAAAGTTGGTGCAGGTTGTTGAGAATGTGATGATTAGAAGTGCAAAGGGAGAAAGATCAGAGCAACATTTAGACATCGTATCCAATAATGCCTCCTTTGCCGATGCACTCTCCAATGTAGAACCACATCAGCACCTCAGTGGCCACCAGTCCATTCCTAATAGCATCCTACAAAACAAACAAAACGTCATTTATTCCAAAATGGCTTCAGTCTATATAAAGTTATACAATATAGTTAGTAGTTTATATATGAGGCCTAAAATGTAACATATTAGAGTGCAAACAAATACATGCATACAGTTACCCACTAACAGTCACACAAGGAATATGCACACATAATACCCATTTCATGCTTCTTACTGCTTTTGCTGTATATTACATTCCTCTGTCATGTCTGATGTATTTGGTCTAATTAGAGCTCCATCAATTAGCTGTCAGCAATTCAATTCATCACTACTATTTTCTACTGAGCTACCTGAGAGGCATAGTCTTCCTACACTGGTAGTTTATTTATGTGGCCCAAAGTGTGTCTTATCCACACTTCACATCCACACACTTATGATTTTTAAGTTTCTGTTTGACATTACCTGACGTATATGCTCTAATTAGAGCTGCAATAATTAATATATTTATTAAAAAAAACAAACAAATACACATCTTCAACTGCGTAATACATTATCCAACTCTGTAACCACGGAGACCCCTCGCAGTTCTCCGTCGTGCTGAACACGCAATACAATTTCCTGCCCGTTCAATAGGGGGCGCTACGCAAGACTGGCCTAGTCCCATGACGCCAATGGTCGTTAACCTCATTGGTTGTTATGCTTCCAGGAACAATGAGCAATGGCGTCCGAGAAAGAAAGACTGTTGTTGTTGCAGCTGAATAATGTTGATGCACAGATACTTTTGAAAGAAATGGAGACGTGAAAGACTGAGGAGACGTGTCCGGAGGTGGTACGTACCTCCACTAAATGTACCGAGACTGATTTTGAATTTGTTGTGGAGAGAGTAGTCAAACCAGAAATGTAATTCTGGAAGTGATGTTTTTAGAGGACCAATCACAGCTCTTGTTGTCTCTGTTTTAGGATTAGGGGTTAGCACTAATTGGCCCTTAGTGGCAGCCCTAGCACAGATATATTGTTTTTGTCCTCATTTTGCATTGAACTTACTGAGATATTTCACCTTCATACACTGGTAGTTTAATTCATATGGCCTACAAAGTTTGTCTTGTATTGCCTAATTGCATTATTTGCGTGTGCAGACTTTGTCATCCTCAGTTGACAGTTACCTCCGTATTGACTAATATGTCACACTGTCTGTCCACTCCAAAACATAAATATAGCCATTTCATTATCCTATCAAACAGAGTAATGTGTCTTAATTAGACTGGGTGATTCATCGACTGGGACCAGCACAAGATGTCTTCAGTCATACTCTGTCAGTGGGTTGTATCCCTAATACTATATATCCGTCCTTAACTCACACAGGTGCATCTTTAAGATTTTGAAGGGTAAAGTCATTACTTCTACGTCAATTGCTGACTTTTAGACACAGTTCACACCTATGTTGTGCAGTATATGGTCAACACACACACACACACACACACACATCAATGAAAAGGCAAGGGCTCACCTTTACTGTGGTTTGTGCCAGGCGTCCTGACTGGAAGCTCTTGATGAGACCCGATGCTGCCTCTATGGCTTTGGGGATCTCAGCAGGAGACGGTGGGACGAGCTCCACCCGGGCATAGTGCCAGAAGGTCGCTAGTCTGGGTCTGGAGTACGTGACAGCGGCTGCAAGACACACAAACACAAGCTTTGTTAGCTAGCTAATAAAATAGCTAACGAGCCAACAGCCACCGAGCCATTCACTTTTCTCTAAAACTCGCTGAAAAGTCACCAGTTTGTGGCAGTGGTTGACTCGTTATTGCGTTAAAGTGGCCAGAGGTCACACAGAACTTATTGCAGCTCTGCTAACAAGCTCCAACAACGTGACCTAGCTTGCCTTTCACTGTTTACTCCACTGCCTCTGTTTATATTTGGTAGAATAAAATAAACGAGGACAAGTAAACTTACCACCAACTAACGTTGGTACTTTAGCAACGAGTTTCTGTACAGCTTGTGCCATCATGAACGGTGCCCACTGTAGACCGGAAGAGACGGGAAGAAGGAGGAAACTGGTGCGGGAATATTTCCGGGTTGGTGATTTCAAAATGAAAGAGGTATCAGAGAAAAATAGTTTCAAAATAAAAGGCTTGAACGCATAAGAGGAAGTTCTAAATTAAATAAAATGCATGATATGAGAGCAAATGGAGTTGGGCCAATTTCTGTTGTGCGAAAGTACAGCACCTTCAACCACAACGACAATTTAATGTAGCCTATATGATACTGGTATTTATTATAATAACTTAATAAAGACAAAATTAAATCATCAAGAGACACATTTCAATGAAATGTAGTCAGTAAAGTGTTTCCAATAATTTTGATTTTAAATAAAGGCATTTTTTTTTCTCCACTTAATATTTGTTTGCAATGTTTCCATTCAACCACAACACAATCAAACAAATTTCTAATGCAGCATTTAGGTGTCTCCAAAATAATTGTAAATAAATAAAGTAAATAATAAATAAAAATAAAGTAAATAATTTGTTAAAACACAGCATACAGCGTGAGAGAAAAAAGGAGGAATGACAGCAGCAAAGTTTGTACTTTGTGAGCATCACACAGATGACTAAATCATTACTCACTGTCCTCTGGCTCAGCCTGCTGCCCACATAAAACAAAAACGGGTGCAGTAACAATGTACGAACAAGTTTGCAGGTTAGACCTGTATTTCTCAGGCATACACCCATCTACTGTTGTCATTTGTTTGATGAACAGTTTTAAATAAAAAGTTAATTTGCTGTACCTACAAGTTAAACCACTGCTGTTAACACATCCTAGTCATCACACCCAAGAATGTGTAAAATGGACATTGCAGATGGCTGAGAAAGTTAAGATGCTCTCATGATTGTCCAAATATTGCAGAGTGCAAGTTTGCAGTGGACATGTAGTGTAATTATTCTTTGAAAGGATTAATCACTAGAGGGTGCTCTCTCTTTACTTTAAACTCCAATCGTGTGCTGAACTAGCTTTTGTTCTGCAAAAACATTGGTTGAGCAGCGTTTAATTCCTGCAGGATGGTTGTGTGGTTTGTCTTTTGGAGAGTGGGTGCGTGTCATTGTTGTACGTTCTTTTATTTCTCGTACCTCTTAGTGATTTATAGAAAGCCAGTTGAGCTTATATGTGATGAAAGGAAAAAAGAAGAAAAAAGGTGAAAAGGTGTCAATAATTTTCTATTTTAAGTTAATAATACAATATCACATATTGTACACATTATACAGTATGTGATATTGTCAGACAGTGTGGAAAACATGCTGAGCTAACTCTGTGTTTTCTTTCTCATGTATTTACCCAAGGAAGAATACCACAAGTGGGTGATACAATACACATTTTTGCCAATGGGTTTACAAGGAAATGTATTAACCATGTTTGTTTGACTTCACAGAGGCAATGTATTGTGAGGGTAAATAAACACTTTTGTATGTATTCAAGAAAACTCCACAGGGCAGCTTTAAAGCACACACGCAACAGTGGTATCAACCTTCCCATCTAATTGTCTAATTTCTCTTTCATATTCACCTATTTCTTCACAATAAGAGCAGAACCCAAGTGAAGACAAAAAAAGAAATTACACCCAATAGCTGCTGGGTTTTAGCATTAATCATTCCCTGAAAGTGCATCAAAGGAATTAACTTATTTTTAATGAAAAAGATAAGAAACCAATTTAAACAAAGTACAAGTCAGAGACTTTGTGTCCTTCAGATATTCTAGTGGACTGACAACGCTTTAAAGTTAGTGTTGTACAATGGACACAGAAGGACTGAGTCATAGAAACAGACAGACACAGAAACGTACATGGGCAGACAGGAAACAAGGCTGCAGTGAGTAAATCTTGCCTTTAATGGTCTAAAACTGCTCAAACAGGCAGATGAGATCAAAATAAATGACATCACCACCTTTCCCTTCACAATCAACACAAACACACACACATTTGCGGCTGTACAGGCCAGTAATCAGGTTTAGTCCTCTGGTGTGAAGACAGATTAGGACATTGTCCAGTTTTGTGTGTGGATCTGTGGAGATGTCAAGTTTATTGCCAAGAGTGAGGTGATGAAGTCATTTGTTTTAATCTCATTCCAAACTGATTAATTCATCCCATTCCTCTTTCTGTTCTTTCCAATTATCATCTTCATCCTAAATAGTATTTCTCTCTTTTCTCAGATCTTGTATCTTGTATCCTGACTGTTTGTAGATAATCCATCAGAAAAAGGCTGCAGATCAAAATGCGATCTGCAAAAAATCTACATTTCACTTCCCCGCTTGTACATTTTATCTGGTCATGCAGCTAGAGAAGAGGATTATTGTGTGTATTTGCATATTGGATAAAACCATTTCATTTTTGTGAGCTGATTGCCCAGCACACATTTTAATGTGTGAACAGACTTGACTTTATTTTTGAGTCAAGAGAAACATTTTGTTAAGCCTTAAATCTGCTTAAAAAGGGTCATTTAATGCCCAAGGGGTGATTAACTGATTTAATTATTATAATCAATATGTTTTATGTGTTTTTATTGTTGTTTTAGTCATGTTCTTTATTATTTTTTGACATATAAGTGGTGTCGGTGATCTCTCCCACCTTCAGTCACGACTGCTGTATATCTGAGATACTTATAGTAGCTACTCTTCCTCTCTCATAAAAAACACCGGGTTTGAGAGAAAACATTCGGGCTTGGATATAATTTCATCCTGAATGTTTCGTACTGTTTCAGCACACAGTGTAGACACTGTATTGATGCCTGATGTGCTGCATCATCCAAAAATAGCAGATATCCCCCTGTAATGTCAGCCAGACACTCCCCAAACTAAACCTGTCAAAGATTATTACGCAGAGAATTAGTGTAAGCAGTGCAAAGGGGCCAGTTATGGCAGAAATCCCAGCACCTCATTGTCTGTGGATTGTTGAGTGTGTTAGCAGCAGTAATGTGACCATTACGCCAGACCAGAGAGTAATGAGAGTTATGAACTTCACAGCATAGGTCTTGATTTACTTACCGACTTTACTTACTGACTTCTGCTGTGAGCCTCAGGTGAGACAAGCACGCTGAAATGAAGCCTCTCCACAGGGGCCTCACTCTCTGGGCCCTCAGTTCATTACCTCCTTAAAGTGGAGCGATGTGGTTGTTGAACTAGGATGGTTCTCTTCTAAACTCCTGTGCAGAAACACTGATGGGACTGATGCACTGTTGCAAAATAATGGATGAGTGAGTTTTATTATTAGTATTGACTGTTACACTTTAGGAACCGAGCATCACAGTCTAAAAAGTGACTCTCAATACATATACCCTCGCAAAATAGATGGCGCTAGATGGTTGGAGATGTTGTGACTACTCAAACAGCTAGTTTACTGTAGGGTGACCATTTTTTTCAAACCCCCACACCCACTCAGGTGTTTTCAGTTTGTTAGTTCTGTCTGATTAGGTTGAAGGTGGGCCGAGGGGCTTTGTTGAAAATTTCTTAAATCACACAGAACTTCATCTAAAAGTAAAAGTAATAAGTGTAAATTTCTCCCACCTGAACAGGTTCAACAAAGCTAACAGGAGATGTCACTCCATTAGTCGGTTCACACCCTCAGTCCTGACAGGAGGTCCTATTAGTCAGATTAACTGAAAACACCTGTGAGGGTGAACAGAAAAACAAACTTCCATTAAAGGCAACACACTTCTTAGCTTCTGTGTTTCAAGTACCACTCTTTCCCTCTGCTTGTCCAGTACAGCTTCCTTCCTCTTCATGCATTTATATTTTTCTGTATTGTCATTTAATGGTAACAGATGAAGACTCCATCCCTTGGTTTTTGAGTTAATGCTCATACATTAATGTTTTTACAGTCTAGTCATGCTCAGACTGGCCATATCATACAGTGCTGTATATCTGTGTGGAGGTTTTCTATGTGGTGATTATTGAAAGTGATTATTATTACCTCCACCAATGAGGTTATGTTTTCATCCGGGTTTGTTTATTTGTTTATTGGTTTCAAAAAGTTATGGACGGATTTTGACGAAATTTTCAGGGTTGGTCAGAAGTGGCCTAACTTAAATCTAATTAATTTTTGGTGGTGATCGGATCCGATTCAACAGCACCACCAAAAATGAAGCAGTTTAAGTTTGACCACTTCCGGCCAATCCTGAAAATTTTGTCAGAAACCGTCCATAACTTGAGTTACTTTGCAAACTGACAAACCGACAAACAAACAAACAAACAAACAAACAAGCCCCAGTGAAAACATAACCTCCTTGGCGGCAGTGGTAACTTTAAATAAAAAAAAGTCACTGCCGCTGCCTTAGCAGAGGTCTGTGCTCTCTGCGTGCTTTTCTAGTTATTATATCACATGCTCTGGTATAAAGCAAGTAGGCTTGGCTAGGCTAGTTGATTCTGCTGTACGTTTTTCTGTCAGTCACTGCCAACAGTGATGCAGCTTTAGGATGGCCTTTGAGGAGGAACACTTGTGTCATATCAGACTTCTCTGAAGTCTCAAACATGCACTTGAAGCTCCAGAGGCATCTTCCCATGTCCTGCTCTTGGACATTGATTCAGACATTGGTGCCTCTTTCAAAAAGGCTTCTTTAGAGATCTCTGCCTCACTGCACCATGCTAAAGTTTGTGTTTCCTGTTTGTGCTGAGGTGCACACTGTGAACTGGTTTGTGTCAGTGTGTGTGGGCTTGGTAACACCAATAAAATGAGGTTGTCGATCCTGCTGTCTGTTTCTGCTTCAGTTTAATGTCTTTCCCGCTGATGTGCTTATGGGTGATGATGTCATAGCGTCTGTTCACCTGCTAATTTGTGCTTTTATGCTGCTGTCAGCAACCGCTGCAGTATTCATTAGTGTTAATTGTGAATTATATTTTTACAGTGACTGGACTCATTTTTCTTTTGGTCCATGCAGTATAACATTTTCACATTCATGATTCAGATACTGGTGATAAGTATTTGGCCTGTGCAGAACATTCCTGTAGGTGGTTGCACATGTGGGTCCAATTGGCACACAACCCATTCACATAACTATTTCCTTGTAATACTTGATGTAATATTAAGAGGAAACTCAACAACTCTGCGCCAGCTATTAACAGTGTTGATGGTATGGAGCTTAAAACAGTATTTCATAAGCCCCATCCTTCATTCTGGCATCCATGTACTGTAAGATTGGTGATGTTGAAGTCAGTGCTTATAGCAAATGTGCACTCACTTTTCACATCATTCCTTTGCATTTCAGTAAGGACCACAAGCTTGGCCACGACAGCCAGCTTTAAGGTATAAGTTTCAAAACAAACCGGTCACACAACGAACAAAGCTACAAAAACAGAACCTCTCACATGCAGATCCACTCAGGTCAGAAGGCACACTCTTAGGCTTTCTCTGCATGCTGGAATCAATTAAGAGCCTTAAATTGCAAACTGCGTTTTGTTTATCTCATCTTTTTTTCTCTCAAAATTGCTTCATTAGGCATGCTGATGTTGAAAGAGTCCAGCCAGAGTCTCATCAGTTTTGTCAAAATTCATATTTATTAAGTGTAATCCATCCATCCATCCATTATCTACCGCTTATCCTCATAGGGTCGCGGGGGGGCTGGAGCCTATGCCAGCTGTCTTAGGGCTGAAGGCAGGGTACACCCTGGACAAGTCGCCACCTCATCGCAGGGCACATAGAGACAGACAACCACTCACACTCACATTCACACCTATGGTCAATTTAAATTAGCCAATTAACCTAATCCCCATACATGTTTTTGGATGGTGGGAGGAAGCCGGAGTACCCAGAGAGACCCCACGCAGACCCGGTACCTTCTTGCTGTGAGGCGACAGTGCTAACCACTACACCACCGTGCCGCCCATTAAGTGTAATCACATATGAAAATTGGTTTCTGAAAAACACAGTTGAGACACATCAAAGACATAAAATATACTCGAAATATCGAAATGCGATAGCGCATGCTGAATTTGTCTTTGAGGCTGTCACAGAAAAGCTTGACGTGCTTTTAAATGATTTATTTTTGCATTGAACACAGATTGCACTCAACATTCACACAGCTGTAGCTGTGGTTTCTCTCACATGGAGAAGATGATCTGTTGTCACGCTAACTGGCTTCTCCTTCAGTTTAACCTTACAGCTGTGTTTCCTACTGGTGCATTAACACATTTTACAAAGTCAGAGTGAAAACAGAGCTGTATGTAGTGGGCATGAATCTACAGTTGGAGCTTGTGGGAGTGGGTAAACTGTATGTACCTGTGAAAAGACATGGTTATGTAAGAGTGGAGTTTGTGTGGATGCGGGTGTGTTTAGAAATGTTGATGTGTGAACATTTTATGTGGAGAATTTGTGTGTTGATATAACAGGATGACAAACAAAAACAGGTACATGATTCATGGCTGCCAAACTGTGACGCAGGAAACAGAGTGAAAATACCTCATGTTCTTTTGCAGGCGAGAACAATGGAAGCAAGAAAATCACTGCTTTTAAACATTTTTTACCTTTAATATCACTTTTGTCATATTTTCCCACCAATTCCATCTTTTTCATGCATTTAAAATCACAAAACTCACAGTAATTGACTCATACACATAATTGTTTCCTCTTATGTATATTTGGTGAATGAGCAATAACTATACTAGATTTGTTGAAGGAGGTGCAGTCTCTGTAAGATATTTATGAATAACAAACAGGGCTCAATTACTATGCAGGTTGGGACAATACTCAGGGGTTATTTATAGCAGCCTTGATGTGAGGCTTAATTTCTTGATTAGGGAAGCAAATTATTTTCACATGACAATGAAGAAGTGAAGGTGGTGGCACCAAAATATCCTCCTTATTAAAGATTAAAGCAGCAATTGGGGTAATTTAGAATAGAAATGAGTTAAACCACCAAACACTGAATATTCAATCAGGTGTTTTTCTCCAAGTTCAAGTCTTACACTCTTTATTTTTACATGCTCAGAGGCAAACAACTATAAATATATAAAATGTTCTTGGAGATTAAAAGGAATTCTTGATAAGACAGCCTGACATTTAATTGGATTTGTTTGCAATTACTGCCATCAGCAGCAATTTCTTAACACTAAGTAACAGCAATCATGACACACCACCTGCATACTGCATCAGTAGGTACACATCTTACACTTGAATACATAACATACTTTATTTTTAATACACCTATACAGTATTTATAAGTGTATAGCATATTATCAGGTAATACATGATAATAAACACTGTCGCACACTGTGATGTAGCAGATAAAAATGTGTTTTAAGTGTGTAAATATTAAGATATTAGCTTTACGGATATGAAATACAACAAACACTTTCATTATTTGGGATTGTGGCAAAAAATAATTTATGACAAAACTGTATTGTAATTGTATTTTGTAATTACATGTCAGTATGACTACAGTCCTGTTATAGCAATTATGGACGTTTTATATGGGAGTTGTAATTGTCGACACAGTTATTAAGAAACACTTTATATTTGCTTACACTTCCTTTATAATGTCTTATAGTGTGTAATAGAAAACTCACCCACAAATTGCCCAAAGAAGTGTAAATAGCTCAGAGAAACTCCATCATTTAAAGCTCATCTGTATATTGTACAAATAATATAAAAAAAAATGGCAGCTGTAGTTTGGGATCCATGGACAGAGATGCTTGTTGTGTGTAGAGTGTTTATGCTGAAAGAAACTGGATGAAGGTGCACCATAAAATGACTGAAATGCACCACGAGTATTCCAAGAAGCTTCCTGTAGTCCGATGTAGAGAGTACAACTGGAAAAAACTCTGCTCCTGTGATCTTTTAGTTATACCAAAACAACAGGAGCAGATTTCCTCCATCACAAGTGTTAAATTCAGAGAGGATGTGTGGCCATGTTTATGTGACTTCTGTGCTTCCTCAGCTCTGGAGAGTGGCCTTGATGGGGCTTTCTGGAAAACGGTTAAAGGCCTTTAAAAGCAGTAAAGAAATAATGATACCCTCAGTAGGAGGAAACATTTACGAGCCAGCTAGATTGCTGATGCAAAAACCACAGTATTATAGCGAACATGCAAATAATGGGTGAACATAAAACATCATCTTGAATGGTGATTGAATCTGTTGCTGTTTCTAGAGGGCCTAACTCCGGTTCCTGCTGAACTGAGCCAGTGTTTGTTTAACATCTAACTGTTATCAGCTCAGTAGGCACAGGAGGTTGAGCCCAGGTACCTGCACCACCTCACAATCACCACAAGAGGAAGCAAACAACAGGTACACTGCCACAGGAAGTCTGGACACCTAAAAATGTCAGTCTCTCTCACCTGGACCGGTAAGGTTTACAGTACAGGAAAAACACCCTGCATAATCCATATAATGATGAGCGCTACATGTGATATTCCATTCACTGACATATTGTACATATTGCTACCTCAAAAACCAACAAAACATTTTCTTGTAGTTTTGCTTCACAGGATTAAAATATGAAAACAGAAAAATATAATAAGACAATATGAAGCTACGACATGCAAAACTAAAAAAGCAGAAGTTAAGTCTGATTAAAATGATGAAGGTAAATAATTAAAAAATAAGCATAAGTACAGAAATGCAATTGAAAGCAAACAAAATGTGTATATTTCAAGATTCTGTCATAAACAGTGTTAGCAGCACGTCTGATCAAGCACCATTTAATCTCTTTCATGTTTTTCCCCACATATCATATATGGTCAGCTGCATGCATAAACACACAAACACACACACACACATGGATACACCTACATATACAACACACACACAATCTGCGCTTTGCTTTCACGATCACCCGGACAGCAAATGAGCTCAGGAATCACAATTACATCGCTCCTTGTTCTCCCAATGGAACATTTCCTGTATTTCCTTCCTGTATGAGTAAGCCTTCTCTTCCCTTCTTCTCTTAGCCATCACTCTTTTTTCAGGATCCTCATCCTCTTCATCTTCTTGGTTCAAAGTGAACCAATTTAGCTGTTTATTGTCCGTCTGTTGAAAAGACAAAAAAGGGAATGGTCAGAGAAAGCACATTCCTTCAGAGACGAACCGCGAAACAATAACAATATATTCTATATTCATATCCTTGAAGTTAAGCCACTTACACTTGTGTATAGAGGATTGTTGCTGCACATCATTTGATTAATAAAAACCCTTTGCTGTCATATCGACATCTTACAGCTGTTATAACGATGACGTTTAAAAGCTGGATAAGCTTGTGAGGAGCGGAACTTAGCCACTGTGAACACAGGATTTAACTGAACTGTTCACGGAGCGAGCTAAGTCCTGCCCCTCCAACAAGCACACACTGAAAGCATCTGGAGGAAACTGCCTCTACTTTTTTGGAAAGTGTATTTTGGAAAATGCGCTCATTCACTTTCTTGTTGAGAGCCAGATGAAAAGATTGATACCACTCTTACTTCTGTGTGCATGGGAAGAATGGAGCTACTGTGAGCAGCCAGTTAGCTTAGTCTGACTCTGTTCAAAGGTAACACCTACCAGTGCATATAAAGCTCACTAATTAACACCTTATATCTTGTTTATTTGTACAAAAAGTGAGGAGAAAAACCTGGAGTCTCAGAAACCAGTGAATAAGTTGGCGTGCCTGGCCAACAAATCGCACATAACCCCCATACGTGTGTCTTTGATGCTTCTTAATTTGTTAAACAAATAAGATGCAACAATTTCATTTTTGAAAGACCTTTGGACAGAGTTGAGCTGACTGTTCCCCTGGCTTTATGCTAAGCTAAGCTTCTGTTTGCTTTATTTAAAGTATAGTGATGATCAACCCTCCAGTCTAACCCTCGACAAAGAGGCATTTTTTCCCCAAAATGTCGAACTATTCATTTAACGCATGTGGAAAACTGTATTTATGTTGTTGTCAGAAAACATTTAGAAAAGGAGACCTCTGCAAACGCGGGTGTTGCCAAGCAGCCATCAGGTGTTGGACTCTGGTGTGGGTGTCAGCTGTAGCTGGTTGGAAATCCCTGGCAATGTGATTTACATTACATCACAACCAAATCACTCTGCCAGGAATCCCTCCAGCTAAACCAACCATTCAGTAAGTCTGGGAAGACGGAGACGAGGAGGGGGAGGAGGAGGAGGAGGAGGGGATGGAGAAGGGCAGTGAGAGAGAATAACAAAGTTTTAATGTAGAATATGACAACCATGTTGTGGTAAAAGATGGTGAGGACAGAAAGAGAAAGAGTGCAGTCTGCAGGTGTGTCTCTGAGCACACATCAGCATGGCAAAACACATTTACTCCCTCATCACTATGTAATTACACATTCTCTCTCATGCACACACTTTTAAATGTTAACACATGCACACCCACACACTAGATGAGCTTTTGAGTTGGCCGAGTTCTCTTTCACTGGCGCACCTGGACAAACAGTATTTTACATCTATAGGAGGTCACTGATTGCAGGCACGTATAGGCAGGTGTGTTTGTGAGAGTGTGTGTGAGTGATCAATCAAGCTCATGCATATGTCTCTTTAGGTGTGTGTTGGTTACAGGTTTGGTTGTTGGAGAGTTAAGCCTCATATTTCTTTAGTCCCACACAAGGAAGCCATGCAAATGTAAACTGAAGCAAAAACCTGACTGATCAGACACCTGAGGTTCTTTATTTGCAGCCTGTAGCTGTAACATTTGTAAGTAGAAAGTTCCCCCCTTTATTCACATACTAAAGCTACACGTGGTGCCTCTGTATTTGTCACAACACTTGAATGAGCTGCTCAGGACAGGAGGAAAAATATGAAAAAGAGGGAAGTACCAAGTTCATCTAGTTAAGCAGCATACAGTGTCACTCATTATTCAGTATGACATTCAAATGATTAAGCGCAATTAAGAAAGCAGTTATTTGTCCTTTTTAGCAGCTATCCAAACAGATTTATGTCTAAGTAAAATGAAAACTGGTACAGGTACATTTACACAGCGTTTGAAAAAATATATATATAAGCCTTTCTTTCCCTCAGGCGCTGATATTCTGATATTCATGTTTCTTCCGCTGCTGGACATAATGTTCAGAATTGCTACTGTAGATTCAATCATTCATTGCTTTAATCTACATAGAGAGTGAATGGGTGGTGCTGTAGGGACAGTGAGTCTGCTGAGTTTTCGAATCACACATCTAACATCTTGAAACAAGCTTTAGAACAAATTTATCAAATTAAAAACAAATTTTCTCCCCACGCTGCCAGGTAAATAATCACAATCTCGGCTGCCCTACACCTATGACCATAATAATACAATGTTATTGTGTCTTAGACCCCTGAAGCTCTGTAAAGCCCCAAGTGTGCATAATTTATGTGCAATGCATCCACAACACCTCTGTTTTGTTCCAGACCTTAATAACATCTTCCCATTTTTTTAAATCATTAGGTAAAAAGAAAAAAATCATAACCTTTGCCTGGTTCTGACTCTATTTTGTTATTTTTAAACCATCTGTCAAACGACAACTGAACTAAACATTTGCAACAAAACATGTATTTCATAACTGAATAGCAGAAAATATCTGTTTAGCCTTAGAGTATAATCACTGTCTATATATTAAAAACGGATAAAATAATGACAAGTGTGTGAAAGGGTCACTCTTTAGTGATGAAGCCACAAATATTATCACCCGATTCAGCTCGTTGTTTTGGCTTTCAAGACCAGCAACTATACTGTTTTGATTCACTCTAATCGTGTAATTTTCCAGACACAATGAAACATATCTAAAAAGCTACTGCACACTAATGTAGTGACTAGCTGGTGAACACAGTGAAGTATTCAGCAGCTAAAGAGACAGATATTTCCCTCAGGAGTTGGTTGAGACCAAAATAGAACAAAAAGGAGTGTGAATTTTGGATTTGTGTTTGCCAGTTAACCAGTAACATGACAGACAAATGCTAACTTTTTGTTCCGTATTCTGGATATGTAAAAAAAAGTTCACCATATCAATTTAGAGGTTTTCTACTCTACTGCAAATGTTCTTGTCTTCTGTCACGTTTATCTGGATTCAAAGCTGGCTGACAAGAATAGCCCCAAGCCAGTCTGTTTCAAGGCTCGACTTTGACAGCCAGTCATGGTAACTCAATAGCTCAACACTGTATGCCTGCATGTTTCCATCTCCCTCTGACTCTCTCCGTCTCTTAACCGCCAAACTAGAGTGGTATTTTTGGACAGTGAAGTGCATTAATTAAGTAGGCTAGCACTGTGCTGCATTAATGCTGGCAAAAGTGACAAACATGCAAATAGGGACACGTTGAGTCTCTATTTTTTTTTTTTTTTTTGGACACACACCCAAAGTGAGACATTTTACAGCTGGAAAAAAATACACATTTCTTCAGGTTTTTTGGGGTGGATAACATGTCTCTGAAAAGCCACTCACTTGACCACATTACAATATAGTGTTCTGTTTCAACCAATATGAAGCTTGTTCACTCCTCGTCTGTGACTGCCTCCTGGCTATGGCTCTTTGACAGCTAAATGAGCAACAATTGTCTTGGCTGAGCTCCAGACCGCCTGAGCAACTCAATAACAGCAGGAAGTACGTACATGACTAATGCCCTCCACTCATTTTTCTGTTCCCTCTCATTTTCCGTCCTTGGTTCTTCACTCTACAAATAAGGGGCTGTGCTATCCACCCTAACACATAACATAATATAGAAGAAGAAGCCTAATGAGACTAAACTTTTAACATTTAACCTTCACCTCTTGACACAATCAAACTGTACTGAATGCTCAGAGCTTAAAGGGAGGCATTGAATCATTCTTGTGAGTCATGGAAATCCACAGCAGCAGTCAGCACCCGCTGTATACCAAAAGCTTTTCACTAACCGTTGCGATTACAACAGCGCCTTGGCTGGGCCATCTCAGCAGAACTAAATATCTATATCAGCAAGTGCTGGGTAAAATTGGCAGAAAATTGCTCTCTGTTGCCGTCCTTTCATCAGGTAGAAATGCACGAGAGATTGCTGGGATAGCCACATTTCTGTGGCACTCACTTGAGCAGCTGCCACCTCAACCTGGGTATGCATTAACCTCACACTCAACAAATACTGGCCTCGTGTAGGGCAGCCGAAACAATCTCTGCTCCTCTTCAGCTTACCTTCTCGCTCTCTGGAGAGCTACTGGCCCGGGCCCTTCTCTTGTGATTACCCCGTGATTATTAACAGCCTCAGCTGTGCTGTATTTTGGCTAGACACTTTTTTTGGGTCTGGGCCAAGGGCATGCATGATTGGCCTGAGTCTGTCTGGAGCTTACACAAGGTTGGTTTATCCTAGTTTGACCCGTGGCTCAGTTTGTCACTTTGCTCATCGTGTTCAAAGGTTTGGATCAGGACTCGATAAGTCAATCTCTTGTCAACATCTTAAGCTTTGCTCCACCAGGTAGCACCACGGTGTCTATATCAGTGTGGATAAAAGCAGGCACTGCGTTGTCGTGAACCTATGATAAGGTTTCCCCTGCCAGGGCTAAGTGTTGGCTTTGTGCCCGAGGCGTGAGGAGGGGTCAGACTGATAGGCAGGAAGAGGGGGCGAGAGAGAGGCAGACAGGAAGAGAGAATAGAGGGAAGTCAGAGCGAGGAGACATGACGTACTATGAGCAGACAGAGGACCTTCAGATTGATTTAACTACAGATGGCCTGTAGCCACTCCTCCTCAACAGACTGCTAAAAGCATGCATTGCTCAGAAGGACTATGTGACTTTTTTGTAGAAGTATAAAGCAACAAGCGTCTGTGTGCACATCAGACGCCAGCCCTGACTTCTACATCCTGTAGGCTGGTAGTTCCCAGCCTTTTGTTCCGCCATAGCTCTGCCAGATGTGTGATGAGGTACCCCTTTATTAACCCCCACCAACCATTACAGCCGTGTATCCATTACTTAAAGCTCAACATTTCTACCTTTTGTCAATCAATCATAGCTGTTTTATTTTAACCATTACTTTTAGATAAATGTTTCGACTGCCTACCTAATACTTACAGTTATCTACTTTAGCTGTACTTTAACTGGTTTGCAATTGCTTTTAGCTGTCAGTGCTAACCATTTATCAATATGTTTCAACTGTGCATCCCTCTACCTGACTATTTAAATCACTCATCATTTTTTACATAACTGGTTTCAGCTACTTTTAGCTTTTTAAATGAACCATCAGCATAAACAACTTTAATCTGACTGTGTTAGTTGTTTATTCTTTACTTATAGATTTATATTTTAACTGTTTATAAATTACTTTAGCTGTTTCAATTAATTTCCATGCACTAATAATTGCATCACAGGGTGATCAAAGGTCATAGCTGACTCAATATGTGGATTTCTTGTTAGACTCTTCTCAATTTTATTCATATTATTAAATCTATTTTATAGAATTAGCTGAAGTACTCCACAATCTTTGCATGTGCCCCAAGGCAGCTGCATGTCTAGTCTGGAATCACTGCTGAAGCTACAGCACAGTGTGGCACATACAGTACTTTAGGTTAAATATGTGAAACAGTCATCGTCATAGTTGGTTTCAATCTTTACTATGAAGATCATGAATAAAACTGCGTGCCCTCTTTCTTCCACAAGTTTGAAACTATTAATCATGCTATGTAATAATTTTAATGTAATTTCAGAGATTTATGCCCACTCTGAACCATCTGACAGACAAAATAAGAACTTGTGATTACTAAGTGGAATAAATTGCTTTCAATTGCTTTGATCTTTTGTGTTTTGTAGGAAAAAAGTCTTCCCTGTGCTTATTATTAGTTATTTAAATCAAAAGTCAAGAGACAAATATTTCCTGATGTTTCTACTCCCAATGGAATATAATGATTTCCTAATTAAATGCACGTTCTCTACTGGCATGTTCGAAGATTTTCCACCACAAAAGGGCTAAACATAACCGAGAACCTAAATCTTTATCCAGATAAAGCCTCAATTGTCAACATATGTGTAAAAAAACGGAACTGTCTAAAAATAAGCCTAATTACAAACCGTAGGATGGTTTACATTTGCCTGTGAAATAAATCAACAAGGATAATTTGGTTGAGGTTTGGCTACTGCAGCCAAATCACTTCTGCAGAAACTCCATGGCTACTAAACCTGGAGGCAAAACAGCCCTTAAGGAGCCCTTAACCTCATCTACCTCTCAACATGGTAACAGGGGAACATGGGTCTTTGCAGCCTTTTAAAGGCCCTGTGAGGACTTAGAGTCTGGGATCAGACCTGGACTGGAAAACCAAATTAATGCTTAGGGTACTGGGAACCAAAGAAATCTTTTAACTATGATGATCTTGTCTACATATTAAAGAGGCATTAACCAGCAAATATTTAATTTTTCTTGACGAGGGACTTAAGTGATTACTCAGTTAGAAAATTTGCTGCCCATGGATCTAATTTATTAATTTGCCGGTAATGATAATACTTAAAAAGCACTAGATTTGCACTTTCACTGTGCTGATTTGTCAATTAAATATTTTAACATTAAGAAAGGATGTAATGTATGGTTTGAAAGTATTTAGAATTGTTACACATGTATGCAGAATTATTTTTCATTAACTACTGCCCAAACATTGCTTTGTCTCTCGTAGTTGTGTATTTCACTGTAAGAGTGCAATGTTGAAAACGCCCCACATGGAAACACACACACACACACACACACACACACACACACACAGAGTGCACATCCAGCCAAAGACAAAATGGATTCAGAAGGTGATTTTGACTGACGGCATTCAGCCTGCAGCAAAGGTACAATCCACTTTGCTGATGAGACCAACCTTGAGCCAAGCAGCAGCAGCAATCACACTTTCCCACACATAAATGAAGGTATAGTGAGTTTATGGGGCTCGGAAAAATGCAATAAAAAGCGTTTCTGTGAAAGCAGCCATCTGTGGAACTTTAAAGGAACTTCCTGTAAACAAGACTGAGGAGAGCAAATCCCCTCACACTCGTCCAACACTCTACTGCCGTATAGGATTAGCCTTTCATCTTTATTTTCCTCCGTCCCCACACTTTGCTTTGCTTCCAGCCTCAGATCTTTGACTTTGCCCGTCTCTCTGTGTCTTCTTGGTGTCTTCTTCCTTGCTCTCCTTTTCTTTCCTAAGTTGTCCATAGCGCACCTTACTGACATAAAAAATGCTTCCTCTTCTTCTTCAAAATCCATTTTTATTACTAAAAATTTATTAATAGGAAAACTATTATTATTATTATTTAATTTGTGATAAATTACTTTTTTTTTTTAATTTTTTGAATACTAAGTCTTGATTTTTTTGCCCCCATCATTTCATGTCATTATTTCAAAGGAGTTTTTTTTAAACATAAGTGTTTTTTTGTTTTTTTTTTACATAGCCTCATGGAATATTTGATTTGGGAGGGCTTTTCCCTGGTTTTCACTATGCGTGTTAAATATCAACCTCAATCAAATTCAATAAGCAAGGCCTGGACACTGTCTCAGTACACCTCTGCTGATGTGTCGGGTTTTATTAGATCCAAGGCTGATGTAAAGCAGTCGTACAGAACAGTATGCCGTGGCCAAATTGCATTGAAAGTGTGATGCTGCATTTTGTAAATTTTTTTTCCCAAATTGTCAAGGATAGAAAATGCAATTACAAACATAAAATGTAGGATTACAATGTACAATAGAGGCAAAACAGTAGTGAAGTTGATTTATAAATCGTAGTTGAGTCAACATTAATTTGTGGTTCACTACGCTGTCCATGACATGATGTGGCAGAAATTCTCCACTGTATCATCACTGGCATAAAAAAAAAAAAAAAAGAAATATGACACATTTAATACACTACAATGCAATTTCACATCAACAGCAATTTGTCACGTTGCATGCTCAGTGCATGTTCGAGAAGTTGAACCAACTTAACGCACACACGTAGACTGAAGTTTTTTTTCAGGGATTAGCTTTTCTGGACAGTGTCAGTTAATTTTTTGCTACTTGTTGAGGAAACAATGATAAAGCTGGCTGGTCAGTTGTGAATTGTTGGGGTCCATTGTGTGTGTGTGTGTGTGTGTGTGCGTGTATCAAGTGCCAAAGTGATGTCAGGTAGAAAAGACTGGCAACTTCCTCCATCTGTGCCAACTTTTAACGTACATGGAGAGAGGAAGGAAGACAGGGCGAGAAAGGAAAAGAGAGAAAGTAGAGAAGCCACATGGTCTGAGTTTCCTTTTCTGTCTGTCAGCAGTCAAATCACCTTAAAAAATCATCCTACTCCAGTAAAAGTTCCAGTTAACCATGATCAACCCAAACACTGAATTGCAGCGGATTCGGGCAAAAAATGTTCATAACAAAAGCTGAAGAAAGCCAAAGAAAATAAATGGAGATGTCAATTATACACGCATAAGTACACAAACTTTCAAGTTTTGGTGGAAAAGGTACAGCATTTTTTTAATGCAAGAGATATTTGATTAAAAAACATTTAGCAGCCGTAAAATGAAGGAGTACAATCCAAATCCTGCCACGTAGACCATGGATCTGATATTTACTCACAAACAGCATCAAAAAGGGCCTTGCTTATGCTCTTTCTTACATATGTAGCTGGTTCATAACAGTGCAGAAACTATAGAATAACCAAAAAGCCTGAAGTGGACAACAAAATACAATTATCAATATTTGTCACCACTGATTTCATGAGGTTGCTTTGTTTGTTGAGATGTTAATGACTATCATGTAGTGTAAAATCAAGTCCCACTTGTCACACACACACGTACTTCCTGATATAATTAACGACCAATAGACAAAATAAGAAAATACATAAATAAATATGCAGACATTTCACAGTTGAAGACAAGTCACACTTGTATTAATTAATTTTGACAAGATTAAATATTCATAATTTTATCTTAAATTCAGAAGAAAATATGAAGTGACTGTGCCACGGTACATTGTCAAACTACACCACTGAATAAAGCACGTATGACGTCAATTATAAACCTGCACAACTCCCTCTGCAACAGCCATCACACGCAAACTTCACTCACCTCTGAAACTTTACTGAAGCAGAAAATGTTCTCAAACTCACAGACGAAAAAAAAAAGAAAAACCTGATGCCTCTTCACACACTGAAGAAATCCAAAAGTCACAGAGTGCAGCTCAAAGTCAGCACAGGTCACAGGGTACGTAGGCTACACGCTGCCTGTGAAAGCTTCCAAGCTCAAGTCCAAGCTCAAACTGTGCTCTGAGCGTTCCTTTGCTCCACCTCCTCCAAACTCCTCTTTAAGTTGAAGGGTGTGGACTGAGTCAAAGCTATGACTATAGAGAGGACACATCATTCACATGAGTTTGCCTCTTGAAAACCACACCCAGTAAGAGAGAGAGAGCAGAAAGGGAAACACTGAAGTTTTTCCTTAAATAACACAAGAGGAGGAGAGAGGAAACTTCTGGTTTTGGGGTCACCCAGAGCCTTGAATTAACCAGGCTCTGTTATGAAAAGAAAATATGACGTAGACCAGCGGTCATTCCAGGATGTTTATGCTATTTGGCAGAAGCTCTGTACTTTTTATGATGGCGGTATGGTGGGCACTGATGTTAAACATTGGATTACCGAGATAAAAGGGATTAGTCTGTGTGTGTGTTCGTGTCTCCACATGCTCCTCTGTGTCTGCACATCCGGCTGTGCGGCGTGTACATTTGCAAACATGTGCATACGTTCATGTGTGTTTGAGTAGGAGCGGCTGCGGCCTATAGTTTGGGACTGCTGATGGCTAACAGCTGCCATCTCTTTCCTGTCTGAGTGGGTATACAGTCCATGCTATAATGCAGTAATCATACAGTATGCCTACATCTGTTTGGCGTTAACCAAACACATGCGATCCCAGAGCAGTAGTACTGCCTCTTGCCGTTTATTTGATCTCACTTTATTATAACAGCATAATGCCCTTTGGTGGCTGCGTTCATTATAAGAGTCTGCCACGTTCTGCACACAGTAGTTTTCCTACGTGTTTGAAACAAGCCCTGCTGTCTAAAATGACTCACCTTACAGGATAAAGTCAACAATAATCTAACGTTTTATTCTCTTCAACCAATGCCATGAAAAGACCAACAATGTGGCTCTCAATGACAGAACCAATAAAAAAAAAGACCTGCACTTTTGTTTTTGTTGTCAATTTCCCGTTTATTAGCAGTAGTTTGATACTGTAGTGAATATTTACTACTATTTACATGCCTCAAAAAACAAAACAGTGCTCATGTAGGGTAAAGGACTTAGCTACCTTTGCATTTTTGAAAAAAAAAGGTAAAATTATTTGCTCTTATGTGTTTTGTTGATGATCATATACTGTGCACGTAAATTGCGCTGGGTTGTTGGTAGGATGTTGCCCATTATCCTGGACATCTTTGATAGTTTTAAGTCAATGACCACATTGAAAAATACGATCTTCTTTAAGCTACATTACTGTTCAGACCAGACAAGAAAGACTCAATACTTGACAACTTCGTAGCTAAGGTGAGAAAACAAACAACTCATTTCCTGATCTGTGTAATATTTCCTTTCCAGGGAGTTTCTCTGGCTTCTGTAAACAACACAATTATTGCAAAGTTCGTAAGTGTAGCATCCGAGCAGTAATCATTCATAAAATTGCCTTTGAAACCAAAGGTGGTGTTTGGAAGGTAGCCGAGCCAGTCGATGTTTGTCCATTAGTTTCTATTTATGGCCAAATGTTATGTTGCTAGGGAACACCCAGCTCTATCAAACTTATCAAATGAGCATTAACAGCTTAGTGAGCGTCACCAACATATATGCCAAATCTCATCATTTCCTCTCTTACAGAGCGTGTGACACATCCAGGGAAAGAAGCAAAAGCTGCTGCTGCCAGTGACACCAGAGCTGCATGCTCTCCAGTAAAGGGTGTTTATTTGTCTGGCTGACATAATTTACTGTGACTAAATGGATGCTGAAATATTGACAAAGCCTTTCCAAGGAGCCATATAAAGTGCTGTCTCACAAAGGAGGCCTCTAGAAACAAAGTATAAAGGGTCTTATTTGGTCTGGCAGGTTGCCCGCATGTGAAAACAAAGGCCGCCTACGCACACACTATCAGTGACAAGACAAAGACAACCAGACGGGCAATCCCACCAGGAACACTTTCACCTGTGTGGTGGACAGAAGCCTGAGTGCAAGAGTAACATATTGATTTCCTTTGATGTTTCCCTGCTCGATTTGCACAGTTGTTCATCTCTGCCTTGCAGGTTTTTAAGGACGTTTTGATTATGAACAGTATATACTTTGTGTGTGTCTTCCTGTTTCCCTGTGTGTGTATGAATGAGTCATCCCGGAGTGACCCCACCCTACGTGGGCGGGTGATTTGGCGGGCTGGGAGTATTTGGCCTCTGTCAGTCTGTCGGTCCCAGTCAGAACGATTCACATAACTGGCCTCTTTGTTCCAAATGTCACTCCCCTCAATAGAAGAGCAGGGATCCCATCACCACCTCTTTCCTTGTGTCTCTCTCTGTCGCCATGACTGATCCACAAAATACTACTGATGGCTGCGTGTCATTGGAGTGCTAATACACGGTGTAAATGTGTTGCTTTGTTTTTAGTGTAATTTTAAATGAAGCAGCCTCGGAGTTTGTCTTAAGAGCTTATTACACATCATAGAAACACAGTTCTGAAATTAAATGCATTGTCATCTGCGCTCATAGTGAAGTTCCTCTGTTGTTTCCTCATCCTTCTCATGTTTAGTCCTGCAAGAATATTGTGTTTTTGTGGGAACGTTTGAAGTTGTTTTGCAACTAATTTTGCCTTGAATTACCGTAATGCCAAAAAGAAAGTGTTTTGCTCCGCTTGAGGAGACTCATATTGTTTACTGGAATACTTACTGGTGTCAAATGGGTTTAAAAACCCACATGTTGTTAAACTAAATTACAGGATCACATAACTCCAGTGTTTTGAATCATATTTACATTTTAGTTACAAGTTACATTGTACTGTAGTGGCCATTTAAAATGTGTTTGACCAGAATTGAGGCTGTAAGTTGTTGTTAAACACTTTGTCTTTCTTTTCCCCGACCTCCTCTTGGGTGACTTTTGTTTTTTATTGATGTTGCTAACTACAACAACAAGGGGTCCTTCCATGGATACTAGTGAAATAGATTTGGGTTTGTGGTTGAGTGTTTGATTTAAACCAGCTTGTGTACCATGTAATCCATGTGTGTCTGTATTATTTCATTTATTTTGGTAATTTTTAACATTATTTGACATTACTGAACAGTAGAGTGTCAGGTTATGGCCTAGTGGTTGGCATTAATACTATCTGGTCTGCCATGGGGGTCATATAAGATATAAGACTTTCCTCACAAGAAGTATACAACAACATCTGTTGTTTCTGCAAGTGCCCCAAAGCTATACATTATGTTTATGTTACAATAACACAGCCCTCTAGTAATTGTAGTGTGAGCATAAGAGGAAGTCAGGTGACATTATGATAAAACAACTAAGTCTGTGGATGTGTCAACAAAGCATTAGATGTTTCCCGTTCCCAAATGCAAGTCAGCATTGTTGTATTTATACCAGTGAGCCAAATGCTTTGCTCTCGTTATTGTTGCTTGTTGTTAGGGATCATGTAGTCCAAAGGAAGAGCTGCTTGCAGATTTGTTCAGACTTTGCTCATTGACTCCTGGAAAGTGAAGAATTTGGTTGTAACGTTCACCTCTGTCATCGCACAAAGTTGAATAAAGTTCTGCAACATAAACAAAGTGGTTGTGAGGGACACACCCTCATACAGACAGCGATTGCTTGCTATGTAGTTTTATTATAATCATAGTTTTATACACAGTCATCCCCTAACTTTAACCATGTGTTTACTATTGCAAACATGATGACAACGCTCCCCTAAACTAACCATGACGTTTATCTGAACATAACCAAACCCTGTCACATCATAAAAAATAATTATTTTTCAAAAGAGATTTGTAGCTAATTTGGAAATCACATAGGTTGATGTTCATAGACAATAATTCCAAAAATTACCCCCTACCTGGGCCTTGCAAACATTTCTTATGTGTTCCAGCAGTTTCAAAATGATCAAAACGTTACCATTTCACAAATATCAGGATGAAGTTCAGATTTTGACAACAGATGACTTGAGTCTGTATCTGACCTGTTTTGTTGTCTGATTATAAACGAGATATGCAGCACATCCAATGGTTCATGTGATATTTTCAGAAAATTTTCATGACTGAATGTCCAGCAACATAAGATGTGCATGTGTTAAAGACCAGTGTTGTGCTTGTTGCTGAAAAATAGCAACTAGTTACGAGTTGCTTCATTCAAAAAGTAACTCAGTTACTTTGTTGATTACTTACTGTTCAATGTAACTTTTTGGTTCCTCTTTAGGACCCTGGGGAGTGAGAGTTTGCCTTATGGTAAGTTCTCTGGAAGTTGGAACTTGGAGCTCAGATCAACGTAACCTCAAAGTTTAGTGCTCCGAGTCCTTCCAGTCTTACAGACGTACAACAAAACATGTAGGTACTGTTTACGTCAGCAACAGATAGCATGAATTCTATGTCAGGTCTGACTTTCTGAGTTGGAGATCCGACTTCACGGGGGTTCTGATTTCAATTCTGACTTTGAGCTTGGAAATTCTGACATTTGTGCATAACTTGAATGCGCCATGAGTTGAATAACACAAACACTGGGCTCCCAAAGCTGCTGCAATGACATTAATGCACAAACACAACCACTGATTTGGCTTAGGAAAAGATCACAGTTTAGGTAAAAATATCTCTTAACCGAGTGGCATAACTTTAGTACAGAAGTATAAGCATACCAACACCAGCCTCCTCCCTACTTTGCTCTTTATGCTTCCTGTTTTCCATGAAAGTGGATTGCATGGTATATAAGTTAAGTTGCAATACTTTCCATAGGTATAGCTGCAGACGGTGTATGAGGACAGCCTGAGAGATAAAACTCAATATACTGTACAAACACTTCAGCGAATTCAGACAGGTGCCTCTTCCCACTGTCTGTGAAAACATGAGCACTCCTTAAAGTGTCTATCAAGGCACTTTGCAGCAGTGAAGTGTTCATCTAATTTCCAGGTCATCACTTCATATATTGTGACTAAAAGCCTCTTTGGAGAAAGGTTTCGCTCCACCTATACATGTTAGAGCAAGGTTGGGTACCTGAGTACCAAGAGCTTAAAAAGGAACTGCTGCTGTGCACTGTGAACCAACTCCAGAGCACACCCCTGTAATAAGAGGATTATGATGTGGTTTATTCTTGTATTTCAAGATAGGGCTGACTGATCAATCAGCATCAGTTTTTGGGACAGTCAAGCTGACACAGAAACATTCATGAATAACAACAGGATGAAAACTGGCTCCAGAACAGGTGTGGTCATCATTACCTAAACATGATTTAATGGAAATAATTGTACTAATTTAGATACCACCTTTTATGAATTGTTCACAAATTTAAATGATCAAATGTGTTAAACTAATGTTGAGCAAGAAAAGGAAAGAAGCAGCCACTCACAGAGATATGTATGTGATGCTCAGACCCATACTGAAAAGAAACCGAAATTCATGAATAGTATATGATTTACTCTTGAAAGTGGCCACTAATGCATTCTTTTCATACAAGATAATAAAAAGAAGTATCAGGCTATTGTATATATCATTACTGTCATATACTATTCTGATAAATACCCAAATCATACAAGTTTCATTTTGTTTAAATTTACTAAGGATCTTATATCTGGATTCACTGTTGTATGCTTTACATACATACAATAATCCTTATACTTCTTTTTATTATCTTGTATGAAAAGAATGCAAAAGTGGCCACTTTCAAGAGTAAATCATATACTAGTCATGAAAAAATGCAGATTTTGCCCTAATCAAATGGGGAAATGCCAATATTGATGGTCCTAAAATCAGCTAATATGATGGTCTCTGTTTGAAAAGTCTGAATTAACACTAAAATGAATGGATGACGGGAACGCTCACAGCAACGCTGCTCCGAGCGTCACATATCTGCGCGAGTGAGTGTTTATTTGTTTCACTGTGACAGAAACCAACGTTGAGAGACACTTTTTGCATCTGTATGGAACATTCAGTGGTCCTGACCAAGCATTGTTTTTTGACACACAGGGGTGAGAATGTGTTGCGAAAACCCACTCAATGCAATCATAAATGCTCTGAGAATTGTTTTATTGTACAAAAATAGCAGTTTTTAGCCCAATGAACCTAAAGTGAGGCTAGGCAGCGGGACAAAGCTGAAGTGACATTGGCTTGTAGTCGTAGTGGAAAGTGACACGTGGTGTCATTCATGGGAAACAAATGAAAAAAAAAAAAATGATCACAATATATCATCTGAGTCATTGTATGAGGATACTTTTATGCAGTTTCAAAAAACGTTAATTTTACCGTTTTTCCAATGGTTGACTTATCAGACAAATCTTTTTGGGAAGCATATATGCCCTTGTTTCTTCCATGTTGCTGTAAAACATGTTTTCTTCTTGTTTTTAATTTGTTTTTTGTTGCTGATTCAGTTACAGATTATCTGTCAAGCAATGCCCCGCGTGTGCTCATGTCATATCATGCCTTGTAATTAAGATTTAACAGTGAATACAGCAAAGCATGTCAACAACAGGTCATAAACCGGTGTAATGTTACACAGACGAGTGAACGAGGCAGGTGTTAACCCTTCATCAGCCAAGAAACCATGACTTCACATCAGCTAATGTGAGAATGTGAGGATAAAATCTCCCATATGCATCACATCACAATAATATCTGAGGCGCAGTTTCCACTCAGCATCTAGTGTGGAGGATAAATGTATTCCAGATTACGTTTTTGGGCTTCTTTTTGCTCAACGGTTAGCTTATAGCTACTGTGGCAGCTGCAGTCATGCTACATAGGGGCCTTGTGTGTTGAAATCCTTCTGCTTTGAGCTCAGCACCATCTGCTTCTGGCAAAGAAACTGTTTTCAATAAGTCAATTCATCAAATACACTCTGGAGCAGTAAAATACATAAAGAGGGAAACAACAAGCTGCAGTGGGAGCAGTGTGGCTGCAGTTCATTCTGAATCTGTGCTGCTCATGCGCCGGCGTCGTCGCCTTTGAAGTTTCTTCTGAACAAAGAGGGGAAAGACCAGAGTCGCTGGCTAGCAGGGAGATCAAGTAAGTGTGCGGCCATATGGGCCCCTTAATTTCCCTTTAATGTCTACCATTAGATTTCAATCCTAAGTGCCCACCAGCAGCTATCCTGCAGCAAAAAATCATTTGAATTGAATGTTTACCATAGCAGTTACCGGTTCAAAAGGTAAAAAATTCATGCTTTCTGTTTCCTTCTAATTGTCACCCGTGTCCATCAGTGCCTCACTAATTGGAAACTGCTTTTTTTTCACAGCTCTATTGCATGTAAGAACCGCCACACCCGCTATACTTAAACACTATGGATATGAGAAATCCTCAAAGGATTCTGTAAACAACACCGCTAGAAGCACAGAACAGTCAATAAATCATCAGGATCAGACCTGCACATTGAAATTCATAAGCACACTGATATTCTGGCAGCAGACACACAAAAAGAATGGGGCCATTTTATTTTATCTGTGTTCTAGTGCCAGGGAACATTAAGCTGTTCCAGTATTTAATGGTACGTGAATTGGCAAGGCAGAAAGGTCAAATGTAAAATGTATGACTTAAAGGCAATCTGGCAATATGGAAACACTTAAACAGAGGCGGGTGTGCTCCATTAGTCCTACACTGTGTGTACAACCGCTGAGTGGAGACAGGGTTAGTCTCACTGACCAGATTATTTGGGAGGCAAATTATCTTTGTCACCTGAATTGGATTACATCAAAATAAATAAATAAATAAATGTCAAAATATTCAACATCATGGCAGTGAAGTGAATGAATGTAAACAGTCTGGAGAAAATCATTGACGTTAACCAGCAGACCATGAAAAGGGTTCAGTTTCATGCATTTTTCTCGATGTGTAATTTTCTGGACAACATTTTTTGGAAGTTATAAACAAGTCCTCGTATCATTGAGACATTTGTCAAATATTCTGCCTGCTGTTATAGAACAAATTCAAACAAAGTCAGAATCAGACTATTCACCGTGTGTGAAGGAAATGTGTTGTCGTGTCAGAACAGAATTAAAGAAAAACACATTACATTTGTAGCGGAGGAGGTTTTTTAAAAAGCGAAGTTCAGCTAAGTTTATAGAGAAAGTCAGGTCCATATGTACATAGTGTGCAAAGATAACATTGTCTGTCTGATACAGGTTAAGACACAGTGCAACAGTATTTGAGTACATAACATGCAACTTATTAACCTGACTCTCGCCAGCTGTTGTTCCGCCTAGCTCCACACATCCAGAGCCACGTATATAGACAGTACCGACAACTAGTGTTTCTGTTATGTCTTAAACAGAGCTAGCTGACTCTTAAAATAGCGAGTTGAGTTAGTTGAGGAAGCCTGTACGGCACCATCTTTTTCTGCTGTCTTTCACTTGTTGCTCCCTGGGTTCTGACATTTTATGTTTGTGGTATATTTTGGTTGATATTGATTGTTTAATCTTCCCACTGTTGAGGACATTACTACTTACATTCTCAATTTAGTCTGAATCACGATTAAATTTGGTTCATTTCATTTAGCGTTAGCAAGTATTTCGAGGTCAGTGTTGGCAGTTGAATGAGAATGAACCCAGTCCTACAGGGACGTATAGTGGTTCTGAGATGTGGTCACAGACTTTACATAAGTGATTCCTGCTGGAGAGTAACCAATCAACTGGCAGACAGGACTGGATCCACTGTAGCATTAAGTTGGGTTGGCTCAACATGATAACAGTGTTGAGAGCAGAGCTGAAGCTGAAGAGTATGCCGGAATAAGAATGCAGTGCAGAGTTCTGGCATCATCACAGGTCTGTTTACTCTGCATGTGAACTGCAGAAGGTCCTGGAAAGAGTCAGTAATGGTTTTGAGATGTTGCAAGATAAGTGTCTCAAAGCACTTCATGACAACAGAAGTCATTCAGGCTCATAATCTTCTGTATTTTGGGGGCCAGAATGATGACAGATGTTTTAAAGCAGGCTGGCATGATGATCCACAAATTCAAGGACAGATCGAAGAGATCTGCCAAGACAGGTGAGAACTGTTTGCCACAGTTGTATCTGGTGAAATTCAATCCAGCAGCCTTTCTAGTCATTTGTTTCTTGAGTGAACTATAGACCTGTTGTGTGGTGGTAATGGTGTGTGCCAGAGGGAGAGGGTTATAGCTGGGTTGGAAGTGAGACCTGGCAGAGAGGAAGGGGTAGGAAAGACTGTGGTCAGGCTTTGGGCACAAGGTAAACATTGTTTTTTGGATCTGGAGTAAAAGGCATTACAGTTTTTTACAATTCCTAAAACACGGTTTCTGAAACTAAGGCCCTCTTTTTCAAAACTGAACACGGTAAAACGCAAACATGTACAAAAAAAGCATGAAATATTTTACGTCTCTTGCAAATGCAAAGACTGCATTCAAAACCTGTATTTTTGCGTAAACACCAAATAAATGGCGCTTTCATTCTTAACATTGCCCTCCATTGTTGCGCACACCAAGAGAAAACCTGATATCATGGTTCTGTTCTAGTTTTGTTTTGTTTTCTGTTTTCCTGTGTTGGTGCTTTTCTGTTCCAGGCTGGAACAGAAAACTCCTCCATGCCTGCCCTCCTCTCAACTCGCAGGCTATACCCTAAGGGCCAGATCAACGAAAAGTTTGCGTGCATAAATGTTTGCAAACCCATTGCACACACAAAAAATGTACAAACTTATTTAGTAACAGTGTGCACAAATTTGCATCCTTCAAAGGTACAAAATACAGTGTCTGCATCCATTAGTCCGTTTGCCACATTGAATATGAAATAAGGGCAGTTTACACACAATTGTGCATGTGCAGGGAGGAGAAAATGTAACAATATGAATTAAGCACATATAAATTGGTTTATCAAACCTGGAAGCAATTTTGCCAATATAAACTGTGTTTATATTTAACATGTCTCAAAGGGAGGTGCAAATGGTTTGTAAGCGTAATTGCGCACACATTGCTGCGGTTACTGTCGAAGGAAGGAGCCATGATGAAAGACAATGAAAGACAAAAGGCGCAGGGAATGTATTTTTCACCCTGGTGTGAACATATTTGGAATGAGTGAGGAAACAGTCATTAAAACACACTGTAGCTCCTATCCAGCCTTTCCATTTTGGAGCTGCTGGAGGAACTCAAGAGCAGATTTAGAGCCACGAGAAGGAGTCATGCAATACCTGATCTCCCAATTTTTCAGATGTGCTGTCTGAATCCTAAATGCCATGTTGTGCCAGATGGCCAGGTTTCTTATGTTTCCATGCATGCGGACTCCTTGAATGCGACCAAACAAGGCTTAATTGCTGTCGCTCATTTAAGTGTTTATTGGCTTCATCTACCAACCTGTCTAATTCCAGAGTTGGATTTCATTTTGCACTTTCATCTCTCCAAAGTTTCCATGCCGCAAATCATGAAATACACAAAACCCTCATTAAAATAGGCGTGTCTCTAACACGTTTTTGCCCGTTGTCATTTACCCAGTCACTCTTAGTAAATCACCCACAAACCATGGTTCAACCCCACACAAAATTCTCGATTGAGCGTGCAAATTAGTTCATGCAAATTGGGCTCTTAGTAGATCCGGCACTAAGTTCCTTGTGTTTGTTTGAATAAACCCTTTAAACCATTCCTGCTCTTCTTGTCTTTGCTTTTGAGTCCATCAGAAAACCAATACCTAACACCTGAATCCTATCTAGAGAGAGAAGAAAGCACATAAAATTTTTGGTCTGCAGCGAAAGCACCACCCTCACCCTGGATCCTGCGGTATCTCCTGCTGCCACAGAAGGTAAGGAGGGATTGGGGTGGCTAAGTACTAGGGCTGTGGTAAACAAATGCTTTAACCTCTCAAATATTGTTTTAGCTTCAGAAGACCAAACAAAAAAAAATAACTGATGTGAACTTGGTTAACAGGGCTGCTATTCTACTGTAGTCAGCAATGAATCTTCTATAGAAATTTGCAAAACCCAGAAACCTTTGAAGCTGCTTACAGTTTGTCGGAGGGGGGCATGTGAAGAGGAGTGAGAGCTGAATCCGGGCAACCTGGTCTCATGAAATATTCGTACAAATCAGTACGTAAAATATTGAACTAAAATTCGTACATAACCCACGTAATTCGGACATCATGTGACGTTCGATGCAGGCTGCTCCGTCTGTGAAAACATGTCAGACATTCCTTACATTCTCAGCGGACATTCATTATGTTTTCAGTGGAGTAGTTTATGAGTTCGGGTGCGTTTTGATCACATTTGTAGCGGGAAATATGCATTTTATTTCCATAAGCCTAACCCTGTAATCCTATCCCTAAACCTAACCATTACTGGAAGTGTTGTCGGGCGTATTTCAATGTGTATTGTAATGTTACGGTTCCAGCTGACAGTGAAAGGAATGTCCGGCATTTTTAAGGCTGACGCTTCCGGGTTCTCTTTGGGGCTCACGCATGCAGTGATTGGTCATGTTGCCGGTCATTCGTAAGATATCATACGATATCATACGAATATTTCATGAGACTACATTGATCCGGGAGTGGCAGGGGGTGTTTGTTTTTAATTTTGTTGGGGTTAAAGCTACACAGGGGCGTAGAGTTTTTTTTTTTTTTTCACCCATGAAAATCCCAGTTTCAAGAGGAGAGGAGGACCAATGAATGAGGCCTGCTGTCAGGGATTATGTCACATAAATTTCCATTGCTTCTTGTTGTGGTAAAGGGGCATCAGGCAGAAGATCGATCTGACAGTCATATGGTCTGTGGGGTGGTAGAGTTTGGGCCTGATCCCTACTGAAATATGAGATATGGGTGAGATCTATGGACTTGGGGACCGGTAGAACAGAGGAACAGCGGAGCTAAGGCAGTGATTATGGCAGAAAATTATCTTTATTTTATTTTATTTTTGTTTATGATGGAGGAGCGCAGCACAGTGGTGTAGTGGTTAGCACTGTCGCCTCACAGCAAGAAAGTACCGGGTTTGATTCCTGGCCTGGGGCCTTTCTGTGTGGAGTTTGCATGTTCTCCTCATGTCTGCAGGGGATCTCTCCGAGTACTCTGGCTTCCTCCCACCATCCAAAAACATGCATGGGGATTAGGTTAATTGGCTAATTTAAACTGCCTGTAGGTGTGAATGTGGATAATGGGTGGCTGGATGATGGAGGAGCTTGACCAGTCTATATGAGGGTTGTGTAGTTTGAGCCAGCAGAAACTAGCAGGGCAGATGGTAACTTCATGGTGTTCATGGTGATAAGTGATTCACTGTGGGTACTTTAATTCATCGCTCAAACCACGGAATGTGATTTATTTAAACTGTTATCAGTGGTGAGAGGAGAAAAATTGATTGAAAACTGTGAAACTGAATGCCTTGTTTAAGGGAAAGGAGCAGATTGCTTACTTATTTCCCTTTTAGAGGGTGATCAAAATCCTTGAGCATCTCCTCTTTGAAAAGTTGTAAAGGAGAGAATGTGGGGAACTGCTGTTTGACAGGACCACCACAGAGGCTGATGTGCTAGAGTGACAAGCTAGAGCTGCCAGGAGACATGGTTGAGGCATTCTCCAAACTGCAACAGCTTGGTGGTGGCGTGGTGTGGGGTTTCCATGATGTCTTGAAGGATTTTTTGATGCAGACCAACTCGTGCCACTTGGGACGACATTGCATGAAATATCTGGCAAAGGACTGGAGGAGGTGACTGAACTGGATAAACTTTGGGAGGTCAAGATGGATAGAGACTGGTGTTTTGTCAATAAAACCAAAAGTTAACACTGACTAATTTCAAACTACATAGGCTACATAAGAAGTTAAGTGTTGTTGTCTAAATTTAACGTTCACATTGTTTAGTAGTGTCACTTAATTTTACATACATGCACATTATACATTACATGCCACCTCCATGTAATGTACAATTAAAGGGTCATTGATATTTCACATATTTCTGTGTGTTTAGTGCACATTTTTGTTATCAGAGTTTGAATATGTGAAAAGTATCATCAATTGTAATCCGTAGCAGGTAGGAATTTCAAACAAAAACATGACTCAATCAGACAGGTTTAAACATATGCTGATGACTCTCCACTATTGTCCTGCTCTAACTGACCCTAGCCACACCTGACACCTTCTTTACCCATCCCTTTCACTGTGCGCTTCACTTGAAGCGAACAATGTGGTGGAAAATGTGAACATCATGAGTCACATAAGGGTTCATGTCAAAGTAAAATGCATTACGCAAACAAGCAGCGCTTTGGGTCACTGACTCACAAATTGGAACCATTCACCCTTGTTTTTGTTTATAATTGCCTCATTGCAAATCTGGTTAAGTATCAGGTTACAGATGTCCAGGTGACTAATTCTCTTAGAGATACCACTTTGTAACCCAACTGGAGCACATCAGGTCCCAATTACGGCACTTTAACTACACTTGTCACTGTGTATTTCAGAAATGCCATCACATATTCCACTTACTTCTTTTACTCTTTGTACTCAGTGTGAATATGTGTCAGTTGTAGAAAGATGGATTTTTAATTGCTTCAACCTTCAATCTGCATGTACCATGATGAATTACTTCCCTGTTCAGATTAATAAGAAATGATAGACTGCTTTGAAGGCACGTGCTTATTTTGGATAATTTCCCACCCTTGTCCATGTTCGCCAGATGTCAGTCTTTGATTTTTGTACAGCAAGATGAGACATGGGCCATCTTTCATGGCTAATGCATTTGGGAGACGGCTTTGCCAGAACTGTGGTGTTTTAGTGTGGTGTAGTCCCTACTGAAGAGTCTAAATTAATTCAGAGCATCCTTTCCACTCCTCTCTGTGATATGATACACCCTGCTTATCCTCCAGGGGAAAGGTTTATGCTGTTTATTTAAACATTTTGGGATTTTTTTTTTTTGCAGAAGTGGCCAACATCTGCAGTGTCCCAGACTCATGGATTGATGTGTAACGGGTGGCTTTTGCATTGTCTTATGAATAACGGGGATGCACTGGTTCAGGGATGTTGTTGATTTTCAGACAGGAATAAATGATACAGTGCGAGAAATGTAAAAGTGTGGTAAATTAAGTAGTGCACTGTATGAACAAATATACAAAAAACGAAAATGCTGGACTGCTAAACAGATAGTTAAGTAGTGCGATAGTGAAAGTAGTGTATTGAAATAAATCAAGACACTTCATTTCAAACTATGAAAACTACAAAAAAATTTTATTTTGCATCACAACTTTAAACATAAAGACCAATCAAATAGCTCTAGTTCTCTAATATATATCTAATTTATTATTTTATATTATTATGTGTAGTGGTCGAGCTCTGATTTCGAGGTGGTCTTATTGGTTACAGGTGTTTTCACATCTATTCTGGGTGGAGATGTTTGATTAATATATTTCAATGGCAGTGTAATGGCAACAATACATGTGAGGCTACATGAGTTAGTGTTTTGAATAATCATCAATATTTTTATATTTGTTCTGCTAACCACTCCCCTGTAATTACATAGTTTGATCTTCTGCACATAATGTATAGCTTTCTGCACATAGTGTGTACATCATGCGTTATTTGCCTCATTGTGTTTGTCTCGTTTCTCCCATTTGTCCTGTTGGTTTTGACAGATTTGAACAAGTGTCTCTCTCAGCATTAACTGGTATTGTCCTGCACCTCCGGCCTTCTTACTGTCCTCTTGGCAGCATCCCACCTTGTCTTTTTAAGGAGGTCTTCTATACTATTGGACCATGAGTTAAGGATCTCATAAATGCATCTTTGATGTCTGGGTCTGTTCCTGCTGCTGTTAAGCATATTGTTGTTCAACCTCTCATCAAAAAACACAATCTTGATTCCACAGTTTTATCAAACTTCCATGCTTCAAATTTCCATGCTTCCTTTTCTTTCCAAGGCCTTGGAGAAGGTGGTATTTGAGCAGCTACAGTCCCATATCTAGCGAAAAAATATCTCAGAAAAATACTTTTTTCTCCGTGCTAAAAAAACTTTTTGCACAGAAAGGTCTGGTCCTCCTGGATATCACAGCTGCCATTGATCCGATGGATCACAACATCCTTCTGTCATGTCTGAATACCTGTGTGGGCATTGAGGGCACTGTTCTGGAGTGGTTTGAGTTCTACCTGACATACAGGAGCTTCTCTCTCCAGCTAGGCCAGTTCTCCTCAGCCACTTCCCTTCTGAGATGTGGGGTGCCTCAGGGTTCCATTTTGGGCCCTCTTCTTTTTTCATTATATTTGTTGCCGCTAGGCTCTGTATTTCAGAGGCATAATGTATCATCTCATTGCTTTGCAGATGATGTTCTAATGTATCTGTCAATAAAAACAAATCAACGAGCCTCTGTTCAGGTTCTCTCTCAGTAATGTACATTCTTGGATGGAAGTCAATTTTCTGTCTATGAAAAAAATAAAAGTGAGATCATTTTATGTGGTCAACAAAACCTTTCAGATGGATATGGCAGCACCATTGACCATTGGCCATTGCCATGGCTTTGCTAAGAACTGTGGTGTCGTCTTGGACAGTGGCCTTAAGCTTGATAAACATATTAGATCTACAGTTAAAAATAAGCTTTTTCAATTATGGTTACTCATCCCTACAATAAACCCATCTTTTTTCTTTGGCGTTCAGCTCAAGTTAGATGAGCGATCTTGGTTTATATCCTTTATCTTTTATTTTCTATCTTTTCTTTATTCTTCTTTTTGTGTTTATATTTTTCATTTATTCTTTGTCTTTTAATATTGTTCATTTTATTCAATTATTGTTTTAAGTGTATATATGATTGTATTGTACCCCTGTACAGCACTTTGGTCAACCAAGGTTGTTAAAAACCTTAGGAATAAACTTTGACTTGACTTGCCTTGCCTTTAATAAAGGGTTTTTACATTGTCTTAATTGCACTTTTTACTTCAATAAAACAAGTGCTTCTTTGAAGACTGTGTTATATTCTGTCTTGTTCTCCTACAGTATGTCATGTTTCACAAAAAGTGTACACACAGTAATTTGGGGACCGTACCAGTGAGGGAATAACTGTATCTTGACAGGTTTTGTCTACTTATACTGACAAAAGGTTACTGGACAAATCACCTGCTACAGATGAAAAGACGTTGGATGATATTTTTTAAAGTAGTATGAGAAAGCATAGCAGTGAGTGATGCTCCAGTATTTGCATTAAAATAGGGAACATTTGTAAAAATCCTGCATCTGTACTTCATAAAGTTCAGTTCAGTCTTTGAATCAACTACATAAGCAGATGGTGAAAGTTCCACTGTTGAGTGGATCTTGTTTTTTTAAATGACTTACTGGCAGTGCACCACAGTATATTAAGATATTTCGGATGGAAACTGACATCAGTGCCAGTTCTCAAGTTCTACTAATCTAAAACATGGTTGGTAAAATCTGTTTTTGCTGAAACATTTTCATCCCTGCCCAAAAGTTGTAAGAAAAAAACATAAAAGCTGGGACAAAATTATAGGTTGCAGAGTAAACAATTAAAGCCATGATACCTGTTATAAATGCATGTGTGTGTATGTTCCGCCTTATGTCCACATTGGGGTCACACACTTGACTTAATGCCAATTGACTGGGGATGGCATGTGCAATTGGAGACAAAGTCCATGTCCCCAATTGTTCAAACCTTGATTTTGGGTCAGTGGTTAGGGTTAGGGTTAGGTTGAAGCTAGGGTTAGGGGGTTCGTTGTTGTAGTTAGGGTTAGAGTAAATTTTTAGGAAATCAGTTTGTCCCCAAAGGGAGGGTAAAAATGCCTAAATACCCCAAAGGTGACTTAAACCAACGTGTGTGTGTGTGTGTGTGTGTGTGTGTTTGTTTTTGTCGGTTGTGTTTTGACTCTTGTTTCCTCTGAGAATTTTAAAGATATTGTCAGGACTTTGCCACGAGAAAAATCACTTGAGTCCCACCTGAATGCTTTGTGTATGACTGCTGGGAATACACACAGGGTCCGTTGTGTGAGCCATGTGCTTGTGGATATCTGTTGGCATCTGGCTCTTATTTCCTTTCTCCATGTCACAGGCGCAAAGGCTTTAAGCATGAGTCACAGCCCTCAGACCTCCCGGGCATCCCGGTTTGCTTCTAAAGGCACGATACACCATCACTGAAAATGTCACGACCATTTTGCCGAATTACAGTAATCCGGATTCATGCATAACCTTCAAAAAAGGTTATATTTTAACACCACTGGAGGTTCATTTACCCACACCTGTTAACGAGTTTTAATGTATTCAACTTTGATATACTGTGTTGTTGTTTTGGCTTCTGTTCCCGAGCTTTTTTAGTTTTGTTATGAATACACAGCAGTGTTGAACAGTTTGGAAGAGACAAAATTACCCGTGACTTATTTCCCTTCATTCTGCGATTAGCAAAGCTGATGGGATCTGCACTGAATGCACAAGATATCGGTGCACACATACACAAGAAAACAAAATACACACTGCATTAAAAGGAAAAAGCTAGTGAAACAAAAAAAAATATCTGTACTACTTAAAAATGCATGACATCGCTAAAGGCCGGTGGTACTATTGTGTGCTGGGACATCTCTATCTGAGAAGTTGCACTAGCAACATACCATTTTGATTTTCTCTTCAGATTTAGAATGCTCTCCCTGTTTACTCTTATTCTGCATTGTTTTCCTTCATAAATACTGTTTTGATGCAAATGCCAGCACACGTCTAGGCCAGTTTGTCCTGTGCTTTGGATTGTCTGTGATTAGCAGTGGAAGTGTGGGACCAACGCCGGGGCCAGAGGCCATGCTTTGTTCTCTTTTGCTCGTGGTCTGGTCCAGTCAGGTCTGTAGGGGCCATTTTGAGGAAGGCGGCCATAACAATGATGCACTGACTCACTAGCGAGTTGCACAGGCGGTTTGGCAATTTCCACAACACATTCAAATCTGCGTCATTGATACTTGTTGAATATACAATGAGGAGACTGAGGCACTGTGCCAGCAACACTGCAGATACCATGGAGAGGCTGCAGAGACTCAGGCGCTGGCAGGATGTTTCAATCCTCTGTGTTTTACTGCTGCTCTGTCTGGTTTGGCCCAGACTCTTATCATGCAGGACTTGATATGAAGGAAATAGAAAAAAAACTCCACTTCCAGACCTGATAATAACAACTGCACTACTTACACAAGCACAAGTTTGAGTCAAGCTTTTACAAAAGTGAAACATACTTCAGACCTGTTTTCCAATGGGCTGAGTGTCACAGACAGGGAAAAAGACAGGAAGGTGTAAAGAAATAAAAGATGGGCTGAAGCACTGTGGGTTTGTTGACAATAACAGATGTGTAGAATAACACCAGTCTTCTCCTTTAACAACAATACAACAATACAGCCCAAAGTGACACAGAAGGATCTGACAAAACATCCTTCTTTGACGAGTTGAAAACCTTTTGGAAATATAGTGAAGGTCAGTAAAGTAACTTAAAAAGGATACATATGTTTTAGTAGAGATGATTAACCTCAATCGACAGAGTGTCAGCAACATAACAAAAATAATGACTACAGCACAACAAGGAAGTGATTTTATGGGCCGGAGCTTCTAAAGGAAACACTGTGCAGCCAGTGCATTGTGTCATTAATTAATGTTTCTCTGTTATTGAATATCATGTAGCATTCTTACATAGCCAACCCCCCCAGACCATCAGCCTCTTTCTGATCAATAAGGCAATATTACATATTAAGTACATATTGTTTCATTATGTTCTAAATTAATGTCATATCTTGTCCTTATCCTTTGCTTGCAATTCTTAATTAATGAAAAACTCACACAAAACATGGTTACATTTTCTGATAATATTCAGTAAGTCACGCAGACATAAGACATACTATGTACAAAGTGAAATAAACATCACATTGCCTCACCACTATCCTCTCACAGCTTCTTAATAAAAATATTATCAAGAATCAAGCCATCTAAAATATGAGAAATGAGGGATGACGTGTAAGAAATAGTATAGGTGCATAATTTTTTGTGTTTTTCCATCCATCCATCCATTTTCTACCACTCATCCTCATAGAGTTGCAGGAGGGTTGGAGCCTATCCCAGCTGTCTTAGGGTGAAAGGCAGGGCACACCCTGGACAAGTCTCCAGTTCATCACAGGACACATAGAGACAGACACACACTCACATTCACACCTACGGTCAGTTTAAATTAACCAGTTAACCTAATCCCCATGCATGTTTTTGGATGGTGGGAGGAAGCCAGAGTACTCGGAGAGATCCCCTGCAGACATGAGGAGAACATGCAAACTCCACACAGAAAGACCCCAGGCCAGGAATCAAACCCGGTACTTTCTTGCTGTGAGGCAACAGTGCTAACCACTACACCACTGTGCTGCGCTCCTCCATCATAAACAAAAATAAAATAAAATAAAGATAATTTTCTGCCATAATCACTGCCTTAGCTCCGCTGTCCCTCTGTTCTACCGGTCCCCAAGTCCATAGATCTCACCTATATCTCATATTTCAGTAGGGATCAGGCCCGGGGGAGAACATGCAAACTCCACACAGAAAGGCCCCGGGCCGGGAGTCAAACCCGGTACCTTCTTGCTGTGAGGCAACAGTGCTAACCACTACACCACCCTGCCGCCTTGTTTGTGTTTTTACTCTGTAATATTTTGTTACTGTGCTTTCTTTGTTTTTGACCTGCCAAGGACTTCAGATATTAATAATTCAAAGCCATGTGTGGTGCATCAAATGACATTTATGTTTAAACTGTACCTAGTCACATTTAAATAAAAACAAATAATAAACATTGTATTTCCCACACTGAGGTTCAGACGATGCAGCCTCCGTCTGCTTCAGGTCTGTTTTGGTCCAGTCAGCCAGCTGGTCCTGACTGTCAGCAGGACCTCAGATCAGGCGGCTGATGGCGGCCAGATGGTGAAGCTCACCCACACAGAGATGCGTGAGCAGCACATCCTCCAGTGGAGAGCGAAGGGCTCGTAGCTACCTCAGTCGACCCCACTCCATGCTGCTTTTATTTCAGGAAGAGCTCAGAGGGAGAGACACAAACTGAGGCTCAGGGGTGAGGTTACTGAAACGTGTAACATCAGTTAAAACACTGTCACAGATTAGAGACAAGCCATAACAATGCCAGTTATGAATGAGTTATTGTATTGCTCCTGTAATAATAACATAACGTATCATGGCAGCAAAACATGAAGTTGTTTCGCTTAAAGATGTTTTTCTTGTTGATCTAATAATATAATATGTAATTTGTTTAATAAATACAATTAACTTAAATCTCTACATATTATAAAAAAGATCAAGTTGTCAATACAGCTTTTTCAATTTACCTGAGCTACATCCAAGCCTGTCTGCATGGCTGTCTGTCTCCAGACCTTTCAAATTAAATAAATTATTATTATTTTTTTTAATAAAGTATTATTTTGGGTGATGCAAATCATACATATGTTTTCACACTCCTGGATAACATATCTGTGGAGGCTAGATAGATAGAAATTTTTTATCTTTATCTGTTTTTCCACCTGATAAAACACATACATCCACAATACAAACAATTCCATACCACCGCACAAAAACAGCTGTATTGTCATCGTTGGATCATACGACAGAGTACTCAAAACAAGTGAACTGAATTGAATTTTCAAATAAAAGCATACAGCATATAGTGTACATGTTCTTAAATTTTTCATATCATCACACAGTTTCATCAATAAAATTGTACAGAAAATTTCAATAACTGACATAATCTTAAAGCTGAATTCATGCTGAAAAGTAAACATAGAGCACTTGATGAAATGCAGTAAAATCAGACTTTTAATTCAGTGCTAACATCTGTTTTATTGTTAAATCCCCAACGGGCCATGTGTCATGTTTGTCTAAACTCTGCTATTATCGCCTCGCATTACTCGTCATTACTCACATTAATGAAAGGTTTGGACAGGCTCTTTTCAATGTGATGTTTGACCAGCTGACCTGTACAACTTGTTCCCCAACAACGGCTGTGACCTCAGAGAGGAACCACGGGCAGAAATGAGGAAAAAAGATTGTTGTGGTGCACTGTGTTATTTTATTTGTATTAGAGGAAAGCAATAAAGACAGAAAATCTGTGTCTTGAACAGCTCTGCCACGCCTGATGGGGAATAGATTACAAAAAGACAGTGAACTAAACCAAATAAGACTAACAGTCCAGTCCTGCCTTCATTTTTCTCCCCATGTTGGGCTGGTGTTTACCAGAGCAGAAGTGCTGTTCCTCTGTTTCCCCACACTTGGACGCTCATCAGCAGAGCGTTCGGCTGTGGATGGTTGTGCCTCTGGTGAGAGGACTGGCAGACTGCCGGCTCTTCAACTACAACCATCTGGGGACACTTGAACACTGGTAGTCAAAAACATCTCTACTGCTTTGTGCTTCTTATTCCCTTTAAGTGATTTTCACTGTGAGACTTGTAAAGTGTCTTTCTTGTTAACTTGTTTTCTTCTTACAAATAAACAGGCTGGAAATGTGCAATTGCTTTCAGACTAAATGTGCTTATTATGAAATATTTCAGGGTAGTAATACAGAAAAAACTAACAGAACAAAAACATTTTTTAGGTTGAGTTACTTCTTTTGTCATGGGATTCTTACTAGACCTGACAGATTCACTAATTAATTATATTTTGTGTTGAAACAGTAGAAACATTGAGGATTTTGTGGCAGTGGATTTAAGCCAGTGTGTTCTTTCATATTTTAATTTGTGTTAAAATACTAATATATCAATGTCACATTTTTTTGTTGTTGTTATCTCATTATTTGCTCTGTGCATCATTGTAGTACATCTCTTATTCTGCCTGAACGCAGAAACAATAATAATATCCATAGTTTTGCAACATACCAATGCTGATATTTTTCCTGGGAGGTACTCAGACTGGAGTAAATAATGCATTTGCTGGGGACTATTTGTGGATTAATGCACGCTTGGTGCAGTAGTACTCAGGCTTAATGTGTGTGAGACTGAGAGAAAATAAAATTCATCACCAATAAATCACATGAAAAACAAATCAATAACTTTCTGAACTCCCCAGCTTGTGGCAAGCTTTCTTTGTCATGTCATGAATATAATATTTAATAAAAATAGTCTCAGTCATTTTCCTGGAACAGCTATAACAGGGGTAAAAAGTGCATTTGTTTGGATCTATTTTCAGCTGTGGAATAATACACATTTATCTGCTATAGTGAGTATTTATGGTGTATGTGGTGTGGAATCAAAATGAGCTGGGTGTCCATGTTCATCATTGATGAATTTTTTTTAAAAAGCTTTTGGACAACAACTGGAAAAGAGCAATAAGTTATATAAGGTTAGACGATACTTGTTACTGACATAAATTAATTGTTGGTTTTGGACTTTTTATAGTATTTGTTGACAATAAACAAAAAAAAAACACTGTGTGTCCTATTGAACTTACATAAGGGGAAGAAGCAGAAATATAAACAAAACTGTCCCTCTGACAAAAGTGAATGAAAGTACTCTTTCATATTGTTCTCTAATATTCCTCCAACAGTGTTTTATTATCCTCTGCGGACACACGCTGGATGCCTTCCCAAAAACTGCTCCAGAAAGTAAATGTAATTCATCTTCTTTCCCTGAGCTCTGGAGAAGGCTCTGCTGTAAAAGGCTTTACGGTAGGGACCACCATCCATGCTCGTCATCCTGACAGTCTCTGTTTGTTATTCCAGGCAACTGCCCCGCCTGATAGACCTCCAGCACCCGCAAGCAGTCTCATTCAAACTACATCTCTCTGATTCCCCGCCACAGACCGTTCCCTCAGACTTAATCTGTCTCCTCCCCCCTCCCCTTTTCGGCTCATTTACCCGTGAGTCATCGCTGTGGTTTGGACTGGGGATCAAGAGGGTGCAGATGGATGAATACGTCTCAAAACAGGAATGGAGTTAAACCCGAGGGTTAAAGGAAGCCTGGATGCAAACCACTCCAAAATTTCTTTACTTTATTATATGCCAGAATTGCCATGCAGCCATTTTTTTAGCTGGTGGTGTAGTAGAAAGAGAAAAATCAGGATACAGAATTTTTTTTAAATGTGAGGGACAGACCATCTGAGGCTAGATCCATCAGCCATGTGCATCCACCCTAAAAGGAGAGGTTACGATGTGAGGCGCAGCATCGGAGAGGCAAATTAAATATTGTATTTCAGCTCAGTGAAGAGTTTACTTTCAAACTGAGGTTCAAAGAAGATATCACTGCTGACCACAGAGGGAGAAAAAACACACATTTCTCATCTCTTGCATTACGCTAAACAATGATTCTGCTGTGTTTGAACTTGGATCTCTTTGTGCTTTCAGCCATCAATCCTGTTTGTGATGTTTAAGTGAATTACTGGGATCTGTAAAAGCTGTGAAAAAGAAGGACACAAAATACATGTGGGATTTAACAAACCCTCAGTTTAGACTAATATACTATTAGTTCAGTGGATTATAAAAACTAAATATAAGCCGTTGTTTTCATCCATCACAGTTGACAGAATTAACTCTTTGGCTACCATACTTGCAATGCAAGATTATATTTCCATACAACTGAACAGCATTCTTAAATTCTGTATTGTAAAAAAATAGGTTAATCTTGTAAATTAAAACTAAATGAAATAAGAATGCAACAAAACTACTTGGTTATATTTAATAGTGGTTAGTTTTAGTAAAAGAAAATCCTGCACGATTAAAATATGTGAACACTGACTTTTAGTCCAACACTGGACACACGTGAAGGCCTACTGGAATAACTTTAACATGAATATCTGACCATTTCTTGTCCTGTTTGACTTCATTGTAATGATATTCCCTTCATGCCAGCTCCCTAGTCAAATAATATTATTATCATTGTTCCTAATGTCCTTTGCATATATTTTTTCTTTTTCTAAACTCTAAAGTACATAACATACAGTGAAAACAATCAGTAATATTTTGATAATAAGGATAATAATTAGAATGAAAGATTTTAAATCTACTTTTAGACTTTACTTATTACTGTATTATTATAATTGATTATTTAGTGTATTTTATTTTGTTCTTTCCTCCTCTGTTAGTGTTTGTGTTTGTGTGTGAATTGGTTGCAATTTTCCCCTTAGAATAACCAGTAGAAGAGGTGCCCCAGAATAAAAAAATAAGGCAAAATTTATTTGTCTTTTTTTATATTTCATAGCTCTAATTGATAGCATATTTGATTATCAATTAAAACACAAGCAGTCGGATGAGACACCAGTTGTAAGCTTCTACTTTATTTACTATTATTACTTGGAAGACAAATCAAAGGTAAATGTGAAAATAATTGTGGGCTGTGGGCGGTGAAAATTAATTTGATTTTGACCTATGATATTTCACATTCTCACGTTCAGATTCACCTCTTAAAAATACTATTTAACTAATATTCTAAATGTGTTGACTATTTTATTATTATTTCTGAATGATCTGGATGCAGTGAGACATCAACTCATCTTTTAAAAAGGCTGATCTGTGTGGAGTTATAGCTGTTACCTAAGTGTCTGTGTGTTTTTTTTATTATTATTATAATACATTAAACAAACAGCAAACACACACACACCCCTCTGTGTACAGTCTGAGTGTTTGGGAGGTCTCGTTGAGCCTGATTTGGCAGCAACATTTATGGGCCTCGTGCTTCACGTCTTGTTGAGCTGAGGAGTACAGAGCGAATTTAAAAGTTGAGTTGGCAGCAAAATGTGTCTCATTATGTATTTAAATTTTTTAGCTTTGTTTGCACCATACTCATTGTCACAATACAGGTCTTGACTTCCATGAGCCTGTCTTTCATTCATTTCTCACTGATAAGTTTTCCCTCTTGGGGATGTTCATTTAATTTTGCGATAATCAGATGAGTTTGTCATGAACAAACTTGACAACCTGGGCAAATGAATTAACCACCCACGTTATAGTCTCATGTTAAAATATTTCATCTTCATCTGAAGCTCATGAAGCTGCTGGGGGTTAACATAAACCAGAACAAAATTGATCTCAGCTCCAGTCAGCTTTCATTATAAGGCAAGAGGGGAGAGATGCAGCAGACCTGAGCCCCAGATTGCAGCCCTGTCGTCTGTATCTGCTTGATGTGGGATCATTGGTACTGACAAGGATATATATCGTTACAGGTGAATGTCACATAGACTACCTTTGTTATGCTGTTGTTTTCTTTCAGAATGAAAAGAAAGTTTTGTATTTAACCATTGTAAGTCATTTTCTATGGCCAACTTTTTAATTCAGCCACATCTTTTGACAAAAATAAAAAACACAAAATACATGAATCTCAATAATGACACACTTTGATATTCACCAGTGTGTTTTTTTTAAAATTATAATTATTAACCTTTATTTAACCAGGCCAATTGGCCAAGACGACGCTGACATACAGCAAACATTAAAACACATACATTACAAAGCATACATTAAACTTGCAAAGAAGACCTAAACAGGAGGAATTGTAATTGGCTAAGAAGGATAACAGTTACAGACTCCAGTGGAATCTGTCTCCATAGCCTTCACCACACTTTAAAACCCCTAATTGGGATCAGTTTTTGAAGCTGTAGTTCAGCCTGCGAGTGATTCCAGGCTGCAGAGAACATAAAAGCCTGTTTGCCAAGTTCAGTGCGAACCTTGGGGACAATAAAGCCTGTCATTCAAGCACAGACCATACTGGATTAAAAGAAATAAACCCATAAAGGTAAGAGGGGAGCAGACCATGGATGGATTTATAAATAAACTCATACCAATGTGTGAGTCTGCACATGGTCACCGAGGTCCACTGAACTCTGGTATATAAGTTGCTATGGTGAGTGAGAGCTTTGAAGCCCGTGACAAAGCTCAAAGGCAACACAAGCATTATGAAGGAGCATGCATATACAGCAGATATGCTGCTCCTAGGTTATTGAAATTGTTAATTTGTGAATGTCTACCTTGTCATGCTCCGTCTGTCTGTTTCTGTTAAGTTCACCATTTTTGTCTTATGCCTGCATGTTGTCCTGTCTCTTCTTGTTTTATTTTGAAGGTAACCCTGTCTCCCTCTCGTTTCAGATCTCTTGACCCCTGCCTCCTGTGTCTTCCTGCGTCTATGATTGTGAAACCCCACCCTAATTGTCTCCACTTGTGTTCCCCTTCCTCATGTATAAATAGTCCTGCGAGATTGTCTTGTCAGTTTCTGACCTTTATCTCCATAGTGTGCCTCATCCTGCCCGTCTCCTGTCCCCCGTCTCCAGAGTTTGCCCTGCCTGTGATCATCTGCCTGGTCTCCTAATAAACATACTTTTTTGGTTGCACCTATCGCCTGCCTTGAGTCATGCGTTTGGGCTCTCCCTAGAATGGAGCCCTCACATACCTCACCAAGAGGTTGTCATTTTCAGTCACCCTTTTTTTCATTATCAAATCCAGGACAAGCAAGGACAATGTGTGAGTCCATCACATAATACCTGATAAGCCATCCTGCATGGATTGCATTCAACACATACTACACATGGTTGACAGATTTTTACATTTATTCAACATCAAACTATTATTGTGGCAGTGAGGGTGATTCATATCTTAGTTGCACACTAAGTAACTAGTAGTTTTAATGCAACATTTTCTTGTCGTTTGCACCTCTGAAGACCTTTCAGCACGCAAGCAATTAAGTACATTTCTCAAAATGTCAGACTAATAGAACTACTAAAGGGGCGACATTTTGTCCATTTTTTATCCATCAAAATGTGGTTATTATGATTCACCACATATGTAACAAGGCCTGGAAATAAACCTACCAATTTCATAACCCCAGCTTTCATTTTGTTCACCCGGGCTGTCAGTGAAAGTGAGCAAGAGACAAATGAATCGTTTCTCAACCGCCAGCGCGGCATTAAAAGTGTCTGTTTGAATTGTCCACGCCCTTTGTACCCGCTTTTCAATTTCTCTCCCTCTTTGGAAAGGAGGGAAATGTGCCATGGGGTTACTGGAAGAGCCAGTCGACCATGTGGAAAGTCTGCTTCAGAGTGGCAGTCTTTCAAAAAACCCGCCAAGTACACTCACTGTGTAGCGTGTGTGTATTTCTGTAGATGTTACGAGGGAAACCTTTATGTCTTGACTCACTGTTTTTTCTCTGCTTCTCGTAATTCTATCCTGTAGGTTTGAAAAACATTGTGAAATAAATCGTTCCAGTGCGGTTTTTAAACTAAACAGGAATTTAAGACTCAATCATGCGGCTGTAAGGAAAGTAGAGTAGTAACATGTGAGCTCAAACATGCTGCAGAAAAAAAAACATTTTCAGTGTTAACGAACATATGCAGATTGTAAAGCCTTCAGATTCATGGTAATGGCCATAACATGGAAAAAAGTGCACTAATCCACTCAAGGCTGTTGTTTTTATAGGAGAGCATCTTATGTTTCATAGGGAAAACATAAATTCAAAGAAGGACAAAGTTAAGTTATGCTATTTTCCCTGTTTTTAATGTTCCCTCTATTTCACGTTATCATTAAGAGCTTTGTGCTGTATTCCTTGAATGAAAGACATTACACAAATAAAGTTCAGAATTATTATTATTATTCTTCACTCCACTGAATCAAGGAGGGTTTTGCTGGAAACGCTGAAACAAACATGGAATAGTTTGTTTGCTTAACTTCAGCCAAGCATCGCTGAACCTAAGCTGAGGAATCATCTGTATTGTGATATTATTTATTATATTTCCTGTTTTAATGTGAGCATTTCAGTTTCATGTGAAAGTCTGAGGGTCCGTTTACACACGGGTATTTGTAAAAACGCTGTTTGTGCCTTTCATTTACACACAAAGATGTGATTCTTTCTAAAAACTCCGGCAAAAGTGGAGATTTAGGAAAACTCCGGTTTCGAGTTTGAATGTAAACGGAGAAAAACAAAGTTGTAGGAAATCTACGTACCAAAAGTGTGATCTTTTTTGTGTTGTACGACCGTCAGAGTAGTCTATGAGCAGTCAAGCATCCCAGGTATCAGTAGCATTTCTGTTGCAAACACTTTTTAAGTGTTTTGTAAATACAGCTCCTGTATGTACAGGAGCAGAGACGTATTAGGGCTCGGAGGAACAGGAAGTCGCTCGTGTTAGTCGTTGCTGTCGATGAGGCTTCTGATTGGCTTGCATGACTTTCTCCCTCTTCCTACACTGCGGCTCATTGGCTTATGATGGCTCTGAACAGCGTATTTACGTGGGTTAATGTAAATGGAACCTTTTTTGAAAACTATGATGTGTGCACGATGTTATTTTGGAAAACGGAGGGAATGAAATATTTGTTTATCAAAATACCCTGCTATGTGTAAATGTAGCCTGAATAGTCAATGTTCTTGATTATTTAAGCTGGACTTAACCTTAAACATACTGCTACTTTTGTTAGCATTGACCTAATCATGTGCACACTCCCTGCTTGACTGCACTTGTGGCAGTTATCCTGATTGCAGCCGGTGGCAGCTGACACCAGCCAGTCTGTTGGAGCTCTCACTTGTTTTTACATGCCCTGGAGAACACTGAGAGTTGTCATGTGTAGTCACTAAGCCCACATATTAAATGATTTTTGCATTAAAGGTGTGCTTAGGTTTTTTGTGGTTATGCCTCGCAAAGCAAAGAATGGGTTACTTTTCATTCATTTAAATATCAAAGTAGCAGCCATCATATTTTTGAGAAAACAAAATGAAACAACCTGTGCACATTTTTGCTTTAATGCTGGCACCTGCGATTGACATTCATACATGCGACCAGGCTGATAGAAAAAAGATGGACCTTGGTGTGGAGAGTCTCTTAAAGCGAATACCACAAAGCCATAGCATCACTTCTGTCAGACGTGTCCTTTGTGTGCACACTCCACAGAGGAAAATCAGTTTTGCTTGTGTAGTGGCTCTGTTGTTTTCAGGTTGAATACTAACAGACTTGCTCATAAATTTATGAGCTCTTTTGATATTTCCCACAAAGGCTTTTGTTTTTGTAAATTCATCATTGACATTCTGCAAAAATCAGCATTCCCTCCAAGGTCAGTGTGACTCTCATCATACTGAAACCTTTCCCGTAGTGAATATCTGCGGCCCCCTGGAGAATCTATTCATATTGATCGCCAGCTGTGTCGAGGTGAGTTTGTATTGAGATGCTAATGCATGGAAATGAAAGCTGCAAAAAAACCTGTACTGCAGGAAGAAAATGTGACCATGATAAATGTGAAAGGCAGTTTTACATGAAGTCAGCACGATAATGACTGCTCAATCTATGGTCCATGTAGCACTGTGTGATGCTAAATCAGTGGTTATGAATAAAGTCCACATACTCTTTAATCATGCTTGAAAGGGGTGCATCATCCATTTAGTGATATATGGTGAGTGGATTTACCCTTCACATTGACACTGACAAGAGGCTGTTTAAATTCTGCTCCTTCATAGAGAAAGACAGAATGAAATTAATGAAGTGGTAAGATTAGACAGAAACAATATTCGGTTGTGTATATATTATATAAAATATAGTGTCTCCTCAAAGGCTTTTATTCATCGTTGCAATCCTTTTCTCAATTCAAGCTTTTCATGAAGCAGCAAACTGCAAATGGTTTACTGTGATTTTCTGAGCCTGCGGGGGCGTGAATGTTTCATGCTCAAAATGTGGACTGGATGGAATATCTGTGTCTAGAAGGAGATCAGCATTACTGATTCAAAACTGTCAGCAGCTCACAAAACGCAGCAGTGCCCAGTTCACACTGTCACACTGTCCAAATGACAAAAAATTGAACAATAAAATCTGATTCAGTTTGGGAAATTAATCTTATTGTTGAGAGTTAGATGAGAAGGGCGAAGCCGCTCCAGTGTCTGTACGATAATTATGAAGCTATACAGTCTGCAGAGGGGTGTCCCTTAAATTGGACTTAAATTGAATTGTCCCATCAGGACAATTTATCTCAAATTATCCCGCACTGATGAGCACACAGCTCTGATACTACGCCGTTTACTTTCTGATTTCCTGTTTGGTTAATTTCTTCTCACGTCTGAAAAGTGAAAGGGGCTTAAACTGTCATTTTCTAATAGCCAACAGGGGGGTTGCAAAATGAACTCTGATGGTATAGAAGTCTATTACATAATTATTCTACGTCTCACTTGATTTTAGTACCTCAATAAACATTGCAATCATGAGTTTGTAGTGCCAATCGCCAGTTTAAAGTTTTATTTGGCATAACAAATTCTAGTCCCATTTAGAGTAAAAAACAATAACACTTTAGGGCGGGCTACTTTGTGATTGACAGCTCATCACCACAGTTTCCATGTTTTCGTCTTACCCCTAATTTCCACCGGATGCGGAACAATGCTGACATTTTGTGGGACCGATATGTTTCTCTACAAATCAATGTGTCAGTTTCCACTGAATGCCAAACGCCGCCGACATGCTGAAACAAATCGACAGAGCTTCTGTTTTTGTCGGACATTGTGCATGAATTCAGCACAGAGCAGATCGCATGGGACAGGAAGTCGTGTACAGACACAAAATTATACATCCGGTTTATTATATGTTTGTTATACGTGAATTCACGAGATCTCGTTAGTCAGTAAGATCTCGTTCTTGTGATTTCAGCTGTCCGGCGGAGCCATAACAGGCGCATCTGGTAGGTATTGACGGACGCTGTATGTCGACGACGTAGAATTTTAATCCCTTTACTGTGTGTTTTTAAATGATGAAAATCAATTCCACCACTTTGATCACCTAAAATGTCTTGTTCAGCATTCAGTTGTACTTTGCTTTCTGATTGCAAAAGAAAAAAAAATGATAAAAAATATTGAACTCAAAGCTTCAGCACAACAGTCTACCAACCAGTGCGTAAGATACTCTGTGGGTGCCATACTGTATAAGTTATTAGACCTTTATGAAGACAGCACTGAAACTGGAAATTGTATGTATCAAGCAATCTGAGGAACTTTCTGAAAACGCATGAACTGGATATTAGATGCATCCCAGAATAATCAGTATATCCAACGCCAAGGCTGACTTTGGAAAACACTGAGCTGTGCCAGCAATCACATTCTGAAAGCTAATTGCTTGCTCAACATCTGCAAGCACGTCTGGACCAGCTGTCAGTGGATATTGAGTCATTTGTTTTAAAGACCTACATCGTGTCATGTGAGGACATCTCTCTACTTGAATCAGTCAAGAGCAGGAAGACAATTCCACAGAAAATGTAGACTTTGTGATGTTTTCATTTTTTTTTTTTTCGCTGTAAGGATCCACATTGTCAATTCTTGGATCATTATTTCAAGGTTTATTCATACAAGCTTAGAAACAAGGAGAAGCCTATCCCAGCTGTTTTAGGGTGAAAGGCAGGGTACACCCTGTTCATCGCAGATCAATAATTATACATTATTAGTTATTATATTATTATACATATTATGAGTTATATAGATACACTAATTGAATAAGAATATGAATATATTCTCATATCACCATACCACACAGCTGTGGCACTGACACACACCACCTTTTGTCCCTTATTTGGTTGTGAAGAACATGGCAACCCCAGCCAGCAGGCACTTAGCTTAGCTTAGCATGTAGGCTGGAAACAAAGGGAAACATCTAATCTGACTGAAAATGACAAAAAAATATGCAGCTTTTCCATCGTGATGCAAAATGATATTTGAACTTATAATAGTGTTAACTATAAAAACAGCATTAAATGTTCCCTTTTTAATCTTAACTTATTTCTCTCTAATGTATTTCACATACAAAAGCAAAAACAAGCACACCCAAGGACAAAAACTTGACTTTTGGCTTTCAGCACTTCATGGTAAGCCAGAGCCAATGTGGTTACATGATCTCTTTGAATAAACTATCCACTTCATACCGCTTCAAACCTTCCCACTTAACATTTACAGATGTATCCACTCTCCTTTTTGCAACAGGTACAAATTTAAATCTGGCATCTCCTCATAATCATGTCAAAGGTAGCTGTGGTAGCACAATCCAAGACCGAAATGTATGCTAACAGACGTATCTTCATTGTGTGGATTAAAACATTTTTTCTGTCTGCTGTTGTCAGAAAACGATTGAATTTTCATAATGAGTAGGTGTGGAAGATTATGGCTGTAAAATATATGTTTAATCATGTACATGATTTTAAAATGATGCATAGACTGTTTGTTGGTGTGTGCATGGTTAATAATGGCTAATTAAATTTGTATTTCACGTCGTTCATGTGCTCCTGGCATAAAGTTGTGCTCATCCTTTGTCTATCTGTGTGTGTGTTTGTGTGAGAGATCGATAGATAACCGGTTGAGTGAGCGGCGGGTGTGTGTCGGGGTGTGACCCCGGTGACTCAGCCGCCAACAATGTTCTTCTTCAAGGTGAATGAGTCACAACCTCCCTCTGCTGGGAGATTTCACTTCCCAACAAATATTTGCTCCTCCGATGAATATCGGCCTCGCCTTCAGCGTAAAAACTGAACCTAAATCTGTTTTGAAAGTCATGTAACACGAGAGACTAGAGACGCTGCAAACTATTCCTGGGAATTCGTTTGCTTTTCAGATGCATCTCAGTCATTGTAAACTTAAATGCAAATCAGCTTCAGTCAGTCAGATTATGTTTTTTATGCTCTTAAATGATGACAGTCATATAAAGCCATTAGTCTGAGCTGAAACTGAGTAAGCTTTACTCTGAAAAAAGGAATAAGCGCATTTTAGGTTTATTTACCACACACTGCATTCCTGCTCAGCTTACTGAAATATATATCAGAACCACTGAATCATATTGGAAATTAACGCTTTGGCTTGCTTTACTTTTCTCCATTACTTCTGCCTCTCCCTCCTGTTTCAACCTCTCCTTCTCCTCCTCGTCTTTTCCTTCCCTTCCCGTCTCCTCCCTACCTCATTCTCTCCTGCTTTCATCAGCTGCTGTTAGACTGCACATATACGCTCTTCCTCTCAAGCTCAGCAGGCTCAAAGTCATTCCAGCACACCTATTGCCACGAGAGCTGAAATATTTTCTGCGATATGAGAGTGGTCATCATGGTTGGAGAGTTCTCATCTGTTCTGAATAAATTAGAGATTTGAAAAAGTTCAATTTGAACCAGGTGTTGAACTGGAATCTCTCTGTTTTTAACATTGAGGCGACACTTACATTTTGCTGTTACACTCTACAACAATTCGAGTGCGCACAGAATGCTTTTAATGCGAGCAGAACCTCCATTTAGAGCAGGATGTATGTTTCAACACGTCGAGCCGCTGTCGCTGCGACGGCTAAATGATCCACTTGTTGAGAGTACCACAATGCTGCTCTGAGAAACACAGGAAGAGAGCAAACAAAGACCAGCATGGAGTGGACCTGGTTTTCTGGGGCTGTCATTTGGCAAGAGGTCACAAAAGAGGTTAGAGTGATCGATGGGGTAGTGGCTTCCCTTTGTCTCTAATGGGGCGAAGGAAGGAGGAGAGGAAGGTACAGCAAGATGAGGAGGAGGAAAAAATAAGGAGGAGTGTGGGACTGAAGCAGACTGAAATAAATAGAACATATTTATGGGATATGGACTTACATTTAACTGAAATGGATTTTGTTTGAACTGAAATTTGAAAATTGTGAAAACCAAGAGATGTATTAGTTTCCAGGCTCCACTAAACCTTGATGGAAGACATTGTACACGTTATTTTAACGCCTGCTGAATCATCGTTTTCACTGTGTGTGTGTGTGTGTGTGTGTGTGTGTGTGTGTGTGTGTGTGATCACAGCACAGTGCGGCCCTAGAGTCACCGACTGTAGCAGGAACTATCACAGAGGCAGTTCTGAATATTTTGCCAGGTGTTTATTTTTCCGTCTGTTGGTGGACACATCGTGTCACCAAGATAGCATCTCAACTGTGAAAGATGCATTCAAGAAACTTTACAGGTGTGTAGTTAAGGTCAAAATGAGCAAGGCCGAGCAAATAAGTAAGAGAAGAGTACTGGCCCACAGCTTTATGCTGCTGGCCGAGGATAGTGTGATCCCATTGCAACACGGTCTGTAGTTGTACCTCCTGCTTCAGTGCTTCATCAGCTGTGTCTCTTTCCTTAGTCCAGTCTTGGTAATTGCAAAAGACTGTCAAAAATCATGTAATGTGGTGAACACTGAAGTGGTTGGTGCTGTCACCGAAGAAAAATAAATGCTTCCTGGAAATTAAAATTTTGATCAAATAAGTCATCCAGCCAGAGCAAACACTGAGGAAATGAATATACAGTATATACAGAATGCAGATTTCTTTGGGTTTCATGATAACTTAAAGGCATAGTTAACTTCTCATAGTCAAGTGTTTCCACAAAAAAAAACTGTAGAGATGAATCATCACGCAGCGTCTCCAGGAGAGGACACATAATGGCCAGTCATGGGCAGGAATCAAAGGAAAAAAGAAAAAATATATCAGTGAGAGAAAGAGATGATAAAGTAGTAGAATGAAAGAGATAAATGGACATGGACAGCAAAACAGGGCGAGGGACTCACAGCTTCTGCCCTCCAGCCTTTCCTCATATTAAACAGCCTCTTCTGATTCCATCACCATTTGGTTTGCATGTGTCTGCTGCACAAGAGCCAAGTTATTTAAACATCTGTGGCAACGGAGATGACTGTGATTAAAGTTCATTTAATCATGTTTTTGACTGCTTTAGATGCCTTTTTGACACCTGAAATAATGGCATTTAAAGCCACATGATTAGATAATGACAGTTGTGATTCTTATTGAGCAGGCCTGCGGCAGGCGAATACCTTTTTTTTTTCACAATTCCAAGGATTTTTGCAAATAATGAGATGCAATTTTGGGCTTTTATTTCACAAATCTTGTCAACACTCAAAATGCCAGCCAGCGGATGTTGTTTTCTTTACTTGTAATGAACTCCCAATTCATTTAAAGCTCTGCTTAATATTATTTTTGATTATTTGTAGCTTGACGTGGACCTAGACTGTCATGCAGTACATTATTTGATTTGGCACCTTTTGATAGATTTACTTTTCTAAATAATAATAAATAAATTCCTATGCATGGCCTCCCTGTGTTTTATGCTTTGTAAAAGTTAAAACTATTCCAATATTTCATAGTGATACAGTTATGTCATCACACTGCCTTTTGTTTATGATTTGGCAGGCCCTCCACAACAATAAAAATTGAGTGTTTATAAGCTGACTGGCTGTTAACACTCTCACACACTGAACAGCGCTCTGTTGAAACCCACTGAATAGTGAGGAGCTTGTTTGGTGTGTAAACACCTTTACATTCAGAATTGAATATATTTGGTGCTTTTGTTTTCCTTATTTTTATTTGTCTGCGTTTGTTTTTGTAATTAGTTGACTCACAATGATCCCTTAAATTACAGTAAATGTTCAGGATTGTGTAAAATCTGTTACAGTTCATGAAAGTGGGTGCTTCTGTCAAATGGAAATTTTCCAAATAGGAAAAAGATTTTCGAGGCACTAACTGTATCATGAGGCCAGAGTGACTGTATGTGAACAACACACACACACACACACACACACACACACTACATGCCAAGCTTGTTCCATCCATATTAATGTCTGGTTGGATGTAATTATTTTCTTCAGGTTAGAACATAGGAGAGTTCAGCCAAATTCATCTCATCTCTGGTGTACCAAGCAGATTTGATTTTCCCCACTGAGGTTTTGAGGCTGCAGAGCCACTCGCTTTAAAAGACATTTTGTTTCTGGCACTGAACTGAAGCACTGAGCATTGAAATGTGACAACAGTGTGTTTTTATTTTCCACTTATACGTTGCTGCGTTTTCATCAAGAAGGATGTTTGATCTCAACATGTTTTTCATTAGTGAGTAAGTTTTTTAAATATATTTTTTTTTCGAAGGTTTCATCAAAATGTGGCCAAATCCAAACTGAACTACCCGTAGAGCTGCTCCGACATGTTATTATGATCTCAAATACATCATTCAGATTCTTAAGAGTGGGTGTGTGAAGATATCTTAACTCAAAACCTGAGATCCATGGCTTGAAAAAACTGTTATCACTATCTTCTCTCTAAATGCTGGTGACTACAGAAGCACCACCTGTCATAAATTGTGTGTGAAATCAATACTCATCCCTGAAAAGTGAGAAGTGAGTCTGAGACCTCCAGGCTGTTTCTTACAAAGCGCTGCAGTGTATATATCAAACCGATGTGGTGTCACATTATGACGTTCAGGCCTCATGACACACTCTAATATCAGTGTAACACAATGTAATATTTTTCTTTTAATGTTGATTATTTTTGCTCCTCCGAGCTTCTTCTACTTTTTCGTCAGTGCTGGCATTATTTTCTATGAGAAAGTGTGAATGTTTTTAAATCCAGGTTAAAAAAAATCTTCTTTTATTTCTCATGCTTATGATTGAGCTCTTTTAAATTATTGTTTTAATCTTTTTTGGCCTGTATGTTGTTGTGTTTAAATTTGTATTTTTAATTATGTAAAGCACGTATATATATGTATATACATACGTATGTATATGTATATACATACGTATGTATATGTATATATGCATACGTATATATATATATACGTATGCATATATACATACGTATATATGCATACGTATATACGTATGCATATATACGTATGCATATGCATACGTATATACGTACGTATAACCCTTGATTCAAGAACACAATGTCACACCTTTTTCTTGCATCAACTGTTATCATTAACATATTAATAAATACACGTAACACCATAACACAACTTATTAGATTTAGATTTATTAGATTTAGTCATAATATCTGTCTCTATCTATATTCATTCATGGTTCTAGATACATAAAGGTATAAATTATTGTTGTAATATTTTTTTTTCAGTTGAAATGAGTAATAATATAACCTTAAAACAAATTTGCCTCAAAGATTATATTTGTTAAAATAAATCCAGTTTAAAAAAGTAAAAAATCATTGCAGCAAAACAACTTACAGCTGCTGATCGAATATTAATAAAGAAAATGTTGGTGTTGTAGTTGAATTCACCCTCATCCTGCCTTTAAGGCCTCTTTCCTGAGAAAAAGAAAAATCTTTAGATGATGTGTCTTTGCTGTGTCAGTCACCTGAAAGCCGACACCTCAGCCTGGAAGCACAACACCTTGGGCACATTGTTTGATGGAAAATAAACCTCAGTATCAAGTTGCAGTATATGCAGTATCAAAACAAATGAAGCAATTATCAAGACCACCCAAATCGACACAAATAAACGTTCCTGCAGCTTCAGGGGTGCCATTATTGAAGCATGTTGATCGCAGGCACGTTCTTTTAGTGTTTCTATGCTGTGGTGGAAGTGACGGGAAGTTCAAGTGACTGGGAAGACACCTGAAGTGCATCATTTTTTTGTCCGCTGCACACATTTTCACACTTTTAGCAGACGATGGTATGTTGCATGTTGAATCCGTACAGGCAGAGAATTTCATGTGTTGTTACTAAAAATACTGAAGGTGACTGGACTGGCCACGCCCTGTGCAGATTAAAGATGAAACACACAATGTTGGGTGAACCTGGAAGGTGTGTAATAATTTTGGTTTTGTCAAGCTACCATGAACACACACACACACACACACACACACACACACACACACACAGAGAGCTGATCTGCACCCAGACAGGCGTGTCTGCACTAGACAGAGTGGCTGCGCTTTAAGTGTTTCTTGGCATCATCACTAATAATACCTGCCTTGCTCCAGGTGGCCTGGCATGCTCCCCTACGTGCACACGCACAGTTTACGTGCACACACAGCCATCCATGTAGACGGCGACACGTTTTCTCAGTGCTGTATGGCATTGATAGCATGTTGGCTAGAGGATCTCTTGACTGTCATCTGAGAGCTAAGTGTTCCCGCAAGCTGTGCTCTGAGTGTGCATGTATACTTTATGTACTGTAGCTTTCATGTATGACACAAATGCAAGCGGCCATGGGAATTTTTCTCATCTTCCCCTTTGGGCCCACCTCATGTAAATCCACCATACGTCACGTCAACAGTTTTTTTTTTCTTCATAGAAACACATCCGGTGCCTCCCTTTCATTTTTTTTTATGAGAAGTCATGAGAAGTATGAGGACAAGTTCACAGCCAGGAATATAACATTAGCAAATAAGCTCCAGAAACAAAGGTTTTACTTTCTTTTTAAAAAAAAAAATTGTAAATGTAAATTAACCTGTAATAAGTCCTCATCCTGATGTTACAAACATTATACTACAGATCACTGGACATTACTGTTTATTTGCACCATACATATTTTATCATATTTATCTGTATTCATTCTTATACTTTTTATATTGCAAATCACAGTACTGTTTTTTTTCTGTTTTACACTGCTTTTTATGCTTTTCTACAGCTTTTTGCTGTCGCTGCGAAATAATTTCCCAGGTTGGGATCAATAAAGTAACTCTATTCTATTCTATTCTATTTATATTTCTGTCAAATAAATGGAAAGGTGTGGGAGTAAAAAGCAAAATATTTGCCTTGGTTTGAATTGTTCTTTCTGCAGATTTTATATTCAGTGCATATACTCTTATTAGGAGAAGATAAAGAGGAGGATGATTTCTTACCACTGACTATCTATTGCTAATATTAGATTATTTTCTTTGTGTGTTTGCCTTTTTTTTTTAAGAGAGTGACAGTGGCAGTCCTGACAGGGACACAGAGAGAGTGGACGATATGCAGCAAAAGGCTGCTGGACCTCTGGCCATGTGAGCCACTACATGACACATTTAAAGTGAAGTAATGGATTACTGACGCTGGATAAAATGTTATTTGATAATGATGTAAACTGTAACAAACATTAGTTTATTTAACATAATCAGATCATTCTCATTCTTTCTAAACTGGATGTGTTCAAGCCACGCATTTTGTCCATGTGTGCATGGCTGTCAGAATTGACCTCTTTGCCCCTCATGGTGCAGCTTCTCCCTGTTTACACTGTTGATTGTTTTTGACCTAGAGTATTGACTGATTACAGACTCTTGATGGTGCAATCTGATTCCTGTTCCCATATCACACAGTAATACAGCTGGACAAGCTCTCTGTGATGCAACAGTGGAAGCCTCTGAGAGTCCTCTGTGACATATTTCCTCAGCCTCCTCAAAAACTTTTGCTTTCTTGACCACTGGGTGATGTCACATGCCCAAGAGAGGTCCTCTGTGATGTGAACGCCCAGGAATTTGAATCTGCTGACCTTTTCCACCTCAGACTTGTTTGTCAGCAGCCCATGAGGTCTTAAATCTGTTATCATCCCTCCAGAGGTATCTGCATGGCCACTAGAGGTCGGAACAGATGCCTTTATTTTCTTTCTAGTAATAATGTCACCTTATTCTGTTGCAGGCTGAATGTTTGCAGTACTCTATGCATCATATAGCAGTGTGGTCACTGTAGTGATCATTACTTCATTATTTCTGCATTCCTCTGCAAGTGACTGTGATGCTGTAAATTTTGTTCGTTATTCCAGTAGAGTGACCCTGCATGAAGAATGTTCAGGAGACGTACCTCTCAGAGAGTAATTATCAAACACATGCACACACACTTTTAGAATAACACTGAGGGAAAACTTGCCTCTCTAAAGTTTCGGTTCACCATTTAATTGCATGCACCCAGTCTACCGTTTAATTACCAATACAGTGGAAAGTCGATGGTGTGTATAGCCTCTATAATCACAGTGACATTACCTCTTCACATGCAGTCAGTGATGGTGTTACCTCATCGTTGAGTGTGTTTCTATGTGTGTGTCTGTGCTATAGTGGGGCAGCAGAGGCAGCAGGGGGATACTATATCCATTTTCAGCTCAAGTAAACCTGGGAAGTGCATACAGCTCTCTCACACCTCTCATCTGCATTGCATACATTTATAGGTCTCACACATGCACACACACACTGCGCTGTGTTTATGTGCTCCATTTATTTTTAGACCAGAGGCAGAATAATAGGTTTCATTAAATGTCCCAGACCCCATTTCTTTTCCCTCCTTCCTACACACACACACACACTCAGGGGCAAGGTGGTGGTGGTGGTGCTGGTGTGGTTTCCTGCTTGTGTTGTGACGTGAGGCAGCTCTGCTTGCTGGTAGAAAGGCCTCTTTGTGTCTGACCGTCGCTGCCTTTCCACCATTGACAATTATTTTCCCCCTGCAACCCTCAACTGACAATTTGGTGTGCCACTGTCGTCATTCTTCATCTTGAAGTTTGAGAGAGAAAGAAAGAAATAAGAAAGAAAGAAAGAAAGATGGCTTAGATTTCAGCAGCTGCAGCTTTCGGACTTTAGACGTGATGACGGCTCGGGGGGCTTACAGGTTGGAAACGACCTCAGACTGTTTGGGCTGAGGCTTCTTTTCATCGGATTTATTTGCCGTATTTTACCAAGCCAGGCCACACAGAATTATATGACTTTCTCAACACGACAAGGAAAACATTTTGCATATAACGCCCAAATTTCAACCACCAGCCAGTTTATACATGCAACAGTTTATGTGCAACAGTCCACTGAGCTGAGAGATCTGTCAGTTGAGTCCAGTTGCTCCATTACACATCACTAGCCCCCCCCCCTCATCTGATGTGGTTTTTGGGGCCAGAGCAGAAGCAGTGGTGTCAACAGTTTGTTGCAGTTTGAGCAAAGACTCTTTTTCTGTCCTCACAAACACACTCACAACAGATTTCTTCCACTGAGCATGCACCACTGCCAAGAACAACTACCACAGATCATTAGCCCTCTCTGCCAGACATCCAGCTTTTCTCACAGTGATTTGCTGCTTTGCAACTAAAGTGTTTTCCCCCTCTGGCCCTCTGTCTCCCTCTTCAGGAACGATGCTAGCTCTCAGGAGATCATGCCTCTGATGCTTGCATTAAGGCTTTGTCGTCTACCTCTGATGTGTTTGCCTTTAATACATATGGTCTTCTTTTTGTTCTCAGTCGCAATTTCTGTCATGTGCTTCAGAGCTCCCCAGCATCCCATTTAAACCCGTGTGTTGAAATGAGCTCAACCACAGAGCGAGACACTCTCATCATGATAACAGTGAATGGGACAATGGAGCAGCTCTCCACAATCCCACTGTGAGAAAACCCTTATCTCACTTTCACCAGACGCAGCACAAGTAATAATTGCTATTGATTTTGACTTTACTCACATCACAAGACACAAGCAGTGAATTGTCTCCCATTTTGGCAACATTTTTGGTCCCAAAAGGAAAATACGACAGCGGGATGAAGTGTGATGTTGCTAGCTGTGTGTCCCTGTGAGTGGTGGCTAATTCTCCAGCCATTAAACCATGCTGAAGAAGAGGGAGCGACAATCAAACCTCACCTGATGGAAAATGAGATGTTTGCTTGTATTATACAGTCCCATCAGCTGTCCACACAGATCCATTTTTTGTCGTTTTGTTAAGTGAAGGATTCAGGGGTGTGCTTTCTAACTGTATTGATTTGATTTTAAAGTCCCTTTCCATTACACTTTCTAGCAAGCATAAACAAGGTTTTGGGAGTTATTTTTGTAATATCTGTCATGTCACGCACAATTGAAAATCGTTGTGTCATAAAATGAGTGAAGTCACGAGGGGAAAACCATTATGTGACCAGCCAAGACATCAGGTTGCTCTTGGCAGCAATTTCAAGTAATTGCTTTGCCCTTTATACTGAGGACACCGGGGAAAATATTTGAGTCCTTCACAGGTTGCTGGAGGTCTCAGATAGTGTCAGCACAATAATCAAAGTCAAGACATTTTGAACTTTAATTGATTGCCTGTGTCTCAATCAGTTAGTGATGTATTGCCTGTTAATAAAGTGAACCCCAGAACTAATTTGGCATAGACACTCAATTTATCAGCAGGAACTGGCAGGAAAATAATGGCTTTGTCAGAGTGACACTACCGTTCATTTTTATCCCTCTTCCAGTTTGCTGTCAAGTGGTGAGGCTTTTCTCCAGACCATTTTTTTCTTTCTTCATTCTTGTTGTTGTTACATTTTCTAATCTGAAGATTAATTTCCTGTGGGAGCCACACATTCATCCAGGTGGAAATATTAATCATGTAGAACAGTTTGTGTTATGTTAAGGGGCAGGTGAAGCGCATTATGAGATCTTAAAAGCCCAGAAGTCACCATAGAACACAACAACACCTCGCTTGGAGATGTGTACCAACGGTCTTCTGCTAACCTGTACACACACACACACACACACATACATATATATATATATATATATATACACGTGTATATATATATATATATATATATATATATATATATATACACACACATATATATATATGTGTGTGTATATATATATATAATATATATATATATATATATATATATATATATATATATATATATATATATATATATATATATATATATATATATATATATAAGTAGTTGCAGATAATTATCACCTGACGCTGTATAGCCCACGCAAAGTTGCTGGATGTAAAATTCATTGCATGGCCAAAGGGCAAGGCAATATTTAGAAACTTAATTGCTCTCATTCTGCCACAAGGGAGGTCAGACGCTCATGTTTGCACGTGTTGTGTTCAAATTCAAGACAAAAGCACCAGCTGAGGTTGAAGTCAGGACTTTGTAAAGGTCAGTGTCAAGGTTGATGACATTTCAAATATACAGAGTAAATTACACATAGATTGGCTTTCTTTTTAAGGTGGTGTTAATCAATAAAATATTACAAGTAGTTTTGAGTTGCTGACTTTTTTTTGATAAAAGTCAGAGCAGTGTCAATTTCAAAATAAAACTGGAGGGCTTCGTGGAAACACGTTGGTGATGTCGATGAGTAGAGGTGATTGTTTAACGAGACCCTCGTTTTTCTCACCATCACAGTAAAAACTGTTTCACTCAGTTTGTTGTTTTTATTGATTATTATTTCACAAGGCTTCCTCACATTCACATGAATGTGAGTATAAAACACACGTTGTTGGAGTGTTTTTTCGCCTTCTTTAAGACACATAAAAGCTTCAAAATTCACAATTGTGGTGTTTAAATCAATGGATTTCAAGAATCCATTGCTTTGATGAGATGAGGGAACCTGTTTTTTAATGACTCATTCCTGCAACACTTAATAAATACCAGCTTATTTCAGAACACAGACTTCTTTTTGAGAGAAAACATTCAACTGTCTGATTCAGTCGATAATAATATACAACCATACAGCATGTGATGAATTTTCAGAGGTCAGGAACATCAACTTGAGCTTTTTCTATGACACGAAAGGGCTAGGAAGAATTAAGAGGAGCCTTCAATAACTCTTCAAGTATATACTGTTATGGTGTTTTAAAAGCTTTCTTTACAATTTTGAATAAAACACAGTCAATACCCTTTGAGATCCTCTGTATAAATATACAGTGCTCCAAAAATACACACACAGAAGTCGTTTTAAACATAAAGACATGTTGCAGAAGAAACAGTATGACTAATTTAGAGATACATTAGAATTACCTGAATGTTGTTTTATTATTATACTATCAATACAAAAACTGGGTGCTGAACCCCAAAAATATAAATCAGCTCATAAAAAAGTTTAAAAAAATGTATACATTTACAACACAATCAAGACAGTGTTGTGTTGTATATAAGATTAGACAATGAGCTGATTGAAAAATGGCAAAAGCAGCTCTCATAGTGCACAACTTAGTGAGAACAAGAGCTATTTAACAACATGGCTTTGAAAAATAGATACTGGGCATACTTCAAACAACCTAATACAGCAGATTGTTAATGTAGTTAGAGATGACATGAGTACACATGAGTACCCTGTGGCCTGTGTGTTACAGGCTTAAACCTTCATAGTGAATCAAACCTCCCACATTCTGACTTTTGTTTCCTGCAGCCTTTATTTAGCACAATGTGGCACTGAGTGATGTAAAAGTCGCATGTACTGTACATGTGTTTTTCAGCACTACACCGAGAGCCAAATGTCCCACAATGGAGTACAGACTAGTTATTGTTATAAAGGTCATCATCACTAAGAACATCAGTGCACCGTGTGGGCAGATCTTCTGTTCAGGACTGGTGAGTCATGATTGTTGTTGCATTATTGCCTGTTTTGTTTTGTTCTGCAAATCAACAATTATGATCAAGTTTTCCATTAGGTACCCTGGGACCGCTTTGTTGTGCATGGCTGGTGATGGGATGAAATATGGACTTTCCTGCACTCAACAGTTGTTGGTCACATGTGAGGTTTAGCTTTCAGACTCACAGTGTTTCAGGTGGCACAGATTGTGTATTTTGTGTCTTTCAGGTCAGTTCTTACTTCTTTTTTGGTAAGCATTTTTATGACATTGTTGATTTAGTGTGAAGTTTAGTTCTCTTTATGTTTCCTAAAAGCCAAGCAACTCCCAACAATACAGGACACTGCTTTTTGTTTTCCATGGCTACTTTGGTCGTTTCACTTTGGACCATTTGTGCAACTGGGGAAAGTGGCTGAAATCATTTAGTTTGATACTACTAACAATATCAGGGTAAAACAAAAGCACTATTTTCCTCCTGTTTTGATTGTGCTATGGTTGGTTTGTGCCAAAAATGAACTCTTCGTGTCAGTTATTAAATTTCAAATGAATATTAAAAAAGATTTATCCATTGTCTATCTATCTAGATAAAAAATACCTTACTGCACTGCGCTGGCACACTTTGTGCTTGTCCTGTTGTTTCAGACAACTGATTTAATAAACAGAATAGATAGAAATCAGTCAGTAGACAAGTCATGTTTTATTTAATGGCCAACAAGAAAGAAAAACTTTTTTTTCCAGATGATTCCTAGTACAATGTAAAACAATAATTCAGCTAATAAGAAACTATCCAGTGCTCAACAATATCAACATCTGTGCTTGCAGGATGATGCATGTTTGCCACCAACAAAACCAGTTTAAATGGTTTCATCACCTTATTGTAGTAACCATACCACAGATGTGATTTCACATAACCCTGAGAAATTATCAAGTATTATTTGGCCTCCCCAAACATTGAGTGACCACATTGTTTTATAGTTGAAGCTTAAGTAACGATATTTCTGAACAACCACAACAGACACAGTAGAAACACATGATACAAGAGAATATTTAAAGCAAAGCAGGAAACATACACACAGTCCCTATGGATGTACTCTCTGTGGACCAAATGCAGCACAATTATTATACACTGCAAAGCAACAGTATTTTTTTAGCATGACCGAAAACATGTTAAGACATTTTTTTTTAAAGAAGCACTCGTAAGACAACGTAATTGAATTTGCAGATGATTACATCTTTATTGAGGAAGGTGGCCATAGGAAAAAAAAAGCTTTCTCCACACCTATTTGCAAAATTGTTATCCCAATTAATGAGAGCAGAATTTTGCAAACCATTTATGGCTAATTAGAGCAGTGAAAAGCACTCTGCTTCTCCTTTCAAGACACTTTGATTGTAATTCAAACAAAGCCTTGATGACAGCTAGTCTCACAGTATCTAAATTCAAATGATAATTGCTTTAGCAGATTTTCTATGAAGCTGTGATTTTGAATGTCACTGTGTGGGATGGATATAAAAGGACTTCATTTACTGGGCTGGGCTGTATTAACAATGATGGATGTGTTTCCAGCTGCTCCCGAAACAAGCTTCCCTTCAAAACGCTCCCTCAAGACAGGGGATAGGTCATACGGGTCGGCTTCACCGTTTAGAATTTAGTCCGCCTGACAAGACGATACAGGGGTGTTTCTCAAAGATGTCAAAACTGATTCTGATGAACAACACCTGGATGTAGCGAGTGAAAGTGCATGTGCAGGTCTCCACAGCATGCACATGTGTTGAGGAAGGTGTGAATGTTTGTGTGTTGGCACAAAGGTAAAGTAAACGCTGTCCACGCATCAGCGGCCGTAACCTCGGCTTCAGCCAGCGCCCACTCACACACATTTCATCACATTTGACAGTTTGTTGGATTCTCAACAAAAAGTAACTTTACTCTGTGTTGTCCTGAACTGAACAAGACAGTGAAGAAAAAAAAGAAAAGCGAACATGCTGTTCTATTTGTCAGATACAGGCTTTTGACACAATTTCCATTACAATCTTCCCAACTTAAGATAAACAACTAGATGTATTTGTAAAACTGACCTCTCTCAGATAAGACAAAGAAGAATAAAGAAGAAAAAGATATTGGAGAGAAAATATGAAAACACTGACAAATAATGTTGCTTTTAGTGTTTTGGTTGGTTGTCTGTGTTGCAAGTTGAAAAGAGAAAAGAGAGGGGCTCTTCAATGTGGATCCACCCAATAATAAAACTATTAATAACTCATTTAAAAGAATATATGACTCATGAAATTTGCTTATTTGCATTCATGTCAGTGCCACATTCACATCACATGGGATGGCAGGAAATATTTTGATATGAAGAACAGCTGTATGGTTACAGAGTTTGAGGATCATTTGAGGATTTAAAATACTTCAATGACAGACATATGTACTATTAAAGCTATAGTTGGTAATCTTGGAGAGCTAGTAAGATTTGAAAGTGGCACCTCCTCTAAGCTCCACTCCCTCATCTCAATTGTCTCAAACTGTTTTTTCACAGTCTTTTCTACCTCTCTCTTTCTTCTCTTTTTCTGTTTAGCAGGGTGAGTCATCAGAAGTAACACTTTTTGATTGCATTTCTCTCTTCTCTGCCATTGTTCCATACAGAATGGATTTTCCTGCTAACGCTGTATTTCTGCAGAGGAGTGTGCTGGGTATTTCCAACAACGGTGGGGAGGAGGGAGAGACAGAAGGGGGGGGTGTTGTCAGGAGGAGACATGAAGGAATCTGATTGGTTCTCCCATCTTGCTCTGAGTGTCAGTTGATTGGTCAGAGTTTTTACAGTCCTGTAGCTGCCACAGAGGTCTGATTCTTTTCCTTCCTTTTCCTGAACACATAATGTATTGACTGATCTCAGGATGGAAGGACCATTTCACCCAGTAGAACAGAAAGAGCTTCTGAACAGGATTAGCAATGATAACTTTACATGTCAGGTGTGATATTCAAAAATAGTCTTTATTACAACTTTGAAGTTGGGAACTCATAATTACAACAACTCCAATATGATTCATCTTACCTCAGAGATATGAATAAAGGGGAGTACAGGAAATGGTGGACAGAAAGATGCAGCAAAGGTTCATGCTGCCTCCCTTTTGGAGTTTTAACAGAGTTATGTGCTGCATCTATTTTTTGATGAACAGCCTGATAAAACAAATCTGATATATATTGATGAATTGTTTATGAGCTTTTGAGGAAAGCCTCTGGATAGTAGTTGGCCCCTGCTTCAATTCTCTGTTTCACAGATTAGCAGATGCAGGAAGAGTCTCCTCTTTCTTTCCAGTGATTGGAAAAACACATCTGCAGGCATCTGCTCTAGTGTATTAATTATCCTTTAGCCTTCAGTCATATCTATGTATCATATTCTCATGTGTCTTACAATGCATCAGCTGTCCAAATGATGAATGGTTTATGTCAAAGCTGCAGACCTCGTCAACCATGATCTTACAGGGATTATAGTATTAGGACTCAGGAGAGAAAAATGTGTGTCCTCTTGTTATTTGGCTTTGGTGTTTGGCAGCTTGATGGATGATGTTACATACCAGCGCTGCCTGGTCTTGGCAGTCAAACAGGTAGCGTATTGTGCCAAACACTGTTAGTGTCCATCTGTATTATGAGTCTCTGCTTCCCCACATCAATGCATTAATTAGCTGGAGTCAATAACATAACTAAAATATGTCTGCCAAACAAGTCTATCCTTTTGCAATCACCCAGTTGTTCTATGAAAACTCTCAGACATGGCTGGAAAATGTTATTGTTAATGTCCATTTGCTCTGGATACAAACAATAATCTCAATTCTTACTATTTAAAATTGTTTGTTTCAATTTGATGCATTGTTGTTGTTGCCTTCCTCTGCAGCAACAAACTTGATCTCAGCGTTAGCAGTCCTGGAAGCCATGCTGCTATCTCTGACCTTGTGCTTGAACAGAAACGGGAAGGTTTTCCTGAAGGACTTTTGGAAGGTGGCTCCCATGAAACCATAAACTATGGGGTTGACTGAAGAGTTGGCGTAGGACATGCAGTTGGCCCACGTCTTGATCTTGTATGTGGTGTAGTTGGGCTGGTAGTTAGGATGGAAAGACTGGAAGAGGACGAAGATCTGGATTGGACCCCAGCAAATGGCGAAAAGCAAGACGATTACTACCACCATCTTGGAGACTTTGCTCCTGATACTGATGGTTCTCTCAGACAGGAGGTTGACCTGATGAGGAGAAAATGAGAGGAGAGAATGTTGTGCGTTCAGAAAGAAAACAAAGTGTATTTTCTAGTACGAAATATTCTGTGAGTCTAGAAATATGACTGAAAATTGGCAAAAAAAAACGCTGGCACAAGGCACTTTCATTTTAAAAATGGCTGACACTCAAAGAGATAAACACTGATTATTTTCAGAAAACAGTGCGGACATTAAATGGTGTCCTAGCACTATTTATCCAGTAAATAGAGCACCGACTCTAATCACTCCTAACTGTAGCAGTCTGCACCGAGACTCTTTCACTTTTGTTTCATGTAGTCACGTCCTGTGTTAACACACTTTGAACAGCCATGTAAAGTAAAAATGAATAATGTCACCATTATATATCATTAAAACGTATTCTTGTACACTGGTAGTGTTTGGATTAATGGATGTTGGTGTCAGACTGTTTGTGTGACCATTATATTCAAAATGAAAAAAGATGGTAAATAATGATGAAGCAGAGAAAAATTGATTTTAATGATTAAGGACATCAGAGGGCTGCTGAGATCACAGATTTTTTTTATTTCATAAGTCATTTTACATGATTATTTATTCTATTTCAGAGATTTACTGCTATTTTGCACATTATTTTGTACACAAAGTTCTATTCTTTTTTCTTGAAAGCTGTAAAATTTAATTTGTAAAGTGTTATGCCTTCAATTTATATCATCGTGGCAAGTGTTAAAGGGCTGGGGAAAAAATCAGAAAAAATTATTATTGGCCAATTAATCGGTTATCTCATTTTTTCCTGCTAAATATCAGCATAGGTCTCAAAAAATCCATATCAGTTGGGTTGTAGTTTTCACCTTGTGTTTTTGCATTGATTGCTGGACTGTTTGTGCTGCCTGTATTTATTTGCTCCAAACACGACAACTGGACAAACATTAGCGATAAGCTAGTTATAACCTGGATGCATTAAAGGATTAAGTCCTCTGAACTGGAGGCAGCATAAAGTGAAAACACACCATGAACATATCGTCACCTTTGTGTTGGTATATTGAAGCAGTACAAAGCAACATTATCATTCATTCAGAGTGGTTTGTCTGTCTAAACTTTCGTGCACAGACCATTTTCACTGAAAAACATCTAAAACATTTGAAGTTACGAGCTGTGAAAATATAAAGCTGCTTTGAAGGAAGACTTTAAAAGACATTTCCAAACACATTTAATTAGCTCACAATAAGGAGCAAAGGCTTGCAGTCAAATCGAACTGCTTGTCCCTACCTGATAGTTGTTGTCGACAGGTTCCACAGTGGGCTGGCCCACCCTCTTCACCATCAGAGTGTAGCAGAAGGAGATCGTGAGAACAGGCAGCAGGTAAGCAGCTATAAACTGGTAAAGGATGAAAGCTCTCTCATGTGTCTTTGAGGGGAATCTCTCCATGCAGTACTGCCTCGGGCCGTACCAGTAACCCTCCTCTATACGCTGGTACATTAAAATTGGGGTGGAGAGGATGAAAGAGCCTGGGACAAGGAAAGACAAGGACTGTGTTAGCTGAGAAGTTGCAATCATGCACGCTATTTCCCTGGCCTATTTTATAAACAATTGGTCCTAATTTATTCATTAATTCTGTGGTGAATTAAGGAAAGATTAAAAGTACTTAGAGGAAATGGTGGGAGTCATTTCCATGAAATGAACAGGACGTACCAATCCAAATGCAGATGCTGACAATCATGGCTATTTTTGGGGTGCGGTGGCGGAGGGACTTCAGAGGATATATTGTGACGTAACAACGGTCCCCGCTCATAGCTGTCAGAGTGATGCAGGTGGCTTGAACTGTCACCTGGGAAAGACAGTAAAAACTGACGACTTTTACATATATAATGTAAACGAGTAAATCTTCAGAAACATGCACTGATTCCAACCAAGTCTCATAGAAAATATCATTTTATTTGCAAAAGCAAATCTTTTGGGAGAAACTTACAGTTTTTATCAGCATCAGAAAAACATGTTGGTAATTAACATGTCTGTCAATTTAGAAAATGTCCACTGACAACATATTTCATTTGTTTTTCCAGTATTCACCAATAGCAACAACAGCATAATCAAAGATGTTCAGTCACTCACAGCACTTGGTTCAGTTTCAGTAAAGATGGTAGTTTTAGTTTATAAGAAAAGTCAATTGAATTCACAATCTGTCTAAATCTCATCACATCCTAGACTGAAGATGGAAAAACATAGTTAATGGACATTACCGGTTGCATTAATACTGAGGAGGAATGACTGCCCAGTAAAATACAGACACATTTATTGTGTCTAAGATCAGTAATATTCCCCCAAAACACCCCATCCCTGCCCATGTCTTTGATTGCCAACCTGAAATTAAAAATGAAAAAATATCTAAACCTGATCTCTTCCTGCTTTTTCGCCTTTTGTTTTGACCTCTTACGTGTTCCTGAGCTGTTTAACTGTTAGTATGGTGGTAATCCATTGCCTTAATTTCCCTTCATCCTTCTTGCCTGCCTGTATGAAAAGTCAAAGAAATGGTTGCAACAAGACAAAATTATTTTTTGTGGCCATCCTCAGATTTTCACTTGAAGCTCATGTTGAAAATGTTAAATTTGAAGAGCTGTAAAGCGTCAGTAAGTATTTCCAGTTCTATGGGAACCTGTTTTCTATCCGAGTGTAGATGACATAATTGCAACAGAGGTTGGACACCACCTTTATAATGACATCTTGTGCATCCAGCCTTGTAGTTAATCACCCCTCATTAAGAGGCAAAAGAGTAGTTCAAGAATCCAGTTTTATATTAGACTCACCCTCCAACTTGTCTGAGGTTTTGCTAATGAGCTCATTTAAACTGAAGAGTGAGGGAGAAGCTAGCGTAAACAGGAACGAGAAGCAGAGCTGAGGCTGCATTTGCGATAAGTATTTTCAATTAGCAATGAAGGAGTCATTCAATTTCATTTTAATAGGGTTCAGTGGTGATGGAATCAATTAAACTCAGTCTATTCGAATGTTAATTTTTTTAGGTACTTTCAAAGTTTGACAGGCACAGATTCACTCTCTCTCTAACATATATACACTATATAGAAATACATACTGCGTATTTATACACCAATAAGCCCAAAACACGACAAAGTGCTCTGCTCCGTGTATTCTGACATCTTTCTATCAGAATCAGCATTAACTACTTTGGCACTCCATTAGTGGTCATAATGTTGCGTGATTGGTATATATACATACTACATCAGATCAGTTTTCTCCTTTCATCCTTTCATATGCATCTGCAGGATGGTGCTGAAAACAAGCCTACTCTTCTTTTCATGCTCTTCACAGATTTTTTTTTTCATTCACTTCAAATACAAAGACCTCTGACGGTCATACTGTGTTATATGTAGGCAAACTAATCCATATTGCTTTGAAATATGTGCAGAGGAGACAAATGAGGGGTCAGAAGTTCTCTGCATGCTCTTTTCCAAAGAGAATCTAATTTTGTTCCTCTTTTGTCTATCCGCCTTTTTCTCTCTCCACCTCATATCTGTGACTGTGAAGCCAGCACCCATTACCCTCCAGAGGTTCGGAGCACCATATCAGAGTTTCAGAGGATATGATGAGAGAGCCAGAAAGGGGTCATGATGAGTTCATTGTTGAGGCCACTGAGGAAGTGGGTACCACATTCACTCAGTCTTTAAGACCTCTAGTGAACACACCACTCTTTTATCTTCACTGCTGATATCTCTACGTCAAGAGATATGGGCTCGGACACTGCAAAGAGAATACATTTAGATCATCTTTAATTAATCTCATTTCTTTTAGCAAGAGGAGGATGGATTAGATTTTGTTCTACAAAAGATGGATTTGGGTTGGAACTTGGTTCTGTTTCCTGACAGAAGGAAGCCAGCAGAGCCATCTTAAACATTTCACCTCTAAATATGAGAGCTTCATGAGGCAGTCTCTCCAGGATTTCACAGAGGGTTTTTTTTGCGATTGTTGGGATCAAAAATGCCTGATTTTGCTGCAGCTTTTCTCAATAATTGCAATAGTTTTATGTGCATTTTTTGCCCAAAAAAATTGTGGTAATTGGCAAAAATTGCAAGTCAACAATAAATTTTGATCTTAAAAGTCAAACTGCTAATGAAAAGAGAGTCGCGTCTATGATAGTAGACAGTATAAACTGGTGCTCACAGACTCGAATGGACTGTAATCACCAGAATATCAGATTTCCTGTGAAATTTCCGTGACATGCAGATGGGTATCACATTTAATGCGGGTCGATGTGAAAATTACATGCCAAGCAGTGTTTTGTGTGACACTGGTGCACGAGCCTTGTGGATGTCCGCTTTAAATCCACACAGACCTCCATGGAGTCTGCCAGAGTCTGTTTGGGCCAAACTACGACTCAGAGTCCACAGTGTCATGCTCCATGTCCTCTCCCTCTCCCTCATCTTCCATCTCATCCATTTGTCCAAATAATGCAGGGACATTGCAGGAATTTTTTAATAATTGCAAGCCACTGTAAATATCCTCTCAATCTCCTGTTGATTTGATTTGATTTGAATGAGAGCAATTAAGTTTCTAAATATTGCCTTGCTGAAGAGCGAACATTGCCTTTAGCCATGCAATGAATTTTACATCCAGCAACTTTGTACTTCCACATTATACATATATATATATATATATATATATATATATATATATATATATATATATATATATATATATATATTATCTACCGCTTCTCCTCATAGGGTCGCGGGGGGGCTGGAGCCTATCCCAGCTGTCTTAGGGTGGAAGGCAGGGTACACCCTGGACAAATCTCCAGTTCATCAGAGGACACATAGAGACAGACAACCACTCACACTCACATTCACACCTACGATCAGTTTAAATTAGCCCCATGCATGTTTTTGGGTGGTGGGAGGAAGCCGGAGTACTACGCAGACATGGGGAGAACATGCAAACTCCACACAGCCCTTGTAGCTGCTATTTCTATTTTATTCTGATGAAGTGAGATCAAACCTCCAATACTGGATGATAAAGTTAGATACTGTTAAGGTCAATGAAGATCAGTAGCGACAAAATTAACCAGTGAGTCTTAATCAACATTGTCATTCTATTAAGCAGAATAGAAAAGGAGATGTAACATGGAGGGGTGAAATGAAGAAATCTACGTCTTCGATCAATTTGGTGAAGATGGAAGTCCTTCAAGGTGATGATCAGAAACACAAATGCTGTCATCCTACATATAGTGCACTTTAAAAATAAGCATTTAACAGGAACAAATGCAAGTCACTTATGAGAAACAACATTTGAGCTTCTTTTCTCTGTTATTCCACTTCACTGCACCACAAAACAGTGCAAATTAATTTTTTTCTTGTGAACAACCTGTAATTAATGTTGTCTTTGTAGTAGCACCTGTCAATAAATCTTGCATATGAGAATCAGTCAGCATCTACCAATGATGCTAATTAGATGTGTGATGAATTCATCCAGTTCCTATTCATTCTGTTACTGTACTCCTTCGAGCCCAGTCTCAGTCCCAGGGCATCAAATACCAGCCGTTCTGACACCAGTTCAGCACCTGATACAGACGCACTCTTTAGCATTTATACGATTTCAAGGTGGGGTGGAATGAAGATGAAAAATTTGTTTTTGAGTAAACATTTTGGTGCCAGCTTTTCAAGGAGTTGCTGAGACTTGAGCATTGATCACCAATCCTGTCAAGCTCTTGGTTCTTCCCTGCTGTGGTACAATCAATAGTACTAAGTAGTAACGGTAGTCGGTAATCTGTCATGTAAAGTTGTTGCTGCACAGCAGCTTCCCTTTGGTTGATGTCATTGAACTGTACATTTTGAGACACCGCTCAGCTCACCGGTCCATGTTTCTTTGACAAACGATTGTGACTGAGGCAGAAAGAGAACTCAGTCTCATTATAACCTTATTAACTTTCTCTCATGCACATGCAATAATAAATGGTGGCAGGTCTGCCTCCATAGAAACTGATGAAAATGCAGGGTTGAATGATAGCAAGCAGAGAAAATGGCTGGATGAAGCAGACAAAACATCTGACAAAGCTACAAAAGGCCAGCCTGACAGTTAATTACTTTTCCAAAAGAGAAGGTTCAGTTTCAGTCGTCATGCTTCAACGTCTGTCATGCTTTTATCATTTTTGTCTTCTGCCTGCATGTTTGTCCTGTCTCTTCCTGTTTTATTTTGAAAATAACCCTGTCTCCTTCTCGTTTCAGATCGCTTTGCTTCCTGCCCTCCACCTGTGTCCCCTTACCTCATGTATAAATAGTCTTGTCATCAGTATCTTGAGTCCTGTCTCCAGTAATAGCCTTAGTGCCCCTCTTGGTTTCTAGATTAGCTTCTGTGTTTCCTTATTCCTAGTAGATCCTCTGTGTGTGTTGACCCTAGTAGTTTGTAGCTTTCTGTCTCCTCTAGTTTAGAGAGAGTGTTTTGTTTGTAACTTTTGATAGCCTTAGTTTATTTCCTCCTCTTTGTGTATGAATAGTAGGTGACCCTTTTTGTTTCATAAGTTTCATAGCCTGTATAGATTAGTCCATTCTCTTATAGTGTACCTGTCACAAGCACCTTTAGTTTTCCCCTTAGATCCTCCCTTATTTCTGATAGCCTCCTTGTGAGTGATTTGAGTTGCGTTTAATTTTGTAGCCTTATAATAAGCTTCTGTATTTTCACAGGTATTTGGTTAATGTGTTTTTTCCCTCACTGCTTTAGTGAGTGGTTTTGAGTTTTCCTCACAGAGAGCAGTTCAGAGCAGGGATTCTTGGCTCGTGTTTCCACCAGCATCTCCCTGCTGGAACACCGTGCTCTTTATCTTGGTTTCTGTGCTCAATAAAGTCCTCTTGGTTGCACCCAGAATCTGTCTCAGAGTCGTGTGTTTGGGCTCAGTCTAAAATGGAGTCCTCAGAGAGTCATTGTTTCACCAAAAAAATGTTCACAGGGTCCGAGCCTCCATGTTCAGATGAATAAACTAAATCACATTTCACACTCTAGTTTCACTTTTACATGGTTAAACTTTTAAAACTAAATAGAAAATTAATAGAATTAGACTTGGATTGTGTCTCCCAGTCTTGTTAGTTTGGTTTTTTTATTAAATAAACAGGACACCCACTTCCTTAAGATCATCAGCATAAATATAGCCATATCTGGCTACTTGGGATTAGGTGACAACTGACATATCTTTAGTAGTCCACAGTTGCTTTTGCAATGGTACATGTAATTAGAGTGTAGCATGGGGTTTTTAATGTCAGAGCTTCACGCTCACTCATCATCATGCATTTAAGCATATTTTAATTGGTCATCCTCTTTCAGTAAGCTGCATTAATGTTGAAATATCAGCTTGGTGTCTGGTTAATGATGCACTTGTGCACTAATTCACAGTTTCATATTAGAAAAGGATCAAGTGAGTTAATGTATGTGAAAGAGGTTGCTCACAGAGATCAGCCAGTTGTTTCAGCGAAAAAACTCTGATAAAGCTGTACGCGACGAATTCAGCAAAAAACAGCTGTTAGCAAAGATAGAGTTCCTTCAGGAGTTGGAGGAGACCAAAAACAGAGACTCTGAAAATATACACATCTCAGTGAACCTATGCAGTGAAGGGTGTTCTGGGTCATAGTTGGTTGTAGATTTAAATGTACAAGCAAGTGTACATGCACCTTGATCTTAGATGCAGTTCCAAGAAGCATAAATCACATTTTCTTCTTTCGGGCATATCTCTAAATGAATGCTGCTCAGTGCTGTTTGCTGATATGTTCACAACATTTACTTTATAACTTGATAATGTAGTGTTTGAAGCTTATTGTGTTGTCCTCCAGTGGCCACAAAAAAGCATTAGTGCTCACACACAATAAGCCTGTTGACCAAGATGAACTGCTTTCAGGTAACGTTGCATAAATCTGTTCCACTAGCTCCAACAAACAAGGAGTAAGCACTGCCTCAAGGCTCTTTTCTTTTTACATATAAAGACAATGGCTCACGTGTGGAGGATTAAATGCTCCATTTGACTAGATCTGATTTAGGTATACCTCTAAACATTTCTTTAGAGTATTTGCCACATTTGTTCTCAGCTGCTGTTGTGTTGCACTTTTATTCTCAAATTTTTCTGCTGGAGATCAGTTGCTGCTTGAACCTCCGACTGTTATCATCTGTCTAGTGTGCAAATTAAAAACTCTTTCATTCTAAACTTTTTTGAAAAACCATCAATAAATGCAACAATGGCTCTCTTTTGATTGAAGTTTAAACTATTTCTGAAATGTTCAAAGGGCAGATTGTCTCACTGAGTGGGTAAGATGGATTCTATTTGTATATTATATATACAGTATATATATATATATATATATATATATATATATATATATATATATATATATATATATATATATATATATATTATACATATATTTATGGTTATGAAATCAGTGTACATTTTGCTGCTCCTATTGAGAGGCATCTGACTGCAGAAAATTCTTAAATGTAAATTATTATTATTATTATTATTATTATTATATATTATTATTGTATGATGATGATGATGATGATGATGTAATCTTGGTTTGTTGAAAATCTATCTTTTTTCAGTCCTTCTTGAAGAGCACACAGAAAAATAACACTTTTTTATGTGTGAATTTAAATATGATTGTGATGATGATGAAAACAACTTTTGTGATGTTTTACCTGCTGAAGAAAGGCAACAAATTTGCACATAAAGTTCCCAAAGATCCATCCAGGGAGAGGATAGAGGGTGGCAGTGAAGGGGACGCAGCACACCAAGAAGATGATGTCAGTGGCAGCCAGGTTTGCTGCACAAAGGGAAATGTTAGTTAAGTTACAACAGTTAACACATGTTTAAAGTTAGGGCCATGTGTCTTTTTTTAGATAGATTTTTTTGTTGACCCATCAAATAATTTATAGTTGCAATTCAATACCACATCCAAAAGTTAAACCTCTATCCCAACTAATGCGAGATTAGAAATATGATTTTCACATTGACTGTGACATTTTTAGCTCAAATGCCTTTTTTTTATAACAGTGTAAAACAGCACAAATCACATGGATCTATGTAATGTGACTTTCAAGTCTCTCTAGATCGACATTCTAAAATTTAGGAAGCATCTGTTTCAGTGAAGCTATTCACGTCACGAGCCCACCACTATGACTCCACACAAATCTAATTAAAAACGTAGCTATCTTTCTCCTCAGCCTCAGTCTTCTTATCATCTTCTCCCAAAGTCGCAGCTTCCACTACAGCTTATCACCTTCTACTAGTCAGTAAATGCTGACTTTAGTATACATTCTACGTGTCTTTCAAGTCTGGGCAATAAATCTGAATCAAGCAGTGGGGCTTGAGCAGCCGAAAAGCATACCTCAGATTCAGCATGTGTTACGTGATGATGTGCATTGACTGATGACAGGTCCTACACTTCACACAGACTACAAAACATGCAGAATTCACATTGTCTATCCAGTATGAATACATCCATCCATCCATCCATTTTCTACCACTTATCCTCATAGGGTCGCTGAGGGGGGGGGTGCTGGAGCCTATCCCAGCTGTCTTAGGGCGGGAGGCAGGGTACACCCTGGACAAGTCGCCACCACATCGCAGGGCACAAGTATGAATACATAAAAAACACAAATTCAGATAGGAGATAAGAGGTTGCATTTAACATTTGCAGTTTTATCTTACTTCATCTGTCATTCTGACTATACACCACACACTGTCTCCTATTTGTATTACCAGTTGATCTAATCCTGTTATCGTAGCTGGACCATTATGTTGAAAGGAAAGGGTGGGCAGATGGTGCCAGGGCTAATCTAATGCTGCTGAATATGAATCTGATTCAATATGGAATATTATCAAGATCAAACTGTCTCATACACAATGTAATAGGCAAACAGGAACAAATTGTTTCAGTCAATCACAGAACAGCACAAACAGAAACTCATTCATGTACAGAACATTTTATGTTTTATTATTTTAATTTCTCCCGTGTGGACTTAAACTCAAACTCTAGCAGACGTGCTGTAATTGACTTCGACAATAACAATCAATCACCCAGGATTAAAGTCAGTGTGTGCTGAAAACCAGAGGAGATATGAGACAGACGTGTGATGGATGGACTGTGCTTGTTACACCTGAGACTGATGACATCCCAAAGCAGACCTGTGTGGATCAATGAGGAGACTGTAACCTCCTCATATTAATACTAATAGAGGAGCCCTGCCAAAACCAAATTTTTAGCTTGCATTTTTTGTTATTAAACAAAAACAGCGGAGACAATGGCAACAGATTTATTGTCAATGATGCACTTTGTTCACACTTATTGTTAATTATTTTGATATCACGACTCGTGTCCAAAAAACAAGCAAAACACAATTTTATATCCAAATATAGGAAGGCTTCCAACACAAGCAGCAAATAATTATTCCACCTGCTTAGAATTCAGGACACATCTGAACACCATTTGTGAAACCTGTAATTGACATGGACATTTTATGCATAGCTGTGTACTAACTGGGCAATTAAAGTGACTGAAATAACATTCAGCGTCTTCACTAGTTGCTGAAGTCCTTTTGAACTCATTGTTGGCATGCAAAGACATGCTTCTGGATAGATGAAAGAGACCTGCATCAAATAAGTACAGGATCTATTTGAAGTTGATGCCCTGGGAGCTCATGATAAAATGAAGTGATCTGAGGGTGTCCTGTGTTTGGATCTACAGCAGTAGTTGCTCTTACCTATATAGAAGTTGGTTGCGGTCCTCATCTGTCTGTGTTTGGAAATGACGTAAATAACTAAAGCGTTGCCCACCAGTCCAACCAGCATGATGAGCGAGAAGAAGAGGGGAACCAGCCAGGCATCTGTGAGGAAAGGGTGCTGATCTCCTTCCTCCTCCTCTTCCTCATCCCCACGTCTTCCCACAGAGAAGTTTGCCTCGGAGCCGTTGATCCAGACTGGCTCAGTTGAGTTCCAGGGCTCCTCAGAGGAGTACATTGTGACAAGATGGGAATGATAATTGTAAGGGAGGTGAAAGAGAAAGAGTGGAGGAGAGCAGAATGAGAAGAGCTGGCAATTAAGAGATAGAATATGTGTTCAGCCACTGACTTCTGGGTACCCTTAGGATCAAGACAGGAGGAAATAATAGCTGGTTGGAAATGGAGAAAAAGGGAGAGAGGAAAATGACTTAGAGGAATTAATCAGGCAAGGGGGATTCATGAGAGAAATGTAGAAGAGAGTGCACTGTGGAGAACAAGCTAAGATTTGAGTGTGTCCGAGGAAGGAAAGAAATGGGGGAGTGAAAGAAAGCGGTTAGATATCATGGTCAACAGTGAAGTGAAGGTGAAGATATGAAGGAGAGAGTGAAAAGGAGGACAAGATGGGATCTGTCAAGTTGCAGACACATTCGAGTCCAAAGCAGGAAGATATAAGCGAGGATACAGAAGAACAGAAGGCGAACACGAGAGGAGAAAGTGCTTCTTATCTTCAGCTCAGGTAAGATGGAAATTGCCCTTCTGCCGCCGACACATTAGAGCGAGAGAAGCCTTTTTTCTATGAGCATCACATACCCGAAGGTAAAGAATCCACTGTACGTGCAGCTTCCTCTCCTCGTTCCTCCACTGTTTTTCTCCGTGGCGAGGTTCAAGCACTCTGATCTCAACCTTCTGTTCAAGAGTCACTTGACTGAAAGAGAGAAGACAGACCTCTGCAGGAGCTGATATGCAGCTCTATAACCTTGACAAAAGCATTCCTGCCAAAACACATTGTATTAAAAGAAAAAAAAAAACCTCCTCAAGCTTCCATTTGTTTTTCATTCTCCAGGCACTGCTGAGCTGACTGCAGTTTAGCCTTGACTTTACTTGAGCAGAGCGAAGAGCGAAAGAGATGCTGCTGGCTTTATAGTGCGAACAGAGCAAGGACACACAGACGCAGCGGGGAGAGGAGGTATACACACACACACACACACACACACACACACACACTTAGAGTGAGACTGAATGCATTTCTCCCAGCATGATTCTGGGAGAAATGCTGATATCAGAGTCTCCTAGCAACATTATCCCTCAATCCATCTTTTTGCAGCAACATGCCGAAAAAAACATGCTCCCCCTCTTTCTCTTCCCATTATGTTTCACAGGGAATTAGCATAGCGTAAGTCCCCCAGCTAACGCAGATAACCAATCCATGCACAGAAAGAGTGTAGACAGGAAATATCAACAGGTTAAACCACCTGAGCGTCTATATACAGTTGAAATAACCTTTTGTGCTGTAGTATGTGAAACAAAAAATACCAAATACAAATACCAGCATTAAATCATCAGTCCAAAGATTATTTATGATGTTAATTTATAACATTATTTTGTATGTTTGTTCATATGTGGGACCTGTTGAAGACTTCTGCTTCCCAGTACCTGTGAAGAGTTTGATGACGCGCATATGCCTCATGCTTAACAAAATATCAGCCAACTAATTAGTTGTCATGTGTCATTGATGTCAAACAGTGTCAAGTCAAGACACAAAAGAAGTATTTTAAAATAGATCTTAATTTTTACTGCAAACAGTATGAAAACCGTATCTTGTAGAAAATACTACTAGTCCAGCATGTATTACCATAAACAAGCAAAGCTGCGTCAACAAGCATGGCAGCAAACCAGATGCAGAGCTGAGTGGAAAAGGTAAGAGTCCTCCTGCCTGAATTATTAATACACCTTTAGGCAGGAACCTGCAAAGGTTGTGATGGACATAGACAGCCTCCATTCTCTCAGTGTCTTGGTAGGTAATAAGTCTTGACTGACAGCAGTTCAGGTCCTACAGGCTCTTCTTCAGTGTTTTGAGAACCAAGTCTAAACACCAGGCTTATGACAGCTTCCTTCACATCTCCAAACAGAAACCAGACTGCAGTCCTCTGGTGCCACTGGTGTATACTTTCCTTTTCTGCACTGGTTTAATTGTCATTCCCCTCAGGTCTACCTAGAGGCTTTCACACACCATAGGACATAAATAAGCACATGAGGTTCAGTGTTGTATGACTTGCTGTCAGACTCCGGACTTGGATTTCTCTACAGGAATCCATGGAATGATGATGATGCTGGATACCAACCCTCAAAACTTTCCAATCCATGAGCTACCAGCACGTTCTCATTCTGATGCGTTGACAGTCTAGCTTGTCTATCGCAACTACAAAGCTCTGCGAGCGTAGTCTGGCCAAGCTGCCTTGTAAACTGAGTTCTTAGAGGGTGGGCTTAACCCGCATCTATCAAACGCCTCTGTGTGCTACTGGACGAAGCTTCAACCAATCAGACCACTCTTTCCTCTGATGTATGCAAAGCGACGAAAACTGCTTGATCCAGAGAACTAGTGCGTCATTGCCTTAAACACGCCTCAATCGAGCCGTTGGAAATGCTAGATTTTCACTGGTCTCCATTCCTGGGGAAATCTGAAATTGAAGAGATAAGCAACTTGGCCGGACTGACTTCGTTGCAAAACTTTGTGCAGCGTCAGAGACAGTATGGTTGGGCCAAAGTATTGACAGAATTAAAATAAAACACTTGCTTTGGTTTGGGAAATAAACTCTAAAAAATGTCTATGCACAGTGAAAATGTGACTGAACTCTGTGAACACAAAGAACACGAAGGCACAGCTGTTGTAAAGTGAAAGTAAAACATAACGCACAGTACACAGACAGAGATATCCTGGATGAAAGTCTTGTGTTTGTTTGACCCAGCTCTCTTTCAGTCATTAAACTTTTCTGTGCAGCACCTTGACATTGGAAAGCCCAGTGTGTCTCCTAAGCTGGGGCCAAATCCTCAGTCAATATGGCAACATGCCCTACACCTGCAGCAGTGAGACGTGCTAAGCTTGTAGTTTCCCTTTAACACTATCCAGAAATGGTGGGACGTCTGGCATGTCTAATGTTCACTCTTTGCAGGACTGGTGGAAAGATGGGGAGCTCATGGCCGCTGACGGACCATTGTGTCCATTCTGAAAGGAGGGGAGGCGCTCTGTCAAAGTAAAAACAATAGATGACAGAGTTTGTGGTGGCGCCAAATTCCTACAATCAGTTTGGGGTGCAGCTTCTACCCTGCTGATGTGGTGCCATGAGGGCAGACAAGACTACAGTACACCACCTTTCCTGATGTAGCATGTTGCACAGTGTCCATCTTGACCATCTTTGCCTTGACGATGTGGGACAACACTAAATGTAACTTGCACCATAACAGCACCGAGGTGTTGATATGTATCCAAATTCTTGCTGATTCTTGTAATGCTGAGTATAATTGAACACTTTGGATACAGATGTTTGCACAGGTGTTTACAATGCACTGGAAATGTATGCGTATCAAGTCTGTTGAACAGTTTAGACATCAAAATTAGAAAGCCTAATAAAAGCCTGTGTTCACTAAAGCCAGTTTTCAGCCCATGTCAGGAGGAGGCCTGTCAGCAGAGTTTGAATTATAATCTGACATGACAGTTACTTGGTAGGGGAAGCACTGAAAGAATAAATCCAGAGTTTTCTTCAGAAATATGAGCTAATATTGGGAAAAAAGTCATCTAATTTGTATATGGACAAAGTAATGAATAGCCAACAAGCTAATGTTCCAGAACTTTCCATTACATGAACCACTGACAGACCACCTTTCCTATGAAAGAACTGGGTGACAAACTGTCAACCCTTCACTTCTTTCTCCTGTCTGAGGTTTTTTTCTTTTCTGATTTTACTCCCTGACTTTTGAGGCATCCTTCCCTCTCCTCCTCCAGTCGTTAAGTCTCTATCTGTGAGAGTCATCCCTATGTTCCCTGGTCCTATGTTCCCCGCCTCATACAAAGAGGGGAACATAGGACCCGGGGAAAATAGACACGCTCCCCTGTGCAGGCTGTCTCATGAGCAGGTGTACTGAACCATCCATCCATCCATTATCTACCGCTTATCCTCTCCAAGGGTCGCGGGGAGGCTGGAGCCTATCCCAGCTGTCTTAGGGCAGAAGGCAGGGTACACCCTGGACAAGTCGCCACCTCATCGCAGGACACATAGAGACAGACAACCACTCACACTCACATTCACACCTACGGTCAATTTAAATTAACCAATTAACCTAATGTGTACTGAATCATTTTACATAAATAGAGGGGGTTATTTGTTTCCCCAACAAATAAACTTAGTGTTACTGGTTCTTTTGGAAACTGTGTTTGTTTTAGTCAGGAATATGTATTTGTGATTAAAATTATGAATGTTAGTCTAGACTCCCACAGATGTAAGATTTTACTGCCTTTACGGGAGCTCACACCCCTCCTTGTGGGAGCCCAGCTCCCATAATTCGAACAGTGCCTGTCAGTCTAATGATGCAGTTTTACTCTGTATGATTGTCAGCCACACACGTTAAGCTGACATCATGTTTTCTGTCTGAAAGGACCACAAATAATCTAAAAGAAAGCAAAAAGAGTTATGGCTGAACTGAATTCAGTTGAATCAGAGGATCAGACATGAAATCTGTGTCCTCCATGACTGAGTTTATCCAGCTTTATCACCCCAATGGTGCTGTTTCACTTATCTGAAGCTGCAGGTGTAGACTGCTGTAAGATAATTACCCACTGGCATGGATTACTGACAAATACTGCCAGTAAGAACACAAGGTGACATTTTGGAAAGTCAGTTTTTACATCTTTACATTACATACACATCAATCTTCTGCTGAAACAATAACAGAGGAGGACAATTCATATTTACTAGAGTTTCCGCTTGATTAAATATATAGTTTTAAACTGCTGTTGCATGGAGACAATGTCATGGTAAATTCACACACACACAGCTTTTGAGGGTGACTGTTAGAGCATCCATTTTACATACAAAACTGTGTTGAGGAGCAACGTGATTATAGATGTAAAGGGAACCAGTTAGTCAGATGCTTTGTTGGAGGTATGATGGGAAATATTGGAAGTATGTTGGTGACATCAAGCTGCATAAGAGAGGACAGTGTAGAGACCACACAGAGTATCCAAATTAGAAATAATTTGTGAGTTAAAATTCTGCAATTAAAATACAAAGAAGCTCAAGAAGTAATGACAAGATCAATTTTCAACCTATAAAAAAAAACTACAAAAAAGTTAGATATAAGTATTCATGTTTAGTTTTGCTGCAACATTCAGACACATGATCCTTGAGCTGTCCAGAGAAAGATAAAGTAGCAAGTGAACAGCATCGTATTGCCTGACAGCTCTGTGGTGTGGCAGCTTAAACATTATTTGGCATTCTGTGGACTGAAGACCTGAACTTTTGAATCCATCGATAGAGGAAGCGATGGGAGAGGGAATGAGTATACACAGTGGGGAAGAAAGAATGGGACAGAAAGATAATGAGTCTGATACTGTGGCAAGAAAGACTGAATAATAAACTTCAGTTGGCTTGACATCCAAAGTATTGGATGTTCATACAGGGCAAAGGCCATATAGACAGTCACCTAGGGCGCCACCTGCTGTGGGGGGATGCTTGTCACCCTCAAAAATAACCCTCAAAGTAAAGGAAAATACTTTACTCACTATTCTCATGGAGACCCACAGCTGACAGTGATGGACAGCTGTCCTGCAGCAGACACTGTTGAATGTATTTTATTTACAAATTTCATGCAATGAAAAAGGCCAATCTTCATCGGAAAATGGGCGAAAAAAGAGAAAGGAGGAGGAGGAAGAGATGACCAAATATATATGTCATTTAATGTTTACATTACAAAAAAATGGCATTTTCTTTCAACTGTAGCTCACTAGCTAAGTAGCAGTGATGCTATGTGTTTATTAGACTATATGCTGGTACTAGACCAAATGTTGTGACTAGACTATGTTGTTACTAGACTAAATGTTGTTACTAAATTATGTTGTTACTAAACTATGTTGTTACTAGACTATATGTTGCTACTAGACTATACGTTGTAACTAGACTATATGTTGTTACTAGACTATATGTTGTTGCTAAACTATGTTGTTACTAGACTACATGTTGTTACTATATTATATGTTGTTACTAGACTAAATGTTGCTACTAGACTATACGTTGTAACTAGACTATATGTTGTTACTAGACTATATGTTGTTACTAAACTATGTTGTTACTAGACTACATGTTGTTACTATATTATATGTTGTTACTAGACTAAATGTTGTTACTACATTATATGTTGTTACTAGATTATATATTGTTACTAGACAATGTTGTTACTAGACTAAATGTTGTTACTAGATTATATGTTGTTACTAGACAATGTTGTTACTTGACTATGTTGTTACTAGATTATCTGTTGTTACTAGACTATATGTAGTTACAGCAGGCTAATATCAAATGTGTTAATGTCCAGATATGCTCAGGAGTTATTTGAAGAGAACTCCAGCTGGAGAAGAACATCTGATGCTTCTGAATCATGTAGCCAATAATGTGTGGTCTCCATATAATTATATTGTTAGTTGTGCTGTTGTGAATATCACACATTGTTACTCATTAAATATAGGTCTTTCGTGAGGCATCTCGGGAGACATCATTTGATCAGACCATTGATGACTTTGCTGCAAGGAAATCCAGTATTCTAGTACTGTATTCAAGTATTCTTGGTTTTCCATTTTGTACATTTTGAATTGAGTTAAGATAACTCTTGGTGGTCAATCAATTAATATTTATTACATTATTGTGGAAACCACTGTGGTGTGTGATGTTGCTTAATGATATTGGGGGGGGACCATATCCTAGTCTCGCCTAGGGCACCAGTATAGCTAGAGTTGGCCCTGTGTTCATGACCGCACAAAGTGTAACTTAAATTTCAACTTTTCCCTTTTCATACAACTCACAATATATGATTTTACCAATGTATAGACACTAATATTGTTATATGGAAGTTTATGGAAGTGTCATTGCAAAAAAGGTAGCATTCAACTGATTAAAGATTAATGATGATCAAATAACTTAACTCAACCAAAACCTACTAACAAAAGACAGACGCAGGGCTGGCTTAAATGTTCAAAATGAAAGTAAAACACAAAATGAAGGGAAGTGCTAAGGGAAGTAGAATGCAAGTGCTTTCCTCTAACCTAAACCAATTTAAGAGTGTAACTTTTGCAAGTTACAAAATGCAACCAAGCTACTGCTGCAATGCCACTTAATCCAACATCTATTCTTGTTCCACACTCCACTCAGGAGCTAGATGAGCCAGAATAAATTTTGGACCCTGGTCAGTTTGTACAACAAAACCCATGGGATCCTTCTGAGCAAGCTCCTCCAGAGACTGCTGACTAGAATTTAACATTTCTTCAGGCATAACTAAAACCTTACTTCCAACTAAATCATTTCTCATTACAGCCTTAATATGTAATCTGGGACATGCTCCCAACAGCCACTCCCACAGATATAAGTCCAACCCTGCCAAGATTTATGTCTTCCATGCCAAAATCTAACACAGAATTAGAAGCAGATTCATCACTGAATGGAAAAACTCCATCCAGAATGAAAGTCTGAGAGGAAACAGTTGTCCCTCAGCATTTCCAGGGCCTGGACCTTAAGACTGTTACCAAGCAACGAGATATCACCATCCATAACAAACACAGCATGGTCAGCCAGATCACTGGACCTTTCTTCAGACATCACAGTTTTTACAAAGTTTGGTTACCAGAGCTGTACTGGATTTGCGTTTCTCTTTTCAGCAGCTCGCCACAATATGACATTTATGATCCAACACTGAGTTCATGTCCTAGAATTTAGATTAAGTAAGGAGAAAAATAAATCCTATTACCCAAATCATAAACTATTGATAGGGCTTTAATGAAAGTGCCACTAATCAATATTAAATTAAATTCATAACTCTACGGTTGCAGTATGTTTGATTTTTTTCCATATTCTATTTATATACATATTATTTCATGTCACTACAATGACATGAATTACCCATTTACCAAGAGGACAATATAAGTTTTTATATTAATAAGAGAGGGAAAGTTCTTGGTGAGCAGCCAAGAGAAGTATAACATTATAGATGTTATGAGTAGTATTCAGGGATGCAACTAATGATAATTTAAATAGTCAGCCAATCTGATGATTATTTCATGTGTTGATTGATTCATTGTTTTTGAAAACTATGAAAAACCGAAGCTCTGGTGTGTTTAAATAGCCTGATTTTTCTGAACAGTCCAAAAGCAGCAGATCCTGTTATTGGAGAAGCACATAATATTTTGCAATTCTGCTTGAAAAATCACAGAAGCAATGAATTGTTTATAAAAAATATATACCAAAGTAATTACTGAGGTCTGAGTTGCCAACAACATTGAGACTAATGCGTGATATGGAAAAAGACACCGTCAGAGTATCAGACAGCAACCAAGCAAGCATTTTAGTCAGATTATCTAAACCTCTGACCGTGAAAACCTCTAAAACAGAAAGTAAACTTTTCTGCAATGCAACCCCCAACTGTGTGTGAGCAGACTTCATTATCCAGAAGCCAATTTTCCACATCCACACCAAAATGTGAGGGTGGCAATTTCACATTTATCTGCTCCAGAAGGCATTTTTGGGTGTGAAAGATTTCAGAATTAACCAGTCCACTGTGGACAGTCTTGATTTGGAAGCTCAGTCAGTGCACATAATGCTTATGCATACACAGTGCATGTAAACGCTAATGTACACACCCACTCATAGAGTAGAGGAAAAATAATGGAAATATATGTGTGGGGAATTTTAAGATGCTCGCATTCATGATAACCTTTACACCGGTCCCAGAGGACACTGTCTTGACTGTGAGGCACGAGGTCGTCACATGAAGTGAGCATCCAGTAGAAATATCCGTGTGTGTTAGTTGGAGAACGTGACAGAAGAGGAGAGAGTGAGGGATGTGACATGCATTAAAATGTGTCTGAGAGGGCATGCGCAGTTTTTATGAAAACAAGTACAGGAAGTCAATATTTTGCCATTAAATCAATATATACTGTATTTTTGTAGTGTTACTTAATTGATGAAAATAAATACATTTTTTATCTTATATATGTGTGGATGGTTTTGTTTCCTGTTGCTCTCAGAATATTGATACTCATTTTTGGGATAATTTACATTCCTTACCAAGTCCAATTGGGCTACTTAAATGTTGCTTCTTCAACCTCAAGGTTATTAAATTATTGACACCCTGCCCACGAAATTGTTGTGAGGCCAGATGGCATGGTTTAAGGCGCAGACACTGTGTTGTGTCTCATCATGTCTGTCAAGCTAAGTCATAAGTATTTACGTTCAGTCATGTTGTCATGTCAATTCCTGTTTTATTTTGTATTTTTTCCCTCCTCATTTCCTGCCCTCTTGTTGCGTCTGGTGATTGTCTGCCGCACCCCTGATTGTTTCCAGCTGTTTCCTTCTGTATAAATAGTCTGCTTTTTCCACTGTCCTGTGCCAGTTTGTCTTGTTCTGTGTGCCAAGCTTACCAGCCATCCCTTGTCAGTGTGTTTCATTCAAGATCAGTGTCAGTCTGCTACTGTGTTCAGTTTCCTTGTTTTGTCACTTTGTTTGTCAGTTATCTGTGTAGTAGGTGGAGTCAGTTTGTTTGCCATCTTAGTTTGTTTGCTTTTTTTTACCTCATCTTTTGTGAGTGCCCTTTGTTTGCCACCTTTGTTAGTTTATCACCATTTTCCTCTTCGGTGTGATTTTCAGTTCTAGATTAGTGTCAGCCTCAGTGAGAGAGCATTTTTGGTCTGTTAGTTAATTAAGTAGTTCAAGAAGTGTTCTTTTGTTTTGATAAAGTTTTACAGTCATAGTCATTTTCAAGTGTTGTTAGTGTAGCAGTTTTCCCTTGTATGACAAGTCATCTTCCATCCATCCATCCACTTTCTACCACTTATTCTCTCATAGGGTCATGGGGGGGCTGGAGTCTATCCCAGCTGTCTTAGGGTGAAAGGCAGGGTACACCCTGGACAAGTCTCCAGTTTATCACAGGACACATAGAGACAAACAACCATTCACACTCACATTCACACCTACGATCAATTTAAATTAGCCAATTAACCTAATCCCCGTGCATGTTTTTAGATAGTGGGAGGAAGCCGGAGTACCCAGAGAGAACCCACGCAGACACGGGGTGAATATGCAAACTCCACACAGAAAGGCCTCGGGCTGGGAGTCAAACCCAGTACCTTCTTGCACCACCGTGCTCACAAGTGATCTTTTGTTTGTTAATTGTTTAAATAAAGATTTATTTTGAAACTTTTGAGGGTTGTGCTTTTGGGTTCAGTCCATGTTGCAGCCATGTTCTTACACATTGCTGATATCCTTGAAATTGAATTTAAAATGTTTAATCAAAATGAAATAAAATGACTGCCATCAGACTGTCCATACGTTGCAGAATAGCAGACCACCTGTCTGTAATGCACAGTTTTGTTCTATTCCTGGCAGCATTCAGGAATGATTCACCCATTCAAATGTAAATATTGCAGTGCCTAAATGTGTCAGGACTAAAACGAAATTACTATTCACAGAGTTAAAAACCATCAAGTCTGTAGGAGAAACTGTCCAAAGGTATGCATTGTTATCACCATTTGTAAGATTTGCCTGACTTTTTGCTGTGAACAGTCATAACGATATTTTTGCCTTAGGCAACACGAGCATATCCAAGTCTAAATGACTGGTTTCACTGCTGGTTTTCTTTTTTAAGTTAAAATACTAAAATACACACGTTTTGTATCCTCTTTGCAGTTTGTCTAGTATTTTGAGCACAGAGTCAGCATATTCAAGGACAGTCTTCTGTTGACAACACTGGTCATTCATTTATAGCCAGTGTTTTGTTAATGACAGCTTCTGCACCAGAGAGCAACTTCCGTTACTAGTATGTTTTTACTTTAATGCACATGCGGTTATTTCTTTATATTTAAAAGCCTCTGGAGAACCAAATGAACACTGCTTTCTAAAATTGAGTCACATCATGGCACATATTTAAGGCTTTATGACTTGAAAAGTCTTCCTATAGTTCTGATTATCACCACTTAAACTGCATTAATGACCTGTGATGATTGGTCAATTGTATGACTAAAGGGAGTTTTTTTTATCTGTGCATATATAATAATTATATAATATCTTATGGTCTTTATAAAACAAGGTTTCTTTCTGAAGTTGTCTTGTCTGGGAATGAGCAAAAGTCTAATTCAGCAGCATGATGTCAGCTCATCAAACCTATTTTAATCAATCATGACAGATGAGGTGCTTCACATTCTCACTTCAGTGCAGGATCAAGGGAAGGCAGACAATAGATTGTGCCAAGTCAGTGTAATAAAGCATTTGTCCTTTTATCTCAGAATATGCAGTAAAACATCTCAGGTTGCTCTCTCAGTGAGAAAAATCCTCCCTTCTCTCTCTTATTTCCATATTTATACCTGCTGTCATAGCTTTATTTGCAGCATTTACTGAAAAAAACAGGTTTAGTTTTGAACTGGCACAATGCTAAATATGATAGAATTTTTGTTATTGTTTAACAATGAAAGAGAGTTTTGCTAAAGGGTAACTTCAGTTATTATCAACTATGGCAACTACTTTCCCATGTTTTGTCATGAGTGACTGACTGATAGGGACAATAATTTCTGAAACTGGTCCAAAATTGAGGGACAGCGCTTCAAACAGCAGCTGCTGCTCACAGTTGTGATTGTTAATCTGAATTATGGAAAAAGTCTGAAATCATATTGACAACAGTGGAAACATTAGTTCCAGGCTGGAGAGTTTGTGATGTTGGAGTACAAACATCATATCAAAATGATTCCAGTGTCATGGCTGAATATTCTAATGATTTCAACAATGTGGATGTATTTCATAAATCATATTTATTCAAGCCAGAGTAAAACTTAGCTTTACATTGACACTGTTCATTTATGCTCGCAGTGGATTTCACAGCATTCCCCCTCATTACTGGGCCAGTTTCAAAAATTGTCGTCCCCATTAGTCACTTTGACAAAAAGCATGGGGAGTAGTGCATGTTGGAAAAGTGACCTATGAAGTGAGTGATGTCAAGATGACTCTGACACGTAGGTGAAGAAATGATGGCAAGAAGTCTAAAATATTCAGGCCTACACTGACTAAAATTGTATTTCATGCAAAACATGGACTGATATGGCTGCAGAAAATTTCACATTGATGGTGAGTACAAATATCCTGCACCACAGCAGCCCAGACCCGTCAGTAGCATAAAAAGTGCTTCCTGCCTGCTGTTCCAAACTCCAGCACTCAGGTAGATGATGTATTGAGGGGCGGTGTCTGAGCCGAAGGAGCACATGGTTGATTATTCCATCAAAGCTTTAGAAAAGATTTATAAATTATACATGATAGGTTATATATTAAAGAACTGGTGTATTACATTATGGAGGTTCTGTGGTTAATTATACTATCAAATAGCTGGAACAGGTCTATAAATTATACATAGTTTGGTATTTGTTTTAAAGTGATGGTGACCACGTCTACTGTAACTCTTCATTTAAAACTATAGTTCTGACTTTGAGAACAATCAATAATACAGACTTTTCATTACATAACAATAGTCTCATATTTAATTCATTGCAAAAAAAATAATGGAAGTTGATCAAACTTATGCAACAAAGTTCATCATTTGCTGATACATTGAATAAAAATACAAATGCCGTGTCACACCTGTCAATGTGCGATTCATAATCTTTATCATTTTACATAGAAAATAGTTGTTCTGTTGTGAGCTACTGCAAATACCAAGCATGTTATAAGTAGCACATTGTGTAGTACATCTGTATACTTTATAATCCAGCCCATGTTGTTGGTGAAATATACAGTGTCTTCTTGACCTAAGAGAGAACATATGTAATGTTATTCTGTATGTATTTCCATCAGCCGAACGAGAAAATGAACAAAAACAAACAAGCCTGAGTGAACAGAGTGATTCTTTGAAATGCAGCACTAGCTTATGTAAGCAGTCCTTAACTAATGCAAAGCCTTTTTTTTGTTTTCTGGATATTCCTGCTTATTATTGAGACTCAATGTACTCTTCAAAAGATGGTTAATATGTGAGGATGGACACAGCATCTGCAGCATCCACACACACAATTATGGGTAATGAGTAATAACATGAACAGAAGCCTGGGGATAAACTGATGCACACAGAAAACAGTTCATCACTAATGTTATGATGAGCAGCGTTATGCCCTGCGTTCAAGTAGAGGAGAAAAGTGTGGTGACCCTGAGATCTCAGCGCACTGTAAATTAAGAAAACAGCATAACACAGGAAGAAAACAGCTTCACTAATCTGACAACACATGCACAGCATTTATAAAATGCATATATTTATTTAACATCGAAGGAAATGGCATTCCATAATATTCAAACTCATGACTGCCAAGTCATTTTTTTCTTGATCAGAAATACTATATCATGATAAATACTATATGCATCAGCTTAAAAAGGCAAAACATTAGCATCCCAGGGAATAATAACAGGGTGCTTGTGTACATGTGAACACAATCAGTGGGCTTTAATAAGGGAGCTTGATGATCTTCAGTGAAACATTATGCTTTCTGACTCATCTGTTTAATTAACCCTCGGCATTTGTCAACATCTTAAGAGAGAACATTTTTATTTAGAGTGTGTCTGTATAATGAAAACAAAGTGGGGAAAAGACAGACATCGGACAGAATGAGAACACAACATCCTGTCTTGCAATCTAATGTAAAATGTGTCACTCAGTGATTTTTGTTCTCATTTTTGTCTAGAATTTTTTTTTTCAGAAACAAATGTTAAAAGATACAAGAACAAGAAAAGAGAGAAAAAATCTAAATGTGTCAGTGCTGCCTAAGAACTCTTGGTGGTCTCAACAAAGCAACCTGGTCTCATGAAATATTTCCTCACAGTCTGGCACACTCAGGATACTCACACTATACTCTCACTCAGTGAAGACTATGTCATCTTTTATATTCTATGCTCTTTTGCTGTGCTATACTATGATATTATACAATTTTACTACATTTCACCCATCGTAATTGATATCCCATATTATATTACATATTAATATGTTATATATGTCTACTTTGCATATTACGTATCCATTCCCTTGCGCAGTTACAATATTGAAAATATCTTATCTTAATATTGGACATGATAGCCACATCTACTGTATATCCTGGGGCATTGTTCCAGGCAAGTCTTTTGGTTTCCATGGCAATTCCACTTATGATAGGGGCATGAGGAGGCATGCAGAAAGCACAACACAAGTAGGACCTGGTTTGATTTGGGGTTACTTAGCAGAATGACAGTGCTCTGTGCATGTAAACACATTCGTTGACACTGAGGCACTGGAGCCATTGATACGGTGGAAATGTGCCTTGAATGCAAGCTTGTCATTTAAGACAATAAAATGTATTTGAAGCTGCATGCATTAACACGGGAGGGCTAGTGAGGTCAGTTATGAAATAGAAAATATTCTGTTTTTATGTATTGTACAATAAGGCAGGAGGATGCCAAAGGGTCATTCAATAAGTTTGTATTATGAATAGAGGTGGAGGAAACTGTTCTGTGGTTTAACCAATGTAGGTATGTATTGCACATCATGTCAGGAGTATGTGGACACCTGAGCAAATGTGTGATAGTGTGATACTGACATTTCATTACAAAAATATGTCGATATTGATATGGCTGACTGCACTCTTTTGGAAAGACACGGCAGAACAAGTTCCAGTTTTCTGGCCCACAACACTCTCACCACCAGGACTGTTTACAGCACAAAATCTATAGTTGCCAGGTTTTTACAAATGTCCCACTGATAGCACTAGTGGATGGTAACTCAGAACATTTACTTAAGTACTGTACTGCAATTTAATGGTCATTGTTTTTCTTGGATATTTCCATTTTCTGGGCGGCAGGCTGGCGCAGTGGTTAGCACTGTCGCCTCACAGCAAGGGTACTGGGGTCTATGTGGAGTTTGCATGTTCTCCCTGTGTGAGCGTGGGTTCTCTCCAGGTACTCCAGCTTCCTCCCACCATCCAAAGACATGCATGGGGATTAGGTTAATTGGCTCATCGTAGATGTGAATTTGAGAGTGGCTGTCTGTCTCTGTGTGCCCTGTGATGAACTGGTGATCCAGTCCTTTCCATCACTGTTTGGTCCTTGTTCTGTTGTCAAATTCACTCAAATCTTGATGCTTGAAGATTTTTCTTGCTTCTAACACATCAACTTTGAGGATAAAATGTAAATTTCTTGCCTTATATATACTTCACCTGTCAGCGGTCAGAATGTTATGACTGATCGGTGCATAAAGTATTGTTTGGGTTTTTTTTTGTTTTTCCATCATCTAGGGTTGAGAGCCAGGATGGATTGTTCGGTGAGAGAAAAATAGCCTCAGGTTAGATGCAAAAGTTTGTTAACAGTTGGAAATAAACACAGTTACACAGTTTCAACAAAATAAATTCTTCTCTGCAGAAAGGTTTGAGATATGAATATGAAGTGGATTTTAATGGAACTTCTTGAGAAACAGGAATCCATATTCATAGAAGAATATGAAAAAGACTTATGAATAGAAATGCAGCTCAATGCTTTACATATCAATTTCATTTAAAAGTGTTTTTTTTGGTCCAGAGATTCAAATGGAGCTACGTTCCACTTAAGCACATCTAAGCTGTCTTGTCTGTACATACAAAGGATCTGCATTCAATCTGCTTCACAAAGAGCAGCAATATGTTTTTATTGTCCTTTTTAAATTCTAATTGCTGATGCTACTCCGGACTGTTGTTTTGTCCTTTGGATGAAGAAAAACGTATCAAATGTATCCAAGCTGGTGTGAATAAGCTGACTTAATAAGGACCTTCAGGACCTATAGTCCTTGTTAAATCAGTTAATCTGTGATGGAAGAGAGGACAGAACTAATAACCTTTATAGCTGAGAGGCAGAACCTGCTGCTGATTGTCTAGAATTAAGATGAGGGTGGAGACACTTCTCTTGGAGGTAAGAATCCCTGGCCTGTGTTGAAACCAGCTAAGAGGAAATGTCACATTTCTTGGTGCAGACAGTTTATTTATTTCATTTTTCTGTATAAATACATTATTCTATTATCAAAAGGACAACAGCATAAAATACAGGTATTAGCTACAGACTTTTGAATCAGGAGGTCAGAAGCACATCATACACAAACATTTTATACATCCATTTGCAGTATAATGAGGGAAAGATTCACAGAAGTATACCAGTTATGAGGAGGACTCCATCTGGTGGAATATTCATATTCATATTCATTCAATATCATATCGCCAAGTCTTTTATAAGATACTTTCAGGGTGCTACCAGGGAATATTGTACTGTATGGGTTGAAAAGTACTGGTGCATTTCAATTATAAGCATTTTAAATAAAGGTTTTAAGTTATAAAATTTACGTATGGTGATTAGAAAATATGTTTAAAATTAAGAATTAAATTTATATACTCAACAGAGAAATTACAATAAATATATCTGGACAAATGTTTGCACATATAATAGTATAATGATAGAAAGCAAATAACATAATGTAAAAAATATACATAGTGTATTTCATTATGTCTTAATGGAGAAGTTTGATATAGTGTTTGTAGGATAATAAAATATTGTGAAGACAAGAGATGTATTAAACTATCTGTAATCCATATCAGTTTTGAATGAAGTGTACTTTTTACATTGTGTATTTCATTGAAGAAAGTTGCCCCACATAACTTTGACAATTCAGAGACACAATGCTTTTGAGTGTGTCCAGTAAGTCTGACAACACATTTTTATTTTATAATATTAAGTCCTCTCAAAAATATGCAACTGAAAAAGTGATTTAAAATAGAATGAAGTCATGTGCCAAAATTATCTGTGTATATATACAAAAACCTGTAGATGAAGGATCTGCAACCCATGGCCCTGGAGCTTTAGCCCCTCTGCTGTGGCTCCTTCTGGGTTTACCAAAAATAAATGGAGATATTTTTATTATCTATTTGTGAATGTATTTGTGTAGCACAATTACCTTAAAATAACATTTTTTAATTATTTTGTCATTTTAAATGTGTCACTTTTATATGTGTCACTTACTTTTTCAATGGCCGACACATACACACCACACATTTTTCTACTCTTCTCAAGAATTAGGTGTTTCTCATGCAACAAACTACAGTTTTTTTACATGCAGTTCAAAAATCACAAACAACAGCATTTTATTTTGGTAGTTGGTCCTCGTGACTTATACACAGCTACAACAGTGACATCTAGTGTCCAATACACGGCCTTGCAGGCAGCTCTCACTGGGCCGTGTTCTATTATCATACCCATGTTTGCGTGGACTTTGCCGTTTTTATTCAATATGTGGTGCATTGTGAATCCTAACTAAATTTGAGTGTGCCGTTTTTGGAGATAGACAATAAATAAATAAATAAATAAATAAATAAATACTTACTTTAACGTTGCAAAATCTTTCAGCAAGGTGAAGAAAACCTAACCGGACGCAGCCCTCCACAGTCTCTGGTCACATGCTAGTCAAGCTGGATCACCTGACATCATTCAGCTTCTCCTTCTGATGCTCTGGCGCTTCCGTCGACTAGTAGCCCTTCTTAAACATTATTATTTAGTTATCTGAGCGTTACTGGCGTCACAATTTAAATTTGAGCCGAGGATATCGCGCTGATCCAGCAGTTTACACCGCCGGATAGATGCTGCTAGAGTGGATGATGAACGGACACGCTATTCTGTATACGGGGGTCACTTTGGCCTTCTGGAGCACCATACTAATCGTCGGTAAGATTAAATTTACCTTGAAAATTAGTCAGTATATTGGTATGAATGAATGAAATCGTGTATATCCCACGCTTATGTAACAATGGTAGCGCAGTAAGTCGGTATTTCTGTATGGCAAAGCGCGTTCGTTTACGTTTGACAGCTTTAATTCGGGACCTGGCTAAATCATGGGACCGTAGTGGTTACGGTTGTTTCCATTTCGTTTGCTAGCTAGCTCGTTTGATAAAGTGGAGATTCGCTAATTTCATTTAGTTATTCTTGCATGTTAGTAATTACTAGTAAGAAGATACTGAAACACAATTTGTTGCTTATTATAATCGACAGTTGGTGTATTGTAGTCCAATATATGAGATAGGCGAACTGGTCCTGCATACATGTTAGCAGTGGCTAGCACTTATTACTAACGTTATTTAACGGTAAGCTAATGTCAGGTAGCTCATAGCTAACTGGTTGCAGCAGCCAACCGTGGAACAACAGTGTTTACAACTGATGATGATTAATTTTTGCTGGATTTGTTATGACCCCAGACTGTTATTCTTTCAGCTGTTAAAGTGGTTTAACTTGCGCTAACATCAGCCGGTTAGCTTGTTAGCTGCTCATTACACAGCTGGCGAATTTGAAACGGTCCCAAACAGGAACTGCAGCAGTTTTCACATGAGAGTGAGCTGTCACACTGAAGTTACAGCGTCTCTCCATGACTTCAGCACACAAATGTGACAATGTCTCACTCAGTTCAGGGAAAACGTTTGTTAATGCAGTATCCTACTGCAGCTGTCTGCATTAAAGGGTTCTCTCACACATATATCAAGTTGACTTGTAAATAAGCATCTGACTGATATTTTTTATTTTTCACTGGTTCAGTAATTGTCTGTTTCCACAGGTATCTGCTATACCATCTTTGACCTTGGATTCCGCTTTGATGTGGCATGGTAAGTAGTCTTGGAATAAAGCTACTGTCACCAGTTCATGTTATGGACTCAAATACCAGTCCAAACAGGACTACCGATGCTGCTTTTTACTCTGTCACCTCCTTCAATATGACAGGTGACAGGCCAAGATTTTTGTTTCGATGTTTTTTGTTTTTTTTTCTTGATATGAAATAGAGCTGCAACTATTTTGTTAATTGATTAATTGTTTCAATTAATTTTCAAGCAGAAATGCCTAATGTGTTTCCAGTTTCACAAAATTTTTAGTCATGTATGATAGTTGATGAAATAGCTTCTTTTATATATATATATATATATATATATATATATATATGTATATATATATATATATATATATGTATTCATACACATATATATATATATATATATTCATACACATATATATATATATATATGTGTGTGTATTCATACACACATATATATATATATATGTGTGTATGAATACACACATATATATATATATGTGTGTGTGTGTGTGTGTGTGTGTGTGTGTGTATTAGTTAGTGCTCATTTGAAGTCAATCCACATTTTTCTGAGTACTTTGAAACCTCTTGACAGTATTGTCTTCCAGAAAAGTAGAGGCTCAAACAGACAGTATTACATTTATAAAACTATATTGCCTTCTTCAATATTGCATAATTGTGAGAATGTTGTTCTGCCTTTAGGACCAATGAGGAATAAAGCAGTTTCAGTGTTGGTATTGCTCTGACAGATTCAGAGCCGGTCCTTGTCTTTATAGTGAGGCCGCTTGCCTGATTGACTGCTTTTATTATATGGAAATATGGAATCATAAAAGCATTTGGGGAAAAAAACATCTCTGGACAGGTCCCTCTCATTTTAGGTTGTAAAAGCAGATTGTTGTAATTCAAATTGGTCTTTGCCTACTGTATGTTCAGCACCAGTGCCCTTGTTTTGATGTTGCCATGGTTACATTACAAGAAACATGTCACTGACCCACTGGATATGTAAGCAGATGTCTTAATTAATATGTCAATTGAAGTATAAGATGATGCGTAAAGTGAAGAAAACCATACTTCTTAATCACTGACACATTGCAATGCTATTGCTTAAAAAACAATTGCGTCAAAGTTTTACTGCTTGTACTTGTTACTCTCCTTTATAAAGTGTTATCTTCATCAGCTGTACTATCTTTGCTTGCAGGTTCCTGACAGAGACTTCTCCTTTCATGTGGGCCAATCTGGGCATTGGCTTGGCCATCTCTCTGTCTGTGGTGGGAGCAGCCTGGTAAGTGCAGCCTTTCTTAAAATGATTTCCTCTGTCTTGAAACGCTCACTCAAAAGTACATCATGAGTAATTATTTCTGTTATAACAACACTTCAAATGAGTTTTATCTTTATTTTTTACAATTTGCTTCAGAGGGACTCTGACAAACTAGGTTGACGTCAAAGAGCCACCACTGCCAGACTGATGCGTTGCTTCGTGTCCTACTGTTAAAAGTGACTCTTGAACTCATCATATAGGCTGCAACTGAGCACCAAGAACACTGCAGAGAGATGAATACAAGAAAGAAAAAAAAAAATCACACCACTGAATCTTATTTAATTGGGACACTTAAACTAAACAATATGCTTTAATTACTAATTGAAAATTTCTTATTTTTTTCTTACAAAAAAAAACCCAAAAACAAGCAGCGGCCTTGATTTGCACTGCTGCTTTCAACCGGTGGTCTTTTGCTGGTGGATGAAAGTGAGACGGATGAAAACACAGAAGCTGCCACTTAAGGGGTGAAATCATTGATTCAGCAGTGTGAACAGAGAGTTCTACCTAACTGACTTCCTTTTGAACCAGAAGTAATGGCAGAACAGTTTAAAGTGGACAGACAACTCAAACTGAGCTTCAGCTGTAGTTGGCTTGGTGTGTCAGAGTCGAAACATGTTGTCTTCATAAAGTAATACAGCTGGAATACATTTACGCACAGCTCTACACTAACATTCTCCATTTCTCTGATATGTTCATGTAATCTTATCATTTAAAATTAGGTAAAAATACCTCATGTGTTCCATAGTTGTGTCTCATTTACGTTCTGTTCAGTAGTTATTACTTTAGTTTCCCTTATGATGGCACCTATCCTAGGTTCTTGGGGCTTTTCAGGGCATTTGGCTGAGCGCAAACCAAGTAGCGTGTGTGTGTTTTGGGTGTTTTAGTGTTGAATGATGTTTTGTTTTCCAGGGGGATCTACATCACTGGCTCAAGCATCATTGGTGGTGGTGTCAAGGCTCCACGAATCAAAACCAAGAATTTGGTCAGGTAGGATCATTCAACAGCATATTTATAGCTTTAATTCTACCTCCTGTGGACTCCACATGAATTACTAGTCACTTAGAGACTGGGTGGAAAAGCAGCCAGTGTAAACCCCAATCCAATCCTTCTCTTTGTTTATGTCTCCCTCCAGCATCATCTTCTGTGAAGCTGTAGCAATCTATGGGATCATCATGGCCATTGTGATCAGCAACATGGCAGAGGTAAGCAATAAGCATTTTTCTAGTTGACAATCAAAAACACACTGTGCAATTATCTATTTTGTCTTTAAAGGGGGAACATCGCAGCCAGGAATTACAGCATGGTTTTAAAACAGTGTAAAATAATAAACTCTTACATCTTCTAGAACTTCAGTGGAACGACCCCTGAGGCCATCGGGGCTAGGAACTACCAAGCTGGTAAGAAAACACACATAAAGTTAATGAATGCAAGACATAAAGACAAATAGGAGTCCAAAAAAACAACAGTTATATCATAAAACACCCACCTCGAATTCACTGAATATCACAGAAACTGCAGCGCTCAGGATGAAACGTTTCTCATTTTTAATACACATGAGTTTAATGTAGACATTGAGTAGCCTGACAAGCCAGACTATAACATCAAATGTATAGTCTGGAGGCAGTCAGTAGGCAGAGTTGAAGCCTGTGGGTGGGACCAACTGTTGTCGTTCAAACTGCCTCTGCATGTAATAGGCCAGCGCTCTGACCAATCAGAGCAATGGACAATGTGATGCTACCAGCGGAGCCAGCTGGTGTGTTAGGCTTTTGCCGTAGCCGGTCGGCAAAACAGCAAATACATCCTTCTTTAAAATGAATGACTTGAATGCTTCTTTCTGTTCAACTTTCAAAGAAAAGCCCAAGTCTAACTCTTCCAAAATCGATGACAGAGTTGATTCAAACGACTGCTGCTTGTTAGCCAAAGCCATCTTGGTTGTTTTGCTATCTCCAGCATCATGCAGCCCTGTCATCATCGTGCTACGCCCACCCCAGTGACTCGCTTCGCTGATAGAGAGTTGTAATTGGTCCAACAGATTCCTTGCTGGAGCTGGGATTAGCTCCTATGGTGTGCCACTAGACCATCCTGCCAGGCAAAAATATTTTGCCGCTAGAGTGCGTCTAGATTTCGAGGCTTCCAGTTGGGAAAAAAAAGTTTTCTCCTCACGATAACTTACAGTGTTCAGTCTGAATATTAAATATGGATTGCTCAATGCTTTTTTAGACAGATCCGTTAAAATAAAATGTAATCACTGGTAAGTCTTAAAATATCAGCCATGGAATGATGATAATACAGTGGGTAAGAAAATTGGTATTTTAAGGTGCTTCACAATGAATATCAGCAATTCTTTCTGTCTGGTTTACAGATCTGATGGCCTGGGGAGTTAGTTACTATCTTTTTTGTGTTTTTGTCAGTCTCACAGTGATTCATTTGTTTTCCATCCCACCAGGTTACTCCATGTTCGGAGCTGGACTGACTGTGGGCTTTTCCAACCTCTTCTGTGGCATCTGTGTCGGCATCGTGGGCAGCGGAGCAGCATTGGCAGACGCCCAGAACGCCAGCCTGTTCGTGAAGATCCTCATTGTGGAAATCTTTGGCAGTGCAATCGGCCTGTTTGGCGTTATCGTAGCCATTCTGCAGGTGAACGAGACAGGCTGCTTTCTCTATGTTTTTGCAATCTGTGCCTATTAGTAATTATTTCCACAATAGTCTTCATGGATCTATATTTTGTGAATGTGATATGTCTATATTTGAACATGTTGGAATAAATTTTCTTTTTTTTCTCCCTCAGACATCGAAAGTAAAGATGGGTGATTAGATGATGCATTCACACACTGAGAAGATGAAAAGACACTGCTGGAAAATAAGATGGATTATTGTGTAAATACATCGTAAATTATTTAAATGTCTCTATATGCCTGGTGTTGTTTTTAACCCATCATTTATGCAAGAGTGGAATATTCACACATGACTGTCTTGCCTTGAAGGGAACATGAAAAATAAAAGTGAGCCCTGTATCTCAGGTGCCACTGTGGAATGTTCTCTCCTCCCATTGTCCAAAGACATGCAGGTGAGCTGAATTGGTGACTCCAAATTGGCCGTAGGTGTGAATGTGCCGCTGGGATTGGCTCCAGCCCCCCGCCACCCTGAATAAGATACCAGAGGATGAATGAATCACCCTGTATCTCTTCAGTTCAGCTTGAAGAGTCGTACAAGCAGAGGAATATGATCTGGAGGATTTAATATCATTTTCATGTTGACCACTCTTGGATGAATGATGAGTTAAAAATGACACCAGAGTATCTGAAAATATTTGTGTGCGTGTGTGTTTTGTGTGTATGCTGGACATGTGATTTTTTTTTTTGTTTTTTTTTTTTCCTTTTCTTCCTGTGAAGCATGAGGGTGTTTACCATTGTGTTTATTACTGTAGCCTGGTCTGTCATTTTTTATTTGTTTTTGTAACTGTTCTCTGCTAATGATAAGCAAGTGGTCCTTAATCCACGCATTGGACCAAATACAGTATTTGTCAGGTTTCTTGCTGTGTAAGTGACAGGGAATCTATGAAGTTTTGAACTGGAGAACCGATCTGGAGTCATTTCTAAGGTGACTGGAGAGTTGGTCGTGTTCTTTGGGAGGCCAAATGGAGTCAGATCACAGCAGTAGATGCTCAATGCATATTTAGATGCTCTAAATATGTCGTCCTGTCATTCATTTCCTTAGTTCCTCAAAATGTTACGGAACTAAAATGTCTACATTTGAGACTAAGGAACATAGCTACCAGCCGTAACTTACCTGTTTAACCCACAGTCTTCTGTTCCATTTGTTTTAACCAGGTTCCTATTCACAATTTTCTTTTCGAGGATGAATTGGACATGAAAGTGGATGTCCAGGTTAGCAGTCAACACTGTTATCTGCCTTCTCAAGTCACTATTCAACCTTATATTATCTTAAACAGGAATGCAGAATTTATTTTAGCAAGTACCTCAGTAACTAATATTACCTTACATATTTTTGCTGTAGCTTAATTGTGGTAGTTATTTAGTACAGGCAGGTCCCCTGATTTTGATTTTTTAATATCCTTATCTTACATAGAAATCCCACTCGACAAATCTTCACATTTCCTGATTCATTTTTTAATCGAACTGCCTTGTATTCATTGTCCTAACACGTCAGCTGTTGATGTCTGTGTTCCCAAATCATTTTCTAACATTCCTTTAAGTAGCTTAAAACGTGTGGTTTGTTTATGGGTAGAGTGCAATTTAAATGACAGATTTAAACATTTTTACATCACAACAAAGCCATCAATTAAAAACTAAACACATGTATGTATATTGTCATCAAACTCTGCATGCTTTTTTTTTTTATCAGCTGGAAGCTGTGTTCCCTTCCAGACATGTAAGTCTGGGTAAGTAAATACTTTTTGAACCTTCGGCTGTCAGGTAACAGAAAAATTCATTTAATATCGACAAGAGAGTAAAATGCTTGAATGGAAATGTTTCATGATTCTTTTGTTCATGATTCCACAGGTTGAGATAACAGACCATGTGTGAATTGTCTCAAAGCTTTCCTGTAATTTGTCCCCTCCAACCCTTTTGTGTAGTTCTGAATGAGTGTAAACATTGACTCTGAACATGGGGAAACTGGATTGTCTTAAATGTATTCAGACCTGGCCTCCCAAAGATGTCCAGGCAGCAGCATCCTCTTTGCCCTTATGATGACTTTATCATGAAGCCCTTTTGGTAAACCAGATCCTGTACCAAATCCCAGGCTTTCAGTGAGTGTAGTTGGTACCGTGTGTGCATTATGTTGGTGTGATTGTGATCAGAAAATAACCTCATTGTTTTTGACATTGTGTATGATAATAACAAAAACAGATCTTCCTTCTGGCTTCATAAATGTCCTTGAGAAAATAAAATTGTCCAATCACAATCTTTTGGATTTGCTTCTGATTTACATCTGTTGTGTTTTTGTCATAGTTTTAATCTGCTGTTTGAAATGAGCCAGACCTTTCTGTCTGTAGTGTTTACTTCCTTCCACCAGATGGCGCAGATAACCACAACATCCGTCCTACTGACTGAGCTGTGCCACATAAACTCAGCCGAAGAAGCAATTAGACTCATATCTTTGGTTGTTAGTCAATATAATATTTATTTAATAAATTAGTGTTAACTTTAATTATAATGTGAAATTTACCAAAGCAGCATCATAGAAGTATTAAAATTGTGTCTTAAAGATCATTGTTTCATTAATGCCACATGACTAATGAGTTATTAAAGAGATCATACTGAATAAACTCAATCCAAGGAATGTATATCATCTACAATCTAATGAATATATGTTAATAAATTAACAGACACATACACATAGACCATGATGTCTTAATTGATTTGGATCTTATAACCAATTAGATAATTAATTGAGGGTAGCAGGTCTACAAATGGCCAAAATCAAAGAAGAGGTCCACAAATAATCCATAAGGCAGAGTTAGCATGTATACCTGTTGCACTGACAAACTTAAAAAAAGATACTACAACGTTGTATTTATAAATGTTGTTTTGATGTTGTAGAGGGATTTTAAATTAGCACCAAATGATGTATGGCTTAGTCCCGTTTTAAAGAGCCATGCAATCATCATCATTATAGATATTATATAAATCTAATGACTATAATAAACTATGATGAAAAATGTTTTAGTGAACCAAGACCCCATGACTAATTAGCCAATTAATTCAAAAGGAAAGGTAAAATGAACACATACAGTACAAACCAAGATAAGTGAACACAATGGAATGAGTACTGTAATAAAGATTGCATATGTATTTCCCTTTAAATAGTAGTAATGAATAGAAGTGATACTTCACATTAATGTAGCCTATTAATAGAAAACATTGCACATAGACTATAAGAGGACATAAGTGTTATGACAGTGTGAGTATTAATATTGCACATTTACGCTTTTTTTTCTCTGTTTCATGTGAGTGCTGTCTTCAAATTCCTTGTGGGTCAGAGCTCATTTGTCAATAAAGTTTTTCTTGATTCTTTGTTCGATCTTTGAGCGCAAAGTAAAGAAAAGGCGTTAATGGTCCGCCCGGGCTTCCGTAGCCAGCAGGAGCTGGGGACCTGCTCTCAGCCTCATCCTGAATCCTCGTCCTGAAGCAGCATCTCTTATCTGGGCTTCATACCATCACCTCCAAAACACAGCGGGATGACGGAAAATCACGAGCATGGCGTCTTTACACTCACCAGTTTGCGGTAGAAAATCGTTACTGGTTACGTTAGCCGTTTGGCTAGCGTAATGCTAGACAACATGAGGCTTTCTTCCTGATGAGGAGCAGACATAATAGCCTGTCTGTGGGAGCGAAAAGAATATAGTTATATCCGCCAGGCTCAGCGAGCTGGGCTGAGCCTCTCGCTTTCAGTGCTTCTCTTTTTACAAACATTTTGGTAACACCTACAGTTTATTTTTTTTCATCTTCGGCTGGTGAAGTCAGAAGATACACAGATAAAAGTGTTCGCTTTTCAACATCAAGGTAGGTGCTCTTATCTGCTTTCTGGGATGCATTGTTTCAGGCAGCTTCCCCCCTTTGTTTCTATCCAGCATCCAAACATCATCTCCTGCAACCCTCTGCTTTTATTTAAACCTCTGAATATTATGGGAAGATGGTCGCGTCCGCTGACCCCCACTCCTCTTTTGTTATCGTGCACATTTCCACGAACTGGCAGCATCTTTACACCCGCCATACTGGGCTTCACTCAGCCTCCCTGCACTGCTCCTCTACTGTAAGTCCAACATCTCAGCAGACAGACTGCCGAGGGGAACATGCAGTCATGCAATTTGGGTTTAATTTAGAGCTTTTTAAGCTCTTAAAATCCACTTTATTTTACAGCAGCTGTCTGAAATTGCTGTCAATATCCCCTCCCAGGAAAGTCTGTGGACTACAGCATGTCTTACTCTTATGGTCTGGTCACAGCACACTGAGAGCAAAGTGTGCATAGCCTGAAGTACACTGGGGGGAATGATGGAGAGGAAGAGGAGCAGGGAGCTTCTTCATCATGAAGCTCAACCTAACCAGGCGTTCACACAGAAGCTCAGCACCTAGACCATAATGCAATCTGACATCGCTCTCATTTATGACACAGCATTTCTTTAGGGCTGAAGAGCCTACAGGAGCTAGTGGACTGGAACTAGCTCGCTTTGTGATCCAACTGCTTGGAGTTACCTTTCTGTCTTTTGATACTGTTTTGTACAAAACATCTTCTTGTAAGGGTAAGAGTATTTCTTTTTCAGGCAGTTTTTTTTTAAATATTATTTTATTATTATCATCAGTGTCCGCACTACTATCTACTGATATCTACAGGAGTAGGGGTGATTTTATCTTCTTCTTATTATTATCTCGATAAATTTAAGATGTCAGAAATAATCTACAATTTCTGAAAGCCAGGTGATGTTAACCTAAAATATATCCAGTTTGCTGTCACTGAAGATGAGAGAAAAGCAGACATTTTAGAAGCTGCAATATTTGATATTTTTACTCAAATTCAATGAAGAGCATATTAAAGGATCAAAATCGATTACTGCTCTTCCTTAAATAGATTTGCCGTCAAAAAGCTCCCGTTACTCAATGACCAAATATTCAATTTATTCACATATTTATGTGTAATCCGTTGTGCATCTCATGTGACACATGAACCAAGCTTAGAAGAAGGTTTGTCACTCAGCAAAGGATGTGTTTTTCACTTGTTCTTGAGTGTTTGATTTGAATAGATCGTGTCTGCTTATTTGATAGGATTGATTGACCTTTTTTAAGGAAGACATTTTGACTTGTCACAGCAGGAAAAGCACGTCTAAAGAATGAAATGAGTGATGGAGGCGCTGTATGGCAGGTGGTGATAATGCACAAGCATCTTTTGACCATCTGCTGTGGAAACCTGTGACTTGACTTTGAGGCTTGAGGTGGTTATTACTGTATGGTGTCAGGATGTGCAGTTACAGGTGGCAGCTGGTTTTGTCTTTGTTTTATTATTTTAGGTGTGTGCGTGGGCAGGTGGAAGTGTTTTGTGTTGATCAGTCATCACATGATGTGCTCACATGCTCTGAGATCAGCAGATTTGTCAGCCTATTGATTTACCACAAAATTGACACGAGGTGATTGTGAGTGCTTCCTTTTTTTCCTGATGCTTTTTGCTGGGTTACAGATGTTAGACGGCCGAGTTTTCTCAGTGTTCAGTCAAGCTATCCTGGGTGCAGCCATTTCTTTATTCCTTACTAAGTTTGTTTGTAAAGTCCTTGTTAAATTCTCGGTATGTTGCTTGGAAACATTTGCAAAAGAACACAGTGAACAGAGGAAATCGTAGTGTCACTTAACGGTCACACAACTGCCAAAGCAAATGTGAGCAATATAACCCAGCAATATAGTTTCCAATCCTTTTATAAATGTAGGTATGACTTTGTTTTCTTTATTTGAGTGGAAAACATCAGTTGATGCTAACAGATGCTATTTAGTCATTTAGTCCGGCATTAGCAGTGTAATGTTTTGCAAATTGCACTCTGTTGTGTTCCTAAATATTTATATCTACTCATCAGTTGAAACGGGTCGTTCAGTTTGTTGATTATCTAACGCTAGCTTTATCTGTTAGCTGGTTACCTACACAGCAGTCACACCTGCCATTGACTGGACATAAGTATTAGCGAGCGTGTGTAGTGCAATCTGTATTCATTCATAATGTGGAAATCTCCACCTTCGTAATAACACGGCTAATTTTCAGTGAGGAGCCTGTGTAGAAACTAGGGCTGTTGAAGTTAACGTGTTAATGGTAACGCATATACATGTATGTACATATACATTTATGTACACATATACATAAATATATACATACATAGATATATGTGTATGTACATATATGTATGTATATATATGTATGTATATGTGTGTGTATATATATGTATATTTGTTTACAACTAAAAAGTATTAAAATTATAGATAAGAATCCCTTTTGGTCTTTGTCAATTTTGGATTAATATGAAATTGATTTATTTTATTAATTTTTCGGGACCTAGCGGCACCATATGGCACCTCACAGTCCATCACTTCTCATTACTTCTCTTTTGGAGTTTTTGAGTTTGTTGTTGTTTTTCTCAGATTGATCTCCATGAAACTCCTGGCTGTCTCATGAATGGGATTGTATTCTTAATTTTGACAGTAATTTATACTCTAACACATTACTTTTAAAATATATAAACACATTTACCGTTAGTGGTGCATTTGTCTATTACTTTGATAAATGATTTCAAGGTCCTGTTTTGGATGACCAGTCCCATTTAAAGCTGTCCCTAGAAATTTTCCTGATTTCAGCTTTTTATGATTGAGGAAAAAAAATGTTGCATGTTGACTAGAACAGTGTTTATTACAGTATCCAGGTAGGAAGCAGAAAGTGTGAGGGAGCATGTTTAGCACAGACTAGAAGAACAGTTATTACGGTAGCCGGTCGCTACCGTAATTTATTATCTCTGTGCTGAAAAAGTCCCCTGATTTCATTTCAGAAATCTGGTCACCTTACAGACGCTCCATGCCTCCAGTCAGGTTTGTGTTTGTATCGACCATAATGATAAGCAGAGTGTAGTGATATGAATGCAAATGAATAGAAACTATCGAATAAACAGTGTATTATTTTCATTCAGCTCTGAAATGAAACTACTGTATAGGGACATAAATGAAGAATTATAGAAAGTTCTTTTAAAGAGGAACTAAATGTGTTACTTTTAACAGTAGCAAAGTAACTGAGTTTTTTTTTAAATGAATAGCTGTAAATACTTTACAGTAACGAGCACAACACTGGTCTTTAGATTGTTGGCTATTTGTATTTGTAGCAGGCAGACTCACCCCCTGTATTTAACCCCAGAATCAGTTATTACACACATTATGCTGGGACTGTACTGGTTGTTGTGGACGGTTGTTCAACAGTGACTGAATACATTTTAAAATTTTTTATCTTTTTTATTATTTTATTCTTTTTGAATCCTGCACCTGACAAATAATCCAAAGTATACATTACTAAAACTAATACAAACAAAAACTAGCAGACCTGCTTTAAAAACTAATGAAACTAACTGAATTAGAGAAAAAAGTCCAAAAAAAAAAGAAAACTAAACTATAATGAGAAATCCAAAACTATTATAACCTTGGCTCTTTTATATATTGATTACAGGAGAAGCTTGGACAGGTTGAGAAAAGATACTTAATCTAATTTTCTCAGCATGTTTGATCATTAGTTATGACTGCGTTGGGAGTTTTCTTGATTTTTTTGCATGTTCAGTGGTAATGCGGTAATGATAATGCACTAATTAAAATAGAAACTAGCAGAAACGTTCTCAGGGCTCTTATTTATATTGTGAAAGTGAAAAAAAGTTGTTTTTTTCTTCTTTTCTTAAATAAACCTACATCTGTTCTACTGTGCTGTTCCATGCTCTCTGATTGAGGGTGTATGTATATGATAAAAAGAAATAGCTCTGGACATGATGTAAACATGTTTTTCCAGCCCCGAACAGCCTCCTGTGTGCTGTTGCTGGGTCGACCGGAGCATGTTTTTTATGTCACTGTTGCTGCTCAGTGTTCCTATCAGCTCTGTGTAAATACCGTGATCAGCTCCTCCACAGTCGCTTTCACTCTGCTCACTGCTGCACCGTGTGCCTCCATCCCTCGTGAAGCTTTGTGAAGTGGGATTTGTTGTCACGGGAACGATCCAGGTCAGCCCTGAGTAACGGAGGGGGTGAGTGTGCATTTGTATTGGTGTCTTTTGTTTTCTCCATTTATTTTACGATTTCTTTCAGTACTATATCATTTTCTATTTCTGATTTCATCGTTCGTGTTTTATAGTGTTTGGTGACAACAGAGAATTATTTGTATGGTTTTCAATTGGCCAAAAAATAATGTGAGAACATTTTTTTCATATCAGTATCAGCCAATTTTCAAGCCTGCAATATCAGTATAAATGTACAAAAATGCACTCCATCTCCACGGGAGGCAGTACTGTCAAAACAAACACTTTAACAGTTTGGGTAATGTTTGGCAAGCTGTGTTGAAGTTGTTGCTCCTGGCCAAGAAATAGTCCTCCATGTAACCCATTGTAAAACCACAAGGTGTCGTTTTTATTTTTTGGATTGGTACAGACTAAACAAATGTGTTCATTATTGAGCTTTAGAGGTGCTGGCAGACATATTTTGTTACCTTTTGGACAGAGTCAGACAAGCAGTTTCCCCCTATGTCCTGTCTTTTTGCTAACCAGCTACGTGCATTAGATTATTTTCATATTGCTGAAGACGACTACTTCACAGACAAAGGAACAATAAGTAAAGCCTACGCATGATCACATATGGAACTTACCCGGAGGATAAATACTCTTTTTCAAACTCTAGCCATTCACTAAATGGTGTCCAGGGACTCAGGTTTATTAAACTGACAGCCATTGAAAGCATAATTGGACAGTAGTGGCCTGATGCCCAATGTCCCACTGATGTTTAAAGCCCCAAAAAACCCACTCATTTAAATACACTGTGTTTAAAACCTCTCACCAAATCCTCATCTCACTCCCTCTACTCACAATCTTCCTTCCGCCGAAGCTCTTCATTTATTACTTTGCCCCGTTGCCAAATGAGCAGCTGGATCAGAGAGCGAGAGAGGGAGGGAGACATAGAGAAAGAAGAGAGAGAGAGAGATGATGCTTCCACTGTAGTCTATGGACTGTAGCTACAGACAGACTTTTGCATAACGCTAGCGAGTGCAGCCTACGTGCTGAGAAACAGACGTCTCACTGATTTCATCAGTCTCTTTTCAATCTCGGTCCTGCAAAAACAATTTACGAACAAAAAAATGGGAAGGGTATGGAACCTTTACAAAACAGAGCAGGGTGTACTCGTTCTTCAGTGAGAGGAAGCAGAAAGGAGAGCAGAGAGCCAATGTGATATCCGACTTTTAAACAGTCCAACCTCCTTCAGATCACAGACAGCTGAGAGGCAATTTAATATCAGAGCGGGCAGAGCTGAGTGGGGATGGGCTGAGCGTGGACAACACTGGAGTTTTGTTCTGATTAGCTCTGCTTTTATTCTCTCCTCTTCTGTTCTGCCTCCCTCCACTCGCCTCTTTTCATCTTTTTTTTGCTTGGTTCTGTTTTCAGCTTAACGTCTTCGTTGCATCGGGAAAACGCCTGCGCAGGTCTGCAGGCTTCATTAGGTGAAATTTCTCAAACACAATAGTCAAATAACTGTTGTGGCTGGTCCCTCAATCATCACATCCTCCATATAGTAATCAACACTGAATGGTTTTCTCTTTAGTGTGTGGATGATAAATGAGGAGCAGTAAATAGAGAGGGATTCAGGTTGACAATGTCAGTCCACCACTTTGATCCATAATAAAAAAAATAGTGAGATGTCTCAATAAGTACTGGATGGATTGTAATGAGGTTTGAATGAAGGGATGAACCTTAATTCAACTTTGATTGAACTTTTCATTAGTGCCATCATCAATTTTCATTTACCTGATACTTAAATTTATGATCCAAGTTACAAGTTGCAACCCCCAGATCAGCCCTGGAACAAACTGAGGCCTATATTAGCCTACTGTAGAGTAGTAAGAGATGACCCAGGTCAGGTGCCAGCATGAAGTGATGGAGGGGCTGTTAGAAATGGCGATGGGGTAATATTTTACATAAAAAACCCATCAATTGAGTTAACCACGCTGTAGCTTTCAAAAGACTAAATGACAGTAGCATATGGCTTAAAAATCAAAGAATGTTTATTAATCAGAGCACTCACATAAAACTGTAGCACTACAGAGTGATAAAAAATAGAGTTTATGGACGATGGTCTGCAGAAACAGCTGTTTGTGGCTCGCAGTCTCTCTTTCTTTACAAGCAAGAAAAGCAAGCAGGCTAAGAAACCAAACTAAGAAACAGTGTTCTGCCTCATGACTGAATATTCACATATCAAATCAATATTGTTTAGCTTTATCAAATGTTTTAAAGTTTTAAATTGTATTTGTGTTTTTCTCAAAACTTGTATTCTTTTAATATGATATAATTGCATGTTTTCCAAACATCAGTTCCACAGGTTTTAAACTAAGAGGATGTCATGCATCAGTCATCAATCTGTTTTTCCATTCTATGGAAACGTTAGACAAATATTTGATCTTCAAGCCTTTAAAATTAATAACACAAACTGTCATAATCAACTTTGTTGTCTGAGGTGTCCTGTTTAACAGACGCCAGACAACAGCTTGGATTTTTATGGACAAACTCGCAGATGTTATTTAGCCATTGATAATTAAATTTAGTGATGGTTATCAATGCAGCTCGCTGAAATCAACAACTAAAACGCTCACCTCCTCAGGCTCTGTCAAGACAACATGGTATGGTTAACTAAATGCTATTATAATAAGAAAAGAAAATGTGCGCTCTGTCGAAGTGAGAGTTCCATATCCAAACAAACAAGAATTTGTCCAGGCTGAATGGACGGATGGATGGATGGATGGATAAATAGAAATGGTAGGAATTGGCCATTCAGAGAGGATGGCAGTGGAGGAGGTCAGAGGTCGGCGCAGCTCTCATTTACCACTCCTCTCTTGGCACTATTTATTTTATCTCTCTCTTTGTCTCTTCTTTCTGGTACGTATTTATAAGTAAACTCTAGACCTCTATATTGCATTTGCATCACCAAATATCTTTGAAAGAAGCACACAAGCTCACTCAGCTCAGTGTAAACACAGTCCTGCAGGACAGAGACGTGCCTTAGATGTGCATCTCTGACAGCCATCGATCATTTAATCTACACTTTGGCCTTGAGTTATCAGACCCATGTAGGGCAGATCAGGGGTTATCATGGGACAACTGCCCACTGCAGGCTCCACTACAGGCTGCAGTGACTTTCTGTTGTTCATCTGTCCGTCACTAGTAAAAAGCGTTGTCCTTGTTTGTATTGCAAGAACTGCAACTTTGTGCTATAAAGCAATCCAGCACACCAACAGTAACATTTAGAATTTAAAATACAGTATAAAGCTGGCAGCTGTTTGCTTCTGCAGTACTGAGTGGATGTGGCTGTGTGTTGGAGTACAAGTAATGATTATGTTGATTAATCATCGAATGTTTTTGAGATTCATGTAAATAATTGTGATGTTAAAGAGAGTCACAAGTCACAAAGATACTGAAAAATGCTCTTTGATGGATTATTTGTTTGCTGAATTACAGGAGAAGCTTGGACAGATTCAGAATAGATGGTTAATCTAATTTTATCAGCATGTTTGACCGTTAGTTATGACTGCATTAGTAGCTTCTTTGATTTTTTTGAATGGAGTTCTGCTTCATGACCTTCCAGCACCTCTCAGTCCACCCTCTATTCTCTGCCAGCCTTGCTATGCTGTTTCATTATTGCAGCTGTGTTTTCCTTTTTTGCTGATAATATCTTTTATTTCGCTGTGGCCTAATACAATCAGCTGCTGTTCGGCTTTGGAAAAGTATGCCGTACTTGTGTACGGCATGTTTGATCGTTAGTTATGACTGCATTAGTAGCTTCTTTGATTTTTTTGAATGGAGTTCTGCTTCATTCACCTGTCAGCAGCGCATTTCGGGCAGTTTGTCCAAGTAGAGTTACCGTTGCGCATGCTGCCGTGTTAACTCGCTACTTTTGAAAGCCCTATAAAAAAACAAAACAAAGCTTTGCTCGTTCCACTTTGTAAACAAATGCGATCCTCCGTGCATTGAGTCCCTAGTGCATGACATCACTCAGAGCGCACAGCATAGAATTTCACCTGATAGATCTGCCCCTATGGATCGGGCCCATTGTCACCGATCTAGAATTTTCTTCAATATTGGCACCAATACTGATAACAATAACGGATCGGTGCATCCCTGGGTGAAATGGTCCTTCCACCCTGAGATCAGTCAATACATTATGTTTTCAGAAAAAGGAATGAAAAGAATCAGACCTCTGTGGCAGCTACAGGACTGAAAAACTCTGACCAATCCCTGCCCTTCGGTCCGAATGGAAAGAACCAATCAGATGCCTTCATGTCTCCTCCTGACGACGCCCCCCCCCTGTACCTCCCTCCTCCCCACTGTTGCTGGAAATATCCAGCATACTCCTCTGCAGAAATACAGAGTTAGCAGGATAATCCCTTCTATACGGAACAATGACAGAGAAAATGCAGCTAAAAATACCACTTCAAGCGTTACTTCTGACGGCTCACCCTGCTAAACAGAAAAGGTGATGTAACAGGTGGAGACAACTGAGGAGGAGGGGTGGAGCTGAGAGGAGGTGCCACTTTCAAGTCTTGCTCTCCAAGATTACCAACTATACCTTTAACATGACAGCAGCCTCCTCCATTTATTTCATTTTGTTTGTTTGTATGTTTTTTCACTCACATCGTGCATCACTGCCACTGACATTTTTTTCTGTAAGGATGAGGGATGAACTCTGCAAACTGCTGAATCCAGTCAGATAATGAACACTGAAAGGTCAGCTGATTCATTCGTGATGTACCATCATGCATCCGTCTCCACAACGGCGAGACAGAAGCTCGCTCACTGGAAAACTACTGCTCACTAATGCTGTACGATGGGTCCTGACTTATATATTGGTCCTCTAATGTAGGTGCTAGTGGTGTATTGTTATAACATAATGCATTGATGAGATTTAAAAAAAGTTTGATTTTTGACAGAGTGACTACTAATAGTTCTGAGGTTCGAGCATGATATAACATGCTCGAACCTCAGAACTGTTAGATAAAATAAGATTTATTGATCCTGAGGGAAATTGTTGGTACAAATGTCAGGATTCTCATGACAATATTTACAGTGTCCCATTATTGCACATTATCTCATGAGCTGATGATCATCCCATGTTATAGCTGATATCTAAAATGTTCAGTTTGTTTACAACATCTTAAACAAGGGCATTCACTACCTGAAACTGAAAATTATTGTTTTCTTTATTTGTTGATTGAATTATCAATTGACAAAAATGTAAAATGTCCATCATGTTTTCCAAGATGAGAGAATGAGCTTTGGACTGAGTGCAAGATTAGATTATTTATGTACGTTGGCTGAAACGCAGACAATGCTACAATATGACAGTAGGTCATTTCCACATTGTGTTGCATCGTTACCATCCTGCCCTTCTTGTCAGTGACGTGACCCAGATCCTTGGTAATGACACTGTGTAATATGCTGTCTCTCTGTTTCCATCTTTCTTCTCCCTCCCCCTCTTTTCTCTTCATTTTTATGATATCACTCAGCCGGGGGGATATAAATCTTCAGCGTAGAGCCGACTAGACTGTGTTTTTTCTTTGACATTTGATTTGTAGTGTTGAAAAAAAATGTCTTTTTGTAGACTCAGAATTAACTGCGTTACTTCTGACTACATTTATTCTGTAAATAGAGAAAGTTAGGTGTATGAGACGAGTTGCATTTAAATGACCTGTTTTTGTGTACGGTGAATGTAGTTTTGGTTGCTTTTCTTAATACATTAGACGTACACTGTTGAAGCTGGCGGTGCCAAGCCAAAGATAACTTCTGTCCGTCCCGCTGTGCACTGGTTGGTTTGTGGGAGATGAACTTGCCAGCAGTGAGTTGTGCTGGAGCCATGAGATAGCTCCAAGGCGCCACACTATCAAGTGTAGCATGGCTAATGCATTTTTGATAAGACCGGGAGGGCCGGGTTGTAGGTTAAAACGCAAAGGGCCCAGGGCTCGAAAGACAGAGAGAGTCTCGTGGTTTCTAAAAGAAGCCTGTTTGTATTGAAGTCTTTGGGATAACTATTCTTTTCTCACTTGGTTTATTACCTCTGTAAACAGTGTAAACATTAGTCTCAGTGATTAGTTTAAAGTGTTACGTGTGAGCTAAGGCCTGGACCCCGGATGCAGAGACTGAGGCAGCGAAGATAACTTGAAGTGTTTATTCTCACCACAAAATACACAAAGTTAACAAAAGGCGAGGGCAAGAGCAGGCGATGGACGAGTGGCTGGCGTTGCTGGAGTAGTAGAGCTGGAGACAGGTCCGACGCATTCAGTGGCGACACATAAACAGGCTGCTGAGATGGGGTAATCTGGCACAGGAGTGGAGACTGGGCCGGGCTTAAATAGCAGGATGAATGAGTGGATGAGAACCAGGTGTGTCTCGTGGGAGAGAGCCAACCAATCACCGCCACTGCTGCACACACACTGCCCTGGAGAGAAGGAGGGGAAGGGAGACAGGAAAACACAAAAACATGCCACACAAAACAAAAGGCACCTACAAACCTAACATTACCCCCCCTCAACGGACGCCACCTGGCGACACCAGGCTTGTCTGGAAAGTCACGATAAAAGTCATTAATGAGGCCCGGGTCCAAAATCAAGGAACGGACACCCAAGATCGTTCCTCTGGGCCATAACCCTCCCAGTCCACCAAGAACTGATATCCCCGGCCCGTTCGCGGACGTCCAGCAGCCGGACAGTGAAGGCAGGGTGGTCGTCAATAAGCCGGGGGGGTGGAGGGGGTTCGGCCGGAGGGCACAGAGCACTGGTGGACACAGGTTTCAACAGTGAAACATGAAAAGCTGGGTGAACATGCAATGCAGCGGGCAACTTGAGTCTCATCACACTGGGGTTGATTACTTTTTCACTTCAAAAAGGACCAATGTACCTAGGGGCTAGTTTCCTGCTCTCTGTCTGCAGAGGGAGGTCGCGTGAAGAGAGCCAAACCCTTTGTCCAGGCTGATAGTGGGGAGCAGGAGAGCGACGTTGGTCTGCCAACCGCTTGTTGCGGGCAGCCGTCCGTGTGAGAGCCTCTAGCTTCACGCCAGACCCGGACGAGCTCGGCCGGAGGTGCTCCTGTACCGAAGGAACTGCCACTTCTGTCTCCTGGATGGGGAAGAGGGAGGCTGGAAACCCATGGAGGCCATGAAAGGGGACATACCTGTGGCAGAGCTGACCAGGGAGTTGTGGCGTATTCCACCCAGGGTAGGTGGGTGGACCATGAGGACGGGTGTCTCGAGGTGATGCAATCAAGGGCCGACTGAGGTCCTGGTTGGCCCGCCTCCGGCCTGGCCATTAGTCTGAGGATGGTATCCAGACGAGGCTGGCCGACGCCCCAAGAGCCAGGCAGAAAGCTCTCCAGACCTGGGAGGAGAACTGAGGCCCCGGTCCAAACAATGTCCTGAGGGATTCCATGAATTCGGAACACGTGTTGGACGAGGAGGTTGGCGGTCTCTAGAGCTGTGGGAAGTTTGAGCAGAGGTACAAAAATGCACAGCTTTGGAGAAGCGATCTACAATGGTTAGAATAACAGTGTTACCTCAGAAGGTGGGAGTCCCAGGACGAAATCCACCGCGATGTGAGACCATGGACGATGAGGGATAGGTAAGGGCTGTAGGAGACCAGCAGGAGTCCGGGTGGGAGGATTTGCCGGGCACAGACGGAGCAGGCAGAGACAAACTCCTGGTGTCAGCCGTAATGGTCGGGCCACCAAAAGCTGTGCTGTAGCATGGTGAGGGTCTGATGGAAGCCGGGATGACAGGCGATTTTGGAGGCATGTCCCCACTCGAGCACAGGAGTCCTGGCGGAGGGTGGAAACGAATATCCGGTTGGGAGGACAGCTTTCAGGAATGGGATGGTCTCTGAGCCTCCTGCACCACTTGCTCAATCTCCCACCTGGCCGCCCCCCACCACACAGGAGGATGGGAGTATGGTCTCCACAGGTGAGTCTTCCACTGGCGGGGTAAACTGTCGAGACAAAGGCGTCGGGCTTGATGTTCCTGGACCCAGGACGGTAGGTGAGGGTGAACTGGAAACGGCCCAGAAACAAAGCCCACCGAGCCTGCCGGGAGTTTAGTCGTTGTGCCGACCGTAGATAAGAGAGGTTCTTATGGTCGGTCCAAACCACAAAAGGGTGTGTGGAACCCTCCAACCAATGCCTCCACTCCTGGAGAGCGAGAACCACCGCCAGAAGCTCCCTGTTGCCTACATCGTAGTTCCTCTCTGTAGGTGTTAGTCGACGAGAGAAGAAGGCACAGGGGTGCATTTTGTGGTCTACCGGGGAGCGCTGAGAGAGTACGGCTCCAACACCGGGTGTCGGAGGCATCAACCTCTACCACGAACTGAAGTGAGGGATCTGGGTGGGAGAGCACAGGTGCAGAGGTAAACAGACACTTTAAATGGTTGGAAAGCGGCATCCGCTGCCTGAGACCACACAAAAGGGAGTTTGCAGGAGGTGAGCTGAGTGAGCTGGCGCTGCTACTTGGACTGTAGTTACGAATGAACCTCCTATAAAATTTGCAAACCCAAAAATCTCTGGAGGTGTTTTCGGGTGGAAGGGACAGGCCACTCACTCACAGCTTGAACCTTGGCAGGGTCCGCTTTAACTGCCCTTTCTCCACCACAAAACCCAAAAAACTGACGGAGGGGACATGAAACTCACATTTCTCTCAGCTTTACAAAGAGTCTGTTCTCTAGCAGTCTTTTTAGTACCAGTCTGACATGTTGAATGTGTTCATCTAAATCCCTAGAAAAGATCAAAATATCATCTAAATACACAAAAACAAATCTGTTGAGCATGTCTCTTAACACATCATTGATTAGAGCCTGAAAGACGGCCGGGGCATTGGTTAGGCCAAAAGGCATCACTAGGTACTCAAAGTGTCCGAGGGGGGTGTTGAAAGCCGTTTTCCACTCATCTCCTTCCTTGATTCTGATGAGGTGGTAGGCATTACGGAGGTCTAACTTGGAAAAAATGGTAGACTGATGCAGAGGACCAAAAGCGGAATCTATCAGTGGAAGAGGGTACTTATTTTTTACAGTGATATCATTTAAGCCTCGAAGTCAATGCAGGGACGCAGAGTTTTATCTTTCTTTTTCCACAAAGAAAAAAACCAGCACCCACAGGGGAAGAGGATGGACGGATAAGCCCGCCGCTAGAGAGTCAGTGAGGTATTGCTCCATGGACTCCTTTCAGGCTTGGACAGATTGTATAGTTTTTGGGTGGGAAGAGGGGCATCCGAAGCAGCTTGATGGCGCAGTCATAGGGTCGATGTGGGGGAAGGGAGAGGGCACTGTCCTTATTAAAACCTCCTGGAGATCATGGTAAACAGAGGGAATGGTGGACAAGTCAACAGGTCTCTGCGGCTCAGGTGGCGAGGGGGACTAGGAGGACTAGCTGAATGGAGGCAATGTGAATGACAGAAAGTACTCCAATTGGTGATGACAGATGCAGACCAGTCAATATGGGGGTTATGTAACTTGAGCCAAGGGAGACCCAGAACCAAAGGTGACGTGGGAGAGGGAATGACCAACAATGAAATATTTTCCTGATGGTTACCTGAGAGCTGCAGGGTCATGGGAGCAGTACGGTGGGTGACACGAGCAAGTAACTGACCATTCAAAGCGAGCACGTTCCTAGGCTCAGGTAGAGTCTCTGTGGGAAGATTTGCTTGGATACACAGTTCAGAGTCAATGAAGTTGTCATCTGCCCCACTATCGACCAGTACTTGCAAAGGTAAAGTATTGTGAGGAAATCTTAGCATACCTTGCAGTTGAATACGGGCGGAGGGTGTAGGAGAGGAGATGGTGTGGCTCATCAGCGCCCCCCCGGTAGCTGACGAGCCTGCTCTTTTTGGCAGTTGTGGACAGAAGGCAAGGAAGTGGCCAGACTGACCACAGTAGATGCAGAGCCGGTGCCGAACTCTGCGTTCACGTTCTGCAGGAGACAATCTCGCCCTACCCAACTGCATGGATTCCTCCCCGCCATGAGAAGAGGGAGAACTGGAAGTGGGAGCTGGAATGGGGGTGAGGTCCCGGGGGGTTCCATGTGGAGGAGGTGCAGATGCCAAGGAGAGGGTTGCAGCAACAGGTGGAGGGACACCCTGTCTCCCTATTCTCTCCCTATGTCTTTCTCTCAGCCGGTTATCAAGTCTTATAGCTAAAGAAATTAACTCATCTAGAGACTGGGTCTCATCTCGATGGCTAATTCGTCCTTTATATTATCAGCTAGTCCCAGAAGAAAAACGCTTTGCAAGGCTAGCTCATCCCACCCGCTCTCGGCTGCCAAAATGCGGAAGTCAATAGCATACTGAGAGACTGGGGCTGAACCCTGGCGAAGAGAAAGGAGCCGGCGGCTGGCTTCTTTCCCTTGGACCGGGTGGTCAAACACTTTACGCATCTCATTGACAAAGGAGGTATAGGACTGAGTTAGCGCAGAATTGTTAGAAATGGCCAAAGCCCACGAGGCAGCACGATCTGACAACAAACTCATAATGAAAGCGATTCTAGATTTATCGGTGGCGTACGTCTGGGTTTGTTGATCAAACACTATGGCGCATTGATGTAAAAACTGGCTACATGTCCCTAGCTCACCGGAATACCTGACTGGAGAGGGGATGAATGGTTCTCTGGAGAGACTGGGTGGAGGGAGCTGAGGACACTGCTGAAGGAGCGCTGGAAGGTGGAGGATCCCTGGGGGAGCCAAAGTGGAGATCTGGTTGACGGCTTGATCCATGCGACCACTGAGCTGGAGACACACTGGTTGAGAGATTCTGTAGGGTTCCCAGAATCTCGTGGATGGCTTGCTCCAAATGCCCAACACGAGAACCTTGGCGTGGACAATGCCTGCCGAAGTCTATCTGTCTCCGCTGGGTCCATGTTCATGGCCAGATTACTCTGTTACGTGTGAGCTAAGGCCTGGACCCCGGATGCAGAGACTGAGGCAGCGAAGATAACTTTGGAAGTGTTTATTCTCACCACAAAATACACAAAGTTAACAAAAGGCGAGGGCAAGAGCAGGCGATGGACGAGTGGCTGGCGTGCTGGAGTAGTAGAGCTGGAGACAGGTCCGACGTGACGAGTGGCTTACATAAACAGGCTGCTGAGATGGGGTAATCTGGCACAGGAGTGGAGACTGGGCCGGGCTTAAATAGCAGGATGAATGAGTGGATGAGAACCAGGTGTGTCTCGTGGAGAGAGCCAACCAATCACCGCCACTGCTGCACACACACTGCCCTGGAGAGAAGGAGGGGGAAGGGGAGACAGGAAAACACAAAACATGCCACACAAAACAAAAAGGCACCTACAAACCTAACATAAAGCCTCCTATAATACAACAACATGTCCATTTAGTGAATTATGGTTGAATATATGGTGAAAAAAACATAAAGCAGGAGATGCTTTGGGGCTCAGCTACTGTGTGACTGACAGGTCTCTGTCATGTTAGGAGTTTATGACGGCGTAGCAATGCTGAGTCACAACCTTTTTTTTACATCAGCAAAGAATCTCTGAACTTGTCTAACAATGTTCATTTCACTGTCTGCTAACAGTGACAACAAAGTTAAATGTGGACATGCATACAGTTAACAGTCGCTACTAAGATGATTATCCACTTTAAACAAAGTTTATATCAAACTGAGGACTATAATTATTGTTGGTAGATTCTTCCAAGATCCAGGAAAGTTGTACGTATTGACTGCTGTCTCTTGGTTATATTTTACGATACTGCTGGTCTTCAGTCAGACCAGGATCCCCTCATGACCAAATATGGTCAATAGAAACCTTTTTGTAAAACTGTGTGTGCGTGTGTGTGTGTGTGTGTACACTGGTGCTGCTGGGAAAGACGGCCTTCGGCCTTGTTGCATTAAAGCTTATCATAAATGACCAATAATGATGTTAAAGACTGAAATCAAGGCTGGTGTACAGTCTTGTATTCTTATGCTCTCTGAGGCTACATAAATAGAACTTAATTATGTGGAGGCCTCAGGCAATACAACCGAATTACTTAGCATTTAGACCTTCTTCAGTGTGTCCCTCTGCAGTTATTGATTAGTGTTTTCAGTTGTATTTTTTGCATCTGATTAATAACTTTCATCAGCAGGATGACCTCGGTTAAAGCCATGCGTCTTGTTCCGTGTTCGCCCTGCTAAGATGCCCTTGAGCGCGGTGGTGCTGATCTCCTAACAGCTCCAGTGTTGCTGTCTTCTACATGAACCCTGCCTGAAGAAGTTATTTTAAGGTCGTGTTTTTCCAGTGTGAAGGTAATTCTGATTTTGTTGGTGTGTTGCTGTGAAGTGTTACCTGGCTCTCCTGGTAGGAAGGCAGCCTAATGCAATTAAAGGTGTGAGAATGGTTGAGAGAACTGGTGGAAATTGTTGCTAAGGGAACTGTGTCAGAATGTGTGTGTGTGTGTGTGTATGAGGTGTTTTTCAGTACCTCAGACTTGTCTGGAATGAACCAAAAATCTATCACTGCTGTTAAAAAAAAAAAAAAAAAAAAAAAAAAAAAAAAATATATATATATATATATATATATATATATATATATATATATATATATATATAAATAAAATTATGTATGAATGTTGCCAATCTGTGTGCATTGAAAATAATCAGCAACAATTTTGAAAATTGAATAATAACCTCCGACAGTCACAAGTCTGTGGGGAGATCAGGCGTGTCTGCGGTTAATCTGACATACTACTGCACCCATCAAGCTGTTATTTTGTTCTCGTTATGCTCAAAGACCTCTTGTGGTGACAGTGATTCAGAGTTTTTGTAAAATATTTTATCGATTGCTGACCTAATCGGTTAACCGGCCGGTAGGGGCTGTAAGTGATCCCTGCGTCAGTAGCAAAAGGTATTTTCAGCAGTCTGCTTGGCTAAAAACAAGCCTTACCTAGTCTGTGTCTCATTTGGTCTCATTTAGTACCATTATCTGCAGATTAATTTCATACCTAATAACTTGACCAGTGTGGATTTTTGATATCTGTATTTAGCAGGAAAAAATCTGAAAAGACAGAGAAGAAAAAAAAAATCTGTTGATTTCATATACTTCCATATTGTTTGAATGCAAGCTGCATTCTTAGTGATTGTTCTTAGAATGTCATATATGTGACAATAAAAGCCTTTTCTCTAATAAAATATTAGAGAAGGTCGGGCTCTGGGAATAAAAATCACAACCAAAAACAATAAAATAGATCATGCTGGAAGACTGGACTGGATGCTTATGTTTCAGGTGCATATGTAAGTTTGTTTATTCCTATAATTTCTCCTCGTTACCTGGCTCTCTACTCCTCACCAGGCTAGTGGCCCCCTCCTCCCCCCACTGAGACACAGAGACTGGATTACTGACAGGAGGGCTCACTCTGTTCATTCTCTATGGAACCAGCGAGCCCAGGTGTTGAGAAAGATGCACAGAGTGAACCCTCTTTTCATCCAGCCTGTTTGATAGAGAGAGATAAAAATGGAGGACAAGTACACGTGTATGGCGATATATCGAGCAAAATGACCAAGTTTGTTTTCATTTATCATGCGATTAATTTATTCATTTATTATTTTGACAGGCCTAGCTAGGACACCATTGAATGCCTGCATTGTTTTTTTTTTGTTTTTTTTTAAATAATCAGTGTTTAACCTGCAAAATTCCGGCCGAGGTTGATTATTTTTAACAGGACCATAATTGGTCAATTAAATCAGCCCGTTCGATTAATCAATTGGGCCCTACCCAATGTGTTAAGATCCAGTAAAGTTAGGTATGATACAAGATACTGTAGATAAAGTCCTGTTATCTGTCTTGATTGTAAGGGAGCCAGAAGGGACAGTTGACTGAGTTTTAACTCTTCTTTGTTTTGGAGGGCAGATCTTTTTAAGCTGTAATTTTGCCACTAAAATCCCAAAATCTCTCTGGTTCCAGTGTTTCAGTTGTGGATATTTGCTGGTGATTTTCTTTGTTGTCTGTTATGTTGTAAACTGAATTTAATAGTTTGGATAAGTCAGCTTTGGCTTTAGTTGTGATGTAGCTATTTCATAAACATATCAGTTAATTAAAAAGATTAAACTTGACACAGTGGTTAACGGTTGAGGATAAAAAGTCTCCAAAGTGGAGCACTCAGTGCTATAAACTTTAAATGAAACCATCGGACCAGTGGAACAGACAAGAGTGTTATTCATTGCTATTCTAAATGTGGGTGTTGTCGATGAGTTGTCCCTTAACATTAAAAGCCCTCAGATGCAGGCCATCTCTCCTTCCAGCATATGCCTGCTCACCACTCAATGAATAATGTACTCTCACAAATTACCAGTCTGGCCACCCGTCTGGCAACCAATTAAAATTTTAAGATACAGATGTTGTAGACGTTCTATGAGCTTTAGTTGGCACTTCATCTGAATGTACTGTTTGATATGTGTGTGTATGTGTAAGTGTCTGTTCAGTCTGAAAGTGGCGGCAGCCATTACATTTATGTGACAAGGGCAGGAATTATTAAACAATACAATGTCTTAAAGAGTTCCTTTAAAGCTTGCAAATGTGCATGATTTTCAGCCTATATACTGAACATATGGTGCTTTTCCACTACACAGTAACGGCACGGCACGGGGTCATCATACGGCAGCGCAAAACTGTCGGAACTTCATTTGCATGCGACATAGAAAATCGGGAAGAAAAAGAACAACAACACAAACAATGGAGGACATGGAGGACGAAGCGATCATGTATTTGTTGTTCGCTCTGTGACTTTTTGTCACACACAAAGTGAAAGAAGAGAGACAGAGAAGACTCCAGGGAATGTAAAAATAGTCGAGTTGTGTTTGGCTTTTACAGTCCCGTTGGACGTCCCTCGTCCAATGACGCTTCCAATGACGCCACTCGTTGGCCAATCAGTGGAAGGTAGTCGGCTGATGTCGCATTTTAGTATTGCTTCCTCTCGCTTGGAACCAGGGCTGAGGAGGTATGGAAAAAGAACTGAGTACCAGGTACTAGTGGAAAAGCAACAGTGTAGAGCTGTGCCGTGGCATACCGTACCATGCCTATGGAAAAGCGCCAACAGACACACTGTTACTGAATCATGTACATGTGTTTTATGGTGTTATCTAGATCTGCGAGAGTCACATCCGTTCCTGTGTAGGGCTGCGTTATATGTCTACAATTCACCATCATTGCAAATCAACGTGCATGATATACATGTTGCAGAGGACAGTTTGACCTGCAATCAATGGTCTTCTGTGTGTCAGGCACTTCTGTATGGGGGATACCGCGGTAAACCGCCATACCGCATTGGGTGCTTTATCACCACGGTAATAAAAAATCCATACCGTCACAGCCCTAATTTGGGATACAAGAGAGATGATTTGTCATGCCTAACACAAGTGATTACCGCTACTGGAAACACAACTGATTTTCATAGCAACCAACACAAACACAATGATCTATACAAAGAGTTCCAAAAGCTAATGTGATAATGATGCTAAAACAACAAATAAAAGATTTTTTTCATTCTTAAATTAGGACATATTATGTATACAGTGATAGAATCAATAGTTACATGTATGTCAGGTGAAACATGTCTGCTGTCCTACATCTTTCTGAACAAACTATTTTCTGATGACAAATAAAGAGCTTTTTTGGGAACTGTACAACCTGTGTGCCTGCTGTCACAGCTGATGGCAACAATCCTGAAAAAGTGCGAAGGGTTTCCCCCAGACGGCACATTTCAAAGTATAATTCCAAAAGTGTGAAAAACAAAGTGGCAGCACCCGGGTGAAACAGGAAAAAAAAATCCCATAAATGTTTGCTTCATGTTTTACAGATGCATCACAGCATTTTCCCCTCCGACTGCGTGTTAGCGCCTGGATGGATGTTTTATGTTGTGATGAGTGCAGCACTGTACATGAAAAGCCAGAAGGCTGCATTTGTACTCAATTTGAAAACCTCCATATTTAAATTATGAGTTCAAAGTGCTCATTTGGTTTGTAGTTTGAACCAAGGAGTACGATGATCACAGCAACACATGAAAACAAGACCGTGACATTAACACGGGGAATATATTTCAGAGTTTTTATGTTTCTCTCTCTGTCCGTCTTCTTCCTCTCTTTCAGTTGATCCCTGTATATTTTGATATTCTATTAAAAGCTTCAGTACCGACATCTTAAATTCTGGTTGAAGAGGCGCTTGAAACACTCTGCTCTCTCTCATTTTGTATCCAGCTCTCATGTGAAAACTAAATCAAGATGTTTAACATCAGTGGGTAAGACAAGATTACTGCATTTAAGAGAAGATCTAATACAGCATGAGTCAAGGTTAAATCGCAAACTAATTAAATAACATATTCCAAAGATACCAAACAGATAAAAGTGCTCATAATAGAAAAGCTGCATCCAGCAAATGGTTTTTATTGCATAAATAAATTGAAATTGTCATTGATGCTGTCTGTCAGCTAATCGGTTAATTCACTGATGGTCTCAGCTTTATTGACAGATAGATCACTGCTGTTGCTTTTTGCATTAGCTGATCAGCTGATTCATTTATGCTCTCATGCAGTCAGCTCACTAGTTTCATCTAATCATATTCATACAGGTATATGTAACCACTATAATCTAATACGTCTCACTATTACTCAGTCATTTAATAGTTATGAATTCTTCATTCGCAGATGTACAGGAATAACATGGCATTGTCCGTCAAAAAGGGAATGGCTGTTTTTACGCTTAAGTCCTTGTACAAATTAAATATAATAATGATAATGTGTTCATGTGTTAACTGAGTGACAGCCATTTTAGAAAATGGACAGTGCCTTGAGCCAGCGTTTTTGGCGAATTTTTATTTTTTTTTTTTTTAATAATTTTTCAAGACCTGCATACTATTTTGTACTATGTCTCTGAAAACACTGAATAGCACAAATGAAAGAAGAGACTCTATTCCATCATGAACAAAATGTTTGCACCTTGTTCCATTCTTGTTTTATCAGAAGTTCAGTAGAAGCCAGTTTCACCAAAAAGACCACTTTTTTTTTTTGCTCTCTAATCCCGACATCTCCGCTTCCTTCATCTCTGGCTTATGCTGTGTTCCATTTACATTGGAAGTACTGTTGGCTGTAGCATGTAATGCTACTCAGTGCTAACCCGAGGTGCTAATCCACGGTGCGGCCATCTTGGATGACGATGTTGTGTTTTAGTTGGGGTTGGTGAGGGTTGTCTGACTTTCCTAGTCAAAAATTTGACTGCGGGGGGCGTTCCTGTTGAAACTTCCAACTTGGAACTTGGAAATTCTGACTTCCAAATACAAATAGGACACAGCATTATACTGTCTCTTTATGTTCCAACTACAAATCCCAGAAGCCCCAAAATTATTCACAGGGTGCATGAGAGTGCCCCCTTGTGCCAGCCACCGTCATTGGCTTTTAAATGGCATACAGTATATATACGTCCTTTCCTTCTGTTTGCAGTCTTATGCTAAGCTAGTTTAACTGTCTTCTAGCTTTACCTTCATGTTTACCTTACATGTGTTAACATGCTATCAATATTCTCATCTAACTGCAGTAAAGAGCAGATTACTGATTCCCCAAAATGTCCTCAAAAATTTTTTTTCTTACTTTTTAAGTGCCTTATTTGTATGCCAGTGTAGTTAATTCATTTGTAACAGCCTTTTAAATTGGTAATGAATGCTGACCTTGGTAGGATGTAACCCTCCACCTTTTGATCCCACTAGCTCATTTTAACTACATCCCATTTCACAATTTCTCCCTTGCAGTATTATAATTAATCTACACGCCATTGAACAATGAGTTAGCACGGTTGTTAACCTCCATGATGGAGGGGCTTCACTTCCTGCAGCTTCACATGGAGATTAGTGAGCTCACTGCTGTCTTTGGTCGGAAGAAAGCTGAAATCTCTACAAATTACAGAGATTTGGACCTACTTGTGCTTGAATTTGGATGAAACCAGGAGTTTAAGGTTTACACTTTAGCCACATTCTTCTACTGCTCAATTGTTTTCTGCGTTAGAAATTTGTCCTTGGTTTTCTATTCTGCTTCCCTTCTTTGTTTTTATTTGGACTGTCTAGCTTTTCACCTGCTCATCCAGAAACAGCCTTGAAAGTTAATAGAGATGGAAAAGGACTCTTCCACTTCACATCTTTTAATAGCATCTCTATGTGGGTTCCTTGGTGGACATGATATGATGGAGACTGTTATAAAATTTATTGCTGCAGTTAAAAAGGGAGTCACAGAGATCCTTGAATAAGCTGGTGACATAATGGGTCTACTTCTCTCTGTTGCTGTGGCCATTTGTGTTTTTGTCTGTCTCTACATGACTTGCTTGTAGGGCTGTGTAACGAACTTTGAATACTTTGATACTTTTGTCGCACCGACCGAAAAGCTCCGATCCTATCGGAATGAATCATTTTTTGGTGCCAAATTCTGATACCCAAGTGTCTGTGAACCATGCTCTCAGGTGGCACTCCGGGCGGAGGGACATGTCCCCTTCAGATTCATAGAGACGCCAGTCCGTCCCCCCACTTTCCCAGCATAAAGCGACAAACATTGCGGTTGAAAAGAGCATTAATGTCATTGCAGCAGCACTTGGAGGCTGGAGTTTGTGTTTTCGACTCATGGTGCGTTCAGTTGTAAACAAATTTTGGAATTTCCAAGTTCCAAGTCATAATTTAAATCAGAATCCTCCATGAAGTTGAATCTCCAACTCAGAAAGTCTTATTAATCTCACCAACCTGACATTAATGAGTTAATGCTATCTGCTACTGTATGGAAATTGGCATTGTATCAAAAAGCCCTACTTGCTAGTATCAAAGACTTCATGAACTCATTCCTGACTTTGTTGGTGACATTTAGATCTGAAGTTGAAAGGAAGCACTGCTCTGTCCCAGAGAGATAGAGGAAGTAAAGGCAGACAGAGCAAGTGAAAGAGGAAAGAGTTCCTCTGCAACATTTTATTGTCTTTTGTTTTGGTTTTCTGACCTTTTGCAAGACAAAAAAAACAAAGTCCCAAGATAGTACTTGTTGCCTTGAGAAAAGTCAGTTGAGCGAAATGTCAGTAAATAAAGAGACTGAGGTGCAGATGGATTTATTCCTGACATGTGTTGTATCTACATTGATCTCTGGTAAGTCTTGCGCCGCTGGTCATCCACAGCAAAATAGCACCTCAGTGCTGTGCTGGTGATGATGTTAGAAGAGCCGTGCTGCTAAAACACCTGTTTGACACTGAGAGCAAACCGTTTGCCCCTGAGCTCTGTATTTGAAGCAGAATATGTGGCGAGTTTGCTCTGTCAGTCTGACTGCCTCGCTACATATCAGGCCACCACTGTGGACAGACACAGCAAGAAGCAGTCTGCTTTATGGACAGGAAGCCGCCTTCAGCTCAGTCACCAAACGTGTTTTATAGTATATATAGAATTTATGTATAATTACAATTTTATTATTTTACTATTATCAGTATTTTCAAAATACTTTTTTTTTTTAACAAAATCCCAAGTTTACATTTTATACAGAAATTTACTAGAAAGAAATGTGAATTGCTATAAATACACATAACATAACATAACCACAAATTTTGGGATTTGTCTTTAACAAATGCACACTTTCATGTAAAAAAAAAAAAAAAAAAACTTAAAAGGGTTCATTCTGTATTTTTGTAAAAAAAAAAAAAACAAAAACAAGTAACAAATACTCTATTCTTTTGAACATACATTTTCAAATTCATTTTTCACAACAGTATTCTCATCTATTAACAGTCATAGATAACTAAAGTTGATTTTGAGCATCTAACTTTAACATGTCCATTCTTTAACTAAATGTCCAATTGTCTGAAATACTTTCCTGCAAACTGGAAACAAACACAGACAGCACCAGATGAAAGCACTTTGACTCAAGCTCCCGCTGGTCTGCGTCTTCTCAAATTTAATCAAGTTCTGATTTAAATTCAAAGTTAAAATAATGTAATGTCAAAGCCAGTATAAAACACTTGGTGCTGCAAACATCTGTTGGTACCAAAACATATTTAAGGTTAGATAGCAAACTCTATTTAACAGTCTTTGACTAAGCTAATTAAGCTAATCTAAAAGTAATGGATGGACAGTTGAAACAGTGAGCTAACAGACGTAACAGACATTAGAAACACAGCTGTCACCTCAGGCTTAGCCAATGGGAGAGGTGCTCTATCTTCAATTAAATCATCCTTCTAAAGTCTTAATATTTCTGCAACAGACAGGCTTCATTAGACAAGACTAACCTGACAAACGTCTCAAACGTAGTCTGTGCAGCTGATAATATGTCACATTCTATGCACACAAATCACTCGATATTTTCTTAAAAAGTATTTGGCAGGAAGATGTCTCTTAATGTGAGATATTTAGTAGATGTCTTACATTTGCCTCATTTGAAGGATCTTTCCATTGGATGTCTGTGATGTTAAGTATCACTGTGAAAAGTCTTTATTTCTCTCTGAGTCTGATGTCAACCTTCTCAGTTTTCTCTCATTGATTGGAAAAGCCAGAAAGCTACAATCAGCGTCGCTTGTGGGAAAGCTCAAAGTGCTCCTCGTTTCTCTCTTTAGCTCATACATTCACTGTATTGTGTATTCCCATTTGCTGTCTCAATCTGTCCTAAATGCTTTTTAAACCACTTGACTGGAAAATTGACTTGGCATGTCAACAGTCCTAGTCGGAGCTTTTTATTTGTCTGTAGATGCTTTTATCATTGGTTCTGTTTCGCTCGTCATTCAGCTATATTGAATAAGATCAAGGTCACTGAATAGTCTTGAAATGCCAGAGGAAGATCAATGATGTTTGGTTTTATTTTGTACAGTGAAGTCACTGTGAAAATGTTATAATTATGAGTTAGAATTAATGGCACTTCACCTGCATTAGTTTAAGTAAGCAGTCAACACATTAATGGCACACACTTAAACATTTGATGTTAACTCATTGAGTGCCAGCCCTTTTTTGAAAAACAAAAGTACCTTGTTCCAATGTTTTTGGCCATTTTGAGTCATCTTTCACAGAATATTTTGTACTATGACTCTGAAAACAGAATAGCTCAAATGTAAGAAGAGACTCTCTATTGCATCATGAAAAAAAGTCTTCTTCTTCGATCTCTGTGGCGTATATCGCTGCCGAGAAAAGGAAAAACGTATATACATTTATGCATTCAAGCGTTCTATTTTAAAGGATGTAAATATATGTTCTTGTCACTAAAAGTGTTAAATTATATTTAGTGTAATTTAATGGCTTCATCATAATTTGTTCTTTTTCCTTCAGGTGCCTGAGACTGATATCAACCAGGCCGTTTAGGACTTCAAGAAAAGAGGGCAACAGTTTGATCACCAACCAACGAACTCGACAAGAAGAGGACATCTGGACCCTGTGCGCTGCGCTGATGAATGCTTGTCGGCATCCTGTGCTTGTGCAGCACTTGGAACGGTTATCAGATCAGGTTTTAAACTTTAGTTGTTGGGCTAATCATAATGGGATGCCACATGGCTGCAGCAGAAACTTGTCACTGGGATAGTGACTGACCCAACATATGATCATATATCAGCAAAGATTTATCTGGAATCGAGGCCTTATGCCATTATTTATATCATTAGGACTTACTTGTTTCATCTACAGTTGTCTTAAGTAAGTTCGTGAGTGCATTAGTGGATAAGTTCCTGTATCACCTCTCTCAGGGATTTAAGCTAATTAAAACATTTTAGTACTTTTGTCATGCATGGAATCTGGGGGCACACCAGAAACAAGCAGACACCTCAGACTCTAGACATTGCTGACTGTGTAGCCTCCCCATCCTCATTAATGACCCCATGACTTCTGCAGAAGTCAGATAGTCGGGTATCAGTGAACCACGTGTCCTTATCAGAGATCTAATGGCAGCCTTTGAGATGAACGCATGTCTGTAGCCGCGTCACGCCAGCGTTGTCGAGGCTGGCGGTCATCTTCCTCGGCCATGACCCGGCTGATGTTGGGCCGGACTCTGGAGCGCATCTGTAAAGGGGTCCTGCTGCTCTGCCTGCTCCACTTCCTCATCATGATGATCCTGTACTTCGACGTCTACTCGCAGCGCTTCGACCTCTTCAGCCGCTTCAACAACGGCCGCAACGGATCCAGGAGTAACGTTAGCGGAGCGGCAGGGAGCGGACACCATTATTACTATTACAACCTTTCCAGGCCCAACGCAACATTAGCCAGCTACCTGGCCACAGGGGAGCAGAGTGTGCAGCCCGAGACCAATCACACACCTTCCCCCAAACCTCTGCCGCCGTGCCCTGAGAGCCCGCCCGGCCTTGGTGAGTAATAATGTCATATGGCACTCCTCCACTTTCCATTTCCAAGTACTATATGGAATGAGTAATGCAGTAATGGAGTTATTTCTATATGTTGTTTTCAGTCAAAGTAACAGATGATATCTGGCTACATTAGCTCTTTTATGTCATGCTGAAGGAGCTGTGTGGCATCATTATAGTGGATATCTTCTAGAAGTGTGAAGCATAGTCCACAGCTGGATGGGATGCTGTGTTTGTTTGTTTTAATGCTTATGACAGCCTTGCAGGTGTTGCAGTTCTTTTTATCATCCTTGCTCAGCAGTCATAAAAACATATTCAATCATGCCGTAGTTTTTTCTGAATTTTGCCGGAAAAAAGCCATAAATTCTGCACTTCAAAATCATGAATCATGAAAAATGTTTCTGTCCAATGAAAACAATGAGAGGTTTTCCATTGTGTCTCATGCTTAGTCTGGGCTCTTGTGTCATTTTAACCAAACACCACAGTTACCCTGCTTCTTCTGCTCTGCTCTGTTAACTATATGACTGCATAAGCTATAGGGATTTTTTGAATCTTCTGAATTTTCCATTTTTATCACTTTCTATCTTGCTTAATTGCCTTTTCTCATGACCTATTTGTTTGATTTGTTCATCCAGTCGTGTTGTATTTGTTGTTATGGCCTGCCCTGTACACATTTTATCTCTATAAGGGGGGCTTTGCAGATCATTGATTAGTGTAATGAACAGGGGAGTTGAGACCTTGATCGGAACTCAAAGCTGATGTGCACTATTTTATATTCAGTAAATAAATGCATCTCCAGACTAATTCCAATTAGCAGGAGAGCAAGTGTAGCCGTAATTTTGCTTTTTCCGGGTCAGCCTGCAACATAAAATGGATTTAATGTCAACGATTTACACTGTGATATTTCAACCTTATAGACTCACACTGGAGCCATTAGAGGAGATTCATGCAGTCACACGAAAGCACATACAGCAACATCAGAATAATTCTTTTGTGCTTTTCTTTTCTGTAAAGGACACACAAGTCAAACTAGTGAAATTAATGAAGATGCGTAGAGCTGCATGGTTTCAGGGATGTTGTATGGAAAATGTGTATGCTGCAGGAGTTACACAGACATATTGGATGTTTTTTTCCCGTTATTCATTCAGTATTTCACAATTTGTTACGATCTGCATTGCCAGCATGAGGCCAGGAAGGTCTTGAAAATATACATTTATCTATGTAAGAATTTTAGTCAAGAAAGAAATGTTAAGAAAAACAACAACAATAGGAAACAAAACACACACACACACAGCTCATTGTCATCACTCTCCATCCACCCGACACATGAGAGGTTGATTGAGTCACACTAAGCCATGGGTTTACTAAATCTATAATTATATAGTGGACACACACACTGTCCCTCCACAGCTCTTTGTCATGAATACTCCCAGATAATTACAGAGCTCAGGAAGGAGGAACCTATTCATGCTGTTTCTATTTCACATCAGCCAGAGAGACCTTGACCCATTCGACTCATACCAATGAGGCCCAAAAAGCCGACCATATTATTTGGCTTTAAAGGACTAGTATAACAATTTGTTGAAATACACTTTACTCACATTTTTGTCCGGAGTTAGCCGAGGAAATAAATCTTATTTTCCACTGTCTGTCTGAAGCTTAGTGCCAGTTAGCTTAGCTTAGCACCGAGATCACAACTAGCTGTTCTTATACTTTTGTTGTATCGATCAAACAAACTATGCCATGTTAATAAGCAAGTTTAACACATCTGCAGGGTGGATTTTCTCATCTTTGGATGAAGCCAGGCTGCCTGTTTCCACCTGTTTCTAGTCAGAGCTCATTTAACCAATAAAGGTCCCTAACTGGATACAATCCAGGGACACTGGGTCACGGTCAACCCTTATGCTACTATGCTGCACACATTTTTTGTAGTTTAACTGTCAGTAATAAACACTAGTAACCCCTATAATAAACATGAAATGAGGTTACTTATGATTTTTTTTTCCCAGACACAGCTCGTATTTCTCTGTTCTGATGCTAAATGAGTAAAAGCAAGTAATAAACTGCTGATTGTTAAGTAACACTCACCTGCATGCTGCTGATGAAATGAAAATATGTCTCCTATTTTCTTCCACCTGTTCCACCAGTAGATTACCCTTTTTATAAAATGAATCCCTCACGAGTGACATTGTGGCAGTGTCAACAGTTTTCTTTTCTTTTCTTTTTACTCATTGGTTTTCTCATTTGATAATGAGATTTGTAACGTGCTTTGAAATTGGGAGTGGGAGATAAAGCTGTCAGGTTGATTTGTCTGAAGCTGAGGTTCGCTGATTCCATTATTTGGCCTGGAATTGGCTGTCAGTGACTCTGGATTTGGCATTCACACCAGACACAGGTGTACTCGTGTAGCTTATCTCTGCCTTCTCTCTGTGATGGAGAGGCTGCCTGGGGGGGCTGTAATGAGCAGGGAGGCAGAGAAAGACTGAGCGAGTCTGTTTTTCAGTCACAGGTGCAGAAAGAGAGAAAGAAAGAGAAAGAGAGAGAGAGAGAGATCTAATGGATGGTGGTATGATGGCTGGTATGAAGTGAGACAGACAGAGAGGTGGGGAGCAGTGAAGGAAGGAACGGCAGGTGGAGAGGTGAGGGGGTGTTGAGGGAAAAGAGAGAAGAGTGCCGCACTCACACACACACACACACTCACACACTCACACACACACACACACACACACACACACACACACACACACACGCACGATAAAGAGAGAGAAACAAACAAACAAGCCCTTGGCTGTCCCAGAATACCAGCTGACAGGTGCTCCCTGTATGAGTGGCTACCATCCATGGTTTATATCCTGGCTGTGTGTGTGTGTGTGTGTGTGTGTGTGTGTGTGTGTGAGAAATGCAAATCAGCTGTTCATCAAAAAAATGCAACCTAAGCATTGAGAAATGTTGATTAAAAAAAATGGTTTGTCTTTGTTGTGGCAAATCCTTTTCTCAGTAAAATCTGCGATGTAATTTGAAAATTGCAAACTTTAACTTCAATATTAATTGTGTTTCTGGGTTATTATAGCTTTAGCTAGTCTCTCTTCTTTGAAATTCTGATGAGTATGTTTTCCATGTTTTTGTTTACCGTTTTCCAACATTTCATCGACAATTCCTCAATTAATTGTCAATGAATCGCTAGTTACTTACTTAGTTGTATGTTGTCACAATGTGTCCATACTGAACCATCATGATACGGGCACTCGTGGTACGTTCCAGAGGTGGTGCATTTATGTGTGGCCAATAGCCAAGTAAGCAGATATGTTGCTATGGAAACACCACAGGCTATTATCGCTTTTTTGCCTCTTGAAATGCTATCAGGAGCAGCTCGTTGTTTCTTCCTTGCCACGGTGATAGCCCACACAACAGGATGCTAAACTAACAGGACGCTAACTGAAGAAGCTCCATGTTGTTCAGATCACCAGTGTGGCACAAAGTGAACAGATATTTTTCTTATACATTCAGTATCACTGCTTTTCTATGTGCCTGATAGATTAATTAACAGTTAATCCTAGAGCTGTGTTGCGTGTGAACAATTTATTATCGCTTAAAACACATCTTTATTAGCAGCCAAACTGCACAGTAAAAAGCTGGACTTCCGGTCGCTCTCAAAGTAAGCCTTCAGAATAAAAGCATATAGGGGATTACACTGCAGAGGAGACAGAGGAGAGCACAATGGAAAGTAAAAACACATCAGAAAAAAATACTATGGGGATATATCGTTATCGGGATATAAACTTGGCTATACCGGGATATAGAATTTGGTCCATATCGCACAGCCCTAGTTAATCCTCATTATATAGAAAATGTAATCTGACAAGCACCTATGTTAATGTCAAAACATATTTGCTATTGCAAATTAGCTGTATAGTTTTTAAAGTAAGAAACTATTTCTGTCTTCATTTTGATATATAATTATCTATGCTGCGCCCTTGTGTATTATCACTGACCTGTTCAGAAAGCCTTTTCCATTCTTACCTGTGAATTATTTGATGTGTTGCCCTGAGTCCTCATTGAATGGTGACAGAAGCTTTAATGTGTTTGGTTTTTAATAAGCAGTTCTCTCCTTTTAGCCAGTGTAAGCTCAGGCATCTGTGTGTGCGTGTCTTTGTGTTAAATTAATCTGAAGCCTGAACCCTGTTATTTATTCTTCCTATTAATCACTTCTTCCTACACACAAGGCTTGTAGACGCTTGGATGTGCGCGCGCACACACACACACACACACACACACACACACACACACACACACACTTGTGCGTATGCAGCTCAGTTGGAGGTTAAAAGCTGTTTTCCAAGCCTTGTTTTAATTGGATGCTCTACAGGGGTTTCCCAAATTACAATTAACTGTCTTCTTACATCATACAGAACGATAACACTAGACTCATGATGCACCTGAACTGTCCTCACCCTGCAGTAGGGCTGGGATATAGGGATACGTCTAAAAATCATTATTATAGCGATATGCACATCCGTGACATACATATTGCAAGAGACGGTTTGAACTGCGATAAATGCTGTTCCGTATGCCAGCCATTCACTCTCTGCATGTTAATGTAATTGGCCAATGAGATGGAGCGCTACTGCCCTAGGTGCTCATCCCCTATGCATGCTAGTGACCGAGATGATTAAGCGCAAGGAAATGAAGCGAATTTAGTGGTAGTAATGGGTGAAAGAGTAGGGACGAACACTGAAAATGTGGCCGATGAAGAAAAAGAAAATATTATAATGGAAATATTTATAGGATGGAATAGAGATGACTTGTTGCAAGCACAGGTACTGTGCAAATCATGTAGGACACTTGTCGCAGCTGAGTAAGCACAACTAATCTCCATAGCAACCCGCAGCACAACCACAAAGATCTAAACGCTAAAAAGATATACTGAGATGCCGCTGCTCATCGATCATTGTGAGACCAGTCAGTCAGAGATCTCACTCCAGAGATCTCATGTCAGATGCTCGACGGTTCACTCAGTCACTGCTGAAAGCATGTGGCGTCTGTGGGGGCTGGAACAATGATTGTACTCTGCTTTAAAGTGGAAGAAAATAATCATAACACATTAGTAGCACTAAGTAGTAAGTAATGTATGTCTACCCCTCTCTGTAATGAGCAGTGTAATGTCGCTAAGTGCATTTAAATGTACTTGAATATAAATTTGTAAAATTACATTTTCTCTTCATGCCATGACACTGACTTTTCACTTCACTCCATTTATTCAAAAGATTTTGGCACTTTAGTTGTGTACCGATGCTGAAGTCATTGAAGCAGCAGCAGGTTTGAATCCAGCTTGTGGCCCTTTGCAGCATGTCTTTCCCAAATGAGGACTAAAAGCTCAAAAATAATCCTTAAAATCATACGAAGAGCGAGTAAAACATGGTGCTTTGTCACAGATCTGTGCTGGAGGTTGACTGAGTAATTGAAAGTAACATGTTATTTCCTTTAAATAATGTATTACATTTTTCCAGTAACTTCCCAACACTTATAGTCTGGCCATAGCCCTCCGTAATCTTCCACTCAATTATCATTTCCCTGGGCTCCCAAATATTCAGCAATTGAAGTCGGTACAAGAGGAACGTTAAACCAGTTTTATTGCTGGCAAAGATGTTGAGGCTTTACTCCCCACAGGGTTCCCGAAAAGTCTTATTTTTCAATTAGCTCCCTTAGTAACGAAGGAGTTGGCTAGCCTGAATGCTAGCAGCACATTACATACATCAGGACCAAATGATTGGGTAAAGTCAGATCCAATCGTTTCAAACTTCAACAGAGTTCACGCCTCCAGTCTGAAATCTGTTCTCAATAGAGGAATGCCAGACCCGCTGTACGACAGTATGAGGGTTTGATAAGACCAGGCTACAACACTGATAAACAGATGTACATATTTTATTTAATCATCCAAGCTCTTGTAGCATTTGTAGCATTTGTATTTGCACACTCATACATACATGTGAAAACACCCTTTATGTATTGTTTGTTAAAAGAATGCAAATGTGAAGTTTGTGAGTTTGGATTTTCTTTTCTTAAAAAAAGAACGACTATCAACTACATTAATCACATGATATTCGGTTTTAGCCTTAAACTTCAGATAAAGAAAAACAACCCTAAGGTGAGCTGTATTAAAGTAGTCAATAATTCATATTGTGTGTCAGTGTTTCCTCTCCTATAGGCAGGTAAATTACTTCAGTGTGGTGAGAAAGAAAAACAGCCTGTTTTCTTCACTGCTTTCAATCAAACCAATAAACAAGGTTGTTGCTCTCAGAAACACATTGCTATGCACTCCCACACAGCAAGGAAGCCGTCGCAGACATGCTGCGGACGCAAAGGACTCTTGACAATGTAATGGCCGTTATAACTTCATTAAAATGGCACTGCTTTCCTTCCTTGATGTCCTTCCCTTCTTTCCACAGGAAATGTGTGTGTTGTCTCTAGAACTATCAATCTATCTATCTCTGTCTTTGTTCCTATTTTTTCCTTCTTCGCAACAGCGTTTTCCATTCTCCTAATTTGGAACCTGATAATAAACAAGCAGGATTAGCAGCGTCTGTGCTTTCATCCCTGTGTAAAATGAGCTGGAACTCAGTTGTTTCAAAAGGTGAAATGAGATGACTGTCTCTCCCTGGGCAGCTGTGTTGTTGCACAGTGATACTGTATCATCTGTCCCAGCAGCCTCATCACCCCTCCTGATGCGTATGGCAGAAGCCAGAATTAGATCCTAACCTACACCATGTGGATTTGGGAAATGTGATATGAGGCGAGAAAGGACACCTTCAGGGCTCGTCTAGATTGGTCTGGTGTTTGAGTGAAGCTGATAGTTTAGCTGTGTGACTGTGGACACTGAATGGCCAAAGATTGACAGAACTAAAATGATTATTTAACCCAGGTGACCAGTGAGTATGTGGAGGATGCTGAATATTTGCCATGCATCATGTCCAGTATGTGGGTTAGACCCTTCCAAGGACAATGACTGTAGTTTCAGTGAGAACAATGACATGTAGTGCTGTACAGATTTTCTGATGTAATGGTTTTTTTCCCCTCTTTCCACTGCACTTTCCTCCTCCTCCATGCTGCTTTACCTCTGTTTACTCCCTAGCTACAAGTGCTGTAAAGAGTCCTTGCAGGTGACATAAACATGTTACCACAAAGCAGTAGTGTCGCTACAGTTACAGTAACCTTCATACCATCATGTCTATGCTTCATACTATGAACATGTTTTGAACGTACAGGATACATTTGGATTATCCAGCAGGCATTATGATGTTGAGCCTTACACGTCGTATCTAAACCACAACCAGAGTACCATTAGCGTAGCAACAGAGCTAACCAAGTAGTTAATATTACAATACAAATAACACAGGTTTATATATTCCATATCCCATATCTAATGACATGTATATGCTAAAATGACAAAGACATATCTGTATTATGATTTAAGTCGCTTGATGTTTTAGAGTGACAAAGTCCATGAATGGAGCACTGGATTGTTACTACAACCTATATCATAGAAGGCTAATGTTTGCTTCTTGTTTCCTACTGTTAATGTTTTAATCTTAACCAGATGTTTATTATTCCTTTATCTTAACAACAATGTCACCTTAACCCAAACCACAATGTTGGACACATAAAGGTGCTAAATATGAGATAATTTCTGTTGCCTCCAGTGGCTCATCGCTAACGGCGCTAAAACAGTGAAAGCTACAGCGCCATTAAGCTAACAGTGTTGGGAGTGGGGAGGACAAATTAAATCCTCCTGCTTCTAGAAGCAGAAAATGCCATTGCGTGTCCTTTGCAGGGACATTTAAAGTTGTTGTGGGTATGCACATTATTTTTGACCTTTTTATATGGACAGCAATCTTCAAACTCAGTGGTATTACCAATGGAATAAGTATGACGTATTGTATCCTTTAATCTTTATATTATTTAAATGCGTTAACAGAGAAACCATAGGCTACCCATCTTTCCCCTCATAGTGCCCAGAGTTGACTTCTAGCTGACAAATGTTTAACAGCCACCAAGGAATTCATAAGATGGACACTGTTGCACTATGTGTGGCTGCGTTTCCATGACTCTAGGATTGTTTCTAGACATGTTTACAAAGATACATAATTATGTATGTATGTTGTTTATGTAGTCCTGTTTCGTATGTTCGTCCATTGAAGGATGTGGTTCTGCATGTCTGCCCTAGCCTAAATGTTTGTTAGCACTGTGTGTGTCCATCCACACACACTCACATCATAGTGTATGCCGCATGTGTTTGTGGTCTTGACGGGGTAATAAAATGCCTCCTCTCATCTCGGTTCTCCCGGTTCAGAGTGACTATTAAGATGTGTGTGCTCTAACAAGCAACCTCTCCAAATGATAAATGACAAAACACACACTGCCTCCACACTGCTGTCATCTGACAAAACACACTCTCTCTCTCTCTCTCTCACACACACACACACACACACACACACTCTCTCTCTCTCTCTCTCTCTCTCTCTCTCACACACACACACACACACACACACACACTCTCTCTCTCTCTCTATCTTCTTCATCTCTTTCTCACCTGCCTCAGTTTCATTTTCTCTCTCAGATCTTGTTTTTTTCCCCTCACACACACATCGACACATTCAGACAAAAAGGAAATAGGGAGACGAGATGGAGAATAGATTTTGAAGGAACAAAAACGACTACTCTCGCCCCTAAATGTAAACAAAACAACATTTGAGGAAACAAACAAACATAACAGATAACAGCATTTCACAAGCAAATAAAAAGAACAGAAAACGCTGCTGCAGTGAATATGGGATGGGAATGACATTTCCATAGATAGTATCAGTTTTGCAGCGTGCAGTGAAGGCAACACACAGTCTGACTGGTCTGTTGTCTGTTTCTTAACTCATTCATGCAGTACATCATCCAGATAGTTTTAGAAATATAGATTTTTACCAGGCACAGGCTGGTGTTTTTTCACCTTCACCACCGCCCTTGAAACAAAGATTTTCCGGCAGCAGACTAGAAACCAAGTGGTACAGGGAACATGGCCAAAAGAGCGACCAGAGCGGGGCACAAATGAGAGTATTTTTGTCATTTATTACATTATGACAGTCATGCTTGTGTTTTGTGTTGCTATATTGCACAACCAGTTTATAAAGTGAAACGTTATCACTATGTTGCCATAAGCTGTCATGTAAACATGCGACAGCGATGCTGCGTTGTAACCTTAGCTTTAACGCTAGCACCCCGTTATTATCGGCACCATTGTAACGCATTTGTTTACATATTTACTTGTCATATCTGCTGACATATCAGCTGCCGAGTGACAAAGTTTGATGACATAGCGGTATTCAAGTGGTGTCCCGTTTGAAGGGGTAAAAAGGATTCACCCTTGGACCCCTCTGCCAGGGGTTGGTCCAGATTTTGCCACTGTGATAACATCACAACTTTGCAAGCTGCAGTCACAAATTTACTGGGTATGTAGTTGAAATATCATTTCAAAATCTCACTCGAACCAAACTAATGCCCTATTGCTGAGCTGCAAGTACATGTGTAAAGGGGTTGCCCCCTAGTTGAGTAGTAGTTGAGTAATCTGGTTTTGTACATGTGGAAGCATGGGTTTGGGATTTGTCATAAACTGATTTATTATTTCTTTTTTGTAAGTGGAGGATACATAACACATTCCCATGGGGAGGCAGGTGGTTTGGGAAGTGTCTGGAGACCGTTTGGAGTATTTTCCGTAATGTTTTCAGAAAAAACTGATATGATTTACTCTTGAGAGTGGCCACTTTTGCATTTTTTTTCTTACAAGATAATAAAAAGAAGTATAAGGCTATTGTATGTATCATATACAGTACTATTCTGATAAATACCCAAATCATACAAGTTTCATTCAAAGGAGATACAAATTTTATAAGATTTATATATGTCTGTGTGAGGAGCTAACCATATAACACTAAAACATCTCAAAAATACATAAATCCACGATGACTAGGCCAGATGGAGGTCAGCTCAGACCTGTGTTGACGAACTGAACAACACCGATCAATCTGACTCTTGGACTAAACTAATGACGGACCCCTGGCATACTGTTTTGATCAGTTGCTAGGTAACAGTAGCACATGGAGCCTTAGATTAAGTTAACCAGATCACTGTGTAAACAGGAAAGAAGGGCATTGACTTTTCAGCCCGCTGTGTCTTTTGTCACCTTTTTTATTGCCTTTTGTTGTGTTTCCTGTTTGTGATGCTCTGAATGCTCCAGAGTAGAAATGAAAAAGCAAGAGAGGTGACAGAGACTTTGTTGCAGGAACACAGAGAAAGTATTCCTCCTGCTGCATAACAACATGTCACAAAAGGTTGGTGTGGGTGGTCTGCTGATGTGGACGGATTTGGGCAAATCAGCACACATGAATAGTAAAGAAAACAGTTGTGCTTTTTTATAATAAATCCCTGAGGGAGGGCAGCTGGAGCCAATGAGTAGACCCCCCCCTCACTTTCAATCACGGATCTGGTTTTGTGTCTTTCCCTTTTTGTATGTCTTGTTGATTGTATTAGTTTGCTTTAGTAGTTTTGCTCTCCTTTTAAGTCTGAAATGTTGTTATCATTACTGTTATGTTAATTTGGTGTTTTGCACCCCAGGGCCACCTTGAAACACAAAGCTACTTTGCAGATTTGCATACGTCTTCACCATAAAAATGACTAAGGAGATGTGTGTTAAAGGCCGGCGTTCCTCCGAGCCCATCGAGTATCAGTGGTATTTCTGAGGGAGATGCAGTGCAACAGAGCTCTTTAGTGATGAAGATTTATGGACTCTATTGTGGGATTACTTACTTCTTTCCTCCTTTGTTGTGTTTGCCTCCAAGCATGTGCAAATGTGCTTCTCTGTGTCCAAATGAATCTGTGCTTGTGTGTTACATGCAGCTAACAATGGATGGCATGAAAACATCAGTGGCATTAGCTGACATCCAATTCAAGATAATCCTTTAACATGTTAATGCAGGGAGTTTTATCTGATTGGTCATTGAGAGAAGAGAATATTTGATGATTTGATATTAATTTAAACATTGTGGTGATTTCAGTCCATCTCTGGCATGCCAGTATTATCGACAACAGTGTCAACATTGCGCTCATTTTGTCCGCATGCTGCATGCTTTGTCAGTATTTTTTTTGTTGTTGTCGCATTATCTCCTTTTAATCAGTAATCTGGTTTTGTACATGTGGAAGCATGGTGTTGGGATTCGTCATAAACTGGTTTATTTATTTCTTTTTTGTAAGTGGAGGATACATAACACATTCCCATGGGGAGGCAGGTGGTTTGGGAAGTGCCTGGAGACCGTTAGGAGTATTTCCTGTAGGTAATGTTTTCTGCTGTGGTTCCCAGCTCCCAAAAGAGAACAGTGTGACTCTGGTCCATCAGAAAGCCCTGTTCATTATCTAGTGCTCTATTTCTACCCTCAGGTGAAAATCAGAAGCTTTCCATATGAATCAGCAGGAATTTATGGGAATAAAGAGGGATAAATTGAATTTAAAGGAACTTAAATATAGTTGGGGAAAGTATATTGTAAATTAATTTTGGCTACAACAACCATATTTAATTGAATACCTATGCTATTCCTTGATGGTATGCACATAGCAGCACCTTGCTTAGAGCTATTGAGGATACACCCCCTACATTTATGCTCTCTTATGACAAATCGAAATGTTTACATTTATGTTTGTTTAATTTTCCTGTTAATTCTCATAATTTTCCATGAAATCCTATGTTATGATGTATTTTATTATATAATATTTTCCAAATTCCCCAGCTTGGAAATTTACTGAGACTGTACTGGAATTTTCTTGCCCCTTTGCAACCTGAATTGTGACACTAAAAATACAGTGAGAGTGATTTTGGAGAGTCACAAAATCAGGAATGTCCTGGGGTGTTCACCAGAACACATCATCAACATAAACAGTGTTCACTTGTTTTTCTAGTGGGCTTCAAAAACATTAAACTTTCATGACTTCATTTTTCAGCATGCAGCAGCTTTTCTTCTGATAATAAATCTAAAGTGTCTGATCGTTCGCCCTCTACAAATTTGATGTTGATGTTTAAGAGCATTTTGAGATGATATTGAAGCTGGATGTTGTTGTTGACTTCCTTAATTAGGCCTTTAATCAGGGGTGAGGCTAATCTCTGGCACCAGGCAACAACATCACCTGGAAGTTATCTGAATGATATATCAGTATATCGGCTGTGTAGCTCTGAAAGTTTGAGCCACACATTTTCCACCTCAGCACTTGAAAAGTCACAGTTTAGCAGCATTAATGATTTCACAGAAGTCAGTTTTTGGGGTTGAAAATGTTTGAATTTGCTTTTTTCTATCAACCTTAGAGCTGGTGTTCACTGATGGTGAAAATATTACCTTATCTGTCCTCTGATTTGGTTGAAGCGTCACCAAATGTCTAACAACACTCCTCTGTTTCTGAGTGGGAGTTAAGAGTGAATTATTAGTGTATTATTAATGTGTTAGGTGAGTTATTAACAGCTGTGATTGTGTAGATACTACTGCGTTCAGTACTAATTTGCAGATTAGTAAATGTTGAATGTTGTAAAAATTCTCCTGAGCATTATGAGCATGTTAGCGTACTGATGTTAGGATTTAGGTCAGAGCACCAGCCTTTGAGGTTTGTTTAGTGCTTTGACATGGAAATACAGAGTACACACCCATCACATCACAGTGTTGCCACAGGACTTGTATGATAGATGTCAACTCAAGCTGCAATATGCATAAAACTCTAATATATGCCTCTGCTCCTTGGAGTATGTAACAAACGCATGCATGTGCTGACCTCAAGCCGCTTTGATTAGCATGATCTTAATAAATAAATAAATTTGACGTGTCAGTCAATGTTGTGTCATATTCACCATCCTGAGAGGTTAGCTTTTAATGCCTCTAAGTAGGTAGAGCTTTGTTTTTTTGATGAGGGAATTGTTGTGCCTTCAAACAAGCGTTCATTTATAACGCTTTGCATATATTCATAAGCTGTGCAGAGGACTGCTGCTGTAATATGCAGCCACTTTGCAATGTAAAGCTCCCAAAGTAACAATGGATGTTTCATGCAGAAGACTGTATGTCTGGTGAAATAAAACATACTGCAGTGCAATGGTTATATAACTCTGAACAGGCATACAGGATCTATCAGTATCTCTATCAATAGACCTATAATATGTTATCAGGCTGCGAGGCAGTGATGTCATCGACACCTTAAACTCAAGATCTTTTATTAGAGGAATGAGGTCAGAGCAAAAATAAAGAATACTCAAGAATGGACATTTCACTTTAATGTAAGTAATTTTGTCATTCCAAGTAATGTATTAATGTATTAACTGAATCAGCAAAGCATGCATGAACCATTTGGAGGAGAATATTTTCAGTATTTTAGCAGCATGACCATAGATGATAATTAGTTAACGCCATTGTCTTGGTGTGAGTTACATTTAACTAAATTATTTTATAAACAAGCAAGATTTTAAAGGCAGGATCAAGTGCTATTTGAACAGTGAATGTACTCTTACTGAACTACGTTGCTAAGTGGTTAATGCTGCTTTGGCCAGAATTCCCTCTGGGAAAGAAGAGATATGAAACCTCACTGGGCCTGTCGTGTGAATATAAGGGTTAAATTATGCTTTTTATGATGTCATTTTCAGACTCAAATTCTGTGGCAATCCATTATCATGATAACTTGCTGCCTCATCCATCTAACAACTATTGTATCCATATATTTTATGTTTATTATATGTTTGGTTCAAGTGAGCTTCTGTTTTCCTCATCTTCGGTCACACTTGTCTTGCCTCATCCCACCACATTATGAAAAAGTGTGAACCCTCAGAACTTGAATAGTTAAGTTACTGCCAAGCCCCAGCAATACAACAAATTACCATCACAATTTAATTATGCATGCTGGAGCACAGAAGTATTTACAGATGAATGGCTGCCGTAGACCATCGTGCCGAGCGGATTAGCATTGTGAGAGATTTGATGTGGATTAGTTAAAAGGATTATTTACTAGTTGTGGTACACCAGCGGACTACAAATAAGGGGTTTGGATGTACTGTATTTGGGATTTGAATGAATGGGATGAATGCTTGCTCAGGGAAAAAGGCTCCACTAAAGAATTCACATTTGAATAGAGATGTCACCTCTTCCTACTTACTCTATTTTTTGCCATGTGTGCTGTGGTGTTGCGTCGTGTTACTACCACCTACTGCAAACCCTGGAACGTCCTCCAGACATTTATTACTTTTCTTACTTCTTTTGTTTTTTGAAAGCGTCGAAACAATAACATTTATTAAAAAATGTCTTGTAGTCTAAATTATAAAACGGTCTTTTTGGAGTGGAAGACAGTTGGTCGGCCAGTCTGCCACTTTATCTCAACTATTATGGCGCTTTTCCACTAGTACCTACTCAGTTCTACTCGACTTGACTCAACTCAATTTTTTGGATTTTCCATTAGATGATAGATGATATTTTATTACCTACTCAGCTGGAGTTGCAAGCGAGCTGCATTTAGCCAAAATGTGCCATTGACAGACTGCAGGCCACTGATTGGCCAGTGAGTGACGCCCCTGGATGAGCCATGAGAGACTGTGTTGACTGAAGTACACCAAATCAAAAGTGATTTATCAAACTGCTGGATTATTCTTAGCAACCACTACAACCTTGTACACAGGACATATTATATGCAATGACTGAAGCAAACTGTGTTGGTGTCATCAGCCCACCCTCATATGTCGTCTGGCTTGTACCCTCTCATTTTCAGCATCATACTGCTGTATAGCTTCCCAAACTCTTGTCTCGCCACCTGCAGCCTTCTCCGGCTCTAGTTTTACCTTTAGTCTGACAAAAAGCCACAAATCGAGCAGCAGTTTGCCGTCACCTCAATGTCCAGTTGTAGAGTGATGTTTTGGACAGCTTTGCCATGACAACCAAACTACTACCAACCACTTCTGGTGTAGTTCTCCCTATAGCAGGTGTCTATAGGACCTCATTTAACACTCTGACAGGTGAAAATACCAGTCTCAGTGTGACGGCTAGTGAATATACCTGTTAACCTGCTATGTTAGCATGTTGATTTTAGCATTTCCATAGAGCTGCTAGCATGACTGTAGCCTGTCAGGGCTCCTGCATGATTCTTTCATGCAAAATGATGTATTATTTTGGGGTGCATGTCTCTGTTAGCTCATTGGTCTTTGGGACCCCCAGCCCAACCTTTAGCCAGTTACTTTGATGTTAACATAACCACAATGAACTGCTATATGGAAAAAATGTTTCAAACACTTTTCAAGAAAAAAAAACTGAACTGAAACAAATATTAAATCTCCACACAACAAACAAGGAGACCATAAACGTTACATCGTACATTTAGTTGTTTTCAGTGTGTTTTGTGCTTTTTGTGCTGATTTTATAAGACGACTGGACGTGATATATGAGATCAGATAATATGTTGTATCTCTTGCCGCTTCATGTTTCATGTTAGGTGTAAGGAGCACTAAAGACCTCTCGGGTTAATAATTCACAGCGGAGGAATGATGATGCAGGAGGAAGAGACAGAACAAATGAGAACGGGGAGCACAAAATGAGGAAGGAAACTGAAAAAAGATAAGTAGAGGAGGACTGGTTGGAGAGAGATGAGATGATGAACAGATTAAAGATAAATAGAGGAGGTGGAGGAGGAGGAGAGGAGGAGGGGCCGTGAGAAGAAAAATAAAATAAAGAGGACGGTGGATTGAAGACAAGTTTAGTATGCCAGAGGCAGCAGCAGTGTGGTGTCTGTGGAGAAGCCACATCCTTTATGGGAAGAATACATCCATTTAGACTGGGACACACACACACACACACACACACACACACACACAGAGCGAGTGAGCTAAGTGGATATTAGTTTTAATTGATTACTAGTGTGCCTTAATGTTCACAAGCAGCCACTCTCCCTCTGTAATGGGACTGTATTACACAGTGAAAGAAGCAGGGAGGTTTTAAATGGACATTTGTCACAGTATGAACAGTTTATGATGGCATTCTGTGTGCATACAATTGAATTGCCAGCATGCTTGTTTTTTAAGGTTCTTGTTCCCCAATTTTGAATATTTGCATATTTTACTTTCCTATCGTATTGCCATCTGGAGATGCAGCAGTCAACACCTCCATTCATTCTGCCGAGGTGACTCACACAACGCCCAGACCAGAGGAAGAGGATAGATGGTTTATTTAGAAGGGCACTGCAAATATTTGGACAGGGAGGCAGTTGTTTGATGTGTCATCTGCGTATACTTTGAGGGTTTGAGATTTACTCAACAGGTCAACAGACGTCTGGCAAATTGGCTGGAGAGCAGTCAAAGTAGTTGTGTGAGTCGGTGACGGTGTAGGAAACAAGGAGAAAGGAAGAGTTCAGTCAGCAGAATGTGACAGTGTTGCTTAGCTTTATCAATTATGATTATAATTATATTATAAGTCGTGGATCTCATTAGTATGTTGGTAATCTTTGAGTGGGAAGACAAGCGAACTGCCATGAAAGTCATTTGTCTTGAACAACTCTTTATTTTATGATTGTTGTTGTCTTTTCTGGCTGCTCCTTTCCGGGGTCGCCACAGCGGATGATCCGCTTGTAGACAGCGTTAGTTTTTTACACCGGATGCCCTTCCTGGTGCAACCCTCGTCCATTTTGTTAGTCGGGACTGGGAGGGTGTCGAACCTGGGTTCCCCAGGCCGATGGCACGTGCAATCATCCTCTACGCTACCGGCCAGGTTCTGTATTTTATGATTATGGTTTATAATAATGTTGAAAAAATATATATATTTTCATCTTTTCGTGCTCTTTGACCTTTGAGTTTACTCAAGTCTAATTGAACATTATTGATTGTGTCTCTGGGGACAAAACAGTCCAAACTGAGACCTGGGACTCAAGTCAGGCTTGATCCAAATCATGTTTGGTCTGATCTTGAGTTTAGTCCTGTTTTATTGCAGTCGGTCTGTGTCCATATGTTCAGTCTAACAGAGTAATAATATCAGTATTATCAATCGCAGAAATCCAATAGTTATTTGCCATTGATCTAATTTTTATTGTATGCTTGAAATTCTGTTGATTATATTAACAATAATGATGCAATTGAGAGCAAGCCACCCAGAGTGTATTTGGTAGACCAGAGTCTTCCATGATGGGGGCTGGTCTGCAGTCAGCTGCAGTGAACTGTCTCTTCCCGTCGCTATCCGTCTGATTAGCTGCACTAGCATGCTTCGCTCAGCTGCTAGCTCAAACTTGAAGTACTCTGTTAATATTTTATTTTAATTCCATTATACAAAAGGTGCATGTTATTGTTTGACTTTATTGTTTATTGCTCCCTCTCTATGTTGATATTTTATATCTGGTGTCATAGTCTTCAGGTCTTTTTGGGCTCAGGTCTTAAAATAAATAATTTATGGTGAGTCTTGTTGGCTTAAAGGCTTTGCCACATGAAAACCTCCTGTTTGATTCTGCTTGTGGAGCCTTTGTTTGATGTCTTAGTCCCCTCTCTCTCTATGTTTAGTTTCGGTTTTAACTATCACTTAAAATCACAAATATAATTGTCAATTAACATAAAAGTGCGTACATTTATGCACGTCAGATTTGGGTAGCGCTTCCATAGGGTCATGTAGGATCGGGTCTAAAATGATGAAACTTGCTCCTCATATAATTTCTGTCTGCTGTATTGTTAAAAACTACACTGTAGACCAATACCTCTTTAAAAGTGTGTACAAAATTTAAATTGAAAAGCTCATAGGAACCCTCCAGTTCTTAAAATCAGTTCAAATGTAACCCAAATATAAGAATATATTTCCTGCAGTTGTATGTGTGAGAAAGTGGAGGCATGTAAGGATAAGGTCACATGTAGGGATGAACTAATCCAGTCCACCAAATCTGTGTCTGCACTGTTAACTGACCTTTTCAGTGGTGTGCTTATCTGCCATGACGTCCACTTAAAACAGGGTTTCTCTGTCGGTTAGACTGATTTACTGTAGTCACAATGACTCCTACCCTCATGCTACCTTACATTAAATTATCCCAAAGACCCAGAAAGGTTGACATGATTTAAATTACCAGAGAGAGAGAGAGAGAGAGAGAGCACTACTATCAGATCAGTACTCAGTATCAACAGAAACCAGATTTGAGGGCACAGAATCGATATCTGGAGATAAAAATGATCCATAGTCAGAGACACTTTTAGCGTTTTCAATTTACTGGAAGTACATGGCGTCCTCAGCAGGCACAATATTTCTGGGGGGAGGGGCACATTTTATGTCTTATTTGAAATGATGCAGCGTTGTTGCAAGCATGTTTTGGATGACTGAAATTAAGTTAGAGATTGTTGAAATGTAAAACACTTCTTGTCCTGCAAAGACTCATACACAACCGATAAACACCACTTTCCTCTTGATACCTCTGCTGCTTCTCTGTCAAATTATTTAGTTCCAGCCATCTTATGCTTGAGTATATCTTTTCCAGGGTGCAGCAGTGACTCCCCAGGCTGCAAAATTACTGTTAGGCTCCATAGTGTGCATGATTAGCTGAAGTACATCAGGGTGTGATTTAGACAACCTGTTTCCTGTCGCTGAGCTGCCGCCTTCAAGCCAAAAAAAAAAAAAAGAAAAAAAAAAAAAGGACAACATGTAACGGTTCATTTGGCGTAGATGAAATTACAATCTATTTAAGAAACAGCAGACTCTTACACTGCTCCTTTTATAAGTTTAATCATACATTTCATCAGATGTTGATGATTAGTCGTTCTGTGAACAGTAAATATGTTTTTCTTTTAATCTTTATGCATATCTCTTTGAACGAAATTCTTTTTTGACTATTTGTTAAAAACAAACAATTGAGAGATCACTTATTTTACATCTGAAAAAAGTCTTTCAAATAATAAGAATTTGATCAATCAAGAACATATTAGCAGATGATGCAGAAAATTTTCCCTCAGGGTTTCCCCACAGTGTTTTATAATGGTGTCCCTCCTCTGATGTCAGCAGAAACTGTTATATAGACATAAAATTAGGCTTATTTAATATTTAATGAGAGGACTGAGCCTGGGTCTGTCTTATTGTCAGCCCAGCAGATAATTGATTGATCACGATGTACTTTGGCTTTGCAGTGATGAGTCACAGCAGCATGTTGTCGTGCTGTGAAAAGAGTAAAGATGAATCGATACGTATCAAAAAACAGACACAAGAGTCAGGGACCTGGCTTTGTTGATAGGCAACCTGACCCAAAAACTGCATGAAATTCGGAAGAAATCAATATGGCTCTCAGTCTTTCTTAAATAACTTTTGGATACAGTGTCGGCCTCCAGTTCATTCTTTTCAGAGTTGCTTGAAGCCAAAAGGGTGATCTCCTGCATCCATCAAGCTCTTAGAGCAGAAGTGTTTCCTTTCACTCCACCTCCCACCTCCCACCGAGAGATGTTCCGATACCATTTTATCCTTGCCGATACCGATTCCCATACTTGTGCTGTGGGTATCAACCGATACCGACTACCGATACCAATATGTTATAATTTTCTTTAATTTTTTTTTTTTAATCATACCACGCCTGCATGACTGTGATATGATTATCACTGTGGTGAGGCCTGGCTCAGGTTAAAACCTTTGAAAAACATGAATGAATACAACAAACTGAAGCCATTTATTTTTTAATTTATTTTTAAATAGAACAGATTAAATAACAAAATGGTACAACAGCAACTTAACTAAATAAACCTAGGAACAATTATGAGAAAAATGAATGTGCAGCCACAATATTTTACTAGTTTTACTAGTTAGCTCAGTTCTTCCTCACCCCTCTAAAACAGCAGGCTGTACAGGAGGTGTTTACCCAGGGCACCAAATAGGCTAGGACCACTCCTGCAGCTAGCTACCACCTTAATTTACTTTATTTCTTTACATTGTGTGCTGCTGTCTGTCACTTTGTATTTTTTATTCTATTTTTTGGACAGAGAGTGCTCTAAACTGGAGTCAAATTCCTCTATATGAAAACATACCTGGCCAATAAAGCTGATTCTGAATCTGATTCTTCCTATTTCATATTTGATCCATAGCAGTTAGACCTTCCGTGCCCTGTCTGAACAGGTGAGCCACCTGTTTAATGGCTGATGACCAGGTGAAATTTCAGTTCACACATCTGGTTCTAGTTCATTCATAGTTCACGTTTATGTGTGTAAAAAAAAAATTAACTAAGTTCACAGTCCTAAAAATCAACCAGTTGTTACATTTTTTCAAATAAATCAGACATTATGTTATTCAATAGAATCTTTTCTTAACCATTCCTCACCAGCTGTGAATCACCACTCCTAAACAATTAAATTATCGTATCAATAAAGAATCACAGACGCCGGCACTGGCTGAGGTCTGTCATGGCAGCAGGCTCTGCCACAGCAACAGGCTGAGCCGCGGTACCGGTTGTGCGCCGCTGTGACACGGGCCGAATCAATTCAGCATGAACTCTCTTCTGTCCCGATGGGAAAAATTATGTTGACCGTGTAGCACAGAAGGTGACAGATGGCACAGGTGCCGCTATTCAGCCTCATAGTGATGCGGCCTTACTTACTAGCTGTCTGTGCATGTGGGGATGCGGAAGTTATTTATTTCTTTATTTTTCAGAGGGACATAGTCAAAGCGGGGGGCATTTGTTGCCAAGACGGCCGCCTTAACTATGAAGTGCTGCGGGAAACCCTGCATATAGGTTCCTATTTTAATAAATTAAGTGGTATCGGATCAGTGACTGGACTCCAGTACTTGCTGATACTGATGCCAGCATTTTCTGCAGTATCGGAGGCATTTCTGACACTGGTATCGGAATTGGAACAACTCTGCTCCCACCTCCCGGGTCCCAGCTCCCAGTTCCCAGGTCTCAGGTCCCACCTCCCACTTCCCACCTCCCACCTCCCAGTTCTTAGCTCCCAATTCCCAGCTCCCAGTTCCCGGTTCCCAGTTCCCACCTCCCAGTTCCCACCTCCCAGCTCCCAACCCCCAGTTCCCACCTCCCAGTTCCCACCTCCCACCTCCCAGCTCCCAGCTCCCATCTCCTACCTCCCAGTTCCCATCTCTCAGCTCCCACTTCCGAGTTCCCATCTCCCAGCTCTGAGTTCCCATCTCCCAGTTCCCATCTCCGAGTTCCCACCTCCCAGTTCCCATCTCCGAGTTCCCACCTCCCAGTTCCCATCTCCGAGTTCCCACCTACCACTTCCCATCTCCCAGCTCCCAATTCCCAGTTCCTAGTTCCCACCTCCCAGCTCCCATCTCCCACCTCTTAGCTCCCACCTCCCAGCTCCCATCTTCCAGTTCCCACCTCCCACCTCCCCGTTCCCATCTCCCAGCTCCCATCTCTCACCTCCCCGTTCCCATCTCCCAGCTCCCATCTCCCAGTTCCCAACTCCCATCTCCCAGCTCCCAGCTCTCATCTCCCAGCTCTCATCTCCCAGCTCTCATCTCCCAGCTCTCATCTCCCAGCTCCCACCTTCCAGTTCCCATCTCCCAGGTCCCACTTCCCAGTTCCCATCTCCCAGATCCCAGTTCCTACCTCTCAGCTTCCATCTCCCACTTCCCATCTCCCACTTCCCAGTTCCCAACTTCCATCTCCCAGTTCCCATCTCCCACCTCCCAGTTCCCATCTCCCACCTCCCAGATCCTACTTCCCACCTCCCACCTCCCAGTTCCAAGTTCCCACCTCCCATCTCCCAGCTCCCAGTTCCCATCTCCCACCTCCCAGTTCCCATCTTCCAACTCCCGCTTCCCAGCTCCCAGTTCCCATCTCCCACCTCCCAACTCCCATTTCCCATCTCCCATCTCCCAGTTCCCACCTCCTGGTTCCCACCTCCCGGTTCCCACCTCCCAGTTCCCACCTCCCATCTCCCACCTCGCATCTCCCAGCTCCCAGTTCCCATCTCCCACCGCCCAGTTCCCACCTCCCATCTCCCAGCTCCCAGTTCCCATCTCCCAGTTCCCAGCTCCCATCTCCAACCTCCCAGCTCCCATCTCCCATCTCCCACCTCCCAGGTCTCATCTTCCATCTCCCAGCTCTCAGTTCCCACCTCCCAGCTCCCACTTCCCAGTTCCCATCTCCCATCTCCCAGCTCCCAGCTCCCAGTTCCCACCTCCCATCTCCCATTTCCCACTTCCCAGTTCCCATCTCCCAGCTCCCAGTTCCTACCTCTCAGCTCCCAGTTTCCACTTCCCATCTCCCAGCTCCCACTTCCCAGTTCCCACCTTCCAACTCCCAGTTCCCAACTCCCAGATCCCAGTTCCCATCTCCCAGCTCCTACTTCCCATCTCCCACTTCCCACTTCCCAGTTCCCTGTTCCCATCTCCCAGCTCCTACTTCCCATCTCCCACCTCCCTGTTCCCGGGTCCCATCTCCCACCTCCCAGTTCCCGGTTCCCATCTCCCAGCTCCCAGTTCCCAGCTCCCATCTCCCACCTCCCACCACCCGGTTCCCATCTCCCACCTCCCAGTTCCCAATTCCCACCTCCCATCTCCCACCTCCCATCTCCCACTTCCCAGCTCCCAGTTCCCAGATCCCAGTTCCCATCTCCCAGTTCCCACCTCCCAGTTCTCATCTCCCAGTTCTCATCTCCCAGTTCCCATCTCCCACCTCCCATCTCCCAGCTCCCAGTTCCCATCTCCCACCTCCCAGTTCCCATCTTCCAACTCCTGCTTCCCAGCTCCCACTTCCCAGCTCCCAGTTCCCATCTCCCACCTCCCAACTCCCATTTCCCATCTCCCATCTCCCAGTCCCCAGCTCTTGGTTCCCACTTCCCGGTTCCCACCTCCCAGTTCCCACCTCCCATCTCCCAGTTCTCATCTTCCATCTCCCACTTCCCAGTTCCCACCTCCCAGTTCCCACCTCCCAGTTCCCATCTCCCAGTTCCCATTTCCCCGTTCCCAGTTCCAAGTTCCCATTTCCCATCTCCCAGCTCCCATCTCCCACCTCCCCGTTCCCATCTCCCAGCTCCCATCTCCCACCTCCCCGTTCCCATCTCCCAGCTCCCATCTCCCAGTTCCCCACTCCCATCTCCCAGCTACAAGTTCCCATCTCCCAGCTCTCATCTCCCATCTCCCCTCTCCCACCTCCCATCTCCCAGCTCCCAGTTCCCATCTCCCACCTCCCAGTTCCCATCTTCCAACTCCTGCTTCCCAGCTCCCACTTCCCAGCTCCCAGTTCCCATCTCCCACCTCCCAACTCCCATTTCCCATCTCCCATCTCCCAGTCCCCAGCTCTTGGTTCCCACTTCCCGGTTCCCACCTCCCAGTTCTCATCTTCCATCTCCCACTTCCCAGTTCCCACCTCCCAGCTCCCACTTCCCAGTTCCCACCTCCCAGTTCCCACCTCCCAGTTCCCATCTCCCAGCTCCCACCTCCCAGCTCCCACTTCCCAGTTCCAAGTTCCCATTTCCCATCCCCCAGCTCCCATCTCCCCTCTCCCACCTCCCCGTTCCCATCTCCCAACTCCCATCTCTCACCTCCCCGTTCCCATCTCCCAGCTCCTACTTCCCATCTCCCACCTCCCAGTTCCCGGTTCCCACCTCCCATCTCCCACCTCCCGGTTCCCATCTCCCACCTCCCGGTTCCCATCTCCCACCTCCCAGTTCCCATCTCCCAGCTCCCAACTCCCAGTTCCCATCTCCCAGCTCTCACTTCCCAGTTCCCACTTCCCATCTCCCAGCTCCCACTTCCCAGTTCCCACCTTCCAGCTCCCAGTTCCCACCTCCCAGCTCCCAGTTCCCATCTCCCAGCTCCTACTTCCCATGTCCCACCTCCCTGTTCCCGGGTCCCATCTCCCACCTCCCAGTTCCCGGTTCCCATCTCCCACCTCCCACCACCCGGTTTCCATCTCCCACCTCCCAGTTCCCAATTCTCACCTCCCATCTCCCAGTTCCAGGCTCCCAGCTCCCAGTTCCCATCTCCCAGTTCCAAGTTCCCACCTCCCATCTCCCAGTTCCCATCTCCCAGCTCCCAGTTCCCAGCTCCCAGTTCCCATCTCCCACCTCCCAGTTCCCATCTTCCAACTCCCGCTTCCCAGCTCCCACTTCCCAGCTCCCAGTTCCCATCTCCCACCTCCCAACTCCCATTTCCCAGCTCCTGGTTCCCACCTCCCAGTTCCCACCTCCCATCTCCCAGCTCCCAGTTCCCATCTCCAACCTCCCAGCTCCCATCTCCCACCTCCCAGTTCTCATCTTCCATCTCCCAGCTCCACTCTAAATGACGCTACTCACCTTAGCTCCATTGTAATTTGACTCAGCATCAGCTCCCACCTCCCAGGTCCCAGTTCCCAGTTCCCAGTTCCAAGTTCCCATCTCCCACCTCCCTGTTCCCATCTCCCAGCTCCCATCTCCCAGTTCCCCACTCCCATCTCCCAGCTCCAAGTTCCCATCTCCCAGCTCTCATCTCCCAGCTCCCACCCTCCAGTTCCCATCTCCCACCTCCCAGTTCCCGGTTCCCACCTCCCATCTCCCACCGCCCGGTTCCCATCTCCCACCTCCCAGTTCCCATCTCCCAGCTCCCAACTCCCAGTTCCCATCTCCCAGCTCTCACTTCCCATCTCCCAGCTCCCACTTCCCAGTTCCCATCTCCCAGCTCCTACCTCTCAGCTCCCAGTTCCCACCTCCCAGTTCCCACTTCCCAGTTCCCACTTCCCATCTCCCAGCTCCCACTTCCCAGTTCCCACCTCCCAGCTCCCACCTTCCAGCTCCCAGCTCCCAGTTCCCACCTCCCAGCTCCCAGTTCCCATCTCCCAGCTCCTACTTCCCATCTCCCACCTCCCTGTTCCCGGGTCCCATCTCCCACCTCCCAGTTCCCAGTTCCCATCTCCCACCTCCCACCACCCGGTTCCCATCTCCCACCTCCCAGTTCCCAATTCTCACCTCCCATCTCCCAGCTCCCAGCTCCCAGTTCCCAGCTCCCAGTTCCCAGTTCCCATCTCCCAGTTCCCAGTTCCCACCTCCCATCTCCCAGTTCCCATCTCCCAGTTCCCATCTCCCACCTCCCAGCTCCTACTTCCCATCTCCCACCTCCCAGTTCCCGGTTCCCACCTCCCATCTCCCACCTCCCGGTTCCCATCTCCCACCTCCCGGTTCCCATCTCCCACCTCCCAACTCCCAGTTCCCATCTTCCAGCTCCCACTTCCCAGTTCCCATCTCCCAGCTCCTACCTCTCAGCTCCCAGTTCCCACCTCCCAGTTCCCACTTCCCAGTTCCCACTTCCCATCTCCCAGCTCCCACTTCCCAGTTCCCACCTTCCAGCTCCCAGTTCCCACCTCCCAGCTCCCAGTTCCCATCTCCCAGCTCCTACTTCCCATCTCCCACCTCCCTGTTCCCGGGTCCCATCTCCCACCTCCCAGTTCCCGGTTCCCATCTCCCACCTCCCACCACCCAGTTCCCATCTCCCACCTCCCAGTTCCCAATTCTCACCTCCCATCTCCCAGCTCCCTGCTCCCTGCTCCCAGTTCCGAGCTCCCAGCTCCCAGTTCCCATCTCCCAGTTCCCACCTCCCATCTCCCAGTTCCCATCTCCCAGCTCCCATCTCCCAGCTCCCAGTTCCCACCTCCCATTTCCCATCTCCCAGCTCCCATCTCCCAGCTTCCAGCTCCCAGCTCTGGCTCCAGCCTCAGACTGGAAGTCATTAACCTGACCGGAGGAAGAAAAAGTACAGCCATACTAAAGGACGCTCCTCACCTTAGCTCCATTGTAATTTGACTCAGCATCTGCAGCTCCTCATATAATCAGTTCAGTGTAGCTGCTGCAGCTTTAGATATTTCTCTTTAATCTATATCAAGTTTCGTAGTTGATGGTGATTATTGTCAGTGAACGACTCTGCACAGGGCCGTCTACTGTACAGCTTCCACACAGAGCCACTTTATATCAGAGCACAGGCAAGCTCATTGACCCCACTGTCAGTCACACACACACACACACACAGAGAAAGTTCAGTTGGAGGTATTTTGGAGCTGTTGAATTTCCAGACAAAAGCAGAGGCCCTGAGCACAGACCCACCTGAGAGCGTTACCTCCACCTCACCTGTCCCAATTTGTCGGTGTGTGTGTGTGTGTGTGTGTGTGTGTGTGTTTGTCTTTCTATGCTTGTGTGGACCAACCCTTGACAAACAACCTTTGGTGTGAGGACATTTTCCCTTGTGAGGACATTTTGGCTGGTCCTCACAAAGAAAATGCTTGGATGAACCCCTTTGCTCCTAATGAATGATCTGTATAAGTTTCAGAGAATGTCCTCATTGACTCAGTAAACTCAAAAAAGTGTGTGTTCACCAGTGCTCTTGTGCTCCCCCTGATGGACACACATATGTAGTGCAGTCAAATTTTGATTTAGTGAGCAAAGAAGCAATCCAATTTTCTGATTGGCTAAGGATGGGAAATTTTGTGATTGGCCAAATTTGGGTCATATGAGACCATGACTGTGGGGCTGCACAGGAACAGAATGAAAACCATAAGCAGGCAGTACATTTAAATAGGAAAAAACAGCATTTGCATTTTGACAGATCTAATTATTTCTTTTAATGATGAAATACACTGAAATATGAAATTAGAATGATAAAGAAGAAACAAAGAAGACAAAAAATACATAATATAATTATATATGTATGTATGTGTGTGTATATATATATATACATAAATGTATATGTATATATATATATATACATATACATATACGATGTATATATATATATATATATATATATATATATACACATATTTATATGTATATATGTATACATACATACATATATATGTGTATATATAAGTATATGTATACATATATATATATAGTGATGATGTGCTTTTTCATTTTAATGACTTAACGTTAACTTAACATTTCAATAAATCTAACAGCAATCCTCATTATTTCCAGATTTTTTTAGGTACATTTTCCTGATTAGACTTACATAGATGAATTACAGTTCCAGTGCAGGAAATGATAACAGTGAGTGAATTAAGCTCTTTACTTTTAAGTACAAGACCTTTTATAGTTCCTCCATCACTGACAGTGGCTAATATTATAGTTTTTCTGAGAAAGTCATTAATCATGCTATATATACTTGGAATCTTGTGAGAGAGATAAGGATAGTACAGATTTTTAAGTGGGTTTGAAATGGGGTTGTATGAGGTACCATATGTAGTCAATGCAGGGGAGCTGCCAGGAATTTTGGGCCCCATGACAAAAAAAAATCAAATTGGGCCACTTCTGCGCAGCTGTCAGAACATCTCAAGGACCTAACTGTCCCATCAAAAGCTTTACATAACTAATTAAAGGCTTGCAACTGCATTGCTTCTTGTAGTTCAATACTAGGACTAGCACAGTATTTACTGCTGGTGATTTGTACATGCAAGTCTGCATACAGTATGCCACTCACTGTTTCCAGCTGTCCAGCATCCAGTACAGACAGTCGGTTGTTTTTTTATTTCATAGTGATCATTATGTGAAAAAAATTATTTGAGTTTGAATTTCTGTCATTAATATATATTTCATTTTCTTTTGAGTGTAAAAAGAGCAAGAGAGGCAGAGAAATCCCCACAGATTCCCTGCAGTGATGCTAACTGGCATGTCATTGAACACAATGTTGCTCACCTTCTTCACTTGGACAGGAGGGATACAGTCATGGGGAATCTGGGGTGCTGCTGACTCATCTGCTGTTAAGTCTGCTAAAAGGGACAATGCTTTAATATGAATATCATGCTAAAAGTTTCCTGCACTGATTAAATGTTGATAAAATGTCACTAGTCTATAGCTAGCTAACTTATTTCACAACAGCCAATAGGTTAATACTACTCACAGACTGACTACCCACCTTTTTGGTGAAAAACTGAGTGACAGTTTGACACCCTGTCATAGTCGTCCCACTCTCTCTTTCCTCTCTCTCCTTTTTTGGAAAACAGGCTTTGGTTTAGGAAACAGTGTCATCACTGTAGTTCTGGCGCATCGACTGACTGCAGCAAAACGCTGTCACTGATCAGTGTGCTAAGGCAGGACCAAACCATTTCATGTAGATACAGGGGTGTTCTGTCATTATGGATGTTTTACTTTTTGGTTAATGGTGAACTTTACTGCAAAAAAAGAGTTAATTTTATTATCATATTTGAGATATATGCTCAATGATGATGGCTCAAAACATTGATATTTGACTTAATCCTATTTTTAGGGCTCCTGTCAGCCAGAAGCCCTTGGAATTGCCCTAACCTTTCGCTGGTGCCCTGAGTCAGTGTATTACCTACAGTGTCGGTCTGCCTGTCCCCAGTTTGGAAAGGTAGCCAGCCACCAGAAACTAAAATGTATGAAGGACACACTAATAAAAGGCTCATCTAGAAACAAAAAAAATCAATGTTGGTCTGAGTGTATACTATAGAGAATATTTGCCAGGGAACTAAAGTTATGTTATTAAATAACTTTCTCCCTCCACCAGAGTAGCCACACAAATACTGCAATACTAAATCAAACTTGTCTCACACAGTTTCATGACACAATGTCCTTTCGCAAAGATGGTATCTATTTCAAGGCTCAGTGTTTCCCTAGAATTTTTTCAGGTCCGGTGGTACCCACCAAAAAAAACCCTAAACAGACGAGACGCGTGGGTTGGTGTATTGGTGCAGTTGGATTGGAAGTCAGGTGGCACAGCAAGCACTCTGCAATTATTATATTTGCATTCAAATTTTTGTTCAACCAGAGTGTATTCAAGATCACATTTAAAACCACCCATCACAACCTCATGTTCAACTCTCCATACTGGCTCAAATGCTGTTGTGACAGTGTGACCTGTGAAATACAGCAATAACAAACATTTACATGAAAAATCATGGTAGGCCTATATTGCTTAAATGAAATCATTAGGCTTAATCTAACCTTTAATCAAAGTTGCATGGGCCTGAAAGGCTGCAGTGTGGTGGTCTGAACCTATATGAGCATCAAGCCCATCATTTCTGTACAAGTGGATAGTAATAACGGCCTATATAAGAACATAGGAAAAATATAAGAAGAATAAGAAATAATAAGAAAACATCAGTAAATAAGAAAAGAACAAGTAGCAACATGAATGCTTTAAAATAACTAGTCAACAGTAGTAATAGAAGGCAAATATCAATAGCAGTAGGCACATGTTGAATCTGATCTGTGGTATATACAGGTAACAGTGTAAAAATCCAGTCCCACAGTAAAAAAAAATGCAGGAGACCAGATGGAAAACTAAAATCAGTGCTGTACAGTCTAAATGGACATTTGAAACATGTTGAGACTGAACAACTGAAACGGTAATAGTGCAGTAAATATTAAACAGTGCAGATAGTTGTAGCTCACTACTGTATAAGTTGCTGGCACCAGCATTCTGCATACAGTCACCTGATTATAAAAATAGATTAATATAATGAGCTGGCATGATTGTGATTATGTCCACTGCTGAGAGCCCCGACCAGCCTGTCGGCGATGTTCATCAAGTTTTCGGTGAAAAAGGTCCAGTGGTTTATTGACAAAATTGGGGTGTAAAGTCAAATTAATACGCCGCTTCCTCAAAGTGGACTTCCGCAAGGTCTGTGTGCGTGACCGTGTGGACCTCGCACTGGTGTCACACAAAACACTGCTCCATATGTATTTTTCTCATCAACCTGCATTAAATATGACAACCGATCTTTCACAAGAAACTACGGCACGGCAGTGTGCTGGAAAGCTGTGAGAGGAGCGGGTCCCAGCTCACATTGTGCTGCACAGAGGCGCTCCTAATATAAATGATTATTGATTTATGAATGAATTTATAAGTGGGTTATTTTTGACCTGGCGGCAGGTCTCTTTGGCCTGGTGGGCCCGCCAGGCCTGTACAATGGTAGGGGAAACACTGAGACTATTGTATTACAGTGTATTTCATTATAAAGGGATTCTAATTTACGCAAGAACTGAATATTTAACTAGTAAAATGAATGTTTGATCATTATTTCTATACACAAGCTGAGCAAACTTGTAAGGTCACCTGATTAAACAACCTGCTGACAACTTTCTCAAAGAGGCTTTCCATACAGTCTGTATTATTTGGAATATTTCCTAAATGTATTTTGGATGTGATATTGTCAAATTTTTTGTTCAGCGTCATTCTTTGATCTAACTTATCTTCTTCTTACTTCATTTGTCATACTCATTCCAGTTATCATGCTTTACTAATCTCTCTTGTTATTTCAGACCCCATTTCTCACCTGCCTACTAGCTATGGAGATTTTCCCACCCTAACCCATCACCTAATCCATTTGTGCCAACTGATCTGCTCCTTACGCCGCTTTGACACTGCATGAAGAACCTGGTTCAAGAAGGGTTTTTTGTGCACTGTGAAAGGGTTGACACAGCATTTTGACGTGGGTCGAATGACCCTCCAATCGTCCTGTATGTTTATCGGCTCGGAACGGCTTGGCTGCAATGTGAAAAGCGACCCGTTATTTACCCGGTTGACATTGATGTAGCTGCCTGTCACGTTCTGCTTTAGTCACTGAGCAGTCTGTCAGGCTGTCACTGTGAAGCTCCAGAGCTGCAGAGCTGCTCACTCACACAAATCCATGTCCGTGCTGTCCATTGTTTACCTCACTGTGTACTGCCGCACTTTAATCTGTAATGATGACATTGTCAATGTGATGACGTATGGGAGGGAGGAAAACAGGCACGCAGCTCTCACAGCTGGAGGTCAGACCCATGTCAGCTGGCAGGGTGAAAGCATCCTAATGCTGAGTTGAGGTAGGTCGACCCAGGTTAGAAAAACCTGCATCGACCCGCTAATTTCAGTGTGAAAGCAGTATTAGAGATTCCCAAGCAAGATCCAGCCCTTTTTTATTGACCGGTCTGTGTGCATGATCTCTTTCATGTTTGAGACCTTCCTGTCTTCCGTAGCCCATTTTTACATGTATCTGATTGCCCTCACCATTAATGCTACTGGTGCAATTATCATCATGGTAACAGCTGTGTAGTGAAAAGTGTGTATAGTGTATACAGATTGTGTTTTTTTTTTCTTTTTTATGATCTTGTTGTTAACTTTTTCGCCTTTCACTTTTGACTTGAAAAGTGAATTTCCCCAGTGTGGGATCAGTAAAATTTATGCAATACTAGTACTATTGCATACTGCCATGATCAATAAAAAAGGTGTGCCAGATCACTGTACAAGCTGCATATAAACACGGTCACGTAATTTACATCAGGATTCCCCGATCAGTAGGATTTCCCAGAATGATGTCAGACTAAATCACATATGCACTCCTATTAAAGATGATGTCGCTACACATTCAATTTGTTTGATTAAATAAAATCTCTGTCCTTCAGAGATCAGTCTCTAGAGATCAACAGGAACACTGATCTTATGAGTGAGCAGCTCTGCAGCTCTGGAGCTTCACAGTGACAGCCTGACAGGCTGCTCAGTGACTAAAGCAGGATGCGACAGGCAGGTACATCAATGTCTTTGGGTAAATTGCGAGTCGACACAGGTCGACACGGCTCAACTTTAACACTGCAGCTGATCCGAGCCGATAAACTCCCGGGTTGATTGTCACTGACCCACGCCAAAAATGCTGCGCCAACCCTTTCACAGTGCACAGTGTGAAAGGGGCTTGTGTGCATGACCCTTTGCTTGTTTTTGAGGCCTTTCTGCCTTCCATAATCCAATTTTGCATGTATCTGACTGTATTACTGGTGCATTTATCCTGTGCTGTTATCCATCATGACCACATCTGTAGAGTGAAAGGTGTATAGAGCTTCAATACTTCTGTCTTTTCTTTTTCTTTTCCACTGGTTCAGTAGCAGCTCCCACTACTAGGTTTACTTCTGCACTCCTTTATATTGTATATTCTAGACCCTCGAAATTCATGATATGAAAACTATACCAGTTTTTCCTCAGCATATTTATCTAGACAACTTAGTGAATATTCCCATTTGAGCATGCCCCACAGCACCGTTTAAGTGGAGTAGGAGCTCCAGATTCAAAGGTTTAGCTTGGTATACCCATCACAAGAGTGTATGTATGCTTGAATCTTATTTGATCAATTGTTGAGGGATAGAAGGTAGATGGAAGCTGTTACTACAAAATTTACACAGACTTTTAAGCATTTATATAGTTGTCACCAACCTGTCAATGTAAAACTGCTGTTATTGCAATGTAGAGCCAGGACAGTTTGGGCCTGTAGGCTCTGGTAGCATGTTAAGGAAGCACGTTTTATGGGGATAAAAACTAAAAATCAGCAAAAGGCTTTGTTGTCTGAGAGTTTAATAATATTTAGATACTCTAGTATTACCAATATGCCACTTAAGATTTGAGTATAAGGAAAACATTCTGAATGCTCATACTGTAATGATATGATTTTGTTTTGTCAAGTAATTATAACAGTAATATTTTAATCATTAATACTATAATATACATGAAGCTTCATATAAATGTATTCTAGGGTTCTAAGTTGAAGCAGCAGCAGAAATTTTATCTTCTGAAGGAAGAGCAAGTTAACAGGCAGCAGCAGTCCAGGTGCAGGTGGCATGGAGTGCCCCTCCCCTTGATGGGCCATTAAGTAAGGCTGAGCTGAAGGCAGCAGAGAACCAAACAATATTCTCCACTTCTCAACTTGGACACAAGGCCTGAAGCACAGAATCACATTTATCAGTATAAGTAATAATACCACAGTGGTTAAATTAAAATCCTTATTTAGAAATTAAGCTTAAGTGAGATAGAAATGCATCAAATAAACTGAAATGATGTACAACAATGTAGTGTGATTTTTTTAGAATTACTGATTCATTACTGTGTTCAACACTTAAAATAGTGTTGAGTTGTAAGGATAAATTGCTCAAACTGAATTCATGCCATACTCCTGTGTTCTGTGCTCCTGTGTTCAAAAGTTCACGGACAGGTCATTTCAGGCAACATTCAGTGTGGGGAGGAGGGAGCAATCAAGCACTTGCACTTGCCGTCAATGCTGCATTCAAAGGTGTGGAAATTGCAGTTTTATACCTTACTAATCTTTTTTACACTAAAATGGAAGACTGTTCAAGTTTCTGATGTTAGGTTGGGTGTTTCATGACTAAAAGTTAATCAGAAATTTATTCTTGGTTACTGAAGAGTTTTGAATTTCATGAGTAGCATTTACAAGTTTTGTAAACTCCACTACAACATTAAGTGTCAAAGTTCCGATTCTCCTTGTGTAAGCGAATGCATCACCAGAAACATGCATCGACAGCGACAGGTAGAGAGGCTGCAGAGGCTCAGGCAACACCATGATGACTGTGAAAGACGATATGAAGAGGAAATAAAAGAGAAAAACGAAAGAGACCACAGACAAAACTTAAAACTCATCAAGGTAAGACATATATTTTGTTGAACTATGTTTGCAAGTGTTTATTCTCTGTCCGTTGCATTTTCCAGCTCGAGTGAAACTTTTTAGGATAAGGATGCAGCTTCACTTTATCCTCAGTTGTTAATATTTTCTGAAGCATTTAATATTGGTGTGTGGAACAGTGTGGGCCCAGCGGTTTTACAGCCGTAACACCATAATGCCAGTGTAGTTGACAACATAGATACTGTATATACTGAGAGACGCAGCATCAACCGTAACTGTCTAGGGGCGCTGACGAGACGCGGGGCTGCCATCTTGGAGTGGTGACATGTCCGTTTGACAGGACATGTCAGCGCATTTTATTAACAATACCTCGCTAAATACCACTGATTTTCATTAGGTTTTTTGTCATACGTGTAGCTATGGTTAAGGACACAGGGTTTCAGCAGGGTTTCTCTATGCTCTGTAATATCTTTGTGCATGTCAATGCTCTGACTGTCTGACTCCCTACTCCATGATGGCGGCCGTAGTTCTCTCGTCCCAGCAGCCAATGTTATGTACACTAAGAGGCATTAAAAACGCAACATTGTATTTTTTTCAATATTAATTTGAATTTTCATAATTTATTGGGCGACTTCACTTGGTATGATACTGAACATGAATGAACAAAAGCAACAATAGAAAAATGAATCGACATGGATTACAAATGTCAGTATCTTGTGTGATCGTCGTGACATAGACATGATGAGCGCGTTGATTTCGGCCACTGGAATCGCTTCCCACTCTTCCAAGAGTGCAGTACGGAGATCAGCAACCGTCACCGGCAGTGGAATACGACGCCGTACACGGCGATCCAGATTGTCCCAAAGGTGTTCAATCGGATTCATATCCGGGGAATAAGGCGACCAGTCCATAACCTGCACATTATGTCTGTGCATAACGTGCCTGCAGGCGTGAGATAATGCATCAAAAACAGGGATTGGTACCGTCTGCCACGTTAATTTATTGTTTGAGCTGAAAAATGTGGCTCCATAGTTTCAATAGCCACGAGTGATAGTAAACAAAACATTCTTTTGTATACAAAGTAGTTGTATCATTGACTTTGTTGCGTTTTTAATGCCTCTTAGTATATATCAATGTATGATGTCTACGGTTAACAAGGCCAGATTTGAAGGACAGTGTTTGTGTGAGTCTTTACTGTTTTCCTGGAAAGTTGAATGGAATTATAGCAACTAAATGTAAACCATATTTGACAGGGTTTTTCCTTTTTCATGTTACTGTAAACTAATGGGTACATAGCATGTCATTTAAAGTGTGCATTGTCAAGAGAAACATTCAGACATGGTAACATGTCTGAATATAACGCAAACATCTTATCTCACCTGACCCAAACTCCAGTAGTTTTTCACTTGTTATGTGCATTTGTATCTAGCTACATGTAATTACTGCCATCTTAAACTACATCAGAAGATCGCAAACTACTTTTGTCTTATTCTTTCTTTGATTGTAATGAAGAAAAACATATGAAGCCTGTTTCAGTCTTTAGTGCTATGCATAAATGCCCCTGCATGTATTCTACTTTGATGTTAGCATCATTTGCATCATCAAATGGATTGGGTGCTACATCCAAGCCTTATAATAGTAAGGCAAATTCTGTTTTGTATAATTTGGTCCAATGCAACACCACCTGTAACCATGACTTCAGTGTCACTGAATTTACGTTTGACACAATTAACAAAACTTTGTGAGCTTCATAAAGTGGACACAGAATGTGCTATAGTTGTATATGATGGGTTGATGGTCTATAAAATTTGCATTTTTTTATCATTTTACTTGACAGATGATGAAGACAAAAAAGGAGAAGGAGCAAGAGGAGCAGGTATGTATTAATTTTGACTTGTTTCTCATTTTGTTGTGGGCTAGTACAGCAAAATAATCTGCTGGCATTGGATAAAAGTATTCACTATATCTACTGCACACACCTGTCCATGTAGTCATTCATTTAGTATTTATTCACAAAATTTGCTTTGAGTCAGTTTGTCGAGGGTGCAACATGAGCACTTGTCCTTTGCCAGTGGCAAGTGGATACTACTATTTCCAGACCTAGAGACCTGCTCCTACAGTGATGAATAGCAAGTATTCAAAGCTGAGCTTTGTGGCGTTTTGCCCTGGGATGTTTCTTCTTTATACATTTCCCCATTTTAATGGTCTAAATAAAAAGCAAAAATATAGTATAAGAAATATATGAATTAAATTTTTGTTTTGTCTTTTGTTTCATACTGACTGGTTGGGTCTATCTTTGCAAATTTAGGGTCAGTTTACATTTGACCACAGTTGATCGGTGGGACAGACCAACCAAGACGGTTTGAGTTTTATTTTGTCTTGGTTGCCTTTGAATGATGTGTTTTATAATGAGATAAGACAGTTCCATGTTAGTTCAAAGAAATATAGACACTTGAATTCAGAACGTGTGTCGTTGCATTTTTCTGTTTAACAAGGAAAATATGGCTTTATTTTTTACATATTTCAAGTTTTTGTTTTGTTTTATTTATTATAAAACAGTGAGCTCGAAGCTTGCACAGACATATACCATTCCATATATCTGAACATGTCATCTAGGCCTAACCATTTTTATAACCTGTCATTGCATGTTGTTACAGTGATTAAAGCAGCATGTGGGTGTTATTTGTGGATGTGTCCCATTGTCCCCTAGAGGGAAATGAGGCTGTACAGAGTTGACTGAATAGTTGTCTGTTATTTAGTGGTTATGATATTTTAGTAATCTATTCACGTTTTCAGTCAGAAAAAGACTTTGAGAAGTTGATACATGGAGGTTAAGATAAGAGAAAAGATAAAAAACATTTTTGACTTGGTACTGAAAGGCTTAAATAGCATACTTGTTTCGCCAGCACATTTACTAAAGCACAAATCCCAGTTCTAAAGGGAATTAGCCATAAAATTGTGCATTTAATTGAATGTCTTTGCCTACTGGTTTAGCATTGAGAAAGTTTAATTTCTTGTATGGAATAGTTTAATTTCTGGAACAGATATTAGTAGTAGTATTTTGTAAATGGTGCTGCTGTTTAATCAGTTTTTTATTTGAATTTCATTCAAATTTCACAAGTTAGATTAACTTAAGTTATTTTTTTATCTATTTCATTCAGATAAACTGTGTCACAGATGGTTCTTCATCTGAATCCACCAGTGATCTACAAAGTGACTACGCGCCATCAATGTCCGATTCTTCAGACAATTCCAGTTGCCACGAGGGTAACACGGTTGACTCAGTTGAAAAAGCGCAACAAATGCAGAGAAGCTACAACACAAAAATTAATGATCTCAGATGAAAAAGTGAGCAGCGCAGATGACAGTGACACAGATTACAATGCCGACAATGAGGAGGAGAGTCCGCAAATCACGGTGAAAGTTTGCATCAAGGGAGACAAACGTAAGTGGGACAAGAGACATTACTGTGTATACTGCAAAAAACCACAGAGTAAAATGGCGCGGCATCTAAAGCGGAAACACAGTGACGAAAAAGAAGTGGCTCTAGCAACATGTCTTCCACCAACATCCAAAAAACGTCGTCAGATGTTAGAGGGACTCCGCAGGAAAGGCAATTATTATCATAACATCGAGGTACTTCAAAAGGGGCACGGTGAAATAGTGACATACAGACAGCCATCACAACATACAGATCCAGAGGAATACTTACCATGCAACATATGTTTTGGATTCTTCATAAAAACTGAACTATGGCGACATGAAAAACTGTGTATCAAAACAATGGGGAAGCTTGAAGTTCAGTCCAAGAAAAAGCGAAGAGTTCAGGCTTCTGCTTCATCTCTTATTCCATGCAGAGGGCAGGCATCACAAAAGTGTTCAAACATCGTGAATAGAATGATAATCGATAAGGTGTCTCAGAAGGTTAAAAATGATCCACTCATTTGTGAATTCGGTGACAGACTCCTTGAGAAACACGAGAGTGATCAAGCAAAAGATGGCCATGTCAGCCAAAAGATGAGGGAGTTGGGAAGATTTGTACTCGCTGCGAAGTCCATTGATGGCAGAGTGAAGCGGTTGCAAGATGTCTTGGTGCCACCTAATTTTCAGTTAGCTGTAGAGGCAGCAAAAAAAGCATCTGGATACACCAATTCTAAGTACAGATACAGCACACCATCACTTGCTTTAAAGTTAGGACACTCACTGAAGGCGGCATGTGACATTGTGATCAGCCAACATGTAAAGGCTGAAGATGAAGCAGCGGCAGCCAGAGTAAGGAGCTTTTTGGGCTTGATATCTGCGGAGTGGGACCTCTTTGTGTCGCGCCGTGCTCGGACAAACTTAGAAGAGGACAGGTGGAACAAAAAAGAAATGATTCCTCTCACAGAGGATGTAATGAAACTTAACAAAGTCCTGAAGTCCACAGAGGAAGCAGCAAAACAGGAGCTGTTGGAAGGACCAAATGCTAAAGCATACAGGACGCTCAGTGAGTGCCTTCTCTCACAAATCATCCTTTCAACCGAAGACGGCAAGGTGAGGCAGGAAAAATGCCTCTGTCAACCTACATGAACAAAGCCACAGAGGACCCTCATGAAGATATCATGAAGGGCCTCTCAAAACTGGAGCAAGATTTGAGTCATGAGTTTACCAGGTTGGTGGTCAGAGGGAAGAGGGGTAGGAAAGTGCCTGTGCTTTTAACCAGAGAGATGACCAAATCTCTTGATTTTCTCATTGAGCAAAGGAGTGAAGACAATGACATTTTGGACAGTAATACGTATGTCTTTGCAAGACAGAATTCGGCATCCCATCTTCGAGGTTCAGACTGTCTGAGGAAATATGCAGCTGCATGTGGTGCAAGGATGCCTGAAACACTCACATCAACCCACCTGAGGAAACATGTGGCTACAATGAGTCAAATAATGAATCTGAAAGAAAATGAGTTAGACCAACTTGCTAAATTCATGGGACATGATATTCGTGTTCATCGTGAATATTACCGGCTAACAGAGAACACACTTCAGCTTGCAAAGATTAGCAAGCTGCTGATGGCCATAGAGCTTGGAACAGAGGTCTACAAAGGCAAATCTCTTGATGAGATTGATTTAGGCTTAGAGAGTGAGTATGTATTCTAGTTAAATTCATATTTGAAAAGTATGTGTCGTTTTTCTTTGTTTTTTTTTTAATGGAACATTGTCTGTCTGTGTGTTCTATCTAAACATGGCCTTCATCTTCAAAAGTGGCAGCTGGGCAGGAGTTACAAGTCCGTGCAAGTGAGGCTCAAGACTCAGATGGTATGAAGTCAGTTTGGCTGCAACTGATTAATTAATGCACAGATTTGTTTTTTTTATTTTTTTTTTATTCTATGATTGTTGTCTGTCACAAAATGCAACAAAATAGTTGCTGCATTTTCTTTTCTTGTGTGAGTGTATCTAGGAGCACTAGTAGTAGTAGTAGTATCTAACCAGTAGGAGTTAATGGTTCTTGATCTTTTCTTGCAGAAGAACCAGGCATTCTGACTCAAAAGACCTCAACTCCAAGACCATCCAACAAGCAGAAAGGTACTGAGAAAACAGGTGACCTGGAAATTCCTGTACTAATTTATTTTTTAAAAATGTTCAGCTTCACCATTTTAACATCTACTTTTGCACAGTTAGTTATCAGACGTTACATTTCCAATTTGAATTAGGCTACTATACCATGATTCAAGGATCATTTTCACTATAAATATTTTCTTTTTAGGCGAGAATAGAATTTAATATTTTCTGTTGTGTTCCAGATGAATTTTCTCTGAAACACTGACACATGGATTCTGATACTTTTGTAGCAAACTAACAGGTGTCTGTGTCATAGGTGACGAAAGGTATTCTTACAACCCTTATAGTTGTGAAGATATACCATTTTTATTTTTTTTTTGGTATGTCATTTTCGGACAGGAGGCAGAAAAATAGGCCTAGTGATCAAGAGGTTTTTAAAGCTAGGATGCACACAAGTAGGCAGGTTGGTAACAATCAGGTACATCAGCAAATAGTTTCATTAGGTCTGAATTATGTGATTGACCAAGTTCATTAGTCTTGCAACAGACACAGGCACCAGATTTTTCTTCCAGACAAGTGTATTTATTAATGGCTATCAGGATGCAAAATGAACACCAACAAAAAAAGATGAAAGATGATGACATTCTTCATGCATTCTTAATTTAATTTTAGTAACTGAAATAATGTAATTTCACATTGCAGTAATAATGTCCTGTTGCTGTTTTCCTTCTCTTGAAGCATCCTCCAAAGGAAAGAGGACAAGAAGGGTTTCTGAGCCTGTTCAAGATTCAGATGGTATGAAATTAAGTATTTGCAGTAGTATTATGATATGACATACTGGTATACCTGCCAGTAGGATAAATTGCAGTTCATGCTTCCTGCCCTTTTCTTGCAGAAGAACCAGACATTCTGACTCAAAAGACCTCAACTCCAAGACCATCACAAAAGCTGAAAAGGACTGAGAAAACAGGTAAACTCTTCCTCTGTCATCTTATTTTTGTTTCCATCCACTCACAATCCTGTCCAATAATGTTATATATTCTTAATGCACTCTAAATCAAGGTCATTCAACTAAAATTCAAAAAGATCCAGTCCCAGAAAATGTATTAAAGCAAAGGTCTGGAACATCATAGTGTCTACTTTGAGTTAGTGTGATCTATGTTGATGTAGCCTAGTGATGTGGTATATAATCATAATAATAACTGACTGCCAAATCAAATAAATTCAGTGTGATTCAAAAACATTTTGACAATATTTATTGGCATTTAAGTAAACAAACAGATAATAATGTAGATAGGAATAATGTTATTGTGTCATTAAATAAGACAAGAGCTCCATTTAGAAATAAGAGGAAATAATTAAAATGTGTTTTGAATATCTGCTCTATGAAAGCTTCATCCAGCTGGGCTGGTACATCCTGGGTTAATATGTTACTTTTCCTTGTTGCTGATGATCAAGACATTGGAATTTTTATTTTATTACAAAGTTTTTCTTTTTGTTTCCCCTAAAGTAAGGATTCTTCCAACTGCACTCATGAGATCCATCAGTAAATGTTTTTAGTGTTGAACCAAAATCCAAGCAGTTCTAAGGGAACTGATTGTGCTGGGCTCTGAGACAGTTCAGACTTCAGTGGGTATGCTTGGTCAAAATGTTAGTGTTTTTGCTCACAGTGGTCCTTCACTTCTAATGAGTGCCACAGCAGATCAGACACAGAGCTTCATGAAAGCTCTGTTTTCTCCATCTACCTGTCTTCTCTTAAACAGCGTCATATCTGCTCCTTTTCTCTCCTTCTCTCTTCTCTCTCCTTGTCCCCTCTCCTCTTCACTTTTGTCTGTGTGGAGCAGCAGTGTAGTGTCTGGAATGTCGAGACTTCATTGGCTGAGTAGCGTCACGTGAGAGGCTTAACTCAAATTCAGTTGGTCTCTGCGTTTCCTGATCTGCCGTAGTATTTAAAATAAAAGCGTCCTGTCAAATTTAAAATCCTCATATAATTTATTTATAGTTGGTCCGAGTCTGTATAGGACGGTGTCTTGGTCCTTCTGCTCTAAATTACCTTAAAGGTAAATTAGACAGTGATTTTACACCAAAATGATAATTAGGGCCCAAGCAGTGAACGCCCATGGTGACATGTGCATGCTGCGAGGGCCCGACCATCTCTGCTTGTAGCTTTAATGTTCTCTCGTTGTTTTCCTTCTCTTGAAGCATCCTCCAAAGGAAAGAGGACAAGAAGGGTTTCTGAGCCTGTTCAAGATTCAGATGGTATGAAATTAAGTATTTGCAGTAGTATTATGATATGACATACTGGTGTACCTGCCAGTAAGATAAATTGCAGTTCATGCTTCCTGCCCTTTTCTTGCAGAAGAACCAGACATTCTGACTCAAAAGACCTCAACTCCAAGACCATCACAAAAGCTGAAAAGGACTGAGAAAACAGGTAAACTCTTCCTCTGTCATCTTATTTTTGTTTCCATCCACTCACAATCCTGTCCAATAATGTTATATATTCTTAATGCACTCTAAATCAAGGTCATTCAACTAAAATTCAAAAAGATCCAGTCCCAGAAAATGTATTAAAGCAAAGGTCTGGAACATCATAGTGTCTACTTTGAGTTAGTGTGATCTATGTTGATGTAGCCTAGTGATGTGGTATATAATCATAGTAATAACTGACTGCCAAATCAAATAAATTCAGTGTGATTCAAAAACATTTTGACAATATTTATTGGCATTTAAGTAAACAAACAGATAATAATGTAGATAGGAATAATGTTATTGTGTCATTAAATAAGACAAGAGCTCCATTTAGAAATAAGAGGAAATAATTAAAATGTGTTTTGAATAACTGCTCTATGAAAAGCTTCATCCAGCTGGGCTGGTACATCCTGGGTTAATATGTTACTTTTCCTTGTTGCTGATGATCAAGACATTGGAATTTTTTATTTTATTACAAAGTTTTTCTTTTTGTTTCCCCTAAAGTAAGGATTCTTCCAACTGCACTCATGAGATCCATCAGTAAATGTTTTTAGTGTTGAACCAAAATCCAAGCAGTTCTAAGGGAACTGATTGTGCTGGGCTCTGAGACAGTTCAGACTTCAGTGGGTATGCTTGGTCAAAATGTTAGTGTTTTTGCTCACAGTGGTCCTTCACTTCTAATGAGTGCCACAGCAGATCAGACACAGAGCTTCATGAAAGCTCTGTTTTCTCCATCTACCTGTCTTCTCTTAAACAGCGTCATATCTGCTCCTTTTTCTCTCCTTCTCTCTTCTCTCTCCTTGTCCCCTCTCCTCTTCACTTTTGTCTGTGTGGAGCAGCAGTGTAGTGTCTGGAATGTCGAGACTTCATTGGCTGAGTAGCGTCACGTGAGAGGCTTAACTCAAATTCAGTTGGTCTCTGCGTTTCCTGATCTGCCGTAGTATTTAAAATAAAAGCGTCCTGTCAAATTTAAAATCCTCATATAATTTATTTATAGTTGGTCCGAGTCTGTATAGGACGGTGTCTTGGTCCTTCTGCTCTAAATTACCTTAAAGGTAAATTAGACAGTGATTTTACACCAAAATGATAATTAGGGCCCAAGCAGTGAACGCCCATGGTGACATGTGCATGCTGCGAGGGCCCGTCCATCTCTGCTTGTAGCTTTAATGTTCTCTCGTTGTTTTCCTTCTCTTGAAGCATCCTCCAAAGGAAAGAGGACAAGAAGGGTTTCTGAGCCTGTTCAAGATTCAGATGGTATGAAATTAAGTATTTGCAGTAGTATTATGATATGACATACTGGTGTACCTGCCAGTAAGATGAGTTGCAGTTCATGCTTCCTGCCCTTTTCTTGCAGAAGAACCAGACATTCTGACTCAAAAGACCTCAACTCCAAGACCATCACAAAAGCTGAAAAGGACTGAGAAAACAGGTAACCCCCATGACTTGATGGATATTTTGCTCCAGTACTGCTCACATGAAAGACAGTTACCAAATATTAACCATAAAAACGACTGCGTAGTTTATCTCCTGTCCTTCCTAAGGTACTGTAGGTATAAAATGGCATAATCCATTTTAATAATAATTAAAATAATAATGTCAACAAAATATTTAAGTAGTTTCTCAGCAGTTCTGTGACAGTGTGACTTCAAAGTCTCCATGAGCATAAATTCAGAAATAAAGCCATCAGTCCCATATGCAGGACTGCATGATTTTCAACAGTGAGGATGCCTGTACCATTTCTAATTTCTGTTTCAGGTACAGATCCACAATTTCTCTCCAAAAAGATATGCCAACGTAGGCCTTGGAGTTCTGAAGAAAAGTCAGCAGTATGGCGACAGCTAGGACAACACATCACTCTGAACAGAGTTCCCGGTAAAGAAGTTTGTCTCAAGGCTCTTGATGCAGAGCCGATTCTCTGCCATCGCGACTGGAAAGATGTTAAGAACCAAGTCTACAATTCCATCACGTCTCAAAAAAAGAAACGGTTGTAGATTAAGATACTGTTTAAAACTGTTCAATGAAATCTTTTATCAAGCTTCCCAGTCTTATTTTTTTTAGAAAATGCTGGATCTGACAGAGTTAATACTAGCTGGATGAGTATGTTTAAAATTTTAAAGATGTTCTTTACCCAGCTTTTCAGTAGTTTTGTCAGGATAAATTAGGAGTGAGTTAACAGCTACTGGATTTGTATTCAAAAACTGTCAAAGACAGTGTTAAAGGAGGTCCTTTGCCCAGCTTTTCAGGAATTTTTTTCATAATAATCTGGAGTTGATGCGCTTAATAGTTGCTGAATCTGTGACATGCTAATTTCAAGGAAGTCCTTTATCTAGCTTTCTATTCATTATGGTTGTCATAATGTGGGCTAAAATTTCTGGTCTCAGTTCACTTATATTCCACTAAAATAAAGCAGTTCTGCTCTCATCTTGAGTTAAATCTTTCATCTTTCATTGACAAATAGTAATTTGTTACATTAAACTTTGAAGCATGGAATGTCAAATCTGCTAATTAATGAACTGATTAGTCAGCTATTTCTTTGAAAGAAAATCTCTTGGTTTTGGACTCTGGCGAAGGCAAAACATGACACTGAAGACATTACACTGGCTTGTGGGAAATTACACAGATCATTTTCACTGTTTTCCAACTCGTAACACACAAAACCAAATCAGTTAAAAATATATATTGTGCAGATTAAGCAATAATAAAATCAGAAATTGCATTCCAGATGTTACCTATATTAAACTTATTATTATTAACTTATTTTCATTGAACAGTATATTATTTTTGATAAATGTCTGTTATATTGAAATATTAACATTGTAATACACTATGTGTACGTATGTAATATAGTAGGATAATGTAATAGTAATGAAAAGGGATAATCTAATACTGATTTTAAATTAAAGAAAGGAACATCAAAAGCTCAATTTAACAGCACTGTATATTGTAGCGTTAAGTCTGTGAAATGCTAGCAATCCAGTGTATACTATCTGCTTTTAAAGTTTCTTTCTCAGAGTAGCCATTTTAAAAAAAGCCCAGGTCATCAAAATCTACCGAGCAACGGGGGCTGGTCCTCACAGTGATTGAAGAAAAATATTTTTTTTTCTTTGAGTTTTCTACAATGTGAAGTCATATTCTAGCTCTATACTCCCACCCAGTGACAGGTCTGTTTTTTGCATCATTCTAGCTACAGTGGAAGTGGTGGTCCACACAAAGAACTCAAAAAACGTGGTCCACACAATGTAGTAAAGACATGTATGTGTGTGTGTGTGTGTGTGCGTGTGTGTGCGCGTGCATGCGTGCGTGCGTGCACATGTGTGTGTGCTTCAGACAGACACTGAGTTACAATTACAACTCCTCAATCTCACTTCAGTTACCTTTGAGGAGTTCATGGAGGTCGTTAGGGAGACGCAGCCTTCTTTGTATGCCCAGATGTACACACACACACACACACACACACACACACACACACACCAGCACACAGCTTGACACAGTAACTGACAGTTGGAAATCAATGCACTGAACAAACCAGGTGTAGTCCCTTGAGTTAGGGTTCAGGTGCTTGTTATTTGAAAGTTTGGTCTCTTGATTGTTAAACTGAACATGTTTTACTTGATTTCTTCATTGCAGCTGCAGTTAAATTTGAACATTTCTCTGGTTCTTCTAATGTTACACATGTAATGACAATAAAGGCTTTTGATTTTGATTTGATTGATTTGATAAGAAGAACAAGGTGTTGACTGTTAAAAATGACATTTTTTTTCCTTTTCTTTCTTTTTTTCATCTTTCTGTTCTGTCTTATTCTCCTAAGCCCCCCTGTTGTCACACAGCAACAGAATATGACTCAAGTATAAAATGTCCACAACGATACATTTCTGACTGGGTTCCTTTTAGCTGCTGGCGTCCCAGGGAGCGGCTGCTCTGTTTATCATCACAGCCAGCGGTCGCTGCCTTGGTCTCAATCATCTTCCTTATTGATGTTGCTTCATAAGTCTGTGTACAGACTACAGAATCAGAGAAAAAACATTTTGAGATGTCCACAGAAAAGGGTTAAAAAACATCACAAAAATAAAATAGAAAGGAAGAATGACAGCAGTGATTAGTTCCTATTTTACAACGTCTCTCAAATACAGTTTGGCATGAGCTAATCAATACAGCGGCTTTGTAATAGCAACAAGAAATGCTCTCATGTCATCTCATCATATCACATCTCATCTCCTAAATGGGGGAAATTAAAACTGCCTCTGCCCTTCATGCTCCAGTTTGGAAAGACGATCCGCACTGGACGCATTTCATCATCATGACATCATCTGACCACGCTTCGTATGGATGTGTCAGAGCAAATTAGAGCTCACACCACCAGCCAGTGATCTCTGAGATAAAATGCAGAGTAAAGTCACTTCAGTGTGGTACATGCTAGTCCTAACATCTTTGATCAGTCGTCTGTCAGAGCGTATGTTTCATCTAATCACTTTATCGTTAAGAATATTGCTGTGAATGTAAATTACCTCAGCCATACCTCTGCCTTTTAAATTTCTGCCAACTTCCACCAACTTCCAAGCCCCCTGTCAGCTGTCAGAAAACAGCTAGCTTCAGAGATAGCGTCCCAACTGGCTGCTAAACCTCTTATGCCTTCTGTCCCCCCACCAGGAAAAATTCAGCTTCCCTGCTGCTGTGCCTCGTGCGTCATTTTTCTCCATGTGCTCTGTGGATGATCAGCCACCGATGCTTACAGTTGCCTCTGACATGAGCAACATAGTCTAATCTGAAATTAGCCCATGACATGCTTGACAGCCGAGGGCGGCTGTTGTCATTTTAGAAAATGTTCAGCATCAGGAGCAGAACAGGCTGGTTGGTCTGGTTAGCCTGGCATTTGAGTTGATTTTTACTGATGAGGCTTAAAGCGTGCAGTACAGAAATAGCTTCCTAAAGCCTTTGGATGACAGCAACAAAAAAATGTAAATTTCAGATTGGGTTGCTTAAGATTTGACCTTTGTTGAGTATGGGAAATGTTAGAATTGGACAAATATTTGCTGACTCCAATGTGACATTTTGAGAGATGGAACCAGAGGATCCATATTTTAGCCTTCTTCTGGGGATTAATCTGTGATATTTGTTTTATCCTGGGAGTTCAAAGAAATAAAATTATCATTTGCTCACTGAAAACTCATTATGTACTCTAAGTGTACAATACAATATCTCACTGACAATAAAATGATAGAGATTTTGTGAAACCAAACCTTTGATTTTTTTCATGTTTGTCTTATCAGGATGGTTTCACATCAAAACACTTTTTATAATCACTGCAGAGAAACAACTTCAACTTTCAGTGGAAACCAGAAGTCCTGGATCATTGTGAGGATTAAAGGTCCCTCCCCATGGCACCTGGACCAGTGGGAAGGAGGGAGTCTTTGTACGAAGTGGTTCTTCACATCATCCTTCCCCAGACAGCACAGCTCATTGATTAAGAGCTTATTTATGTAACAGTGCTAGATGCACTGGGCATCTGTTAAACTGAGCACATTTAAAGGATTTCTTGGCACCCTCCATGCTCCCTGTTAGGCCCGTCTCTTTCAATGTGCCTTTTAAGATTCAGCCGGCTTGGAGGTGAGTGTGATTCGTTAGTGTGGTCAGAGCACTACAGTGAGGAAACGGCTTTGATCCATGACTGAAGTATTACCATTCTGTTTTTAATATTCGTATCCCGCTTGATTTCTTGGTTATTAATTAAGATTATTCGCCAGTGTGCTGTGCTATTTGAGGAAGATGTCTCACAAAGGGAAACAATTATCTCACAAAACGAGCAAATATTTGACAGGAAATATGAAAATCATAATTTTCAGGTATTGCCTCATTTATTTATTATTTTTTATCACTCCTTCTTTTGTGCTGAGTGATCAGGAGTGTTTGTGTTTGATAGACAAAATGTACCAAATGTACTCCTTCCATTACTTTCATCCAAATCAAAGTAAAGAGGATATTTAAAAAAACACACACACTGTGATGTGATGTGGCTCGTAGTGGTGTGTTGCCACAGCTCGTTAATTTCATCTCCAGTTATGAGGTGATTATATTTAAAGGGTCGACCAGTGAGAGATTTTTTCCTGTATTACGCCTTTAGTTTACAAGCACTACTTATTCAAATCTGCTTATTTGTGAGGAGAGATTAGCTTTTTTTTTTTTTTTTTTTTTTTTTTTGTTTAGAGTAATTGATAACATCAGGGTTTTTTTTCGCTTTGTGTGACGTTTGAAAGTGAGTGATTAGTTGATTTAATCTACAGATCTGTAAAACTGACTCACCTAAAGGCACCACTTTAAATCTCTTTACCAAAGACGCGCTCATACGTGTCTTGGAAATAACTTGAAAGTATAAAACTCACTAACTGGCTAAAGAAATCGCAGTCCTATTTTTTATTTATTTCAAATTCACAAGCAGCAATGTAATATATGCTGGGCTAGTATATCAGAAAAACGCATGTGCCACAAACAGAAAACAAAGACAACGACAACAGGTAGAGAACAAAGGACAGGACAGTAATATACATAGCCTAGAAAATATGAAATATTGCCTGCCACGGTCTTCGGTGTATTTTATTTCCACTTTAATAACAGATTAAAGCAAATTTGTTATCTTTTCTCTCATTTCCTTGAACAGATTTACACTATCCTGTCTGGCAGGACTCTCCAAATACAAAATGTCCATTAATAATAAATACCGTCATGAGACATAGCTGCTGTGATGTCCTGCAGCAGTTTTGTAAAACATTAAAATTATATTTTATATATTATAACAGTATATACTGTGCATAATTATACACAAGCTTTGGGGGCATTTTTATCTGCTAAAGAAAGTGCTCTATCATGTTTTTTGGGTGGTTTTGTGTTTTGTAAAAATGGTTTTACGTAATAATTCAAGGGATTTTCTATGATAAACAAAAGGGCTGCATGCTAATGTGTTTTTATGTGAATTAGGAACACAGTATTAAGACGTGAAGAACAAGTAGATCCAACAAGTCTTCCAAATTAAACATCAAAATATCAAAGTAGCATCTCTTGGCAGGTCAGTAGCTTGTCTATGTTCTTCTAAAACTGTTGACCAAAATGTGTTTGGTTCATGGTTGAGGTTATAAAGGAACTTACTGGGTTCAGGTACACTTGGCTTCAATGTGTATTTAGTCAGGACCATTTGAGATAGATCTAATTTATATTTCATACATTTGGCAGCAATTTACCAGGCGCCATATTTTCCCACTGTTGTCCTAGCATTGAATGGTTTTCATATATGGCCAGGTCTGCATTGTTCTGCAGTGTGGGCAGGCAGCAGAAGCTAAAGTGATGATTTGTCACCTCGTCCTACGTCTCTTATTGTGCTTTATGTCTTTGTCTGTTGATGGAGGGGATGGCAGATTTAGCTTCACGCATAATTCAGTCGCTATAAGACCTGACAAATTTTATTTAATTTTATTCTATTTATAGCTACATTTTTTTTACCTACAGACATGCGTTTGGATGTTGTCATCATTTGATCATGCCTCCCATGCCACTGTACCTAAATGCAGCTTTTATATCAGTTTTTTTTTTATTCTGGTATCAATATAAAAAACACTGTGAAATGGGAAAGCATTGCACAACAAAGTGTTTTGCCATTGCAAAGCATACTCAAGCCTGAAGAGCACCAGGTTCGAAGGAAATTGCTCTAAATCTGGTGCATTTCAATGGTTGTTTTGTTCAGGGAATTGCGACAAGATCCAGTATAGTACATCACCATGGTACCTGTATTTAGGTCAGTGCTGAGAACTGTGGGATACCTTTATCTTCTTCTCTCTCTCTCATTTTCACATACAAGCGCATAGCCTCATGTGCACATATGCTGCACAAATGCAAAGCATCTGTAGCCTTTCACATGTATTGGGTCCAAGCCACAGGGGAACAAACTCTCTGGAAACGTTTCTGAACAATCAGTAGTTGCAGCAATCAGTGTCGGTCGATTGAAAGGCCGGCAGGCAGTACGAAAATGACTCTGAGTCAAAACCTGAGGCAACGTCCTTTGACTCCCGTCTTTAGTATTTTGTTGTATTTTATGAGTCACGAGTGTTGTGCTGCTCAAAATCAATTAGCTGATCCAAATTTCATGCATTACCTTTGTCTTTATGACCTCCTGAAAAGAGTAACAAAACAATAATGTGCCACGATATGTGTGTTGACCATGATAAAAATATAGAATAATGTCAGCCTTGTCCTTTAAAATTATCACCTGTTGTATTTGACTTTACATCAAACCACAAACTGAAAAGCTTCTGTACATGTGAGCCGACAAAGTGACGCCCCCCGCCCTGCCAACAGGACCCTCATCCTGAAATTTAAGTCATATATTTAAAAAAAAAATCCATTATTTAATTATTATTTTCATCAAACAGGCCTATAAAAGGTGTACTTTTTATCTAATAAAAAGCTAACTCAAATTTCAGAGACTAGTGCGTCGCTATCTCTCTGTCTATCTATTGATCTATCGATCTATATCGCTGTTGTCCTCTCCTCACTCCGGCACAGACACACCCACCACACTCAGAGAACGGGTTGCCGACATCATTATAGTACAAAAATTTGTCAGTTTCAGAAAATTTAAGAATATTGTAACCATGCTTTCAGATGTCACTAGGGACAGACGGACATGTCTCCTTCAGATTCATAGAGACACCGACACATTCCCCCACTTTCCCAGCATAAAGAAACTTAAACATCACCGGTGAAACGTTAGCAGTGATGAAACAGAACAGAGGGTTAATGTCACTGCAGCAGCATTGGGAGCTCACTTTGAGTTCATGGTGCGTTTAAGTTGTACAAGAATGTCAAAATTTCCACGCTCCAAGTCAGAATTTGAATTGGAACCCCCATGAAAATGAAAATTTGAATTAGTCTCACTAACCTGGCATAGAATTCATGCTATCTGCTACTGACGTAAACAGTAGCTACATGTTTTGTTGAAACACTGATGTCACTGGCACACGAGTAGCACTGGAGGTAGAGTTAAAATGAACTGAATTAGTTGAGGGTGTAAAGAGACAGAGGGCACAGACTTTTAGGTTTGGGACTCGTCCACACTCGGGCCAAAGCCGTCTAGTTTGGAAGTGATCCCTCTTTCCTCTTGCCCTAATTAGACGCAGATACTGGATCAGCCTCGCAGCATTTGGACTGGGACTCAGCCAGATGGCTGTGTTTTCTGTACCACGACTCTTTCTGCTCTGTTGTGTTCTGGTGTTTAGCGATGCCTTGTGTTCTCCCATAATCATGTACAGGATAGAGCTTTTATTAGGAATTAATGTGATTTTATTGGTTTTGAATTTCTTCTTCCATCATTTTTCTCCTTTAGTATCAAAATATTCAAATAATCACCAGCTTCCGTACTCTAAATATGTAACTGTTTTGATAATCTATTAATCTTTTCAGTAATTATTCAGATATAAATGACAAATATTCTCTGGGTTTAGCTTTGAAAATGTGAGGATTTTCTGTTTTTCTTTGTCAAGCTTGACAGCAAGTTGAATATCTTCAGGCTTTGGACTGTCAGTTGGGGAAAAAAAAAGACTACTGAGCATGTCACCTTTTGTTCCCAACATTTCATAGAGTAAATAATTAATCAAGAAAAATAAACGTCTGTTGCACTTTACTCAAGCAGAAAAATATATATTTAATTTTGTGATCATTATTATTATTATTTTTTAAAGACACCATGTGAACAACTCTGAGAAATCAAACTCTGAGAATGTTTTCCAGCTTAAACTTTGGTTTTCATTTCAAGAAGAGGCGTTCTTTGCTTTACTTTGCTTTTATTTGCTCTGTTTAAAGCAGGACAGCCACAAGTCTGATATATGTTTGTTTATTTCTTTATTCATTTATTCATTTTGATCTGGAGAAAAAAAAAGAACTTTCCCAACTTTATAGAGATACATCACTAATTATTCATTTGAGTTGGCCTGTAGCTGCCAGGCATGAGCTGTCTTGAGATGCCTGCCTAGCGGGAGAGGAATGGGTGACGGAAGAAATGAAAGAAGGACAGAAAAAAAAGCATCAGGGATAAAAGAGGGTATAACGGACTGGAGAATGGAAACACAAAGAGAGGAAAAAGAGGATTTCTGTCTCACCTGTGTGTCTTCAGTGTTAATTTATACCCTCTCTGCTCTTTCGTGCCCTGTGTGATGGTTATCTCAGCCCCTTTATGTTGTCATAATGCTGTTTTCATGCTGCCTTGTTGCCGTTTCTCTTTCTGAAAAAGAGATATGTAATCCCATTGAGACATTTACCAGTTACAGAAAGGAATAAGAAAGAAAATCCTTCACAGAAAAGAATTACAAATCAAACAATATGCCCGAAAATGAACGTAGAAGACACACTTGTTTACATAACAGCGCATATTTCAAAACATTTGGATCTTTTAAATATAACCAGTGCCTTTAACTGGTGGTCTTTGTCGTTACAGTTGTTCCAGTGGAGGCGAGGCAGAGGTTTGTCTCTTGGTGATAGAAAAGGCAGGAGATTAAAATATCAGCTGGTGGTCTGAATACCGTATGTTTTGTCTGAATTCAACAGGAGTTTGACATTAGAAAGATTGTGAGTCAAATCTCAGTTCTGTCTCTTTTTATGAATCAAGGTTTCTGTGTGATTTTCTGACTGGCGGCTCACCAGGGAGCATTCTTACCACTGTGTTTATTGTCACAGTAATGATTAGTTCAAGTTTCTCTTTTTCTCTTATTCCTATTCAGCTGATCTGTGTGGGTGTGTGTGAGCGACTACAGTGACAGTTTTCTTTAAGTTATTAAATACAGGATTATACATACCATTTATTAATCTGGAATTGTGTTAAGTGTATCAGTCTAATATTAACTTTCTTTTAGCTCAGTTTGTCCAGCTGGTTCTGAGCACAGCCGTGTTGCAACAGAGGGTTATTAGGGTTAATTAGGTTAAAAGCTAACTAAAGATTAGTTTTTGATGATGGTGGTGGAAGTATTTAGTTTTATTTACTTTGTTTGAGTAAAATTATTATTAATACCACGCTCTGCAAATGTTCTTTTAAAAGTCAGTCCTACATTGAAAACGTGACCTCAGTAAAATGTAGTAGTAGGAAAATGTCCTGCAAGTGTTACGAGTAAATGTGCTCGATGCAGGAAAAAGGCTGCAAATCCTCACAAGCCAAAATATTTTGTATTTTTGCCCCGTCAATCAACTAGTCATTTCAGCTGTACTTGTATATACTGTAGGCAGGGCTGCAGCTATCGAATATTTTAGTAATCGAGTATTCTAGCGATTAATTGAGTATTCATATAAAACATACTTTTGCTTAGTTAAAGAGCAGTTATAAATATAAAAGAGAAAATAAGACGTTTCTCTTAATAATGAACGACCAACTGGTTTTCTTTTTTATAGAATTAGATGTAGGCCTACCAGACTAACTCAATGGTACTGTGCTGGCTGCGCTACACATTTTTATTTTATTTTGATAGGGACACCGGGCTGGCTTCAGCATCAGCCATACTGGACTGTCACAGTTTGCCATAAACAGTGTCGTAAAACCTGAAAACCACTTTCCATCACGAACGTTAGCAACGTTTGCAAATGAACGTGAACGGTTCGCGCCGTTCATTCTCACCAGCATGAACACTGCTCCTGTTCACGTTCATGACTTGAAAACTGAGCCGTTAAGTTCACCGTTCACCGGAAATATGAACGCCGTTCACTGAACGCGTTCATGCACAACACTGTCCGACTCACATGAGCAACTGTGAAGTCTCCTGTCTCCCTCCGTGCTAGCCCTTAGCCACACAGCTCGCTACTATCACTACTGAACTGTTATTCGAGGCGGAAGAGACTGCCTCAAGTATTTTTTGTACGTGAGTTACTCGAGTAATTGTTTCAGCCCTACTGTAGAGTACTTATTGATGGTTAGTTATCACAAGCTCTTTTTACGTTAAACTGTAAAGGGCAGCTGAAGTTGTCAGAAAAAAATTTAGTAGTTTAAGTATAAAAGTACACTATTTCCATCTGAATTGTAGTGGAGTAGAGGGTGAAAGTAGTTAAGTGCAGCACATGAGTAAACGTTATTGATACAGATGCTCGAGGCTGGTTGTGACGAACTAGAGGTTGTTTTCCTTCACTCTGCAATGACTCAGCATAATTCATGCACTTGTAATGTAATCATGTAACAATTTTTTGTCAAGTTGTGCTCAAAAAGCATCTGAAATGAATACGTCTGGAAAAAGTCACAAAGTCACTTCATCACGATCAACGGCTGACTTTTTCAATCTCACACAGAATTTTACATAAATGCATGAAATATGGGATGGTAAGGGATGAAGCTCTGAAGCTTTTCATTTCTGTGAAGGGAAGGGATTTATTTATACTCTTCCAGTAATCAAAGTTTAAAGCTGAATCCATCAGTGATATCACCCTGCAATGTAGCTGATGCGCTGGCTATGAAGTTGCCTCTCTGCCACCCTGCTGTTATACACAGATGAGCATCTGTATGTTAAGTAGTGATCATGGCTGTATGCAGAGTCATTATCTTCTCATAGGGATCCATCTAGTTGGAAACCAGTGCAGAGTGTGAGCACTGCTGAGAGAGAGCACAGTGTGCCGTAGAAAATGAAAAAAAAAAAAAATGTGACCAATGTAGCCGCATTCATTGTGGAAACTGCAGGAATTGTATTGAGTTCAAAACACGAGGCTCAAGCTGTTATTCATGGACAGTGTTCATTTTAAATATCACAAGCCCAGATTTCATTTCTGACACTCGATGCAACAGAAAGCTAGAAAAATGTCCTTCTCAGAGGACTGGTTTTGATACTGTAATAAAAGTTGACCTCCAGAGAACAGCTCTACCATCACTGATCTGCAGGAGGAGAGGGGCCTAAATGCAGCAGAGCAATTAAGTACTGGAGCGTCTTTTTTTTTCTCTCGGTTTTTGACTGAAGCAGCATAACAGATATGAACACCAGAGATTGCCGTTGGACGTGGTCCTTGCAGTCGGGCCATGAAATCCCACAGCCAGATTTTCACTGTGATAAAACTGTCTTTTCTGCCAGCGTGTTTGGCAGAAAACTAGCCAGCTGGATGCCGTTCTGAAATGTAATTTAGCTACTTAGAAAAAAAGTTGTTAAACGGTTGAATCAAGAAGACGGCTTGTGCAGGAAAACAATTCATTTGTAGGACTTCTGCGATTGCAGGGAGTTGATTAATTGTACTTACACATCATAATTACAATACCTGGTAATAACACATACATGTACAGTATTTTTGCAGAACATGCATTAGTAATCATGTGTTGTACTGACATTTATCAAACAGTTCAAACTTTCCCTTATTTGTGATTCTTCACATGTCAAATAATTGATATTTTTATCTTGTCAGGGAAAATGGAAATAATGTAATATGTGTTTGTGTTCATGCCAAAGTCACAGACTTTCAGATGAAGCATAAAAATATAAGTGATAACTTTTCCAGACATATTCAGTTGATTGGCAGGTCAGTCTGTGTTGTTTGTTGCAATCTGTGAGCTTTTTATTTTATTTTTTTTATTTTTTATTTTTTATTTTTTTTTTTTTACAATGAATGGCTTTTTTCAGTCACTTTCTTGCAACACAAATATTTATACTTCAGTTTTTATTTCACATTTCCCAGCATGTGGATAACAGTTGTTTTTAGGTTTTTTTTTTAGGTGAGCTACTGAAAATACCCTATGAAACATGAATGAAATCTTACGCTAACATGTCAGACTTCCACCCTGGAAGTCAAGAGTGTTTCCAAGAAAAATCGGTATCATCTTATCATTAATTGTTCTTTTTTGACACTTTTTAATCCTGTGGTTCGTTTTGTTTTTAGCAGCTTGTCACTTTCACTCTCTCTGCTCCTGCATGGTTTACCCTTTCTGATTCCCCTTTTGCCTTCATTTCCCTGCCTGCCAGTCTCATTTCCCACCCATCCATCCATCCATCATCTGTGATGCAGTCGGCGTCTGCCTCTTAGCTTATCAAGTCTCACAGAGCTCGGGCTATGCTAATGTGGCGCTCGTACTGTCATAAACAGTCTGTGTTCCCTGTTTGCATGGCTTAGCAGACAAAGAGTGATGCCCCTTCACCAAGCCCTGCACATGTCTGGCATCTGTTTCCCTAAAAACCTCCAGCTCTGGTCTTTGTAGTTTTCACATCGGTGGTCACATTTCCTCGCCGTATACAGATGTTTCACTGCTGATTGTTTATGAAATGAGGAAATCCTCTTGTTTGCATTTCAGCTTTTCTTGTAGCTGCAGAAATGCTGTGTCTAAATCCAGCGACTTATCCTTCAACAACCTCCTGTACTGAATTGTGTTTTGTTATTGCTGTGCTTTTAGGGCAGACAGTGAACCCCATTTAAGATGAAGACAGTCTGTCAGACAGGCCTTATGACAAACTAGAAATATTGTAAAAAAAAAAAAAAAAAATGAATAAATAAACGAAGGCTGCCATGTGCAACGTTTTTGCTCGACTCAGACAGCATGATGTATTCTGGTGGTGGTATTTGGCAGGCTGGCATTTGAATATTGGCCCCATGACACCTGCGTCAGCAAATGTCTGGCAATGCATCACATTCAGAAACTCCTCCTTACTCATACTTCTTTCATGCAGCTGCTTGACATATTTCGCACAACAAAGGAAACTCTTTTATTCTTTCAGTCCCCAGCTGACCTGTCCTCTGAGTCTGCACTGTGAGCATAATACATGCTGCAAGAAAAGCAAAACATCATAATCCTTTCCAAATTACACTTGCTTTTGTTTTGATTTTTTTTTCATATGGTCTCATTCACAGAGTGCTGCTGGCTATCTGTAGATTAATGACTTTATTTTAAAAAGTTTTACATGAAATTTCACACCATCGAGTCAAGTCTCTCTTTCTTTCCAACAGCAAATTCTGCATTGTGTTGCTGTGAAATGCTGTAATGCATTCACTGAGAAAAGTATTAGATAGAAGAAAGTACAAGAAACATGATTAATAATTCATCAAAATCATGAGAGGAGAAAAAAGAAGAAGGAACAAGAGCAGTCAAGTCCCAGATAAACAAACCCTCACACTGTGAATCTGAATGCGGGTTTAGTGCGAACAAGAGAGGCCAGAGACCTGCAGGCGTTGTTGCTGATGAGAGGAGTGACTGGAGCCACAAGGATCAGTTCACCAGTAGACCCTCTCCTCTTCACTGCCCTTCACCCCGCCTTCCTCCTCTCTTGACGTAAAGCCACGGCACAATGATGATAAATGTTTCAGATGTGGCTCTCAAATATATTCACAGTGATTTCTGACTTGATGCAGTTTCGGTCATTTTTCAATACTCACCTAAATCTACGTGAGATGTTTTACTGAAGCAGGCAGCTGTATTTACAGAGTGCATTTCACACACAAGGTAAGTCAATGTGCTTAACATGATTAAAAATACAACATTTAAAAAGAAAGAACAAAGAAGACACTGCTAAAAGAACATACAGAGCAAAAAGATTGAAAAAAATAAAATAAAATGCTTTTAAAAGCTCAATCATAAGCATGAGAAAAAAAAATGAACCTGAATTTAAAAACATTCACACAAAAGAGGAGAAAAGTCCACTGATTTATATACTGTTTATGACCGTGCAGTTCTGGTGTTCTGGTAGTCTCCATACAGAAAGTGGGTATAACTTGTAACTGTGTGATAAATATTTTGGTATATGTTACATACATTATATAGTGTTGTTTTTGCAGCTCATTTTGCAGCTCCCAATTAGCCAAATAAGGGGTTGTTGCTGCTTAAATAGTTACCATGGAAATGGTTGTTTTAATCGCAATTCCAAAAACTGGTGAAAGGGTTCGTCATTGTCACTGAAAGAAATCCATTCATATGCTACGTCTTCTTTACATTAGCTTGTTACTGTGGTGCCATCTACATTATGTTTTTAAATCCATGTAAAAAGTTTCTCCAAACTGCAGAAAATCCTTCAACTCCTTTAATGTCAACATGTTGCAGTCATGTGTCGTGCTACACCTGCTCTTATGTTGCATTTAGGCACTGCATTTGGTTATCAGGGAATAATCATTGCGTTGGTTAAATGTTTGATATATAATGTCATCGGCAAAACAAATTACTAGCACTGTGTCTGTGTGCACTCTCCTGCATTATGACATGTCATTTCTGCATCCTAAGAAGACATTTATGTTATTTTAATGAAATATATTCTCTTCTCCATTCATAAACCATGTGGCAGCCATTTCTCACCTCCACCAGAAGCCATGATGCTTTGTGGAGGCAAACAAATTCATGTAACTACAATGACTTCACATCTACATTTGCAATCCAGTCACACAATATGCATTTTAATAGCAGGTGTAAAAGGGTGTGTGTGTTTAACATCCATATGACCATTAGGGCTACATATTGTACTCAAAGGCCTAGAAGATGATATAAACTAAACAGTTTTATTTTAGACAAAATAATTGCTTTTTTTATGTCTCTATGTTGGTGACCGCTGTGGCCAGAGGCATGATGTTTTGTCTGGACAACTCTTGTGAAATGCCTGGAGGGAATAGTTAAATTGAGTATAAATATCCACTGATTAGACTTTGGTGGTCAAAGGTCACTGTGACCTTGCAAAAAAACAACAACAAAGTTTTGCACTTATTTTTTAATTTATATTTTTCTCTTATCAGGCCACCAAAAATCTAAGGAAACTACTGAGTGTAGTAATCCAAGAAGGAAACTTGTTTTGGTTAAAGTGAAATGTTCATGTTCAGGCCATAAACACGTCAGATTCTACCTTTAAACCTTCTAACTCATAGATTAATGAATTGCCTTTTTCCCCTGTGTCCATATGTTCATCCCAGAATTGTATCTTTAAAAGCATGAAACGCAGGATGATGTTTTCCTCATGTCTGACAGGTTCATTGAGTGGCTGATGTTACATCCTGGTGGTAGCTGCAGCACAGCTCACTCAGGTTTCCACAGGAGAGCGAGATGGAGAGAATAAAGAGGGCAGAAAGATCAGTTCATTTGCTGATGATCAGTAGCAGTGTCCTCCTCTCCTCTCTGTCTCCTTTTCTCTGCATGGCTGGACATGAAAGAGCATGTTGAACAGGAAGGAGAGGACAGCTGCTGAAGGAGAGGAAACAAAAGAAGCCTTCTGTCCTGACTCTGTCCTCCTCCTCCTCCTCCTCCATGCATTCTCCCTCTATCTCTATCTATTTTTCTCCCACGTCCTCACTGTTCTTTGTCCATTCATTTGTGTCTCTCTCCGTCTCAGCAAGCTTCACGATGTCCCTCAGCCTCTCTTGACATCTTTCCCTCACTTCATTATTCTCTCCCACTTTGCTCAGCTTTCTATTTCTCTTCCTCCTCGTCCCTCCAGTGGTCTTCTCTTCCCTCCATTCTTTCAGAGCACTCTGTTGAAATCAGATCTGTCACTGCGTCTTTGGAGACAGAGTTGGGTTGCCAGTGCTATCAACCCAGTGGAAAAGCACAGATACAGTTACATCAGTGTGTGTGTGTGTGTGTGTGTGTGTGTGTGTGTGTTCACATCCAGCTGTGATGTTTCAAATGAGATGAGAAACATAATACCAACCATGAGCTTGTTTTTGTGCTGATTATCAAATGAGGAATGATGTATTCACTAGCAACCGTAACTAGTACATTATTGCAGCGAATATTAGACTGTAATTTTATGTTGTTGTTAAAACAGACTACTGTACACCGATCAGCTATAACATTATGACCACTGACAGGTGAAGTGAATAATACTGATTATCTCTTCATCATGGCGTCTGGCATATATAAGACATCAAATGAACATTTTGTCCTCAGAGTTGATGTTAGAAGCAGGAAAAATGGGAAAGGATTTGAGGAATTGAGGATTTGAGTGAATTTGACAACAAGAACCAAACAGTGATGTCTAGAGGACTGGATCAGAGCATCTCCAGGACTGCAGCTCTGGTGGGTGTTCCTGGTCTGCAGTGGGGACCAACACAACATAAGGCAGTTGGTCATAATTTTATTACTGGTTTGCCAGCAACACACTCCTTAGCAACAGTCTGCTAGTACTCTGTTACTGTACAAATACACCCAGATAAAACTCATGCACTGTCTTGCAATAAAATCCAACTTCATGGAGGTTATAACAATCGTTTTTTTTTAAACACTAAAAATGTGTTTTATCCAGATAGTTCAACAATGTATTTAAACTTTCTGACTTTGCTTTAATGCAGGAGGAGTTGGATGGGTGTTTACTCAGCTTGCCCACTATAATAAGCCTATAGCATTAATGCTAAATATTAATTAGTTAGATTTTTCATTAATTGAATAAGACAAGTTAGTCACGTCAAAGCAGCTGAAACATTTTATTTCAAATATTTGTGATTCATTTCTTGATGGAAATACTCTGTTTACTTTGGTGGCACATTAATCATCTTTCTATTGCTGCATGTTTGTGCCACATTGCATTAGAAACAGATCCTCCTGTTAACAATTCTGTATTTTGTTCAGGTGAATCAGTGATTTGTTGTTTGGGGGCACAGCATGCAAGAACAATAAGTGAAGAGAGCTGATTTGTTTTGAAGGCTTATGATATATTATTATTGAGTGGTGTGTGTGTGTGTGTGTGTGTGTGTGTGTGTGTGTGTGTGTGTGTGTGTGTGTTTGTGTGTGTGTGCACGCATGTGTGTGTGTGTAATTGAATTGGTCACAGTGTGTTTTCTCTCAAAACTGAAAGGAATCACACCTTGCTGTCTGTTCTCATTCCTACAGATAGACATCATCATCAGCTGCACACACACACACACACACACACACACACACACACAGAGGCTTGTGTGTTGTGCTTTATGTTGCTACTATACAGTGTTATTATGCTGTGAACATCACATCTCGTTGTAGCAGTGTAAGCAAACTCTCAGTCCACTTTCTTTCTTTGTGTGTGTGTGTGTGTGTGTGTGTGAAATCATTTTTCATTGTTCATTTGCAGAACACAGAAGCTGCTGCTCAAGCAATGAAAATGGTGATTTCCAAGCCAGAAAAAGAGCTTTGCAAGAGAAAAGCTTTTCAGAAATATATTCATTTTATTTTTTTTTCCCTTTACTTTTCAACGCTATGTCAAAAGAGCTTACCGTGACATTTGAATATAAATGCAGAAACATAGCAAAAACAAGACTGAATGTGCTGTCAGACTTTAACAGCGGCTGCTGAGTGGTGAATTAAACTAGCGCTCAAAGCGTGAATCATTAATGAATGCCGCTGAGCTTACTGAGTAGAGACCCAGAAGAACATGTTTCATCTTCTAGATGGAGGGAAAAGCACAGGAGAGACCTCAGGTGTGGGGAAGTCCATAGCGAGCTGTCAGGGCTGCTGGCTGAGAGAAACTCCACCAGCTGGAGAGATGGAAAGCATCCCTCTCTCCACCACGCTCCATCTCTGTCTGTCTAACAGTGGGCTCCTTCCTTCATACCTCAGGCTGTTTTCAGCCTCTCGTTCTCTTTCAGCCACTTCAACTGTCTGTGTTGTCGACTCGTCTGCAGCGCCGCTTAATAACATTTTCTGCTTTGAGTAGCTGGGACTAATGACTCATTTACACTCATCCCCATTATGAAGAACGTTTACTCCTTATTATATTCATATTTTCTTTTTATGCTGCCAGTGCTCTTATCATGTCGTGTGCACTGACTTCGGACTTAGTTTCACAGCCCCTTTCCAAAAAAGTCAAACGGCTTTTATTTTCTTTTTTCTTCTGTCCTGTTGTTCCTAAATGTAAAAGTACTACATGAGATTAAACATCTGAAAAAAATTAGATGTAGTTTATGTGAAGCTACCCACATTATTATTATTATTATTATTATTATATACATTATGTATCCCACATCATAGACCCAACCATCTAATGTTCATTATTGTGAGAGTTAATTATGTCCCTGTCCCAAGATGTCCTCAGAGATTGTGGCTAACGCTAACATGCTAGTGCTAACATGTAAAGCAGTAGGGAAACAAAACAACAGCTGTGTGCAAAATGATCCCTTTTTCACTATCCCCTGTAATAAAGATACTTAATAATTTCACATTTTATCATTATTACCAAGTATTACTATTACTACTTAATAGTACTGTAATTGCACATCTTGCATAGATGAAATGTGACCCATCCCGTTGTATTGTGGGACAGAAGAATCTGAAATAGTGCAGTTGTCATTAGTTGTTCTGGCTCTATTGTGAGAAGTTTTAAAGCATGCATTTCACACTCCTCAGACACTTTCAAAATAAAGTGGTTGTGGGTATAATAAGAAAAGATAAGTTAAGATAAACCTTTATTCGTCCCACCGATGGGGAAATTTACATTAGCAAGCCAGTGCAAAAACATAAGGGCGTATTAGATAAAGTTTACCATGTAGTAAATAGGGAGTCATTTCAGACAGTCAGGATCTCACAGCATGTCTACATGGCTTGCACAGCGAAGCAGCACGTTAGCAGAGCAGCAGATGCGTTCAGGGACACGAGTGAGTATAAATCACCTGCATTTTGGCAGCGCTCGGGTCCCAACACACAATCACTGTAGCTACACTTGAGGCATAAAAACTCACTTTGGGAGCATCATGCAGCCTGTGTAGACAGCTGGATCGATTCAAATAGAAGCATATCTGTTCTGTTAGATGTGCGGGAGATTGACGACCTGAAAAACGCTGCTGAAACACCTCTTGTGTCGACACGCCGTCACACCTCTATCAACAAAATAGTTCCTCTTCCACACCTTTAAACTTGCTTTTCTAGCATCAAAAAGATGTTCTGTTCGAGCTCTGTCACTTGCTGGGCATCGCGTTACGTTGGTTTGACTTCCTGTCAGCTTAATTCTTTCACATACTGCTACAAGAAATAAACAGGTACGCATTCAGAAAGCTGTTGTCAGGTTTGAAAATGCCTTTTGTAAAACATCAGCAAGAGAACATAGACATGAATGCAGAAATGTAAAATCTTAATTTATAGATTGAAAATTACAGATGTTCTGTGCCACTGTTGCTATTATTTATTTCCATCCATCCATCCATTTTCTACCGCTTATCCTCACAGGGTCATGGGGGCGCTGGAGCCTATCCCAGCTGTCTTAGGGTACACTCACAATCCCCATGCATGTTTTTGGATGGTGGAAGGAAGCCAGAGTACCCAGAGAGAACCCACGCAGACACAGGGAGAACATGCAAACTCCACACAGAAAGGCCCCGGGCCGGGAATCGAACCTGGAACCTTCTTGCTGTGAGGCGACAGTGCTAACCACTAACCACTACACCACCGTGCCATTTTTATTTTTCACCACGACACAGACTGTAAAAACTGGAAACAGGCTGTCTGCTAACAGAGCTCACTCTACTACTTTAATGCTGCTGTACTGCTATTTCTAATGCAAACCATATAGTAGTCACAAAAAGAATAATACACAGCACAGCTGAAATCCTGTTATTTTATCAGACTGCCAAAAACTCAGTTTTCTATTTTTGTTATTTCCCCATGAGGATTCATCGGTGACTCTGTGTGGCTCCTAATGTTATTGATGCACTGCGGAGGGTCTGACTTATCACGCTGCTTTGATTCATTGTGCTGCTGCTGCTACAGGAGCTGGGAGTTTTTGAGACAGGCATGGATGACTTGTAGTTTTTCCTCCCTTGTTTCCTTAATTGAGCTAAGTAACAAAAAAAGCCATGTGGTGCAGAGCTGGAACAACACTGATGCTGCTGTATCCATTCCTTGTAGCTGCAATGCTCTCAAATTAAAACATGCCTTCACTTTATCCTCACAGATATTAAGTAATTTTACGCCATGCGATAGAGTGCAAAATCATTAAACAATGAGCCACCGTAACCACTTTCCAAAGCCAAATTAAGCAGTTTGAGTTTTTCGTTTCAGTGATGATTTAATACGCTTAATTTGAGGATTTAGCTACATTTTTAATGAGTATCCCATTAGTTCTAGTTTTGATACATAAAAGTTTGACACAGTTTGGTACTTTCTCACATAATTCATCTTCATTCTGTCTCTTTTTGTGCGTCTTTAGTCATCCATGCCTCTCTATCCGTCCTCCTGATGTTTCTTTGTCGCCTCACAGCAAGAAGGTACCTTGTTCGATTCCCGGCCCGGGGCCTTTCTGTGTGGAGTTTGCATGTTCTCCCCGTGTCTGCGTGGGTTCTCTCCGGGTACTCCGGCTTCCTCCCACCATCCAAAAACATGCATGGGGATTAGGTTAATTGGCTAATTTAAATTGACCGTAGGTGTGAATGTGAGTGTGAGTGGTTGTCTGTCTCTATGTGTCCTGTGATGAACTGGAGACTTGTCCAGGGTGTACCCTGCCTTTCACCTTAAGACAGCTGGGATAGGCTCCAGCCCCCCCGCGACCCTATGAGGATAAGAGGTAGAAAATGGATGGATGGATGGATGGATGGATGGCCACCTTACAGAAGTTACATGCCAGTAACTAGCACAAACTGGCCTTCACAAATTCGTATTGGATCCAGACAGAAATATGCGTTTGACATGAGCTGTTCCCTGAAAGACTATTTCCCCTTCTGTATTTGTATCACCACTAAAAGAATCCTAGGTCGGGCAAAGAGGATACACTCTCCAGCAAATCTGATTTAAGCCTCGAAGAGGTGACTAATAACTGTATTTTGTAGAGTATTCTGGTGAAACGATAGTTTTAAGTTCTGCAATAGAACAAGCCTGCACCTCTTGAATGTACTCTAAGTGTCTGTACCATGATGGTTTGGTACAAATACCAGTATTATTAAATGGACTATACTCATATAGCACCTTTCTAGTCTGACCACTCGAATCACATAGAAACTACGTGTCACATTTACCCATTCTCACACACAAGCATACTGATGGTGTTAGACAACCTCAAGTTTCTTTCACATTCACACACCGTTGGGTGTTAGGTATGGGGTTAAGTATCTTGCTCAACAAAACCATGGCACATGACTAAAGGAGGCGGGAATCAAACCACTGACCTACTGATTGGTGGCCAACCTGCTCTGTCACTGAGCCACAGACACCCCCTAGTACTCTACACACTGCAAAAATGGGTGCTCTAAAAGCAAGATAAAAACACCACTTCTGAGGAAAAAGGTTCTTAAAACAAGTGAAATTATCTGTCCATGCAGCAAGAAAATTTCACTTAAGATTTCTTGATTTATGATCATACTGTAAAGTTGAACACTTAAATTAACTCTTATTAACTCCTAAAACAAGGTAAATTATCTAACATGTCTAAATCTAAGTTGTTGTTTTTTTGTCTTGGTAAGAACCAAATAATTTGCAATGCATATCCCCTCAATTAGCTCTTCTTTGACCTATTATGAGCTATTTTGAAATATATTTGGACAAATTCTCTTACACATGTGTATTAAATATATGCTGAAGATGTATAAAAAACAATTTTAAATAAATGTTCTGGCTAGCACTGTGTGCACCAGCTCTGACTTAAACTCAGCTCTGGACCAGTGATGAATATGTTTTGCAGTGTTATTTCTGGCTGAGGTGTCCTGGCAGCATGAAAAGTTGAGTCTACATTTAATCCTCTGGCAGGCTGAACCCGGCTTCCAGCACCGTTTCATGTCTGACCACACCGAGCCGCACTGTGCTCTGACAGCATCATCACCTTGGAGTCTTCATGTGCTCGGCTACAGCTGATCCAGGATACTGATTCTTCTGAGAGTAGTGTTTGTAGTGTGTGTGTGTGTGTGTGTGTGTGTGTGTGTGTGTGTGTGTGTGTGCCAACTACCACTACAGTGTCCAGCTGGACAGTTGCAGTGAGACCTGTAGCTGTATTGCCAAACACACACAAACACACACACACACACGCTAACACACACAGACATGCTGGCATGCTTGTGTCGTCTCCACTGCCAGTCATGCAGATTTGATATCATGTAATAGGGAGAACAGTCCAAAGCATGCCAAAAACAGCATCCAGGGAAATCCACATGCACGTTTGCATGCTCAGTAGAGCCAGTACATACTGCAGCACATCTGTGGCTGCTGTCCCTACTGGGAAAGATTAATTCCACATTAATAAGATGATGATAATCGTTTGCATAATTGGCACATGATTAAAAATACATTTTTTTCTGTTTTTTTCTTTTTTCCCTGTGAGTTGTGAAATGCAGGGAAACACCTAATTATTTTGATTGTTGCTAAGTTAAATCATGAAGTAAAATCTTTAAAATTCACCCAATCCTGTATTGCATTTCTCCATACATACTGATGACTGATGTTCATCAACTTTAAAGTTAGACTTTGGTGCGTCCTGGCAGCAGTGGCCTATCTGAGATAAATAGGCTGAATGCAAAGCAGTTTTCATTGGCACCGTATTAATTTTCCTGCGAACAAACACTTATATTGTGCCATGTTAAAAATTAGCATGAAACTATTATCACATTATTAATTAGATGGAAATTCAACATTTTCTGGTTTCAACACCATCTGGAGTTTATTTTCCAGCTGTGAGCAGCTCCTTCAGTTCTAGTGTTGTGTCCGTTTCTCTCACTCAAGCAAATTTATTAGCTTTTAACTTTTAGTTTTTTTTTTTTATTTAAAGCTATAGTTGTCCAGAAATACTTTTTATTATACTGGGTGAAATGGTCCTTCCACCCTATTATTTGTTCAGGAAAAGGAACAGATAGAATCAGACCTCTGTGGCAGGACTGTAAAATCCCGCATCACATTTCACCGTCTTGCTCACTCTCCAAGATTACCAACTATACCTTTAATTAATAATAGCATAAGGAGTTATTGTTATGTACTGAAAAGTATACTTAATAATTATTTCTAGACCATATTGTCTCTGCTGGTTGACCATTATAGAGGTATTAAATTATGTTTTCTGTGGTATTAAAAAGACCAAAAGAGGAGATGAAACTATGTTTTGGCAGTGGAAGTGAGGTCATCATCATCATGGCTATGATATTTCAGCTTTTTTCACATATAGGTAATATGATGATGCCGTAACATTAAGGCTGCTGTGAATGTGATGGATTTATTGGGTATCTTAGGCAGGGTTTATTTGTAAAGTTAACATGAATTTCTCTGCATATTTATCTGTATTAAGGGATGACAACCTGTGATACAAAGCAAATTAGAAACCTGACAGTACCACAGAATAGTGAAATAACACCTTTGTCATCATCACTGGTGCTGTGTTGCCATGGAATCCGTATCTGTTACTCCCCTTCGTTCTGTTTCTGTTGTTATCTTCTTCTGCTTCTTCAGCTCTTTCATTCCTCTGTTTGTCTGTTTATTCTCCCTCTGCTGCCCTTCCACCACAAAAATAGTATCATCATGCACTTTTCCTTCCTTCATCCCTTTCTCGTGTCATCTTTGTCACCCTCTCACACCCTCTTTCTCGTGCCAGCGTACAGTGTTGTTGTTACATGCATTCTCCATCTGTTTCATGCCCCCTTCCTTCCAGCCTCTTCCGTCTCAGAGGGAAAACACATTGGTGAACACGCTGTGTGCATGGATTGGAGCCATTAAGTGCTTTTTGCCTTCCTTGTTTGGGTAATGATCCACGACACTGGTACTGAATAGAACATATACATAGTACTTCAATAAATGCTGGTAAAAGTACTCTTATTAGAAAATCAAGTGTGAAACATTTCAGCTATAATTACATTTATCAGCTGGAAATTCACTCATTAATTAAATTTCCTGTTGTGGCTTGTTTTTGTACGCACAGGTTGTTTGTTGTATATTACACTAGAAAATAAAAACACTATAATTATGGCTGCAAGCGTGTCTGAACATGGGAACAAAACAAATCTGGGGGGATTTCTCAGTGAGAAACAACCGTTTGCAAAGCTTAAAATCATAACATGAAATCAAACTTTCCTCACGTCTCTATGTGCACAGCATTTTCTAACACAGTTGCCTCTTTTTCATGAATAAATCAGGAAAGAGTCAATCAAACTAAACCTCCAATGTGTCCATCACAACATGAAATGAACAGGACTTCTGGAATAATCCTCCCACTTTGCAGCTCCATTCTTCTTTATTTGTTATCTTTTGCACCAGATTCTTTGCCCAACATCTAACCATGGATCCTTCCTAGAAGCCTTTTGATTTCTGTTTATTCCACTGCAGGAAATAAATACACAAATATAATTTTTGGGTCAAGGTTCTATTATTATTCAGTCATTGAAAAAAATCATTTGGCCTGAAATGATTTTATTTGTGCCCTCAAGGAAGCTGCAGGAACCTTTTTTAATACAAGAACCAAGCAGTTTGTGCGTTATCCTTTTCAGTCATTGTCATGTTTCCTTTTGTAGTCTGGGTTTTATTTCCAGCAACATGGCTTGTGACAACAAAGCTGTCAGTTTACGGATGTCGCAGCCTTCTTGGCAACCTTTTGTGCTCACTGTTCGTGAGCTGTGAATACACCAGTGTTAACCCTTTATCTCTTCTATTTCAGCCCACACACACACACACACACACACACACACACAGGGTGTTATGCATAAATACAGGCCCATGCAAACAGATGACTGGATGATTTGCATGTCGAGGAGATTCCTAGATGCCATTAATCCTCTGATCCGGTAAACACACTTACACGCAGACATGGCTAAATGTAGTCTTTGCCACCTTCAGAGGATGGATCCATGATGAGGGTTCTTGGCAACAGAAGAGGAGGATGATCATGAGAACCAAAGGACAGAGAGATAAATAAAGTGAAAGATATTGTAGACAGAGAAGAAGAAAAAAATACATTATACATATAGTTGCTTGACTTGAAAGCTGTTTTCCCTCCTTTCTTCTCATCTCTCTCACATTTCCTCCCTCCACATCTCCTTTTTCTGTCTTTCTTTCCTTTTCTAGAAGAATGGGAATTGCAGCCCACAGTTGGTAGAGGCACTTGTAAATGATTGAAAGAGAGAAATGCAAGAGTGGAGTGGACGAGCTAATAAGATTCAAAGAACTGAAAAGTCTCCAGCATCACAGAGTCGGTGTACTGTGGGAGGAAAAACCTCCCTTCTCTGTCCTTTTCCTCTACTTTCACTTTCTATTCTGTAGTTTTTTTCCTTTCTTTTCATTTCTTCACTCTCTTTGATTTTCTTATTTCTCCCTTCATCCTGAAGCCGAAGAACCAAACTCAATTATAAAGTCTCTCCATGAAATCTGACCCTGGCACTGCTTCAGTTGTCACTTAAGGCATGAAGGCACAAAAAGTCTCAGAACAGGACTGCTGATTAACAACCAGCCTGTTGTGTAGTTCATGTGGTCAGATGGCCTGAGCAGTGGCTCTGTAAGGACTGAGCCAAACACTGTTTCAAAATTTGTCTTTATATGTTATAGCACTGCTTTAGACAAAGCAGTAAATTCAGTATTTAACAAAATTATGCTTTATTTCCCTTAAATACAATGGGGAAAACTCTAAATGTAGGTTTGATGACTTATATAATGTAGCTGCAAATCAATGTGGAAGTACGTAGTTACTGTTAGAAGTGTATTCCTCTCATTTAACATTGATTTAGGAATTATGTGGAGAGAAGGACAGAACAAATGAAACAAACCGAGACAGGAAGAGAGAGAAAGTAAAGAGCACTGCAGTCTGCGGACTACGGAAGCCGACAACAGCCATGGATTTTGATTTTTTTTTTTTTTTTTAAGCACTGTTATCTCATGATAACGACTTAAGATGTTATTATGAGATAACAGAGATTTTTTTTTCTTGTGATAATGACTTAATTATTTGTTATCTCCATATAACAAAGATTGTTTTCTCCTGATAACGAATTAAGTAATAATGTGTTCATCTTGGGCAGCATGGTGGTGCAGTGATTAGCACTGAAGGTACCAGGTTCGATTCCCGGCCCGGGGCCTTTCTGTGTGGAGTGTGTGTTCGTCTTGATTTTAACCTACAAGGGCTGCCATGAACGGCTTCAGTAGCCGCTGGCTGTAGCTGTAGGTTAGTTTGTTTACTTAACCAGGTTTGTTTAGGAGCTACCAGTTAGCAGATGAGAGGCTGACAAACTCCAACCTGTGTGGCTGATCCATCCATCCATCCATTCTCCTCCTCTTATTCGGGGTCGGGTCGTGGGGACAGCAGCCTAAGCAGGAAAGCCCAGACTTCCCTCTCCCCGGCCACTTCGTCCAGCTCTTCCGGAGGGATCCCGAGGCGTTCCCAGGCCAAACAGGAGACTATCTCCAGCGTGTCCTGGGTCGTCCCCGGGGTTTCCTGCCGGTGGGACATGCGTAAATATAACATTACGTCTCACATTATATTGCTAAGTTAATGTTAGCCTTCATTTACATTACCTTAGCTGAAGGAGCCGGACACAGAGGAGTTTGTCAGCCTCTCATCTGCTAACTGGTAGCCCCTAAACAAACCTGATCATGTAAACAAACTACCGGTAGGCTACAGCTACAGCCAGTGGCTGAGGAAGCTGTTGTAGCCCTTGTAGGTTAGACAAACACATTATTACTTAATTCATTATCACGAGAAAACAATCTTTGTTAGATGGCGATAACGAAATAATTAAGTCATTATCACGAGAAAACAACTTTTGTTATATCGAGTTAACGACTTAATAAGTCGTTATCATGTAATAACAGTGCACAAAGAAATCTATGGCCGTTCTCGGCTTCCATAGCAGACAGACGCCAGATCACACAAAAACCTTCTAAACCAACAAAACTCTTGATTGCGCCCATTTTTCTCCTTGATCTGTTTTCTTTGTATCAGGTTTGACACAGGATGGATTACAGCCTCAAATATGCCGAGTCGTGTGTGTGCTCTTTGTGTTGTCGGTAAATGTGCTACTAACATTACAGCTCAGAGATTGGGTTCATTGTTATTAAGGAGGGGAAATTTATTGTGTATAAAGTGTGCCTGTGTTTGTGTGTATTGTGTATATTTGCAGACAAAGCAGTGATAGTGATGTATCCCCCAAAGTGCAGTGGGTGTCCCAGATAGAGCGATCAAGCAGCGTGATTATAATGTATTACTGTAATATCACCACATAGATAAGCATGAGATATATATATATTGTGTGTGTGTGTGTGTGTGAGTGAGAGATAATTGCTATCAACCTACCACACATTACAACTCTCATTTATCACTTCTTCCTCCACCAGCATGAGCTCAGACCCACCTTCTCCCATTTTTTCTGAACGGGCACACGTACATGCACATCTCTTTACACACACACACACACACACAGAGTTTGTATTATTTCTGTGGTCTGTGTCAGAGTAAAATGGGATGATGTCAGTGTTGATTTTAAAAGGTTCCTCTACTCACATCACCAGCCTTTTTTGAAGCTTTCTGACCGCTGTCTCTGTCTTTCTTTTAATATCAAAACAATAACATGCTCCACCCACTGAGCAGCGAGGGTGAAATTCACCACTTCCTGTGGGGCACATCAGCTTTCGTCAGTGGGTTTAACCTCTTTGTCAACAACTAAATCTGCAGAAGACAAACTTTAAGCCGACAATAACTGAAGTAGTAGTTTTGGGAAATGCACTTTTCTTGTCTGTGTATTAAATACAGAGCTTGAGCCAGGAGGTGATTAGCTTACTTTAGTTATGGGAGTTATGTGACACTTTAACCATCCACCATCTGACATGCTTTTTTCCCCCCAATAAAAAGTTCCAGCATATAACTCAAACACTAACTCACAATTAGTGTGTACGTGTACAGATTAAACCAATGAGCTATGGGCCGTTTAGTGAGGTTTAGAGTTTGGAAGCAGGGGAAACGACTAGCCTGGCTCTGTGCAGAGTTCAGTTTTTGTGCTGAGCTAAGCTCCTGGCTTTAGCTCCATAAATGCACATGAGAGTGGTATCAATCTGTTCATCTTAACTCTTGGCAAGAAAGTAAATAAGTGTGTTATCCCTAAATGTGAAATGTCCCAATTACATTTGGCAGGTAATTCTCAAATATTGGACGTCAGAGCTCGTCATTAACACTTAAATGCTCCAACCAATGCAAAAATGCTTTAAGCTGCTTTCACACTGAACACACAAGGCACAGGTGCACCGAGAGAAACCCAGTCAATGTGTATGTGGCTCCGCTGCACAAAGGTGCAGCTATACCCATGTAAAGTGGCATGTACCCAAACTCTTCTTCATGCTGAACTCCTCCTCATCATCATTATCAGCATAAACAAAGCCAGAGCTTTCAGCTGGGATGTTGAGAAAAACATGCTATCCTCACAAAACTGAAGAGGGCTACAATTTCAATTTCCCTCCACTTGGTCGCGGTGCCACACTTGCCACTTGCGGTGTGAAACCAGTTTTATCTATCAGTGTTATGACACGTGGGCCACATTTTGGATATTAGTGCAGACATGTTGCTGCATGTAGTGGTTAGCACTGTCGCCTCACAGGAAGAAGGTACCGGGTTCGAATCCCGGACTCGGGGCCTTTCTGTGTGGAGTTTGCATGTTCTCCCCCTGTCTATGTGGGTTCTCTCCGGGTACTCCGGCTTCCTCCCACCATCCAAAAACATGCACGGGGATTAGGTTAATTGGTTAATTTAAATTGACCGTAGGTGTGAATGTGAGTGTGAGTGGTTGTTTGTCTCTATGTGTCCTGTGATGAACTGGAGATTTGTCCAGGGTGTACCCTGCCTTCCGCCCTAAGACAGCTGGGATAGGCTCCAGCCCCCCCGCGACCCTATGGATGGATGGATGGATGTTGCTGCATCATGCTTGGGTAGAGCCTTCTGAAAGAGTTTTTAAGCCTTGAGAGTAGGCCTGTCATGATAACAAATTTGCTGGACATTATATTGTCCCATAACTTATTGCTGATAAACGATATTATTGCCAACATTTTTCTGTCATTAATGTAATGATAATATGGCATAATAATGCAAATACACCCTTTCAAAAGCATTTTTAATTAAAATTTTAATTTCTCAAGAGTTTTTAACATTGTAATGCTGGCTTTCAACTGTATTAAAGGGCTGCATTTCTTTGAGCGCTCACCATGACTGTTTTGTTTGTATTTACTTTGTCAACCAAACGCCTCAGTGAGTGTTGACTGTTGGGATGAAAAGCTCCTCTGCATATTGAGCTGCTGTCTTTCTCCCAGCGGTGAAAACTGGATTGAAAGGATGTTTCAGGTGAAATTTTCGTTGCCACTACGTTTGAACAAATCTTACACGCTAGCTCATTGTGTTTAAATCTGAAATGTTCCCACATTGGGGCTGTGGCACTGGGCTTTGAAATCATCTCTTTTATCATGTCTACTAGTTTCTCCTCATTACCTGCCTCTCCTCACCAGACTCACCTGCACCTCCTCCTCCTCCTCCCACTGAGACACAGAGACTTTATGACTGACAGGAGGTCTCACTCCGTTCATTCTCTGTGGAACCAACGCTCCCACTTTTTGAGAAAGATGCACAGAGTGAACCCTCCTGTCATTCAGCCTCTTTGGTAGAGACAGACAAGGAAAATAAACGTGCGCGCGCATGGCGATATATTGAGGCCGGCAAAATGACAGAGTTCATTTTCATTTATCGTGCAATTAATTGATTTGTTGATTATTATGACAGGCCTACTCTGAACACTGAACACGTGATTCTACGCAGCTCTCATTGCATTGTAGAGAATGTAGGACTTGCTATAAATAGTGTCTCTCTCTTTTACAAAAGATTCTTTTAACCTGGTACTCAAATTTAACTGCATTGACTCCATAATACTGTATGTATACATGTTAATCTAAACTTAGCATCTTTTTATGCTTGTATTTTTTGTTTTTTACTGTGTGAGCACTAACTGTGATCTAACTATTCGGAGACAAGATGAAAACAATGTTCCCCTTACTGTCTCATTAGTGTGAGAGAAGGAAGTGGAAATAAGAAACATGAGTGTGGAGGAGAGAGAGGAGAGGACGGAGGCTGATGGGCAGATGTGGTCAGGAGGAAAACGCTGTTGGGACTATTTGGATTCAGCTCTTGCGGGTATGATGAAGAGGTGTGTTATGAACATGTAACCTTGTTGGTATCGATCACGCTCCTTGCCTGTGCGGCGTTGATTGGAGGAGACCTCTCAACACAAAGATCATACGTCAATGCTAAGTGGATTATTAAGTCCTTTTTGTGTATTGGACTCTCTCTCTCTCTCTCACTCTCTCTCTCTCTCTTCTCTGCAGTGCAGTGCTCTCATACTGTATATGAGTATATATATATATATGTGTGTGTATATATACGTGTACATATGTATATACACATACATGTATATATTCATACATATATATACATATGTGTGTGTATGTGTGTGTGTGTATATATATATGTGTGTGTGTGTGTATATATATATATATATATATGTGTGTGTGTGTGTGTGTATATATATATATATATGTGTGTGAGTGTGTGTATAGCCGCCAAAATATGGGGCATCATCTCAATCAGCGGGATGTGGAAAAAGGGTTGAAAATGCCGTGCAGTTCCTCCGCACAAAGCGGAACACTTGGTCACCCATAGGTGAAATTAAATAATTTTCCACAGCACACCTGACGATCTCTCACAGCACGCTAGTGTACTGTGGCACTTTGAAAAACTCTGCTCTAATCAATGTAACCTGGCGTAAATTTGTCGTACATCCATACACACACACATACACACACACACACACACACACACACGTTTGGCATTTTTGATTTGTGACTTTCTGAAATGTTGTCGTTGTTAAGCTTTTGTTGTACGGAGTATATGGGTGGGCATTGCCTTTTTCTGCACCTCCACGCTGATTATCTCTTCATTATGGCACGTATATAAGACATCAAATTAACATTTTGTCCACAAAGTTGATGTTAGAAGCAGGACAAAAATTCAAGCGTAAGCTCTGGTGGGGTGTTCCTGGTCCGCAGTGGTCAGGATCTATCAAAAGTGGTCCAAGGAAGGACCAGTGGTGAACCAGAGACAGGGTCATGAGAGGACAAGGGTCACTGATGCAGGTGGGGAGTGAAGGCTGGTCCTGGTGGTCTGATCCTGCAGACCAGAGAAGTTAATGCTGCTGAAGATAGAAAGCAGTCAGATACCACAGAGCAGAGCAGTTTGATGTGTTTGGGACCATCGCAATGTTAGGCAGCTGGTCATAATGTTAAGCCTGGTTGTTGAATCGAACCTGACAATACAGCAAGCAGTTCAAGTAGCAACTGGCCGGATGTAAGGATGCCTTTAGCACCAAGCCCAGTCATTGCTGTTAGACTACAGGAAGAATACACCTGGCCTCATCACCCTCATCAACAGTATTGACTCTGTGGAGTGCCTCCTACCGTCCATCATCACTCAGAACTTAAAGTCGGATCTGAAGATCAGCTCCCTCACTAAACAGAGGCCCAGCAGTGGATGTACTTATTGTGGCAACTGAAGAAATTCAGCCTGCCAAAGGCAATGATGGTGCACTTCTACACTGCCATCACTGAGTCCATCCTCACCTCCTCCATCACCATCTGGTACGCTGCTGCCACCGGCAAGGACAAGGCCAGGCTGTAGCCAATCATCCACTCTGTAGAGAAGGTGACTGGCTGCAATCTCCCATCTCTCCATGACTCAAAAAAACTGGCTGACCACCTCCACCGCAGACATAAACTGTTTCAGGACCAGAACCTCACGCCTCCAGCTTTAGGCCTCAAGACCCACGACCCCCTGCACTGAAGTTTAATATTGAAAACATGTTTTCCTGGACCTCAGTTCATTTCACTTAATTGCATAATACAGTTTTCATTAATCCAGATAACACCTCAGTGCACTGTAATATCTCACCTATCTATATCTGCACTATGTTTATATGTCATGCGCCAACATATATATGCAAACTTACTTGGCAGTAAACTTTAATGAATTCATTCACATTCATTTAAAATACTTTCCAGAGGCACTGAGCTAACTTGTGTGTCTGTTGTGGACTATTAGATTAGCACATAGTCATATGTTCTAGTGAGTTTCTGCAGCAGCAGAATAGTGTTTGAAAGATTGATGCAAAATATCTTGCTCATTAATGTGTTCCTGGAGAATAATGGATGGATGGATAATATGGCACAGAAGAATAAGCTCTGTTATCCTTTGAATGCACACACAATACTTGTTAACAGGATCTTTTAATTACTGGCTTTAGTCTTTTCATGGGATTTTTTGAGACTAAGGTCAATACAGAACATAGCCAACCTTACCCTTTAAATATGTGTTGTAGCATTGTTTGGTTTAATGCAGGGTAAGACGACATGAATAAAATGATCAGAGTGAATGTAGTCCAGCGTCTTCTGACATGACTGACATGCTCCTCTATATTAATAGATTTTGAGGGATAAATGTCATGTCTAATATGTTTTTGTCCTTGTAAATTATCCAATGAGTTACTCTTCCCGAACGCTGACAATGAACAAGCACTAATGAGTGACATAGAAGGAGTGCTCGAAGCCTGGTTTGTTAAAATGAGGGTTATGGTTGCAGGACTCTGGTTGGAGCCCAAACAGCAAAGCCTGCTCGTGTATTTTAATGATCCTGGCTCCCCGAACAAGGGACTGTATTTATGGTGTGGGCCAGAAAATTAAAGCCAACTTGTCTTTTTAAAATTAGTTTGGACCCACAATCTCATGCACACAAACACACACGACTAGATAATGTTAGATCAGTCAAAGGAATGATGGATAGATCTGTAGTGATGTAACATATGGTGTGGCTTCATCACTGAGCATCGTAATTACCTTCGTGATGTGTTTACACACACTGACTTCAAAGTCTTTGTTTATTTTGTTGGGATATATGTTTTCTAAAGCCTGTGCAGCTTATTAAATGCTGCATTATGCAGAGCATATCCCTTGAAACCATTATTTCTGCACACATTGCTTTGATTCACGTACAGTATTGCTTTGAAGCTAAAAGCTCTCTCCTCTGTCCCTCGCTCCCTCGCTTGCTTTCCTCACACTTTATCTTCTGCCTTCTCTGTTATCTTCGTCATCTCGCTAACTCTTCCCTCCTTCCTTGTTTCTTCAGTGGGCCGTTTGTTGATCGAGTTCAGCTCCCAGATGACGATGGAACGAGTGCAGAAAGAAAACCCCAACGTGACGGATGGAGGTCGCTACACGCCCCCTGACTGTCGGCCTAGATGGAAGGTCTGTCTGTATTTCACATACTTTAAAGTGGACATTTCATGCTCATTGTCAGGTTCAGACTTGTATTTGGGATTCTTGGGCTTTCCTGAGAATCACCCAGTCTGTTGTAAGAAAAATATGATTTGCAAAGGTAGTCCTCCAGCTGTGGGTGGAGGTACTCATACAGTATGGGGGGTGATGTATTCTAATTAGCCTGCATGTGACATACGGTAGGGCAATCTCAGTGGCTTGTTGAAAAAGATTTTTTTCAGATCCAGGCAGCCCACAAAAACTGACTGGGTAGGATCTATTTATAGTGGAAACCCATTTCTACCAGTATAAGAAATAAACAACACTAATTTATGCATAATAAATGCATAATTATTAGAGTAAAAGGTAAGAAATTGAGTCACTACATCAAACCTGTTGAGATTTAATCAAGAGAGACAATAACTTTAAGCCTTGACAGAGTAACTCATCATTAAAAATTACACTCTGAATAATTAGGTAACATTTTGACTTTGTCTTTTTTCTCTCTAACATACAGTTTTTTAATTTTCATCAGAAAAAATGTGTCTTCCATATTTTCTGCCGTTATTGGAACAGTTGAAAAAGTGTGTACAGAATAACTGCCTTTTTTTCATAGTAAATATGGCATCATATTTAGTTAAATATTAGTCTATTTAAGTGCCACAAGTCACTCTCCTCCACATAATACTTCACTGAGTTCTTCTTTTAGCACTAAAGATGACACCAATCACCCACCTTAATGCCTAACTATACAGAAACCAAGGTCAGTTTGCTGTCAGTCTTCATCTGAGTGCAAAATGGCCGTGCTTACACGCTAAATTACAGCTCAACCTTGGCCTGTTGGGACAGCTGAGAATGACTCACTTAAAGCGCCAAGATAGAGGACGCCTCAAATCTGCAATGCCACTGAGAGCTCCATCCTTGAGCTGCTTCATTCATAATGAATGAGAACCAACTTTATGTACACTGTAACACTAACCAGGGGGATTTTCTACGGAAATGATTTCTGGTGCAGAACAGTTCAGCGTCTCATGAAACAAAGCTCATTTAAGCATAATTACTCAAACAAACACTCTGAAAGCCTTACAGTCATTGTCCATGTCAACAGAAGTAGTTATATTTGTTTGTGTTCTTTACCAGCATTGATTCAATTATGAACTCTAATGATACTCCAACTGATACAAATGTGGAAATGTTTTGTACTACAGAGAGATTACAAACCCAGCTATCCCTGTTATTTAGGTGGCCATCATCATCCCATTCCGTCACAGAGAAAACCACCTGAAGTACTGGCTGCACTACCTCCACCCTATCCTCAGACGGCAGAGGATCGACTACGGCATCTACATCATCAACCAGGTAGGTCATGTTGCACCGACCAGCACCGTCATGAGCCTAATACAACTTTTTTACTGCTGATGGGATACTGATATTGCAGCCTTGAACACTGATACCAATATCGATCCGATATGCTATCAGCACAAATCATACAAACTTTTATTAGTTATCCCTCTTCTTTGTTAGCACCATAGCACAGCTGTTGTTGTGATCACTGGGCTCTGCTGCTGGATCCTTGTTCTGGATAGAAGACCTGGAGTGGAGTCTGGAATGGACTGATGGTATCAGAGTGCTGATGTCTGATTTAGATGCAGGCCAGTTTAATCCGATACTTGTTTTTTGTTTTTTTTTTTTTGCTAACCTTTATCTGATATCAGTATCGGATCAGGACACCCCTAAATCTCAAGGTCAGGTCTTAACAGTTCACTACAAAACGCAAATAGGCAAGTAGGTGTCGGCTCTGTCCAACAGTAGCTCAATAAAGTCAACACTATTTACCATGTAAAGATGTAGAGGAGTAACGTGCACCTGAGTGGAGAATGAAGTCGCTCTCCCTCTGTGTGTGTGCTGTAATCAGAGCTTCTCTGTGCTTTGTTGACGTGGTGAAAGCGGCTCGTGTCTGCTGCTCTGTGCTCATACAGCGATCATGGTTAATAACACAGTACTGTTCGCTGGAAATTTAACACTACTAACATTGTCTTTGGCACACATGAGGCATCCATATTGGTTTTATTTCATGACACTGTATATATCATAACTTTTAGTTGTTGTGGACTTTGACATGCATAACTGTGACATGAATGCAGAGACCTCTAAACCCTTAAAGGCTGCTCCTCCTCTTCTCTCATCCTTAACTGGGCTTTGTTGACTCTTTCATCTGTTGATAAGAACTCATCTGCAACATATTTACTTTCACTGCACTCAGTTCAGGAGCTTTATTTTTTCAGGGTTTTTTTGTGTGGGTGAGTCTTTCACACTGCGTTGGGTGAGAGTTCTTCTTCTACATTATGGGTAATGAGCTCTCCATTCTGCCCTTTGTCTCTCCTGTGGGACTCGTGCAACGCCTTAATCACTCCCCTGGTAGAACAGACCTTTGGTTCCGCCCGCCCTGCTGTGCTCTGCTCTTGATATGGCGACGTACCAGTGTGACGTACCACTCCTTTGCTTTTACACTCTCTCTCTCTCTCTCTCTCTCTCACACACACACACACACACACACACACACTCTGAATCTTTTTTATCTCAAATGTAAAGCTGTTAGGGAGGGTAAGGTTTGTGTAAGGCTGAGTGGTGCAACATTCAGAGCATTTTTTTTAAACTTAACCTTCCCCTTCCTTCCACAAAGTTTAAATTTGAGTTATGACTGGTATTAAATTTCATCTCATTTCTGTTCCTCATTTGTCTCTGATTAGTCTGAACTTAGAAAGTTATAAAAAAAAGTGAAAATGATGATTCCTATAATATATATTCAGCACTCATCAAACATGTAGACGTAATAAATAAAAATCACCAAATAAATCAAATATCATTAAACAAACGTTATTAGAAGGATACATTTACTGATTCTGTAAGACCAAAAATCTTCAGCCTCTCAAAATTTTGATGGTTTAGATGAACCACACCAGAGAATTCCTCCTCCTTGTCTTGTCTCTCTTCCAGATAATCAAGGACAGTTACGCTGTCAGACTGTTGGCACAGGAGCTTCAATCCTCAGTCTAGTCATTAAGCAACCTTCTTTTTTTTACACCCACCAAAGTCTTTATGTAATGTCACACTACGTGGTAATCTGATTTTACAGTTGACAGTGACGTCAGCAAAGCTTCTGATACATCTTCAGCTCTTCTCACCTGCACTTCAAACAGATAGGGATCCACTGCCGGGCTCAAAATGTACTCCGCTCTGTGATTTAGAGGTTCACACAGGGCTTTGTTTGAAATGGAAATTTCTCCTGCATATTTTTAAATGCATTTGAATTTGTTGAGATTCATAAAACCAGATATCTACTCTCATATTGCGTAATGGGGTTGATGTCTGCCTCCTGTTTGGGTGATTTTATAGTGACCCAAAGATATAAATACCACAGCTGGCGGCATCTACTTCACCTCTGCTGTAATGACTACCAAGAGTTTCCAAAAAGGACTGACTCACTAGCAACTGCTTAAGTGGAAAAAAAAGACCCTTATGGCTTCCCCTTGATTGAAATTTGTTTTTTTATTCTAACTGGCAAGAAAGGACTTGATGTTATGCGTTTTTTTCAGCAGTTACAACTGAGTTGTTTACAAGTGCTTCTGATGATTAGTCTGAAAAGTTGCCATAGAGTTTTACGAAAACCTTATTGACAGACGATCTCATACATTAGGTCTGTTTTATTTTTAGAAGCTTCAAATAGGAAAATTGGAAAAAGGCTCATCTGCACCTCGAGACATCGCTGACAGTTTCCTTAAAAACTCTTACTTTTGACAGTACATCCAATTATTTTGTTGTACTTCATTCAGTGGTACTTTGATTTCCTTTGGAGAGGTCAACCAGGACACACTCAAACTGCCACATCGTGACGACGCAGGACGACTACAAACATGACTGACAAGCAGGCAGATTGAGAGTAGTCAAATCAAAGCGACAGAGGTGATATTTTGATGACAAGACGTCCTGATGGGCGATTAAAGCTTTACACCTGGAGCCACTTTCCAGGAGGATGGAGGAGACATTCTATCGAATGTTAAACGAGTGGAAGTCTGAAACCTTTTAACACCCAGCCACTGGAGGGGGTGAGCTGTGATCATTTTCACACTCAAGTCTCATCCTTGCGAACAGATAATGGCTGTGGTGTCCTTAGAGTCAAAACAGGTGTTTTGTGTAAAGAAAGGCCCCTCGGAGTTTATAAAAAAAAAAAGAAGCTCAATGAAAGATGGTCGCCCAGTGGATGGAATCTGCTGTTTCATTCTCCATCACCTGTCTATGTTTAGGAGGGTTTCCATCACTGAACAGAAGCATATACAGGTCTTGTTATCATGTAACAGTTTCAGTTTCACCCTGAAGTACAGTAGATAGTGGGATATTGTTGAACCTTGGCATGTGAACCTTGTTGTTTTTTTTTTAATTAAATCTTAATCTAAATATGGCACATTCACAGCTGCAGATAATTTCTTCTTTCTCAACCAATTTAATTGAAAATTATGCAACTTACTTGTATAGTTAGTTGCTGTTTTGTGTGAACAACTGCTCATAATCTAAAGGTATTCAAATTACTACCACTCAAGACAAAGAAAATCTTGTAATCCTCAAATTTGAGAAGGTTTTTTTTTTGGCCTGTTTTCTTGAAATATGATTATTCAATCTGCAGAGTAGTTGCCAATAGTTGTTTCATTTACTTCATCATTTACTTCAGGAAATTATGTGATAATCTCAAATGATCAATAAGGGCACAGGTCAGAGGTCACAGCCCAGTCTCAGCCACTGAAGAGACCCTCAGACTGCTCGTCCTTTACTATTAAAACCATCTGAATTCATGTGGGCATTGGTTCAGGTTGACGACCAGTCTTTCTGCTTGCTGCACCGTTACACCGTCCTTGCTTTGCCTCCGCTGGACATTTTTAAGCAGCTATCATCTCGCTCTGCAAAGTGGTGTTGCTGGTGAGCTACGGTGAGTAGGCGTTGCAGAGGGATCATGCGGAAAGTTATACAGCAACCCTGGTGCTCCGTGTCCTCTCTGCCTGCCGAGGAGCGAGCCAGTGTTTGTTTTGTTGGCCACCAGCTCATCATGTGAACTGGAAGAAAGCCCAGAGAGAGAGTCAGAGAGAGGGACAGAGCAAACAGGTAAAGGAGAGAGAGAGGGAGGTGAGTGACAGAAGTGATGAAAAAAGAAACACCATCTGCTGTTCTGATTTTTTGTGGGAGCTTAAGGTTGATCCAAAGCTGGATATCATTATTGATTTATAACTTCTAATACTGTGCAGCTATAGGGGAAGTCTGTAAGGCAAAGTCACATAATATTCAGCATTTTCTGGTGTCCTCGCTGATATCTGCAGTGGTGAAAGAAGTACACAGATATTTTACTGCTGAAGAAGTACCAGAATGAAAAATGCTCCAATGCAAGGAACAGAAGTATTATCTGGAAAAATTATCAAAAGTGGGTGGCACGGTGGTGTTGGCACTGTCACCTCACAGCAAGAAGGTACAGGGTTCGAATCCCAGCCCGGGGCCTTTCTGTGTGGAGTTTGCATGTTCTCTCCGGGTACTCTGGCTTCCTCCCACCATCCAAAAACATGCACGGGGATTAGGTTAATTGGCTAATTTAAATTGACCGTAGGTGTCCAGAGTGTACCCTGCCTTTCACTCTAAGACAGCTGGGACAGGCTCCAGCCCCCCCGCGACCCTATGTGAGGATAAGCAGTAGATGATGGATGGATGGATGAATTATCAAAAGTAAAAAATGTTTAAGTAGTTAGTTTTAACTACTTTATACAAAGTATGTTCTTTTTGTCATGTACACTGTAGCCATCGAGGGGTCGGGCCCTCCAAAGGATCACAAGATAAATCTGAGGGGTCTTAACATGATTAATGGGACAGAAAATCTAGACGTGCATGAAGTTGACTAATCTTTCTCTAATTGTTTCTAGAAGCATTGCATCGTTTTATTGATTGTGACATTATGTTACTACTTGATCAACATTCATAAAAGCAATTTTAAATATGACCATGTTTTTGTAGTGTTTCAAAGACCAACGTTAAATTAACTTATACAAGTGTTTAGTCTAGCAATTTGGTATCATGGTGACCTTTGTAGATCGATGTAATCAACTATGTAATTACGTTGATGCAAAAACGTGATAATTAGGTAGGCAATGGCTACTCCACGTACTGGTTGAAAGCATGGGTGGCGAACAGGCTGCACCTAACAGACCTCGTCCACACTCTTCTAAAGTGTAGGAGTATTTCAGCCAGAGATCTGTTACATTGCTGTTACCTGTACCGACAGTAAAATGTGGCACGTTATTCTGCACGGATGTTAATCCAACATGATCTTTCCGCTCTGTGGCCGCAGCTGTTTGTCAGCCAGTGACTGACTGAATGAATGAATGTTCAAAGCAATGGCGATTATAATGATGTCATCACAATAAATGCCAGTGTGGTCACTATAACACATTTGGTGCACTGGTTTTTGTATCTGTTATTGTCACATTTATTGCGTACACCTTCCTGCACCTGTTGGCGCTGGAAGTCACTGCTGTGGCAGCATGGAGATGCAGCGAGTGGAAAACTGTTAAAATACTTTATGAATATAAAACAAAAACTAATAAAAATACACTGATGCACAAACTTTTTGTTTGATTTCAAGAGATAATTGAATAAGTCATTGAATTGATAAGACAAGTTTTTGATTTTAATTTTGGTTAATTCATTGTTATATTATTTTATCAGGTAATAAAAAATAATTGTTAGAATAATCAACAGATTAATCTAAAAAAACTTTAGATTAATTGAAAATTATTTGATTAATTATTAGAATAATTGAGAAAAATAATTGTTAGCTGCAGCCCTACACAGCTTTACCTTTGACTTTAGCAAGTAAATAATTCAAATTCAATATTTTGTGAAAAACTGCATAAATCTCTCTGTTCTTATGAAAAAAAAAATGGAGCTAACCAATAGCATATCTTTTGTCAGTGTCTGTTGCTGTTAAATGCTAATGGGCCACGCTTACACACAGACATATGCAAATTGACCGATGTCTTCAAAATAACAGCAATGCTCAGCTCTATTGTGTGCATGATGTACACTTATTGGTGTTTGAGCCTTAGTTTGTCATTGACCTCTCGGCTCCCGAACAGCCAAATGGCTTAATGTGGCCCTGGGGCCCTGCAGTACCCAGGTCTGCTCTTTTTCTCTACGCTACTCTTACAACAGCTCTAGATCAGCCATTCGTGGTTTCATGTCGGCCGCCGTAGCTTTCTTACTTGGCACACAAGAGAAGCTGCAATCTGCTGCCTCTCCACTGGAAGCAGCCAGATGTTACATTCTGCACCTTTAAACTTTCCACCACTACAGATTTGGTAGCAGCAGATATGTTTCTGAAGCCTCTCCACAAAGTACACATTACAAAAAAATAAAGTGCTGCTCAGGGGGCATCACTAATGCTCTGATGTGCTTTTGAAATAGTCTTAATCTCTATTTTTGTGGCATTTTTCCTCCAGCAGATGGGACAAAAGGAAAGGGGGATAAAATGGAACCTACTGACATCTGGTTTCAACTCACACAACACTGTAAGCTTCTGCTGCGCCGCTTGCTCCACTAATCCACCAAGATATGGCCTGCTACCCTCTTTCTCCTCCTGCCACCCCTCCACCCCCTCGTACATACACACTGTGACTCCTCAGCATCAGGTTGTGTTGCAGTCGAAGGAGAATCCAGTCAGCCTTTACACAGCTGGTTCTTCTCATTCATGTCTAAACTTGAGCTCCAGCAGTGTCCCGTATTGAGTGAACGCCACAGGAATCAGGATGGGTTAAGCTCAGTGTGTTTCTGTCTGTATTTGTTTGGGCTTCATGGTGAAGGTCACATCAAGGAGAGGAGGACCACGTTGTTCATTTTGCGATGCACCAAGTGACCAAACTAAAGCAAAAATGCCTCAAATAACACTTATCCTTAAACATCAACAGATTTTGATGTCACAGAGCTGTCTGGCAGTGTCTGTTATGAATGTTGTCCTCACTAGTTTGTTTTGTATTTCAGATACAACCCATAGCTCGTTCTTCTGTGTCTGTTTTTTAACTTGTATCAAGCTTTTGAAAACACTAAAATGACACTATTTAAAATGACAAAGCAGCCAATCGCATTATTGTCAGGCTATTAAATAGGTGCTATTGGTTGTTTTAAGCACAATAGCTGTGGTTCAGTGGGAGCCTACTTCACCCAATATATTTGATCATCTATTCACGTGGTAGATCACTGAAAGAAACATGGTATAAAACACCTGAGCCTCTATATTGAGTTGGTGACAATGGATGCAGTGCACACAACACAGTTTCACCTTTACAATATAGTAGGTGTAGTAGGCCCCTAATGATCCAGATCTATGATGCAGGGTTAATGGCGTGCTAACGGTCAGAATGAATGAACAAAGGGACGAGGGTTTCTACAAATGTATGGACATTCAATATGATATAGCCATGTTATTGCGAAACAAATCTTCTGATAAGCTGTTATCAGCTTTGCAGAAATGTTGTGCAATTTGTCTCCAGTGACGTCTCTAGATCAGTTTATTAACAGCAGCTTATGTGAAGATTATGTCAGGAGTATAAGGACATCACGCCTCCATGGTGCATAAAGTTATTGACCCTGTTGCAAAGCATGATGTGTCTGTTTTTGCATTTTATATCAAGTTTCAGTTTGGTATAAGACTGCAATTTGAATTTCCAATACATGGTATATTTTTTATTCAGCTGACAGACAGAACAAAGCCTTTTTAGTTATAGCATTCATTATTTTCTTATCAATGTGGAAAGGGCAGATACTTAGACATGAACCTCTTAGAATAAAGAAAAAGCTGTACCAGACATGAGTTTTTTTTCTGTTTCACTCCACATTTCTCACTCTTTCACTTTCATCATCGCTCGTCCATGCATTGTTAATGTACTTTCCATCTTCGACTACAGTAGAAATGTAAAGAAAAGAGTTTTTGTTCAGTTGACCATGGAATAGGATATTGATCTGATGAGCAACAACTCTGTTTCTTTCTTGCTCCTTGGCCCCTCTTCAACTTTATGTTTCAGTGTTTGTTGGAGCGTTGTTACAGTTTGGTAGATGAACTGTACAGTAAAATAATGTGCTCATTCACTCCGTACTCTCAGACCCCATTGAGTCCCAGGTGCAAGGTGCTTGATGTGATTGTGCTAGCCTGTGCTGTGATGAATTATAGATTTAGCTGCAAACTTCTCTCCTCCTTGGAGCAGCAAGATGCAGGATGTCTACATGACTGTAGGTCCACATATCTGTTATCACCCCCCACAGAGGATCTTATCAGTATGTTCTGATTTAAAAACTCCTAAAATACACTTTTTTTAACTCCTAAAATCAAGTAAATCTTTAGCCACACAGGCACTTCACAAAGTCATTATGAATGAATGAATGAATGAAGTCTTGATTATTGTCTCATGTATACTCAAATTCTTTCCTAGATCATATTTCAGAATCATCTTTAGACCTTCTCTGTATACAACAAGCGTTCAGAGTTAATACTAATTAGATATATCTTGCTCACATCACCATGCCGTGATTCTTTCCATTCCTTTTTCTGAACACATAATGAATTGACTGATCTCAGGATGGAATGACCATTTCACCCAGTATAACAAAAAGTGCTTCTGAACAGAATGACAGACTATAGCTTTAAATGATCAAATTTGTGTTTGTACACCACAGAAGAGAACAGGATTGACTTTATACCCCAAATCACACAGCTCACACAGCAGAATAGCAATTAGTTATTATTTATCATGCTCCTTTCTCCAAATTTCCTTGTTTTTAGATTAAAATCCCCCCCCCCAAAAAAAATAAAATTAACTCTGTCAATATATCAGCTGATTAACCACAACAACAACTGAAACCTCATCCATTTAAACATGCACACATGCATCCCTTTAAAGTGCTGACGCTCCTGGCAAAACATGAGCTGCGTGTTTACTCGCATAAAGTGCACAGATGTAATTTGAGTCGTGGTGCAGCAGATTGACATTTCAGCATTTTAGTGTTGCATAATTTAAGGTGCCTTTCGTCCCTCAGCTTCCCCTTCAATCAAGCATCCATTAATAGCAAGCTGTTGAGACAGCAGAAGGTGGCGAGAGAAAACACAAACACGGTCCCTGCTCACACATTATACCACTACATAGCACAGTGTGTGAAGATGTCACTTTATTTTTTAGTTTTTTCTCTTTTTTAATACACGGTTAAAGTTCTAGACAACTTTATATTGTCCAAAATGGGCAACATGAGCCTCAGCAAGCGTACAAAATAAATACACAGCTCTCTGCATGGACCCAGGAGTAAACAGTACAAGATGTACAAACATACAATGTGGAGGAACTGACCCAAAAGCAATATGTAGCGTATAGAGGAGTTTCTCCAAGGTAGGCTTGGATGTAAAGAAACACACATTTGGTGCATTAAACGTAAATATACTGTACATGTATGTTTACATAATCTTCTACGTCCTCATCATCTGCAGCATCAGCATGCTGATGCTTCATCCTGGGAGCAGAGATTGCACTGATTGCTATGCTCTGTAAACACCAAATAACCTTCATTTAGACTAATGTTTAACTCAGGCATTGATGGCAAACACCAGTGTTGGCTCACAGATCAGAAAAACGGATGAAAGAAATGCTTAATGAGGTGCTGAAGATGAAAAAACATGCTATCCTTTTTCTTTTATGCATTTCATGGTGATTTATGTGCTTTAAGGATTCTCTGTTGAGCGCCAGATGCAACATTTTGAGTTTGGTAAATACATAGTCATCAATCTCTTTACAAGTTAATGCATGTCTTTGGCTCAATATTTGATGAGATTTTTACCCAAAAGCTTATGTGTTTTTTTTGCCAATTTGCATTGAATGTGAATATTTCAGGGCATGTGTGTAATATCTCACTTCTTATACTTTTTTCCACCTCCACTCAGTGCAATGGTGTTGTGATGTTTAGACTGCGGCCCTTCACTGTTCACGCTTTCCTCTTGTGCTGTCAGCCAAACTTGACGACCTCACTCATTCGGAGAGCTGAGAACAGCTCTATGCAACCTTTTAAGCACCTTGACATGCCTTCGTTAAAACGGCCTGGAAATGTCACTCTGATTCAAACCCATTCGTTCCTCGTTCCTGTTGCCCCCAGCGCTCCCCCTCAGTCTCACAGCGAAGCTGTAACTCTGCTCTGTTTACCTCCTGCACACTCATTTGGCTGAAAATGCCAGACAAATGAATGTTTTCTCTCCTTCTCGCTCATAAAGGTTATGAGAGAAGATCAATTATGAACCTACTCCCTTGCCTTAATAGTGATTGAATAGATTTTATTTTGCCTGCAGGTGGCTTCAGTGCCTGGTTGGATATTGCTGATGCTCAGCTAAAAACAGCACTTGCATTTGTGAAAATATGCAGTATTTCACAGTCGGGCCATTGTGTAGGCACGTTCATAGATGTTGGATTGCCTCATAAATGTTCGTTTTACTTTGGGTGGTTTTAGACAGGGGAACGTGATGATCTAGTAGTTAGCACTGTTGCTCACAGCACACATACAGCTGGAGTCTGTTAGTCTGGATGTTTACACCCTTGTCTTAGACAAACCAGTGAGGTTCATTAGACCTTATGTGAAAATGAGTACACTATCTGTACACAACCGTTATGTATATAAGTTAGCATTTTATACCTAGTGTTGCCGTTTTTTTACCAAGATTATGTGTGCTGTAACCAATCCACACTACATGTATTTTTTTTTTTTAAAAAACTGCAGTGTGGCCTCTAATATAATGAGACTCAGCCATTATTACTTTCATCCTCTGTTGTGAGGATAGTTATGGTGACCTTCATGGTACAAAGCCCAGCAGGAATGTGTTGCACATATTCGTATTGGCCAACATTGTGCTAAAGTTGTGCCAGATTAATTTTGTTTGCAGACGTTTTTGTGCTTTCTGTTGGCACATTTCTCTCTATACCTTTCATGACCTTCATGAATCTGTCTTGCCATTGGCTATGTTTTTATGTACATAACAACCCCATTTCCTGACTGCTGGCCTCTCGATAAAGGACTTATTTGATGCTGTTATTGTCAAGACATTATGGGCAGCAACCTCTCAGTGTGGGCAGGCACAGGAAATCAATTTTAATGTGGAGCATGAATGTAATAATGACGAGACACACTGTGGACATGTGCTAATCTCAAGTAGGCGGCGTTAGATTGAGAGATATAACTGAAGGGATAAAAACGGAGAGAACATTGCAGTGGGGTTTATGTTTTATATGTCGAAAGAGAGGCTTTAGAAACTACCCACACATTATTCTACAAACCTGCTCACTTCCAAATGCCTTTTCTTCTAGAGACCAGCATCGCTTTTTAGTTATCCCTAGATAGTCTTCTCTCTTTCTCTGCCATCCTGCCCAGCCACTGCATGTCATCCTTTGAGCCGACTACTGACAAGAAAAGGCGAGGCCACACCGAAGATGGTTTAGAATAATGCCAGCAGTATTCTGGAATACAAGCAGGGACAAGATTATTGTGTAAAACAGTCTGCACTGAGCCATAAAGCACAAACGTGGAATGGGAAAAAGAAGCGTTAGTCGTAATTGTTGAGCAAATTACCCCAAATGCTTCACATTTATTGTCGCTTCCTCCTAATGTCTGTGCAGTGTGATTTCAAAGCAAGATGGGGATAAGTGAGCGATCCTGTAACTTTCAATTCTCTCTGTTATTAGAGAAGCACTTTGTTTTTTTTTTTCCTCTTGTCTCTAGACAAACCTCTGTCAGCTGGCTGTTTTGAAGAGGATATGTGTGTGTGTGTGATCCCATTTCTCAAGCACATTAAGTTCTGCAAACCACATCTCATCTGTCTGATAGTGTTGTGCTTCAAGAAACCAGATGAGGCTCACCAGTCCCCTGATGCGCTCATACCAATAACATATGGGGCTATTATTTATTACCTTTTCATCATGATGAAAAGCTTGTCTTGTACAGCCAGTGACATATTTAATAGTATATGTTATTTATTTTATTTGAAGTTATTCTGCATATGTACAGCTGTGCGCTATAACGATATAATATCGTAGTGTGATATAAAAATGTCTACCGTTACTTCGGTTGTGGTTTAGATACGCCGTGTAAAGCACAACTCAATGTCAGAATGAGCGCTGGAAAATGCAAATGTATCATGAGAGTTCAAAACATGTTCATAGTATGAAGTTTAGACATAATGTGGTAGCATGTTTTATTGTGTACTGGCATTATTATCCTTTGATGAATCTTATATTTCTCTATGTTTTACATATGTACCATCAACCTGCCCAGGGACTACAGACAGAAATAAGCCTGTGGCTATAATCTGGCACATTTACATATGTTCATTAATGTGCACTGTGCCGGATTCAATAAAGATTAATAATAATAATACTTTTACATCACCCGCAAGGACTTGTTTACGGCACTGGTGGCTAGGGAGTAAAGCAGAGGAGAGAGCAGTGGAAAGCATCAGAAAAAATATTGTTATCAGGATAAAAAATTAGCAATATCAAAATATAAAATTTTGTTCATTTCGCACAGCACCATGCATATGAATATGATTTTGAGAAATGTTTGAATTAATTTATTTTACCTCAACTTTAAACATAAAGCTTTTAAAATTAGATTGATATTTTTGAATCTTTGCATCAGATATCTTTTGTTTTCATCCAAGATATTATAACCCTTTATTACCACCTATTTTTTGTAGTTTTGGCCATAACTTGCATCAGTTATGATGGAAGTGTGTTCATAGGAATCACACAGGAACTCTACAACATAGTTTTACATTGATAGGTGGGAAAACTTGACAGCAGAGCAGAGGAAGCACATTTTGCCATCAGTTTGATGTGAGGGTACGCTGGAGCTCCGTCTCTTTTTGTTTAGAATAACTGAAAATGGAAATATGTGTGCAATGTAAACTGGATATCTACACTTTCACAGTATTGTTTTTTTTGTCCTTCTTGGAAGACACAGTGACCCCTTCTAAGGCCGTTATTCAAGGTTCGTGCTGTTTCCATTGACGATGATGATGGATGTTTAAGCGATCAATATATCGTCCGTATGATGGGTCATGGACTGTAGTATGATAGCAGGTAATAGAACCATCCCTCCCAGTGGACTGACCTTCAACTTGTTTATTTTTGCCTTTCTGTCGGCAGCTCAGCAATCTGTGAAATGACAAAAGGCATCGGACATCTTGATGAGGAAACCCAGGAAGATATGAGCAGGGATGAAGCACCATATTAGATTTAAAAAAAAAAAAAAATAATAATCCCTGTCGACAGCAGCTAACACATCTCTGAAAATTATACACATTGATTTGGCAAAATGGAGATGATATTGTTCTCCTCAAGGTCTCAGCGGGAGAAGCCTGATGTTCACAAAGAAGAAGCTTCCTTTTGAAAAATGAAACAAAGACAGTGATTGTAGTGTGTTGGGAGAAAAGAGCACGACCTTCGCTCTGTGAAAGGCATCATTCTGTCTCTATTTCCAGTTACTCTGCATCCCTTTTCCTCAGCGGTGTGGTATGGAATAGAAGTGAGGAAGGACTTCTTGAACATGGAAAGCAGACAGAGAGGAATGCCAAGAGAAGACAAACACTGTTATTTGTGTTTTCAGTTTGTGAATACAGTATAGAAAGAGAACACAGAGTTTACGGTAGAATCACCAGATCAGCTCAGATTTTAAAGAATTACCCTAATTTCACTAAAACCTTTGCTGCATTGAACTCTGACAGCATTATGAAATAATGTTTCAGAAAAAGCACAACAGGAAGTCATTGTGTCACTAGGTGAGAATTAGTAAACCCGGGAACTTTGTTGGGAACAAGTCCAGCTGGCACCTGGTTCACCTTTTCATGAACCTACAGGCTTTTTATAGCTGGAGTCTATCCCAGCTGTCTTAGGGTGAAAGACAGGGTACACCCTGGACAAGTCTCCAGTTCATCACAGGACACATAGAGACAGACAACCACTCACACTCACATTCACACCTACGATCAATTTAAATTAACCAATTAACCTAATCCCCATGCATGTTTTTGGATGGTGGGAGCACTGGCGATTTTAGGGGGTGGCCTGGGGTGGCCAGGACCACCCCTTAAATCTCATTGGCCACCCCTGTGGCCACCCCAGCTCTGACAGGAAGTTGGTCAAGTTTGTCAACACAGGAAGCAGACCCAAACGGTGCCAGCTTTGAATGCAAAAGAGTCATCATAGTCACAATTTACAACTTCTTTCACAATAAAAAAACAAAGATTATCTGTTCAATATAACCCAAAAATCCTGGATGATGAATTTACCGCCGCTGCTGCTGCCAGCCTGCCGTGTGCCGCCTGCTCTGCACAGCGCGCACACACAATGCGCCGAAGCCACGGAGAAAGGCAGAGCGCAGAGCCACGCCCACGGTGCCCCCCCCCCATGCACCACTTAGCTACTGCGGGTCTGTGAAACCGGAGGACACACTGACAGACACACTTGATTTCAGCAACTGGATTAAAAACGATAATGTAATAATTTATACCTTTATCAGGAACATGAATAAGCTATTTATTTTCTGTTCTGTTGCCTGAATGCTATGTTTTCATGCACCTCAATTGGTGGAGCAAACAGGTTAAAATACAGGTGACAGATTATTCTATGGGATTCTAAAAATGAGTTAAGAGCAGTTAAATTTTGCTACTCTAATCCAATTTTTGAAGAGATAAGGACTCTAATCTACTACAAGGAAATGGCTCTTAGACAATTTGTACCCTAACCCTGAACATTTATTACAGACTAAACATACTTCAAATAAGCAGACATACTTGAGGACTGTGATAGGAGGAAATAAAATTTTTAAAATGACTTTTAAAAAGAGACTTTTTTATGAGAATAGACACCTTTATTTGACATGAGACAGGAAATCATGGGAGAGAGGTTGGACGTTATCATGGAACCCCCCGCTCCCCGTCGGAGTTTTGCCCTGGGCCACCCCACACTAGCTGTGTGTCCCCTCTTGTCCACCCCAGTAAAAAATTCCTGGATACGCCACTGGGTGGGAGGAAGCCGGAGTACCCAGAGAGAACCCACACAGACACGGAGAGAACATGCAAGAGAACATAGAAAGGCCCCGGGATTCGAACCCGGTACCTTCTTGCTGTGAGGCGACAGTGCTAACCACTACACAAACATTCCCACAAACATTCGTAACGTGCTTACATGCGCACTGGAAAAGCCTCGGCTCATTGACTCACCAGCTGGACATCGTTTCATCCACCTGCTAGCTCAGTAAGTCCTATTCCAAGTTTAAATGTAATGTTCCCTGAAACATGAAAAAAAACACCTTTTGTTCATAGCTAACAAAAGCTCTTTTGTGTTTGAGCATGGATTGGTGAGAGGGTGTTTATTTCAGCAACTTGCAGCAATTTGAGATGGTTTATTTGTTGCTAAGGAAGCAGGCATTCAACCCTGACTGTGTGTAATAGGCTAGTGTATCTCTGTCCAGCCTCACACTACGGTCGTCCTCCTGCCTCTTGATTTGATTTTTCTATCCCCACTGCCTGATTCTGTCTTTCTGTAGACTCTCTCACTGTTCCCTGTCCTTCCTCCCCTCGTCTTTCCCTTCACCTGCATCTCCCAGAGAGTGTGCTGGCTGTTGATGACTCAGGGGATTGTGTATATGTGTGTTGGAGGAGAGGTAATTCAGGAAATCATGACCATTCTCCTTCGTCCTCCTGCATGATGGATTACCAGGCTGGGGAGAGACCTCACAAAGCCTGAAGAGCCACCTCACTGTGCCACGAGTCCATAAAATGTGCTTTTTAACAGGCTGTTATAGAGGAGAAATGACATAAGCTCTACTGTTTGTAAGGCCAGGGCTATATCTGAGTACCTGCTTACTGTTTGCCTTGGTTCGTTCTGTAGTTACTTTGTGCTTTCTGCTTATTTCTTTAAGGCCACCACATACTCATTACGGATATGGATGGGTGGAGAATGGCTGGTTGTTGGATGGTTGTTGTGCCTGTGGACATGTTCACACATGTAGTCTACCATTTACAGTCCATACAGTCACAGCGTTTTCTACATGTTTCCAAAGAAACTAGATACATGATTCATTTTTATTCATAATAGAATGTATTATCAATAGAAAGTCTAAAAATGCAGTTGTTATATTGCACAGAACACTGAATAATAAAAGCAGATTATGACCATGAATGTGAAATCTTATCTATTTTTTACCAACTCCATCCATCACAGCTCATCTCAGAGAGAATCAATAAGTCCATGAGCTGATCTGATGATCCTCCCAGACATGACGTCAACGCTTAAAGCTTTTTAAAGAGGCTTCACTCTGTTCTCACATTTTTCTTTTAAACACACACACATCAAAATGAATGCGTTGGTCATGAACTGTCTTTATTGTTGAGATTAAATTATGAAGAAAGGTTTAAACTGACAAAGTCATACCAGATTATTAGCTCTTCACAAAGCCCCCTTCATCTTCCAGAGGAAATGAATTGTTATCATTTTATTTCTCTAAACAGCTCTTCTTCTCAGGCTCACTAAAAGTTACCAAACATTCCTGATTCCTGAAGCTATCACTGCCTTCAGAGGTGTTTTAGCAGTTTTAGACAACCTACGTCAGAGAAGGAGAGTTTTATATTGTACATAATTTCAGTTGTTACAAATAGCAAGATGAACATCACACAAGGAAAAAATTGAAACTAAACTGACACTAGTCTACTGCTAGCCCATAATATTTTAAACAGAATCCAACAAATCAGTAAGACACATTCAGAGTTAATTTAAGAGAACAACTGCTGCACTCCCATTTACCTTAGCCATCAATGTATTCTACGCTCCTCTGAAACACCTTCATGTGGTGAATGTGCACAGGGGAGCAGGAGGTCATGTGGTCGTTGGCCTGGTCAGTAAGATACTGCTGTTTTCCTCCACCCTCACTCCTTTTTATTCTCTCCCCACCATCATATGTATGACCTTTAAAACGTTGCAGAATGGAGGGCAGCTTCTGTTGGGGTTTAATTATAAACTAACCCGAGGTCACGTCATATCACTGAGGGCTTTTGCCTATTATTGAAGGATATAAGACCAAAGACGCCCTGTTGCCAGGATACAGAAGCAGACAGAGAAAAGGTGCTTTAATTCAGGGATAATAAATATAATGCTCTACGCCACTGTGTAGTATTTTGGTTGTGCCCTATGAAATTCACTGACTTTCTCATCATGTTGCTGGATAGAAAGTTCTACTCCAAAGAGGAACTAATTCACTCTAATCCTCCTCTTATGATCAAACCAATTCTGATCCTCTAAATCCAGAACAAAGATATTAAATCAAATCCATTTTAATCCACTGTAGCAAACTTTCTGCAAATGAAACATCAGTTTAAAAAGAGGTTTAACTTAGTTTTGATTAAATTTCTCCCAGAGATCTTTCATTATAATTTCATGAGCTAAGTTTTAGAGCTAATTGGATTGTTAATTAGACATTTCAGAGGTGTCTCTAAAACACTTTGTGCTCTCAGCTCCATCTGTTGGAGTATTATTTTACTGAAACTCATTAATACATAGATTAAAGCACACCCAGCAGACAGTATTTATATAAATAAAATTGATCTCTCTATCTTTAGTCTGTAACAGATGGCTGGTATCTGACCAAAGTGGGTCAAATCTCTATTTTATATAGATAATCTCTATTGTGATTGTGTTGCCGCTCTTATTCTCCACATGTAGGCTTGTAGCTGTGGCAGATCTTAATTTCTGTCGATGTCATGTGACCAATCGCCAAGCTGTGTTTGTTTGTAGTTTACAATAACCGTGGCAGATTTCCCACTCAAAATTCACAGTCATTTATAACAAGTTTAGAAACAGAAGTAAGCTTTTCATTTCCACCCAGTGTTGTGAAATGAAACAGCGACTGTCACCAGCAGATTTATTAATGTTCTTAGCTTGCATTAGCTCATTTTAATGTTTCTAGCAGTTAAAGACAAGATGTTTAATATGCACTTGATTGACTGATGCTATGAGGACCAAACTGTGGTGAAGCATGCTGTCTTTGGTAAAAAGTGTGGTTGAGCAGGCAGAAGTGTAAACTTTCCCTCTGAATTATATTATCTTATGTAGTTCATCATACTCACTTTGAGGTATGTTATAGCCATCAGTTTGTTATTATTTAGGATCTATTCGGCCGGCAGTGGGTAGAATCTCCTCTATGCACATTTTTGAACATATTGAGACGAGCAGGCAGATGGTTGCAGACTAATTTCTCGTGGCGTCCTGATCACATTCCAAGACTCCAACCCTTCTGGGACCAGTGCTCTAATTTCCTACTCAGAGCTTAATAACATGAACTTCCTCAAAAAACATTCACCAGGTGTAAAACCGACTGGAAAACATGCAGGCGACTGACCTTAATGACATGCTTGTGAATTATTAATTTGGTACATTTACATATCAGAGCACAGGGATGTATACCTGACTGTTGGACGCCAAGCAGCAACGTTCATACCGTTCAACCAGAGCGTTTTGTGTATTGATTACTTTTAAAATTCAATTTCAATCCAGTTATCTTTGTTGTGTTCTGCTTTATGCTTCTCTACTGGGTACTGGGAACAAAATATAAAGAAATATTTGTGATATTCAGTACAAGAACCTTCTGCCTGTCTCTTGTCAATGCTACTGTATAAGACAGGAAATTTGGGACATATTTTCAAAGTCTACTACCGACAGGGAATAGCTGACATTTATCTTAAAATAACCTTTAGTCAAATGGTCTTCAGTATCTCACAGGGAAGGCTTAGTCCTTTTTGGCTTATCATATAGAGAGGGTATAATGAGGACAGCAGATAGTGGAGGCTTAGAGAGAAACCTTTAAAAAGCCACAGAGCACCAGTGGCATTGAAGCAGCCGATCGCTGTTTATAACAAAGAGAAGCCAGGCGGTGGGCGAGGATAACGTCTGGTTACCAGGGGCAGCAAAATGGAATTCAATTTCAACCACTGAATATTTCTGGTAACAATGTCAGCTTATTTTTTTTATTTGAAATGTGGAATTTTTTTGTCTCAGAACAGCAATATTGTTTTATGGTTCACAAAATTTACACTGTTTTGCTGTATCATCAAACCAAAGAGGGTATGTTTTATGCCCTCAGGATTAAAGTATCTATTTATCTATCTATCTATCTATTTATCTACATATCCTTCTATCTTTTATCTTTCTATATATCCTTCTATCTATCTGTCTGTCTAATTAAGAGGATTCAGCAGAGCTGTAAAGTTACATTTGCCCTCTAAATGCTTCTCACCTCATTCATTTATTGCACCTTTCCTCCTTCCTTCCTTCTTCCTTCCTTTCTCTCCTACTTAAACTCAGACCTCCAGCTTCCCTACATGGATACGATTTTCTTCCACCACAGCCTCCACCACTGGCTCAGTAAACTGGTGCTGACAGCTGGAGTTCAAACTCCTACCCAGGCACTTGACTGAACAATCCTCCAGGAGCGATTCAGCAAGCAACTGTAACCTCCAGCCGAAAACAATTCCATCATCTCATGAGAAGTCGTAGTTGAAATGCACAACATCACAGTACAGTAGGTTTTTGAGCGCTCTGAATGGATCTAATCAGGAGGGGGCACTCCCTGTGGAGCAGCTGTACATCAGTCCAAGACAGAGGAGATGCACTTGGCTGTCGATAAATGAAATGTGTCCATCGCTGCCTGCGTGCAGTATGGAGCAGTTTGTACCAAGTGGTTATGTTTCAGCAGCCATATCTGAGATTAAACACTTCAGTGGGTTGATCATCTTTCCATGAGTGAAGGTGAAGCTTTTACACACCAATCTATGCTGCTGCCAGTGTGCTGATATGACTCTCCTCTGCCTTATTCCCTGTTATGGAGGGTGAACACAATAACACATCTGCACCTAAGTATGTAATGCAGTCCAAGACAACTGTCCAACAATCATTACTTTTTGTTGAGACAGTGGCAGAGAGGAGTTGAATGAATGTAGTAGCATTTTTGAAACAAAAAATGATATTTTTTCATCTTACACTAAGAAGAAAGTTAGATACGGAGCATTATTGCAGACCATTAATATGAAGAGGCCCTGTGTATTTTGAATTTATTCATGGTTAATCTTCCATCAGGGTGGCATTTCTTTAATGATAGTATTTAGTCTGCAGACGGGTGTTGCTTGTTGTAGTAGCATTCGTTATTGTGCTGTATTGCTCCTGTGAGCGTCTTTCTGTCAGAATATTATGTTGCATCTCTGCTGCCGTTTAGGCATAAATTATCAGTCTGTCATTATAGATTTTGTAATCAAGCCTCAGAGCTCCAGCACTGGACCAAATGAAACATACAGCATTTTGTTCCTTCCTGTGTAATTATGTTCCATAGAGCGCGTGTTTACCTTAAAGACCAAAGGAAGTTCAGAAACTAAAGACTGAATCTGTCAGATATAGTTTAGCATATTCACTGAGTAGCACAGAGACAGAAATATGTATTCTATTTATGAAGCAGCACACACACTAGTTCTGTTTGTTACATTACAGTTGTTGCACACAAGCCTCACACAGATAAATGGACGTAGACACGCTCTGAATCTCTTGTTTTCATGCCGTTCCACCACTCATTAGACCTGTCACCTTTATTTAATATCAGGAAGATTATCAATGATTTGTTTGAAGAGCTCACATTGTTACTCTACAGAGTCATCCATGGAGAAACAATGACTCAAATGTAAATGAAAATCAATCAAATTCATCACTATTTAAAATTAAGTTCCAGAACGCTGCAGCTTTTGCCAGAGAATTGTGAGCACATCTGCTCTGTGTGGTAAATAGTGTGCACGTTTTTTATGCTTACACATTATTTACACATCTGGTTCCTTTTTAATAGAAAGTAATCACAATTTAGATTGCAATCTGCATAGTAACGTGCAACACCTAACATACTCAATCATGTACTATAATCACAAGACATTATGTGCCACACCTTGGATTGACAGCTCATTAAAATTCCCTGTAATAGCATATTTATTTTAACTCGTGTCACAGATATCACTGTCATAGAACTAACTCTGCTTTCTGACAGTGCATCACCACACCATCAGCTTTAATGTAATGTCTTTCAACTGTCAAAATGTGTTTTGATGAAGAGTTGCCGTCCTCCTCCTGCTTCCATCCTTGAATATCTGCCTTCCCATGTAGAAACATCTTTGAGGAAATGCGGTTGGTACTCTGTGATCAGTTGGCTAAATGATTTGATGATCATGCCGATTAAAGTAACATCTAGTGGCTATTTGATTTTCATGGCATGTGGAGTCAGTAATCCCCTCTCTCATCCTAACGTGTTTGATCATCTGCCAATCATAAAAGTTGATTTCTATCATCCGCATCATTAAATCGCTGCTCTGTAAATTGGCTGATGGTGGCAGCTGATTACATACAGTATATGGTGGAAATGAAAACTATAACATCTCTTTGAGTCTGTGAAATGTGGAAAATATGTTGCACTGACTGCTAAGCGAGTAATAAAAGTGGGTGTTTTAACGTGAGACGTGGGGGTCTGCATACTTATTAAGCACATCACTTCAAAGGAAGCTTTCTTCATGTGTTTTAACAAGATGTTGGGAAAGAGAGAATTATGATGGTTAGTCAACTGTATGAATGTATTTGCTGCTCACAAAACCCAATGTGGGTTTAACACGGATGTATGAATGGCACAGCTGTTATCACTGTGTGTGTGAGTGGGCTGCTCTGGTTACAACATGCATTAGAAAATCTTAAATTCATTTTGAAATGTCTGCTCAGCTTTGCAGAAGAAAATAAAGTAACCCATTAATATCACCAGACACATATTGGTTTACAATGTGTTATAATATCAGTTATTCCTCAAGCAGAAGTCCTAGCCTTATGTCAGGTAACTGTTTGCATGGTTTATAGTGGTGGAATTCCCTGCAATTAATTTCTTAAGAAACTCAGCACATAAATCTGCAAAGGAAATGTATCCAAGTCCAAATCACATTTAATACCAATAGATGGATCTTCTGTTGCAGTTGCACAGTAGCCCATGGGTCACACCTCCAGAGTTTGGTAACAATAATGGCATGTCAAAATACGACAGCTTTTTTTTCAGCTCATATATTGTGTGCTTTGGATAGAATACTGCCAAGGTGATAAAAACTGCTTCACTTTAGGGTCAAAATGTCTTAGATTTCTGTTGAACTGATGATTACTGTGTAGCCTATTATTATGCACCAAAGATTAGTCACCCTTAGGCCCTTAAAACAAGTCTTTGTTGAAATCTGTTAAGCACTTTTATAAAACTATCCTTCTTTTTATCAGACAAGTAAAAACATCCAGTAAAGACCCATTACTATCACCTCAGGACTGTAATGCCTTCCCTTTAAGCCTCTGCAGCTGTTATTATTCTAAGCAATATTTATGGGAGAATCCTACCACTATCATCATACGTTTAATTGCAAAAGTTATTAATTGGATCAGCTTAATGTTTATTTGACTTTTTTTCTGTTGAGTTTTGCTGTTGTGGTTTATGGGTATGTTATTACGTTTTACTACATGATGATGGACCGCCTCCTTTCACTGCATCATTACCCCTGATACCTCCAGCCTTTTAATGCATGGGTCTTGAGCCCCAGGGCCTGACTATGTAAAATGACTCACGAGGCTCGTGGGGGGAAAAATAATATTTTCAGGGTGAAGCTCAACCCGGTGCACAACGAAATGCTCTGCACGTCAGATTTTTACTCCTGATACAACTTGAGAAAGAAAAAAAAATCTAGCAGCTGTATATAATACACACACACATACACATCTCACCACAGACACTCAGTGTTTGTGCGGGGCAGTAAGCTGACTGACTACATTTTGGGCTCCCATGCCTCATGGGGCTTCATCCTCGCACTGCTCAGTCTGAGAACTCCTTATCTCCACTGTCTCCTATCTCACCTCTATGCTCAGTTATGGCAAGGGCAAACCGCGGGCATATTACTGTATTGGATAACAGAACAACATGCTTCCATCCAGTTATGAGCCAAAGGTTGCAGCCTTTGGTTCAAAAAAAGTGCATTACTTCTGAGAGAGAGAAGCAGCTTTATACAGCACAAGGCCTCGTGCCATTTCTGACCCCAAAATACTTACTACTGTTACCTACTGTTGAGGCAGCTGGTTGTGCCATAAAATACTTAAACACATGTTTAAGAAGAATGGCATATTTTTTTATATGCATATTTTTGCATCAAGTTGCCCTAGCACCCAAAAAAGTACAGTTAGCTGCTGAGACACCACTTTCATCAACCAAATTATTCAGCTGTATAAAACTTTGTCACCCATCATGCATGCTCCATATCATAAGCAATATAATTCAGCTAAACAGTGTCCTACATCAAGGGATACAGATCCATGCCAGCAAAGTTTATGACCCTTATGTCCCTCCATAGCCATCAAGTTAACACTGCGTTAGCATATGTCACATAATTCACTGAGAAGAGATTCAGCTGAATGCTGTAAAATTTGTCTTGAATGATACTGCACTTTTAGACCTCTCATTCCCAGATCGGCTGTGTTGTTGACCCCAGCTATACATGGCTATGAATAATATGGAGCAGCTTAAACATCCCAATAGATCATAGTGCCTCACTCTTCAAAGTACCTGCACTGCCTCCAGTTGTCTGAAAAGTCAGATTTATGCATCTTCACCCATGAAGAGCTTATCTGCATCCAGTGATGTAAAGTAAATGGTTTTCCAATCGCTATAAAGTTAAAAAAAAAAAAATAAAAATAAGAAAGGAAAGGAAAAAAGGGAAAATAGAGACACGGAAGCTGCTTCCAGCTGCTACAGTAAGACTTTTACTATTGTAATTAGAGCTGATTGGTATTCATATCACATGTTCCCAAAACACGCTGACGATTCCCAGGTTCTCCATGCGTCCCTCCTTTCACCGCAACATACTAATTAATAAAGCCTTCTTAGACAGCCATCAGCTGTGATTCAACCCTCGTACTTGTCCTTACACCCTCCTGACAGCAGGAATAGCTGATGTAAGCTCAATTTAGTTATCTAGAAGCACTGCAGTTCACAATAACTTCAAATAAAGAAGCAGCCAAAGTCGTCAAAAGATGTCATAAGTTTGCTGCTATCTTGGAAGCAGCTGGTAATAGACAGTTTTACTCTTTCTTTAGGATTGAAGCATGCAGTGACAGACAAGTCTGTTAATGGCTGCAAGTTAAAAAAAATATATGCAAATATTACCTTTGCAACTAATGAAGCACAGGACAAAATGTAATCAGCTGGTGAGGCATCCCCATTATTAAAGATTTTGTGCTGTGAACCGTTTTAGCTCTTGACCCAGGACAATGTCAGCACAAAAGCTGCGACAGCAGGCTTAATAAAGAAAAGAGGGAATAATGAAGTTGGGAAGATGGAAAGAAAGAAAGTAAGAAGACAGACTAAGAAGGAAAGAAATATGGAGGTAAAGAAGTAAAGGAAGGATAGGAGGAGCAAAGAAGAATGTTGATAAGGAATGAGAGAAACATCACACGGAGGGAAGAAAGAGGCAAAAATGGCAATGCAACAAAGATAAATTGGAGCAAATGAGGAAAATTGGAAAGAAAGAACTAAGAAAAGATTAAAGAAAAAAGAAAGAAAATATGATTTTTCATTCACTGTCTCTCTGACAGTACATCAGCTGTTTTTGTTGTCCCAGTGATTCTCAATGGGTTTCTCACTGTTGGGTCAACCACAGGGTTACAGCAGTAACAGTAAACTGTCATGGGACTGAATCCCACAGGATGATGACCAAAGTGTTCCAAAGCTTGAGTCCTGAGGTGAGATGAAATTCCTACTGTCGGTTCCTCTGACTGACAAAAAGGAAGCGCTCCCTGCTTCACAGGAGTTCGTCTCACTGGATGGGTTTTCAATATGCCACAAGAGAGGTTTGACATCCATGTGGAGAGACACCTCAAGGTAAACATTAGACTGAAGTCAGATTAGAAATGTTCTTCAGAGGCTCAGGCTCAAGAAATGTGGTCTCCTCGTGACACCAGTTTAATCAGTATTTTAGTGGGTGCTTTTTATATCAAATGAGGATCAAATGATGATGATTATTGAGAAAACTCACTGAATCAAAATTACTCTTCCCTTGAGTGTTGTTCTTGTTTTATGGAACATGACCTAAAGTCGGCATGGAACAAAGCATCAAGAAGGTCACTATTGAGAGTCGACGTGGAACAAAGTTGTTGTTGAAAGAGCAAGTGAAACTAGGCTGCTTGAGCACTTGGCAGCTTAAGATCCAGATATTTCCCTCAGAAGTTGGTGGAGACCAAAACTGGGATAAAAGGAGAGTAACTGTTAGTTACATTTAGGTCTGACCTTCGATCTCCTTTTTGACATTTGAAGCTTTGGCGCTCCAATGCAGCCCCACTCCACCTCTAATCAGTGCAGAAATACAATAAATGAACAAAGCCGGAAACACACCGCCAGTAACCATGCCAGCACAGCGCTTTTATTCTGAAAGGGCTCGCACGACCCTAGTGGCATTTATCTGATGCTAAAATGTTGCTCAAGGTGTTATTGGCAACTGTTTGCGAAAATGTTTTCCATATCAACTTCATGAGGTGATAATATGCTAATGTTGTGTTTTCAGCTTTTCCCGCTGCTTGCACATGGGTAACACACAAATTCATCAGCAAGCTAACAGCCACGCAACACTGACATGGTGTCTTATCACCTCGAAAAGTTGTTATGACAGATGCATTAGAAAGCAGTTCTTCATACAGGAAGAATCATAAGCATCCATTTGGAGTCATGTTTCTGACTGTCAAAGCGTCTAATCATGATATTATATAAAAGAAATGTACAGCAAACCGAGGGCAGAGTCTGTGGTTGTCTTGAAGAAACTCTCTTCATGCTTCACTTGCTCTCCCTCCCAAAAAGAATCACAATGTCATTATCAGCTTGTCATTTTTCTGTCTCTTAGTCCATACGCTAACAGACGAACATTTCCGGATTCTTCCAGCTAGATCGGAGAATAACTCTGTCTTCATTTGCTTGAGCGCAAACTCAAAACACACTATCTGACACCCACGCAGGCCGAGCAATGTCTCAAAGTGATGGGGATATAGTAGAGGGCTCTGTCATTATTAGGGCAGAGGCAGATGGGGTCCCACACTGGTCCTGACCTGTGGGAAATGTGGAAGGATGAGTCATCTGAATGTATCATTGAGTTGTAGGTTTGAGGGACATGCAGCCTGTAACATAGCGTTTTTTGTGTTTGTTCCTCTGTGAATGTGGTGGTTTACTTTACATAACGAGGAGAGTCCTCATTGTATTCCTGTTTCCTCACATACATGCTTGAATCATAAAGATTCTGTATTAACCATTACTTACCTTCACATTTTCTACATTCATATATGCAACCTACCTAGAAGTATCTCTACCATTAACCTGTTCATATTTGTATGTTAACCTGCCTTTGCCTTTGTGTGTGTGTGTGTGTGTGTGTGTGTGTGTATATTGGATTTGCACCATATTGTAGATTTTATCTTAAACTTTTTGCAGTCTTGCAAGTTCTGCACAGCAGTTTCCCCTTGGCATAAATACACTTTTTATCTTATTTTACAGGAAGATGGCATTTGGTGTTTTTTAATGAGTGAATTAGCCTCACACATGTACCCCATACTTTAATCAACCACTGAGGTGATATAGAGGTAAGCCGACATACAACAAGGGGCCTGGTCTGGACTTGAACCAGGTTACAGAATCTCCTGATACCACGACTCATTTTATTTTCAGTGTTTTTGTCTTTTTTTCAGTGGAGGTGCAGTTTGTTAATGTGAAGAGTAGCATGACATGAATGTAGAAACGAGTACAAGTTTTGCACTGTTCCTTTTTTTTGCAGATTAATTTGCACAGAAAATATTGCAAACTTTTTTTCTGTTGTTTAATTCTGTACATATTCTACAGATTACTGATACCAAAATATTCCAAAAGAGCTTACAAATGTTCTTATTTTCTCTGTCTTCTACCTGCTGTGAGGGAGAGAATATTATAGATTTTGGGATTGCTTCTACATCCCTTCTCACGTTTGCAGATATACAAACAAAAACAAAGCTTGACACTAAGTGGCAAACTGTAGAAGATCAGAGTTTGCTTAATTGTGAGTGTAGAAACACACACAGCAATACATGATGGAGGCTTTCTTTCATATTTTGCTGACTCGTGGTGGGTATGCAAAAACGCTTAACATTAGCGGTTTCCATCTTCAAACATGTGCTGCTTTTCTCTGTTATATTATCATTAAATATGTTTGGGTTTCAGATAATTAGTACACAAAAAAGCTACTTAAGGCCATCATTTTAAATTGTATCTTAAAACAAAACCTAAAGTCTCTGTGAGCCACTCTACACTCTGTTGCTGCTCAGATTGAAAGTACTCTACTATATTACACTATATGTACCAAATACACGATGCCGGTTTCTTCCAGACATGAGACGGGAGAGATGAGATGTGAGGAACAGCTCTGTAAACTGCCTTCAATCTCTTTAGTTTAAAGCCTGTTTGTAATAATTCCTGTCTGTGTTCTCTTTGTGGATATTTAATATGTCTTTATTGTGGATGCATTTTTGTATCCTTATGTGTACTTTTTATCAACTATCGTGAGCTTATTGTTGGAAACGAGTCAATGCCGCTGAGCCGGGTGTCTAACACGGCAACAAAGGTGGTTTGCAGGATTAGAGTTTCCAGCTGAGAGTGTTGGAGTTTGTGTGTATTTAGTACCCTTGATGCTGGATAGGTTAGATGTGATGAGGCACTCAAAGGCTGTGATGCCTGAGAGAGAGAGAGAGAGAGAGTACTGACGACTCTGCCTCTGGAGAGTGCCCCTCTTTTGTTTTTTACAGCATCACAGTTGTTTTTGACACAAGCAGAGCCCCATATGTCTGTTAGAGCAGGTCTGCACAGCAGGTCAAAGCAACAAGCCGCAGCAACCATCTGGCCACATATTTGTCAAAATGTCAGGTGTGCTTGATTCTCAACCCTTCACCTGTGTCGTGTGTGTGTGTGTGTGTGTGTGTGTGTGTGTGTGTGTGTGTGTGTGTGTGTGTGTGTGCGTGTGTGTGTGTGTGTGTGCATGCGTTTGTGTTTTTTGCTTTTTCTCAGAGTGACACGTGCCGACCAACTCCTACAGGGCAGCTCTAACCTTTCCTGTCATTTCTCTTGGCAGCTACTCTGTCATTATCATCATCATCATCATCTTTTTCTTTCTCTCCCAGTCTTTTGTCCTCTCTCTCTCTCTCTCTCTCTCTCTCTGTGTCTGTCTGTCTGTCTCTTTCTGACCCTCTTGCTTTGTGGCTTATGCTGTCATGTTGATATATCCGGTTCAATGCTAGCCACTCTTCTCTCCTCCCTCCCTCTCTGACTGATGCTGTCATGTCAGAGTGGTCGCTAGCTGTGCTCTGGTTTGTCACTCTGTGGTGTTTTTGCCACGCTGTATTCTCTCTCTATCGTTTACGGCCCGTGTCTCTGTGACATTCTTCATTTTTTATGGGCCACGTTTGTCTGATTTTGATGCAGCCAAATAAATCTGACTTTCAAGCTCTTAGCGTGCTAAAATGTACTCTTAGCTTAAATATAGAGGGACCTGCAATGCAAACATACCAGGGACAGTGACATAATGAAAAGATACCATTGTTAAATCAGACACCATTGTGTCAGTTCACTCTGTGTAAAAAATCCTAACGAGTGTATGTTATATAATGTGGTTAAAATCCTCCATCATGATTTATTTGATTTTATTTATCAGTATGTATTGTGGTATAATGAATCTTATAGAAAAATAATGAAGGAATGGTTAATGAACCATAAAATACGCATTTACAAATGTCTGTTTTTAGCTACCAAATTAAATCTGACATATCAACATCATCCAATCATATAAGAATTCAATATTGTTTCAAAACTGTGCCAAGCATTGCTAATTAAAATTAATTTGATCAAAATTGTCTCATTTGCCCACAGATCTGAGACAGATTTTTAATCAACAAATCTATCTATGAGAAGCTGTGGAGTGATTGCTATTTTCTTAAACACTGGTAGTTTGTAACAGAAGAAAATGCTATGTTCATGGATAAAGGGTAAATAAATTCACCATAATGCAGATGAACATCACAAAGGAATGAGCTGACACAGACAAAGCTTCTTAGCAGGATCATTTGATGTTTACCATAAGAATAAATGTAATAAAATAACACTTTAAGTTCAATTTTGTTAACCATAAATGAGACTTTTTTGGAATCAAATGTATTTGACATTTATTTCTACTTACTGCACAGTAAGTCACATTATATGCTGAGATTTTAATTCCCCATGTTATTTCAGCTTTTCTCTCTTGAGACCATTTGGCCTCTCCAGTGAACCTTTCCAAACACTGTGACCTTTAATTAGGAGTAAAGCCATTAATTACATTCTCTGTTTATGCCATATAGAGTACAATATATTCCTCCTCTCCTTTTGCACATAATATAAAAAAAAAACACAAAACAGTACAATATGTTCTTTTCCAACAAATTTAATTCATCTCTGAATCCTTAATACAACATCCCAGAAATATAAAAGAACACAAAGGACTGTGCTGCAGTTTCTTTTTTTTTATTTCCACACGGATATCTCGGCCCAGTTCCCTGCAATAAAACAAAAGTTACCGCACAGTTTATATTGGGAGTGCTGTCCTGCACTTATTTGCTCAGAACAAATTACCTGCTTTGTTGTTTCAGTGCAGCAGAGTAGCAGATCATCACCGTCTGTTGTGCTGATGTGGCCCTGATCTACGTCTATCGACTACACCGAGGCAGAATAGTAATTGAATTGCCCGTGGTGGCCCGGCCTTTTGCTTTACTTGGGAGCTCCTCTGTGTCCGGACTGCCAGAAAGTCATTACAGTAAATTAGTTATTCTGGCCCCACGCCAGCTCTATCACGCTCTTCCCACCTCACTCTTTGTGTTCTGTGCCAAGCTCTCATAAAGCAGGAAACATGCTGCTGCGAGTATGATTGAAGATGTTAGGTTATGAATTAGATATATACGTGTGTGTGTGTGTGTGTGTGTGTGTGTGTGTGTGTGGTTGACTGCAGTGTCTAATCAAGCTTTGATGAGCCTCCTGTTTCCCAGGTGGCTGTGAGAATGAAGGGATCATCATCTTTTATTAAGAACGCATGGCCGAATGCGTTTAGTCACAAATGTTCATTCGGGCACTAATGAACAAAACAGCTCTGTGTTTGTCTTTCTACCAGGTTCCCTTAGTTACTGTCACCATCTTGCAGGGCTGAAACGATTACTCGAGTAACTCAAGTAATTCGAGTACAAAAAATACTCGAGGCAATTTCCTCCGCCTCGAGTAACAGCTCAGTAGTGATAGTAGCGAGCTGTGTGGCTAACGGCTAGCACAGAGAGAGACAGGAGACTTCACAGTTGCTCATATGAGTCGGACAGTGTTGTGCATGAACGAGTTCAGTGAACGGCGTTCATATTTTCGGTGAACGGTGAACTTAACGGCTCAGTTTTCAAGTCATGAACGTGAACAGGAGCAGTGTTCATTCTGGGGAGAATGAACGGCGCGCACCGTTCACGTTCATTTGAAAACACTGGCAAACTGTGACAGTCCAGTACGGCTGATGCTGAAGCCAGTGTTGCAGGAGTTTTATGAACCAACGGAGACAGTCCAGTGCCTCGGAGCCAGCCTGGTGTCCTTATCAAAATAAAATAAAATCAAAACGTGTAGCACAGCCAGCACGGTACTGCTGAGCTAGTCCGGTAGGCCTACATCTAATATTATAAAAAAGAAAACCAGTTGGTTGTTCATTATTAAGAGAAACATCTTATTTTCTCGTATATATTTAGAACTGCTCTTTGACTAAGCAAAAGTATGTTTTATACGACTACTCGATTAATCGCTAGAATATTCGGTAGAATACTGTTCGATAGAATAATATTCGATAGCTGCAGCTCTACCATCCTGTCACGCTTTCTGTTCTTGCGTGACACATGCGGTTTACAATAACTATTGCAGGTTTCCCCCTCTGAGTTAGTTGGCCTTTTTTAGATGATGGGTTGTTGAATTCAGACAGAAGTAGACATAAGCAGCGTCTCGTTTCTAACCAGTCTGTGGATGAAAACTGTTGCTGGCAGATCTGTGCTTTTCTACATTTCGGACAGCACACACAGTCACACACAGAGGCCAAGTTCAAGCTGTATCATTGTTTTCTGTTTCTGTTTGAAAGACACTCTTTACAAAATTCTGAGCACATTTGTTGTCTCCACTCAGCTCTCAATATGGCGGCGGCTAACAGATCCAAACAACAGAACTAGTACAAACAAGAGCAACTGTACAGACAGAGCTGACAGTCTTGACCTGGGGGAAACCGAAGGGTGGGCGCTACACTGTTGGTTATTTAGTATGAAGCTGACAGTGATCTGTCAATTTTAATTTGACACAATATGCACATTAATAACTGTGACGTTCCCAAAGTTATGATTTGAGGCTTGTGTCTTACAGTTTATCCTTTGGGACCTCAGTCAGTCATACTTGCATGTTAATAATGTTGCTAAGATGAAGGTCAAACATGGTTGACAGACCTGCTGTGGCTAGCTATGAATGAACAAATGCTGTTCAGAGGAGGTCAGCTCCCCTTTTCCTCCTGACACAATATGCTCATACACTCAGACACAGGAAGCCACGTACACATTAAACTCAATCACCACTAAATGAGATCAGGGAAGTGTCTCCCTTCCTCTCCGGTGGTCTGTCTCTGCCTGCTCTCACTGACCAAATGATAGGATGAGAGGCTCCGCCTCCGTCTATCTGCAGGAGACAGATACGAACACACACACAACACATCCAAATACACACACACTGACTGGTGACACTTAGTCAGACACTGGCTGGGCCTTAATCCATCTCCATGGCAACAGTCCAGGTATGTTATGAATGTGTGTGTGTGTGTTGGGGGGTGATCAAGTGGAAGTCCTATGTTCATCACACTCACAGAGCGGGCAGCCATAGATAGCTTTATCTGGTGATCCTCAGATATGGGTGATAAGGTTAATTGTTTTTCAGAGGCCATGTAGAGAGAGAGAGACACTGACCAGATTACTGCAGACACATCCGAGTCAGGAAGAGCATGAAGCATGAGAGCAGCAGGGACAAAATACATCTATGTGATGACATGAGAGCAGAAAGAGATAGAAGATTTAGCTTTTACTAAGCCACACAGTGACTAGAGCAGGCAACGCTGCGAGGGATGTTTAAGGTCTGTTAAACTAGACACTGCAATTTGTTTGTTTGCTGGTTTGCACAATAATTCAAAAAGTTGTGGACAGATTTTGACGAAATTTTCAGGTTGGTCTGAAGTGGCCTGACTTAAAACTGATTAATTTTTGGTGTTGATCGGATCTGATTCACCGGCACCACCATAAATCAGTTTTAAGTCAGGCCACTTCCAGCCAATCCTGAAAATTTCGTCAAAAACCGTCCATAACTTTTTGAATTATTTTGCAAACTGACAAACAAACAAACAAACAAACAATCCTCGGTGAAAACATAACCTCCCGCCGCGGAGGTCTGTGCTGAGTGCTTTTCTAGTTTCTTTCTGTCTTTCCCTGTTGTTTGAGGCCTTTAAAACTAATTGTCCCATGTCTGAACTTGTCCCCACACTTTCACTCCTTATTGGTTTGAGTTTGGATGCACAAAAATTAGAGCTTTTTAAGGTTGACAAAACCTCACTTACAAACCTCATTTACCACACCCGCCTCACCCGTAAAGCCACCAGGATTCCAGATGACCCCACCCACCCATCCCACAGCCTCTTCAGCCTGCTGCCTTCGGGGAGGAGACTACTTGGTCTCCGGGCCAAGACAAGCAGGCTTAAGGACAGTTTCTTTCCCCAAGCTGTCAGGAGACTCAACTCCCTCCCTGCTCTGCCCCCATTCACTCCCCTACCTCCTACCACAGACTGCGACCCTACCCTCCCTCTACTCCCCCTCAGCATCTGATGTCTGCCCCCATCACATACTCACTCTGAACTCAGGGTCTGCACATTCCATCTAACACTATGGACATCATCAGTTTACCCACCTAACCATCTCTTTTTGCACTATTTCTGTTGCACCTTAAGTGTATTATAGTGTATATATTGCACCTTAAGTGTATTATATTATAGTGTATATATTATATTTTATTTTACTGTATTCTATTGCTGTTTATTGCTTATTTGCACCGTGAGTTAGAGAGGACTGTATTTTCATCTGTGCTGTATATCATGCATATATAGTATATTTGACAATATAGTTGCCTTTGACCTTTGACCTCAGAGTCCATTTAGTTATCTTGTTTCACCATATCGCTGCATCATCTTGCTTTCACATTCTTTATCTCGTTAAAAGAAAATACATTTTCCAGATGAGTAAATTTAATGAATAAATGCTGCACAAAGATGCACCGCTTCAATCAGTCATTCACTCATTGTTATTGATCCAACAGGGCATTTCGGTCTCCTGAAGCTTCGACTTCACAAACTTCACTGAAACTTTTAAATAAAATAAATAAAATAACACTTGCAGAGGGAGCAATGAGGGGAGGTCAGAGAGGGCATGATAAATGACTGTTTGAATGCAGAGTAAGAGTGGATTGAGCTCTCACAGTGGCTCCTACTGTAAACACCCAGCTGAAGTGTGGGTGGGTTGGAGCATCACCGAGCCCCCTCACTTTTTCTTTTCAGGGCTAAAACAACAACAACTGCTCTCCTGATTCATTCAAAACATTACTCTTTTTAGACCAAGGTCCATAAGCCAGTTTTATATGTTTTAGCACTTTAAACATGTAGCTGTCACTTTTTCTAGAATGTGTTTAACTCCATAATAACCCACTATACAGGCTGAACAGTGGGAATGTTGGAAGGTGATGTTTAAGATTCATGCCTGTATGTCTCTAAACATAAGACAGCACAGCAACACATTTTCTTCTAGACAACATAACCAGCATTTACACGTCTGAAATTTCTGAAAACAGCAACACGTTTCATCAGATTCGACAGGTGTGTCTGCAGAGGGATTTCTAACACTCACTTTGACAAAGTTTGAAGTGCACATTGAGCCTTCGAGACAGCTCAGATATCTGTCATGAATATTTAAGAAGGGCTATGAAAAGCTGATGGCAGTTGTTTTTTTATAGCCAGTCTTTAACTTATTTATCAGCACTGTTGAAATGGTAAATTGTCAACTCCAGTAGAGCTGATAAGCAGCTCCAGATGGTCCAAACCTCATCAGAACAACTTCTTGTGGCAGTTTTGAAATTATTCCCGTCAGGAATGAATAAACACACATTTCTTGTCTCGCACCACTGTTGAAGAAAATTACAGGGAGCGTTCCAGCCACAGTTTCCTGCTGTCAGTCACTGAGTGTTCAGTTACCTGGTACATACACTATATCGACAAAAGTAGTCGCTCACCTGCCTTGACTCACATATGAACTTCAGTGACATCCCATTCCTAATCCATAGGGTTCAATATGAGGTCGGTCCACCCTTTGCAGCTATAACAGCTTCAACTCTTCTGGGACCTTGCTTTGTGCACTGGTGCACAGTCATGTTGGAAGAGGAAGGGGCCAGCTCCAAACTGTTCCCACAAAGTTGGGAGCATGGAATTGTCCAAAATGTCTTGGTATGCTGAAGCATTCAGAGTTCCTTTCACTGGAACTGAGGGGACAAGCCCAGCTCCTGAAAAACAACCCCACATCATAATCCCCCCTCCACCAAACTTTACACTTGGCACAATGCAGTCCGACAAGTATCGTTCTCCTGGCAACCACCAAACCCAGACTCGTCCATCAGATTGCCAGATGGAGAAGCATGATTCGTCACTCCAGAACGCGTCTCCACTGCTCTAGAGTCCAGTGGAGGCGTGCTTTACACCACTGCATCCGACGCTTTGCATTTCACTTGGTGATGTATGGCTTGGATGCAGCTGCTCGGCCATGGAAACCCATTCCATGAAGCTCTCTGTGCACTGTTCTTGAGCTAAGCTGAAGGCCACATGAAGTTTGGAAGTCTGTAGTGATTGACTCTGCAGAAAGTTGGTGACCTCTTCACACTATGCGCATCAGCATCCGCTGACCTCGCTCCGTCAGTTTACGTGGTCTACCACTTCATGGCTGAGTTGCTGTTGTTCCCAAACACTTCCACATTCTTATAATACAGCTGACAGTTGACTGTGGAATATTTAGGAGTGAGGAAATTTCACGACTGGATTTGTTGCACAGGTGGCATCCTATCACAGTTCCACGCTGGAATTCACTGAGCTCCTGAGAGCGACCCATTCTTTCACAAATGTTTGTAAAAGCAGTCTGCATGCCTAGCTGCTTGATTTTATACACCTGTGGCCGTGGAAGTGATTGGAACACCTGATTCTGATTATTTGGATGGGTGAGCGAATACGTTTGGCAATATAGTGTATTTTCCCTGGCAGCCAGTGATTCACCCCAGTGGTTTTCCGGTCAGAGGTCTGCCTTCCCTGCTGCTGCCTGCACTTTATCACAGTTATCAGTTGAAAGGTGATGCATGTTGTCACTAGAGCTGCAGTTTTTTTCAGCTCGTTGTTTTGGTACGGCAACTCATTTTTTAGCTGAAGCATGCAGTTGTTTTCAATAAAATGTGTGGATAATCCTAGGGCTGGGCGACATGGAAAAAAAATGTTATCATGATATATTGTTCCATGTTGATTGATCTTGATTCTTTTGACGATGTGTAGTTTTTGCAGATGCTACCAGTGTGAGGGACATCCTGAAGTTTGAAGAAACAAGAGATTCACTGAAACTTTATAATAAAGTTTAAAAACATAAAAAAATAAATAATATGCCTTCCAATAATGAGCACGTACCTGGGGTCTAACACTTTGATCAGTTTCCTGAAGCTGTCTTTTTCCACTGTGTTCAGACATCATATCTTTAGTGAGGCAAGAAGTAATAAAAGCACTCGTTATATTTTTGCTCCACTTTGATTTTTTTTCATACGGGGCAATGTAAAGCACGACTGAATGGATTGTTGTTTAACAGAGCCGCTGCCACTAGCGATGCTTACGGGAGAGTAGTGGTCTTGTTTAGCTGTGTGTGTGGTGTCGTAGCAGCTTGAGCCCGCAGAGTCACACTCTCAGTGTAATTACTGGGGTGTTGCCGTCTCAGATTTGTTGTGTTCCCCGTCCTGGCTGGCACCAACCGCCGGGATGTTTTGCAGACCGGCTTCGTCTGCTCCTGGTCTCTTTTGCAGTATCCAAACCAAGTCCACACAATTGACGTCATTACGCCATTACCATTTTTTCAAAAATGTCTTTGGTGTTGATGATGTAGTGATGTTCCCACGAGTAGAGAGCCTGACCTGAGGCATGTCCTGGTAGTCGTGAGAGGCTTCAACAGATCAAACAAGACGGTGCCAGACCATTCAAACAATAAAAAGTACATAGATCAATGTCAAACTATTGAACATGCTTGAGAATGGCCTTTGGTTTACAGTTTAAAATTAAGCTCAAAAACGTGGCATTGACAGTACCATATAAATGACGCTGTAGTTTGAGGGATGAACATATTTCACTCTGTCACTCTGAACAAAAGGATCTGCCAAAAGAGCGTAATTTCATTTAATGAGAAATAGTAGCCCACAGTGATTTCTAATGCATATGAAGACCAATTACTGTAGAATACATGAATAAAAGCATGTCATTTGGAGCCTGTAGCCTGTCAGGGGCAGCTTGTGGAACAAAATGTGTCACTGAAGTGGTTTTATTTAATATTTTATTATGAGAAAAATTTTGGGAGGCTGCAGACGCAAAGGAACAGTCTGAACACACTACATTGAAGGTTGAGTTTCTGGATGTTTTGATGATATTTTATCCAGGTATTTGTGAGCTTGAAAAAACATATTTGTCAGAGATCACATACATACACACATTGCATTATGGGTCGAGTCTGGTCAAAAACTAATGGAGCAGAAATGTCCTTGAAAGTTAAAAGATGCCTGTGAAATTGCAAATGTGGAGCCATAAATTGTCATCTGCTAAATTGGAGTACCCTTTCCGCATCTCACCCTGTCAACATGTAATTTGTTGATTTGTCAAATATTAACACATGAGCGGTTTCCCTGTCCCCTGTGGGCCACTGCAGGCAAACTGTGCAGTTCTTTCCAGTGCATTTTGAGTGAGGGAAAAATGGTCACGAAACAACAGCCCAAAGCAGAAGGGAGAAAAAAAACAACTGAATAGCAGCAGGGGATAACGCTGAGTCCACAGTAAATATTGCATCAACAAAATAAAACAACCAATATTGAAAAAACCTCAACAATGGAGTGGTGGGAGATGAGCTGGTTGGAAGAAGACTGCACCATCCTTTTCTACATGGCTTCTTGCCAGATTATATTGTGAGTTAATGTTACATTTTGTGCATTTGAATTTGAAACACATCTCACAAATTGAGTATCTTAATATTCAGTCAAACCGTTTAATAAAATGGCAGCCAACAATAAGTCTACACACACACACGCCGGCTAGCCACAATATCCATCAGTTGGCCTGTCCAATATAATGACTGTCGGTTTACCTCACATCCTGCAGGTGTTATGAACTCGCTTATGGCAGGAAGTGATTAGAGAAGATGTAGAGCGCCATAAAGCAGAGATGCTGAGAGGTTCACACACAGACGTCTTATTAAAATAACATACAGTGGTCGCAATAATGCTTAATGAGGTTAGGAGCACAAAAAGAGGGCTTGGTTGGATACGATAAAGATATATATACAGGGAGCTACATAGTAGAGAGGACAGTTCTTTCTGTCTCCTGCACTCCCTGACTCTTTGTTTCTGCCTTTCACTTTATTTCCAGTTCTGTCTCTGCATACTCAAGAAACTTAGAAGCTGTGTCTTCTGCCTCTAAAGCCACTGAATATTGTTCTCCTAACCTCCGACGATGTGGTTCCAACCTGTCTGTTGTTCAAAAACAAACCGAGGACCACTTCAGAGCTTCAGTGGATTTGTGACAATAGATTTTTGTTACCTGCACAGGGGATTATGCCCTCAAATCTCAGGTATTAGTGGTTTTACCAGGAGGATTACGTTCGGTCCAAACTGATACTGCACCAGTGTGGAAGCAAGTATGCCTCCAAAATAAACTGTATCCTGAACAGAGTTAAAGACAAGCAGCAGATAAATTAATCATCTCCGAGGATCTCTGTTCTATCAAAAGTGGGTGGTTTCCCCTAATGGCCAAGGGATACATGAGTGCAGAAAAGGTGTAACAGCAGTTCATTGTTCTGCTACCATTAATACTGTAGATACTTAGACATTCGGGCTCTTTTTTTAAAAATATAAAGAATGAAGCTCCGCACTGGGACCCAGTCACATTTCCATAAACATGTAATCTTGTCATTTGGGGCCCGTCTCATCTTAGAGATTTTGCATAAAGGCTTAGCAGAACTACACGAGTCAGATTTGCATGAAAATCTCCATTACATTCATGATAGCACAAAAAGCGGATTTTCAGAGTAAATACAGCAGGTTTGTTTGTGCATCACTGTTGTTACTGTAACTGTGTGTCAGTAACTCGTTTGGTCTATTAAATGTGAGAACATATTTAAAGAAATGCAGTTAACAAATTTCCCAGAACATGTGGTGACATATTCAGACTGCTTTTTTGTCCAACCAACAATCCCAAAGCCCAAATCACACTACTTAGTCATTCATTTTGGCTGATGTTACAATTCATTATGTATATATAGCACTCTGGTTTGCAAAGGGTCTTGAGGCCTTTGTACCAAAATAAATGTACTAGTTGTACAATAAGTGAATAGAAGAGTTTCCTGAGGGGAAATGGACCCGATGCCTCAGTCTGTTAATGCATGTTCCAGGTACTGACAGAACAAAGGATTTACATTTAGATCTCCCTCCTGGCCAGCACATCTATGTCTCTCTGTCCACTTCCTGAGAATCCTCGCTGTACTTGTCATGAAAAGAGGAATAAATTCTGAGAGGATTCAGAGAGGATGGGCTGTCAACATGCGTCAGAAAAGCGTCAAAGAGTGTCAGGTTGCACAGTAGCTTCACTTCTTGCTCGCTGACCTCCCTGCAGCTTGACAAGGATTTACCCAAGCCATGCTGTTGCATGAGGGCCCTGCAGAAAGAGATATAAAGTACCTCTTACATTATTGAATTTCTAACTGTCATATATTTATTAACCTTGACTTTCTTACAGTGCTGTGCTGCTTGGCAAGAATGCATTTATGTTAGCTAAAGTGTTGAATCTTGGCCATGCAGAGACTGAAAAACAGATGAGTTGCACTCCAGCGCCAGCCGACTTTCATGGGTGTTTGACCATTTGTTATAATTCTGACCATATGGGGAAAGGTTCATGGTGGAGGTTGTTATAGATATTTTTGAAAAACAACTCTGGGGATGCGTTCACTGGGGCAAGCTTCAAAACAAACTACAATTAAAAAAATAATTTCAAATACTTGAGTGTTTCATTCAAAACATAAGTTAGCCTGGGGATCTACTCATGTTATGGGGCAAGCTAGCTGTTCGTCTGCAGTAATAACAGACTTTATTACTTTATTACATTTCTTATATAACATGCTTCTACTTTAATAGAGGTAAATGGATATCACAAAAATCTGACCATGTAAAAGGTGTGAAACTTCAGCCAGAGTCTCAGAAGAGACTTCACTGCTTCGGTTAACTGATGTGTTCTTGGGATCAATAAACACATCAGTTCACATTGAATTAATAGAAAAAAATATCACATTTGATGTGAGCCTGACTGCGCTGGCCTTGGTCTGACTCATATATTCTGACTCATATATTCTCTTTTGTTCATGGTAACAGTGCCTGTAGCAGTCAAGCAGCCACTTGTTTCCATACAGTGTAATGAAAATAGGATCTTTTCTCTCCTTCTCGTTTAGTGCCTCTTCAGTACCTCTCTAACTTGTGCATTAGTCTACATTTAACCTTACAACGTGTCAGTTTGAACGTACATGTTCAACATTAATTGAATGTTGAATGCTATTGATATCGTGCAGCCTGAATTTGTATTTCAGGCGACGACATGTTCCAAGCTGTTAAACTTTATTTGCCTTACAAGCAGATGACATGCTGTTGAAGCCACGTTATCTGCCCTCCTTATCTATATGCAAACAATGAAATAGCGATCCCTCTTGTTGTGTGTTCTTGCAGCTGGGTGAGGAAACGTTCAACCGTGCCAAGTTGTTGAATGTTGGCTACACAGAGGCTTTGAAGGACGCAGAGTACGACTGCTTCATCTTCAGTGACGTGGACCTGATCCCAATGGATGACCGCAACCTCTACCACTGCTACGACCAGCCGAGGCACTTTGCAATCGCTATGGACAAGTTTGGCTTCAGGTGAGGAGCTGAGTAACATTTCACTTCAGCCTTTTTGAATTATGGGTTATAGCAGTTTACCTTCAAAGTCTTGTTTGAGCTCATCTTAATTCATTAGTCATCCCACTTAATGATAGAATAATAATGTCACGTACACACATTGACGACAGCTTATAGACCCACATTACTGAGAATTGTACCTTGAAGGATGTTTTTTGCAGGTGGGTTCTGCAACTAGCCGTCTGCTCAAATTACTAATGCATATAACTTCACACTATAAAATATAAATATGTAGGATTTAAATGGGCTTTTGGCTGCCCAACCAAATAAAGTGAGATGGCCCACAGTCTGAATGCTCACAGACAATAGACAGAGCACTATTTAATTTGACTAAATCTCATTATACTTTGAAATGCTTGTCTGACACCTAAATTAGCATGAAAATGCACCACAGTTCACTTCTGCCAATTTAGATTTGGTCATACTCCTGTAGTCCTGACAATAGTACATGATGTAAAGCATAACTAACAAGTCTAGACTACAGCTTGTGCAAAGACCCTTATTAACTTTGAAGTATGTGTTTGAATACTGGACCTGCCAGACCAACCTGTTTCTGAGCAGTCCGCTGCAGCATGGAGGAGGTCCACAAGGAACCTATTATTTATGTGCTTTCCTTATTTTACATCAGTGAGGCGCTGACTTTGTTGACAGTGTGCCGTAGTTACTGACTACTGAAGCCCATCTTATCCAATACACATACAGTAAGTAAAGTTTTCAAGCAAACATGCCACATCTCTAGTTCCTCTCTACGGCTTTTCTTTGACATGTATGTAGTACTGAATATCTTGTGCGTTTCAATGTTTTGGTCATCACTTTATATACTTACTAATATATGGTGAGCATTTTTACCATGTACTGTGGAGACTAGGGTTATCCTTGATCAAAGAAAATCTTGTTGACTAACATGCTTTTGATTTTGTCAGATCTGTGAAACTGAACTGAATAACCCTTTAACACAGAGTGCCGCCCTTGACATGTTTGCTCATGCACACTTTGGATTACCATAATGACATAATGGTTTGCACTATTGGAAAAAATATGGTGGTTTCTAAAAGCTGAGACTTTGCACTTTACTGCCAGTATGGAGTCATTTCACTTGTGTTTCACCCGCAGGCCCATAAAAATAATAGTTAGGGATGCACAATACATTAGCAGTTGTCAAGTGTGTTATCATAACACAGTGGAACCAACAGAGCTCCACGGTTGCACAGCTGACTGCATACTAACAGCCAGCATCCTGTTTTACTTGTGTCTTTTTGCATAATGGCATCACACCTGCCCTCAATTATCTAAAAGCACCTTAAGCATTGATTAATGGCCTAAACATGGCCAGCGAATGTGACCTATCCAATCCAAGAGCTGTCATTCAACAAAAGTTATCCTACTGAAAACCCTGAGGAGTTTCAGCAGGTCTGTGATATAGAGCTCACTGAGCTAATGCTATCTGGCAGCTAATGCAACACCAGGTGGTAAGTGGGGTTGCAGCTAACGTTTCGTATTAGCTGTGAATCAGTAAAGACTTAAATGGTTCCTTCAGAGTTGCTTTGGTTGCTAGAAAATTAAGGAAAAAGGGGATAAGAGTAAAACCAGGTGTTTTGAGTGAGTAGAAGGTCACAGGATTGATTGCAGCTAATTGCTAATGTAGAAATAAGATCATTGTAGGAAAGTGGTTTCCAAGGTCAAAGTGGTCTGAGTTAGTCCTCTCACTTTTTAGTTTGGCAGCTTAAACATTTAGGAAGTTTCCAAACAACAGGAAAAAAAAGTTACCAAACGAGAGATCTAATGACAGTTTTTTTATTGAAGCATCAAAGATTTGTGTTTTGTAGAGGGTTCATTTCATGAAGACAAATTCAGCTGTTCCCAAATGCAAAAGTATTATAGATCTTTTGATAAATGGTGAAAACATTGCAAACAGTGAAATCAGGTCACAGTGCTGTTCCATTACCCCACAACACCCGACAGCTCTCTGAGTGGAAAGGGTCACCTTGAAGTCTGTTTCACAACGCAGCACTTTCAAAAATATTTCACAAAGCATGCTCCCTCTAAGGACCTTATGCAACATATTAAATTATATCACCATTATAGTCTACATAACTTTGTGGATATTTAAGTACTCCTGGGTGAGCACAGTATGAGTGTGCTACAGCCCATTTGCACATTGATGGAAAGCAAATTTAAGCTAGATCATGACCCACCGTTAACATGCTCTTCTGGGACAACATGTTCTGTCAATTTTGAGAAAATTAAAGAACACAAAATGTGAAATAAAATAAAAAATAAAAATGCTCCATGTTTGCAACCTTGTTTGTAAAATGTCACAGATAAAAATCTATTTATCTGTGACATTAAATATTCATCATTAAATAAAGAGTGATAAATGTTTAAGTGAATAGGCCAGAAATGTTCTTCACTGTAGAGTTTGACAGTCAAAAACTTCATAAAATTGATTGACAGAGCTGCCAACACAAGCAAACACCAAAACTGTCATCAGATCCTGACTCAGATACTAAATTCTGATTGGTTAGGACTATATGACATCACAGTTGTGAAACTTATGCTGCATTCGTGTTGTATCAGAAGCTGGGGTTCGCAACTGGGAATGACGTCACACCCGAGTTGACGGCGTTCGAGTAAACAAGTCGGAAAACCAAGATGGACGCCTCCAATGAAAAGTTTGTTGTGCTCGCTCTGTCGGAATACAGAAAGCTAATGCAGCAATATGAGGTCCTCAAATAGGCACAAAGAAGCCGCGGAGAGTGTGTGATTGTTCTCCAGCGTAATTATGTGTGGGAAAGATGTCTGAGTCTCCTGCAGGCTGTAATGTATAAAGCTACACGGCACAAATCCAGGGCGCTGCCATCTTGGATTATGACGTTGTGGTCAAGTCAGGGTAGGTAAAGAAATTATGAGTTTACGAGTCATAAATCCGACTTCAAGGGGCATTTCAGTTGATATTTACAACTCGGAGCTCGTAAATTACGACTTACGAGGACAACTCGAGCGCTGCATGTGCCCCGTCCGCTTGACACCAGTGAGAAAAGCACAAAAAAGACAAAGGACTAGAAACACAAATGCATACAATAAATTTAGATGTGTTAGATAATTTATCTTGTTTTAAGAGATAATTTCTTATTTTAAGTGTTCAACTTTACACTATAATCTTAAATCAAGAAATTAATTAATTAATTAATTAATTATTGTTAAGTGAAATTATCTTGCTACATGGACAAATAATTTCACTTGTTTTGAGTACCTGTTTCCTCAGACTTAGTATTTTCATCTTGTTTTTAGAGCCCCTTTTTTTGCAATGTGTAGTTTGTGTTGACTGTACCTAAGGTTGAAGATTCATGGCAAATTCCAGCTAATCAATGTAGTTTTAAATGTCAGAACACTAGAGTTGCTGACGTGACCTTTGACATGTGTCAGATAGTAATGAGAAAAGGCCAGATTATTCAAAGTGGCTTATATAAAACATTAAAAACATCGAAACAAGCGCAAAATAAATACACCACAAAGGGACATTTAAATGCACTTATAAACAGCCTCTAAAAGCCAAGAGAACAGAAAATTAAAACCAGCTCAAAGTAGAAATCAAAGTCAGATATAAAACACACTAATTAAACACACTAATTAAAGGCAGCAACGAACAGAAAAGTCTTTAACCTTGAATTAAAACTTAAGTTGCAGCATACCTGCAGTTTTCTGTGAGATTGTTCCAGCATTAAAACTGATCTCTGCTTCTCCATCTGTAGATTTGAGTGAAAGCAGACTCAAAGGGGTCTGATGATTCATGATGTAGCAGAAGATCAGGACTATATTTTGGCCTAAACCATGTAGTGCTTTACATACCAGCTGTAGTATTTTCACTATCACTTCTTGTGTCTCTATATTGACCGTGACATTGCCAGTGTCCGTTATGCCTGTGCTGCATGTCAGTAGTGATTGAATAGAGTTAGCTTTTCATGATGGACATCACACTCCTCCTCAGAAATAATCAGACGGATATGTAAGAGTATTGTTTATCCTCTTTCTAGTGAGACTTTAGAGAAGCATTTGACCGCAGTTCTTAAGTTCTCAAGAAAACATGCAGTTAATCAAATTCTGAGTCTGTCTTTTTCTCTTCTTGTTCTGAGTGTGTGTCTCCTTTTTAAGTGTACACACACACACACACACCATATTGTTGCTGGGACAATTTGTGCAGAAACATACGGTCTCATTACTTTCAACAGGGAGCTGTCACTCATTTGACAACACACACTGTCCACAGTATGCACACATGCACGCACACACACACACACACACACACACACACACACACACACACACACGCATCAGCCTTTGGTTATACTCCAGGCATCTGTCATGACAGTCGAAGCTGACGTCCGTCCCACTCCACTGGTCTCACGACTTTTGAGGAAAAAATAAAATATGCCTGTCCACCTTCTTTTGTCCACTGTCTCCACACACACACACACACACACACACACACACACACACACACACACACACAGCCTCCTCCATCATGTCACTGTCTTGTCTTTCTGACCCTCGGACATTTCTTAGGCTATATTCTTACTTGTATTTCCTCTCTCTTCCTCATTCATTCTCTCATAACTAATTTAGTGTTACTCAATATTTCCATTGTCAGTCACCATTTTTGCTCACAGGAAACTTCAAACCAACGACACTTGGCTTTAAACACCAGAGGCCGATAGCATGCAGAGATACTGTGGCCCCTCTTTACACCCGCTCATTTCACATGTATTGAATTATGTATGGATGCAGTTTATCCACGTACTGTCGAAAGGCTCCCATAGACTACACACTCAAAAATACATCAAAAACATGATACATTAAGATAAATTATGCAGTCTTTACACACAACAAAACCTGTGAAGCTGCTGATGATTCGTGGACACTTCACATTAAGAAGCACTGAGAACATGCACAGGGACTGTAGCTTGCATCTTCCACAAACTTTATGAAATAGAGTTTTATAGTTATTTTAAAGTCTTAACAGTTTTTGAGAAATTTTGTTTGTTTTCCCTGCAAAAGGAATATTGCTGGAAATCTCTGAAATTCAATTCAAAATGTGCTGCAGAGCAGACAGATGAGGCTGCCAGCACTGTCTGAAGGCTCTTGTTTGTTTAGGCAATTCTCTTTTATTGTGCAATAATATATTGCTTTTCTCCTTCCCTCATCGATCCCATCTCTTCCTTTCTCCCCACATGCAGGTTGCCTTATGCAGGCTACTTTGGAGGAGTTTCAGGCCTCAGTAAAAAACAGTTTCTGAAGATCAATGGTTTCCCCAACGAGTACTGGGGCTGGGGAGGGGAGGACGACGACATCTACAACAGGTAACAGTGGAAGGACGTAGCATAAACTGATGCGTGTTGTCTTCACTGATAACATCCTCATATCCTTCTTAAGTTTGCTGTAAGTAAAGTTTTACATCACTAAAGCAAGCAAAATGTTACTTAAGATTACCATTTTCAATGAGTGCAGCACAGAGAAGAAAACAGCAGTACGCCATCTGTCAGGGTTATGTTCAGTGTCCTGGTTGTAATGAAATGCTTGTCACACTTACCTTCATGTGAACATGTTACTTCAGCCTCTGCTGGCAGTATAAAATGGTGAAATTGAGTCTCTCGTCTGAAAGTGGCACTGATGCTCTTTGTGGAGTGGATGATTTAATATAATTGTTCACAGAAGGAGGATGATTAGCAAATAAATTAACCTTTTGAAGCACTTCAGTCAGCTTTTAATGACTTGCTCAAGTTCACTAATAATATAACTGTGGAAGTGTGCTGGACTCAAATCTGGGAGAAGAATATCTGTTTGACAGGAAGACGGAAAGGTGACTTAAAAACTGCTTAAATGAGCCCCTTACAGGACCATTAGTTTAATGTATCGTCTAGTCAGGCGGTTGTTTGGACTTAAAATTGTTGAATTAGCTGGTGAACTGATGATCTGACTATTAAAGATTATTATTACAACAATGCACAGTCATCCATCTGTTCATGGCACTACAGGGACGACAGAATAGTGATGACTAAAACAACAAATACAGATTTTGCATAATGTGACTACCTTTGCATTTCATCTTAATCACAGCTGACATTTTCCATACGTTCTCAAATAGCCGCTGCGTGACACCTTACCTCCGTCAGTCAAACAAGCTTGAAACATCTGCTTCATATTGCTGCACAACTGAAATGAGCACAATTTTTTTGCCAATTGTAACGTTAATTATCTCCAAAGGCAGGAGAGTCTGGATTACACTAATTATGAGCACACACACTCTCACACAGCAGCGGGACAGATGTGCAGAGAAAATAGGATCTCCATCTTTATTGTTCCTATTCTTCACTGTGTTTTTCTGTTTTCCCTGTCTGTGTCCCGCTGTCACTCTCTCACTGTGAAGCTTATCTTTGTCCTTTCAGAGTAATAGCATTATAAGAAAAGTGAAAATCGAGCATTTCGACTTGGAATTGGTGTTTATGAGAATGGATTTTGTCAGCAGACACAGTATTCGGGAGATTACAGTTGTTTGTCAGCGTCTGGCAAGATGTGATAACAGAGATATGCTGTATGTGCGACTCACTGACTGGTTGTCTGGATGACAGATAAAGTTAAACATCTAAGTTTTTTATTGGATGATAGCTGCACTAGGTCATTAGATCCTATAGATTTCCCTTGAGATCTTCTCTGTACTCGAACAGATCTATTTCAACTGCTATGAAAAGTGACATGCGTGAATATCCTTTAAAAAAAAAAACAGTTTACAGTTTTGTCCTTTGCAGAACTTTTTACTGAACTTGTGAATGATTTCTTTGTAGCATTTCCTTACTTTGTTGTATGTAATGCAAATTATGGTGAATTGTGGACACCTGTGAGAGTAATTCCCAAAGATCAACACTTGTGATTTTTTTTATTTATTTATTTATTTTGTCATCACAGACGCCCAGTTTGTGGTAAAATGGAATTTTTATTTTTTTTTTTTGTTTTCTTCTGAATCACCCCAGTTTGCAGCACTTTGTTTGTTGCTCGCTGATTGCAAAGTGTAATTTGAATAGGTCATGTACTGCAGACATAAAGCTGTGAAGCGTTGTGGTGTGGTGAGTTTGAGCCAACCCTGAGAAAATGTCGTACATTTACGAGATTATAGTCATTATTTAGGAGATTAAAGTCGTAATATTCTAACATGTTGTAAGATGAGTTGTTAAAAAATTCGCTAAAGTTAGAAAGATATGGGCAAATTCCAACTTCCTGGATCAATAAGTCAAATACAGTTTGATCTAAAGTTGTAAACGATGCATTTCTGCAGTGTTGATGATGCACATGGTGAGCTACAGCCGTAGTTTCATCGGAACGATGATCCCTGGTGCTCCACGGAAAACATTACTCCTAATGAGCACCGGCGGTTGAGGAGAGAGCAGGGACCGTCTACAAAGTGCAACACCACAAATATTCAATAACTTCTACATTATAGCATCACCACATTCAGCTCAGACACATCTCACCTCATGCTGCTGATATTACAACACTACACTGATTTTGACAAAAAGTGATTTATGTAATTTTTATGGATTATTGTTTGATTTTTATGGGAGTAATATTTAATAACGTATACACTTATTATTTTCAGTAAACAAGATTTCTGTGTCTAATATATAACTTATTGATTCATATTAATTTTAATATTTTGTGGTGTTGCACTTATTGTTGTACACTTGTAGACGGTCCCTCCACTTGTCTCTGCAGAATGAATGTTTTCCGTGGCGCACCGAGGGCGCATTGTTCCGATGAAACTACAGTTTTGTCTCATCATGTGCATCACCAACACTGCAGAAATTGTTTACATCTTTCGATCATACTGTATTTGACTTATTGATCCAACAAGTTGGAGTCTGCCAATATCTTTCTAACTTTAGCAACGTTTTTCACAACTCCTCCTCTACAACACGTTACAATATTAAAACTTTATTCCCGTAAATTTACAACTTTATTCTTGTAAATTTATGACTTTATTCTGGTAAATAATTACTTTTTTTCTCATAATGACTTTTATCTCGTAAATAATGACTTTTTGCCTGGTAAATAATGATTTTATTCTCGAAGTCTGTAAAACAGTGGCTCTAATACTCTGTCGTACATCATAGATAATGGTACAGTTTTTTCTTGTAAATGACTGAATAATGTCTTTTTTATTTTTTACCTACAGTGGCCCTAATACACCTAATCCTGGCAAACATCACAGACAAAAATCTAGGTCGCTGTTTAGAACACAATAAGACAGTGACGCTAAACTGACTATAAGTGCTGTCACATTACAATCCTCCAGGCAGTGAGTATTTGATGGTCAACATGTTTTTTGTAGAGTTGAATTCTCCTGCTTTATGCAACATTTAGTAGCTTGATGTGTACGCTACACAGTGTAAAATGTCAGCGAACTGAAGTATATAAATGCGTTGTGCAAAGATGAATAACAAGCAAGCTAGTCATTCAGATATTTGTGCATCAAATGGAGGTAATGACAGAGACAGTAACAGTAGTGAGGTTCACATCAGTTCTCTTCCTTTGTTCTGTTTTTCTTACCTTGTAGTTTACTACAAACTGTAAAAGTCAATCTTTTGATAAAATAATGGCAGAAACAAGCGAATAAAGCTGAGTGTGAAGGTTTTGTCCTTGATTCACTCTAAGCTCACACCCCCTCCTACCAGTCACCTTCGCGTTCCAGGGCTGGCTTGTTTTTTAAGCCTTTCACAGAGCAATCTGAATGCAAATGCCCTTGAAAACACATTTGGACAAGCTGTTGGAAGGAGACGGTGTGTGGACAGGGCTGCGTGCAGATGGAGCTGAGGTTATTGAAGCAAGCAGAATAGTCTAAAACTCACTTTTTTTGTGTGCAATCATTCTGTGGATTTTTAGAGATGACAATGACAACGCCGGTCAGCCAGTCAGTCCACCTCTTTGATTCAGACTGAAATATCTCAATAATTATAAGCTGGATTGACATAAATTAGTCTTTCATTTCTTTTTGAAATTTAAGAATCTATCACTGTCACCTCACAGCAAGAAGGTACCGGGTTCGAATCCCGGGCCCGGGGCCTTTCTGTGTGGAGTTTGCATGTTCTCCTCATGTCTGCGTGGGTTCTCTCCGGGTACTCCGGCTTCCTCCCACCATCCAAAAACATGCATGGGGATTAGGTTAATTGGCTAATTTAAATTGTAGGTGTGAATGTGAGTGTGAGTGGTTGTCTGTCTCTATGTGTCCTGTGATGAACTGGAGACTTGTCCAGCGTGTACCCTGCCTTCCGCCCTGAGACAGCTGGGATAGGCTCCAGTCCCCCCACGACCCTATGAGGATAAGCGGTAGATGATGGATGGATGGATGGATGGATGGATGGATGTGATCTGATGCTGAAATAGTCCAGTGAAAGCAGCGTAGTTTGCAGTGAAGAGGATGGAGTCTCCAGTTGAGTGAACTAACATGCTCACCAGCTCAGCCTCTCAGGACTCTGTAAAAGGACTAGAGGAGGGATAGAGGGATAAAGAACAGTGGTATACTTCAGAGAGTGTGGCTTCTGTGAAATCTGCCCATTATTATTTTATCTGTCGTTAAAAGGTAACAAAGTTCACAGGTTTGAACTGTGTGAGCAGCCGATATGTCCATCAGCCTGGCATCCAATCGAAGTGTCCTTGAATGCAGCATTGAACCTCCATCTGCTCTGTTGTTGAACGCTGCTCTGGAAAAAAAGAAGCATGAACTAAATGACAAAATTGTTCTTTTACTCTCTCCTTCAGCACACCTCTCTCGCTCTGTTTTCCCTCTCCTCTGCCCCTCTAACTCTCCACGTCTCTCTATCTCCATCTCTTGCTTCCCTCCAGCAATTTCCCTTTTTGTGGTGCTTTTGATGCCACAGACCATGGCACGACCACTGCCTGAAATGAGTCCTGCTAGCTTAATGCGCGCCCAAGGGATCTAGCTGTCCCCTCTGCTCAGCGCGGCCCCTGCCTACGGCGGAGAGGACACATGCCACTTACACAACTGCCAGCGCCTCTGCCCCCCTCCCACCCCTGTCTAAAAAGTTGGTAGATATCACAGAGAGAGAAGGGAAGAAACGAAAGGTTTACGCTCTCATCCTCTCTGAACATGCAGCAGTAGCCTTGAGCAAAGGCTGTCTCAAGACTCTGTGTCTCTGTCTCCTTCTCTTTGGTCTCTGCCCTTTCCCCTTTCCCTCCTTCTAAAGCTCCCAGCGGTGGCTTTCAACAGAACCTGAGCCAGCATCATACACACATGCAGTCGCTGCAACACAACGACTGCACGTGTTTCTGTGAAGCCTTGACAATGGTGTAAGAGTCAGGATATTTTGGGCTTAACACTTTGAGAATGCCAAGACTTTGAAAAGTTCAATCACACCACACCAGGTTGTGGAAGTCTCCATCTGTGGGCCAGGACAGAAAAAAACAGTTTTTAATCTCATGTTTATACCTTTTTACTCTACTTTTTGTCTTGATGCCTTGATTAATCCTTAGGTTCTTGTTCTTTGTTTCATCAAACTGTCTCATTTCATTTCATTTACATTTGAGAAGCACTTTCAAAAAAAGGGCTCCCTTAGGCCATATTTAAACAGAAAGGCAAGAAGAACTGGAAATTCTGGGGGATTGATACATAAACTAACAATAATAAAATCCATCATTAGATGTTCTGGGCACATGGATATTGGTTGGGGCCATCGAAATTATAAAACGGTAACTTAACTTGGACAAACTGTCTGAAAAGCATTACCAGGGCTGTGCTGGCAGGTCATGAAGCAGAACTCCATTCAAAAAATCAAGGAAAGTAAAAACACAGTCATAACTAACAATCAAACATGCTGATAAAATTAGATTAACCATCTTTTTTGAATATGTCCAAGCTTCTCCTGTAATTCAGCAAACAACTAATCCACCAAAGAGCATCGTTAAATTTGTAACGTGAAATAGACAAAAAGGAAAAGCAAAAGACACGCAGCACTTATTAGAGCTGATGTGTTGTCACTATGGTTTTAGCAGCTTAGTTAAAGTGATATCAGACACTTTTTTACAATAAAATAACTATCACTGTTACTTGATATTGGCTTCTAATCAAATTTCCCACCTTGGCACCACAATTAGCCCCAATTTACAGAGGTGATGTTGCAGATATTTTTTTTGCTTTCTTCACACAACTACTTCTACCACTCTTCACCATGGATTGTATATACTGTAAAGAGTGGACATAGTCACCATGGCCTTACTTCTTGAGTTGTTCGGTATTTTGTCTGTCACCATCTTCCTTTTTTGCAACTAGAAGTGACACGAGAGGGTGGAACTAAGTACAACTCAATGTTAATAAACATATGAATACATTAATAAGTATGATATACTTAAATGGATGTTCTTCTAAGTGGCTCTGGTCTCTTTCTCCAAACTGGGGACGTGCTGGCTGTCATCCACTGTAACTGACTGTATAAGTAGCTCACACAGCCCCACTTTAAAAAAAGCAGAACTTTATTTTAAGCATACACAGCCCTTAAGATTTAAGTTCTGATTGATTGAATGATAGATTGTTCTCCTGGATGCTCCGTCATTCACTGGTAGGCTGTTGCAGTTTGGCAAGTGATTTATGTTATGAAAACTTGAACCATGTTTAACTTCCTACCTTCTTGGCAGCGCTGTCTCTTGCCTCAGGAATGCTGCCAGTTGAATTCTTCTACTGAAAGCATCAAAAGCATTTACTCATTTCAGCAACATGTCTTCATGTGGACAAAGCATAACTTTCTGCGTTCCCAGGTCTGCATCAAAGGCCACTTATTTAAAGTACGAAAAAGATTTGCAAGCCGGCACATTTTTCTTATGATATGATGCTTTCAATGTGACATTCATAGAACAGAAGTCAACATAAGGTCAGCGAGTGTTTATCGCTAGCTGTTCACTGATATGTGATCAGTTGATATCTTAATGCGTCTCAGTGAGCGTCCTCTGTGGGCTTCTGTAAACTCCATTATCTCAAAGAGATGCAGAAGTTGTCTCGTCTGTGGTTGGCTTGTGCCGTCAGACGTTTTACTTATATTGAAGCATGCAGGTGGTGCTCCTCGCTTCCTCTCTCACCATTGTTTTGGAATCATAGTGTTGGGTGAAAAGACTCAGAGGCAGCAGGTTTATGCCTGTTCACAGTCCCAAGACCATTGACCAAGTCAAGTTATTATTGATGCTGACCTGAATTTTTATTCACACATCAGCAGCATTACAGAAATAGCCTTCAGTCCTCACAGGAATCCATGCTTTCCCAGCCAGATTCTTGTCCATGCTTTTTTGTCTGCCAATAAAGATGTTGATAATTTGGAGTTCATTACTACCAGTTAATCATCGCAGTGCCCCCACCTTCTTGAAATGTAAGTTAGTATTAAAAGCTATATTTTTTATAAGCCCACCTACTTGACACAAACACATCTTATGTATTTCTGTTTATTTGGTATATTTGGGCTCTACACTGTACTATGCATGTGTTACTGAGGAGTAGGAACACAAAGCTGAGGCTCAGCGGGACTCTGATATTTCTTTTGCAGCCACATGTAACCGATCCAGTGAGTCGAAATATGCACTCTTGTTTTATTACCTTGCTACAGCAGTAAGGGCTAGACCTTTTTCCAGGTTTAAAACTGCATACCTACCGCTTTCCCTTTCTCCCTTGTGCCACTTCTTTGTTCAATTGAGGGCACAATAATGAAGGATGCACTAATAGAAGCATCAAGTGCAGGGAGGCTAGGGAGGGATAGAAAAGGTGGAAGATGCTCAGGAAGAAAATGAGAAGCGAGTGGAGGAGAGAAGAGAGAGGAAGCTCGAGGCAGGGAGACCTTCAGAGAAATGAAGCATTTAGCTGAAGGTGTGGAGTAGAAACTAAACATACTCACCTGTTATTTGCACACACAAATCTTTATAATGAGAACGTCGGTAAGTGGTATTAAAATAGCACAGATTATTTCAAGGATTACCAGAAAAAGGAAACAAACATAAATTAGTTAGACATGACCAGAAATAGACATACAGTTCTTTTGTATTCTCATGTTAAACATTTGTATTGTATGGACAAAAAAAATACAGAAAGATATATAGAAAACATACTTATTAAAGTTAGATTTTGTTTCTGTTAGATCCCCCTACATACTGTTTACTGTTCCTCGAAGAAGAGTATAATAATAATGTCCAAAAACTTTAAATGCATCACAACTTAAACCTCAAACATTTTAACTAAGTTAACTACCCCAGGCATCTTTTCATACATTTTATTTCAGTCATTTTGATGTGGTACAGTGTCATAACTCATCCCTTTCTTTAGCTTTGTGTGTGAAAAATGCCCTTCGAATGTCTCTCACTCGTGCAACACCTAGATGTTTTCCTGCTGGGATAAAAAATATTTCCCCCCATTCACACCCACCTTATTTTTCTATTACTTTTTCTGTGCCCTCCACACAGCAACACCATCGTCATCACCCCCCACCACCCACTCCTCCTCTCCCATCTCATTTCTGCAGGCGAAGGGAACTGAAGCAGGACATCAGACTTAGCTCCCAATTCTCCTCCACTCCATTGCTCTAATGCAATTAACTCCACTGGTGGGAATAGAAGAGGGGAGCTGGAGAAATTCCTGATTAATCCAATCAAATAGGTCCATGGTCTGTGAGTGTATGTGTGTGTGTTCAGACCACTGTCCAAAACTGTTATAATAATGGTCTTTATTGCACACACACTCCTCTGCCTCAGGCTGCTAATGAAACTTTTCATGGTAGATCATATTAGTGGGCAGATATTTTTGTAAGGGTGGAGAGGTGTTGGACAGTCCACAGCTTCTCAAATGGGGCCTCTGTTAGTTAAGTTGACCACTGTTTAATGGATTCACTCCAGAGGTCCAGCTGGAGCTGCTATATATGGAGCCTTTTATTTCACTAATGACCAGCGTAATGGTGCAATCAGAATAAAATAGCCTTGTGTGAGGTTATAAGTGGCACAGAACACTTCCTGTTACCACTCCACAATAAAAGCCACCAGTCAAATGTTTTGCAGTGTGAAATGTTAGGGTTTGCTTTAAAAGTTGTTCCTACTACTCTAATATGGTGTTAGGAGGGTGAACTGTAAACAGTGATGCTGAAAACTGGAAATCCATTTTGGGACAAAAGCATCCAATTTCACCACCAGTCAAACCTTCCTATCCTATTGGACCTGCATGCAATAATGGACATAATCTAGATCCTAGTAATCTTGAAGGTCAAATGCAATACTCACTCAATATTCTTATAGATTAATCTATGTACGGTATGAACTAAATTTGGGAAGTTTGATCTATGTATGGCACAATCATCTAGTCCTGACAGAGTGGTCTTCTTTTGTCTCCATTTATACTGCTCTCAGTCATATTTACTTGACTTTCCACAAAAATGTAATAACATACTTAAAGGTCCCTTACAGTGGGGAATTTCACAGCAGCCACCCACCTGCTGTGTTTCAGTGGAGGTGGCTGTCGACTGTGTCGGCTCCGGATTATATACATCACACACGGGAATGCTGAAGCTTTCCATCCTGCAGCTCCACTGTGTCCTCAGTGTCCTCTCCCTTACATAATATTCTCACTACGCTGTCACGCCATGTTACTGCCTGCTGCCTGTCGGAAAAGTGAAAAATAATGACTGCACCATCATGTGCTGTGTGTCTGTCTGTCTGTGTTGTTGTTGCTATTCCAGCTGAAGTTTTGTTTTGGTCAAGGACACAATTCTCTACCAGGATGAAGTAGAGCTGTAAGGATACACAAACTCACAACAGATCTAAACAGAACAAATTCTACGAAGTATAGCAAAAATGAACAAACAAAGAAATCTTTGGTTAGTTATTTATTTTCTGTAACAAAATAATACTGTTTAAAAACATCGAGGAAAAGATTCAAATCACCATGTCAAGTAATTCCCATATTACAAAGTAAATGAAATAGCTTACCTTTCATTCTGAGCAACAATAAGAACACTAGATACCAAATATCTAATATTTCCCTCTTTCCTATAACAAAATGATACTCCATTGAGTAAAGGTAGGTAGCAGACTGAGGTACTAGCAGACTTACACTTGTGCTGTACACCAGTAATCAAGTTTTAAAACAAATAAACAATAAACAGCTTCCTTCGCCAAACCTGACCGGCTGATTTAAGAGATTTTGAAATTCTTTTTCAAAAACACCATCATGTTCACATTGTCTGGTGAGAGGCTTGCTCTCTGTGCTGTGGAGAACACTCTGCCACTGGGAACACATGTGGCAGGGATTCCTAGAAAACGCTTAGCCAGCTTGGCTAAGTGGGGAAACTGTTTTTCATTGTCTCTCTACCACACAAGTGGATTGGACTCCACTGATAGGCTTTGCACTAATCTGTGATGTTGTACCTCTTCTTCCACCACCACCTGAGAGAAAGGCTTGGATGATGTTCCATGATCTGTTACTGTTGGAAATGAGTCTCCAAACAGTCCAGCTACTGGTGCTCTTTTCGCTGGAGGAGGACTGGCACTGGTACTGCTGATGGAGGCCTCCTAATTCCTCACCTGTCTCCTCCCCGCCAGTCTGGGCCCAAGACAAAAACACAATTGAAACATAATGTTGTTTTAGATAAAACATCAAAGTAACATGAAATCCATCCAATAATGCAAGATAAGATTATAGTATAGCCATTTTAATATAAGTAAGCATCATGTGCAAATGCTGATTTTAATTGTAGGCCTATAACAGCATTTTATTGAAATTAATGATATCAATATTAAAAGTTAAATACCTGAGCAGTCTGTGAAATGTCTTCCAGAATTCTCTCAGTCAGGCTGTTGAATGTTGTGGTTTTGGTGTCCTCACCCAGGAAAGGTAGAGATTTGAACCGAGGGTCAAGTGCAGTGTTCACATAGAGACGGTCATCTGTATCTGGATAGCGGTCCTCAAAATCATCCATCCGTCATCTACCGCTTATCCTCATAGGGGGGCTGGAGCCTATCCCAGCTGTCTTAGGGCAGAAGGCAGGGTACACCCTGGACAAGTCGCCACCTCATCGCAGGGCACATAGAGACAGACAACCACTCACACCACTCAATTTAAATTAGCCACTTAACCTAATCCCCATACATGTTTTTGGATGGTGGGAGGAAGCCGGAGTACCCAGAGAGAACCCACGCAGACACAGAGAGAACATGCAAACTCCACACAGAAAGGCGCCGGGCCCGGGATTCGAACCCGGTACCTTCTTGCTGTGAGGCGACAGTGCTAACCACTACACCACCGTGCCGCCCTCCTCAAAATCAGTTGCACTTAATTTCTTTAACTATTTTTGAGTCAGAGACACTGTGCTTCATTGAGGCCAGTATTCTGCTTTCAATGGCAGAATCATTGATATGGTCGGCATCTGACCATAATTGTTTTCAGTGGTTTGAGCACCTGAACCACATCCTCTGCTAGTTTCACATCAGCATCAGAGAGAGTGACAATGTCCTTGATATTTTTCTTCTGTCCGTCAAAGCAGAGAAAACAGCAGCCTGCTGCTCAAGGTAGTGCTTGAGTATATCGTGACTCTACTTCCACCTAGTAGCAACATCATGCGCAAGCTTATGTGATGGCAACTGCAGCATTTTCTGTTCTGTGTCATTTCACACAGCTGCAGCGGTTGTGCTCTTGTGAAAAAAGTGACAACTTTTCTGACTCTACTGAGGAGTCGGGACACCTGGTTCATGGCCATTCCTCTCTGCATAGCGAGATTGACAGTGTGGGCAAAGCACTTAATATGCGGAGAAAATCCGCCCGCTACAACAGCATTTGCAACATTCTTGCATTGTCAGTTGTCACGGGAACGTCTGACCTGGTGGTTTTCCAATCTGTCATAGTGTCAGGATTTCTGAAAAATGCTCACTTGTGTGACTCTCAAACACTGGCTTGTTTGAAGGACAGGGTTTGCGATTTGCCAATGGTCCGTGATGTGCAGTTATAGTTAAATAACTGTTCATAGCACGGGACGTCCACCCATCAGTGGTGACTGCGATAGAGTCTTTGCTTCTCAATTCTTCTTCCATCCTAAATTTTATTTCTTTCAAGAGTTTTGCACATTCTGAGAGAAATGAGCACGGCTTGGTATGTCATAATGGGGCTCGAGAACCATCAGTAAATTTCGCAACACTTCGTTCTCGACCACAGAAAAGGGGCACATACCCATCCATCCACTGTCTTCAGCTTATCCAGGGTCGGGTTGCGGGGCAGCAGCTTAAGCAGGGAAGCCCAGACTTCCCTCTCCCCAGCTATTTCGTCCAGCGCATATCCAGTGTCATAAATATTCCAATTGCCCTCGTTATTTTTTGTGCACGGTCCGAATTCATTGGCAACTTTGCTTGGAATAAATTGGTTAGTAGGCTGCTGTTGCTGGGGTTTCTTGGCTCCACTGAAATTAATTTCTGGATGGTGCCGTAAGATATGCATTTGCATGTTTGTAGTGTTCCCTGCCACTTAAGGAAGCATTTTTAAACACTTAGAGCAAATGGTACGGGTCTTGTTGACAACACGGGTGCCACCCTTATTTTCAACTGCCGAAATGCTGCCATACTGCTGACCTAAACCTGCTAGGAGGGTCTGCAATTTCAGGGCTATCTGAACTAGCCATTGTTCATCCCTCTCATTCACGTTGTTGAGCGAGCCAAACTTTTTGCAAGAGTCACATGACTGAAAGGTTGTCGCATGACACACAGTTGGAGGATGCTTGCAGGTAGGCAAAAAAAAAAAAAATAGCCACACACTAGTTTTGTGGTTTAGGCCTTGTCAGTACCCGATCCGTACTGGAAACCCGATTTGTACTGCGCATGTGCAAAACTACAGCGCAGTACAAATCGGGTTTCCAGTGCGGATTGGGTACTGACAGGCCTATGTATTTTAAAATACTAATGTCAGATAAAAATAATAGTATTTTCGCGTATCACGATTGTGCCTTCTTACACCGCAAGACAGGTTTTAGGCTCTGAGTGCTGCAATATCAGCACTATATATATATGTATATATACATATATACATATGTATATATATATGCAATTTCGATATGCATATCGTGACAAGCCTAGAATGAAGAGAAGCCTATTGATTGGTTGAGTTCACAGCTCATTACGACACACACATATGCATACACAAAAACACAAGGTCGCTGCTGAATGTTTCTTTTAGACAGTTTATGTCTTGTTTCTGAGTGTCCCTCTACAACCAAACAAACCCCATTAAACACAATGATCCCGAGCTCCAATTATCAAACAGTGTGTCAATGAAGACGAGCCTTGTGGATTAATAACTGCTTCTTCTTTTTTTCCTTGTCTCTGGGTCTCTGTGTTTCTTTTAGTGAACAGCACTCTTAGGCCTCTCAGATTGAGTCTCATATTAATAGTAAATGAGATTTTCAAAGAACATTTATTTTGAAAGCAGTATGTACCTTTCCAGTACATTATAGCCTCCTCTAGACTTCCCTATGCCTGGGCTGCAAAAAAATCCTAGTACTACCACAATCCCTTTCACATTATATGAACCATAGTTGATATAAAAATATTGATTATATCAGCTTTGAATTGTGATGAATCAACGACTACTTTAGAACTTCAAAGCATAAACTGCTTGGAAACTGTCATCAGCAGACTCTTTTCCTCACCCTCTGCACACTTCGCAATGACTGAGTGAGCGATGTATTTCATTTTAATACCTCGCTGTACATCAGTAAAGTGGCTATACATCAGTCCCTGCAGAGTCAATCACTGTCAACTCTGTGGTGGTAAAGTCTATAGGAAAAATTAATTTATGATGTGAGTTATAAAACACCATCCCATCAAATCGTCATTATCGGGTGAAACCATGGCAGCCACGGTGTTTAATGATGCTCTGAAGTCCAGTCCAGTGGTGCAGTTCTAACCAAGAAGACTAGGCTACATTTCATGTTTTACTTTTTATTCCACTGCTTTAATCTGACAGATTCAGAAATGCACATATGATATGACTATTTGGGCATAATATGATGCATTGTGAAAGATTAAAGCAGAGTTTGCTAATCTACAAAAAAACTGTATCCAGTCAGGGTCCCTTGTCATGTGTCAAATGTCTACTAAATGTTAGGTTTTCTACCAAAGAGACATGTCCCCTCTAAACTTTCATTCAAGGTCCAAAGAGTTTCAAACTCTGCAAAATGAATCCAAATCTATGAAGCATAACTTAGTTTCTTTGCCGTTAATCATTTCTCAGCCCCTTAGATTTACCTTGATACCCTTGATAGAAAGTCACCACTGGATTGAAAACTGTATATAGTATTAACGTTCTACCTTGACCAGCTACAACAGTAAAACACTGCTTATACATTGATACTTCAATATCAATAATGTCTTATCATAATGTATGTGTCTGAAAGGCTATTTTTTTTGCAGTTAATTAAGCTGATAATACTCTTTTATTACTTTTCCTCAAGTAAGTTTTGAAATGTGTGACTTCCTTGTAATGGAGTATTTTTACACAGAGGTATTAATACTTCGAAGATATGAGTACTTCTTCCACCACTGCAAAAGTCTTTTCAAAAGTGAAAACACCGCCAACAACAAACACATCTATGCAACAAACAACAAAACAAAATTGTTGGTGGATCCTGAAATATCTTTTTCTGAATTGATTCTCCAAACATGAAAATTGAGATTCAGACTGAAATTAGATGAAGCAGGAGGGATTCACATTTCACCACAGTGGAGCTGCACACGCTCTGCAGGGCAACGGGCACAAAGGAGATTATTTTAAAGATGCAGAACTGTGCATAATGTATAACTAAGCTCACTGCACTGAAAAGCTGAGGAAGAGGAGGAGAGGGCTGGCTCGCTCTCACATTATTTGCACCATAATAAATCTCTAAATTATGCAAATGCATGCATGCTCGCATGTGCACGCGCAGACGCTGACAAAGGCAATCATCTATGCATGTGTCAAGTCAGCAAAGTCGCTGAGACAGAGGAGGAAGTGTGAGCGAGAAAGTGGCACTGATGTGTTATTTTGTTTTCTGATGAATTTATTTATGGGAGGGGTGTTTTTATGGAGTTTGGGTTTCACCTCTTACCGGTTGATGTGCTTTTGATGCCACATGACTACATTCTGGGTTATTAACATTGCGCTGGTTTGTAGGATAAAGAAGAAGAGAAGAGGAAAAATGAAAGGGGAAGGGGAAAGGAGAAGAGAGAAGGAAGATGAAAGGGAATGGGCTGTGAAGAGAAAAGCATTGAGGGGAAGTAGAGAGGTGAAAACAACCAAGGAGAAGACGAAGAAGCAGAGAGATGAACTGAAGAAGGAAGGAGGAAACTCTGAAAAGAGATGAGGAGAAAGGACAGTGCGGAGAAAGACTTAGATCAATAAACCAATACAGCCTAGCTTAGCATAATTACTGGAGGCAGAAGGAAACAGCTAGCATAGCTGGCTCTGTCCAGAGGTAATACAGATGCCCACTATCACCTCTGAAGCCAACTAATAGTTTGACACATGCATACACTTTCTTACTGAGCGCTAGATGGTTGACTCTCTGATTTTTGTGTTGCACTCACAGAGATACAGCTAGCAAGCGGTTAGCTTAGCTTAGCATAAAGAGTGGATGCAGGGGGAAACCAGCCTGCCATGTCTTCTGTCTAAAACGAGCATTTTTTGGAAATTCACCTTTTTTGCTTCCTTGCTTGCAGAGAGCACTCTCATATCTGTGAGCTGGGGCCTGGAGGTGGTTAGCTTAGCTTAGCTTAGCATAGGCAGAGGGAATCAGCTGGTGTGGTTCTGGGAGCTAAAGGGTACTACTTGCTGAAGTTCAGGTAACCGGAAGAAAGCTACTGTGGGCAGTTGAACTATTTCTTAGTTAGAATTTGCTCCATTTATTTTTTGTCACATTTCACTGATTAATTGAACTAAGTTGCATTAAATTGCTCAGCAGTGTTTCTTTTTCCATTAATGGATTCACTCCACTTTAAGCCTAAAATATTTCTGGTTCAGATGCTGTTGCAGAGGCTTTTTTCACCATGCTACTGCCAAGAAATGCTGAATCTTTGACATCTTACATCAGCACAAAGTAACAACTATTAACCTATTCACAAACATTTGATATGACCTCAACAACCCATAGGTGAGAGGTGGAAGGAGGTCAGAGAAGGGGATAAAAGAGGAGAAAGAATTAAAGAAAGAAGGAAATTAAGAGACAGAGAATGTGGAGGTGAGGATGTGAAAAAAGGGCCGAAGAGGGAGGAGACGAGGCATTTAAGGACAAGAGGAGGCATTGGTAAGTCTGGATGAGCAGTTGTTCAGGACTAATATCAGGCATGGATGCTTTTTAAGACAGAGGGACTGCATGAATCAGAGCATTGCAACAAATATGAGTTCTGCACACACACACACACACACACACACACACAATCCTTCACACGATTGCAGGTATGAATATCAATGCTTCTGTCAACCCCAGGGTTTAACTTGGGCTTTATGTGGAACAGATCTGTAGTTTGTGTTGTCCACACTCCATTTGTTGTAGCATTAGATATGGATCTCTGTGCAGATGTGCCCTTGTATTTTATCTTAGTGGTAAAACAACGTTACCACAATGTCTTGGAGTTGAGAGCTCATGCTTTGCTTTAACTGAAGCACACTGTAAATCCTCCTCTTATTCCCCAGCTGGTGTCCGCAAGTTCGCAGAAGTTAAACGCTGTGTTTTTCTTGGTGCTATAAATGCCTTTGATCAGAGTTGTTCTTTCTACTTTTTTATTGTTTTCTTTTTTTTTTAAGTCAGAGCCGGGCGTCTCTGTGTGTTTGTTTTTATGTGCAGCACTGTTTGCACTGTGCTGTGTTTAGGACAGTTATTATGAACTCTTTAGGGCAAATGCAGCCCTGAGAGCCCTGCCTGAAGTAATGCAGTGTATGCAGTGTAACAACATGATCCGCTGTGGTAGTCCAACAAGCTCGTTCTAATGTAAGAGGTAGTTAAAAAAAAAAAAACATTTGTTATAATGTACTCAGTTATACCACAACTAATTTACTCTCTCTGCCAAATGATCTCTCTCTACCTCTCTACCTCTGTCTCTCTACCTCTCTCTACTGCTCTCACTCTACCCCTCTCTCTCTACCTCTCTAACCCTCTCTCTCTACCTCTCTCTCTACCTCTCTCTACTGCTCTCACTCTACCCCTCTCTCTAACTCTCTCTCAACTGCTCTTTCTCTCTCTACCTCTCTCTACCTCTCTCTCTAACTCTCTCTCTACCACTCTCTCTCTCTACCTCTGTCTCTCTACCTCTCTCTCTACCTCTCTACTGCTCTCACTCTACCCCTCTCTCTCTACCTTTCTAACCCTCTCTCTCTACCTCTCTCTACTGCTCGCACTCTACCCCTCTCTCTCACTCTCTCTCTCAGCTGCTCTTTCTATCTCTCTAACTCTCTCTCTAACTCTCTCTCTCTACCGCTCTCTCTCTCTACCTCTCTACCGCTCTCTTTCTACCTCTCTACCGCTCTCTTTCTACCTCTCTCTCTCTACCTCTCTCTCTCTCTCTCTCTCTACCGCTCTCTTTCTACCTCTCTCTGTGCCTGTCTACCTCTCTACCACTCTCTCGTTACCTCTCTCTCTGCCTCTCTCTAACTCTCTCTCTCTCTCTCTCTCTCTCTCTACCGCTCTCTCTCTCTACCTCTCTACCGCTCTCTTTCTACCTCTCTCTCTCTCTCTCTCTCTCTACCGCTCTCTTTCTACCTCTCTCTGTGCCTGTCTACCTCTCTACCACTCTCTCGTTACCTCTCTCTCTGCCTCTCTCTAACTCTCTCTCTCTACCGCTCTCTTTCTACCTCTCTACCGTTCTCTTTCTACCTCTCTACCGCTCTCTTTCTACCTCTCTACTGCTCTCTCTACCTCTCTACCGCTCTCTCTCTACCTCTCTCTCTACCGCTCTCTCTACCTCTCTATCGCTCTCTCTCTACCTCTCTACCGCTCTCTTTCTACCTCTCTACTGCTCTCCCACCTCTCCCATCGCTCTCTCTACCTCCCTCTCTGCTCTCTCTCACCTCTCTCACCACCGCCTCTCCACCTCTCCCACCGCTCTCTTTCACCTCTTTACCCGCTCTCTCTGCCTCTCTCTCTACCTCTCTCTAACACTCTCTCTACCGCTCTCTTTCTACCTCTTTACCGCTCTCTCTACCTCTCTCTCTACCTCTCTCTAACACTCTCTCTACCGCTCTCTCTCTACCTCTCTACCGCTCTCTCTCTACCTCTCTACCGCTCTCTTTCTACCTCTTTACCGCTCTCTCTGCCTCTCTCTCTACCTCTCTCTAACACTCTCTCTACCGCTCTCTCTACCTCTCTACCGCTCTCTTTCTACCTCTTTACCGCTCTCTCCACCTCTCTCTCTACCTCTCTCTAACACTCTCTCTACCGCTCTCTTTCTACCTCTTTACCGTTCTCTCTACCTCTCTCTCTACCTCTCTCTAACACTCTCTCTACCGCTCTCTCTCTACCTCTCTACCGCTCTCTCTACCTCTCTCTCTCTACCTCTCTACTGCTCTCTCTCTACCTCTCTACCTCTTTCTCTCTACCTCTCTACCTCTTTCTCTCTACCTTTCTCTTTCTACCTCTCTACCTTTCTACCTCTCTCTACCTCTCTCTACCTCTCTAATGCTCTCTCTCTACCGCTCTCTCGCTCTCTCTACCTCTCTCTCTCTCTACCTCTCTACCTCTCTCTCTCTACCTCTCTACTGCTCACTCTCTACCTCTCTACCTCTTTCTCTCTACCTCTCTACCTTTCTCTTTCTACCTCTCTACCTCTCTCTACCACTCTCTCTCTCTCTTACTGTCTCTCTCTGTACCTCTCTCTACCGTTTTTTCTACCTCTCTCTCTCTCTCTCCACATGTCAACGCAGCTCCTCACACTCACTTAGTGTAATACTATTTATCATTACAGAATGTCACTTTATCAGCACATGTCACTTTTAAACTATCACTTTGCTGCTTGCTCTTATAGTTTTTGTAGATTTTTTTGTCTTGTTTAGGTTGTTGGTTTTACACTATACTGCATTTTTGCACTATTCTGCACTGTATATGTTTTTACATCTTTAAAATCTCCTTACTTTTTCCTACTGTGTATGGCAGCTGTTGTGAAAGAATTTCCTTGGGATGAATAAAGTTTGATCTTATCTTATAAGATGCTGAAATCAGCACGACACCACATTAGCTCTAATAAGTGCTGTGTTTATGAAAAGCACTTTAAAGACTTGCTTTTCCTTTTCGGCATTTCACGTTTCAAATTAATACTTTAGCACTGCTCTTTGGTGGATCATTTCTTTGCCGAATTACAGGAGAAACTTGGACAGATTCAAAAAAGATACTTAATCTAATTTTATCAGCATGTTTGATCATTAGTTATGACTGCTTTGTTAGTTTCCTTGATTTTTTGAATGGAGTTTTGCTTCATGACCTGCCAGCACATCTCTGGTAATGCGTTTTTTCCAAGTAGAGTTACCATCACGCAAATTTCGCCAGCCCTAGTTTAAACTCATTGTTTGTGTGCATTATGCGACACAAAATTTTACTTGATCATCATATTAGACTGACTATGTTTGTAAATAAAACATGCATTAATTTTAAAAATAATTTCTCTGATAATTAATTGATAATGAAAATAATTGTTTGCAGCTCTGTGGGCTATGTGAATTAGTGATTGCCAATTTCTCTATTTTTTAACATTTTATGAACTAAATGAATAACTAATTGATTTAAAAAAAAAAACAAAAAACAATAAAAGAAGATAATGAAAGTTGTAATAGGTTTCAGCTCTTAATTTATTTCTTCAGGAGACCTGAAGGTGAACTCCCTCTCCTCCTCCTTCTGTTTGTCTCTTATTTTTTCTTATTTCTTTGCATTTGTTTCCTTATGTCTCTAACAGATGTTGTATCTGTGTGTGTTGCAGGATCACTCTGAATGGGATGAAGGTGTCCAGGCCAGACGTTCGCATCGGACGCTACAGAATGATTAAACACGAGAGAGACAAACACAACGAGCCCAACCCACAGAGGTACTGCATCATTGTCCAAACTCGTTCTCTGGCTTGGATCGATCGTGCTGCTTTTGTCTCGTAGCTACGCAGTTGAGATTCTTTCCAACTTTTTCGTCTCCATTTGAGAGAATTATGATTATCTTGCGCTGCAAAGGGCATACTATCAATTATGTATCGTTATAATTAACTAATGAGTTAAAACAGATAAATATACTGAATCATGAGCATGACAGACAATAAAAGGCCAGCAGTGAGAGGTAAACACAGTTTATTATGATTCTTCTGTCCTTTGTCCACATCCACATTATCTGCTTTAATCATGTCCATTTTTGCTGATATTCCTTAGTGAAGATATTTCATCTTTTACCCATCCTTCCCTTCTTCACACATTGTTCACACTCAGGCTTGTCATGTATTTTACAGTATATGCTTGGGAGGGATTTTTGAATATACAGATGTGTAATCATCCATAGTATTCCTCCTTTATTTATGCAGTTAAATGTTAGTTTATAATTTCTGTAAATTTTATGATGCCTTTGTGCTGGAAACAAAAGTTGTTCACATCCTCAAGGATGAACAGATTTGTTTTTGGTGGTCAAAGACCATAAAACAAAGCATTCTGTTGGCCATGACTCAAGAATTAATATGTTATTAAAATTTGTTATGACAATTTGACACAAATGTTAGATAGGATGAAGTGATGACGTGATGACATTTTGAATAGTGATTGATTGGTGAAGGCAAAGAGCCACGAAATGGTAATTCTAGTTTCCCATTTATTATTGTCTTCTACACACTGCCAGGAATTTCATTTTCTGTCTGGTGGAGAAATGAATCATTTTATATATAACATTTTTGTAGGCAGAAATGTAGTCAAATTTAAGTATATTGAATCAGGAACAGCGGTTATGTGCTAAGTTTTTCAACTGTGGATTGTTATGGAGAGCCTCAAACAACAAACCCTGAATATATGTCTAACTGCAAAAAACTACCTCTATCACTACTGCTGCTGTTCTGCTTCACAACCAAGACAATGAGAAATGGGAGCATAAAGCCAGAATAATGTGATAAAACTGGTTTTACAGCAGAGGGATGTTTTATGTTGGAGGAATTGTAGAGAAACGTTTTTCCCATGACTGATAAAACATTTTACTCACAACAGCATGTTTAAAGATTAATGCATGAAGCTGTTGAAATGCATAAAGACGTTAGGACATGTTAAATAAATGAAACATTTTAAAGCATTTTGAAAATGCCGTAGTAATTTCTGGTCTTCACATTATTTATTTACATAACTGGCAGCAATGAATTCTTGCTGTATCTCAGATGGCTGCAGATAATGATAGGGTTACATGTATAAAAGTATACCATAATGACAGTAAACAACTTTGAAGACCACAACCTCTGTCGTCACTGAAAGATTGAAAGATTTCAAAATGCTACAGTACAAAACATTTCAATAAACCAGAAACCATTGGTGTATTTTTTCAGAGTTGCAGCTCAGTGGTGGAATGGATCTCTTTTGGCTGCACCCATTTAGATTGCTTTAAAGACAAATGTGTAAAAATGCTTCCTGTATAACTGTGTTGCTTTATGGTTTGATGAATGAGACCCAATATGCAGCGATGAGCCCTTCTAGACACAATAATCACCAGGAGTATATAGCACCTCACATTAAGCTGCTTAAACGTGGATTATCACTGTTTATTCTCCTCTAAGAGCCCTCGTTTTCATGCGTGGATAGACCGGGCAACGATGCATCGCAGCACAAAAATCAATAGCTGCTGCAGCTGGGAATGAAGATATAGTGAATTCTGTTCCCTCCTTCAGTATTGTTTTAGTTTGGTCTTGACATCATTATATCACCGCGTTGTGACAGGACTACGTCAGGGCTCACAGCTGAGGTCTAGTTTGTGGCTCTAAAGTGGTTTATAAGAAGATTAAAAATGAGAGATGAGGAAAGAGCAGTGACAGCCAAACAAAGAGTGACAGTGTGCAGCCACTGAACATATGTTGTTTGAGCCTCTGTGACATAATATATAATGTTTTATGAAATGTCCTATTTGTTTTGACCATTACAATGTCTAAACAGAAAAGTGTGTGATTTTTTTTTTTTTGTTTTTCAACGTTCCACATTGAATTCAGTTTTTAAAGCCAATCAGATCATATATAATGACTTTGCATAACTATATTTATCCTTCCATATTTCACCCTTATTTAGCTGTCTATGAACTCTTGTAGAGGCGCATTTATTCAGTGAAAAGGTGCTGTAATAAATGACACTTGACACTTGAACACATTGTTCAGCCATGCATTTATGATTTGAAGAGTTTGATCCTTATAATTACTGATGTAAGAAATTAAAGCTTTTTAATGGCAATGGATATTTAAAAAATGATGAAACAAGAAGTGTTTAATTGCTTGGAAATAAGAGAAATTGTTGTTCACATCCTGGTCTTACATTCATACCTTTTACTGACAGCACTTTGATATGATCACAGGCGGTATGCTCGTCTCCATGTAACAGTAAAAGATAAAATCCACCCCCTATTGTAATACAGGTGTGGGAGGAATGAAAATGAGCATGAAGTAGAGCCTATGACAGAAAACAAATGATTTATTTTTACCCACAACAAGCAAGATTATATAGAGGATATCTATGTACAATATAAAGCCAAACATCTTCACATGCATTTTTGCTTCACTATAAGACAGTGTGCTAACTTATCTTTACTTTTTATCGATTTTATATGACTCCTTATTTAATGAAATAGCAGTGTGCCCTTCTCCATGGTAACCAATAAAGATAAAACTCCATCTCCTTGTGTGAGAGGAAAGCAAATAAGCCTAAAATGGATGTCAGACATCCATCTGTGTGTCAGTGTCAGAGGATTTAAAACAACCATGCTGTTAAATGGCAGCAATAACTTAAATGTGACAATGTTTGAAATAATGTCATCCATCACTGTTTTGTGTGTCTAAGTGTATGTGTGTGTGTGTGTGTTTGTGTGTGTGTGTGTGTGTGTTTGTGTGCGTGTGTGTGTGTGTGTGTGTGTGGAAGAGTCAGAAAGATTCAACGATCCTTCAGTAATTGCTTGCTGAAATGACACGTATTGAGATGGGAGCTGGCTCTACTCAGGTATACCCTCACTAATTCATGTTTAAACTAGGCCTGTCAAAATTAGTGTTAACTTGCACGATGGTAACTTCGTTTGGACAAACTGCCCAAAATGTGTTGCCAGACACATGTTGGCAGGTCATGAAGCAGAACTCCATTCAAAAAAAGATCAAGGTCAAGGATCAATGATGAATGCTGATGAAATCAGATTAGGCATCTTTTCTGAGTCTGTCCAAGCTTCTCCTGTAATTCAGCAAACAAATAATCCACCAAAGAGCATCAATAAAATATTAATTTATCAAAAGCGAAAGAGGTGTTCTTTTCATAAACACAGCGCTTTTTAGAGCTAATGTAATGTCGCTCTGATTTTAGCAGCTTATATATAAATATGCACTAAATTAATAATTAATTGATTAAAAAAAACACTAGAATGAGACTAGTCTAGTTGCCTTTATCAAAATCAGTAAATCCACCATCAGACTGAAAGTGTGTGTGTGTGTGTGTGTGTGTGGGTGTGTGTGTGTGTGTGTGTATAACATAGATGTTTTTGGTGGTGATTGTGGTGGAGGAATGGGTGGCGCCAAGTGTTGAATCATGCATTGTCTTGTATTATATGTAAGCGCATTCAAATATGCATACAGATGTTTCTGTGTTTATGTGTGTGTGTGTGTGTGTGTGTCTGCTTGATACTCAATTCCTGTTTTCCTCCCTTGATGCTCTCAGGTCTGTGGATCAGACCTCCTCAATAAGAGGTGACACCAACAGGGATGCTCTTTATTGAGGCAGATCCATTATTCATAACTGCAGTGAGGGGCAGAAAATATCAGCCTATTAGTCGGCACAAACTTCTTTTGTGCAGCCCTTCTGGACACTCATTATAATGTCTCCGAAATTTTGGCTTGAATGATTTTTTTGAAAATAAGTGGTGAAATACAGTGGAGAGAGGGGTTGTATACCCCTCTGTATGTTTCTATGGAAGGGAAAAATTAATTTATCACCTTTCATGTCCTGATTAAAGCTATATTCTGTCATGTTAGAGAGCTAGCGAGATTTGAAAGTGGCACCTCCTCTCAGTCTCCTCTAAGCTCCTCCCCCTCTTGTCAGTGCTCCATCCAAAGCCACGCCCCCTCAAACTTGAACATCTGTCAGTAGTATTCAGCAGGGAGAGGAGAACCGTTATGCTACATCACAGTTATAACACGTCCCGTTCAAAGCCAATATGTCAACATCATATTGTCACATTTATAATGGAGACACGGATGACTGTGACTGTGCAATATGGTCAAAATGTTATATCCTATAACCTCTTCAATACAAGCGGCACTGACGACCAGTTTACAAGCACAAGTAAGCTCGCATGATAAGTTGGCATTGGGCTAAAGAACCAAACATACTTGGCAGAATGGACACGGTGTGCGCAAAGCTCAAATTTTGCAACCGCACAGACTCTGCTCCGCATTGTTGTCACACAAAACACTGCTCGGCATCTATTTTTCACATCGACCCGCTTTAAATGTGACACTGATCTTTCTGACTATGGAAGCTTTGAGCTGAACGGGCTCTGCTCACAGTCTGCTGGAGTCTGTGAGCACCTTTATAATGCAGACACTGGAGACTATGGCCGTGCAGTATGTTCAAAATGTCATATCCTATAACCTGTTCAATACAGAACAGTTTCTCCTGTTAACTCTGTGTTTCTGCAGGGGACTGTGTTGGATATTTCCGGCAACAGTGGCGAGCAGGGAGGGACAGAGGAGAGACGTGAGCAGGATGAGACATGATTGGTTCTCCCGTTTCGCTCCGAGTGTCAGTTGATTGGTCAGAGTTTTTACAGTCCTGTAGCTGCCACAGAGGTCTGATTCTTGCCATTCCTTTTTCTGAACACATAATGTATTGATTGCTCTCATGGTGGAAGGACCATTCCATCCAGTAGAACAAAAAGTGTTTCTGAACAGAATGACAGACTATAGCTTTAAGGGTTTTAAATTTCTGTCAGTGCTGTTTTGAGATTTTTTTTTTATTTCTCTGGCAGATTTAAAAAAAAACATGAGGAAAAGGGGAACCATTAGGAAACAATAAGGAGAGTTGTTTGGTTACCAAAGTAACCCTGGTTCTCTGAAAAGTGAGTGAACTAAATGTGCACGCTAATATGTACACGATGACCGTGCCAACATGCTGATGAGGCTTTTATGGTGTGTGTTTTTCCAAGATCACACAACACAACATTTTTGTCATTTGAGGTGATCATTGTGTCAGATTGCGGCACGGACCTGCCATGACTTCCCAAGAGACATAGCTGGACGTCGGACCTTGATCTAAATTACTGTTTATGACTTTACATAACACTGCCAGGGTCAAGAAATACACCAAATGTTTACATCATAATCATATTTTAAGAATGAATTTGAACTCACATTTACAGCAAGAACATACAATCAATTATACCTTTTTAAACAAGGTTTCAAGGTTCTACACATAAAGGCCTGTCACGCAATTGCACAGATAAACTGAGCCTCTGTCTGGGTTATTTGTCTTTAGTTGCAGCATTGCCTCTCTGTTTAGATTCACATTAATGATTGAGCCTTGTGGGAGAGTTTATCTGGAGTACCTGCGTAATGTCCAGCATTTACCAAGGGAGGCGTAGGCATTGCTTCAATGGTTTGATGAATGTTTACTATCTCCTCTGCATACACACACACACACACACACACACACACATATTGCCTTTGTATACATAGACGTTCACTCAAACACGCACACACATTCACACGGGACTTTTCTCAGCCCTTTTGGAGATGCTGGTTCGGCATAGCAATGAGATATTGGGCCAGTGTAAGTAAGAAAGAGGCACATTCATCACCGGCCGTGGCTATCTGTTTGTGCATGAACACATTTTGTCTAGAAAAGGCACTTCATGCATCAGTGGCACAGGAACATTGTTCACCATCCCATTCATATGTTATCATCCTAGGACAGTGCAGATACAGGGTGTGTTTGTGTGTGAAGTATTTACGTACCACCAACAGTGCTACATACAGTTACTGTCTTATTTAGAATCCCTTAGTCTTAATATAGCCAGAGCTATTGCAGTAGCACATGAAAGAAGGGTTTGGCTCCACACATTATCATTCTGGTACAGACGCTCTGGCATGATTGTAATTCTTTCAACCAATCACATTCAAAAGGATAGATAAGCGGAGGAGTGGGTCGCCTGAAATAAGCGGCCAAAGTCAGTCTCATACCCACAGTCTACATCCGGTCGGTAAAGTGATAGATTAACATTTTGGGAAACACTCTTATAGAAAGTTAGATATACCATAATTATGATGCTTAGCCTACCATCAACTGAGGAAACAAGGACAGCGCTGGCCTGGTAACAAAATCTACTTACTAGCACCTCTAAAGCTCACCGGGTAACATTATTGTAAATATCTCATTTGTTTAATCTTTACAAGAAACATAACCTTGACTAAGGACTTGACCATATTGTTTTTTGTGAGGTTTTATTTATTAAAAAAATGGTGCAATGGTCACGTTTTCGTAGGAAATGATTTTTGAAAATCACCACATTTTGAATCAATGACAAGCTATAATTAGTGAGCCTTAGAGGTGCTGGTAGGCAGATTTTCTTACCTTTGGAAGGAGCCAGGCCAGCTGTTTCTGTGACTTAAGTTGAGCATGGTATCATCATATTTAGCACACAAATGAGAGAGGGCTATCAGTCTTCTGAAAGTGAAAAAAAAGTGTCTTCCCAAAATGTCAGACTATTCCTTTGAGACATTTTTCTACAACAGGGTCATGTAGGCCAGCTCAAAATATATGACGCCAGAACAAAATAAGCTTCAGTTGCTGGCATGACAGGCTATTTGTTGAGATCCTAACCCAGGAATGCTTTCCTCTGAGACCCTTGGTGGATTTAAAATAGAACTTTACTTAGCCCAGATAGCACTCAGTCTGGAAATCAGGCTAATGAATATGTAAGGACTGTCTTTGTCTCAGCCTTGAGAATAAAAGTAAGATAAGTGAGACAAATGGATACAGTAGCGTTTGGACTGAGTGCATGCATTTTATATCCTCCGTATGTAGGTAGGGATTACTTTATTGCTCTTAATCGCCATGGTTTGATAGATTCATCCAAAGATTTCTCTTTTCTCATTCCCATTTTTCACCAGTTGGCTATATGTTACTCCCTCCACCTGTCACTCTCTTTCTTTGATATATATTTATCGCTCTGCCAATCTATCATCCATTTCTCTCCTGTCAACCAGCTCTGGTTTCAGCTTAAAGGAGCAGAGTGTAGGAGTTGGTCACATCCAGAGGTGTAGTAGATCCAAAAGTCACGGTTCGGATCGTGTCGTATTGTCTTTAGTCACAGTTTGGATGGTATCAGCAGAATAAACATAACTGTTAAAGATGCGCTGATCAACTTTTGCCACAGTTAAATATTTTTGCCTTTCCTTAATGAACCACACACTGGCCATACACACAGTTTTTTTTTTTTAATCAAGATTTTCTCTTGAAATTTAAATGCTACCCATTTACTTAGTCATCTATTGCATTTGTGGGCGTAAAACAATTCAAATTATTACTGTGAAAACATCTCTTTACAACCAGATTTATTCAAGATTTTTATGACAGAACACCACAATGATCTTCAGGTAACATAAAAACGCAAAAGGCTCCTGAGTTTTTAGAGACAGTGTTTGGTTTGTCCATTGTGGGCTACTGTAGGTACATGCCAGAGCAACATGGCCAACACCATGAAGAGGCCCTGTCCAGTGTGAAGACATGAAGGGCTCATTGTAAGCTAACGACAACAGGAACAGTTCTTAATTTCAGTTGAGAGATCCCCCAAAATGCTACACACCTATTTTTCTTCCTCACTTCCTTTCCTTTCTCTTAAACTAATTTCCCTTCCTTGTTAGATACAAAGGCCAATCCTTGGAACATGTAATTCTATTTATATATTTATATCTTATTGTATTATATTTTCAAGGGAAAGATGCTTGACAATGTGGGGTTTTTTTTGTTTGTTTTTTTTTGCAACCATTCATGCCAATAAAACTCTTTCTGATTTGATTTGCTGAAGACAAAAGGAGCAAGTGATGCAGAAGGAGGAGAGAGATCTTCACTAGTCAGTCCTGACAAGGCTCTGTAGACTCAGTGGTCCATGTCGGACTGAAGTGTCAACTCCAGTTGTACGTCCAAGCATATCATTAAGAAGACATCTTTTGTTAAAGTCAGTCACGGCTGTCTTGTGAATGTGCATGGCTGGGCGTTTGCACACATCAGCTCTTTCTCTGTTCGTGCTCCAAAGATGGCATCTTTAAGACGAGAGTGTTGTGAACACGCTGTTCCTGACTGGCTGCAAAAACTGATACTACTCTGCTGGTGACAACAGAGTTTGTGTTATGAATCCGTTTTGATGCCAGAGGTTGCATCACAAACTGAAGTGAAGCACAGCAGCAGTTCTGTGTAACTGTCTGACGCACTGTGTGAATTATTTTCCCATCTTAAATACTAAAATCAGAGCAGATTGTGATGTAACTGCTGAATCGCAGCCAATAGGGAAGGATATTCCAGCATAATTCAAACAAACTGAGGCAGATGTGATGGATAATGCTGTTCACTGAGACACAATGCAGCCCTATAGCCCCCCCTGTTGGTCGAGAATGAAAGGGAAACTGGATGTGTGATTAAACAATCCAAGAGAACGGTTTATTATCTGTGCTCTGATGTTGAACATGAAACATTACCTGGAGGGGCTTTCATAAACACCATATATAAGTATTCAATGGAGGTAAATGGAGTTCTAGCTGTGTTTGACCATTTGATTCCCTTTTAGCTGCTTGGATTCCCCTCTGTCAGATACCTGCCCCAGTGAAGGCTGAGTGACAGAAACCATAATCATAAAATACTTCATGTTTGCCTGTTTTGCACTGTAACATTGCATCATAAGAAGAGTTATCCTTAAATTGTCCAACAGAAAACATGTCCACAGTCAGCCTTAATTATCAGCATGCATACACAATAACTTACACCTCCCAGTCTCAAAGCAATCAAACACACTGATATACCCACATAGACGTGAAGTGATTTAGAAGCAGAGATTTTACTTTGTTAGTGTTGTTTTTGATCACATTTTCTTCTTCTTCTTTCGTTCTTTGTCCTACAGATTCAATAAAATCCAGAACACAAAGAACACGATGAAGAAGGACGGCATCAGTTCTCTGACCTACAGACTGGTTCAGGTCAAGAGGTACCCTCTGTATACAAATATCTCTGTGGAGATCGGCAAACCACCGCCCCGGCCTATTAAGGGCTAAAGAGAGAGGAAGATGAGGGGGTCGACAAACTGGAGAGCACGAGGCGTGGAGAGGAACGCTTATAATAAGGAAATAAAGAGATTACATTATCCTAGACATCTGGAAAGACACAGGAGTGAAAGAGAGATGAAAAAGTCGAAGCACATCACTGTCTCTCTCTCTCTCTCTCTCTGTACCTCTGTGTCTCTGTTTGTTTGAATTTTAGATTTCAGTTTTCCATTTCTGTAACCAGGACTCAGGCTCTTTACAGCTTTTTCAAGCAGCCAATGGCTTCACACCTGCTACCTTTACCAGTCACTGACTTTAAAGAAAATTTAAAGAGTGTGGACCAAAGCTTGACCAGTGATGACGAAAGGTTGGCCCCAAACTTGGAAGCTGAAACTTCGAGTCTTTCCATTAACAACCTTTTGTAAAGTGGAGGCCGTCCGGTGGCGTATCGACAGAGGGTGATGACAAGAACTGTTGTTGTGTCAAAGATGACACAAAACATCATCTGACACTTTGGAATTTTTTATGACCTACTCTGTAATACTGGACAACATCCAGTAGGATTTCTTGGAATATCTGACCAAGTTCTTGGAAGCAGAATGGAATAAAAATGGCTTTTTACATGGATACAAAGACAACGGAGATGTGGTACCTGCTGGTTTGAAGACGAAACATCAGGAAAATCAACATGGTGGATAACAAACACCATCATGGTTTTTCCCAAGCATTCACAGAGATCATCATTTCCATTAGTGGCAAACCATAATGTTAACAATCAATGATGACATGCAGTGATGCTCCTTGGACTTCATTTTATCTGATGGATTGCATATCAAAGAAACTGACCCTCCTCTTTGCAAATGATGATTATAGCCAATTTGATGTTGACGTCTTTGTCAGGGAGTTTGGACTTGATAAAATCCTCCAGTATCATTTAATGAATGTGTATTGTGCCTGCATCTACAGTGCTGGGACACGCTGATGAAACATGTTGGTCAGCAGCAACAATCTCCTGAGAACTCTCTTTTTGTTCTCTTTTTTTACATATATATATAAACTAAAACTTTGGAAACCGGACTCATGACTCATTGGAGTGATGGAAAGATTTTGCATCAAAAGTAGTCATATTGAAGATATGAAGACGTTTCTCCTGTGCTGCAACGCTGTGGATCTACCTTGGGAATGCATTTGAATTCAAATTGAGGAACTGAAGACAACATAGCAGATACACTCTGACTGCTCACTGCTGATTTTAACCCCATATGTGGATGTTTTTTTTCCCATCACTTGAAAAAAGAGAGGTTTATTTTGGTAATCTGGGCTTTAAATATACATTTCTTTCTAGAATTTTTTTGTTGGAAAATTAGGCAGAAAGGGGGTTAAACTGAGCTGTCTGAATAGAGTCATGGCTCAAGTGTTATGGATACTATAAAGCTAACCTGTAACTTCTACACTGGTTTCACAGACAACAACATTTTTAGCCTACAATGTAACTTGGATGTTAACATGTTCATCAAAACTCTATTTTTTTTTCTCTCTGCTATCTTTTTCTTTAAATTTAAAGAAAAGATGATCATATCTGGAAAGAGGATATTATAAGGTGACAGTCTTGCTGGCATAAATAGTGAATTTTATGGCAGTAATGAGAAGTCGTCATCAGAGCAGTTTGACTGACGGCTCTATTGCTGCTCAGATTTTATCATCATCAGCTGTCACTTCTTTATTTAAATCAATTTTGTCACACTTTTTCAGAAATGATAGTTACATTTTTAAGTGTTTTCATTTTCAAACTTTTTAACTGTTATCTTATGTGAGTTTCATAACTTTTCCTGTGTGAAAAGGGAAGAGAGATTTCCTATACATTACAGCGTATTGAGCATATTGAAGCCTTTGATACATCACTCCCTTCCTTTGTTTTATTTCTTCCTTGTCTCTCTTGACGCCTAAACACCAAACTGATGCCTTCAGAAGTTATATATACTAAAGGGGCAGGGAAGGTTATTTTTAGTCCAAGGTTTTAGGGTGTAAATTCAATCCATGGCAATGTGTGTTTTAAGATGGGTTATACAGAAAGGAACCCAGAAACAGACAAGATTTTTGTGCAATGCAGTAACTGTAGTTTTGTTACTAATTTTGTATAATTCAGAGTAAATATGGGGCTTTTATTTTGTCTGCTGTTGGCCTCCTCTTTGGTCAGCTTTGAGGCAAAAATCACAAAAAGGTTCCCATGTGTTTGGCTCTCAGTTATCTTCAGCACAAGCTTGTTGGACCATTTGATTGCTCCTCTCTCTCTCATACACACACACACATACGCTCACATAGTGTTTCCTTTTTTCTTTGCATTTGCTCGTATTCCATTGCCTTTTCTTTCTTAGTCTGCCAGTCCAGACTGGATGTGTCAATGGTGCTCTGTTGTGCATTGTGGTGGGTCTACTTCAGGCACAGCTGTGTCTCAGAAGAGTGCTTCTTCTTTCATGGATATTGACAGAGCCTCTCTTTGTGTCTCTGAATCTGTGCCACTTACTGTATATTTATTTGTCTATCTCAGTGCTCATTCCCATTTGTCAATCCCTCTGCGTTTCCCCATTTCTCCCCAACTTTATTTGACTCTCCTTTTGACGCTTCCTTGATACTCTCGGGGTGAGTTTAAGTGTCCTGGTTGGGCTGACTATCAATGGAGAGGTCAATAAAATCCCTCCTCTGTACTCTTTATAGCTTATGCAGTGCAATATTACAGATTTCTTCACATCTGTCACCTATCCTGATGAAGTCATTATTTACGTTATGTGCCTCTGATTTACCTGCTGATTTGAGATCATTGTAATCAAAACACAGCACACACAATCACAGCTATTTTTACTTTTCTCACAGTATATAAGCACCCTAGTGATTTAGTGTTTTACTTTCATCCATTTTGAAAAAAGAATGGTCAAAATTGAAGCAGCAGAGGCTGAGATATCCTCACTTTTAGTCCCTGGTTTGGGTCAGCATCCACTCATGCATCTGGATAGCATCTCTCATATCATTGTAAAGTTGGATGAGATCTTTTGGGTGTGAAATTAAAATATGTCATTCATTTTCCTTAGACTATGGTAGGTTTGGAGCTCTTGCTGCTTGGATCGCCATGAAACCGTGGTTAAATCATCAGAACAAAAGATGTACTGCGTTAGAAAATACGTAAAAAAAATCAATTTTGGGTTTTAGAACAGCGATGATGCTTTTGTTCATGAGTTCAAATGTGGAATAATACATGTGGAATCAGCAGCACCTTCCCCATCAACTCTGTTGGACTTTCCCTTCCTCCTAAATGGCCACTTTAAATCTCCACACTTCCAGTTTTTAAAGCTAGATTTCTCAGATCTGAGATAACACTGATGACTTGGTTTTATTTTTATTGCTCCCTCCACAGAAGATATTTTACCAGTAGTAGTCCTTGTGACAAGTAAATTTACCTTTAAAGATAAATCCTAGTGTCATCGACGCTACTCTGACAAATTACAGGCAACTCTTTGTGAGTTACATTAAGAAAGTTGAAGCTGAGGAGTGACAGTTGCTATCGGAGACAATGAGGAATACAGCAAGAGAGGTCCCAGCGTGTATAAACAGTAACATGGGGCGTAAATATGTAAAAGAACAGAAACAGAAACTTCAGCAAAAATTGTATTTGAAGCATTTCTTTTACTTGAGAATAATAACCACCATGAGGAGCACTTGATGTTTCTTCATGGACTCACTGGTGAGGCAGTTTTGGTTGGCGATCACACCTCAGGTGGAGAATTATTTGAAACACTTCTTCAAGTACTTTTTTTGCTGTGGAGAGCAGACAAGACTTTTAGGCCCGCGGGCATTTTTAAAAACTTACTGTATCTCTAGCTTTGTTTTTTGTACATTGAATGTTGAAAATGGTATATCTTATATAGAATGCATTACATCATATCGAACCTACTTTTTCTATACAATCAATAAATCTGATGGTTAAAGATGATGGTACAGTGTGGGTGTGTTACTCCTCTCAGATTACTGAAGAAGACAGTCAAACTCTGCTGGACGAATAGAAACGTCTTAATGATTTAGCTGAGGTAATCCTGGAGCCTTTGTAATATTGACAGTTTTGGCAAGCCCATTTTCTGCTGCCATGACAACTCACATAAATCAGTTTCACTGTGGTCTCAGTGACTTTAGTGGACTAAAATGCCACCTTTCAGATTACATTTGGCTTTACTTCTGCAGTCTTTCATTTCCTCTTTTTCTTTTTTAATGTCTTCTTTAATGCTACAAAGTAAAGCTTTCTTTCTTTTAATTTCTACTTGTTTTCTTGTTCTCTTAATGTGTTGCAGGGGAGCAGTGGTCCCAAACTGTCAGTAGAAAAGCTCTGCAGGGAAATAATAATGGAGGCCTCTCAGACAGCAGAGAAAAAAAGCAAATTGCTCAAATAAAGCAAAAGGACACAGTTCAAGTGGAAACACAAAGTGAGACATGTTAAAAGACACAGAAAGGTATTTTAATTTGGAATATTTTACAAGATGCCGGTGTATATTACCAACATAATACACTACATATGCCACCTTTATATGTGTATGTATGTGTATGTATATGTGTATATATGTGGATGTGACCCTAATGGTTCCCTTTTCTTATAGGCAGTGAATTGAACTCGACTTAAAGGAGTAGTCTGACATTTTTTAACTACTTTCGTTAACTTTGGACAGAGCCAGGTCAGCTGTTTCCACTTGTCTTCATGTTGAGCTAAGCTAACCCTCTGCTGGCAAGAAAGCAAATCAGCATATTTCACAAAATAGGGAAATATATCTTAACCTTGTGTCTTTGTGATCATTTTGTAAGTAAGAAAAAACAGCTTTCAGATCATGTTCAGTCTCATTTCACACTGTGTGATTTGAATAGCCCTCCCCTCAACAGACCAAGAGAGTCTACTTATTCAGTCTCCTGTTAAAATAAGACTTGTAAGGTGTTCAGAGCCCTAAAAGTTTCAACCAAAACCCAAATATTGCATAAAGAGCTTTTCGGGGATAATCAAGTCAGTGAAACGTGTCAGTTGTAAGGGTGTACTTCAAAACTTTATGCCGCAGCAGCTTGAGAGTCTTATAGAAAGTAAAGGCATTTATAGGCTTAAACACTGCACATAAGCATATAACAAGATTATTTTGGTTTTCATTTAAAGGTCCCTCATGATTGAAAGAGTAGATAATGACAAATAAGAGTAGAAAGATTTGCTGCATGTAAACTAGTACAAAATGACAATACACTTCTTTTTCATACAACAGTGCAAGGAAGGCTGTTTCTAAGAAAGGCTATACATTCTGTCTAGTGAAAAATCAATAAAGCAGTTCATTACAGATTGTTTTTCCTGCTTCACAGTGTACACGCACAAAAAAACAACCCTGTTTTCAGATATTGCTCATGTCTAAAACTACTGTACAGTCAAATGTTAGCCCATAATCTCATACTTTATATTTCAATTAGCCTAGAAAATGAACTGCATGATTTATAGGACAGCTACAAATTGCTAATTGCTTTGCTAAGCCATTTCCTAGTCTAAATTGCATTACAGCTGTGCATACATTTGGCTGGTGCATCAACCTGTGACAGGTCAATTACAATTTCTTATCATCCAATAATCTCATTGGCTTTGTTATGTTGCCAGTTGTTCCCAAAAGCAGGTGTCTGGAAATTGAAAATATGCCTCATGGGCTCCTGTAAAAGCTTGCTGGTCTCTCGTGCTCAAAATACAGACTTTTTGAAGAAAGTGCTTACAAGCAGATCAAATATAAAAGGGTAGATATCTGGAGTGATTGAAGGTTCAGTTGGTTGGTTTGTTCTAGTTCCTATCAGATAATTATGGATTTCTCTGTGGGAGTACAAACATTATAGTAGATTAAGCGGTTGAGGCCCTGTAAATTAAACATCTTAATTAATTTTCACATCACTGTAGTCCATATTATCAAATGAAGGGGGTTTGAATTTCAGTGTTTTCAATGGTTCTCAAGGACTGCAAATCACTTTTCAGCTGGATTAAGGTATCAGGGAGCCTACTGATCTTCCACCAACCATCCTCTATGCATTGTGTACCTGGTCACAAACACAGCTTCTAGCATATATGCACCATGGATAAGGAATGATATGAAGTTAATTAATAAGGTCTTATGTCGAGGCATTGACTCAGATCATGTCTGCATGACAGAACCATGTTAGTTAATAAAGCCTTTGTTGATATCGTACTTTGCAGTTAATCAAATTGCAAACCTGAAGCTTTGACCGGTCTGTAAATCGGCCTTGAATTTTGACCTTGTTTGTAACAAGCAGCGAAAGCCTGATAATGGGCCTGCCCTGTCCACTGGTTTGCATCATCAGTAATGAAATCTGAAATCTGGGATGAAAAGTCCTTGTGGAACAGCAGCTGGTCTGCTCTAATGACTGTTGATGCTTTATAAAAGTATTAATTTGGTTCTTTATCAGTTCTGTTCCCAAAAATCTTTTGTTTTTAAAAAAAATAAAAATATCAATATCATCCATTTCAGCTGCGCAGGGTTTCAGCATAGAGATGGACTGTGTCTAGCCGATCAGCCATCAGAGAGTATATATACTAGGGCACCAACTGGTTCTCTGCTGACAGAGCAAATCAGGTTTCCTTGGTAGATGACTGTTCAGGCGTACAGTTTTTGAGGCGGGAACAGGTGGCGAGACGATTTCCCTCCCAGTAGCCGGCATCCTGGCCGTCATGACAACGACACTTTGTGCAGGAGTCGACCCAGGTGGGCTGTCCTGCAGGAATCACCCGGCTGCGTGATGCATCAGCGTAGCAGTTAGGACCTGGAGGAAGATGAACAAAAAAGGTAAGTGCAACTTTAGCTGAACTTTAGCTACACAAACATAAAGTCAACCACATACATGCTTCCTCCTGTGTGCAAGGCATCAAATGTATTATACAATGAAGATGAATCTCCTTTGGCATCTCTGTGAGGGTATTTTCAACTTACCCTCCCTGCATTCAGGGCAGCATTTTCCAGGCTGGTAGATAGGGTTGACACATGGTGGAGGGGCACAGTCTGCAACTAGACAGCGGGCAATGCCATCACTGTCACAAGTGCACTGCTCACATTCTGATGGCTGGAAAACACACACAAACAGTGTGAGACTCAACACTGATCTTTAGACCTGCACCTCATCATACCATCTCAAAAGAGGGCGCCATTTACCTCCAATTCCTGGCTGTGAAGTCAAGTTACATACCAACATACCAGACTGTAATTCATTGGTTCAAAGTTTTGGAAGATCAGACTGCAGTAGGCTGATACTTAGATTATAGCATATGGACAACGTGACGTTGGTATAAGTAATTTTAAAGGTATGCTTGTGCAGTTACACATTTGAATGGCAGACAGTAGTTAGTTTTGAAACCATGTGTTTAACAAAAAAAGCATTTATCCTCTGCTCAGCTTTTGTTTTGTCATATATGTGACATTAACAAGCTGTAACAATTTATAAAAATATACTGTAGTTTGTAGCTTTGAAATAACATCTAAACCTTTTCTAAAGAAAAATGTGGCATTATAATTTTCCTAAATGCTACATTAATTAATTTGTGCAGACAGCCAATTTTTTTCGGCACTATATGTATGTGGAGTATTTGTGTAGCTTATTGCTTAAGTAACTCAGAGAAAAGTCATAAAAAATAATTTTTCTTTATAAACCCATAGTTTTTTTTTTTCTTGAGAACTGACCTCCAAGATGGGAAACACTGCCTTTCACACTGTGTTGTTAGTGAGTATCATATTCTTATTCCATATGAGAAAATAAAAACTTCAACGTTTAACATTTATGGCCCTATTATAACAAGATTATCTAAAGGGCCATTCACTCCCCATACAGTGGAATCTAACACAGACCATCTCCTTTGCAGCTTCCACGTATCAGAACTTTCAGGCTTACCTGGAAATTCTGCCCCAGGTCGTACACCTCTCCTCGGTACTCACACCCGATCCTCTCGCACCTGGGGCAGCAGTCGGTGGGATAGTGGCTGACATGGATGCACGCCGCAGGGAGAGAGGTGCACTCGGTGCGGGAACATGCGGAGCCCTCAGTGGTGCATTCACACTGGGTGCAGTGATCAGAGTCCAGAAAGTACCATTCCCCCACGAAGTATATGCTGCCGTTGGCCTCGCAGGTGCTCTCTTGCTGCCCGGCGACTGAGAAGCCAAAACCGGCCTGAGCGCAAAGCAGTAGTGCCAAAACGGCCGTGCGTATTCTGCGCCCCAAGGAAACGCGCCCCTTGGAAACCATGATGATTTATTTAATTTACCGAGTCCAAAACAACAAGAAAATTGGGATTTGGAAGACAGAGTAGTTTGTTACATTGTTACTGGACGTATAAAATCCCTGGCGTCCTCAGTCCTCCCTCCACAGAGGTGTGCTGGGGCTGCGCACACTTCTGCAAAGAGCCCGGAAAGGAAAGGGGTGGAGGCATGGAGGGCATGAAGAGGGAAAGTTATATTCACTGCTTCTCTGACTGTTCAGACCCGAAACCAAGCTGAAATATGTGCCTCTCTCTTATCATCTCTAAAGTAGACCTAGTTCCTTTTACAAGAGCGCTGTAGTCTAGTGTGTTCATGATGGGTAATTTCTTATAAAGCACCTACCTGTAATTGGGCATTTATAGGTTTATTTAGGCTATTTGTTACATTGTGTCATTTTTCTATTGGACTGTTGTAAAAACACAGTAACAACAAACGGGTGTGTTTGTAATAAAAGACTGAAAGAGAAGAGAAAGCAAGTCAGATGTAGGCCCATAGAAAACGGGGGCAACTGACTGCTGACAGTTCTCGCGATATCTCCCCGTAACAACTGTTACCCTGGATACCGTGTTACCCTGGTCTGCGACACACAAGTTGGGGTGAGCGCTTTTTTATGCACTCTTTAGCAACATACAAAACGCATGTCATGCAATGTCTCTGTGTTTTACAAAAACATTTACATCATTTGTTTGCTAGTGTCAGAGATATTTGTGAAATATTCATATATTATGTTGCTCAGACAGAGCTAACGTTAGCTAACAACTGACAGTTGTTGTGGAGGAAGCAATAGGGTGCTTAACCTCGTTATATGTTTGGTTTAATTCCAAAAAGCAGCTACCCTCAGCCTGTAATTAATAGTTTAGTTTGCACCTATGGTTGGAGAAGTATTCAGACGTTTTACTTAGGTGAAAAAAGCTTCAGATTGTGATGTGATGCAAACGTTATTTGAGGGAAAGGGTTAAATAGCTCAGAAAAAAAGTCCCACCGTGATTCATTGGGGGCGAAAGTGTTATATGTTATATGTATAGTAATGATGTTTGACAAGAGATATATATATCTAACTTAATTTGATTACAGAGTGACTAGATACTATAGTTTTTCTGTAAAGTGCAATATTTCTTCCTGATATGTAGTGCAGGAAGGGAGCTATGAAGTGGCATTTAATGATAATAGTCAAGTACCTCAAACATTTGTTTGATTATAGTAGTAAAATACATGTAAAGTTACTTCTCAACACGATATGTTATTGTTTCTCTCTGTTCCTTCACTCCTAGATTACCCTTCCTATGCAGTCCCCAGATGGAAACCAGCTCTGGTGCCCTGGTCAGTCCCTGTGGAGTCTGATAGCTGAACATGTCTCAGGGTCAGAGCTGCCTAAGATCCACACAGCATTGGGCCATTCTCTGGTCGACATGTACACAGAAGTGCACACTGAGGTGAGTGTTTTCATGACAGCAATATGAAGTTTTTGAGAATGTAGCTACATACCACATACATGCTTTTAATTTGAAACATTCCTGCTTAGATTCAGGCAGCGTTCAAAGAATTCAAACATTCTGGCAGGATCCCCATAAATACAATATACAGGAATTCCCTTTTTAGCTCAGTTTTTGGGTGGATCAAAAATGTGCTCAGCTAAGCTTTCCTGACCAAAGAATTTATGAACTGCAGTGTTAGGTTGTGTAAGTAGGTTAGTTTGACTGCATGCACTCATTAATTTGCAGGCTCCCTCATAAAAATGAAATGTGGGTTAATTGGCACTGTGCTGCAGTGAAGTCCACAGACAGACATCGATATTTACTCAAGGTCAGCTAAACTCTTTGCCCAAAAGCCCTTTGCAGGGAAAACACTCAGCTCTGGTAAAATGACCTCACCGAACAGAGAGGTCGATGAGAAACATCCCCAGTTAAGGTGGGGTGGTGCACACCTCACTAAATAGTCCAATTCAAGGTCAAGACTGGTGGTAAAGTATTTAACTGAATTTGAAGAGGCAACTATTTAAAAAGGTGTGGTAAAACTCCCAAGTGAGGTAAAAAAAATAATATAGAAAAACGCTGTAGTCATGCCATAAGTGTGGTCACAAACCATGAATACAGATAGAATAATTAAGAAATAATTACATATTTTAGTAACAGTACATCAGTAATTGCAGTAGCGTGCATAGTTACTGACATGGAGCGACTGTGTTCTCAATCATGCTTCATCTCTATAAAATCTAAAAAAAAATAGTGAAAAATGCCCATCACAAGTTCCAAGAGCCCAAAGTCTTTCTTTTGTCCAGCCAACAATCCAAAACGTGAAGATTTTCAATTTAATATATAGTGTTATAAAACAGAGAAAAGCAGAGAAAAATAACTCAAATTATTTAACTGTGATCAAAGTAATTGTGTGTAGATTAACTGAATCATCTCATTGGTTTACCTTAAACCTAAATGTGAGGAAACACAGCCAAGTCTACAGGGGAAACATTCCTTTCGAGCTGAATTACATAAGAGAGGTCATGCCATGTACACTTAAGATCAAGTCTGTAGCTGTAGATTTCACACAGACACAAAGAATCCCTCTTATCAGCATCTACTGTGGGATTTCAAAATCTCTGTATTTGCTGTTTTCTTTGTCATATAGTGTAGACGACCCAGCCTGTCTCCCTCCGTCTGTCTTCTGTCCGTCTCTGCTGCTTTTCTACTCTTCTGCCTTCTGCCATCTTCCATCGTTTCCTCTTTCGTGTGTTCAGTTGTGAAATCTCTCCATCTGTAGATGTTATCTCAGTGAGCCAGCAGGCCGGTCGCTGATTGCAGAAAAACATGAGGGTCTGAGAGGCAGAGTCTGTCCAAGTTTTACAGTCTCCCCTCGTTGACTCTGACCACATATTAACATGTAAAAATCATGACAGCTACAAAATATTTTTAAGTGTGAGCATGTATGACTCCTATACACAAGCATGCAATCACACACCCTAATACACTTATATTCTCAATTAAATGATCAAATAAGTTAAATAATTTATGAAGTAATTTCAACTGGATTTAAAGGATTAGTGAAAAAAATAAGCATTAAACCATAAATCAAACCAGAATGATGCAGCATAATTCAGCTCATACACCGACACATTCATCTACGCATGCACAACACACACACACAGAAATAGGCCCAGTGTGCTTAGTGAGTCAGGGGGTCGGTATAACAGGGTTAAAGAGGCTAATCCTAAAACTGTTGATAAGACTGTTAGCGGCACATATTCTCTGATTCAAATGTGTCTGTGCAGAGAAAGTAATGTGTGCATTCATGTGTAGCATGTGTGTGACTGAGTATTGCTCTGTTTTTTGTTTTTTTTTTAACCTGCAGTTCAGTGTATGCAGTAACTGACTGTGAAGCCCTCAGATGGAAAGAAGGACTTAAAAGCTGAGAGCTTTAAGAAATTTCCAGGAAAAACAGCACAGAGTGGTTCATTCAGCTCTCAGACAGTGCATGCAGGTTTCCTTCAGTTATTACATTCACTGCAGGTTGGATCTGCAATATTCCTTTTCTCTATTTTCTTGTCCATGTCTGTCTGTCTCCATGTGTTTCTGTTTTCTACCTGTCCCTATCTGTTTCTCCTTCAGCCATGTAATGAATTCCACCCCTCAGTGAGCCACTGTGAAAAGTAGTAGTTGATCTGCAGAGAACTCCTCCTTTCCTCTACACCACCATTCCTCCCTCCATCAAGGTCTCCATTGTTAGATCAGAAGGAACGGCGGTTAGATCAGAGGGAATATTAGCCTCTCTTTTCAAGTCTCTCTACAAGGCCAATCTTTCGGTACTTCCTTCGGTATCTTCCTCCTACTACTTACTCTCTACTCTGAAATGAAAATGAGCCCTTTAAGTTAAATGTATTCTAAAACCTAATTTAGATAATTCAACATCATAGCTTCTAGAATTTTTTCAAACTGACAGGTTTCAACAGCGCTCCCTTAAAATAGCCCCTGGATGAGATCAACAGTTTCACAGCAGTGGGAGGGATGGAGGGAGGGGGAAAAGATCCAGGAACAACTTGTTAGCTATTGAGCCATGAATCCTGCAACATAAACACTTCAACACCTAACGACAGACGGGAAGCCAGTGTGAGTGTAAAGGGCTGTATTTGTGCAATGCACTGTGTGAATGCTGGTTTGTGAGTGGACATGCACACCCCCGTCAACACACATGCAAAGACCTGAAGCTTGTGTGTGCTTGGTATCCTCCAGTGTGTTCCTTTGAAGTCTGGGACTACAACATGACAGAAATGATCGGCAGGCAGCAGGTGTGGAGGTGGTAATGCTATCCAGACTTTCCTGACACACATATGCACACAAGCATTCACGCACAATATTTTAAGATCTTTTCTTATCTTTACACATTGTCCTTTGGTTATTACAGCTATGGTTAAATTACAGTGATATTTCAGCACAGGTTTGTGTAAAGGTACAGAAAACAGTGTGGTAAGTATAAAGCCCAATTTACACTGCCCGTATTACTGCAGTGCAACGTTTCTCGTGCGTATTACGGACGTATTGCTTGCAACATCAATTTACACCGGGAACATTTTACAGCGTAGCGCTGCATGCGAGACTGCACCACACTCTCACGAGATTCACAACATAACGTTCATTACTTCACAGCTGATCTCTTCCTTGTTCTTCCTTTGTCTGTTTTTGGCAAGTTTTTGAAATCTCATTCAATTGCACGCATAGGCTACAGTAGAATTTACTCACCGTTAACTCCAACCACTTCTGCAGTTTCTCTCCATGCATTCTCTTTTCTGTTGCTGTCTTTATAAAAGGCATGTTGGATATCATAAATGAGGCTGTGTTTCTCCACTTTCATAATAAATCTTTCCTCGTCCATTATTTGGCCGGTTGTGCTGCCGTCACTCCGCTGCAGTTTCGCTGCCATTACGCATGCGGTGTAAATTGGGCTTAAAACTGCACTTATCAGTAGTGTGCATGGGGCCCGATTGTTGAAAAATGTGCACTCAAGTGCTCTCTTGGGAGGCAAGAACTTGTGCTAAAGTGCCCCCCTGGTTAGCAAAACACACTAAATTGCCCTCTTGGGTATAAAAAACACACTAAACTGCCCTTTTGGTTTGTTAAAACATGATAAAATGCCCTCTTTTGTGGCAAAAATCTATGCTTAAGTGCCGCTGAAGAGTGCCCTCTTCAGTGGCACTGTAGGTGCACTTTTTTTTTTCTTTTCGCCCCTGCCCTTCAAAAAGTCTATGCACACCACTGGCACTTAAAGTCCTGGATGCTCAGCCCTTCTACCGGCACACGGAGGAAGTCAGACATAAAGACTGACCTTTTCCACATTTCTTTTTATTTTAGAATTCCTTGATCTGCAGTGCTAATCCTGCTGTAGCAAATAAACCTGCCTTGTCCTGCAGCAGATGGAGCCCTTTCTCCATAAACATTGCCATCCTGAAGTTTCATTGTCTATAGTTTACAGGGGAAAAATGCAGTTTAACGTCAAAATAACTTGGTCAACAAAACAAACAAAAAAGTAACCAGTAGTATTCATCCACCTGCACTGGTGAGTATGCTCCAGTACACTCCCAGTATAATTACTTCTTCACAGATCATAGCGAAATTTTGGACTTAAAAGAAAAAAGATGATTCTCCTGCGTCTTCCCTGAGACATGAAAAGTCCTGCCATCGTCCTCAGTCAGGGAGGATGTCAGGAGAGTCACTGGAGGATGGATATCTTCACTAAATCAAATGAAAATAAAAATGGGAAAAAAATTAAAAAGTTGAACATATCATGTCATGGACTGACATGACATGTTGCTGGATGTACGAGCCATTCACTAATGCTAATAATAATATTTGCAGGCAGAGATGTGGCACAAGACATGGCAAGAGAGCCAGCAAGGAAACAATAGCAGCAGAATGGGGATTCCTCACCCACGTCAGCAAGTCTCCTTTCTGGCCGACCCCCCTGTAGTCAAAGAGCTGGTTAGAGCCGAGGTCAAGATGTTACTCCAGACTCTCAGAGAGAGAGCCAGCCGGGAGAGAAGGTAGGTGTAAGATCTCTCACACATGAGACTCTGCTGTGCATTATTAGTGAATTATTTTGTACTGATTTGGATTTAATTCATGCCTACATGTACAAAATGAGGGAACTCTCAAAGACACTCAGTTTCTCAGACAGAAACAAAGTTTGATATAAAACATAAAAAAATGCTAATTATATCTTTGTAGTTGTTTATGGGAATGTATGATATGGTGGTGGTGGTAAGATCAATGACATCAAACATTATTTCCAGACCTGTAATGCAAAGTAGAGGAAAAAATAGATATAAGTAATTGAAGTAAAAGACTATAAAAGAGTATAAAGAAGATGAGAAGACATGGATTAAATTAGTTACTAGTACTAGAGAAATATCGAAACTAACAACCACCACTGATTATTGAGTAACAATATGGTTTTACAACTTAATATTATCACACACAATTTGTCCATCAGTCAACTCCGGTCATTAGCTGGACTTGACAACAGCTGACAAGGTAGCAGAATTTTCTAATACATTTGTATGATTTATTTCTCTAATCTTCAATAAATGCAATTTCTCTCCTGATCTAATTCATTGGTGTGACTTTTTCACAGTCCTGTGGTCAGTGGTCTAACTCCAGCACAACACTAATGATATGAATAAGTAGGTTTAGACCCTCCTCTCACACTCGCTGCGTCATTTTCCCCCAACAGAGTGCCATAAAATGCTATGTTGTGTTCCCATGTCAGTTTCAAATGAGATGGAAAGCAGAGGAACAAAGGCTTTTGGCGTAGCTGTGGAACAATAGGACAATTATAGAAGGGAGACTTCCTTGCATTCCTCAATGAATGCCAACACTAGTTTTAAAAAGCCTGGCCACTGCTAGCTTTGTTGGATTAAATATATGGTTTTACCTTGAAAATGTAAATGATGTATAGAAATGCATAATATTGACTTATTCAGTTGTCTATCAGAGAAGTGCTCACAGGGAGAACACAATGAAGCTTGGTACACTGTGACTGTTTCTTATGAAACACAGTCATCGGAGAGTAACAGGTTCCTCAAGAGGCCATAATAAAACTTTCTAATTGCTGTTTGGGTTTAATTTCTCACAGCTCCAGTCAGAGATGAGCTTGTAGCATTTCGCACTTTAATGACGTTAAAACTGTTGGTGGGATAATATAAACTATTGACACTGCCCCACATATTTACATTATATTTTAAAGGATGACTTTGTGTGTCATCTTTCATTTATGTCTTTGTGAGGTTTGCTTGAGAGGTATGTATGAGCTGGTGGGAACTATCCCAGCAACCAGCTCGCTGCTGCCAGGAATGATTCCCTGTGTCACCTCTCAGGTTTTGTTGTTTTGTTAGCACATTAGATGGATTGTTCTCTGTGTTTTGTTACCAACTATTTATTGCCTGTCAATTTGTTGACTTCCTTTTTATTGTGGTTTTCTTTTATTCTGTCTATTTATGTTGTGTCATTGTACTATAGGCTGCAGGCAACTCTTTAGGGTTTTGTTTTTTGTGTGTGTGTGTGTGTGTGTGTGTGTGTGTGTGTGGATCAGTAGAATTAATCTTCTGTCGACGATGGATGTCTGGACAGAATCCTTTGTAAATTCATCCAGTTGGAGAGTGGTAGACCGACAAACAGTTGCAGCATTGCTGTGTGTTTTAACTAGAAGCAACATTATTGTATAGTATTGTATAGTATAGCCTTTCCAGAAAGATATTTCATGCTTCAGAAGAAACATAAAATGTTAAACATAACTCCGGTGCTTGTCATGACAGCTCAGTAGACAGGGATTTATTTGTTTTGGAGCAATCTTACAGAGACTTCTGTTAAGTCTGGTTGACAGCAAGGCTTGATGTTTAAGCTGACAATATCTATAAGACCACAGGTCTGATGCCCATAGCAGCACTGTGTCTTATTAAAGTGTCACTGAGCAAGACCTGAACTGAGCCTTTACTTGCTCACATATCGCATGTTACTCACTTGTAAAGTGCTTCGGCTGGGATGTGAATGGATTACAAAAAGTCCCATTCAGAGGGAGAAACATAACTATTGCTACATTGTTATTGGCTGTGTAGGCACACTACCAAAAAGTATTTGTGCCACACAGACTGTGCCAGCACAAATCGCTTTCTCTCTTTGAAGTTGGCTTCGGTATACTTGTAGAACTTGATGCATGGTACTGTGGTCGTGTGTTTCAGGTCTTTGATCATTCAATTAGGCTAAGTCCCAAGTGTATTTCAGCTGAATAGCTTTCAGCAGTAAACCCAACACACTTCCCTGTAATAACACTTCCACTTACTAATGCTTCACGGCCCACTGTCAGTTTAATTCGATTGAATATGCTTTGTTGGCATGGAAGTTGAGATAACTTTGCCAAAGCATCAAAATAGAGACCGGCATCTTTCTCTCTCTCTCTCTTATACTCCCTGCTGTAAATTCTTTGGGTGTACATGTGTATGATTTTAGCGTAATTTAAACATTTTAACAAAGAACACTTTCCCAGCAAAGGCCCTGCTTAGTGTGATTTGCTTAAGGCCATATCAGCAGAAGGACAAAGACAGCTCTCAATACTAGGTTTGATTTGAAGGATTTTAGGGTGTGAAGAAGGGTGTGTACCTCGTAAAAGTCAACTGATTTATCGTATCGGCTTCCTCCTGTGTGGTCCTGAGGCTCTGGCCATCCACCCACATTCACGCCCACACCTCCCTTTCATTGTCTGAGTGGCTAGAAAAGACATATTTTCCCTCAAGAAGGGACTATAAAATGAAGCTGAGCTGACCAGGCTGTCACCCCGTCTGCTGCTGCCTACACATCTGCTTTTTTTCTTTTCCTCCTAGGAATCCTGTGTTTGTTTTGTAGATATTGTAAAATGAGTCTGGTTCTGATAATGGTTTTAGCAAATGTACTAGTTGCTGTGCAGTTTTTATGGAACTGAAATCACCCCCAGATAATCCTGCATTAAGAAAGAATGTGACCCCTAGTCAGTATTTTACCAAGTTAATCAATCAAACTTTGTCTAGCAGTTTGCATACATGTTAGTGCAATTCAAAGCTCTTTACCTGTGAATGACAGTATAAACAGTAAAAACAAAAAGAACAATGAAACTTTGAAAATAACATAGGTAAAAAGCCCTACAAACAAGAGTGCAATACATAAACATTTAAGTTTATGTTTAACAATATCAACACTGCCAAAAAGTCATTGCTATTATCACTGAGAGCTGCAGTTGAAGTAAACTGACTTTCTTTTATCATGTGCTGTTGTTGCTATAGGGATGATGAGGAGCTCTTGTTTCGGTACAAACCTGAGACGGTGGACTACGCCATGAGTCACCTTGACAGCTGTTACAGAATCTCTTCCAACCCTGGAGATACTGATAATGGAAGCAGGTAAGAAGCACTGCTTCATCAGAACTTACTGAGACGATAAGGTGCTTTACGTCATGCATAAAACCTCTTTTCTTTCTTTTTTCTTCTCCTCTTTTCAGACCAAGCTCTCGCTGCTCAGTCCAGTCCAGTGCTGAAGATGAGATTGAGGCAATAAGAGACAAGCTGAATGTCACTGACATTGAGCAGGTGGTGGCCCGCCTTAGGTAAGTTGCACAGAGCAGTATTTTCTTAACTTTTGGGCTTGAGCCTAATGGATGACTGATAGTGAATTTCTGAGCCTGGGAAATTGATAAAACCTGAACAGGATGGGTCAACTGACGATAATCACAAGTACACTAATCTGATGGGGTTCCCATATACTGTCTCTAGATATGTGTTTTTAAAGAATTATAACCAAGATACATAATAAGAAGGACACCTTAGAATTAAAAAAAAACAACTTGTCAGTGCTCTGTGGTGGACAATCATAAATGTTTCTAAATGACCTTAAACCTCAGCAAGTCTGCTTCAATGTTTTATTTCTGTCTTATCGACCAGTATATAGGCCCTTAATAATGTTATATCTGAAATAAGCTTTACATCTAGCTCTGCATGTGACCCTAAAACAAAACAGTGAGTGAGTGATTTTTTCTCTAGAGGTCTAAGGTTGAAATGTCTGTAGATTTTTTTTTGTAAGAACAACAGGACAGTACAGTACAGTGTATACAGACTGAGTAAACAACACATGATGTCACTGTCAAAAACAAAAAGCATATACAGTCTGGACCTTCTTAGATGTATAATTCTAACTAGCAGATAGACATCATGCAGATGTTTTTTTTGTACCATAGATACAGATTTGTTATAAGTGATATAATTAAAGATTTGCTCTTTTCCTGTGTTTTTCCTTTAACTTTCCCTCAACTCTCCCGTTGGCTGCTGTCGCTGCCCTCCCTTCTCCACACTCCATCCCTCCTTCCCTTCCTCCATCCCTCTCTTTGAGGCCCACGGTCACTGGAGCTACCATGGAAGAGAGCCTCTCTCTCCCTCTCTTTCCCATTTCCTGACTCGACCAGAACAAAAGGCCCCATTGTCAGAAAATGGATCCCAGAGCAGGCAGAAGTTTCTTTTTCATTTGAAAGAAGTGAATAAAGTCTGCTTTCGTTATGTAACCAGAGAAAGAGAAAGTGTGTGTGGGAAAAGAGGGTGGGAAAAGAAAAATAGGACATCCTCGGTATCCGTATGAAAACTGTAGAGGATAAACTCTGAGCAGACACCAAGTGCACCTATTCTGTTGTCACTGCCTCGGCTGTGTGATTGGCTTTTACCTTCCAGCTTATTGATCGACCACAGTGTGCCCTTAAAACATTTTGTCAACCACTGGAAAATGTTTAGCAAATTTCACATGCTGCTGTTTGAGATGATTATGCTCATAAAATTATATAATATAATATTTGTATTAAATATATGGATGCATTTTATGGCATTTAACATAACAGACTCAGTGCACCGCTTTGACCTAGATTTTAGTTTTTTGCTCAATAGTCTTTTATAATGAAAACAACTTGAGCACTGATGATAAATATGTTTTCTTTCTTTCTTTCTTTCTTTCTAGGTCTGTCCTAATGGAGGAATGTGAAGCATTGAACATGTTGGTGAAGCATTTTAAGGTAAGAAGAATGACAAATCACATTTTTAGGATTTTAACAAAACTTACCCAAACAACATAACTTCTAGGTCTATGATATCATTCTCACATAGATTAGTTTATACAGAACTATAAAATCATTAAAAATGATGTATTCTCCACAATGCTGATCATTTCCATTAAAAATAGGGCCTCCCTTTTTGTTCCCAAAACAGTATGAGTTTGAATACCTACTTGAACTCCCACAGGTAGATCTGATAACTCTCTGTTGGCACTAAAACTGCTAAAGGTTCAATCTCCACACACAGACACACAACACACACACATATATACTCACAGACTCACAGGAAACCAGTGAGGCCTCAGTCTGAGCCTGTTTTTTTTCCATCTGTCTGGCCAAGAGCTTTGCAGTGCTGAGTAAGATCGATCTATTTCCAATCACTCAAATGACTTACATTACACAGAGACATTTAGACACACACATTACAGCAAAAATGAAACACACACGCCTACAGTCTGGCAACACTGTCATGCTTGCCTGGCATTATGAGAGAACCATATTGAGTTTGTTAGAGGCTAAATGTGAGACTTCTCTGCAGACCAGATGTGCAAGTTATCTCTCTCTTTGTGTGTTTATGTCTGTTTGGAGGTCTCTCGAATTGCATTTCAGAATTTTGTTACATCCAAAAGTAAATATTGTGTGGCTATGCAGTATCATTGTGCAGATAGTAGTGATGTGGAGATCCCATCGCAAAGATAAACCAAACAGCAGCGCTATCATCTGTGGAAAACCTCATCAGGCATTTTCACTGGGTGGTGTTGTGCTCTTATTGTGAAATGATGTTGATGCTGCTCAGTGTAAGGCAGGAGATGACTCTTCAGTCCTTGGAAGGAAATACGCTGTAGTCAGCCAGTAGGATCTTCTGTGTGATTCTTGTATTTTGCTGAAGCAGTTTTATTATCTTAAATATGTTAATTCTCATTGGGTCTTAAGTTCAAGATTTCATAGCTGCTGAGACAATCACACAGGAATATAAGTGAGTGAAACTTTTGACCAAGGTTTCATCTATTCTTTTCCTGCTACAGCCAAAATGAGCAAGACAGAAACACACAATATTGAGTTTGATTTTACATATCCATGTTTATTATGGTGAAAAATAATTTGGATTTGGATCCATTTTTTTTAACCCAGAGTGACCGTGTTAAGCAGGAAAACATTCAGACTTTCCGACTCAATTCACTTTTTTTTTTAGATCATGATTGCTAACATCTGTTTTGTACATTTCAAGGCCTGTCATGATTAGCTGTGCCTGCTGCAGCTTTTGGGAAGAAAATATTTGAAAAGTTAAGAAATATCTCATCAGAGTGTTTGCCAGTAAGCTAGATGAGTGTCCTGCTTGAGGACTGTCATGACATCCTCAACGTTACCACATTTGTTGCAGCTGAAATGAGCTAAATCAGGCATTTAGGCTTGATGCGATATGATCAAATCATGAATTTACTGTAATGACTGTTTCTTTTCTCATCAGAAGGGGGGCTCATATAATGACTTGGTAACTTCCACATACCACTGGTACCACTGACCCAGTCCTCTAGCAATCACTGTTTGGTTCTTGTTGTCAAAATCACTCAAATCCTCACACTTTCCCATTTTCCCTGCTTCTAACATCAACTCTGAGGATAAAATGTTAATTTGATGTCTTATACCCCAGGAGCCATGATGAAGAGATAATCAGTGCCCTGGTGTACAGCAGAAATCATCCACAAGCCATCAGTAGCTTGTTTCAGCTGGATTTGTTGCAGCTGCAGGAATGGTGACCCTGGTGTTGTATCAGATGAAGGAGATGCTGATCTGTTGGCTGTGCTATTCTAGAGATTAATGCACAAGACTAATGACAGTAACAGCTTTCCTAAAATATCAGCAAATTATATGGTAATGGACTCAAACCCCACATGGACCACAAAACCTGTTTTCATTATGTGTGTGTGTTTGTGCTCTAGAGTTGTTTTCTATTCCAGTTGTTTCACTGTCAGAGACCAGACATACTGTGTCTGCAACTCTGAAAGGCAGCACTAGGAGATCTGGGTTTGAATCCCACTGAGAGGGCTAAAAATATAGGTTTTAACTGTCAGTCTCCAGGCATGTGGGTGTATCTATATAAGTCTGTGCTTGCTATAAAGACTCTCCATTAGTGTTTGTGCTGGTGTAAAATGAGGAGAGGAGGCTGCCAGTCAATCATAACAAACACACAAAGACATTTTTCAATCAGATCTTTGGTTATACAATCTATTGGCACACACACACACGCACACACACACACACACACGACACTATGTTTCTCATTTGCTCTGGATGTAGATATTTGAGGCCAAATTATGATGGAAGACTGCTGCTCAATCACTTAGTGGTCAAACACACACATTCCTCTTTTTCCCACTGTTATTTTTATCCTTTTTCCTTGTTCCTTTGCTATGTCCAAAGGCTTTTGCTTTCATGAATACATTTAACACAATTACGTTCTTTTTTCCACATCCTACCATCAGCAGAGGCTGAATGTGTCCTAGTTTGTACCATAGTGTTATGTTAAGTACCCTCAAACTGCATGATTAAACATAAGCACTGGTTCATTCTGTTTTGTGTTTCTTGCAGGTAAATATTAAACAAAAGTGTCTGAGTCATGAAATAAATAAATCAGAGCCAACACTTGCAGGTGAGTCTATATGCCAACATGTTTGTGTTTTGCTGCCATCTAGTGGCACAGTGTTTTAACACAGTGTGAGGGGAGTCACTCCCCTCACACTCCCCTTTTATTTAGAGGAAATGCAAATGGTGTTAATTTTACCCTCCCTTAATTAGCTGGTAAAACTCATTCTTTGGCATATTTCTGAATGACTATAGTGATTGAAAACTGCAGCCAAATCCATCTATTCAGGGCCAAATGACTGTGAAACTAATTTGAGTTCTCTCCAGAGCAGTCGGGGTAAAACAGCAATTGTCCTAATTTCCAGAACTCAGTAATGAGAACTTGTTTTTCTCTTATCTTCTCTGTGATTGTTATCTGTGGATGGTTTTCTGTATTTCAAATCTCAATATTGTCATTTTCCTTTGTGAATGTGCATGTGCAGAGTTGAAAGAGCTAAGAGGAGCTATACAAATGGACTTGGAGCGGTACACCTCTTCGTCAGTGTCCTCCCCTTTCCCTTTGAAGGACTTAAAACAAAGGTACAGGTCAGTGTGTTTTGCTGTTATGGCCTGAAAAAAGGCTCTGATTTTAATAGACAGTCAATGAGTGGCTGATGTTCATATTTTATGTGATATTTTTTTAATAAGTGTCACCCCAAAATGAATATGGATAAAATGAAAAGTGATCAACAGGATTTAACAACATTTATATTCATATCATAAACTGTGCCTTTTCCTTCAATTCAAGCTTTCTCAATACATGCACAATGTCACTATAGATTTAAAAAAACAAATAATTTAAACCTTTGTCCTTTGTTGTCTCCATGCAAGAAAAGGTTGCTTTATCTGATTCTCATTGTGATTCCTTTCCATCAGACTGTCAGCAGGACAAAGGGTCTCCAATGAGACTCTCCAAGCTTTAAGTACTGCATCAGCCCTGAGACCACATCCTCCTCCTCTGAGTCATCCTATACCAAGGCCACCGCCAGGACCTCCTCCTGGAAAGACCTCTGAGTCAGTTAAACCGATGAATGGTTCCCCACTGTTTAGGACTCCTAGACAGCATAGAAGCACATCAGCCTCCAATGGACCTAGGAATTCCACTTCTGGCTGCCTCTCCACCACTTCACCTCCAGGACATGGTAGTGACAAGATGATAGTTAAAACCTCACACCACTGCAGTCTTCCTTCAGATCAACAGAGTGATGGTCTCCACTGCATAACCCCAACTTCTAGTCCTAGTTTTGAAATAAACACTCCAAGAACCTCACCCATCCAGGAAACCCATTGGTCATCTCATCACAGTATTCATAGCCCGAACAGAACATGTGAAAAGTTACAGATGGAGAGAACAAGCAGCTGGAGGTCAAGAAACAGCAATACCATCCCCTCTACTGGTTCTACTGACCATTCTACATCAACAACTGGGAAATCAAAGAAGAGCAGTACCTGTGGAGGAAGTTTAGTGTCAGCAGCACTGCAGACAGATCATGACAGAGCGAAGAGTTGTCAGATTAAATCTGGGAGCTGTTCTTCACAAACTGACAGTAGGAAGAGCAATATTAGAAATGATAATAATAATAATGATGACCATGATAAGAATGCTATCCAACTGCTAAATCCAGTAGCTGCAGCAATGCATACAACGCAGACAAAATCAAAATTCATTACTTCACACAAAAAAACACTAGCTGGCACTACAAGTTTGCAGAAAGGTGTCCAAGAGTCACAGATGGAGCTGGAGCATTTCACCAAGTTTCACCAGCCAGTCCCTCCTGCCAGGGTATCAAGTTAAGGTCCAGCCACAGCCCAGACAGCTGGGCCTGAAACAGGAAGATAGTCTGCTTGGTTTGTTGCAGGACAAGAGCAGAAGAGGCTTGTTGTTGTGTTGAGATTGCAAACTATTAAACATACCATATCTTCTGGACATTTCAACATTTTTCCTTTACAAAACATCACAGAATCAATGCGTTTGAGAGCATTATTACTTGACAGTTTTATTCTGGAATAATTTGATACCTACATGTATATAACTGGGAACATTTTCCTGTATGGCCGTCTTTGTTTAAACACCTGTCTACAATTTGAGGTCCTCGGGTCAGACAGAAATAAATATACTGGAGGCAGAAGACGTTTATATTATTGTAAATTATAAGCTTCAAAATCAGACTCTTAAACAAAAATTTACAGGTGGATTATGACAAAACATTTTCATTTCTTTTTCAAAAATGTCAACAGTATATCATGTATCACGTGCCAAATCATGGCAATTCTGTGACCCAGCTATCTTGTAGATAATACATGACATATAATAAGCCTATTAATAATAAGGGCAGTAACGAACCAAGTCAAACAGTCTAGGTTCAACAGCACTGATCTTAATATGTTAGGGGAGACATGTGACCAAGCTCACATCAGTTTCGTTTTCTCCAAGTCACACCCTCCTCCAAGAAATAGAAAGTGATCCCAAAGCACTGTGCCACATCCACCAAACGGTAAGTTCCCTGTATTGTTTTCTTTTACTAATGGATAATCTGTACACCTGTCTGTTCACCTGTTTCAGAGAAGAGACATTTGATAAAGAAAGAGAAAGTGTAATTCACAGGGGCAATTAATTGTCTAACCGGAGCCTATATAAATGCACAACTACGGAAGCCGAGAACGGCAACGGATTTAGATTTTTTTATGCACTGATATCTCATGATAACGACTTATTAAGTCGTTATCTCGACATAACAAAGGTTTTTTTCTCGTGATAAGTCGTTATCTCCATATAACAAACATTGTTTTCTCGTGATAATTCTCGGGATCCCTCCGGAAGAGCTGGACGAAGTGGCCCGGGAGAGGGAAGTCTGGGCTTCCCTGCTCAAGCTGCTGTCCCCATGACCCGACCCGGATAAACGGAGGAGGATGGATGGATGGATGGATGGAGCACCCACATAGATTGGAGTTTGTCAGCCTCTCATCTGCTAACTGGTAGCTCCTAAACAAACCCGGTTAAGTGAAAAACTTGCACCGCCATGCCGCCCAAGTACATTATCACTTAATAAACATAATTACTTTGTTATATGGAGATACCGAAATAATTAAGTCATTATCACGAGAAAACAATGTTTGTTATATGGAGATAACGAAATAATTAAGTTGTTATCACGAGAAAACAATCTTTCTTATATGGAGATAACGTATTAATAAGTCGATATCACGAGAAAACAATCTTTCTTATATGGAGATAACGTATTAATAAGTCGATATCACGAGAAAACAACCTTTGTTATGTCGAGATAACGACTTAAGTCGTTTTCATGAGATAACAGTGCATCAAAAATCTAAATCCATGGCCGTTCCGGGCTTCCGTAGTTCATGGCTTCTGTACACAACAATGTAGTCTAATTCCTTAATTTTAAGTTAACCTTATTACACTTCATTAAAACAAGCGGATTTAACGGACCAATCAGGAAGCTCATGATCCAACTGAACCACACCCTCTTTGATGAGGTGCATGCTAGGTGCGGCTAATTGCTAGATGCTAAAGCAGTAATGGCGGCAGGTTCCTCCGCGAGATTTTTAGATGAGGTGTGTGAGGGGAGAAATATGTTAAAGTTGTGACTCCGTGTGTGTAAAACAAAAAAAAAAACAAAAAAAACAACAACTTTGAGGTGAGTAACTTAGTAAAGGATGCAGATTTTGTGTTGTTATATCTGGTAATGCTACGGTGACCATATTTTAATTTCCAAAAAAAGAGGACACTGGCCCGGCCATGAGGTAGCCTCGTTAAATGATACTCACAGTTTACTCAAAGATTCCTTAAAATTTTAATATATTTAATATATTCAACGTTTAATAATGATAGAAATGTCTCTTCAGTGTTAGAAAATCAACTTGTAAAAATAATAGCCCTCTTTTCAAGTCCTAGTGGGCAAATAAATAATAATACCGCTTATCCTCATAGGGTCGCGGGGGGACTGGAGCCTATCACTGCTGTCTTAGGGTGAAAGACAGGGTACACCCTGGACAAATCTCCAGTTCATCACAGGACACATAGAGACAGACAACCACTCACACTCACTCAATTTAAATTAGCCAATCAACCTAATCCTCATGCATGTTTTTGGATGGTGGGAGGAAGCTAGAGTACCCAGAGAGAACCCACGCAGACACGGGGAGAACATGTAAACTCCACACAGAAAGGCCCCTGGCCAGGAATTGAACCCAGTACCTTCTTGCTGTGAGGCGACAGTGCTAACTGCTACACTACTCTGCCGCCCTGAAATAATAATAACTCTAAATATCCTCTATATCCTCTGTTTTTCCGGGTTTCACAAAGAACTCAGTCAACTTTGCTGAACTACTCTCACTTTGCACTGCCTTTTTATGTTTCTCTGTGTCCATATGAGCTGTGAGGTCCCCAGCTCCTTTACTGGTCACAGACACATATGCATAGACATCATATATTACGTAGCCGTAGTATTGGCTGCTGGGACGCGAGAACTACAGCCGCCATCTTGGAGTGGGGAGTCAGACAGTCAGAGCATAGACAAGCATAGACATAATAACAGTCTAATACAGAGCATAGAGAACTTAAACACTACTGGGGCACATATGCGCACACAGAAGGCAACCGGACACTATCATTAATTAATAAAAACACCCCCAGACGGGACGTAAAAAGTGGACATGTCTGGGGAAAAAGAGGATGTATGGTCAGCCTAGGTGATGCTGATGTGATGTCATCAGGACTGTGTTTGTAAAAAAAAAGTACTGTAGAAATGTTTACTCAAGTAACGGTCGGTTTCCATGAGTACAATATTCCGGTACGCCACTGTAAATAAAGTATCTTGATGTGTTTGTTTAGATGGATGCTATATTCAGCGTACTTGAGCAGTTCAGACTGGAACCTTTCTGCAACCATTTTGTCCAGTTGGGAGTAAAGGATGAAAGAGATTTCCTGGATGGCATAACAGATGAAGATCTAAACAACATGGGTAAGATGAACCTCAACCTGAAACCAAAGGCTGTAAAAACAATGTGGTTTCATGTCACGTTTGTTTGTTTTAGCCTGAACATGTAATTAATATACAGTTTCATTGTAGGATTATTGCACTAGTTGACCAGAAATCTATACATAAATGTATTCATCAATCCCAGTTCCTTAAGTACATACTTTTTGTCAAGTGATTATCTGTTTTTTAAAAGTTGAATCTAATGCAACTGTATGGTAATATTATGTTCAGTTCCATCACATATCAATGACTAACTCAAATCTGATCCCATAAAGTCATCATAATTTCAATCATTTTGATCAAGTTAAATGTCCACTTAATTCCAAAAGTGTATGCACTTAATGAAATATCATTAATTTTACGGTTGAACTGTTACAGGTTTAAGTCATGTGGAGAAGAACCGTTTTTCAGCAATGAAAAACTTCATTCAGAGTCTCAGAGCTGCAGAGCACCAAGTTGAAACTGTGACACCCGTGCAAAAGGAGTTCTGTCTGCACTACACATACCCCAAATGTGCTCAACCAAAACTTATTGAAGGTAAGAGGAACAGTTTTTGTTATAATCCATTCTGTGTTGGTGATCGTTGTGGGGTCTGTTCAATGAAGCCCATACAGAAGTGACTTAAACTTGCATTCTCTCCAACAGCCAGCAGGGGGCGCCACTGGTGGTTTTAAAAATAAGGCTGTTTGTATTGAAGTCTGTGGGAAAATGGCACTTTTTCATCAGTGTCTCCTGCTGGCTATTTGAGAGAATGCAAGTTACTTCTATACAGGCTTCATTGCTGGGTGACACCATGACAGCTCCGTCCACTATTTACTGTATATACAGTCTATGGCAGACAAGCACAACCACCTGACGAGCTTCATAATGGTTGTTTTGAACTTACAGATATGGACCCAGAACTACACACAGTAGAGGATCTGATGCTGCGGATCGGCCATCTTGAAAGTGTTGGTAATTCCAGAGGAATCTGTCTCTACACGGTTGATGGGATGCCCTTGACAGATGATCCCTTCTTCAACACCTGTGAGTGCACCTGGATCTTTTACAGTAAAGGCTGCAAACTATTTTGTTTCAGTTAATTTTTCTGTGGTTGTAAACATTAACATTGACCAGATAGGTACTGAAATGTTCATAATCTCGTACCAAGACTCAGATCTTTGTTTTGGTTTTACAGCCGCCATCTCTACTTTTCAGCTACTGTTCTGTACAGGCTGTTGTTTTTAGAGGAAAACCTGTGAAAAAAAAACAATACAGCAGAACACTGGCAGCTGAGCCCAGGAACATAGTAGACATTTGAAATGAAAGACAATTAAAGAGAGTGAATATTTCACAGTCATGAATCCGTTTGCTCAAAACAGAACCTCAGCTGAATGCAGTTGCTCTGAAAGAGTGACTGGTTATTTTCTAACTATGTTACTATGTTGTCTCCTCTTATAGGGTCTTTGAAAGATAGGCATATTGAAAATGGAGCTGAAATTTATGCCATATTTACACCAAAGGAAAACCTGAAACAGGCTCCTCAAATATTAAAGCAAGAGGGTGGTGAAACCTACGGAGGCGGTGTGGTTCGATGCCACATCATGCTCAAGGTGCGTCTTAAGTATACTGGTCATGATGAAACTTAGGACAGTATTAACAACTGATGAGGTACATGGATATTATTGTGCAGTATGTTTGTATTGTGGCCCAGATTGAAAAAAAGGAAATTCTCTGACTATATTTTATGCCGATGTTCTGGGGATCACATCTCTCTTTTAATCACACTTCCTTCATTAATACTTTTATATATGATATACAGTTTTAAATTCAATTGTTGCTGCAGGGATTAATCAATTACTTGATAAGTTGTTAAGCATTATATTATTTTTTTATTCTCTGATTCCAGCTTCTTAAATGTAATTTTTTTATTATTAATATTTTATGGACATTTGAGGCCATCATCTTGGCCTTTTGGAAACACTGATTAACATTATTAACCATTTTCTGACATTTTATAGACAAAACAACTAATTGATTAATAGAGAAAACAGCTCAACAGATTAATCAACAGTGAAAATAATTCTTTGTTTCAGCCCTCAAGTCAGTAAACTGAACATTTCTTTGTTCTTGTCTAAATGCTGAAGGCAGTGCTCAGAGCTCGAAGATGACTTTCTGTTACTCATTATCCACTTTGTCTTAACATACAACATAAACATAAAGTGTTTATTTAAGAGCACATCTGTTCTTTATAATAGTGTTTACTTTTGGTATACAGGGAGACTTTGAGGTGACAGTGAACTTGGCAAGTGACACCTTAACAAGCCTGAGACTCAAACTGGCGCAGAAAAGTGGAATCCCAGCACATGTCCTTCATTACAAGTCAGTCAGAAGCACCACACCAGCACTGATCTCATGACTCTGTCCTCCTGGTTTCTCATGTTCTCTATTATATTTGCAGAGGTCAACATTGTGGTGGTGACACACTGCAGAGATGTGGGGTCACTGAGGGCTCAGCAGTTTACTTCTCTTTGTCCACCTTTTCTGACAAGACTTCACACGATGAGACATTCTTCATTAATGACTTTGTGCCTTCGGTTCAACAAACCCAGAAAGGAATCAGCGTGTTCTTGTCTTCACTTTATGTTATTGTAAGTTTTTAATTTTGTAATACAGACAGCGACACATGCGTGGATGTAGACTCGTTTCTTGAAAAACACGTAAAGATGACAAATCTTTTTTTCTTCTTCTAGCAATGTCGTTATTCAATACTAATGCAGAAGAAACTGATTTCCTACCTCAGAAAGCTGACTGGATGTAACCCTCTCGCCCAAAGTTTGCATCAGTTACTCTGTAGGAATGAACCGCTAACCAGGAATCAGAAGGTGAACAATATGAATATGTTATGCTGCAATTTGGATGAACTGAATCTTTACTCCCATTTCATCAGACACTTCTTTTGTTATAGATTGCAGTTGTTGAAGGCTTGTACATAGTCTTTAGAGAGCTTTTGCCTCAACATGGAACACAACAAGGAGAGAAACACATTGAGGACCTGAATGTGTTTGAGAATTCACTGTACTGCTGGGCACATATCCTGTCAGAGGCGCAGGTATTTGGATATTGAGTGGTGACCGGCTTATAAAAATATATTAGGTGATACATGGTGTAAATGTATCATTATGCATTAAAGTTAAGGTCCCATTTGATTGTTTCCTACTTAAGTAATGACTGCTTTCTCTTATTTTGACAGAAACAGACAGCAGAACATGAAAGCTTTGCACCCATTGTTCTGACGTCTGAAGATGGCAGCCGCTTCACTGAACCAGTCAGAGTACCTGGAGTACCTGGCGCCTTTGAACGAGCATACGTTCACCAGAAAATCAAAAGTAAAACTTAAGTGTGCTTTCACAAGTCAACATTTGTTTCATTTAAATCAACCGTCTTTTGAGCAGTTGTGAACGCAGTAGTTTGGTGCAGAACATGGTGATACAGAGACAGCTTGTGAGAGGTGGTCTGGGACATTTATTAAGTCAAAGGAGAATTTTTAAATTTCTTTTTCTTGTCCTTATATTAGTGAATGATCTGCTGTATAAGCTTCCCCTGATTCTGTGTGTTTTGTGTAGATGGAGAGAAAATTACAAATTGCACTGAAAAGACTTTGCAAGAAACATCACTACAGCGAGCCAATGACATTGAAAAGATTTTGCTCAGTTTGCCTCCATCCATCAGAACATATCCTCTTTGGATTGGCCAAGACAAGATGACCACTCAAAGGTATGTATCATCAAAGTTTTACTTTTTTAAAAAAGTCCTTCAGTGATCTGTTTTTCTCTTAAGGGTGTTCAATCTTGTTTCTCATTAACCTTTACAATGAAATTGCAGCTCTCAGATACATGTGGAGAAAACTTTTGAAAGTATGGTGGAAGGATTAAAATCACCCTGTAATGAGCACCTCAATGTGACCCCAGCTCTGCGTTTGAAGGAGCTAGGACAGTGTGAGAGGCGCCTTGTTCTGCTGAGTGAAGGTACTCCATTAAATCACAGTCTGTGCATCAGTTCTGACTGTGCAAATGTACTGTGTGTCTGACAGCATTGTTACCTGCTGAGAACAAGACTGTCATAGTATGATGTGCATAAGCCTCAAGTATGAACTTTATTTACCATATTTCCTGGACTATAAGTCACACCTTTTTGTCAGAGTTTGGCTGGTTCTGTGACTTATACTCAGATATGACTTATATATAATAAAATCTATAATTTCACATGATCTTCGATGTTATTTCACATTGAACGACATGATCAAGGAGTAAACATGACCTACAACCGCCAGACAACACTCTAGGCTTGTGACAACTACCGGTATCTGCTACTTCTGTACCACTGAAGCTTAATTTAAACATTAACATAAAGACAACTGAGCAGGGCCGCTTCAAGGTATTTGGGGGCCCTAGGCGAAAAGGGGCAACCCCCCACCCCCTGCCAGACGAGGACCTTGGGCGATAAACAGTGAAGAATAAATAAACATCACACGTGTTGTATCCATTCTCAACATCTTTACATAATTAAATAAATCTTTACATTATTAAAACAAATATGTTTATATACAATTTCTTACTAAATGTATAACACTGAACAACAACCTCAGTATAAATATTATATATACAAAATATTTAGTTAAATTAAATATGAAAATAAGACTAATAAAAAATATGCAAATAACATTAACATAATGTTTTATATTTACAGTGTACACAGAAAATAACCTTGCTTTATAAAAAGATAAATAAATTAGGACATAAGAAAAGTATGTGACTGTTTCTGATCTACCAACACACACAGAAAAGTGCACAAGGTGTAAAAACGTACATAAAATTAGTTTCTTTATATGAAGAGACAGTCATATGCAAAATGTCTACAGCTGCTGCTGTCAAACTATAGGGGAGGGGCCCCTTCGAGGGGGATTTCAATAACAGTGTCATTGCACTTTTCAGTCATAGAATTTAGGGAGGCGCTGCCACGCTCATAAAGTTGTCGTTGTCTTTATCAGGGGGGCCCCCTTTCAGCTGGGGGCCCGAGGCAGTTGCCTAGTTTGCCTACCCGGTTGCGACAGGCCTGCACCTAAGAACGACACAAATGCCCCCAAAAAGAAAATCATATTTTGCAGATTACAAGCTGCAAGTAGTGAAATATGCAGCCGAAAACGGTCAACGAGCAGCAGCCATGCAGAAGAGGAAGCAGCGCAGAGTTGTTTATGCTCCATGTAGCTGAATAAACATGATGTGTTATGTAAAATGTGACACCGATCTTCCAATTCATTGTAATTTCACATTGAACTACAGCACGGCTATGCGCTTTGCTGTGAAAGTTGTGAGCGGACCGCACAGTCACAGCGGATTCGCCCACAGTCTGCTCCAGTATGCCTTAATATGCCGTCCGCCTTTTCGCCTGTTCTTTATTCTATTCTTATTATTATAACTTGCCTTTCAAGATGAAATGTCTGTTATCAGATTTTATTTTTTGTAATTTTTTTTAAATAAATTTCTCCAAAAAATGCAACTTATAGTCCAGTGCGACATGTTTTTTTTTTTTTCCGTCTTCGTGATGCATTTTTGACCTGATTTATACTTCAGAGCGACTTACAGTCCGAAAAATATGGTAATTATTGTTATTTGTTTCATTCATCTTTATGAATGTGTTTTCTGTTTGACAGACAACGTTGGCATATGTTTGCGTAATGACAAAGGCTCTCCTGGTATGATCAGAGTGCATGATTGTTTGGATGGCCAAGAGAAAGCAGTGGATTTGAATGTGCTGGCAGCCAGGTAAGCACCTTACTGTATCCACTGATGTTTCCCAGCATCTAGGATAAATATTTTCCCTGTCTGTGGAGGAATTGGGAATGTGAATATATGTGTTGACTCTGGATGCCTGTGATCACTGTCCTTCTGCATTTTAGCAGAAACCAAATTATTTAATATTGGATAAATTAACAAGATGTTAAATGTGCATTGATTACATTCAGCCACTAGCCATTCAGTTGTATCTGCCTCACAACAAGTCGTTGTCAGGCACTTGCTCAGTCATATTTATTTATAATATTCATATTATTTAAGCTCTGTGGGTGTATTGTTTAAAAATGTATTTGTCTACAGGTAAGAACTACTTAATAGACAATAAATTATTAAAGAGCGTTTGTCTGACTTGCAAACTGTTATACTGCTCCCTGAGGGGATGGGTTAAATGCAGAGGACAAATTTCATGTATGTAGCGATATATATGTGACAAATAAAGTATCTATTCTATTCAATTCTATTCTCAAACCTAAACTTTTGACACTTCACTGAAGCGCTGAAAAAAATGGACACCCCTGTTAGTGTGCAGCTTTTTGCCACCAGCTTGAAGTCTGTTGCTGTGTCACTCACAGTGTGGACATTGCATTAATGTCACAATACCATTTTTGCTGACAATTACGTTTTGACATGAACACAGGACCGACGGTGACAGAGAGGACCGAACATTTGTCACAACCAGGACCCCAAAAGAGGCTATACTGGTGAAACTTGATTGATCGTTTCCTATGAGGAATGTGGGATTGGCTGGGTAGCAGGACACGCTTACAGTTTGATTTTTCTTGACTTGACTTTCATTAGGTGCTGATAGACACAAGCTCCTCTATGGAAGAAGAGTGTTATGCAAATGCAGAAATAAAGAAGATCAATGCTGTGAAAGAGCTCTTTGACAACTTTGCAACAAGGACCATGGCTTATAATTTTTATCATGTTATCGGCCTCATGAAGTTTGACTCCCTGGTGAAACTTCTCCACCCATTTACTGAAAATCTGGAAAAGTTCAAGGTAAAGTCAGCGTGGTGGACTTTTTTTAAGTCTGTCCTTAAATATAGTGCAATTTACATCTGGGTGTAAAGCTGTAACACACTTTTTTTTCCCCCATTTGTAGGAACACGTACGTTACATCGAGGCAAGTGGATGTACTCTGCTGTATGACGCCCTGCGACGTGGGGGGTCTGAGTTGGAAAAGGTCAAGATGAGGTTTCCAGATTGTAGACTTCGCATCATGTGTCTCACTGATGGAAATGATTCTGGGTATATTTCTTCCTCTGTTCTAATAATTTAGACAAAGACCTCAAAAGGTCAACTACAAATTGTGACAATCTTAATTCTTTCCGTAGATCCTTCATAGAGCCAGATGCTGTTACAGCCAAACTGCTGAAATCAGACATTGTTGTGGACTCAATCCTTCTTGGAAATGTGGAGAACAACATGTTGCATGGAATCAGCAATGCAACAGGTATGGCATCTTTGAAAGACTGCTTTCTCAATTGAATTCCTGTGGTACACCAAAAAGTGTAAAATTAATGCTACATACTAGGCCTGTAACAGCACACAAAATTTTCGGTTCGCTACGTTTTTGGTTTTGAAAGCCACGATTAGTTTTTTTTCGGTTCGTTATGGGAAGAAAGAAAAACCCTCAAAAAGTCGTTCATTCATTTATTATGAATTATTCAGCATTTACCCCAATAGTCTTAGACAATAGAATTGAGAAAAATAGAAAAAATATAATCCTGCTGCTATAATCAGGTCTGGGTGGACCTTCAAGGCTGGTAGAGCACACATTTGGGTAATTTGGGTAGTATCTTTACTAATAGTAAATATTCTTGTTGCTTCCAGGTGGCTGCTGTTTCAAACCACAGACAACCAAAGATAGTCTGAAGCTCTTTGAGATGGAGACAGTTCTGTCTTTGGATCAAAGGAATCTCAAGGAAAAACTTGACGTGTCTTCCATCAGTCAGGTTAGTTATTGTAGAGCGTTGTCCTCTGTTCTGTTGGAAGTGATATGAAAATGAAACACATTGCATAAACTTTGACATGTTGTTTTGATGTCCTGTCTTCCTGTCATTGTATAGCGTGGTTTGTTGAGCTTCTTCACTACTCATGGTTATGACGAATGTCCAGAGACATCCTTACCAAGCCAGATACACAGCAAAGTGACAGCGACACAGAGGTGAGTGATTGAAGCCATAGTTCCTAGGAGCAACACAAAGTGACAAAGTGAAAGTGTTACACATAAACTGATTTTTAGTTTAAACACAAGTCTACAGCCAAGACAGCAGCTGTAAAACCAGTCTGAACATAACAGTGATGCTGATGATAAGAAATGTCTTATTATTAACACTTGAAAAGAGGCATCATAGCCTCTTCGATCAGAGGTTTTCAAAGTGTGAAGTGCGGCTCCACTGGGTGGAGCCAGAGAGGTTCATGGGAGCCACGGTGTGAGCTGGAGCCTATCCCAGTGCATGTGTGTTTGCCTGTCTCTCTCGCTGCATTGTGGTGAACTTTACCACACCAAAGAAATGGTTGCAGTTTACTCTCAATATTGAGGTGCCAATGGAAGAGGGAGCATTGAACTCACAAAATTGATTCTGGGCAGAATATTCATTTTAATTATAGCCACCCTGTACAAAGTGAATGTGGGAGGCATGTTTAGAATGTTTTAAAAACAGGGGAGGCTCACTATTCCACACTTGGAAAACCCCTGTCTTAGATGATTTCAAACTGCATATTCTCACACTATATATTCCATCTCACAGGATATTGTTAATGTATATTTACTGTTTTCAAGTCCTGGCATTATATTTGAAGCAATAATACTCTTTGTAACTAGTGCTTTAAAGAAAAAGATGAAGGAGTCAAAGGGGTGGTTTGTGGAGAAGGACAAACGTATCCTGGAGGAGCTGAAGAGTCTGCATTGTAACCCACATCCCTTCTTCAGAGTCTTTCCATCAGAGTCAGACTTCAGTAAGTAGCATGCTTTCACCTTTCAGTATGATGCATTTTTGTATCATTGCATAATTATATAAGTGTACAGGACACTTTATTATACTTAGAACATGGTACTACAGTATATAGCTTGTTTTCAGGTCCATTATTTTTTTTTATTTTATTTTTTTTTTTTCTTACATTTTTTGCTGAAACTTAAAAGCTTTTTTGTAATGTGTTCAGCGTTTTGGAGGATTCTCATGCAAGGCCCTCCTGATACACCATATAAGAAAGGGGTGTTTGAGCTGTACTGCCAGTTTGGTCCTGACTACCCAGCAAAGCCTCCACTCATCCGCTTTGTCACACAAGTATCCTGCCAAAATAAAAAAAAGAGCGGAAGTATTTTCTTTTTAATATGATCTGTTAGAAGTGTGTTTTCTTAACACGATGACAGGTGTACCACTGCAATGTCAACAGTGTTGGCCGCATTTGCCACAACATATTCGACCGCAACTACAACGCCCACATCACTGTGAGAGAGATCCTGGAAGCTGTGTATGGACTGCTCATCATCCCTGAGCCTGATGATCCACTGGACAGGTGAGAGGTGATGATCCACCCGACATCCACTGGCATCACTGTATTAATACTGCAAAATTGTTATTTGTTATCTTTTGTCAGATATGTCAGAATAGAAAACACTTCATTTATTATTAATTTTTCTTTTCTATGAAAGCGTTTTGGCTGAAGAGTTCCTAACAAGCCATGAGACATATGAACGAGAAGCTGAGAAACACACCCAGAAAACTGCAGGAAAGTCACTAGAGGACATGGAGAAGGTAAATGAGCAGCTATATATATAGATATATATATATAGATATATATATATATTTCTTTTTCATATGAAAATATGCCTTACGAATGTTTCTTTTCTTCGTTTTCATTTAAAGCAATTGGTGGAGCCTGTGCCACAGTTTGTACCCCAACATCTGATCTGTCCACTCACCAAGAAGATGTTTGTTGATCCAGTGAAAACAGTGTATGGCACTGTGTATGAACGCAAAGCCATTGAGGAACACCTGAAGGAGTGAGTTCTCTCATTTGTGAAAAATGACTGATAGGTTCAAATGCTCTCGAGCACAGAACCTCATCAGGTGCATTGCATCATACTATATTTTCACAGTTGACTGAACACTGTTTTGCAGAAACCAGTATGATCCAACGGCTGGCCCAGGACATGAGCTTGAAATGAGTGACATCAGAGCGGACCAGGACATGAAGAAAATGGTGATGGATCATCGTTCTCGCCAAATCCAGTTTGACATGACAGCTGAGTAGTTACACTACATTTGTGTGGAAAAAAGTTACCAGCTACTCTTTGTTTTAACTGTTAAAAAAAAATCACTAAAGTTGTTTCGCGACATCACATCTTGTTCTTGTATGAGCAATTATGGACAGTTGTTGTTATAATATTTAGTTTTGTGTTTGATTTGATTTTGAATTAAGATTTGTGTTTGGTGTTAACCGTTGCTTCTTAGTTTTAATATTCAATAGCCATTTCCATATTGTCGTATTTCCTTCATCTATGTTTTATCTCTCAAATATGATGTTACTTAAAATGTTCAATGTTTCATGGAGTATAGTGAAAGTTTTCTATTCACTGCATGTGTTTCCAGTGATAGCAGAAGAATAAAAGATGAGAGTGATTGAGTGATGATTGAAGTGAGATTTTTATGCAGACATAGTCAAAAAAAAGGCATCAGCTATATTTTCCACTTTGATGCAGGCTGTTAAAGGTTTTCTAAATAAAATGATCTTCTACAAGAATGGTTGTCAACATTCAAATAGGCATGTTTCCCTGCATTGCAAATAAATTACAGATTGTTCCTACACTATGCAGTTTTAAACTGCTTGTGACGGTAGAGTTGCAGCTTATGATGCATGTGTATGAAAAGGTAATAAAGGTAATAGTTCTGAGATATTAAATACATAATTTCATATGAAATATGCGCTTCATTTCATGAAACAGCTCACCAAAACCAGAGTCACTATTTCTAAAACAGGCTTCATGTTTATCTACAGTATGACTGACTAGGATGAATATTATTATGAGCATGGTTGTTATATAGTATATAATGTTCTACAAACAACACATTATTAAAGATATATTATAGAATTATTAAATTAGCTCTTCTTATGTCCTTACCATGGGACCTTAGATTGCATTGGACCAATCAAAAGCTGTTATTTAGCCATTGCGTCACGCCAAGCAAGAGAGGATGTCAATAATTTCAAACTAAATTTCCTTGAATTCAGAAAACCAATTAAATTCACAATAGGCCTTTGTTCGATAATGGTTTGCCATTGTACGACATTAAAAAGTTATTCATAAAAATTTTAATTCTGTTGTTCACATTTGTACCCTTTCTTCCCGTCGAAAACGTCTGTGCCAAACTTTTATGTTGAAGGCTGTAGCCGGAAATGTGTTGAACATAAACGCTCTGGTTTTACACAGTGTTGGACTGAATGCTGTTGACTCTGCATATCTGGGTGGGAACAGACCGCAGGTGAGTTGTATTAAGTTTCTCCTTAAAGTCTAAATCATTAATATCTTTACTAGATACGATATGTTTACGTTCGTTATAAAGACATCGGTACTCCCTCAACAGTCGTTTTTACCTTAGTTGTCTTACTTTTCAAAACAAACTGCCATTATTCATTTCAAGTCGTGCAAATGACATTTCTTACAAAACATTACTTTCATCTTGTAGTACTAACTAGACTAAATACAGGTATCTCGTGCAGTCTCACTGATTCTTAAGTCATTGCACTGATTTCCTTAGTTAAGATTTGATGTCGCCAGCAATAATCCAAGTTAGCATAACCTTAGCTTTGGCATAAGTGCACTTTTCGTGTATTGTTGGTAGTAACAACAGTATTTTTAAGATGTCTTAATCTTTTTGTTTACTCTTGACTGATAATACACGGAGAGGTTGAGCCACCAGCTGCCTGACCAGCAGAACCTGTTTATACTCTCCTTAAATCAGTTCACAAGTGGCAACACTGAAACTCACGTGGAAGCAATCATGTTGACTCTCAGTGGATCTGTTGTCTCTAGTGTAATGTAAAAATAATAGCACTTTTTTTAGTTGTTACAAAACAAACCTCAAACTATCACTATATCTACAGTGACATCTACACTGCCTCCTTGTGACTGTGTGGTGTGTGTCCTTTCTCCACAGAGATGTGGTGGCTGCTGTGGGTGCTCGCCGCCTTGCTGGCTCTCTTCTGCTCTCTGGATGTGTGGTACTTCCTCCGGGTAGCTGCTGTGATCCTCCGGGCCTTTTTCCAGCCTCCAATCTGGGACGTCACAGCAGAGCAGATCAGAACAGGCCGGGTCACTCCCCATGACATTGACATGTGCCACATGAACAATGCTCGCTACCTCCGGGAGTGTGACTTTGCCCGCTTCTCTCTCTACATGCGTAACGGTGTGTTCAAGGCACTGCGAGCACTCAAAGCTTCAATGGTGGTGGGGGCCACCACCATCCGTTACCGCAGGGCTCTGTGTATAGGTGAGGGCTACGAGCTCCGGAGTCGCATCGTCACTTGGGATGACAAAGCTTTTTTCCTGGAGCAGAGATTTGTGTCAACAAAAGATGGGTTGGTGTGTGCCGTCATGTACTGCAAGCAGAGCGTCATACGCAGCAGCCCAGACAAGATCATGCAGCACCTGTGTAAGCGAAAGGTAAGAACTGAATGATTAAACACATGAACGTATTTGACACCTATTGATTGAAGTCTGACATTGAGTCAATGATGTGCTTCTTGCAGGTGGAGTGCCCTGAGTTTCCAGAAGACCTTCAGCACTGGGTCAACTTCATCTCCTCCAGCAGTCAGGCTCTCAGAGCAGAGAGTGGACTAGACGAGAAGAACAAATGACACCACATTACTTGTCCAGTGTTAAGATTGCATTTTTTGTGATACAATTATTTTTTCAGCTCAGGATTTAAAAGACATATGTCATCTGATCACAGTTACTTGACTTGTGCCTACACATCTGAAAATGAGCTTTACTTACTTAATGTCAACACTGGAAGCGCTAGCACACAAGGTTGTTGGCAAAGACTGAAAAATGATTACTCATTTGGTAATAACAAAATAACATGAATGTTTAAAGTGTGACTTTGTAATATTACAGTAATAAAGTAATACATTTTAATTATTGATTTTTTTAACTAAGATGTCATGCATATGAAGTACAGAAATTGGACTAGCTTTCACATCAGACATTTATATTCTCTCTCTGTAATGGAATTATACCTGCAGAAAAACAATCACCAGAGACCATGCAACATTATGCAAACCCACATCAAATACACAGTCATTTATATAGTATACTGAGCTATAAAATACCTTACATCAGTAAACTATAATGTTATTTTAGCCACACAGTAGGTGTGGAAATATTGGTCACATATCTGATAAAGGGTCAATGTCAGTGGTGGTTTCTGTATATTACAAAGTGCAAAATTTTTGGGCTGAGCTCTGAAATTAACTTTTGATTCAAACTATGGATCAGCTATTTTTATTGTCTTTGCAGTGATACTTGGTGTTGTGATTTGTATGTTTCTTCCTCCAGTTTTATTAGAAATTAGATTTGGAATCATGATGGAGGATACGAAAATTGAATTTCTGTTGAATATTTACTCTTCTTTTATGAAAGAATTATGAAGTATATGGAAAAAAAAATACGTTTTTAAACTGAACATTGTTCTGCTAAAAAGTCTAAAAGACTCAATCTTCAGAGACCAACTGTGTAATGTATTTTTTTATTTATTATTTTATTAGCTAATCATTCTGATTACACTGTGTGTCACATTGTTTTATTTTATTATGTATGTATTTTCTAAAAAGAAATTGTGACAAACCGGATACTGTAGGGGTTAACTATGTCCAATAGGTGGCAGTAGCGTACCACTAAGTGATACTCAAAGAAGAAGATTGATGTCGTCACACACCCGGAAGTCATGTTCATTCATCCTGCCGGTTTCTAAGTTATAGTGAACGACGCATCCCATGGTAGCCCTCTCTTTTGGACGCACGGTAAGTGCTGCATTTTTAAAAACATATTTCTACGGTTTTTGTGGTCATTTTCTAAATTTCCACAGTGCAAAAATAAATTTTGAAAATAACGACGAGCTAAGAGTGTGATGTCTATTCTGCAAGGCCACCCACTGCTGGTGGCTAGCGGCTAAGCTAACAGATTTGGCTGTCACAGCAGGTTGGTTGCACCCTGTCCATTTGGATGTTCAAGGGTGAAGTGGGTTAAGATGGGGATATGCTGCCTCCATGTTTTTGCCTAATATAAAGTAAACGAATGAAAACGCGCCGCCCTCTGTTTTTTTTCACATCTGACATTGATGAGGTCAAAGGAGCATTTTATTAAATATTGATTGTGGTCAAGCATTTATGAAAGACTACCCCCTTTATCAAAGTTATATATTTATTTTTTTGTTTAAATAAACATTTTAAAAATATGTTTCTGCTAATGTGTTTGTTTTTAAGAAAAAAACAGTGATGAGTGGACCATTCAGTATGGGCCAAACAACCAAATAGACATGAATAAAAAAACATTCCTGGCAAAACGTTGGTATTGCTACTGAAATGTAAGGCATACGTTTTGATTATCATCACCAGTGTTTACTTTACCAATTACTTTACATTTACCAATATTGTTATATTAATATTCTATTATTTTTAAATGTCCTTGAGTGAGACACTGAACACTAAGATGCTTCCAGGGTGCTTTCAAGCAAATTTATTGCAGTTATTTTACTTTTATTTTAGTTCTTTCTTTTATTTGTCTGTCCTTGTGCTTCTGCAACAGCCACATTTTCCTGCTGGAGCTCAATAATGTCTATATTATCTTATTCTATTTATGTTATGTGGACTGTTTCAGAGAGATGTTGCTGTTGGTGCTGGGTGCCCTCCTCCTTCTCTTCTGCAGTCTGGATGTATGGTACTTCCTACGTGGGGCCCAGGTGTTCATCCAGGCATGGTTCCAGCCCAGAATAAGGGACATGCTGGCTGAGCAAACCATTGATGGCATGGTTCTTCCTCATGATTTGGACTACATGGGCCACATGAACAACTCCAGATATCTAAGAGAGTGTGACTTTGCCCGCTTCCACCATTACATGCGAAATGGGCTTTTCATGGCATCACGCAAACTGGGGGCCAGAATGGTGGTAGGGGCCTCCACCATCCGGTACCGGCGCTCACTGGCCTTTCGTGAGGCTTTTGAGATTCGGACCAAAATTGTGGGATGGGATGAGAAGGCTTTTTACCTGGAGCAGCGATTTGTGTCTAAGAAAGATGGATTTGTCTCAGCGGTCATGCTCTGCAGGCAGAATGTGGTGTTCTGCAGCCCAGAGAGCATTATCGAGTTTGTCTGCAAACGGAAGGTGAGAAAATAGCTGTAGAAAAGTATGTTTATTTTTTATTTTTATTGATTAACCTGGTGGGTGGCATGTTGGTGTAGTGGTTAGCACTGCCTCACAGCAAGAATGTACTGGGTTCGAATCCCGGTCCGGGGTCTTTCTGTGTGGAGTTTGCATGTTCTCCCCCTGTCTATGTGGGTTCTCTCCGGGTACTCCGGCTTCCTCCCACCATCCAAAAACATGCATGGGGATTAGGTTAATTGGATAATTTAAATTGCCTGTAGGTGTGAATGTGAGTGTGAGTGGTTGTCTGTCTCTATGTGTCCTGTGATGAACTGGAGACTTGTCCAGGGTGTACCCTGCCTTTCACCCTAAGACAGCTGGGATAGGCTCCAGCCCCCCCGCGACCCTATGAGGATAAGCGGTAGATGATGGATGGATGATTAACCTGGTTATCGTGATCTCAATTGATTTTGTCATAAATGTACTGAAAACACATTACAGTTTTATAAAGCCCAGGGTGTCAAACTGTCAAAATATTATCTTACTATTCAGTAAGACAAAGAATATCTTCAATATTTAGAAACTGGATGTAGAAAATAGTTTACATTTTTGCTCCACTAATTTTGTGTTTGCGTGCAGATCGAGTGCCCCAAGTTTCCTGATGACCTCAAACACTGGATCAGCTTCATCTCAGCCAGCAGCCAGGCTCTGAGAGCCGAGAGCGGACTTGAAGAGAAGAACAAGTGAAGCCCCACACCATGACACCATGTGCCATGAGTTTTGGCCCACATATCATTTGCATTGCACGCACATATACAGCATACATACATACATGCACACAAACAGTTGAACAATGTACCGTAGAGAGTTTTTAGTTGACTTGTAAGATTCCATTTATCTCTGTTTTTGGGTCAGTCCTTCCTGTTGTGTATTTTTGTATGATGTGAACAGAAATACAGAACTTCAGATGGCATAATATGAAAACTTGAAGTGTAAGATATTCCATGTTTTAAAATGCACTATTTGCATTTCGATCGTATTGCGAGTTATGTGTCACAAGAACGTAGCTTATAGAGCGCTTTGGACATCTTCATTTTCATTTTAGTGAAATCCTCTTACTTCAGATACAGTAAGCATGTAGATCAAAAGTTATTCTTTCACTGACATTAATGCATGTTTTAAAACAAAAACAGAAGACTTTTTTTGTGCCTGTTTCTCTTGATTAGCCGTAGTTTACGGTTACAATTTCAAAGAACAACTTAATCATTTTTTTTTTCCAAAAAAAAAAGGTGACAGTGTGATGAAATACTTGAATGGACATGGACATGTAAAGACATGTTTTAATCTTCCCATGAGCATTTTGCACAAAGTACTCCAGACTGAACTCCTGCTAACAATCTGAAAGGGAATATTGATTTTGAGGGACTGTTTTAATCAGTACAGGACTGATCTTTCACCAACTGTATGATACATGTGTTTAAAGGGTGGGCTTCTTGATTGGGGTTACATGCAATTTTAAGAGAAAGTGCTTAAATCCAAACTAACAGGCCACATGAACAAGCAGTTGTTGGTAAATTTTCAGAACCCTCTATGTTTGAGAGCCAGTGCTGTTAGGATGACGCTTGGCCTTTTGAAATCTGGACCCTTCCCTTTAATGCATCAAAGCTTTATTTTCTGACCAAAGTAATGTATTGTTATGTATGAAGAGGAAACAGAATCCATTTCAAAGATGTATGTCTAACCTGTTATTTATGTTGTTGATACACTGAAAGTCCTACTTGATTTAAGTTTGAAGAGCTTCACTGTGTTTTTATTTACAGCAGTTATATTATTTATAATCGATTGAAATGAGTAAATGTACCAAACTATTTATTGTGTTTGTTTAAATGCATTTTAAATTAAAACACATTAGAAACTATGTTTAAAGTGCTTGTTTTTCAACAACAATCTGAGCTACTAATACTAATGTACAGCCAGAATGTGATGTGTATAGTGTGTGTGCTTCTCAAACGCAACAAACTGAAACCTGTTATCTACAAACAGCTCTGTTTTTCTGTAAGTCTGAAGTGTTTGCTTCCTTTGTTGGTCAAACTAGATCCCTGCCTGTCCCTATTAGATGAAATTAATTTTCATCATTTTTTTCCTTCTCCCCCTCCCCAATAGTGTGGTACATGGCTTTTGGCATTGATGGTAAGTGTACTCACATCAGGTAATTCAGTTTGAGTTTCTTACTTCCGTGCCCTGCAAAATGTTACTTAAGTAAAAGTACAAAAGACATTAACACTGAAATATAACCTACATAATTTCAAAAACTAAAATTACTCATCTTGCGAAATAATCTATGTATGATATCACTGAAAGAGTGCATATAGCTGCATTAATATGGGCATAACTTAAATATTACAGCAAATTATATTTGCAGCGGAGGAGAAGTACTACTACAGTAAATGTACTTCTTTTCTGATATAAAGTGTGAATTGTCATTAAATTGACGTTAGGGTATGGCTTCAGCGATTAAATACTATTTAAATTACATTATTTTAGAAAAATTAAATTCCCTGCTACATTTCCGGTGACGCAACTGGCCACGCCCCCATCGTTTACCACTTCCTGTAAACAAAGCAGCAGCTGTCTGTCAGACGAGTTCCTGAGTTTTCGCCCATTTTCTACACAAACCTCAGCTTTTTTCGACCATGGCTCAAGCCGGGGTGGTCGTGGACAAGGACCAGTTCAACTGCTCGGTATGTCTGGACGTGCTGAGGGACCCTGTGACCATCCCCTGCGGCCACAGCTACTGCTCAGACTGTATTAAGAACTACTGGGACCAGGACGACTATCTGGGGATCTTCGTGTGCCCGCAGTGCAGGCACACCTTCAACCCGCGGCCAGTACTCGCCAGAAACACCATGTTGGCTGACGTGGTGGAAAAATTTAAAAAGACTGGTCTCCAGGAGATGACGACGACTGCAAATCAAAGTTTCGCCGAGGCGGACGACGTGGAGTGCGACGTGTGCTCCGGGAGGAAGCACAAAGCTGTGAAGTCCTGTCTGGTGTGTCTGGCCTCCTACTGCGACATCCACCTCCAGCCTCACTATGACTCTGCTGCTTTCAAGAAACACAAGCTGGTGTCGGCCTCCAGAAAACTCCAGGAGACCATCTGTGGCCGACACGACAAGCTGCTGGAGGTGTACTGCCGCACCGATAATCAATGCATCTGCTATCTGTGCCTGACAGATGAACACAAAGGACACGACACGGTGATGATTGAGGCCGAGATACAACAGCATCAGGTAATCAATTCAGTCAAATCAGCATATTGATTTAAGGCAAGCCTGGTGATCAGCCACTGCACTGTCAATTTGTTGTATATACCTAGTTTAATGTGATCTGCATGGTGTAAAAGCAGAAGCACGAACACAGAAGAACACAGTAATGTGTACAGTTGTAGATCTGCTCTAATGAGGTATATATGAGGTCAATATTATGAATAACTACACCCTTACTTTATGACTTAGACCTTGTCTGAAACTGAAACTGGATTGCAAAGAGTATAGAGTCTCTGCAATAAACACATATAAATAGATACATTTTAATAGCAATGAAATATCTCAACAGAATGAAAGCATCACAAATCTAGTAAGGTATTTTTTTGCAGTCAGACCTGGTCTAATGTGGTCTATATGACACTATTTTCTTAAGCTTTCACAAAAGGGATTCTAGAGAGTCTCTGTGTTTATTTAGTTTTGTGCATTGGTTTGTGATCTAAACCCAGTGTGGTGGAGAACAATTATTAATATTCTATGACTCTTCTCTGTTTTCACAAATAGAAGGGAGGATCTACAAATGTGAAATAGTACACATGTGTACAGAGTGTCTTAAACATTTTCATTGTATCTCTCCTCAGAGGCAGCTTGATGACATGAAGCAGGGCTCTCAGCTGAGAATTCAGCAAAGAGAAAAGGGAGCCCAGGAGATCAGACAAGCCATTTTCTCTCTCACTGTAAGGGACAACATCCTCTTTGATCTGATATCTACGCCTGGCCTCTTCCAGTTAATAATAAAAATCTGCTGTGTGTTGTGTTGTGTCTCTCTACAGCGCTCTGCTCGGGCTGCAGCTGAAGAGAGCGATGCCGTCTTTACTGAACTGATTCGGTCCATCGAGCTGAAGCGTTTCGAGGTGAGAGAGCTGATCAAAGCCCAGGAAAAGACGGCTGTCAGTCAGGCCGAGCAGCTGCTGGAGAAGATCCAGAAGGATATCACAGAGCTGAAGAAGAGCGAGGCTGAACTGGACAAACTTTCTCACACTGAGGACAATGTCCATTTCCTTCAGGTAACAGCACTCAGAGTGATACTAGTGGTAGAAAATAACCAAGTCCATTTACTCAAGTACTGAAGTATCTCAGTACCTCAGTACTAATAATACCTCAGTACCTCAACAATAATAAAAATAATAAAAATGTGACATACTTATATAGCGCTTTTCATGACACCCAGTCAAGTCGCTTTACAGTATAGATACATTATTCATTCACACTTGGTGATGGTAAGCTACATGTGTAGCCGCAGCTACACATCCTCAACTACAGTAGTGTAGTTGAGGATTACTACTACTTTATGTTTCAACTCCAGTACCAAAATCAAAATGAGAGAAGCTCTGATTTGATGTAAATTCTTATCAGAATGACATTTCAGAGGTATTTGTTTACTTTTCTACATATCTGAAGTTATAGGTTAATTAATTAAGATTTTACCTTAAAAACATGTAATAATTTTTATTAAATATTCTCTCACCTGCCTTGACTTGCATATTATGAACTTAAGTGACATCCCATTCCTAATCCATTGGGTTCAATATGAAGTCAGTCCACGCTTTGCAGCTATAACAGCTTCAACTCTTCTGGGAAGGCTGTCCACAAGGTTTAGGAGTGTGTTTATGGGAATTTTTGACCATTCTTCCAGAAGTGTATTTGTGAGGTCACACACTGATGTTGGATGAGAAGGCCTGGCTCTCAGTCTCTGCTCTAATTCATCCCAAAGGTGTTCTATCAGGTTGAGGTCAGGACTCTGTGCAGGCCAGTCAAGTTCATCCACACCAGACTCTGTCATCCATGTCTTTATGGACCTTGCTTTGTGCACTGGTGCACAGTCATGTTGGAAGAGGAAGGGGCCAGCTCCAAACTGTTCCCACAAAGTTGGGAGCATGGAATTGTCCAAAATGTCTTGGTATGCTGAAGCATTCAGAGTTCCTTTCACTGGAACTAAGGGGCCAAGCCCAGCTCCTGAAAAACAACCCCACACCATAATCCCCCCTCCACCAAACTTTACACTTGGCACAATGCAGTCCGACAAGTATTGTTCTCCTGGCAACCGCCAAACCCAGACTCGTCCATCAGATTGCCAGATGGAGAAGCGTGATTCTTCACTCCAGAGAACACGTCTCCACTGCTCTATATTCCAGTGGCGGCGTGCTTTACACCACTGCATCTGAGGCTTTGCATTGCACTTGGTGATGTATGGTTCTTGGATGCAGCTGCTCGGCCATGGAAACCCATTCCATGAAGCTCTCTGTGCACTGTTCTTGAGCTAATCTGAAGGCCACATGAAGTTTGGAGGTCTGTAGTGATCGACTCTGCAGAAAGTTGGCAACCTCTTCACACTATGTGCCTCAGCATCCTCTGACCCTGCTCCGTCAGTTTACGTGGTCTACCACTTTGTGGCTGAGTTGCTGTTGTTCCCAAACACTTCCACGTTCTTATAATACAGCTGACAGTTGACTGTGGAATATTTAGGAGTGAGGAAATTTCACGATTGGATTTATTGCACAGGTGGCATCCTATCACAGTTCCACGCTGGAATTCACTGAGCTCCTGAGAGCGACTCATTCTTTCACAAATGTTTGTAAAAGCAGTCTGCATGCCTAGGTGCTTGCAATATAGTGTGTGTGTGTGTGTGTGTGTGTGTGTGTGTGTAATATATATGTATGTTCAGATTTCCAACACCTCAAACTCTCAGTGTCTGTGTTTGTGATTCCAGAGTTGTCAGTCTCTCCATGCTCCACCTGTGCTGTCAGCTCTGCCTTCTGTCGCCGTTGACCCCAGCCTCACCTTTGGCCCGGTGATGACAGCTGTGTCAGATTTTAAAGGACTGTTGCAGGAGGTCTGCCAGGGAGGATTTGTGAGCATCTACGAGAGAGGTATATCCAAAGGATTATCGTCAAATGTGTGCTTTTATCTGATACAGTCAAATAATTCTGTGAACTCTCGTCTCTTTTGTAGTGAGAGATATAGTGATTGTAGGTCCTCCTCACCCTGCTGTACAGCCAGGCACAACACAGCCTAGTGACGGTGAATCAGCTGTGCAAATGGAAGCAACACTAAGTGAGTCTAAACCTGTCATCTTTATGAGTATGATTTGGATGAGTCAGTCACAAAATTACTACTTTTAGGACTAGTTATAGTAGTCAGGCACACATTTAGCACTTAGAACCAACAAAAATGTGACAAGAATAGATATATATATATATAAAGAAATAATTTTTTTCACTTATAAATCAATAAAATGTTTTTCATCATTCCCTTCTGTGTGATATATTAAAAGGGCTTGACTTTAACATGTTGAACCTCGTTCTCTTTATGTTTGCAGTGATCCCTCCCCCTGGCCTAGACCAAAGTCCTGTGAACCCTCTCAACCCTTTCCTCTCTCCTGGACCTGCTGTGCCCACCTTTACCTTCTCACCATTTGGTAAATAGAGGTGTTATCAAAATAAAATGCTTGTCAGCATTAAGCAGTGTGCAAAGATCATTTTACACACACAAAAAATTCTTGCAGTGCTGACAACTTTACTTCCCTGAAAGTAGTAAAACCACACCAGATTAAACACGATTACAAAGAAGTAATTATTACTGATGAAGTCCTGTAGTCATAATTTTACTTGTACAGAAGTACGAAAGTATTAGCAGTAAACTACTTAAAGTATTAAAAATAAAGTAAGTGATGTGATTTGATTATTCCTGTTCTGTCTCAGGCTCCAAGCTCTCGTCAGGATCCAGACAGAGGCACCTTCAGCGACGCACTCACCCGAGGAGGAAATAAACTTGTAGTAGACCTCAATGTCAACATTTCACATGCACCTCCACTGGCTGAATGTCATTTTACCTCAGTGCTCTTCTCTCATATTGTACTGTACTGACACTTTTGAATTGTTCATTTAATAATTAGTCTTTTGTTGTTCATTTAACTGCTGTGCTTTAATTAAGAGTATTTAGAGCCACAAAAGATATGCAGACAATGCATTTTCTGAAAGTATTAAGCAGCATGATGCAGGGCTGACTCACTTCATGTTTATTCATTATTTAATAGAGAATTGCTTTGAAACTGAGTAGATTTTAGTTTTTATTTAACAAGGTTATGCTTTTTATATCTAACCTAAAACTCCAAAACAATCATTTTGCTTTTCAGATGTGTAATAATGTATTGCATTTTGTGACATGCTGATATTAAAAAAGCAAACCCATTTGTACAAACTAGTCAAGGGTGGTGTTTAATTTGCATGGAGGTTGGTTTACATTTGTACTTTGAACAAATATGGGCTTCTGGTTTCTGGTGTAGAAGTGGATTAAGTGATTGACTGCATGCATACAAACACTGCAGGGCTTTTATGTAAAATGTTACCTGTCAACATTAATAGGTCAGTGCATCTATTATGAGCTTATCTATTCTTGGCAGAGGTGGTTCAATAGAAGGCGGTGCTTTCCACAGGTGGCTGTACCGTGGACTGCCTATTTGCTTGTTTGCTGGCTGGTGATTGGCGGCTTCAGGTGCAGCAGGTGAAACCTGAGAAGATGTAATCAACACACCTGTGAGCAACGCCCATCTTTGTACAGTTTCAGTTCTGGGTGTCAGGAAAATGGCAGCGACAACTATTTCTGTTGAACAAGACCAGTTTTCTTGTTCTGTGTGCCTGGAGGTTTTAAGAGATCCGGTGACGATCCCCTGTGGACACAGCTACTGCTTGGACTGCATTGAAGACTACTGGAACAGGCCCAAGCAGAAAGGCCAGTACAGCTGCCCTCAGTGCAGGCAGGTGTTCAATCCCAGACCTCTGCTGAGTAGAAACACAGTTCTGGGGGAAGTGGTGGAAAAGTTTCAACGGTCTGGATTACAAGCTACAAGTCAACACTTGGCCAAACCCGAGGAAGTGAAATGTAGTGTTTGCACATTGAGGAAGAGCAAAGCTGTTCAATCCTGCTTTGTGTGCTCGGAGTCTTATTGTGCAGCTCACCTGAGAGTCCATGAAGAGCGCTTTCATGGGAAGAACCATAAACTGATCCCAGCTGCAGATCAACCGAGAGAGAAGTTGTGCCCGCATCATGATAAGTCACTGAAGCTGTACTGTCGCACAGACCAGCAGTGTGTGTGTTCCCAGTGTGTGAAAGAGAGGCACAAGGGCCATGAAGCAGTCTCTGTGCTGGATGAGAGAGCAGCACAACAGGTCAGACTGTTCATCATTGTTTCACAAAAATATTGGCTACTCGCATCAGTAGTGCAGGATTTAAGCAAATCTATATTTTTTTTTTCCCACCACTGCATTTTCACTTTTTATAATTTTTTTTTTTTTTACGACAAAGTAAGATGTTTACATTCAGCAAGTTACTCCTCAAGTTTGCTGTGAGCAGCATTGTTTTGGCCTTTATTTTGTATTAATTTTGCATAATTAGTGACATAAAATGTATGCTGAATTATCTCTTAGTAGTTCCAATTTGCAATATATTCATAGATGTAAAGGCAGATCTCACTTGATGAATATTAAAAAAAAATGGATATAATGTGTGTTCAGATTTGACTGAATTTTGAACGTAACTGAAAAGGATATTTCTATTATGGCCTTGTGTAAAGGCTTTAATGTTTCACATCAAACAGGGGTTTAAATGAGCTATGGTTCTGTCAAAGGTTCAGGTTGATAGACCAAAGGCCTTCCAGTGCAGTCCAGTCTTTTGATTGTAAAATTGAAAGTCAACGGGAAATCAGATTTTGATTGAGCAGCCCAAGGGACTGCACTGTGTGATATTCATTTTTTTTGTATTCTGTTAGAAAAAACTCCAAAAAGCCTCTTTGAAGTCTGTGCAGAAATTGAAGGACACTGAGAAGGAACTCAGGTATATTGTCCGATACATCAAGGTGAGTACATTTTCAACTTCAGTACAGTAGCTTTAAATATATTATGTTGACATACTGCCTACACTTAAAAAAAAATCAACCTCTTGTCCTCCGCAGCACTCCACAGAAGCAGCAGTGGAGGAGAGTGAGAGGGTTTTCTCCAAGCTGATCAGCTCCATCGAGAAGCAGAGCAGTGAGGTGAAGGAGGTGATGAGAGTCCAGGAGAGAGCAGCTGTCAGTCAGGCTGAGGAGCTGCTGGAGAAGATACAGAAGGAGATCACCGAGCTCAGGAGGACTGATGCTGAGCTAGAGGTGATTTCTCGCACTGAGGACCACGTTCACTTCTTTCAGGTATGGAACGAAACATAATTTGACCTGTGACGTGGGAAAAGCTCTATCCTTCTATGTATTTATCACAGTAGTAACAAAGTACATTTAATCAAGTAGTGTTGAGGTACTCTTCCATAGCCACTTCATTTTCTGCTGCTTTATGCTCTGCTACAAGTCAGAGGCAAATATTATACTTTTTAATTAGGCTACATTTGTTGGGAATTTGTTTGGGAAAATTGGGAATTTTGATTTAAAATGTGCCTAACTAATTTCCAGATTCCGATTAATAATGCAAAATATGATTTAACAATAACAAATTATGTTATTACGTTACATCTATAAGACTGTTACCCAGCAGTATAAAAAGTATGATAATATATTAAAATAAATTAGGTAATTAGCCCCACCTTTAACTAGAGCTGGAGGGGAGAGAGAGAGAATAGTAAATTTAGCTTTGAGAATATGGAGTAATGAAGTTCCCCAGATAAATTAATCTCATCAATTTGGTTTTGTCAACATGATTATAAAAAAGACTTACCTTATAATGAAGCTCACTCTGGAGCATTACAATATTGTGATTGTGTATTGTGTATTATGATTATGATTGTTATATTATTTTCATTTATTTGTGTGTAGTTGGTTGCCTTGGTATGTAGCACACTATTATAGTAAAAGATAAATGACAAGTGATTCCTTCCTGTTTTGAATTCAAATACTGTCATGTCATCTAATTTGTCACCTCAGAAGTGCAAATCTCTTCATTTCCCTACAAAGACTGTGGAGATGCCGAGTGCTGACGTGCTTCAATATTTTATGTATAAAACCATGAGAGGAGCCTTGGCTGATCTCAGAAATAGTCTGGATGAAACACTTGAAAGAGAGTTCAACAGGATTTCTGATAAAGGTTTGACTTCTCTTTTAGTTATGATTACCATAAATATGATCGTTCTGTTAATATGAAACACTTTCTGGTTTTCTAGTAATTTCACTGAAGGAAACCAGCAATCAAAGTACATCTGTGAAGAGTAAAGGTAAGAGTTAAAACATTGACTTTCCTCCTCCCCTGAATAGTGATTGCCCAATCACAATTTGGTAAATGTAACCAGAAGGCCTGTAAACTTGAGGAATAGCTTATTTTAGCAGAATATCATGTCGTCAGCTTGTTGTATTTTATTTTTTGCTATCCCCTACATCTGTCTTAAAGCAAAAGACACTGACACGTCGTACAAGTCAGAACCGAAGACAAGAGCTGATTTTCTACAATGTGAGTCAATTATTTGATAAACCCTCACAAACATTCATCTTTATAAAACCAGTGACTTCTATTTGGTGTCTGACTGTGCATTTACTGTGTCCAGATTACAACGACATAATCCTGGACCCGAACACGGCCAACCCTTATCTAAGCTTCTCTGATGATCGAAGAGTGGTGACCACACGTTCTGAGCCACAGCCCTACCCAGACCACCCACATCGATTCACCAGCTGGGCCCAGGTGCTGTGCAGAGCGGGAATGGCTGGCCGTTGCTACTGGGAGGTAGAGTGGGCCGGTAATGGAGGGGTTTCCATTGGCGTCTGCTATAAGAATATGAACAGGAGTGGAGGAGGGAGTGACTGCAAGCTTGGACACAACTCCAAGTCCTGGAGCCTGGACTGCTCTTTCTTAGGCTGCTCTTTTCAGCACAATAAGGAATCTGTAACTGTTGATACACCCTGCTGCCCCAGGATAGGAGTGTATCTGGACTTTAGGGCTGGCACATTGGCTTTCTATAATGTTTCTGATACAATGGTTTTACTCCATAAAGTCAAAACTACATTCACCCAGCCTGTATATCCAGGCTTTTGGGTGGGTTTGAGCTCTACTTTGAGGCTGTAAAGATCAACACACTCAAGTCAACAGTTATGTTCTGACCATGCAACTGTAACTGTAAGCATATTGGTGGTGTGTAGTGATTTTACTGCATCAAGTCCAATTTGTTTTAATTAATAATTTGTATATCAAAGTTATTTTATTTAAAATCTATATTAAAATATTTAATGTTACATCAACAGGTTATGCGCTTTTTTTTTAGTTTTGCATTGCAGGGCAATAATTTGACTTTCTGTATATTAGGACATTTTAAAAAAAAAAACTTTTTGTGGTACTTTGACTTCATGTCTTGAAATTCATGACATACTACACAGATTTTTATGACATATTTATGGCTTACCATAGTAAGCCACAGCATACTACAACACATACGATGTATTGAGGAATTTCCCAGATTGGGATCAACAGAGTAATTCTACTCTATTCTACTCTATTCTATTTTATTCTCCATATGGCTGTGATTCAGTGCTTGAGCACATCGGCCACCAATCGGACGTTCGATGGTTAGATTCAGGCCTCTCGGTTATGTGCCGTTGTGTTATTGAGCAAGATGCTGAACCCAAATTGCTCCCAGTGGTGTTACCACTGATGGTGCATATGAATGTGTGTGTGTGTGTGAATGGATAAATGTGACATGTAGTGCAAAGCGCTGTACAAGTGCAGTCCATTAATTAATTTATATACTATAGTCATAATGTAGCATATTGAAAAATGCAATAATGAAGTCATAGTATATCATGAAGAAAGTTATTCTACAGGTCAAAAAAGGTAACCTAGGACACTGTGTCAAACATGTCAGAAGATAGTATAGTATAGCATAATCAGTCATAAAATGGGATAGTGTATTTTGCTGACAGTCTTCAGAGAAAATGATCATGTCTTGTGGAGGCTTTAAGCAGCTCCTTCAGCTGCAGACTGAGACTCCACCCTGCTAGAAGGAGCTACTGCAGCTCATTCCTACCATCAGCAATAAGACTTTTTAACATCAGCAGTGATGGCGGATGTTAACACAACTGGACTCATTACCATCACTACCACTGTTTTCATGTGTTCGCACTGTCCTTTTGCACAGAAATATTTGCACTGCTATTTTATTTCGTTTTATTTCTACGGGTCACATCTACATAACACATTTAACATTTTATTTGCAATTAAAAAATATTGTTTCTCCTTTGTACATAATGTAAATATGTACATCATGTAAATATGTAAATATTTTTTTTTTATTATTATTATTATTACTTATTCTGTTGTCTTTGCTGTTGTTTTTTTTATCACTAATTTTGTCTATGCTGCTGTGGCGGGTGAATTTTCCCCCAATGGGAGATAAATAAACAAAAACTATTCTATGTCGTCAAAACTCAAGTCATAGGATTGTAGAAATAGTCTGAATGAAATAGGGCATGTTAATTTATGTTGAAAAAGTTGTGATAAAGCCAATTTTTAGGATGTCAGAAATTAAAAAAAGTGGTTATATGTCAAAAAGACAATTATCATGTCATAAAAGGTCATAAAAAGTCCTCAAAATTTTTTTTTCCAGCATGTTAAATTATTCATGGCAATTTATGTTGAAAAAGCCAATTTTTAGGATGTCAAAAATAATAAAAAAAAATGGTCATACTATGGCATGTCCAAAAAGTTAAAATGTCATGAAAAGTCCTCAAATGCCTTTTCATAGTATGGTGAATGAATTTGTGGTAATTTTATGTTGAAAACTGGTGAAAAAATTAGGATGTAAAAAATAAAAAAATCATCATACCATAGTATGTCCAAAAAGTCAAAAAATGACACATTGTAAAATGTCATGACAGGCCATCAAAATGCCATCTTACATTATGTTGAATGAATTCATGGTAATTTATGTTGGAAAAATGGTTAAAAAGCCATTTTGATTTGTTTTATATAAAAAATATAGCATATAATAAAAGTATTTATCTCCCACTGGAGAAAATTCACCCACCACAGCAGCATACACAAAATTACAGTGATTAGTGATAGACAACAGTGAAAAGTGATTTTAAAAATGGTCATTCTATAGTATGAAAAATTCTCAAAATGCCTAACAACTATGCAGAATGAATTCATTGTGATTGAAACCTTTTTTCGGTGTCAAAAATATAAATTGTTATACTACAGTATGTCAAAAAGTACAAAAAAAGTCAACTTGTACAATGTCATACAAAGTCCTTCAAAATGTTTTTTTAAATAGTATGTTGAACTTGTTTATGGTAATTCATGTTGAAGAAAGTGGTGAAAAAAGTTTTTTAGGATGTCAAAAATTAAACAATGGTCATATGCGAGGATGTCCAAACAGTAAAAAAATGACACATCATAAAATGTAATGAAACATCCTCACAATGCCTGCATGTTGAATTAACGTATGGAAAATTTGTAAAATAGTGGTGAAAAAGACATTTTATGTTTACACTACGGATGTCAAAAAATAACTTCATACCATAGTATGTCCAAAAACTTAAAACTGTCAGTATGAATGGTCATACTGTATTTTGTCAAAAAATTAAAAAAAAAAATTCACATCATAAAATGTCTTAATCTTAATCTTATCTTAATAGTATGTTAAATGAATTCATTTAATGAACTTAGTAATTTATGTTGGAAAAAAAAAATTTAGGATGTGAAGAATTTTAAATGGTCATACCATACTTACAGTATGTCTAACAAGGCAAAACAAGTCACATAATGAAATTGAAAGTCATCCTAAAACATGTCCAAAAATTGTCACTTCATTAAGTCCTCAAAATGCTTTATAATAGTATGTTGAATGAATTAATTGTGATTCATGTTGAAAAAAGCAGCGAAAAGGCATTTTTTTTAGGATGGTAAAATAAAAAAATCAAAGTCCTCACAATGCCTGATTTTGAATTCATGATAATTTATGTTGGAAAAAAAGTGAAAAAAATCAATTTGATACTATGTTGGAAATTGTAAGAAAGCATCATACTATGTCAAAAACATAAAATTTTTGAACGCTCAAATATTTATCAGAAAGAGTTAAAGTGTGCCGCATGACTTCATAGCACAATATGTTTAAACGTTTTTAAAAAGCCATTCTATGTTAAATGAAATTACAGAATATATTGAAACATGTAAAAAATATTACAGTATGTATTAACTATGATATTTTAATGACAATATAACGGCATACTATACTGATGATATTTTATACAATACATTCACAACACTGGTGCAGTTGGCACTTTTAGCAGCCCGACTGCTTGGAAATGCCTGAACGAATGAGGTCCACTTTAGCGAGCCTCCTTACGATTGAGGGCTGCACAGGAAAAACATAAGGGGGAAAAAAAAAAATCTTTTCCAGTTTCCATCTCACTTCCACATTAAATGGCCATGAAAATTTTCTCATCGACAGCACTGGCACAGATGAAAAATGTAATTGCAGAGACTCTTGTAAGGTTGCAATAGTTGCTGTTCTTTGTAAAGATGACTACACTCAATGATTTTCAAATAACCTTGTAAGTATGGGATTCAAAATATTTGTTTGAGAATAATACATCGAGAGAGGTTTGTGCTCAAAGCTTTGCATTTTAATAATCATACAAGCTGGGAGCAGCAGCAACACTTTGGTGGAGCAGGCGAACGGACGGTGGGACTTAGATCTTATTGAAGGCAGCAACATCGACACTCTGGACCTGCAAAAGAAGCAAAGTCCAATAAGTCAAGGTCACAGACATTTACAGGTTGAATTATTGTGCATCAATGCTATTTCTCTAGAAAAATCAACAATTTCTACATTAAACCTTAAACAATTAAATAATTAAATTCAATGACTCTCCTGTAATTCAGCAAACAAATAATCCAAAGGGCATCATTAAAGTATTAATCTGTAAAGTGAAATGGACGAAAAGGAAATGAGAAAGAGACGTTTGTTTCAGAAACACAGTGCTTATTAGAGCTAATCTGGTGTCGCTCTGATTTTAGCAGCTAATACAGATAAAACTTAATTCATCCCAAAGCAATTTCTTTCATAACAGTCATACACAGTAGTAAAATAAGATGTTTTATACACACACACACACACACACACAGTGCAATTATTGCTAAGTAAGAGGTTACAAGTGACATGTTGTAATGAATGGTATTACAGTAAATGATATGTGGAGGCAGAGAGGGAGAGTGAGAGCGAGTCTCAGGTGGATGACTTAAAAAGTCTGATGGCCACAGGAAGGAAGGACTTCCTGTGGTGTTCTGTTCCTCACCAAAGCAGTTTGTCCAAGAAGATACATAGTAAATAGGTAATTCAGTTTATTAATATCTGTTTATTTGTTTTAAAAAATGAGGTAAGAGATGATTAAGTGAAGTCTGATGCTGCCTTGCACAAAAGAACAGCGCCAGTCTTTTCCACTCAGTGAGATGTACTTTGTTAGGTAATTCATTTCTGTATCAGTATTGGATAGGTTTCGGACGATACTAAACCTCACATATCCGTAGTGAAACAAGTGGATCAGTGCATCCCTCACTGTCACTTACATAGTCTTCAAATTTGGTGATCTCTTCCTCCAGGATGTCGGTGCCAACTTTTTCGTCTTCGACCACGCAGTTGATCTGCAGCTTCTTGATGCCGTACCCAACAGGCACCAGTTTGGACGCTCCCTAAAGGAGCCCATCCATCTGCACCGAGCGCACACAATCCTCCAGCTTCACCATATCTGTCTCATCGTCCCACTAAGAAACACATGGAGGATGGGGGACATAGAGCATTCATTTAACCACCCATGAGGACACAAATGATCAGAGTTTCCAGTAAAACTTGAATTGAATACATAGTTCAAAGCGAGTTTCTCACTTTGAGTACATGCATGTTAATATTTGTTAGAGACTTGCGTTGATAATTGCATCAAGTTTAATTTTGGCTGAATGATTTCAAAATACTGAAGTAGATATAAAGAGTCAGCAACGGTACTTAAAGGACAGTTAATACAAACCTTTTTCTTAACATTTGAATGAGTGAATCATTATACCAGCAAACTGGTGATCTGCCTGGAAAGACACATTACTAAGTTTTAAAGAACCACTTTAGGAGGACACATACAGGTTTTACGTCCAGCAGGATAGATGACTTGGCGATGAGGGTGGGTTTCTTGGACTTCTTGGCTGCATAGGCATCCAGGCGCTCCTGCTTGAGACGTTCTGCCTCCTTGTCTTCTTCCTCATCACTGCCGAACAAGTCAATGTCATCGTCATCGTCATCACCATTTTCCACCTTTGCCTGTTTGACTGGGGCAGCCTGGTCAAAACAATGGAAGAGGGTAGGAATATATCTGTAAATGTGTGCTCTTCTGAGGGCTTTTCCAAATGAAGTTTGAGGAGGGAATTTAAAAAAAAAGAAAAAAAAAAAAAGAAGAAGAAAACATTTTTTGCTACTGTTCCCCCCCTTATTACACACTTAAAAGTAGATGACATCATACTCTAGTTCACACAGAAAAAGAAAAAACAGAACAGGGAAAAACTAGGTTGTCTTGCCGCTTTCTGACAGTTTTATAAATACAGAGAACACATGAATGTAGTAATCTCTTGTATTGAAAATACTGTCAAATTTGACATTACTTACCACAGCACATGGGACGGCTGCTGGGCTCTTTTCCAGCACAGCCACTCTGGACTCCAACTTCTGCAGGGCTGCTCTCATCTCCTCCACCACTGAAGAGCAGACACAAAAGAATACAACAGAAACACATGATCTAGTTTCTGTGTGCAAGGGGAAGACATTGGTCTCTACATGTGCAAAACCTGACACTAAAAAGAGTATATTAAAACGCAACATGTCACATCCAGAGCAGACAAAATCAACACATTTGCATAAAAACAACTCACAGTAGAAGCTACATTAACTCTGAGTGCCATTGATGAGTGTTTTTTTTCTCCCGCACGGACATAAAGGGTTAATATGCACCACAGAGATCAAAGCAGGAAGTGGAGACGATCCAGATTAGACAGCAAAACAGACGGATTCTGTACAAAACTTTGGCGACAGACAAAACAAGAACGGAAAAAGGTCAAAACAAACTTTTTTCCATGATGAAATAGCGCGACTCTTCTTTCATTTGAGCTGTTCAGTGTTTTCAGAGACATGGTAAAAAATATTCTGTGGGTCTAGAAATATGACTTAAAATGGTCAAAAAACAGCAACTGCTTTGCTGTTACATGAGAAAATGGCATCTCTGTCTCTCTTCTTTCACTGTGTGACAAAAAGCCACAGAGCAACAAATACATGATCGCTTCAGTGTCCTCCATTGTTTGTGACAGTAGTGTCGTTGTTGTTCTTCTTCCCGTTTTTCTGTGTCGCATGTAAATGGGGCAGTTTCACGCTACCGTATGACGACCCCGCCCACACCGAGGAGGTATTATGGGGTACTCGGTTGTAATGGAAAAGCACCAAAACTGGGCCGTACCGTACGTTACTGTGCAGTGGAAAAGCAGCATTAGGTACCAGGACACAACGCTTTACATATTTTACAGCCAATATGGTTCAGCGCAAACTGCGAAAGTGCGTTGGCAGGAAAAGGAAATCAGTAGTGCGTTACAAGTCAGCGAACCCTGAGGAAGACAGAAGCAAAACGCAACACACACCTTTGCGAAGAGCTTGGTTCTCCAGTTCCATGCTCTTCATACGTGAAATCAGCTCCTGGTCTCCTCCTGCATGCGAGGATGACTGGGGAAAGATGAGCACAAGTTAATTAGCACATGCTGCAGGTCAGGGGTCAAATGGTGACAAAATAAAAGCACTCTCATCCTGGTTGAGCACCAATGCAACCCTGGAAAGAAGAAGCAGGCTAAATTTAAAGGTGAGGTTTAATAGGAAACCCATGCAATGCTAAAATCCATTACACAAAAAGGTGGATACATTTCACGCACATTCTCACACAGTGCTGATGTTAAAATGATCTCTGTCAATCCCTAATAAATATAAGATTTCATGTTTACAATGGTAGCATTAAGGCAAATGAGAAATTTTCCCTACAATTTTCCTTTATATAAAAAGTATGTTATAACATTTTGGGGAAAAGAGCAATGCCAATCAAAAACAAAGCATGTCACTTAGCATGAAGAAAAGGGGATATGTTTTAATTATTGGAGAAAGAGATTGGATTTTTAATTATTTTTAATATATATTTGGACAGAACAAGGCTAGCCAGTTCCCCATTTTCAGTCTTTTTGCTAATCTACGGTGGGACAGATTGAGTGCCCATCTTATTTATCTTCCAGGTCTTCTTCTATCGCCACAATGTGAACAAGTCATTTTACAAACTATTCCTTCAAGTCTTAGCAAATATTGATCTCCTCATTCAGAAGAATTGAGCTTTCGAGGTGTTTTAAAAGACACATTGACTTCTGACTTTGTTGTCATTTAAAAAGGTATTCGATAATATGGATCATAATATCTAACAAAATCATCAAGATTGTCCACCAACAAATTCGGACTGAGTTAGTGGTAGCACATGAAGCTTAAAAAAAGAAGAGAAAAGAAGCAGGACGGTAAGACAGTGATTTGGGATGAGGCTTCTTAGTGCTGTGATAATAGCAGCTCACTCCACTCCAGGCAGCAGCAGCAGACACAGATATCACACCTGACTGCCTCAGCCATGCAGGGTTCCTGGAGCAGCAAAGCTGGATGAACAAGACTTACGTTTCTGTGCTGCCGTTTCTGCTGGCGCCCTTTGGGCTGCTGCTGCGCCGTTTTTACCTGCACTCGATGTACAAAGTTATGGAGAGGAGGGAAAATACGAAGACAAAAAGAAGAGCACTGGTTGTAGGTAGGAAGACGGATGTTACACATGCTTCGACTTCAGAGTCGCCAGTAACGAGACAGAAACTGATAATCTTGTCAGAGAAGAACTGTTTTAAAATGGGATCAATCACCTTTTTAGAACACAACTAAATCAAATGACAGAGTAATACGGCATTAGCTGTGCCAACAGCTCTACAGACGCTTTAATATTGTTTTAGCACCTTTATGTCCTCAAAACCACTTGTCTCACTTAGGCTGCAGAAACTCATTACTCACATCAGTGACTGATAACGATAAGTTGACATTTTCCCAACGAGATGCTTTTTTTTTTTTTAAAGGTAATTTCAATGTAGGTGATGGGGACAAAATCCAATGAATTAGACAGTATGGACAGGAAGAACAATTAACCAAATGTTGCTGTGCACAGACACATGGATGGATATTTTTTAGACAGCTGTACATGAAGAAAAAAAAAAAACTTAGTAGCTACTAGGCCTGTCACGATAACAAATTTTGCTGGACGATATATTGTCCTAAATTGTTGCTGAAAACAAATTTTTTTCCACTAATGATAATATGGCATAATAATTCAAGTACACCCTTTCAAAGGCAATAAGCTTTTGCACACATCTCAATAACTCAGCAAATAAATAGAATCAAGAATCAACCTGGAAATGTCCCAGGACTGCGTAGAAACTCGCTGTGGCCCTGGACAGCATGACTAACAGAGGCAGCTGCCAAACCACCTGACCTCTCACTAGAACATGCCACTTCTAAATCGAGTGGCTTAACCCTCACACAGCTGCTCTGGGCTACAGAGGGCTGACGATGACCTAACTATTGCTTAACACACCAGTGACTGACAGGACGGCATGAGCTGAAGAGGTGTCAGGCAGAAGAAATGAACTTCAAAAGAGGGGGATTGACATATCTCTAAGACTGATCAGGCTCATGCATGTTAAACAAGGTCCTGACAAGGTTCTTGGGAGCATAAAAAGGATCAAACAGCTGAAATGTTTTTTACAAAATGTGTACTTGCTCTACCTGGGTGGCTGGTCCATTGGCTCCCTCGTAGAAGCACTTCTCTGCCTCATCGTAGCGCTGTTTGTCGAACCAGATGTTCTCGGCGGCAAGGCACTGCAGTCCACTCATCTTTGTGCTGAGTAAGGAAGTCAGAAAGAAATAAAATCACGCACAAAAGAAAGACCCAATTATACATGGATTTGCATTAAATATTTTATCTACTGATGACAGACATGACCAGGTGTTTAGTTGTTACAGCCAGCACAAGAAATGAGTGACACAACACAGCTTGATTAGGCGCTTGACCAGGACATCATATATTACAGGTTACAACACTGAACAGCCACAGATGGTTGTGGGTGGAAAATGGAGACAAAACAAGATGAATGCACGATATAAAATCAATGCATAATTCATTATTATTAAAACAAAGCATAAAGCAGACAGTTTCAACAATATATGCAGTAAATTAATAGAGGCATAGCTGTAAAATAAAGAGAAACATTTAAAAATGGGTGAAGAGTCCACTGCACGTTTCACCTCCTTTTTGATTTTGCTGACTGGTTACTGCAGCAGACATGCAGCTGCACATTCTTTGTCAGTGAAACACAGCTGCACGAGCAGCAACGTCTGGATTATAGAACAAAAGGGTGGTCAATGCCCACTAACAACCCCCTTGGTGATAGCAGAGCAGTGCACTTCATTGTGATCAGCAAACACAGACCCAGTTTACCGGACATGTCAATAGGTGGTGACACAAATACATAACAAAGTCACACCTAGCGGGTATTAAAAATGCAAGCTGCTGCATAGATACCTGTGAGATAAATTAAAGACTTGTCCGATACAATACTGCTAAGAATAATATGTGATGGGATTTTACAAGCTCACTGTATGAATTATTTCACCTTCAGCCACAGTGATTGTGTTATAAATAGAAGAAATACAGCAATCACATTGCAAATATTCAATTGGCCACTGCAGCAACTTGAGATGAAGCTGTACTGTCAAAAACTGGGCGATTGTTTGCTGAAGCTCTCTCTGTCTGCATTGCTGCTGCATCATTGGATGGCTTCATTTAAGTGAATGAGGGTGCCATGTTATTTTCTCTTGGGCGCTTAAATCAGCCTGAATGTGGCCTAAACACAGAGCTCCAAACAAACACTCATCTATAAACCTGCATCTCAAAAGTATTATACACAATGCACCAGTTAGCAAAACTGAAAAAGACCAAACAAAAACGCATAACAGACAAATAAAATATAAGCTCAATAGAAGTTAAATTATCCAAAAGCACACATCACATTTCTCCCATTCCCTGTGCGAGAGGTGCCGTACTTGTCCCATCTGGGCCTGCTTTCTGTCTCAGAGAGGCCCCTCTTCCTCTGGGTCGACCCCTTGCTGCTTTTGCCCCCCTGCTCGGTCTCAGAGGAAGTGCGATTGCGGCCTCTACTGTACTGACGTTGGGGGGTACCAGAGGCCTTCACAGTGGTGACCACGTGCCCCTGATCCTGCTGTTGACCACGGCTGCGCCTGGACTGAAAGAAGCCTCTGGGGTTTGGACTTCTTGGCGAGGATGACAGCGGCCCGTTTCCATTAGAGGCGAGCCAGCGTTGGTAGTTGCTCTCAGCCTGCTCAAAGGCGCTGCGATTGTATGATGTTCCCTCTTCCTGCATGCCCTGGAGGATGGGACTTTGGCCATAGGATCCATATTCCTCTTCAGCCCCAGAGCTGTGGCTCTCCGACAAACGAGTGTGACGCCGCAGCCTCCCAAACTGGACTTTGTCTCCGCTGATGATGCTTTTCTCCATAGTGGGATTATTGCCAAGCCTGAAGGTCCCCAATGGTACGGCACGCTGAGGGGCTGCTTCTCGCTGATGGTTTGGCCCAGACTGATCCATTTCTCTGTTTAATTATTTAATTTAATTGTCTCTACTCACTTTTGTGTTTAAGAGGAGAGAAAAGAAGCAACAAGTGGAAGCTACAGCCATTAGCTCAGTGTGAAGTTAGCATCACAACTTCGCTGGTTAGACGCATCAAAGAAAGCTGATAAGCAATGCCAATGTGATCTCACAGGCAAAGAGACAGTGGATTGATCAATAACTTTCAGAAAATGCCATATTTTTCCTTTAAAGGAAAAGTTCAAAATGAACTTAACCTGTCTGAGACCAACATCAGTCAACCTGAGAACAACCATTATTAACAAAAAATAATGGCTAAAAAAGTCCAGACATTTCATTGATCAATCTCACACTGGACTCTCAAAAACCAACATTTGTTAAGATGTGTTTACAGTGTTTCCTCAATATCCCTGTCAAATCTAACAAATGTAGCACAAATATTTCCTCGATATTTTATATTCGTAATTATTGTAATTCTAATAATTATCATAATTGCAATTACACACAGGGAGAATTAAACCCCAATAACAATAGGTGTGATGCAAAACTGAGGAAACACTGTTTATATGTATTAATGTTTCTTATGAAACATTCAAAAATTCAACCTGTGTGACAGCATCTGGCTCACCTTTGTTTTGGCATGCTGGAGGATAATGTACCCTACCTATTATGGAATGGAATATGTGAATAGTTCATAACAGTCACAAAAATCTGAATGATATTAAAAAAAGTTTCATTAAATACAATCCAAATGTTTCTGCTGGCACCATGTCCTTTAAACATGCAAGCAAACATTACAACCAAAAGACACAATCTACATTTTCATGCATGATATTAAAAAAAGTAAATCACATAATAAAAAGAAAAAAAATAATGAAACGTACAAAAACTTTGACAAAACTTGATCAAAACTGCAAAAATGAGCAAAGCATCATTTATAGCACTTTATTTCCTCTCAGTTGCCAGTTTGTTCAGTACATATAGTGTAAACTAGTGCAGGAGCGTCGCTGTAGTTAAACCAGCCCCAATCTGTGCTGTTCCCATCAGGTCATTTTGGAGGCTGCAGTTTTTAGCGGCTGAATTATTTTGTGTTGACTGGGGATAAGTTTGTGATGTGTGCTGTCATCCCTAGTCACACTTAAACAACTGTTTGGGGTCACCTTTCAAGCAAAAATAAACATGCTTACACTAACCATTTATCTGTGTATATTTTTATTTTTTCCTGTTTTGTGACAGTGTGAAAGAATCAGCCCTAGGAATATAGTGTATGCAGATTAGTAGATATATCAGTAGATTAGTAAAATGCATCACAGTCCAATAGCACAACAAGCTGCCTCCAAAATGTCCATAACGTTGAACCAACTCCACTCTGAAAATATTTCTAATCTCCATAAAAGGTAGAAAGTCATGCAGATATGCTGACTGCATTGGTTTACTGCATCAGCTCTATGCACTTAACCAACCAGCAACTAGTGCAACAATATTTCCACTTCAGCAATACTAAACATTAGTAAACCAGTGAAAAGAAACGGCAACATGAACACTCACCTTTTATAACTGGAACAGAAAGCTACTGACCAACAGAGAGATAACAAATATCACAAACATGTTCACAATCTACTTGTGGGAAAACATCCAGAGGATGAATATTATTTAATGTTTGCACAAATGAAGGGGAGACAGATAAATAGCATTACTTTTCTCCAGCAATAGCGGTATGTCACTTGAGAATCACTCATTGTAACTCATCTGTTGCTTGCCCACACTGACACGAGCTTAAAGTTAGGTGACAGCCGCCTCAACTTGGAGCTAGTTCCTTTTACCACGTGGCGCTTAAAAACCCTTAATTCAAAATAGTTCATGGCTTTTATCAAACAATATACTTTTTATTATGCTGCAGCTCGTAAAACTAAACTCTTCTGAACTTACTTTTAGCTTTATTTGACGTTTTATGGCCCGGTAACCGTCCCTTGGCGTCCTGCCTCGTCTGTAATCCGACGGGAGAAAAGGACTGGCATTAGCGGACCGCCTGTATTTTTCAGTGACAGAGGGGGGACAGTCATCAGCTTTCCCACGACTTCTTTGATGACTCCCGCTTTTATTTGATATTTATATAAAATATAACAACATAAAAGACGCAGAAAATCAATTTATTATCTAGTAATCCTGAAATTAAATCGTTTTACATTCTATGTACATCGTATCTTCAGATTGGTATGATCTGTTTTGGCTAAAGACTCAATTTCCCAGGATTCTAAGTAGACGTCAGTTGTTCTGATAGGCTGTGAGGCCAAGCCGCAGATGTCGCCTCATACTGACACAAGGCAGTGTTGCGGTTGTCCTCCTACTTTGACAGTGACACGTGGACCTCTGCAGCTGCATCTTTCTAATAAAACTGGGCTATATGTTTAAAATGTCAACTTTTTAGCTCAGAGTTTGTTGTCGAGACAAATCCCTTGTCCTGCAGGGGGCGGGCTAGTCTAGCATAGCATGCATAATATGCCCACCTTCTTTACTGTAAATAAATGTTATTTTATAGTTCCTGCATATAGTCTGCTTACATTTAACGCACAAATCAATCTTTCATAGTACCTCAATCAATTGCTCACCAACCTGTATATATGGTCTCAACTGTATATACAGTAGGTTTCATCAGTAAATATTGTCCAATGTTGTACCATACCACTTATATACGTACACATGATTTTTGTCTGGACCAGAATTCACAGGTAGTTTGGGTTGATGAATTTTAAATAATTTAAACGATAGCAGAATTTAGCTTTAGCTTTCGCTGTGGCTTTATTAGATTTGTTATCAGCCTTTTATTTTTTTTTTTTATGTAGAAGCCTTGTATTATTGTTGTTGCTTGTCCTATTGTTTACAGGTTTACATACTGACATGGTGACTGAATTTTAGATAATTTGTAAATGATATAGTGTGATACAAGCAATGAATGCTAAATCATTATCATCATATCATAACTGTTGTAAGAATTACTAAAAAGATTAGATTAATTATTTCCACAGTTCAGGCTACATTGACCACAATCATTGCACTGAAAGCACTGCAGATACACAAAACAATGTGTTTGTCAGGACAGACTGAGAGCCAAACTGACCTCGTCAGGGGTAGTAATGTATGTCCTATACTCCATGTATTTTTGCCCTCTTGTACCGCTTGCCTTGGAATAAAAACATGATAGATATAGATTTCAAAATCTTTCCTGTGAAATCGAGAGTGATGAGTGAAATCTGACAGCTTCGGAAGTCTGACAGAAGTCAGAAAGCTGGCCTCTGCGAACCTCCTGTTTCAGTGAGTCTTGTCATATTGTGAAAAAGGATGAAAAAGGTGTGAACCCATGAGAACATAATGTAATCAGACTTTTATACCATTCACATCCAACCACTGTGATTGACCAATCATTTATAATTTCCATCTAATAAAGAAAATAAGTAGTAGGAATAGGAGCAAAGGTGAAACTGTGAAATGTTATTCTGTGCCATTTTTGAGATGAAAACCATAGCTTGTGCTCCATGTTGTAGTGAAAGCGTCAAAACACTCTATAATTTAGGATTTATCCTTTTCAACAATTTGGGATAAATCTGCAAAATATTAGTAAAACACCCTTGTTTGACTTTGTTTTTGGGAGGAGTTCAACAACAGTTTCACTGAATGGCTTCGTGCATTATTCATCCCTTTCCTACCCCATGCAGTTTATTAGTTAATTATAGTACTTGTGATGTCTTTATTTTTGGCATTATACTATATGTTATTGGGTGATACACTGTGTCTACTGGTTTCTGCACTGCAGTGAGCTGCAATTGCTTCAGGGATTTTTATGATTCTTTATAATTCACACCATTCATTTGGAGACCACCTTGGGTGTAAAACCACCTTCACAAGTAAAATTGTATCATATATGACAATAAATACTCAAAATCTATTTGACATAAGTTTCTTTGACTCAACAACACTTAACATGAGAACAAAATCTTCAGGCTGTAAAATTTGCTGATGACAGCTCAGGCCATCAGATGCCAGCTTAAGCTGTCAAACCAAATCAATTTCATATTCTGACATTGCTACCGGATATCAAGCTGGATATAATTTGGCTGCATGAACAGCACATTTTATGGGACAGCAAAGTGAGTGCTTCATTTTACACAGCAGAGCCATTCTGCACCCCTGACATCAAAAATACATGGTGAGCTCTTTAGCTTCAGGTTTTAGGAACACATTAACACAGCCATTGCTTGACCTGTGTCTAAGCCTCAGGAATAATACATGTGATTTTCTGAAGATTGGTGACATTCCTCTTAAAGTGTAGCATTACGTATTTGTCCTGCAGCTCTGACAAGGCCTGATATGGCCTTTAAGGCTGTGGCTAAGGAAAAGAAACGGAGGAAAACAAGAAAATACATGTTGCAACCTGTGTTGTGCCAAAAAATCTATATAGATGGTTCAAACAAACAAATATAAATTGCAGTGTTTCCGGTAGAGGAACATATGCTATGACATGTCAAGTTGTCTGCCGGCAAAACTTCAACTTGTAGCATTACTGTCTTACTAACAATAATTTGAATGTTAAATCTTTATATAGATTGACCTTCTCTCAGCCCCAAGCTCTGATGTTCCAGTCAGTCCTGTGTCCACTTTTAAGAAATGTAGCCTACACAGTGGCAAAGCCAATGGATCGCCTGTGCATTTAAAATCACATGTTCACTGCCCTCTAGTGGCAGAGCTTTATATTGTTCTAGGACAAAATATACTGTATATTAGAAAAATAAAACAAAATTAATTAAATTAATTATTAATTAAATTAAATTTCTCAATTAACCTAATCCCCATACATGTTTTTGGATGGTGGGAGGAAGCCGGAGTACCCGGAGAGAACCCACACAGACACGGGGAGAACATGCAAACTCCACACAGAAAGGCCCAGTTTAACATACAGTATATTTTCATTCATTCATATATTCAGGTCATAAGTCTACCTCTGTGTTGATGCATTTAAAATCATTTGTGTTCAGTTCCCTCTAGTGGACTTTGTAAAGAGCTGCTGTATTCAATTTGTCACATTAGCATAAGTATAGTTAACTGAACATACAAGAAGAACCACCAAAGTCCTCGCAGCACCTAACCCCTAAACCCCAGGGTGAAATGTTAATAACTCTTTAATCTGAATCATACTGTCCATTTAAGAGTCAGTGAGACAGAAATCAACCTTGCACAGGTGAAATAAACAGATGCACAAAAAGCGGTTAAATGATAACGGAGTAAAACTAAAAAAAAAAAAAAAAAGTATACAAAGATATGTGACATAACCTTTATGTGAAAACACAAGCTCTAACAGGATCTATTTGCTCTTATGGTGATTTTCACTTTAACCTACAAGATCCTTCTGTCTCCGCAGAATTGAAAGCAGTGATCAAAAAGGCCAATAGCCATCAGGCACTGGTGGTGTCACACAACCCTTTTGTTCACCTGTGTTTGTTGTTGTTTTAGGATTAGCTTTATGGGAAGCCCCATGCTATAGTGATGACCAGAACCTGATAACATGCTACCTTTTACATCACCAAGTTTGTTTTTAATTATTTTTAAAGCCGGTGTGTTTCACACAGAGGGAACACAGATTCACTTTGTTCAGCTGTTTGCAAGGAGAGTAAAAATGTTCCTGTAAATGAATCACTAAGTAGCTCCAGACGAGTCGCTGAAGGTTGAATTCTGTGTTCGTATTCTATAGGGGAGGTTTTGCCTTTTTAGACCTGGCCTGCTCCACTTTTACACCATCAAACTACCTTACCTGACCCCAATTACTGTCCATTCACCATCAGAGTGCTTATAGCAGAGATTTTAGATGCAGGGCAATATAATCCGATACTCGTTTTTTTGTTGATATCAGACCAATATCTGATATCAATACCGGATCGGGACACCCGATGAATATACAGAACAATAGAGAGATGAATATAAAATGCAAATGCGGAGATAGCAGCAGAATAGCTCAAAACAAATAAAATAAATAAACAAAAAAAGATTTTACAGATTACACAGAAGCTGTGACAGTGCTAACTATAAAAGAAACCCTTTTGAAATTGTTGAAGCAAAGAGAGGTGGACAGAAATACAGTACATTTACATGCCCCAAATCTAATCACACAAGAAAAGAATTCCAACTATGTGAAGAGGTTATAACCAGAGTACACATTTCCTCTTTTGTTGGAAGAAGATTAAATTATTACATGGCTTGCTAAATACAGTTACGTTACTGAAACATGTTCAATATGTATTACCTTCAATGGACAGAATTATACTATGTTTTTTTCCAATTAAAATTCAAATACACAGATGTAATTGAATTGTTTTGTCAATAGAACAAATTTCAGTCCGGTACCCAGCTCCAGATGTGATGTTGTTCACATTAAAACATTCACATTTTGCACAGTGAGATGTGCTGTAACACCTGCATGTGATGCAGTGTCAGTTCCTGTAACACACTGTCTGTAAATATATAATTAGACAGTATTTATTAGCATTTAGTTAGCATTAGCACTACTCATAATCTAGTAACATCATTGCACCATTGGCTCGACAGTGTTAGTCATTAAAATGGTACAGAATAAATAGTCATGTGTTTATTGTCTGTGTGCGACGTAGATTTGCTGTGTGCGGAGAACACTGGAGTAGTGCGCAATTGTGCAATTGCACACCCGCGCAGCCTAGAGGGAACATAGGGTACAGGTTCTCTGGAACAGGGGCCGGTGAAGTGCTCTAAAAACAGAGACTTGTGTCCTTTGAGTTTTTGTTTCCAGTGGTCCAATAGTGTCTTGGTGGCTCTGCTGGACATGAACCTGAGCCAAGCAGCCAGACCAGCAAATCGGTCCAGCTGCGGTCCTGCCAGATCCAGAACCTGGATCAGTGTGAAGAACCCTGCACTCTGGAGTCTGTGAGTCTCTGGAGTCTCAGTCTGCCCAGCTGGGAGAGTCCAGGATGTTCCCCCACAGAACCGGGTTCCTGCAGGAGCTGGTGCAAGGAGTCCACCTGCTCCAGTCTCTGTTTTTGCCAAACAGTAAAAACACTTCCATCAAAACCAGGCAGGGCTCATGTGCTCATGTGCTCATGTTACTGATGTCCACTAAAAACACCAAAATCCAGGCCCAGTTTGTTAAAATTCTACAGGATGCACTGAGCCAAAGGTCTCCATAGAGTGTCCTTGGGTCCAGTCAGAAGCCTCTAGAGGAACTGGAGGTGGATGACAGCACCCCTACTGGACAGGTGGACCAGGCCCTGTGTTCTGTCAGCTTTTGCTACCATTGACAAGTGTTATTTCATGGTTCTGTGCATGCACCCTAGTCCTTAGGGTTAGGGCAAGGTTTAGGGGTGTGGTTAAGCAGCTGGGAAAAAGCTGTGGTACCAAAATCTGACCAGACAGCAAAATATGACAGAACACTGGCCTCAGTTTCATGCATGATGGCGAGTTAGTTTCTCAAACTTAGTTCCACCAAACAAAACCAAACAACAAACAAACAAACAAACAGGTAAATATTGAGAGAGAGAGAGAGAGAGAGAGAGAGAGAGGAATAGAGAACGAGACAGAGAAAAATTGAAAGAGAAAAAGAGAGAGCGAGAGAGGGAGACTGTGAGAGAGAGAGACAGAGGGGGAGAGAGAGAGGGAGAGAGAGCGAGTGTGCGAGAGGGCGAGAGAGAGAGAGAGAGAGAGAGCAGCTCTTCACTCCCGCAACTTGGCTGCTCGCAGGGGATCCATCTATTTTAAGGTTGACATTAGGAGAACATTTTTATACCGAAGCTTTAACAAAGACATCAGTCTTTTTCTGCCGAGGAAAAATAACCTGGATTTGCTGCTCACTTCATCATCATCACCAGCCAGGATCAGGAATAAGGGCTACAAAGAAGACAGACAAGAAGATGGAAGTGTACTGTAGGGCGCTGCCAGGACGACAGGAGGCATTCATACTCCTCATCTTTCATCTTCATCTGTGGTGCAGGCCTATAGTAAGTGTTTCATCTTTTATCATTAATACATTCTTCCTACCTGTGACAAAACACTTTCATTCATGAAGCGATGAGAAGTGAAGCAGAAGTTGTTCCCTTTCTTTCTGCTCGTTTTTAATCTTCTTAATTAGGATACGAGCTAATTAATTGCAGCCTAATGACACAGCCTACTTATTGCATCGCCGTTACCTTCATTACCTTTTGTGCTTTTCCTGCTCTGTGACTGCAGCACACACACACACACACACACACACACACACACACACACACACACACACACACACACACACACACACACACACACACACACACACACACACTCCTGGACAGCAAATGTTCTCGTTTAGCCGCCGGCACTAATTAATGGTTATCAAAGCACTCGACCTGCATCCATCACCACCTGTCTGTCAGTCTGCTATCACTCAAAGTCAAAGCCTCACCAGGGAAAAAAACAGATAAGGCATTAAACAACATGCAGTTTTAATCAGCGATGATTTCTTTTATATTTGACTTCTGAGATGAATTTATCAAAGATTTTTTTTGGGAGAAACAATTAGGGACCAAAAACAAGAGGTTAGCCTCTGACCAAAGAGGTCTGTTGATGTTGACGAAATGTTTTCACTCCACTCATTCACCCATGCAGCAAGCAATGTGGTGTGTCTTTCCCAGCTCCAGTTTTGTGACTAGAAGGAATCAGGCTTTTGTGGCTAGAGCTCCCTAAGTCTGGAGTGCACATCCAGAAGAGATACGATAACTACATCTGTATCCACTTTTGGTCTATTTAGGTTGCCATTTATATAAGGTCCCAATGTTATGTGTCTGTGTACATATGCATTTGAATGTGCACAAATCAAATCACAATCATTATTATTATTATTATTCTTATTATTATGTCTGCTATAGGCTACTGTAGATAACTGAAGATGACATGCATTTGCAGGCTGAAGCGATTCATCCAGACTGTGCCATCATCTCTCAGCACCTGAGGGCTCAGGAGGTTTGCAGCCAGACGAGGAGGAGCGAAGCGCAGAACCAGAGCAACCACAGTGGTGGGTTCATGTGTGATGCTGCTACTACTGCTACTGCTGCTTTGTGTTTTTTTGAGAGATAACTGGGAAAACCTTGATGCAATGTGAGAAGTTTTTAATAGATAGGAATGTGGTCTAAACTAAAAAAAAGAAAGAGGTGTTTTGAGACTGGCTTAAAACTGATATTATGTAGCCAAGGAAAATTATGTGGGGTAAACTTAATGCAGGATGTTTTATAATCCACCGAGTAGTAGAGTTTATTCTGCGATTTCTGTAGTGTTGTGCTAGTTACTGAAATACAGCAACTAGTTACAGTTACTTGTTACTTCATTCAAAAAGTAACTCAATTACTGAGTAACTAAATTACTGTTAATGTAATTCTTTAGTTACTCTTTAGGACCCTGGGGAGTGAGAGTTTGCCTTATGGTGTGTTCACTGGAAGTCAGAACTTGGAGCTCAGATCAACATAACCTCAAAGTTTAGTGCTTCCAGCTCTTCCAGCCTTACAGACGTACAACAAATCATGTAGCTACTGTTTATGTCAGTAGCAGATAGCATGAATTCTATGTCAGGTTGGTTAATCCAACTTTCCGAGATGGAGATCCGACTTCACGGGGGTTGTTATCAACATTTGTGTTCAATTGAACGCACCATGAGTTGAATCACACAAACTCCAGGCTCCCAATGCTGCTGCAGTATTAATGCTCTGTTTTACTGGTGATGTTTGTTGCCTAATGCTGGGAAAGTGGGGGGACAGATCAGTGTCTCTATATAGTCTATGAAGTCTCTGTGAATCTGTGGGGGACATGTCCCCCGTCCCTAGTGCCATCTGCGAGCATGAATGAAAGCAATTTGAATTCATCAGTCAGGAAATCATTTACCAAGTAACAGACAAACACACCATATTACGAGGGTAACTGCATTTATTTATTTTAAAAGTGATGCCTCAGAGTATTAGTAACTGCCGAAAGTAACGACTATAGTAACAGCATTTACTATTAACATGTAACTGCCCAACACTGGATTTCTGTAGTATTATATGCAACTGTTGATGAGTCTGATGACCGTCATGTCAGAATGCAGTTAAAATTATTTTTTTCTTTAAAGGAGCATTAATATAGGAGCAAAACCTATTTGTTTTGTGAAGATGTAGAGGATTCTCCCTCTGTGTGTGTTGTAATCAAATCATCGGCCATGCATACTTGTAGTTCATGTTTGTGTGGCTCTACACTGCTCTCATACAGCAGTTACAGTCCCCATATTGCGCTGGGTGTTCAATTAAATATAACACAAGGAAAATTGCTTCAGGAAAATGCACTGTAAATATGGTGACATAGTTTAAAGAGAGAAAAGACACAGCGGGAGAGGAGGTGGTCGTATCCAACAAACACCACACTGTCATCCAGGAGGTCCTGTGCACCACATTACAATCAGTTGTATTGCACTCACAATGTTCAGAGTCATTTTCACTGTGCAAACATCGAAGCCAAATCTTTATTTTCTTTCCTCAACATAACTATAGTGTATTTGTTGCATAATCCTAAAATGAATTCAACAGTGACTACAGCATAAAATCCTTAGATCTGGGCAGCTGGAACCAGTGAACGTTATATCAAGAAACAACAAATTGTTTCAGGAATTTCTTTTCATAAATGGTAAATGGTATGTATTTATATAGCTTTTATATAGCTTTACTATATCTGAAACGATACCCAAAGTGCTTTACATGATACATCACATTCACACACACATTCACACACTGATGGCAGAGGCTGTCATGCAAGGCGTAAACCATCCATCAGGAGCAGTTAGGGGTTCAGTGTCTTGCTCAGGGACATAAATGATCACAGTCAGATTATAAATGACCACAAGTCCCACAAAGAGTCTCTAATGCTATTTGGTGTTATTCCCTTAAGTTTTCATGGTACTAGCATTAACTAAGTCCCTTTCTTTTTTCTTTTCTTTTCTCTTCTTTGACTTGCTTACTACTTCCATCATGTAAAAACCACACTCGACTGGTAGAGTAACAAGCAAAGTGATCTCTTTTATTTTTTTGAATGAATCAACAAATACTCTTCATTTCAAAGGTTTAAGTGACAACAGGAAACACATATTGGAGGGGGAGTGGGATTTTGATAGACAAGATAAACTTTTGTTATGTCACTCAGAAAAAATCTACTATCATGACAGAACAGTACCAAAACAGTAACCTAAGCTAAACAAGAACACTACATTTACCAGATTTAGTGTGCACCACCAGAGGCATGTAAATGGACATACAAATACAAACAGAGGCAGGATTTACAACAAAGCACAATCTGATATCACCAAGTAATTAACAGTCCTGGATAACTAACACATTAGTCCTTACCCTAACTGTAAAAACTTTGACATTTGTCCAGAACTGTTGAATGCTATCAGATTATCCTACAACAAACACAAATAGTAACAAGAAAAGACAATTACAACTACTGATGAGATCATTTGATTAAAAAGGTGGCCCTGAGAAATGGAGTTATGATCCCTTTTAATTTCCTTGTATGGGGTCAATAAATTTTTAATTGATTGATTTTATTTTTAAAACTGCAAATGCAGAGACTGACTAAAACCTGTGACCTGAATGAACAAAGTGTTATTACACCCTGTAAAATTCATAATGCTGATCTAATACATATACTAACCCCTGTTGTTCCTCCTAGTGAGGCGTCCTGCATGTCCTTCGAATCTAACGTGATGACTTCATTGTAAAATAATGAACCTGTCTTCTCCCAGAGGGCTGCACTGCATGACCCCATATTGCACTGTGACACTGAAGCCAAGCTCTTCCCCTCTTCAACAGAAACTGCCCCAGAACAGCAACACTCTGGCGACGCCCCACCACGAAACTGATGAACTTTAACATTTCCAGACTAATTTGATCTTAATTACCCCTGATGACTGTGCAGCTGGAACAACACAACACATCACTGCAACATTGTCCTCCTCTGCTCATTATGCAGATAAATGTCTGCTGATGAATTTCACTGTCGAAGTAGGTGCGTTTGTGCGTCCATCACTGTGACGCCGACTATGCAGGTGATATGTAATCATGCATAGCTGGGGAGCCATGCAGAGTTGAAATGTCACCTTTGTGAAATGACATCACTGAGTCTGAGTAGATGCATACAGCTGCTTGCCATGGGCAAAAAAATCAACCAGTGTTCCTGCTTTAATACATTTGGGTTGATTTAGGTATCCACCACACTGGTCCACACTGACTCACTCAAGAACAATGACGATGGGTTGTTATGAAATTTGGTAGCCTGGTCTTACCATACATTCGTGCTATCGTACAGCGGATCTAGCATTTCTCCATTGAGAACCGATTTCAGACAGAAGACGTGAACTCTGTTGAAGTTTGAAACAATTGGATCTGATTTTACCCAGTTGCTAACGTTTGGTCGTGACGTATGTAATGCACCGCCAGCATTCAGACTAGCCAACTCCTTCGCCACTAATGGAGCTAACTGAAAAATAAGACTTTTTCTGAACCTTGTGGGGAGTAAAGCCATGACATCTTTGGTTAAACATTCCTCTTGCTCCGACTTCATTTGCTGAATATTTGGGAGTCTAGCCAAAAGGGATGGAATGCTTCCTTCACTTCTGTCTCCGCTGCCATTGCCGAACTACAACCAGCTAGACTACAGCACAAATGCTGCACATGGGTTCGACGTCGTCATTGACACCTCCCTCCCCCCGTCCCTCCACCATTCGCTGATTGGACAGGATGGAATGCATCTTGAGAAATCGAGTTCAAGGGGTTCAAAACCCAGATGTAATATGTAGGGAAATGATAACTGAACAGAAGAGGGCTATGGCCAGGCTAGAAATTTGGTGCCCAGTGTCCTTGTGACACGTTTAGCACTTCATCTTTTCACCAAAACGAAGCTCCTCCACTTTTCTACATGAGAGGTTGCAATCTGAAACAGCTAGATGCCACCAAGTACACAATAACATTATGACCACTGACAGGTGAAGTGAATAACACTGATTATTTCTTTATCATGCACCTGGGATATATCAGGCATCAAAACAACATTTTGTATTTTGTCCTCAAAGTTGATGTGTTAGAAGCAGGGAAAATTGGAAAGCGTGAGGATTTGCTCACGTTTAATAACATGAACCAAACAGTGATGTCTAGAGGACTTGGTCAGAGCATCTCCAGAAGTGCAGCTCTGGTGGCGTGTTCCTGGTCTGCAGTGGTCAGGATCTATCAAAAGTGGTCCAAGGAAGGACCAGTAGTAAACCAGTGACATGAAAGGACAAGGATCAGTCAATGCGGTCGCATGGTAAGATGTACTGGATTTCGCCAAATACGATGTTGCAACTCGGCAAGTGTGGTGGAAGGCTGGTCCTGGTGATCTGATCCAACAGACCAGAGAAGTTAATGCTGGTTCTGATAGAAGGAGTCTATCAGCAGTCTGGGGCTGTTTGTCAGAAAAAGTGGGACCGTAACAATGTTAGGCGGGTGGTCACGATGTTGTGTCTGATTTTTTTTTTTTTTTTTTTTTTTACTCACTGTAACTTCAAGTACTGGTAAATTTTTGGACATAGAAATAGATTAAAAAGTAAAGTAAAACTGTAAAACTGGTTTGAAAAATCAGCAATGTTTCAACAAAAAACTTTCTTTCTTTTAAGCAAAAACACTTGAATGTAGCCTACACTAAACGTTATCATTCAAATATTAAACCATCCCCTGAGAAGTCAGCACTGCTCAATGAATGACTTGAGGAAAAAAATGAAATATGCCACTCAGTTCCTCACACAGTGGTGCTCTAGATGCACTCCATGGCCAAAGTAATTTCAAACAGCATTGTTAATCTTAAATGAGGTGACACTCAAGCGGCTTAATGGTGATAAAGACCAAAGAACAGAGCTCTGCTCAGTGGGTGAAAATGAGCTTTGGTTGATCTGAAAGGGCAGTGTTTGAAATTAGTCATCAACCTCTTGACGTCTGTTAATTTGTGTGAACTCTGACAGCCACACCAGGGGACATTATGGTTTTCCCCACATGGTAGTTCAAAATTCTCCATGATTAAACACAACATAAAAAAATTAGTCACAGTGAAGCAGTATAAGTTTCCATAATTCATGGGTTTTACTGCACTCTCTGTCATGATTGTAGTGTCACTTTTAACATAGATCAGCATAGTGCCGCTTTCTCTTCTGATCCCAGGCTAAAAATGGAATCTTTTCATAATCAGCACAACAGCAGTTGTCATTGTCATTCTCTATGACTAATCGGATATCTGCATTTAAGCATCCAGTCGGGTGAATTCTCGATTATTCTAACATGAATTTGCATTTGCAAGCAATTTAATCTGTAAAAGCAATCCAACAAACAGCTTCAAGTAAACAAGCTACCTGACCTGTACAGATGGATTGCCTCCATGCAGCATATTCAGTTAGTTCCTGAAAAGTATGTACACACAAAACAATAAGAAACAGAGAGTCTACAGCCATGATAGCAGCTCATGCAATAACATGATCACACATGTGACACTGCTAAAGGATCAGTTCATACCAGAGGTAGTAGTTTGTATGTCTGAATCACACTCAGGCAGGATGAAAGGACATCTGTTGCAGAGAAGACAAAGTCACAATAACTTAGATATGAGAATAACATTTCCTCACAATCCCTCCTGGAAGACATGTGTTGTAAAACCCTGATTACTTTCTCAGGTGGTTAATGCTGCATGCAGTTTCAGAAAGCTACTCCTTAAGTCAATGTAACTAGATTAAAGGTTAATAAAATTCATCCCAAGGGCCACGTGGATATGTCTAGCAAATTTCATGGCTTTCCGGCCAATGGAGACAATTGTTTCAGTCTGGATGGAAGTGATCAACAGGCCAACATTGCTAAAAAATTAAAACATGTTGTCTTCATTTTTGTCAGAGGAGATGCTAAACTAGCGTGTTGCTACCATCCAGCACCAAATTGGAGAAAATGCAAAAACCTTTTTGTCTTAACATCATTTCAATATTCCTCATGTCAAGTAACAACCCGGGCGAAACCACTCAAAACTAACTGACATGAGCTGCAGTTCAAAACACCCACATCCATTATTTTGATGTGAGCCCACATGCTGTCATTGTGTCAGGATGCCATCCTACACTTGGTGTCCACTGTGCCTTCACGACTGATCCGGTCTGTGTGACGCATGCTGTGTGTGCATCAATCGATGGCAAATAATGCAACACTACGGTAAAATATGCGGCTAATATGTGTTAACTTAACATCAGAGCATTTTGATGAAGCTCCTTTGTTGCTGTCGACTGCCAGATCGTTTTCATAAAGAAACACCTGGTCAGTAATTAGATCAGGTCTCTCCTCAGCTCTGCCTGCAAGTTTAATTGACTCAATAAGTAGATCTGTACAAACACTGCTGTTTACTTTGTTTGTCTCATTCACTGACATGCCCATAAACACGCCACCGACTCCGCCATGAACACTAAAATACAATCTGGAAGCTGTTTTCCCTCTTAAATAAGTGTGTTTTTCTGTGAGGATTTCATTAGGATTAAATCCATGTAAGACGATCCTCCCACATATAATATGCTTAAGAAGATGTTTCCCCTCTCACCAAATTTAAAATTTAGAGCCCAGTATTCAATTTTGGCATTAAGAAACCACAATATTGGAGAACAAATTCTCTTAATCATTGATACAAATACCTCGACAGTTATTTAGTGCATAAAGACACTATGTCTTCTTTTAAACTCCACTGCAAGCTTCTAACCACGTATTTCACACTAGTGTTTCACTGCCAATCTTAATCAGCTTATCCACAATGGATTTCAAAAAGATGCACTTGACAGCGAGGCAGGTTGAAAAGCATTGTTTTGTTGCTATTATTATTTGTGGCTTAGTGTGGATGCAAGCCCATGATAGAGGGAAAAATACTGTTCATAATGTTTGAACAGTGAACAGTACATACCGTTTGTGGCCTGACCAACAGTTTCAAGTTAACCTCTAAATATGACAAAAATCAACCTTCACTGTAGATATTTGCCTCTTTATGCATGCCATACCAAATATGTTGACAATGCATGGAATAAAAGATGTGTCTTCATTTAGCTATAGGTGACATAAAGGGAGTTTCTATAGCCTAAATGCAGGACATAATAAAGGAAGGAAGGAGTACCCGACACTGGAGCAACTCCAAAGTTGGTATGAAAAATGAATGATCAGACAAAAGAAATGTGTGGCTACATTGCATCAGGGCGGTTTGTGTAGAGTTGTGTGGAAAGAGGAAACTGTCACAAACTATGTAGACAAATTATGAATGAATAAACCACCACTACTCACAGACACTCAAATGTACCGTCACACAGCAAGCTAAACCTGGGCAGACACTGTGAATTATCAATCGTTGCACTCAGCTCCAGCCCAAAGTACGACTAAATCACAGAGTTGAATGTATACTACATGATGCATGACACATGATTAAGCCAAGACTCAAGCTGATCCCAAAAATAGTTGCATGAGTTACAAATTGGCTCAAAATGGGCCAAAAATCACACAGTGTATGCCCACCATGGCTGCTGTATCACCCAGTCAGTCATCCCTTCTGCAGAACACTGCAGAAAATCCTAAAAATAAAAGCGTTAATGGCTCATTCAAGAGGCAGCACGGTGGTGTAGTGGTTAGCACTGTGGCCTCATAGCAAGAAGGTACTCTCTCTGGTACTCCGGCTTCCTCCCACCATCCAAAAACATTTATGGGGATTAGGTTAATTGGTTAATTTAAATTGACCGTAGGTGTGAATGTGAGTGTGAGTGGTTGTCTGTCTCTATGTGCCGATGAACTGGAGGCTTGTCCAGCATGTATCCTATCTTCCGCCTCAAGACAGCTGGGATAGGCTCCAGCCCCCCTGCGACCCTATGAGGATAAGCTGTCGATAATGGTGGATGGATGACTCATTCATCTTAAAGACATAGTAAAATTTGGGAAAAACAATGGAGTTGTTGACTACTCTACAGTAATAGTGTCTTTGTTTACAAGGTAAAGGATACAAAATATACCAAAGGAAACACTTTATTTATTAAGAACCATGTTGATTTTGTATTAAATGGGCTAAAACATACATTGTTTATTTACTAATGTGCCTAAGCAATGATGCCTATGTGTTAATCATATGAGCTATAGGTTCATGTAAATCTCATACTTTTAAACACATTTTAAAATGGAACCTTCCAACTCAAACACCAAACCAGGGCTGGACTCTCTGTCAGGTGTGTCTCAGTGCAGGAAGGTGAATTTCCTGCCCTCATTTTATAAACTCTGCTCTTTTCCTGGATCCTAGTGCAAAATGCACCTTCTCTCCCACATGGCTGGTGTAATGAGTACAGTATGGGTATAATTCAATTGAAGTGTCCTGGAAAACCAGTTAGAATTGTACAGGAGCTCATAGCTTATGCATGTATTTTTCCAGCTATAACATATCTAAACATGTTCTATAAAAAATGTCCATTACCTTACCAGCTTTCCAGAGCAGCAGATTAGGATTTTTTAAAATGCCTTTTGTGATCCCCAAATATAGATCTGTAAATATTTATAGTTTAATTTCACACTGCTCTGGCTCCAGACAAATAATTTATTTTCAAAGAAATGATATAGCATCTGTGTTATTTCCTGAGACAAAGTAGAACAAACACAAGTTACTTTTTCAAGTGCATATTGGAGCCATGTTCAGAGGAAGGGGTTGACTGAATCCAGAACATAAATGAGGGATGCTCCAATAAAAAACTACTTACTACTTACTGCTACTATCAATAATAACATACTTTATTTATGTCACATGGCATACAAATAAATGAACAAGAGCTGAAACTCAAAAGTGAAATACATAAAAAGACAAACAAAAGTAGATTAAAGAAGTTAAAAGTAAAAAATCCTGAGGACAGTGATTGTCAATGAGGCACAAACACTAACTTAGCTGAAGTGTTAGAGTTTTAGATGCAGTGGGAATCAATGGAGGTTTTAAAACACATCTGCGTTAGGCTTTAATTCCCAAAAAATATCACTGATAATTAAACTGTGCATGCATCAGTCTCACTCTGCTGTGTTAAAGCCGTACAGCACAACCGCAGAGACGAAAACCCATTGAGCAAACACTCGAGGAAATGGCCGACCTGAGATCTGAAAGTACATTTTGACATAATCCCTCCATCCCTCGACAAGAATATCAGTCTGACTCAGCCTGAGGGCAACACAGGAGACACTGCTGACGTGGAGGCAGAAAACTTTCAGCCCCTCCAAATGAATGAACATTCCCTTCCCAGACTGAGGTTAGAGGTGACATCATTTTGGGCGGACTTCTTGATAGGATGCACGTTGTTTTAGTGAACTGGTGGCACACAGGAGAAGGAGAGGATAATGGATTAGATACACCGGCTTTGTACAAATGAAATAAGACAACAAGAGAAAATGCATATGTCACCCAGACAGATTACCTGTAAATCACTACTCTGCCTCAGATTAATGTCAGCAGTGGATGGCTCACATTACTTGGACTATACTGATATATCATTTTTTGTTGATGTTTCAGTCAGGAATCACTCCTGGCACTTTCAATCTGTTTTGGACTTCCTACAATGTATTACACCTGAGGAGTTAAAATGTACTTCACGGAAGATATTTCCTGCTGAAAGTGTATTTGACGTTTATTTTGGTCTCAGCCTTGGGGATAAAAGAAAAAAAAATACTCCATGTATTGTCTTCAAAAGAAGAAAATCATCATGGCTGTTGACATTTAAATGGCAGCAGATATTTGTAGCACCATGTTTAACTAATATGTATCAGAGTTACACCGACCATTAATTTATTCACTCCTGTCACACCTGTCATCTCACCTCACTCAATGATAATGAAGTGTGAATTATACACTCACTGGCCACTTTATTAGGTACACCTTGCTAGTAAAAGGTTGGACCTCTTTTAGCATTCAGAACTGCCTTAATTCTTCATGGCATACTTTCAACAAGGTGTTGGAAACACCCTCACTTTGGTCCATTTTGACATGATAGCATCACTCAGTTGCTGCACATCTATGATGACAATCTCCCCTTCCACTGCATCCCAAATGTGCTCTATTGGATTGAGATCTGGTGACTGTGGAGGCCACTGGAGTCCAGTGAACTCACTGTCATGTTCAAGAAACCAGTTTGAGATGATCTGAGCTTTGTGACATGGAGCATTATCCTGCTGGAAGGAGCCATCAGAAGATGGTTCACTGTGGGCCTGTCTGACACCAACAACCATGCCACGTTCAAAGTCACTTAAATCCCTTTTCTGCCCCATTCTGATGCTCCATTTGAACTTTAGCAAGTAGTTGATTAGTTATTTGTGTTAATAAGCAATTGTTAATAAAGTGGCCGGTGAGTATATACCGCTAAGTAATCCCAGATTTATCTAGAATCTGAGAAATGTATGGCAGTAGATGGAAAAATCGGAGTTATGTGTGACATTAAGCAAAGCTTTTACTGCAGTCCATTAACGGAAACAAGACAAGGCAAGGAGCACTGATAAGACCTGTCAGCTGATAAGAGTTATTAGACCAGGAATTGTGGTCATTGATTGCATGAAAAGAAGTATGTGACTAGGTAATCAGGTTGCCTGCTTGTACTGATGTCTCTGTAGTTGGTGGGGGTTGATTTGCACAGATTAAAAGCCAGAGGTGCATTGAAATGTTTCAAGCCTCTTCTCAATAAATGCAGGAAGTCCAGACAGTTAAACTGTGAACTCGCATTACAGAAAACACGAACTATTTCAAACAAGACAACTACTAACAGCTCTGCAAGGCTTAGTGCAGTGCTTTGAGCTATTTGCTCATGGCAACAAGCTAACATACAGCACACATGACAATGCAACATGTTACTGTTTAGCTAGTGTAATGTTTACTTTGATCACCATCTTATTTTAGCATGTTAGCATGCCAGCATCTGTTAAATAGCATTAAGCACAAAGTACAAATGAGACTAATGGAAGTTGCTTTTGTAATTCATCGTAAAGGGGATATGAATGCCTGGAGTAATTTCAATGACAATTCATCAAATAGATGTTCAAAATGTCATAGTAATCCCTATTTATATGGATATTTGTTCTGTTTGATGAGATATTTTGTCAAAATCCAAAGGGGTGGACCATCTGACATCCATCCATCCATCCATCCATCCATTATCTACCGCTTATCCCCATAGTGTCGGGGGGGGGGGGCTGGAGCCTATCCCAGCTGTCTTAGGGCAGAAGGCAGGGTACACCCTGGACAAGTCGACCATCTGACAGACCAGCATTAATATTACAACAGGATAAACATTCATAAGCTTCACAATCTGGACCCTGGGGAACCAAGAGATCATTTTCATGTTTCCATGTTGTCTGAAGAAATGTGAGTGACAGTTTGAGACCAGCAGACAGAGCCACTCAACTGATATTAATGTGACGACACAGCTCTGACAGAACCCATGAATTATATAATTATTAGATATGAAAGAAACCGAACACAAGAAATGTTCTGTCCGTGTCTGTGTCGGTTCTCTCCAGGTACGCCGGCCTCCTCCCACCATCCAAAAATATGAATAGGTTAATTGGCTAATTTAAATTGACCGTACAGTAGGTGTGAATGTAAGTGTGTGTGGTTGTCTGTCTCTATGTGTCCTGTGATTAACTTGTGTCATGTCCCATGACCCTATGAAGATAAGCGGGAGAAAATGTGTCCTGTGATGAGGTGGAGACTTGTTCAGTATGTACCCTGCCTTTCAAATATTTTTTTGCCTTGCCTGTTTGTAATATGCTCTACTTTAATTTGTTTATGCCAGTTATAATTTTTATTACTGACCGATACCCTTGTCTCTGACTGTGTTTGTAGGATGTAACACAGAGTGGGATGAGATTGGCTGCTGGCTGAAAGCTGAGGTCGGACAGGTGGTCAACATATCCTGCTCTGAGGTCTTCCAGCATTTCTCCAGCAATCAAGGTTTATTTCCATGTTTGTCCCAACCTCAGCAAACAGAAAAGAATAACTCAATCAACAGTGTAGTTAAAATATAGAAGTTAATGTTGAAGTCCCATTCTCTGCTGGTGTAATGCAATTATCTGTGCTGTATAATCTGCAACATTAATTAATCCAGAGGCTGGAGTCGCTCTAATGAAGCACAGGATGAATTATTGATTGATGTTTGTTCAAAAAAATATACAGGAATAAAAACATGCAGGACTGTTTGTTCTCTGTTTTCTTGACAGGATTGTCATTATGGCAGTATCATTAAAGTAGGTACGGTCAGGATCATTAAGGATAAATGTTCTTTCTATTCTTAACTTGATGCAAATTATGGTTCATTATGATATAAACTGCAGATCACACAAACAGAACAGAGTCTTTGCAAGAAGTGTTTCATTTGACAGCTTGAGTTGATGCGCTTTTTTTGTCTTTGTTCAGTCAGTCACGTGTTATCTCACATTTACATGTACAACCCCACAAAGACAGCAGTGCAGGTGAGCGATCGACCTGAAAATCTCCTCCCTGCTGTTTCTAAAATGTCAGTAGACTTGAACATGAAAGCATTAATAGAGTGAACTGGTCCAGCAGAGGAAATCAGTGACAACTTTCTGCACCAATGTGGCATACAGTACATCACTGAGAATGTGAGAAACTTCATTTCACTGTTTCATAATAGCATTTCTGATGTCAGGAACATAAACTTGAAAATAAAGTAGTTTAAATCAGTAAAATCAGCTGTTTATTTTTCCCAGTAGTCGAGGTACACAATGTCAGTGGCTACAGGGTTTCAGGACATACACAGTTTTGATCAAATCAAACAATCACAGGACTTTAATGTAGTAAATGCAATTAGAAAGACTATCCAGAATTAATTTGTTTGTTGGTTGGACCATAATGATTTTAATGCTATGTGGCACAACAGCCTGTATAGTATTAAGCCGTAAGAATGTAAAGAAAATCTTCATAGGATCAAAACATTAGTGGTTGAGGAATTTACCACATCCTTTACTTAAAATTAGCTATAGTGACATATAAAATTAGACCACTGTGAATATCTTTTTATCATTACAAGCAAAAGAGCTGCACTATTATTGTATGCTGCATTAAATTCGGACATGTCTGATAGTCATTTATGCATGTTTTGATCCCCTTTTCCATGAAGTTAAGTCCAAACGAAGTCACAGAGAAATTTGAAGAGAAAGTGAAGAATAAAGTGTGACTGAGTCTCTGGATAGATGGTATGATGTGTTGTGAAAATCTTTGCAGTAATCGTCTCTTGCCTTCTTGCATCCCTACTGTCTGCTCCCACATCAGGGTATGTTTACAGGAATTGTACAGTCCACGGCTGGTCAGAAATGTATCCGCCCTACAACGAGGCTTGTGCTTTCAGGGACGACAGCGAGCCTGAATCTGAGGTATACGCACGTTGTTGCCAATCAGTTAAGCTCATTCATATTGTTTCTGCTTCCTATTCACTCTTCCTCCCTCGCTGCTTCCCTTTCGGTCTGGACTTAATTGTAGGTTTAGTGCAAGATAACATACAAACATATTATGTTTCAATGTACAGGTAAAAATTTTAGATGAGTATTGACTTTTATTTGATGCAATACCAATTACAGATATACCTAAAGTGTCAAGAGTAAGAGTTATTTCATTATGCAAAATGATCCGTTTCAGAATAATAGCATATTATTGGATTATAATCAATGAATCATTAATGTGAACACAACTTTAATGCTGCAGCTGTCAAAGATGGAGCTAATTTTGTACAACTGTACACAAGCTATCAGATAAATGTAGTGGAGTAAAAATACAATATTTTAACTGTAGTGTATTAGATGTATAAAGTACTATAAAATGGAAATGAAAAGTATCTCAAATTTGTACTTAACTACTTGAGTGAATGTGCTTACAGTAGATACTTTCCACCTCTGTACTTCTGTCAGATCCTGTGTTTCATTGAGTCATTTCCCTTTTCATACGTTGCCATCATTTTTTTCTCACTCACTGTTTGTCTCTTTACAGACGATTTACCTCTCTACGTTCAGACAAGTTTACACTGTGGGCTACGCCACGTCACTCATCTCTCTTATTACAGCCATAGTGGTGTTCGCAGGCTTCAGGTAAGATCAGAGGAGTACACACAAAAAAGGCAAGAAAGGAACAACAACTAGGAAGCATACTCTCATACTGACATTCAGATCCTGAACTGGTGGTGAGCAAGAATTAAATAGCTATTTTAGAGACGAGTCAGAGCAGTAGCCACCCCAGTAAAGCTTGTGTGGCTTGGGAATCTATTAGTGCTGTGGCTTGTATACATGTGTATTTGTGCCTTCAGAAAATTCCGCTGCACGAGAAACTACATCCACATCAACCTGTTCTCCTCCTTCATCCTGAGAGCCAGCGCTGTTTTCATTAAAGACACGGTGCTGTTTGCTGATGAGACCCTGGACCACTGCTCCATGTCCACGGTGAGCTCACTAATTATCCAATAATGTTCCCATCTGCTGTATGATTGAGTTACCAATGAAAAGAGGAGTGAAAGGACGTGGGACGACGTGATGAATAGCAGCTGCAAAAATCCCTTCATTAGTTGACAAGATTGATCAATTATTTTTGGTAAAGCATAGTTTAAACATATAACATAATAATGTAATAACAATGGATTATGAAAATAATGCATTAGATGTAATTATAGGACAGTATACCTTTGCGACTGAACAGACCGCTTCGAGATAATGACACTAGTAACATCGTCTCACTGTGTCCTCTCTAGACAGCATGCAAGTCAGCTGTGGCTTTCTTCCAGTTCAGCATTCTGGCCAATTACTTCTGGTTGCTGGTGGAGGGCATGTATCTGCAGACTCTGCTGGCTCTGACCTTTGTCTCTCAGAGGAAATACTTCTGGTGGTACATCCTGATTGGATGGGGTGAGTAGAGGTGTTTGAGGAGGTCATTTGAGGACAACAAGTATATGACAATATAACATTTTGTTTTATTCACACACTCACACACACACACACACACACACACACGTATATACCCTGATATCCCACAAACAATGCATTTTCAATTGCTTGTATAGCATATAAACCCAGTATAGCAAGATTCAATGAAGGACTGTTCTCTATTGTTATTAATAAGCTTACTCAGGAACGCAAAGGGAGGATTTTCTACAGGTCTGTCCAGACAAAAAGCAAAACTAATATTTGAGATAGAGAGAGAGAATCTACAGGCTATAACCACCTCTTACAAATATTACAAAGAACAGAGAAATTGAACTCACCACTCGATGAGAAATGTGGTCCTGTTTCAATAGAATCCACTCTATACTGAAGTGTTTCTTTTGTGGCTAACACAAAGGAGAAACCTGCATGTCTTCACTGCATACTGATGGACAGAGATAATCAGCTTTAACGCACGGCAGAAATGATGAGAGAGGCTGATGCACTCAGTGAGTTACAACTTTGAGCCATGGTACACAAAAACCTGCACATCAATCATGTCACACAGATTAGTTATTCTTAAGAGCTGCTTTGTAATTTATTTAGATTAATTTATCATATCATAGACACAATGTGTGTATCAGAGTGACTCGGCTAATCATCCCTCAGCTCATTGTTTGTGCTGTCTTTTATTACAGGACATTGAACGATACTTGAAGGTTTTCCTGTTAGTTTGTCTTGTCATTACACAGGATGTTCCTCTGTTTATTGGTTGGAAATATATTTCCAGACAGTAGTCAGTACAAAAAAATCTGGCAACATTTTATTTACACAATAGCTGTTCCTGAGCAGCTTGCGGCTTCACTCTTGTTTCCTTTTGTTTTTCCACCCTTATCTGGTGCTTCAGTGAGCTGGATGTTTTGAGTGCTTTGTGTTATCCTGTGCTGTCAAGAGAACTGATTTCCATGGTCTTCCTATTCCTATTTGTTTGCTGTACACTTCCCTGTTTAATCATGTACTCTCTATCATTGTTGCTGCAATGTTACAGTACAATCAATTGACTATAAACTGCAGAAGCTGCATTTTTCTGTTGTGAAGCCGGACTCCCAGAAACTGTCAGACTCCAAACTCCTGTCAGACAGTTTTGACAATACATGACATATTCTCCATTAAGCCATATGACCCAACAAAAAACAGTCAAATCTGGTTCAAACATAAAACTAGTAGTAACACCTGTTGCTGAGAAAAATATGGACTTCAATATATCTGTTCTCTGTCCTGAGTATCTGAGATTTTACAACCTGACAAGGAGCCCAGGGTGTGTGATTGAAATGAAAATCACTCACTCGGGATCCAGAGTGGCTTCAGTGTGTCTTATCAGCTTCTTTTTCCGGTTTGCACTATCTTCTCTCTTTCCTGTCTCCTGCTTCTATCCTGTGTCTGTGTCTTCTTCTGGCATGGAGTTACAAGAAGGAGACAGATACTCAGTGTTTTATATGCCTAACAACCTTTTCATTAAACATGCACATGAGTTGGGGATTGAGCGTTGTTCAGATTAATTTTACTTGACAGATTCACAGCATATTAATAATTAACATCTGCTCTTATGTTGCAGGCCTCCCGTCAACAGTCCTTATACTGTGGGTATTAACCAGATTCTTCTATGATGACAGAGGGTATGATTTATCCCATGATACAGAGCGAAGCAGCTTTTATTTACTCATAATTTCACTGCTGTGATAATGTTGCACCACTGCCTGATAAACAGTAGGACTAATAATAACCTTTATAGTACTTCAGAGTACTTTGATTTGAGTGTAACATGAATAATATATTAATTTCATTTGTCTTGAATTGCAGTTGTTGGGATGACACAGACAATGTTGGTATTTGGTGGATTATTAAAGGACCAATAACGGCCTCACTGCTGGTGAGTTAAGAGCAGTGAAACTGTACTTCTTTGAATTGATAAAACAGGAGTGGGTGATTTATGACTGAAATTCATAGTCATTTTCAAAACAAAGATCTCTTCATTTCACTCGACTGTCTCTGGCAGGCAGATCAGTTGAATGGTAGCTCCTTGAAGTGGTTTAAAGCATCAGCTCCTGCTGACTTTTCAGTGTTTATTACTTGTTGGGGAGGACACATACATATGCTGAAAGACTGAGGCTAAACCTGGGACATGCACCAGACAAGAAGTCAGACGAGCCGGTATTTTTATTAAAGTCTAATTGTACATGTTTCCTTATTTCATTTGAACATAGCGCTGTTTGGATGCTTAGCTTAAAACACAGAGGTTCATGTATTTTACTTTTAAGATTACAAGAGAAAATGATTAGGACTATGACTAATCAATACATCAAGTATTAAAGTTTGCTTTATAGTGGATTATAGTGGGTTGAAATAGATCTTATTGCATAAAATACTGGCTGCATTGTTTTCTTTCTTTTGTCATTTAACTGTGCATACTTGTGCATATATCCACCAGATCAACATCGTCATCTTCATCAACGTGATTCGGATTCTGGTTCAAAAGCTTAACTCTTCAGCCATGGCTGGCAATAGTGACACCGGACACTTTATGTGAGTCACAGCTAAGTAACTTAAGCAACACAACTGGACCACACTCTCAAAAAGTATCCCTCATAAACAAATATAATAATTAGGAGATTCTTCACAGACACATGAGGGAATTTACCTTCTATAGAGTCAAAACAGCAACAAGGATTTTACTGAGAGTACTTTTAATCCCTCTAAACAATAGAGCAATGTTATATCTCAGTATATAGCATGTATATATAATATAGTATATACACATATGTGTCAAATCAATAGAAAGGTAAAATAGTTTGGGGTGATGGAGGCAGCAGCCAACTGTGTTAGCAAGATCAGATCAACTACTGAGAAGAATCAGGCTCAGTAAAGGCAGCCTTTTGATAATGACACTGGCTATCTGCTGGGAGCTCATACGTAGACCACTTATTGTGACAGAAGAACGAAACAATCGATGCCAATCACCTAATCCAGGCGCAACTTCTGCCTGAGGTCTGCCTGAACTTAAAATACTTCATATGTGACATTTATATCAGTATATTCGGTTTATTTAGTTTAGTTTTCTTTGACATTTATTAGGAAGTACTCCTACAAGCAATGGGTCTTTCTCATTCAATAAAACAGGAGTCAATGGATGAAACATTTTGGGTAAGATAACGTTACATTTGCCTAAGGATGTTACCTAGTTGGCTAGTTAGCCAACGCTATGGCCTTGTGGGTACAACAAAACAGTACTGATACAAACGTATGGAAACTAAAGTCTTTTGACTTTTAAATTGACAAAAAAAACTTATATAAAGCAGGATCAAAAGATCATTTGTTGGTCATCTTTGACCACTAAACTTTTTCTGAAATGAGGTCCCATCGGACAGCAGAAGGGAGAGGCTTCAAATCTCTTTGCTTGCACTGGTAGTGTGCCTTTTCTCCATTCAATACTTTTGAAGACAAGTTACGTCTTGTAAGTCCTTCTTTTAAACTCTAAGCAATTGCTCACTGCTGAAGTAAAACTGCTGAGTAGTGACTGATATGTCAGAAATGGCTTTGAAGGGGTTTCTATGAAGAGGGAAAGGAAAGTGAATAGAAGAAATCCCTTGATAAAATGCTTTAGTCTTCTGCACAGTTTGAGAGAGTGAAAATGCTGTGTATGAATCTGGTCTCAGAGCCTAGAAATCCTGCTTTACCTGAGTGAATCCTTCCTTCCTTTTGACATTTGGTTTGTTCAGATTTCAGTTCAGCTGAATTAATTTCCAGTGAGAGCAGCACATAAAAATAGCAGCAGATGCCAGAAATAGATTCTCCTCTGTCGCTGTGAGACAGGACTGTTTCACATTTTCAAACTTCAGATTCAGACACATGAACACGAAGGCACAAATCCTAGGTGAGACAAAACGCAAACACAATCCTATTATAGGTCTGAATATAATCCAGCCTTCTTTAAAAAAAAAAAAGATGGCAATCATCACGTCCTTGTGACAGCTTTAAAATTGATATGATCAGAGAACAAAACAATTAGCCACTGATTAATCCGTGTTAGGTTATGTTTAAGATAGGATGAATAGGCTGTGGGTTTACATCATTAAACACACACCCAGTTAATTTACCGTCTCTTTGACTTGAAAGAATAAATATGAGAAAAAGACACTTAAGATAATAAGAGGGGGTCTCACTCAGTGGTAGCTGTGGTTTTTCAATAAGACAATATTCAGACTTTACAGATCTGCAATGCATCGTATTTTTGTAGTTCGATATTTTAATTTGTTTTACCCATTATGGGGTGATGTCTGCCATATCTGCTCTACCATTGATGAAACTTGGCGGAATAATGCATGCTGGCATTTAAAACTAACATACTGTTTAGACAGAAGCTGTAGATTAGATTTTTGTTGTTCACATGATGCCTCTTACCTCAAACTTTGTTAGTTATCGCTCAAAAATGACTGAAAAAGACTGACAACATTGCTTCTTTTGGGCTGTTGGGGTGAACATGCAACAACAAATAAAAACAAAGCAATTGTGACATTTTGATTCTAAGTTGCTGAATCCTCATTTGTGAAATTAAGGATTCAGCAATCCTGAAAAGTATGGAGGATTACCTTGGGTAACCTTTTTCCAAATGATGCCAGAAATAGAAAAAACAACAAATGAATAAAATAAATGACAGAAATCTGTCAAGATCAAGTGTGTATGAAAGACATATCACTCAGATAATGTTTTCAAGGCTTTTAACGCAGATTAGCCAGAGGTTGTCTTTCTTCTTTCTTCCATCTTTCTGTGATTTGTTTCCCTCAGGAGACTGGCTAAATCCACCCTGTTCCTCATCCCTCTGTTCGGGATGCACTACACAGTGTTCGCATTTCTGCCCGAGAACACTGGAGTGGCAGCAAGACTGTACATCGAGCTGGGCCTGGGATCCTTTCAGGTATAAAACAATACAGAGGGAGCACAACAAAAGACCACACTTAAAAAAAAAATCACAACTTAACCAAAGATGAATTGCTTACTGCATGATGCTCCCAAGATAGTTATTTTTCCAAGCAGAGATTGACTGAGCATTAACATTTCTATTCAAAGTACTGTTATATACAGCATGCATACAAATGGACATTTTACATACTATGAACTGGGGATACTAGATCTTTTTTCTGTTGCATAAAATATTATTGCAGTGTTAGAACAGGAGCACACAGCCAGTATCCCAGTGCAATTTCTAAATAGGAGATAAGCCTACTGTGACTTGTCAAAAAATCTCCAAATTGGAATTCAAATTATTTAGTAAGAATAACCTTTGACACTTAAACTTTGTGTAGTATTTTTATGTCTTCATTAAACATTTGACACAATACAGGATGACAGGCAATGAGGAAGTAAATACAACTTAAATATTCCTTTAAAATTATTTAGAACAGCTCACTGGCAGTATTTATGTATTTATGGCTTATGAAGCAAGTTAAAACTGGAGTGACGTGATTTTAAAGCAGTCACCTTGTCTCCTGTGTTGCAGGGTTTTGTGGTGGCACTGCTTTACTGTTTCATGAATGGAGAGGTAAGTGACTGTATGGTTTGTATGCAGTGACTTTAACAAAACCAGTTCACTATCTACAGCACATCTCTGTGCATATGTGAATGTCTGCAGGTCCAGACAGAGTTGCGGAGACGTCTGTGGAAGTGTCACAATCAAAATCATCTCAACCCAGCCAAGCGAAGTATCACTCAAATCACAGTTCGAGGCCGCGGGGCGCTAGGGCGACCCCCTTCTAGCGGCAACATCTCTTCGGTATGATTTTTAAGAGTCAAGTAGTTGTGAGAATGTGAAGCAAACTATCAGAGGCAGACATTAATTCAACAACCCTCTGTGAGAGGGGCATAATGAGCACTGGTGAGCAACTGAGGAAATGTTGCATTATATCGGTGTCAACATCAGCTACTATGACAGCACAAATTTCTGAACTTAGAAACAGTTTCGTTTCTAATGGTTGTAACCAAAACATCACCAAACGTGAAAGAAAAACTGGTGCTTGATTTGTGAGGGTGACCCTGTGCACAGACCACAGAGAGACAGAGCTGGCCCAGGAACTTATAGGAAGATGATTTCACACGGCGTTTCAACTGTGTGTACAGTTTGAAATGAGCAAATGTTGAGGAAATACGTAGCAACAGCTATGTTTGAACTTGGCTAAATTATGTGGAACAACCTTGACTTGTCAAATTGTTTTTGTGCTGAGCTGAACAGAAGCAACCACACTATTGTGCAGGATGAAAATACGTGCACAACTGATACGGAACGAATTTGCTAATTGATTGAATTCACCTGCTGCTTTAGAGAGACATTTTTAATAATGGAAATCCAGAGGGATCTCAACAAATGTATTAAAGGCTCTGTGTGTGTGTGTGTGAAGCTGCTGTACTGGAAATCGGGCACTTTGTGTCTTTTCATTTTGAGGTGTCTGCTATGATGAGCCATTTTTGAATCACAGTATTTGTGAGTATGTCAGTTGGATGTATTATTTTTCATCATTTGTCATTTTTTATGCTGTTACTAAATGTGCTAATCCTGTTTTGGGGAATATTTCTTGCACTACAGGAGATACCAAATTGATACGAAACAGGGTACCAATCACTTAAATGGTAAAGGAGGATAGAAATGTACTGAATACTTAGATGAAGCATTTTAAGATACTCAATGTGAATGTTGTTTTTGTAGCCCATAAAGGCTCTTTTCACAGCAGTCATTTTAACATGTCCTTGCATTTGAGCTCTTTGTATCACTATCGATCAAAAAGGATATACTTGAGATTCCATCCAACCATCCATTATCTACCGCTTATCCTCATAGGGTCGTGGGGGGGCTGGAGTCTATCCCAGCTGTCTTAGGGCGGAAGGCAGGGTACACCCTGGACAAGTCGCCACCTCATCGCAGGGCACATAGAGACAGACAACCACTCAAACTCACATTCACACCTACGGTCAATTTAAATTAGCCAATTAACCTAATCCCCATGCATGTTTTTGGATGGTGGGAGGAAGCCGGAGTACCCGGAGAGATACTTGAGATTCAAGGGAGCAAATTCAGAGAACAGGTGCTTCATAAGGACAGTTGGAAAGACTTTACTTGCATGCATAAAGTACACTACAGTACACTCATTTTGGCAGTATTGCATGAGTCAGAAAGCGAAACAACAGCAAACCTTTGGGCTACTGACACTTAAGGGCAATCTATCCAGCCACCGTGTCTCTAAACACATCCCATGTTTTCTCCTGTGTCATACGCTTTGATGACAGAGAAACAAGGCAGGGCCGACGAGAGCGGTTTATAGGTACTCAACAAACAAACAAACATAAAGTGAACCAGTAAACCTGACACATAGACTTGGATGTCAATTTTAATTATGATCATTTTCTGCGTGTCTTAAGTTGCTGGGGTCAAGGATAAAGGGCGTTGGTAAATTTGAAGGCAACAGGAGGGTTAATTGAATGGAATCTCAATTAATTCGATCAATTAGTGTTGACTTTGCTATGTCGAAATGGCTGCGGTGAAAAGGGCATATTATAATTGAAGCTATATCTGTATCTGCAACACCTAAACTGTGTTAGCCATGTTCCAGTTCTGACATGGTGGGTGGGTCGTGGGGGCTATGGGGATAATAATATTTCATGTATTTGTGTTTGTATCAGTGTTGGTGGAGAAAAAGTTGGATTGATGCATTTCTATTTTTTTCGTCATTTAAAAATGAATAATGTGCTGTTTCATTAAGCACTTTGATGTTCATTACATTAAATTGCACTGGTTTTAGACAAAGCTGGTTTAGAGAAAAAAATGTTTGTGCAAGATAATTTGAGCGTACCCATAAATTTGCTGCCAAATCTGTACACTGTGTCTATTTTAATGGAAGGAAAAGCTGAGTGAAATAAAACACTCACAGCATCTCTACGACATTCAACAATTTACCACGGATAGATTTATTTTGCAGTCAAATTTACACAACCTGGCACATGAATGTTGGACACCAGAACACGTTACACATGACACACTGTCACAGGTAGAAGGAAATAAGGGTGAGGGTTTATAGTTACTCTTTTGACATTTAAGTTACATATATCCTCATTAATGCTTGTCATTACGTACACATGCCCACAGAATTCATTCTCTCCAACTTTTAAACATAATAACACACTCACTCTGAAAACTGTTACATAAACATACAAAAACACGGTCACAAACATTACAGGTCTTCGTCAAGAGATTCACCTGTGTGCCAAAAATATGCATATACAGTGTACTCACTGTATATGATCAAGAAAAGACATCATTTGTACACCATGGCAACTTGATAGCAGGCGACACTGAAGAGCAGCTGAGCAACATCGGTACATTCAAAAATTCATTGGCAATTGATAGATCACACACAAGTGGCTCAATGCACAAAGGCATTTAAACACAGAGACATGGCACACTGACAACAGTTACATTTAAAGGAATTGTTTAACATTTTGGGAAACAAAATATTTGCCTTCTTGCCAAAAGGTAGATGAGAAGATTATTATCACAAAAGCTGGGGGTAACCAGTGATGTAATACTTCTTGAAACCTATACTCTCAAATATGCCAGCGTTATGCTTGATACTGTTTCCCTGATGATATGTTTGACAGTTTTCTTGACATTGATATCTCCACAGTGGTTGTTGCCGGAAAAGTCAAACAATACCATGGCTTCGAAGAAATCAACAACTCACTTTTGGACGGATGAGAAGACAGAGTTTTTTTATTTGTTGTTGTTGTTAAGTAGCTGTCAGCCAGAAGTAGTTCTGACAACACTTGTTGAAAGGGCTACAGCATAGCGGAGTCAGCCAGGTTGCTGACCATTATCTGAATTAAACAAACTCCATGTGTACTTGGATTTTGGGAGAGACCACCTGTCGAGTTGCAACATCAAATTTGGCGAAATCTAGTACGATCCTACCATGTGACTGTACTGAATGTTAACTCAATTACCTCCATAAATTATATGATGTAACAAACTTATTTAAAACCAAAACATGATGTTTTGCTAGACCCAACCACCTAGTTTTATTGTCTAAGGCCGCATTTACACGGCAGCGAAGATGGATGAAAACAGAAAAGTTTTGTTGCGTTTGTGGCTTGCGTTTACATTAAAACAGTGTCCGAAGTGCTTGAAAACGCAAACTGTTGATAACGGGGTCCAGAGTGAAGGGTTTAGGAAACGTTATCATTTTCATCTCCATGTAAACAGGAATTCCTGTTTACAGTGGCACATGCACGGTACTTTTTCAGATGGAAGTTGCACACGCACCTAGGAACCAGAACAACAGAAACAACAACACAAAACAACAACGTTATGGCTAGCCAGCCATTATGGCTATGGCTGACTAGCCAGCAACATGTGTGCTAACTGTGCTACCATTGTTCCACTCACCATTGTTGTTGTGAAAATATATTGTTGTTGTGTCATCATTGGAAATTGTAACACCGCTGTTTCACAAAAAGTGAATCGCCCACTATAGCGTTTACAGTCGTTTTGGGGATCCATGTAAAAGCACGTTGTTTATAACCTGACTCTTGCCAGCTGAGTGTAGTTCTGTCTAGCTCCACATATTCATCTGGGATAGCTCCATTGGATATTTCAGAAGGCGGGCCTTATCAAAAACCCTTGCATGTGATTGGATAAATCACTTGTCCATCAACTTTAATGACGTGTACTTCAACCACTCACATCAAAACCAACCCGTGACGTTGACAAGAGCGACGCAGGGAAAACCAAAAGAGAACAGCGACATCTTGGCTATAGCAGCAGAGCACACAGCGCAGCAATGTCAGTAAATGATCAATGTCGTCTGTGGAGCTAGGCGGAACGACATTCAGCTGGCCAGAGTCAGGTTACAGTTTTACAGCTTCTCGGCTCTGATCCTCTACTGGAGCAATCAGCAGGGAGACGATAATAATGATGGGGTCCTGCACTCGCTCCATTTCCTTAACCACCAGTGGAGCTATTATCATAAATAAAATAAAAATCAAGCTCTTGCCGATCCCGGTCTGAGCAAAAACATCTTTGCCACCAATAAATGCCTTCAAACACATTGTCTGTTCATCTTTTAAAGAATATGCGATAGATTTGACAACATTGTTGAAATAGCAGAATCAATGTCGACGCATGATTCCTCGCTGCAGCTGCCATTGTTGTCTGAATCAAACAGTTGCTTATCTGCTATGTCACAGATCTATGAAAACCCTGCCTGGCGATCCTGATTGGCTCAGTCATTTTTTGCTCCCTTGAAGTCCTTCCCATCGAGTGAGAGTCCAGATGAATGTGTGGAGCTCTAGTGGAGCTAGGCGGAACTACATTCAGCTGGTGAGAGTCAAGTTACGTCGCTTACACAAAGAAAGGGGAAAAAAAGAAGATGTTTATGGTGACAATGTTATGTTAACGTGGTCTCAACATAACCAAGTAATTTGGTTTTGTTAACCATGTGTTTAAAACAACTGTCATCTGGGAGAAAATATTGTTTCTGTAATCAATTGATTTTAATTGTAAGGGAACGTCACTTTGTAGGATTCAACAATGAGAAACCTGGGAGCATATGACCCTGGTATGCTAGCAATTTCCCCCTGCTTCCAATCTTTGTGTCAAGCTCAATTAGCTAACTGCTGGCTGCACAGCTCTATTTAACATAAAGACAAGTGATATCAAGCTTCTCACCAAACCCTCAGCAAGAAAGTGAAAGAAAAAGAAAAAAAGAACATATTTGTTTTGAAACTAAAAAGAACGAGAAGGACATTTTGTGATTTAGGGCACATCAGGCCTCATTACAAAACACAATATTTAGGCTTGATATTTGGCACAAAATGTAGATGCCATACTTGTGGCATTTAAGTACCCCACACAACCCCCAAATCCAAAGCTCAAAAGGCAAATCAATGCCAAACTTCCCCCAAACTAAAATTCAACACTTTGCTTCCACCTTGTGGTGAACAAATATACATCACAGACATGGTCGAGGAGTTTTCTACTCTTCTTTTCACAGACAGTAACAGCTTTGAGACATGGTCGTTTCCATCTGAGCTGATTCAGACTCAGAGTGACGGCTGGTGATAGAACACGTAAGCAGCAGCAGAGTGGTTTTAATCACACCCTCATACACACTTTGTGTTTTATCTGTTGCAGTTGTTCCACCTTCCTAATTAAAAAACATTTTTTTCATACCTCTGACTCTAGTTCCCTTGACAGCATCTTGTCACACACCTCTTTGTCCAAATGAAGCCTAGCAGATGCATAAAACAGATGCATCTCTTAAGCAGTGTTATCCTGATTTCTTAGATGTCTTAAGTTTATAACTTTATCTCTCACAATATCCTCTGCGGCTCTGGACTGCAAGTGTGTTTCTCTCTAAGTTTCTCTGAAATTAGAGCAGGCATTGTGCCAAACACCTCACCATTTATGCCACTACCTTTATGGCACTTAAACCACGATAGTTGATATCAATCAAATTAAATCATACATCAGACATACAACAAAATGGCACATAAGAAAACATGTATACTGTACATTTAGTCATTTTACATGGCACTGGTTTATGGAAAATAAATATACATCCTTTTCTGTTTGACAATATTAAATCCATTGTTTAAACACACTACAGTTGTTTAATCCACTCAGATGACAGTACAAAAAAATAAATATCTTGAGTAAATATTGTGGATGAATCCTCCTGTACAGATTGTTTCACATTTCATCTTTTTTAATGATTTCCCCACTGGGACAGCTATTGTTTGTTAGCTTAGTGCACAAGCAGAAAAAGACAGAAAGAGAAAATGGGCAACACTCCACGATTGTCAAGAGCTGTCACATTAAAGCATTTTGTGTTGACTGTTATATCATGTGGTTATGAAGCTGTTTCTGTGTTTGATGTTAGTGCTGAATTAAAACAGACTTATCTTGAACTGACAGTTGTTTTAGGAGGCTAAATAAAGCAGCAGTTATGTGGAACTACTGTATTACTTACGCCATGTTGAAGTTCTCATGATTTCTGTAAGAATGGAAAAAAACTAAAACACAGCAGGACAAATTTCACTTGAAAAGCTGCACCAATATATATAAAAATACTGTAACTGTATGACAATGACCAAAATGCTAACTTTGCTCCACTATGAAAACACACCACCCTGTACATTCTTTGCAGGAAAAGGTAACGACTTGAAGATATCTGTTCATTGCAGTGGAAAAAAAGTGATAGCTATTTGTGACTGAGTAGGCACTTTGGAATATGAATGTAGGAGATAATACAGCCAATGGAAAATTTAAAATGAAGAGCAAGATAATATGGCACAATGAGTTGAAGCTCCAGAGAAAAGAGGACAAAGAGTCCTGTTATCATTCAGAATTTACTGACACTGGCTGCGAGTGTGAAGCAGTCCAGAGTGTATTTTTCAAGTCTTCTTCTAAATCAAAGATTGTATTCTCTCATGCACTGTGATAACATGTACAGCAATGGTTTCCAACCTTTTTGGAATAATACATAGTCAATTACACATTTGTATGCGCTGTGTGTTCTTCAAACAAAGCGTGATTTTACCTGCACAGATGGTTTAATTTTAATATATGTGCTTGTAATGTAATGTAAGCCATGGACCTAACTGCGTAGTGTGACATAAATTAAAAATGAGAATGTATTTGGTGTTTTACAAGAAAAAATAACATAATCGAATCGTAAATATGTTGCTCTTCTTTCCTTCCCTGTTGTATTTTAAATATCAGATGAATCTTTCAGACTGGGAACCACTGCCTAAAGTGCTCATTTAGTTTGGCACCATGTTCTGTCATTATACAGTGTGTGTATTTTATTCAGTACAAAAAAATAGTTCAGAATATCGTGGGAAGGATCTCCTTGGTTCATCAGGATACGTGATGACATCTACAGATTTGGGCTCCAGTTCTTTTCTTTTTTTTTTGAAAAGGTCATTACAGTGATGCATTATGTAAAAGAAAGACTTTTCTGGTCTCAACACCAAAAGAAACTATTTACAAAATCCATGAGTTTTTTTTTTTTCAATTTATCTTTTGACATACTCTGTACTTACGGCTGATTGTAGAAAAAGGTTTAAATTTAGGATGAAACATTAAACAATGAGCATTTATACAAGCAAGGCGAACGTTCGGCTGTTATTTAACTTTGGACTGTTCTGAGATCCAGTCAGATAACCAGCATGGCACTTTGAAGCACATTTACTTTACACATTAACAGCCAAATATGACCCCCTACAGCTGATGTTTTACTACTGTTTTCTTTTTTACAACTAGTACTGTTTTTGGCACCAAATCTACATGAATATATTTGTTACGCATGAAACCACAACAGGAGCTAAATTTTAAATAAAAACTTGTTATCATTTCTAACATCTCAGTTTTAAATGATGGAGAGTGATTTGTTCGTTAACATCAGAATCAACAGGGTCAGCTATAATACTCAAATAAATTCAATTATACTTGTATTAGTCAAATTAAATAAACGTTTCGGTTAAATGTCAGCTATGCACCACTAATGAATCTTTAAATGCTTTCAGAAACCTAATTTTTCAAAGGCCAGACTACAAAATGTAAAGAGGTATGAGGGGCCACTTTGGTCTGCTCTGGGTGGATGTACATTAGTGGAATGGCACCTTGAAGTTGACTCCTGCCAATCAGGCGCTCAGGTTGGGAGGCTGATGTTGGCGTTCTCCGCCAGCGGGCTGGACATTCGTATCTGGGAGCTGCTCTTGCTGAGGATCGACAGCTGAGTCCCACCGTTCACTCCGCTGCTGGCCAACGAAGGGTGCCTTTGCTGCTTCAGGTCCACAGCAAAGTACCGGTTCACCGTCCAGCTGCGCCATTTCCTCTTGATCTCCGACTGCACCTTCAGGGAGAAACTTCACAAGGTCATTTTTAATGTACTTTAAGCTGTACCAGCTCCAGAAAAGGTACAGTACACTTAAGTTGTGTGTATTGCTGAATTTAACAACAGTGCAACATTGTAAATGCTGATTGACAATGAAGATGTAAACGCATGAAATAAGTCTTCGCATTTTACATCAGAGGTCAACAACCATTTTTTTTAATCATTAGGGAAACTTGTGCTGTGTGATTTGATTTATTTCTTTTCATTCATTTAATAACTGTAATTTTTGTAATCAGTTACAGCCCTTACTCATTTGGCAAAAATTATTGGATACTGTTGCTGTTCTGTCATTAGCAAACTATTACTGTCTGTTTGTGTTTGAATTTAAAACCAGTTATTTAAAAAGACACTGTGAAATTTTTTCTCCCATCTAGTGGTTAAATTTGACTTTGCATACATTGCAACATGGTTGGAACTACGGTAAGCGGAATGGGTCAACTCCTGGGTGGCCACTATCACTGTGGATCCCCAGCCCCCGGCCCAGAGCTCCAGTCATTTTTCCCCGGACCTCCACCGGCCGTGGACGGGCATGGGGTGCTCCCGGGCGGCCACTCACCAGCTCCGGTCATTTTAGCATGAGGATTTGCTCAAGTTTAATAACAAGAACCAAACAGTGATGTCTAGAGGACTGGGTCAGAGCGTCTCCAGAACTGCAGCTCTGGTGGGGTGTTCCTGGTCTGCAGTGGTCAGGATCTATCAAAAGTGGCCCAAGGAAGGACCAGTGGTGAACCAGAGACAGGGTCATGAGAGGACAAGGATCAGTGATGCAGGTGGGGAGTGAAGATCCTGGTGGTCTGATCCAACAGACCAGAGAAGTTAATGCTGCTGAAGTTAGAAAGGAGTCAGATACGACAGTTTGCTGTATAGCATAACAGCAAAAGGATGGAAGGTGGTTATAATGCTATGCCTAATGTTATGTGTCATGGTGTACTACATTACCATACATAATATTGAAAATATATTACATATATGATACTGTCTATCCTATAAAAGATTTGTAAAAACGTGCATAAAAGGGCTGAATGTAAACTATTAAAGTGAACATTTCCATCATGTGGTCAGCTATTTTTAGAGTATTTTCTGTTATTATACTAAACATATGGTAATAATCAGACCATATGTGCACCAAAAATAATATTACGAGCATTTCTGATCTTCAAAAATGTCACAAAAAGATGGATGTTGATGAAAATATCACAAATGGAAAGTGTTCATAAAGGGAGACGAAGGCTTACCTCTCCATTGAGGAAACAGTAGAGAACAGCCACAACAAAGCCCTGAGGAGAAGAAAAGAGACAACACAAAAAAACCAGCATGAGACTGAAATATGCTTTCATTCTCAAAAGTAGCGGCATCCCTATCAGCCAAGGCTAAACACATCATAAAAGTGTGACTGAGTGGACGGATGAACTTTTAAAATGTTCAGGCATCTCTATTAAAAGTAGGACTGTCATTTTGCTGAACAATATATTGTCCCACAACTTATTGCCGATAAACAACATTATTGTCAGCATTATTCCATTATTCCATTATTCTGAGGTTCTTAAGAGGTTCTTTTTCTCTTTATGTGGCTCTCGCTTTCGCTTATAACATATTTTACTAAAATCCATTTCTTGCTGACTGTATACAACAATATATCACACTTATTTCTTCAGAAAGCAGTATTTATCGCTATTTCACATTTGATCAATTGCAGTCACACCCTCCATGCCCTGTCTGAACAGGTGAGCCACCTGTTTTAAATAAATCAGACACATGTTATTCAGTAGAACCTCTTCTTAATCATTTATCACCAGCTGTGAATCACTGCCACTCCAATATTAATCAAATTATTGTACCAATTAAGTATCTCAGACGGCTCAGCGACACCAGTCTGGCTCTGCGACTCTGGGCTACGCGGCACAGACTGGCCCGATCGAGAATGTTTGCGCAGGGTTCGTTTTCATTTATCGTGCGTTTAATTGATTTACTGATTGTCGTGACAGGTCTAATTGAAAGCAAATTAACTCCAAAAAGCAGCTGGTAAAATTTCAACTTAAGTATCCAGGAATCGTGTCGCCAGTAAACTGCACATCATGTCTAACAGTCTATAATATGGACAAAATATATGTTGCAGTGAAATTATATAAGCACAATCAATTTGCTTGGTTCAGAATTTGTTCATTAGCCCCTTATTACCATATGTGCCAAGTCATATTAATTAATTTCTCTCTGCTTTGGAGAGACTACTGAGGTCTGAGGATGAAGGTCCTCAATCTGGTTTAGAGGCACAAGCCAAAAACCACACCTAAATCTGCAGTCATATGTTTTGTTTGAACTTTTTTGGGGAATGACACTGAACATTTGAATCATGGTTCTTTGTGTCTAGAGTTGACTGCTTGGTCCACGGCAATATTGAATATTTATATAGTACAAATTGGCAGAAATGTAGGGTCTTGAGTAGCTCAACATTGTTGCATAAAACTTGGATCATAACTATCACTCTCCTAAACAGCCTCTTTGCTGTTGTATACTCAGATAATGGATTATCCCATTAGATACTGTCATAAATCATCTGGTTTTTCAGACTGGTCGTTGGAGGATGAGGGCTGTCAAAGCGTACCTGGAAGGATCCCAGTCCAAGCTCAAAGACCAGTCTCTCCCTCTTGCTGACATCTTCAGGTGAGAAAGCGAACACAGTGTAGTGAATACCAAACAGAGGGATGAGCAGGAGGGTGGAGCGCGCCAGACGCCTACACGCACGCACACACACACGCACACACACACACACACACACACACACACAGGTTAACAAGTCGGGTGTTACTGATGCCCATCAGCTCGACTGGATGTGATGTAAGAACAGAGCTGACTAGAGTGAAATACTCATTCACACAGTTTTTAGTAACAAATTTAGAGATAAATTTCTCTTTGTTCATCTTCATGTCCAATCAAGGCATCGCTGTTGTGTGTATACAGCGGACTCACATTCCTGTTATTATTTTAGTGTTCACATTAAGGATAAGATGGGAAGTATTTTTTTATTTTTCTTGTTGTAATTAAATCCCACAACATAAAATAACATTTAAACGATCTCACTAACAAGTACTGCCAGTGCAGCCGAAGTCTAATATATATTCGACACTGCTTTTAGGAAATTACTTGTTTTGCATTTACTATGCATTTATTACCCATTTTTAAAAATCTCCATCCTCTGTTCTAATGAATAGACATGGGAATGTAGTAGCCAGAAAGAAAAATATAGAATAAAAACAACAGTATGCTTGTCCTTTAAAGTCTAAATTTAGTGTACTGATCCACAGTTGGATAAAAATGAACAAGATTGAAAGTGGGACAAGAAGCACATAACTGTTGGCATAGAATATGTGTGTCCTAATGTTATCTGTGTCGTATCATGCAGTAAAACAATCTCTGACATACACATACATGAATGGAAACACACAAAAAACACACAACAAATAATACCTTAAAATAATGGATGACACAAATGTCCAACAGTGTTTTTCACTGATCAGGCAAGTCGCTATGGCGTTATGGATAGGGGATCGAAGATGCATTATGTCAACGAGGGTCCTGACAAGTATAAGAAACCAAATGTGTGTGTGTGGGTCTGCCTTATATCCACATTGGGGTCACACACTTGACACAAGACCAGTTGACTGTGGACGGTATGTGCAACTGGGGACAAAGTCCATGTCCCCAATTGTTCAAACCTTGATTTGGGTCAGTGGTTAGGGTAAGTTTTTAGGAAATCAAAGTTTGTCCCCAACGGGAGGGTAAAAATGACTAATTACACCAAAGGTGACTTAAGTAAACGTGTGTGTGTGTGTGTGTGAGAGAGAGAGAGAAAGAGAGAGAGAGAGAGAAAGAGTATGCATTTGGGAGTCCAAAGTATGATCATTAAAAACAGAACCCCTGGTGTAAAATCCACACACACAACAAATACAATAGACACAAGACAGACACACAAACACACGTCGGCGGACAGACAGGCACACAGACTGCGCACCCACACCCACACACACACACACACACACTTACAGTGTGATGGTGGATAACTCTGACATCCTGCACGAATGCTGAACAGCCTGTGTGGGCTCACTGAAGCATTTCTGAGCACAGCTGCTACACAGCACAAAGACAACACAACAATACAAGAAAGACAGCGTCTTTAGGGACACGGACACACAGTCTCACACAACACACTCGCCCACACACACACAAACCCAAGTCTTCACACTTGGTCACACACTCACAAGTCTAAGCAACAGATGAAAACAAAATTATCTGCAGAGCCTCAAAAGACGGCGTCCTGTGGGAGCAGAACGGGAATGATGTCTGGCTGCAGTACATCTCCATAATGAGGGCCAAGCTTCCTGCCAACAGGTACTACTAATTAATATATTCTAAAATGTGCCCAAGAGGACACGGTTTAATGATATGAATTTAAAAATGTCTACAATACCACCCATCTATAGATACATGGCACCTGTATAACATGTTCAGTTAGTATTACTGTGTATTTGAAAAGACAATGTCCACTGCATTTATTTTTATGTCCAGGGCATTATGTTCTATCTAAAAATCTATTGTTTTATACTTTTCTTTTCATCAGCACATCCCATGAAAAGTTCAACATCACTGTCTCTTTTGTATTTTTTTTAATATATATAATATATTTGTACGTGTATACAGCTGCTGGGAACAGCACCGTTGTTACTCAGACAGGAGGATAAAATAAATTAGTTGGGGATGTTTTAGCTACACATTTGGTTCTCTAAATAAACGACTGTGTGCATGTTTATGATGGAACAACATTGTGGCTCATTACCATGTTTTTCTGATAACAATGAAGCTCAATTACGCAGAACAGTGAGATATACCAGGCTTTAGATACACAGACAATACTTGTTTGTCGTATCAATATTTTTTTTGTTTCAATATTGTCATGGGATGTATTGACCTTAAGAAAAATACAGAATATTAACAGTTATGTCACAGTTGGATCACATTTCTTTAGGTTGCAGGCTTGATCAGATGCACAGGGAGACCTCTTAAAATCTGGCCAACTTACTTAATTTTTTTGAGACATATTCAGAATATTTGCTGATTGTGACTTACAGGTATATGCTTGATTCATTCCCTCCAATGTCGGGAGACTGCAGTTTCTGCACCAGGATGATGATAATTCCAATGAAGAGGACAAAATTAATCTGAGAAACAAAAACAAATAGCATAAATCTTAATGAGTTGTTATGAACTAGATTCCAGTCAGTTAAGCAAGGCGGTGTGTGTAAAAATGAATAATCAGTCAAACAACTGAATGAACAAATCAGGATCCGTCTCACCATAATAGAGGCCACAACTGGTCCTTTGATCACCCACCAGAGGGCAGTGTTCTCATTTGTATCCCAGCACCTAGAGGAGGCAGAAGGAACAGTGCATTTCAATGATCCTCACACACTTCCCTCAACACCTGAAAATAAATAACATCATACGTCAAACGAGGCTACCTGCAGAATAAGGATGTCAGAAAATGAAAAATGAATGCCAGACTAAAATGATGATGAAGTTCTGTCTGATATGATATTACACAACATGTTGAGTTAAATGAGTTAATTACTGGATACCTCTGAAAGACGATACACAAAACAAAGGCCGTTTTGCTCTGATACAGTGTGTTCTCATGTGCCTTACACTCTGTGAACATCACAGCCAACAGTCAATGCGTATTTCTTCCTTTTTTTGAGAAAAAATTGTAAGTTATACCCAGTGTCATCAAAGTGGAGCCTCAGAACTGCCCAGACAGTGACGCAGATGGTGGGAGTTCCTGTAATAACAGTGCTCATTAACACAGCAGAGAAAATTATAGCACATTTGTTGTAATAATATTAATCACAATATTTCTTGTTTGAAAATACACATACATTCTGTAACTCGTACACATACAGTAGATGTGGTTGTGACTGTGTTTATATTTCTCTATATGAAGAGCAGATTAAATGTCATCATATTTAATGCCGCTCCTCTGCCGAAAACATACCGGTACTTATTATCACGACTGGATTACACTTTCTCTTTCTGCGTTAAAAAATCTTGAAAAGACAGCCTTTGGATATTTTGCTCCATTTGTCTGGAATCATTTAAAGAATAGACTGATACTTGACACAGTGACATCGATAGGGCTGATAAAAGATTTATAGCTAGTGGTTCAATTCAAGTAAAGAACTGAGACTAAAACTTTATTTTATTAGAAAAAAAGATACAAATAAACTGAACTTTGAAATATGAAATAGTAGCATAAATGATTGAATTTACAGTATAAACAGAGAGAGAGGATGATACTTTATTTATATTTATATTGACAGTTAGACTCAGGAATGGATACTCACCCCATCCTACAATGGTGTACCAGTAGAAGTAGCGTCTCTCAGGGAAGAAAGTCTCCACCAGCAGAGTAAAGAGATACAGACCTTCAATAAACAGCCAGAAATAGTTGGACATGACGCAGTAATGGAAGAAAATCATCACAGCTTTACATGCCACCTGCACAGGGAAATACAAGAGGATGGATGTTAGTAGAGCAAGGGAAGCAAGGGAAGAAGGGAAATGTATTTTCAATGTTTTTATATCCAGGCTGCTGATGTTGGACTCTTGATTTCTTATCATCTCACTTAGAAGTAAGTGCAACAAGACCTTATTGTAGGTATATTTAAATGTTACTGATGTATAGTAATAGAGCTATAAGCTTTCTTGGGTGTTTTATCCTCAGCAAAATTATTTTGTTGCAGCTTCAAAATGTTGAATTGCATGTTTAATGATCAGCCTTTCTTTCAAAAGCTTCAGACAATAAATGTCAGAGTGACAAATGTCCTTATTCCTGTAAATCACAGTGTAAGCAGAGATTGCTGTCACTGGGGTGACGAGGTTTGGATACACAACACAGAACTGCAAGTGCTCTGAAAATGTAACATTCAGCATCTATGTGTGGATTTACAGCAAAGACCCAAAGACTTGTCAGGGCGACTGTAATCGAGTGATATCATATTAATTAATGAGTCACATTCTGAGTGGGGTCAACAATTATGGCATGGTACCACGGTGCCATGATCGTGATCCCTGCTCGCCATAGCGACAACAGTGAAGCAACGGGTTTGAAAAAAAGGGTAAAGTGACCATTGATATGTTAATGAGCATCTAGTAGAAGATGTCCACTGGCCTTGATGAAGCCATTAGTGTACCTAATTAGGTTTATTTATCATGCCTGCTGAACAACACTTTTGTTACCAGACAAAGGCTAAGAGCTTGTTCTGCATCTGTAATCAGGTAGTATTAGTCATCTAATAGCGTGTTTGCTTTTCAAAAAAAACTGCATGTGACTGAAGTTCCTTCAAAGGTGCGTATCAAACAGGAAAGACTGGAGGAGAAGTGTTTCAAGCCCTCTGTCTACGAACTTCTCGTTCTATCTCAAACAAAACACGCTTGATCATATTTTACACGCAGGCATTCCTTTATAATGAGCCGATGTACCTCGATGAAATCCTTTAATTATGCTCTCTGGAACCTATTAACTAATAATGTTGAAAACATTTTGTTGCTGCCAAATCTCTTGTAATGACTCCAAATCTGCCAGCAACATGAGTAGGAATCATTTAGAATAAAGACTCATTTTGAAATTGAAATTAATGAAATAATTGGCCCAGTGGATTGATTTTTTTTCCCCACTAATAAAACAAGCAGTCGTGGTTGTTTTACCTCCTGTTGATAGTTAATGTATCTGTAACATATAATGTGTGCATTAGGAGCCTTTGAATGACCACACAGTGTATATGAAGAACACGCAGGTACTGACTGTGTGTACGAAGCAGTGGTCGCTGTCTTCCTGAGCGTACAGCACGCCATCCTTAATGAAGACTGAGATGGCTCTCAGGATGAAGGACACAAACAGGTTCATGTGGATGAAGTTCCTGGTGCAGTGGAGCTTCCTGGAGAGAGAGAGAGGGGGGGAGAGAGAGACAGAGAGAGAGAGAGAGAGAGAGAGAGAGACTTAGGCCTCCATAATTGTGGCATGACAGCAGTGGATGTTATTAGTATGGGTCAGACGTTATGAAACTACAGTGTTTCAAAGATGGACTACAAGCTTCCCCCAAGTGCTCTTTTGTGTGTTGGCAGTTTGCTATTGTTGTTGGTATCTTTATTTGATAGTCTTTGTCACTGTCCACTCATAATCTAATTAGTAAATGACTGTAAGAAAATAAATATCAAATTAATGCAAGACAGGCAAATCTTTGTTTCCATGAATGACAATGTTGCTTTAAATGTTGGAGTCACAAGGAATTATGGTGCTGCATTATCTCCTTCTCTTTCATAAAGGATGGTACAGTGTGCCATGCGAAAGGAGATGAGAAAGGATGCACTGAAGAATCTTTCTTTAGCATTTAGAGAACTGGAACAACTCTTATCAAGAGTGCTATTTAGGTACTTCTGGGTCTGGGAAGCTCACCTGAATCTGCAGAGTATGACCATGGCCGTTGTCAGAGATACCAGCGATGTGCTGTAGCCGACTGTGTACAGGGCCTTGACTGAGGCGTAGAACAAGTCCTAATGTTAGAGACAGAGAGTTAGGCATGCATGTTTGTGATAAATACAAAATGAAATGTAAATGAGGTTAAAGAGGTCATACAGTTTTGTTGGTACTATCATAAAAGAAGCAGACGTCCACATAGTGAGGGAAAGGTTCAGACCAGCCGTCCTCGGTGCAATTACGACTGACCCTTCCCATTTCTGGAAATAAAAAAAATATTCTTTGGGCTGAACTGTACTGAGTGGAATTCATTTTAAAATAAAACTTAGATGAAATAAAAACAATATTCTCACCATCCTCAGGGTCCATGAAGTCATGGAAGAGCTCTGGACAGTTGACCACCACGACTTCGCCAACACTGGCCGCCTGCCAGCAGGTCAGGTTATCCCACATCCATGGACACGCTGAGGAGATGAGAAAAACACAAACACACTGAGGTCAGTGTAAAGCTCCTGTCAGCATACCTGCTGTTACAAAAGTGACAAATGATGTTGACACTAAGTGAATTAAATTCAACTAAATTAATTTGAATTTAAGGTAATCAAATTGGGAGGTATTCGATTTTAATTTCTAAACATATTGAGCACTTTCATGACACCCGCATGGACAAAAGCATTGGTAACACAGAGACAGCTCTCAAATCTTATTACCTCTCTAAGGTAATAAGATGAGACAGCCTGTCGTGTACCTTGAGACACACAACCCAGGGGAAAAAGAGCGCACAGTAATAATTAAAGTTGACTCAGATGATAGTAACTTTTTCTCAGCTCAGAGTACAGAGTACTGGATTTTGGGACAACATTCAGAGAGGTTCAGAAAGCTCAGAGAGCTACAGATTCAGATGACTCATCACTTCCTACAGTGCCACCTCCTCATGCAAAGAACAGAAGATGTTGATTGGCACTGGAAATTTCTCAGTTCTGGCACTTTTAGTCCAGTGAACAAACTACCAAAGCATACATGCATAGCCGGCTGGCCCATTAGGCAATACAGGCAAATATTAAGAGCACAGAGTGGCCTCCAGGGCAAGCCACAAAATCGGGAAAAACTTCACCTTCAACGTAATGATATTCAAATTAATTATTACTATTAACTCTTAAAATGGAAAAGATAACATAGATTCAAATGTAAAGCAATGCCCAATTAATATTACTACCAAAGATAAAACCAAATAAGTCATTTCAGAATGACCTGAACTGTCTGGACCACAGGGAAAAAAAAGAAAAGGAGGAAAAATAGGCTAAAAGAAGAACTTAACACATTGGTAAAGATTATACCTTCTCAATAGGTGACGACATTGGCCTAATATGCTTTTATTTATTTGTGAGATATTGTTTTTCCTGCTTTTAATAGTCAATCAAAATGCCAGTGATATGTAGTTCACGAACCAAATGTCTCTCTGCCCTTTTCATCCCTTTATATAGTATATCAGATTTTTAACACTAGTTGTTTGTTGTGTTACAGTTCATACTGTCGAAAGCATGTTAATGGTTTTAAACTTTATATCAGTGTACAAGCATATTATTATTATTATTATTATTATTACTGTTAGTACACCATAAGTTAACATTCCCACATGCCATATTAAACTGTGGTCCTGCTTCTTTGCATCTGATAATCAACATTTCACTGTAATGACAATAAAGTTGTATTTAATCTCTTTTTTAGGAATCAATTGGTGCAATAGCTTTTTTGTATTTATTTGTAATTTGTAAAGTATGTATATTGGGTGACTTGTCATTGTTTCTTAAAAATGGTACAAAACTATGGTACCAACAGAGCTATTCGATTTCTTTGAAAGCATATGTAAATTGTCAATGGAGGGGGCTCCATATAAAATCTCGCCTGGTGCACCACACTGGATAGGGCCGGCTCTGCATACACGAACCGTACAGCCCTGGTTATTGGCTCAATAAACACACAGATGAGTCACAACAGCAGTTTGGTTGAATCTTTGAGTATTCCTGCTCTGCTGTTAAATTGTTTTTTTTTCTTCAAATAATGACTGCATATTTAGACTGTATGGACCCAGTAGGGAAAGGGGAAATGCTGGCCCCCATTTTTTTTAAACACAAACAGAAATGTTTCATGTAAGAAAGAAACAATGAATTTAAGGCAAGTGTCCTTGTTATATACAGAAACTAACAATGCTCAGTTCCTTGCATTTTACTTAGCATGTTGTCAGTGCTTTTTTAACAGACTGTTTAACCTCCTTGTTACTAATTAAATTTCACCATTAACACAGCTTCCAACAGCATCACCTCCAGCACTCGAAAGGCGGCACATCAATTAGAGCACGATGTTGATAATCACGGTGAGGTTAAATGGCAGAGCAGTGTAAGAGATGTAATTCAGAGAGAGGGGTGGAGGATTGCTTATGCAAGCATTGGAACAAGAAGTCAACATGAATTTGCTGTGAAGGGTTAAGCAGTACTGCTGGTTTACTGGTCCGAAACCTCAAGCTAATGCAGTCTCATACAACAGGCCTGCAATAACTTCTATCTTGATGGGGGTTTTATTGTTTAGTTTTTGTTTGAAGCAATCCACCCAGCTGGTATTCCAAACAGGCTGAAACCAAATCTTACTTAATCTATTTCCATCCATTGTTTTTGTTTTGTGCTGCTTCTATTCATCTGAATCATTTTCTGATTCATGCTCAGTTGTCACATCCTGTGTTGTCAATTCTGCTTTTCACAGCTTTGATTTATCTGCCTCTCTTTTTTCCATGATGTCCTTTATCTTCAGCACCTCCCCATCCCTTTCTCCATTTCAAGTTTTACCATGTTGTTTATGCTCGGTTGGTTTTATAGTGCTGCAGAGGCGGGTACATGTCTGATTGTATGTGTTTGCAGACCTTTCTCTATATTCTGCTTGGCTCTCTAATCTGTTTTGGTTCTGTCTGGTGAGTCGGACACAAAGCCAATTACCTTTTAAAGGGCAAATGAGCCACACTGAGCTACAGAGGTAAGCGGTTTAATAAAGCACTCTGTCTGCATCGCTGCATCTCACACAAGATCCTATACGCAGAGATACAACATGGCATCCACACACATACCGCACATGCATTATGATCTTGTTGGACGATTAAATGAGGTCATATATATATATATATATATACGTGTATATATATATATACACACGTGTATATATATATATACACGTGTGTATATATATATATATATATATATATATATATATATATATATATATATATATATATACACACATATATATATATATATATATATATATATATATATATATATATATATATATATATATATATATATATATATATATATATATATATATATATATATATATATATATATACGTATATATATATATATATATATATATATATAAAATTTTAAAAAATGACACTTTCAACTGAATGGATCCTAAATTGAAAACACTCTAAAGGTTTTTACATGCCCTATTCTGTAGTGTGACCGACACTAATTCATTCTCATTTAACTTTTGTTGGCTGAAGATGATTTAGCTCTAAAACAATAAACACTGTGCAGGTCATTTTATGTCTACTATTTTGCACTGTGCTAAATTCAGCTGGATGGTGATTACAGCACCAGACAGCAAATCATTATGTAGCAATTTCACACGGCATCCAGACTAATCTGAGGCCAGAGTACCTCAATTAAAATTATAATAACAAATAAATCACGAAATATGCTTTTAGAAGTGGATCTTGATATAGCAGGAAAAAGGCTAAAAATAGACCACTGCCTTTATTATCACTTTTGCTTTTTCTGTTATATATTATATTGTTTCTGTTTCCTCATTTTATTTTATTTTTTACATTTTCTCACTCCTAAATCAGATTTCTGCAAAGCAGGTGCTTTTATTTCCCCTCCAACCATTTGCTGTCAGCAGAAACAGTTCCTTTTAAAAGGACAAGAGGAAACAGGGGTCAGTGAAAGGGTCGAGGCAGGCGTGACTATACGGTCTGAGAATGCCACAAAAACAAACTGCAGTCTAAAAAAATATTTAAATACCCAAAAATCGTACATAAAAGCACATTAAAAGAGCACATGCAGTTTGTTGTAGCGGGCTGGAAGACTGCAGGCCCAACCTTCAAGATGAAAAACAAGCTGAACTTACAGCTCCTCTCCTCTTCTTACTTGTTATTGTACACTCTAAATCTTTAACGCTTCATGTTTTTTTCAAGGGGCCCCGTGGCTGTCATCGAAAGCTGTGAGTCACAGTGCAGTCTGGGAGATGCAGTCTGCTGGGCGACTTTGGCACAGCGGGAGGCCTGCAGCAGTTGCTAATGAAAACCGCAATCCAAAGCCAAGAAACTAATTGCTTCCAGGAGTCACACAAGTTTCCTGTGTTTCTGGAAAAAGGACGTGAGAAATGTGAAAGCAGCTCAGCGTGACATTACAGAGAGACATTTGGTTCGTGAACTACATATCACAGGATGTTTGCTTGTCCCGCTGCTGTTATATTTGTAATATGAACATGATAGAAAAATGCAGTCATCTTTCATCCTTACATGTCTCTCTATAACCTTTTCAGAAATTGATTAGATAAACAGACAAATGACAGACAGTTGAGCATTGTGAAGCCTGTTTTTTTAATTTGTTCCCAGAATGCATGACTTTCATCGGCAGCTCTGTGTTTTCTTTGCAGTCCAAGATGTGAACAATTTGAATGCAGCAACAGAGCCCAGGAAACAGGTGGTCTCCTGCCAAATTATGCGGATACAAGGACACACACATGCATACTTGTAGACCTATCCTCACTCACCAAATTCAAGGTCATCGCTGGGGTTGTGCAGCATGATCCTCTCCATGCATTTCTCATGTTCTCGCTTAATTATACAATGTCCGGACTCTGAGGCCACCTAGAGAAAATAAAGAAAAAACACACAATTAGCTTATCGACTAAACTGATACATAGCACCACTGAGAATATTGTTAAAAGCCTTGAAAACCAGCTTCTTGTTCTTGTCAAGAAATATGACACAAAATAAAAAAAATTATGTCAGATTAAAGCTCCTGTCAATCACTGCTTGCAGAACTCGCTTATCAAATATGAATCAAGATTCTGTTATTTCATCTTTATTTTATTTATTTGGAGATTTATTTCATCTCTAATATTTCCAGAAACATATTTTATATTTTGCGGATATTTTTAGGAGAAGTCTGACTCTTGAGTCCCTGCAATGATTGTTTTACTCTCTGTTGTATACACATCATCATCATACACGTTTTAATAATTTTGATGACTCATCCTGCCCTCTAGTAGCTACTGTAATGGAGTGATATAATGGATCTGTGTTTATAAAGAAACTTTTAATTCCCTCTACCTGGTTGAGGGTGTAAGCTCCAAATTGTGGATCCCCAGAGATTTACTAAATCACATCCACTTTTGAGTGATCAAATCCCAGAACAATTTTATCCATTCTCTCTTTAACTCGTATCCCATTCCTATATTCTGATTCACTTCGAAGGTGTAGTGAGGGAACCTATTTTCCCAGAGGGAGTAGAGTTACTGAATTATTATTATAATTACCGAAATAATTACCGAAATACCGAACTTCTCTATAACTCTTGCGCTCTCTGTCTCTTTCAATATCTGTTTTGCACCTTAGTTTTCATGCAAACCCCCTCCTTCACTCTCACAGTGAACCAATAGGTGTAATATGTCCCAGTCTTCTGAGTCATGGCTGACTCATCACTCTATCTCTCTGCTCTCTAATATGAATTCACTCCAGGCCTCACTGCCCAGATAAGATAGGGCATCAACCGACTGTGAAGATGTCCCAGGATTCGCTTTCCTTTCTCTATCACACTGCACGCGGCCAGAATTTCAAAAAGCTGCATGAATTATGCAAAGCATCATCAGAGACATCTTTTATCTGGTTTCTGGTGCGAGACAAGACTTGTCAAATACACTGGGCAGAAACCACAGTGGCTAAACCAACACAAACACAAAAAAAGATCTTGCTCGCTTTTTCATGTTGTCAGTAGGGTTTGATATTATTTAATGAAACGGACACTGGCATTACTTGAAAGAAAAACCTCTTTGTTCTTGTAGCAAGCATCCATGTTGCTAAGCAGCAGGTAACCAGTTTGAAGCCAATACATATCGTAGGCAAGGCTTCCCAGAAATGAGAAATAATTGGATGCGGATGACTAATATCTGTTTGGCATGAATGCAGGCAGACCTGTAGAATGACAGTTAAATGTGTTCTATATGAACACATCTATACAGAAATCTGGATATCAGTCTCTGTGTTATTTTAGTCACGTGGGTATTTTGTTTTTCTCTTTACTATTTCGTTTTTCGTTTATTCCATGCTGCTCAGATGTGTTGGCATTTACACTTTTGTTTAACATAGACACACACGTGCATTATTTGATCGACTTTTCCTGAAACTCCAGTAAGTTATTGCTGCCAACCAAAAGATAATCTGTCACACAACTCCTCTTAGATAAAGAGATAACATTTTAATTAGTGAGCCTCAGAGGTGCAAGTAGGCACATTTTTTTGTCTTTGGACTGGGCCAGTTGAGCCATTTCATCATGTTCATCTTAATCAAAGCTATATTAACTGTCTTCTGGCTGTACCCTCAATTTAACAAATAGATATGAGGGTGGTGTCAATCTTCTGTTACATATGTCCACCAGAGAGCAAATAAGCATCTTTATCAAATTGTCAAACTACTCCTTTAAGATTTATTGACGCAATCTTTAATTTAGCTAAAAGAAATTAGGACGGATTTTGCGTACAAACTTGCATTTTCCAATCCAGGTTAGCTGAGAACGGGAAAAACATGGATTATAACATTGCATATAGTAGGCAGATCAATTCTAATTTTAAGTCTGCTTCTTATTTGCTTTTTCAGTCACTCCTCTCCATTGAACAGATGTCTGTCCAGATAAACGTCCATTTGGAAGCAGCAGAGCCACGTTTCCTCCCCAAGGCTATTTCCGAAGGCCAGATAACTCAGTAGCTCCCGCAGTACAGCACAGATAATAAAACTCCAATTTGACGTCACAGACCACTGGCCCACCATACAGACCCAATTGACACACAATAAGTACATCAACAGACATATCTCTGCCACATCAGCCACTGACGGTCAGCTTTATGTAAAGATGTCAGCTGGGGGAACCCGTCACATGTGTTGGGAGCAGTGTTAACTTAAAGGTTAGAAAAGATATTTGTGACTGCAAGGTCCTGCTGTGAATAAATTTTAGTCTCCCCAGTAACCATCATTACACCGGTACTGGTTATTTTCGCACAAAATCTGCTGCACCAAACTGCCGCTGTGCAGTGTCAGTGTGCTGGATATATTTCCTCCCACACATCTTGCACAATTCTTCCATTATGCTTTTTATTTCAATGAGGCCACTAATAAAAGTGAGTCACAGCAGATGGATAAGCAGCTCTCTGGTCAGCTGGGCCATCTGTTATTGTTCTAACAGGCAGCCAGTCGTCTTAGCACAGAGCTGATCCAGGACCTGCAACGTATGCTGATGTGCTGATGCGGCATATGGTGATTTCCACTGCCCGTCACTAACACACACCAGCACATATATGAAAATAAATCAAATCTGAAGCTGAGACGGAGTGGGCTGATGGTGGAGACGTGAACACACACACTGCTTTCAATGTAGATATACACATTCCTGTATGCTCCTAAACACCCACACACAAACACACACACATGCAGAGTACACAGATACATGTGCACAAACTACTCACCAAGGGCATCAGAAGGATTGCAGTCAGCAGGTAGCCTCTCATTGTCCTCTGTGAAGCACTTGTATCCAAAAGTCTCCACAATATGCGTTTGTGTGTGTGTGTGTGTTCACAGGGATGCGCTGAAATTGCCCCCCTCAGTGTCACCACACTTCAGCATCAAGGGCTCTGAAATAAAACGCACAGAGGAAAAAAAGATTCTGAAAGAGAAAAAATAACGACAAGGTAAGATCAGAGCAACACCACCGTATGAGGAAACTGCATCACTCTACAATTTAGCTCTATTATGAATTATTATAGATTAGATTATATTATTATAATCTATTATTAAGTGATATGCAAATATATGCTGCAATATATAGCATTTTGAAATTCTTCAATATTAATTCATAAAACTGTTTAGAAAATGTGATTGTTACGTAATTGTTTTTGCTAATAGCAGCACATAAAATGTTTCTGTGTTTTTCCTGAAATAATATCCTTAATGGTACTTAACATTGAAACACAGAAACAGGAATTGGTAAAAAAAAAAAAAAAAAAAAAGCCAGTCTTTTATTAAAAAAAAAACAAAAAACGGTCTGAAACAATAAGTCAATCAATTGATTTGCTGACTAACTTAATAATTGATAATTGTTTAAGTCATTTTTTTGCATTAAATGGGTGTGGGAGTGTAAGTAGGACAAGATAAGCAATCCGGTGACATTAATGGGACGGAAATTGGAATCTCTGACATGTTATAGACCAAACAATGAATCGATCTGTCAAGAAAATAATCCATCCATCCATCCATTTTCTACCGCTGATCCTCATAGGGTCGCAGGGGGGCTGGAGCCTATCCCAGCTGACTTAGGGCAGAAGGCAGGGTACACCCTGGACAAGTCTCCAGTTCATCGCAGGGCACATAGAGACAGACAACCACTCATATTCACACCTACAGTCAATTTAAATTAGCCAATTAACCTAATCCCCATGCATGTTTTTAGATGGTGGGAGGAAGCCGGAGTACCCGGAGAGAACCCACGCAGACACGGGGAGAACATGCACACTCCACACAGAAAGGCCCCGGGCCAGGAATCGAACCCAATACTTTCTTGCTGTAAGGTGGCAGCTAACCACTGCATCACCGTGCCACCCAAGAAAATAAGGAGAAGGTTAAAAAGATGATGATGAACGAGTATTTTTACTGCATTGTCTTCAAATCACAGACACACACACACACACACACAAATAAACAAAACACTTCATCAGTGGGTATGCATCACTTCATATCTTTTCCCAACAGAATCCTGTGCTCATAAAACAACCTTGATCAAATCACAGAGGAAGAATTTGTTGTTTTTTATTGAGGTGATTTACGACCACAAAAGATATGTCCTCATCTGCACTCTAAATTAAAGCAGTCTTGAAACAATCACATGGATTTATGAAGGACAAATTGATGAGTGCAAGAATTTGGAAGGATCACATCAATTTCCTGTAAATAAAATATCAGGTTTGACTTTAAAACCCCCCTTCTTTCATGTCTTACTCATGCACAGAGATTCCTAAAAACACAATGATTCACTGCAAACACCAAGCAGCACCAGCAGAGACACAGCACACACATACATAAGCTAAGTTCATTCATGCACACACACAGACCAATTCCTCTCTATGTCCCTTCCCTTTAGTACCAAATCCAATTACCTCTAAAGCATCTCTAGGATGCTGTATCAAGTAATAGGACAGACCACGCTCAGAGGAGAAACCCAGAGCTGTGGAGGGGGGATGACACATGTCAAGTGGGACCGTTTAAACATAAAAAACAGACGTAAGGAAGACAGACAGAAGGACAGGGAGTGAACCTTGTGAGACATGGTATTAATTAGCTCCATTTTTCTCCATTTCTTTAACCCAAAATGTCACGGCAGCCATTGTTGCTGGAGGCTCCAGATGAAGTAAAATAGCAGATATTAATATTTAGAACAAATCCAGCTTTGGTAGTGAGAAAGCACTGGTGCAGGAGCTCGCCATCATCAAAACTGTCCTGAGGGTGAGAAAGCAGGAGCATCTTTGCTTTGCTCAGCACTAAATACAGGTGAGGAAATGTATACAGCTTTGAAAATCGGGATGAAATTTTGTTCAGTATAAATGGAGGATGTGAAGAAATGTTTGCAGCTTTAAAATAATGGGAATGAAATTGTGTTCAGAATATATAAATGGAGGAAGTGAAGCACTAAATGTGAGTTTACAGAGTGCATTGACTGTATTGTTTATTTCATCCAGCGCTACTTAATACAAGACACACGGATGTGACCATTTTCATCAGGTTTTCCAATCATAAATCATGGCTGAAGGCACTGAACTCGATGAAAAACGGTGCAGGAACACTCAGATTCCAGTCATTGAGGGGAACCACATCAACTAAAATGAGCACAGAGATCACTGGGTTTTGTAAATTGTGTGTGTGTGTGTGAGTGTGTCTGAGTGTGTACATCCAAAAGACCCAGTATGCAGATACATGGAAGAATAATGATTCACCTATACTATAGATTCATAGCTTTTAGATCTGCCTGCACACATCAGCTTGCTTTCTCCTCATGTGTGTTGAATTTCTCTGAACATCGTGGTGCATCAATGATTCATTTTCAGCTTATAACGATCCAAGCAAGACAAGAGACCGCTTCCAATTAACACAAATGAAAGTCTGTTAATGCCTGTAACAGGGGATTGCATGTCTTTCAGTAAGCAATCACTCAGTTATTCAAAATCATTAGTTCTTGGCAGCTTTGTTAATACATTCAGTTAACGTCCCTGTGCCATACTCACACAGGCCATACAGGCTGCATTACAGGAGTAATGTGTTGTATGGTTTATCTGTAGTGCTCATGAGTCATATTTAAATTGCAGCTTGCAGAAAGTCAAACGGATTGTGGGAGAAAAATGCAACAATCTTAATTCCAATCAATCTGGTTTTCGCCTTGTTGGTGTAGACTCAGTAGTCCACTGTTGCCCAGCCTTTTCCCCCCCATTTACTCTCGCAAACGTTTAGTACAGCAGTGCATGGGTGACCTTCGCTTTGCACATGGAAAACATCAGCAAGGAAAGCGTCTACCTACTAAACCATCTCACTCGAAATGCAACCCAGCTTACCTTCCGTCATTTAAGAAAAGCAGAATAATTATTTGTAAACATATATCCTAGGGTTCGGTCAAAGCCTTCTTAATTGATCAGCCGCAGCCAGAGGTGTGAGTAAAAGCGCGCAGCAGCCGGCATGGAACACAAGTCAAATGAACTTACCGATGCGTAATTTTCACAGGCACAAATGTCTACACACGAAGGCATCGGTATGCACGGATCCACGCCGTGTGGCGGTGAATTGCTGCGAAGAATATCTCGATTTGCTCGTCCAGAATAGGATAAAAAGGCAGGTGCTGGTGCTGCTGTTGTTGCTGCTGCAGCAGGACGCACTCACCGTGTAGGCTGCTGCTGCTGCGGCACCACGAAGATGAGGAGGAGGAGAAGGAGGAGGAGGAGGAGAAGGAGGAGGTTCCTTCGGGATTTGCACCTCGTCAAACACAGAGACAACAAAGTGAGACAACAGTGTAGTGTAGCATGCAGTTGGATGAGGAGAGATGTTTAAAATCAAAGACTCATCGCCTGCATGTCTTAGCGTCTCATGCGTGGGACTTTGTTCTAAAAAAAAAAATTCAGAAAACTGTCTGACATGTGCCTCTCAGACACTTCAGGACGCGCAAATTCCGGTTCTCCACTGCGTGCAATTTGTGAGGCACTGAGTGTGACTCACATCTGAGTTAGTTAAGCTGTACTTTGACCTTTTAGTCGAAAACGTAGCGATGCTCCCATGAAAGTGATTTGTAGTGGCTGCGTGGCCTGTGGCGATCCTGTTTACTTTCAGCACCATGGACAGCGACCAAACAAACGCCTCAAGGCATCGATGGCCCCAAAACAACATTACAACATTTTATCTGCAAATAAACAACAGCCTGAATACTAAGAGGCACTTTAATTAAATCTCAGCAGGATTGATCCATGGACCAGAGTCTCTGCATGAAGCGACTGTTAACATTTCTTTTTGGGAAGACAAGCAACTATGAAGAGGCGCTAAACAACCTCAAAGATGCTAAAATGGCCATAAACTCATTCCAAAAAAAACAAACAAAAAAAACACACACACACACACACACACACACACACACAGAAAGATGCAAAATTCTCTATTAAGGACATTTGTGTGAAAGGGAAAAAACACATACACACACAGCTCATGAGAAGATGCAAGACATCCCTACAAAGAAACACAAAATTGACACAAAACAACCACAGACACTAGGAGAACAGGAGCATTAAAAAAACACTACAAAGAGACAAAGCAACCACAAATGAATGCAAAAAGGAACAGACTCAAAACAACCATTTTGTGTATTGGACAGAAAGATGCTTTTACTAGTATGGGTCCAGGGATCTGTTGCATTTATATAGATAAATTTTATTTATGATAAAAAATTCCACCATATATATATATATATATATATATATATATATATATATATATATATAGAGAGAGAGAGAGAGAGAGAGAGAGATTCTAAACCTGACCGTGGATCCATCCATCCATTTTCTACCGATTATCTTCATAGGGTCATGGGACACGACACAAGTTAATCACAGGACACATAGAGACAGACAACCACTCACACTCACATTCACACCTACGGTCAATTTAAATTAGCCAATTAACCTAATCCCCATGTATGTTTTTGGATGGTGGGAGGAAGCCGGAGTACCCGGAGAGAACCCACGCAGACACGGGGAGAACATGCAAACTCCACACAGAAAGGCCCAGGCCGGGAATGGAACCCAGTACCTTCTTGCTTTGAAGCGACTGTACTAACCACTATACCACCGTGCTACCCAACCCTGGATCCAAGCTAGATAATTTCCAATGGCAGCTATATGCAGGATAGTGTTTTGAGTGCAAGTATGATTGATCCCCCAGCTGAGTCCAATCAATGGAGGCATAAAAAGTATTAAATCCTGCCATGATGTGACAACAGAAAACAGGAAATGTCACAATGACTTACTTAAAGACAGTGGCCCTGAAGTGTATTAAAAGTTGAAAAAAACCCAGAAATGTCTGAGGGCTGTGACATATTTCTCTTGCTGTTTCTAGAACATTTTAACAGTTACTGTCCTCAAGGACGTCAACTGAAATGCTCCTATTAAGTGAAATTCAGTAGTGCTCCAATGTCTGGCCTATTTAACAGGCAAGACAATGAGTTAATCCTTGTTTCCAAGGAAAACACTTAGCTGCATCTTCCAGTAGCTTTGAATGTTTTCAATTCAGTATCAACTTTAAAGAAACAGAGACAAAAATCTTTTTTTTTTTTAAATAAATCCACAAAAAGAAACTTCTCTGTGGCCACAGTTTAAAACCCATTTTGGGTTTCAGGCATTTAATCAAGAACACAAAGACATTAATGGCTGGCACAATAATTGAAATGCATGTTAGTGTCAAGGGTCAAACCAGCAGCCTTCTGACTTCTGACTTAAATGGCCTCCTGACCCAAAGGGCAGAATATATGGTTATTTCACACATTCAAATGAATTTTAATGGAGCTGGCTCAGTGTAGAAGTTGTTGGATAGAGGATTGACTTAAAATATTTTTGTATTTCAGTAACACTGTAACCTTACCAGTCAAAATCATTTTTACTTTCATGGGCACCTTTGTACCAGACTGCACAAATGATTATTTCTGTAATACTGGGATTTTATCATGCGGTCTGTAAGATCTGACTAGTTTTTAAGTCAAGTGGCCTTTCAAGGAACTGCAGCTTTTGGCACTTTGCTTCTTAGAGGTTGCCACTTGTTTCTGTGTAACCCCAAAAATGTCAGATTCAAAAGCTCACATTATATGGTATGTTAAAAAACTAACGCACTAACAATGCCATCCATCCAGATGCAATTAGACTATCATAAATGACGATCAGTTTTTCCCCTGCCTGCTATTCCTCTGACTTGTTAGGTTCCAGCGTGAAATGATGTGAAGCGCTGATATTAATATTAAATTGAACACAGATAAAAGCATTGAACTGTTTTCTGTGCAATTATGCAATGGATTTGAAAAGTCACCCACAAACAGATCTCTATTGATATAACTCAGACCCTTGAAGGTGTTTATGCCCCACTGCGCCTCCACTCAGTGAGGCTCTCCACAGGACATAGCTCCCTGACTCTGTCTGTCTCTCTTTTGCCATTACGTACCAATCACATTGCTGGATCGCCATGGTGACTCATCTTCAACAGAATGTGGGAGGAAATCATCAAGTGCTTGAGTGCTAAGCCCACCTACCCACCTTATCTCATAGAGGACACTGTCTGAAACAAGGCAAAGACCCAGCGCTAACCCCCTTCCTCTCTTCACTCTCCTCTCATGTATCGTTCTCCCACTGAGTGTCTCAGTTATAGGAGATTAATTAAGCTATGTATGAGAAAAGGCAAAACATGTCAGTTACATTGGACTGTTTCAAACCTTTTTGTTTAATTTTCTGATCTTCTAATTCATTCATTCAACAGGGGGATTGTCTTGGCTAACTGAAACCACAGGTGCTTGAAGAAAACGAAGATGACGATGTTCCCTTAAAAGTTAATAATGGGTATTAATTACCAAAAAATGGCCAAGATGCATTTTTGCCTAATAATCATAAGGTTTATAGATGATTTTACCTATTCTAAATCCTTAAAGGTGTTATATTCAAAATTAAGAACTGATAGAAAGATGACAGATATTTTAGAGTAGTCTGTATCAGAGAGTCTGTGAGTTGTAATTTAAGTTTTTCTGTGCTTTGTTTATTTATCCTGTCTGGCCATGTATGCATATGAAGCCTTGGGTGTGTTCCCTTTTGGTTATATTACCTCCACTCTGCACTGCACTCATAACAGTTACCACTGATGACACCTGCTCGATGCCAGCCTGACCCACAGCATTGTTACCCCCCATGAGGGAGAAGTTGAGTGATCACACTCAGATTAACACTGTTAGCTGTCAGAACTGCTATAATTGATGCAACAGCGTTTGCAGCACCATATCACAAACATGCTGATGATAAAATTCATTCATCCCACATCCCACCATTCAGCTCTTCAAATAATTCATGAGAAAGGAAATGCATTCAACATCCAACCTTTGATGGTTGACTCTGAATGTAAACACTTTGTTTGTTTACAGGAAAACACCACAGGGCTTATTTGAGCCAAACTGCTTCTGCTGCTGTGTGTGAAAATCACCATATTGGCATTAGCCTCCAGGGGTGTTTACTTATATAAATGACTTGGTTGTGACCTAAAATATAGTGATTGGATTTCTTGTGAGTGAATATACATGAATTTTCATGCTGAAGTTCATCTGTCCATCAGTTTGGGTCAAGTTGTCCCCACTGCAGGACATCACTGCTAATTTCCAAACTGTTTTACAAGACATTCTGTGTTCAGAATCTCTGTTTTTCCCTGCATGTTAACATTAACAAATGACAACATCACTGATTTTGATAAATGAACATAATTACCACAAACAAAAAGACCATCGCCAAGAGAATTGGCAGCTTCAAACTGCCTTTCCGCTACATTTAGTGCCCTACCGGGTTAAGTTTTCACAGGAGGTCTGCTGGATTGCTTTATGGCACTAAAAATGAAGAGTGAGGAAGAGGAGGAGGGCTGTTGATCTTCCAGGCTAGAAGGAACTAATATTTTCTCACAATGGCAGATGGTGAGATGAGCAAAAAGGCTGATGGAGAATTTTCAGTTAACAAGCTCTCACCCCCTTTCTTGCTCTTAAAAACAAACGCATGTGGAGCAATGCCAGTCAGTTGGAGGGATACAGCGTTGTTTGTGGGAAATCCACAATGTCCTTCATTTTATGAGATATGAGCATCAACCAAATAAATATCACTACCATGTGAGATCAGTTGCCTTGAATGTGATCTCATTTGGTTGCTGTTTTTTACACTGTAGATAGTACAACAGGATACTGGTGACTGATGCTAACCAGGTTATAACAGGACTCTTAATTTGAGAATGATATAGAGACTTTCATGATGATTTTCAGCCTGTTTTTTCTGAAACAGTCAGCATCAGAGTGGAGTCTAGACCTCCATTTCGTTCGTGACTGTTCGGAGGATTTTGATTACCTTTAATGTGCAACTGAGAGTGTGGATTGACTCCTTGGAGCATGCTGGTATAATTGTGGGCTGTCAGAGAAAAGAGAATAGCAGCTCAATGAAATATTCTGTAATGGATGACACATGTCGTCACGAGGTCCTTTCACCAGTGTGGGAGAGGAGAATGACAAATCACACTTCAGACGACTCAGTAGGGGAGATTTTAGCGTGTATGACAGGAGAGAGTGTGTGTTTACTGTATTATTTGTTGGTTACCATGTTCAGGCATCACCTGCCAGTGCATCGGTCAGTCTAAGTAACCATGGTTCATCCATCCATCCATCCATCATCTACCACTTATCCTCACATAGGGTCACAGGAGCGCTGGAGCCTATCCCAGCTGTCTTAGGATGAAAGGCAGGGTGCACCCTGGACAAATCGCCAGTTCATCGCAGGGCACAGACACCTACGGTCAATTTAAATTAGCCAATTAACCTAATCCCCATGCATGTTTTTGGATGGTGGGAGGAAGCCAGAGTACCCGGAGAGAACCCACACAGACACGGGGAGAACATGCAAACTCCACACAGAAAGGCCCCGGGCTGGGAGTCGAACCCTGTACCTTCTTGCTGTGAGGCGACAGTGCTAACCACTGCGCCACCACTGCTAGCGAGATAGCGGGAAATATGGAAACATATCCGCTGTAGCATTAGCACTGCAAGTACCGGAGCTAACGGAGGACCTCAGTATCATGCTAAGTAGAACTACACAGTAAAGCAACACAAAATGGATTAACCTACAGCTTCCACGCCTGCAGTTGTTTCCCAGAGAGTTTGTACAGATCCATGCTTCATCTTCAGCTGTGTAGCCAAGCAAAATATGTATGGGCCCATGTTTACAAGCAGTCCTCGGTTAGCACTGCAGCTAACCGATCTTATTCATAAAATAACGTATTCTATACAGATCTTCCCAGTACTTTATTTCCCCTGGAAGAGGACAGACAATCAATGGAGCTGCGATTGCTGCAGTACTAACGTTCTATCAGGAGACATTTAACATAAGCTCTGTGAGCGCAAGGCTGATTGAAGCGAGCATTATAGATTTATTTGTAATTTGGGTGACTCTAACTACTGTTAATGGTACTGTCCATCCACTGCAGAGTAACGTCAGTGTCATCTTTAGCCATTGCCAGTACGCATCTAAGCAAACATAAGTGCACAGTAAGGCAAAAGAAAGAGCCACTTCCTCTCTCCAGCGAGGGGGCGTGGTCAGCACAGCTCAGGAAAATTTAAAGGTACAGACACAGAAACAGTCTGTTCTCAGCAGAGCTCAATACAGTGATTTTTAACTGGCTGGAATTCAGCACCAGGGCTGAGTTTGGGGTAATACACTTTGAATACAATATTGTTGGATGTCTGAGACCTATGTAAAATTGCAGAAAAGTGTATAATAGGAGACCATTAAAAGACATAAAATGCTTTAAAAGTGTTCAGTAATTATCAGAAAAAAAACCTGGGGACACACACATTTCACATTATTGTTTTCTATGTCGTTGTTTATGTGCAGATCTGAGGAGTGTTATAGAGAGAAAACATGACAACAACAAAAAGAGAAAAACACAATAGCAGGACATTCATATGTAAATGGTTGATCAGAGCAATTTTCAGCAGACATGAAAAACAAGGAATGAAACCCTTCAGATAGCTCCAATTTTATATTCAGTGTGGCTCTGTTTATACTAAAACAGTGTGGCACTGATGTCTTTGTTTTCACCACTATGACTTTTATTTCCTCCCTAATGATGATGGGCAACAGCATTACAAACTCTCTCAAATGTTGTTTCTCAGGTTGTGTTGGCACATCTCCTGCACACATTAAAGTTGAGAAAGAGTTAATTGCGAGTAATTCCAACTTCAATCAGTGAATAAACCTGCTAAATGCACATTTATTTAGATAATGCTCAATGTGAGTAGATCTGAAATATTTTCTGCAATGTGCCTCAGGATTTCCAAAGCCACAGAGGTTTTTTATATGGTTTTATCAAGATTCACTTCACTACTCATTCTGAAAATGTACTCACAATAGACCTGTTTGACATCAGTCAAACAGGTCTATGGATGAACAAAGATCAGTTGCACTTGCTCAGTTGATTAATGGTTGCCATGTGCAAAGTGTTAATCACTGTCATTCTGCTTTAGACAACTAATTATAAGGCGAGTGGAAGCCAGCTGCATGACCTCCGGTCTTTGTTCAAGCAGCTGGAGCTTTCAATACGCTACACTGGCTGAGATCTCATGAATCTCCTGAGGTTACATCACAGAACTATTACTGAGTGCTACTTGTTGGTGCAATGATCTGCTAAGAATCACTCTTGCATTGACTGGGTGCTATCTTGTGGTGTCTGGAAATTAGCTCTTACAAGATGGTTAGGTTTAAGCGTTGATCTTTAATGACCTGTAATAGTTAAGGTTAGGATAGGTTGTCAGACAGCAAGTCATGATAGAGATTTTGCAAGTTTTTGAAGAGTTCAGATATTTTGTATCTGTAGGTGGTACAACGGTACTATCTGCAGTGGAAAATAAAATTCCTGAGATTCTGAGGATAGCTAGCTATTATTCATAAAAGTGGGTTTTGAGTCTTTAAATGGTCTAATCACTGTTCAGTTCCTATAGTAATCATGACTTCATTCATGAACTGTCTGAGCATTTGTCTCGTTACGTTCATCTTTGAGTTTATCATCACCACATTTGTGGATTTAAAGACTCCATGGAGTCTTTTAACATGACACTGAATCAAAGTGACCACAGGTGCCAAATCGGTGGTCACTTTGACCACTTTGACCATTTCAGACCGTCAGGATTTAAACGTTACTCTTCTCTGTGGTGGAGTGCACTGTGCACAAGAAGTTCTGAAGTCTTGAGGCATTTCAGACCATCAGGTCCTCAGTCAGTAAGCACTGACACTTCTACTATCCAGAGGGACATCAAGATTTAGGAATAGAACTTCACATCAACACATTAGGACCTTCAGCCAATGCAGGAAAAGAAACAACTAAGGAGCATGATGTTCAAACATATTTTCTCATGTAATCACTGACAATAAATCTCTGCTGCTTTGGGTTATTTTAAAGGTAAAATAACCAAAACCATAGTTTTCCCTGCATGCAAGAGGAAAGGAATCCAGGTTGAGAGATGCTAGATTATCAACGGACTATTAAGGTGCAGGAAGAACCAATTAGTCCGAGGTTGCCTATAATCTCACTGCTGTATTTTTGCAAGTGTTTTCTGGAGAGAGCAGATGAGGTAATTTGAAATGAGGTCAAGTGAGCTGCCCTCCACAAAAGCTACGTCACATCTCGATCAAAGGTCAGATTACTATGATGTCACCAAACAGTGAGCTCAGTGAAATGAGGAAATGATTTGACTTGGAGTGACTTGATGACAGGCAGTGGTTAGTACTGTCACCTCACAGCAAGAAGGTACCGGGTTGTCTGGCTCTATGTGCCCTGTGATGAACTGGCAACTTGTTCAGGGTGTACCCTGCCCCTCACTCTTAGACAGCTGGGATAGGCTCCAGCCCCCCATGACCCTATGAGGATAAGCGGTAGAAAATGGATGGATGATGACTTGATGACTCAAGAAAACAAGTGTGCAAAGGGCTTCCCAGATCATCTACACTATAATTAGCTTGACATACAGGAACACACAGCTACTGCTTTATCTAAAACTGTTGATAAGCACAAGGCTTTAAACAATCTTAGAAGAGCCTATACTTAATTATGCTCACTCTAACCTTTGTCTTATAAAGTTGTGGACACAGAAGGGTACAAAACATTAATGCCAAAGAGAAGTCAAGCACCAAAGACACTGGATCCTAAATTTCACATAGTGCAACTCAATACTGTTTTTCTCCCTGCACTATGTGTGTAGGTGCACTGCTAAACAACAGTAACGTTAAATAGTTACTTGGAATACTGTTTTAGCAACACATTGGCCACAGACAACTACATTGCATACTGAGCTAACATATCAAATGAGGAGAAGGACAATTTTTACAACATTTACACAATGTGATTTCTTTTTTTCTTCTTAGAGTCGCCCCCTGGACATTAGCAGATACAAGTTCACTGCGCTTCTACATTGGCTACATAACTCTACATTCTACATAACTGGAGGTTGCTGCCTGGTTTGGTCATAGATCTGACAAAATGGTGGAAGTAGCAGTCAGTTAAACTGTAAATTCATGTCTTCAGTCACACATTTCCATGTGAAAAATAAATCGGTGAAGGGTCTCTTTAATATGTGAACCCTGTTTATTTGTTCACTGTACATCCACAATGGTAATGTGATTAAACCAGATCAAGGCGACTTATATAGTTACACTTAGCTGGATTATGGAAAAATAGAGCAAGTTAACAGAATAAGCAAAGCAAATCTACTCTGTATGAAACATGTATGTAAAGCATACAACAGTGAATCTGGATATAAGATCCTAAGTAAATTTAAACAAAATGAAACTTGTATGATTTGGGTATTTATCAGAATAGTATATGACAGTAATGATACATACAGTATCCTTATACTATTAGCTTAATACCTTGTATAAAAAGAATGCAAAAGTGGCCACTTTCAAAAGTAAATCATATACTATTCATTAATTTCAGCACAATTTTTTCTGTTTCTTTTCTGTATGGGAACCTTTTAAAGCCAACACTGTTTCCTGGTTTCTGAAATCCCTCAGAACATTAACAGTTAAATAAAGCTGTGTCACGAAAATTAGACTGCTGAACATTGTAAACTCAAATTATTGCATTTTTTTTTTTTTACTGACAGTGATTGGAATTTAATAAAACTATTTCTTTTGTATTGATACTAATTTAGCTGAAAGTGGACAGCACAGGAAGAATGGATATAAACATTTAGCTGCTGGATTAACTCAGTAAAACATTTATTGATTTTGACATTTTTTATTAATTATTACAAGTACAAATGTGTCTGTTTACTTATTTATTTGCAGGCACTGTTGCATGCCTGCAAATAAACAAATGAACACAAATCATATATTGTTCCATTTACCAGCTTTTTTGCTGCTGGAAAGAAAGGTTTATTTGATAAATACTACATTAAACAACAATACCATCACATAATTGATCACAGTGTTGTATATTGATATTTGATATCAGCCTGCATATAAACCGTCTATTAAGCATGCCAAGATACAGTATTTATTTCACAAGATATGTAGCACAAAGCATCAGACTACTAACACACATTCCTTCCCATAAACACACAGATGTTTGGTTTGGATTGTTGAAGAAAAGACATGCCGTGTGGCTAAAAAGAGTAGTGATGCGAATGAGCATGAAATGCTGGCAGCCTACGACAGCCGTCTGGTGATTTGAGACAGAGTGGTGGAACAAAAAAGGCTCCCTGTTTATACAACATGTAAAATTGTGTAAAGTGCAAGAGCAGTCAGCAAATTAAAGTCAATTAAAGTAGCAAAAATGTCTTGGGAGTAAATTCAGAGTAAACTGTAGAGTGTTAACTAGAGACCATTTAGATTGAGCTCATACAGCAGTTTCAGACTCTGATTCAGTCATTTGCAGTGTTAGCTGCTAGCCGTGTGGAGGCAAGAAATGTGCTTTAAAAATTCAAGACTACAAGGAACATTAAATCAACATTTCTGTTGAACATTTTCAAAAATTGCTTTGGCTCTCCAGTAAAATCTGATATAAGGCACTTACCCCCCTTTGGTGCCCAAGCCCAAATACAAAATGGCTTATTCTAATTCCATGAGCTTAAGTGTCCACTTCCTAAATGGCTTTCTTAGAGAAAAAAATCCCTTCCCAAAAACAAAAAAAACCCTCTGCACACTATTAAATTAAATGCAAGCAAACAGACCTTCTTTAGGCATGAAAGGGAAACAAAATAAAAGTGCACTTCAGTGTATATAGTATATAGACATGGCAGCAACTGGCCCAAATGCAAAAAAATCAGTGCATCCCTGACACAAGATCACATTTAGTAGAGCCTTGGAGCATGGATGGACTTCACAGAAATAAGGATTAGGGGACACAAATGTGAGAAAAAGGAGAAATGCCTGAAAAAAGTATGTTTCTGGTTGCTGTCATGCTGATTTGTAGTAATGTTAAATCCTATATAAATGTGATTGTCAAATTATGTCAGTCATCTATTCTATTTTTTATAATTCCATGTATGTAAGATGTGACAGTGCAGACAGACATTTATTATTTAGATGACAATGAGTTTACTAGAGATGACTCTGGGTTATAGCTTGAGGCACATGCTGGTTAAATCTGTACTTTCACTTGCAAATACATATTTTAGCAACTCCCTGGTTACAGTTATTGTCAAGTTTCTCTTGTATGTTTACTTACATTTAGCACATTAACCACACAACGTGTGTGTGTGGGGGTCTGCTTTATGTCCACATTGGGGTCACACACTCCACTTAATACCAGTTGATTGGGGATGGCATGTGCCATTGGGGACAAAGTCCACGTCTCTAATTGTTCAAACCTTGACTTGAGTCAGTGGTTAATGTTAGGGTTAAGTTGAGGTTAGGATTAGTTGTTGCAGTTAGGCTTAGGGTAAGTTTTTTGGAAATCAAAGTTTTTCCCCAAAGGGAGGATAAAAATGCCTAAATACCCCTAAGGTGACTTAAATAAGTGTGTGTGTGTGTGTGTGTGTGTGTGTATAGGTCTAGGTGTTTGATCTGAACAGAAGTGGGTTTATGTGTACTGTACATGTGTAGGGTTTTGTGTAGCTAAAGAGATATCAATGTTGGAGGAACTGGACCACTGTCAAGAGCAGTTGTGGTGTCCTGAAAGAAATTTATTATTTATTTATTATGTACTCTAATCCAATCTTTAAAAAAATTCCCTGTTCCGTACCTACAGGTGAGCCGATAGCTCTAGAGCTTGTAGAACAACGGATGGATGGAGGCGGGATGAAACAGACCGCTGTTATGGCTGATTGAAGGTCAGCTGCTTCCATACATGAGTCCCCAGGAACCAAACCACTCAGGGGGAACTGAGCTGCTCTGGAGCTTCAATCTCTGCGTGAACTGCTGACCTCCAGCAGCCTGGAGCAGAAGCTCCATCAGACTCACTACAAGCTTCAGAGCTGCAGCCGTCTCCTAGTTCTACAATTCTCTTTCTGTCATTCATAAATGTTGAACAGACTCAAACTGTAGAAGCAGTGATGTTATCTATGAATGACTGAGTGTGTGTATGGTTCTCGCTTGACTTAAAATGTATTGTCACAGCATACGCCCGTCATTAATTCTTAAACATGAGTCTAATGAACCCATGTGGTGCTCACACTGTGATGCTTCTATTTCAGCACACAAGATGCCTGGGAACATATTATTAGGTCACAATTTCTCTTTGCAGAGAGTTCACCTAAGTGCATATAAAATAAATTAACATATACAAAACACTCACATCCACTGTTTTCAGTTTGCTGTAACAACCACTTATCCTACGTAGGATCAAAGTTCAAAAGGCAGGGTACACCCTGGACAAGTCTCCAGTTCATCTTAGGACACAGAGACAGACAACCACTCACACCTACGGACAATTTAAATTAGCCAATTAACCTAATCCCCATGCATGTTTTTGGATGGTGGGAGGAAGCCGGAGTACCCAGAGAGAACCCACACAGACACGTGGGGAATATGCAAACTCCACACAGAAAGGCCCCGGGCCGGGATTCGAACCCAGTATCTTCTTGCTGTGAGGTGACAGTGCTAACCACTACACCACCATGCCGCCCTGTAAAGGTAATATATATATTTATATATATTTTTTAAATTGCTTCTCACTTCTGCACTATTTCCAGACAAGGACAAAAAATTTCCCAATGCTGTTCTGTAACTTAACACTGTAAATATTTGGTGTTGTGGTCTGATCTTTAGTAAATGTGCCAATATAAATACTGTGTATGTGGGCTTTGTGCAGCACTGCAGTGTGTGCATGTGTGTAAAGACAGTACTTTGATGACACAGTTTTAAATGACATTGCTGCTGACATTGCTGACTGCAGACTAGTCAGATATATCCTTGAATATGAACTATAACAGATATATTATGAGTTAAATCATATGACAATTTGCAAAAACAATTCAAAAATCATTTTATGTGCATAGGCAGAAAATAATACCAATGAAATGGTTTTCTAATTAATAAATACAGACATGTTATGCTAGATTTTTGTAGCGTCATCACCTTCAATTTTATTTAAATATTTTCAAACAAAACTTTTCTTACATAACTTACTTATATTACATAAACAGAGAAGAAGAGGACCCATCACATATGTAGATATAAATGTCTCATTCTAAGGTAACAAAACACAATGACCCTGAATTTCAGGTGATTATACCAAAGACAACGTTCCTTTAAAGCTCCCCTGGTTCCAGACCTTTGATCTGACATGTGTTGTCTTGCTTTCACATTTGCTCAGGCATTCAGACAATGAAATTGAAAATAAATAGCAATTTTGTCTAATTTTCCAGCTCACAGGAACACAACAACAAATCCATGTGTCCTCGGCTGCTAAGGCAATAAATACAAATATGGCATTCAGAGTCAGAGGAATGTCCCCTAATTCATTAGAGAAAAACTGTGGAGCTATTTTATCAACTTCTGCATTATTAATCAACAAGAGTAGCACGCTAACCAACTGGTTAAATTGTGTAAGTCAACACACACTCACAGACATACTGAAACCACTCCCTGAATGATGCCACACACTTTGCTGTGAATGTTGTTGGCTGCAGTTTCAGCTCAGCTCACCAGAAATTATAATAACTGCAGCAGGTCTGTGACTTGAACGACAAAATCAATGGCTATGCAGCACAAAGTGCCAATCAAAGCACATGCACATTTCTACCTCCACCATTCAATCATAACTCCTTATCATCAGATTGCCATGGCAACTTGGGGATCTAAGTGTGCATTTGTGTGTTTCTATGTGTGTGTATGTATGAGAGGTACAGAAAGAGGCCAGAAATATCTGAGGTGACTGGCCTTCATCATTTCAGTGACACGGATGTTTGTTGAAAGAGAATACAAAAAGAAAACTGCAAGCTCTCATCGGTCACGTGCTGGGTGAATGTGAAGTTCAGGGAAGAAGAGATGCAGATGAGAAGATGCTGATTATGAAAGAAGAGGAGAAGAGACACACCAAAAGCAGAGAGGTGCTGAGTGACGATGGAGTACAGTCTGGAGCTGACAGGTGGTTTCAGCTTTGACACTTTGAGCTTGTTGAAGCGAGTGTGCCGAGTGTGTGTTAGCTTTCTATCCTTGTTTAAATCATATTTAAGGGCTCAAACAGTGACAGTGTCTTGTTGCTTCACTTGAACAACGTAAGACAAATTTTGTCCTACGACTTGACAGAATTCAGCAGGTACATACAGAATTTGGTAAAAAATTGACTGAAGACCAGAAATTAACTATTGGACAGTATTTCCAATTGAAAACATTCTCCAAAAAGCTGGTGTTATAGTATCATACAACTAAAAAGAGTCCAGAGCCATGTTAGCAGTGCTACAAAGCTGGAGGCCGACTGTAGTTTGGTGCAGCAATGCCTTGAGCTAAAAGCTAACAACAGCAGGGCAACATTTTCTAGTTAGCACTGCATTCAAAGTACAGCTGGGGCTGATGGGATGGCTCCAAGGCAATTAACCCTAAGGACTTTTGTGATCCTCTGCTTTGCCTCTCGAGCTACTATGAGGTTCACATTTGTGGTCTTGGGTAAAATGTCTCAACAACTACTGAATGGATTGCAATAAAATTAGTTTCAGAGATTCATTCACCCTGACCTAACATCCTGTCAGGTCAAAACTTCACTTTGCTCAACTCTTTGGATTTTTGATAAAACACTTCAAAACAAAGCTAAGCTGTTTTTATTGTGTTCAGTGCTTATTTGTAAATGTGTTAATAAAATGGTGCATATGGTAGATATTAACTCATTGAGTGCCAGCCGTTTTGTCAAACCAAAAGTGCCGCACACTTGACTCATGGAATGAATATAATATCAATCACGTTCAGACAATATGGGAGAGATCTAGGGATTAAGTATGAAACTGATGACTGGGCTGAGTGCATACTTGCATGATATGATACATACCTGTATGGCAAAATTTTACAGACAACATAGAACACTTTATATTCTGAATAAATTCGACTCTAGTCATGCCCCCCTTTGTCAAAAATGCAAAAAATGCAAAAAGAAAAAAATTGGAGTGAGACAAAAAAAATTAAGTAATTTATTGCAAACAATGATTAAACTGAAATTGGCTGTTCATCAGCTGATCAAAAGTTTAAGACCACATTTAAAAAAAAACCAAAAAAAAAAAAAAACCCAAAAACCAAGAACCCTAAAATAGGAATACATTTTTTCAAAAAAGGACTCAGTAATGAGTAGCTGAGCCATTCTTGTTGATCACCTCAAAAATTCGTTGGGCATGCTTGATGCTAGTGTATCCAGGAGGCTAGTGGGAATGTTGCTCCAAGTGGTGACGATGGCTTCATGGAGAGCATCCACTCTCTGATACTGGTGCCAATTTTTGTAAAGTTCCCTTGTCATCCACCCCCAAATGTTCTCAACTGGATTTAGATCAGAGGAACATGCAGGATGGTTCAAAAGAATGATGTTATTTCTCTGGAAGAAGTCTTTTGTCAGGTGGGCATTGTGAACTGCAGCGTTGTCCTGTTGAAAAACCCAGTCATTAACACACAGACTATGGCCTTCATGAGGGACGCCCCCTGCAAAATCTCTACATAGCCAGCTGCCGTTTGACGCCTCTGCACAACCTGAAGCTCCATTGCGCCCCTTCACTGTGCCGTGTTGAAAACATCTCAGGTGGGATCTCCTTGTCATGCCAGTAAAGTTAGAAGCCATCAGGACCGTAAAGGTTCAATTTTTTCCTCATCAGAGAATAAAACTTTCTTCCACCTTTCATTGTCCCATGTTTGGTGCTCTGGTGCAAACTCCAGAAGGGCAAGTTTGTCCAGTTGAAGGAGACAAGGCGTTGAAAACGTTTTTTCTTCTTAAACCCTTCTCTTATGGATGCCGTCTAATGGTTATAGGACTGCAGCACCGGCTCAGGGCCGGTGAAATTTTGGGTTTATCACTTGACTTTTTTGTTCCATAACCCTTTTAAGAAGTTTAAAATGGCACGCTGTGAGAGGTCTTGCTGATGCAGCTCAACAATCTAACCGCATTCAAAGAGAGAAAGCTTTTTTGCCTTTGCCAGGTCATGACAATGTGCATACCTGACAGAAAATGACACTGCATAGACATTTTTTGCGAAGATTTAGGCTTTTCAAGGCTGTGGTCTTAAACTTTTGATCAGCTGATGAACAGCCCATTTCAGCTTAATGATTGTTTGCAATAAATTGTTTACTCAATTTTTTTGTCTTGAACCTTCTTAAGAGTGCAAAATGTAAATTCTTGCAATTTTTCCAACTGGTCTTAAAACTTTGATCAGGAGTGTGTATGTATATATACATACTGTATGTATACATTAGTGGCACTCAAAGAGATAAAAGTCATAGGGCTGTTACAATAACATAATTATCATGACAAAATAATTGGCATTCTGCATCTGTACAGAAAATCTGAGGAAAAATAATAATCCTGTCAAAGTCATCTTCAGTAAGAGAGAGAGAGACCATAACAGTGTATAAATAACTATTTAAGAGTTGCTGGATTATTTACACAATCTTATTATATGGGTATTATTAACATGTTATCGGTATCAGTTTGAAGTATCACAGTTATTGATAACACTAACTGACATTGTCCAAAGTGCGGTCAAAAAAGAAACCTGGAAACTAATTTCATTCAAAGCTTGTTCCTTTTGAAAGGTGAAGATTTGATCCTGTCCTAACCATCTGCTGTGCTCCGAGGGCCAACCTGCTGTCAGCACTTTGTGCCCCTGACTGCCCTCCTGACACACACACACACACACACACACACACACCTTGTTTCCTCCCTCCTCCTCTCTTTTTCTCTAGTTGTCACTCCAGCTGGTGGTTTTCACCCTGTTGCGGAGGCGAGGAGTGAGGAAAGAGGACGAATGGATGAATAAAAGATCACAGGCGATCTGCAGTCACCCACTATTCTGTTTTCCAGTGAAAAAAATACTCTGACTCAGATGCACATGAAATGAAGAGCTCAAAAAGAAAGAGTCATCGGATATGAGAGACATTCAGTCTTTGCAGTTTAAAAATAAAAACAAAAAAACACTTCACTGGGACAGGGGCACATAAAACTGCAATGATGTTTTGTTGTGAGGCTTCTTTCTGACAATTGTTTTTCTTAGATTTTCTGTTAATGAAATTTGACATCCAAAATAAATAAAATAGAGCCCTTTCCTCTTTCAGTTCAAGTCCAAGTCCACTCTGCACTCATGTATTATTCTGAACAAACCACTGTGAGTAGGAGCTTAAAACTCCCAGGAAAGAGCTGACTAAATGCAGTTTAATGTACTTATACTTCAAGAGTTTTGAAGTGAAGCTACCAATAAATACATTTTTTTTTACCCCGTTTGAGCTATTGGAACCATACATGCTCTAACTGCAGTTTATATAAGACATCATCTGTTAACACTTAAGGAACCAAAGAAGAACATCATTAGTTCTTTGTATGCTTTAAAATAGTGTAACATATTTTACTTACATGTGCTAAATTTACTGAGTATTGCAGTGAAATTAAAAAGAAAATGCTACAAGTCTTAAGCCTTTTTCACTTTTTAGTCTACAGCCATGCTAGCCGCTCTACTGGACATAACATTGGTTGGCATTGGCAAAGCACAGCTAAAGCTGATCAGAACATTATTAGTTTTGCAGGTGTTTTGTCATAAAAGATGTACAATTGATTTGATAGATGGTAATAGATAAAAAGTTGAGCACCCCCCCATTGTTGTTACAATTCAGCCCTGAAGGGGACATGAATATGTGTAGTAAATGTTATACTGTGGCAATCCATCCAGTAGCTGATGATACATTCCACTCAAAACTACAAATGAAAATGATTCATCCTCTGAGGATCACAGGAATGTCTTATATCAATTCATCAAAGTATACCAGAGCGGTGACAAATCCTTTAACTCTTCTGCTTGAACTCAAAAATCTTTTGCTCATATGTACCTATCCTCAATAAACAAAGCCACCTTCAAAGCTGAATTAGGAGGGCTACATCTGCCTAAACACTGCATCCTCCCCTCAGAATAAAAGTATAATGTAATTGTGTGCTTGTCCTGGCCCTGAGGTCCACAACGCTTCATCCCTGTGGTTCAACGTGGAGCACGCTGTTGTAATTAGCAGGGTTAATATCCCGGGCAGTATCTCTAAATTAAATCTGAAATTCCATGGTGATGCGGCTGAGTGATGCACCTGTTCATGGTAATTACAGATTCAGCCTGGGAGTGTGCTTGTAATGAGTTGGGAGAGTCAAGGTTGAATCACTTTAAAGGCACATCCCACCACATGTGAAGTCACCAACAGAGAAACAAAACAACTGCAACTGACCCACTCAACGTTTTAGAAACTATCCCCCTGCAAACAAACATCCGAAATCTGCAGAATGAGTTCTAGGGGCCAATTTTGGTCAATGACTCGGACTTTGGTCCAGCCTGAAATATTTCAGCAACTATTGAATAGATTGATTTCTATTGATGATGCATCCTGATGAATCTGGAAATCCATTTCTTTTCTCTTGTGTCACCATTAGATTGAAATGTTTTTGATTAAAATAACTTGAGATATAAAATGGACTGCTTTGAAACTTTATAAACAACTATAACATTGATGACATTCCCATCAGTTGTTTTATAGTTCTATTAACATTGGCCGCGTTTCCCAGCTAAGATCGTTCTTTAGAGATAAAAGCACAGTAAAGAAGGGTCGCTAAAATAGGAGTGTTTCCCAGTTACGCTCTTAGTGCCCTTCTTAAGATCCCTCTTAAGATCGCTCTTGAGACGCTCTTAACAAGAGCTGATCACTTCCGGTGTGCTGAAACTAAATCAATCGATGTCAGGCAAATTGATCACCCACTATTTAATCAGCTCAAAATGAGGTATTATATTAGTAGATTAGAGCACTGGGTTTTTGATAAAAATGTCTCTTTCTCTATAACGGAAGATAGCGGTGGAAACTCAATTACCTGCGGGGCAGAATGTGTTGTGTTGGAGGCCAAACACACAGCTTACTGTTTTCTTTTTTCCCCCTAACCTATACATGGCTGAATATTTAAATGATTTCAACAATGTGGATGAAGTTTTTGAATTTGAAGGCCAACTGTATTTATTTTAAAATTACTGACGTTAACCATTATATGTTGCAGTTTTGGGCATGAAATGACATAATCCCATAAGGACATGTACAGTTAGAAATTATTGGATCATCCATCCACTTCTGGGCTTGATAAACTTAAGAAAAAAGGGGTGTAGGAATAGTTTACAATACATTCAGTTGTAATTTAATATTAGCAGAGAAATAAGAAATCCAGGAACAACATCATAAGAGCGGGCAATCAGACACATAAAAACTCCAGTGTGAGCAGCAGTACCAACTGAACTAAATGTTCCTACAATAGCTCAATTTTAGAAAGTCACATTTTATAATTTTGTCGTAAAAGAAGAGCTTGTTCCTTCTTTTGGCAGAAGGGAAATGAAATTCAGAATTCAGGGTTTAACAGAATATCAGATGCAATAAGTAACTCAGATCTGCTCTGTGTTTTTGTTCCAAGTTTTTTTCTAATGATCTAAGGGAAACATGATTTTCCTGGACAGTTTTTTATTGTTGTAGTTTCCCAGTTGGTCTTACTGATATCATGAAGGGGTCTCTGTTTAAATTTTAATGTCATTCATTTTGTTTTGATAATTTCCCCATATTTAAATATATGTCATTATACCATAAAGCCTCTCTGCAGTCTCGAAGTCCTCTCTGATGAATTTGCACCCTCAGATCTCCTCAGACAATTTTCTGAAAACCTTTGAGCTCGGTTCTCAGTGTAAGTATGTGCTTAGGCAAGACGGCCTCCTGCACTAATTGAAGTCAATGACACAGGCTGCAGGGGTGCATGAACAAACCGTGTCTCCATGGAAACACATGCAGGCAAGAGTGCCCACTGAAGAGTCTGCAGCATTACATTGGAATCCTAGTGCGTGCCCTATCTTATCGTCTGTTATGGTCTCAGCCAAGTCCTGCTTTGCCTCACTGTATTTGATACAAGACATCAAGCTATCCCAACATGTGATGGACCCACGGGAGAAAGAGGAAACTATAGCAGGAAAACTGACACATTTTGTGGCACAAACACCACACACACACACACACACACACACACAAAATAATGTATTTAACAGAAGGGTAGCAGATACACTATATTGCCAAAAGTATTCACTCACCTGCCTTGACTCACATATGAACTTAAGTGACATCCCATTCCTAATCCATAGGGTTCAATATGACGTCAGTCCACCCTTTGCAGCTATAACAGCTTCAACTCTTCTGGGAAGGCTGTCCACAAGGTTTAGAAGTGTGTTTATGGGAATTTTTGACCATTCTTCCAGAAGTGTATTTGTGAGGTCACACACTGATGTTGGATGAGAAGGCCTGGCTCTCAGTCTCTGCTCTAATTCATCCCAAAGGTGTTCTATCGGGTTGAGGTGAGGACTCTGTGCAGGCCAGTCAAGTTCATCCACACCAGACTCTGTCATCCATGTCTTTATGGACCTTGCTTTGTGCACTGGTGCACAGTCATGTTGGAAGAGAAAGGGTGCCAGATGGAGAAGTGTGATTCGTCACTCCAGAGAACACGTCTCCACTGCTCTAGAGTCCAGTGACGGCGTGCTTTACATTACTGCATCCGACGCTTTGAATTTCACTTGGTGATGTATGGCTTGGATGCAGCTGCTCGGCCATGGAAACCCATTCCATGAAGCTTTTTGTGCACTGTTCTTGAGCTAATCTGAAGGCCACATGAAGTTTGGAGGTCTGTGGTGACTGACGACTGGCGACTCTGCAGAAAGTTGGTGACCTCTTCACACTATGCGCCTCAGCATCCACTGACCCCGCTCCATCAGTTTACGTGGTCTACCACTTTGTGGCTGAGTTGCTGTCGTTCCCAAACACTTCCATGTTCTTATAATACAGCTGACAGTTGACTGTGGAATATTTAGGAGTGAGGAAATTTCACGACTAGATTTGTTGCACAGGTGGCATCCTATCACAGTTCCACACTGGAATTCACTGAGCTCCTGAGAGCGACCCATTCTTTCACAAATGTTTGCAAAAGCAGTCTGCATGCCTAGGTGCTTGATTTTATACACCTGTGGCCATGGAAGTGATTGGAACACCTGATTCTGATTATTTGGATGGGTGAGTGAATACTTTTGGCAATATAGTGTATTTTCAAGAGTAAACTAATAGACAGAGTTAGTGCCATTGTGGTTCCCAGGGGGTTGGGATGTGGACTTTAGTTCCCCTGATAGTTTATTGCTATTATTGTTCTTGTTGTTTTTAATTTCTTTTATTTGCTATCTATTGTAAAGCACTTTGGTTCACTGAAAGGATTGTTCTAAAGGGCTGTGAAAATAAAGACCATTTACATTAGACATTACAGTTACTCATCAAAAATGTCATTACTTAATGTCCTTCAACTATCGGCATAACAAGAGGAGAGAAAAACAAATCAAACGTTCTTTTACCTGTGTGTTTGATCAACATTTGTCACTTTGACTTTAGTGCTCCAGCTCATTGATGAGGCATTGGAACAGAAATGGCAGAGAGTTAAAATGTCCTCAGAGGGGTGGAAATATGCAATTAATTTTGAATTTTTTGTGCAGATGGATCATAATATGACAGTAAGATGTAAAACATTTTTCTGTGAAGTGCTGTTTGGACTGATGTTCAAAGCTAGGCTGACAGCTTTGTGACATTAAAGAGCAGAAAAGAGACATCTGGTGTCTGTCCTCCTTTAATTACGGAGGTTCCATTTTAAATTATTTGGCAGTTGAGTCGTTGTGGATCTCAGGTGATTTTCCAAAAGTAATGTAACTAGCAGTGTAACTAATTACTTTCAGCAGTAAATAATAATATAGTAAGGGATTTGTTTTTTTTTTTAAATTAACTAGCTCGTAACACTGATAGGAAATCAGTCAGTGTTGACTTGTTTTCACACTATAGACAGGAACAGTAGCCTCTTGAAAAATTAATGCTTTTTTATTATATAATTATTTTTATCCACTCTAACCTCCTGCCTATGTCGACTTTGTCACTCTTGATACTCCTGGCTCTCAATCATGTGGATTACATATGAATTAATTGTGTGGGTTATAAACAAATTATAGTGTATCATTTTTCATAAATTGGCTATAAACATCGACCAGGGACAGCCTGCTCTGGTTTGAGTGTGGTTGGGGAAATTTTTTTATCAACCCCTGCCACTCTCTCCTTATTTTCTGTTATCTCTACCATCAACTATTGACATATATTAATTATGATAAACTGACTTTTATATCCTTGAACCATCATAAAAAAATATTTCTTCTTGCGTGGATTTGTTCACTCACCAGCATCGTCTGATCTCTCTCGTACAACCCTTTATGTGCTTATTTTGCTCCACATTCAATAGATGATGACAAAAGAGATGGACTGACCTGTAGCTTCACATCCACACAATGCATGCTGGGATAGACTTCAACCTTTTGTGACACCAGAGGAAGGAAAAGAGATTGTCAGGGTTTCTTTTTTAAGCATTGTGTGGATTTCCATACAATTTTATTTAGACAAGGTTATTCACATACACTCTTGCACTGAGTAAACATTCAGTTCAATTAATTTAATAAAATAACAGTATAATTAGAATGCAGAGGAAAAACACTGAGATATAATAAGACATCCTTAGTTCTAACAAGTTCAGGTTGAAAAATACTGTAAATTTAAGTCATCTGGAATATTCAATATCTGATGCGTTGCCATTAAATGCTGCAAAGAGCAAATTTTTATGTATGTCTATTCATCAGAGTTGTAGAAAGTCCACCAAAGCAGTTCAAACATTCAAAGCTAGAAAAGTAAAAATTGTTGTCCAGTCCTCTCAGAATAACATCATTGCACATGACACATGCATTCACCTAATCATGTGCTGATAAGAATTGATGATTTTTCTCTTCCTCCAGCTCAAGACGCCATCTCGTCTCATGTTACTTTAAAAATAACATCTCTGATCTTTTGAGATGTTGTGGGCGGAGGTTGCTTTAACAGAGTTGCCATGGAAACAGTGGCCATCAAGCTACCATTTCACTATCTACCTCTAGATAGAAGAAAGGCTGTAATGAACAGCTATGCCCCTTTCCTCCCCCTCCCCAGCCCTCTTTTCGTCCTATGATGGTGGTGAGGATTTGTGGGTGGATCGATGCACGACTGGAAAAAAGTAATAAATATGGTTCAGCTGCATCTGCGTCACTCATAAAAATACTGTACAGAAGACACATATATACATACATTATATAGATTACTCTCTCAGGTATTTCATCATGAATTTGTTTCAGTTAATAATGACCCTGTTGGATCTATATCCCCGGCCTTCCACATCCATCATAACAACACTGACAAGGTTGGCTGAGAGGCTGCAGGGATGTAACTACAGAAACAAAAACTTCAGACACAATGGATCATAAAGAGCCAGAGGATAGGGGGATAAACACATCAGTACTTCATCTAAAAAAAGAAGAGAAAGAAACACATATTCAGATGTAGTTGGAGCTGATCACACTGCTCTGAAAATACTGCGGTAATGATACTTCAGCTGGCAACAACTGCAGGAGAAATGCAGAGAGATGAGGTCACCATCCCTGATTCACAGCATTCATCATGGGGGAAAATAACTAAATACCTTTACTCATGTAGTGTCCTGATACTCTGACTATGCCCATTTTATATGTCTTTCATTTAATAAGAGTTCAGGAAAATATTGTACTTCACACTCCACTTTTTTTATAAGAGCTGGAGTTTAAGTGTCAATCCTTACCAGAAGACAGCAAAGAAGTCTCAGTTTGCACAACATCAACGAAAGACCACAACGCCTTGGGTGTGCACTTCCCAACCGCTCTTAAACCTTAAAACAGGATGTCATCACAACCTGATTGGCCAAGAGCAGGAATGAAACAAGCTGCTCTCAATTCTCAATTAGGAGTCAGTCCTCACAACCAGTGCAAAAGGTGATCTGAATAATTCTCCAATCATCTCAGAGGAATAGTGACATTCAGCTAAAATTAACTGGGAAAAGGGAAATGACAGCCACTACCAAAGAATGGGGACGGCTCCAGTACACATGCATCAGTGTTAACAATCTAATAATGTCATGGGAACATCTATCAGTGAAGCGAGTACTTTTACTTCAGATACTAGAGTGTAGGATTCCAGCAAGGAAGTCACATTTCCCTTACAACTTCTCCTGTGTGTGAGGCAAAATGAAGACAGGAATCAGGAGAAAATGGAAAGAGAAAAAAAAATAAAAGAAGGGGAGTCCAGTGGAGGAAACAAGATGTGCTGCTGTGAGAGGAAAGTCTTTGACAGGCTTGTTGTGATGGAGGGTCCCAGTGCAGCAGGAGCTGCAACCATCAGGATGAAATTATGTTTGACAGGAACAAAACCTTCTATGAGGTGCCAACATGACCCACCATTACCGCTACAGGGGGCTGCAAGGCCTGAGGAGAGGAACTGTAGAGACAGGACACACACACACACACACACCACTGCTCAAAACAGTATTGCTGATTACAAAAATATTGTTTTACGTTTCTATAATGGTTAATCAACCAGTATGTGCAAGCTCTTTAATCAAAATTATATCTTTAAGGTTCTTAATTAGAATCAGAACCATTAATTTTCAAATTTACTGTTTTACAAAAAGCAGAAAATATAAAAATATATATAAAAATACATTATTATATTTTTTGTGGTTGTATGTTAATCTTGATTAATTTCTGACAAAATTTGTGTTCTGGCTCACATTTGAGTATAAATTTAAAAATTCCTCACTCCTATTCAAAACAGTGAAGCATAAGGACAAAGAAAGAGTCTGAATGAATTATTATTGTTATTATTATTATTATTATTACTGTATAATGCATTGTATATACATTACAATGCATTATACAGTAATAATAATAATAATAATGATAACAACAACAATAATAATAATAATACTAAATTGTGAAATTGACCATTTTGAGTCCTTTTTATCTTTGCTTTGGTATATTTCATGTTGGTATGTTTATATATTAACTGAATGCATGACCTTTACTTGTAAAAGAGTAATTCTGCACTATGGTACTGCAACTTTTGTTTTAAATTAAAGGTGTGAGAACCACCCAACAGGGTTCCCTTGACCTCTGACCTCAGGTTATCTGAATCAAAATGTGTTCATGCCTCATGAAACTTTACATCCACAATCTAGATCTACAGTATGACATTCAGAGGATGGATAGAACAAAATACTCCATTCACCACATATTGGATTTTTTAGAAACCTCATAATATCAAAATCTCCACTAGAGCCTGGATCGGCGAACAGAAGACTCAGTACGTGTCTAAGTTTCATTCTTACAGTTTAAAGTGAGCTCACACCCTGGATCTGCTCTGCCTTGTGTGTACAGACATGCAGACGGTTTATTCTGAGCTGAATAGTCTTGATGCTGTGTAACATTTGAATGTGAGCAGTTGGCAATTTGTTATTTATCAACAGAGGGGAGGGACTCATTTTCCCTGTTTGTTTTGGTTGCTACTTCAGCAGCATGATCAACACCTCAGATTCATCAATTCACCATGAATGAAATCTGAAATATCAGGCTGCTGATATGTCAGATTCTAACGCACAAACATCAGTCAGACTCGACTAGACCGGACTGATGCTCAGCTAAACACTCTCTGTGCTCAGGGGATGGGGAGAGCGGATGGCAGGTTATTGTGTTGCATTTTTGTCATTTTGCTGCTGGTGCTTCTTTTACATCATTTCCATGATGAGACATGAGGTGTGTGTGAAAGCTGAACAAGAATATTTCCAAAATGTCAAATTATATCCTTTAAGTGAATAATTCATTCTCAAATTGTATTATTTCCAGTTTGTCAACTAATCAAATAATGTTGTCAGCAAAAAGGGGCAAGGGCAAAAAAGAGGCAACAGTGTAAGACATCAACAATTATTTTTTTTTAATTTTATCAAGTTTATATGGTTCTGGCTCTGTAGCAACCTAATGAATAACTCTAATGAAGTGCAAGCAAGTTACAGTTGAGAGCAAAAACACATGCCAGAGAAAACAGTACTAAATCAGTTCACATTGCCTTGTGCCAGCGTTTTTACCCATTTTTCAGTCATATTTCTAGACCCACAGAATATTTTGTACTATGTCTCTGAAAACACAGAAAAGCTCAAATGAAAGAAGAGACTCTCTATTTCATCATGAAAAAAAAAAGTTTGTTTTTACCTTGTTCTGTTCTTGTTTTGTGTGGAGGAGAGCAGAGGCCACTTTCACCAAAATCAACACTTTCTGTTCAGAATCCATTTGTTTTGCTCTCTGACTGCGATCGTCTCCACTTCCTGCTTTGATCACTGTGGCATATATTAACTCTTTATGTCCCTGCTACAAATCACAGAAGCCCCAACATTACTCACAGGCTGTGGGAGACCACGATCAGTGACCAACTGTAAAAAAAACAAAAAAAAAAAACATCAATGGCACTCAACGAGTTAAAATATCCAGTTGTGGCCTTGCAGATATGGGAGTCGATGTGGATGTTAAAGTCCCTAAGCCAACACACACACACACACACACACACACACACACACACACACACACACACACACACACACACATCCATGCATTCACTGCAGGGCCACAGCAGCAAGTTCATGTCAGCACTGCTGTGCCCTCTGCACACAGAGAGGCTGCCAACCCACTCTGACCCATCTTTATTCAGTTATGATAATGCAGAGTCACGCAGGTACAGATTATGTTAAGGTGTCTGAGGAGAAAGTTTAAAAAGGATGAGAGCTCTCAGACTGCGAGTATTACTGTGGAGAGAGCGCTGCCCGAGACTTTGGCTGCTGTGATTTGGAGATGCTTGAGTCTGTAGTACTGGTCAGTATATGTAAGAGTAGCACAGAATAGCATCAAAACACGTTATTTTCTATAATTAATTGCTAGGGCGTTCATATTTTTCAAATCATATAATTTATTCTTTATGTCACTGGGGGGTTTAACTCCCACTAGGGGTCGCCAAAGCTTCACAGGGGTCACAAGGCTTCCCTGATTGAAGAGGTGTTTAAAAAAATAAACCATTGGTCAATTTTCAAATATAAAAATATATATATAAAATTCAATATTTTTTTATTGATATGCAGATACAGTTATTTACTTGCATTCCTGAAAAGAAAAAAGTTTTAGTGGTCACTTAATTCATTTCTGTCTTCAGAGGATTCTAGTTCTGTGGCTCAAATTCTGATATGAAAGGTGAATTCAGTTTGAAATTCCTAACACCTGGTGAAGCGTAGAAGGAAAGAGTCTGAATTAAAGCTCTTCATGATGCTGGAGGCTCTTTGAGACAAACAGGGCAGGTGCTCCATTAAATATGTGAAGCACTGTACATCTCAGCATTTTATTTATTTCTGTGAGGAAACCAGGAAAAGCACACAATGAACTGAACACAAGCTATAATCACACAGTCTTCCCTCTCTCCACAACAGCATTGTCACATTAAGACAAAAATGATTCCAGTTTTAAAGAATTACCTCAGTCTCTCCTATAGGATTAAGTGTTTGAAACTAGTCAGCTGGTGGATATGATGAAACCGTCTGCTCTCATTTTCAACATTTATTTTTTTTTTACCGCAGGTTGATTTTCATGTGGCTATACTGAACACTTAAACTCCACATTTGCTATTTTTATAAATGTTAAACTGACACAATATTATTTTTGTTTACATAATTAATTAACTACTGCGCCCATCTTTATTCAATCATTCGCTCAAACTACTGTTTGACAAAAACACAGTGCAAGAAGCTAAAACAATTTAGAAGTAAGAAATATATGATGAATAAAAATATCATCAAGTATCAATTTAGAATAAAGATATATGACAAATAAAAGTCTGAATAAATCATAAATCATTCTTAATGCAAGCACTGAGATACAGTATGGCAGAGGATGTGAAAGAGTGTTTTTGGTTTATGGGAATATAAAAAAGGGAAAACTACTATCTGACTTATTTTTCTTTTAGAGGGTGTAATTATTTCATTCTCCTCCTCTCATTTAACCACTGACAGACACTTTTATCTACTAGAGAGGTAAAGAGCACATCTCTTCACACAAAAGCACTTTCGACAAATGATTTATGACACATTTCAGGTGACACAGACAACTGAAACGCGGCTGACACTTTGCACTCTTTGATTTTCTGTGCAAAAAGCATCTTACATGCTTTGTTTGAGCAGCGAGAGAGTTTGACAAGCTGCAAGGCGCAGATAATATAAGTGGGGTTTTTTTTGTCCTTTTTTTGAAGAGGTTCAGTGCTGACAAGGTGTATCACAAGGGTCTCAGATACGCAATATTCAGAACTGAAGAGGGGAGGTTAAAGCACGTTTTTCATCATATTATATAATACACTCACCGGCCACTTCATTAGGTTCACCTGTTCAAATGTTTGTTAACACAAATAGCTAATCAGCCGTGGTTGTTGGTGCCAGACATGCTGGTCTGAGTATTTCAGAAACTGCTGATCTACTGGGATTTTCACTACAACAATCTCTCGGGTTCACAGAGAATGGTCCAAGAAAGAAAGAAACACATTGAACCTTGAGGTAGCAGAAGACCACACCTGGTGCCCCTCCTGTCAATGTCATCCTGCTTTCTTGATACAACAGCTCAGGCTGGTGCTGCTGGTGGAATGGTGAGGGGGATATTTTCTTGACACACTTTGGGCCCCTTAGTACCAAATGAGCATCATTTAAACACTTCAGCCTACCTGAGTATTGTTATTGACCATGTCCCTTCCTTTAACCACAGTGGACCATCTTCTGATCGCTCCTTTCAGCAGGATAATGCTCCATGTCACAAAGCTCAGATCATCTCAAACTGGTTTTCCAATTCACAGTCAACATGACTGTGAATTGAAACTCATGTCTCCTTCGTCAATAATTCCATGCAAAGTCTGTATTTTTGAGATTGTTGTGGAATAAAACCCTCAATGTCTGTTTGGATTTTAGCTGGCTGGTGCAGGTTATGTAAAACAACTTCTGCTGAAAATATATTGTGCAGTGGAAAAAAACATTTGAAGAGTTGTTAGTAGTGCCTGCCTATCATGGACAGAGGCTGAGACCTTTATTTACCTCTACAGCAGAGACAAACAGGTTATTATTACAGACAGGGCTTTATTCCTAATTCCTGTAAGGCTGATTATGTTTATGTAATAAACCTCCCTGATGTTGTTTCTGCGCCCGTTTGCCATGTTAATTTATTGATGCTGCTGTTTGCTGTTAATGCAAATTCAGCACTTCCGCCATCTGTTTCAAATTACAGCCCTTTCGGCACCTCGGAGAAAATGATCCTCTCTCTTTGCTGGAAGCCTTTTATTGTGAAACATCTCCAGGACATGCTGAGTTTGATTTACATCACTCTTTACAGCAGTTAACTGTGTGACAATATATAATTAAACAATATTAATCTGTGAGGGAGAAAAGAACGAAACTCAGAGGTACAGAGTGGATAACATGGCATGTCTATAGTTTTGTTCTGATGATCCAGTGCCAGGTTTATTGAATCCATCATTTGAGGACTGGCTTTTATTGGGGAAATGATGGTTTGGGACCTCTGATCATTCCTCCCCTCTTACTTCCCTCTGTTGTTTACCTTTCACTCTATATTGATCCCTTTCTTGTCTACAGGGTTTCTGTGTGTGTGTATATATATATATATGTGTGTGTATGCATTATGCATTAAGGTCCTCACCAAGAAAAAAGCTATAGAAAAATTATTTCTTTGCATTTTTATGTTATTGGGGCACTAATGACAACAATCAATACTTTTTTACAGACCCCACAGTTTTTTTTTTAAATTACAGATCTCTACCAAATGGTTGAGATGTCACTTAATAGTAAAAGTACCTAATACATTATGATAAATGTATAACAACAATAATATGATAATTTAATGCCTACAAATACAAAAAGAAAGTAGAAAACGTCAAATAACTGTAAAACAAGTCAATTTTAGTAACAATATAGTGCAGTATATACACTTCTCAACTGTGCTATATAAAATAATTCAAACACTTTCAATAAAGTCTCTCAAATTAACAAACAAAAAATGACCCATGGGATCTTGTCCAACTTCTCAGCTGTGCTGTGTGATGTGTTTACAGACAGGGACAGGAACAGAGACACTACCCTATATAGCCAGTGAGTGGCGCTGTAAAGTTGAGATCATGGATTAAGACTATATAGAAAGAATAAGAGAGTTGAGGGAGTGTTGTCACATGATGCACATGTACCCGGCTATGGAGTGTTCAGTAAAATGAGTGAACTGGTCGTCTGACCCCTCTGTTTTACTCACCCACACCACACTGTGTAAAATATCAGAAGAACATCACTTCTTTTATTGCATAGAACAAATTTGAAAACAGGGCATTGATTTCTTTTTTCTTCTCAAATGAAATTCATAAACAAAAATGAGCCCGTGGGAAACTTGTCCAATTTATTTTCGATGGTATGTTATGAAGCATTCCTGCTTTGCCATCAAGCACAGGAAGATGTTGCACTTCAGACATTTCCATCTTGAAACACCCTCTGGGCAGAGGCTGCCCCCCGGTTGTCAGTGTGAGGTGGCCAATGTCTGTAGTCATAGCGCACATCTGGTTGTGGTCTTGGAGGGAGGTGCTTCTTCTGAGAGGACATAAAAACAGGAAGAAATAAAAATAAAATTATGAATCATGCACTGTTATGGTATTAGTAACATGTTGGTATACCAACAAATGTCAGTTTTTTTATTTTGTTTTTTAATCTAGGTATTTGTCATATTTACAAAGCAAACATAACAGAAGTGATTAAAGAAATCATACTGATATACTTTTTCCTCAAATATATAATGCAATAACATGAAATATATGACCAGTAAATATTCATACATTGTGTTACTTCATTGTTTTACTAAAAATTGTAAATGAATTGATGCTAGCATGCTAGCATCACAACTTTTATCATAAAATGACAAATCAACGGTTTGGCTGAGCATGTTTGTTAAACAGTAAAGAAAATCATGCTTAATAATAACATTAATGACATTAAATGTGTGATATTAACAACAATTTATGATCAGAAGTGTTTTTTTCTTCCACAGCAAATAGTACATTTGATAAGATTAGCTTAACTTTGCTGCCTTTACCATAAAGTGACAATTCAACCTTTGGTAAAGCATGTTTTAAAAAAATATTTGACCCTTATAAAATCAAGTTACATAAATCTGTTTAGTAACTTCTTTGATGCTAGATTATGTCAAAAAATCAGACTTAACTTTGAAAATTTCGTAAGAAATTGTCCTCTCAGGAGGGAGTTTTCCGTTTCTCACTTCCTGTTGGGAAGGCATACTGCTTAAAGCTACAGTGACATCTAGTGGATGTTTTTAGCTTGACACACGTAAACCGAGTGGGAGAGATGGCTCAATCAGGCTGAGTTCAGTTCAACACATTTTTCAACAAGAAATAGTGACTGAAAAGGTGCTCTACCAAACGGTCGAGCAAGCCCTTAATGTGTAATAATACGTCATGCACTTGTTGATTTTTGGAATGTTTATTTCTTTGCGGTTGCCCAGGTAACCAAATATGCAAATGAGGATAAAAGGTTAGAACGGAATGACGAAAGGAATATAACTAACTAAGTGTATATCAGAATCCTGGTCATTTCACCTGTGGATTTCACTGTGAAAGTGTCTATTTTCCTCTGAGGAAACTGAAGACAAAACTTTTTAGCTATTTGGTCCATCAGTTATCTGCATCAAGTAAGTACAGAAACACTGATAGATTAGAGCTGAGTAAACCACTCATTAACCAGCTATCATTACTTAAACCATAACACATTTCACCAATGGTCTGTTAGCTGTCCATACAACACTTTTCTACAAAATGTAAAGTACTTATCATACAGAGACCTGCTCCTGTTGACATTGTATCATATATTATTGGATAATCAATACTGATACCTCAACATGTAAGCTGTAGCCTACTTAAATATGCTGAATGATGTAGTGAAACCAGTTTACCAGTTTTATATATAGTTGAAGTAGTAGTGGTAGTATTGTGTTATCACTCTTGGTCAGCTGAAATGTTGATCTGGACTCTAACCAAAACTGTGCATATGGTGCTTCAATCCCAGATTCTGAAAGTCAGCTTCTTATGAATGTTTGTCACAGGTACCATAACTTTCAGACACAAGTCATTCCTCTGAAGTAACCGTACGGAGACAGCTGACAACATGTCTGCCAACGGCTTTGACCTGCATGCAGGACTTCTCGATGATGACGAATGCAGATTACTGTTTGAAAGCCTCGCCGATATATTCGGTGCATCAACTTTGCCTCTTTCTGATTCTATTGATGACTCTTTTTATCAACAACTTCTGGAGAGTCTGAGCGAAGAAAACCCTTGGTGCAACCCCATGGTACCAGCTGCACCTGTCACTGACCAGCCAAGTCACCTGCAGAGTCCTGCAGGTGCTCATAACCCAGGACATGATGTCAATGTCCACCATCAGCTGGATGAAAGTGTGAGCGGAGCACATGCTGGGTGCACCACCCTCGGAGCAGCTCCATATAGCACTGAGAAGCCAAATTCATTCATGTCCACTGAGACACTGAATGTTGGACAAGCTGCTACCATCATGAACCAGGGACTGCAGGATGTCATGCAGCCTGGTCCTCTGCACGGTCAGCCAGGTGCTAACAGACAGGGACAGATCAGATTTACGGTAAGATATAAGTTTAGGTTAAGGATAGATATCATAAGGGTCTTGTTTCAATACCTGCACCAAAAAAAGATGCACATTAGTCAGAGCCAAAAGGATTGGCAGAGTAATCAATTAATCAATCGGCAACTGTTTTGATAATTGATTAAATTTTCATTTTTAAGTGACAATGGCCACTGGTTCACTGGTTCCAGCATTTAGCCTGCCGGTCAGACCGATAAGATAATTTCAAGATGTCATCTGAGGCTTTTGAAATTGTGATACAATCCAAGCAATTAGCAACTATTAATAAGTAATGAAAATAATTTAGTTACAGCCCAAATATCAGTCAGTGGTGGATGCATTAGGACAACAGAAACCAAACTATTTCAAGCCAACCTGAATTCAAAATGACAGTTTCTTTGAACGGAAAACTTTCCTACTGTGTGCATGAGCCTGTTCTGGATGTGTAGACTTTGTCCTGCAGAAACATGACACATTTTAGAAGTATTTAGGAGATGACTGGTAGCTCTGATGAGTTTCAGGTGTCAGCCTGGTAGACAGGTGACTCCACTGCTTCTTGTTTATCCACCTCTTCTGTGTGTTTGTGTCTCCAGAATAACAACGTACCACTGATGCAGGTCCCTGAAGGCTATAAACTGATCCACCGACGCACTGGGCAGAGGTAAATAACACACACACACACACAAGTGTACACAGATATTTAGCCACTGTCCGCCTCATCAATAAGTTCTCCAATAGGAAATAAGTGAAAATCAAAATATATTTTCTTTTTATGACTTTCTTTTTCATGATCTGCAGCAATCGTCACTAACTCATAATAAAACCATATTCAGCTTGATTATTATTATTATCTAATTTATTTTCTTATTTAATTGGTTTAATGCATTTCACCCTATTATTGTGTTTACTTTACTGTTTTTTCTGAAAGTCTTCTGTTTTTCTCCCGCAGAAAGAGAAAGCGTGGAGAGCAGCAGGATGGGCAGTACGGCACAGCAAACATCAGGAAGGGCAGGAGGAATGCTTCAAAAAAGACTGGAGGTAAGACAATATTTCTGTGGATCACAGCGTGCTTTGATGTGAGATGGGATGAAAAGTGGATTAAACTGGAATATGTTGGATCACAGCTGGTCATATTACATAGAATAAGAAGCAGCATCTTTTACCATGTTTAAAACAGTCTTAGTGGAATGATCAGTGTTGTTCTTTGTTTGTTTTGTAGCATCTGCATCTACCTCCACAGAGGTCACTCAGCAGGCCAAGAAGCCACGAGTGACAACAGACAATTTTCACACAATGGGGTCTACTCACCCACAGACATATGTGATGGAGTCGCTGCCCTCCACCTCAAACACAGGTGTGACGGACGCTCTTCATCTACACACATATGCTAGGAAGTCACTGCCCTCCACCTCAAACACAGGTGTGACGGACGCTCTTCATCCACACACATATGCTAGGAAGTCGCTGCCCTCCACCTCAAACTCAAGTGTGATGGACGCTCTTCATCTACACACATATGCTAGGAAGTCACTGCCCTCCACCTCAAACTCAGGTGTCATGGAGGTTCCTCACCCACAGACAGGACCACTGGTGCAGCATCCATACACTCAGGAACTAAGCACCGTCAACACTTGCGACTTGCTCCACCCGCCACAGATGAACTCTGATGCTGCTCTGGCTGGAGCACAAACACCATCCATATCCAGAGATGTGATGGAGCAGATGTACAAGCTGCTGGACATGGTTGAGTCTCTTTCCCCGACATCAGCCCTCACCTAACCTCCATCCTAAAGCCATGTGTATGTCTCTATGTCTCTTCATCCCCAAACTTATGCAATGAAGTCGCTGCCCTCCACCTCAAACTGAGGTGTGACGGAGGCTCTTCATCCCCAAACTTAGGCGATGGAGTCGCTGCCCTCCACCTCAAACTCAGGTGTGACGGAGGCTCTTCATCCGCAAACTTATGCGATGGAGTCGCTGCCCTCCACCTCAAACTCAGGTGTGACGGGGGATCTTCATCCCCAAACTTATGCGATGGAGTCGCTGCCCTCCACCTCAAACTGAGGTGTGACGGAGGCTCTTCATCCCCAAACTTATGCGATGGAGTCGCTGCCCTCCACCTCAAACTCAGGTGTGACGGGGGATCTTCATCCCCAAACTTATGTGATGGAGTCGCTGCCCTCCACCTCAAACTGAGGTGTGACGGAGGCTCTTCATCCCCAAACTTATGCGATGGAGTCGCTGCCCTCCACCTCAAACTCAGGTGTGACGGAGGCTCTTCATCTGACAAACTTATGTGATAGAGTCGCTGCCCTCCACCTCAAACTCAGGTGTGATGGAGGGTCTTCATCCCCAAACTTATGTGATGGAGTCGCTGCCCTCCACCTCAAACTCAGGTGTGACGGAGGCTCTTCATCCCCAAACTTATGTGATGGAGTCGCTGCCCTCCACCTCAAACTCAGGTGTGATGGAGGCTCTTCATCTACACACATATGCCATGAAGTCGCTGCCCTCCACCTCAAACTCAGGTGTGACGGAGGCTCTTCATCTGACAAACTTATGTGATGGAGTCGCTGCCCTCCACCTCAAACTCAGGTGTGATGGAGGGTCTTCATCCCCAAACTTATGTGATGGAGTCGCTGCCCTCCACCTCAAACTCAGGTGTGATGGAGGCTCTTCATCCCCAAACTTATGTGATGGAGTCGCTGCCCTCCACCTCAAACTCAGGTGTGACGGAGGCTCTTCATCCCCAAACTTATGTGATGGAGTCGCTGCCCTCCACCTCAAACTCAGGTGTGATGGAGGCTCTTCATCTACACACATATGCCATGAAGTCGCTGCCCTCCACCTCAAACTCAGGTGTGACGGAGGCTCTTCATCTGACAAACTTATGTAATGGAGTCGCTGCCCTCCACCTCAAACTCAGGTGTGATGGAGGGTCTTCATCCCCAAACTTATGTGATGGAGTCGCTGCCCTCCACCTCAAACTCAGGTGTGATGGAGGCTCTTCATCTGACAAACTTATGTGATGGAGTCGCTGCCCTCCACCTCAAACTCAGGTGTGACGGAGGCTCTTCATCCCCAAACTTATGTGATGGAGTCGCTGCCCTCCACCTCAAACTCAGGTGTGATGGAGGCTCTTCATCTACACACATATGCCATGAAGTCGCTGCCCTCCACCTCAAACTCAGGTGTGACGGAGGCTCTTCATCCCCAAACTTACGTGATGGAGTCGCTGCCCTCCACCTCAAACTCAGGTGTGATGGAGGTTCCTCACCCACAGACAGGTCCACTAGTGCAGCATCCTTACACTCAGGAACTAAACACCGTCAACACTTGCCACTTGCTCGATCCGCCACAGATGAACTCTGATGCTGCTCTGGCTGGAGCACAAACACCATCCATATCCAGAGATGTGATGGAGCAGATGTACAAGCTGCTGGACATGGTTGAGTCTCTTTCCCTGACATCAGCCCTCACCTAACCTCCATCCTAAAGCCATGTGTATGTCTCTGTGTCTCTATGTGTGTCTATCTGCTGCTCTTCCACTGAAAAGAAAAGGTTGAGGAGGTTTCCTCATTCAAACAGAGGGTGAAATGGACAGTGTCACATGCTGCAGATACAAATTGATTTTACTTGCTCATTTTACAAATAAAATCTAAAATTGTAATTAATGTAAAGTTTTTGTCATGTCATGTGGAGTATTAATGTAAGAATGATGAGTACCCTGATGCTTGCTGCCTTAGTAGAGGAGAAATTATGGTGCTGGACGTTAACTGAAATGCAAAATGATAAATAAAAAATTTAATAAATAATCAAGAAAATAATCCCACTGATTGCAGTATTTGTAGATGACAAATAGTGCAGGTATACCCATTAACCATTAACTGTAATGCAAAATACATCTAAAGAGCAATAACAATAAAGAAATTAAGAAAATAATCCTTCAGTCATTTCATTTCCTCAATAAGGGAGTTGGAGTTAAAGGAAAATTATAAATGTGTGCACGTTTACCAGGCCAGAATTAATAAAGGTGAGTAAATAAATGTAGGGTCCAACTATTCTGGAGATGGACCAGTAAGTATTGAGTAGAAGTGACGATATCTTGACCTCTGCAGCCAAGGCCGCCTGTCCCTAAACACAGATCACGCAGTCCGTGTAGGGCCTCATCCTTCATAAGGGACACATTTTGTGTAAGGGGACACATTTGCATATGTGCAATGGATATTATACTTTTTCTTCAAACATATAATGCAATAACATGAAATATATGACCAGTAAATATTCATACATTGTGTTACTTCATTGTTTTACTAAAAATTGTAAATGAATTATTCTAGCATGCTAACATCACAACTTTTATCATAAAATGACAAATTAACAGTTTGGCTGAGCATGTTTGTAAAACAGTAAAGAAAATCATGCTTAATAATAACATTAATGACATTAAATGTGTGATATTAACAACAATTTATGATGTTTTTTTCTTCCACAGCAAATAGTAGATTTGATAAGATTAGCTTAACTTTGCTGCCTTTACCATAAAGTGACAACTCAACCATTTGGTAAAGCATGTTTTAAAAAAAATATTGGAATGTTTATTTCTTTGTGGTTGCTCAGGTAACCAAATATGCAAATGAGGATAAAAGGTTCAGAACGGAATGGAGAAAGGAATAGAACTAAAGAAGTGTTTATTAGAATCCTGGTCATTTCACCTGTGGATTTCACTGTGAAAGTGTCTATTTTCCTCTGAGGAAACTGAAGACAAAACTTTTTAGCTATTTGGTCCATCAGTTATCTGCATCAAGTAAGTACAGAAACACTGATAGATTAGAGCTGAGTAAACCACTCATTAACCAGCTATCATTACTTAAACCATAACACATTTCACCAATGGTCTGTTAGCTGTCAATACAACACTTTTCTACAAAATGTAAAGTACTTATCATACAGAGACCTGCTCCTGTTGACATTGTATCATATATTATTGGATAATCAATACTGATACCTCAACATGTAAGCTGTAGCCTACTTAAATATGCTGAATGATGTAGTGAAACCAGTTTACCAGTTTTATATATAGTTGAAGTAGTAGTGGTAGTATTGTGTTATCACTCTTGGTCAGCTGAAATGTTGATCTGGACTCTAACCAAAACTGTGCATATGGTGCTTCAATCCCAGATTCTGAAAGTCAGCTTCTTATGAATGTTTGTCACAGGTACCATAACTTTCAGACACAAGTCATTCCTCTGAAGTAACCGTACGGAGACAGCTGACAACATGTCTGCCAACGGCTTTGACCTGCATGCAGGACTTCTCGATGATGACGAATGCAGATTACTGTTTGAAAGCCTCGCCGATATATTCGGCGCATCAACTTTGCCTCTTTCTGATTCTATTGATGACTCTTTTTATCAACAACTTCTGGAGAGTCTGAGCGAAGAAAACCCTTGGTGCAACCCCATGGTACCAGCTGCACCTGTCACTGACCAGCCAAGTCACCTGAAGAGTCCTGCAGGTGCTCATAACCCAGGACATGATGTCAATGTCCACCATCATCTGGATGAAAGTGTGAGCGGAGCACATGCTGGGTGCACCACCCTCGGAGCAGCTCCATATAGCACTGAGAAGCCAAATTCATTCATGTCCACTGAGACACTGAATGTTGGACAAGCTGCTACCATCATGAACCAGGGACTGCAGGATGTCATGCAGCCTGGTCCTCTGCACGGTCAGCCAGGTGCTAACAGCCAGGGACAGATCAGATTTACGGTAAGATATAAGTTCAGGTTAAGGATAGATATCATAAGGGTCTTGTTTCAATACCTGCACCAAAAAAAGATGCACATTAGTCAGAGCCAAAAGGATTGGCAGAGTAATCAATTAATCAATCGGCAACTGTTTTGATAATTGATTAAGTTTTCATTTTTAAGTGACAATGGCCACTGGTTCACTGGTTCCAGCATTTAGCCTGCCGGTCAGACCGATAAGATAATTTCAAGATGTCATCTGAGGCTTTTGAAATCGTGATACAATCCAAACAATTAGCAACTATTAATAAGTAATGAAAATAATTTAGTTACAACCCAAATATCAGTCAGTGGTGGATGCATTAGGACAACAGAAACCAAACTATTTCAAGCCAACCTGAATTCAAAATGACATTTTCTTTGAACGGAAAACTTTCCTACTGTGTGCATGAGCCTATTCTGGATGTGTATACTTTGTCCTGCAGAAACATGACACATTTTAGAAGTATTTAGGAGATGACTGGTAGCTCTGATGAGTTTCAGGTGTCAGCCTGGTAGACAGGTGACTCCACTGCTTCTTGTTTATCCACCTCTTCTGTGTGTTTGTGTCTCCAGAATAACAACGTACCACTGATGCAGGTCCCTGAAGGCTATAAACTGATCCACCGACGCACTGGGCAGAGGTAAATAACACACACACACACACAAGTGTACACAGATATTTAGCCACTGTCCGCCTCATCAATAAGTTCTCCAATAGGAAATAAGTGAAAATCAAAATATATTTTCTTTTTATGACTTTCTTTTTCATGATCTGCAGCAATCGTCACTAACTCATAATAAAACCATATTCAGCTTGAATATTATTATTATCTTATTTATTTTCTTATTTAATTGGTTTAATGCATTTCACCCTATTATTGTGTTTACTTTACTGTTTTTTCTGAAAGTCTTCTGTTTTTCTCCCGCAGAAAGAGAAAGCGTGGAGAGCAGCAGGATGGGCAGTACGGCACAGCAAACATCAGGAAGGGCAGGAGGAATGCTTCAAAAAAGACTGGAGGTAAGACAATATTTCTGTGGATCACAGCGTGCTTTGATGTGAGATGGGATGAAAAGTGGATTAAACTGGAATATGTTGGATCACAGCTGGTCATATTACATAGAATAAGAAGCAGCATCTTTTACCATGTTTAAAACAGTCTTAGTGGAATGATCAGTGTTGTTCTTTGTTTGTTTTGTAGCATCTGCATCTACCTCCACAGAGGTCACTCAGCAGGCCAAGAAGCCACGAGTGACAACAGACAATTTTCACACAATGGGGTCTACTCACCCACAGACATATGTGATGGAGTCGCTGCCCTCCACCTCAAACACAGGTGTGATGGACACTCTTCATCTACACACATTGCAATGAAGTCGCTGCCCTCCACCTCAAACTCAGGTTTGATGGAGGCTCTTCATCCACACACGTATGTAATGGAGTCGCTGCCCTCCACCTCAAATTCAGGTGTGACGGAGGCTCTTCATCTCCACACATATTCAATGAAGTTGCTGCCCTCCACCTCAAACTCAGGTGTCATGGAGGTTCCTCACCCACAGACAGGACCAGTAGTGCAGCATCCTTACACTCAGGAACTAAGCACCGTCAACACTTGCGACTTGCTCCACCCGCCACAGATGAACTCTGATGCTGCTCTGGCTGGAGCACAAACACCATCCATATCCAGAGATGTGATGGAGCAGATGTACAAGCTGCTGGACATGGTTGAGTCTCTTTCCCAGACATCAGCCCTCGTCTACCCTCCATCCTAAAGCCATGCGTATGTCTATGTGTCTCTTCATCCCAAAACTTAAGTGATGGAGTCGCTGCCCTCCACCTCAAACACAGTTGTGATGGAGGCTCTTCATCCCCAAACTTATATGATGGAGTCGCTGCCCTCCACCTCAAACACAGTTGTGATGGAGGCTCTTCATCCCCAAACTTATGTGATGGAGTCGCTGCCCTCCACTGCATACTCAGGTGTGATGGAGGCTCTTCATCCACACACATATGTGATGGAGTCGCTGCCCTCCACCTCAAACTAAGGTGTGATGGAGGCTCTTCATCCACACACATATGTGCTTGTGGTGGCGAGGTGGGGAAAAAAAAGGGCGATCCAGTTACAAAGAGAGCATTCTTAGTCACGTATTGCCAACAACGCCACCCCAGGAATTGCACCTGGAGAATAATGTTAACCCCTTTTTGTAAAGTGGTCAAGACACACAGATTCGGCTTACTAGTGGACACTGGAGAGTGGGTCCAACATACAAATTCAATTTAATTTATTAAACAATGTCTCATTCTTTTAAAAACAGTTTTCAATAAAATAATCCACACACACACACCAGGGTCTTAAATCAGAATTAAACTACTCAAACAAAAAGCACACTAATGCAAACAAAAGAAAATAACCCACAGCAAATAAACAAAAGTAATAAATAATACTGGCTTTACCAAACGGATAAAGCCATAAAGCATGCCAAACTGCAAACAAAAACGAGTAACTAACTACAATTAATTAAACCAACGATCAAACCAAGCATATAGCGAAACAACAATAATAATAATAACCAAAATACTATCAAAAATAATAAACCCCAATGTACACTCAACCCAACATTGGCTTAAGCACAAACAAACATTACAAATAAAATTCAGGTCATGAATAGTTACGCTTTGAAAACAGGTGTACTTAGCTCCACCCAGGGTAAGGGCAGCAGCAACTTAAACAAGCAACGACACGGTTGGAGACAGGAGTGGATGTATATAAGGAAGCCTATACAACAGCTAGGCAAAACAGTAGCCGGCCAACAGCAGTGCGGGATGAAGGGAGATTAGTGCGCAAAAGCAGACTGCACACACGTTAACCTTGCCGCGGAAAAACACGTTAGAGGCTAGACAACATCTATGCTGATACAAGGCATCGTCACATCCACATACCGTTGGTGTTGAATGAAAATCAGGGAAGTAAGGAGGAGAAGCACTCCCCAGCCCAACGGCACGGTTACCAGCAGGGCAGAGATTAGCTGCGGCGTACCCCTGCTGCAGCACACGTAACGAGGGAGAAACACTGAAAGTCCCGCGACTGACTCTGATGAGGGAGAAGGCAGACCTAAGTCCAAAAGCTGTATTAGAAACAAACGCCAACTTTGATCATAACTGCAAAACTTTCGGGAAAAATATGCAGAACCACGCAGCAGCTACGACATACCTGAGGATGGCGAGCCAAGCAACCACGCCGTGAGGCAATCAGGTGAGGCGACCAGATTTAGCAATCAGGTGAGGCAACTGGTGTGATGACCCGAGGAGGCGGGACACCCAGGAGCTTTGGTGCAAGAGGGCTCCCAGCACACATCCACCCACCTTTATAGAGTGCGCTCCCAGCCGAGATAGGTTGATACTGCATCGCTAATTAAGGCACTGCGCAATCACAGTCCCATACTGCTATATTCTACCCCCATCAATTTAACTGATCCAAAGGATCACACACTCAGCTCCATGGTCTAAACAGTGCAGTGACAGCGTTTGACCCTGAGCAAGGGGGATTTGCAGCCCCAAATGCCATATCCCCTACTGGCCTCGGAAGGTGATGGATATTGGGGTGCTGGCCCGCAGTCGACCTTGTCAACCGTCGTAATCCTCTGTCGCCAGGGTAACTGGTCGATGGAACAGACAAGGAACTAGACTGCAAATCTGCTGCCCCAATGGAGGGAGCGCTTAGATGCTGCAACCCAGCAAAGTCAGGTGGTGGGAGCAGCAACCGAGGGGTGGTCTGAGTCAAAATTTCATTGGGACATGAAGCCAGCAAATGCCCCATGAAAATGGGAGCAGTTATATGAGTGTCCTTGGCCACTTGACACCTCTCATACTCTCTACACCACTGTGCCACCTCCGAAGACATGGCGCACCTCTTGCTGGAAGAATGCACATTTACTGAACTTGGCTTTTAGACCTTGTTCCTGCAACCCGCCCCAACACCACCTCTAATCTCTCCAGGTGTTGTTCCACCGTGGAGGAAAAGACCACAATGTCGTCCAGGTAAAGGAGCAAGGACTGATATTGCTGGTCACCGAACAGAGGCTGCATCAGCCTCTGAAAAGTGCTGGGGGCGTTACAAAGCCCAAAGGGCATGCGATTCCATTCAAAGAGGCCGAACGGGGTACAAAAAGCGGTTTTGGGCCTGTCAGATTCTGTGACTGGGACCTGGTTGTACCCACTGGCCAAGTCAAGAGTAGAAAACCAGCGGGCACCTGTCAGCGCGTCCAAAGATTCATCGATACATGGGAGGGGAAAAGCATCCTTCCTAGTTTTGTTGTTAAGCTGCCGGTAGTCCACGCACATACTTAGACTACCATCTTTCTTTTTCACAAGCACAATTGGGGAACCATAAGGGCTGCTACTCTCCCTGATGACCTGGGCTTCAAGCAGTTTATTAATATGCTCCTTAGCCATCTCGTACTTCGATGGCGGAATGCGCCTATAGCTTTGCCGAACAGGCACATCATCTAGGAGAGGGATATCATGGCTAAGTAGGTTAGTGCACCCCAAGTCTCCCTCATGGGCAGAAAAGACGGAAGCATACTGTGTTAAAAGGAATCGCACCTTAGCTTGATCTTCAGCCGCCAAGGCTGACAAATCCATGGCCCCAACTGGCTCGGGCCAGACTTCAAACGCAGCCTGGGAAGCCATTGTGGCAATGCCAGTTGGCATCTCTGTGACCCCTGAAGGCATGCTGACAACTCTGACCTCATCCAGGGTACCCACAATAGTGCGAGGATACAGCAAAACATCGGTGGAACCAACATTTACAATCGGTATATAAGCAGTGCCTCGTCCCACCCGAACTAAAGCTAGCGAAGCAAGCAATCCAGCCGGTAGGGGCTCGGGGGGCTCGGGGGGCTCAAACAACACGCTAGTACCTGAGCACGTTGCTGCGACAATTTTCATCGTACCACCAGGGATACGGCATGCCTTGTGACCCCGAACCTTGACCCGACCCGCACGCTGAGAAGATGGCCAGCTGGCCTGATGGCACTTCTGGAGGGCCTGCGTGACGGACTCTGGCGCTTCTGATACAGATGGCAAATGAAACAAGGCCAGCCCATGCTGCCCAAAAAGTACCCGATAGCATCTCCGAATGATGTTCATCCCCAAAATACCAGGGAGCTAAGAAGATGCCTCTCCGGGAGGATCCTTAACCACCAAGGCTCCACACCTTGGCACTACAGCCCCACAAAGCTCAACATCTAGCTCCAGGTAGCCAACATAGGGGATGGCCAACCCATTGGCTGCTCTGAGCTGCAACCAGTTGCAAGATCGAAGATTCTCATGCCCCCAAGACTGGAAATGTTGAAGGAAAAAGCTTTCTGTGACCGTAGACACCATACCAAACAAGGGACCTGAGCCCCACCCATGCTCACACTAACATGGGGACGAGACGACGTCAGCTCAAGAACCTCCTCCGAGCCAGTGGCTACCCCCTCCGAACTGTGGCTCTGCAGTCCGGCGGGTGCTGGTTTTCCAACTCCTGGGCCTGGTGAGACTGCCTGTTGGAGTGTTGACGAGCAGGCAAAGAAGACTGTGTGTGAGTGGGAACCCGTACCCCATCACATTCACTCGCATAGTGACCTGGCTGTTGACAGCGTCGGCATATAACAGAGCCACAACGAGATTGAAAACGGCGCAGAGGAGGGTTTTGCAGTGCAGAAATGGTCTGCGCAAGTTGGTGCAGCTGTTCTTGCTGCAGTCTCATCATTTCCCTCACCTCCACCAGCTCCGGCTCCTGAGGCTGTGTACCGGGAGCCACTCTGTCCCCCACACTGGAGACCATAAGCTGAAGGGACAGAATGACTACGACCCCTCCCACCCCCGGGGCAAACCCTCACGCTCCCACCGGATTGCCTCACCCCAGACATCGAGCAGAGTAGCAGTAGGCTGCCTCCGACTAGAACAGGGGACTGAATAATGAATGGCGAAATGATAAAAAAAATAAAGAAAAGGAAAAAAAAAAAAAAAAAAAACACAAAAAGAAGAACTTGATTGTTACAGGGACTCTGCAGACCACAAAAGGCCAAGCTGCTGTTTTGCCTCTGTACAAAAATTCAAAATATCACTCTAGATCAAATACATACCCTGGGGAAACATAAAAAAAGACACACAAAGAAAAAAAACAAAAACAAAACTGGACCACATGTCTCTGCCTTCCAAAAGTAAATCCTGCTGACAACGCCAAAATGTGGTGGCGAGGTGGGGAAAAAAAGGGCAATCCAGTTAGAAAGAGAGCATTCTAATTCACGTATTGCCAACAACGCCACCCCAGGAATTGCACCAGGAGAATAATGTTAACCCCTTTTTGTAAAGTGGTCAAAACACACAGATTCGGCTTACTAGTGAACACTGGAGAGTGGGTCCAACATACAAATTCCAGGAGCTTCGAGGCAAGAGGGCTCCCGGCACACAACCACCTGTTACACTTTGACTTTATGTGTAAAACGAATTAAATCTCACACACACTCAGAGTAAGTTTTGTCTTACTTTACTCCATCTTGTCCTGTGTCTAAGTGAACGTTACAACCAGGGGCTGGGGGTTAACGTATAAACGTGCTGACGTCATCATCAGTACATGACATCCCCTCCTTTCTTGGATTAAAACTTTACCCACTGCATTAACAACTGATTAGATATTTAACACCATTAACATAACATACTGCCATCAACATAAATCTGATTATATTACATAAACATATTCTGTTTCAGGGTAGCTTATCTGTATCCGTCTCATGAATGAACACTTTATCACAAACATTTTCAGAATAAACACCTTTTTTTTTTGTAACTCATATAAGCATTTCTACTTCAAGTATTGTGCATTCATTTTCACTGACTATGTACATTAAAACACAGTATAACAGTATGTTGGCTTCACTTTCAATGACCATAAATGAACACTATTATCATTTTTTTTTTCTTCACGAACATATTCACTTCATAACGAAGCCTGAGAACTTCTGCGGCAATTTCACTTCTCTGTGAGACCGCTCGGTTGGTACAGTCAGAGGTCAGCATGGAGAAGACCCCTGAGTGAGTGTCTCTGGTGTGGACCTCACAGTAGATTCAGCACGAGTCTCAGTGTCTCTCAATTTCGGTGCCCCACTCTCGCCAGGTGTTGGTGTCTGCTCAGCGGGTGTGTACACCTTAACATGTGTGGTATTTCTGGAGTAGTGAGCTCCAGCAGATGACTCAGCTACAACATTGTTACCATTCTTACTAACTACAGTGTGTGGTGTCTGACTAAATGTTGTTGTGAACTTGTCAACCTTGTCCTGCTTCAAAAGGACCTGGTCTCCCACCTGCACAGATGATGGTTTGGCTCCGCGCCGTTTGTCTGCATACATTTTGGACTTGCCCTTGCGTTCAGCATTGGTGTCTCGTGCCTCAATGTCGCTTCTCGGAGTGCTGATGTCTGGCAGCTTTCCCCTGATTTCCGGTTGAACAGGAGTTCAGCAGGGCTTCTGCCCATGGTGGAATGCTCATGATGGACCTGTAGATGGTGACGTACTTTTGTAGCTCCTTCTGCCAGTCCAGCCCCTCTGCCTGTGCGATGCGGATCCTTTTCATGATCGACGCGTTCTGCCTCTCGACCTCTCCATTCGCCTGTGCCCACTTCGGTGTCGTCTTCACATGTTGTATGCCGTTCTCATGGCAGAAGTCCTGGAACTGTGATGACAGGAACTGTGGCCCACAGTCAGACCTGATAGAGACAGGCAGACCATGGTGGCTGAAGATGTTCTCTAAACAGTCAATCACTTTCTCTGCCGTGGTGGAACGCATGATCTCGTACTCGTAATACCGGCTGTAGTAGTCTACGACTACCAGGATCGAATGTCCAGTTGGTAAGGGACCTAATAAATCTGTGGCAACGTACTGCCAAGGCCCATCAGGGAGAGCTGTGGGACGCAATGGCTCTGGTACATCGGGGCGTGCCACTAGTTGGCATCCGTGACATGATTTAACATATTTCTCTGTTGCCCCATACATTCCTGGCCACCACACCTTCCCCCTCAGATGCTGCTTTGTCCCTACCATGCCTAAGTGTCCTTTGTGAGCTAGGGCTAAAGCTCTGTTGCGCAGTGCCTGTGGAAGGACAATCCGTGTCCCCCTCAGCACTAACTGCCCAATAGTATACAGTTCATTCGTGATGCGGGCATAAGCTGCGCACTTTTCAAAACGGCCTGTCTGGATTGCTTTTCTCACCTCAGCCAGCTCTTCGTCCTTCGTGGATGCTCTCTCCACCTCCTTCGTAGTCAGTGCACTGGGTGTCGCTTGCACAGCCACGAAGCGCACATACTCCTCTGCTCCATGAGGAGTATGTCAGACACAGAAATTAATCCAGAATAACATACAGACATAAAAAAATTATGTTCAGGAATGACAGTAAATAACTGTAATTTGGCATTTCAATCAAAAAATAATAATGTGCGTTGCTATATTTCTCTGCTTTTTGTAAAACAGTACATTTGAAAATTCAAGGTTAAGAATAATGGGCGAGAGGAGTTCAACCTTCTCAACCTTCTTTCCTCACCATCATGGACTTTTAGACAGTAATTCTCTCTCTCTCTCACACACACACACACACACACACACACACACACACAGTGTGAATGACAGAGTCAGTGAAGGCAGCAGGCAGGAGGAGAGAGGAGGATGTGACATGATTTACAATGAGATCATTAACCTTGAGAAACAGAATGGCTTTTGAGACGTAAACACTATCTCTCAGACGGACACCTTTCAAGAACAATACCTTGTGCTCACACACACACACACACACACACACACACACACATACACACAATTGCTCAGAAAAAAACTCACCCAAGTGAGCAAGCATGTACGTGAAAGACAGTATTTACACACTAGCAATGTGATCCTTAAAATAACAAGTTATTAGCTGTGTCCCAAATACTACTTAGCCTTAAGTGTGTTTGCACTAGAAAAGTGACAATAAATATGTATTAAAACTGATTTCTGAGAGTGCAGCTGATGGACACTAATGTCCCACAATGTAGTGCACAAAGCACATGGAGGAGTGAAAAATAAAAACATTTCCAGCAACGTTAATTGGCAGCGACCTTCCAATGATGCACGCTAAATCATTTCCTGTTGGTAAACATATGGAGGTTACAGTATGTTGAGAGAAGTATGTACATTATACGATTAATATGATAGCAGCTCTGTAAGGCTGCACTAAAGCTGCACTCACATTATACAGATGTTTATGTACGGTGGAAAGATCCCAATCTTAACAGCTGGAAAGCTTTCACAACATCACAACATTTCTTGAGTTTATTTGCTTGTTTTTAATTGGCTTTAAATGCAATTTGAAATGTAAAATACTTAAATTACTACATTACTACACCACTCAATTTACACCTAATCGCATTAAACAAAGACCTGAAGCAATGATGAAATTTCTGTATTATTAAGTGCCAAGAACTGAATGTCTGCCTCTCTGTCATTAGTTTGACCAAACACTAAATACAATTTAGACCTGATGGGACTAGAAGGAAAGTCAGAGGATCACCAAAGTTATCCCAGTTCATCCAGAGAGAGTCATGGATGTGTCATCCAACCTCCAGGTTTGCAGGGTGCATCAGCATGTTGACAAATGCATCTCACTATAATATTTAGCAGATACAGTAATTTAACAGCACTCAGTCTGAATTATCACACAAACCTTATTTATTTGTCCACAATCTTAAATCTGTTCTATTATAAATCTTTAGCATGTAAATGATATTTTTCACCAATCCTTTCTTCTGACAAATGCAGCAGTAAATGACTACAATCACACAATGTAGAAATGATAAGAAAAAAACCCCAAAACATTCATCAGCTGGCACAAAGGCTCATGGCTACAGACCAACACAAAGCCCTTTCAAAAGTGCATCATATAACAGTCATGTTGAAATGCCTAAAAATAGAAACTTCCATTCAAGAACATTAAAATGACAAACATGTTTCCCCGATATATTTGGCATTACGTCCTTTTTTTAATCTTCTTCCTGATGTCATGTTCAAAATATAAGTTACAGAATTATTTTTAAATAATGGAAGACAGTTTTTGTCAGGAATTTGTTAATTCTTGTTTGAATATAAAAAATAATGTTACAGTATGTTCAAGTTTATGTGTAGCATGAAGACAAAGTTGAAAAATAAAAAAAGCTATATTTCAACATGAAACCCTTCAAATAACAGTCCATATAAGACAAGTAGAAAAGGGATTTTTAGACTTGTTATTTGAAGGTTGCATGCTCAGATTCATCTCTTTGACACTGCAGAACTAGAGCATCACACAGAAACTTAACAGCTGTACTGAAGAACAAACCCCTTTCCATCTACAAAAGAGCTCTATAAAAAGTGTTTCCTCATTATAATTGTTTGTTTCTCCAGAACAAACACTTCATCATCTAAACATGCTTTCTGCACGTCCTGAGAAAATGTCATCGCAGTACATATCTACACTCAGCTTAATGTAAAATCTTCACTGTTTGTCAAAAATGCGAGTGATGATTCAAGTAAAAACTAAATATTTAAAGCACTGAAACTTACATTTTGATATGCACTCCCTCTTTTTTTACCCTCAAGGGTGAACATGGGGAAACATTTAGTGCTTGCATGTATAGCAATATGCAACATTTGCAGAAGTTCTGCCTCTTCCTGTTTTGCTTCTTCATCATCACAACACAACAAATCTATTTCTTGTAACTTTGACAGCGGAAAAGGCAACAATGTTGAGGATACGACACAGATTGTGAAATGGCAGTAATGACACCATTAAATCTGCAACAGCGAGAGTTCAACACACCAATTTAAAGATTTAGTTACATGAAATATTTACTATTTTTACTACGTGCTAATAGGGCCTAGTACATAAGCAGGTAAAGCAAAATCAGCTAAATTGGAGTTCAATTTTTCAAACTATAAGTAACCTTTTAAACATCAGTCTATCTCTCTTTATGTTTATCTCTATCTCTGTATTAGGTAGATTGTGGGTAATGCTGCTAAATGATAAGCAGGATATGATTCACAACAACAATAACTCATATTTATGTTGTTCTTGTTTTTTCATCATTGCTGTGATTTGCCGCATATTTAATTCCCCACATTTCTGTCTGGTTCCTTGTTCATGAACATTTTCTCAATTCAGTATCTGAGATGAATATTAATATCACATACCATGACAGTCACTTTATATCCATCTACTTGCAGGAAATGTATTCTTTTATCACTGTGCAGTGAGCACATTAATCCTATTATAAAAGACAGTATTCCTGCTTCATGTGAAGAGGCAAATAATGAGAACAAATCAATATTTATCAAACAAATCAAACCTCATTCAAAAAAAGCTTCACTTCTGCAAGGATGTAATAAAAAGGAGTGAAGGTTGATACATAAACTAAGACATCAGGCTTTTATCAAAGGTAGTGCATGCTCATATTGAGTGGTGTAACATTTTTTGTTAAATAGTGTAACAGGTTGGAGAACAACAGTCGACCTTGAAATTATACCCATGAGCTAAAAGAGCCTAAATGATTCAAAAGTCAGTTTCACACCTGCTTCCTGTCACATTCAAAGGAGGTCAGTTCCATCGTAGACCACAGGCTTGTCTAGACTCAGGTGATACAGCACTTTCTTTGAGATGAACCTGAGTAACAGTAAAAAAAAAAAAGAGGGATATTTTCTTTATTTTTGGTCCTTCTGGTATACTTTTGACGGACAGGCTAAATGAGTGCTTAAAAGTTGACAGGATTTTCAACAAAAAAATTAAAGCTCTCATGTGGGGCAAACAGTGACTGACCTGGAGAAAGAGTTGTCAAAGATGAGTATGTACTCTCCAGCGTTTCTCACTTTCAGTTCCCCCTGAATTGTTTCTTTGTGGGAATTACAGCGAGTCAGTGGGATCAACACCTGCAGAGAGTAGACAGAAATACAGCACAAAAAATATATTTTTATATACATTCGGTATGGGTTTGAAAGGGTATTTTATTGAATATCAATCCAGTTCAGAATATTTGTAGGTAGTTTGTTTGGGCTTTCACCACATATTTAGTCACCGTCCTTCAAAAGTAAAAACAACTCTACTTTTTTTAATTCTTTATTTTAGTTTTCAGACAGCATTCACCATATCAAACATGTAAGGACTTTATATAAAAAGGGAGAGAGAAGAACAAAAAAATAAATAAAAAAATGTCCATCTAAAAGTAGTGTTCTAGGGAAGATTGCCAAGGGTTATACAGAGGTAAGAACAATATGGGACCAATCATTTGTTACTTCCACAAAATCTGTCCTGTCATCTTCAGGTTATCAAATAATCATATTAACTCATAATAATAAGCTCTTTCTTTAATATGGATGGTAGATGAATATTACTTAAATTGTCCTGCAAAAACAAAAAACTATTTTGGAGCTGGTTGTTTTGTGAAGTGTATCCACACTTTGCAGAGCTGCTTTCAAACAATAAGAACTTTGATGTAATGAATGAAACTTGCTCATCAGAGATAGAGGCATCAAAAAGTATGCAAGAAACGCCATTTACTGTTTCTAGGCAACAACAATAGTTGCACCTGCCAATGGTTTCTCTTTGAAAGGTCACTCTGGACTGAACTCTGAACACAGTACTCGTTGGCAGATTTAAAGTGGGTGGTGTTTCCACCAAGTCAGGTGACACCGCTGATGTCAGGCACACCTGGAGTAATCAGTTTGTCCAGTAATGTAAGAGAGGAAACAAAGGAGATGGCTGAAGTTCAGGAAGTAGTGGAGATGGGCATAAAGCCAGTTTTACCATTGATCCTGTGTGAGTGGGTTAAGGCTTAAAAATCAGGTACTGGGTACGTTGTATGTTCCCTTCACTCATATACTGGTGTCTCACCTTGGCCTGCTCCAGAGGCGTCTCTGTGCTCTCCCTGTAGACCACACTGAAGGAGATGCTCTTTGGTTCAGAGGTGAACGTCCAGGAAACAGTAGGACCAGGGCCGCTCATGGTGATGGGGATGGTGCTGTAACAACTGGACTTGATGAAGAGCTCTCTGGAGCTGTCCCCAAACCCTGAGATGTCATCCACTGTGAAGTGGACAGAGAGCCTACATCACAGGGATACAATGGGATACAGAAAGTTCTCAGTATTATCTTAGTGTGTAGTGTAGTAGTAGTGTAGCTTAGTTGTGGGGATTTAGTACGTTGCTCAACAGCACTTCACAGAAGCACGAAGGCTACTTGCTGATGTTAATGCTAAACAAACCTGCCCCAAATTACAATACAGCCAAACACACAAACCAAGAAACATTTAGGGAAGCTGTCCTTGCCACACGTGAATTTGCTTCATCTTTCACTTCCCACTTTTGGGATTGAAGGCAACATTTTCATAAAAAAAAATACATTCGAAACATACTCTGAATGTCTGACCACATCAACGCGTAAACAACTCTGCTGCATTCAGGATTCTGCCCATGTAACTTTCAGTGCGTGTGAAACTCACGTAAGGTCTCCAGACTTCAGCAGGTAGATCTCTGCATCCTGTACTGCAGCACTGAGGTCCTCAGTGTCTTCTGATGTGAGGTCTCCTGCACTGGCACTGCTGTTTCTACAAAGAATGACGGATGTTTGACATTTATACAAGATATAATCACAGTCAGAGGAATTAGAAGTTGTACAAAATTAAAATTAATTAGAAAAAAAAGGTTACAGAATTTTAAATCTCTGGTCAATGGAACAAGTCTTTGACGTGGCTCACGTGGTAATAAAATGAAACTGAAATACTGAATGAACACATTTGCTTGATTTCATTGATTTTTCCAGAATTTCTTGTCATTGCTGTAAACACTTCCAGGTTTCTGACTGGGATACTGTGCAGAACTAAATGTGGAATGGACTCAACAGACATTTGTGGGCAGAAAATCTGTTTCTGTGCTTGGTTTTAAAATGATGAGGTTTTGCATGCATGTGAGAAACTTACAGCTGTGCTGCCCCCTGCTGTCCATGTCCAGGAGAGCAGGCGGTGGCAAAAGAGAGCGAGTCGCTGTCGTTGACACCGCTCACCTCTTCCTCTGTGATGATGTCAAAAACACCATCATCCAGCTTTTCATCTGCGCCTACAAAATAAACATCCGCAACATGTCCATTAGTGCATTTTAGATTCTTACTGTACGGTGTACGCCGCCAACACACCCCAAGATGTGTGTGTGTCAGTGAGACAGAGTGTGTGTGTGTTTACCTAAAGCACTTGTCACAGCTCTCCCAGCCTGCAACAAACGACTGAAAGGTGTCCCCGGTGTGCTGCAAGTCATTTTCTCCTTAGGGTGGCGCTCCACCACCGCACTGTGCTGGTTGTAACAGTCTGAGCAGCAGCGCTCTCTGTGGCCGCCCTGCTCGGTGCTCACTGTGTTGCTGCAGCAGTAGTAGCAGAAGGGACGCCCACACAGTCTGGAAATAGACACATCACGATTGAGATATGGACCGAGTGAAAGCTGCTTATCATTTTGAAATGCAGATTATTATAGTGCAGCAAGGATTTAGTATGAAAGCAAGAAAAGACTTTTTGTTGAGCGCAAGGTTTTTATTTCAAAAGAGAGATAAAAGAATATACTAGGACAACATGAAAAACAAAGCTTCAGAAAATAAACAGTTATCAAGAACTTGCCACTGATAAAATGTGAATTTATGATGCGTTTTTGTTTTTAAAGGTTTTGGAGCTCTAAACAAAAAGTTACAAGGCATCTGTAAAAGTGCAACTCATCAAATCATTTCTTGGGGATAACAAGCATCTTACAGCAACACTGAGGGCTTAATTGTGTAAGACAAATCTGACATGTTTACAGAAATCCTCATGAATCCGTGTGTTTTTGGTCAAACAATTTCAATCCTGATGGTCATCATTAGAATCTAAAGGTATGAGAACAAATATCATCACATGTTCCAGCGATGCATAACGCTTCAGTTCAGGTAGTGTTCACAGTTCCTCTTACGCTGGTGTTTAACTTCCTGGTGGTCAACATGCTCACCGTGTAAATCAGGGGTGTCAAATACATGGCCCGAGTGCCAGAACCTGCTCACCAAAGGTTCAAGGAAGTCATTGCGAAAAATGCAGAGAAGAAAAAGCAATAAAATGTAATAAATGCTGATTCCCATTTGTCCTAATGAGAGTAACAGGCCCGACACTGACCAAGCTATCATAGATCCCACGTGCTTAGATACAGGCTACTGTTCAAGCAGGAGCATGAGTCCCCAGTGGAAAATGTCTTTGTCAAATTTCAGGAACCAGACAAAGTGGGAACAGCGCGTCTGCTTTTACAAGAAAAAGTGGACCAGTTTCTTTCTTCACAGAGATGAATGGGAACACAGCGTGTGTTCAGCACCATTCAGTGCTCAAGAAATATATTATTCTGTGCCACTATCAGACCAATCATGGTGAAAAATACAAGAACTCGCAAGGAGGACTGAGAACAGAAAAGATAAATGTTAGCAGGTTTTGGGAAACAGCAGTCTGTTTCCAGTCGTAGAATGATTTACACCCAAGGAAGGCAAATGATTCGGAGGTGCTGTCATTTATAGGTTAGGTGAGGTAATAGGCGTGTGCTGTATTTGACCCAGTGACTAAAACTAAGCTTGACACCCCTGTCTTCACTCCAATGCATCAAAACTATGGAGTGAGCATAAGACACACACTTCCTGTATATGGAGCAGCAAAGTGACTTTTTTTTGTGATTTGCAATGGATTTTGTTGAATTGTTGTTGCCATTCACTTGGTTGTGAAAGTTATTCTACTACACTATTGTAGCTACAGTAAGTTTAAATGTGAAGTGAAATATATTAAGGTCCTGAAACATTTGAGGAAAACATCATTTGTGAGGCAGATCTTCTTTTGGCATATGTGAAATGTGAAAGTTTTTCCGGTTTGTGCATGAGTTTTATATATAAATGCATTTATGTACTGATATGATTATTTCTGCTACAACAACGTTTCAGAAGAGTTTGTCATTACACTTCTGGTTTAAAAATAGTAGCATTGACATTCATTTGAATGGTTGACCTGGTGACAGATATTTTGTGTATAGGACATTTGTTTAACATACAGAGGACCATCTGACCTGCAGTTATGCTTGCGGAGCCACCAGTTAAACTGACTGTGACAGCCCAGACAGTAGTTGACGTCTCTCTCAGCCTCCTCATCTCGCAGTTTCTGCTCAAACTCCAGGGCATCCGTCTTCTGCCACAGCGCGTCTTTCTCCCTGCAGAGAGCACCGTGTATCTATAAAAGGTGGTTTGTTTGTAGCTATTTGACAACAAAACTCCAAACGCATTAGGCAACAAATCCAGACATCAAGTCTCAAACCTCAAAGTGTTTATATATTATACATGTTCATGCATATATAAATCAAACAGTTTGCAAAACAGTTTGCAAAAAAAAAACAAAAACAGAAAAATATAGGGAGCTCAATGGCAGATCAGAGTAATCTTTATGTTCATACCTGATGAGTTCTACAAGTCTTTCTTCCAAATTGATTTTGGTGCGGTACAGATCATCAAGTTCAGCGGCAGTCTTCAAATCAAAGCTTTGTTTGTCTTGTGTGAGCCGACGTAGATTTTCACTCATCTCTTGACAGGTCAGCTGAGCTGCTGCGAGCTCATCCTCAGACCTGCATACATACATACAAATACTGACTGATTCATGATACCCCCCGCAAAAAAAAAAAAAAAAAACAAGACATGGTGACTCTCAGATGACTATGATTGTGCCCGTGCAGTTGATATATTTAGTCTTGCATTTTAAATACAGTACAGAACAAGTATGTGAAATTCCTACACCAGGCGTGTTAAATGAAAAATAAACATCCTGATCCAAACACACAGGATTAAAAACAATTTTCACAGAGCTCTAATTTGGTCCAGAATGTGTGGTTATGAATACAGTATCTCACCTTGATAAATTCTCTTTTAGAAGGATTATCTCGTCTTCTTTCTGCTGGATGAGATTTTCAGAATCGGCCATCTGGATGTTTTTCTCCTCAATCTGTTGGCAATATCTCTGATTCTCAGCCTGCGATCAGTACAGAAAAGCAAGACATTATTTCTGCTGCTTTGTGAATTATGTCTGTGACCATAATGTTACGATTACTTCAATTGTCGATATGCATAAAGTAAGTGGAATCTGTGTTTTCATTTATCAACCCGAGACAAATCAAGCGGTACATATATGCATTTTGTCTGAGGCATCACGTTGCAGTGTTGTCAGCGCAGACCGTTTCAACGGTTTAACTTTTATTTTCTTGTCTTTCTTGTCTTTACCAGAGCTGGAATCAGTGTGTCCTCTCACCTCTAGCTGTTTGAATTTGTCCTCCAGGTCAAACCCTTTCTCTTGCTCATTTGTCAGCTGTGATTTCATTTCCTGTAACTCTTGATTCACAGTCTGGATGAGAATACACAACACATAGAGAGAGAATACACAATACAATACACAATTCATCAACTGACAACTTGGCAAGTATAGTACAATTTAAAAACAGATTATTACAGTAGATTTGCAGATTCTAGAGTGGCAGTATGTTTACATGTGTAAAAAGGGAAATCAGAGGAAGTGTCTTGCTGCACTGACGCAACCTGGTTATTGGAAATCTGTGTTGGAATCAAGATTAGTCCAGAGTCTGACATTATTTCAAATGAAAATGCATCGTTAGGCGTAAGGCTCTCTCCTTTCATCGAGATGCTTCTGCCTCTAGAAGTGTTTGGCATGCACATGTGTACGTGTAAAAAGCCAATTAGAAACCTGGTGAGAAACTGACTGAGGAAATCAGGTTTCTCTAGACTTAATTATAAAAAAAGCACACTGTAATTGGGTTAATTAATAATTGGCTGTAAGGTTTGTGGCTGACCTGGAGCTGGATGTCGTGGCTCAAGGCTTGGCTGCTGAGCTGCAAGTGGAGTGCTTGGATCTCCTCCTGGCTTGTCTCCTTTTGGGCCTTGACCAGCTCATCCTGCAGTTTCTCTTTGGTTGCTGAAAGCCCCTCCTCCTTCTGGAGCTGATCGAGGAGTCGCTGGTTCTCCTGACTCAGCTGCTCCATGCAGGTTTTCAGCCTCTCTGCCTCCAGAGCTGCCTCCTCGTCCAGCTCTTGCAGCCTTGTTGACAAATCCTCCCAGCGCAGACGAGCCTCTTCATTTTCAGCAGTCAGCATACACACATGCACACCCAGTTCAGCTGTTTCTGTGTTGGCTCTATGAAGCGCCTCCTTGGATTCACTGTTGTCCAGACACAAGGCTTCATAACATTGCTTCAGTTTATTGAGCTCCTCTCTGGAGGCCGTCACCTCTGCAGCCAGACCAGCTCGAGTCTGAGCTTCAGTGTCACGCTCCCGGACCAAAGCCTCTTCTCGTTCCCGGGAATGGAGAATCTCATCTACATGCCGCCGGTTGAGCTCCTCTACCTGGGCTTTGAGTTGTTCTGCTAAGACACGGAGGTCCTCTCTGGAGGACTCCGTCACCTCCTGCAGTGCTTGAATCTTCATCCTCTCCTCAGCTCCTGCTAGAAGCTGAGCCCTGAGCTCCACCACCTCTTCCTGGAGCCGGTGCACCTCCTTTAGGTTGAGCTCCAGTTGAGCCTCAGCTATAACTAGCCTGAATGGGGCCTCTTTGGTTTCCACTGAGGAGGTCTGATGCTCATCATGAAGCTTCTGCATTTTTTCATTGCTCTCTGCAGCTCCTTTTTCATCGTGCAGCTCCCAGCTCCTGCTCTCCAGCTCCTCTGCCCTAGCTTGCAGACGCCCACATTCGACAGTCTGCTCTCTCAGTTTAGACTCCCTTTCCTGGAGTTTTTCAAGTAACTCTGATTGGCTTCTCTGGGACACTGTGAGGTTCTTGTCCAACTTTGCAGCTTTGGCAGCGAGTGAGTCCAGTTCTTGTTGAGTTGTAGCCAACTGTTTCTTCAACGAGGACTGACCCTCAAGGAGCTCCCTGTTCTCATGCTCTAGCTTCTTTAATTGAGCATCAGATACTTCCTTCTGGACTAGCACCTTCTGGGCAATTTCCTCCAACTGCAGGTTTTCATCTAAAAGCTTCTTCTCTCGATCTTCAACGCTCATCTTTGCAGCTTCAATTCGACCCTTTAAGTGCTTCTCAGAAGCTCTGCATGATGCTAGCTGGTCTAACAGGGTTGCCCTGCTCTCAGTCAGCTCTGTAATGCTCCCCTCACTCTTCTTAACTGTTTGGAGTAGCTTAGTGTTTATTTCCATGAGACTGCTGCATTGTGTTCTATAGTCTTCGAGGTTCTCAGAGGAAACAACTTCATTATCATCAAGTCTGGAGCTCAGACTTTTTTTCTCAACATTTAGCTTCTCTAACTGCTCCTCCAAATGCTTTATTCTCTCTGAACTAACGGTGAGCTCCTTCTCTCTGTTTTTTAGAGCCCTTCTTAAATCCAGGAGCTGGCTCTCCAGTTCCTCATTCTGACTACTACTTCTGCTACATCTCTGCTCTACCTCCTCCCTCTCCTCGTGCAGTCGTTTCCTCAGGTCCTCCGCCTGCCGCTCTCTGCACTCCAGAGATGCTTGTAGATCCTGAAGCTGGGCTCTCAAGTTCCCAGTCTCCTTCTCTTTCAAACTCAACGCCCCCTGAATTCGACCGACTGCACTTTGGAGCTCCTCCAACCGTTTGAGCGCCTCCTCACGTTCGTCATGGTTTCTGGCTGTTACTTCAGCCAGCTTCTCTGCACTGTTCCTCAACTCTTCTTCCCTGAGTTTTAAGTCCTGGGACAGACGCTCAGAGTGCCTGGCCCTGTCCTCAGCTTCTCTTTTTGCCTCCAACCTCTCCTCCTCTGCCGTCTTGAGTTTATCCAGGAGTTCCTGGATTTTCCAGGCAGAGTCGCAATAGCTAGCCGTTTGTTGTCCTTTTTCTTTAAGAGCCTCATCCAACTTAGAAAGAAGCTCCATATTTTTGTTCTCAGCTGCTGTGAGTCTGTCTTGAAGTTTACTGTTTATTGCTTCCCTACAGGTCTCAAGGTGGTTTGCTATCTCCTGATGATGCTTTTCTTGGATGCTTTGGTCTGTTGTAGATACAGACTGGCTGGAGGACTTCTGTGCTGCTAGTAGCTGGCCTTGGAGATCTTTAACCACACCTTTCAGCTCAGCAGCCTCTTTGCCTAACTCCTGAACCTGGACCAGAAGCTCTTGCTGTCTGAGCTCAGACTGGTCGAGGTCAATGCGGAGGTTCTCTGCAATGCTGCAGGGAGAGGGTTCCCCCAGTTCACCAAGGATACTTTGAGTCTGGTCTGGGATGGGGAAAAACTCCTGTGCCTAGTCCATGAATGGAACAAAAAAGCTTTAGAAATAATTGTGGCTAGTTGTAAACAGTATGTAGCGTGGGTATTTAGTATGTGAGTACCTGCGAGTGTGAGAAGCTGCTAACGAGACTGTTGATGCTGGAGCAGCGACTGGGAGGCCTCCACAGAAAAGCTGATGAGGCGGTGCCTAATGTTCGCCTTTGACATAACGAAATACCAAATATAAAGGGCAATAATGAACATGACATCCAACTGATTAAAAAAAAAAACAAACTTAACAAAAAATAGGAACTTCATTTGACAGAAACAAGTATTTGGGCAGCTCTAGCAAAGCCATATTTTACTGGGCTCCTAATGGCTTCATTTTTTTCCTAGAAAGGATGATGCAATCTGGTACTATTTTGAGGTTCCACATTCAGACTTCACAAGAAAGAGCAAACCTTCTGCAAGAGCAGAGCAATATGTTGTCATAATGTATGTTGTAGTGTATTTCCTCTCTGGTATAATAATATGGGTTTTTCTATCCAGTTACAATTCATGAGAAAAAAAACAAACTGTGAGGGTTCAGGTAGATGTAATTTCAAGTTATTTGTGAGAAAGAACAAGTGGAACAAGCACTGAAATTGTGCATCCCGTACTGTATTTCCAACTGGAAATTTATACAATAGCCCTCAAAAGGAATACTACATTTCAATCATATCATCTTTATTCATGTTCATGTGTGTGACAGGTGGTGATTCAACCCTTTTACAGGTAATCATCCAGACCACAGTTTGTGTTGTTGCAGGTGTTGCTACACTGCATATTGATAGTGCAAGATTTAACCCATCATCACAAACAAAAACACAAATAAGGCTTTTAAAAAATTAAGTCCGCTGCCTGTAGAGTGACTGCAAATTGATGACAAGGACGTGAAGGGTTTTGGCAAAGGTGCTGATGTGAGGAACAGTGATCAGCGCTCACACACTGTCGGCACCCACTGACTCTCACACACACACTGAGAGACTCTCAAGCTAAAAAAGAGCTGTGAATGTGCAGATTGATCAGATAATTAAGTGTTACTTCCAGTTGTGAAATACCCCATATTACTTCACCATAATTCTATATTAGCTAGCTGTACTAAACTGAGGTTTTATTTTAAATTACTTGAGGTCGCTGATGAATTTGCAAAATTATTTCCAACCCTTAGGCGGAAGAATTAGAAGCTTTTATTTTTATTGAGAGTCTGTTTTTTCATGAAAACAACATTCAGAATTAAGTGTTTGTCTTCAACAAAAAGGAGACTTGTAAATGTGTAAACACATGATTGTTGGTTACCTCGCAAAGGTTGGCCAGTCTGCATCAAGGTCGTAACCTCTGGCTGCCACATCAAATTGGATCTGGTTGAGTTCATAAAGATGGTTGATGATGTCAGCAGTGAGGTGAGATTTGAGGAAGGGACTCCGGGCGTAATACCAGTCACTGTATGGAAAGAATACAAACACAAAACGTATAACATGGCAGTGCTGAGAAATGTGTTTTAAGTTGATACTGTGCTGTTTATACTAAGATAAGACCAAACAGAATAAGATAAGTTTCACTGACCCCATACAGGGAGACACAAAACATGAAAGCACTACATAAATCACAGGGACTCAGAACAGAGGAAGCGATTCACATAAAATTCACTGTTCCACAGGAGACTCTTAAATATCAAAATGTATTTATGACACTCTTAACTCTTTGAGTGCAATTGACATACATATTCGTGGAGCTGGTATAAAAAGTGGTGTTTTTGGTGAAACTGGCCTCTACCTCAGATACATGAATTTTTCATCTTGAAAAAGATTAAAAAAAAATTTCATGATGAAATAGAGAGTCTCTTCTTTCACTTGAGCTATTCTGAGTTTTCAGAGACATAGTACAAATATCCTGTGGGTGTAGAAATATGACTCAAAATGGTCAAAAATGCTGGCACAAGGCACTTCCTGTTTCATAAAATGGCTGACACTCAATGAGTTAATAAAGCTATGTTGATGGAAAAAAGATAAAGTCAACCGCAGGAGCACAGTATGCAGCACCTTAACAACATGCACAGTCTAGAGTTTATCTTCAAAAAAAGCCATGTGTTTGGGTGCATTTTGCACTCATGACAAAAGTAAATTATGTTGTGGATACTTTGTGCTCCATCACCCAGAGACGAAAGTTACATGGATTTGAGCACCGAACTCCAAAATCAAAATAAGTTTATCCTGGTTAAACAAAGCAAAAACATTTGACATTTTGTTTGACGAACTGCTGAGGAAGTGAGACATGATTGTATGTGTCAATGGTTAGACTATGCTGCGTTTCTTTTGTGTTTTTTTTTGAAAAAACAGGAATAAGATATAAATGAGGAAGAAATAAGATCAGGAAGAGAGAATCACACCAAAACAGGATATCACCACACTGTAAAGTGATGTCTCTGCAGCTTGAAGGCAACAGAAGTGGCTGCTTTGTATATCCACATATGGCATGGGCGTGTAAATATGTGTTCTCTGACCTTGTGACCTTCTGGTTTATAAGACACTGCTGCAGTGTGTCAGCAAGACGCTGATGAACAAGTGAGTAGCGGATGAAGGCCCTTCCTTTCCCCAGTGATGTCTTCAACTAAGGAAAAAAGAAAAAATATACACTGAAGTGTATTTTTACAGTCATAGACACACACAGACATTACCTCACCACACCATGGACTGACCTCAGTCATGAGTAACTGCTCTTTTAAAGTCTAGTCAGTTGTCATGTTAAATAAGATTTCAAATGATTATTACTCTCATTATTAATCAACCATTAGTTTCTCTATTAGTCTATGAATTAACAGAAATAACACAAATTTCAGTTCAAACTCAGTGTAAAAATGTGTTTTGTTAAAGTGTTTCCTGGCACAGAATATTTAAAGACATTTGTGATTACAGGTCATCTCTGAATACACTACATACTAAATGTACAGTATCTGTCAGTGCATCCAGACTCTCCAATATATTAGCAGATGGGGGGATTTCAGTAAGACAACAGACCCACAGATCTACCAGAAGGAAGCCATCTGGAGACTGATTTACATAAGAGAGACCATCAAGAAGAGTGAAAGATGAGTAAAAGTAATACTGTAAGAGTACCAAAGGGTTCAAACAAGTAATTACAACTCTGTTAACAACTACTAAAATATGTGACTTTTACACAAAAACACTGTTGGAAACTGTTTCTAAAGTAATACATTTCATAGCACTCAAAGATGCTTCAACTTTAAGGTACATATAAACTCTTAATATAACACTTAAAACAGTAAAAACAGAGGTCATATAAAGCATATTATTATGTGTTAAAACTAGGTCGGTAGGTCAGAGCAGTTTCATATGGAGATGGGGAGAGAATTACCTCAACCATGCTCATAAAAAGCTCACCTATATCAGGGTTTCCCTCCAGAACAATGACACTTGGTAAGAAACCAAATCATTCACATTATTGAATTACGTTCCCAAATAGGACGTGGGATGTATATTCTCACGCAGTTTTTGCACTCCATATGTCAGTAATGTGTCATATCCAGAAAATCAGCAATAACAAAAGAACAGTGAAGAAAAATCATTACTGTCTTGATACCATTGATCATATTTCCATTGTTTAAATAAAATAAAGCTGCTTTGCCTTAAAGATTACAGGAAAAGATTCATATCAGCTCATCATCTATTTACTTAAACGACTAGTCAGTTAAATTATTAGTCTATTGACAGAAAAGTAACTGACAATCTTTTACATACTGTTTCACTGTTAAAACTTTTTTCAAGTAAAAAAAAAGATAAAAACCGGATTCCAACATATAATAATTTGCCAGCGCTTTAGGAAAGTGTGAATGTGGGACATTTATATTTGCATTTTATCGACTAAACTAAGTACTAACAAACAGTTTTGCCACTTAACTATTAATTGAGTCAATAATCAGCATTGTAATAATAAAAACAATTGGTACTCGCAATCATACTAGAGAGAGAACATCATGTGTATTTATGACAATGCACCAAAGGACAAAATCTACATAAACTTTTGAATTGCTAAGAACTCTCTGAAACTTTTTAAGCACAAAACAAATTCAGTATGAGGTTAACACAAGCACCAATTAAAATATAGTACAAACTAGGACTAACTGAGCTACAGTTATTTCAGTGTGAAGCTCACCACAACGAATTCCCAGGACAGGAGGTGAGGAAGAAACAGGTGTAACAGCAGCAAGTGAAGCAGCACAAAGTCTTACTGAGTATGACTCACTAGAGGATTAGTGACATGGTTATGTGTATTTGTGTGTCTCCATGTGTTGCACGACATGACAGGGCCGAGGCACCGAGGGTGACTGTGTGTGTGTGTGTGTGTGTGTGTGTGTGTGTGAGAAGATTACCTCAGGGATGGACTTAACGAAACGGATGCCATCGTTAGCTCCCTTGATCTTAATCAGGCAGTCACTGAAATAATCCCAGTAGTCTTTCCTTTGACCAAGAAAGGTTGTCTTCTCTTTCTGGTCAAACTAGAAACAAACAATGCCTCATTACTGCATAATTAGTAGTGGGGACTGTACAGCGGGTGTGTCTGACACTACTGTCTGTTGTTCACTTTTGTATTTAATACGAATTTATGAACTGCTGTGGTTACTAGTCTGGGGGTTAAACCCCTCCAAACAGTCATAAGATAATTATAAGAGGGGAAGTAATCCTGATATATATATATGTATGTATATTTTCTACCAGTTCAGAGAAAGAAAGGGACTATTTGGTGGAATTGTTTACAATTTTAGTATTTAATTTTAAGGGTTTACAATTCTTAACTTCTTAACTTGACCCATTGCTTGAGCAAAGCAATGCCTAATCATAATTCAGCCTGGTCCAAACTGGTGTTCTCTTCTAATGTTTCATTTTAATAGTTTATTGAGGCCTGAAAAGATGTCATAATGAATATGTCACAAAAAAGACAGAAAATACAGAGCACAAAATACATTCCTTATAATTTTCTACCTTTTTAATTTTTTTTGTTTGTCCTTTAGAGGCTGGTCTGGACAGTCAGGGGAGCAGTATTGGCACACTTTCAAACACAATCTGGATTATCCTGATAAACTAAAAACAAATCGTCTATCCATACCTGTAGTAGATACTCTAGTTTATAGAAAAACTTGTGCAGATTGGCGCTGTCATCAGTTACAGGTTCACCACACTCGTTGTGTTCTTTACTCAACTCTAGCACAGCATCTAAACAAGACAGTAGCAGCACATTATTAACACATGGACACACACAAATATAGTCACAATTATGCCCCTTGTGGTTTTGCTCCAATATCTTTTTTGCAAAAATTCTGTCACAATTCTTCATACACAAAACATTTATTTCTGACTACATGTGACAGATCTAAATATTGCAATCAGTTTATTTACGCCTGGAGAGCTCATTTTTTTGGACAAACTGTAAGGAAAGGTGTTTAGTGTGAACAGCATAGTTACCATGCAGATCTCTGATTATCCTCTGCAGTTGATTATCTCCAACTGATGAGGAGGAGGCCATTGTGGGGAAAGGGCTGTGCAATCAGGAGGGTTTGCATGAAAAATAAAAAAGATTGTGATTATTTCTGGGATACTCCTGAAATGTCACAATGATATAACAACTGTTAATCTACCTCTACCAAAACAAAAAAAAATCAAGGCTGCTATCACGAGGAATCAGACATAAAACTAGTAGCGTCCTAAATTAGGTAATACAGGTCCATGGGTTTGCAAAGGTGAAGAAACCACAGACAGTTAGCTCAGTAAAGTTAGCAAAACATTGCCTGGCAGTCAGAGGAGATTCATTTACATCACGATGACAGGTGAGAGCTTATCACTGTTTGTAGAGACAGTGTCCTTGTCAGACTCCACCGACACAACATGTGTCTACTGTTGTCTAACGTCGACATCAAACCAACGCAGGTGACTCAAATCACTTTATAAACGGCTTTAAATGCGACAAACCGCGACGTAAACACAGATATGTCAAAGCTGTCGAGCTCTATCCTACAAGCACCTGTTCTCAGCTCTTCATTTCCTGGTCGCATTTAATGTGTTTTATTTGAAAACACAGAGCAAAATGGCTGTCAACAGAGAGAAATGCTTCAGTGTTAAATAAACAGTTATATAATAGTTTTATAATAGACGTACTTGATGTGTAAAATTGCCCAGAGTGTCCAGTTTGTTGGTGATGCAGCAGAAACTTGCTATCCGGTGGGGGGCGGGCACGGCTGATGATTGACGGTTGAACGGATCAATGGCTGCTGCTGCTGCTGCAGGACTCAGTCCAAGTTTGGTTGAGAGACAAAAAAGGCAAAATAAACAAAAAGAAGCTGAAACGTGTCGTGCATGACAAACCTATTGCATGTACTATTTCTGTAATCTTTTGAGTCAAAACATTATATAAAAAACAGAGTTATTTTTGTCAAAATTTTATTATTTAATTTTAATTTTTAAAATTTTTAAAAATTTATTATTTTTCACAAATTATTGTTTTACTGCATCTAAACTTAAAAAAATACATTTTGTCATCGGGATGCACTGTACGGTATGCAAAATCTAAATTTAGTATTTAGTAAAATCAGAACCTATATTTATTTTTTTATTGTTTTAATGTATTTTTTCGTAAGTAATGTTGTTTTAGTTCATTTTAAAATAGAAAAGGATTTAAAAATGATATAGAAAAACAACCGCCTAGCTTTTTAGTGCAGAAAATAAATCAAAACACTTGTACCTCTCTGTAACTTCAACATCATTCTCAGTAATGTTCTCTGCCTGCCTGCAGCTGCTTTTATTGAGCTTGTACTTTGTTCACTGTCACTTTTATTTATTGGTTCTGTTTGGTTCTGTTTGTTTCCTCAGGCTGTTGTTGTAAAAGAGCAGGTATTCTCAACCAACGTACCCTTTTTTTGGATAAAATTGAAAATGTGAGGTGTTCACGAAGGATTACATTCAGTTACACACACAAAAGAGTAATTAAACCTGTAAAATATACATATGTTCTTTAGTTTGTTGTTTTTTTCTTCTCTTATTTTCTTTTATTCTAATTTGAATAGAAGTTTGGTGCAATAATGAGTTTATATCTCTTATATTTATATTTTATTATAGTTCTATGTTCTTTTGTTATTTGGATAGGCTAATAGATTTGTCTATTTATGACCGTTAATAAGATAAAACAAAAATAGTGAGGACATCATCCATGACATTTAATTTATTATGTTATAAAGGTTTGTGAGTATTAAGCAGTTTTACGGTGACTGTTACATTGACAACAATGGCTCCTCCATTCACTTTTTTCCTCGTGACAATGTTGTGCAACAAAATGTGATAAACTAGAATAGTTACAAACAGTCATGCAAGATGATATATGTTTGTTTTTGATATTCCAAGGTACCTACCACTTCTGTGGTGTAATGACCACCAAAAAACAAGAATCGATGATTCGAATTAAAGGGAACTTGTCTTGTCACATATGTGGATGAAACGTCATTTGTGTGGTGATCTGAAAATAGTGTTTGATTTCTGTTCACCTTTGTGGTCTGTATTTAAGATGGAATTCCCCCTTCCAGTGATAGTTGCATTCAGGACTCTGATGTGTGCAGGTACAGTAAGTTTCCACATCTCTCAATTAATTGTTAATGTGCAGAGCTCTTGTGAGGTAGGGCTAGGGCTAGGGCTTTTGTGAAATGAAATTTATTGAAATATATTTTTTATATCATCCATTAAGTATACTGAAAAAAAAACAGAAATTGAAGAATTGATGTTGTATTTCCTTATTGTGTAAGTAAGTAAATATGCTTTTTGTAATCTGTGTAAGTAATACTCTGACATCAGATAACCTCATATCCTAAACAAAATGTGGTCATGTATCAAAAAATGATCTACTGACACTACAAGATGACAAAAATCAAATGAAAAACACATTAATCCCCTCATTCATTACTGTATCATTAAGTTTGTGATTTAAAAAAAAAAAAAATCAAATTCAAAAAAAGGCCTTTTTCAAATTTGACTTTCTCTTCTTGCAGACAGAATATGGCAACTGACTCCCCCTTTGACGTAACCACAGACTATTATTCCAACTATTACTACGACTATGACTACGAAGATGAGGTGTGCAACAAAACAAGCGTTGTACGCTTTGGAGCAATCTTGACTCCGGTGTTCTTCTCTGTGGTGGTCATCCTCAGTCTGCTTGGCAACTTCCTGGTCATTGTGATCCTGACCAAGTATGAAAATCTCAAATCCCTCACCAATGCCTTCATCCTGAATCTGGCTGTATCAGATCTCTTCTTCACCGCAGGGTTGCCATTCTGGGCCTACTATAACATATATGGATGGACTTTAGGGGAACATGCATGCAAGCTTGTCAACTTTGTCTTCTACGTTGGATTCTACAGCAATGCTATCCTCCTTATCCTGATGACTGCGCACCGTTATGTCGCTGTCATGAATCCTCTGTCTGACATTGTGTCCACCACAGGCTCCTACAGTGTCATAGTGTGTGTGATCATTTGGGCTGTGAGTATATTAGGCGCCAGTCCGGCCTTCATCTTCACTAAAGTGGACCAGGATCACTGCGTATATGCAAATTCTTACTGGAGCTTATGGGGAATCTACCAGCAAAATATTCTCTTCATAGTGAGTTCAGTGGTGTTCACATTTTGCTATTCTCAGATCATGTGCAGGTTGCTGCGTCCTACTGCTCAAAGAAGAAAGAGCAAAACTTTAAAACTCATTTTTACTCTCATGGTTATTTTCTTTGTGGGCTGGGCACCTTACAATATAGTGATATTCCTTCAGTCATTGTATTTCTGGCCAAAACCTCCTGCTGACTCAAACACTGTGGCTAGAATGTGTGAAACATCAGAAACACTGGATTACGCCTTTTATATAAGTCGACTTTTTGCTTTTTCACACTGCTGCCTCAACCCTGTGTTTTATGTGTTTGTGGGGGTTAAATTCAAAAACCACTTGAACAAAATGGTGAAGGGCCGGGGCCACAGCAATCGTAGCTTCCACAATAGGCATAGCCGACTCACGGTCACTTCAATAACAAGTGGTGAAGAGTTCTCAGTCTAGATGACTACAACTTCCCGGTTTTGTATTAGAAGAAAGGAAGCCTTCTTGACCTTCTACCACATGAGATGCCACCTAAGGAGGGATAAACACTCACAACAGCCACTCAGTTCCTTGCAAAGTTGTCAAACCACAATTTAATTCACTGGCCAGTGGGAATAGGCTTTAAAGCATGCACACATGGCCAAAACTTTCAGTTTTTGTTAGACATCAGAATGAGGAAGAAATGTCCTACTGACAGGAAGGTAATGAATGAACAAGATAAAGTATGAGGTATACCTGATATGCAAGCCACTGAGTTTTACAAGTCTTCCCTTTGTGATAAAAGTGATATACTGTAGGTTACAGTATTTATCTGTAATTTCATCCCATTTTTAACCTTGTAGTTTCCAGTCAAACTCTGCTATTATAAAGAAACAGAACCCTGCATATTTGCGTTGTTTTTGTTCTCTATGTGATTTTCAATGCATGTTCATACTTAAATTATTCATTACAACAGAGATAATGGAAATGTGTGTAGTTTACTTTGATTAACTGCATTGTACTTTTTATATTGATCATTTAGACATTCTTTTCGGGCAAAAAGGAAAATATTGTTAATTCAAGAGAGAATTTCATTTTTGATTTATAATTTGTTACTGTATAGTGTTTATTGTCACATGATGACACCATCATCAGTATTTCCATGCAGTACAATAAAATGCAAATGTATGTCCTGGAGTGCCTCTCTTCTGAAAAATGTACACTGTTGTTTCTGGATAATCAAAGAGGAGCCATCAGTTCTCTTTGAAAGTAAACCAAAGCTACCTTATCAACCTTGGATTGTACTTAATGTGTCATATTGAAGATAAGATTGAATGTACTGATATTCCACTTTGTGTATGTATGTTTGCAGAACAGAAATCAAACATATTATTACATTTACTGAAGTACAACATAAGTTTCATAAACATCTTGTGCGTAGGCTACTTTAGTGTCAGAGACTTCACCACAGATATGTACAATCTCAGAGAAGCATGAGAAGAAATATACCTTCAATGCACCACCAACAACAATATATCTTCACTATAAAAAGCATGAGTCATACCCACCTGTAGATATCTGTTTTATATAGTTATAGTTATATAGTTTTAACTAGTTCATGCATCAACTGCACTCGCATCACTCTGTGCTATATTGCCAGAAATGTACACAGTTTCATTTATGCTGCTGTTAGTTTTAACTCTTTAACTCTTATTTTATTATCACTTTAAATTCAGTGTTGTGAATACCCACTGCTGTTTCTGTGTAATGTTATGAAAGATGCACCTATATGAAGAGAATCCACACATGTTCTTGCTCAAGATTGTGTACTGTGACTTAAATGTGAAACAAAAAGAGGAACGACTTTGCTCTTGTCTATCACAACTTTTCCTTCACAGTGCAATTCAACACAAGACGTGGCAGCCGCTGTGCCGAGTAAGTTACTTTGGATTTACTGTAATTCCTCCATGTATTTTCAGGTGACTTACTAAGTACTTGTTCTCCATACTGAAATATTTTATTGCTATATGGTATTACAGTTTTTAAATCACACATGTACTTTCTGTGAAAGATAGTAGACATCCACTTTGTCTATTAGCATTTTTGTTTTGTTTTACTTTCCAGAGAAGCTTCAATGGCGTACAACTCAACAGTGAGTGGCAGACTTATGAACGACGGTGGTGGTGTGGTACATTATTGTGAAGAGTCATTTTTCTTTGAAACCATCAGTGGTGTCTTCTTCATTTTGATCTTCATCTTCAGTATCATAGGAAACAGTCTCCTCTTATGTGTTCTCGCCGTCTATGAGGACCTGAAAAATGTCACAAATCTATTCGTCCTGAACTTGGCCTGCTCTGATTTGGTCTTCACTGTCACGCTCCCGTTCTGGGCCGTCTATCAGCTGCACCACTGGGTCTTTGGTGAGATTGTCTGCAAACTTATGACTGTGGCATATATTGTTGGTTTGTATAGTAGCGTCATTCTACTGACTGCCATGAGTGTGGATCGTTTCATAACGGTGGTGCTGAGCAACGGGCCAAACAACTCTGTAAGGAGGCAGCGGTGGGCAATGGTTTCCTGTGCATCTGCCTGGGTCATCAGCATTGCCGCATCTGTGAGTGATGCTATCAAAGTGCAGGTAGAAATCTACGAGGATGGTTCCATGTGTGAGGATACCTCCGATGACCAAGATGTCAAGCTCGGATACTATCTCCAAGTGTCACTGCTCTTCTTCCTCCCATTTGCCATCATCATTTTTTGCTATTCTGCCATCCTCAGGACAGTGTTGCAGGCTTCAAACAGAAGAAGGCACAGGACTGTCATTGTGGTGTTATGTATTGTGGCAGCTTTCTTCATCTGCTGGGGTCCTTACAATATTTTGCTTTTCATCAAGTCTCTATATGAGCCCAAGAGCTGTAATGCAAGTAAACACTTGGAGATTGCCTATTATGTGTGTCGTATGCTTGCTTACTCTCACTGCTGTATGAACCCTCTGCTGTATATGGTCTCATATAACATGCGAAAGCATCTCTTTGATCTATTACGCTGTGAAAAGGCCAGGAGGAAGAACAGGGAAAGGGGAAATGGCCAAAACACTGCCATTATTCAGAATGTAGCTTTTACCACACAAAACTCTTCTGTTATGTTGGAACATTCACTTTTGAAATGAAACATCTGTAAATATTTGTGTGAGTTCGTAATTATTAAATCCCTTGTGTATGTGGAACAAAAGCAGAGAAACAAAGTAGCCTATCTATCTTGGTATTTTAAACATAAGAGGATAATTATTTGGGGAATTATTTGTATTATATTTCATTATGTAAAAATGCAATAGGTTGGCTGGAGAATTTGGAATGAAAATACAAGAATATGCATCAAAATGTGAGAATATGAAATGAAAAGTGATTATGGACTCAAATTCTGACAACATGGATTAACACATCTGTCTGGCAACAGTGACTAAAACTTGAGGATATCAATAATATGCTGAGTTGACAAAACTTTGTCCCCATTTTGATATACTGTTTTATAATGTTATAAATGTTTTATTTGTTACATTGTCATGCCAGGCAGTCAGTAAATCATGACTGAAATTCCATACCCCATGTTTCCTAATAAATCTTTTCATGAATGATGTCTTAATACTTAATTAATTGTTCAGAATTTTTATGTATTAATTCACAAATTCACAGAGCACATTATGCGCAAATGTAAAATGTATTCTGATTCTCCATCTTTGTGAGGAATGAACATCGTATCTACTACTACTGCAAACAGCCTCGTCCTGTGGGTTCTTCTGAGAGGACGAGCTTGGTAGACCACATCTGACTTCTAGCTTCTGCAACTCACAGTTTCAAACCTTTGCTTCACTGTGATTCTTCCTTTTGAAGCCTACCATGCACTCCATAGCTGGATCTTATAACATTATTCTTAACTGCTGGCTGGTGGTTTTGCTGGCTAAATTGATCACTGTTATAGATTTGATCAATTGTAGATAACTCGCCATAAGTTTAGCTAAAAGACTGAAGCTAAAGCCACGGTCACACATGACTCTTTGACCTTGGAAGTCACACTGTACCGGTTGCGACTGTAGGTATTATATGCTACTTAACCATTCAATCAAAATTCACAGTCTTTCTACATTTCTTTTGCAGAACAACATAAAAAGACACCATCCAAACATGCAAAGAAATCCAAAGCTTGACTGATGTGTCTTGTCTTGATACAGTTACTCAGCTACGATGGAACAATCATTTTTAGGGGAGGAATTTCGCAAACAGTCAATTGCAACAGAATTGTAACAGAGAGCATACTGATGAATCCTGTGAATGTTTGAGAGATAAAGGAACTGATGCAAAGTGAAAGACAACACAGGATGCATAAAAATGTATGAGTGGCAGTTGAGGAGAAAGAGAAAGTGGAGTCTGAGCAAAAAGTGATGAATTACAGTTACAGTAAACACCAGCACTATTGAAACAACTTCACTTGTAAATGCATCCACATTGTTATGATCATTTTACTGCTCTGAACAAATCAAAAATAATAAACTGTGTGAATTTCTTAATGTTGATTTTAATCACATGCTCGATGTTTGAAGACACCAACTGGACTAGAGTAGCCAGAATAGCCCAGAACAAAGTGCGCTGCTGAGGGGTCATCCATGGCCTATGCTCCATTTGGAGCGATGAGCCTAAGTAAGTAAGTTGATGTTTCACACAGTGAAGAACAAGATGGACAATTTCACTTGTAAATTTCATGTAACTTATGATACCATGCATACCGAATGGAAAAAATATCTTAGCACAATGTTTAATCAAAATGTGATTTGAGCTATTTTACTGCCCAGACAAATAGCATCTATATATCTAACATTACTGCATGTTGTTGATGTTTTATATTTGATTATTTTAGCATTGAATAATTGTTGGTTAAACAAGTTTTCACTTTTGATCTAGCAGACACAAGTTGATTATTGTTCATTATTAGTTTGTGTTAAAAAACGTGTTTTTGTCTCCAAAAAGATAAATAAATGGTCTGTTTTTTCTTAAAGTTCATGTTAAACAGTATTCCCTCACCTGTATGACAGATGTTATATTTCTGTCCACACCTGCTTAGTCTGTCTTCATTATGTGCAACCAATTAACCAGACAATGCTCCTGGTGCACCCACTATAACTGCAAATAAAGCAATTCTGAGTCTGGGTTATTCATTAGCTTGTCTTCTCTTTTGTTTTATACATCAGCCTGGCCAATATGTTAAGGAAATATTTCCCTCTGGGGTGACCTCATCCACATGACACAGAGTAAACAAATTAGCTGTCAGCAGCAGGATCAATAAAATACAACCAACTGTATATCTGTGATTAAAATCAGTCATGCATGTCTAACCCAACAGTCCATGGGTTGATTTTCTTTAAAACTATTTGTACCAGAACGTCCAACAGTTTAAGTAAATTAGCTGTGTTTTACTGTAATTAAAGTATTTCTCGTTTTTGATCTTCTGTGGTCCAAATCTTTTAACTTTATTATATGTAATGTGTTTCTCCAGAGCTCTGTCAGTGTGCTTGAACATGGTTGAGTAGCGCAGCCCTGATGGCTCCACGGGGGTCCAGAGAAGAGTGTACAGGGACAGCTCAGTGGGCCACTGTAACAGCACTCAGATCTGTCTCTGGGGGTAGATTAAGCTTAATTAACTAAACCATCCAGCACGCTTGGATGAATGGATACAAGTCAAGGGCAGAGCAGTCACGGGTGTGCTCACACATTCGCTGGCAGGCACCAGGAGAGATTTTGTGCCGAATATTATCCATGTGCGTGAGTGTAATAGCAGCAATAAATTGGATATTGTAGTTCATAAAGTTGTGCGTACAAGTCAACAATGATAATGACCTGTATTTAGACTGTAATGTGTCTTTATGCAGTCAAAGAAGTGACCTCCAGGAGTTTGTTTTTCTGATTTTTTAAATATGCAAATAAAACAACATGCTGGAAGTTTATTGTATGAATTAATAACATCAAAAATGAGAAAAAAATACAGAAACAATACTGAAGATAGCACACTCAACAGAGCACAAATGGAAAAGACAGTCTAAAGCATCCCATTTCACATCTTCGAGTCAGTACAATCTCTTTTCTCGGATCATTTTCTTAGCAAATGATGTTGTTGTTCCATCCTGTTTTTAGCCACAAGCTAAACAGCTGTTGTTGTTTTCTTATGTCGTCTCTGCTACTAGCCCTCCCTGGCCCTAACGTGTTCACTCCCTGCTCTTCTTTTCTCCGGGGCACCTCGCCCTCCTTTTTCACATTGATATCTTCCCTTTAATTCCAGTTATCTATAACGATAATTACTCCAACCATATGTGAATTTAATTGATGCCTTGCAAATGTGTAAATGTGTGTGTATTTTGTGCATATTGCTAATAAAGCCTTATTGCCTGTTAATCTGGTCTGTCAGGGAGGAGCATGCAAATCGATTTAGTGTGTCAGCTTTATCATCACAAACAACTGTTTTATTGAACAAATATAGATGACTTAATCCTCATATGACATACACTGGCATGTATGACATTTTACTAATGCATCTCATCCTGATTGAATTTGTCATGGGAGAAATGTTTTAAAAAAATATGATTAGATTCACTGTTTAACTCACACACACACGTTGGTTTAAGTCACCTTTGGGTTATTTAAGCATTTTTACCCCCCTTTTGGGGAAGAACTTTGATTTCCTAATAACTACAAGCCCTAAGACTAAATACAACAACTAACCCCCTAACCCTAACCCTAATCTCAACCTAACCCTGACTCTAACCCTAACCACTGACCCAAAATCAAGGTTTGAACAACTGGGGTCACAGACTTTGTCCCCAGTTGCACACGTCATCCCTAATCAACTGGTATTAAGTCAAGTGTGTGACACCAATATGGACATAACAATATGGACATCTGAAAGATGACAGCAAAAAAAAAAAAAAAGAGCCGACCTCTCATGATCCATCTTGGCTTTTATTTTGTCACTGCATTGCTGCATTCCTCCACTAGAGGGGACATTTGTATTGGCATAACACTGTGTCATTATGACCGGGCCACATTATCGATTACAATCTACAACCACAACGAATGAAGATTATCTAGACTGACAAAATGATTGTTTATCCCTAAAAAAGATAAAGAGATGTTCTTCTTTGTTTTTGACTCAGTAACTCTGTTTATCCCTAAAAAAAAGATAAAGAGATGTTGTTGTTTTTTTTATTTTTGACTCAGTAACTTTGTGTGTATGTGTTTTCACACAAATGTTCACCACTAAGAACAAATGCAATCCACGCCATCTTATCTCTACATTTTGGGGTCGTCCTCCTCTTCTTACCTGCTGTTATCAACTAGCATAACACAGTGATTAACTACCATGGAGACTTAATTAACAAATCAAACATCTGGATATTCAGTCTAAACCTACTGCAAAGGCTTGGCTGCCTCTTGTAAGACTGGCCATTTGATGTATCAAACCGTGCGTCCTGATGTTTTGGGCTAATTTTTTCCCATCTGGCTTCTTTCGTGTCTTCACTTTTCTTTTTTTCTTTTTTAACCACATCTCTTTCTTTGAAACTTTTTATGCTGCTTGTTTAGAAGATTCATACATCGTAGCATAACACAATATTCAAATGTATGGGTTATAAATAAATCATTACATGAATTGCTTATTGATAACAATTTGAATTTCCATGATAAAGGGTTACATAATAAAAATAAAATACGACTAAAAATGAAAAACATATGAAAAAAGAGCCAACCCCTAGTTTGGGATGATGTGAAAAAATCTGAAAAAAAAATAGATAAGCAATATAAATTCACTATAACAATAGGACACATCATGCATTATCTATCTGCATTCACTATGAAGAGCAAAGTGGTGAAAGAGTGGAACACTGAAATACTGAAAGAGGGACCTATGTGTTGCCCTGCTGCATGCTTACAGATTTAGCTTCCTGCTCCCTGTTTTGACTTCTGTTGCATTTATCAAAAAAAGAAAAAAAAAATAGAATTTTGTTTGAGGAACCAAATTAGATGAATGGTAATTAACATGATTATTTTAGCATGACCCTGCGATAAACTGGCAACTTGTCCAGGGTGTACCCTGCCTTTCACCCTCAGACAGATGGGATAGGCTCCAACCCTCCACGACCCTATGTCAAGATAAGTGGTAGAAAATGGATGGACGGATTTTAGCATGATAACATTTTATATTAAATTATTTAAGCCACATGACAAGATAAGACAACATGAAATAATATCAGAAAATAAAATAACATGACATTACATTATGTATGGGAATATGTCTCAAATATATGTGTGCAATCACAGATTAGGCCATTAATTGAGTGAAACGGGTGTATTCCCAGGACATGTATTTATTCATTCAGTCAGCTCATAAACTGTATGTTGAAGAGTGGAACATCGTATGTTATATTTCTGTCCACAACCTAACATAACCTCACATCATATAACATTGCAAGCAGATTGTATGCATTTTAGTCCAAAGTGCTTTGCTGCACTATGAATGAAAACGATTTTAACTTGGTGGTGGTCCTGATGAGAACTGGACCTCCAGACCTGGCACTGACTCCTCAACGTTCTACCCACTGAGCTAATATCCTACAGCCCATGCTTTTTGGCTTACCCTTCCTTATCCTCAGGCTGCACCAGCTGCTGTCTACCTCCAACCACACTCCACGCCCCTGATATGTTGTCCTCTATACCTGCTTCGCCCATCCTCCTCCTGCTCTTCCTCCTCTTCCTCCTCCTCCTCCTCCTCATTTGTAGGTGTTCTATTCCCCCTTTTTGGCCGCAACTTTCCAAAAGGTGAACAGAAGTGATTTTCAATAGCACCGTGCATGACTAATGGTGGAAACATGTTAAAATCATCGCAGAAATGTCCTTGGGAAGACAAATGAATTTTCAGCAGAATAATTAACTTAATTAACAAATTTGCATGCATATTCATCAGGGCCATTGAAGTCTTTCCAGCTCAGCTTGATGAACGTTGCTGTGTAATAACCAGCTCATTTACATTCTGCCATCCACTGCCATTTGTGTGGATTACTGAGAAAAGGCAAAGTGTGTGTGTGTGTGTGTGTGTGTGTGTGTGTGTGTGTGTGTGTGTGTGAAGCTAAGGCTGCGATATATGTTATTCTTCCTTTAACGTGTCACAGAGAAAGCTTAATGATCTGAGATACTGTCTTGTTGTTGGGTACACGTATACACCAGACCCAGCTGCCTTCCCTTACACACACACACACACACACACACACACACACTAATGTTGAGGAAAGCATTCATATGCACATATTCATGCACACATACCTTGCGTTAATGTGACTGTGTGTGCCCTACACCCATATCTCCTTGCATCGCCCCCCCTTCACCCCCCTTCCCTCTGGTGGGCAGTTCTTGGCACAGATCCTGAGTCGTAAACCCTCCTGGGTTGCCAGACTGTGCGTTGTTAAAAATGTGAGGCCCTCCGTACCCCCTCCCCATCTCTGCAGGGCAATCTTTAAAGGCAGCAAGGTGTGACGGCACAGACTGGCAGCTTGGCAGCCATGCCCGAGGATACCAACGCTCCGTCAGCCGTGAACGGGCACCATCACATGGGCTCGCCTAACTAATACACTCGCTGTACATGTGCCTTTCTCATGCCTCATCTGTGCCAGTCAGAGACAAAGGAATTCATTAAGAAATTTCACATGGCGTCGTTTTGTGATTTTGCCGGGATATAGTTAATTGGGAATTTCACACAAAGCTGAGGTAACCGAGGGAGAGATTATCTAAATGAGTTAGGAAAAAGTTAATTACATTCACTTGGCTGGATGTGCCCTTAATCTGGCTGGGCACAGAACAACAGGGAAACTTATTTTACGGAGGCTTGTGCTGGATATTTCATTAACAATATGTTTCTCATTCTCATCATAGAGTTTTTCTTGAATATTAGGAAGACACAGCAGGTTACTTAACAGCCTGTCAGAAAACTGCTGCACCAGTAACGTTATCATACAAACATAAAAAGAAATGCAAAGTGAAGGCTTTTGCACCTTTAACATGACCAGTATGGTGTGCTGTCCTGAGATTTTGCAGGAGCAATTATCACATTTATTCACAAAGAAAAACAGGCCTTAAAAAAAGAGGAAAAAACGGCATCACCTGCCACATAAAAAAACTTGTGATATTGAGCATACTTTCTTCCTTTTGCCTCTGTGATGCTTTCTCCTACGCGTTTCTGCAGACATATGTTTGACACTTGAAGCTGTTATCATAGCTGGAAGTGTGAAAGAGAATCTTTGCAGTAATATGCCGCTCTGGAGTGTTGTGACAGGAAAATGCTTTTCTGATAAGGAATTGGCATTTTCAAGTCTTGTGTTTGGCTTCCATACCGAAGCCAAGTTTGCAAATGAATTTCTCCAGAAATTCTTTGATAAATTCTTTGGAGAATAAGTTGGGGCGATAAAATAGTTTCCACACTTACTGGAAGACTTATTGCAATTTTAATGACATGTTTTACTCATATAAAATAATGTCATTTATTGCATCGTCTGACCCGCTTTGTTTTGAAGCTTCCACTGAAGCAAGACGAATACAAAACACAAACGGACCATTAAACTGACCTTCAAACTGGGCTCTATGAAAATCAAATGGATGTCACCACACCCATGGGGAACTTTACAGAACTACAGCCCGTTCCCCTCCAGTGAGAAATATGAAAAATACACATCAGATGCTCCTTTATGTGATGCTCCTTTTTGAAATAACAAGAACTCTCACAGCTCCAGTGAATAAATCTATGAAAGATTCGATGACACAACATGAAAGGAGGGTTTGAACGGAGGGAATCAGCAGACTCTCCCCTGCAGACATGCTTTGCTGGCCTGCTGATGTAATTGCTGCTTTTCTGTAGTAGCTGCAGTATTTTCAAACTTGTCATCTGATCCCCCGCTAAGCCACACACACAGAGACATACACAGCCCTGTTATAGAGGCATGTATGAAGATAAAACAACACCTGGCTTCGCCACGACACGATCAAGATCCTGTCTGACAACACCGAAAAGTGTATTTTCAACATTAACGGCAGAACTTGGCCAAGTCTATCAGAAAATCAAATCTTGTAACTTCTTTGTATCTCTCCTTTTGAGGTGGAGAGGAGGGGGGGATGTATTTGACGGCGGTACTGTTTGATGGTGCAATTGATGAGAAAGTTCTGAAGAAAGTCCCAAAGCCTCAGAGGAATTTGATTACCTCCATCCATTATCTGCACAGTGAGCAATCGCGAAGCTCACCATCTGTCATCCGTTTCATTTGCATCGTCAACACCTGCCCTGTCTGTTTATGCCTTCACATTTTTTATAAGCTGTCTTTCATGGCAGGGGAAAATGTTGACTTTTCCTTCTAAATACATTAATTCCACAAGTTCAAAGAACATATTGAACGCAAACAACTTGGTTTATATCTGATAGAATATGAGGACTTTTTTATTGCTGCAGATTTTTTTTTAAATGCATTCAAGCTGCTTTCACAGTTTAGAGAACAATAAAGTGTTTACGTTCATGGATCGACAGCTGCTATAGATACAGTAGATAGATAGATAGATAGATAGATAGATAGATAGATAGATCACTCAATTTTCATATCACACATACGCACAGCCCATCCTCCTGTTTGTTACGAACGCATTGTGCTGCATGTACTCCCTCCTGTCTCTCCCTCCCTCCTCAGTCCTCCCCCATCCATCCATCCCGTCTCCCATATCCCCAGGTGGTGCCGACGGCTGCGGGGCCCATTAGCGACAGAATTCCTGCCTCCAGCAGGCCATGCGTGTCCCGAGTGACACATTTTTGGACCGGCACCAAGAATCCAACCCTCTGCAGACAGCTCACTTCCCTCTGCAGTCACCACAGTATGGGCATGTGTGTGTGTGTGTGTGTGTGTGTGTGTGTGTGTGTGTGTGTGTGTGTGTGAGGCCTTGCGAACACAGCATGAGTCCCACAGGAAATGCTTGAAAGGCAGTATGGGACAGATTGGTGATGGCGCAGAATGGACTAGAATACTAAGAAGAAACGCTGAGATAGTCTACAGCACAGGGATCATGATTCGATAAGAAGACTGTCGCGCCCAGACTGGGACGTTTGCTAGAGTTGTAACGTCCACAATATCCCTCACAATGTGAGGTGCATAGAAGTGCTCTCTTCTGTCAAGAACAACAACATTTAATTGGATTTTACTGACTCAAATCATTGTTTGTTGGTGCTCTTTGCCAGCTGATGCTTGTGTATCAAATCTTATTTTACAAACAAACCCTGCTCATTACTTCAAAATGAGATTTTCTTTATTACACACAGTGAAAAGTAGCACCACGGTGGTTACCTCATGTGTATGGAGTGATATTTGATGGTCGATCAAGATTCTTATTAATCATAAGGAGGAGTGATTATGAAACAATACGTTCTAAGTTAAGAAAGAGCACCAAGTCTTTTCAGTATAGATATTATGAATGGATTCTTTCTCCATACTAATAGATAGTTAATTATGTACCTAATGACTCCTCACAAAGTACTATGTAATTAGTCTAGATGAGCCGAGAAAGTTCCTACTTGTTCTTACATGTTTAATGTTGGTGATTTCTCATTTCCAAATGGGAATGTGGTGGATGGTGGTAGAACATTAGTGTCAGTGGAGCTTCAGAAAGGTACTGATGGCCATCGATCTGTCTGCGTTTCTGTCTGTCTGTCTGTCAGCCTAGGCTCACTATACGTCAAAGTGGGGGACTACACAAGATTTAAAATTTTATATGAAACAGGACAAAAACATGATAAAGGGATCTGTAGTCGGCAGGTCGGCTACAATACTGAATGTGTGGTGTTGTGATGGCAAAACAAAATCTATATATACATATGTCTGTCAAAATATGGAAAGTCACAAAGTTATTTACAGGGTGAATGTGATCTCTTGGAGATGTATAAATACCTGTCAGCTGGGTTAACGTTGAGATTTTTTTCATTTTACGCCATGTTGTTAACGTGAAATGGTTTCAGTTATAGAACTATGGTACCGGTCACAGTTAGGTTTAGGCAACAAAAACATTTCTATTCTAACTATACATAGGTCTATCGCTCTGGTGTTTCCTGATCCACACGGATGCTCCGTTGTGTTGCTTGCTCGGAGTCAAGCATCACTGGGCTGTTTTTGTGTCTATCTACAGACAACTTCTATAAATTTGTGTACCGCTCCCTCACTCAGCCTCTCATCAAAACAAGCGTTCACTTTGTTATCTTTTGCAAAGCAGCTACAGATGAGTACGTCACCAAATGGACACTGTGGAACAAAACTGGAGCAGAAAGATTTGGGCTTTAAGATATGAGCAGACATTTACATCACCCAGACCAAAGTGAATCCTTGGATCCAAGGACACAGAAAGTAGGAATTGACCTCTACGTTTAAGAAATCATGATAGTAAATGATCGGAAAATACTGTATGTGTGTAAACAATGTAAAAGAAGTCAAATCAGCTTTTTAAAATGGGTAATTGTTATCTCTCAACTCCAAATTGTCTCGCATCTCAAGTATTTAGATAATAAGCAGCACACAGGAAAAAAAGAAAGTCTTGGCCAAGATATCTTTTCAGACTGATAGCCGATGGACTCAGATATTGACAATCCAGCTACCAGATGCAGGAAAGTCAATCCATCATTTCATCCATGAAACAAATCACTTCATTGTTCACTTAACTGTGAAAGTCTATTATAGCCATATCAAGTCAATTACAAACCAAGTTTTTTTTTCACATTCAAGCTATCCATCTATCCCATACTACGGTGTCGTCATGACTACCACATGCTCATATTCACAGTCGAGGGTCTCAGTGTGCCCTGAAATAGGGTGTTGCTGGGGTGTCAGAGGATCACACCCCTGTATGCTTCCCACCTGCTCCAGAAGCCACCCTATACGCTCACATATTGTAGCCAGTAGCCAAACACACTTCCTCACACACATACAGAGTAACCCAAGACAAAGAGCGCAACTCACAAAGGTGATGTAGTGACAGATGCTCCTGTCACATACTTAACATATCTCCACCTCCAAAATAGTGCAACGGCAGGAGCCGACCTGACTCTCTCACTCCGTGGAAATCAGCACTCCTGTTCACAACTCATTAATTTCCCCAAAGGGTAAAAGCAGCTCTTAAACCACAATCCTTCACCTAATATTTATCCAATCTGACCAAATATTATAATTAATGCCTCTGTCTCTCCTTCAGGCCAATATATTCCCCTCATCGTCCTGCCTCCCTCCCTCTCTAACCTCTCAGTGCCAAGTTCACAGATAGAGAGAAAGTACTTCCTGTGAGAGGCCGGGCCGGCTGCCAGAGAGACTGATCCACCAATCTGACACGTTAATGAGATCCTGGCCCAGAGTACTGGAGTGTCAGACCTCCTCTGCTGCAGCATCAGCCCTGCCGTGACCTGCAACACACATACACACACACACACACACACACAAGTCTTTACTCATACGTGTAGGTTTTTCACACATGCACCCACACGCACAGAAATATAAGCATAAATGAATCTGAGTGAGACTGTCTCCAACACCCCCCCCCCCACACACACACACACACACACACACACACACTTTGAGAGGGGGGGTTCAGCTCCTTAAATCTGTCTAATTAAAACACCAAATCCCTCTACTCCCCTCACCCACCAACCCAATCCTCACTTCCCAGCCACACACACACGCACCCCACCCTCCTGCACCCCCCCCAACCCCCACTGCCACCACCCCCGATTCCGCAGGAGAAATGATTATTAGGAATTTAATGGGGGAACGTTTCCCATCCCACACCATCTGGGGCTTGGGAATGGCACAAAATTTGAGGATGCTTGCCGACGTGGCGGGGAACATTATTTTCATTTTTTTTCTTGACTGGTGATCTGGTTTTCAGACATTACAGGAAAAAGGCTCCTGATTACAATAAATTACCATAGCATATTACAAAATAAAATACATACAAAGATGCATTTGTTTTTTTGTGCATTATAAGTGTTTGCATAAAACTTTTCTCAACTTCTGAGGTGATTGTTGTCCTTCCCTATAGAAACACAAGGTTTGTTTTGCACTAATTATGACACCACATCTCGGATTGCAAATTCACCTCTATACGATATATAGCCCCCATTCTTGTCGTTCCCCTCCCACACAGAGCCAGGCCATATGCTCTCTCTCTCTCTCTCCTCCTATACTTCTTTTCACCCCCTCACATTCTCTCCTCACAGCTTAATGAGCTGCATGAATGTAGGGGTACGTGTACACGTTTGACCTCGTGCTAAACTGCAGCATGTCGCCCTGTGGACCCTGTGGGCGTAAAAACACCCCCCTTGACTCCTCCTCACCCTCGTCAGCCTCTCTGTGAGGCCCCAAGAGGGATTTAAATCTCCTCTGACAAACACTGACAAACATGCATACATATATTCACATGTGCGTACACACATACACACAACCTGGTAAAAAAAAAAAAGCAGGAAGATGACATAGTGCGAATTTTTGGTGAATGGGATAGATTAGGCCTGGTGATGAAGGATGGGGGGGTTAAAGAGGTGCTTTTAGGGCTCCAAAGGGACCTCCAGGAAGACAATCTTCAGTTTTATGATGACAGAGAGGGGGACAGGGATGAGTGAGGGAATGAAGACTGGAAAAGCTTTTCTTCATAAAATCCTTTCTAATTTCCTTCTATGAGATGAATTTCACAGGTGTTCCTGTCGCAGCCACATAAGAGGAAAATTAGATGATGTGGTTTGTGATCTTTAAATCTGGTTTATTATTCTTTTGAGTATGAGAAAATTCCTCTATTTCTACTTTGCTGTTGTTGCTCCTTTGACCCTCAACAATGAAACATGTTCAAATGTTTGCAAAGCTTTTATCTTTCATCTGTAAACAAATATGAAGATGTGATTTGGCAGTATAGTTTACAGTATATGATGGCCCTGACAGGAAATTACAGATGATTTGCAACTTCTAATCTGCTGTGTTATTCTTCATTAGTTGTTCACTGCCTTCTATGCATACCCCAGTTCCTTCAAAAGTGGCTCGACAGGACTTACTATAATAAAGTATTTTCAAGTGTCAAATTGCCAGTAGTACATGTGATGCATCCCTCCTCTCTGTAAAATAAATAGACACCTACAGGCCTGCAAGTCCCTTCTCAAATTCTGATGTATCTCCCTGGAAGACACAGTTTTAAAATATTTTATTTCAAAAATGCAGTTGGTTCATTACATTACAGACAAATGGGGAAAGTTGTTCATTGGAGGTTTGTTGTTATTTTTATCTTTAATTTAATTCTTATGCATGTAGATCAGAGCTCCATCGTCACAGTCTGAGCGTTTGTTTTTTTTAAACAAGCTTTACATAGACATGATTTTTATAGAACAAATGTATGAATTAGAGATAAATGGGACTTGGATAAAAGTTGTCATTGGTCATGTGTTGAAATGATCTGCTTCTGTGTCGCTGCATTGAACCTTGCGCACATTAACTCTTTTTTTCTGTGATGTGAGAAGATGAATGAATGTGCTGGTTCTGAATGACATGAGAAGAAATATATTAGATATTTTTAGACTTTTAAACGTGAAAAGTGAAAGTGAAACAGTAGAAGCAGGGAAGGTATAAACCAGTTCATCCAGTCGGTGATCAGCATCATCAACACATAATTTCATGAAGATCGCTCTGATATCTTCCACTGTTTATATGAACTCACAGTCCTGTTTATTGTAAACGGCTTGAAAAAACGCGAGGAAATCTAGGTGCCTAAAGCTTCAATTCAATCTGTTGGACTGAATAAAGGGCAGGAGGGAAATGTATTTAAAAATATACTGAAGAAAAGAAACTTTTTTTATTTTTATTTTTGAGAGTATTTAGAGAGTGGAACCACCTTTGACATGAGGTGCTACATCTCCAGGGATTACCAGTTTCACCTCTAACTGGGAGGACTGGGATCTCTGGCTCACATCCAACACCTCGCATATTTATCACAAATCAGCATCTGATTTCATCATCTGATCAAATGAAATTAAATCAAATGTTGTATCGACAAGCCTCTTTCAGATGAGAAATTTCAGTGCATTAGATTTCCATAACGTCTCACATATTCTTCATATTATAGTTAGTTTTTATTCAATTTAAATAAAGCTTAAATATTTGCATAAAACAAGTAACTGAAATTATTTTTGGGGTTTGAAGGTTTGAAACTGTTGAAAAAAGAAGAAAAAAATATGCTATTGTTTGCGTCAAAGGTCTTGTGTTTTTGAAATATTATTAAAGTATTAAACAAATAAATAAAATAACGGGCATTTTTATGTTGATTCATTAATCTAACAATTTATTTATTTTTTGATCAGTTTTCCTGCTGTCGATCATTTTCACAGAAAGCCGAGAAGCTGCAGCATAAAGCCTCTCACTGCCTCGTTTTATTGCGACAAACACATCACAAAACATTAAGACATTACTTCACGAATATTTCGATCCATAACGAGTCTCCAGGAGCGCGCGTGCGTGTACAAGAGAGTGTGTGTGCGAGAGAAAGAAAAAAAAATGAAGAATATCATCCAATAATCATTCATCATTCGGGTAAAGTTACAAAATCAACGTAAATTTATGAGAGTACAGTCACCAACATTGTGTAGAAATACACCAAGTGCATCACAGTTGCTCTTCAGCAGGAACAAGGAAGTTAAAAAGTTCACATCCAACTACCCAAAACTGTCATTTCGTTGCATATTAATGGTCGTCATCTTTTTTTAAGGCATATTGTTCGGATCCATATAGTTCTGAAACATTTGTTCATCTCACATAAAATGATTTTCCTTCCAGCTGCAGTGAAATCTACAACAATGCAACTTAAGCAAACTTTAAATGTATGGAAATTCACATAAAAAGGTAACACTGCTGAATTGTTTACAATATTTGTTTAATAATATATTATCCACATTGAAATTGACGGACTTATAATAAATAAGCTTAAATAAATAAATACAATAATAATTTACATTCACCTCGTTACCACACTATTTACTCCAAATACAAATGCATTTCGTTTTTAAACATGTTTTCCCCACAACTTCCTGTATTTAAAGGACCAGTCCAGGTGACATCATCATCATCATCTTCATCTTCATCAGGACTCCTAAACACGTGCACATCTCTGGTTTTTTTTATGATAATGAATTTAGTGGATTTGTCGTCAGTTGAACCAGATTAGAAACGCCTTGTGAGAGGAAATAGACATATAGCATTTTTTCTAAGCAAAGATTGCATCTGGCTGCCTTGCATAGCTCAATTGGTCTTTATTGCTAACAGACTGAATCTCTGTGAACTCCAATCACGTCTCTGCAAACTTCCCTGATGAGGTGAAATGCCTTTAGGTTCTTCTTCCCCGGTTGTTTCATTTAGCTGATTTTATTTCGCCATGAAAGTCATTTTACTGACTGCTGGGAACCTGATTAAATAAGCTGAAAACATCTAATTAATGGTTCACTGTATCAGCTTTATATAAACCCATCTCATGACCGACATCTGCAGTATTAATACAAATATAATACACTGCAACTGTAAACAATTTGCTCAAAACCTGACTATTTAACGAATTACTCTATATTTGTGGTTTTCCACTTAGTTTTAAATCAAAGGATCATCATTTGTTTCCAAAGCTTAAGTGTTCTTATCTCTTTTTCTGCCTTATTACTTGAGGAAAATTTGAGAATAAGTGAAATCATCGTATCTAATTTGCAGACTTTTACCATGTTTCAAAGAAAAACAACACTGAACATTCGACACAAAATGACTTGTTAAAATGGGCATGTGTGCAGTGCTTCAGCGTGTCTGGAGTCCATTTCGTTTTGCTCTCGACATCTGCTGGGGGAAATTGCATCGCTTCTAAAACTTGAACTTTGTCCAGCTGATTGATTAATTGTGGAAAGAGCCATTAACTTCCCCTTGTGCTTGGAAGGACTGGCTGCGGACGTGCAGATCGTAGGGGAAACGGCCCTCTGGGGAGACTCGGTACATGGAGTTGTGCGCAAGAGCTGTGCGCCCTGGCGCACTGCAGTAGCGCACGCCATAGTGGCTGCTTTTGCCGTAGTCTGGCGGATCGTCGTGTTTTAGGGAGAAAATCCCGTTGAAGTTCATCGGGGGGCTCAACTGACCGTCGAAATGCGGGCTCCCGCTCTCCGGGGACGTGTTCTCGTAGTAGGGCTCGTAGGCGCCGCTGTAGCTGTAGTGTCTGAACGGCTTGGCGCTGCTGTCCAAGTTTCCGCTGTGGCCGGGGGGCGTGTTCATGTCTGAGCCTGGGTACGAGTACATGGCATCGTACGGCGATCTGCCAGAGAACATGACCTCTCCGTTGTGGTCGGTGAGGAAATTCCTCGCGTTCAGCTGCAAACAACCGGCCACCAAGTTTGTCGTGGGCTGAGATAATCCTTTGCACAAAGTCTGCACGAAGGCGAGCAGGTCCGGTCTCTTCCCTGCGCTCAGCGTCTCTGACAGGGCCCAGATGTAATTTTTAGCCAGTCTGAGGGTCTCAATCTTGGACAGCTTTTGAGTTTTGGAATAGCACGGTACAACTTTGCGCAGGCTCTCCAATGCGTCGTTCAAGCCGTGCATCCGGCTGCGCTCTCGCGCGTTTGCTTCATGGCGCCGCACTTTGATCCTGTCCATCTCCTTGCTGGGCCTCTTTTTTCTCGGGCCCCGTTTTTTAGGAAGCCCGTTGTCATCCTGGTCGCCCTCCCTCTCCTCCTCTTCCCTGTCGGAGATGTCGTCCTCGGCCTCCCTCATGTCTGGGTTGGACCTGTCTGCTTCGTGCTGTCGGCCCTTCTCCAGGCTCTCAGGTAAGCTTTCACGAGGATAATTGGCACCAAATCGCGGCTCACACATCATATGGACTTCCTCGAATGGCAGTGTCAACATATTTCCTGTAAAATCAAAGCACCAACATAAACTATGAGGACAGACTCCAACAACGACTTCTTTTGAAGGTTGCCAGTTAATTTACCTTTTGAACGGGCCCTCCCAAGGGGAAGAGGAATAAATTGGCCAATGTCTCAGCTTGCTACCTTTCCAAAAAACACTCACTGTCTTTAGACAAAAAATGTTTTAAGCCTTTTAATCACAAGTTGACAATACCTGATAAAAGCCCAATTCGGATTTTTAGGCAAAGCGCAGCACAAAACACACATTTTAAATACAAATCTAAAGTGATCACACAAATATAAATTATGTAATAATAACAGTACTAACCTCTGGTCAGCGAGCACCTCGCATGTTCCCAAATATCTCCTCTGAATCTGTGCTGCAGCCTCTTCTCTTGCAAATCACAAATTAGAGGAAAAACTGAAAGCTGCGCTCTCCTTTCTCTGCCTTGGTGCTGCTCTCTCTCTCTCTCTCTCTCTCCCTCTCTCTCTCTCTCTCTCTCTCTGAGGAATGACACTCATGCCAGTAGCGGGTACCCATGCCATCTGCCGCTGACGTCTTGTGGCAGCCGGGACCACGTGTTCAGTGTCCCATGGGACCTCCATTCCTACCGATCATCTGGCAGCTCCGGTAATGGGCACCGGGAGGCCCGCGTTTACCGTCAAAAACACAGACCGGAGAGGGATAACAACTAATATCTGCATCTCACCCTGTAAGAAAGATGAATTATTGTCTTTTTTCTGTCTGAGAAAAAAAGGAGTAATGTGGGATGTTCGCAGGAATCTTCAACAGGTGAGTTAGATAGATAGATAGATAGATAGAGATAGTTTTGACTCTGAATATTTTTGAACTGTATGAAGACTTATCCCTAAAGCTCGAAGGAAGAATAGAAAAAATACAATAGAATAAATCAATTGCATATCTGACTGTAAGTTTAATAAGGAAATGCAAGGCATGCAGTGATGAGGAAGATGTATATTACACAGACATTTAGTTGTGTCTGCCTGGATCCTCGATTCATACTTTATGACGATGGCTCATAAAGAACTTAAAACTCTTTTTTTCTGTTTGGGACTCCCTTCACAGCTAGAAAACAAGATTACTTCTTATGTAACACCAACTCTTCCCTGTACCCCAAATAAGTCCGTTTTTCTTGAGGTCAACACTACTGTATGTAGGATAACATACTGTACATTTCTTTGTTGATGATGAAGTGAAAACTCTTCGAAGCATCCTTCTGGAAGCAGTTACAAACTACATAAAATGTTTGATTTAAAATTTTGCAGTCATTATTATGATTATGCAGCTACTGTAATTGTAAAACCTCAAACAATAAGGAAGTAAAGCCAATCTCAATAACAGGAAGGATTGATTACATAGGATTAATTGTATGTTACATACATATATAAAAATGATGAAAAACGTGACATTCAATCACATTTTTCCTTGTTGATGTCATCAGATCTTTTGTTCTATCCAAAACAACAGTCTAAAAACCCAAAATATTCAGTTTAAAGGAGAGATAACCAGCACGTAGTCACATTACAGAAGCTGCATTTCTGCTTAAAACGATGAATTGATAATCAGAATAGATGCATGTTCATTTTCTAATAACCAAATCGTTGCGGCTAAAATTCCAGCAGGCACCTCACAGGCAGGGGACGACGTGACACCAGGGAGGCGTGCACGGTGCTGGTACCTCAGGACCGTAGACATTAAGTACACCCTGTGGAAAAGGCCCATGGCACACTGCCAAAGCCACACTGGGGCACAGCTGGCACTCGATATGGCTATATGCACTCCTCAGTTATGTGGAACACACACAAGCGTGCACACAAATGTATGCCTGTGAATGACCTTGTTGCAAGGAGAATCAATTAAAGTGACTCGTCGGTCTCTCTGTATTGGACATTATGAGGCATTGATGAGCAGCACGGGCCCAGCAGCCACTGCGTTTTGATCACCAAGAAAGACAGAAAGACACACTGGTGACTGCGCACACACTTAACCCTAATGTGTGTGAGACCAAACATGTGTTCACACAAATACAGGCAAGTGTGTGTGAGCGTGTGTGTGCACAAACACACTCTACATGAGCCCCCTCCCCACAACAAAAAAGAAAAATAATAAAAACAACCAGTCCCTTCATTACTGTCTCCCCCCAAAAAATGCCTCAGCTGGCCTGCTGATCGTTCTGGTCCAGCACACACACACACACACACACACACACACACAAGCATCCGATGAGTCAAACTCCCCATCTCAGACTAATCAGTTGACTGCACTAATTGCAAATGCAAATATGCAAATTTATATTAATTAATTACTCCACTAATTAGTTCTCTTGTCTTTTCAGGTAATAAATCATGGTGTGGTTGAGAGGGAAAGAGAGAGACATGGCAGTGATCTTTTGTCTGCTAGAAATCCTCTTTTCAGGTCTGAATCTCATCTTGTGATGCTTTTAAGATGCTTTTCATTACAAACTGTCGTCCACTGAGACTCCTCAACTTGCTCTTTCTTTCTCTCTCTCACAACAATCTAGTTAATTATTTCAATTGATATTTTAAGTGTCATACTTCAAGGGTGGAAGCATTGTAATTTGAGAGGTATAACAAACAGCAGAGGTTGGTAAATCAGGGTGTCTCGCTGACAGTTCTTGCCTGTCAGCTCTTTTAATTATCACATTATCAGCTTTTATAGGCACGGCGCGTGGTGTAGAGCTGCAAATGAAGGCGCCTCCGATCGCACGCTGAGTCGCAAGCGTTTCTCAATTGATGTCAGCAGTTAAAGGGAGTTTGTGTCTGGATGATGAGCGTGAGCCAGTCAAGTGGTTAAGGATGTAGTCATGGTGTGGTGGTACAGTGTGAGTCTGTCCAAAATCTAATTCACTGCATTGCTATTTGTGGATCATTCTTCAGTGAAACCCTGCGAGGCAGAAGAACGCTCCAAACCCCAACAGCGAAGCATGTCTTTTTTTAAAGTCCTCACACTGACTCCGTAATGAGACTTTTACTGCTAATTCTCAGTTTCTCAACAATCTAACGACTCTCACTATATATTTTGCCTTTATTTTTTACGCTGAGGTGCATGTTCAATTTACCAAAGCTAAATAAGGAAGTGCTTAAACACAAGTGCAAGGATTTTATTTTGAGTACATGTTGATATCCAATACCCAGCTGAGAACCAAAGCTGCTGCTATTAAATTATTATTATAGATGCTTGTTCTCGAAAACTTGAGCGTCCATACTCTGTTATTATTTTTCAAAGAGTTAATGCTATGGACATGAAGACTTTTATGTTAGAGACTGGGCTTCATATCCTGAGTGTAGTTATGTTCAGGCAACATAACTCTTTAGATTAAGGAATGATTCATTGTTTTGGTTGAATATCAATATAGTAAACCTGTGCTTCAGGTCACTGTTGACTGAACTCTGTGAGGGTCAAGGTAAAAAGCAATATCATAATTGTCCTGGATTACAGTCACACTTTTTAACAAATTTAAACACATTGTTAATCGTAAATTGAAACAAAACAAAAAATGCAACAATACTACTTAGGTTTAGGCCACAAAATGTGTTCGTGATATGTCTTTGACAAAAGAGTTCTCCCTTGAAATGTAATTCACGGTGCAGTTTTGTCCCAATGATGAACATCAAAAATAGTTTTCTGGAAGAGTCAGTATGTAATAAATACATTCAAGCTCAAGAAGACTAAGAGCTAAATGTCACCATGAACACATCCAACAACCCCCAACCATCCACCCACCCAACCGAAGGCTGGATGTGGATGTGCAGAGGATGGCTGAGGACTGAGGGACTGATTACCAGAGGCCAGGTCCTGGACTGGTGTCCTCCAGCTGTGCTGTTCTACCCAATTAGAAACTCCATATGCTGCCCCACTCAGCTGCTGAGTGGCCACACCTCCCACCCACACAGGTGGGATCACTGTGTGTTTCTGTCAGCGTTTGTCTTTGTTGTCTACACAAACAGCACAAACACTTCAGCAGGGAGGTAAAAGCAAAGTTTCTGCTGCACCCATGTTTGGATCCAATATTTTAGAGCATATAGCAATATAATCACCCCACAGACCTAATTTAATTTTGTGTGATGGACTATAATATGCTCTTAATCCCAACCCATTTCTTGACACCCAAACAAAGTGACTCCCACTGTCACTGCTCCTTTGATACAATACACACAGGTATTTAGGTGGGTGGCATAGAAGTGCTAATAGTATTAAAATATGGGGACATGAATAATGGATATGTTTTTGAAGATGTATAATGTAAAGATGTTAGTCCCGTTTTCAGACAGAGATGGGATGCAGACGTGAAATGTTGCTGGAGGCGCCCGTTTCTTTTTCAAAGCACAATCTGTTCGCACACGTTCAAAGTGGCTGTGACAATCTGTTGTGGTAGAATGCGACACTCTCATACCCAGAAAGTGATAAGATAAATAAAAATGTGTCAGATATCATATTTAAGTAAAAGCCATATTTTTAGTTTTGTTTATGAAATGTGTGACAAAGTTACAGAGGACGTGGTGTCCAGCATCCAGTAACAATACATAAACACATTATTCATATATCTGACATGAGGGACACTTTATTTCATACCCACTAATATGAAATAAAGTTTAAAAAGTGTTTTTGTCATCCATGAGTTTCTAATAACTCAACTTCGGCAAATTTCCTTGAAAGCAGGTTCACTTTTTCTCCGAGCATGAAGATGATTGACAGGGTTGTAATGTCGTTTTCTCACCTAATCGACACTCCAAGTGTTGATATGATGTCTTTCTCCCCCTTTCACTCATCAGCTGTCCTCAACTCCCCGTCGCCTCGCTGCGTTTGAAACCACTTCTCATTCTTAAAGGGACACTATGTAATTTTTTAAGTATTTTATGACCTCAAATCAATGTCTTCATTCATAAATAGATCCTCATTGGTGTAAAATAACATATGCCAACAATCTGTCAGTTATCTGTCTTTACATAGAGCGGGTCGCTCATACGGAGGCTTCCATGTCTTTCCAGTCTATCAAAAACTACGAACTGCCGAGAGGGAAATAAAGCACTACCTGCTAGTACCCATAGGACAAAATGCATTTCCATGTTTCATTTTTCACAGAGAAGCAAGGTGGAGATACTGGTTTTACTTACCCGGCACTAAACTAAAACCTGCACTGCACTTTTGGTCATAATATAAGACCGTACTTATGCTGCGCCGAATCCTCATCGCCAAAAAAGCGTAAAAGGGCCATAAAATGACTGGAGCTCCGGGCCGAGGGTCCGTGGTGAGTGATCGCCTGGGAGCGCCCCATGCCCGTCCACGGCCAGCCGAGGCCGCCAGGAAGTCCTCTGGACCAGGCTGTGGAGGTCCGGGGAAAAATGACTGGAGCTCTGGTCCGGGGGCTGGGGATCCGCGGTGATAGTGGCCACCCAGGAGTTGACCCATTCCGCTTACCGTAGTTCCAACCATGTTGCAATGCATGCAAAGTCAAATTTAACCACTAGATGGGAGAAAAAATTACACAGTGTCCGTTTAACAAAGTGGTGCACAGAAAGAGTTTCATCAGAAACTTACATTTATATCCATTAGTAAAAAAGTGTCTTGTTCCAATGGAATTTATATGAAAATTGATGCAAGATTACAAAAAGGCCTGTGTGAAGGCCTTAAAGGGGTAGTTCAGGATTTTGGACATGGGGCCTCATTTCCAAGTGTTGGAGACGTGGAGACAGATTTCAAAAAACTTCATTCAGTCCTTCTAGTTGCAGAGTTCACTGGTGCTAGACTAACGCAAGTCAATGGTTCTATTTTAGCCTGCCATTAAAAACAGTCTAACCCACTCCACAGTGCACTCAAAGCAAATCAGTTTTAACGCCAGACTATCGATGTAAATGTCTGTATCGATAGAATAATTTAAGACATAAAACTAACCTTGCATTTTGAAGGCAGCAGCGCCGTGCTATACTCCCTGGTAGTAAGCTGGACAGTGGCGGACTGATATCACCTAACAGCTAGGTTACCCGATCTATAATAGTTTGTTTAAATGCAGCTGTCATTGATAGATGATGTAGAGTACATGAGGAAGCCTGTTCTGAAGACCAGTTTTAGCCACATTTGGATGATTTTCCGATGTCTTTGAAGACGACGATGAGCAATTTTTCTCCAATGAACCGTACCTGGACGAGCTGGAATATACAGACGAATAGCTGAGAGAGATGATGCTAAAAGAGAAGAAGGAGAGAGCGTCTGTAGAGACAGTGTCCGCTGGAGCTGCAGAAAACCAGGACAGAAGAACCAGAGACTGGTGGTGCCAGTGAGGAAAATACACACTAATGCAGACGGAGGAGGAATGCAAGGTAAACTATTATAGCTCCGATAAGCTAGCTGTTAGCTGATATCAGTCTGTCGCTGTTGAACTAGCTGCTGCTGCTGAGACATGAATCCTTCAAAATGCAAGGTTAGTTTTATGTCTAAAATTATTCTGTCAACACAGATATTTACATCGATAGTCTGGCGTTTTAACTGATTTGCCTCGGGTGCACTGTGGAGTGGGTAAGACTGGTTTTAATGGCAGGCTAAACTTGAATCATTGACTTGCGTTAGCCTAGCACAAGTGAACTCTGCAACTAGAAGAACTGAATCATTTTTTTTAAATTTTGTCTCCACTCATCTCCAACACTCCAGCTCACTTGGAAATGAGGTCCCATGTCCAAAATCCTGAACTACCCCTTTAAGAGTCATAAAGAGTGACTGGTACCTCACAAAACGTTGCCAGTTTTGATCTGTTTTGACTATTTAGCTTAGCTTAGCATAAAACTGGAAGCAGGGGGGTAAAGAAGCAAACCAGAACCATGAGAGCCCACAGAGCTGACCGAAAACTGGCCTGCGTTGAAAATGAAAGATCCACCCCTGGCTGTTCAGACTAAGTAATAACATAATAGCCTGCTTCTCCACTCTGTTGAACTTCATTGTAACACGGCTGGAAATATCTCGACATGACACCACGCCATCTGTGTTTAACCCGTTTTAGCAAGCACGAGCGACATGGTGTTGCAGTGTTAAATTGGTCTGATTCAATTTAAAGGGAAAGTGCCACAGGATGAACAGTAGCTCAAAACAGAGTCAACATTAAGAAAGAAATAAGCATTATGTTACTGTTTATTACTAGTGGTTTGTTTGAATGTTGTGTCTGTTGATTTTTTTTTTTGTCATTAGGATGAAGTTAATAAAAAGTGGAAGAAGCACTCAGATCCTTTCGCTGAGCACAAATACTCCATTACAAGTAAAAGACCTCTATTCAAAATCTTAATTGCTTTGGCACTCCTTGGGGAACAATTTTACACAACAAAGTCTGTTTACAGGTGTTGGAGAGAGTTGCTGCATCTGAGGAAAAAGTTATAAAAAGTGGCTCCAGAGGGAGCCGAGTGAAACCTGATGAATTAATATCATCAGTTGGGGCTGAAGTTTGAAAATGAAAAATAATCTGGGAGTGGGGAGTTTGAAAAAGTGATCCTACCAGACCTCTGCAGCCTGCTGATCGTCTCTGCTTTCACAGTTTGTCATTACTCTAAATGAACTCCTGACAAATTTGTATTTACAGTACTTCTGTGTTTTCTGTAAAGTGTCACTGCTGTGGAGTCGACTGGAGTGATTCCCACTTTGAGCAGGTCTCAGACATCAGGGAGTTTAATGCCCTCTGCAGCTTGCATCATCTGCTCTGTGTCACAATGCTGGAGCTATGATGGGGGCCTGCCCTGTCCCTTGTTCCCACTTGAGGGGGGGTTACATTTGGCAGCCACAGCTCCTCACCTGTCAGGCTTCCAGAGAGGAACCACTTGGCTGCCAGCAGAAATAGCTTCTTCCTATTTGGGGGTCTGCCCCAAGTCAAGATGAGGGAAGCTTGGCTCTTTAATAGTTGGGCCAATTCCCAGACACACACTAGCAGCTCGTGCCACAGGGCCCTTTGATTCTGGGCTCTCGATCAGTCACTCTAAATAGAGCTCTGTGCTCTTTCCAGACGATAGACGTGGTTTCATTTTTATTAAACAGCTTGATATGCAATGTCTACTTTACATGCTGTGAGAGGTGGCGAGATCGTGCTGGCTCTTCTGGCCAGTCGGATTGTAGCCTTGCTGTGACAGCGGCAGATTTGTTTACAGTATATATTTGCTTTTTATTTGGCAGTTATTATTAAGTGTCATTATTTTTCAAGCAAATATGCATCTCCAACTTCAAATATGAGCAGATCTCTCACATCTTCTGGCAACTGCCACTTATTCTGTATTCATATGACATGACAGCAAACAGATTATATTTGTGTTTTGTAGTTCCAGTCTTCACTTCACAATGAATGAATTTAAATTAATCTAGAAAAAATATCTGCAGATTATTCAATCAGTGATGAAAGTAATATTTAGTTGCACCTCTAATTTTTTTTCACTGTCAAATCAACCATGTCTCCATCTGTGGGTGTGTGATAGGAGGGCAGCGACCAAGATTACTTTGTGTTAGGGCGCTTCCACGTTTGTACGCATGCATATGTTTTACCAAGGCAATATGTAGTTGAGTGCATTCCTCCCGCAGCTGTGTCTGTTTTCCTTTTGATGAAGGAAAAGCAAACTTATTAGCAGGTCCAGGTACATCAGAGCAGCAGTATACGCCAGTGGCCATGTGATTAAATCACACAGAGCTCGTCTCAAGGAGCCGGGTAATGAAGGAACAGGCTGGCGGATGCCTTCACACCCCTCCTCCTCCTCCTCCTACTCTTCCTCCACCAAGTCTTACTGGAGCTCAGCCGAACCCGGGACAGGAGGGAGGGTGGAGCACAAATACCAACATGCACTTGAATGTAGCGATCAACTGAAGACCACAATGTTTTTGATGCTGTGTTAATACAAAGTCAAGAGAATTCACAAGAAGAAACAAACACACAAAGAAAGAAAGAGAGTTCATGTATCTGTAAATTAGACTTTTACATAAAAAAATGATGGAACAACAACCACAGGACACACACTTGTGTTTATCCAGTCACCCTTGATTGGAGTTAATACCAGCAAGAGAAACTCATTTGCACATTTTACTTCCCAGCAGATTGACTATTTAAAAGAATAATGACCAAAAACAAAAGCTCCGTAAATCAACAGTGAGCCAAAACAAAAAAAAAGGCTACAAATCTTACTTTGCAGTCTCACCATATTCTTCAATCGTGCCAAAAATAAGCATTAAAAGCTCTTTAAAATACGGTTGATGGCTTTTGGTTACAGGCAGTCCCCATTTTCATGCCTGGCAATGGTCTTTTATGGCGAGGGACCTAATACAAGATTTCTGTTCTAGTGCAAACACAGTGGCCATGGGCACCAAGGAACAGCTGCCGTATAATTGAATTAACATTCGCCTTCTGCTTCGGCACTCAGTGCTGTGCTGAGAACTCATACACATCCCTCCACGAGCTCCATCAACCTGCCCATGAATATGCATGCTGCTAGTGATAAATGTGCGTTGTGTGTGTAATGTTTGTGGAGCTGCCTATATGGTGGATAAAGAGCTATATACTGACTGTCTTGGGAGTGTGACACGGTATACATCAAGTCCGTTGATCATTTTTAGTGCTGCAGGCCCTCTGCAGCTGACAAAGGTGGTGCTGAGGTAGCTTCAGTGTGATTTGAAGTCTAACAGAGACATCTAGTGGATTATTCACTATGAAGCACTCTCGTGTTCTCACTAATGCACAATACAGTTCATACTGTAGAATTTGTTCACTAAATCCGAGCAGTCGTTTGCTAAATGTCCACTTTAGGGGGTGGAAGAAAAAGAAGATGAAAATGTATATATGATCTATATGATAGATATTTAGACTACAAAATTAAGAGCATTTACATGTCACCTATCACAGCATAGAGCCTGTGAGTCCAGTCCCACTACATGCTCATTTTTGACATCACTCTGCATCCTGTGCACACAACTGATTATCATTTATGCACCCAGAAACGAGAAGTCAAAACACAAAAAGTGTATAGACATTATTAAGCTGCATAAGAGAAATAACCACTTCTTATAGATTCAACAGCAAAAGAAAACATCCCCAAGGTAGACAGCAGCTGGATAATATAACTATATAGTTACAGACAAACACACAAAGCTGCAGTTTTTGCACAACATGCATCCAAACACAACGCTTGACCCCTGGAGGAAGTTACATTCAGAGTAAGTTTGTTGTTTACTCACCTGTCTGACCAGCTTTATATGCGTCTCGAGCACCATGAGGTCCTCTACAATCTACAACCTGATCAAGGTTCAGCTTCTCAGCACATTGATTCTCTGAACAGAACATAACCAGTCTCAGCCTCTCTGGCCCAGGATAACCAGTCTTCTCTGTCACTCAGAGTTTTCAAGCACTTTGCTCACTGAGGATAAAAGTTTCTCGGTAAACACATAAATCGTAGCTGATCATTTTAGCATTGAGCATGCTGGCTATCATGAGTGTATTTAATTTGGGTCACTTACTGGCCAGGTGGTGCTTATACTTTTATTACCACATTAATTTAACAGATGTTTAACAGTTACTTTGATTATCAACATGAAATATGATTGAACTGTATAATAATGATGAATTATTATAGGTTGTATGTTATACCTTTGAACTGTGGATTCACCTCTTATCTCTGGTAACACCACTAAAGGGTCAAAATCCACATCAGAACCAACTTCTTCACTGCTGCTTTTGAACTGGTTGTCATCTAACACCTCAGCAGAAACTGGGTGAATGGGATGGTCTGGTTCAGTTTTTTTTTGAGTTGGCACTAATGACCAGGACAAAAACATCAAGTGAACAAATATGCCAGCAAGATGAAGAAGGAGTCCTGTTGGGCCTCTTTGGACTGTGGGAATGCAGCGGAATGCAGTTTTGGTGGTTGCTGAGGCAAAAAGTCGACATGGGAGGAGTTTGGTGAGGCCATGGAGAATGACTTCTGGATGGCTTTGAGGAAATTCTGGTCCACCATCTGGCATCTCTGAAGGGGGAAGCCGTGCACCATCAACAACTTGTATAGTGAGGATGGGGTGCTGCTGACCTCAGGATATTGTGAGTCGGTGGGGAGAATTCTTCGAAGACCTCCTCAGTTCCACGCCTTCCAATGAGGAAGCAGAGTCTGGGGACTCTGAGGCGGGTTCTCCTATCTCTGGGGTCGAGGTCACTAAGATAGCTCCTCGGTGGCAGGGCCCCAGATGTGGATGAGATCCTAAAGAGTTCCTAAAGGCTCTGGATGTTGTGGGACTTGTGGTTGACACACCTCTGCAACATCGCATGGACATCAGGGACAGTGCCTCTGGATTGGCAGACGGGGTGGTGGTACGCCTTTTTAAGAAGGGGACCGGAAGGTGTGTTCCAACTAGACTATAGACTAACTCCACTATGTCTCTGGTCTGGGAACACCTCGGGATCCCTCCAGAAGAAATGCATGAAGTGGCTGGGGAGAAGGAAGTCTGGGCTTTCCCGTTTAAGCTGCCGCCCCCACGACCCCAACCCAGATAAGCAGAAGAGGATTGATGAACAGATGGATGGATGATGGATGGATGGCTACTTGAGCAATAGTGAGGTACATGTATGTAAGAGATCTCTTAAAGTGCTTTCATCCTAAGGGATGACGGACGAAACACAAGTTCTTCTGAAGTTATTACGAGACTATGGCAAAAAGTTAATCATAATCATCAATATTCCGAAGTTAATCGTCTTATACAATTCGTCTGTGTAGGTTCTTTATCATCCAGGTCGAGGTAAATCAAAAAGAGCAAAAAAAGAGTGAATTGGAGTAAGTCCAGTCTCGTAAACGTCTTTGCTCTTTCTGCGTTGCAGCTCAAAGCAACGTGAAAAAACAAAGAGGGAATATAACACCACAATTATATGTACAAACTGGAAACTCCACATACTGTTCTTTCATGTGTAACAGACCCTTTAAATGTGTCATATCATACTACAGTGGTGTAGGAATGAAGACAGGCAGACATGATCTGAGCCCTTTGAATCCAGATTTATTGATACAGCTGTGCAGTCACAGAGCATGGTGGCACACACGGCCGCCTGGCCGGCATGGGACAGTGACACACACACACACACACACACACGCTCTCAGTCCATCTGTCTGTCTGTAAGGCAATTTTCTTCTGTTAGCTATTTTGATCACCCACCTTTGTTTTTTTTATTTTTAAATTAACATAACTGTTTAAGGGTGGCACGGTGGTGTAGTGGTTAGCACTGTCGCCTCACAGCAAGAAGGTACTGGGTTCGAGGCCCGGGCCCGGGGCCTTTCTGTGTGGAGTTTGCATGTTCTCCCCGTGTCTGTGTGGGTTCCACAAACATGCATGGGGATTAGGTTAATTGGTTAATTTAAATTGAGTGTGAGTGTGACTGGTTGTCTGTCTCTATGTGCCCTGCGATGAGGCGGCGACTTGTCCAGGGTGTACCATGCCTTTCACCCTAAGACAGCTGGGATAGGCTCCAGGCCCCCCACGACCCTGTGAGAGGATAAGCGGTAGATAATGGATGGATAACTGTTTAAGTTTTAATCTGTCCAATCTGTGTAAAACGTAATTGGAAAAAATGCTGAAATATATTTTTTGGTGAATTGTATGAAGGTTTATACAGTCAACTGCTTCATGCTTTGTTTCTCTCACTCTCGTTCACACACACACACACACACACACACACACACACAGCAGGTCACAGTGAGGAGATCAGAAATGCACATTAAGTATTTTTCGGCAGTATCTCACACGCTTTTCATCCTACCCTCAGTCACTAGGACAGTTTGAGATCTGTCACTTCAGAGTGATTCACACTAAACAAGGAAACGAAGCACTAAACGAACAACAGTTAATCTTTTCTGCAGTAACAATTACAAAACACCATGTTTAGAAGTCTTTACATGTCATAAATACAGCTATGTTTCTGATTATGGTTGGTATAAATGCCTGTTAAATATTGATACAGCAGGCTATCACAGTAGCAAGTGAAGGATAGCGCAAACTACAAGCCTGTACATGTGTTGGTCCCTTGGTGCAGAAAATATACTCTGCTTTACCAAGTATCAGACTAGTGTCAGAATGGGTTTTGCATTTATTCTATATATAAATCTATTTTTATATGATTGTTACATTTTAAATTTACAGTTTTATCATTTTTCTGACTTCAGAGCTGGTGGAATAAAACATATAGGACAGACACACAGGGACAAATGAAACCAGAGAGGAGACACAAAATGACAAAAACAGGAGTGTCATTACATGTTGAAGACATACTTTTTGACAATCCAGCAAACCGTACAATAAACAAAAACAAAAAACCACAGGGCTATAAAATAGATTTTCTTAAATTAAAAAGAGCAAAATATACCACTATAAATACTACACGTCGGCAACATCAATCTTGTGACTTTCCAGCAGTGTTTAAAATAAAAGTCTTCAGCGTGAATAGTTGTAGGAAGATATGAACTGTTTTGTTCGACTGTACCTGGATCAGTACAGATTCAAATGACATCAGAAAATTAGTTTCCCTACAGGTGAAAAGTGTCAAATGGAAAGTACATGTATAGGCACACATTCAGCCAGCTGGCTTGCTAACCACTGACTGTATTTTAGGTAGAAAGTAGCATGTGGTAACATTAAGTGATAAACTGCTTTATATCCCAGCTTGGTACTAAAGTTCCTGTTACATTACAAAAATGAGGAGTGTGTATTAAGAAGTGAAAAATCATTCCTGCAATTTCATATAAATGTTTAAATGATTTACTCTCTTTGAACCCCATATATGCTGTACTATGTTTTAGTATACATTAATAATAATCAATATAATAATAATAATAATATGCCTTCATCTCGGCACAATCAATTTTAGGATTTTCATACTAAAAAATTAAAACAGAAAACAAAATAAGAATGCACATCTTTTTTTAGGGAAAACATATCCATCATTATGCAAATACTGCCAAAATGCTTCTTTTCTTCCAATTACACTTAATAAGTATATAGTAAAAGCTGAACCAGCGTTGCAGAGGTTCCATATGTTACATATGCACAGTAAGCAATATTTGCATCTTCTATACACAACATTACAAGCCTTAAAAACCTGGTGAACAACCAAAAAGCAGATACAGTTTGGACTCATAGCCTCGGATGCATCACAGAAGCATGATGGATTCAACTGGCTAATAGGTGTACGAGCACACTGTAAACACGTTGATTATAACATTACACCAGCAACCTCGCAGGCAAAGGCGCTGCAACATAACTGTACTGCAAAGTAAAATACATACATAAGATTTTCCTCTATTTCAGCGACAATGTTGATGTTTTGCTACAGGTTAATTACATAAGAAGGCATCAAGAAGGAGTTTTTTGACAAAGAAGTGACACGGTGTGACGATGTTAGACACATCTAGTGCTTGATGCACAAAGGACATGACCAATGCAAAACAAATAACACCATTACAAAAGAAAAATAAAGAAAAAGGTTGAATCTATTACAGAAACTTGAACATGTGATATGTCGGAAATGCATCAGTTGAATTCTAATTTTTGGACATTTCTCACTACAACATCTTACACTATATCCTCCTGCTAAAAAGACATATGTGGTAGTGAAATGTGGGATCATAGAATTTCTACTATGTCTCATACTCTTATACAAACTTACAATATATACAGTAAAGAGGACAGAAACACACAAAAAACATAAACCTGGCAGCAAGGAACACAAACACATTTGAATTGTATGTCTGAGGAAAGAAAACATGTGGAGGAGTAAAAATGAGCCATAACTGGTCTCAGCAAACACAGAGACTCCCAACAGGAGCTCCTTCAGTACAAGGACATGTAAGAAGTTTTCTACTGGATTTCAGAAGTACTTTCTAGTAAAACAGTAGTGTATGCATACTTTTATGCCATACATGCTGTGTAGCATCTATTGAAATCCATCTTGATGTCCATCTATCCTGCATTCCCCACAAATGAACACTTACAAGTATTCTTCAAAATATCAAAATAGGTGACTGTGTATTTCTCTAAATAACCATTTTTACCAGACGGTACTCGTGATGTTAAAATCTAATAAAGGCTGTATACAGAGAAGTAAATCACAGCAGGAAAAAGTTGGTCTTGTACAATGGCTACATGTCTGTGGCTGAGTTAAATGCAACTTTTAGCAAAGTAAAACAAAAAAAAAGAAAAGAAGAGCAACATTTTCAGTGTCACCATCATCATAAGGTCATAAAATCTTTCCCTGTATCATCTTGATCAGGAAGCAGGAAGGTATAGGAATAATGCACGTGGGTAGAGCAACAAGCTCTGTATTCAAGAGCATGGGAGTATATATATGGTCAAATTAAAAACAGCTGATCACAGAGACAAAGAAAGATGTGCAGGTGTCAGTTTGTAGGTGTCCTGTAGAGGGAGACACAGTCCAACTAATGAGCTGACGTGAGTCCTGGAAACAGGTGAAAGCAGGTTCAGGTGAGCAGCAGCGCAGCATCAGTAAGGCTGTGATTCTCCACAGCTCGATTATTCCATCGCCACCTCTGCTTTGGGAAGGCAAATGATAGATAATATTAATAACTGAGGTGGGATTATGTATCAACACTGACTATCTGTTATGGAGAAATCTGTCATTCTCATGGACTAATTTCAGTTTGACCTTGTGATAAAGTAAAGAAAAGTCACATGATCAAGAAAATACTCCTCTTTGAATCAACATGTTCATACTGCGACAGCTACGCATCCTCATTTAAGTTCTCACGCACTGTAAGTAGTTTTTTTTCCTGTTTAAAGTGTTTTTCCTTGCTGATGTTATCCCTCCATAGCCTAAAGAAGATTTAGGGAGTGTTAATTGAAACACTGGTTTCAGCTTTATTCCATAAGGTCAAATAAACACACACAGCCGCCTACTCTCTTGAGCATGACCACAAACTGCAGCCTTCACAGTGATCATGAAGCTGAATAAACATCTCTCTATATTATAACCTTGGCGATGACTATGAGTTCTTGCAGGACTGCTGTATGAGACTGTATTCATTTTAGCAAGATGTACAGTACCTAATAAGATAAGATAGAACTTTAATTATCCAGAAGTAAACTGCTGAATAAACTGGTAAGTCAGTGCAGACAGTTAATTTCTTTTCGTGGGCTGCAGGAATAAACTCACCATTGTCTCTTTTGTTCTTGTTTTCTTCACCCTCTAGAGATTCAGTCCCTTCAGACAACTCTCCTGAAAAGTCAGAGTCGTGTTATTCGTCATGCTGAGGAGAAATGAAATCCTCAAAGCTTCCTCTCCTTAATACTTAATACTTTTAGTCAGCATTATAAACTCATGCTGTGCAGCCAGACATTGCTCAAATTTACAGCACTCATTGCTACATTGATTAAAATCATTAAAAAACAACTTTTGATTCACAAGAACAATTACCGGGACTCTTGGCTCTCCTTCTCAAAATATTTTATCAGTTTGAATGAAAATGAAAGCACAAAAGGTTAAGACATGACTCACTCATAATGACTGACAGAAACACTGGCAGCAGATTTAGTGATCACTTAGGTATGCATGTCAGTGTGCTGTATGGAAATTGCCTTATGTCACCTCATGCTACGGGATTTCACAGTAATCACAGTAACGGGATGTACCGTTCTGCAGTGGAGGGTTTTTGTGTGTGGTGCTCCCAGGCTGCGCTCCTTGCTCTGTTTCCTCCGTGTTACCATCTGGTGGTCGGCTGACCTCCGCTGACTCTGGCTCCTCCCCTTCCAATTGGTCCTCCTTTGGTTCAGGCTGTTCTGGTTCTGTGTGAACCTCCTGGGGCTCCATAGCCTCTTCCTGTTGAGCTTGCTCCTCAGCTTCCCTTTTAGCTCTCTCCTCCGCCTCTGAGGTCGCATGAAGGGTGGAGGCATATGTCAGCATTCATGTGCATTGAGTCATTGCTACTTTATTCATACTTCAAGCCAATAAAGGCTGAGAGAGCTAATTAAACCATTTGTTCAGTTTCAGACCTGATATGAGGTTGATTTCTGAAGCCTCTCAATAAAAAGGTGCATTAATTGAGTTCTTGGCCATATGGGGGCAGCGGAAACAAGCTGCAAACACATTTATCACCTTTTAAATTGACAAGGTAAACTAGCAAACAGCTGCTTGCTTACACATTGAGCAGTTATGGAGCAACATTAACATTCATTTGGAGTCATGTTTTTGGTTTGTGTTTTTGTTTCTACACACTCCTGAGGGAAATCTCTGGCTCTTCAATTGCTAAATGCCCCACTATATTCACCAGCTAATCTTGTACTGTTGTCTGTCTGCTTTGTGGTGCTGGCAGATAGTGTACGGTGCATTTTTAAAGCTTTTTCTTGGCAGAAAATGGAACAGTGAAGCTGTCATGCAGGAGGAAGATAAATGGGTTTTAAACAACATGGTAACCTAATTCTCATTAATGGCTTATAACTCTTGTATAAACCCATAGACTGTATATAAATAGTGGACAGAGCTATCGTGACTTCACCCGTTGGTTTGTGAAGCCCGTACAGAAGTAACTAAACTTGCATTCTCTCCACCAGCCAGCAGGGGGCGATACTGGTGGTTTCAAAAAGAAGTCTATGTTAGTATCGAAGTCTATGGGAAAATGACCACTTTCTCTCCTGCTGTATCATTATACTATATTAAACTCATATTTATAATGTCTACAGAGGTAATACACCAGGGGGAGAAAAGACTCATTTTCCCATAGACTTCAATACAAACAGACTTCAAACCACCAGTATCGCCCCCTGCTGGCTGAGAATGCAAGTTAAGTTCCATATGGGCTTCACGATACAGATCCTGGTGTTGCCCACTAAATAAATCACACATTAATGGTTTATTCACATTCAATAAAGCCATTGGTTTCAACATATAACCTTTTTAGGGGTGAATAATTATAAAACAAAGTACTGATCACTGTTTCCCTCATTAATACAGGTCTGTTGAAATCGCTCTCTGATAGAGCTTTGCTGTTTTCTCAAACAATTTTCCAATCCTGGTGGATCTCTTGATCCAGGTCTGTTTTAACAGGACATTAATGTGCATGTAATGTCCAAAATCACCTCCATTTCCTGTATGTTACCTTTGGTTATATGGGTGTACATTACCTTTAGCAGCCTGAGCTTTCCACCTCTCTCTGTTCTGATAAACCTCTTCGTTCCACAACGCCTTGAAGTTCTTCAGGTCCACCGTCAGCAGAGAGCTTTGTCCTGATGAGCTGCTGTCAGAGCTCTTCACGCTGTGCCTGTTGGCCTCCTCTGAGCTAATACTGTTCAGACTGGACAGAAAAAGAGCAGGAAGGAAGGTGTCAAACAAGACATGCTAGCAGCTCTGTGTAGCTGCAAGAGTGCTACTCAGCCAAGGGAGCTCTACAATGCATTTAAGCTTTACAAATGGAACTTAAAAAAGTGAACATTTAAGAGAGCCCAGAGTAATAAGTCACAATATTTCATCCCCTGCTGCTTTAATTCTGACCATTCATTTTCAAATCTATCTCTTGTCAGTCCCAAAACTTTATGAAAGTGCAACACAAATTACTGTGTAGCCCTTTTAGGGATTAAAATACTCCATTTGATAGGAATATCTAAATTCAGTCTGGACCAAATTTAGTGTAACAGCGACAGACTGACATTACCCCCTCTGGTTTGGCAAAAGAAAACAGCAATAGTCAGAGGCACATTGAGAGAAGCACATGTAGAGTCATCTGAGGCACACAGACATAGTTACAGATGATTGAAAGCAGCTATAAATGCTGGGAAGAAACAGTCCAAGGAAGCACCCAGGTGTGCGCAAAGGCAAGGAGACTGCAAAAGTGGCAACACTATTTGAGATTTCCACTCGGTTAACTTTGACTGGAGGCCCACTGAGTGATGCTAATGACTGCTGTTGAGGAGAACGAGGAGGCTGATATTGATGTGCAGGTGCAACGGAAGATACAGAGCCAGACTCCCCAAGTACAGCTGTATTTCCCAATGAGCTCCCTTATAAATACACAAATAAACTTTAAATTGTTTGTCTCTGGATAGTTTAATTAGTAAGGCAAGAACAAATGGAATGCACTTTCTTATCTGGGTGGATGTGCGTATGCCAGTCCTGCAGTGAGTCCCACCCTTGATCAGGGACGACAAGTTTAGCATCTCTAAAATATCAATTTCAAGGTGTGTGGCTCTGCCCGATGAAAGGTGGAGACATTTTATGCACAGAAATGGATTACTCATGGGAGACTCATCTGCTGTTCTAAATGCCTCCATTAGCTATGCTGTTATCGCAGAGGAGCTGTCGAGGTTTAATCACGTCATTGAGCGAGCAGTTACTCAGACAGGTATAGGAGGTGAAGGGTAGAAAACGATAGATTTTTCATTCTTGATTAAGCAGGCTGGTTGATTAAAATTTACTGACATTTACATACACCACAACCATCTGCTCAGTTCTGCTACTGAGCAGCATAGAAGAATCCAAACTTTAATTTCTAAATCATCTCTCAGTGAAATGTGCTGCAGCTCACCTCGAGCGTCTAAAGCCGGCAAAACCTGAATGGGAAGCCTCGTCGATGAGCGGTTTTACGATTCGTTCCATCATGTCCGTCAGCACAGTGAAGGTAGGCACCACAATGAAGTCAATGAAACCTGGTGACAGAGATATCAGCACAGTGTCTAGTGTCTTTGTGCAGTGTCAGTGTCATTATTTAATGCAGACTCAGATGAAATGAAGCACAGGCCAATCACTGTAACCCTGTCATTCATGAAATAAAAAATGAACATTAAATTAAAAATTAAAAATAAAGCTGCACGTATTTCCAGAATGTCTTAAAATGAATTATCAAATCTGATGTTCAAATAAAATTAAGTCTATAGATGTGTAACAATGCCATTTACCTGTCTTGGTGTCAAAATGCAGATAGGACAAGCTCATAGAAACACTGATATATTCATTTTGGTCACCTTCAATTGAATGTTGCAAAGTGAAACTGTTATTGTTGCCTGGAATTGTTCCTCCTGTGGCTGAAATGATCATGCTATTTTGACAGATAAGTGATAAAATGCACATTGCACAGAAAATCTTGACACATACTTTACGATTTGCCAACAACAAGCAAGTTCCATCCATCCATCCATTTTCTACTGCTTATCCTCACATAGGGTCATGGGGGGGCTGGAGCCTATCCCAGCTGTCTTAGGGCGAGAGGCAGGGTACACCCTGGACAAGTCTCCAGTTCATCACAGGACACATATAGACAGACAACCACTCACACTCACATTCACACCTACGGTCAATTTAAATTAACCATCCATCCATCCATCCATTATCTACCGCTTATCCTCATAGGGTCGCGGGGGTGCTGGAGCCTATCCCAGCTGTCTCAGGGCGGAAGGCAGGGTAAACCTCTGGACAAGTCGCCACCTCATCGCAGGGCACATAGAGACAGACAACCATTCACACTCACATTCACACCTACGGTCAATTTATATTAACCATTTAACCTAATCCCCATGCATGTTTTTGGATGGTGGGAGGAAGGTGGAGTACCTGGAGAGAACCCACGCAGACACGGGGAGAACATGCAAACGCCACACAAACTCCACACAGAAAGGCCCCAGGCCGGGAATCAAACCCAGTACCTTCTTGTTGTGAGGGAACAGTGCTAACCACTGCACCACCGACATTATGGACATGTTCCATGGATTTGGTCTTTCAGCCTCCATACAGGCTGCTTTATATTGCTGGTGGAAGTTGTTGTTATTCAGGTAATGCAGTCTCTGTCCCAACTTGTCACATAACCTCACTTGATCAGTGGCTCTACGCTTCAAACTATGATACATTGGGTAGCCTTTTGGAGTCAGTTTTGGACTTCTCAGTTTCTACTCCATAGATGCAAGCAGTCTCTTTTCAAAATAAACTTCCTTTATTATGTCCAGACAACTGCGGCACGGTGCAGTGATTAGCACTGTCTTACAGGTATGAGGCCTTTCTGTGTGAAGTTTGCATGTTCTCCCCGTGTCTGTGTGGGTTCTCTCCGGGTACTCCACCTTCCTCCCACCATCCAAAAACATGCATGGGGATTAGGTTAATTGGCTAGTTTAAATTGACCATAGGTGTGAATGTGAGTGTGAGTGGTTGTCTGTCTCTATGTCTCCTGTGATGAACTGGAGACTTTCACCCTAAGACAGCTGGGATAGGCTCCAGCCCCCCCATGACCCTATGTGAGGATAAGCGGTAGAAAATGGATGGATGGATGGATGGATGTCCAGACAACAAAAGTCCTTGGTTATGTTTAGGAAAAAAAAATCATAGTTTGGGTTAAAATAAGTGTCTTTGTTATGTAAAATATTCAAGTATGTAAGCTGTAACAAAAGTAATAATCATCAAGTCAAATAATCATAATACAACAGTCAATGTTGACTAGGTTTCACACAGGACATAAAAACACTCAATGTCTATAACATAAGATGGCAAAGGACAGAGCTTTAATGTCTTCGATGAAAAGAAACAACACTATTTATTATCACTCACTTCTCTACTTGTATACCCATACAGACATGCATCATCATGCAGGTGGTGTAGTGCAGATGAAAGAGCCACTCACCAATCTGGGACTGGGCCACCATTGTGGACTTTCGGTCACAGAGTGGAGAGAAAGGCAGGCCAAGCTCTGATTCTTTGTCCCCCTGGAAAGATGGCAGATTCCTCAGTGAAAATCATTCTCATTTTTCGTTTTCTATAAAAGTGTAGCCCACTCTCCAGACATGTACACACAACCGACTGACGCTCACAAACACACTCGTACACACTGCCACCGTACACCACATGCTCACACTTCTATCAGCAGGCTTTGAATATATCTGGCCCCCATCCCAAGTGCTTTTGGGCCATAAATGTGTTTCATTTTCTCTTCTGATTTGTCACAAACAGATGAGATGTGGAGTCGGGAGACAATGTTCTTTGGAGAAGCTATTTATCAGCGATTCATATCCCAGGAGATAAAGGAGTCATAAAAACAACAGCAATAACAAAAGCACTGATAATGTGAACAATGTGGATTAATAATGGAAGAGATGAAAGCAAAATGGCACCAGTTAAACGCCTGCCCTTGTTGAAATTAACAAAACCAAAATCTATTATTTAGAGGCAAGTAATGTTTTACATTTTAACCTGCCATGGTGCTTTGTCATGGCATCCCTTTTAAAAATGTCAAGGAGTAGAGTGTCTGTTAGATAAGCATTTTGGGGTGGTGCCGAAGCACCCTATCAAAGTAATCATTCACTAATATCATCATCATTTTATTATTCGTGTGAAAGAACACACATAGCTTTTAAATAGCTTTTTTTGCTACCAGTAAAAGCATAAACACCTGCACCAAAGGAGCAGCTTAAAGCAATTTGATTGTCCTGTCTTGAGAAAAGATAAATAAATAACAAATAATCAAATTTTGGGTAAATCCAAGTAGAATAGTTCCTCCCAGACTCCACAGCTGGTCCAACAGAGCATTTATTTTCACATAGCAGGAGGAGCACAGGTGCAATTTAGAGGTCAAGAACAAACTTTCCATCTCACCTTTTGAAATTGTTGAAAAATCCTATGATCAGAATTGATTCTTTTTCTATTTGAACATCTAAAATTCTACAACTGGGCAAACTACGTCTGCTGATTTAGATCATGTGACATATACATTCATGCATGTATCTAAACCTCACATCTTCAAACCACTGTGTTTCACCTGTCTAAAGAACTCCTCCAGTAGGGAGGTGGTCCAGCGGTGGTGGAGGTCCCAACTTTTGGCCGGGTGGCTGATGTCTGCTGTGTGCAGCAGGAGGGACAGGGCTTTGGGCTTGTCAATGCTGCATTAGAAACCAAGATACACAATTTTAAACAATGAAATCTGCGTCATACATTTTTGAATATAAAACACCTAAATTATTTTAGGTGCAGCCAAATGGTTTTGGAGGCAAAGACACTTCAGACAAATCTGCAACAAGGTTAGTGAATAATACCAACCAAAGGAAGGACACAACAACATTTCCAAATCAATGAATGTCCCTGAAGGCAAAATCATAAAAAGGGTTTAAATGTGGCACAGCTGCAAAAGTTTCTACAGCAATCTGTACACAAAAAATGACTGTGTCCTACTGAAGATTTGAATCATAAAAGAGGCTTAGCAATTTCTTAATACTAACGTTACTCAAATAATGCTTTAGTATGTGTTTATGAAAACATTACAAAAGTGTGGCTTGTTGAGTTTAATAGACTTTGGGCAACAATGGAGCTGAAGGACAACATTATTTATTATTGCTTATTGGGATCATTTCATTGTTGGTCTATTCATGGAACTTGAATGACAACAAGACATCCTATTTAAGTGTGGAGATCAAATGGGGGGCATCTTCAAACTAGAGACAGGCAAGAAAATGCTTAACTATTTACCAACTAATGCTCAGTAACATATGCTGAAATATACAACGATTTCTTTAAGCATGTGCTTAAAAACACACATGACCAGACAAACATAAAACACCTCCATTCAAAATGCGAAGGAGAAAAAAACACTGCCCTCATTAGGCAAATCGGTTTTCTACACTGGAACACAGTGTGAAGACACATCATCTCACCTCATCAGACATCGGCAGTGTCTGAGATATCACCTGATAACCATATCAAAATATCATGTTTAATGGACTGATGCATGAATGAGCAGACACAGACCAGTATGGAAAATTTGCACACAAATGAGAAGTACACACACACGTACAGAGCAAGGTCAAACAGAGGTGAGAAAGACTGGCTCAAATTTCCCCTCATCCCATTTGTGGCAGATTGAGTCTTAAAGTGCACTCGAAGCAGGCCTGGAGCAGACTGGTTTGAATTACTTCACATTAGAGTCTATTCAGCATTACAGCTTCCTGCAGACTGCAATCTTGTCTGTGTGCATACATGTGTGTGTGTGTGTGTGTGTGTGTGTGTGTGTGTGTGTGTGTGTGTGTGTGTGTGCGCTCTATACTGTAGCTTGATGATTACTTTCCAGTCAGCACTCTTCAAAATTCAAATTCATCTATATTCACAAGTATAAGAAGCACAGTATTGATTTCCACATATGTTCTCTGCACATCTCCACATCGCTGCTTTGTGAGCAATTTTCTAATCATGAGTCTTCTTTCTTCAGTGTAGCAACTATTTCGGTAGTGATGACTCATCACGACATTAGTTTGCTTGATAGCTTTCTGTTTGCAAACGGCAGCTCTCTACATGTAGAGCAGTTCCAGATTGCAAGTGATGAGGACGTATTTATAGGTGATTTTTTATCTTTATATGCACCTGCTTAGAATATTGATTAAATGGCTATTATCAGCAGTCATCGGCATCATAGATATGGGTTGGAAGGGGCCTGCTACACCTACTACTAGGTTCAGAAGGCCGTTATCAGTTATTCACATGGTCGATCACCAGCACAATTAAAACAGGATAACACTGACCTCTGCAAAGGAGATCTGAGTCAGGCAAAGTTTAAATTGTTAAAATAGTAACAAAGCTCAATTGGGGTGGTGATCTGGAATGATAGATGAGAAAGAGAAATGCTAGACTTTCACCTGGGAGAGCGCTGTCTCACACTCTCAAACAAAACCCTGCCCTTTCCCCATTTAACTTAAATCCACATGGTAAAGTAAACCACAAACCTTTTCCAAAATCTTGCCTAAGTGTTGAGTTGCTGTGTTTGTTACTGGGGCTGTTGAAATTATCACGTTAACATGATCAATCAGCATTAATGCACTAAAATGCATGCAGAGACGTGCTGGCAGGTCATGAAGTAAAACTCCATCACAAAAGTCAAGGAAACTAACAACAGAGTCATAACTAACAATCAAACATGCTGCTAAAATTAGATTAACCATCTTGATTGAATTTGTCCAAGCTTAATCCGCCAAAGAGCATAGTTAAAGTATAAATTAACTTGAAATGGATGAAATGGAAAAGTGAAAGAGACGTTCTTTTCTTCTTTTCTGTGAGAGTTACCGTTGTTCAAAACAATATTTTCTGGCTGGTCATCTCACCTGTATCCTGTACACCTGCAGAGTGTGCCAGCAAACCTACAACAATGCAATGCTACTGTCTGTTTCTCACCGCAGTGTGCATATAAATTTCACAATGCCAAATCTGGTGTTACCGCAAAATAACTCTGCTGCAGACGTACAGCCTGTATTTGTGCATGAGAGGGCGATACCTTGCTACTTACAGTATAATACTTGCACTATATAATGCATGATATTTGGTACTATTTGGCCACAAAGTCCTCATTCTGTTTCTATTTTTTATTTGGGGTAAACAAAGCATGAACATCATTTGATATAAACACGAATGTTTGTTGTGTTGTGAATGTCTGAGTATACCCACAGGGCAGAGTTAATTGGGTTGTAAACAGCTGGAGGTTGGTACATTGTATACACAGCAGCTGATGGCAGGGTTAATGAGGATGTAATTTCCTGTGACGAGGGCAGGGCGTGTAAATACCAGTGAAGGGCAAGTCAACTGACCCCTCAGGCTGTTGTAGGAAGTTCTTCATGGCCTTAACCTGCTGGAAGTGGCAGGACATATCTGTGGCCAGTACCATCTCCACCACCAGAGCCCTCAGCTCTCTGGATGCAAACAAAGGAGAAGGAGAAAAGGGAGAGGAAAGCCATGAGCCATGTGCTGTATAATGAACTGTCAAACACACAGGTAATAAAAAGCGGACTTATTTCAGAAGTCGCTAAAAGTAAATGAAGCCAGCCAACACAGTTTTTGAGAACTATTTATAATATTTGCTTTACAAGTCCCAGTTTATGCCGCAAAAATCTGATTGCAGCTGTCTCCTTTAATGTAGTATCACACATAACAGTTCCATTTAGCACAAAGTTGTTGGACCTTGAAGGTAATCCAACTTTTCAGATTTTTACTCCACTGAGCACAGTTGTTAATCTTGGAAAATAAGAGATAAGCTAATATTGAACTTTGAATGATATGTACATTCTGAAACTCTTCTGCTTGATCTGCCTCATTTCCATCTGACATGTCTTCCTCTCTATCTGTCTCTAGCTATAACTTCTGAGTTTTAGTTCTCTTTGTTGTCACTCACTCCTTCATCTGTTTCTCTTCCTCTTATTGTCTTTCTAAGCAACTGTCTCACTGACCTCCAGTCGTCCTTGGAGAGGTTGTAGAGGATGTTCATCTCATCGTCGTCCTGCAGCAGGCGGTAGGCTGCGCTGACATGGTGACTCTCCAACACTGAGCGGTCATTGTACAGGATAGCTGTGTCTGACCTGTCAAAGAAAAGGCAAAGCATAGTTCTATAGGTCTATGATGGAAAGAACAGCTTACAAAGAAATAACAGACCCTAGATGTTGCTCTATCTTCAAAAAATCACTACTGCTAGTTTCTGAAAATTATACAACCACCTTGTCCAGAGTAAATCTGTGAATTTGTTTAAATGCAAGACATTAACAGTTACTATATCCCCAACTTTTCATACATACATATACATAAATGCATAAACATGGACATATCTACCTATTTGCACACAGGTATTCATGTATATATTTTTGTTTCAATATATTTATGTCTCTTTTTGTTTTTATAGCTTTCCTCTGTGTGCTCTGCTGTTATTTCTATATGTTTGACACATGCTGGTGGTTGCTTGAATTTCCCTCAGGAATAATAAATATCATCTGTCTATGAAATGATCTGAAAAGTTTTCCTCTCTGAAATATATCATGATGGGAAGTGGAATCTGGATAATATAACAAAGGGCTGTAGAAAACTTAAAATAAGGAGATATATGAGAATAAAATATACAACGTCGTCAACAAAATGAGTAATCATTTACAATTATAAAAAGGTTTTGTTACAGTGTGTTCTCTTCGACTTAAAGGGGAAGTGCTGTTTTTTACAAATTGGACCTTATTTCTGGGATAAAATATGTCATTTACTCACCCATTTCACTTTGGAGTCATTTGGAGCATTTCTGATAATATTTTGGATTTGATGATATCCATTTAACAGGTGTGAATGGGGCACTGAAATGCAGCCAGTAAATGACACAAACTTGACCATTTCTCAAATAACAGATGTTTATTAGGCTACACTATTACTATTCTTATTTGAGTCAGTTGTCTGTAAAAATTCAATCTGTAAACAGACTGCTATTATAGTTTACTAAGGACCCCTAGTGTCTACCTATGAGGCCTTCACAATGCATCAAATCCAAAATCCTCTGAAATACTCCAAATGACACCAAAGTGAAATGGGTGAGTAAAGGCAATATTTTATCCCAGAAATAAGGTCTTACTTGTAAAAAAAAAAACAAAAAAAAAAACGGCAAGTTCTCAAGGGTAAAGAGTTTGCAGTTCATTTAGACTCCCGCCCTGTCCCAGTGCACTGCAGGCGATTTCAGAGTGATTGTAAAGCCCTCTCGCTGCAAATGAAAACATTGATCGGGTGAGTCAGAGCCATGCATTTTTGATTTTATGATCCATTACCTTGTCTGAATGTGGAAGTTGTTTGTGGTCCCCGTGTGCTCGTAGTCATGCACCGCCGCCGCAAAGATCATGGCAAAGATCTCAAGCTCGGTCAGCCAGTGCTGCAGGCAAAAGGGGGGGGGGTATTGAGAGATGTACGTAGAAGAGAAGGAGGGTATGCAACGAGATAAAAAAGACAGAGAAAATAAGGTGGAGAGAGTAATGAGCAGAAAAGCAAAGAATGGACAGAAATTCGAGAAGAGGAATGAGAAGTCAGTGAATGGAAGAAAAAAGAGAATGCAGGGAATGGTACATCACGACAGAAAGATGTAGAGGAGAAAAGTGATACAGAGGACGCAGAGGGAGGTATTTGGCATGAGGAATACATTACCGTCAGGGATAAAAGGAAACAAATGGGGAGGAGAAGATAGAGGAAAGGTCAGACTGGCAAAAGGGAAGCTTTAAATAAGACAAGCTTTACTGAGAATCAACACACCTTCCAATTTTCCTCTAAGACAGGGTCTCAGTCTGTTTGGTCATGTTTACATGTGCTGTCTTTAATTACATTACGAGTTACTGCTGTCACAACGCATTTCAGTTTGTTTTGTTTATGTTGCTTATTGCTGTTTTTAGACCTTTCAGGCATGCTTTGTGATAGTGGGCTATAATTAAGTTTGACTTGACAAGGTGAGATAATTCTTTTCTATTTATGATTTCTAGGTCAAGATTTTTAGGTTTTACTTGTGACAAGCAAAGAAGAGGACAATGTGAAAGAAGCAGAATCACTTAAAAGAGTAGCTCAACGTTTTGAGAAATGCACCACTCTCATTTGCTCATAGGCCTGAGCATCTAACACAATGTTTTTTGAGTCATATATATCAAAATTGTTTTATCATGTTATTTTTAGTCTACTTTTAGTACAACAGGACATTTCACACACACAGTTACGTTATTCTAAAGATAAAGGATACCTCCAGTTGTTTTACGTTTATTCTGTGTCTCTGCAGCATCCACACACCTGTGAGAGGGACTCTTCCTTTGAGATGTGCATGGATCTGAGTGCACTCACATACACAGAGTGGGGATTTAGCTCAGGACGGCCAGTCGATATTGGTGACTAATCAACAGTTGGGGATGGGGGGGAGTCATTAAAAACAAGGGTGGGGGTTGGTCGAGGCAAGATGGCCGATCCATCCCTCAGTATATTTCCTCATGGGGCCCGCTTTATGAACGACCTGTTGATTGTTGTTTTAATGGAGTCTGGAGGGCCTGTGAAATGATAGATGCTGTTCTCCTGCTCTCCCAGGAGCCCCTGGTTCTAGCGGTAATGTGGTTTACTCAGCAAGGCACTGCCCAAAGAAACGCACCATGTCGACAGCTGTCGCAGCTACCTTATTACAGTGATTAAATAAAAATACTGGAAGCGGGGGCGGCCAGCTGGTTGGCTGGTTGGGGACTGTGAACTCTGCTTTAGCGTGGCTAAGGTTTTTGTGGGGGGGGAATGAATGCAACATCTGAAATGCCCTAAAGTCACTTCAGTGGGAAGCATTGAAATATAGGTCACCAGATGGAAAAAAGAACAAGAGCAACATGAAATATGAAGTGTGGAAGTGAAGCAACGTTTGGGTATGAAGACAGAAAATGTTTGACTTCAAATGCTGAGCCAGCGACCTTTAATACGTGTCACATTCTGAAAGATATTCTTATAACTGTTGGTTGATGTTCTCAATCCTGTCCTGAGCAAGACTGGATGTCTTCTTTAATGAAACAATGGTTTCTCCATTAAACAAAACAAACCATAGCAGCCGACACATCTGAACACCATGTGGATAAAAAGATTTCATAGGGAACCAAGCCAAAACTCACCACCATGCCAGTCTTGAGTAGCAAGTAGTGTACAGTCTGTGTGACATCAGCAGCGTGCATCAGGTTGTGGTAAGGGTTTTTATGTTTGCTGTATCCCACCTCTAGAGCCTCCACGAATGACACCACCGCAGAGATCGGGATCTGATAGCAGACAGAAAAATGACAGCAAATGACTGTCAGCCAAAAAAAGAAAAACACTGCAGACAATAAAAAAAAAAAAAACTTCTCAAAGCTATTGAGCAATTTGAATGATGAGAACATACAATTTCAAAGCACGCACAGTCCCTTCAGCATCTGAAATTGATGTCATAAAATCACAGATCGTGAATCATTTAGGCTACTGCAGACCACAATTATACATTCATGTCAGCTTCATTGCTCGTGTCATTTACTCCAAGATGCTGTCACTTAAAGTGGAGTGTCCTCAACAATAACACACAGTGGAAAATTATTACTATCAGATGAGATAAAGTATGTCCAACCCCCTTCATAACACAGTCATTGTTGAAATACAACATGACATGATGTTACTGTGATCTGTACTGAATGTTTGTAGTTTCTCCTTGTACTGATGACCAGGTACAGTATACCGGTATGTTATATCTGTGTGACTTTACCTTGAACCGACTAATGAGGTCGTATCTCGTGAGCAGCTCGTAGAATATGAATTTAAGTGCGTGCTCCCCACTGGCCTCATTTAGAGCGAACACGTCAAACGACCACTTGTCAACATGCTGTGTGGGGAAGAAAAAAAAAAAAAATGACACCTCAAACAATGTATTCATCTTCTCAAAAGAACTGTTAAGCTGAACAGTGCTGCAAGTTATTCTATTACTGCATATTATTGTAAATAGCCCAGGGTATGTACTCTTGAATTTGGCACTCAAGTGTACAAACTTGTCATATTTGTGAGCTTCTACTTGGTTGTGTGTGCATGTGTTAATACCTTAAGCACAGATATGACAGAAGGGGGGTAGCTGAGTCCCACCATATTTGAGGTACGTCGGTACATCCTGTTTGGATGAGATAACAACATCAAATGAAGCGCACTGCTGAGTTTAAACACCAGAGGTTCCCACACTGGCCCCGATCCACAGTCTGGAAGGTTCCCCACCAAGACTCATATAAAAACCCTCAAATCAACACAATTCAGAACGAAGCTGTTGAAAGGGTTAAGTTGGTAAAAGCAGATGCAGCTGCAAGTCTGCACACACACAAAAGATTTAAGGCTTTGTTGAATGTGATGGATAGAATATAGATTCAGTTAATCACAAAATGTAAAACAAGCACTGGGATTCTCTGTGAGCTTAGTGGAGTCATTAGAAGCAGGTGGAAGGCAACAATGTTGGTGTACATTGCTGAGTGTGTAAAAAACAGTCTAACACAATACAGTGTCGTTATTTCCAGTCTTACAAAAGGTCCCTTGATTGCATCTTAATATCAAGCTAGTCATTTTATCAGAACAGGACTTTTTTTCACATTTACAATGGACAAGTCATGCTTCATCACTGTTCCACCTTTTTTCATCCCCCTCTCAATCTTTCTTCCTTTGCAAAAACAGATTAAGAAAGATTATAGCTTACATGTTCGAGGCTTACAGATTTGAACAAATGAACAAATGTTGCATGTGAGTGTGTGATAAAGCGCAGCCTGGGAGACGGAGGTGTTTGCAACTCTCTGACTGATTGTGTTCAGCCAGGCTTGTCAAGGATGTGATGATGTGTGGTCGTCTCAGGTGAGTCACTGTGCAGAGGAAACACACACATTTCAAATAGATTGAAATGCTAAAGGACCACACCAGTTTTCAGACCCGGTTTTAAGTTTTAGTTTTGAGTTGTCTTATAAACCCTCTCAGCTGCCTCTAGTTTTCATTCAGTAATGTACAAGTTCAGAGAGGTTTGAGAAACATGAACAGCATCAGTGTTTGAAGCTAACGGGAGCTCTGCTCCCCCGAGAGAGCTTCAAGCTCCATGAAAGGCTGCTCTGAGACTTTCAGGGGGAGCTCTAAAAATTGTCCATATTAAACTGTTTTCTATCTTCCCCATAATGATGAACTGGAAATGAAAAAAGAATAACCATGTTGTGGCTGTGTGTGTTTATTTGCCCTTGAATGTTCATTTATTTGTCTCAGTTAGTTAACACCATTGAGTGTTTCCTGTTGTGGCCGTCGGGGCGCTGGACTAGAATTTACCTGAACTCTTCATTAGTTTGACACAACTCTTTTTGGGAGGAGGCCAAATGTTTGGTGATTTAATTTATTAATTTATTTTGGTTTGTTGTTGTTATTTCCATATGAAATGTTTCTGACAGTATTAATCACATTGCTGCAGTAATAGTGGAGTGTTTTCCTCAGTAAACGGCTGCACTTAGTTAGTCTGGTTCCACACTGTAAATTAGGGATCTCCTAAAAACCACTGTGTAATTCGAACCCTGCACCGCACTACCAGTCAACAACTGAACCAAGACTGTTTCCTGTATCTAAAAATTCACTTGCATTAATCATCACCCCCCTCAAGATCATCGCTGTTTTACGTCATCATTGGGATGTGTTTTGGCATCCGTACATGACATGACAATTATTGTCATTATTAATTATATCCTAGAGAAAATTGTGTCATTAAATGCCTTATTTTGTTCAATCAACTGTCCAGTGAGACTAAGCAAATCCTGATAAAATCATTAAAGAACCTGGAAACATGACACATTACAAATATTAAAATAACAGCTGATTCATTTTCTTTCAAACAACCAATTGACATCTTGACAATCTCTGCTTTATATAGTGAATAGAAAGTGAACTGTGTAAGAGCAACATGGTTTTCTATTCATTCTTCAAGGCCAAACTGAAGATATTGTTAGAACTGCCTTGAGCTGTGGACAACACTCAACAGTGATGGATTTGAAACTGCAGCAAGGGAAAGAAAGGTGAAAATATTGATGATTACTTGCTGATATCCGAATTTGTCTGTGTGCTTGTGCATCACACGCACGTTTACCTCTCAACAAATATGCCAGCCTGAACAGCGTGCACGATGCTGCGGAAGCGAGGTTTTTCTTCATTGCGGCGCAGCATCAGGCCCATCTGGCGGGTGAATGTGGAGGCCAGCCAATCCCGCACCTCTGAGGGCACCGACTCAGACTGGATGTCACTGAGCTCATCCTCTGTGTCCACCAAACGCCTGAAAGAAGTGAGGAAAGCGAAAGATAAAAAGCACATACAGAAGAAACAAAGGAAGGGAAAACAGACAGATGCAGAGGGAGCTTACTGAAATATTTGGGATTTATCACAACTCTGCTTTCACAGGGGATCAAACTAAAAATCCCAGCATGGTCCGTCAAATAATATCACCTTTTATGTAACATCAAAACATTCTAGGCCTCTTCATACACCACGATGGGGAGTATTCAAATCCAATTGTGTGACATAATTCTCCACAGCTACCCTGTTGTGTTGACATATACAAGGGATCAAGAGCAAAGCCTGTTCGTCTCCACCCTCTGAACTGAATACATGTTCTTATGGCAAAGAGAAAGCATTCACATCCCACTGATAATCATGGTGCTACATGGATTCAGTGCTGGATAGATCATCCCAGAGCGGTTGTGCCATCGCTGGCCCTAATCTGGTCAGATCTACATGACGAGAGGCTTACATAATTCCATAAACCTGCTCATATCTCTGAATCTGGACCTACACTACACTACTGACATACAGTGTACATACCTTGTATTCCCTAAAATCAACAATGTTATGCTAAAACAAGAATCTTTCCATGACTGGTTTTGGGATGAGAAGTTGTTGACTACCCACAATCTGCCCATGTGTGCCACATTAACATCATATTTAGCGGTATAGGAAGTATGTAGGTAATTACTTAAGTAAAAGTAGCAATACCACTGTAAATATATTCCATTACAAGGCTTTCATTTAACTGTCAGTGTTGTGTTATTCTGCCAGGGAGGTCATGTTTGTGGTTCAGTTTGTTTGTCAGCACAATTATGGGAAAACTACTGTCCTGATTTCCACAAAGGGTGCAGCCTAGACCAAGGAAGAACACTTCTAGACTTTAAATACTTGTTCCACTGTAGCTTACCTTGTCTCCTCAATGTAAACAGATTCCAGCACCGACGCTGCATACTCAAGGTTTTTCTTGAGGTCAGTGAGGGAAGCCTCTCCTCTCTCCAGTTGCTTCACCAGACACCGTAATCTAAAACAGAGATTCAACAGTCATTCAACAAATGAGATTACTCCTCTGCCATATTGACATGACAAATTAATTGTAACTGATATTGGATTAATCTGGCCTGGGGTCCTGGTGCACTGGGCAAAATTTTTGTTTTTTTCTGTGAAAATGAACCTCTTGGTCCAAATCAAAAAGTGGGGCACAATAAACTATTTGACCAAACTGAGTTTAGGTGACTATGCACACCATCCACCAAAAGTACAATCTGGCCAGCAGTGATTCAACAGAAAACCAGAGAAAACTGGTAATTTCTCTTTTCATTGAATTCACTCCTTTTACTTGCTAATCTAAATAAAATGAGTCATTTTATTGCAAGGGCAATTCATTTACTTCACTTTAATGAATTTCCCTTATCAAATGTCTTCAATAACACAGGTATAAAACTTTCTTATAAGACACACTCTGACATGTCAACTACAGCCATAATTGGTGACATTAATAATGGCTGCATGCACCAGCTAACTGAGCTCTGTTATTGTGCATGCTTGCTCACGACTGGGACAGTTAATTGGAATTAAGTCATCGTTAAAGATATTAGTTCCACCTGTGTGTTTCCTAATATGTCTGCTGCCACTGGACTCATTTGAGGCTATCAAAATTTAAAATAGCTTTGATGTCACACTTCAAGGTGCACGACATGGCTGTATACCATTTTATTAGATTGTATTACTGCATCAGTTTTACCCTTAACTGATTCAGATTACACTTATATAGAAGGACAGTTAAGTGCTTTACATTTATTTATTAACGCTGTCATGGTGGTAGAGATGTGTACATGATTGCTTGTTTTGAGCATGACAGTTTAAATGCTTAATAATACTGATAATCACCACAATTGGGTTTATAAGGTGTTATACAATGTACATTGCAGTATAATGAGGAACATTTCTGACATCTAAACTATATTATGTGGCGTAAGTTCAAGTTTCAGTTATGAAAAACAAAAGTGGCAGATTTAATATTTTATAAATGCAACCTTGCAAATGTATGACTTCAATCAGCATCTTGTCTGTGTTATATTTTCAACACTAATCCACTTGTGGTTACAGATCATCGTGTGTAATGTTATTTAAAATATTGGAGAGTCCTAGCAAAAAGCTACTATAAATAGACACCAAAGAGCAAAGCAACTAAACGTCATTTTCTGCACAGTGCCACCTCTCGCAGTATACCACCTGCTGCTGTGCTGGAGGTCACACGCTGCCTTTCACAGTGAATACCCACAGAGGCTATGCTTATTGTTGAATTATTAAGCAGACCGTTACAGAGAGAAGGAGGTTTCAGATGCTTCCATTGATTACCTTCCCTGGCAATGGTTAGAATTTTCCTCAAGTAAATGCTGCAAAATGTTTCTGTTAGAGAAAAGAAGTCTCATTCCATATATTCATAAATACTCATTCTATTTTATGATCCAAGTTGGGGTCAGGGCCTAAATGTGTGTGTGTGTGTGTATATATACAATACATCTTCCTGCTGTGTGTCACCCAGCTTCTCCACAAGGAGAGTGAGGACAGCAGCAGTGTAGCAGTGGACTTTCATCTAGATGGCAAACTTTTTAACGTAAGGGGGCTCCAGGCAACCACCAAACTGCAAAGGGTGAGAGTCATTGAGCTACAGTATGCAGATGGCTGTGCTTTTGTATCTCACAGCCCTCTTACTGCTGCGGTGAGGGCATACAGCAGGATGGGACTGACTGTGAACACAATCAAAACAGAGGTCGTCTGCCAATGGAGCACCAACATCCCATCTATTCCATCTATCTTCCCTGTTGCTGGTGAACAACTGTCTGTTGTTCCATCCTTCAAGTACCTGGGAAGCATCCTCTCTGAAGACAACACCACTGGCAGTGAGGTCTAGAACAGGATCAAGCAGGCATCAGCTTCTTTTGGGAGACTCCGGCGTCGGGTCTTCCAGAACAAGAATCTTCATCTCCAAACAAAGATGGCTACCAAGCCATCTGCATCACTACTCTCCTCTACAGCTGTGAATCCTGGGTGACTTACAGCCGCCATATCAGGGCCCTAGAGCAGTTCCACATACGTTGCCTCTAGCGTATCCTGGGAATCACCTGGCATGACCGTGTGCCTCATTCTGAGATACTCTCTTAGACCAGCTGTAGGAGTATTGAGACAACGATCACCCAGTACCAGCTACGCTGGCTGGGACACGTGGTGATGATGTCCCCAAACCGGCTGCCTTGCAGGGTGCTATATGGCCAGCTACAACATGGTCAACGAGCTGCTGGAAGGCAAAAGAAGCGCGACAAAGACCATCTAAAGACAGCTTTGAAGATGTGCAGAATCAGACCTGAGGCTCTGGAGGATGTTGCTGCTGACCGTAACACCTGGCTGCTGCCACTACCACAACCTTTACATGCCCTACCTGCAACAGGGCATGTGGGTCCAGGATAGGGCTGTACAGCCATCAATGGACTCATCGTTAGAAGTGGACATCACCATCGGACTCGATGGACAACCGCAAGCAAGCAAAGTATACAGCAGTACAACACCCTCTACACTCAAATATTATTTCCTCAGGTCCACTCGCAAATATGCCCCACAATCATAATGAACATATTCATGCAGAAATGATGGTTTTCCACGCTTTCATGGCAGTTCTCCCAGAAATTTTACTCTGAATCAGAAATATCACCAAGATTCCCATTCAGTGGGAACCAAGAATGTCTGTACAAATTTCCGTGGCAAAATATTACCAAAGTGGTTCACCAACCAACCACAGGTAGACCAACAGTGCCACCATAGGGCCATGCCACTGGTGCTGTCCAAAAGAAAAAGGCAAACATATAACTGCATGAACAAGATGAATATGTCCTTTCAAGAGGCCTTGTTAAATTTTCTTGTAAACAAAACAAAAGGTAGAGGACACTGATAGACTTGCAGTCTGGGTGTACTGCTGTACACAGAATGCAGATATTATTAGTAACATGATTACTTTTTCCCAGAATGAGATCTGAGCTTTTGCAAATAAAGGTGTCAATTAATCACATTGTGCTTACATTTATGAAAAAACATCATTACTCCTTTCAACCTTGCCAAAAGCAGCACAAACCAGATCTACTCCCTCACCTCGTAGCTCTCACAGTTAAAAGCCTAGGCACATACAATGCTGCAAATATTTGCTATTTATTCCTCATAACTTTACCTGGTGTGTAAAGGCATTTAATCTCTGAAATACACTGTGTGTATGCTTGAAGTCATACAAAAGACCATTTCCTTCATCATACAACACTTTCAAAGCCCAGTCCAGCATTGTTGACATCCAGCACATTGCAGCATGCCTTGACTTGTTATCGCCACCTGTTGATCGCTGGAATAGCATGACAGCAAAACAGCAGACAATCCTTTAAATATGACAACGGATACTTTGCAATCTCTTTCTTAAGCAACTGACAGCTATTTTAAGAATCATAAAGGGGAATGGATGGAGGATAAGCTGCAACTCTGCAATCACAGCACATGTCATTTGGTTGGCACTAATGATGGTTATTAGGAACAGCTGTGTGCCAGTGAGTTCCCCTGTGAATACATAAGACTTGAAAAATACCCTTGTTCCATCACCAAAATTCCTCGTCAAACTATAATTCCATATAAATGTTGAAATTCGATCTGTTGGGCATTCACAGTGGCGCTGACATGCTGCGCTTATTTGGAAAGTCCATGATGAATGAAATGTCTTCTGTAAAAACGCTTTGTCACAGACTCATTGCTTTTGTTTGGGTAACAATAGACTAAACTGAATGGCCAATCAAATTTTGTTGTTCACTCAAAAGATAATTTACCAGATGTGGGGCATCAAGAAAGGCTTCAGTGCAATTATTGCCCTTGCAAAGTGCTTAGATAAAAGACAAAATAATTTAGAGAAAGAGACTTTTTTCTTCACAACACTTTGTGCTTTGCAAGTAAAAATCTGATACAACCATTCAAAATAAACTTTCAACTTAAAGCAAAGACTTGTTCAATAAATCACCGTCTCTGGCAAATTGAAGGAAATGGGATCATTTCACCATCATTACCAAGGGAGGCAACACACTGGGTCAATGGTGCAGGTCAGACCAAAGTAACTTTTGGGCACAGAGCCAACTTGGAAAATTCAGCCGGCAGGGTGGAGGAGCGACAGCCATGCTATCTGCTATGATCACGAGCCAGTGAACTCATTTTCCCAATTGCCTTCATTTCCAACATCTCACTCTCGGTTTAAGTGCTCCATGAAGCCAATTTACTCTTGAAAAATAATGAGTCAAACATGTTGAATCTCATGGATTAAAAGTGTTAACAACATAAAAACATAAAGACAGAAGTAAACAATAAAAAAGAGACAGATGGGATTGTGTATAAGGTCTAAATCAATTAATAATTATATTTATTTTTTCATTATTGATTTATCTGTTGATTACATAAACAATTAATCACCCATGCAATGTCAGAAATTTGATAACCACTAATGAAGTAGAATGAAGTAGCACAGTCATGGAAGAAATGTATATATAAATACTAGCTACTGTACCTCAAATAAATACTCTATAAAGAGTGTAGCCTTGAACTACCTTTTGCTAAAATTACCAGCCCAAGAATATTGCTTATACATATACAGTACATATCCATAATAAGCAGTTGACAGCTGTGATAAATTTGGTGTGGGCAGTGAGTTCCTTCTGTATGTGATTTTTGAACATTTATACAGCACTGAGCTTAACATGTGCAAAAACCCCAAAAACAGGTCACTGCTGGAATCCATTTTAACCAACATGAATTCAAGCTGATCACAGTTTCTCTTCTCTCTTCTATTTCTACAACTCTGATTTTTCTCTGATAGAGTGATTGGAACAGATACTTCTTTGTCACAAAAAACATTCATGAAGTGTGGCTCTTTTATGACTTTATTATGGGTCAACTGAAAATGTGACCAAATCTGCTGGGTTAAAAATATACATTCAGCAATGCTAATATTTGGTAAATATTTGGCCATTTTCACTTCAATTAGGTGCTTTTGGTAGCCAACCACAAGCTTCTGGCAAGCTTCTGGTTCAATCTTTGACCACTCCTCTTGACAGAATTGGTGCAGTTCAGTTAAATTTGTTGGCTTTCTGACATGGACTTTTTGTCCACATGTTCTCAATGGGGTTCAAGTCAGGACTTTGGGAGACCATTCTAAAACCTTAATTCTAGCCTGATTTAGCCATTCCATTACCACTTTTGATGTGTGTTTGGGGTCATTGTCCTGTTGGAACACCCAACTGCGCACAAGACCCAACCTTCACGCTGATGATTTTAGGTTATCTTGAAGAATTTGAAGGTAATCCTCCTTCTTCATTATCCAATTTACTCTCTGTAAAGCACCAGTTCCATTGGCAGCAAAACAGTATAATACTACCACCACTGTGCTTGATGGTAGGCATGGTGTTTGTGGGCGTTTGTATCCAATGAACCCTATTTAAATCAGAGAAGTCACCAGCTATAGCCACTCATGATCACTCACTCAAGTTAAGAGGTCATGCTATGAAGCTCATTTCATTGACACAACTTTCTAAGTCACCAAAATTGCTAATTCAAGTTGCTGTATGTATATTTTTGACCCAGCAGATTTGGTCACATTTTCAGTTGACCCATAATAAAGTCATAAAAGAACCAAACTTCATGAATGTTTTTTGTGACAAAGAAGCATCTGTTCCAATCACTCTATCAGAGAAAAATCAGAGTTGTAGAAATAACTGGAAACTCAAGAGAGCCATGAGTACATACATACAGTGTATGTAAACTTTTGACCACGATTGTAAACATATTTGAGTCCAAAGCCCTCTGAGACAAATTTGTGATTTTGGGTTACATAAATAAATTTGCACCAGAGCACAAGCAGCTCAACACTGTGTCATCTGCAAACTAATGTGGATTGACAGAGAGCTTTTATTGGAGTTGTGCGAGTAAACAGCCCAAAGCTCCGACCATCTCCTAGCTGGAGTTCAGTCTTTGATGTGCTCTTCTCAAAGACATACATTATGTGATTTTCCTGTTTGACAGCTCAATATTTCACTGACAGCTGCAGCCAGCTGGTAAAGCTTGACCTGTAGGGGCTCAGAAATCCACCTAAAATACCGTGGCCGGTGTACTTGAGCTGTCATGATGGGAGTAATTAAGGTACAATATGTCATACAGACCTTTGGGCTTTATGTGTGAACTGTAAGTGGTCTAACAGTGAGTCAGTACTGTGCTGTGGGAAGAGGATTAGCACAGTTTTTAAAAAGGTCTTTAACTGCAGAGGGCTGAGTAAGAGGGCTTTTTAGGACAGAACAGTGCATTTATTATTGGAAAGTCAGATCTTTATTTCGCTCCCAACAGAATACACGAAGAATATGCAGCAGAACACACACGTTTTCTATTTATTTTAAGACTTCAGGATTTATGTTATCATTACTGTACAGGAAATATTAATCATCAGCTACAGTCATGCAATGCCTCCTAACCATTACCTAAGTAAATAATTTAACTCAAAAAATGGATGTTTTTCCCCACTTAATTGACAAATTCCAGTGGCTGATAGGCTAAGCAGGCCAGTGACAGATTGAGGCAAAAATGTGAGCCTCCAGCTGTCTGCCTCTATATCTGAAGATGAGAGATTTATATGTTTCCCCCTGAGACGGTAAGCAGAGAGCACAGAGGGGAGATTAGAGTCTGTATTCAGCATCTTCCTCTTCTTATTCCCTCCAGTTATTTTGCCTCAACTGACCTGCTCAGAGAGCAGAATGAAAATACAAAAAATGAGAACGCTGGTGTCAAACGTGAGCCGCTATGCCGTATACAGTGGGGCTCCACAATGCTCAACCTCTCGACAGCTGTTTTGACAGCCAGAAGTGAACATGAAAAGTAGGGAAATTAAAGAGCACAGTGTAACGTAGCAACAGCTTTCTCCTTTTGTTTTGCTTTGTCGCTCAAGCTAAAGAAAAAAAAACCCACATTAAAAAATTAAATGTATTCCACTTCAAACCAAACTCAAAAATAAAGTAGCTCCATTTCTGCTCTTTGTAAAGCTGCAGCAACAGTCAGAACCTGTTTGTCACTCAGTAGAAATCAGGGGAGAGGATAAACCCAGCTGGTTGAGCAGCGAACACTGCCAGGATGCAAAAATTGGTGTTCCAATGACATTCTAGCCTTGATGGTGTGTAATCAATGGCTTGGGGTCAATGAAATCACTCAGGGAGATAAGTGTGCTTTCAGGGAACACACATAGATTTTCAGACAAATAAGTGTAAAAACAAGGCCTGTAAAAACATGACGACTCAGTTAAGCCATCCTGCCTGCAGCCTCTACCGTGATTTGTGAATGCAGCAGAGAAGAGGTTAGTCAATGAAATACTGGAGTCCTGAGATGCCTTGGCAAGATGGATGGAGTGAGTGAAGTGAGTGCTTCTGATTCTGCCTCACCACAAAATGGGTTTAACTGAGCTGTTTTCTGTTGAACACTGAATGTGCTCCAGTGTTGTTTTTATTTGACAGAGAGTGGAGACCAAGATTCCTCTCTAATGAGTAGCAGCTCAGGTAAACTGTGCCACAAAGTTTTATTTCAACAACATATCCACCTGCTTCGCTCCCGACTCATGATGCCTTTTGGACGACATGACAACTCCTCACTCACTCTGTAAGTGCGTGCCGGAGCTCTTCTCTGATTGGTCAGATATTGAGTGCTGTCAATCATTGCAGCTGATTACAGCTCTCTTCTCTCCTTCCTCGAGCTGATTTGCTGTACGCGTCTCGCTTCTCGCGGTAGTGCATATGTGCATCCATTACGCATATATGTAAACGTCTCCCCTTACACAAAATGTGGCCCCTCATGAAGGATGAGGCCCTAGGCAGACTGCATGATCTGCATTTAGGGAGGGGCGGCACTGAGGCTCTATTTAACTCAATGGATTACATGAAATGCAATCACACTTTCTGTTGGAAGAGTACTGTGATGCATTTGAATGATATAAACTGAAATGTTTGTGTGACTGCAGCATCTTTTAGAGCCCTGACACACCAAGCTGACTATTTGCCGTCAGACATTTTGGGGCTGTTGGTGAGCATCTGTCGGCCTTGTCACCTTTGCAGTGCATCTCATACCATTGGCTCTTATCTGCTGTTAGGAGAGAGGAATAACCTTTTTTAGATTAGAGTTACAAGGTTATTTGTGTTTTATTTGCCCACGTAAGGGGACTGAGCTGGCCTAGTTTTTTTCAATAAATATAAGAAAAAAATGTTTTTTTTTTAATTTTTCAAGCACAAATAGTGCAGACAGTACAAGCCAGTGTGTCCTCCCACCTCTCTTACTGAGTGTTGCTGTGGAATGTGAGTGAAATGTCTAAATAGTGTGGAAATACAAATGTTAATGAGACACCCACACTGGGCTCAATGAGGTGGCCATTCAGTTTTGGGTGGGAACAGCAACAGAGGGCTCTGGCTGAGTGTTTCTGCTGCTGTTGATGGCTCTGATTAAAATAACAAAGACTGTTACGTGCAAGAGAGTTCCACTCCCTGAACAAAATTGGTAACTCCTTCAAAATGTTCTGATATCTTTTCTAAACAAAGCCATTCCCGTGGGTGGTTGCAAATGACAGATGTGACAAGAATGGCGGGGGACAGAAGAAAAACTTAAAAAAGATCAGTGGTTGGCTGAATGCAGCCTACTCATGTCACAGTCTGCCAATCAAATTCACAAGATGAAGATAGAAAAATCTTCAACAACACTCTGAGCATAAAATAAAAAAGAGAGTCAATCCTTTGGATCAAAATGCTTTGTTCTTAGTGTAGACGGTCAAATTCAGCTGTTTGTTGCAACAAAAATACAAAGAAAGAAACACTAAAGTGACTACACCCTGTAAGATATAATATTGAGTGTCCATTCTTTGTTCAGTATCCACATTTTATGTCAAGCCATTTTTATTTGTATAGCCCAATATCATACATTACAAATTTACCTCAGAACGCTTTAAAATCTATGCAAGACATGAAACAGAAACTCATGAACTACTTTGAAATATTGGTATTGCATTGGTTCTATTTGATGAAAATATTACTCAGTGATTTTTAATGTGCAAATATAAATAATCAATGTACTAATGTTGTTTATACACATACGCTAATCAGGCATAACATTGTGACCACTGACAGGTGAACTGAATAACACTGATTGTCTTCATCATGGCATCTAGGATATATAAGACAGTGATGGCTAGAGGACTGGGTCAGAGCATCTCCAGAACTGCAGCTCTGGTGGGGTGTTCCTGGTCTGCAGTGGTCAGGATCTATCAAAAGTGGTCCAAGGAAGGACCAGTGGTGAACCAGAGACAGGGTCATGACAAGACAAGGATCATTGATGCAGGTGGAGAATGAAGGCTGGTCCTGGTGGTCTGATCCAACAGACCAGAGAAGTTAATGCTGCTGAAGAGTCAGCACACACAGAGCAGAGCAGTTTGTTGCTTATGAGGCTATTTCGGCAGAAAAAGGGGGACCATCACAATATTAAGCTGCCATAATGTCACGGCTGATTGGTGTATACTGATAAAACACTTGTGTACCACATACATAAAACAGAGGCATACCATATAACACAAGTTACCACTTATGGTCTACCTTAGTTGTCTTCAGTCATCAGCTCCATGTAAGGTTCTCAAGTTTTTCAATTCATTTGATGCAGCAGTTAAGTATTTGAACTGCAGTTAAAGCTGCTTATCTAAAGTGGAATGTTAAGGTCAATGAAGGTCGGTTCGGGTGCTTTAAATTGTTCCTCACTCAAATGAACTTCAGGTGTCTGGTTTGACCACTTTCAAAGTTCAAAGGCATTTCCATGATTAAAACTTCTCTCTGCCATTTGGAGTCAATCAATGTTAAAGATGTTTCAGTGTATTCTGAGAAGTGAGCTTATGAGATGTAGTTGGTACTTTGGTAAAGTGAATGTGATGTTTGATCATCCTCTGTGTTTTGCACACATACTGTATCAGCGACATGGGCCATTTTAACAAAATACAATGGATAATATTAAAGGGCACTGGAAACAGGACAGTAATAATAGTTTAAATGCATCCATAGTCACAGTTATGTGGACATAAAGATATAAAGCCTAAAGAAAAAGCAGCTTCAGCAAATCCCAGCCTGCACACAGTGACTCAACGAGAGGCAATGGACCATTTGGCAACAGCAGAGGGTGGGTGTTTGATTTACCAGCAGCCAAGTCATCATTTTAAAAGGTTGAGCATTCATCTGCCATATGGGCGAGCGTCCCACTTAACTAACCTGTAAAAACACCATGAATTCATACTGCAGCCCAAGAATTTTAATTCAAGTGCAATCTCTGATCTGATCTAGTTTCCTTCAGTAGATAAGCATTTTACAGAGAGAAGCAATATTTATTTGAGGTGAGCTGTAGATCTGTGTTGCTACATGTGTTTCTGAAAAGCTTTAGGAAGTAGCTGCACTTTATTTAGCCTTCATGTACAACCAACACATCACATAGCACCACCATGTTACACCACAGTTTATTTTCAGTATCAAAACCACACACAAACAGTGCTTATTGTTGTGTTAGAAATTAATTAGGTATGGGATGATGTTCAGCCACATCTCAAACCGTTAATTTCATTTGAATTTGTATTTATTATTTTTGCTTTTGTGTTGGCAAATTTATGTTTTTGTGTCTTATGAAGCTAATGTTTTCATGTGTCGTTCAAATGATGCTTTTGTGTATCATCAAATTGACATTTTCATGTCTTTAAGTTGTCCTTATGTTGTTAAATTTAAGCTTTTCCATGGTTTAATGTGTTGTGAAATTGTTGTTGATGCTGTTGAAGTCTGTAAACTGTGGAGGATGTTTACAATGGACTGTAATAATGGTAAAAGTAATTTCATAATTTGTCTCACTGCTTTTATTTTTTCATTTGATTTAGTTTCAGCACCATTGTTGGGTTTGTAATACCAATGATCGTCACAACTATGGAAAAAAACAATATTTAGTTAGAGCAAAAACTCCTGCCTTCCCTGTGCTATGTCCTGCCTCATCATCCTGTTACAACAAGTAATGACATGATTTTAATGGCATCTCCACCCTCTGAGTAGTCAGTTCAGAAAATGTTGTGCATTTGTTGCAAGAATATCCTTTTGACCAAAGCATGTTAGAATGACATGAAAATAATGACATTCTAATTTAATTATCAAATTGAAAGATGGCATTTTAATGGAGAGTAACGCCTCATCTTGCATGCAGACTAACCACATAGAGGGACATTAGGTTTTGAGGGGTGATGAGAGGCTAATAAAAACAATATGAATGGAGTGGGTGCAAGTGTTTGAGTGGTTGTACAACTGTATGTGTGTTGAGGAATCAAAATCCTTTTCTAAGTCCAAAATGCATTTCCTTTAATCTCAGTATGCAATTTGTGAGTTCTTAGACGTAGTTTATCCTTCCATCCATCCATTATCTACTGCTTATCCTCATAGGGTCGCGGGGGGGCTGGAGCCTATCCCAGCTGTCTTAGGGCACGCTGGACAAGTCGGCACCTCATCGCAGTGCACATAGAGACAGACAACCACTCACACTCACACACTCAATTAACCTAACATACATGTTTTTGGATGATGGGAGGAAGCCAGAGTACCCGGAGAGAACCCACGCAGACATGGGGAGAACATGTAAAACTCCACACAGAAAGGCCCCGGGCCTGGGATTCGAACCCGGTACCTTCTTGCTGTGAGGTGACAGTGCTAACCACTACACCACCGTGCCGCCCCCGTAGTTTATTCTGCAGGGAAATACAACAAAACCAGCTTATCCCAGTGAGTCTGCACAGCATTACATCATCAAGCTTTGTGTACCTGTAAGTGTGTACTAAATGTGTGTGTGTGTGTGTGTGTGTGTGTGGGTGGGTGGGTGGGTGGGTGTTGGCATCTTCTGACCCTCACGTGATTTAGTTACGTAGCTACAGTAGGCAACGCCCATTGGAGCACATAGGAGCCTGGGAATCAGCCAGAGGGAAGTCCAAGAGCTGATTAATCAGAGTGACACACAAAGTCAAAAACACTTTACCAAATGCAACATTATTATATCAATATCTATCAGTAATAAAATATGTGACTTTTTATGCTGTTAAAAAACAAAATCCAGGTAGCACTGTATTTGTCAAATGTCATTTGTCTTGCAAAGTATGGTGTACCAACATAATTTCAAGAAGACATGGTCAACTCTGCACAGAAAATCCACTCTGGACTGTCCAAATCAAGTGTAACTAAACAAATTCACAACTTTACATCTATTCTCATCCCTTAGGTGAAATCTACACAAATATAAGCAAGGTGAAACCTTAAAAAAACTAGACATGGACAATTAATACCGTGACTCACACCATCAATTAGCAAAAGAGGAGAAAAAGGTGTCAAGAGAGAGGAGGACAAACTAACTTACAGTAAGAAATAAGAGTGCACTGGAATATAGAAACCACTGCAGTGTCACGTAATTAAGGATTTAATGAAGTCACTAATGACTGTGCTAATGTCCGCCTTTTGTTTTGAGGGGATTTAAGCAACACATTGTGGAAAAGGGAAAGTGACTCTGAAATCTGCTACGACAAAGAAATTTCACATCACATTACCTGTACGATAGAAACATGCAGTATGGTTCATCCATGGCTAACAGTTTTCTCTTATTATTCCAAATGTATAAATACATATTATCTGACAAACAACATTAATCTTTTAGAATGAACACAAATTCACACAAAGCTGTGCATTAACTGGAAATGATGTTTGAAAGTAAATTTGCAACTAATTTGATAATAATTAATTGGTTTGTGTTTATATTTTTGAAGCTTCTTAAATATGAATATTTTCTTTACCATGCTATGACAGTTAACTGAATAGTTTTGATTAATCGAGAAAAATAAAAATAATCCTCATATCATCAAATGTCAGCACTGTATTCAGTTTTTTTTTGGTAAAGGTTGTGCTCAGTAGTCATAATGGAAGGAAACAAAGCTTTTAAAACTGTTCCAGCTTTCATCACCCGTCAACGAAAGCTTTGGCAACACTAAAAGTTTCAATATTTTATCAAATATCAGTGTTTGAAATTGGATGTTTTGGTATGTGACATTTAAGAGACTGTATGTCAACTTTATTCAACAAATTTAGAGTACATTATCTAAAATCACCACTGTGAAGCAACATGTAGTTCATATTTGCATAAATAGCTGGAAATACCAGTGCAGCACCCAGATAATATGCCTGTTATTCTCTCTGATTAGCAAAGCCAGCAGAGTGAAGCAACTCCATCAAACATTCAACACGCTACCACAGAGCAACTCAAGTCTGAGAGAGATTTGAAATTACAGAAACCTTGGTGTGTAATCAATGGCCTGACACGAGACAACCCAACTGCGCTAATTGACCTCACAGAGCTACGGCCCCTGTCACTCCAACAATTCACATGGGAAAATGATAAACATATATAGTTATGGACATATGCCTCTCTTCAGTGTTTATCCCACTGTATCTACAGTGCAGAATGATATACTAGTCACTATACCATATGTGGCAGGATCCACTGTGAAAGCACTGACAATATAATCTTGGATATGGAGTGGCACTATTAAACTTTTATTAAACAGCGTCATTTTATCGTCCTAAAATGACGCTGAGCACTATGTTTTACAAGTATCAAGAAGAGCCAACTGTACTTGCATACACAAGGAATTTCACTTGTGAAATGCTTACAGTACTCAAATAAAATAGAAAGGAAATCAAAGAAGTATAAAAAAAAATCTCTAAGCCAGTACTCTGTACAGTTAACTGTAGATTAATAACTGAATAAATAGATAAGTCAAAAAAATGTGGTTGTACTATTGCACACAGGTTTTACAAATTGCACATGGAATCAAAGATATTGCACATAAAACATATTATAATTTACAGGAATATTATTGAGAGTGTAAAATATTACATCAAACATTTCTTCAGGACTCTGACTCTGGTAAATAAAGCCCAACTCAAACCTGGACAAAAAAAAGAAAGAGGAAAGCATCGCCTTCCAATTAACATCAGCTACATTACATTACATACATTTCTCATAGAAATTAGTGGGAGTAGCGGGTCAAGACAGTGAATACGAACAACACTTATGAGGCATTCCTAAGAATTGTTTGAGCCACTCGTACGTAGTATCATTCATATGTATGTATTTTCTGAGCAGGGTGTCCTCTGTCCTTGGTCAATGGTGTTTGGTCATGTTTTGTAATAAACATGTCAGATTAGTCATGCAGACTACAAATCAAAAAATAACTTTCTATTTCTATGAGCCACAAAAACACATTAACACGCATATACATTAAATATGCATATTTTCAGTTTGGAAAAGATATTTTGAATGCATACATTTCCTTGCAAATTGGCTTCACAAGTCACGAGTGGAAAAAAAAGGGTTCCTCAATCCTTGAGCAAACCACTTAACCCTCAGCAGCTTCATTAATGCTGCTCAATAGCAAACAGTCAAAAATAAACTGTGCAAATATCATTCAGCTACCTAAAATCAAATTATCTTTTGAAAGGTTAAGAAAAAGTATCTCTGAAAACTGAAGTATCTATTCAAACTTGGTAAACCCAGAGTTGGCTTTAAAAAGCAGCTTACTAATACAACATGCTCACTTTCTACAACTAGATCGGGTTGCTGTGCAATGCATACACCTTCTAAATGATCTAAGGATACCAATCAACCCAGGAACTGTGGTTTCACTATCAGATGTTATTTTTAGGAACCTTTCCAGCACTGATTATCTAGCACCACACTGGATGCCAGCAGCAGATGCTGCCGCTGCCAAATACTGCTAAGCTAATGATTTTAACATGGATTTTTTTTTACAACATTACACAACATGAGCACAGCAAACTCTAATCTCTGAACAATAACAACCAATATACAGCAATTGAGATGTGCAAAACATTTCTCTCACACTGTGCAAAGTGAAGGCGAGAGCAATTCAAAAAAAACAATTATATTTGAAGACAAAGCCATCAAACAGGCAGCCAGAGGAAGGAGGGACACCATGGTGGCAGAAATTCATTGGTATATTTGTGCAGGTTGCAATCAGATGTGAAGTCATTTCCTCAGTAGATCATAGATTAGATTAAATGAGATCAATGTCTACTTAGGAAAAGGGCTGTTTCAGTAGAAATCAAAGTCATACTTCAAAGGTTTGCATGTAGGATTGGAGTTCATAAATGATTAGTGAAAGCTGACATGCTTGATATTTTTTAGATTAATTAATATATTCTTTGTTATGCTGTTTTTGGCCAAAGATGATGCTTGTAATGAACAGGACACAGTACCAGCAATTTAGTAGGCAATTCCAATAAAGTGAAATTCCATAACTCTCAATACCAAATTTGATACCATGGTGAAAGACAAAACCACTTAGAGGAAATTTTGACTTAGCTTCCTTACATTAGTGCTATGATATCTCTTTATAATGCTGTGAAAATTCTCCTTCAAACTGTACTTACTCAGGTTTCTTGGCAAAAAGCAAACTTTTACAAGATTATTTGATCACAATAATATAATTTACGTTTGCCTAAATTTTACTGAATAGAGCTCGACCTCATCATAATGAAACTCAAAATGGGGTGTAGGGTGGTATCCCCAGTAACTGGTGAGGAGGGATTGATTTATTGCGCTCAGTGTAGTCGGCAGGGACAGCTCTCTGTTTTTCCTTTTCCTGCTCTTGTGGTTCAGTTTTTTTGTTGGTCTGTGTTTTGTTGTGAGTCCTGTTTTTCCTGTGCCAGATAATCCCGTCCTAATGAGGTAGTGCACTCTTGACATACCTTACGCCTGCTTCCTTGTGTCTTTCTCTTGTGGTCCATTATGTTGCTCTTCTGTCTGCTAAGATCTCCTTGTGTGCCTCATTGATCTCCAGTTCCTGGCTCACCTGTGCAAAGAAGTGTTCTCCTTCTGTGCATTCTGCACCAGCAGCACCCATCTTGCAATTGCTGATATCCTCAGTCTGCTATTACATATTGTTCTGCTCACAAAGTCCCCTTTTCTTCCTCCTCCTCCTCTGTCTAAAGTCTATGGCCTCATCCCTTTTGGACCTTTCTTAGCTGCAATGCTTTTTGAGGTCATCTTGTTCTACGATGATACCTCCTGCTTGTTTGCCTGGCCTGACTTTATGGAGGAGGTCTGTGTGAACAGCACTATTGTTGTACAAGGGTTTCATTGTTGTACAAGTGTTTCTGCTGAACTTCTCCAAGTGCTGGAGGAGGGAGCTCTCAGCTTGGCAGAGGAACACAAAAGCCTCAAGAGTGATAGTCTGCTGTTGGAAACTCATTTTTGCTGCCTTTTTCTGTCATTAATATATGCTGTGTAACTTTCTTTTCTAACCTCTACACTAAAAACAGATTACTGCATTTTAAAATACATCTGAATAACACACAGTCCTAGCCTGGCAAGCCAGACTACAACATCAAATGTATAGTCTGGAGGCAGTCAGTAGGCAGAGTTGAAGCCTGTGGGTGGGACCAACTGTTGTCGTTCAAACTGCCTCTGCATGTAATAGGCCAGCGCTCTGACCAGTCAGAGCAACGGACAACGTGATGCTACCAGCAGAGCCAGCTGGTGTGTTAGACTTTTGCCGTACCCAGTCAACAAAGAAGCCGGTCGGCAAAGCAGCAAATACATCTTTCTTTAAAACGGATGACTTGAGTGCTTCTTTCTGCTCAACTCTCAAAGAAAAGTTCAAGTCTAACTCTTCCAAAATCGATGACAGAGTCGATTCAAACGACTGCTGCTTGTTAGCCAAAGCCATCTTGGTTGTTTTGCTATCTCCAGCATCACACAGCCCTGTCATCATCGTGCTACGCCCACCCCAACGACTCGCTACACAGATGAAGCGTTGTGATTGGTCGGCTGGATTCTTGTCTGAGCCAGGATTATCTCCTATGGTGTGCCACTAGAGCATCTTGCTAGGCAAAAATATTTTTTGCTGCTAGGGTGAGTCGAGATTTCTAGGCTAACACAGTCCCACTTCATCTGACAAATAGTCTTCAGTATTCCTCTCACTTTTCTCTCTTCTTTCTCATTCTCCTCATCCTTCACACCACCCTGAAGTACCCTTGCCTCCCTCACATGATAGAAATGTCCCTTTCAATATAAAGCTTCCTCAAATGTATTACACTATAATACACAATAAAAGAGACATTACTGGGTACTTTTGTGCTGATTTAAACCCTCCTCTGAGAAACTACATTAATCATTCCAGGGATTTTGTATTGTAAACTCCAGATAAGACATGTCTACTTGAGTGCTCTGCAATACTAATAAAGTTACACCTGCAGCTTTGTGTGTTTGCTCCAAATAGCAGCTGCTTGAAAACTAAGTTTCTGTTTTAATAAACTCCACATATTATTATAAGTAATTTGATTAATTTGTGATTCTATAAAAGACCAAATGAGACAACACATGGATATACAATGAATGAATCCCAGCTTTAACAAGATGTTCAAACTAACAACAACAACAACCATGGCAGAGGAGTATATGAGCCATCCAATGTGAGAAGGTTTGAAGTTTAGCAGGACTCCAGGGAGGGTCCAGCTTGGGATGTTTTGCTATAATGGAGCGTCACATCATCGACTTTGACTGTCCTTTCATGGGTGATTTAAGTTTGTGTGTGTTATCTCATCGGAGACAAATACAGACCCAGAAGCCCTGAGAAGTGCAGAAGTGAAGGTTATCGATAGATGCAGAGGGGGGCTGAGCTGACATAACCTTATACTGTACTTAATGTAAAGGTAATCACATCCCTGAAGCAAAAAGAAATGGCATAGGTGACTTGTGGGTGGACACACACACACACAGGCCAGTGAGTTAACTCAATGAAATAGGAGAGGCAGAGAAAACAACGCTTTCAATTAGATTATGTGTTTGACGCTAAGCCAGAATATAATAACACATGCATAATGCTCCGAGTCCATCAGAGGTTATTACGGCAGTAATCCAGATAGTGATATCCTTCTATGGCAGCCTCGGTGTTACTCTGATGATGAGATCAGGTGTGCCAACACAGAAACAAAAGGCTGCGAACCAAGCCTGGTGCCATATCCTCTTATGCTGAATTAGATAGCTAGAGATAATTCTGGTTAATTCTAAAACACAAAAAGAGAAAGACAATGAGGTATATAAAGAGAGAATGAGGGGACATGATAGGGTAACAAAGCCGTCCCCACAGCCGTGTCCTTGTCACACACATAACACACACACACACACACACACACACACACACACACACACACTGATGGATCAATACAAGCTGAAAAGTGGTGCGCTGTGGTGAGAGAGGTCACCACTGATCTGTCCTTCAACCCCGGGACAAACAAGGACATCAGAGTGCACTTTATTTGGCAATGGGCCGCACCACACAACACAGAGAAGACCTTGCAACCGCAACATTTATTCACAGTGATCCATTATTCAGTCCAGCTGAAGTGCCTCACAACCATATCTATACACAACAATAATATCAAATTTATGTACTTTTGTACAGAATTCATCAAAAAAAATAAACGCACCTCTTGTGTTTCGAGTTATTTGTGACCTTGGGTATTATGTGCACATTCACTGTACCAGGAAATCCTATTATGAGCTCTAAACACAATGGTCAGCTCCATAGATAATAGGGAAATGCAACTGAGGTAGACTACACATTTTTTTGTCAATATAGTTTCCATACCAATAAACTATGAGTACAAATGAATGCATACATAGTAGTTGATTATTTTAAAAAGGCAATAAAAATAAAGCATTCATTATTATCTTCTCTAATTTATCATTTAATCGCTTTACATTTTCATTAGCTCCAGCTCACACAGCTTCTCCTATTATTTTTTAAAATCGCATCACATTTAAATCATCCATCTTTTTGTTTCCCATTTTCCCTAAAACAGCATATTACATATTACTCTTCACTTAATGAGACAGTTGTGTCGAAAATGCCTGAGCAGTAATAGTTCATCATTATTGCTCTTACAAGTCAAGACTTACAAATTGCATTGTTGAAGCAAAACTGGGGCAGCACAGTGGTGTAGTGTTTAGCACTGTCGCAAGAAGGTACCGGGTTCGATTCCCGGCCCGGGGCCTTTCTGTGTGGAGTTTGCATGTTGGGTTCTCTCTGGGTACTCCGGCTTCCTCCCACCATCCAAAAACATGCATGGGGATTAGGTTAATTGGCTAATTTAAACTGACCATAGGTGTGAATGTGAGTGTGAGTGGTTGTCTGTCTATGTGTCCTGTGATGAACTGGTGACTTGTCCAGGGTGTCCAGGGTGACAGTGACAAAACAACCTCCAAGTGTAAAGTAGACAAAAATCAAAATAGCATACTCAAATACCGTACCTCAAAATAGTACTTAAGTGCAGTAACTTATATGATTATATGTAATATTTTCCATGTCAGCTGTGCATAAGCTGTATATTCTCTTAAGATTCAACTGTTATTCAATAGGTAGATACTTTATTAATCACAGGGGAAATCTGGTAAAAGAAATAATCATGCAGGGTGATATCCATCACTGTACAGTTCTCAAGAAACACAGTGCAGGGTAGCCACAATACATGAAGCAATTTGGGTAAAGTATTTCTTACTTTTGTACAACTATGGGTTATAAATATATAAGTAAAGAGAGTTATAAGTTCAGGTCTATTCTCTGAGGGTGTCCACAGTCACTCTGGGTAATGTAGGAGAAAACTGAGACAAATAAACAACAACACCAGTGGCAGGTACACAAGGTGGAAATATAATTCCTGACATTTACTTTGAAAGTCTTACTGTCCTAAAAAGAACATGTATATCAACTCAAACACGTATGACTTCAGCCTTGGTGCTTTTAGTTTGAACAAAATCTCACATTCTGTGTGCTGATAGGATAGAAAACAGTCTGCAGACAGAATGGTTTTGATACTCGCTCTTGGCTGGTAAAAACTGGTTTATCCTTTTACCGTGTTACATTTCCAAATGTTTAGAGAAGTAGAGAAAAATGTCATTTCACCAAAATCAGTCTTTGCCTTTCAGGAATCTGTCACCAAAACACCATGTTTGGCAATTACACGTCATTATGTTCAGCAGGAACAAGTAATATTGTCATTGTTTTTTTGTTTTTTTAAACTAAACATCAATGTCAGTATCTGCCCCAGTTATCCAGTATCAGTTGGGCTATTGGTTAGCCTGTGAATGCACTATTTATCTTTTTATTTATGTTTTTTAAGAAGTTATCATCCTTGTAATGTGTGTTGCTATAACTGCATGTAATTGCTAAATGGCGGGGATTAATAGTGTTCTGCTCACTTAAGTGCTCACTTAACTGAATTTAACCTGTTTTAATGCTAGCAAAACAATCTTATCAAATCAATTTTCCATACATATATAATTCATATATTGTATTTCATTATTAGCAGTCAAAAAAGTGTCAGCCTTCAGCATGAAAATAAATAATCATTTCAGCATACTGTGACTCACCTGCTTTCTTTGTTCAGTGATTCAAGATAAGAATTAAAAACTGGAATCTGCTGTGTCTATGCGTATGTCTGTCAGATATACAACTATGTGTCAGGATATTAAACATGTTTGTGTCAAGTCCCCACTATGTTCACACTACTGTGCTGCATGTTTATTTTCTGGAGAGGATGTTTAGTCCAGCATGTCCATGAGAGCGTTTGAAAAAGCTGTGACAGAAAGCAGACCTAACTGTGTTACTGCTGTGATTCACAACATTCCTCTGAAATTAACAACAGAGTTTATTCACATGCTCACACGTTTTTATAAAGGCGTCTAGAGGTGTGAATCAAATAAAGAGAGAGGGAGCTGAAACCTACTATTAAGTTCTGTAAAGCTGAGCGCTTTTATTTTGTGATATATTGCTATAAAAAATGATTATTGTTAAAGTAGATAAGTAGTAGAATCTTTAGTTTTGTTGGAAATTGTTGATTCACTTTTTTATTACACTGCAGGTATAGGATAAAATAACATACGGCAATACTGGATGGATGGATTTCAGAGCTGGCTAGCCCGCAGCCCAAAAAATACAGCGGTTACAGCTGAATCTGATCGTCGCTGTTGTGGAAGCATAGCATCAGGTTCTCCTCGACTTTATGCTGTAAGCCCACTATACCTGTACACCATGACTACCTACCAACAACTCATATTCACTACATAACTAAAGCATTTTATTCACTCCCCCCAAAAATATAAAGGAGCACTGGGGAGCTCTGTATACATACACATTGCCTGGATCCATGTCATGCATTCTTTCTGGCTTTATCCATCTCCTGCTTCAAAGCCCATTTTGCACACATGGTCTTTCACATTGGGTATGACAGAGGCTGTGAGCCACAGAAGGTATTTGAATATACAATATGGTCTGCAGCTCCCACTAGGACCAAAATGACTGAGTTAGATGGGGATGAATGAGATGTGATGATGATAGATAGTGGAAAGGAATGGAAAGTATACACACACACACACACACACAGATAGCTGCCAGGCATCACACATGAGTAGCCTACTTACAGTCAGCACACAAAACACTACAAGATGCGCACACAGCCTTTTTTTCGTATTCTCACCAAGTGTGACCAAATATTTTCACTCTCTCTGAAATTCACAAACTAGCAGTAAGAAATAGCTACACATTCCTGTTCTATCTCTCCATCTACTTGGGTTAATACCCTTTGGACAAACAGTGAGCAGGGTAGAGGTAGGATGAGGGGTAGGGGGGCTGGAGGAAGGATAGATATAAACAACCAGATTACGGAGACAATCTGTACCATAAATCTGCCATATTATCTGCAGCAGGCAGCAGGAAGGGGAAACCTGTGACGTTTTTTTTGTTCTCATCTCTGCAGTAGCCTCAACTTAGAATAAAAGCCTATCATTTAGGTCTTTGTAATCAATCTTCAGGCTGGCAATACTCTTAGCTCAATAATGTCCTTCTGAGGTAGGCAAAGAGGGAGAAAATAATCAGTGTAGAAGCCCTTCACAGCAGAACAAATACGCAGCACTCGTGCATACACTCTTGCCACTTAAAGGTAAGCAAAAAAAATCAATTTCAGAATGATTTGCCCCATTGTGTGCAGCTATTGAAAGGTATTGTTTGGTCTGAATGGAAAATCCATCACACTTTAGTGTATACAAGCAGCACTTACATATACATGTCTGTGAACTCGTCACACTGTAATTTTGGTGTTTTTTTTCGTGCATGTGTACTGATGCACAAACTGAAGGGTGTCTCAGCACCTGTGTGGTTTAGAAAACTGTTAATCATGCTAACTGAGGCAGTTACCTCAGGAAAGAAAGGAGCACCTGATGTGGAGCAAAGAGAAAAGGAAAGGGGAAAAAGCTAAAGAAAAAACGATCAGTTGAGAATGTAATTAGCCCAAGCTTGGAGATTCATTTGAGCTGGGCAATTACCCCTGTAATCATCAGGTAGTAGGAGAGAGGAGGAGATGGGGTGAAGGGAGGAAGAGGAGGAGGAGAGATCAGAGGGAGAAAAGAAACAGCAAGAAGCCTAATCATTAGTGTATAAGCAAGAAAAATGAACACCACAAAAGTGTAGTAGTTTTCTAATAATTAGACAATTCATTTACTGCTGCATTGGGCTGAATTACACACAATATTAAACACAGTAACATACCCAAAGACCAGCCGCAAAGTAGCACCATCACAAGAAAATAATTACAGAAGAAACAGCGAGTCACTGATGGCTGAAATTGAGGTCTTGAGATCTCTCAGCTACACTACTGTCACCCACTGACTGAAATAAGGAACCAACACTTATGCTAAATCTCCACAGACCAAGCTGCTGTTCGTATTCAGTCTGGTTAGTTTGTTCCTGGGTCCTAGAAGTAATTCACCTATGAAACAGCTACGTCCATGCTATAGAGTACGATGAAAATGAAATTTGAAGATATTCAGTCGGGATTTAATTGAAAGATAAGCTTAAGAGAACCATTTACTGGACATGATGTGAGTGCAAATGACTAGAGTAAGCATGATAATGGCTCTCCTGATTGAACTTAATAGTGTATTTAATAAGATAGTAATGGCTTGTAATCACATGTGGGATGGGATAAATGTTTGGCAAGATATAGGAAAACAAAAACTAACTACCTTACTAATTACTTCTACAATGACGACAAATACTACTATTACAACATGTGAGATTATATAGTGAGTGTGAAGTGCTTTCAAATATTATTTTCAATTGAGGTGTGCATTCTGTCTTTTTTGTGTAATTCATTGCCTGAGCACACCACCAGCTAGGCTGTCCTTT